>OV121123.1:11662238-14272799 GCA_921293315.2 Nemurella pictetii
TTTAACGGTTAGGAAATAAATATTTAAGGTTGTATGTTCATGCGTCGTCCAAAAAAAGCGGCACGTGATTTTCAATTCAACATTTAACTAGCGAATTTCGTTTCTCTTATACAATTCCACGAGTTGTAAACCTGGCGATGGTAAATTTTCTTGGCCGTTTGCCAAGAAAAGAGCAAAACAACTGTACAAATCTATAGTGTAGCAAATAGCGCTTGGCAGAAAGATGACTTGCTTTATTTCCACTGCTGCAATGCTTCCGTTTGTTCCATCACGTCAAACTATCGAAGTCGCTTTGCTTCACAACCAGAAAATGTCGGGAGGGAAGAACCCACGACCCTTACTTGTCGGAAGATCGACCACTAAGCTTGGAAGACCGATTTTCCAAAGGATACGAAGCTTACCTAAATAAATTGTTTTGGCTCAATAAAGCTAGATACAGAACTATGAATTATTGACGACTTTTGCAACAAACGGATTCCAAACTGTAGAACTGTAGACTGTAGAATACAGGAAAATGTCGACAAAATCGGGCGTCAGCGCTGGTGACGAACTTGGTGAAGTAAGAGTAAACAAATGCAGTTATCACCCTCAAAAATACAATTATATCTGTCACCTGTCAGTTAACAGTTGAGACGAGCCTTAGCGCCCAACAAAGCTTCCTCAACTACCTTGTCTTAAGTTTTACCTGGCTGTGATGCTTTAATTTCTATATTATACAGCGTTTACGATTCTTTCGCCATCTTCACAGTGTTATTCCGACAGAGTGTCCTATCTATTCCCGAAGCAAGATATTTCCTAGCGCCCTTAGCGAAACCAGCCACAGTCAAGGCCACCGACAGTTTGTCCCCAAACGCACACAACGCAACCCGTGGCGCGTGTGGATGCACTCGGACAACAATAACGCAGTTAGTGCTCGCTTCCGGTGCGCTGCGCGGCACTTCCGGTCGCCGGCGACGGTGGCGCCCTTCCCGCAAAACAAAGCCAGCGGCCGTCCACTGGACCGCGTAGCGACTTGAACGCATTACGCCCGGCTATTTGCGAATAGACGGCGTTGTTTACTCTCTGTTCGCATAGACGCTGTAATTGTTGAGTGATTGTCTTGGTCGCAAGGAATGGCCGTCGACTTGGTTGTGGCCATAGCGTGAATTAGACGCTATGAGTTCTGGAGATAATTGCTGGTTTACGGATTGCAAAGTTTTGGCTCGGTGTTTGTGTATTTGCAAGAAGTTCGACATGATTTTCTATTGGAAGATTACTATTTGCTAGAGGTTGCCATTTCGCATGAAATCACCTCATTTAATGGGCGGTTTAACTACCACTATGGGTCTGTTATATGACCAGGTATGTCTTAACAGCAGGTTTTTAGTCGCTTTACGGTTGACTATATTACTATACTTATGCAGTGAGAAAAGCGATTCTTAACCAAACCTCATAGTAGAGGAACTGTATACCATCCCCCGTATAGTTTACGAATTATATTGCTCAATATAGCACGGTAAAAATCTCCTTATAAAAGAATTCAGTGCTGTGTGCTTCAGACTTGAAAACTAAAACTTCAATTTCGAGAGGCTTCAAAATCGTGCATGCTTCTTCTCGGAAAGCGTCCATCCCATCTCCAGTAATGCCAATAACGCGAAACAATCTCGTAGCTTTCCTTGCCAACACTTAAGTAAAATCCAAAGGTGTGGTAATTGTTACTGGAGGGCTTCTATCTCATTTGACGAGCCAAGATTAGTTTGAAGAGAGAAGGGAAGATGGAATATAGGGTACGTGAAACGGGGCTCCTTCCTTATATTACTTAATAATGTATGACTAGGGAGCCGGGAGAACGATGGGCCTTCGACACCCCACGATTCCATGTTATCTTCTGCTAAAGGAGGGGTGGGTGAGGGTGAGGGTCCGGGGGCTGGGTAGGAGTTAAGCCCCCACGCCACGTGAGAAAGGCGATTCAATGGGAGTTTCACGTTCACGGTACGTATATATATACTACGCTGTGTGAGGTGAGGTCTTAAACAAGTTGGTTATAGTTTCATGATCATGTTGAACGTGAAGAAGAATCCATTTTAACTTAAGACGGCAGATTCTCTGAAATAATAGTACTTATAAAGATGATGCTATTCGAATTATTACACTAGCCTTATGAAATTTTCTATTTATATTAAAGGTGGTATGGTTGTCTTTGGTTTTCCATCGCAGCCAGAATGTTTTATTTATGTTCTCTGTCAAAACTTGACTGGTTGGCGGAATTCAAAATCCTTAAAATATACAGTTCATGATAAACTGTATATTGTAATATTTTTCAGAATTTTGTTTTGTAATTTCAGCATGTTTCTGTTCGTCGCCGTTGTACCAGAGCTATTTGCAACTTTTCCAAAATACAGTGTATTTTATACCGGAGTCACCCTTTGCAAATTCACGACCCACAATCTTGAATATAACTGACCTTTTTTGGGGTATTTTGTTTATCTAATTAAAGTCCATCAATTTAGTGAACAAAAGACAAAGTTTACGCGGTCTTCCCCAAATAACCCTCAGATTAACCAGCCCTGCCTTGACGGACGCTGGAGGCTGGAGGGTGGAGGCTGGAGGCTGGAGGCTGGAGGCTGGAGGCTGGAGGCTGGACAGGGCAAAAGCGTAATTTGAAACCAAACCACAAAACGGGGGTCGAAAAAGTTGGAAGTCGCGACTAAACTGTTCGATAATTTAGTGCTGTTGGTTTGTCAGATGCTAGCTAAAGATGCGAAGGTTTCGATTCTAATACGTCACGGGCAGAGCTGGCTGTGGTTTCACTAACTGTTGGACTCAATTTGAACCCTGAAAAACCGCTTTAAACAAACATTTTCCGTTTTGTTTGTTCTTTTAAGCGTATGCATTGTTCTATTGCTGAACAAATGGTTAATCTAGTTTTGAAATTCATGTTTTTTAAGTTCATTTGCGTTTTGGATAAGCCTACAATAATATAGTTTATACTAATTTGTCGGCCTATATGCTCAAGTGCACGTATAATTGATATCCACATTAATTCCATCCCAACACACCGAGTTTATAAACTACTGACGAACGATAAAGTTGATCATAACTCGGTAAATTGCCATTATGTTAATAAAATTAAAGTTTTGGATTACATTTACCAACTGTATACATGAAAGCGACCATAGCCAATGAGGCAAAGATTCTCCGGAAACTCTCAAATGCTGCTCAACACATTGAAATACTCAGTTCGCAAGAAAAAAACTGTTTGTATGCTACCCTAGGCCTGCATCGTACCACTAGCCACATAACACTTGCACCTTATCCATGTCGCTACATCGACGGGATGTATCCCACCAATTCCCCAGGCTCCTGGCATCTTCGCTACCTGCCAAATTGGTCCACCATCACGCCAGCAGCACGTCACTCTTCTCCATGCTAGCGGTAAGCCAATATCTTCGATTAAGCTGACATAGACATGACATGGCCTCATACATGACATTATTATTATTCTTGTTTTCCTCCCACTTTCACTAGAGTCCATTAGAAGCGTGGGACACTAGAGGGATTATGTTTGAGGTGTTTTGTCTATTTTTTTTTTGGGTGGGGGAGGTTGGCGACAGATTGGCGTCCATCCTCCTCGCTTACTCTCAAAGGGCTCGGATGTCTTTATTTTCTTATTTTGTTTTTGACGAAAGTGACACTGACGCGTCTTGTTTTAAGCTCTATCCGTTAAAGATCAGTATCTCAAGGTATTACATCTGATCGGTGTACTTGCTCCTTTGCTTAAATGGTGGTGACTAGATATGGCGATTTGGTGCATCTTTGCGTTAAATATCTCTTTGTCTGAGTCCATGGCTGGAATAACCGAATTTTTGGGTAAATTCCTTAGAAAACCTAATGAATGATTAAATCTGTATACAGACAAAACAAAATGCTCAGTTATAGCCGGAAAGTCAATGTCAATGCAGTGTTATTTTTGTGTTAAACATTAATAATTGCTTATTGAATCAAGGAATCTAGAAACTTGTTATGTAAATTTCATATTGACACACTGTATTACTTTTCAGAAATTCTTTTTAACTTTTAAATTATAATATTCTCTGTAATACTTTTGCGACGATACCATTAGCTACTCTGTACTCGAACATGAAACAGCGTTCTTGGTATTAATTGTTGAACTTAATACTGTATTTGTATTCTTTTATAAAAAAGACACGAAATCGAATAGAATCGATATTATTTATGACATATGAAATAAATTGAGTGTAACTTATATATTGACGTCGCAGCGCGCGATTCAAAACTAACTCGTCCAATAAAGTGCTAAACAATGACCCGATGCATGGCATAAATCAGCTCGCCCCGTTGCCTGCCCTCATATTTATTCAAATCAATACCTGTTATTCGCGCCCAGAGCAGCAGCCCCCTGCATGTGTTGTAGCGTCAATGGACACTGCTGTGGGGGTGTTTTCAAAAGACAGTGGCGTGCCGTCTCGCTCTTACTGATGCAGTCTTACACTGGGTACTTATTTTGCAGGAAGGTGCTTGTTTTTGGATTCTCCTTAACTCAAAGTTGCAAATTCAGTTGTTTAGTTAGATCAATGATTCCAGATGCTGGGCGCATAACTTTTTAATTCTCATTGTTGCTCTTGTTTCTCTATCTTGAACTGAAGCCAGGGAATAAAGTGACATCTGGCATTATTACATGGGCGTAATTCACTAATTTTCTCCAAAAAAGGCATGAAAACTATTAGTTGCGAAAGAAATATCAATTCCAAAATTTGTATCCAAAATCGCATCCAAATTATATCCAATATATCCAATTATATCTTAAATATATCCAATAATATCTAAATTGAATCCAAAATTGATATTTCGTTATTAATAATCAATGTCTACTATACGTGCAACGAGTTATTTAACCAAGGTTTAAATTCTCATGTGAAAACTATGTTTGTCACGTGTGTTCGTGGAGAAAGTATTAGCTCATCCGATGCTAAATGCAAAATAAGCCAACAGGCAGAAAAGGCTTCGTCCCCTAAGGAAAGAAAATCAACCAACTACTTGGCATTTCAAAAGTAAACAGGTGGAAGTATGAAATTCAGAATAAAATATAGAGGTAAAACTGGTGCAAAGTATTGACTGACCAAGTGGTCAAGTGTGTAAAATGTAAAGCTGCTAAGTTTTATTTCGCTTTAAAATATCGTGCGATCCACCGCTGGAATCTGTGATGTGTTGTAACGAATGGTGTTCCTATACTTGTCGACCCATTGTTACCACGCAATGAATGGGTCTGTGTGTGTAGCTATTTGACAACAATATAATATATTGTGCGCCGAGCACAGAATAAAATACAAAACAGTAAGTCATTTTTGCCCCGATTATTAATAGTCGATTTGGAGCTGTGTGCGTTAGCGTTTTCGCATGCATTATTTTGAGGCTAGCTATTCTTGCGTTCTGTTAGGGAACTGACATCGTCGGGCTCTTGCATAAATTGAAGCTACACTCTTCCCTTGATAACCACGTCAGAAGATTGTGTCTCATTTATATAAAGTTTGTATAACTGTCGCTGTATGTATTCATAATTTCTTGGTAACTAGTAAACTCATGGATGCGTGCATTCGTCTTCTAAATAAGCATTAGCATTGCGACGTACAAGTTCTCTTTTGGCCCACTGTACATATTATAATGAATTCAGATAATTTAATCTATTCGAGAATTCCAGTACTGCTTTGACACATATTCTTATTTGTCTTTTTCTGCTAGAAGACCATTTTTTTCAGTGAATTGTCTTGATACATTAATCAAGAACAAAGGTCATTTTTGGACTATCATTGAAAAAACTCACAATTCCTATGATTTTGATGATTTGATGAATCGAGGAGATGTCTTCAAAATAAGCACTTAATCGTTGCTGTACGAACAAAGCGGACAAGATACAAGATTCGGCGAGAGTTTCTCTTCATTAGCTAGGAAATACCACAAGTTCACAGGGCTTCTTTCAACCAATTTCCGGCAGAAAAGTGCTACGCGCTCGGAGTCGACTACGCAACGTTTGAAAATCAAACAATGAGCCGATTTTACACTAACACTCCTTGATTTCAAAGCCGACTCGACCCGGCGCCAAACTTAATTAAAAACATCAAGTCTGCGTTTATTAAAAGAAAGATTAATATTACGTCATTTGTAATGAGCTAGGACGAGAAGGTTTTGGCAAAAATTAAACTCGACTTCACCAAGTTTTCAATTGACTTCGAAAGTAAATTGGTTCGCGTTAGAAGTGAATTACGCGCGGGAATGGGGAAATGGTTCTAGTTTCTTTTCTTTTGCGCTACAATTAAAATGGATGTTGAGTTAAGATTTCAGCCGGGTTGGGAATCATTTCATTGGCATTTCACAGCTCATTGTAATTTTAGGATTTTCTCTGATCGCCAATCAATTTGCTTAATTGTTTCAAGAACGTTTTGCCCGAGTTATTCTTTTCTTTCTGCAAATATTTCTCGTTTTAAATAGTGAAACATGTCGTTTCACGTGTTAAAGTAATCAGAAACCTTAATATTCACCAAAAAATTTAACTATTTTTTTTTCACCTCGTCTAAAAGAGACAATTCAGAAATCTGAGCACCGAATATCTCCATTCTCCACAAGCATCACAAACTCTTTTCTTTCATTTTTTAACAGTTCACGTCTTCTTCTACAACTTCTGAACATTTTTGATGTATTTACTTCATCAATGTAAAAATGAAGAAAACTCCAACAGCATGTGTTATGGCTTCCATACATTGCCATCAAAAAGTTACACATGGTTACACGAATACATCCCAATAATGGCGTATATTCCCGGTAAAACATGCTTCCTTTTGTGTTGGATTCCGTTCCTCTATTTCCGTTGTTTGATTTCATGCGCGTTCAGGACAAAACAACTCGCTGTTGGTAAACATCCCCTATTAAGACCTTCATTACGTCCTTGTGGTTGCATGCACAGCCACCGAAACTAGCGGAAAGGTTCACATAAATATTAGATCATTCCGGTCGGCAAGATATGATCAAAGTCTATTCTATGCTATGCTAATAAGAACTATGGGTTAAATGTTAATGCAAATTGTGAGATGTCCATTGCTGACTATATTATGAAGAATTGGCTCTTCATTTGTTCACTATTTCATATTGATTATGTTAAAAACGGAGAATCACACTCTCTATGGGTTTTATCTTTCGCTAATGGATCCCTTCCATTTCATTTCCACCCAAAATTATGAAAAAAACCAAAATGATCAAATAAAAAGGCATATATTAAGTTATATATTATGTAATAACTGATTTTTGTCAAAATTTTACAAAATAAAATCATATTATGTGTTCTTCGTTCAATTAAAATAATGGCAACATTAAACCTCGTGAACAATGCGCACATAACGAAGCCAATACTTCAGCCAACCAAATAGCAAATCAACAGCATCGCAATCACCATAATCATAATAATAGACGAGGTTTGTTATGAAACAAACAAGTTTACTCATAAATTAACCTGTTAATTATTTGAATAGTAGGTATGCGAGCCTTCCGATACAAATTACAAAATACTTTAGCATGAACCAAATTACATATATTATCATGTGAACTCTATCGTTTATCATTTCAAAAAAAATTGTGGAATTTGCATGCATTTTCCGAATGCTTTGTTTGCCTATGATGTGCACAATCCCATTTTGTTCGCGTTAATTATTAGGAACTGTCATTCGAGAACTAGCACATATTATTTATGTGGTTTCAAGCATTTAAATAATTTAATTAATTTGATGCACTCAACGATGATATTTTATCAGTTTCAATTTTGACTTTGTGTAAAACAGGCAATTAGATTATTTGATTATATGGTTACTCTCCTAGCACTGTATAGTTGAAATCTAGTAGCAAGCACCGCGCGTTGTACTACAACTAGAGCATAAATTATGAAATGAATGATTATTGCTATTAACAAGGGTGTGTACTTTGTAAAGTACCATACTAGTGTCTGTTTCTATGATACTTTATAGTTGAAAATATCAGCCCTAGGAAATGACCAAAAACAATATACATAAAAAAAAAAATCACCTATCGGTCTTGGTCGTTGCATCAAAAAGTCCCCCCCCCCAAAAAAAGCCGGTGGCAATGGTTTTAAAACTTGTAAACAAAGGCGGTCTCAAAGGTAAATATCAATCAAATTTTATGAGTCAGTCTTACCAATTTTTTAAAACCTTGAGCTGAGAGCCAACTCACTGAAATAATTGAATTTCACTACACGTAGCCGTTGCCATGGCCATACCTCCCACTTTAACCCGGAGTTAATATAAAAAGGTAAAACTGACTCTATAAGTACCATAAGCGTGCTAAAAAGTGTCATTTAATTCCTTTTCGAGGTTCCTACCATATACAGTACGCCTAATAAATATATCAGGCATGTTGTCAATACAAGTACTGTAAACGGACAGTCGCTCTTGAGTTTCTACAAACAGTCTTGTAGCCACCGCCCTGTAACACGCTGGCCGCGTTGTCTCTGACTTTGTCAACGTCTTGAAGGTGTCTAGCCGCCACCACCTTGCCCTAGGCAAATAGTTTAACAACAACCACTACACGCCACGCCACGCGGTAAGTGGCCTGTACTGTCAAGTGGTGTTCAGCCGAGGACTCTCTGTGTGGCGTCTACGCTTAATTTTAGCTGTGGGCATGGCTTTGAGTTGCCCACATCTTTCAAAATGTATTTTAAATCTGTCATAGATGATAGTAGCTATCATGACAAGCTTTTGAAAGGCTTTATGGTGAGCCATGAGCTGATCTGTACTGCAATTTTGTATTTTTTATTTATGTGAGATGATATGAGAGACTGCTCATTTGGTCCATTAAAAACATTGAAAAAATTTCTTATCTCATATTTTTTTTATCAGAATCGCATTCCTGACCGAGAAGCTTATCAGAATCTTGATAAAATGCATACTTTGATAACATTTATTAGTATTGTGACTCTAATTCAAAGAAGTATTATGTTTTTAAGCGTTCAAGATCTCAAGGTAAGAAATTTGTGACCTTGATAAAAAGGATAAGATGAACAATTCAAGGTTAAGGAACTATTTAAGGTCATTAAATTTCTGAAAACTTTCATTCTCAAGGTAGGAACCGTTTGTGTCATGTTTAACGTTACATTTAAGCTTGTTACTTTAAAAAAATACAAATCATAGAAATGTCATTTGAAAGCACAGAGAAAGAAAGAAATGACCTTGTCCCTAAAGTTCAAGAGAACTGGACGGAAGTGAACACACTTCACTTTTCAGAAAAAAAAGTTGTCTAATAACAGAATACGTAGATATTATATTTTAGAGAACAATACTTTTGTAATCTTGCACGAAAGAAATCACTCGTAAACTTACGTAACATGATTGTTTTTCTCGTATTTTTTTTTGTTTTCTATATAACTTTTCTCCAGAAGAATTGTGTGGGGAAAAGCTCATTTTCTTTATGATGCACAAAGTTCTGGGCTTGCCTAACATCGTCGACATCGTCGTAGCATTTTTTTTTGTGCTCTCCGTTCTGTCGACATTATAAAAGTTCAAGTTTTATTCGCTACTCGTAACTTATTTGAGAGTTGCGTTTGAAAACCTAATCAAGGCTGAAGGAACAAGAAATACAATACCATTATCCACCTCCGCTGATACCGGAGTCCACCGACCTCCACCGACCTCCGCCGAAGTCGTCCGAAGTCCTCCAAAGTCCACCCAAGCCCCTAAATTAAAACTACTGACTTTTATGCTTCGCATATTTGAAATTAAAATAGTTCTTTCCAGTATGAAATAAAATAATTACGTTTCTTAAACCAATTTAATGTAGTGTTATGATAAGTGAATTAGTTTCTTCCCTATACTAGCATTGGATTTCTTAACTAGATTTGGTGAATTAAGCAGATATAGTGCTGCATAACTCACAAAAGAAAATATACCCCAACTTAAAAATAGCCTTAACACTCTATATTTCCATATCTGTAAATTAATATAGCTAAAACTTTTCGTCACGCTAGGATTTGTTATTTTTTTGAAACTTAACGTAACCATGCACGTGCATGGTTACGTTAAGTTTCAAAAAACTGCGCGAAAATGACATCGACATTCTGATATTTTTAAGAATTTGAACCGATCTTAATTAATGGATTCTTTATTAATAAATAAGGAATTGTTCATGTGTTATTGCGTTTTTAGTGCATGCAAAAGATAAAATTACTTCATTACAATCAAATGCCTCCACATTCATCTTTTTTATAAATAAGACAATAAAACTGTACACTAGGAAGTTCCCTTTATTGAAAGGAGTACTTTCAAAATATACCTACCCAAAAAACCAGACAATTGTTCTTTTTATGAACAAATTAATCTAGCTCCATAGAGTTTCAGAAGGCAATTAGTGAAGTCATTTAAGATAATTGGATTTCTTTGGTCATTTCATCATTAATTGCGAATAACATAAATAACTTATCTATGGAGCTGCCAACAGAAACTCTAAATCTCACCCCTGGTTTGCATAGCGGCAATATCTCCCTTCTGGCAACTTTGCGATTGGCTTTCATCGATCGTCCTCCAGCCACCCCGCTCGCACGTCGCAAGACAAATTAGGCAAAATCCATCTTCGGCTCCGGAGAGGGAAAAAAGCACTAAACCGAGGGAAAAAATGTTTTCATCATCTGCAATGATCAGTCAAAGTTTTATGTGCTAATTCGGCTAGCTGCATTTTCTCGCAGTGCTTTTTTGCTGGAATTATATTATTTTCTTTGGCAAATGGCGTTGGAAAATCAAATCAAAAGTGTCATGATTGTGAGAAATGTTGGGTGTAAAAGCGGTGTGTGGCAAATTGGTGACAGTGGAGTAATGATGATTAAAGGTTGAACGCAAGAAGGGAAATATTTTTAGAATTAATTTAGAGTATTGCGCACTGGGTGTTAGAAATTCACTGCTTGTTCCAGCACTCTTTTAAAACACTCTGTTTGTTCTGTACGTTGTTGAAAGTACGTCCTGAGTCACAGTGAATCGAGCTTCAGAAAAAAACTACTTAACTGGGCTATTGAACGGTTAACAACCAAACTAATCTCAGTACGATGTTTCGTAAAGAGATGCTGCCTTCTTTATCAAGGGTCTGACTGAACTATACATAGCTAAATAGTTTTTCTGAAAAATAACGACCTAAGATTAGGAGAAGACATGAGTCTCAATAAAGTAAGAATGGAGTTGTTTAAGCAAAATGAAACATAATCATTTACAATATATACTTTAAACAAGTTCAGTGCTATTTTCGCCAAGGAAAAATAAAACATATACAAACCGAGAAAAAACGCTACGCGTATGTCACTAGCCCCTGAGGAAGGGTTGAGATGTGAAAAAAATAACATAAAAAAAAAACATGTGCACTTTCTGTGGTGTGCGATGGCAAACTTTCCTTTCGCACGTCGCTCTGTCTAATTTCCCCGAGGTGAGGCCATCATAGCCGCTAGTTTTCCGGGAAAATCATCATAAAAAGGCCGAGTTATGTCTGGGCGGTTCGTAAAGAGTGTTTACGCTAGGCTTTTCGGCGACACATTATGTTTTTTGATATATTTGACATGGTGATGTCGCTAGTGTTTTTTTTTAACAATTGTTACATCAGTTGGACCGAGTTTACAAAAATAAACTAGTTAAACTTTACGGTTAACTTATTTATCAAATTATAACTATCATCGCTAATTTTATATCACCGTAAATCTGCTGTGTTTAGGAGAAAATAGTTTTGGCTTGACCTGATTTCAAATAAAGATTTCAGTATTCCTGCATGGCAATATTTTACAGAAATGGGTTTATGGTTTTCTAAATACTTGATTTTTAAAAATTAAAGTCATGTGTATATGGGCAAATAATGGGCAATCTCCAAACGTAGCCCCCCTAAAAACGACTTTGCATCTGTGCAACATTCTTAATGCCTCTTTCATCTAAAGAACAACATTTATTTTTTATTTTAGAGCCATTCTGTACGCCCCGTAATCCACTACATCCAATGCCTTAAAAATCTAAAGCCAGGACACTCATTTTATATTTTCCAAGTAGAAAAATCAAAAAAGTTAATGACAAGAGAGAAAACTTAATCGCTAAGCTTTATTTAAGCTTTCAAGCGTTCGTCCGTAAAGTGTCTCGGGGGTCTTATAATTTCGAGTACACGTATTTCATGGCCAGTTATTCTGTCAGTTGCCTTTCTTGACGAAATTTCTTTTTCAATCTTCATTGAAATTGAATTATGTGACTTTAATGCAGCAAGCTCCGTCTAGACCTAAATCTGATTGCATTTTAAAAGCAACGATATGTGGTTTATCAAGTTCAGAAACTGGGGCAATTTTGCAGGCGAGATTAAAACAGAAATTGAAGAAAAGTTGCATGCGCTAAATACGCCATAGCACGAACGTTCAGCTCTAAATGCATGATAAATAGAATGCATCTTGTCCGCTCCATCTCTTACTGGAAGAGAACGAACAGCTTCAACTGTTGAAGCATGTTGCATCCAGTTTTTTAAATTGCACTCAGCAAGGTAAATGTTTAAAGTCTGCAGAGCTGAGAGATATTCAGATTCCCTGGTTGGAGATAACAAAGGTTTATTGGCGAAGATATAGAAGTTTTAGTGATTATTTGTGTCAGATTTGATTAAAATATTTAACTTTATTCAAAAAGCTATGTGCGTCTATAAAAGAAAGCTATCAACTAACCAAATCAGGAAAATTTAGCTCAATAATCAAAATTCAATGTCTTTAAGCCAAAGACTTCATCCATTCAATCTCTTTTTTGTTATTTCTGGATCTTAAGATTATCAATCGAAAGATGTAATTCCATAACCATAATGTGTAACCTGTATGAAATGAAACCACCCTTAACCATAAGCAGAGCTTTTCAATCTCGCATATAACAAATTTGTCATCGAAGAAGTTATCTGTGAAAGAAAAATCTAATTCTGCATGGGCAAAGCGTAGTAGAGATATCACTTGAAAGCGGCAAAACCTTTATATTATGATATCACGACACACTTTCTGTACGCCTGACATTTTCTTTATGAAAAGGTTGAAATTTCTTGTGTGTTCTTTGCTATTAACTGCAAAATGTCTCTCGCGAGCACCCGTTATTAATGGAAGACATCTCTTCTGTTTGAGCTTTATCTCTCGAGTACCAGATGGAGTGGAAGCTCAAGTCAGTATTTTTTACACCTGTTGAGACTTAAAACGGAATTCCCAAATACACGAGTGGAAAGTTAGCATTGCATCAATTTTTCAAAAAGAAATGTTTGCATAGACACTTCTCGAAAAGATGAGGCCAATTACACGAAAGGGCTTAAAGTTACGCTCCGATTTTGTTTGCTATTTTTAAGCAGATACGTGGTTTAAATGAAACATAATACTGTTATGCTAGCTAAATTGCGACTAGGACTGAAAGAGTATAATGTTATAAATATATTTTTTCATATCGACCCGATAATCTGATACGATGGAATGTACTGTGAATTCCCTTCCGCATTGTCATCATTAATCCACAAAGTTAATACAGGCTGAGCTCAAAGTATGGATTCGTTACTGGTGAATTTAATGTAGATACTTTTCTATATCCTGGTTATTTCAGCCAAGAAAATTAAAAAACGCATTACTTTGTCCAGTCAGTATTCTTTTTGTAAGCTCTCGGGCTTCTTCTCGATATTTCAAAATGAATTATGAACTTAATTATTTGCTTTTTCTCTTTATTCGATAAAACACTCAGTAGCCACTTTTTATATATTGATACTTCTGACCACAGCAATAATTCCCTCGAACTCGCGAGACCAATATATAGAAATACCTCCCCCTAAACCTAACCACATAACCCCGAAAACCACCGAAAGTCAAGTTGTGTTACAATATATATATTTTATATACAGTCGCTATATCTGAAGCGGGTGGTTTTTTCCCCTCAAGTTATATGTATGATATTGGCAAGTCACCAGCGTTTGATTCTTTGCCCCTCTACCCCACCCCCCCCTCCCCCCCCCACCCCCCGTTCCGCACCCTTGGCCTTATCACAGCGCCATAAGCGCCTCTCATTTCTCATCTAGCCTGTCGCCCCCGAAACGATAAATACGTCACGGACATATCCAAACGTGCACGCCGAAATACTCGCAAAAATATGGCGCAAAAAGTGCTAAGGAAGGAGGCTCGTGTTAGAAAGCGGAAACTCGCGGAAAAGTTTCGTGAATGGAGTATTGTGGAGGAAATGACAGAAAAAAAGAACTGGTCATTCTTTTGTGAATGGCTTTAATGAATGATGTCTAGTGTGGGTTTTTAGATTATATATGGCGTGAATTTAATCAATTTTCTTCGAAGCTAGGGCTGAATTGCAACTGGTCGGTGTGTTACGATTATTTTTTCATTCAATTCAGACTTTCGGTGGTTTAGTGAACGTACAAGCTATAAATAACACATTCTTGTGAATTTCTGTTGAAAAGATCCAGTGCTTTTCATCTGATTTGTGAATCTTAAACGCGATCGCGAACTTTCAGAGCGTTTACCTTGCAAACTTCTGACATCCTTGAAATAATATTTGCACAATTTTCTCTATCTACCTTCCTACTTATTCGCAGAGGATTGTTTAAATAAGCTCGCAAGTTACAAGTCACATCGAAGCCAGGACTCGCATAGGGAAAAAGGAAGAAGCGTTTCATCAAGAAGATTTATGTTTATTGAATCAATTGTTACCAAAACACCGCACTGCCATCAGTACTTTCATGAATGAAAATCAGGACGTGATTTGATATCGTTTTCACTTGAGATCACCCAATGGTATATTTTTTAGAATCAACCATTTTTGTAAGCCACTTAAAAAAAATGTGTGACGCTTTCGGTGGGACGTTGAAGCCCGTATAGCACGCTGGGTGCGAAGTGGACGGCTGGGAACGTGCGACGCGTTCGGTGGGACGTTGAAGCGCGTAGGACGCTGGGTGCGAGGCGGACGGCTGGAAACGTGCGACGCGTTCGGTGGGACGTTGAAGCGCGTAGCACGCTGCGTGCGAGGCGGACGGCTGGGAACGTGCGACGCGTTCGGTGGGACGTTGAAGCGCGTAGCACGCTGGCTGCGAGGCGGACGGCTGGGAACGTGCGACGCGTTCGGTGGGACGTTGAAGCGCGTAGCACGCTGGGTGCGAGGCGGACGGCTGGGAACGTGCGACGCGTTCGGTGGGACGTTGAAGCCCGTAGCACGCTGGGTGCGAGGCGGACGGCTGGGAACGTGCGACGCGTTCGGTGGGTCATTGAAGCGCGTAGCACGCTGGGTGCGAGGCGGACGGCTGGGAACGTGCGACGCGTTAGGTGGGACGTTGAAGCGCGTAGCACGCTGGGTGCGAGGCGGACGGCTGGGAACGTGCGACGCGTTCGGTGGGACGTTGAAGCGCGTAGCACGCTGGCTGCGAGGCGGACGGTTGGGAACGTGCGACGCGTTCGGTGGGACGTTGAAGCGCGTAGCACGCTGGGTGCGAAGCGGACGGCTCGGAACTTGGTGGGCCACTATAAAGTCATAAAATTTTCTATGCAAGTTTACGCAAAGCAAGCTTCTGTGATTGTGCGTGGCCCAAGGGGGGTTGAGGGGTTGTGTGGGGGGGGGGGGGGGGGGGGGTGACCGTCGGAGAGAAAGCTATCTGGGTACAAATGACGCAAAATGAGGGAATAAAGCATCGAGGGGGGAAAAGTACGTAAAAAGCGCGTCAATTAAAGTGAAATGTCGTTAGTGAGGAGATGCAACAGAGCGTTGGTCCTGTGGATTCTCGCTGATCGCCACTTGGAGACACAGTTACCTTCCGAGCCGCTGTAATTTGGCAGCGCCACTGCTTAAAATATAGAAACGCATGTTTCTTTTATTGGTTCTATTTCACACTAAAAAAATTGCTCATCCGATTATGAGTCAAAAAGTGGATCATATAATAACATACTAATCTGCATGTTGTTTTTTTTGGAATTCTGAATCAGTTATCAGTTTTCTAAGCATCTTAAAATTATTCTCCTTCGCCAGATGCAAGAAATATTACTTGGATATCAATATTTCACCGTTACACGTAACAGGTTATTAAAGAGATGGTATAAACTTTTCTGGTTGTTATAAATGTCCCGTGCTTCAATGCATACATTTCCGGGCTAAAAATTACCTCTTCAGCTTTAATCAACCTAAATTTTCTCGAATTTTCCGCATCCAAGCTCCCACCTGATGATACCTATACAACGACTAAATCTTCCATCCACACAGACCACCGTTTCACGCCAAAAAAAAATCCCCCCCCCCCCCCCCCCCCTATTATCCGCGGATCTGTCAGTACTTTTCTAATTCAACCGCCATGCTGCCCAAAAAACCTCAAACCCCCCCATCCATCAAGTTTGACCTTTATTATTCGTGATTCGTCTAGTCTCGCGCCCCTGCCATCCCATGAATAACCCAGAAGCGATGTCGCCCCCACCCCCTTCAACCATCCACCCAACCCCTGCACCCATGTACTAGCAGCAACGCTCCATAGTTCAATGGGAGCCCGATGTTACATTGCATGGCGCTGTAGGGCATGGTTTATTCACCATGCATTTCTTGCTCGGACTTCGACGTCTCCTATTTTCCTCCCCCGCGGCCGCGTCCACATTACTACCCCTTTACCCCGACCGAGTTTCCCCCTGGGATCTTGTTACCCAGATAGGTACCACCGTGATACGTGGGACGCTGGCTCTTTGGGCAAGATTTGTCGACGAAGCGTCTTATTTGAGATACTGTTGGGATTTTAATTTTTGTTTTTGTGTTGAAGTAGGGGTTGGTGTTGCATTGTGGGACATTGTGCATTGTGGGACATGGTAGATAGTGGGACATGGTGCATTGTGGGACATGGTACATAGTGGGACATGGTACATAGTGGGACATGGTACATAGTGGGACATGGTAGATAGTGGGACATGGTGCATTGTGGGACATGGTACATAGTGGGACATGGTGCATTGTGGGACATGGTACATAGTGGGATATTGTGCAGTGTGGGACATTGTGCATAGTGGGACATTGTGCATTGTGGGACATGGTATATAGTGGGAAATTTTGCGCATGGTGGGACATGGTACACAGTGGGACATGGTACATAGTGGGACATGGTACATAGTGGGAAATTTTGCATGGTGGGACATTGTGCGGTGTGGGACATGGTACATAGTGGGACATGGTGCAGAGTGGGACATGGTACATAGTGGGACATGGTACATGTCTGCTTGCCAAGTTGCTTCTCCGCTCTTCCCTATTTATTATTTTGTTTTCAGCTTGAAATTACCCAGTTGTTTGTGTGGTAAGGCACCAACTTTAATTATTGCAACATTTTCTTGTGTTTTCTTTTTATCATGGTTATGTTCATACAAAAGCAAGAGGCAAGGCAGAAACACATTTTTCTGTTTTAGGCATAAAAATCTTCAAAATTCAATTCCTTGATGCACTGATAATAACTGATGGTGACTGAACCAATTTATATCCAGCAGCATAATTTTCTGAGTTTTCATTTGATCTGACGCTAAAAATAATATAAATGCCTACTCTATTAAAAGACAAACAACTTTTTATAACTTTATTTAACAACAATTTTATGATATTTTAACGGTCGTCATAAAATCCGCAAGCCCATAAAACGATATTATATATCCTTTTTGCAGCCGCACAATCATGAATCAAAAATCAGTTTTATTTCTTTGAAATCAGTAACAAACATTATGGACTTCTGATTCTGGAGGTCTTCCTATTTACACACTTCTCTACTTAATATTTATAGGACATGGTGTCGCGGCATACTCAAGAAACATTTCTTAGTTGTGAGTTAAATATTGACTTCTTGCTGGCTGCAAGTTTGGAATAAGTTGGTATAATCTGAAACTTCGGGTAATTTTGATTTTGGAACTTCGTGATCGCGTTCCTATGAATAACTTAAAGTTCAGCTAGGATTGTGTTATACACACCTGATTGACAAATAATGCAGCAAATTTTAAATGCCATTCAGCCAATTATTTGTGTCCACTTAAAGTATGTTTGTGTTGAACTCTAAAAATATTCCACGCCCCTAAGCGAGGCAAATTTAAACGCTGCCCTTATCATTAAAATCGTAATTTTATGCCCTACATTTCATGGTGCTTAAAGGTAACATCTGATTATACTAACTGTTAATTAACTTAAAACAGTTAAGCTGGAAAAACAATGGCCGTTTTTGATGACTTTAGGGTTAACGGCATCGTTTCGTTAAATTATGAATGTCATTATCTACACGTTCAATTTAAATAGTAATAATGGATATACAGAAAGCTTGAAGAGCGTTAATAAGAGCACTATATCATTGTACTACATGGGTGCAATCAGCATTATGCAATAAACTTTGCCATTTTAATCTCGATAGCTATAGGGGTTGTTATATACGATTGAAGCAGGGTGAATAAGTTAGATGATGATTGTAAAAAAGGGGTTGCATGAATAATTGGACTTGGTTAGGGAGCCTAGACAGCCACTTATTTCAGCCATTTAAATGAAAGAACACTCTGGTCCAATCGATAAAACTAATAATTATAAAATCACAAATGATGATTATTAGAAACAAATTTTGTATGTCTATGCTGTATTGAATCAATTTACGATGAACTGTGATTTGTTTTTCATAACTTACAGCATACACACCACGAGATTCAATATCGCTAGCAGTGAAACAAGTCGTGTAAAGCCACCATTTTTCGTTATTAATTATCAGAATGGAACGCCATGTCATCTTTGCTAATTTTTTCAATCCTTTTATCCATGATGAAGCAATGAATAATTAAAAGTTTAATCATAAAGAGCCGGGCGATACACACGAGCATAATGATTCAAACAACATCAAATACTCATGCTACGCGCCCTATAAAACGCAGAGCACTCCACCACACACCGTACGACCAGTGTGATATCATATTTTCTATGCCCATATTTAAGCGTTGTTTTTTATTATTTTTTTTTCATCGGTTCTTAAATTTTTTATGACTTGCCAATAAAATACGCTGTCAGGGTGCTAGTTTTAAGACTGGCGGGTGTTTTTTTCGCGGCGATATTTGCACGGTTTTGATATGATATTACTGTCGGTTAGAAATGTGTGCTTTTACGATCGATTTGCTTGTGTTTGGGGTGTGGTTGCCGGGGGGGGATGTGGGTTTGGGGATGAAATGTCACCTCTATGCGACCTGCCTTTCACGCAAGTGGAGTTGGAAAATTTTTGTTTCATCGTTAGGCATATATGGTTGTATTGATTACAGCAATGCAACGCTCAATTTTTGTTGGAAATAAATGTGATCGCGCTGTAATTTAATAGGTTAGTAGTAGACTGTTTGGTGCGATGATATAATCAACGGTGTACAAATCTCTACTCACAGCACATAAAGCGACATACATGGAAATTTTCACATCTCAAATTTACGAGCGTTTATGTTCAATCTCAATAAATAATAGACATATATACCTCATAGCATTGATATAACATTTGCAAGTTTAAAATCATCTTGTTGAAGTACAAAAAATGCCGATGGAAATTTGAGGAAATGATCAGTTATTATTTTCTTTCGCCTATAAGCACTTACCAACGCAGTCAGTGAAAAAACAGTGATCTTCAAAATAATCCGCTTCCAGATCCAACTTCCGGTTCAGAAATCCTTGTCATCCCCTCCTCATAACGTGAACCGAGACCGTCCCGATGGTTCCGTGACCAGCTGGCAAGGTGCTGGCACACGAAAATACCCGAATTCCACACGAAGGCACCCGAAGTCCTGATGCATATTGCATACCGCTCGGTTGGCTGGTTCGATGCAAGGTAATATTACTACAACCTGTCGCCTGATGGTGGTAAAGGAAAACGATATGTTTTCTGCAAATGGTTTGGATGTGTGCTGTCACAATCGTTGAGAACAGAATTGGGTTTTATTATAATAAACTCGGTTTTTTTGTTTAGTATACGAATGGCACCACTGCAATGGGAGATTTCGTACCTTAGGATGAGGACTAAGGATTTGCCAACATTTTTGTTGACACCTCTTTGGCACAGTTATGAAATCAAAATGGACACTTAGTCATGTAGATTATTTAAAAGTTAACCACATAAGATGTCAATAAACTATGTTTTTGACCTTTTTTAAGGGGCACACCCAGTTTTATCCAAATTAATTGTTATATCTATGTTACTTTTTAATGCAGCGATGATTTTTTGAAAAAAAAACTGTACATGTTTTTTCGTCAGTGAAAATTATGCCAATTGTTTGAATTAGCTACTGAATTTGGAACCTGATGCAACCTTGATTAAAAGTCGAACATCCCTCATAAAAATAGCAATAAACACAGTTTAAGCATTGCATATTTTCAATGTCTGCCAATCAGACGCTAGAAAACTGATCGTTGGCAGTGTTTGGAAGTTGATAGCGAAAAAATAAACCACTGCTCCTTGCAGGCAAACGCAGGCTCGCGCCTTCAGGCAAGTCAATCATTTGCAAACGTTGTCGTCGCAGCAGTAGCTTTGATGGAAACAAGACGAACCGTTATTCCCCTAGAGAAAGAACTCCACGCTTGTTTTATTTCCTAACCCCAGGGCGCCATGGGAATCCTACAGGGTGCTGATGAACAAGTTTCGATTCCTACAGATGGGGGTGGCGGATCGGGAGGGCTGAGGGCGAGGTGAACTTAACTGTCTTGTCCCCGAGGCATCTAATGTATGGTCCTTGCACGGGAAAAAAATGTCTTACACAACGTTGTCAAAGTTTGTTTGTTGATAGCAAACAACACTTTGCTGATGTCTGATCTTTGCAGGAAATTGTCGCTTTTTTGTCGGGGTGGCTTTTGTGAAACGTGTGGGTTTTTGGATGGGGATGTAACAATCATTATTTTATAGAATGGAACCAGTCATATTTCTTGGCTTGTTTGGTTGTTAATTTAGATAATAATATACGTTTGGAAACATTTATTTCGATTGAAATATTCGTTTCTCATGTATTAACATTCATTTGAGAAGTGAAGGTATTTTGTTGGTGTGAGGAAATAATACGTGTAACATTTTTATTTGAAACGATATATCCATTCCAAAACTAAATCCTTACCGGTGGATCGAACCCGGTTCTTTCGCCTTACCGGGACTAAAAAATTACCATACCGCATTACCATCGGTAAGCATAACTGCGTTTAGGATCCAATCAATCTCTTTGTAAAAGTAGTTACAAAAACCTTTTTATTTAACAAATTCTGTGTGAATTTTATTCATCGCAGTTTCCGATTGAATTCTTCGTAAGAAGACACTACAACTAAATAAAATTGGTAATTCGTGCCATTATTCGTGTCTTTTCTTAAGGTAACCCAACGACTCAACAAATCTCAAATGAAGACATTGTTTCAGACGGTCATGTTGGCTGCAAAAGATGTGCTGTAAAAACCAAGCCGACCCTGATCCGTACAACGCAACGAACAGGATCACGTCTGTGCAATGTGGCGCATCTAATCCAAACGAGCAAGACTTCGAGATGAAACGCTAGTACTGCTAATCGCGCGAATGCAATCGATGTCTTCATTAGGGCCAGTGGTCGTCGCACAAAAGCGCTCGTCCAACGTTAGCATTCCTCACGATGACTCACGATGATCTGCAGCAAATAGGTACTTTGCTGGAGAACTGTTAGTCGGGGACCTTTCATCGTTTCATTTTGTTCGAGATTGCGTTAAATCTTACAGGGTTGCTTGCAATTTTATTTGAAGTTGAAAGTACTTATTGGAATTTGTGACAAAAGCTGCAGGAGGATTACATTTTTTGGCACGAACACTTTCTTTTGTGGAAAATCTTAAAATATGTTGAACATCCTCTAAAACACTCATCATTAATCAGAAATGTCATTTAAAAGCTATTTTTAACTAAAACAGTCACACATCATTTACACCATTTGCATTTATTTATTTTTGTCATAGAACTGTACTAAGAATTTCTTATGAATTTGACATTGTTACAACTAAAATAGATTTTTTGCCAAACGCCTTTTCCAGCTATAAACACAGCTATAAATGGATAATATACATTTTAGTAGCCGGGTACCAAAAGAATTCGCCTAATAAACAAGAATATTCACAAATCTCTGCGAAGTTTTCTAAATTAACATTGAGGCAGGTACAATGTTTACAATGCAGCTTCGTGCGCGTTTTGATTAAAGGTATATGAGAGTCATTAGTGAGACCATTTGTTATGGTTTTATGGGTTATTTGTTATGTGACTTCCAGCGAACGAGGCTGTAGAGTGGCTGGCGCGTGGTCAGTACTCAGTATTCACCGTCTCCTCGGTCGGGCGTGTCGTGCGGGGATCTGTCGAATTCTTATCGGTCGTTATTTGCAAACTATCACATTTACAGTATTGTTTAGTGGCTTTATTTCATCTCTAGGAGTTGTTTTCTTACTACACCACTTAAATTATAGTAATGGTGAGCTTTTTGATTGATTAGGTATGTAATTAGATTGCTTGTAGCCGGAATAGCTCGTCCACTGTGGTTTCTACTAGATTGTGAGGTTATAGTAGCATCGTTAGAACACATTTAAATGCTCAGTCACTTCCATTCAAGTGTTATTGTGGACTTTAAAGTTAAAATTATTATTTCCGGTTGAAAATGACATTTTACGCATGCTAAAACTAACTTCAGTGTCCGCAGCATCAAGCCACAAGCAATCAAGGTGGGTTGATATCATCTCTGGCAGAACGCAAGGTATAACAACTCGCGCACTTATTTTTATAGTGACTGTTGGTATGTCAAACTCCAGGGACATGGGTCTGGCGCAGTCATTTCACGAATACCCCTGACAATACATCATCTACAGCAAGGATACATTATGCATATTTCAATGTTTAATGCGATTTTTTTTTACAACGCATAGCATGACCCAGGATTATAAGTATCGCATACAGTCAGGAATCATGATAATTTGTTTCCATATACCCGCAATTTGGCAGTTTATTACAAAGGGTTGGACCAAGAACGATGTCTTAGCATGCAACTGAGTGTGAGACGGACGTGATACAGTAGGAGGACACGAATTGAGTACAGTTTAAATGTAGATACATATAATAACACAACAATATGCAATGAGGGCATCCGCTAAGTTCTAATAGCTAAGAATCTATTCATGTTAAACTATTTTAGTGAATAATACGCGAACTATAAACAACCCTAGATGCCCAAGGACTTCAATGGAATGCGAAATGCATGCAATTTCTGCATGCTAAGCTGCAAGACACAACCGCTTGCGGGAAACATTCTTTCGGTTGCGCTGAATACCTGCAGGTTATGATGACACAGCTGCCGGAACAAAAGACATTGCTTTGAGTGACGATCTTTACGATGTTCAAACGTTTGATAGCTTTTGATTGAATACAGCATCTTGGCATCGCTTGCTGGGAATATGAGTAAACACAAATTTTATTCGATGACTGTATTTTCCGACACAGTTCCAGATCCGTTATTTGTAACTGTCATGTCCTATCTATCTAATAGCGTTTGATTGTTTTGATCAAAGACCAAGAAATTCCATTGGTGGCGTTTGGAACATTGGATATTCTCGAAGGTGTTCTTGGAATCGCCCCCAGGTTTTGACCTAGTTAGCTGCCAGCATGGCGCGCATAGCTTAAGGTAAAGTGCCGGCTCTGATTTTTCCTGCAGCGTTTTAGCCAGTCTGGTGTTTCTGTCTCCACGTGCGATTTAACTTCGAAGGCGAGAAAACTCTAAGATTGCCAATTGAAATGCGGCGGCGGCTGCAGCGCTAGTGGTGCTAGTACACATCAAAAGTTATATGTTTTATTGTAGTTTTATTGTGCTTGTGAATTTACAATTCGCGTTAGTGTTCTTGATTGTTTGACATTATGGGTTATTATGCATGCATTTCAAACCGTTTCGACTTCCGAATCGATTCTACAGCATCTTTTTGTGCTCGGAATGGCGATATTTACGTGATCCTACTATTGGTGGTCTAAAATGATTATTTAATCACATTTAATGGTAGAAAAATACACAAACAGCAACAGAGAGAGTTTTCGATTTTGCATGTGAACCTCGCGAAGGAATTCCCATGTATCTGTGCTCACGTTTTCACATATGATACGCTTCAATCTAATAATTCACAACAAAAAGTGCAAAATCTGAGTGCAAATGAGTTTCCTTTAAAATTTACATCCACTGCTCGGTCATCTGTTGCTTTCCCACAGAATTTGTTCACCATAGAAGCGAAATCTCTTGCCCAGTACACACACTGCACGGAATAGTTTAATACCTAAAATTCATCCCTCCACAAATCTGCAGGGCGCACCGGCATGATTTATCACCACAGCAGCCTCCTCCTCCACCCCTCCCCCCACAACCAACCCCCACCCCAGAATGCAATCTCCAGCTTTAAGTTGATTCAAATGGAAATTCACATTGAAAATTCTTAACATATGCATTGTTTCCGGTTGGCTCGTCGGCAGAAATTGTGACGTAGGCATGGATCCCAGCCACTCCATTCGCCGCGAGGAATGCTCATATTTTGTACACTCTGTGTCGGAACGCTGGCCCCGCCGGATACACCAGTCGAGATTGAATATTTTAATGGTTGAAACTGTGTACCGGTTAAGCACGGGACGGGCCTTGCCGTTAGGTTACCTTGTTCTATAGGCGCCCACACTGAAGCTTCCACAGCAATACCTTTTTTTCTTATTTAGATTATGGCTTTTATTGAAAGTTTATCACTTTTTGGGAGCTTTCTGTAGAAGTTTGTAGTTGCAGTAGTAGTTTCAGTTGTGGTATTTGAAGAACTTGGAACGGTAATTAATTTTGAATTTCAATCACTTTTATACTTTTAACATAGTTAACCGGGGGCTTAAGCCCAAAATGTAAAATAGATGCACTGCGTTGGTATTTTTTGGACATTGCATTTATTTAAGGGTCGCTGTGACCTTGAGACACAAATTGAAGTAGCCTAGCAGCTGTGTTTCCTTGACAAACTTGCCAAGGGGTTGTTTTCGATGTGAATTTATATGTGTATTTGTTTTTCTAACTCGGTGCATTCAGAAGTGGCAATGTGCAAAAATAGTGGAAACAAATCGAATGAAAATTCGTGGATTATTCTGGAAGCAATATCTGTCGTCTGCGAATGCAGTATTAACATTTTTAAACACGATCGTGCTTTCGAGTATTCTTATATTGCCAAAAGAACGTACGATTTCTCATATATTTATGTATATACATTTATTTCATCCAGAATTCACTGAGAGATGCATCGCCGAACAGCATTGCATGTTTCATCTTCTCGACAGGAAGTAAATTTATCTACATTTCTCGACAAGTAATTTCAACTTTCTTAAATTGCTTGAAGGTAGTATCAAATTGACAAAGTTTCTACTATTTTCCTTGTGCAAAAAATTAACGGCTTGATTATAATCGTGTAGCTACGAGCGGTGACGATATTTACGACAGTTTTAATGTATTCATTGGGAACCATAATGCCAAACTTGAAAGGAAATGAACGAGCAGAAAAGTGTCAAGTTGGCAATCATAAACATGAAACTATCAAGAAAATGTAACGAGGGTTGCTGGATTTATTTAGAAAAAATCCGTGCAGCTTCTTTCAAATAAAAATGACAGAGAAGAATTTTAATCAATTACACATTTTCGTCAAGCTGCCTGCATCATTTTCTTTGAAACGAGGGCAAGTTTAAGCGCTGTATCTCTCCGCTCGCAATAGAAAACTGAAATAATATCGAAAAAGATTCTTTGTACGAGAATTTTCGGTTGACGCACACTAAAAAAAAAAAGAAAAAAGTCCAATTTGAAATATATTCATGTTCATACCTTCTGGCACTTTGGTAATCGAAAAAATCTCGAGTTCGAGTCATGGAGCGCAGAGGCGGACCGAATGTGTGTTAAAGATGTGGCAGGAAGATGATGAGAGGATGCCGACAGAACGTTACGCGGGGCGCCACGCGGGGCTTCCCCCCCGGGGCGTTTGCATCTCGCAGATCGATTTGATATTATACTGAGAGCTCGGTATGCACACACACAAGAATCAAGTCCGCATCGCTGCGTTCCCGCTACTTTCCTTGGTTTTCCACCGTAAGTTTTCCTACATAAGTATATACCTAAGATTCTTATCACCGATAAAAATGAAAAATACACACTTATTGAAATCATTTTCCACGCTTGATTCGTGGAGTAGTAGGATGCGAATTTTTAGTATCAGATTGAATTATTTGATGGGCGAAATACAGCATTTTTAAAGAAGCGCTATCAAAATATCTTTTCGAAGGTAGGTTCTGCTATATTATTTCCACGATTCCTGCCTAAATTTACTTGAACTTCTTTTCGCAAACAAGCCTGCCTTCATGAAACTTCGCAGCGTTTATTTTGTGAACAAATTTCAACATTTTAAAGAAGCGCTATCAAAATATACGAAGGTAGATTCGGCTATATTATTTTCACTTCCGAGTTCCTGCCTAAATTTATTGAAACTTCTGCACGCAAACAATCCTGCATTCATGAAACTTCGTGGCGCCTATACGCGTCTAATAAATGGCCTGCTTTGAAGCGACACTAATCACAGATCGCGGGCGAAGAAAGCAATTACGGAGAGAGTCAATTGACAATCGGCAAATAGCTACGCGGCCGTAGGTTTACGATGATGAAATCCAATAACCAATCCCGCACCAAGCTACGTGCAAGCGTCAACAACACCAACAACTGTAAGAAGTTATCGGGATGAAGTCAACCCATCATCTGGACGCGAAGTGAAAGTGGACACAGTAAAGTGGACACATCGTCTCTCCGTAGCTTGATTGTCTTCCTTCTCTCCTTGGACTCTTTTGCACTATCCTCTCGAACTTAGAGAATCCCATTTTGCCAGCAAAGCTTTGAAACTCCAGGACACAAACGTAATATCCAACATTTCGATTCTAAATTGAGCAACTGGTAGCATTATGAACACCTTATCATAGTTCGAGGAATATTTCCAGGACGATGGTAGCCTTCGCAACATTATAAGGCTCACGATGGTTCTCCTTAGCAACAAAAGCAGCATAGTGACACCGGTGTTTGCTGGCATTAGGCAAGGCACATAGTAATGCCAACAATCGTAGCAGCGTGGCAACACTAGCAACAGCAGTGACACCGGTGTTTGCTGGCATGAGGCAAGGCACATAGTAATGCCAACAATCGTAGCAGCGTAGCAACACTATAGCAACAGCAGTGACACCGGTGTTTGCTGGCATTATAGGCAAGACACATAGCAATGCCAACAATCGTAGCAGCGTGGCAACACTAGCAACAGCAGTGACACCGGTGTTTGCTGGCATTAGGCAAGGCACATAGCAATGCGAACAATCGTAGCAGCGTGGCAACACTAGCAACAGCAGTGACACCGGTGTTTGCTGGCATTAGGCAAGGCACATAGTAATGCCAACAATCGTAGCAGCGTAGCAACACTAGCAACAGCAGTGACACGGGTGTTTGGTGGTATTAGGCAAGGCACATAGTAATGCCAACAATCGTAGCAGCGTATAGAAATACTGACAGCGCAGTAACGCCGGTGTTTGACGTTAATTTTTAATGATTTGTGAAACACACAAGTGTTTCTGTATAAGGTGCAATCGTCGTCACAAAGTTGACAATCACAGCTAAACACGAGGCGCTCCAGCCTCCCTATCTGCCGCCTCGTGCTCGCTAGTGGAAGTAATCAATGTGTCGCACCGAATCGACGCCCCGAAATCGACGCCCCGAATCGACGGCGTCGCGACGCTCGTCGCGGCCGTCCGTCTTGCGCGACGCCGGCCGGCGGCCGTGCGGCGATAAAAATCACCTTCGGCAAATATCGACGCGTCGCGTGGACATTTCTCAGAACGCAGGGCGGCGGCGGCGGCGGCGGCGGTGGGTGGTTGTCACAATTTGCTTTTGCTCTCGCCGCGTCGTATAGTTTTGCAAATGTGAACGGAACGGGTGAATCGATGCGAAGTTTTATTTGATGGATTGTGTACGTGGCGTGAGATTTAAGTGGGAATCTCGAGACCAATATTGTATAGTTTCCTTGTGGGACTTGGGGTTTTATAGTAGTTTTCTTGCGAATATTTGTACCGCAATTTGCGTTGGTATAGACTGGTACAAAGAGAATTAACAGTCATGGATACTCTTGAGGTTGCCATGGACTGCTGTTAAGAAAATGTTGTGACTTTCTCTGTGCATTCAAGTCAAGTTGATGACACCTTTTTTGTGTGTCTTCTGAATGTGTCAGTGAAGTTACAAATATTACGTTTTTCAATGATGATTCCAGTGATTTTGAGCGTTGAGGAACTCTGAAACCATATTGAGTACCTCTGATTGTGTTAGTTGTGAGGAAAGACGTCCCGGCATTTTGTTTGAACTGTCATACTTTTGCCAACGAACGAAATGGAACGATGACACTTCCACTTAGGACTATGCTCGGAAATCGATTGCTGTGAGGAACAACACGAGGCACTCGTTCAGGTGATTGGAGCAGAGATTTTAAACAATTATACGTTGATGCGATTAGAAACGAAAAGTATATTTGAAAATTGTATCCGCAACATGGACCGACCCCGGATCTATCGCCTGACCAACAAACAATACACGAATTATGCAACAAAAATTACCTGTCTTCTTCAAAGCTGACCAGAGTACCGAAGCAGCAACGTAGCTGTACTATTTCAATGGCACACACTGACATCTCCAATGGATGAACACGGATCGGATCATAGCGCACGTCAAGAGGCTGTCTGTACGACGTCTCCGGGTCCATTACCGTCACGCCACGACACCGGCGAAGATGGAGACGCATCGATCAAACAACCACCGACGCCAAGAAACAACGACCAATGATGATCTCGTCGCTAGCACGGTAGGGGAGGAGGAATCACGTGTAATGGATTTCGGTTTTGATGGGATTTCTGGGGAGAGGGGGGGCAGAGTTATGAAATTACTTTGCGAAATGTTTTTGATTGAAAGTTTGGGTAATAGGTGTGTTCAGCAGGGCGTGGTTAACGTGAATTTGTTTCACCGTGCGTCTTCGGCGACGTGCCTTTGGATCTTTGGGATGCTGTAGCCTTGAAATGATGCTGTTTAATTTAGACTTGTGGGAGTTGGGAGCGCGGATTAGCGAATGTTCGGCACGTTTCGGTGAGGGCTACTTGCTCAACATTTTTATGACTTTGGCGAAAGTTTGCTGTTTTCTTGTCGGTAGGAGTCGGCGTATTTGTTTAATTTTGCATTACTGCTGCAATGACTGAGGTATAAGTTTCGAAAAGCGAAACTTCTACGTCTTCAGGTAGGTATCTCAGCTAGGCTATCCAGGTATCTAGGCTATCTCGAAGCTAGGTTCAGGTATCCTGTCTCCTGTCTACGTCAACGACAGAGTTGGAAAGGTGATGAGGTTCTTCTCAAGACTCAAGTGTTGATTCGAACCTACATGCAAATAGTCGTTGCAAGTGCGGTATGACGTATTTATGAAAAAAATCTAAATATCAATTTAAAATTTTGTACTCGTTTCGGAATTGGAACTCGAATATTATCACCTGTCCGGTGATATGCATTATCCAGCTATAAATTATGTAAGTAAATAATGTTACTTCATATCGATTTCACCCGGTTGGAACCGGTTGTCCCGGTACGTACAACATCCCTTTTACTACGGGATAATGCATAACCCAGGTGAAAGGATCCGGATTCAAATTCCGATACGGATACAAATTTTGTAATGGATCTTTCGTTTCTAATACTAAAAGGTATTTTTTTTTTCTTGCCCTTTGGTCGACTGGAACGGAATAATTTAACGACAAATCTGCTCATTATCTAAGCATGTTTTCAATTTGATACATGATGTGTATCTGATCAAAATCATTTAGCATCACACATGAATGCCATGATGCTTATAGTTCAGCTAGATTTCATCTCGTGACTCGCTACAAATGCATGTGCTCTCAAGCCAGGGTTTGTCGCGCATCATTTCGTTGATTGGTTACTCCGATTAAAGTTTAATACTTAATGAGCGATTTATCCTAACTATCACCTAAACTAAACCGATTTTCATCTATCATAGATAGACAATATTATATATGCACTATATTTTATTTCCTCCCGGCAGCTTATCATCGCTGTTATGCGACGGTAAAATTCCATCAGTTGTTGCTAAAAAATTGAAACAACTGATTTTGACAGTTCTTCACATTGAAACTGTTTACAAATGCATGTATTCGTATACGGAAAATGTTTCCTTGTTCAAACAAAACAGCGAAGGAACATCAAAAGAACTGATTTCTTTTTTCCCGGCAGAAAATTTAATAAAAACTACTACACTACGAGAACGCCACGTCCAATTTTCATATTATTATTTTCATAAAATTTCTCCTCTTTATTTCTGCAGATCCTGCGTAGGATGGTCGTGAGATATTCGGGTTTTCCTTTTTCTCTATTTTCGGGCGTCCTACTTTGGATGCAGATTCGATAGAAACTGTGGCTTTCTGCGGAACTCTTTGATTCTTTACCTGGCACATGGAAACTTATTGTCAGAGTCATGCTATCGGGAAAGTCACAAAAGTTGACGTCGTTTTCTTCTAACAACGCCCTGCGATTCCTTACCGTTCTCCAATCTCTCTTGATTGTTGCAATGCTGCTCAGACAATATCTAGTTCATCTTGTCTCCGTGCAGATACTCGACTGTCAAGTCGTTCTTACCTGCAACAAAAGAAAACAGAGTTGTTTATCTACACAAATAATATGCAGATTTCAAAAAAGACAATGCTGGCTTGTCCCTGTGTGTTTATTTGGAACTGTCAGACGCTTTGCTCATGGTGAATTCTTTCTGTGTCTTAATATTTGGGACACAAAGTTTTTACCGAGTGACATTTTGGGATTTGATTGACATTCCCAGTGACATTTCTAATTCCTAGAATTCCTGACTAGCACAGATTGCATCCTCCATAATTGCTCGACAGTTTTCTACATGCATAGCTCACTGTTGCTGAAGTATTTGACATGCTGGTAAAAATTATGCCTGATTTAATTGATTTTACATACTTCGTACCCTAAACCAGTATAAGTTAAGAAGCACGATATTTATCAAACTTTATTTTCTTTGTATAGTTGGTGGAAAAATCGGCTGCTAGCTCGTAAAAGAATACAAGTAATAACGATGATGACGTACGCTTATATTTTTCAGAAGCTCTTACAGCATAGTCCTGATATAACAAATATGAAGATTGAAAGTTTGAAAGTGTGCATTTATTCAATAATCTGACGAACTACACAGCAACACCTAAACAATTCGGTACTCGTTTTTACAAATTCCTGCCTCGTTCAGTACCGACACTTGCATTCCCTTCAGCTGGGCAGGAAGAAAAAAACCCGCTCCTCTTCATCTGAGATATATGAAACATCTTTTATGTGCCACTCGCGCTACGTGCTGCCGCGATATCCATTTCCTATTCCAATTTCAACCAGAACGTTGCCTTACAAAGTGTTCATCATTTTCCCGACTTCTCTGGGAATTCGCGCGGAGGAAAACCGAACCTTCGGAGCTCCCAGCCACGTACGACATGAAATCTGCGAATATTTTCGGTATATTTCAGCTCTCGAGTGATAACTAATTTCTTTGACATCGTGTCTAGCCGTTTGCTGGCGTCTGGGTGGGAGCTGAGCCGGTGAGATTGGGCCAAACCAGCCAAACATTTTTGCTGCTCGCTGTTTTACTAATCATAACTGAAAATTACTTTTGGGTACATGATAGGTAATTGTTTCATTTAATTTTATAAGCCACGAAACAGTTGAATTAAAATAATCTCAAATACCTCCGTTATGTAAAATTAAATGTTATAAATAAATAAATGATATGCGGCTTCTTTGGAAATCTTACACAGGTCATAATGATACGCATTGTAGCTTCGTGGGACATCACAAGTATCATAAAATGAGATGAGATGTCTTCAGAACTTAGGTTTGTTGTGTGGGTAGAATAATTAGCTTGGCATGAATTTAATCTTTGAATAAATTTCAAATAAAACAACGTGTTTGTATGAGTATACTTCCTGACAATGTCTTATAAGTTCATCCACAATATGTTGACTTCAATGACATAGTATTGGTACTAATTATCTTTTCGCCGTGATTTCTGGCACATTTATTCAATTAGTAATAATAATAATGTACAATGCAATCACTGCTTCCGACTTCGCATGCTTTCAACAACACACTTCACACTCACGAAGCAAACTCGTCTGTTCTAATATTTGCTACAACAGCCGCACCCGCATAAATTCGCGCCGCGCAATTCATTTCATTCGAGTGTGCACCAGATCACGCAAACAGATAATTCCCATTTTACACCCATTAATTGGAATGACTGTCCGACGACCGAGATAAATTCTGCATTAACCAATAGGAATTAACTCGGTTACTATAGTTTTCGGTACCAGCTCGCTTTGAAGCCGATAATCGTCGATTGATATGGATTGAACTAGAGCGTCAGAATTTGACGAAGTGTCCGCGTGTCCCCAAAAACACTGGCAAGACTGAAACTAAGGTGGAAGCTGGCATTTCAAAGCCGCTTAAATACGCGTCTTCTTCAGTAGTCCATGGCCCAGTGGCATATTGCTCGACACAAGTGATTAAAACATTACACCCGCTAGGGTAGAACATAATATTATTATGTAAATAAAAATTCAAGTAAAACTGGAAAAAATATATCCGCGCAGCCCAACAGTGACCATCTTGACCCACAAGATTGCACGTAATAAACGATATCTCTACCGCGCCCTCGATTACACTATCGATTAATCGACATCGACTAATACCATCTGGAAGCACCCCACTTTGATGTCAAACGCAATTCCCTGGCGCGTCGCCGCCGCCGACCCGAATTTCTTTTGTCTTTGACGCGAACGTTTCAAAAATTTTTCCGGATTCCATCGCGCGACTTTGTTAGGCGGCGGCGGCGGCGGCGGCGGCGGCGGCGGCGGCGGCGGCGGTGGGATGCTGTAATTTTCTGCAGCCCTGACTGAGCATGGCACGTGACTGGTGTCGTTCAGATCAACGAATCGTTTCAAAGAGATCGTCGTTTGAGATGTGTGTGTGTGAGTGTGTGTGATGCAGGGTTGAGGAGATGTAGGATAATGAATCGCTTCGCGCTCGCACCGTGCCGCTACCTGATTACTGTGTTAAATAGTCGCGCGCGGGGGAGGCGTTAACGGGGTGACATTTTCAACGTTGGCGTCTTTCGAAAGTTTTGTGCATTGAAAATTAGTTGAATGCTGGGCTGATGGCGTGTTTTAGTCGGGTTCTAGCTCGTGGAAGCACGCTGCGAGACGATTACTGATATTAGCGATGGCCGTAACGATGCTCATGACTTCTCGGTGCCGGTTTTACAAGGTCTTATTATCTCTGGGTTGTAAGTTGCAGCAACTCGTGTCTTGAAACCAAGAAACCCAAGTCTCCAAGTGCCAAGTATACCAAAATTTTTCTGCAAACGCAACACAATCTGTGATATTCAGCCGAGTTCGAATTAAAAAAATTGTAAAATGATTATGCACAGCGTGGATGACTTTGTAAGTAAAAATTTTGATTTAGATTATGATGTTTGACTTTCAAATATCTGTACGGAGTCCTGGAAATATACGTTTTTTGTTATTATTTGATGGTTATGGCTTCAAGAATTGGTGGAATCACCGCTAAATGTTCACCATCGTTCCTTTAGTGTCAACTGAAGCATTCGACTCTAAAATTTGACAGTGCTCTTTTGATCCGAATGAATAGCCATCATTTTCAACTTCACAACTAATTTCCAGCATCGCGCCAGAGATGCTGCTCGAACAACAGCGCCGCCGAATCCAGAGCTCGTGTATACGACGGCCAAGACCGTAGCAGAAAATCTGTCAAAAGGCGTGCACGTAACTTTCGTACGTGCACGAAACTCGACGGTGTGTCCCCCGATTGTATGTACACGCCCGTGCGATCGTGTCAATAGACAATAGCGGCGTGGACATGGCCTATAATTACCGTCCATTCTCGAAATGGACGGTGGTGCCAATAGACACGTCGGTTGTTTGCGCGAAATACAGATAATATAGAATGCGCCGTCAGCGGTTCTAATTGCACCGTGTTGCCAAAACCTTATATAGATAGAAAATAAAGCTAGCGTAGACTCTTCTTTTTTTCTCAGTGCGGTTCTGGTTGATTGGAACAGGGGTGAAAAGAAAACGGGGCAAGAGAGATTCCCTGCTTTGAAATTGGTGAAGCCGTTTTACCTGATGCTAGCAGATGCCGGTGTCACTGCTGTTGCTAGTGTTGCCACGCTGCTACGATTGTTGGCATTACAATGTGCCTTGCCTAATGCCAGCAAACACCGGGGTCACTGCTGTTGCTAGTGTTGCCACGCTGCTACGATTGTTGGCATTACTATGTGCCTTGCCTAATGCCAGCAAACACCGGTGTCACTGCTGTTGCTAGTGTTGCCACGCTGCTACGATTGTTGACATTACTATGTGCCTTGCCTAATGCCAGCAAACACCGGTGTCACTGCGCTGCTAGTGTTGCTACGCTGCTACGATTGTTGACATTACTATGTGCCTTGCCTAATGCCAGCAAACACCGGTGTCACTGCGCTGCTAGTGTTGCTACGCTGCTACGATTGTTGGCATTACTATGTGCCTTGCCTAATGCCAGCAAACACCGGTGTCACTGCGCTGCTAGTGTTGCTACGCTGCTACGATTGTTGGCATTACTATGTGCCTTGCCTAATGCCAGCAAACACCGGTGTCACTGCTGTTGCTAGTGTTGCCACGCTGCTGTTATTGTTGGCATTACTATGTGCCTTGCCTAATGCCAGCAAACACCGGTGTCACTGCTGTTGCTAGTGTTGCCACGCTGCTACGATTGTTGGCATTACATGTGCCTTGCCATAATGCCAGCAAACACCGCGGTGTCACTGCTGTTGCTAGTGTTGCCACGCTGCTACGATTGTTGACATTACTATGTGCCTTGCCTAATGCCAGCAAACACCGGTGTCACTGCTGTTGCTAGTGTTGCCACGCTGCTACGATTGTTGGCATTACTATGTGCCTTGCCTAATGCCAGCAAACACCGCGGTGTCACTGCTGTTGCTAGTGTTGCTACGCTGCTACGATTGTTGGCATTACTATGTGCCTTGCCTAATGCCAGCAAACACCGCGGTGTCACTGCTGTTGCTAGTCTCAGTGTGGTGCTACTGTTTGCATGACCAACAATAATCTTAGGATACCATCAACACTAGCAAACCAACCTAACGCCAGCTTCTTGTGGTGTAAGGTGAGATTTCGCAAGCAATTTAATTGCCGATCGGATTAAAATGTAAACAAAACGGAAGTGTTCCGACACTGACAGCCGATCAGAGCGGGTTGTCTTCACAAAGCGCGACTCGAAGGTGATGAACGTCGACGGGTACGCGAAACTCGAGAGAGTGCCAGCCAATTTCTTTGTTGTGATATCAACGAAGATCCCTTTATTCAGCCGCGTCGATCCGGTCTATCATTTCTAACTACGCGAGACGCAAGCAAATTTCTTACTGCATTGCCCGAAGAGAATGGTGCGAGATGTAGGTTGGCATTTTGTTCGGTTCTGAAATCTGCTACGGCCGTCGCTGAAGAAGCGCAGAAGAATTGGCCGCTATTTTGTACACACATGAAAAGAATATATTTTACTTCAATTCTGATTGGCCGGGATAGAGCTTGTCCTTGCCTGATTGGAGCCGAGTTTCCTCTAATAGCTCTCACGTCTCCAGGGGGCTTCTGGGCGCCATTAATTATCTACTTTTTTACCACCGACGTAATTATAAAGACATTTATCTAGTTAAAGTATTTCTCGGACAGGTTTTCTGAACTATAAGAAGTCCTCGTTATACTCTGAGACATATTATAGGAAAGATCTTTGGGGCCGATTGTTCGATGTGACAAATGAAAATGGGAGAAAGAAAATGGAAATGGAGCCGGCGTTCTTTTGCAGAGAAATGATTTGGTTTGATATTGACAAATAGGTCATCAATAAGTCTCAAAGTAGCTGTTCATAAAACAGCGATTTCGAGTCTGAATGATTATGTGGCTTTACGGCCTTCATGAGCGATGAAATTGGCATAAATTAGCACAGTTAACGTGTTTGTGGTCTCAAATTCGTCCACACATTCATTTTCATTCCTGTAGAAAGGTATCGAAATTTTTTCTATATCTAGATACATATCTTCAATCAATGTTTTCATGTCTTAATTAAATGTTTCTAAATGCCAGCGATTCGTCTCCGTGCTGTTGGCCAAGCAACTGTGCATCCCATATGCTTGAATGTGGGGTAATCTCTGCTTTATCGCACCGCAAGGCAATAAGATGAGGTTTTGGTGTAAGGTGCCAGTTGAAACGCGGGGAAATGCGGCGCGATTAGAACATCCATCTCCCGACAGAAGATGCCTGTACTTGATGCTGCGAGCATTGCGGAAAATATCCGGGAAAACCAAACGAGCATCCGCCTCTTACCGCAACGACCACATCTCACCGAAAGGTATAATTTAATTAAACCACGGTGCGGTTTCGCGTACAATAAACACAAACGAATTAAAACAAATTAAAGAATTTTGTTTGTTTTGGTATAAATCATTAGTTTCCCAACACCCGGCTGTTGTATTACCTACCATTTGTTTGACATACATTTTCTACAGGCATATTGAGTTTAACTTTACACATATTGTGAGATTCCCAAATGGGAATATTTTTTTCACTGGCAACATTGACGATAGCGATTTAGACTGTTATCCGCTGTGATAAGATTGTAGTAGCACTGTGAAGTATTGTTTAGTGTGCCATTAACTTGTGGTCGGCGATTTTACCAAATTGTTTATTTTACTTTTAAGCTTTGCTTGGAGTTTTTTTCATTATTTCGATAGAGAGTCTAAAGAAAAAAAAATCAGTCGTCTCCGTATTTCAGGATCAAAAAATATGACCGCTATCCACCGAAAACACACCTGATACCAAATTTTTGGGTAATTCAAATGTGATACTGACTTTTTCCTTTCAAAAGATATCATCGCATCCAAGTCCCGTATTAAAATGTACAGGTAAATAGTAATCTTCCATATGGATATGAGTTTTATCTGGTGGCCAGCTACTTCACTGGTCACTACAACACCTTAGCTATCAGATAATGAAGTGACGGCTTTACCGCTGTATAAACTTACAAAAAGGCTTATAAATTCTCATTTTGACCTTACAGAGGCCCCAAAATCGGGCGCCACAGACACAAAACTGTTGTCCGCAACCTTATGGCACCACCGACACCGCAGGCCAACAATATCACAATAATTTCGCCACCGATTACAGTATGCTGACACCGAAGCGTAAGTAATGGCGGCATATAGACACTCGCTTTGTCTGCGTATACCGGCCTCTAGCCCCTCCGGTGGCTTAAAAGGATCACTCCACTTGCCTGGATGGCATTCGCATGAGTGTGCTTCAATCAACGGAATTGATTGCCTGCACTGCCTAAATTCACCGGCGCGGTTATGGGACCTGTGCATAGACACAATTGCCGAGGTGTGTCTGTTCGGATGGACATAGTGTTGCCTGTTGCGTGCTGCCTGTGTTCCATGCATAAAGCAGTGGATTTAGTGTTTGTAAGTCTTCTGGTAACGGCTGCAATGGGGGTGTGGTGTTAACAAGGTGTTGTTGGCATCTTGGAGGTAATTTCTTTTCGACGATGGAACGATGGGGAGTTGGTGGATTACTAAACAATTGGTGGATTATTCAATAAATTAACACACCTATGAAACAAGGTACTACGTAGTGCAATGATATAGATTTATCCCCCACAATTTTGGAAAACTAGTATAAATCAATATTATCATATATTGTCAGTATTATCAATTGTCAATATTATACACCTTATTACGGACTTTGATTTTTAGAACTATCAATCCAGTAAGTTATCTAAAAAGACCTATTCCAATAAAAATGATGTCAGGCAACCACTAGATGTACTACCGGTCTTTAAAAAATCTAATTATGCTCTGCTAAATAACAAAGGATGATAGGGAAATCACAAGCCGAATTGCTCTGCCTGGCTTTAGCGAGTGGGTATCATGACGACACTGTGATTGAATTTTGATTGAATGGGAATAGAAGTATATTATAAATACATTTTGGTGCAGAACTGAATGATGACAGAATGATTTTCATTTTGTTATACTTCAACCCTGAATTGAGAAAAAGGCAACACCCAAACAATTTCCTTCACCCCTGAAGATGCAAACCAACTCGGGGACGAAACACGCTGGAGTTTATGTTAAATTTAGAATGTGAAAATCATGAGTGTATATTTTCCCGACTTGATTCACGTACTCGCTAGTACTTTTTCAACCCGCGCCGCCGCCGCCGCCGCCGCCGCCGCCGCCGCCGCCGCCGCCGCCGCCGAGGAATGAATGGAAATCGCCCAGCATTTTCCTTAAATCTTACGGTAAATTTCTTTGGCAAGTGACTTTGCTTGGCTCGCCGTCTAATAATTCATTTTTATTGGCTCGTTCTTGACGTTTTACGCGGCGAGTGCGGAACGACTTGCGCGGGAAATAGGGTAGACTATACACACAATTTTTAAGGGAGGATTTTTGGCCATTGCGCGTATATTTCATTCCCCGAATATGATGGAATTTCTGTTTTCTTAATAGCAGACCGAGCGCGCACTTAGTGGTATATTATTAAAAAATTCTAGAGTAAGAAAATTAAGACTGTCCGTAAAAAATGAAGCGATCGCTTAACCAAACATCTGGCACCACGCCCCATCGTTTTGTGGGCACTACTGAAGTCAAAACATCTTGCAGACTTTGGTCTTACAATTACTAACGAAATGTCCATTTGACACAATTTTGGAATAGATATCGTTTCTTTGTTTACTGTACATGCAACTAGTAGTTGCAATTAGACTCAATCATCACACCTTGCAGACTTCTAGGGTTAAGTCACACAATTGTTTGGCTTATCATTAATCATTTGTCAATCATGACAATCGTCAGGGTCCTTATCAGGACCACAAACGCATCTTATCAGAGCAGAACCGAACATTCTCCAGTCCACCAAACACGGCTCTGAACCACTCCGCATTTCAATCATCAAGTTGTTTACGTTTTTATCTGGTGATTTTTTTCTCAGTTTGAGTCTTATCGGTAGGTTCATCAAACAATTGGGATGCTGCACTTTCTGTCATTGATAGCCGGTGGGGATGTGCGACACGAAGACATTCCCTGCGCTACAGCACAGCTCAAGATTCGCTGAGCTCTGTCCAGCAACTCTGTCAAGAACGTGTGGATACTTTTCGTAGCTCTTATACGCTTACCTAAGTCAAACAAGTCTATACGACGTATAAAGTTTATATTAACATATCCTTTACTGTTAGGAATGCATTTGGAAACATTTGTCAACCTATAAATGAGAATTAAGTGACAATTATGTGATATTGTCACGACCGGCTACCATGTGCTGCATGTGGAATCTCTAGAAAGGAGGTGTCTTTTAGCAACATTCTCCACGATTACGATGTGTCTTGTTGGGTATCCCCACCAGCTGTTTATGATCGAGGGATGCACCATGCATCCGATACCTCGTTGAGAGAAACAGATCTTTGAAGACCGCCGAAGTAGCCCGTGCCTCGCACCACCGTCCATAATGCAACCCTTAACAGACGCAAAGCGGCGCGGTGCTTGAAGTATTGACCCCGGCGATGTGTAAAGTTAAATTGTCGGCGATAAATATTTTAGGGGGTGATTTCGTTAGCGATTCGCCGCTTTATGCGATCACAAATTGATTGCCCCCGGCCAGTTAGCGTCGGCTAACGGCCTGTTTTATTCTCAAGGCTTTTAAAAGAGCCTCGATCGATCGGTTAGCCTGCGATAAATTGCCCGTGGAGTTCGTGGCATCGTCCGACTCAAATTTGAAACCCTTTCGCGACCGTCCGTACCCGGTGCCGCTGCCTTATACAAACCCTGGCCTTTCCCATTCAGTCAAAATGATGTTATATACCCACTGGACGTACTCAAGCAGTTTGCAAAAATATGTAACTAGCTCCTGCTAATTAACCATGAGGAAGGACCCGAATTTCTTTGACTAGTGGGCATCATGACGTCATGTCGATTAAATGGAATTGGAGGTAAATTTGATAACCAGTTAGGACAAAGTGTAGTCGTTCTTAAACTCGACTTAGGTATACAATAACCCTTGCTACATCCTCGTTTTACAATCATTTTTGGGGAGCATTTCAACCTGCTACTACATAACGTCATATTATGGTTCTTATCATTTTATGAACATTAATAAAATGGAATTATCTATATCTGTCATTTTGTACGCTATTATTCTATCTTCTTCTCTCTCTTAGTAGCTGAATCTATCTTCTAGCGATTGCTTGCACTTCATCTCAAAAAAAATCATAAGTACTCTTGCGTTGGCTATTTGGACGTTTTCTGGTATACGTTTTATAAGTCGTTCTCTGGCGCTACTTATGGCGCTATGCTTGTTGCCGATGCTCGTTGCATTTACCGGTCGATGGACATAGGTGGCGCTTAGGTGGCGCTTAGGTGGCGCTTAGGTGGCGCTTAGGTGGCGCTTAGGTGGCGCTTAGGTGGCGCTTAGGTGGCGCTTAGGTGGCGCTTAGGTGGCGCTTAGGTGGCGCTTAGGTGGCGCTTAGGTGGCGCTTAGGTGGAGCTTAGGTGGCGCTTAGGTGGCGCTTAGGTGGCGCTTAGGTGGCGCTTAGGTGGCGCTTAGGTGGCGCTTAGGTGGCGCTTATCGTGCGATGCGCTCGGTGAAAGAGTGTGCGATCACCTTTTGTGTTTTTTAATTCTTCCCGAAAAACACACAGACACGTTGAGCTTCCCTGCTGCTTGATAGATTCAGCGCTCGACTAATTAAAAACTTAGCGCGAAATTCAAAAGAAACTTTTTCTTTGTCAGGAAGCGAGGAAGATTTCGGAGAAAGCTTGCCACCGAATAGCCAAGTTTTTCTTCCGCCGAAAAAGAAAATCTTGCTTATTTAAATATCGCCAACAATGCATTATAAAGACGGCTAGCAACTTGGTTAAAAAACACGATTAAAGTCAGCCACAGACCCTTATCGAAGTAAATATCGTGGAACTTCGCATGGAACTTTCACCCTTAAAGCGACCGCAGTTGGCCATACTCTAAGGTTGAAAATCGTTTCGCTGTGTAATTTAATCCATTTTATATCATGCCAGTAATAAAAGAAAATATAAGGGAAACTGGTTTTTGATGATTTTCTTTCCTCCCCCTAGATTTCCGTAACAACACGCACAATTGATTGGCTATCGGGTTGGGAAACCCTTCGCTGAATACAAGAGTGGAAAAACGCATCGAAAATAGTTGCAAGACGATAATGTTTTGAAAAAAAAAATCCCATAAACCTGACGAAATTTCTCTACAGCAATGAAATATAAACTGTTTAGCACCAATGGACATGTTCGATCCACTCAAAATGATTGGCACATTACAATTTGATGGGACTCGGAAAAGCGTCTTTACTATAAAATTCCGTGCGCGTAGAGGAAATTGGTTTGAATGTTATACCTGTAAACTTGGGATCCGAGCAAACGTATGCAGGACACCGACTGCATGTGCTACCTGCCTGCTGCTACAAAATTTACTTCATTCTCATCGTGGCTAGATTTATGTTCATTACCCGTTATTTATCTAACTATTTGACAAGGAGCGCTGGTAAACGTTTATCCGTTAGTAAAATCAAGTACCTTTGCCCAATACTTAGTTTTAAACTGAACGATGACGATTTTTTATATTTTTTTACTGCTTGGCCAGAATTATTTTCCATTTGGATAAAATAAAAAATTGTTTGTTTCTCGTTTAACTTGCCCCAAGCGTTTTCGCTCAACTTCCGTTGAAAAGCCGGGATAAATATGAGTTTAATCACGTTTAATCAGTATCAGTTAAATCAGTAATATCAGTAAGAAGAATTGCCAGTTCTTAAAAAAAATAAGACGACAGATACTATATTCAATAGATAAGAATAGCCAGTTTCATCTTTCCTCGGAGCAGATTCCTTTGCATCGTATGTCTTCGATTGGGAAACGTTCATCCACCGTTCATACCGACTGCACCATCGGCAGGTGCCTACTCGCGCTCGAACAGATATCGGAAAACCGCACGCATGAAAGAAGGTGTCCTCGGCTTTGTCTGAGAAATAAGGTAAATTGCGACTCGAATCGTGAAAAGTACGCACTTGAAGTCATCGACTAAGAAAATACAGGCGTGTAGGCGTTGGAAAATAATGTGCCATTACTTTTATGGCTTGAACTAACGATGTAAGACGGTATTACTTGCGTTAAATAATATAGCGGCACACCTTTATAAAAGTATCCATATATTTTCTCTTAAAACTAACCGTTTTTGCAGATTTTTGTTACAGTAAAGTCTGGCATTTCTTAAAGCTGATCATTGTTCATCTTTGAAAGAAACCAGAACTGAAATATCATTGAAGATAAAGATGTAGAAAGCAAAGTTCCACGATCCACTTCGTGAGGAACGATGACTGATATTGTCTTTAAGCGAACTTATGGCGAGCTCTATACTCGTGCAGCAAGGAAATTAAATTCTCATGAATTATTTAATTTAATAGCTCAGATCGGATTCCATATTTATGATGTTCTAGCAGCGAGGTGAGCTGGGAGCAGATAGAGAAGTGACCACAGATTACTTTTCGGAAGAGGCTGGCTACAGACTTGTGTGCGATGGAATTCGTTTATAAATTGTTTATTTTCATTCTATTCATTTTCTTGAAACGACTTTTTACTTCTGTTATTTTGGTGGAGCGTCGTGGTTTTCGATAGAAATATCCAGGTGTCGTAATAGAGAATAAGTAGGTGACGATATTAAATGATTGATTGGTAGTTATATAGTCTGTATTGATTCACGAATCGCGTTTTGGGAATGAAATCTAGAACAGTTTGAATCAATCGCTAAGCGCTTTTTATGACGAGGGACATCAAAAGATAACAAAATGACGGATAAAACTGAAAATAAAATCTGGACACAACAAGGTCAATTTGATATCAATGCAGTTTCGAAACTTTGCTCGTTTCGGCATGTGTCTTTCTTCATTCATCATTATATTTAGATCCATGCGACCTTAGAGACATTGGATCAAAAATAATTTTAAAGACGAAAGGTTAAGCAACATTGGATCAAGGATATGTTACCCTTGCAGCTTTAACAGTTTTTTTACTAATTTTGGCACTTATTTCCAAGCTAACACAAAATACTTAAGAACTGACATTTAAATAACACAAATTGTGTGACAATTTTACATATTTTAAGCCCAGATTGATGAAGAACCTACTACGTCAATCACTAATTGACTCTAAGAATCTGAATATTTCCCTTACGTTGATCTAGGTTTTATTTCACAATGACAACCAACAAGTTTCCCCCCACCCGATTCGCGTCCCGACTTCGACCCTTGACCCACCCGGCCAACAAACACCAACAAAGAATTAGAAACGAAATATCAATTCCAAAATTTGCATCCGTACCGGGACTCGAACCCGGATCTTTGTCTATCCGGGACACTGCACTAACCAATTGTGCTATACGGACGACCAACTGTGGAATTGATATTAAGTTTATTTGAGTTGTTGGGCTCCATGGAGATAGATTCAGGACTATGAGTGACCATAGAAGGCGCTGAATCTAGTGACGCTATGCTGCGATCACACACCAACAAACTCGACTAACCCCAATTATGACGTTGGGTACGCTTGTATTAGTGTGAATTTAATCCTAAATGCAAATACTCGTTGCATGGACGGTAGATGATGATTATTAGAAACGAAATATCAATTCCAAAATTTGCATCCGTACCGGGACTCGAACCCGGATCTTTGTCTATCCGGGACACTGCACTAACCAATTGTGCTATACGGACGACCAACTGTGGAATTGATATTAAGTTTATTTGAGTTGTTGGGCTCCATGGAGATAGATTCAGGACTATGAGTGACCATAGAAGGCGCTGAATCTAGTGACGCTATGCTGCGATCACACACCAACAAACTCGACTAACCCCAATTATGACGTTGGGTACGCTTGTATTAGTGTGAATTTAATCCTAAATGCAAATACTCGTTGCATGGACGGTAGATGATGATTATTAGAAACGAAATATCAATTCCAAAATTTGCATCCGTACCGGGACTCGAACCCGGATCTTTGTCTATCCGGGACACTGCACTAACCAATAGTCCTAGAATCTCATAGTCCTGAATCTATCTCCATGGAGCCCAACAACTCAAATAAACTTAATATCAATTCCACAGTTGGTCGTCCGTATAGCACAATTGGTTAGTGCAGTGTCCCGGATAGACAAAGATCCGGGTTCGAGTCCCGGTACGGATGCAAATTTTGGAATTGATATTTCGTTTCTAATAATCATCATCTACCGTCCATGCAACGAGTATTTGCATTTAGGATTAAATTCACACTAATACAAGCGTACCCAACGTCATAATTGGGGTTAGTCGAGTTTGTTGGTGTGTGATCGCAGCATAGCGTCACTAGATTCAGCGCCTTCTATGGTCACTCATAGTCCTGAATCTATCTCCATGGAGCCCAACAACTCAAATAAACTTAATATCAATTCCACAGTTGGTCGTCCGTATAGCACAATTGGTTAGTGCAGTGTCCCGGATAGACAAAGATCCGGGTTCGAGTCCCGGTACGGATGCAAATTTTGGAATTGATATTTCGTTTCTAATAATCATCATCTACCGTCCATGCAACGAGTATTTGCATTTAGGATTAAATTCACACTAATACAAGCGTACCCAACGTCATAATTGGGGTTAGTCGAGTTTGTTGGTGTGTGATCGCAGCATAGCGTCACTAGATTCAGCGCCTTCTATGGTCACTCATAGTCCTGAATCTATCTCCATGGAGCCCAACAACTCAAATAAACTTAATATCAATTCCACAGTTGGTCGTCCGTATAGCACAATTGGTTAGTGCAGTGTCCCGGATAGACAAAGATCCGGGTTCGAGTCCCGGTACGGATGCAAATTTTGGAATTGATATTTCGTTTCTAATAATCATCATCTACCGTCCATGCAACGAGTATTTGCATTTAGGATTAAATTCACACTAATACAAGCGTACCCAACGTCATAATTGGGGTTAGTCGAGTTTGTTGGTGTGTGATCGCAGCATAGCGTCACTAGATTCAGCGCCTTCTATGGTCACTCATAGTCCTGAATCTATCTCCATGGAGCCCAACAACTCAAATAAACTTAATATCAATTCCACAGTTGGTCGTCCGTATAGCACAATTGGTTAGTGCAGTGTCCCGGATAGACAAAGATCCGGGTTCGAGTCCCGGTACGGATGCAAATTTTGGAATTGATATTTCGTTTCTAATAATCATCATCTACCGTCCATGCAACGAGTATTTGCATTTAGGATTAAATTCACACCAACAAAGAACTTTCCATGCAGAATTTCCATCCTCGGCTGGCCGACTAGATTAGCGAAAGGTGACGTAATAAAATCAATAGCCGACTCTAATCACAATTCGCCACGCGGCCGTCACATTAAACAAAGACAGACTGTATTTTAACGAACCCTCCCGCCCCCCCCCCCTTCCCCGGCAAGCAGAAAAACATGGAGTGAAAAACCGAAAGTACCCCATCCGTGAACTATGACCGATGTGCAGATTTTATTAATGGCCCTAATTGGAGCGAAGAGGTCACCCTCGGCTGTCTCGTTAGGGGAGATCGAATTATGGCAAGCAGCAGGCTGGTTCGATTCGCCGTGGCTCCTCTCACGGCGGTGAGGGTTGAAAAACGGCCATCGAAAGCATTTTCCAATCAGGGGTATGTGCCGCAAGAGTTTAGACGTGGAAGGATTTTCTCTTGCTATACGTTGAAGTGTTGTGTTTTATTGTGTGTTAACACGTTGTTTGTGTTGGCATTGCGTTGTGTGACCGTCGACAGCTAGAGGAGGTTCTCGGTGTTGCTCGGCAATTGTCGGCAAAGCTCGGGGCGATGCTCGGTTGTCTACGAATGAGGGTGGTTTTTTTGATTGCTAGTTCCTTCCAGTCCATCTTTATTTTCACTCTCGAACGGTGAATATCATATTTTCGTCAGACACCCATCTTTTTCTGTAAATGTTGTAATTTGGATATTAATAAAGGCGAGGTAGAATATTGTTCCCATGGTTACTTAGCCAGAACGGAGCAGGAGCTATTGTCAGAGTTAAACAGCTGCCATTTTTCTTCTAGCAAATGCAGCAGATGTTTACTTCTTTCCCTGATATCTGACAACTTTGCTTTGATATCTTTACGATGGAAGTTATGCCACCTTAATTAACGTTTCATTGCGTCAAAATACTTTGCTGAGTTGTTGCACATTTTCTTGGTCATTATAAAGTCACAAAGTTTAGGGTCCCAAGACCCAAAAATGCATATGGACTATACCGTTGTTAGCTTAAAATATCATGGATCTCGTAATGCAGGGTCACAATTGACATGATCCTGGAAATAGTGCTGAAAGATGCCAATTAAATTTGATTGAATGTAAAGATCAAAATAACTACGCTCTGCCACTCAGTATAAACACGGGTTTCATTTAAAATGCTGCTGTAGATTCACTCACGCTTATAAAACGGCCACAATTTTCGAAAACCAAGCGCAAATGGCTACGCAACGTGTAATGATATGAATTGCGTTGATAAATGTGGACAGCACGCACTTTCCACGCACTTTTCCGGTGGCCCGCGCGCTGAGCGAGCTCACGCACACGCACACGCACTTAAAACGCACTACGCACACACACACATGCGTCACACATGTGCCGTAATCGAGCGGCGGCGTGGAAATTACGACGCGAAAGCACTCGAGAAAAATGGGCATAATAAAAATTATAAGCCATAAAATCAGTGTTGCGTGCGGGAAACTGTTTACACGCAATTGCGTCCAAGTTAGGAAACCGAGATTTGGGAAATTAGTTTTTATTTTTGTTCGTTGTTTTGGTGGTGAGACGGTTTTTCATTCACTGAGACCTAACTTTCTTGATTTCGTTCACAGGGAGCGTACGACGAGCACGGGGCATTCTCTTGGTATGTATTTTTTTTTTTTACTTTCAATTATTATTTTCGGTTCGATTTTCCAAATTTTTGCAGCCAAATATTAAATCACACCTACATTTGATTGGTCTTGCTCAGGATTTGGGTTCAGCTTTCATGTGAACCCATATTTAAGATTTGAGACACACTGGAGATCTTCTAAAAACACATCTTCTGGTTTGTTATAAGGAAATTGAAGTTTTACAATGGGAAGTTAAGTAGTTAACATCCAGTTATGAAGAAAATAGAGCCAACCTTTAGGTTGTCATGATGAAAATAACCTTTTATCTGGAGGTTATCCACTAAGTTGATCTTGTGACTTCAGCAGAGTGATAATTACTTTTCATTCTCCTCTAAACCAAGTCGTTAGGATAAGCAAACTTGAAGTCAAAACTGAAATATTAGGTACACCGAAAAAAGGCATTTTAATTTCGTTAAACTCAACCTTTCGCCGTCCGAGGCTGTAAAACAGATGTAGCAACATAACCAACACACATGACCTGTTATCAAATAAAGGTCCTCGCTAAGTGCATGGCCTTTCCACGGCGTGCCTCACTCCAGAGATTTTCCGCAAATGTTCTGCTTTTCATTATGCTTGTGCCACGCAGCGAGGGCGCGTGGAGGCCGGTGTTGACTTAACAAGAGATTTAATTTCAGATCGCGCCCGGGCGTAAACACTAGTTTTCCGGCACGAGCGCCACTTTTTCTGTCTAGTTTTTGTTTGTTTAAAACTCTTTTGTGATTAATTGAAATGCGATGAAGTTGCATTCATTAACATGTTGGCGAAAAACCGTCAATATTGATGAAATTGTGTGTTGGATTGAAATGATTGTTTAATTTGTAGTAGGTAGTTGAAAGTTATGAATTGAGAACCAGTTTTATTTCAAGATAAAATTTTTGGTTAGGTATTTATGTATACCTACTTGAGGTGAACCTGCATTTTTTTTATCAAAGATTTAATACGGTTCTAATTGAATTGACTTATTAAAGCTTATAGCGTTTGCTTTTGTGCAAACAATTCTAATAGCTTAAATGCGGTTTTCATATTTTTTAATGGAATTAAATTGCAACCGTTTTGTATTTTTATTCAGCAATATACCTTTCGGTAATTCACAAATTTATACTTTTTTATTCATAATTTCTTTATGATGTTTATTAATCCACTTGCAAAGGCTTTAAGCACACGCTTACAAACTAACTACTTGTAATTTATATAAAGCTTCAGGACCAGAAATAAAATAATATGCCAAACATAATTGTATTGGTCACTTTTGGCGCCACGTTTTAGAATCCGTAATAATAATTACAAAAAACCTTATCTGGAGAATTGTTTTGTGCATGTTTTTTGATGAAATAATGTCAAATCAAACGCAAATTGACCTTTGACCAAGACATGACAGCGTTGAACTTAAAAAAAAAATCAAAAAGCGACCCCACTCAAACAAGTAGATGGTTATCTTATCTCTTTACAAGTTAATGAAACACAAAACTTGATCCTACGTCGCTCGATACAGAATAAATTAAAATCCATCTCTTATCTTCATTCCAACGCTGCAATACTGTCCACGTGCGCTAAGCTCCAAGCAACATGCAAAGCGACTTGTGCCGGTTTTGTTCCACGCTCTCGCATGCAACGCGTGGTGCTCTCACGACACTGTCCATGCAATAACGGGCTAACCGACAACCTTCAACGGGACCCGGGATGGAAACGTGAGTGAAAATGTTGAAAAGCTTTCACGCAACAGCGACGGCTGGCGACGAGTAAAGTGACTGGGTGCTGCTGGTTTTTGGAAATGATTTCAGTAAATTTAAACTCGAAATAGTTAAAACTATAGCGGGTGATTTACGAAACGGCAGGACCGAATCCAGTTTTTGCGCTGCGAAAAGCTGCTAAAAACATATGTGGCGTTGTGCTTCTTCGTTAAACGACAAAGTTCGCGACTCGGAATCATATTTTGTTGATTTCAAAACAAGAAAATCGAAAACAAAGTTAAAAAACAACTCTCATTCATTCGCCAATAACCACCGATGCGAATTCGCAATGTTTTTTCCATGTGAAAATTAATCGTAAAAACGTGGAACAATCTGCAAATCTATTTATTGGATATCTAATTCGGGAATACGGTTCCAAATTGTCCGCCTCACAGCCAGGCCACGGCAGCCTTATAAAGCAGCGACCATCTCTCTCATCCGACAGACTTTATTCCACTATAACAGTGGAACTTTTTCCAAGTATCGGGCTGGAATAACGACCAGCAAGCTTGCAGCAGACAGCGTTCGCCCGTCGAGTCCACCCTCGTCACCCTGTGCAGTTCACTCACGGGGACGGCCGTTCGACGCCGTATTAGCGTTGACAAACGCACGTCCCACCGTGGAGGTACGCGTGATCACGATTGCAGCGCTGTAGACACTGGCTCTATATCTATAGGTGGGTGGGCTTGAGGTCGGGAACGGGAACTGGAAGGAAAGAAAGAAGATTTTCTCCTTTATCAGGCTTCAATTCGTACGTGACATTCGCATTGTCTTCTTATAAAATATACCGTCGTGAATATGGCTTCGCGACCGCCTTGCGCCGAGCGCAGAGGACATTTTATATTATTTGAGATTTGAAATAAATGTTATGCGGCTGGTGGCTGCTGCTGAGGGAATTTGCATTTTAATTGAAAATTGTTTTTACTCTTTTTGTGTGTGGTGTGTTCAATGCAGCTTTTCGGTTTATATACGTTGTCTGGTTCATAAGTTAACCTCGGGTTACGCTGAAGAGTTATGCGAGAGGATGCGTTGTCAACGCTAGGGCAGGTTTTTGTGTCCAGTCAGCTTAGACCGGAGAGTCACTGACGCTTTTGATTATCTTGTTTAGTTTGAATAAGTTTGAATCCCAGTGTTTCTGAGGCCACGTTAATCTCTTGACGGCCCGTTACTGTGTGACTAACATGTAGCCACTGCAAATGAGACGTATATTCATAATTATTATAATTACTAGGTGATAATTACTAGGCCTTCACGACCTCTCATCTAAATCGTGTTGTAGATGGGCGTCATTTAATCGTTGAAGATTTGAGATTAGTAAACGTTCATTTTGTGGATGGTAAGAATATTTTTAAACTTAAAAGAGCTTTTTGAAACAAAACTTTTCAATCGATTTTCCATGGCCATGCTGTCAATGCAATCCCTATTAATTGCGTTAACAGACCGTTAAATAATTAACGAGAAACTGAAAAACTAGGGCACAAGTGGAAGTGACGCTTTGGATAACATAAGCCATCAGAATTTCCATCGAATTTAATAAACCTTTGATGGGAAGCTTTTACCTGATAAAGGAAACTTTTAATTGAATGCGCTGACTACATTGACGATTCACCAATGCCATATTAGAAAAAACTCACCAGTCCTCGTGAGCAATTGCCATTTATCCCAAATCGCCATACGCCATCGGGTGCATGTAACACGACCAAGTCGGGGCACTCAAATTTTTCGCATAAAGATAACACTTTTCCATCCCCTCCGCCTCCCCCTAAAACTACCCCCGACCCGCGCCGACGATGGCCTCGGGGCAAGGGATGAAAGGATTGCCGGCGATGTCAATTTGTGACGAGCTCCGAACTTTTTTCCTTTCCACGGACCAAAATTCCGCCGCTTTTCCACTCGACTGGCCACGCTCTCTCTCTCTCTCTCTCTCTCTCTCTCTCTCTCTCTCTCTCTCTCTCTCTCTCTCTCTCTCTCTCTCTCTCTCGCACACGCACGTTGCGTGACAGTCTTGGCGGGTAGCGAGTGCGTGGACACGTTCGCGGGGCTCAGACGCGGGCGCGACGCGTCCCAGACTGGTGACGCGCGCGGGGGTGGATTGACGTGTGGGGGGTGCGGGGGTGAGGGGGTCTACTCGGTCGGAAAAGTGATCGCGTTCGAGGGAAATGAATTGTGGGACCGTGGTGCGCTGGCTGGAGGTTATTTGTTGGCGAATCTGTGTATAGTGCGCGGCGGGTTGCGTCCAGCGGTTGCATGTCTTGCGCCGTGATTTTTTAATTGTACTCTTCTCTCAGATGGTTTTCCAGGATCACTCTCAAAAAATGACCGCCGCTTTGTGTCGCTGATCTTGGGAGCTTCCTTGGATCCTAGGATTGCTTGAGACATGGCATTGAGAAATGCCGATGGAAAAATAACTATTGGGTTGAGTTTTATTGTCTGTTTTGTTTTTAAACTGATTGCTTTGGTGGCAAAAAACTACGAGCTATTTTTAATTTTTAGCATTTCCGATTGTTATCCTTATTCGTGTATCTCGTAATGCCACAATCTCTGTTGTCCACAATGTGCAATGGAATGCTAGAATCAGATCAAATATTTTTAAAACGAAATCTAAAGCTGCAAGCTCGGTATGTTATAATATTCTCTTTAATTACTGTTGGGTTACATGGCTGATTTTAAAAATGGTTTCGGTAGCAAAATAATATCTATGATAGATGAAAATTTTTATTATTCCTATATGAAGTCATAATAAATTCCTACATATCATGTCACCGCTATTGCAGAGGTTTATTTTATTATGTTACTAATATCTTTGTGGTTTCTCGAAGTGGTTATAGCAACGGAGAAGATAGTGTAAGATTTAACGGTTTCGCCCTGGCTTGATTAGCCTTTGGTCCCAAATAGGACCTAATGACCCGAGCCTTAGGACCAATCAAACCAGATTAAAACCATTAATACACCACCATTATGTATTTGTGATGGTAAAAGATTATTCAGGACTAATTTTAATAATGACAGATTTTAATACGATTTTTTTAAATGTAAAAAAGAAGCCATGGTGGTTGATCTATTTAAATGAACACTGCAGGCACCAAGAAATTCCAGCCTTGACAGATTTGCTTGAAGCTGACAGGCTGCCATTGGCTGGTAAGCCCGAGCAAAAAAATATGCGATTCCAAAAAAAAAAAAACTGAATGATTTTTCGACGCAAGCTTTGCGAAATTGGCCGCTCTCAAAGCCGTTCCTGCGAAGAACGCCTTGGCTAAATGCCCCTTTTCGTCGAACAAAAAGTTTCGCTCGCGCGGAAAAAATAGGCCCCCCGGGATTAATGTCTTCGGAAAAATAGTCCTGCGACGAGATTTCAGAAACTCTTTGAATTAAGTTAGTGTTAAAGTTGTTCGGGCTTAGCATACACTTCTGTGCACACGGACGTTAAGTTTCCCCGTGCGCGGAAGATTCTTACACCAAGCGAAGTTAATAGCGATAAATAACGACCTTTAGAATAAATATTATTTTCTGAAATAACAGTTTTTTTTAAACTTAGCAGTGGAATTATCCCTGTTCCTCTGGGCTCAGGATTCTATCTATAAAAATCTTTTTTTCTCTTGGGTGCATGACATCGAAGATCCTAACACCGGCGACCAGATGCATAGAAACCTTGGCACAAGTGTTTTGAAATGTACTTGCTAAGACGGGGATTTGAATGTACCTACAGTTGAGTTTTTATTTGCCAGGGAAGAAAACAAAAGCAACTGATAGGTTGTCACCATTGAGATGAGTTTTCATCTCTGAAAACTGGAGATAATAGAGTAAAACCGGTCCTGAGCCTTGTAAATTTGGTGAAATACCAAAAACAAACAGCTTTATTACACCAAAAGTCACAGCCAATAGTAATTACAGCCAAAGGCGATCTACCATTGACCTTCATTTATCCAAAATCTTAAATAAGAACTCTAAAATGCTTCGTTTTGGGATGGTTTGAAGGGAAAACGTATTGAAATCTTAGTTTACAAGCGTGGGTGAAGAATTTCGCCCCTGAAAGATATGTTTCAGAAGAAATCAATTGGGGACAAGAACATTCTTTTGGCAAACGAAGTGGATTTTCTGCCATTCCAAAAACACTCTTAATTTTCTCTGACATCGGTTTATTTTCTTTGCGCATGCTAGGACAGGTGTAAAAATAATTGGATGGAATTTGGATGTATTTGGATTTTCTTCTGCACAGACATGATCACACTTCAAAGATGTCAAAACATCAAACAACAGCAATGTGAGAAATTGTACGAAATGGCATATTGCATGTTATTTCTTGGTACCTAGTTTTGCTACAAACTAATTTCGCTTCTGATTAATACATTAAATCATGTATATTGTATATGTGGATATTTATTCCACTCCTGAAAAAGAGAAGAAATCGTATAAACAATTTATTTATTTAAGAATAATAGAGAACTTTTCAAAAATCCATTATTTTTTCACTTAAACCTATATATTTGTGCATTGCAAATGTCCAAAAAACACACACTGGCAAGGAGTGATTTTTTTCGCACGCTGTCAGAATGGCACACGGCGCATGTTTACCCTCTGCAAATGTGTCAGCTGCACTGTTTGTGTCGCTGTAAAAAAGTGACAGAAAATAACGTCCACATCACGAGTTGCGATACGCCTGCCTTGCGACAACGAACTCTCTGCTAGCGGAACGCGATGGCAACGATATCATCGAGAAGGCACATTGATTTGCAAATCAACTGCACTAGCTGCTAGTTTCCCATCAAAATAGCGGCTGTCAAAAAATTATTGACGATTATTTCATCCTCGATGTTTTTGATTTTTTAAACTTAAATACATGCTACACTTTTATTTCTATCGAATATAATGATACTTGAACATAGTTTGACTATAATAAACTACACTTTTTAATTTTTGGATGAATTATGGTGAAATACAGTACACTTTTCATTGGTGGAGTCTGTCGCTGTTGTTCATGTCTCCAAATTGTCTACAGTGTATAACACTGAGTTTAGTAAACGTGGAGGTTTCAAGTATACCTATACTTGAAATAATCATTACTAATATGAATGCCATTTGCTTCAAATTTTGATCCAAAGCTTATAAAAATATCATCAAAGTAATTCGATCATAATCCCAGGTCTAGCTTCTCATTCTATTCAAACCCGTTCGTTCTTGTCGTGTGGTGCTACTTTGATAAACCCAACACATTTCAGATTCTCTTGTCTTATCCTTACTTCACCTGAATCCCTGTGCAAGCGAGTCAAGAAAGTCAACATCATCTTTATATGCGGCCTGGTTTTTCTAGGATCGCTTCTGCCGGGATTTGCCCGGATCTGCCGCGAAATGCTCCCACGAGGGGAGAACGGGCCACGCAAACAGGAAGACGCCGCCGTGGCGAATAAATTCAGCGCTGGCCTTGTTTTTCGGGGGTGCAGGGTGAAAGCTTTCGGCTTTTGCTGGGGTCAGGCTGTTTCTGTATAAAATATAATGTAAGGAGACTCCGTATGGATGTGAGACAATAGGGTCTGGTATTTCGCGGTGGTTTTTTTGAGTTCGTGTACACCTCAATACACCTTTTCCACTGAAGCAAAATTCTATCAAAATGACGTCATGATACCCACTCGCTAAAGCCAGGTAAAAATTCGGGTTGTGATTTCCCTATCTTCCTTTTTTATTTAGCAGAACTGATTAATATCTTCTTCCAAACTGGTAGTACGTCCAGTGGGTATCTGACGTAACTTTTCTTTGAGATGGAATATGTCTATTAAGCAGTGAACACAAGAAAGTGAGAGAAACATGGATCTGTAAAATGCAACGCCAAAAATACACGCTTTCAATAAGGCAGTTGTGATTTGGGCTGGTTTTTACATTTACTGAAACGGTTTTGAAAGAAGTTGATTTTAATCCCGCGTGCTGGAAAATTCAATTATTCTGTGAGTTTTCTCTTGAAGAAAATGCAAAGCTCCAGCGCCGTGAATTATCGGAAAACTATTTGGGGAAAGAGTTGAAACATTTTGAAAATTTCACGAAGAAATCCCACAATTATCTGAGGCCTACGTCAATCTTATTTATAGCTAACCTGTTATAGTATTTATGGTTCGGAAAATGCTCCGTAACATATATTTTTACTTCTAAAATGGGATTGGTTCTCTGAAATTGGAGACTGCAACAAAAGACCCGCACACAGCCGTCTTAGCAGATTATTACCCTTAAAATGCTTTTGGAAACGGGGCCCCACTTTATCACTATATCTTCCCTTATAACTATCTCTCTTATCGTGGGAGGTAAAGCTACAGATGCAAGTCTGGCAGAAAAAACTAGAAAGCTCGTAATACCACTCTCTACCGCCGAGTTGTATCGCGCCGGCCCGAAAATAATTAAAAACACGAACGTGGAAAAGGATTTAAAAGGTTTTTCGCCGAATGTGTATACGATAAATTTCCTTCATTTTCAACTTTCCTGTGATATTACAGAAAATATAGTTAAGCCAGCGACCATGTTTTCCCCAAGCCGTAATATTGCTTCGTTTTCAAATAATTTTCTTATACTTTCGTGGGGTCAGTTCTTGCTTTTAAGCTCAAATTGATATTAATAGCAGTCGAAAACTCATAACACAAAAAATCCAAAATAAACAAGAATCATTATAGAGCACTAAATATTATTTGAATTTGAAAACACGTTAAAGCAATATCAAAGAAAAACACTCTACATTACAAGAAAATTTGACTCTCATGCCATTTTCAACGTCGTCTCTTACATTATTTTTATATTTATCGATGATAACAACCCTTAAATACATTCATAAACTCCCTTACGTGACATTTCTTGCGGTTATCGAGTTTATTATGAGGCAAGTTTAATCGTATATTGTTATTAACGATATTAGCGATATTTCAACGATACTTGAACTGTAATCCCGGACCTCGGGAAATGCACAGCGCAGTGCTTGATCATACCTTAACTGCACTTTCAATACGAAGTCGAACGTGACACTTAACCACCGTCTGCAGAGGATGCTGTGCCCCAGATTTCACAGATTTAACTGCGCTCTGCGTATCGCTGTCGCCGGGCGATACTATCGCGAAGGCACGTATCGCGCGCTTAGAATAATATACAGGCATTATTATTTTCTCTATCTCTCTCTCTTGCTCTGCGCAATATTTTCCAAGTAGAGATATTTTTATTGACTGCTGCCCTGTGCTAAGAGCATTTTATAGAAACTCAGTTTTTGCGAGTGAAAAAAATTGTATTTTTAACTTGATTTTTCCTGGCAATAAACAGTTTCTGATTATTTCCTTGGAACATTGATGAAGTTGTTCCAAAAAAGTTTGTTTTTCTCTAGGAATTTACATGATGGTTAAATTAAATTTTGTTGCGTCAGAATGCAGAGAATTTTTCCAATTTTAGAAGGTGCTACAGTTAATTACAAGCATTTTTCAATTTTACATGGAAAATGAGCGTACCTACGCAATGTGGAATTATTTCAGGCTGATTCGAGACGAGAGTTTTTTTTGGCTGAAAATTGTTGAATTTAGATAACTTCACCTTTTTTTTGATCAACATATTTGGTATCCGTTGAGAATTAAAAAAAACAACTTTAATATTGTAATAAGAAGGACGAGATTTCAGCCTCATGCAACGCATAGCTTTGTTCATTTAATTGAAACGTAATTCACGAAACGATTCTTTCCTATAAAACACCGATTTCCCTTAGCCGAGAATATTTCCCGCTAAAGATAATGATCTCCACTGCTCGAGCACGCAGACTTAATAACCGTGGACGACCGGAATTAATTTCAATCAACGAAAGCGAATTAATAGAGTAAAGACCTCTGCTAAAGTATATACCCGAGCCTACGTGATTCAATCTCGTAGACGTTCGACTGATTGGGATCGTAAAGATGTTGCGCTGCCTTTTTCTTCCATTTTCCGACCTGATTTTTACCATTTTCCTTCGCGATTCCCTTGTTACTCATTGAACCAAATCCGAGCTGAATCTGACGTTGCCTAAAAGGAGTCGTCGCGTCATTTGATCCGATTTTCGAAGGATATTAACTTGTGTACCGAATTGCTGCAGCCGCGCTTACACGTATCGCGTACTTTTTCCGTTTATTTGCTATTTGCCTTTTGTACAGAAAAGACATAAGAATCAGTGACCATTACAGTGTTAATCCCGATAAAACGTTGCTAACTCCAAATTAACATAATGAAATTATTCAAAAAATATCTAAGTTGTTCCATTAAACCATGATATAGTAAGTATTGTCAAAACCTTCACAAAAATAATATACAGAGTAAATATAGACCTAGAACTTTGTTGGAAATTTCTCAAACTATTTGATATTAGTATCTATACCTACCTTTATTAATGTCATTATCTGTCAACAACTAATAAAAAACATATAAGACCCATTGGATCCATTGTTGAAACATGATCAAAAGCAGCTTAAATAGTTTAACAAAAAATATTTTCCAACAAAAAACATGCAACTTAGCATTAAGTTTTGAAATAATACGGTCCTTGCTCCCAAAAAAATATTGTTCAGCCAGCACTGTAGACAGCTTTGACGGAAAAATTTCAAACTATTTCACATTATGATCTACCTTCATTTATTTCATAATCACAGAACACAAGAATATTATTTCCTCTGTACACGACTCCTCGAGAATTCTCCGCGCTGTTAGCGAATCTCGCAGCATTCAAGCCGCCTGAATGGAAACACAACATCTACACAGCTATATATCAGATTGTAAATGCAGTTGTTTCTGCAGCTGCCTTGTCTTTGCTTCCACAGAGTTAATCCAATCTAGCGACTTGTCAAGACCAATCCCGGCTCGCTGGAAGCTTCTCAAAGCAGCGCAGACAAAAAGAAAACACAAACAAGCGGCGAGACGGACGATCAGCAGCCAGTTTTCCGGACAACGACGTCGGTAATAGGCGATATCGGCGACGATGCAGCAGACGGAATCGGTAGAGAAAATGCGCTGGATGATGTCGATGAATCTAGCTTTTGAAGATATGTGCCAACAATGATGGCATTAGATTTTTGTAACGGTTGCTGGTGATGTTGATGAGTCTGTTGATGGTGGTTTTATCAATGGTTTATTGCGTTTTTAAGAGAATGGCATTGTATATCGGAAGAAGTTCTTCACGGACATCAAATTTAAGATTGGCGTTGGTTTTCGAATTGTACCCGGAATTGCATCTAGATTTGATGCATTTTTCTACACATTGGCTCGGGTAAAATTCACTCGGTTAGGAAAAAGTTTCAGATGCAGCCCGCAGTGCAAACTTGGCACCTCCACGAACAACTGTGTTATTATTCCTTTCAGACATCGTCATGATATAATTGTAAGGAAAAGATGATGATCGGCCTCAATAAAGGTATGATAGACAGATCTTTGGTTGATTCACATTCGAAAAATTCGAAAAGAGCACAAATATTAGTCGGTAAGAAGGATTTAATCAGTATAAGTATATCAAAATTATCATTTAACATAAGTTTTGAGTGATCATGATCAATTACAAAATTTCTAGAGCCAAAAAACATAAGGATTTATAATTCATTCTACCCGTGAGACCTTAATCACTGTTTGGCTGATCATTCCTTATCGCAGTCCATTTTCATCCAGGCTCCATAATTGGTGCCATTAAAAGTAGAAACACGCATTAAGTCCACGGACCTTTGCGTACCTTTGGGCCACATCATTTTCCAAGTCGTTGTCGATCTTCGAAATTACTGTGTGCATGCGGCTAAAGAAATGACGAGGAGCTTATTACATAATGAATGCGCAAAATTACTTGCGTCTCGTTTTAACAGAAATGTCACAACTCATGAATATCGCAGAGTTAATTAAGAAATGGGTTTTACAAAGACTAGACATTGAAATACTATCATTTTCTCAAGCGGAGATATGAAAATCGGGGACGGTTTTCAGGGGAGAACATTAACAGCAAAAAACAAGTATCTTCGCGTCTATTTTCTTAACAAATTTCTGCATCTGCGATGTCATTCGACTGGTATCTTGTTTGTTCTTCTCGACAATGACGAAGACTAGATACAATTACATTATTCGCAATGACTGACGACCTATATTCGCATTTTCATCAACCAGAACAACAGTATTAAATAAACTAGAATACATAATGCAATCCAGCACAGTCGCCATGATTATACAAATCATCTGTATCATCACATAATAATCTATTCCATTACCGCATACATACAGCGGATTCAAATGTCGCGTCTCCCTATTTATTCAAAACTCTGGAACCTTATCACACGTACAAACACAAAATTGTGTGCATTTACATCAATTACGACATAAACCCATTTCGAGCGCAAGATTGGTTTGAAAAGCAAACGGAAAAAGTTGTAACAAGCAAATTCTTGTATAAAGCGCTGGCATTCTCTTGTTCAGACGAGGAGGTACAGAGTACTGCATCCTGTTATCATCATTGTTAGTACAAGTTACGAAGGCAGTAACAAGGAAATAACACTTTGAACAAATTCTGAAACACTGTGTATTACCATAGGAATTACTATCCCCTATACGCCGTTTGCTCAGCTAGCGGTGTGTGAAAATAAAGAAAAATCGTTGAATGTGGATGTGAATCTTAAGTGAAACTGCGCTGAGTAACGAAATGGTTATCGCATTGATGAACTCAAAAGTGAAACGGGTGTAAATTTTCAGTGATTGTTGAGCGTTGATCTCTGGTCTACGTCGAGTTTTAAATCTGTTCTAACCCATGTCATGCCTGTGATTCAAACTATAAGTTAAAAATTTACTTTTTTCTATACACTTATAAAAATCGTAATTTCTTAAAATGTCTAGGTACTCTAAGGGTCGGGTTAAGTATGTCCAACAATGGAGCAATAGCACAATGGCACTAACCACCGGATAAAAACTCATCTCCCTGGATACATCTTTTCGGTTTCTCCTGTTTCCTTCCTGACTGGAGAATAAATATTTTAACTGACCCTAAAACCGACCCGAAGTGCATTTGTTTTCATCGTCTAGATAAAGCCAATCATTTCAGGACAAATATATCGAGGTTCATTAACAATTAATTCACATTCCAAATTCGATATATCAGAAATGGATGGAATTTACCTGTAGATCCGTTCACTGTGCAGATTTTTGGTTCAACAAGCCCAAAACTTGAAATGTTTCGCTTTCTTTCCTAGCATCTTAGCTGACTAAAAATATCCACAGAGCGAAAAGTAAAGTAAGATTTAGTATTTTAACGAATGGCTGCAGGACAGTGTTATTTATTATATTCATGCACGGGCGCTTTTTCCATGCAGCTTTGCAGGGCGGACCGAATGAAATGTGTACATTTATTTCATTTCCATTAAATTTTGCACGCGATATGTGTTAGGTGCAATAATTCACCGTGATATGACTCGGATAAAATATATGTATACTATAGCAGAGTTTTTAAGAAAAATAAAGGCAAATTACCCTTTCGCAATTGTAAGTGTAGTATACGGCTGACAGAAATAAACATGTTCGCGCGTTTGGGATTAATAATTTGTGAGCTGCCTCAATATCTAACTCAACAATCTGCAGCAGAAATATAAAATACCTTGCGTCAGTGTGTTTTAATGTCGGAATAAAATTACTGTAGTTCCGTGAAGTAATTTCAATATCTGCATTCAGCTCAGGTATCATCGCACCGAGTGCTTGATTTACAAATCAAATTTCCAAATTAGTTAAAAATATGAGCTTCATCCACGAATGAAAACATCTAAATCATAAACCTGAGCAAAAAAGTTGACTTAAAATTGTTGAATAATATTCTCTGTATAACCACATTTTTCATGACATAAAACTCTCTGAAATATATACACGACCATTTTCTGCCTGATACTAGTTTGCATTTTCATATGCATAGAAAATGTAGAATTCATCTGGGTTAGGTAAGGGTAGGTACTGTATTGTGCACAGCGACTTTTCTATTAACATATAAAGTGTAGACGCATATTATTAACGTCCATGATGATGTCAGAAAGATGTATACCAGACAACACTAACATTGTTATGCCTCTTCAACAGACTTTTCTTGAACATCTAACATTTTTCCTCGCATATGAATTTCTTTAGTAATGATGGCTGCTTTTGTATCATATTTTTACAGAGATATTTTGTCTTTTAATAATATTCTTTTGCGAGTGGCCCGAACGGCAGTTTTTGTAAGGGCGTATTATAATTTAGCACGCCATATTTTTTCATGTCAGTTTCGCATCGCTGTTGCAATTTAACATTAAGTCATCATTACGGCATCGTATCGTCAAAGTTTGACGATTTAATCACTAGAACAAACCAAAATTTTCACTTAAGTGTTTTGAACCGGTACATAATTGTTTCGTTAGTAACAACAATAGGTGAAATATTTGACTTTAGTTTGTGAACGTTGGTAATCACTATTGTTTCAATTAGTTACTTATAATGACCGAAGGTCAATTAGTGATATTCAAGTATGATTACTAAGCGTTTCAAGGCTTTAAATCTAATCTGACAGTATGTTGAAATAGTATCATCTAATCCTATAACTAGTAACACTAGTAATGCATTGTGAACTGAATAGTGCGAGGACATTGATCGATGAACAATTGCTTACAATAAATCCCTGTCATAGATAATCTGTCTTCGGAATGCCAATGTTCACTTTGGGATAGAACAGTTCTGAGGGCGTGATGCACTTTCCAAAACACACAGCCAATGCAATCATGAGATGTAGAATGCAAGTAAACGTCATTACTAACTTAAGACTCAAGACTTTTCATAATCTTAGCTCGTCAGCTGCTGAGACCCAAACTTGAACTTTATCCAACCCTTCGCGAAGCTGTGCTGCCTGCTTTATCAACCCTCATGGCACAGCCTTGTGAAATGTCGGGAAAATTTTGAGTTAGGGACTCAGCATTCAATGCGCAGTGAAATAGTTTTTCTGAAAAGCTAGTAAACGCCATGTATCGATAGTGATTCAGCCTGTCTTCTATGTAAGCAATGATCACTGGGAACTAGACGTTTTTTCCTGTGTTGGAGTGATTACAAATAAGCTTGCATGTGATTGGGTAAATCTAAATAATTATTTCACTTGGCTGTCACAACTGAATGGGTTGTGAAGCAGTACTTTAACCAAAGATTTGACCAAAGATGTTTATATCCTATCGGCTCCCAGCCAAGCTGTGTTTATAAATGTACCACATATTTGATGTTTACAGGTAACAACTGAGTACATAAAGCGGATTACCTAATTAACCTTACAAAAGCCCCACCAACTACTGAATACTTAAACATATTCGACACATTTAAGTCAACACCTAACCAGATTTTTTTCTTCTGTAAAATGTTTCTGCTAAATGACTATGAAACGAGATGCACTCATAATAATAATTGATTTTGTTGATGTTTAGTGTTATGAGCATCGTTAAATGTGCCGATTCCATTACTTCCACCGTGAAGAATGCGTCGATAAGCGAGATAAAATTATCTCTGGGTCTTCATGTAAATTCCGACGTCCGAGTCTGAAACGATTATTACTGGTGATAGGTTTTTATTTCATCGGACATGCAGGCGCTGTTATATTCCTACAGGTTGTTATGGATCGAATATATTTAAGATGATTTGAAAACATGGAATCGAGGAAAATAAATATAACCGACTGTTTAGAAATAGGAAACTTCCTAAAAATTCATGTTAAAATATTCAGAACAATATATATCGGGCTGGTTGAAGTCTGCGACTAGACAGAAACCGTAAAAAAACTGCATATATTTTTACGAACTAGAGTTTTGCTAGACGAGGATGATCTTTTTCGAGTCTTTCCAAATGATAACCGAATATGTCGTAATACAAATGCGTTTTTTTATTCTTGTTATCCTTGTTCCGACGATTACGCGTCTCCGGTTTTTGTATTCCATTTGGCACTGTCTTTCTATTTCAGTCTACAAGTCAAGAGATGCGAAGCGAAGCGGTCGAAGCGTTGCTCTGTGATTTTATACCGAATAATAATCTTACCATGGCACAGTATGATATTTGGAACTTGTCTTGAGTTTCGAATTTTCACTCATCTATGCCAGCCTTTCTGAACCATCTCCGATTTTACTATTTTATTAATATCTCCCTCATATCTCAATTCTCAAGTGAAATCAACAAAAAAAACCTCAGCCGGCTTCTTCAAGAAAAAAAAAATGCGGAAATGCGAAAAGCGTGGTGGAAATTTCCCCGATGATACCGGCTCTGATACCGAATCGAATGTGCTTCACAGGCGCCTAAAAGCCTCGGTCAATAGACTCTCGGCGGATATTCTTTACTCGAGATGTTTTTATTTAAAGTATGGCTTTGCGGGTGGGCAAAGAGTTTGGCTTTGCATGAGAATAGGCCGCGCGATCGTTGCCCAGCTGCCTCAGTCTCCGGTTGTTGTGAGCTCTTGGATCGGGACGTACGATCCACGTCCTCTGCTTCCTGAGCCGCTCGCCATGAGGATATACGACCGACCTCTGACCTTCTCTCATATTGTACTCTTGGCGAGTACGCATGAGAAAATTAACCCTGGAACTTGTTCAAATTTCAAGAAAATTCTGTTGTATGCATGATTTTTTGTTTTTTTTATCGTGAGTTACATTGTTCAGTGAAGCTTAATAGCTGAAGAAGATATGCAGAGCTTACGTTTGTGGTCCATGGCAGTACATTGCAAGTTTCTGCGGTGCCAACCTTGCACCGAAACAAGAGTAACTGACTGCTTGCAATGAACGTGATGAGATGTTGTAAGCAATAAGCATCCAAACTAGAAATGTATCCACAGATTGGTACTTTCATCTCAAGAATTGGTAGCCTGTTTTCTATCCGAAAACGTTTAACAACAACCTAAATGCCTTGCTCGAATCGCAGCATGATGTGCTGCTGCAGACTCTTATCCCCTTCGCATCTCTAAACGCTTGAGTATCTACAAGGATACAGTGACTTATGACCAGTGTCGCGCGAATGTGTTTCTACTTTCGAGTCCGCCACCCCTACGCATGTTTTGTGCGTGTCTGTACGCACTATGTTGTCCAAGTCATATTGTTGCAGGGAATCGGGAAGGGTGAATGCCGGAGGACTGGGAAAAAGCGTCGGTGATTCCAGCTCGAAGGCAAACTTTCCACTTTCAATAGGCATTGGAACGGGCATTACTTTGTGAGAAGGAAGCAAATAAAAACAGGTTTAATGTTATTTTGGTTCTCGGTGTACTAACACAGAATCGATTTCCCAACTAGTTTGCCTGAAACTTAACCGAAATCTAATTTTTATATGTCGATTTTACCAAGATTAGTAACGAATTGTTCATGGAAACTATTTCACTGCTTGTTAAAGAATGTTGCCATTGAATACAATATCCTATACATCTCATAATTGGAGAGTAAAGAGTGAGAGATTGGAGTGATCCGTGAAAGAGAGTGGAGAGATAAGTGGAGAGACGATGGAAATTGTGGCTAAATTTAAAGAAGGGTTGAGAATGGGATGATATGAAAGGTTTGGTACTCAGACAAACTGATATGAAAACGCGAAACTCTGATGAAACAAATAAAGAAAATAAAATAATTTTAACCCGTGTTATAAAAGGATTACATTGCCTTTTTGCGATTAATGTTGCAACAGCTAAAAGTCAATTCAAGCCTCTCTGCCGCAACGTGGTTTGACAATTGGGTACTTCAATTGGCCAATTGCAACACAAACTCGATATGAAAACCAAGGGTTCATCGCAGAAGAACTATCCTAACTCTTGATAATCACCAGCGTCAAAAGAAATATAAAAAATCATCACCCCACACCCCGCCACGAAATACGCGTCTCTGTCCACCACACGAGATGTTACTACAATTATTCGGCGTGCATCGATTAGCAATTGTGTTGGACACGTGCAGCCAGCCTGTTAGCACAGCCAACTCTACGCTCCAGCCAAGTCGCTTGCGTTCACCCGCGGTCCGATTCCCACCGGCGCTGTTCACCCCCGCACACCCCCGCACACCCCCACACACACACAACTACACACACAGCGGAAAACTAGAGACGCCTCTTAGCGGAGGAAACCGGGGAAACTTGTGCACGCCAGCCTTAGTGCGCCACCCGTGCTCCGGGTAAAGAAATGGCGCGCTGCCAACGCCGCCATCGCACGGCGCTGAACGTTGCCTGAATGAGACATAAATTATTTTCACTCCCAACAACAACGGGGAAAAAAGGAATAGGGTGGCGTGTGGGGGGGGGGGGGGGGGGGAAGAAAATAGAAAAACAAAACTGCACGCGGCCATTCACAATGCGCCGCGGTTAGTCTGGCGTGGCTTTTTGGTAATGTTTATTTCAGAAGACGGTCTATATTTTAAGAGCGCGGCGACGTCAGAACTCGTGTGGGAAACGGGACGGGAAGCGTCCCGTGTCTCGCCAGGATGCGATGCTGCTCCGGGTAGTGCTTCGTGCTCGCGGGCTTCAGCGGGAGTGGGTTTTGGAACCGGTGGGGTCCGGTGCTAGTCCGCCGGGCAAGCCGCGAAGGTTTGGTCGGAGAGCCAGGCTGCGAGGGACACGGTCCCGGCTTTGCCTCTGGCCAGGGTCGAAAACACTTCCGTCGCGTTCTCCGCATTGTAAAGGCTGGTTCTCAATCAACTTAGCAATAGACATAACTTAAAATTAGCAGTAACTTAAAAGTTTGACATGGTCAAACATTATGTTTAAGTCATGTCTAAGTGAAGTCCTTATATGTTTGTTGTAGACAGTCCAATGGAGATCCATATGTCAAACTTTTAAGTTACTGCTTATTTTAAGTTATGTCTATTGCTAAGTTGATTGTGAACCAGCCTTGACGCTGATTATGTCGCTGTCCGTGTTCAACAACAGGTCACTTGGGGATGAAATTACATTGTGCAGTCAAGTAGTTAGCTTCCAGTAAGGAATAAAACAGAACCAACCGTAAGGTGACAAGTTTTTATCTGGTGGTTAGCCACTAGACATTGTAAGATCGTGCCTGAGTCCCGATTACGTGACGGGCGTTAAAGCTAGACAGTCCGAACTAAGCTATTTATGATTGAAACCTACATTTCGTTATGCATCGTTAAAAAAATGGTGAAGACCAACCATCAATCTCATTCAATCGTCGAATTCAAGTATCATCTTCCAGTTCATACTGCCCCGTCTCACCCTCTCCGCTGTTTCCCGCCACGCAACGCAACGCAACGCAACGCAACGCAACGCAACGCAACGCAACGCAACGCAACGCAACGCAACGCAACGCAACGCAACGCAACGCAACGCAACGCAACGCAACGCAACGCAACGCAACGCAACGCAACGCAACGCAACGCAACGCAATGCAACGCAACGCAACGCAACGCAACGCAACGCAACGCAACGCAACGCGACGCAACGCGACGAATGTTCCCGTCGGGTGGCTCCTAATGGAACACGCCGCGTCTTGGAGTCCATCAAATCAATACGCGGCCTGCCACGTCTCACTCTTTTCGTTATAGGCACGCGTGAAATGTGAACTCCCGTGCGTCCGCGGCGGCGGCGGCGGCGGCGGCGGCGGCGGGAGATCCCGTTTTTCACGGGGTGGAAGATTTCAATAGGGTAGGGGGTAGTGGCGGACGGTCAGGGTATCGAACGAAGGGCTTGTCGAGGAGGAAAAGGCTTGTAGACGACTTGCTACGGGACAGCAATTAGAGAGAATTGAAAATCGAATACAAGAATGGCCTGGATGGTACAGAAATTATTTGAAAATGCAAAAAAATATCATCAGGGCATTTTGAATCAGATTTTATATCCTGTCTGTCTCATTCTCAGTCCATTACGAATGTGGCGTTGATTCTGGATCAGAGCTGTGAGTGAGCTTTTTGGAAATGTCTTGATTGATGGTGAACTACTCTTCTGCCGGACCAGCTGTAGAGAAAAATGACGTCAGATACCCACTGGACGTACTACCAGTTTGGAAAAAATATTAATTAGCTCTGCTAAATAACAAAGGAAGATGGGAAATCACAACCCAAATTTCTCTACCTGGCTTGACCGAGTGGGTATCTGACGTCATTTAAATAGGATTTTGATTGAATGGAACTGGTGTACTTTAAAGCTTCGTAGCGGAATTAATCGAGGATTTGGTGCAACTGTTTTTTTTTTTCAATTACTCATAAATCAAGTAATGAAGAGTGAATCTCTGAGATTTTTCTGAAATTTGCTCAAGTAACAGAAGGTGTAATGGTATTATCAGTTTCTCTGATTCAAATTCCGTATAAAACCACTTTGTAGTGATATTTCTGATAGGGTCAACGACTCTGTTAGTTTTGCCTGAGGCCGCGAAGTGGTTGAAACGTGAAGTAACATGGATCGGTCTGAATTCCCGAGAACTTGACACCTACGATAGCAAACTTCATCCACCAGTCAGCGAAAAAAAAATGTACGCTCGATAAAAGATGACGAATTGATTACGGAGCATCTAGTGAAATCAGAACGATGAGCTACGAATGACAGTATTTAGGAGGTCGCGCGAGGCAGAGGTATTTATCGAGCGTGGCCGGTGGGCAGGGATTCTGGAAGAAGGCGCCCCGTTATAGGACGCCGCCGTCGGAAGCGCAGAGTAATTACTATCAGTTGCCGGCGGCGGGCGTCGCGCGTTTTTCCGGATTTTTCCGCCGAGGAACATCCCGCCGGTGGGAGGGCGGGCGGGCGGGAAATTTGCATACTGCTCCGTGATGTTTCGGGCCGAGGACGGCGATGAAAAGAATGCTAGAAAGTGAGGGGTTGCTTTGTAAAGTTAGTTTTTTTGATGGAAGTGAAAGTTTTTTTTTAATGGAATTAGATCGAAGTTAATTTTTGTATACATGCGCGGGAGTTAAGACACATTTCCCGTATGTCTTTTAATTTGTGCGGCTGTTTTTAATGCGCAACATTTTTCAACAAAGTTTTTTGGCTGATTTTTCTTATAAAAAACTTTTTTCTTGTTTCTAGATCTACTCGCTTAACATCAAAGCGGCGCGGAGTATTGATTTTTCCGTCGCCTTCTATGCGCGCTGAAGATCAGAAACAATTTCTCGTAGATGTTTCATGTTAAGAAATCAGAGAATAGAAGTTAAACAATAAAAATTTACCCCTCGCACAAAGCCAAGAGACAGCAATCTTAGAATCAAGCCAGCTGAAACTGAAACCGAGACAGGACAAGCGGAGGCCATCTTTTCTGTTCAACAGAAGAAAATAATAGGTTTCGGTTTGTGCTGGAGTAGCGGACAAAAACAACAAGATATAAAGGGATGAAAGTATAATAGAGAGAAAAGAGAGTGGAAATAAGTTTTGTTGCTTTTTGTTTTGTTTTTCTGACTTGTGTGATCCATCATTGAGATTCTTCTGTAATGATACCTGGCGTTTGCGAAGCTTCGCTTTTGAGCCGGGGAATGATTAGACAGGTGGGCAGGCTGGGAAGGGAAAGAGAAAGGGGTGCAAATAGAAAGATTTCCAATATTTGATGTGTGGATAGTGAAACGTACTACGTTCAAATGAAATAGAAAAATTTACTCCGTCTTTTTTTTTGTGTGTACATTTTACTCATATTTACGTCGATTAACTAGAATATTTTTACTAAAATTATAGAATATTTGAAAAACTTCTACAAGAAATGTTTTCATTTAATATTTTTCTTGACACGTGTATTCAGTTTTAGATTGAACGAAATACTAAATTAAACATTCATATCAATACAAGAAAATTTCATCCTATGAAATAAATAATTGCGATCGATTCAAAGTTTATCTCTACACTATTAATGTTTAATATTTAGCATTTTATGGTGGTTCAAATAACATCAAAAACTTGAAACAAAGATAATATTTAAGCAAGTTAAAATTTCCATAGCCTCATTCTGGCAAGGTCCCATTCCCTCATTGCCTCTGCAATATCACCAGCCTCCCGTGAACTTGCCATAATAAAAGGTAGTACCTTAATAACAATACCTCGTTACACACAACGCAAACATTGAACAGCGCGGCTGTGTTCTAGTCCCGCGACTGTCCTACGTGCTTCCAACCTTCGGACGCACGCCGAGCAGAAGAGACTGTTAATTAACATCTCTCATTTCGCCACCGCACTCGACGAAAATTCTATTGTTTTCTGCTCACCCACACAAAAACTACTTTTTATATAAAACAAAACTGAAAAATCTCTCGCCGTTTAAATGCGGCACTAAAAGAGCCTGACACCGGGAAAAATCACTTACAAACCCGAGAAACATAAACACGAGCCGTTAGTCTGTCATTTTGACAACCCCGATTTATGCGTAGCCATAAAAAGGGGGTGACGAGAACGCACGTGCGTAGCGATACATCGCAGCTTCCCGCGTGGGCCCTGTGCGTTTTTTGGGCGCAATTTTCTCTTCAAACGCGTCACGTGGGTCGTTCCACTTTTCCATTCAGTCGCCGTGGCCATTTTGTCGGACGTCGTAAAGCACGGGTCTTATTTTCGGCGCGGGGGCGGGTGCGGGGGTGCGTGGAGGAGGGAAGGGGGGGTTGACGGTCGGGATGGCTTCATTTTACAGCGGCTTTGTCTGGACAGACTGCTTGGGCTGGATTCCTGGACTTTTTTGGGGGTGTCGTTGATGGCATCGATCTGAAAAGCCACAATTCGATTCCTAATGTGATGATTTCTAAGCTGGACTGATCCGCTGCAAGCTTGCAAGTAAAAAAAATATTCGGTGCGTATTTTAAGGTTTTTAAATGCCTCTGATTACACTATGGTGATTTCTTTCTTAAGATGCAGGTCTTTTCCCAATCTTAGCTCGTTATTTTTCAGAAAAAAATATCTAACTGGGTATTGAATGCAAGCTCCCAAACTTAAACTTATCCCGACTTTCCGCAAAGCTGTGCTGCCTTCTTTATCATGGGTCTGGTGGTATTTGTTGAACATCTCAGCTATTTTACACTTCAGAATAATTTATGCGAAGGTATTTTTAAATCGTTATATCATCCATCTGGTTCATTTGAAGTTTATGAACCATTTTATCAAACCATTAACGACGCAAATTTATTTTACATACTTACTATTACAATGACCAGTTACCACCTCCTAGATGCAGCCCGCAGAGCCCGCAAGACCCTTCCACCAAAGAACACCGACCCCACTTTACGCGAAGGAATTCCGCGTGTAGCGTCAAGTTGCGTCCACCCAGCCATTCAAAGGGACAATCTTTTGGGCGGGACCCGACCCCTTGTGTGCCGAAGTTTGAGACCGACTCCTACACGCAACCCGCAGAACACAACCTGGCTCCTCCACTGTTAGCCGCCGGTTGACCTGAATTTCTTCCGGCTGCGTTTGTCATTCATGTTGTGTGTCGTCATAGATTTTAATATAATTTTTTTATGTCATTGCCTTTAAGATTAATTAACTCGCTACTAGTTTTACAAAATAACCTTCGGCAGTTCATGAATCGCTGGGAACTAGGGAGCGAATACTTAATGTTTCCTAGGACAAGTATCAGGTCGTATTTCGTGTAACCCTAGTACTAAACTGAAGGATAACCGACATAATATAGCCGATTCTATCCAAGGGCGCAACCTCTTACATCTTGTGCTCGGACCTTGGCGCGCACCATCGCAGAGATGGGCAGATTAAAGACGACCTCGTTTAAAAACGAGAATAATGGCAGAGGTTTTGATGTCTTATTCTCTTTTCACTTCATTTTCTTTTGTGTTTTTCTTTAGGAGCGCCGGCGGGTTCACCGTCTAATTGAATAGCTTGTCTCGCTCCCATGCACGGTCGGGAAAGCGCTTCATACTTTCACAAACATTTCACGCGTATTGTTCGGTCGTTTTGTTTTTTTCGCTTTTATTTTGATAAACTTGCTCAAAACGAGGCCACCATTCAATTCCCCGCCAAAAAAATATGAGATCAGTAGCTTTAGACCTCATCGAACTGTACTTGTTAACCCCAAAAATAAAACAGCCTTGAGAATTTAATTCTGTTAGAATTTTATCTGCTGGATAAGTGCAAGCAAATGCTCCCAGTTCCCTTCTAAGTATGCGCCCACCGACATTTGACTCACAAAGATATTCAATATAAGCGCGGAAAGAAATAATACGGCTCACTTGTCAATAAGATCCTTTGACAAAGAAACACCGCCTTCGCAAGGCCTATACCCTTAACGTCAACCGCGGAAAGGGTGCCGAACCCCCAAAACCCCCACCACCCCCACCTCGCACCGTCTATAGGACCGTGAAAGCTACCGTGAGGATACGTGGGTGTGAGCTTGCAGGCAAGATCTAGGCTAAGGAACGTGGGGAGAGGGATGGATGGATTGATATCTCCAATGGGGTGAACGAGATAGAGATAGATCTATGTCAGGGGTGCTGAGTGGTTTTCAGAGGGTGCGCGGGGGGTGGGGTGGGGGGGAGGGGTGCGATCCAGGCACGTAGAACCGCAAAACAGTCGACAAACACCGCGCCAAAAACTACCCTTCGACGGTCGTAGCTATCGCAGTTGGTTGTCTTGAATGTAGATGGCCAATTTACAATGAGATGTGTCAGTGGCCAGAAAATTGATTTGTCTCTCATACCTATATTTTAATGTACAATCTTGGAGAATCTTGGATGTGACTTGGAAGCAATGAAACAATCAACTCTGCTTTTAATTATGTGCTGCATTCTTCCGTTTTTAATTGGTTACATATCTCTAATCAAAATTGTCTGCAAATATTGATAGCCAACTTTTCCCATCCCTAACGGGTCAATCAAGAAGGGAAGGAATCCACACCTCGCTTAGAACAAAAATCCTGACTTTATATACCAAAACCCGGGTAATATCGCAAGTGAAAATCGCCCCCCATTTTTGCAATCCAAAGTTGCGTTCGCAATTGTTGACTCAGGATTTCCATTCCTCATGAAGAATCCCTTAATTTTTTTCCTCTTCTTCCACTCAAGGAACATGGCTCGGTAAACAATGATTCTGTTTCCGCTACGCTGCGACTCGCTCGGTGCGCTCAGTTTACTCGCGAATATTTATGCGTTTTTCGTTCGTGCCGGTCGGACCTGTTCCAATACTTCCCTTTGCCGCGTCACCGACGCCGAGCAAACAGTGGGCGGGGGGGCGGAGGGTATGAATATTCCGTCGAGCTCAACCTTGTATAACGCACGGACCCGAGGCGAAATTCTTCGCGATTTGTCCGCAGTCTTGGTTTCAATTCGCATCCATGCATAACGATTGATCCATTCTGAATTTATTAGAAATGCTTAATTACTACGCAGTTTCCTGTATTTTTATTTTTAATTGGTTTTAAGAAATTATGAAGGGACGTTTTTTTTTTTCTGATCTCTAAACCACGAGTAAGAATTCAAATTAACATGCAAATATATGCACAATTTTTTAATTCATACACTATAGACATAAACCGTGTACAAACACCGGTTCATCATCTTCATATTTCTGTAAAGACTCAATTAATCTTTGAGGGAGGTGAACGGGATGATACATAACCGGCTAAGAAGCTGCCAAACAATACCATTCACATTTGCGCTGAGAGTTCACTAAAAATGATTCTCCCACTTGTGTATTACGAACACAGCAACAAAGCTCAATTCCTTTCAAATAGACACTCTAACAGTCCGCCCCGATCCTGCACATTAGTCCCCAGTCGCATATCTTCCCCGGCACTAAATGCACTTCCCCTCCCCCATCATCATCCCCACCGGCGAGTTGATCGGCAAAGAAACCCAGCAAAGCATCAAATTGCTTTTAAAGAAAAATCTAAACACTTTTCGCGCGGACTTGTTCTCTCGGTTCCTAGTCTCGAGGCATTGCATTGACGCCGCCGCCGCCGCCGTTCTCCTTCGGGCCCTCTCAAGGCAATCAATCAATTGATTAGTGGAAATTGGCTTTGGATTTCCTCCCCGATGGCCCGCGTGGAGCGCTGTGGCCCGGCGCACCACGCGGTAATTTATGGCGTTAACGTGCAGAGAGATGGCCGGGACTCCATCCTGAATCACCTTGCTCGGTATAGCTTACCGCGCGCAAACTCGGGACACGCGCGATTTATATCTCATTCCGAACGGATTGGAATTCTTCGGATGCCGATGTTGTTATTCCTAGATTGTCAATTTTCACGTGGGTTTTTTCCGAAGTCTTATTTGTGTGCACTGTTACAGATTTGATGTTGATTTGCGAATATCTGGACGAATTATTTTTGCTTCCGCTGTAATTTTAAGCCTCATGTAATGAAGAGTCTACAACTTGAAAAAAGTCAACAATCAACTTCCTGAAAGCCTCGAGCCTTGGGCTAAGGATTCAACCAATCTAATTAAACCTGATTTCCATTTTTACCACTTGAAAGTAGCTTTAAAGGTGAACACATGCCAACAGTCGTGGCCTACAAGCACGTAGTAGGCACGTAAGTTAACATAAATTAGCGTTAATTCAATTGTATCTTACAAACGAGTCTTGACAAGATTTTACCATGTAAATTCTTCAGAAAGCACCACTTTCTTCGACCTTGATCAACCAAATCGCAATTGTACGTACAGCATTGTTAATTTACGGTCCCAATTTTGCATCGCCCATCGTGTCTCACCGCAACCCTGAAGTCTTCAAAACTCTGTAAGACCACCATAAGAAAGAGATATATTTAAGAACGATTAAAGGGATGGTTTTTGCAGTGCATTGCCTCGAACGCGTCGAGCGTTCCTGAAGCTTGCTGGCAGCTGGAGGCTTCACGCAATCAATTAAGGGTCTCGACGCCTAACAATGCGCCTCCAGGGACAATTAGCGCGGCCAGAACGCGTTGTTTCGTGGAAAACACGAGGCCAGACTAAACACTTAATGACCGGCGCCGTGTCTGATTGATATTTAAGTGAAATTAGGGAAATTGGTTTGCTGCGCGTTTCGGTAAGCACGTTTCGATAGTTTGCAAAAATTGTTGGCTTTGTGTGAGCAGGGAATGTGTGATGCTTGTGGTTGGTTTTTTTTGTGTAAAGATGTTACGGAAAGTGCAGAACGTGATATGGGAATGTATTGGATCGAAGTCGATGGCTATTTGAAGACATTGAAGCAATATTATGTCTTTGCGGCTGTCAATTTTTGAGGAATTGCACCAAACTTATCCACAAACACTGATAATTGAAACAATTCGTATACTTCTTAACAAGTTTCCCAAATAGGTAAAAGATTATAATTCAGTTGCTAATCTTAACTTAGATTATCGATTGGGAAATTCATTACTAATATATTTTAAATGCAAACTAAGTTTTTCCCAAATCAATCATGCAACAAAATATATAATCAAACACGGGGTACGAAGCAACCAATGTGTTTTCCCTGGTTTTAACTTTCCAAGAATTCAAACTATCCGCCCTGAAATTGCATTTGTGAGTCTTCGTATACCACGTCACATCCCCGGTTCTTTAATATGGGTTATTTCGCACATTAATTTCGGCACTGTCGCCTGATTTCGTAGGAAAGCACTTTTTCAATACGCGAAGTTTCGACGCAGCTAGATCCCACGTTCGGAATGACGATTGATAACAATTCGCCGTTCTTTATTTACAAACCGGGAAACTTGGAACACGCCGCGCTCAAAGTTTCCCAGAAGTTCGATTTGTGTAAGATGCTTTATGTCCCAAGTATTTCACACTTTGATAGATTCTAAACGGTTCATTGCACATTGGTTTGGTATTTAGATGAAATGATATCTGCGCAAAGATTAAATATCTACCTCTATTTTCTTCAATACAAATAGTTTAAGTTTTCTCAAACCAAACTGAGCTGAACTGCAAGAAGTTCTTTATCTTCAACGTATTTAATCAATCGGAATAGTTATTTATTCGTGATTTATTCGGTGCACACCCAAAGAAGGGTCAAAGCGATGTCGAAGTTTTCCGGAAGGAAAAAAGAGTAAAATTTAACGTTTGGTAGTACACTTGACTTATTCGAGTTTTCTTGCAATATTGCGGAGCACTTGTTCGCATGATCTTACTGTAGAGAAAATTCTCGGAATTCTTGAAAAGGGGGCACGAAATAATGTAATATTTTGTGTAAATTGTTTGGAAAATTTGACTTTGACAAACTGTAAATTGTTTGTTGAAGAATGATAGTCTACGGTCCACATATTTTAGCAGATCTACAATAGGTATTTAATAATTCAATTTAATATTGCTAAAACCAAATGTAACTGGATTTCTCGCGATAAACAGCTATTCAATGATAATCGAGAGCATTCAAGCCAGTTTCTATTCGTCGCAGCAAAAAAGATTTCCCGGGAAAGACAAAGTTAATTTTCCGACATCACGGTATTTACACGACCCTGTATAGGATCTTCCTCGTTCCGCATTTCCCGACACTATCCACCAAGCGACGCCATATTTGCCAAAGTCTCGAATGTTGCTGCTGCATTCACAGCTCGCGAGATCACTTATGGAAACTTATTCAAGATTGTTCCGCGATAATGCCACAGTCGTTGAATCCGTGGCGTCGTTTCAGGGAATTGGGCGTCGGTCTTCGTTCCTTTGCAGTACCCGAAGCTTGGATGTTTGTGTGGCTTATTGATAGTGACGCAAACTTCTGGACTCGTGTTTGTCACCTCTGACTTCAGCTGGCGATCAATCTTTCTTTGAAACACTAAGATGACGAAATAAAGCACGATTTACTCTTTGCTATGTCTATGTTATATTTTCAACTTTTGTTTTATAAAATTGCGCGGCGAAAGGATATAATTGCGCTGTTGCTTTTCGAGAGTTCATTAAAGTGTTCGTTAAGTGGTTCATTGGGAAGAATGGTCACGAGTTTAATGTGGACAAGAAAAGGAATGAGAATGATAGGGATCTTCGAAAAGGGTGTCGCGAGGAATGGAATAACTTAAGATTAACTGGAGTAATGATGGAAAGTGTGACGAAATTTAAGGAAAGTGTGAGAATAGGATGGAATGGATTGGGATGGATGTCATCGGATGACTGTACTCATCTGATTAAATAATAATAAAATAAATAAAGTGTGAATAGTTTTTCGTGAAATAATTGGAGCTTCTTCAGATTAATCCAGGAAATACTCGAACTAAATTTATGTAGGTACTGCACAACGCATCAATTCATTATGATAGGAGCAGCTTAAAGAGGTAATTAGGCGTAGAATTTGTGCAGGGTACCTAAACAAACCTAAACAATACTCTTGATTCACCGAAATAAAAAAAATTACATAAAAAGCCGGAAATTTAAATCTGGATCGTTATTTAACTCTCAGCAAAACAAGAGAGGCAAAATCTGGTGACAAAGTTGAGTTTTAAATCCATCAGGGCACACTTCAACCTCCCCCGTTCCTTCCCTCGCATTTTGCGCCCTTATTAAAATGCGAATCGGGGAAAGCAGCTTATAGTGGTTTTGCCGGCGCAGGGCACAATGGTATTCCAGCAATTTGTATTTCCAGGGCTGACGTGGAAGTGGAATGCTTAAGAAGACTGGGCGAATATTTAGTGGCTTGCTGAGTTAGGTTTTTGCGAATTCTCTATTTGGTCATTATTGCGGACACTTTTTTCCACCAGTCAAGCTCCCAATTCGTACACAAAAAAATATGTCTCGTTGCTAATTTAACTGTGGGTTGAGCAAATTGGTCCTTCATGAGGCATCTGCAGAAGCCAAAATACGATTACCTATAGCACCTGGATTGTGCAATCATAGCCTTTTGACAGCACAGATTAGGGGAAATTATCTACCGAAAAGCGCAGATAATTCTTAAAATACCAAGAAGTGAAAAAATCTCTTTAACATTCACTAGATAAACAGTATTCATATTTTCTAACCAATCTATTGAATCAATTTAGTGCAATTTTATCTAAAACTATTATCTTATACATTGGATTGCCCTATTTCCAGTCGATCTAATTGGAACTAATAAAGCTGAATTGAGAGCAAACCATCCGATTTGCTAGTCTCAAACATTTGAAGTACCTATAGCAATAAAAGCATTCAGAAAACCTGACGCTTTTATCCGGGGTTCGATTTTAGTTGCTGTGTTACTGGAACCACGTGGGTAAAGTTATTTCTCCTGCAAGTATTTTCGTGCAAGTTTATCCACAGCGACAGGCGCGCCGAAATGAACTCTAACTCCACCAGCAGATGAAACGCGACCGCCACTAAAACCGTGGACTTTTATATGAAATTCCAGTCGCTGAATTTCCTGCGTGCGTGTTTTCGTTTGGGACAACAGCAGAAAAAAACACACTCTGCCCTAGGTGTCAAATATAAGGAAACTCGTAGAAATGCTGTGTGCCCTTTCGGCTCTCTTGTCCGTTTGCGGGTGGTAAAATAGTTCAAATGCCTGCCATTGTCGGAGTTTGCGCACTAGGTATGCTCCCATTGCATTCTACCTCCGTGTGTAATGAAAAAAAGAATACTGTTCCCCGACTGAACGTTGCGGTCAACCATTTCACAACCTAATCTCTTGCGTTTAAGTTTTTATTTACTTTATGTTTCTTCTTACACATTTGTGTACGTCTAATGCTGATTGATTTATTTTTGGTAAGAAACTCATATAGAAAAGCGACTTGAGTAATATTTCTGATAGAAATGGAAAAAAGGCGTCGTGTCTTTTGAAACAACGAATCTTTTTTAAAAACTCATTAACTGTAATGCATACGGCCACGGTAAATACAGAATCTATCGACAAGGCAAAGTTTTGTGTCGAATTTAATAGGAAAAAGTTGTGAAAGTGAAAATTCTCATTACAATTTTCCCCAAATTCGCTTCCATACGATCCGATCTCATCCGCACACCGTAAAACAGGGCTGGTTCGTTTTCAGTGGCCTTACGCTGTGCTGCAAACTTTTCCAAACTCTGAGTATATATTATTGCAAAAATTATTTTTGCCCTGAAACTTTAGCTGCGTCATCTCTGGGCCTCGAAGTATTTCGCATTCCCCTCGACAGCGTCAACAATGAGCCAGCCGCCATCATTTTCAAACCGCCTGCAGCCACGTAAAATTGCAGGAACATTTTTAAAAATAATATCCATCACATTTTCCATAAAAGCATATCTCTCAAATGCTGGCCACAAAATGTTTCGCTTTCTTTCATATTCTTACATTCCCTGTCATTTTGTAAAGCCATTCTACATTTTTTCATTACAATTTGAAGATGGCTCAAAGCACTCATATTACCAGATTCGTGTTCTCCAATGTAAAGAAACGAACAAATCTCGGTGACAATTACACATCAATTGTTTCGCGCATTAATTTTACAATTTATCCCAACAAGAACATAATATACGGGAGTATTTTTTACCTCTTCATATCCTCCGTGATTTGAACAAGAAATTACATATCCTACTCACATTTTTATCTCGTACAAAACTTCCATTGCAAGAGTTAATTAATATATCTAATTAAGCCTGAAGCTCTAACCCTCCTCCTTTATAAATTGCATAGCTATAGAACTTGTTATTCCAATTAATAATTTCTTCGCTCCCTCGTCGCCGGTCACAAAGCAGTATGAAATTGCATACACTATAACTGTACATGAAAGCGTTGAATGTAATAGAACGAGAATTTTATAGCCAGCTACACTTTGATCATGTTACATCCTTTTGATATTTCCCATCTGCAAACCTTCGTATTTTCTGACCGCGGCCAATCAACACTTGAAGCGATGCCTGCTGGATCTTCTTTATTCTCCGATTGAATTATTCACTCGCTTTATTAAATTTTGCTCATAAAAGCGTTCCTGTTCTTGAATCATTTCGGGCTCTTCCACTGATCTCTGTTAAAGGTAGCGTCGCGTAGATCGAGAATGACTCGAGAGGCAAGTTTAAGTAGGCACTTGACTTGACGTGGTTCGGTTCACCCCCCAGTAAAATGCACTCTTGATTCCCGCGACCCCACTAGCCTCACCGCCCACAAGCATTAATTGAATAACGAATTCTGCATGTTACTTTTTATTTCAACTAGTATGCAGTTATATTATCAGTAATTTTCACATCGTTATAATTAACATCTATGGTGTCAAACTGTTCTTTGATACACTGTAAAAAATAAGTGTGTAAAACTAAACACCTAGGAGCGCATATGTTTGCCGTCACTTTTGATTGGTTTACAAATGACTATTTTCATAAATAACTAAAATAACACAGATGGAAATAGACACTGCTAGATGACTAATTTGATTTAGTCATTTATAAATAACTATATAAATAAAATAAGGAGAGAATATAGAAAAAGTTGTAGGTACCTAACAACAAAATATTTGGCACATGATGTGAAAAAAACAACTTTATTACATGTAATTGTACCATTTTATACATCTTATTCCAAGTGATGTAAAAATAGCACTTTTACCACAAAATTGAGCAAAATGGCAATCGGGCAAACAAAACTACACCATCCAAAGATATCAGAAACAGGCTTAAGTAACTAAAAATTGAAAATTAAATTGAACTGTGTATATTTTTACACACAAGATTAATTCTAGGTTAAGCTCAATAAATGTAGTTAATGAAGTTCAGAAACATAAGAATCAGAATAAGAACAACTTCTTTTTGAATAAAATGAATTTTATAAAAATTCTAATCCAATTCAACCATTTAGAAAATGATTGTAAGTGAATTTAAAACACTTGAGTTTAAGTGAAATGTACCCACTTATCTATTAACAAACATATTAAAGTCTCTTATCATTCGACTCACTAGAGGCGACGGCTTCCGCTTCTTTTTGGCGAAGCTCGCTCATTTTGAGGGTATTCCGCAGCCCTTGGCTCTTCCAGTAAACGACTGTGCTGAACAATTACTTCTGAGAAGGAAGCATGTGTTCACTCCAGCCTCTGCAAAAGATGATCAAACATTATGAGCTGATTTTATTGTAAAATGATAATCCTCATTATCCACGGGTAGAGTGGCAAGTAAAGTGCAGATAAATGAGAAATTGCCGTATTAATGCAAATGATTTGAAACGCACCATAAATGTTTACAAATCTAGTAAGAGAATCAAGCGTTTGTATTATTTGAATATTTGTAGATACCTAATAGCTTTTATTTCCTAGATTATAATATTTTAAGACAAAACCATAGTTTGCTAAATACTGGGATATTTGTCGAATCGCACAGAAAAGATAAATGGAGCTAGGCCAAAACGCAGAGCAACGCTTGGAAATTTTGAAACATATTCAACATTTAGGACATGTAGCAAATGCAGCAATCGTGAGGCTCGCAACGCTTCGAATTCGGGCTCTGATTGGCACAATGCCTGCAAAGTCAGGCAGTAGTAATATACCTTGCATATATCTTAAAGCTTGATTCAATTAGGTGCAATGCAACTGACTTGAGATGTATGCCTATTAACCTCAACTTTTGACTCAACTGGAGTCAATAATCATTATTAGCACTTGACTCAGATTGCCGATTTGTGCACTAGATCATCGAAGAATTCAGCCTCTCGAGTGTATCACCCGTCTGCCAGATTTGGAGCCCATTCATGACACGCTTCACCTCTACTCGGTGGTGACAATTCTCGAATCCAATGCAAGAATGAGAAATCTAAGGCTGGGAGTTTGTAGTATGATGTTAACACTCACCAACATTTTGTGACAATCTTGAGCCAAGGTGTATGTTGTCATCTAGATGGAGTATGTGAATTCTTGCAATGACTCGTCATCCTAGTAATCGGATTGGTATGGCACATCAGTAGGCCATCAATTAGTAGTGGCATCAGAACTCTCAGCATCAGCATCTGCAGAAAAATAAATGTTGGTCCACAATCAACCAAAGCGTACAAGCATGCCCACAAACTCACAAACAAATTAAAATGTATAACATACCTGATAACAATACGATCCAGGTCACAAACTGTTCACTAAATGAATAGCACACTGTAAGTTTTATCAGCAATGATAATACACGGCAAGAACGTACCAAGATTCCTTAGCAATCAAAAAAGAAACACTTGTGGCGTCGTAACCGTCGCATTCAATTCCGCCATATTGGATTAATGACAGCGCCAAGGCCAGCGCTGTGATTGGCTGTGATGGACGTGTTCAAATAGAAGCGCTATATTGAAATTAAGGCAAAATCTCGGAAATAAAAAGTAAAATGATGGCATTAGGCCCTATGGTTAGTTTTAAAACAAATAATAGTATACCACATGGAGTCAAAAGATATCTTAGCCCTACGCTACTACGATAATGTCACTACGATAGTGCCGACATAAGTGGAACGAGTGGTGAATGAAATGTTGGGGCGATTTCGGCTAAGTCCATAAGCATGGGCTCTTGTGGGGAAAAAGAAATTTCGTCTAAAAAATAATAATTTATGTTAGATATTAGTGAAATTTTGAACATAGATAGCAGTCACTTTTAGCGTCTTTTGCCAACTTCAAGCTTAAAATATAATTTTTAATGTAGAAATTACATACAAATTATTAATCAAATTCATTAATAAATCTTACTAAAACTTATATATTTTGGAAAATACAAGTTTTTTATATTTTCCATGGCGTAAATCGCATTTGAAAAAATATAAGTTTGTCTTGTAGAAAAAATATACAAAAAATTTAAGAAATAAATATTTTATTTTTGCGGCTTCCGCATCGTGTTGTAGGACGACCACATAGACAGACCTATCCTATTAAAATAATTTTTAAAATATAAACTACAATTAAGAATCATAACTCTTTGAGCAATTAGCATATTAAATGTTGGTATTTGGATAATACACACCTATGGTATTAGTTACCTACGTCTTCTATTCATTTTGTCCGAAGAAAAGTTGTAAATTAGACATTTAGGTAATAGTTATTTATGATATTAGTCATTTATAACCTACGAGTTACTAAGGAAATTCTATTCATCTTCAAAATAAACATTAATATCCGCACAAATAACTATTTTAACACATATTGGGGCACCATATGACTAGTTTCATCACATGAAAACCATAGATGTTTCGGTTTAAACATCATGATTTCTATATAACTACTTTCATTGATTCTAGATGACTGATTTAACACGGCGATTTTTTAGAGTGTAAATACTGCTTTTAGAAGTTTTTTTTTGGTGCAACTTTCGTGCAATTTGAATGATTTTGGAGAGAGTTTCGAGAGCTTTGTGTCATCTTGCTAATCAATCTCTTGCCAGCACGGATTTCAGTAGGAACTGCTGCCCTGTCAATCGTTTAGCATCACATAACTTGAAAATCGATTGTTAGGGAGCAAAATCGACAAAAACGAAAAACTCTGCCATTTCTAAGCGGCTTATCGTCACACCAATTGGTCCCATTTCGTGACTTTTCTGATAACAATTGTGACCTTTGTGAGTGTTTTATTTTGCTTTTTAATCCGTCAAGAGTGTTAACTCTCTCTCTCTCTCTCTCGCTCTTTGAATGACGCCGATTGTTGGCTAGCACGCGTGCCGGACAAAACCTGACCGCTGACAGCTCGCTTTTCCTTGCATGCGACACAGAGATTCTAAGCAGATTTATTTTCTGTATTTTTTGAACATATCCGTTCTATTTTTACAGTAGAAAAATTGTAGGATTAGAAAGAGTTATTTGCGAATAAAATCTCTCCGCGCAGGTGAATTTCTTAGTATTATATATTTATGGCATAAAATATCTCTATTACCTTGTGCGTTTTGTTTTGGTTTCATCAAATTTCTTAAATTAAACAATAACAATAAATAAGTGAGTGTTGTTATCACCTGCAAAGATACCCTGTTGAAATTGACACAAGAGATTGCGCTTAAAAGTGACAAAAAGCCCCCTCAATATAACGTAAGATAAAGTAAGTATAACATTGCTTGAAGTTGTATCTAGATGGCATGAGGTACTCCAGTCGGGCGGCGGACAATTTGCCAGTGAACCCTTGCGGTTCGAGGGGGTATTCAATCGCAGCCTGCTACCTGAAGCATCATCGCTTCGGGGAATTTCCTCAACGGAAAGAACAAGTACGATGTTTGGGTACCACGTCAAAAGTTAATGTAAAATGAAACATTATTTCATTGATGAGATAGACTAAAAAGCACTTGTGGATATAAAGATAATAGAGATAGTGGCTATGTTTGATGTTATTCAACTTCTTACATAAATTGTATATCTGGTCGTCGATTCTTTCACATTTGGCAAATGATACTGGTACATGAACTTACTTAGACCTCGAATAGTATAAATATGTATGAGATAATGATGTATAAATGCAATAGATGGTGCAAATGGTAACTTTTTTGTCAATAGAAGCGGATCGATCTTCCAACGGCACGAAGGAAGCTGGTGTATACGAAGTACGAACATAGTACTACTAAGATACCATGTCCCGGTAACGCTTACCTGTGTCTCTTGGACTCAGCACAAGTCCGTAAAATCTAACTGTTGATATCTAGCATTTTACTGAAATTATTGACGTGATACCCAAGAAGCAGGGGCAAGATTGCTGCCTGGCCACACGGCGACTCCTGCGGTTTAATACCTGGCTGCCCACGCCTTCTATCCGAAAGGGTAGCCTGGCAAATAGTCCGCTGGCAAATTGTCCTACACTCGCTTTAATCCCTTACCTTGCCTAGGCGGCGTTGCGTCCTGCTCAATTCAATGCGATTTTGGCAGAGTTTTCTATGAAAGTCTTTCTTAAAGATATTTGATATCATTCTCGGTTTGACAGCAGCGTCCAAAATACCATTGTTCCAATCTGCAGTTATTTTTTCATCGTGTTTCGATTAGCGACTCGGATCCGTGAAACACAGTTCATCAATTAATATCCGCTAGCAACTAATTCGCCACCCCCGAAAGTATCATAGCATACACACCCTTACAGCTTTCCTTGTAAGTCGACCTCGCATCGGATCATCCCCTGGCGCGAGCGCGACATGAAAATGACAGGTCAGTCCGTCGCGCTGACGTAACGGTAAACACTCTTCAATGCAAGAGAACAACCCTTAAGGTGGATCCGTACTGTTTCCGTACTTTTTTTCTATTGTTTTTGTTTTGGTAAAATTTTACTTATATGTGGTCATGTGCCGGAAGGAAATATGAAAAAAAATATTTTTAAAAATATTTTGCTGGAAATTTTCCGGAAAATTAAAAAATTAGTATGGAAAATTACGCTTGCTGACCTGTCTCTTGTCCCGCTAGGGGGAAGTATTAGTCGTCCGATCGAAATGAAATTAATATTTATGGAATGTCCAAACTTCAGGGATTATAACAAGACACTTAATTCAATTCGCGCTGACATTCTCTAAATTTTGTCAATGGTTAAAATTTGACGTAAATTTGCCAATTTTTTTGCTTTGTTTCAAAATTTGTTACTGAAAAAGTATGCAGTTCTAAACTTTCATCTTCCTTTATTGGCAACTGGCAAGCTGCAAGTGTCTTGATCGAAAAAAAAAATAGTCGAGAATGATATCACCAATATTTAGACCTAATTGAGGGAAGGAGTGGTGGCATGTTTACCAAACAAATTTTCACATTTTCCGGAAAATTTCCAGTAAAATATTAAAAAAAAAATTTTTTTGAGTGTTTCTTTCCGGCATAGACCACATCTGAGTAAAATTTTACCAAAACAAAAACAAAAAATTTCTGTACGGATCCACCTTAACAAAAGCCGACCCCACCACCTACAACAAACCTCTAGACAAGTAATTTTTGCCCGACCATCTCAATTTTTTCCCCCGCTTCGCACGTCGTAGCTCGTCGCTGCTGCAGTTGAAAACAGTGGCAACACTGTTCTTTTCATTTATTATTATTTTGGAAACTTGGAGATTTTGAAAGAGAGCTAGACTATACCGTGAAAAATAAAACAGTTTGCGAGGAATACTTAACTGTTTTAATTGCGAACTAGAGGCATGCTCTTTGCGTGCGGTGGCTGCAGGAAATGCACGAGCATGTTCGTCTGCTTTATGGGATCATTATTGCAGATGCGCACTGGCAATTAAAAGTGACATAAAAATTTTAATATTTTTCTAAACGAGCGGCACGACTTGGGATGGTTCTACAGCGAGGTTATAGTGTGTTTCTAGAGATGCTGGGCCGCACTTCCGATCTGGAACGCGCCATTTCTTTGAAACACTTCAATTCACTGTAAAGCTGAGGTGTGACAATAAAATCTTTTTAATTACCTACCCCGTTACAAGCATCTTAAGCTTTGCACAGCTCTAAAATTATATATTGGGTTCCTCTTTTTAGACTTTAGAGAAAAGATTATCTAATCTACCTCCAAGGAAAGGAGAAAATACAAACAATTTATATTTGGCATTGCAACGCTAAGAAGTTACAACACGCTTTTCTCACAACAAGCCTCGTCTTAGAGAGTTAAGTTCTTTCCCTTCAAAACCGAAAACCTCAACCCTACGATTCCTCCTTTCACCGCCCTGGCCCAGCAATCCAGCAAAACCCCACCGATATCTGATAAGGATGACTGATTCGAACCGCGCGCCCGACTTGGCAATGCATCATTCAGGGATGATCCTTGAACGTAAATGACGGACATGATTGAACATGTTGCAGCCGAAAGCCTTCTTCCTCTTTCCGTGGATGCATCGTGACCTCGATATGAGCTCCGAATAGAGATCACCTTCCGTACCACGCTCGGGTCTATCCCACAGTCTTGCATTGCATACGTCAGTGTATCGATTCCCTGCATTTTGCATGCTTACCATCAGCCATCGGGGGATCTGTTATTCTTTCGGTGGCAGTGTATTTTTTTGCCATTGCCTAGGGCTTTAATGTCAGACTTGTCTTCAATGTAGAACGTCAGGAGAAGATAATAACGGTTTATTTGGAATTGTGCACGCTATGTTCACGGTATGACCTGGTTTTGACTGGGTGTCCTGCAATGCAATATTGCATATTTTATAAGCGGGGGCAGCTAGACGGAGCCTGCTGGACGCTTTGACGACGTTACGGGCGGAATAAATTTGCTACGTTCGTTTTCGAATGTCGCGGTTTAGTTTTCGGTGATAGTTGCATTAACGACTTGATAACTCGTTATGCATGCATTAGTTTATGTTGGAAAGTCGAGTTACTTGCATGGGATCTTGAGGGCTTAAGCAATTGGGGATTAAATACACATTATTTATCAAAAAATTGCTTGTTTCACCATATTTTGGTACATATTTCCAAAATTACACAGATTAAAAAATCGGTAGTAAATGGCATTAAAATGGCCTTCTTAGCCGATTTATTTTGCACCAAATTAGCTCACAACTTTGAAATCATTCCCAGAAAGTAGTTAAAAGTCGATTTTTTTAGATTTTTCCTATCAATATCATTAAATTGTTTTTGTATCATTTTGGAAGGAAGGAAAATAAATGTTTGTTTGAAAATGTGGCTGAAAATCGAGCAGTGCTGAATAACTCTAGCAGAACGTTGCCGCAAAGTCAACCAAAACACTCTGCCTTTCATTCCAGCTTTGTAGAAAAATAAAAACACTTTTTGCACAAATTCATTTCTGGGAGGAATTTCAGAAAAATCACTCTTTGCCTGAAATCTTTCAGACTTGATTTCCATCCGATAGATGCATTTAATAGTAATTCTCGATATTTACCGTATGTACATTGCTAGGGGCTCGAAAAATTGATGGCTTTTCATGTGGATCGTCATCAATCTCTCGAGGGAATGTGATTTTTAATAGCATGCTTCCAATTTAGTTTACTAGAGCAGTCAATTTGTTTCGATTTGAAAACTGAAAATGCGTTCCCTTGCTATTTTACGAATGGTGATGTAGACACGATCACTATTAAAAATATCTGAAAAATACTTCGAAAACAATTGATTCGTGACCAAATTGAGTCAGTCAAATTGCGGTCGGGAACAGAGATAGATCGCATGATTTGACGACTGCATTTGCAAAGTTTGACCCATTTTTATATCCCGATCGTGGAGTGGTAGTATCTCCTAATTAGAATATGATTTGATAGCTATTTAAAAAAATAAATACCTCTAATACACCATGTGGTTTTGTAAATGATGGTGTTACATTGGTTCACCTATTCCAGACGATGCTTCATGATAAATGTTACATGAATATGAATTTTTCATATTGTATTAAATTTTAATTATTTTACTATAGATTTGAGTCATGGATAAAAAAGGCGTTACAAATTACAATAAATACTGACATCTGTGATTAGCTTGAAGGAGTTTGAAAGGCTTTTTATGTAAGACTTTGTCCGCTCGAGCCGGTCAGCTTATATGCTTAAATTTTTAGTGTCTTATTTCGCAGCAAACCCCAAAATTCCCAAAACCATTAACTAAGCGTTGTCAGTTAAGACTAGATTTCATGGAAGCGTCAATCCCATTCCTGGTCAGCTGAGATTGACCACTTACAAGCTTTTGACCATCACTTATTCTATCGCCATTTCCGCCCGCTTCGATGTATGACTTCCGTTGATTGATAGAACTATTCATTTCACTTCCGCTAGAAACACGTACGGGCATTATCCTCGTAAAATCTCCTGACTAGCGAGAAATAACGCGATTGAATATATATACAGTATATATCGCCGAACGCGAGAAATATAAAAACACGTTCTCGTAAATTCACCGACGACCAGCCTTTGCGAACGCAAGTGAGACGGGAAACAGTCGAGTCTTTGAGGTGAAGCGAGACGGGAACGGTTGTAGGGGGATGGAAATGTAGCGGGGGTGGGGGGGTTCGGGGAAAGAGGGTATGAGTACGTGGCGGGATATTTTTGCTCGTAAAAGCGAATGTGAGAGCTGTATAATGGGAAAATGCGTTAGGATAAGTATTCGATATTATATAGGTGTATATAATACGGATTTATAGCTGGTTAAATATACGGAGAATCGATATCGGAGCTGTTTGGGACGTGAATACGTGAGATGCTGAGTTTTCAATCTGTGGCTTGATCGTAATGCTGGATTAACCTCGTTGTCTGATTGGGTTCGTAACTAATTTAGAAAGAGCAGTGGTGGAGTTTTAATATAATATATAGAGATTTTCAGGTCTTTGTTTCTGTCACAATTCGCTTTTACATGATCGACTGTTCGACGAATACGAGAGAGTGATATGCATTCTCATTTCGTAGGTTGACATGACTTGCCAATATGAGTTTAATTTCTATTCAGTTGGCATCTTGGTTTCGTAACCTTTCGTATCTTTAGTACCTTTCTTAAAGACACGGGAAAGTTTTAAAGTGACCTCCCAGTGAAGAAACACAATGAAGCTAACTTCACTTTTTCCCATCGTACACATCTATTTCCCAACAATATTGTCCCAAGGCAGCAATGTACAAAAAAATCCAAGTAAACAATCACAATTCTTTCCGTGTCTATAAGCCATAAGAAATATAATAAAATAAGGAGTGACATCTCCCGGAATGCATTGGCTTAGACTCGTCTTTTATTGTCCAAATTCGGACTTCGGACCTTCAGATATAACACTAGCAAAAACCGGTGCTAGTTTTGCTAAGATTCAACGATAGTTGGCTAATCTAATGCCAGCAAACACGTGTGTTACTGCGCTGCTACCATGACCCTTCCTATGTGCCTTGCCTAATGCCAGCAAACACCGGTGTCACTGATGTTGCTAGTGTTGCTACGCTGCTACGATTGTTGGCATTACTATGTGCCTTGCCTAATGCCAGCAAACACCGGTGTCACTGCTGTTGCTAGTGTTGCTACGCTGCTACGATTGTTGGCATTACTATGTGCCTTGCCTAATGCCAGCAAACACCGGTGTCACTGATGTTGCTAGTGTTGCTACGCTGCTACGATTGTTGGCATTACTATGTGCCTTGCCTAATGCCAGCAAACGCCGGTGCCACTACTGTCGCTAGTGTTGCTACGCTGCTACGATTGTTGGCATTACTATGTGCCTTACCTAATGCCAGCAAACACCGGTGTCACTGATGTTGCTAGTGTTGCCACGCTGCTACGATTGTTGGCATTACTATGTGCCTTGCCTAATGCCAGCAAACACCGATGTCACTGATGTTGCTAGTGTTGCCACGCTGCTACGATTGTTGGCATTAATATGTGCCTTGCCTAATGCCAGCAAACACCGGTGTCTCTGCTGTTGCTTGTGTTGTCACGCTGCTACGATTGTTGGCATTACTATGTGCCTTGCCTAATGCCAGCAAACACCGGTGTCACTGCTGTTGCTAGTGTTGCCACGCTGCTACGATTGTTGGCATTACTATGTGTCTTGCCTTATGCCAGCAAACACCGGTGTCACTGCTGTTGCTAGTGTTGCTACGCTGCTACGATTGTTGGCATTATTATGTGCCTTGCCTATTGCCAGCAAACACCGGTGTCACTGCTGTTGCTAGTGTTGCCACGCTGCTACGATTGTTGGCATTACTATGTGCCTTGCCTATTGCCAGCAAACACCGGTGTCACTGCTGTTGCTAGTGTTGCCACGCTGCTACGATTGTTGGCATTACTATGTGCCTTGCCTAATGCCAGCAAACACCGGTGTCACTGCTGTTGCTAGTGTTGCTACGCTGCTACGATTGTTGGCATTATTATGTGCCTTGCCTATTGCCAGCAAACACCGGTGTCACTGCTGTTACTAGTATTGCCACGCTCCTACGATTGTTAGCATTACCATGTGCCTCACCTCATAACAATGAAAGCACCATAAAACCCCCCCACAAGTTAACCGTTCCTCAGCAAAACGCCCAAACCCACTAAAACCACCCGCACTTACCTTGCGCGGGCGCGTAGATGTTGAGGTAGAGACAATCCTCGCTCTGGTTGTGCAGATACGGCATCAACCTCTTGAGATATTCCAAGCGACCCTTCGGCATCCGCTTGAGCGCAGCCGTCTCGTTGGCGACGTCCGGCAGCCGCTGAATGCACACGGGACTGAACGCCTCCGCCGTTCGCACGCCCGACCAGAGCGCGCCCGAAACGGGCGGCATGAAACGCAGATTGCCGACCGGGGGCGACGCGTACGGGATGCCTCGGAACACCTCCACCGGCTCCAGGTGGCGGGATTCGAAGGTGACGATGACGCCGCTGACGTCGCCGTATTTGGTGCGCACGGTGCGCGAGTTGAGCGGCGAACACGACGAGAGGGTGACCAGCAGGACGATGACCAGCGCCGTCTGGTGGTTGAGGGGCGAAGGGCGCGACATTCTCGACTTTTCCTTTGGTTTGGGTTTGGTTTTGGCGGCGGCGGCGGTGGCGGTGGCGGTGGTCTTGCGACGGCTGCGACCGTTATTGGCCGGGGACGTAATCTTGAGGCCTTTCTTTGTCGCCGGCGTCGCTTTACGAGAAGAGCCCGGCCGAGATTCTCTTTCAGCTGGCGAGCTATTCGCGGGGCTCGCAGGGGTGGTGGGGATGGGGGGGGGGGGTTGAAATCCTTTTTTAATTTGTCGCGCGCGTAGAGTGCGCGGAAAGACTTATAGGTTCACTCAGTTACATCCCCTGGTTCTACACGGAATAAAGTTCGAGTTACTCTTTTAATCAGAGAAAGAAAATTAAAAACTTGTTTCGAGTGATTTATATCGCGTTTTTCTTCTTTTTCTTTTCGCTGCGCCCTTTTCGTTCGGTACTTCGCGCGGGGGGCGTTAGGCGCTTGCGAAAATTACGCTGTCATCGTTATGAGACGACGGTGGCGGCGGCGGCGGCGGCGGCGGCGGCGGCGGCGGCGGCGGCGGCGGCGGCGGCGGCGGCGGCGGCGGCTTGGATCTTGGGCTGCAGCGACGCTCCGACAGAATGGTAATTGATGGCGTTTTGTCGACACTTTTCGCGTTGAACTGGGTCACACTTTACGGGTGCTGAAATATTTTTGCTAAGCACTCTTTAAAAATCTCTCTCTACATATTATTTATATAGCGTAGATCCAAAAGTCACTCACTATCTTCTTGATTATATCCTGCCCGACTGCGGGCTTTTATCGCGAATTACTCCCGGCTGTTTCTCTCGGCGAAAATATTCACCGTAGGTGCTTTTTTTTTTAGTGCCCAGTGCCGCGTTTTTTTCCCTCGTTTTTAACGTGGTAATTTAGGACGCGCTCGAGGTGTTTATATAAGTTATCTTCAGCAGAAATTAACTGCAATTACCGCCGGGCAAATTGGTAACCGTAATTTACCGGTCGTAGCGCTTCCGTTGGCTCGGTGAATGCGGGACTGCCGGCCACGAAATAGGGGGGCCATTTTTTAATCCAGCCGTTCAGTCGGAATTGGTGGCGCAATAAAATTGACTCCATGATAATATTATGTTGCTTGCTGCATGCGCGATTGTGTGTTGCAGAGAGATTTTCTTCACTCCACCGTTGTCAGATCACTGCACCGCTTGATAAACGCGATTTCACATTACACCGTGCGGCGTGTACAGAACAAGAAAACATTCACGCGCACATCTTTTTGATTCGCAGATTTCACACCGCTCCGAATCCACTTCTGCATCCAATTACGTCGCGAGTCGCCACCGCGTGTAATCCGGCCACAATTCGCGAACGCATTTCACTTTTTGTTTGGAGTCGAACAACTTTTCGCAGAGTGTACAATTTTGATTGGTTTTGTTCGCACGGTTCGATCAATCACGTGTCGCCAATCGATATCCCGTTCATCGATTCGTCCACCCCCCACCCGGGGACGGTCACTGATTGGCGCAGAGGCGAGTCGGTACTAGAGTTTGATTGGTTCATTAACGACACTGATAAGTCACTGCACGCTGCAGTGATAGATTATTTTTCCGGCGAAACATCTGGCTGTGGAAATCACAATCGTACATTAATTTGTTTTTCCGAATGCCCACCCACTCCCCCTCGCCCGCCACCCACCCCTACCCCATTCCATGAATCAGTTTAACGCGAAAATTATTGCTCCCTTGTGGAAACGACACGGGGCATTTGTTAGTCACGCTTTCCGATGTACAACGGTCGAATATTAACGGAGCTTACACGCGAATCCGGAAACAGAATTAGATGCTTTTTGCACGTTTTGGGCGGAGAGATAAAGATAGTTTCTTGGACAAACTTCAATAAAAATCTTTTCAAATTTGCTTCGAAAGTAATTGCGTTTACCGGCTCTTACAAAATAAACCCTTTGGAAAATTGTGAAAACCTGTTACTTAACGCGTTTGGCAGTAAAAAAAAACTAAAACATTTTTTCAATCATTGCGCCATAAATCGCCGAAAAGTGAAACTAGTTGCAACCATTTGCAGCCGAGGCATGTCCCAAGCAGTCCACAAGGCAAACTGGGAAACTGAAAGAAACTCGTTCCCAAAATCTCTGCAGGATTGACCTGGACTCAGCCTAACCGGAAGTGGAACCGTGTCGCGATGGTTTCACCATCTGAACGGGCATATCTCAACGACATTCAATAACACATTACGGGATCTTGTTCCCATCCCCCTCGCCCCTTCCCACCCCCAACCCCTCGAGCATCGCCAAACTTCTCCCCCGGCCGCAATCTGGGGAACAGATCACGTGACGAACTATTCCCGTCTGATAAAGCCACCTTATTGGTCAATTATTTACCACAGCGGGGTACACTTCTGATTTCGTTTTCTTGGCCTCGACGGGGAGACAAATGCTCGTAAAAAGCAACCCTCAGACTTTAGGCAAGTGACTGCAGTGTAGCTGATATTTATGTTAGTTTATCTGTTTCTGAAAAAAAACGTGATTCCTTTTCTCGATATGCTTCAATATCGTTTATGCTTTCACATGAAATTGCCTACTTAAAGTTCAATTTGAAGGAATCGCTGCCTCGATAACAGTAATGAAATTGCCTATCTAGACGCAGCGTATATTTTTGTGATATCTGATATCAGTATTCTATAATACAGCTACAGCCAAACGCACAATTTCAATACTTCGGCATGAAAAATAAGAAATTACACGTGAAATATGTGATATTTTCGCGAACACGCTGCATGTGTTTAGGAAGCACAACTGAAATCAACAGTGAACGTTTTTGGAGGTTAATTTGAATCAGAAAGCTTCCAAAGCCAACGAATCTAACGGCGTAAAGCGACACGTGCATCATTCGAGCGAAATCAATGTACAACCGAAATCAATTCTAGCCAAAAATCGCGCCCTTAAAAAACGCCCTTTCAAAACCACACCACACATCTCCGATCGACAGAACAAACGCACACCCCCGCAACACTGCTCAACAAACCTCGGACACTTCGCACTCGCTCGTCACTCGAACACCACACGCACACTAACGCGACGTCGTCTTATTGCAGCCCACGCGAGCGCCTGTTACCCTGCGGTCGCCGACGCTGCTGCTGCTGCTTCTGCTGCTGCTGCTGCTGCTGCTGCCCGCGACGCTGTTGCTGCCAACGCGTCTGCAAGCGTACTGACCGGCGCCGGGCGTCGCGACGCCTGGCGCCACCGTGCTGCCACCTAGCGGCGACGGCGGCGGCGAGGGGGTGAGTCGGCGGGGGTGGTTCATTGAGAAGTTGCCGGGGGGAGAAAAAACTGGGCCATTGGGGCTCCGGGTTGTATTGTTTGCTTGGCAGGTTTTTGTGTGGGGGGTTGCTGGTTTTTTTTTGCAGCTCTGTGGTTGGTGTTTGTAAGAATGTGTTTAATATGAGTGGTTGGTTTTATAGATTTTTGATTTACCTGCGGGTTGCCCTGGGTTGGAGAGATAATTTGAATAAGCTTGCTTTGAAATTGGAAACTTTATTGTTGTGTTGAGATTTAAGTTAAACATGGTTAAACTCATCCACGTGTGCAATTATACCAATTGTTTATACCATAGCGGGCAATTTAAGGATAAAAAAAGGGCATTGCCACCATACTGAGACGGAATAGACCAAAGAATTTAAGCATTCAAATCGTTAATTCGATCTAAAGGTATGCAGGTGGGGCAAATTTAAAAAAAAATGCAACTTCTTTATTTCTTATCAGTATAGTACCGTATTTTCAACTAAGCGAAACTAACCAGTAGCACGTTTAAATAATCGACACTTTAAATTGTTAAATGCTTACAAAACATGACGTGTGATTATATGGTGCGAGAGGAATTTTTTAAGAGTGAAGTTTTAATATCAGAGGTCAGTTCTAGTTTCGAGTTGTTAGGGTCAGATCCGAAATCGAGGCGGAATTTGGTCAATATTTCGTGATTTTCTTTTGTTAGCTCCTTGTAAAGCTGCTGTCATGTCGTGTCCCCGACAATTTCGTCCCATACACAGTGAGTACAACAGCCTCGTGTTCGCAACCTCGGAACCATGCGACTCCACCATTCCCTTTCGCCGAAAGTTTCTCCAAAATGCGACGTCATTTTTATAATAAATCAAAATAGTTTCACCGCGGTGGTCTCTTTTTTATTCTACCGAGACCCATCAGCTACGATACATATTGCATAAGATTGATATGTGTAAAGATGAAACTTGCTGCTGCGAAGTGCAGGCAAAAAATTGACGCTATAGTATGTAAAAAATAAAAAAATCTGGAGCAAAGTTTGATATAAATTTTCATAGTTAATCTCGGCTCATTTTTCATAATTCTGTTCCGATCTTTTCCCGACATCACGCTAAAGCTTGTGTGAATATTAAATTTATGTTTATAATATGTGTGCTGACGATGAGATTGATTGATCAGCTGTAAATTCTTATGGATTTAATAAAGGGGTTGTATAAGTGTGAATTTAAACTCGTTGCACTCGTACTCGTTGCAAATACTCGTTAACATAAACGAATTTCTTGTTACTATTACTGTAAAAAATGTCATTAATATCTCTTTTTTAGTTTTTAAACATAAAAAAAATGCAATAAGGAAAAATTAGCAATAAATTTCGATTCATATAAAATTTGGACAGTTCTTTTTTAATAAATTGTTTACCTCAAATATAATTTAAACTCGTGGTTATATTCCATCTCGTGCAATACTCCACATTTATAAAATACGCGGTTATAAAATATTATTTCCATCATCAAAACATGCATCAATATGTTTTGTATTTTACTTTTATTTTCGACATACGCTGCCGAGTATTTTGTCACCTGTGTTTACCTCGTCGGAAAGAGCTGGCGGTATCATATTTCATTCGAATATATAGATATAGAAATTTACATGAAATTTTTTGAACACATCGGTCCGATAAGTTTCATGCAATTTGCACGTTAGAATGCACAAACACAGAAAGGCACGGAAAAATCCCGACACATGGCTAGCGAAAAAGTACATTATTGTGAAGGTTTTTACCTGTTAAATAATTAGAGGCAGCTAGCTAGAAAAAAACTGGCATGAATTTCGCATGGTTTTTGAGCATTTGTCGGAACGCTGTGTGTGTGTGTGTGTGAGTGTGTGTGGTGTTTTTTTTTAGTGTGCGGTTAATGCATCAAAGTGGTAAAAAAAGCTTTCAAACTCTGAATATGAACCAAGTTTTAATGAAGTTCTATCCATATAACAACACTATCAGCATTAGCAACTACTTTTTAGATATACTATGTATTGCTTAGTTATTCCTGGTCATTTTTCCTAAAATGGATCTGAATTTAACTGGATTTTAGTTAAATCTATAAACATGGTCGTGGAAGCAATGTCTATAACCATCGCTTCATTTTTATCACCCCAATTTTTTGCTTCTTACCACATTCCCATTAAAATTACATTTTCCTTAGCTGCAATATACTTCAACGCTTCGTCTCATCCATTCGTAACTTCTACCATTTCCCTCTGCATGCATCTTGGCGCACCTGCATCGTAGGACTCACACCTTCGTGAGCAAACATAACACCGGCGAGGAATCACAGGAGATTTCACCTAAAATAAACGTGCGGCTTGGAATCACAAGATTGCTCAGAGTATGGGTGTTGTGTATACACTTTAAAGAATCCCACGTTTAACATTATCGCAACCGCTATATCTGATGCCACCACACTTGCTTCTGCCTTCCACTCTGGATAAAATATACCCACCATTTTTTTTCTGCATCTGTGCATATATGAGTATACCCACTGGCTTTTTAAAAGGAACATAATTGCTAAGCGGATGCAGAGTTGATGTAATGAGTGTGTTACGACGTGGCCCTATGCAGTTCAGAAGATGAACATGACAACTTGGTCAAAACGTCGATCCGGGCCCTTTTTAGGACCACAAAATGATTGTCATTGATTGTGAATGATTGTCATCATTTGACAATGATTGTCAAAGACAAAATGATTGTCTTTGTTTTTGCTTGTCTTCTATCACTCACCCATAGTTTGAGCTGCTACATGAAGCTGCAATTCGGTGCTATTTGGCAATCGAGTTTAGACCGTTGATTGATTAAACGTCGGGAAAAGTATGAGTTTAGGACTTGGCATTCAATACTAAACTATAATGTGCTGTGATTAGGAAAAGTACACGATGTCTAATGAAAGTGTCAGTCATTGATTAGAATTTTCTCTACCTCGAGTCCCTGACAATTGATACACTTGTTTAACATATTTACAACAAGCATAAACGGTACCGACAAATTTTCCTACGGTCTACTCTGAATGGACTCGTAACGCAACTCTAAAAACCTGCACTGTACACACCAAAGTCCCCGCACGCCAGCAACGCTACCACAACGGTGCAAATCAGCGGGGCGCTAAGCAGTAAGCACCCAGTGACGACGTTTCTAAAACGTTGTTAATCCAGTTTGAGACGCGATTCGCCAAACCCAACATTCAGCGCAATCTTTGAATGCGCTCACCGCGCGGCACGCTGTTGGTGGCACGCAGCCGATGAATGACTCGTTATACAGGGCACTCGGGGCGCCTTTGAACGACATCACTCGATCCCAACGAACTCGGATGTACTCTCGGCCGCGTTTTAGCTTAGACCGCCCACGAGAACATGCCGCCTGGCTCCTGCTTGTTTGCGGGGGTTTCGGGACGGTGCACTATGCTAACTGATTCTTATTTTCGCATGGCTTTTCTATCTTTTGCTTATGCACTAAAATGTTTATTTTTTTGATAACTTGACAGAACATTTTTGTTATACATCAAGCACCTATTTTAGGCCACCATAGGGGTGGTCCAGTTATTGATAAATTATATATTTTGTTTCAATAGATAGTTTAATCAAAAGCACAAGTACATTCAATTATTTCCCTATTTCAATTTCTTTATTAAAAAATTGCTGAAGTTTCTCAACATTTTACAGTGTGAAATGCGTCATCTCTATCAACATCCCTCAAATTGATTCAGAAATCGGTGTTACTGGTGAAGGCTTACGCCAGTAGGCAATTAGGGAAGCAATTAGGGGGCAACAGGGAAGAGAAAATTCTCAAAAAATTCTTAAAACGGTGACAATATGTAATGCTATGTTTGTGCGTCTAGTTTTATGAAGTGTAACATGAACGACGTTATCCGGTAGACAATCCGATACAATCTGTGAATCTGAGACGTATAGTGATAAATCGACTTTGATAGTACATAGAGCTGGGCTCAACACGACATTCTACCCATGTGTATTACCATGTCCATCCTGGAAAGAAAAACAAAATACTGGATTCACCACCGAGTTTCTTAGAAGCTGTCGGTGTTTGATGGGTGACCATCATGCACATGGTCAGTTCTGTTCGGGAGAGAGGTTGGAGGGTTTGAAGTTAGTACAACATCTTCACTCGCCTTGCTTATCAACCTCTCGAAAGCACGGATTAGTGGGGGAATCATGTTGTTCGAGTTGTACCGTCCTTCGGAAGGGACGTAAAGCCGGTGGTCCCCTTGGTGCTTTTCGACAGGAGTAGGCTACGTGCCGGCACCAGGTTTCCTCTCCTCCCTTCTAGACTAGGTTAGGTTCATCATCACCCTCATCATCACCATTTCATTCACCGACGCCATTAGACAAGTGCCAAAGGGCCAGTTGTCAAAACAGTGCGTCGTTAAGCACCAGCAATCAATCAATCAATCTTAGAAGCGTGGCCTTGAAGCGTTCAACCCCCTCACAGTGCACCGCTGTCCCCACCCATGCACACACTATGCAGTTTGCTCAAAAGTTGGCACAATTCCTTAATTTTGCCGGCGACACGATAAATTGCTTCTGAATTGCACGTCGTGCATTCGGTCGCGAAAATCTATGGGAAAACAGTGAGATACGTGACGGAGTGGTCGCCGCACTCGAATTAGCAACACGGGAAGAGGATACCGATAATCGCGTGCTAGTTCTTATTTTTGCAGACGGCAATTTGTCGATCTAGCAAACTGAATTCTTTTTTCTTTGGTTCAAGCATTTGCATACGGGGACACGTTGTGGCGGTAAATAAATTCGTCTATACCGTCCTCGAGACTTAAACTTATATTCGTGGCCGTGATATTCACGATACACCTTAATTGTCTTTCCTTAAGGTATTGAAACAATCATTTCTGTAGCTTCATCACCTTAACATTATTAATGCAGAAGATATTAGTCACGATCTGAAGGCGCTAAAGCAAATAAATCTCTTTGTCAAAATACATCCGAGTCGTAAAGATGAAACGTTTCTGGTCCCCGTCCCCCCACCAACGCATGAAATACGCACAGCTTAGCGTGGCGAAGATTGACAAACCCGTGGCCCATCACCTCCTTGAGACGTCCCCTATTCAAGCAACAGGACGGCTCAAGCACAATTCGAACACAGAGCACAGACTAATTATTTGTCGAGCTCCCTGCATCTACAACAGCTTCCCTCGAAATATTCCCGATTAAACGCAATATTCCGTCTTCTCTATTCCCATAACATCCCTCCAACCCTTAGCCCCACTGCGCATGAACACAACAAAGTTGAATAGTAGTGCTCTGTGTATTAATTTTGTGTAAGCCTCGGCCCTGATTGCGTATTGAACTCAGTGATAAACTAAATGTTGGTCGACCAGAGGGTTAAAGTTTCGTGTCGTGACCACTGTATATAGGTAGTACCTTTGGACAGGCGGTGGTTATTCCTGCGGTTGTCGACTGTCGATGAACTTTGCAAATTGGTGGGATAATCGCTCGGCATGGCCGTGTTAATATGGCCGATTTACAACAGTTTTGGGGCTGGGCGCTTTGGTTACATTTGCCTGGTGGGGGTGGTTTATTGAAATTATATCGATTGTTACATGGATTCCATGTTGTGTATTGGTAAATGAAGTGTCTATTGTGCGCATTAGGAAAAGCCAAGCTTCCCGAATGAAACTGTTATGTATAACCGAGAGTTAGCAAATAATTCGAACTTATAGATTAGCAGAGAATTGGTTGAAAAAATTGGGACTTATTGGGAAACACATTTTTTTAAATTTTCTGTGTAAAGTTCATGAACACATAAAAAAACTGAATCAAATCAAAAGGAAACTATAAACACAAGTTTATTAAGCTAAGCGCACACCTATTAAAGTTAAAACTGCAAAGAAATCATCAAGGATACAAAAAAAATACACCAAAATACGCTCCTTTATAGTACCTATAGTAATTCCAAAAACCACCTAAAACTCAGAATCTTCTTATTGATGACTCCCTATTGAAACTCGGGTCGCTGTGCATTTGTCATCAGCCTCCTTCATCCCTTGCGTAGGTGCACGTGCACTAAATAACCCACGCCTCCCCCCTAACCCTTCCATCTCTACACACACACACACACGTGTCAACTCTAACGAATGAAGACACAATGTTAACAATATTCCTCTTCAAGACGTTGATTCGATTCGACGTCAGCGAGGATATACTGTTCATCAGTGGCGCTTGCCTGGGTTTCCTCGAATTCTAAAATAAATTAAGATGTGAAGAAAAAACTGGGTCTAGAGATCTCTTTTTTTACTGTCCCGACAACTTTCATCGTAAAAGAAAACTCTTAGATGGGAGTAGCTTGGGTGGACATGATAAACTTTGTTGATTGAAATGAACCATAGAATGTAGGAATATAAGGATAGATAATTGAAGAATGCAAACTTATCGGCAGTGACTTGTAAAACTGGTAGCGCCCTTTCTCTTGAGTGTCTAATAAAATGAATGAAACTCAGTGTCATATCCACGACACTAACCAATAATTTTCTTATATTGTCCAGAGCTTGTGATTCTGCTGTTGAAAAAAATTCGGCATATGTTTACAAAGAAAGTTTTTGAAACAAAAGCCATAACTCGGCTTATTTCGCAGAATTATTAACTGATAAAGTAGGTGGAGAGAGGTCCAGACAAGGATATATTTTTGTATTTCTGTGACACTTCGTTTTGCTTTGAGTAGGTCTGACCAAGTCTGACCATCACAGCTGGATCGTAAATCCTTCAGATTATGGGAAAATCACGTCGATGGGACGCAAAGCTTCAGTGGCGTTTCCGAATCGGTTCGATTGAAAGCACGCAAGTTAACCCTGCCATGAACTACGCTAGAAGGAGAATAAGGAAAAACAAAAAAAAAAAACACCTACCATTTCCTATCCATACGCTACGCCACTGAGAAATGGTTTACAGGAACACCGTTCTTTTCTTATCATCAAACATTTTTCTTTTCAACTCTTCGCTACGAAAACGACACTTTCCTGTTTTTCCTATTTTCTTCGGCTGCGATCCATCTCTTCAGCGTGCGGCGGCCGCCATGTTGGATTTACCTCCCCTGCCTTGTCTATCTCGTTCGTCACTCCAGACGAGCTCACGTCGTGGTTACCATCCTACTCAAACAGCTATGTCTTCTTACGATTTTCACTGGATCTAGGATCACGAGCGGGAGGTGAAAATGAGGTAGACACACCGCCGTTTGTGAGGCGTACACTCTAGATTCAAATGAAATGTAATGAATTGTTTATTTGAATTTTCTATTCACAAAATCTTCAGCCATTTAATTTTTAGTCAGGGATATGAATCATTGGTGTCACTTTTGACTTTTTAGTTCCGGAAATACAAACTTTTCTAAATTTTCTGAACTTGAGTCGAGAATTTATGTGGGTTCGTATTATTCGATCAATATGAATTCTTATTTCTTAGGGAGTATTTAGCATCCTTATTGTCTCTGACTAAGGGTCATACATACATCTCTTAGTTCTAGACTACTTCTTGTACTTCTTGTGGCATACTTCTTGTATGCTTGAACCAATCCATGCGTATCAGTGTTTGTGTCCGTCCAAGTAACACTTCTAGTGCACTAACGAGTAAAAAAGAATCCACGTACCACCCGGAATTTCCTCTTAGAAACACTCATATATTCTTGTTGTCCATCGACAATTTTAAAGCCCGTTGCACGTTCGCCCCTCCATTTGCATGGTCAGTTCCCAACGGGCAACAACAATCCATCCGCCTTTATCCGCGAATGCCCAAGCCTTCTCTTTTATAAACACATTCGTCGTGCACTTATTCCCAGTTTAGCTTCAGTGAAAACATTTCGCCCCCCATCAAATCCTGCCCGTAGAGACGAATTTGGCGCTCAACCCCGTACACAATCAAAACACTCACACTACAAAATGGCAATTTCCTTTGCAGTACATTGTATTCGGTTGACACACTGTGTCTCGCCGTCGGTTGTCAGAAAAGTTTTCTCGCACCTAGAAACGTTTCTCTACTGCACACGGAGAGTGAGGTATACTATACTGTACCCAAAGTCTGTAAATCGCTGTAGTGTGTTGACACTGCAGGGTTGAACTAACATTTGCTTGAAACCGAAATGAAAACTCTAGCAGTTCGGCGCGATACTATATATACCTAGTCGCACGTGATCTTAGTATGTATCCTGATTATTTTAGCTAATCCAGTGTAATCCAGCCTTCGTGTAAGCCTGTAGCAAAGCCCGTGCCACAACAAATGCACGCACTATGTTTCTTTATTCTCGGTCTCAAAGATTTAAGGAGTCGTGTCGTGTGGATGGCCGAAATTGAGCGATAATGTTACCCATAGTTTGGCCGTAGTCTCAGAATCGCTGTTTTTCTCTGTTATATTGTCCAGAGAGTGTATACCTCTCTCTCTGTTTAGTACGTGAAATGGCCGTCCATTTTCCTAATGCTCACCGTGCCAGTCTGGACATCAAGGTTATGGTTGCTGCCTTTTGTTCATTTCCTTGGATTGTCGTTAGCGTTAAAGGTAGACGTGGCTTTTTGCACTTCGAACTCTACTCTCTGTCGCGGCGCGTTCACAGTAGAAACAACAAAATCTGTCTTGTTTGCTGTTGTAACGAGTTTCCAGAAATAACCTGATATAGGGTAAGCGTACCGGTAAGCGTACCGGTAAGCGTACCGGTAAGCGTACCGGTAAGCGTACCGGTAAGCGTACCGGTAAGCGTACCGATTATCAGCACTGTTCCCAATATGAGCACTTTCACGGTTTAATTTTTACAGCTTCTGCGAGATCGAGAAATATAAATTTTTGATACTTGAAGTATAGCTAACATATTTCTTAACAAGAATTGTAGTAGATGGCTTCTCGGTTATGCTCTGGTTTGAATTTCACAAATTTAAATTCACAAATTCACTCGATCTTAGAACGACCAGTTTGGCGAAAATAAAATATAAGAGTCAGCTCTGATATGAAAGAAGTCAAAATAAGGGCTATCATTTTTCACGTCGCTTGCAAATTGGTGCTTTTGTCAGAAACTAATTTAAGTTTTGCATTTTTTCTTTCTTTTATCAAGTAACTAATCATTTCCTGACACATTGGAACAAAAATTTCATTTGTGCAATGTTAAACTTCCAAGATATTAATCTTATGTCATCCCTGCATTTGGACCCAATATGGTCACCTGACACACAGGGGCGGAACAACGATTCACGGGCCCGCCCGCAGATTTGGACAAAAAGGCCCCCCCCCCCCCCCCCCAAAGGCGACAGGTTTTCAGCCCCCGATAAAATTTTGAATCATTGTCCTTCTTTAGAGCGAATCTATGCGTTGTAGCAAGAATTTTAAACATATTGCAAAGCTATTTCAAATTGACGGATTTGGAAAATCAGCTCGATATTTTCTGTGAACCACATTTCCAAGTTTTATCTTGCAATATGATAAGCAGGATAGACCTTACCTGGAAATAAAAATTCAGAGCGTCTGAGTAGGTTCCTATAAGATACTTTCAATCACTATACGTGATCCTTGCGTATACCTACTAATGTAATTGACAGTGTTTTTCTGTAGTTTTTCGTATTTTCTGATATTTTACTCCTTATCAAGCGAAACCTTCGTGTACCAAATTTGACCTGACTCGACAAGGGCCCCCCGCGTACTGGACCAGTCTGCCTCACACATTGAATCTGCAGTTGGCGTGAAACAAGAGTGAATAACACTGAAAGTATCGCAAAAATGAGTAAAAGTGTTTAAGATTTAGTGACAACCGACGGGCCCCCCCCGCGGCCGTAGACGGGCCTGGGCCCGCCCGCGGCCGCGGGCCCTGCGGGCGCCTAGTTCCGCCCCTGCTGACACAACCCCCCACAAATGTTCCAGGGGTTGCTTGCTCCTTGTAAATCAAACTTGTTTTCATGTTATAATTATGATTGACATGACAAAATCTAATTATATTTATTGAAATACAATTATTTTTAATAGGTTAATCTCTTTATTTGGAAATTCCCAAGAATATCAGGTATTTGCTCAATATTCTATCTTCCTAGCATGTGCCATATTGCGAACCATATTAATATGTGCCCAGTATTAGCACTTGCACGTTTTTTGTTTTTTATTTTATTACGTGTATTAAAAATTTACAGAAAAAAAATCATGTTGGTGGTTTCAGATGGCAAACAGACAAACTTAGCTTTGATATTTTTTTAAATCGTTAAATCAATTGAATGGCCGAAGAAATATCACTTTTAGTAAAAAGGTGATCACAATCGGCATCGCTTGCCCTCATTGCAATTTTCTTGTGATTGGTTCTGAGGAGACAACGTCAATACACTTCTAAGAATTCTTGACTTCTGAAAAAGAAGATACAGAACATCTTTTTAATTATAATCTATTTTTAGGTTTTATATAAAGAGTCGTTGCTTGTTACTTTCTTTCACATCAAAGAGTGAAATGAAAGAAAAATAATATAAAATAAAGACATCGATTCATTAGTGAAGAGAGATCCAAATGAGAATCGATATCAACACAATATTAAAATGCATTAAAGAATATATACTGACACTTCAATTAAGTGATCAGAAATACGATAGAATTGCTCCGTTATTCATCGAAAACTACCGCTAGGTTTCTAAATGTTTCAGAATAATGCAAAACATAATAATATTATGATGTTCAATGTTTGTGGACTTCAGCCAATGTGTCTATAATATGTTGTCACTTGTCAGTTAAAACTATACACTATATTCCAGGGATCCGAACCGAAATCAATAACGGTTCTGATTCCGGTTCTGGTTCTGTATTTTTTCAAATAACGGTTCTGGTTCCGGTTCTTGTTCCCATTTTTTTTTAATAACGGTTCTGGTTCTGGTTCTGGTTCCATGATAATTTTATTTACGGTTCTGGTTCCGGTTTCGGTTCCAGAATCAAAATTTAGGTTCCAATATAGGTTCCAATAAAAATAACGGTTCCAATAACGGTTCCAATGAAAAATGTCGGTTCCAAGTTCTGCTCTCTTTCACAAGTGCTGCAATACTGAACGCCAGCGATACACGCGGGTGTACGCGGTGTATGTGTTTGACCAAAAGGCGGTATTAAATTATAGGTATTGGAAATGTCATGCACTTCTACATTTTCAAGACGAAAATATCCAATGTTAGGGTTTCACTCCTAATGATGCACGTAAGCCTGCCAAGAATGGTACGGTATGCGTATATGCGTAGTCTGGGACGGGACATTGTTGTCGGCGTCGCGACGAGCCACAAAGGGGTTAGTCAAAGCGAATTAGTTGAATTTTCCGAAAAGTAGCCCAAATAGGTACAAGAAGCCGCGTACGTGAGTAGGTAGTAATATTACTGTCATCACTTTGAGGGAGTCAATAGCCGCCTTTGCGGCCTCGCACCGAGGTGTGAGGGTAGCAGGTGGTAGCAGCGAACCAACTTCAATAATAAGAATTCGCCGAAGTGACAAAATGACCAACAACAAGCAAAAAGATGCCGAGTAACCAGTTGAGTTGCGTGCACATTGGGGCATTCTTCTTCGGATTTTTTTTTCGGTTTCGAGTGAGTGGAACCTTTATGAAATTAAAAAGAACCTATATTTTATTGATCCCAATAACGGTTCCGGTTCCGATTCCGGTTCTTTCAAAAACTTAATTACGGTTCTGATTCCGGTTCTGGTTCTCAAAAATTTCGAATAACGGTTCTTGTTCGGGTTCCGGTTCCAAAAAAATAAAGGTTCTATCGGGTTCCGGTTCTGGTTCCGGTTCCGGTTCGGATCCCTGCTATATTCACGTATTAAACTTGCATTTCGCAATAAATTAAAACTTAGATCTCAACGTGTCATCGTCGAGCAGTTGATCATTGTGTTATGAAAGAACTGCCCGATGAAACTTGTGCGCAGCAACAGCAACCTGATTACAATCACAAATGATTCACAAACCGATCAGAAGTCGCACAACTGCTCGAGCCGACGCATAGCGACACGACACGACAAAAGTCCAGTGTTTGTGTTTCGGACGGGGCTGCTGCAGAAGTTCAAACCGTTGCGATCCGGGTTTAATCGCGTCGTCTATTTGTTTGCAATTAAACCCTGTTTGTTTATTAGTTTAGAATTGAGAAAGTACGCTCCCCGCGGGCCTGGTGTGGGTGGATGAGGGTGAGGCGGAATCCCCGGGAGGGAATGATCCTGGCCGGTTGTTTCGGGGTAGATTCGGGGACGGGTCACCGCTGCCCTCAAGGGCCGACGGACTTTGTCCGGGATAATGACATGCGGAGAATTCGACGCTAGGATTTTTCCGGGCGACGAAATGGAGTTGGAACAAATAAGCTCAGTTGTGTTGTGATGAGAGCAGATCGTATGTCATTTTGCGAATGAATAATTTTCGATTTCAGAAGCTACTATTTCAGGTTCTCTGTTGCTTTGTCTGAGTCGAGGAAAAATGAAGAGAAAGTAACAGTTGTTAGCTGGAATGACGTATCCAGGTCATATTAAAGGTTTTGCATCTCCGTACTCTTCATTTAGTAAGAGATCATACTTGCCCGCAGCGAGCGATAGTGTTCGAAACAGACTTTTTAGTACCAACTTCACACAGATGAAATTTGACATATTACCTATCAATATTTTAGATTTGAGTTGGTTAAATTATCATCAGTTTACATCCAGGTAATCAGATCAGTTAATGTATTCAATTCTGGTCATTGACATAAATTAAAAGCCAGCGTTTTAGTTTGAATTTTGACATTTTAAAATTCCGCCGCTGAAGTTTGGTGTTACGAGTTGGTACGTGTAAAGGTTGTCAATTTTTGTGATATGGTCTCTCAACTGTATAGACTGTTGCATGACACTAATCCCTATCCCTATACTAATATTATCCCTGTGGTTCAGTGTGTTTTCATCACTTTCAGACATGTCTATGCACGCCTAAAGTTACCATCCGATTCTTATGAAATTTTGGAAACGCACTCGATACATCATAAATGGGTGCAACGAGGGGGTCTCGCTGCGGTTTGACCAAAATGGGCCCTTTTTTGGGGGGGTTCACCTACCAAATTTGGACTTGGAGGATTGAAAATTTACACCCGTGTAGCAGCGACCATTTTCAATTCAAATTGAAATTTTCAAACCAGCCAGCCCAAAATTGGGCCCTTTTGAGGGGGTCATTTAGCAGAAACAAAAACTTGCGATTACACTTGGCAGTTATTTTCCTAACTTTATGAAATTCTGGAAACGCACTCGATCACACATTATACAACTCACTGTTGAGGTTTCGCTTTGGTCTGGCCAAAATGGGCCCTTTTTTGGGGGGGTTCACCGGTCAAATTTGGACACATAGAATTGAAAATTTGTACCCGTGTAAAAGTGTTCATTTTTAATTCAAACCTATAATTTTACATCCGCCAGCCCAAAATTGGGCCCTTTTTGGGGGGGGGAGGGAATCTTTTCACAAAAACAAAAACATGCGACTCTCCTACTTTCTGCAAAAAACACATGGCCCCACCAAGTGCATATAAATCATCGTGGAGAGAGGGGGCTCGCTACAGCCAGCCGCATTTCGGGGAAGTCTCGTGATTGCCCAACTGATCATACACATCGAGTATAACATACAGACGATATTGTGATTTTTTTTTCGTAATGCGTCGGTATCGGGGACAAAGTCGCGAAAGTTCGCGAACATTGGTCAACTTCAAGCGTTAAAACACCAATTTTGCGTTGCTTCGCGAAAATAACTATGTAAATTTTGAATCAGCAGCAAACACACAGCAAACACAGTAAACATATGATAAAAAAATCCTTCAATATCAAAATTTTGCATTTGTCGCGATCACTATACACAATCCCTCAATAATCGATAGTGGAAGTCTGGGCGGACATTTTGCCAGGGGACACTTTGCCAGGCTACCCTTCAAGGTAACACGCTTCGAGGTGGGTACCTGGTCAAAAGATAGGGTATAATGAAACATAGAACACAATTGGGTTGGGATGTTGGGTAGGGTCATGAAAGGTTGGATTAGTGGCTGGGTGGGGGGGGGGGGGGGGCATATGGTAAAATTACTATCATCTCGAAATTGTTTCCCCTGTAATGTATTGATTTGACTGCTAGACGAGCCCAACGGACACCGGCCCAAAATTGGCCCTTTTCCTTAAATTTTGACTTCCGAGACGTTAATTTTCTATACAATTCATTTTTTTTTGTCAGCCGACCCACAATTTGTTACGACAAGCCCTGTGCTATGTATATCTCTGTCAATCTGTGCCCTGCCTTCACTTCACAAACAGATTATTATCATTCCTTCCCAAGCCATCTACAAATCAAACTCTGTGTACTAATGACCACAAAACTTTACAAGAATCTGCATTTAACAGGCAACTCGAGGAACTGAAACTGATAGGATGTCTTAAATACGCACCTATGCGATAAAAAAACACGGTTTTTAACTAAATCTGATCAGCTTTCTGTAAACATGGGATCTTTTTTAACGGCTCTAAATTAATTATTTTTTATGATTTATCGATGGCGGACGTCTGCATGTCTGAGTCTTTTCATAAAACCTCCATTAATATTACCTATATTTTTGCAAATTTTAGGTCGGTTAGATGAGGTTTGAATTTTGATGTTAGTTCACCCCCGTAGTCGGATGATACTACGGTGACCAACTATTTTCCTGTCATGATTTCACTGTAAATACGTTCACCCCTCCACACATGTCAGGGGGCGAAGCACCCTGCAGGCGTGTGCGGCCGGAGGCTACACCGGAGGGAATTTGGGGGGCGAAGCCCCCCAAATACCCGACGGGGGGTTTGGGGGGCGAAGCCCCCCACCAAGAAACTTTGGGGGTCCAGGGGGCGGAGCCCCCAGGCGGGGTTGGCGGCCGGAGGCCGCAGGGGCGGAGCCACTAGTCCCTATACTAATATTATCCCTGTGGTTCAGTATGTTTTCATCACTTTCAGACATGTCTATGCACGCCTAAAGTTACCATCCGATTCTTATGAAATTTTGGAAACGCACTCGATACATCATAAATGGGTGCAACGAGGGGGTCTCGCTGCGGTTTGACCAAAATGGGCCCCTTTTTGGGGGGGTTCACCTACCAAATTTGGACTTGGAGAATTGAAAATTTATACCCGTGTAGCAGCGACCATTTTCAATTCAAATTGAAATTTTCAAATCAGCCAGCCCAAAATTGGGCCCTTTTGAGGGGGTCATTTAGCAGAAACAAAAACTTAAGATTACACTTGGCAGTTATTTTCCTAACTTTATGAAATTCTAGAAACGCACTCGATCACACATTATACAACTCACTGTTGAGGTTTCGCTTCGGTCTGGCCAAAATGGGCCCTTTTTTGGGGGGGTTCACCGGTCAAATTTGGACACATAGATTTGAAAATTTGTACCCGTGTAAAAGTGTTCATTTTTAATTCAAACCTATAATTTTACATCCGCCAGCCCAAAATTGGGCCCTTTTTGGGGGGGAGGGAATCTTTTCACAAAAACAAAAACATGCGACTCTCCTACTTTCTGCAAAAAACACATGGCCCCACCAAGTGCATATAAATCATCGTGGAGAGAGGGGGCTCGCTACAGCCAGCCGCATTTCGGGGAAAGTCCCGTGATTGAGCAACTGATCATAAACATCGAGTATAACATACAGACGATATTGTGATTTTTTTTCGTAATTCGTCGATATCGGGGACAAAGTCGTGAAAGTTCGCGAACATTGGTCAACTTCACGCGTTAAAACACCAATTTTGCGGAATCAGCAGCAAACACACAGCAAACACAGTAAACATATGATACAAAAATCTTTCAATATCAAAATTTTGCATTTGTCGCGATCCATATACACAATCCCTCAATAATCGATAGTGGAAGTCTGGGCGGACATTTTGCCAGGGGACACTTTGCCAGGCTACCCTTCAAGGTAACACGTTTCGAGGTGGGTACCTGGTCTAAAGATAGGGTATTATGAAACATAGAACACAATTGGGTTGGGAAGTTAGGTAGGCTCAGGAAAGGTTGGATTAGTGGCTGGGTGGGGGGGGGGGGGAGCATATGGTAAAATTACTATAATCTCGAAATTGTTTCTCCTGTAATGTATTGATTTGACTGCTAGACGAGCCCAACAGACACCGGACCAAAATTGGCCCTTTTCCTTAAATTTTGACTTCCGAGACGTTAATTTTCTATACAATTCATTTTTTTTTTGTCAGCCGCTGCCGACCCACAATTTGTTACGACATGCCCTGTGCTATGTATTTCTCTGTCAATCTGTGCCCTGCCTTCACTTCACAAACAGATTATTATCATTCCTTCCCAAGCCATCTACAAATCAAACTCTGTGTACTAATGACCACGAAACTTTACAAGAATCTGCATTTAGCAGGCAACTCGAGGAACTCAAACTGATAGGATGTCTTAAATACGCACCTTTGCGATAAAAAAACACGGTTTTTAACTATATCTGATCAGCTTTCTGTAAACATGGGATCTTTTTTAACGGCTCTAAATTAATTATTTTTTATGATTTATCGATGGCGGACTTCTGCGTGTCTGAGTCTTTTCATAAAACCTCCATTAATATTACCTATATTTTTGCAAATTTAAGGTCGGTTAGATGAGGTTTGAATTTTGATGTTAGTTCACCCCCGTAGTCGGATGATACTACGGTGACCAACTATTTTCCTGTCATGATTTCACTCTAATTACGTTCACCCCTTCAGGGGGCGAAGCACCCTGCAGGCGTGTGCGGCCGGGGGCGGCACCGGAGGGAATTTGGGGGGCGAAGCCCCCCAAATACGCGACGGGGGGGTTTGGGGGGCGAAGCCCCCCACAAAGAAACTTCGGGGTCCAGGGGGCGGAGCCCCCTGGCGGGGTTGGCGGCCGGAGGCCGCAGGGGCGGAGCCACTTGTTTTATATATTTTTGTATTTGTATTTGTTATATCTATACATTGAAAGACATATAACATTTTCCATGCCCCTTATTAAAACATGATTTTCACACTTTTCAGCCTAGATAACCAAAATAGAAAACCAGATTTTAAGTCCCTGTGCCTTGTTTTCTTTAAAAACCAAAATCAATTTCGGAAACGATCGCATGGACGGCCATGGGGGGGGGGGGGGTGTATTAGTTTCAGTGCCTAGCGTTACAGATAACAAATCGTCATCTGCTAGCTCCTAGATTGTAAACACGGTCGAGGCTGCAGGGGGTTTCGAGGGCGCTACTTAGTTCGGGGTTCTTGCCACTACCCTGTGTGACAGTATACAGGGTAAATTATTGCCCTCCCCCTTCCACTGCATCACCAGGCTAAAGGAAAACTAATCGAATAAGATTATCTCGTGTACAGCATCTCTATCTGTGTGTATTCTGCAGATAGTTTCTACCACTGTAAGATACCCCTTTTGCTAATGGACTAGTTTTAATTGGAAATTATTCTTTATGGATGCAGGTTTTTTATTTATCCATCCAAGATTTGTTTAACAGCGGTTTTTTTGCTGTTTTTTCTCTAATGCTTTTACGAAAATCTTGTTTATACAAAATAGAATCGCTGAAACAATATCTGACTGGACTTAAAAGTAGGTCATATTATGTAAAAGCACTAGATCGTATTTCTTTATTTAAATTTTAAGTGCATTTTATGGTTTTTAGTCAATTTTTTCGTCCTACCGTTCCACCACCGCTCTGACTTCCATCACAGATATTGCTGGAATTAGTCGAGATTTCTCTTACGAACTCACGCGCGATATAGTTGCATAATAATTTCATCCCAGCTGATGGTTGACATAAATACGCACGTCGGCAGATGAATTACGCGCCTGATATTTGAATGATAAAAGCTAAGAAGAGACGCGAGGCCATTTGTTGGCTCATCGTTGGCTCTCGGCTCGTTGTTTGCGCGTCTCGGGGATGACGACGGAATTAGAATAAGAAAACACTGCAAGGGATGAGTTGGAAACAGTCGGGGCTGAGACGCTGGCTGATCATGTCGACATCGAAATGTCTCCAACTTCGTTTGCTTTGCGCTCGCTTTCGAACATTACGGCGAATCAAGAGGCTCAGAGAGTAAACACCGAAACTTTTAAGAATTGTTTCATGATTGTGATGATAATTTTCTTCTTATGTGTCCGAATTCACTCACTTTTACTCTCACAACCTATAACTCACAAAATAACGGTTTAGTGTCAATTGTCAATGCATTTTTTGGGCCTTGTCTTGACATTTAGTTACATTTGTTGTTATTTTAAATAGTAACACAAAGGGTCGGTAATTTAATGTCTGGTTAAATATTTTTCTTCTAAGAACCACTGAAAAACTGGCCCAGTTAATGAGTGGCCTGTTAACTTCTAAGCGGCCCGCTTATGTGTTTCTAGTTAAAGTTGCCTATTTAAAGTGTTAACAGACCGTTAATTAATTAACTAGACACTGAAAAACTGGGACTTAGTCGTGCATGTATCAAGATTGTACAGAATTTGTGAATTGACATGAAGTCTTGACTCTTGACAACATGATTCGACTAGTTTCAAGAAAATAATATGTAAACTCTCGTTGCAAATGCCCCAAATTTGGTACACATGTTAGTTAAAGCGTCAACACTGACTTCAAGTAGTAATCGCTGAGAAGCTACCGTTACCTTTGAAGTGTAAGGACAGAAACAGAATAAGAAGGTTAAGTACACACGATGGTTCCACGCACACATCATAATCACATCGGAAAAGCACACACCGCGCCAAGAATATCCCGCGTTCCGCCACGAAGCGCCGACCGCGAATTTCCCGACATCGTGTCGAATTTTCCGAGGCGATGCATTCGCAGGCAAAGTTCGCAGCACGGGTCGCAGATTCAAATTATCTCCGCTTGTCGTGTGATTTGGCGGAACGTTGCGACGCCGCCGTTCACGATGCATGCTGCGTCCTTTTTCTTGTTTGTTTTCCTGCGATGCAAGTTGCATCGCAGGAAAAGAGCAGCAAGCGATGTTCAGTGGGGAAATTTTCCATTTGGATATTATATTTAGCAAACTATTGCCGGGGGGTTATTTCGAAACTAGGCGAACAATCGTTAGTCTCGCATTTCGTTGCGCGGGGAAACTTTAGAAACAGAATTATTTTTGTGTTAGTAACCTTTAATTCGTTGTGTCATATTGCTTCCTTTTTAATTTTATTCGGAAACTTGATATCGTCAGTTGCTAGTTGCCATGATTTTCAGCAGTGGCTACTCTTTTACAAATCCAAGTTGTAATATTATTTAAAATAACCGCTTTAACCACTCTCCTTCTGATAATGCTGATCGTAATTGTTTTTTGTATAATCCATACAGAAGTGCTCCATATTTTTGGAGACTTTGAAGAATTGTTTTACCGCAAAATAGCTTTTCTGGACTGAACTTGTGAGAAGCTCGTGATCATCTTTACTTCACATCGCAATTTTTGCTCAGGTTGCACAGAAATTGCGTATTAGTTTTTGTACGCATGAAAGCAGAATGCTGAATTTGTCCGTAAAGTATTTAAACTTATGACAAACCACGCCTCGCATACATACCAATGAATGTTCACACGCTTAGAAAAAATCAATTTTATACCAAGCTAAGCAAATACTTTTTGAGATCATATAAGCCAACGGTAAAGCATTTTTAACTGGGTGTTAAATTTTTAAACATTTGGTTAGAAGTTGACGACGCAGAAAAATTCCACGGTCACACCAATTATTTGCTTGCAAAGTGTGTGATTCATGTGAGTGACATTTTAATTCTGAGCTGCAAACAAGGTGAAACTACCCCTAGAAAACGCTCCCGTATGTAATATAAGAATAAACTCAGTTCTCCACCACGGCAAGCTGCGAAACCCGCACGATAAACATGCTTTTTTCCGAGATCACCGGTAACGTATGCAACTCTAGCCACTCGTACGTCGAGAGCGCAGTCTATACAGCAAACATTTGCAGACTCGCTTCCGTTGCCCGGCTCCCTCGTAGCGTGCAGCATGCAAGCTTCTCTCACTCTGGAGACCGGGGTTCGAGTTCAAGCGATGCACACTTGTTCAAGAGCACTTTTAAGTCTGCCCCGCCCGCCTGCAAGGCGCAAAACATTGCGGTCGCCCGCCCGCGTTGTCCATTCGATCAGTTTGCAACTCTTGTTGCGGCCTGCTAAGTTGGGGAGTTGGAGAGTTGGGGAGTTGGGGAGTTGGGGAGTTGAGTTTGGGCGAGCCGACAGCTGTTGGACAATTGTGTGCGCGCGTAAACCCCAGAATTTGCTCTTACCTCAATTAGAATCGCCACCCGGAATTAAAATTCTAGTGTGGAAAGTAAGAAAATACTGTTTAATACAAATGAAAATGTAGGTGAATTTAAATAATTAATCGTAGTGAAACCAGACTTTATTTGGAAGTTCACATTCAATGGGATGTTGAAAATATTCTTAGCTGCATTGCTTAGCTCGCAAAATAGGCCCACTTTTATTATAGTGAATAGGCGATGCGAATACTCATATAATCGTGTTGTGGATGAGCGTAATATTTACCCTCACCATAACGCGATTATATTGCGTGTGGGCATAGCCATAGAGGCGTGTAAGACAAATTTTAAATGTTCGGTGACAATTAAGCAGCTTTCTCGATGACATTCGATACATGAAAAAATCATGTTTGAGCCGTTGTGAAGCTATCAGAGTATTTTAAAACGTAAAAATTAATTTAAAGAAAAACTGTTCAGCTGATTTGCTTCAAAATATCACAGTATTTTTGTTTTAAAATTTGTAACGCACACAGTAAAATTAGTAAAAAACGGTTGAAAATAAAGTTGATTTAGTTGCATAAAACTGAAAAAATGCTAAATTCGCAATAAAAACGTCATAAGAGCGCCATTTTCAAGAAAAATGCTAAACATACAACAATGAAATTCTTACACAAACATAAAATCGTGGGGGTCAACATATCCTGAAAGTTTTTTCAAAATATATTCCGATGCTTGGCCTCTGAGACGTGACTGATCCAAGTTCAGAGAAAACGCTCGCAACACTCGTTATGCTCGTCAATTACTGTATCAAATTACTGATGCTTTTTTAATTTAAATTTAGGGTTTAATTTTCAGGAAAAATACCGGGTATTGATAAAGTCCCAAGTTTCTGAAAGCTATCGTGCTAATATTTGGATCATTACGATTCACCCGATTCGTACCTAACAAAATACGCGTGGAAGACTTAAAATTCTACAAAACAAACCATTTTGGAACCTGAGAATTACCAAGAATTCTTAACGGAAAATTTTCCTATCGTATTAAATCGTTTCTACGCCAAATTTACCTGTCGAGTTGAAAATTTGATGAATATTGGGAGTAGAAGAAGGTGCCCCAAAGTGGCTCAATACGGCATCAAAGTCTCACCGTACGAAGCGCCATCCATGGCTATAGAGATCAGTGGGAAGACATGGTAAAGTGGCTCAATATGGCATCAAAGTCTCACCGTACGAAGCGCTATCCATGGCGATAGAGATCAGTGGGAAGACATGATAAAGTGGCTCAATATGGCATCAAAGTCTCACCGTACGAAGCGCTATCCATGGCTATAGAGATCAGTGGGAAGACATGATAAAGTGGCTCAATACGGCATCAAAGTCTCACTGTACGAAGCGCTATCCATGGCTATAGAGATCAGTGGGAAGACATGATAAAGTGTCTCAATACGGCATCAAAGTCTCACTGTACAAAGCGCCATCCATGGCTATAGAGATCAGTGGGAAGACATGATAAAGTGGCTCAATACGGCATCAAAGTCTCACCGTACAAAGCGCCATCCATGGCTATGGACTGAGATCAGCGGATCCAGCATTTACGTTCGCTCAATATACACCTGCTGAATCCCAGCTAATAAAACCACGCGCCTCTCCCACTCTAACCTTCAGCAATAATTTATTATAAATTTTATCAAAACAAAGTCGCGCGCCCGTGACCAACGCACCACAATGAACCCGTTCTTTCGGAGACGTTCTCCGCAAGCAAACACAGAAGCCGTCGTCGTCGACGACATCGGCCAAGCAGCCAGCCAGCCAGCCAGCCAGCCAGCCAGCCAGCCAGCCAGCCAGCCAGCCAGCCAGCCAGCCAGCCAGCCAGCCAGCCAGCCAGCCAGCCAGCCAGCCAGCCAGCCAGCCAGCCAGCCAGCCAGCCAGCCAGCCAGCCAGCCAGCAAGCAAGCGAGCGAGCGGCACGCTTTGATTCCTGCCGTCCCTTGGGGTATTTTTAGCCCGCAACAAGGCGGCCCGTCGCTGGCATCCCGATCTCTTGGCAGACGTCGCGGCTTCGGTGGCTGCGAGCTGACGGCGTCGTTGTACGCAGCATTCGTACACAGGTCGTCGAGGCGTTAGACTTGAAGCCGGTTCGCGCGTGCAGTTTTCGTTTCGACGGTGGTGTGCGCGATTTGTGTTGTTTTTTTTTGTTTTTGTCTCGTGTCGCGGGTCCGATCGTTATGTCAGCGAAGAGCGTGGTTAAATATTTGTTGATTGTCTTCTTCGTGCTTTTCTATCTGAAGAATTTGTTTTTTAGCGAGAAGTTTTTTCAAACTGAATGGTTCTTCTCGTTTTTGCAATCGGCGTCGGATTTTGGTTTTGTGGTGTTGAGAGCTGTCAGTGACAAATAGATGTTGACGTGTGGGCGTCCTTGCAATTGTCTTCATCTTCGCGTGCGGTGTGATTATTTAAACTAGTGTGTCTTCGTTCCGTGTTTCGTGTTTCGTGGTGTTACATTGGATTGTTAGTTACCATTGCGTCGAGTTTTTAACTACGATGTGACCAATTAGTGAGCAAGTGTTTCTCGAGTCAACAAGTCACATTATAAGAAGTTTTTGTTCAGGAATTATATCGTTAAAAATTATACATTAGATTCTAAATTACGGTGACGGTACTTTTTAAAATATTCTCAAAAAATACATTTGGACCCAGACAATAACAATACAGGCGACCAAATCACAAATACCATTTATTTAAAACAAAAATACGCAAAGCCAATACACGCGATAAAGTTATTCGGGAATTTCCACAGCCCAGATTCTCTCCCTCTCTCTCTCTCTCTCTCTCTCGAAAGAGATAATTATCTAATAATCCATTCTAACTTAACCTACCCGCGATTATATTTTTAGTCCCCGTACTTTTTTTGGATTCGATTCAAAAGTATGGCACCGATTTTAAAAATGTCACGATCGAGCCAAGAAAAAGAGCGCAGCAGTAACGCGAAGCGCGCGTTATTTTTAACGCATTTTGATATGACGATGACATAAACATTTGTAACACCACGCGACCATCCCGCGAATTGACCGCCGCAACCGACCGGCAAACAAGATGGCGCCGACGAAACCGACCGACATACCACGAACTCTACTCACCCTGATACTCGTCACCACCATCGCCTCCTCCTGGCAATACTCGAGCGGCGAAGACCGCTCCTCCGGCCGTTACACCCGCGAGATCCGCATCAAGCAGGGCTCGCTACGCGGCCTGGTCCTCGAGCCCAGCATCATCGAGCAGCTGCAGAACGTGGACATGTACCTGGGCATCCCGTACGCTGCTCCACCGATCGGCACGCAGCGCTTCATGCCGCCCGGCTCGCCACCCCAATGGACGGGGGTGCGGATGGCCGATCGCTTCGGCCCGGTCTGTCCCCAGAATCTGCCCGACTTCAACGCCGAGCCGGGCAAGACGATGTCCGAGGGGCGGTACAACTCGCTCAAGAGGCTGTTGCCGTATCTTAGCAACCAGAGTGAAGACTGTCTCTATTTGAACATCTACACGCCGGCGCAAGGTAATTGACGACGACTTTGTGGTCATTGTGGTGTGTCCGGCGATCACCGATAGCCAGGATGATGTACTTACCAAGGAACCTACCTACCTACCTACCTACCTACCTTCACAAGGAAACCCTCCTTCTTTCACGAGGAAATGAAGCTCATTTGAGTAGACCGAACGGTTTGGAAACACAGGTTCTCGTGAGATCACTGAAGTTAAGCAACATCGCGCGGAGTTAGGTGCTGGATGGGTGACCATCATGCACACGATCAGTTCTGTGCGGGAGAGAGGTTGGAGGGTTTGAAGTTAGTACGACAACTTCACTCGCCTTGCTTATCAACCTCGTGACAGCACGGATTAGCGGAGGAATCCTGTTGTTCGAGTTGTACCGTCCTTCGGAAGGGACGTAAAGCCGGTGGTCCCCTCGGTGCTTTTCGACAGGAGTAGGCTACGTGCTGGCACCGGTTTCCCCTCGTCCCTTCTGGGCTAGGTTAGGTTAATCATCACCTTTAATTCACCGACGCCATTAGACCAGTGCCAGTGCTTCGTTAAACAGTGCGCTAAACAGTGCGTCGAACAGTGCGTCGTTAAACTCCGGTAATCATCATTTGAATAGACCTTTTCTAGGCAGAGAAATATGACATCAGATACCCATTGGACAAACTACCAATTTAAAAAAATATATATATTAGTACTGCTGGTTAACCAAGGATGATAGGACAATCACAGCCCGAATGGCTGTTCCCTGTGGGTATCAGGACGTCATTTTGATTTAATTCAATAAGTGTTCCAGAACTTTGACCATCCACGCAGAATTTTGTCAGTGAAATTGTCCTTGCGTTATGAATCGACATAACGCCCTGCGTACGGAAAGTGTTTGGCATTGACTTAGGTCATGGCATTCAAAATTGATCACAGTTGCAACTCTGGGCAAGCGTAGTAACTACTTCCGATCAATGCTTTTAACACGTTAAATATGGTTCGTAAAACGAGGAAAAGCCACCGATAATTTCACAACATGATAATCATGCTTATTATCACATTAACTTCGAAGCGTCTCGCATATTGAAGCGTCAAGTCTTCCCCCCATCTCTTTATTTAGCGGCCTGCATCGCGCATCTGAATGTCACTAATCAGCAATCACGTTCACGCATCGCCTCCCGTTGTAATTATAAATCTTTGGCTATATATTTGCTTCGTTATCCCCGCATCGATAACCAGGCGCACGGGCCGCGCATAATTTCCAGACGCTTTTCCGACGATTTTCCAGCCGTCGCGCTCGTGGGCGACAGTTTCCCGGTAGTCTGTTAAGAGTTTGTGATGCTCGGTTACAACGCATGAGCGTCGCTGTCGTCTCGCCGGCTTGATCAACGACACAATGCACTCAACACTTTGACACTGTTCATATGCTTTAAATAAGTAATCGTTATTCGCTTGTCTCTGATTTCTTAAGATTGGTAATATCTTGGCAATATTTTTTTTAATGAATTAACGTTTATCAAATGAAATTCAATTCTAGATCGCAGCTGTAAAATGTGCTTTCCGTGTTTACCTTTCTGGTTTTCACTGTAAGTTGATTCATTGACTATCGTGAAGCTAGCTTTACAGGGACGAAAAACAAAATGAAGCTTAGTCTTCCCTTTTATAAATAATATGTATTGATTAAGAAAAAAATCCTCTTATTTCAGTAGATATTTGAAAACAAAAAAAACGCTTGAAGCCATGCGTAGCATTCCCAAAACCTTACCACCCTTACGAACTATATATATTTTCTTTAATACCATAAATCGACAACAATTTATCCATAATATTGATGGCAAGTTTGATCACAACATCGGAAACTTGAACACGTGACAAAGTAATTCCAATGTTTGTCTCCGAAACGTCTGCCATTTCTCGGTCCGTGACGTCACTCCACCAATGAGCGTCGTCGAATGCCGGTCACGTGGCCGGACAAATCTCTCCGACCGGAAGTAAGTCGGAGAGATTGAGCGAACGACGTTTCCGCATCCGTGACTTCTTCACACACAGGGAGCGAGCGAGCGAAAGAGATGTGCGAGAAATGGAAAAATGCTCGGGAGGCGAGGCGATTTTTTAAAGATTATGCGACGCTTATGCAGTGTAGTATACTTAACAACCATTGAATTATTTGGAACAAAAGATTATAGGCGACGAGCACCTAAGAGTTGGTGCACTTGTTGCCATAGCTTTCCTCGATTGCTTCTTAAAGGCTGGTTCACAATTAACTTAGCAATAGACATAACTTAAAATTAGCAGTAACTTAAAAGTTAGACATGGTCAAACATTATGTTTAAGTCATGTCTAAGTAAAGTCCTTATGTTTGTTGTAGACAGTCTAATGGAGATCCATATGTCAAACTTTTAAGTTACTGCTTATTTTAAGTTATGTCTATTGCTAAGTTGATTGTGAACCAGCCTTAAGACTCGTGTCCTTTCCCAATCTACGCCCGTTTGTTTTTAGAAAAAACTATTTAGCTGGGTGGGTTTTTCATGATAATTGATAAGTCCTAAGCTCAAACTCAAGCCCACGTTTCGCAAAACGTTTCGCAAATGCTGCCTGCTTTATCACAAATGCCAAAACCAATATATTGTTCGTGCTTTTCAAAAACCTAAAACTCGAAAATACTATTAGACCCTGTCCCTAAGTCTAACTATTTCTAACCGGCTTATCTAATTCCTCACTTTCTTCTACCTCGACGGCTTCTTCTATCATTTCTATTCTGTTGCCATTGCATCGATTACTTGTCCTCGATTACTTTCCTGCCGCCAAAGTCATGCTGTCTGCTTTATCGTGGGTCGTAGAAGTGTTGCCTTAAAAAAATCATGAAACCAAAGATTGATGAGATGCTGTAGTGTTGAATTTATTTTGGCAGCAATATCTTTAACTACTGGTGTTGAAAAGGGACGAAAATTCAGTTACTGAGGGGTACTTTTAGATATGAAGGACAACACTTTTAGTGATAATGAGAAAAAATATTTTCCATTTCAAACCAAGATTTAATGATTGCGCTATTGTCCCAACGAACGCGTCGCCTGCTTCACACCCACAGACCTGGATTCACGTCCCGGCGACGACATCTGCGTATTGGCATGCATGGAAATTCATCCCGCTACCGCGAAATCGAATGAAACAGTGCCATGTGGCCCCCGAAGCGATTTTTTGTTCTAAAAAGAAAATTGTTCACTGGCAGGAAACAGTTTCGCATGAAAACGTGTAGATCTTTTCTGTATCTGTTTGTTTATTTGCTCGTTGACGTGTTTCGAGCGTGTATTGATGCTGATAGAATTCGATATACGCATCTTGTTGTTTGAAGCGCAAGGAAATCGGGAAACACTCGCGGACAATGCACATAGCTGTGGGTTTTCTTTCGCGAGGCAATCACGTGTTGCGTCGACAGCCATGTCGCCATGATACAAATATGTGAAACATTTCTTTCTAAAAATAAGCATTGGGGAACTGAAACCACTTGCAGAAAATATCGATTCACTGTCCATGCTTACTCGTGCAAGTTTTCGAGGAAAATTCTCTATTAGAATTGACAAAGTCTGAATTCTGAATCACTCGTTTGTGTCACGAATCCAATCGGAGATAGTTGAAGTCATAACCTTGTTCGCTGAGCGCTAGTAGTCAATACCACTACCAACTTGATGGCAAATTGATTCGCAGTCACCGATTTACCTTCATTTCTAACTTTTTTGGTGTATAACTGTATTAATAAAGTCACTAGTAAAAAGCTAGAAGACATGCGGTATATAAAACGTCGTGGCTGTGTTTTATTGTGTTTGATTTTCAAGTTTTGAAAAAGCGCCTCACGGATTTAGTTGTAAAATGTAAGCGGACCATTTTTTTAGTATCTTATCCTAACTTAATCTAACTTAATTTGAGATTTTACCACAAACTATGTTCAACATTCAGAGTCAATGACGTAGAGGTCCCAGTCTGTGTCTCAAATTCTCCGATTGTCAATCACTTAATTTTTTACAAGCTTCTAACAATATTGCTTTGTCTAAATTTGTCAGCCATACGCTGCTATTCAGGAATCTTGGCGTTATCCAAGTTTCAGCTCATTTTTTGTTGTTCTTTGCCTACTTTGTTGCCCCCTTCCCCCCGCAGCATAGAAATAACGACCAAATTTTTGAAACATAATTCGTGATTTTATCTCAAAAGGGTTCAATGTCACTGTGAGCACTCCGGGCGACGAAGAATTTCAGATGCCATGACGTTGTGCGTTTGAAGTGTCGGTACGCGCCCGCTGCCGAAATCTGGCATCACGTCAACTATTTCAGGGGGTGTATAAACATTTTAAAATACTTTTAACAACCGCCCTTTTACAATAATGAGACGTACAAATCTTGGAGCGTGCACGCCGGCTATTTTCGTGTGACTAAAACCGATGGTATTCACGAAATGCCGGGGTGACAATGTTTTCTTGGATAATTAATTGTGTTTAGGGTCGGACACCGTCGGGGCTTGCCGATGGTGATACTTTTTAGATTTAATGAGACACGTTTTGTTGAAAGAAATGCTAACTTTGATGTTGGTGCTTTGAGGTAGAGGCAAGCAAAACATTTTTCACAAATAATTGTAATAAGGGAATAATTTAACGTGACTAAATTTTCTTAGAATAAGCACTAGGCTGTAGATCAGGATGTTTGAATGAAGCAATATTCAACATTGATTGTTACAATTCGATCAAAGAAATCGATCTGAATTTCACATGAAAATTGATTCAGAGTGCATTCCTTAAGCTGCTGCAGCAGCCTTCTACGATTTTGTATATTTACTTCCATGTTTCCCAAACTGTGACTCGTATATCTGATTCCCAATCAACGAGTAAGATTTTATTAAATAAAATAATATTTGATATCAAAGAAATTTTCACCCGTTTAAAACTAACAATGACCCTTCAAAATCCACAAATTCAAATTTAATTCATCCAAACTGGGCTAATACTCTTCATGAAGTACACACTTATTGCAAACTCTTCAAAACATTCAGCGCATTCGATTTTCTTCTAATAATGCACCGAGAGTAATGAGAGTGTTAACTACAACTTACAAGAATCTAAATTGAAAACTACGCCAAGGATATAATTATCATCTCCAGCATGGCAAACCGTCGTGACCCACTAAGTTCCTGCTCCCAGCGCATTATTATTCCAGTAAGTACACTGTTCACTAAATTACCAGCGAGTTGTTCAAGTAACAACATGATCATTATAATGACTCACATTTCCTCGACTCACTAGTCACAGAATGACTGTGAAGAAAGCATTTGCTTTGTCGATGATTCACATGCTACTAACTTGTAGAATAATTAAATTGATTGGCTGTTTGAACAAAAACTTGGTAAAACTATTTCAATCAAAAAAAGTAGCTTTAAACCGCTTTAATTGGAGTTGGATCGGTAATTGACAAATCACTTGAACAGGCGTGTTCACAGCTTATACACTACATAGCTTCAGCTAGTACTGAAGCTCTGAAAGCCTTTGAAATGAGGATTTCCAACAGTGCTCGCTTCACATTTCAATCGACCGTTCAGAGGAAAATTATATTTAGTTATATTCAGTGAAATAAAATCAAGCAGTCGCACTTCATACTATGGCGAGTAAAGTGATGACTGTTTGATAATGGATATATATAAATGAGTAACACTTCCGGTTTTGAAGAGGCAGCTTATTTAAAAGTGCCAAACACATCATAATCATGATTCAAGTTTCAATACCGCATGGACACATAACAGCAGGTTGCTAAGCCCCCGTTGCACGTTCCCCCGGAGCATGTTTTAGTTACGTTATTTATTACAACAGGGAATTTTTAGACTTCAGAGCACCAAAAGATTATCACTTTTGACAAGCCCCTATAGGTGCTCCCGGGAGAACCGGGATGAGATGTCACCGAACTGCATTCCGCCGCCGTGGACAGACACCGACAGCTTCACCACTGCCAAAGACTAGTTCTAATTATCAAATTTCTATCACGGTTATAATTAATCAGAGTCGACGACCAGACATAACTTGGTCGACGAAAAATTGATGCGGTCGCCGTTGTTTCGAACAAAAGCGTCGCGACGTGGCTACAAAATCAACTAATAATAGATGGAGGCGTCGCGCCTTTTCAGAGCGTCCGTCGTTCGTGTTAATCATTATTTTGCTGCTATTTTCGGGCGTCTAGCGTCGCGACCCATGTTTGCTGCGAGCGCGGAACTTGTGTCACTTTTTTTTGTCAGCCATCTTTTTGAAGATGGGTCTCGCCTTCTCTTGAAGGGTTACTTGATGATTCTTGATCTTGGAATTAGTGTGAAGAGAGAACGCGGGGCGAGAGGGTCACTGATATTTGTGGTTGCTATTTGCATGTCTGGCTGATGATGTTGTTGGCTATTTTGAGTGTACGCACATTTGTAATAGGCATCAAAAAACGTTTGTTCCTAAGTAAGTCTAAGTATATGCCTGGCTTCGAGCAACTCGTTCGTGCATCATTGACCTATTTAAGACTACGGCCCATCAAAAGCAGGCATAGCTTACCGAAACTCAACAGTATTTTATTTATTTTTAACAGATTTTTTAATTAAGAAAAAATTCTCATTAAAATATGTCATTATTATAAAATTCTCATTAGAGTATGTCATTATCATGATTAAATACGTTGAGTTATAACGAGTAAACAGGGGGAAAAAAGCTTTATTCTTGATAGGTTTCCTTTTACAAGCGTCATTTATAACGCAAAACTCTTAACTTTTGCAACAAAAATGTACAGTCTTGCACTATACGTTATACTCCACCCTTTCGGAGCAGTTGTCAAAAGGGCGAGGTTAACACTCTGCTCAAAAAAATATGTAAGAAGTATTTGCACGGAAAAAATGTAGATACTAACTGGTGCTAACAAATTTATACACCTGATCAAGAAATCAATCCATATGACATTTGAAAAGCACTTAAATCTAGTAACCTTATATATAGTACCTTTCTATCTTTTGGGTATATAAAACGTGGATCATGAGCAAAAATTTGAGTCGGATATATTCCTATTGAGTAGGTAAGTTAGTAGCTTCAAATAAGACAACACTTTGAGTTTAACGAAGAAGAAAGGTTTCTTTTAAAATATTTAAGAATCCAAATCAATTAAAAATTTGAAAGTAGTGAGTGATGACTATGCAATATGTTGGAAATACTTTTATTAACATTGGTGCGGCTAGCCGTTTGAGGTAAATAAAAATCATGCAAAAAAATCTCCATCCCCAAAGTTGGTGGGCTGACCAAGGAAACTCTCCCATACCACCTTCTTGCGCTTCCACTTTACACAGTGCACAGTGCAAACAACATCACAAATTAAGATTTACCAAATGTCGCACGACCGAATTCATGTCGAGCGACGTCCATCTTACAAATCCGAAAGCAGATTATAATACCTTGTGAATGTGGCGTGGGTTGCATGAGATGATCAATACAGATAGCAGTTCATCATGCATCATGATTAATCACGGGTGTCACGTGAGAGATTGATTGCTACACAAACCCGGTTGGACAAATTTAAGTAAATAGACTTTGAATTGAATTGATGACTTTAGCTGATTGTATGCTTACGTGATATTAATTTTACTCGAGATTCTGCTTCGAGACTAGCTTGCTATAGTTTTCATTGTGTAAATATCGAATATCGTACTCTGTGTTTAAGTGTTACTATTATAATTTTGCATTCTACAGTATGTAGGCTGCATAGTTTGATTTTTGCATCATGGTTTGATATAAATATTTATCACAATTTCACCATCATAAGTTCCTACCTCATATTTATTTACTTTTGCATCGCTTGGCTCGAATGAACAGCAACGCAGTGCCACCTCCTCGTTTTTACATGTCCATGCTATTTATTATTCAGTCGGCCCTTGCCTAGCTCCTGACAGCCATAACCCCTTTTCAAATCACCCGACAGGGACGAACTCGCTTTAGCGGACAATTGAATTCAGCACAATTGCTTCTCGAAAGTAACCAAATCTCGACGAGATGGACACAATTTTGCACAAACATCCTCCGAGCATTTCAAAACACATTAGCGCGTTCCAAAAGTTAACACATGGATTCGACTCGACCGTCGTCCACAGCCGTTCCACATCGGACTCGTGTCTCAAACGTAACACAAACTCTTTGAACTCTGCATGATTTAAAAATCAAACATTTCAGCAAGTCTTTAAGCTTGCGCCCCATGGTGGCATCTCGACACGAGGCTATTTGTTTATATCCCTTTAAATTTGGCTCCCGATTGGTTGTAGACAGACACATAATTGATGGGTCTTATATCTAACCTGACAGTCGCACGTCTAAGTTTCACAGACTAGACGGGAGCAAAGCGTAACACAGCATCCTTTGCGAATTGCCGGCTCCCTTGATGTATTAATAGACTCACACGACCACTCATAGGGGGTGCGTTTGCAAGGTAGGATATAGCATATTTTTATTATGTACTCATCTTGTTTTTGACGCTTGATTTTTTGTCAATGGAGGGAATTTTTCGGCGCGATCGTAAAAAAAGTGTGCCACATCCGCTGGTGTGGTTTGGCGTGTGGAATGTGGAATGTGTGGTAGGCAAAGGGTGTCCGGTGGTGCCTGGGTCTGTGCTTATGTGTCTTTGTGTGCCAAAATACTTCTGTTCAATCAGTTTATATCAATGTGCAGATTTGTATGTTAATAGTTTTAAAGCAAGATCGCATGAAAGAATGTGAATCGTTAAGAGTCTACATAGGTTGTAACCCGATACGATAACGAAAAACATAATAATCTGTGGCAGTAATCATAAGAAGCCACGGATTATAAACGCTGGCACTTATCTGCGACTCTTGCATAACCAAGATTAATCATCAAAATGAAAAAAATCTGCTTTTTCTCGATTTTCGTGATTTAAATGACACGGCTGGATTCATATTTGTCAGCAGATTGTATGATACTTTGAATCAAAGTTCTAGTGCACTTATTGGCTTTACTGCAGCACATTTTCAATCACGGCAAAGAATTGGTAGTACGTCACGTTATAAGCCGCTCTAATCCTGTGTCGAGTTTGTTGTAAACATTGCTGAACAGCATTCCGCAAGCAAACTTTCATTGAGTAGTAGATGCCGAGAATACAAATCAATCAGTATTTGTTTGCGATTAATTTTATTGATACCATCGTGTTTTTGATGGACAGTACATGGAACACATTTTTTTATTCGATCTTCTGGCGTGATTTTAACCCATAACATTATGAAAATTAATTTTTTCCACCATGGTTGAAATCACATTCTTGTGACGAACACTAAGAAATAACATGGTTGTTTCTTCAAAAAAGTCTGCCCAAAGAGCATAACTAGACTTAGTATGCAGTCATCGATGCGTCGTTTCACAATGCTTGAACGCAGACGAACATTTTAACGCCACAAAAGTGTCATTTTGAAACTTATCTGATTCCGAACAAAGTAACGAAATAATAATTATATTTTTGAATACGTACTACATATTAGTTTCAATTAATATACATCGATTGCATGGAGCCATGGATCGGAAACACTCCGTTGCCGATTTATTTGTTGGCTGTTTGTGCCTTCGCACTTTTCCTCTGCAATTTCGCGGCGGCTTTCATGTCTTTGGCGTTTTGAGCCGCAGCACGGGCTTCAACAACGCATCGCGGATCTCGGATCTCGGATGTCTGTCTTCAACATTCGTTTACTGTACTGCGGGTTGCAAATTTCAATGACTAGGCACTTGTTATAAAACCTAGAACAAACAAAAATTATAGATTCATCAGCGTCTACCAATAGTCACTCCCAGCAGAGATCGAGCATATATTTTTTCTCACTCACCAACAAAGGCGCGCTTCCATCTTCTCAAGCCAGAAGTCCTCGTTCCTTTCAACACGTTCGAATGTGAACCACTTCGTAGTGTATATAACAAAATAGCACAAAGACTAACGGGTTCGCATGTCTGTGCTGTATGAACTGTTCAATTAGGTATGAGTGTTACGCGGGCTTTTGCTATTTTCATTTTTTTTTCTACCCTGTATGCATGCTTGTGATGCAGAATAAAATGAAGATGAAATTGAAATTGAAATTGAATTGAATACAAACGATGATGGTTAGTTTAAGCAACATTGCTTTGTTTAGTGAATAAAATATACTTTTTGATCTATAAAAACACTCTGTCTCCACGGAACGAGCCGTCATCGGCCATATCTTACGCCGACTAAATTTTATCGCTAACTAGCGTCAGCATGCCGAGTGCCGACTTCCTAGAATCTCTTCTCTTCCGACTTGACAATCATGCAATTCCGAAAATTACACAATAATACAAAATAACTATATTTGTTAGACCCAAGCAAGCAATGAAAAATATCGGACACCCAATATATCGATTTTCATTATTATCGGATTTCCTTCTAAGATCAATACAAACGTGCGTAACACAAGTTTCAGTTTTAGAGCACTGATAGATTGAGTAAAGTTGAGTAGAAAAGTTGAGTGAGACCCACCCAACTAGGTTTACAGAGCAGTGGGTGAAGGAATGATGCATATTAATCGGTAATTTTCGTCGGATTTTTTCATTTCAACATTGCTTTTGATCTGCAAGCAGAGACGAATCCAGTCGTATCGATAAAACAGTATGAAACACGGATTTGTATCGATATCCTTTTTTATTAACTTTCTATTGAACTCGGTGTCGGGTTGTGCAAGTATAATCTCCACGAGTGTTTTTATTTCTCATGCTGATAACGAGGCAGTAAAACTGGAAGATTATTTCCATCGGGTCTAATCCGTGAAAGATTAGCTTTCTCACACGGAAATTTTTGGTAGTGCAGAGGTCCACGTGGTTACTTTTCCTGCCCCCTAAAATGTTCCCTATATTTATGAAAAAAAATCAGTGAATAGTTGAAAAAATTTCTAACACGCGATGTAAAGGCTCGTGTCGATCGGACGTTTACTTTGTTCACAAATAGATCTTGAATTTGGGACTTTTTGTGGGTGTTTTTTAAACGAAAACACCACTTTTCTTTCTTCTCTGGTTGTTTTATTTTCCATCCGATCTCAATTAAAATTTACTAGGCGGGTCGGAGTACTCTTCCTCTACACACTGATTTTTTTTCAAAAATATTGGGATCAATTTAGGGGGCAGGAAAAGTAATTACGTGGACCTCTGCATTTTAGGCTTTTAAGCTGACTTTAGCTGGCTCTTAAGGCTTCTTTCACATAAAACTTGCGGTGTATTCTTTTATTACGGTAAATATAGGGTTTTAAGTGCTCAAAAGTGGTGAAATATTGATGCTTGCTTTGCCCCGTCAAACTATTACCGCCGCCAATTAAAGGGAGATGTTGACTTTTATTTGGCATGCGAGATAAATAAATATTTAGCAGCAAATTTCGTAACGTTCAGCGCTATTTTCGGTGTCTTCAGGAAGCACCAAATTAACACGTCAGCGAACAGAACTATATCAGTTCCTAGCCGACGACGTGTATCAAAAGAAAAATATCACGGGACCAAATTTCGTGCGTTTTTCCACGGGTTCCTCTTTGGTATTTCATTGCGTTTGTTGATATTTGTGAAGAATTGATGTCAGCTTGCACGGCTTTAGTTTTCGAAGTGTTTTTTGAGATCAAACTTAGGGAAAAATGGTTGCTTCTATTTTCTATTTTCATTTTTACAAAATCATGACTGGATTTGATACAAGATGATACTGTATCAGGATGGTGGACACTTCAGGAAACGGCAAACCTGATCAAGCAAGCGCATCGTTCATGGGTCTGCCCCCATTTTACACCATCACCACACCTTGTTAGAAGCAGATGACACCACTCCCTTCAAACACCATGGCCTCATTTTCCTCGATGCAAGCCAACTTCTAGTCACCACTCCTACTCCAGTCTAACAGCATTTCTTAGAACAATGCATTGTCACCCTGCATTCGGGACGACGACAGGGTGAATCTCTGTCAGGTGACCGAGTCAATCCACTCTGTTCGTCGGATGCGCCGGATTAGTCGGGGTTGTCACTTCCGGTTGTTGGGGAATGTCGAGGGAATTATGATTGCCCATGTAGGGGATGTTGCTATATATTCGTGCGGTGCCGGGGATGTTGTGTATGTAATGCCATGGGAGGAAAACTACCCTTAAATCACGTGGTGTGTTACCGGGATATCTAATTACTCATCCCCTGTAGACTACAGTTTCGGGTTGTGCTCGTTTTTTTATACGGAAGGGTATAATTAATGATTGCATGTTTGGATATCTAGTTGATTTTTTATGACGGGGTGATGTGTAAGGCAATGATTTAGAGGGGTGGCGATGTAATTTAGTCCACGCTTGATAATTTTGTGTAGATTCATGTTTGGCGTACATTTTTAAGAGGAAAATATTATCTGTGTTGCTTCGAATATTTCTTGTTTGATTTCTGCAGCAAGAATTTGTTATTTTTTAGTCTGGGCATATCAAATAAATATGGCCATCAGTAGCTAATTTGAAGCCACACACTAATGTACTACTTATGCAAAATATCACCCACAAAATAAATAATTGTGGGTCTTCTAAATTCGTGGGGTTTTCTTTTATGAATAGTGCTGCACAGTTGGTTTTGAATATTGCATGCGCCAAAATTCCACCGTAGTGATTTTGAGGAATCCAGACACATTTATTAAAGCAGTGTAGTGAAACAAACAAGCTCCCTGCTGTATACAAAATTACTTTGTTTAATATCTTAAAACACAAAAGAGTGAGCTAAAGCAACGATTCACAACTAATATTTCTTTCCAGGGATAAATTAATTATGAATTTCCCATGAAGAAGTAAATACACATTTTATTATTAGTAAAACAATTTCGTCAATGCGCAGGAACACTTCCATGTTGGTGTTATTCACGTTAGCTGCTAGATCGTGAGCTCGACGATGCTTCCGTACTTAAATACAAGCTGAGGAGTTGGACAGAGCCTTTGCCAAAATCTCGGCGACACGTGCAGCGGGAGAACGACGCCGTCGGGATAAAACTTATATCGTGAATTTACCGGTCAAATTGCGTTCGAAATGAAAATGATTGCATTTTGTTGCCGTGTTGTTGGCAACAATGGAATGGAATGTGTAAATTTAAAAGTTTCAATGGAAATTATTTGAGATTAAGAATCTTTGGTGGAAAAGTGAAAGATTTAAGTTTTGTTAGGTACTTTCAATTTAACCCATTTAAATAGTATTTTTTTTCTGAAAATCGTTTAGAAATCTTATATAATAAGGTTTGTAATATATGCATAAATATTAAAGTGCATGCATGCATTAAAGTGTATATTCTATAAGAAGACATTCTATTATCTTTATAAAATCTATATATTTACTAGAAGATATTCAGAAAAGCAATTAATTAATTACAGAGAGACAATGAATGGTTGTAGAGAAATTTTTTGTAAAATTGGTTCGGTTTTGCAATTTTTTCCAATCTGTGTTGAAATGGATGGCCAAATGTAACCATTCCATTTCGACTTTAATTTTCTCTATTAAATATTGCTATGGTATTGGTTTCTTTCCTATGTTAAATTTACTGCAAGATTCACCATGACTCAGTCATGTATGTCAATACAACGCTACACACTCTGTACTTGCTGCAGTGCTCACACTAAAAATTCCAATGGCTTGAAAGAACTGCAACGTTCACGTCCAGGGCTCTTGCGCGTGCTGTTGCAATTCTGTCGCATTGCAACTCACCTGCGCTCACTTAGCAATTCTTCTTCGCAATAACGAACCATGCCGCTATCGTGCACTTTGCGAACAAAATAGCGAGCAGTGCACAAACATCCGGAACGAGTATGGGTAACCATCCCTCTTGTAACAGCCTGGGCCATATTCTTTTACACATTTATGCATTTTTGGTTCACTTCATAGGCCGAAATCGGTGAAGATTAACAGCAAAATAGATTTTTGTGAATTCTTGAATTGACTGTCGGGATATACTATCTTTATAATTCTAACTTTCACTGAAGATATTACCTATAACATTTATTTATCTTTAGTCCCAGGTAATTTCAATCTAAAAATGCCAACACTAATTCGTTTCTAATAATAAATACCTATCTCAACGAAGAATATAGACATTTTCCACTCAAAGAAAAATAACGCCTCACACCCACTAAGAAATGCCAGCTGGATTGATATTTCACTCTCTTTCTTGGTTTAATTGCAGACATTTTCAACCAAAGAAGATAAAGAAATCAAAACCCAAGTGGCTTTTGTTTGTGGGTATTTGACGTCATTTTTCTTTGATTGGAATAGGTTAATTGCAGTTTGCTGCGAATCAACACAGAATCTTTAAGTTTCATCAGTTCTGTTCGGGAGAGAGGTTGGAGGGTTTGAAGTTAGTACAACAACTTTACTCGCCTTGCTTATCAACCTCTCGACAGCATGGATTAGAGGAGGAATCCTGTTGTTCGAGTTGTACCGTCCTTCAGAAGGGACGTAAAGCCGGTGGTCCCCTCGGTGCTTTTCGACAGGAGTAGGCTACGTGCCGGCACTGGGTTTCCCCTCCTCCCTTCTATGCTAGGTTAGGTTCATCTTCACCCTCATCATCACCAATTCATTCACCGACGCCATTAGACCAGTGCCAAAGGGCCAGTTGTCAAAACAGTGCGTCGTTAAACACCAATAATCAATAATCCATCACCATCCTGCTCTGTGTGGCAGCAAACAGACAGAACTCGAACGCACACTATCGGTACGGGCTCCTGGCTGCTGCTGCAGAGTATATCGCAGTTGGCAAGGGATGCTGCACCTGAGAGATCGGTGCCAAGACGGGAGGTTCGGTCGCATCGGTACACTCCGCAGTGGCACGACGTTCCTCGCAGCTCCCGTGGCGTTGTTTATTATTTCATCGCCGGCGCTGGTGTGGGCTAAACTTTGTCCGCGAGGTCCGCTATTGAGAATCGTTGCGATCAATACGACCATGCAACTGATGGCAGAGCAAATAGAGATTAGTGGAAGCATGGTTGGCTGCAATTTTGTCATGAGGGCATTTATTGCTGGCTTGATTGATTAGTGCAAAATTTTATTTCGTATATTTCACCATTTTCAAGTTTTATTAAAGAGAATTCGAAGGGTAGATTCCATAAACAGTCAATCATCTCAATCAATAGATACTTAAATGCTGCTATCATGGTCGAGTAGATTTGATTTTCACCTTCACTATATGTTTATCACTAATCAGGATCTATTGCTTCGTACAATCATAGATATGGAAGGGCGTAAACAAGAAAATCTCACTACTTTGAAAATATTTCACAAAATAAAGTCAGTGTTGAGTTGAGCGTGCTGTACCATTTTGTCACCTTGGGTTGAAGTCAGTGGCGTGCGCTGGACTTTGGTACTGGGTAGGCAGTAAATCATTCGGGGGCTCCGAAACACTCGGGGGGTGTGGGGGGCGTAGCCCCCCACCAAGGGGGGTTCGGGGGCGAAGCCCCCGGGAAAATTTCGAAGATAGCCCAATTGATGGGAGAAAATCTGTGCGTTTTGCTGGAACAATTGCAGACATTCTGTCAAATTTAATAGAACTACTCACCGGTGTTTTACTTGAATGTATATACTTCATTCTCCTCGCCTTCTTGGTAAAGTCGTCAACCACCTTGGAATGGAAGTCCGGGAGGGACTCCAGTCGGCACAAAATATCCACTTCAATTGAAATGAGAGTAAGGGACGATAGTCTGTCTTGCCCTTGAGTGTTACGAGTGTACGATTTTAATCGTTTCAATGCAGAAAATGATCGTTCGACGGACGCGGTGGAGCTCGGAATTGTCAAATATAAACATGCTTAACTCTAAACTTCCGGCATTCCCTTCTGCAGATCAAGTGAATGCATTTATGACACCAGTTGATGGGGCAACTTGTCTTTAAACTCATCGAGCGCATGAACCGCAATCAGTTCATTTTTAAGGCGAATAAAATCGAAGAGACCTGCAGCTGGATACGTTTCCATGAGTGATTTATATCCAGTTTCAGGGAACTGATATTTTTGGTATTCTTGGATGTTAAAATGCCGCGAATGACGTGCTTTCTTTGGTTTATCTTCGTGAACGGTTGTAAGGGACTTCATGGATGGCATTGGTCTTCCTCCAGAAATAACAAGTCTCTTTTCGTCAAACGTCAAACGCGAGAATGGCTTCTGTTTGAGTCGTTGAACAACGCAGTCGCATAGTGGCTCCATTTTTTCGCACAAACACAACACAATAGGAAATAAATTACCACGAGCACACACTCAACTCAAAAACACTAAACCGTAAACTCTAAAATCCACAAGTAATTGAAAGACTAACACGCCGAGTCGGACACGAAATGCATCAGCGCTGCCATTTTGGTCACTGGAAGAAAGCAAGCGAAGAAAGCAAGCTTGCGCCTGCGCCGGCAGAGAAACGTGGTACCCCGCAAGTAAGGCGAGGATCCAGCCAGGCGAGCGGGATCTACGAAAGCCTAGCCTGGCGTTCGCTTCCCCACAGCATGGCAGACTTCCCCGTCCCTCCCCGCGCGCTGAACCGTCATAACAACGCGTCATACTCGTCTTCAGGCGAGCGCGGTTTACCCTCAGAATGTTATGAGTTCCAACTTTAGCCACACAAAACTCAGCCGCGCGCAGCGCGAATTTTTGAACACGAGAGGTGGCTCAAGTGCCCCAAGAGTGAAATACGAGTCAGAACGGTTGAAAAGTGAAACCTGAACTCATGATGGACATTTGGTTAGCTAATTTTGCTGATAAGTAATTAAAAATATGACAAAGAAAACGAAAAAAATATGGATTCAGAAAAATTTCTTTTTTCTGAAAAGCCAGGCTAGGCTCTGCCTAGCCTGCCTACCCGAGAGCGCACGCCACTGGTTGAAGTGGAGTGATAATTAAAATACGTTGGTTGCAACTTATTAAATGTAATGACTTTCAACTGATTTTTACTCTCAGCTTTGCAATAAATCACTAAAACTCACCTAGTTTGCTCTCTTAAAGTTTTCACTAACCGATAAAATGAATTTGTGAAGGCTGGAAAGTGCAATGTTCATGTTGTATTGAGTTGCATTTCGTCGAATATGTTAGACCAAGCTTTTGTATCAACCCTTTTTTCCGAATCATGACTGCATTTCTCTCCAAAGCGAATTAATTATGGATAAATGTTTTTTACCGATAAATAGGATCTTGAGAATCAATTGCTGTTAGTTTTAATTAAAGATTACATAGAAATCGATTCATAAATACATAAAAACACAAAAAAGGAAAACGAGAACTTGGCAATCTTGTAACATTTCTTTCACCAGAGAAAATAATCTCTTAGAAACTTTTATGTCACTTTGCAGCTACTCACGAAAAAATCCCCTTGAGCTTTTGGCTTGATTATCTTATTTTCTATTTAAGATGTGATATATCCACGTTTTCAGCACAAGACACCTTTACGTTAACCACTGATCCTAGTCCATTGCCTACCAACACAGAAATCATTTGGTTTTCACAATAGAGAATTTAAATAGGTAGGTACAGTAGTAAAACTACTGCATAAATGGGTTGATTGGTGATTAAACACTCTTTTGGTGAATTTTGAGAAAATCTATGGAAAATCTAACTTTTAATTTAATCCAACAGGGTGCAACTATTGCCTAACTCTAGGTTCATTGGGCCACAGTTGTATTTCCCAACCATGGGCAAGATATTAAACTTTAATCAAGATCATACAAATACATCCCCAAAACTACACCACGATTCACTAAACTCTTTCTTAGCCAACAGTCGTCAACATCCATTCGAACAGGATGCGATATAACTTTGCAATCACCACTTGACCGTTATTTCCAACTTTGCCAGTGTAGACTGGTGCATAAAACGTATTCGCACTGTTCTAGCGTTTGATTTTGATATTTAAAAAAATCGCCTAGCGGGTTTAGTGTCATCAGTTGGTGTAATGTAAGCGGAGACCATTTTTCGAGGCTGACCGTATCCTGGACTGCACGGTACAAGCATCGGTTCACTCACCGCGTTTCCCAACCGCGCAAGGAAGTGCAAGGAGCAAACAGGGGCACCAACTCTTGCACGCGCTGTACCCGACGACAGGTGGCGCACGCGATTTCGCGTAAGACTCGCTGCCAATTCGCGCGAGTACGCATCGCACTAGGCGATTGCGCGCGCCACGGATTACGCCATGGTTTACTGGCCCCGTTCGACACTCAACTTGACCCAAACTGCACTCGACGGCGGTGCCGAGCTCGCTGGGCGGCGCCCACTGATCTCTGTAGCCTGGATAGCGCCGCTTCGTACAGTGAGAATTTGATGCCTTATCCAGGCGCTTTAACATGTCTGCTAGCCACTGATCTCTGTAGCCATGGATAGCGCTTTGTACAGTGAGACTTTGATGCCATATTAAGCCACTTTTGGGCACGATCTAGGTACTACTTTCAATTTTCATCAAACTATGACAAAAAAGGGTATCTTTGATAAAAAATCGTTTTAATTTTATGAGTATTTTCAGTTCATCATCAATTGTAGGGAGGGTTAAAGTTTTTTATATTTTTTTATCATTATCCTTATTCCATTTAACAAACGGGTAGAAATTTTTACATGGGCACACGGGTACCTCAGTGGATTCTTGCCACGAATCCACATCCCCAAAAAAGTATATTGCATAGTATAAAAAATGTATTGATTAAAATATTGATGGTACTGATATTGAAGATATTGTTATAGAATATTGATGGTGATATTGATGGTGACGGTACTGTATAAAACTGGCTAATTAAGCTAATAAATAGAAATAAATAGCCACATGATTGGGGTGACGATGGCGAAACCAAGGTTTCACTTAACTTCAACTTGATTCAATGCGATGCGCTTTCCAGGATATTGAGATCTGTGGGTGGCGCACAGAGGCGTCCACCAGTAAGTACACAGCACTCGGTCGCTGGCGAGGCTTGTTTTTTGCTAACCCGAGTTTAAGTGCGATCTTAATTTGCTGTTAATTAGGGTTGTGGTGATGAGTTTATGGGGGTAATTATGGTGCACGGTCGGCGAGAATAATGCGAAATGGGTATTTAGAACACGTTTGAATTGTGTGCTGTGGATATTTATTCTGGGTATCGCTTCTAGCTTGTATCGTCTTTATACTTAGCCTATACGGCAACAGATGCTCGTAACAAAGCCTTTCGGTAATAATTAATGGGCTGATAAGAATGAACACTAAATCAATGCATCTGATTGCATTTTGCCATGGAAAATTACTATGAGCAGACCTCATCATTTCAATTTCAACAATTTTCCTTTTTAAAATGTTCTATATACATAAAATAAACTTGTTTTTAAAGAGAAGCCGACAAATTCCCTTCAAAACAGAATATTCGGAGACTGTTATATTGTGCAACAAATTCTCGCTGTATCGTTTCGGCTCAAACGACGCCATCATTTTCTTTATCTCATTCCCTCCTTTGTCGGTGATTATACAGAATCGGTAAATGCATCATAAACCCATCATTTCCCTGATGTCTTCACAAACGTATTCTGCGATAATTCCTACGCCAATAAAATGAAAATAAGCAAAGCACATGGGTGATTTACGTAAACACAGCAAGCAAATAAATGTGGAATCTGCAACAGAATAAAGCGAGAAATCTTGAGCAAGATTAACTTCTGTGGAAGTGTCTATGCCAGTGTAGCTTGTTAGCCAGATTTGCTCGGTGCGATGCAAATGCATGCCAAAATGTAAGCAACCGAGGCAATGCATGGTCATAGCCAGTGGCGGACCCGTACGTAACATGCATAGGAAACACTGAGATGTCAATACTTTTCTAAATAAATCAATAATTTTATTCTGAAATTCTGTAAAACTGAAAGTTCCTCTGTTCGCGAAGCGTGCATGGTCACAAACATGCTTAGCTGATTTTATTGTAAGATGATAATACTCATTGTCTAGGGGTAGAGGAGCAAGTCAAGTGCGGATGAATGAGAAATGGCAGGATGTATGTGAAAGATTTTAAATTCACCAAATAGGTTTACAAATCTTGTACTAAGAGAATTAAGCTCTTGTATTATTTGATTATTTCTCTTTAGAATTTTAATCACAAGTGGACAGCCCAGTTTCAAATGCCAGGGTGACCATGTTGAGTTACCTATACAAACTTGGTTGTAAGGGCTTTAAAAAGGCACCTTTTACCTAGATGACAATGAGACGGTTCTTCCTACGGTACGAACATGATTAAAATGCTTACATACTTCAATTATGTTACGAAATCTGTAAAAGCCATGAGGTAGTTAGCAGCAAATCGGTTTAAAACCGATGAAATTTGTGGAATTTGGCGGCCATTATTATTTAGCTGCTTGTTTGGCTCCTACCCCATCGCAAGTCTCCATTTCTGTCCGGACCCTGCCTCATAAAGCGCATGCTCTGTCCACCACTGCGTCTCCGGGCAGTGACGGGCGTTCGGTTATGAAATAAACAGCGACCTCTTCTTGTTTAATGATGTTCAATATAAAAGCAAAGAGCAGGACGAACATTTAGGCACCATACGGTCACGTGGCACGCAGCATTTGGAAATAGAACGCGTCAGAAGTTTTGCCAACTGAGCGGGCGAGCAAGCGCAAAGGGTGCGACCTGGTGCTTGTCGTCGAAGAACAGAAGAATGGAATATTGTGTCTGGTAGAGAATAGCAATGTCTGTCGCGACCGTGTACATCAAATATTTTACCATTACTAATTTGGGATACTCTCAGCGAAATTGAGGTGACAAAGTGCTGATGCTTAACCTGGCTGAGAAGTTAAATTAATCAATTGCAGTTATCATCTGGAATTATACTCTTTTATATGTCAACTGACGGTTGACGCTTGAGATTGAGCATCAGTTGCAAACAAAGCCCCAAAAGATTTTAGATGACGTTAAGTAAAGTTGTTTTAAGTTGTAACTAGATGACTGTGGTGCTTTAATATCTTCCATTGCCGCCTAGGCAGCGCTGACGATTCCGCCGCCTGCTCAACAATCAGGTATTTCGGCAGAGTTACCCATTTAGTTAGAGGAAGATATTAGCTTGCACAGTGTGTGTTTCCGACTGGTTGGCGTTATTTCGAGCTGGAAGTGGTTATTTCGAGCTGGAGTGGTCCGTTAAGAAATTAACGGTCTGTTAACCCTTGCAGCGGCCAATCAGAGGCCTTAACAGGCCGTTAACGGACCGTTAACTTCTTAACAGACCACTGAAAAACCTGCCCTTAACGATTACGTTTTCTCTACAATAAGGTGTTGGTACTTAAGTTGTGATGTTGGCTAGTCGAAAAATTGAAGCATAAATAACAATGCCATCTTTATCCCAAACTGAAAATCCTTGATTGAATTTTCACATTGATTACCAAAGGACCTATTCCACTCAGAGAAAAATGACGTCAGATACCCTTTGGGCGAATAACCAGTTGGCAAAAAAAATGAAATGGCTCTGCTAAATTACAAGGGATGATAGAAAAATAACAACCCGAATTTCTCTACACATTGTCTTTCGCGAGTGGGTATCATGACGTCATTTTGATAGAATTTTGATTGAAAGAATTTGTCAATTAGGTGCTGTGATCAATTAATTGCGCTAAGCATGAATTGTTACGGGAAAAAGTTTTTCTTAGCATCAGTACAAGTAGATATAAGTACCTTCTTAGTGCATACTCGACCATGGTGGTACTGCTATAAGTTATAACTATTTGTACAACCTTTCCCAGATGTCTTGATAATTTGAAAATCACGGTGCAAATATAAAACATAAAGCGCCACGTCCGACAAATGATATCTATAAAATACATTTTATGCACAAGCTGTGCTGATTTTTATCTTTCACGAAATCTCAAGGAGATGTGATATTTGTTCGTTTGGCTCTAGTCGCTGCTAATCATAGCCCGAGCTTGAGTGACAGTAAAATATGAACGTGAGTTATTTGAAGACTGAAGTTAATCATACGTGAAAAGCACAACTAATGGCTCCATATTTTAGAGTCCACGCGTTAGTTACAGACGTGGTTTGAAGAGGGCAGGAGTAAACCCACTAATTTCGTTTTTTGCTTTAGCTTCTTTCTTGTATAATAAAACTATTTTTAACTCACGATCAGTTAAAAATACGATTTCGCATGAAAATAAAAAATAACTTCAACCGTCCAGAAAATCATTCTGCGATCGACAATTTTCTTCAATCTAAAAATACTTAACATTGAATCTTTTTTTTTACACAGGAGTTAGATACATGCGCTCTTCATTTAAATGTTAAATGTACTATACACCGCATCATATGCAAATATTTTCGAAATAATAAGAAAATTAAAAATGTAGCTCATATCTACAAGTTATTTGGTGTAGAAACAAGTTTTTTGACTGTTAACGCATTCGAGAATTTTACATAGAAAACAACATATTTTGAGAAAACTCTGCCGATTGTTGGAGACAATTTAAGTACAACACAAATTTCCTTCATTGTGTCTGAATCCGAATCTACACCGACCCACAAAGAAAGAATGAAATAAATAAACATAAACAAAATAATTTCTGTGTTGTCTTATATCTTATTCATTGGTCCTTTATTCAGCGTTTGCATGCCCGAATCCCCGATTCACCGTTTGCTTGTTTCTGTTTGTATTTAAAACCGTCGCAGCACAGAGATGGATGCAAATTCCTCGCGTCGCCTGCCAGGTGTTGCACAGTGTTGTAAATAACGCGAGCAAACTTCTCCCAAACAATTGGAGTAAATCCTCTCATTTGGAGCAACGCACCGCACGCTTGCCGGGAATCTTGACTTGGAAATGTGACTGTCTCGAAGTCAAGAACCAAGATGCTACTCTCGCAAGATTCGCGAACCGTGTTGAACTGTCTTACATTTGCGAGCACAGATGTAGAGATAAATTATGAATGAGTAGAAATTTAGATTGTGATCGAGACACAGCGTTCTAATTCTGACGTCAAAACTCAAAAGGTTTATTTTTTTCGCTTGCAACAAGCTTTATTCGTGATTGTCATTAAATATTTTATCAATTGTGAAGATATGACATTTTTTTTTCAACGAGCGACATTTTTAAGGATTTTAAACTCGAAATCAATTTCGATTTCAAATGCTAGACACTCTGAAAATGAATAAAAGTATGGAAATGTTGTAACGACATAAAAGTAATGGCTTGCATTTTTTTTCAACGTAATGTCGAATTGAAACGTTTTCAAATACATATTCTTTGATAATATTAGTTGCTTTATTTTTCATAAAAGTAAGAAAAGATTTTTCTCCTCGGCGACTCTCAGCAAACTTTGTTTCGAACACGAATTGTCTTCGCAGCTAGCAAGGGGTTGATGACCTTGTTAACTTCTTGTTTGTGCTTTTTCAAAAAGTTTGGTGGGTAAAAATGACAGCAATTTATGGACGTAAAGCCAAGAGCGATCCGTCTTTTCCCATTCTGGCAACGGTCTCTGCTCGCGCGTAGCGTCCTGTCGGAAAACATCGTCGCATATTCTCTCTAATTGATCGAGTAATGACCGATGTGCATTAACATTTCAAACCGGGGTCAAATTGTGTGATGCATTGCAGCAGAGCAAGTACTCAGCTGAGTATCACGTGTGGTAGTCAAGCAGAGATTTGTTTGTACTAGCATTTGGTTGTTAGGTTCGTGGTTTCTCATCTAAGTTTGATTTTAAGCTGGTGGAGGTGCCGGGTCTGAAGCTGAAAGCTGTAAAAAAAAGTCTTATGATAATGAATGGTTTTAAGTTTTAACAATTAAAAATTATTCAATATTTTTCTTTTGCTCTTGATGAGAATAAACTCATGCTAATGTTGTCTGCCTTCAAATAAACATTAACATAATGCTGAATTATCAATTATCTCTTCTGCTTGAAGCAAGATTACATATTTATTTTGCGTAAAATTTTGAAAAATATAAACGATCATGTGTCTAATTTGTTCATTTTTGTAAACTCAATTTAAAATAATATTTTGACCATTAATATAAAAAACAATTGTGTTCCCATTTAAATTCAGCCTTAATTATTAGACTTCAGACCCTGGACCATCGTGTTTGCATATTTGTAACTCAATAATGAACAACTCCCAAAAGGTAAACCCTTTGCCCATTAGGCAAATCCTTTAGGTCAATAAGGCAGACCATATGCCTACAAGGCAAAAATATTTCCGTACGGCACAGCTCTGTGGTAGATGCTTTCAACTTACTTGAGTAAACAGTGCATTCTAATTGCTCCAACAATCGCCAATACACCAACAAGTAAACAGTCCACAAGCCACGCTAAAGCGTGCCAAAAGTTTGAATCCGTTCGTGAATTCGTTGTTTTGTTTTGGGAGGAGCTGTTAATTAAATATAATGCAACTTTAAACCAACAATACAAGGCTTCCGTGGCGGCCATTTCCAGTTAGCTCACATCCTACCAGTCTGCCCCATTTATGCGAGACAGCCACAAACACAACGAGCACTTTTTAACAAACTTTTATACTCAGACATTTGTCACGAAAAAGTTAAAATAGTTTCCTCACGTGGCTCGTAATTCGTGTAGAAAACCAGCTAGTGGGTTTAAAAATAACCGCAGTTTATACCGGTCATCTTATTTCATTGTGTACTACACTTCTGCAAACATTCGGTGCCAGTAAACATGACATTAACCTGTTGTGTATAAAACTAGAAGTGAGTTTGTAAATTATAACATTTTGCCCCGTTGACCAATGTTGAACGGATGAATGAATACCTAGATGACAATTTCCTGAAGCGGTTTGATTCGCTTGAATGATAATGAAATCGTTGTTGATTCTAGCGGCTGCCCTTTATTTTGATTCTTCCTGAAATAATATTGTAAACACATTGATTCATTTATTGATCATAACTTTACGTATTTTTGAAAACTTTTTTTCTTCTGGAGACTCTCATTTAAATCACCAGAAAACAAAAACAAGTTGTTGGATTCAAAGCATCGTGCTAAAATCTGTGACAAGAATCTGTGTCTTACAGCTTTGTCTAAAAGCGAAATAAAGTCTCCGAAGAAACCTTATCATGCTACAACTCTACCTATATTTTTTTGAAATTCTAAAAAATTTGTTTCTCCCATTTATTATTCCTCTACCCTTCAATTCGTATCTGTTTCACCCACTCAAAGACAATCCCACACATTCCACTGTCAAAATTCAATTTCCAGGCCCTCCTATTGCTACGTTCCATCCATTATCTTCATATTATTTTTACTTGTTTCTATTCCTATTTTCTTTGTCCCTAGACTGTAAACGTGGATCCTATTAGAATATTATTCGCGAAACCGATTTCTGCTCGACTGCACCAGCCTTCCTTCGATCCGCGATCCTAATAATAAACGAACAGATGGTTTCTGCTTTGATTTTGGATATTTCTGATGATAAACGAAATATTCCGAGAAGTCTTATGGAGTGATTTAAGCTCCCTTCTTTTCGTAGGAAGTAAAGACATAGTAATATTGTAAAACACTTTTTCTTTGAATTCATTGACATGTGACTAAAGAAATGAGATGGTATAACAGAACAGTCTTATGAATTTTATGTTGATACTTTTTTTGGGAGTCGTTTTCTCATTTATAAACCACAAATGTGTAGATTTGTAACATAAAAAGTAAGAGATGTGCTGAGAAAATATAGTTGCTTGTAAGTTGTATGATATATGAGTCCAATTACATACTTAAAGCTCACAAAACTACAACTATGTTTAGTGTTTTTCTCCTGGTAAAATTCAAAGCTATCTAACGAATGTTGGCTGTGAAGAAAAACAGGTCTCGTTCTGAACAAATAGACACACTTTTTAATGTTCATCTTTCATTTATTCATGGCTTTGGGAGAACACGGCCTCGTCCACAAATCTTGCAACGCAAATTGTCATCCCCCACCCGCGCGCCCGTCATTTGTAACGTCATTTTCACGGCAAGAACCGTTTCGCAACAATTTTCCCGTCGCGATCATCATTCAGTCGGGAGTTTGCTTTTTTCTCATAATCTCGGTGACTGTCCCCGGCAATCATTCACTACGCGATCCCTTGATGACCGCCGCCGGTGATGAATTAAGCTCGGCGAATGCATTTGTAACGCGGCGCGCGGTGGGCAGCGACAAGAAGTTTCTGGAAACTGTATCCCTTGGATTCTGCGCGAGAAATGTATGCTTGCTTCGTGGGTGCAGGTTGTAATGCGAGGTGACAGGATACCGTTCTCTACCTTCATATTGTATCCAGGCTTCGAAAATGAGATGTGGAGTTTTCTACCTGCATGAAAATATGTTTTGTTGTTGTTGTCATCTTCTCTGATAATCGCAAAGCCGATTCAAAAAATGCTGACTTACAAGTTTAAAAGAAAACAAATGTTTTTTATGTATACCTTTTGTAGTTTTATCTTTATTTCTAAACCACCGAGCAGAATGGATCATGTGAATTTACGAAAATACGAAATGGAATTCATATTCTGCAAAATGGGAATAGAAGTCGTTTAAAATGCAGAGCCAGAATTTTTGCAATAAGGACAGTATAATGACGCGAATATCTGTAACTAAGCGAGACTTACACAAAATGCTGCAGCCAATGGACAGGTGTCTGTAAAATGTCGGCCCTTTGCCACTTAACACTAAATATGACTGACTTTGATAGAGGAGACACAACATAAAAATTTTATAGCTTAACCAATCCCACTCGGTATAATATAATTTTTGTTGATATCTCTTGCAATACGTTACTATTACACAACGCAAAAGTCGAGGTGATTTTGTCACTTTACAAATCTCACTCGAGCGCCGTATCGCGACGGTTAAGCAACGACCCTCGAATTGCTGCTCGACAAGAAACCAATTACAGAATGCGAACAGTCCGACTCGTAGATACTCCGCAGACTCCGTTGGCTGGCTATTCACAACACATAACCTCAACTATGCATAAACTGGTCTGGTTTTATTTTCCCATGTCAACTTTTAAAGCTATCGTATAGAGCTCACGCTTTAATAAGCAAAAACCTGGTGCATGGAACTGCACATGGCTGATATGTGGAACGAAGTGAAGTGCTCGGTAGGTGGTACGTGTACTATGTGTGTATGTGTGTGTGTGTGTGTGTGTGAAATAATGATTTTCATTGCCTTGGAATAGTGCCATTTTGCAAAATGCATTCGCATTTTCTTTGTACCTTGGAGGAAACTGTCGCCGGCGAAACTGGGTGCTTACCCGCGGAGAAAAACCTTGCGGAGCGCCTTCCTTTTGTTGGCTAACAGATAATTTAAGAAACCTGTCAAATGGTCTTTAGTGTTACTGCGAAAAAATGAATGGACTTAAGTCAATTCAAAATCTTCGCTTTGTTCCAGCATTCTTACCATAAACCAACCACGACCTAACCACAAAGCCGGGAACAGAAGGAAGTAGATTCTTTGCACGAAACCGTTTGATATTCATGAAAATGAAAAACATTTTCATAATTTAAAAATTTAAAAAATCTTAAATCCTACTTACTTCCAAAGTTTTGTTAGAAGCCAATTGAAACTCAAAATAAAAATCTCAGCCTCTTTATGACCAACGTCTTTAAGACACCTTATAAGAAAATCCAACACATAACATTGCCAATATAAAGCCAATACAAAGCCAAGCAAACTCGACACTAAAGTCCGATATCCTGCGCCGGTCCACCGACCTCGACAATCGGCTAAAGACAACACTCTGTCCCAGCCCCAACTTGGCCACTTGGACGCGGGGTAAATTTAAACAACCACGTACCGTCCAACAATGGCCGCTCATCAAGACAATTTCCCTCTTACACCCCTAGAGCCAGCCTCGGAATCTAGGTAAGCGTTCTCTTCTCAATACGAGCTGTTCTCGGTCGAAAGTCTAGCTCGGCAAGGAGTAGAAAACTAGAGCATAACTACACGTCTCAACAGCACTGTTGTATTTGGATATTAAAGTTTGTGGTTTCTTCTAAACTAAAGGTCTTGGTACACTAAGACACTCTCTGGCTGTCAAGGCTGTACAGGTTGACAGACAGTCTTGTGTCCAACATGGCGTCCACGCGAGGTGGCGGCCACTCTCCGGCTGTCAAGGCTGCACAGCTTGACAGTCAGTCTAGTGTCCAACATGGCGGCCACGCGCGGAGTCGGCCACTCTCTGGCTGTCAAGGCTGCACAGCTTTACAGTCAGTCTTGTGTCCAACATGGCGTCCACGCGCGGAGTCGGCCACTCTCTGGCTGTCAAGGCTGCACAGCTTTACAGTCAGTCTTGTGTCCAACATGGCGTCCACGCGCGGATTCGGCCACTCTCTGGCTGTCAAGGCTGCCCAGCTTGACAGTCAGTCTTGTGTCCAACATGGCGTCCACGCGCGGAGTCGGCCACTCTCTGGCTGTCAAGGCTGCACAGCTTGACAGCCAGTCTTGTGTACAACATGGCGGCCACGCGCGGAGTCGGCCACTCTCTGACTGTCATGGCTGCACAGCTTGACAGTCAGTCTTGTGTACAACATGGCGTCCACACGTGGAGTCGGCCACTCTCTGGCTGTCAAGGCTGCACAGCTTGACAGACAGTTCTTGTGTCCAACATGGCGTCCATGCGCGGAGTCAGCCACTCTCTGGCTGTCAGGGCTGCACAGCTTGACAGTCAGTACAACATGGCGTCCACGCGCGGAGTCGGCCACTCTCTGGCTGTCAAGCTCTCTGGCTGTCACAGCTTGACAGTCAGTCTTGTGTACAACATGGCGTCCACGCGTGGAAACGGCCACTCTCTGGCTGTCAAGGCTGCACAGCTTGACAGTCAGTCTTGTGTCCAACATGGCGTCCATGCGCGGACTCAGCCACTCTCTGGTTGTCTAGTGTCCAACATGGCGGCCACGCGCGGAGTCGGCCACTCTCTGGCTGTCAAGGCTGCACAGCTTGACAGTCAGTCTTGTGTCCAACATGGCGTCCACGCGCGGAGTCGGCCACTCTCTGGCTTTCAAGGCTGCACAGCTTGACAGCCAGTCTTGTGTCCAATATGGCGTCCACGCGCGGAGTCGGCCACTCTCTGGCTGTCAAGGCTGCACATCTTGACAGTCAGTCTTGTGTCCAACATGGCGCCCACGCGCGGACTCAGCCACTCTCTGGTTGTCTAGTGTCCAACATGGCGGCCACGCGCGGAGTCGGCCACTCTCTGGCTGTCAGGGCTGCACAGCTTGACAGTCAGTCTAGTGTCCAACATGGCGGCCACGCGCGGAGTCGGCCACTCTCTGGCTGTCAAGGCTGCACAGCTTGACAGTCAGTCTTGTGTACAACATGGCGGCCACGCGCGGAGTCGGCCACTCTCTGGCTGTCTAGTGTCCAACATGGCGTCCACGCGTGGAGTCGGCCACTCTCTGGCTGTCAAGGCTGCACATCTTGACAGTCAGTCTTGTGTACAACATGGCGGCCACGCGTGGAGTCGGCCACTCTCTGGCTATCTAGTGTCCAACATGGCGGCCACGCGCGGAGTCGGCCACTCTCCGGCTGTCTAGTGTCCAACATGGCGGCCACGAGCGGAGTCGGCCACTCTCTGGCTAGCGAAGCTTTCCATGTTCTCCATCCGCGTTGCAACGTCCAACTTCCCTCAAGTAGCTAGCTCTCCCAGCGGCCAGCCGGGTCATCTTCTGGCAAGATTTACTGTACCACTTAAAGCGATTACCACCGACTAGCACCCTCCCCTGCCACCTCCACCCTCCCCACCTCCGCCCAGCTTGGATTCACTTAACGGCCGGGGTGAAAACATGGGTCAAGATGAATAAATGCAGCGAGGATTCGGACAAGGGCGCATTATTTTTTGTCAAAGATTGATATCGTCGAAGTGCGAAGCTTGAAAATTATGTTCTTGTATTGTTTTTCACGGTTTGGCCTAAATGCGAGTTCGAATTCTAAATTAAGTTACAATAAAATATACTCTTATTTGATTTGGAATGGAAATCAAAATTGTACAACCAAGTTAAAAGTAACTTACCCAACACCAAGTTATTTTTAATCCCATATTAAAATGAAAATATGATATTTTTCAATTAATAAATGGATTAAATATCAGGTGAAAAGAAGATTCCATCTTACACAATAAGTGCACGTAATTTTTTGTTGCTCCTAGCAACTGAACCCTCTTCTAAAAGCAGATTATTTGTTGAATGAAATCTATGGAATTTCATCCAAAACTATGCTATTTCACTCAACAGAATGCAGGCTGGAAGATTGAATCGTTTAAACAATCCCATTCTGAACTAATATCCAGACATCACCCCAATCATGCACCAGCCCATTGTTAAACATGCGCGATAGCTTATTAATGCACTCTGACGTAGCACCGTGCAGTTTCCTGCACCGGAGCAGGAAAAAGCACGGAACTAGGTTACACGTGTGACAGTCTGAATGCTTTTTGACAGGTCGTATGTCTGCTAGGGTGCTTTGCGCGTCCCTCGAGTGAGACGTAAGCATGGGCGAAGGGGGTTGATATTGTGATATGGGGATGAGAAATGTACTAGGAGTGCACTGCAGCGAGTCATTATAATGCGAAATGTTCAGTTCTTGAAATTGGGATATCTTACTTTATAATGTGTCTCATCATAGGTTGTCTTGTACGGTTAAACAAGAATGGGTTTCGTTCACCTACAATGGCATTGGAGAATGGCGCTGTTTGAAATAAAGTCAATGGAGACAAAACTTCCTTACTAATCCTATACAAGTAAAGACGAGGTATTTACCACTGATCTCTATAGCCATGGATAGCGCTTCGTACAGTGGGACTTTAATGCCGTATTGAGCCACTTTATCATGTCTTCCCACTGATCTCTACAGCCATGGATAGCGCTTCGTACAGTGGGACTTTAATGCCGTATTGAGCCACTCTAGGCCACTTTCTACTTACAATTTTCATTAAATTCATAGGCTATTAAACGTTAATTTGGTGTAGAAACGATAGAATAATAGTTGGAATCTTTTCAATTCTTAAGCCTCAGTATTACAACATAAAAAAAGCATTGGCTTTGAATATAATATAATATTTGGGCCAACAAGATGACAAAAATCTTGCTTCACTTTGGCTCAATACGATGCGCTATCCAGATAATTGAGATCAGTGGTACGTACCCATTTTTAACTGTGTCATTTTACACATAGAGGTCTCACACGAAAGTATATAAATTTTCTCTTAAATGTTTTGACTTTGATGCGTTTACAAATTAAATTTCTCAGTCCTGTACATATTTTGCATGAAAATCAAATGATTCATCTGAAGCTAGTTAAACCGCGGGTAAGAAACTTCACACTAATTTCCGTTTTACACTGACTGTCAAATGTTCTTGTTTATTTTCACGCAAGGTCATTCAACACAGTGATTAGTCAACAAACTTCTTCAGTAAACTTTCCGATCGTGGTTAAGATTTTCTCTGGGTGTACATTTCCGGCCGAAATGCCATAATGTTTCATACATAAAAAAAACAAGCGTCCCTTTTCAGATTTTCAATGCTGGTTCTAAAATGGAAGGTTTGATTTAATAGAATACGTTTTTAGTAAATTTGTGCACGTGGCAAAAAAAAGTGAACAATGATGATAGGTATTTTATATTCTTCGATGCATCAAGCTCTTATACTTTTACTCAAACATGGAAATAGTAAAAAATCTGGTGTCAAACTTATGCTAAATGTGTCGCGTTTTATAACATCGATTAAAATTTCAAAGTCAAAAGTGTTTGTGCCGTTTCATCGAAATATAACTCAACCAACATTTCCACCAAATATATTCAACGGAGATAATATTTGTTATGTGTTTGTGTATGTGTATAATATGCCAATGAGCCCCGTGGCCAATGATTTATATTCCACATTTAAATATACAAACGGCTACGATAAAGATATAAAATTGTACCTTGGCGATAAAAGTGCACCTTTATTACCATAATAATGGGGCAGTTAAATTCCAGCGCATGGTAAATAGTACATGTCGTTAATACGCCAGCAATTGAGCTGGCTGCTGCGACGATCCTAGCTTTGTGCTGACTACTTGAATACGGCCAACGAGGGAAGTGCAATTTTCTATTATAAAGAGGTCACTAGGACTGAATCTGAACCTGACTAGAATCGGAACGGGAAATAATGAACCTCGCCCGCCTCTTTTAAATGAAGAGCTTTGTACACCTCTAACCTAGCTTTCGTGTACGTATTGTTCGGCATGGCGAATTGAATTTTTTGAATACTTATTATGTAGTGTGAATACTAAGCGGACGATTCGCACTCGCTCCGTTTGAGTTATTGAATTAGGGATGTTGCTGTTTTGAATTTTTGATCTGCCGGAGGCAAAATTATGTCCGCGATCTCTGTGTTGAGAATTGAGAGTAGATGTCGGTAAACTCCGCTTATTCTAATGCTTTTCAAGGATGTACTTGTTAAAATCACAGCGTTTTGATTTGATACCAACAGTAGTTGTTTAAACTTTAACATACTACTCAACATTTCCAACATCAAGTGATCAAATCAGTTAAATAAACAAAGCAAAGTCTACAAGCTTACCTGGGGATACACGCACAAAAAGTCGATACACATTTAATAAAAAAAATAAGTCAATAAAAGAAGAGAAGCTCCCATATGTCATCGTTCATTTTCTCAAAAGCAATAATAGAACCATTCTCTCTCCGAAAAGAAAACGAATCCAGCATCATCCAGAGATATGTAATAATTCTTCCTGTTCCTTTCCTGCACTGATCGTTCAATCCCGTGACTGAAATATACGTTATTTCTCCAGTAGGAGATGTTTATGGACGATTCCTCGCTGCTGCTGTGACATGCCATCCCTCAGCCGTCGCGAGCTCGTGCCTCGTGCCTCGTGCCTCGTGCAAAACTCCCGCCTATCGCGTCGCATTACCTCGCCAGGGCCGCCTAATGGATTGTGACAGCCGGGATTCGAACCCGGTACGGGCGCGAGCGATGACAACCCAATTACAATTTCCCGATATACACACACCTTGTGCTTTTGATATTGTTGGTGGGTGGGTTAGGGGGGTGCAAGGGACTTGCGCCGAGTTTTGAGTGATTTTTGGGTTGTTTCAATGACTCAGACGTTGAAATTGAAGCGATGTGATTTAAGATCTTCTTTTACTTTTAACAAAAAACTTATCAAAAATATATATATCCTGAAAATGGAACTATTTGCTGCCCACTAAGGGCCGGTTTTACAATTAAATAGTCATCCTTCAGTTAGGAAGAAAACAGAAGCAACTGATAGGCTGTCACCACGGAAATGAGTTTTTATCTGTGGGATAGCCACTTGACTTGACATTGTATAGGTGGCCCTAAGAAGGTACTTTAAAGCTTATTGTTGATTCAAACTTAAATGAAAATACTCGTTGCATGAATGGTGAATTTCGTTTATATATTAGGTACCAATATACTATTATATATTTTGTAGAATATTTCGTTTCTAAAAATAAATAAATAAATATATTTTGTCTCAAATTATAAATGATGCCCTTATTTTCAGGCGCCCTTATTTAACAATGAAAACAGAATAAATTGGCTTCCCTTTAGGCTCTTAGCTTACTTCTTAACAATCCGATACATTAGAAAAAGTCAAGGAGTAATAAAACAGCAAAATAATAATACTCTTTCTAAATCAAAGCATCAGTTAATATTCCCTAACAACAAGAAAATTCTTGGAAAAATATTCCGCCACAGTCGTTGAATACTAAATATGGCATTGACAATGTCAATCGAATCGTTTGTCTATGCGCTGAAGAAACAACATCCAACCAAGAAGCAACTCCCTGTTCCCAACAATTTCAACAGAAACACATTTGCACGCACAGAATCTTGTCGAAGAACCAATATTTGCTTTAAATCTCGCAAGGCCTTGTGACGTCATTCAAGGCGTGATCATTCTGTAGACAAGCTCTCGGTTCTTTGCGGCGTGTCTTTCATCCAACAACTAATTCTTCTTTCTGTGGGTGGCTTCGCTCCACGATTCGATCAATAATAGCCGATTGGCGTCTCAACAATTCTAAAAGTCAGATAAACTTAGCAGAGATTGTTTTCAGAATCCGAGGAAGATGCCGCCAAGCTGGCTCGTCTTCAGTCTAAAATCCTGTCCGAAAATGTTTTCACCGAAACTGACAAACACCGGGATGTAGAAATCATCCGTTAAGAATTAAATCTGAACGAAGTTTTATCTTAAAAAACCATTTAAGGCAAACAAATCCTATTTTTATAAATGTTTCTAACCTATAAACGATTCCTTACATGGAACACATCATAATATTCAAAAAGGCACGAACCCTGCTTAATGTGATCAAATCTAAAAACTGTTACAGGCTGACTCATGATCTAGAACTTCTATGATCTATGATCTTTGATCTGTAAGTTAAGAAATCTTAATGCAGTTTAAACTTTAATTAGCACTTAACCTAGCTAATCCAATTGTTGCACTAAAAAAAATCCCTCAATGAAACACCTTTTCACACTGAGAGTAACGACCCCCGCAGAACTTTCATCCAAGCACGCTAACACTGATCAAATCTAAACAATTGTAACTCGTTGACACATTTATGTTGCTATTCAGCAAATTAATCGAAATAGTTGAAACAGCTCTCATGCCATAGAAGTCTCGGTGGTAATCTTTCGAGAAACAATGCCAGTCGGATAGTTTCACGAATGTGACACGATGATTCGGTGACCCAGCAAGCAGCAATGAGTCTGCGCTGCGGCAAACACGGAAGATGCTGCGCTGCTTGCGAGATGCATCCTCGTCGAGTCTAGCTGACAGCGCAGCTCGGGTGTAACTGTGTCATCGCCCTGACATGATACGTGTCGAAAGTTCGCACGTGGTGCAGGAAGCCCGGAGAGGCAAGCAGTGGCGAGGGATGGGGCTCGATTTGCCATGCACGTAAACAAATTTCAGTGAAAATGACATCATGGTACCCATTCGGGGTGTGTCGCCCCAGTTTCTTTGGTTGATTAGCAGAGCTGATTATAGTTCTTTACAAACTGGTCCATTGGGTATGTGGCGTCATTTATTCTGGGTGAAATTGATCGTTGAAAAATTTAGAAACATTTATAAATATTTTAATATTAATATGAGAAATTTTAACAATTGGCAATGTTAGCTTTAGATTTTCATGTGTTTATAAAGTCGCTTATGAAATTTTATAATTTTTACAAGTTGTACAATTTTATTAACACTGCAGAGTTGAAGTTTCATTTGATTTAATAGTGGCGTGGCAATCAATGGCAAACCACGTGCAGTGAGATTCAACTGTTTCTGTGACCAACTCAGCCATCTACCAACTCAGGAGTTAAAAAATATGGTAAAACTGTCCCTCATAGATTTAATTCACTCGAATGAACCAGATATCCATTTACCCCGCTCAGTTACTCTGCTTTAGATATCTGCACCTTCGTCAGTTCGAGGCAACATCCAGAGAGAATGTTCTATTCACCTTGAGTATACCTGACATTTTCTCATTTTATATCTTTTTTAATTACAACCCTATGCCTGCTTAATTGAACCATTAAGTCTTCCAACTTAATTGAACTTTGTATGAGAACATTTTTTAAAAAATCCTGCCCTATAGCGTTAAATTTAACCACACTTTAAATTTCTACAATCTGAATCCTGCCATCCTTTGACAAATTTTAGAAGCAACATTTTTGAAAACCTGTATTTGAGCTGAGATTTTAATATGGTAAAACCAACGCCTGGTTCTTGCCAATAAGATAAGATAGGAAATTCACGACACAACTAAATTTTCTATGTGGATATTTTTTATACTAAAGCAACGCTATTGTAAATCAAAATTACTGAAATAGAAACTTATTTGGCCTAAGTTCCCATCAGCACCGCCACTGCGCGGAACATGTGACGGTGACTTATAAGACACCCGTTGACACCTCGAGTGCATCTAATCAGAAATGCATTTGTCTTGCACATGCACTTTCCGCGGGTGCACGTTCCTTTCAGCGAGAGAGCATGTAGGTGGGACAAAGACTCGGTGGATTTACATGAATAATTGACACTTGATGTGCTGCGTTGCATCCCTAGGACCTCAAGAGTACAGCGAGCGGAAACTTATGAGTTTGGGTGAGAAACTTGGCCTTGGATATGGCCTTGAATTCAGCACTATAAGCTTTCAATTTTGTATTATTTTGGCGAAACGATATTCATTACTTAACGTATCTGTAAAAATCTTTCTAAAAATAGCCTATAGATATAAAAATAGGGTCTATACTCAATTAATGTTTTTGTTTTGCTAAAGTGACGCAGCTTGGGTCAACCGAATGTTGTTTTTAACCCTCTTTGCGTTAAAATGCTAATGGGGCAACCAGTGAAATAAATTTCAAAATATTTCAAGGTTTTTATAAAGTTAAGAAAAATGTTTATCTTAGACAGATTTAATTTTCTTTCTGCTTTTGAGCAAAAATATGTGTATGGCATTAACAGTTTGAATAATTGTAAGTTATCAACAACAATCAAGGTAATGGTGGACGCTAAATCGATTTCCTAAAGCGCTGGGTTGAGAATTCTAAGAAATACTCGTCAGGCTAACGGATATGGAAGCGAAACCCCCTTTAGTTTCAAGCTATCCATTTAAAATCTCCAAGGAAATTTGTTTAATCGTTAGGGAGGTTAAATTCCAACATGTGTAAGGTAAACATTGAAAAGCTCCGCGATAATGTAGATTAAAATACAATTAAACATTAATTTATTCACCTCTTTGTTTTCGCTTTCGCGTCGCTTTTGTGTTCCGTGAATTAATTACAAAAGACGCTCGCGTGCTTGCCACAGGTTTTCTTTTGCGGTGAGATTTTCGGTTAATTTCTTCTTGAAGGCGGCGCGGCAGCCTGCGCCATCGAGCGCGCATATAAACTCAACTTAATTGCTGGCATCATAATTGGTAACGCTCTGTGATAGGGGATGTCGTAGACGTCCTGATCCTCGAAATTTGGACAAACTGAGGCGTCCTTCTCTTCAGCATGCACAAGAATAATATTTTCTTGTGATCATTTCGTAAGGAAGGTTTTATACAAAAATAATTGCTGTCGACAACTAAATGGAGATATCTGCACCCGGTCACGTGCCATAGCAATGATAATCTTCGATCCTTGATCAAACAGCTTTGCAAAATGTCGCGAATCAGTTCGAATCTACAATATCATTGATTTTTTTTTACTGTTCTCTTATTATTGATCAATCGTAAACAAAAAAATGGAATGGGAGAGATAAAGGACACGAGCTTGCTGTATTGCGTCTGATTCATTAGGTGCGGGTACAGTCAAATAATCGGCACTAGCTAAAAATAATTGAGTAGGTACTAATTTTATCCCTAAATTCAAATCATCATCTCACATTGTGGTGGGGGGGGGGGGGGCAGGGGGGCGGGGGGGCGGGGGATACAACGTTACTTGGCTCCCCCCAAGCGAAATTTCGATTTCCTTGAAAACTAAATTATGTTATTTACGAATTACGATACTAGCTAGCACTTATGGGCACTAATTGTTGACACAGCAAAAAAATCTTTTAAACTTGTTTCTTAGCGTATTCTCGCGGCTGTTTTCGCATTCATTGAGCCGCCTCGCAAAATCCACCTCAATTTACGTATAGCACAACTCTAATGTCATTCCCGACAAAATCGACACAAAAATTCAGTTAGCGAATGCGTAACCAGCAACAATCCTGGTGCTGCAAGCGAATGTCTCGCCTCTTAATTAAACTGTGCGTCGAGATGTCGTGGCGGACCACAAGGCTGCTGGCGTTCAGACAATCGGTCTGCAGGCTGCCGGAGTCTTTTGTCACTGCTAAGAGGTGACGCGAGGAGCATGACGCTGCTGTTGATGCGTCATGCAGCACCGAGTCATTGCGTTGTTGTTGTTGTTGTTCTCTTATTAATTAAGTTCATACGGAGAACGCAATGTTCTTTGAGAAATTCTGCGAAGGATTTCACATAAATGATGAGTTGAGTTGAGTGGAGTCCGGATCTCTATAGCCAGGATGGGGCTTCGTACAGTGAGACTTTGATGCCGTATTGTGCCACTTTATCGTGTCTTCCCACTGATCTCTATAGCCTGGATAGCGCTTCGTACAGTGAGACTTTGATGCCGTACTGTGCCACTTTGGGGCACCTGCTCCTGCTTAAAATTTTCATCAAATTCATATGCCTAGTATATGAACGGTCAATTTGGTGTAGAAATGATTTGAAATTTTTTGTAATTTTTTCACTTCATAATTATTGATGAGCGTAACGAGCGTAGCGAGTGAAGCGAAATCTTCAATTACACTTTACTGCTAAAAAAATCCGGAATGTTTTTTTTTTTGTTTTTTTTTTTTTTTTTGTGTTTTTTTTTTTGTTTTTTTGTGTGTTTGTTCGCACGATTCCGGCCAAACGCCAAAACGGATTTTGATGAAAATTTACAAGGACCTTCGTTTTCTCTGAACTTAGATCTGCCACGTTTTTGAAGCAAATCGGACGAGTAAATTTTGTGTTATTATGTTTTTACGAAATTTTTCAGTTTTTCCAAAACACGTTTTGCACTCTAGAGGCCAAGTATCTGAATATAATTTGACGAAACTTTCAGGAAATGTTGACCCTCACGATTTAATGTTTGTGTAAAAATTTCATTGTTGTATGTTAAGCACTTTTCTTGAAAATGGCGCTTTTATGACGATTTTTTAGCGTTTTTTCAGTTTTTTGCAACTTAAGCCACTTTATCTTCAAGCGATGTCCACAAAATTTACTGTGTACATTATAAATCGTAAAAAGAATATACTATATTAATTTGAACCAAATCATTTGAATAGTTTTTCTTTAAATCGATTTTTACGTTTTGAAATATTCAAATGTCATTGAGAAAACTGCTTAATTCTTACTGGACATGTTAAATTGATCATAAAAGCCTCTAGGCTATGCGCACACGCAATATAATTGCGTTGAGGGTGAGCGTAAATATTACGCTCATCCACAACACGATTATATGAGTGTTCGCATAGCCTAGTTGGTTTTTATAGCATAAAAAGTGAATGGAATTTGCTTTGAATACAACCGCATATTTGGGCCACCAAGATAGCGAAAATCTGGCTCCACTTTACCTGCCTTTAGCTGAATACTATGTGCTGTACAGGTTATCGAGACCACTTTTCAAATGAGTTAGCTGCTTTAGACACCTTCAAAAACGAAGGTCCATCGACAATTGTGAAAGGTCAGGAAAAGTCCTTGCTCAATTCCCATTGAACCCATTTTTTTGATTCAACGTTTTAACCTGAACTTTCTCGAAGTTTTTCTCATATCCTGAACATTTCAGAAAATGGACCTAACTGTTTATCACACTCACCTCTTCAATGACAGAACTTTATATGACTAAAAACAAATTAAATTAAACAATAAAAAAATATATTATAAGAACCATTCGATCAAGCTCTCATCGCCAAGTAACACGTTCCCTCGTAACAAATCGGCGCCAGATGATCGCCAGCAAGCAAACTCGATTAACCACCCTCTCCGAACTCAAATGACGTGTATAAAGCCCACGGTCATCCCTTACTTCCGATATCCCACTCACATTCACACCCGGCGCTCCAAGACATCCTCCTCGCCCCCGAAAGTCCTCGACATAGCGTCCGACCATAAAACTAATCTCGTCTCGGCTGACCGCATCCTACATACTTCGATATATCTCGAAGCCCAGCGAAACATCGCTGCCAGCCACCGATAGATGGCGCGCGTAATACGCAGACATCTATCACCATAAGGCAATCGCTTCGACCACCCCGCCCGTGGACACCTCGGCGTTGAAAGACGACAATCGCCCTTAAGGACACGGTGGACCATCAATAATGACATCCATTATCGTTTGGACGTGGATCTTCGTGCGAAACAAAGTAGACACGAGGCGGAGAGGGTGGCGCGGTGGGTCATCTTACGCTTGCCGCGATCACTTCGTCATCAATCCTCATTACCAGGGCCAGCAGACACTGTTTTATACACTTTGTACAAAAAGTCTCACGTCTTTGTTGTTTCTTTTTCATTTTCTTTTGGGTTTCTTGTGGTGGTGTTTTCTTTTTTGGTTCCTTGTCTGCTCTTTTGTCGGTTCAAGGCCTTATGAAACGAGTCTAGATGTGTATTGTTTTTCCTTCAGCCAACGTCGCCTTCGCAGCTCCGTTGGAAATACTTGCTGACTGAGAGTGACCGTCAATTGTCCATTGATATCGCACGACATGAGCTCAAAATCACCTGTCGATCACATTTTAGTCATAGCACCCTTATCAATACGGAGATACGCTAACAAATATCAACAGAGCTCCATATGAAAGCATGGCCAACAAATAGAGACTAAAGACTGCATTAATAATAATAATAATGGTTTTTTATTCCAGATTGATTATTACATTTGTAAAATAAGAACGTCATTCTTGGTATAAAATTACACGTTAAGATTATAATATTCACTTAATGAATAAAAACACTGGTCTAATAAGAACTTGGATTGCTTTAGTATTTTTGCCATAATATGCTGTTTTTTCATTGGATGAGTGGTTTTTCTTGAATCATACAGTCCGCAGTCGCTTGAAGAAGCAGAGAGAATTTCTCTGCGCAACGTTGCATGATTAATATTGGAAATACTTTTAACAGAAGCATCTTATGTACAGTAAATGACACTTTTTTGAAAATAAAAACGATTGTTTGGTGCTATTGACAATGTAAGCTTTGGCAACACGACGTAGCTTAGTGCATTCACTTTTTTTTTAACACACTTTTCTGATTTGAAGACAGAGTACAGCAACTGGAAAGTGTAAACAGCAATGAGTGGCAATGCTCCGATAACAGGCCATATGAATAAGTACAGAGCCATGTCCGAATTACGCCATCTTGATGTTTTTGAAGCGGAACTCGTGCCCGAGGGAACCCGGTGCGTTGCTCGTAATGCTATTTGAGTGGTCGACGGGTTATGTCGAGAATGCAAAGGTAACCGCGGCCGTCATCAACGAGAGCAAGCGAGACAGCGTCCAGGCCTCATCGAATGCGTGCGAGCGAGATGGCAACAGGGAAAGCATGTGTATGCCTGGCACATGGCTGCCGGCTAAGATATGGTGTTGAATTTTGATTGCGTTTTGGCCCCGGCTGGCGGGCAGTTGCTTCGGCGGCGGTGGCGGCGGTGGTGGCTGGCGCTAGGAAAGATTGAAAAGCGGATAAATCTATAACCAATATCATGTTAACAACCCGGCGACGGTGTTTGTCTATTTGCGAACATGATACGGACGCCCTCGGCGTGGGTGGGTTTCGGTTGCCGCCGAAAAACTCTGGAATGGTTCTTGGGAATAATAAAATATCAGTTACCGTTGGTCCGGATTGGAATTGCACTCAGGCATCTTAATATAGAAAAAAAAGAAATTGTTAGATTTCTGGGTAATTGATGACATGATTTAATTGGTTTATATCGATGTCTTACGTAAGATGTCCACATAAGATACGAAATAATGTAACAATTTAACCAGTTTCCCAGTTTCCCTTACTCAGTAGAAAAAAGATACAATTATCTTTTTGTATAGTTGACAATAGACCACTCTCGTGTTCCCGCCCCCCTGACGTCAAGATCCAAGATGGCCTCTGTTTGTGGGAAACAGTTTGTGGAGTCAACCCTGTTCTGTTTAGTGAGGGTTCTGTATCGACAACCGTGTTTTATAACGGTGCAATACTGTATGGTTGTGGGTGCAAAATCGATGCGAAATCCCAAATGTGTCATGCCACACTTGTGTCATTTTTTTAGGAGGCAGCATTGCGCCATTTCCAATGAAAATTTAACTGACCTTGAGTCTTTGAGGCAGTTCATTCCACCCTAATATGTCCACTAGCTTGCCTTCGCAATATTCTATATTAAAACTGTTTTAGTGAATACCCGATGGTGACATATGACCTCTTGCTACTCGAACTAACTGTGTGCAGGCCTCAATTACACAGAATTCTACAAATTATGGAACTTTGCGAGATTTTAGTAAATTTGTACTTAACTTTTGAAGTATAAACCGATTTCTCGTTAATCTGTTTATTCCGTTTAAAACTTGATGCTGGCTTTTGCATATTAATTTATCATGATACTTTGATATCTAGCTGGTTGGCAGTAGAGCGCAATACGAATTCTGAATTATCATCAAAGTTGTCTGGCAGATTGTGTGGAATTGTTCGCAGTCTGTGTCAAAAGGTCAGTCTGTGTAGGTTTTGCTTTATTGAAAAGCTTCAAGTCATCGGATGAAAATTGTATGGCATGAATTTTTAAATTCAATTATTGATAGAGAAACATACGAAACAAAGACAAGAGAAAATCAAAAGTAAGAAAGAATCGAAATGGCGCTGAAATGATAAATATTTGGGCTGCTTTTTCCTTGGACAGCTTCGCGTTTAGACAGCGATGAATCATCATTTGACTGATCGCCTAGAAAAAGTCATCCAGCTTGGGAAAGTTTTGTCATTAAAAATATTTTTGTCTTACATTTTCCTTTATCACACTCTGGTTCTATAGCAATTGGCACCACCCAAATGGTACGCTTCGGTTTTGCTACCAGGAACCAAATTTACCGCATGGTAAATCGATTTATAATAAAATCACTTTTTAGCTTCCCAAGATACGGAAATAACTGACAAGGATATTTTCATCGCCCTCTTTCAAGGGCACCAAAAAAACATTATGGCACAAATGGCACAAGAAAAATCAAACAATTTTCCGAATGATACGCAAAGCTATTCCAGCCCCAAAATTTTTCCTGTCGTATTGAAAATTTGGTTAGCGACAAGCACCTCTGCAACATTCCCCGGTCATAAATCGCCTCCGCGGCCTGTTGCTTTCTCGTGACGTGAACTTTGGACGTGTACGCGAAACTCATCTCGGCCTGAATATTTCACCAGCAGCAGCAGCAGCAGCAGCAGCAGCAGCAGCAGCAGCAGCAGCAGCAGCAGCAGCAGCAGCAGCAGCAGCAGCAGCAGCAGCAGCAGCAGCAGCAGCAGCAGCAGCAGCAGCAGCAGCAGCAGCAGCAGCAGCAGCAGCAGCAGCAGCAGCAGCAGCAGCAGCAGCAGCAGCAGCAGCAGCAGCAGCAGCAGCAGCAGCAGCAGCAGCAGCAGCAGCAGCAGCAGCAGCAGCAGCAGCAGCAGCAGCAGCAGCAGCAGCAGCAGCAGCAGCAGCAGCAGCAGCAGCAGCAGCAGCAGCAGCAGCAGCAGCAGCAGCAGCAGCAGCAGCAGCAGCAGCAGCAGCAGCAGCAGCAGCAGCAGCAGCAGCAGCAGCAGCAGCAGCAGCAGCAGCAGCAGCAGCAGCAGCAGCAGCAGCAGCAGCAGCAGCAGCAGCAGCAGCAGCAGCAGCAGCAGCAGCAGCAGCAGCAGCAGCAGCAGCAGCAGCAGCAGCAGCAGCAGCAGCAGCAGCAGCAGCAGCAGCAGCAGCAGCAGCAGCAGCAGCAGCAGCAGCAGCAGCAGCAGCAGCAGCAGCAGCAGCAGCAGCAGCAGCAGCAGCAGCAGCAGCAGCAGCAGCAGCAGCAGCAGCAGCAGCAGCAGCAGCAGCAGCAGCAGCAGCAGCAGCAGCAGCAGCAGCAGCAGCAGCAGCAGCAGCAGCAGCAGCAGCAGCAGCAGCAGCAGCAGCAGCAGCAGCAGCAGCAGCAGCAGCAGCAGCAGCAGCAGCAGCAGCAGCAGCAGCAGCAGCAGCAGCAGCAGCAGCAGCAGCAGCAGCAGCAGCAGCAGCAGCAGCAGCAGCAGCAGCAGCAGCAGCAGCAGCAGCAGCAGCAGCAGCAGCAGCAGCAGCAGCAGCAGCAGCAGCAGCAGCAGCAGCAGCAGCAGCAGCAGCAGCAGCACGCCAACGCTGTAGATTTATCGCTTTTAGGCGCCACCGAAACAATCTCATTCTTCCATAACACGTGGTCACGTTGGCCAACGATTTAGCGGCAAATTCAGAACCACTCAAGAACGCTAAAAATCAAAATTTTATGACATATTTTTTTTATGTCTGAAAGTTTTTATATCGTTTGATTTCTGTTACTAGCTCTTGGACAGTTGATATGCAGCCCACATAGCTTTGCGGAATGCCGAAGAAGTTGACAAATACACATGATCCGGTAAAATTGGTTAGTATATCGGCGGCTGATGAAATTCCGTGATTTTTCCTCATTACTATTATTCCTGGTGGTACAATAGCATGGTCCGCATTTCCAATAGCATTATCGTTAAACAGGAGTCTAAGAACTTAGCAGGCTTTCCTAACTCTATGGTAGCTCCGTGTTCATACCAGCCACTTGATTTCACTGAGTTGTAATCCGCTAATCAATTTGTGGTCGATTTCGATGACCTTTCTGTAACAAGGGTTACATTTGGTTATTACTATTCACTAGCATTTAGCTACATCTCGAACATTCCAGCAATATTGCATGCACTATGATCGGATATGAAGGGGGTTCAAAGGTGCCGACTATAGCAATTGTAAGGCTTTGTGGTTCATCAGACTGCAAGCCATTGGCAGAGCTAATTTAAACCCAGGCGAGAACAGCCGCCTGAATCACCCACCATTTTCATTAAGACACATAGCACTCAACAATATATCTCCAACTATCATTAAAACCAATTAAAATGTATAACAACGCCGTTAACGTTTTACTGTAGCAGCATTGTTACATTTCCTTGAATGGAAATATTTGAACAGACCTGATTTTTTCCCACAGAAATTGAATTACCTGAATCAAGGATCTGTGACTAATTTTACTATTTGGCAACGTCCGAGAGATGACGGAACGAAACAATTGAATTCAATAGCATTTGAATGAGTTTCGCGATGGAATTTAAAATCACATTTGCATCTTGCATGCAACTAAATCAGAACCCCACATCTATCGGAAAGCGTACTTAGAATTTGTTTAATTGCACGAAAATGTTATGCAATTTCGCGGATGAATCGGTGGAAATTGCAATTGCAACGCAATTCTCCAGTATATACTTTTGTATTTCTCGAATAGATTTATCGCGCTCGCTGCAACTATAACTTTCCTCCAAAAGTTTCCCTGTGCTCATTTTCGTTTTGTACTCAACGCTGTCGATAATTTTCCCTAATGAATTTCCACGAGCTCGAGAGCGTCACCTATAAATTAAGAGCAATAAATAACTTTCAAAACATTTGGCAGCAAAAAAAAAACTCGTAACTAAATACAAGCTTAGTTATCGCAAGCTTTAGTGTCGTCTCTCACATTTCACCCCTGGATTCACAGCTTGATTTGAAATTCTCCATAGAATTAAAATTAAATATTTAAATCAGCAATGTGGACAATTTGATTGCGCTCTTGCTTGCTAGCGGTGCTGCCCCCAAGTCCCAAGAGCTCGGTAAATGTGGTAACTACTTGGCGCCAAGCGAAACCGGGCTACGAACACACACAGTCAGAGATACATTTTTTGGTTTCTTATTTCTTTAACCGACCGCGACCAATCCCGCAGTGGGAAGTTATGTGTCTGTAGATAGCAACAGATAAAATTATAGGTGTGTTTTCTTTGGGCGGTCAGGTCACGATCGAGACGCCATCCGGCGGGCAAAATGCGAACTTACCCCACCGGATATGGTCCTGTAGCTTCCATACTAAGCAGCTTCCAGGGAAAATCTATTTTCCTGGATAAGGATGCGCGAAGAAGAGGCTCAGAACGGATCGAAAGCCGACACGATTTCAGGACTGACATGACCGAAGTCAAATGGATTAAGGCCCAGTCTATCTGCGACCCGTTTACTTCTTAAAAAACAGTTAATCCATGGCCATTGGCCTCTGCCATTGAGGTGTTTAGATATTTTGTTAGCTAACTGTTAAGTTACTAGCAAGCCACTGAAAAACTGGTCTTAATTTGTAAATGCTTTTCTTAGTTGTCAATGCTTGATAAAAATGTTAATATTACCTAATTGTTTATTTTATTTTGTTTCAATTAATCACAATTCTTGACTTGAAACATGTCACACCACAATCTTTTACTAACATTTGTATTTTTAACACTTTCAGACCTCGCACTCAAATTATGCTTCATACTTAAGGCGTACTTAAAGCTTGAGATTCTTGAGAATCTGCATTTTAATATAATATTCCTAAGCTACTGGAGTGAAAAAATATTGTATACTATAATGATATCAGCTCGTCTATTCGTGGTCAATTCGTTTTTAACGTGTGATGTGTTGGGTGTTGGGCCACGCGGGAATAACCACCCCCACCCCGCCTTAAATAAAACACCCTAGAACTTTTGCGTATTAACACGAAGATTTTCCTAACACGGGAAATAAATAAGTGGGTGGTTCATCTTCGGAAATTTGGTTTGTACAGTAAAAAAGTTTTGTCGCTTCTGCCCACCACGGGGCCACGTGGGAGTAACCACCCCTGCCTCTCTCCTACTGCCACAATATGGGTTTTAGCTGAATGAAACCCACATCGGAGGAATAAGCGTCCGCGTTGCTGCCACCACCTAGATTAGGTCTACGAAACCATGCCTTAAGGTGACCTATGGTGACCTTAAGGTGACCTATGGTGACCTTAGGTGACCATGCCCTAAGATGAGGCGAATTCTAGGGTAAGGGCAGTTATTTTACCAGAGCACGAAGTTGAATCTTAGCGTTTATTACTCCCCAGCTTACACAATGTTTATTATAAAATAAGTGATGTCGATTTGACAAGCCGGAAGGCGGACTTACATATTTAACGTCGAAGTGCTGAACGGCGTCCGTGAGAGTGCCGGGCGTCGTGAGCGATACGAGAGGGTCGAGAGCGAGGTGAAGAGAGAGAGCCGCGCACATCAAATGTGTCGCCTTTTATATGAGCACCCAATGTCATGTTACTAGGAAGAGTTGGTGTTTTTCTTCGGAAATTTGGTATGTACAGTAAAAAAGTTTTGTCGCTTCTGCCCACCACGGGGCCACGTGGGAGTAACCACCCCCGTCTCTCTCCTACTGTCACAATATGGGTTTTAACTGAATGAACCCCACATCGGAGGAATAAGCGGCCGCTCTCTGCAAATTTGCAGAGAGCACTTTCCCTTGACTTTCCAAGAAGTGGATCGATGCTATTGTCTATTTGCAATGACACTTCTGATAAATGCTGTTTGGTATGAGAGATATTTATAATATCTGACTCGAAGATCCTGGATTTTATGGCACTACCCTCTTCACAAAACGCTGATGAAACGACTCGTCAATTAACGAATTGCCAGAGCTCCGCGGTTGCGGTGATTTCTTAAAACAAGCATTCAGATGATTGGTTTCGGAAAATCTCGCCGCAGTCTCACGAAATTCTTATTATATTTAAATGTCCGACCATTTCGCCTGTCGCGTTTGACAAAATGAATTGAATAAACAATCATCTCACTGTCACTTCTGACGCGAGAATTTCGTTCCCAGGTTTCCTGCAGGGCTCCTTATCTCGCGGCAACTAATATAAATTACCTTCTCTTAAACTTCCGACCATTTTCTTTTAATTTTCCTTTAATCTGTCACGGCAATAAGAAAACGGCAAAGTATAAGTGGACTTTTCCTTCCTCTTAATAGACGCTATGCTAAGCAGGCTAGACTTCTAATTGTTGAGTCAAATCATGGTATCTTTTTTTTATAAATATGACAGTTAAAAGTGAAATAAAAGAAATAAGAGCAGCTTATAAGGAAATAGACCGAATGAAGTGGAGAAAATGGATTCTTCTTTACAAAAACAAAATATTTTTTGACACAGGAAATAGATGATTTTTGTTCCATGTTCTATTCATAATTTGTAGTTTCCTCTTTGCAAAACAATTTTGTTGCAAGTACTAATAAAAAAGACATCAATTTTTCCAGTAAATACACAGTATTTCCAATTGAAGGCACTCTGCTAAGCAAACCACATTAAAGACGACGAAACGATGTATGGATTTTCATTGAACATCGCAACGCGGGCAGCGAAACCAGCGGTCGTCTAGCCGTCTTAGGGGCGACTTAATGAAACCTTCGAGATAACTGCACCTCGTTTCTCGCTCACGACCACAAATTAAAGAAAATTGTAGCAATTTAGCGGAGCGGAATGAATCCCGATCGCACGAGAATCTCGCGTATGATTGCATTTTTCTGCGCAGGAACTTTCTAGCGAACAATAAAACAGGGCAAAAAATATATAAAGCTTTAGTAATGAAAGTAGTAATCAGCTCTTATAATTGAACGATAATCCAGCGCTCATCGAGGTTCGTGTTTTAAGATTACAGCAAAGCGGGAGATTCCATTCAACGGCCAATGTTCGTAAATACGTTAGAACATACGTAATACGTTTGACCGCTTTGGGCTTGCGTCTCTTTTTCGCGTACCTTCAACTCAAAAAAGTAAAGCCAAAAGACAGTTGGTTGCATACAGGTCTTATCATTTTCTCTATTCTGATTTGAAGTGGGTTTCTGCAATCAAATCGACCTATTACGTTCAGCGAAAGATGACGTAGATGCACACTAAAAGTACTGCCAATTTGTAAATAAATTAAATTAACTCAGCTATTTAACCAAGGGAGATGGGGCTGTCAGAACCCGAATTGCTCTACCTGGCTTTACCTGGTGGGTATCATGACGTCATTTTGATTGAATTATGGTAGAATGCAGTAGGCTCTCCGTTATCTCGTAGCTAGGTGTCGAAATATTTGAAGCTTTGGATTTACAAGTTGAGCGGTGTAGAGTTTTTGCTCTCTGCGTCCAGAGAGAACGTTTTAAGAGTTTTTTTTGCATTTTCGAAGCATTTAGACGTTAGTTAACCAAATTGAAATGCGGCTTTGGCATAAAATAAACTTAACCAGATAAGTGGTTTCTTAGATTTTCGTGAGACGTCGCAAAAAGTAATTAGTTTTGTAGCACAAATAAATAAATAAAACCCAAAGCAATTTGCGCTTACGTTTACGTACAACATATTCATAAATTTTCCTTTCATTTTTCTCCCCAAAGAAATGAGTGACATACTGAAAGTAGAAAAGCCCCAAATATATCGAAAGAATAAGTGTTAATTCGAAACGAAATGCAGTACTCGTTGTAATTATTTATTATTAGAAACGATATTTCCATTCAAAAATTTGCATCCGTACCAGAACTTTACCCGTAATGGATATTTCGTTTCAAAAAATAAATATCGAAACGAATTTTCAATTAAGAAGTTGCACTATTAGACTTGAGCTTACGTTTCGAATTGTTCCAAGAATTTTGAAGCTGCAACTCCTACACCACACAGAGCCTACCAACCCGCTGCCTGAACCACCTCACGTTTCTTACCAGATTCTTGACACCATCACTTAAGGGCAAAGTTCAAAGGTTTCGCCTTCTCAAGCCACAGGAGACTCGAGCAAGGGGCTAGCCACAGCGGGGATGTGGATTAGCAAAGCAAGGAGTGTGTGCACCCTGGGATATGGCTAAGGATCTGGGCTTATAACGCCCGCCGGGGCTCGCTAAGGGCAGAAAAATCCTCGACCTTATTTCTCAGATCCACTAAAGCATCTCGGTGATCAGATTGGTTGCTTGGTATTCTGGATGATCGCCGCCGGTCTGGGGAATTATCTGCTTCGCTCCTTGCAGGTCAAGACGTTGGCTGTCGATTTGCCGAGCGTTTTTTGCGCATTTTTGAGCGTTTTTTGCGCATTTTGAACGCTTTTGGCTGAACTGTTGTATGGATTGGAACTGAAAATATTATGTTTGGAAAGTCAAACGTATTGGATGACAGCTCATAAATTATCTGCCAAATTTATCTGGTGTTAGATAGCGTTTTCTTTTTATAAACTAAGCATGTTCTTGAGAAAATGTGAAAGACATTGTATTTGGTGGTAAACAGGGTAATTTATTCCTCAAATATTTGTTATCCCCGATTCAATTGATTGAATTCATCTTTTTGTTTTCCCAAGGATATAACTTCGCTGCAGATTTATTGCTAGCCGTATGGAACGAATGAGAAAGAAGATAAACCTTGTAAATCAAAGTTAAATTTGCTTACTAAACGAAAGTAATTCTTCGGCAAATAAAACTGGCTCTGAAATGCTTAAAAAAAATCACTGGATGTTCTAAGAGCGCGGTTATTTAAACATCAGTCCCTTTTATGGGAAAACAGTTAAATTTCCATCATCAAACTTTATAATGCATTAATAAAATGCCAGAGGAGCAAAAATCAAAATCTCTTGATAGAGATGGTGATAGATGCTTCTAAATTCAGTGACTGTCACGAACGGGTTTGCCTGGAAGATATGGTATCCAATTTGGACATTTTTACATTCATTTAATAATCAGACTATATGGTATTTAGAATGAGATTTTTGCTTAATAACATTCCGTCACTGCATTATTGTTCTGAAAATAAATGATGCGCACGAAGCAATCATCCATTTATTTCAAACAGTAATGATCAAATATTAACGCGACGCTCACACGACAACGACGGCTTAATAATGTAACATGAAATAGCATCGCCATGCAGTCGTCGCAGTATGAATCGAACAACCCTTTTCGCTCAGCGCAGTTTTCATTATTTTCATGACCTACTACAAGCGCAATAACGAATCCACTCCAAAATTACATCATTATCAGTTTATCAAAGCATATTCCAATTCGACTGAACAATTGCAATTTTTCAAACAAAACGGCAAATCATTTGCGTTCTTCACAAAATGACGGAATTATGCTCGTTTTTTTTCTACTATATATTCTGTTCCAATTTCCTTCAAAATGAATGTCTCTATTCCTGCGTTTCGTGCCTCCAGCTTTAACTAGCCCTAAAGCTTAGTGCTGTTAAAGAGCATTTAAGCTCTCGCCACAAAACTTTGGGCATAGTTTGGTATTAGGATCATTTTTCAAGTGTGATTTTCTCATACCCGCCGTAGTGGAGTGTTCGTTCATTTGGCTGCATTGCAGCTGAGAGGCTTGGATAGTCGTTGTCTTGTCTCTCCCGAGACCATGTTTTACCATTAAGATATTTTAAATTTCGTGGAAACATTTAACATGCGCTAATTGATAAGCATATAACAAGTGAAACAAATTTTCAGTCATATATATGTTTTTTTTACTGCTCGTTAAGGCTTTACACCCTGAACGCGTCAATTAATGTTTATGAAATATGTATGGATAAATGCAAAGTTAATAACACTGCATCTCATATTATTGTCATCGCATTCCATTATTTACTTCTCTCATGAATCTACATTTTTTCATACTTTTCTATGCCAATTTCTGAATCACAATAAAATCATTCTTATTGCTCATCAACAATTTTTTAAATGCATTTCTTAATTGCATATTGTTTTAATGTGTACTATTAATACAGGATTACATTTTAATAACATAATACACAAATACCCACATAACCCAGCTTGCGTGTGGGAAAGGACACAGTGAAATGTCATATTATTTCACACAATATTGCAGAATAACCTTTTGCAAATTGATTGCTCAAAGCTAAAGTGCGAAGGCCTAGTGGTAAAAGAATACCTCATCTCTAGGCAGCGAAACCAGGTGTGGTCCAGGTATCCTAGTCTTGCAACCCTTAAAGATATCACAGCGTACCGACTTCGCCACCAGGATATGAGACAGCAGCAGCAGACAGCCTGGGGGTTGGGGGGCGGAAGGGGTGGCTGTCGTCAATCATTGTTTGACACAAAATGGCGTCGATCAGAGACAAAGTCACGTCTCAGGACGATGTCAGAATGTGTCGATGAGTTATTTCGCCTCGTATAAAACTTCAGTGGCGATGGTGGCGGGGAGGGGGAAATCGGGGGTTGTGCCACGCTGATTTTTCGGTGGGGGTTGACATTTCTGAAATTTTCTGGGGTCTTTGAAATTTCTTTCTGTAATGACCAATTATTTAACGAGATAAGTGTAAGTGGAGGAGATGTTCGGAAACTGATTACCAGTGCGAGTGTACTAAAAGCTGAAATTCCATGATCTGTTTGGTCCAAATAAGAAACCCTGAGGTCCATTTTATGCAACCGGTTGCCAAGAATGGAGCGATTGTAGGCCTTTGCAAATTTTGCTGTATCTTAGAAAAAGTATTTTTATTTTTGCATTCAGCCTGCTAAACTTTGAAAAGCTTTAACACCTTGTTAATGTTTTATTTCAAAACTTTACATTTTATCCTCCAAGAAATCCAGGTTCTGAAATTGGTTATAATAATGGCAACTGATACGTACCAATAACAAGAAGTCCAAACTATTATGCTTGTTCATAGTTAAAGGTTGCATCAAGATTAAATAAAATCCAAGACTAACTTTTTGCAATCGTGATCTGCTCACTCCATTCGACCCACCATCACGCCACAAAAACTACCCTAAAGAATCACCGCGTAACTTAACACCCAAGTCTCTTATTTCAAGGAAAGTTGCCAATCTTTTGTCACGTGTTCCCCACGCGCTCTGCACACTTTCCCTTCTAATCTTTTTGAAACACTTCCTTCTCGCTTCCTTTGTTCAACGGCCCACATTTCAACCATTCTCGCGCTCACTCGCACGCGGTCACCAGTCCGTGCAGCCGACTCTTTCCCTCCTTTCACATCAACCCTCTTTTCTTTCACCAACAATTCGCCCGCCTTCCTCTCTCTTTCTCTTAACATACATATAATATGAAATTTCCTTCTCTCTTTCTTTTGTGATTGTGAGAGACTAGACAGTATCTCGTGCATATAAGAACGTATTTGACGTAACGTGGTGGTTGCTACGGTAGCTTCATAGTTCTTCCTGCCGCCGCCGTCTTACTTAATGAGATCATGATAGATGGCGCCCGCATAGCGGTCATTTTTTCATCCCCAACTGGAAACGGATAGCGCTTTATTTCAGCTAGTTCTTTTGGATTTGTTCTACATTGTCGAGGGGTTGCTTCATTATGACGCAATTAATATCTTTGACAGACGGCTGTGGATTCGTCGGGCGCCTTATCACGGGGTGGCATTTTGACATGAAGCCAGTAGCAAAAAATACATATTGTTAACTTGGATTTGTTGAGAGGGATGTTTGTAAGGATTGTTTTAATTGGCTGCGATTCATAGAAATTAATAGAAATGTAAGCAATTATAACGTCTTACCACTAAATTACATTATATCTACTTAATAATTAACATTTTAATTTGGTTTTCACTGGTGGCAAGCCGTTGATTTTTGTTGATTTCTTAGCTATAACCAATAATTGACGTATCATACATATTCACAGAAATTCACATACAAAGAACTACATATAAAAAATGAAATTATATTTTCATTATAATCATTATAACAACACATAGTTTCACTATAAATATACATAAAACGAACACAAATACTACTTGTTTTAAGAGCTGTCTTTGCCATGTTCTTATTTCGGTTGAAAACAAGTCATTTTTGTGTTACCTCTTCAATCGGTTTGATAGAATCTTGGGCAGTTCTGCACGGTATTCCTGCATGTAACAGAAATACGGCCCTAATACTAAACATACATAGAAATTAATTTGAATCTTCGCTATCCCTTACTACAAAAATATTTGAAATTTTTTTTGTTTTGTTAAAATATAGCATATATTTCATCTGGCAAGAAGAGAAACAGTCTAATCCCTTCCACGTCCATGTGTTCACGTTTCGCCAACAAAATTCATTGGCAAACCAACTTCTCACACGTCGCTCTGTTTAATAGGAAGATACGCGAAACAGCGAGGCGGGAATGAAAAGTTCACGCGAGTTATCAAAGAGATCATGGCGCAAAAATAAATGAATCACAGTGCACAAAGCAATCCATCAGGAAGGGAAGACGTCCAAACATATCGCATTCCGTGCCGTATGGTTTCCTTCGTTTTTATCAACATGCCAGAGCCTGAATTTCAGCACTATTTCACACTTTCCTTATAGCAAATATCGTGTTTACAATGGCCCAGCGAAGAGGTCTTTCCCCATCTCACATCCCAGGGACAGAGAGATTGTATTACGCAAATGATGATACTAAAATCAATATACCATTGCACTCAATTTGTTGGATAAGGTAACGGTACCCACTCTTTTCAAGAGAACTAGGTCTCGAAATGTGAAACATTTTTCCTGGGCAAAGCTGCCCATAAAATGCCAATTAACTTTATTTCAATCGTTTGTTGGCGCATACCAATTTTTGTGTTACTAAAATTTAGCGTTGATACCTATAGGTAACCGTAACTATCCGCAAATCAAATTCCACAGTAAACAGTATCAGCAACAACTCGAAAAATCTGCATGCTCAACAAATGCCACAAGTGAATATTACACTAAAAGGAATCGTTAACGAATTATTGAAATTAAACACAAACAAAGCCAGTGGACCTGATAATATGCACGGAGCTATTTTAAAAAAGACAGCGGAGGCGAGTTCAAAATATATTCACAAAATATTCGAGCAATCCTTAAACTTAAGCCGAGTCCCCCAGCAATGGAAGCTGGCACACGTTACTCCAATTTTTAAAGATGGAGATTCTTTAGAAGCATCGAATTATAGACCAATCTCAATAACTAGCATAGTTTGCAAAATTCTCGAGCACATAATTGTGAGCAACATGATGCAGCACCTAGAGACTAATAACCTCCTTTACGCACGTCAGCATGGTTTCAGACAGGGAGTCTCGTGCGATACGCAGCTGATTGAACTAACACAAGACATTCTTACATGGGCAGACCAAAATAACCAAATTGATATAATTTTTATGGATTTTAGCAAAGCTTTTGACAAGGTACCTCATAAAAAACTAGTCGGAAAACTCATAAACTACAAAATAGATCTTAAAGTCATCAAATGGATCGAGGATTTCCTAAATAACAGAAAACAATCAGTTAAACTTAACAACCGCGTTCTGTCCAAAGAGCTAAAAGTCCTTTCCGGAGTCCCTCAGGGAAGTGTACTGGGTCCTGTATTATTTAACTTATATATAAATGATCTTCCTGAAGGGTTGATATCAACAACCAGGCTGTACGCAGACGATTGTGTCGTGTACAGGAAAATTGAAGATGTAAATGACACAACTACGCTACAAAATGATATCACTCTAATCCAAGAATGGTGTAAAACATGGCAAATGAAATTAAACATTAAGAAATGCAAGTATATGACTATTAAAAAATCAAAAAATATTGAACAGGACATAAATTATGAAATTGAAAACCATATACTGGAAAAGGTAAACTCTTTTAAATATCTTGGAGTGTACATAGACTCAAATTTGGACTGGAACATACACATAAACTATATAATAAAGAAAGCCATTAGAACCATAAACTATATGAGACGAAGTGTATGCAATACAAAAGAGGAAACCAGAAAAAGAATATACTTGGTCATGATAAGACCACTACTGGAATATGCAAGCTCTACTTGGGACCCATATAAAGTTGGTTTGTGCAACTCAATAGAAATGGTCCAAAAGAAGGCAATACGTTTTATCAAAAACAATTACTATGATTATATGGACTTTAGCGTTACGGAAGAAATGCACAAACTCGGAATATCTTCACTTCAAAATAGAAGAAATAAACACCGTTTACTTTTGATGTACAAAATCGTCAAGGGAATTGTCAAAATTGATAAAAACTTATATCTTGACCCACCTAAGTATCGATCGAGAAATGACCACTCTTTTAAGATAAATCCTATAAAGACAAAAACAAATATCTACGCAAATTCTTTTTTTCCAAAAACAATCTCTGATTGGAATAAACTGCCCCTTACAACTCATGTAATGGACAGCTTAGAAAATTTCGACCATTTCCTTGATCTTTTTTACAACTAAAGGCAATGTAAACGTTTGTTTATTTATAGTTGTATATATATATATATTTATTTATTTATTTAGCTTAATTAGTTTATATGTATTTATATATGTATTCATTAATGTTCATTAGAATGTATTTATATTAATCCAGACTCTTTTCTGTAATACCCCGCAAGGGGTCCTAGAAAAAAAAAACAAAAAAAAAAAAAAAACTATCACACTAATTGTCCATTTAGTGGATTTATTAAAGTACCCAAGTGCTATTACTTGACTTGAGAGTTTACTGCAATAATATTAATCTCAAAAACACGGTATTTTGTTATGTTCACAAAAGATCAAACCCGATATTAAATACCACCATCAAAAATAAAGATCTATGCATCCATTAGACCATACTGAAGGTGATGCATACTTTGAATCAAAACATGTCGCATTTTCCACCACCGCCGTGCTAGCTGAAGCTTGCGGCAGTCTCTGAAACTGTCATCTTGCCAGCTTCCGATAAGATAGGTATATATATATATACGAACCACACCGTGGGATACAGATAGAATACGGATCTAAGAAGATTAGATTCTTCAGGGCCGCTCAGCAGGAGACATTCCACCCGCTAAGCCTACCCATTTCCATCATCATGCCCCGACAGAGCCGCGCCGGAAAATTCGGTCACACGCACTTTTCCGCATCTCGAAGTTAGCGCTAAAATACGATAAATCTTTTCTCCGAAAAGCGTCTATATATAGAGTGAGGGAGATACGTCTTTCAACACTCTTCTTAATTTCATTGGAGATTGAACTGAAAATTTTGTTTGATCCATTATATAGAAAGTTTCACGTGAAGTTCCTTTCGATTGCGTTGCTTTTGAAGGTTTTATCATCATCGTGCGCCCGGTTCTGGAGAATTAATCTTCAAAAGTGCAAATTGAATTGCGTTTCAATACTTGTGTGAAGAACTTTCACGCATTGTACGGTCATGGCGATAAGTTATGTGCTCGTATGCACCGCGACGTCATTGAAAATATACCTTAAATAAAATGGACTGTCTTTTCAATCATAATCTTTAATCAGCATGCATATACGTAGCAAACATATATTTAAAATTGTCATTAGTGAATAAAAACAGTTGTCCATTCGCTTCACAATCAACCCAAGAAAGCTTCGTTCCGTCGCGTTTCTTTCTCCGTTGATCATCAAATGATTTCACCGACCGCCTGTTCTTGATCGAATTCGAAGTCTCACTCGGTTGTATTCGCCGAAAACAAACGAATCGCGGACTTCTTCGACATCATTATCCCAGCTACAGAGTTAATGTCAATTTGATCTCCCAATGTCTGCGTTAGCTCCGGTCAACTGCTCCAGACAAGATTGATAGCGACAGCTAACCGTCTAGCAAAAAACAATCGCTCTCTTTTATCCGATTCCGTTTTTTTACTTGATTTTCCTCCGCAGTTTTGGAATCTGACATATTTTACTTTGTTTACCCTCCTCATAACAAACAAGATGAGATCAAAAAACAGTTTCGAAAGCGTCGTTAAATCATCTGTTCCGTGACAAATAAGTGATAATTCAGAGTTTCTTGTGAGCTGGCTTGTTTTCTGGACAAAAAAGTTATTCTCTTGCCATCCGAACGAGTAGAGTGACTTTAGCTGCTGAATTTCCCCGCTGGAAAGCGCTGGTAGCTTGTCGAGTGACGTGCTGAGCTCTGTGGGGAAAGCCTCGAACTTCATCGACCGCGATACAAACGGAGGAAATGCTTGACAGTCGGAAACGCACATTGAAGTGAATCATAACTCGTTTTTTATGGCTGAAATATCTTATATCCTTTTTTCTGTAATGTTTCTCTGTTTTTTCTGGATTGTATTGATTGGGTTAAGTTAAGTTAAATTCTGTTGCCTTGGCGTAACTTCATTTCTTTTCCACGATAAAATTTCATAAAAGATGAACTTTGGCAAAGTATAAAACTCACATGACGGTCATAGAATGATTTTATTGCCGTAATGAGACGGGGCCGTATCGAAATATCGTGACTGGAACTGTTCTCTTCCTGTTTCATGTTGTCGTCACTAACCTTGTAAGGCGAAGCGATCGAAGGCAACCTTTGACATGTTCGAGCAGCCAGAAGCAATTTAAATCCGACAGGAAATTGATGAGACATAGATTCCCTTTCGCCAATTTCACGGGCAAATATCAGCTAGCAACTCATGTCAGATTGAATTACATCGCATCACGTTGGTGTATTTTATTTGCGAGAAATCATCACAGTGAACTGAACTCGATTTTGACCAAAATATATATGAAATTGATCGATACAACCGGAGCTATTTCAACTAATCAGCAGTAAAAATAAAAACTGTATCAGATGAAAGGGAAAACTTTCACACGAAAAAAAGTTGCACTAGTTTACAAGTTGAAGAGATGAGGGTAAAATACCCAGTTTATTCAGCTGTATTGTCGTCCTAAAACAAGGAATTATCCATTGATATGTGAAATATTTGGGAAATCCCTTGCTCCGTTTCCATTTTACAGGCATTTTTGGTTCAACTTTTCAACCTCTGCTACTATACATAAATTTCGTGCGGTTTTTGTCATTTCCTGAACATTTTTTAAATAAATTTTACCTCTTCCACTTCAATTGTCCTCCGTATAAAATATAGTAGTATTATTTTGATGTGTTTCTTTTAAATGTTGAATGCACCAATAAGCTTTCTGTAACTTTCAGATGTGACATTGGCATTATAAACGCCGCTCTCTTAGTTGAAATAGTGTGATATGTGTGTTCCATCAAATTCCATCTATACATTGTGAATATCTTCCTCGCATGATATTGAAACTTCAAGCCAGTGTTTCTACGTGCTTGCAGGAGGCTCGCGGTCCACCTCGAAGTACTCGGTGCTGGTGTTCATCCACGGCGAGTCTTTCGAGTGGAACTCGGGCAACCCCTACGACGGCAGCGTCCTCGCGAGCTACGGTCACGTGATACTTGTCACAATCAACTTCCGGCTCGGCATCCTAGGCAAGTGTTTGTAGGTGATTCTTTCGTTGCAGTCAAGCAGAGTGTTTATGTGGATGCGTGCTTTGATCGGTTTCAGGTTGTACAAAATACCTGGACCATCACAAATCTAGTCATCAAACAGACCGGGTCATTTTTAATACCGCACATCGATCAAAATTTAGAGCAAAACCATTCCAGTGACTTTATTTCTGATTTGGTTTGTTAATTTTCAAGGTACAAATCTATTTTACTGATTGAGTTGTATAAGGTTTAATTTGCTTATGTTGAGCGTTACAGCTAAGAAATACTGGTAAAGAACTCTGCATTTCGGGAAAAAAATATCGATTACACCCGTACCTACAAATTCTGTTTGTTCTTTATGCTCTATGTGTTCTATGTGTGATGTATGTTCTTTGCGTACGTTTTGTATGTTTGTAGCAAGTTCTGTTCTGAGAATATACGTTCTGTAGACAGGACTTTTTTTTTGCACTGCAAAACCTCAAACCTCAACCTCATATACAGATTAAATCCATAAAAATTTCTGTTGTCCAAGCCAGCGACTGGTCCGGACAACACTATGATACAAGAAAAATGTGTCTATTTTGCTATTTTTGCCATTAAAATTGTAGGCCGTAATTAGTGGAAACTAATCCCCCGAGCAGACCATCAAACATGATAGTATAGCAACAAATTTTCTATTTTTTTCTCTATCTGAAACTTGCCACATCCAATAACAAGTCAGCCACAATGAATCGTCGCGCTTTTTGCACGAATTTAATGAAAGGCTAATGCTGGCTAATACCCACCACAAACTCTGGTGCAATCGACATACGAGTATGCAGGTTTTTCTGTACGAGCGCGTGGTTGGGACCGATGAATGAATAACGAGGAAATGACACGTGATTATTCCCACACTCACACACACACAAGTACTGGTCTAGCTTGATAATTATTTAATCCTGTCCGGGTTTTGCGATATTCATCGAGTGGAATATATGAAAATAATTGGCTCTTACTGCTCTATAAAACATGGGACGTATACATTGATGCATTGCAGCGAATGGTAAATGTATTCCTATGTTTTTTATAGGTACACTCGGACACAAAAATAATATTTTTGTATCTATCTGGCGTTGTGAATGGAAGTGGAGATTTATCTGTAGTTGTGTTTTCGTTGTCTACAAATATCTGAGGTGGAGTGTCAAAGCGTGCGATTTTTTGTTAAATTTATGATGTATGGTTTGGAGAGTCCAGATTTCTAACATTTTATTGGCGGATATAAACATGCTTTCTGAAGTGACTGAGATTTTCACGTGATGAAAATGTGGTTAGCTTTTGAAAACTGTGTCCGCATTCCTGTAACCTTGAGTGAGTGTGAAGTTAGTTCAACTCTTAGACAGTCGGCATCAGATTTTTTATACGCGTTGATTTATAAATAGTATACTTTGTTTATTTATAAGTTGGGGTAAGATAAGATTGATAAGATAGGAAGGTAGAAATTACTTAAATTCTTTGTGATCTTTCTACACCACACCAAAATATATTATGTGCAATTCATGCCAACAAATCATGTCAAAAACATATCCAAACGACAACGGATTTCCGCGAGCCGTCCACTATCAAAAGTGTACGTGGAGTTCTTAAAATAAAACACAGCGTTCAATTCTTCAGGATAATATTATCTTCCCCTCGGTTACTTTTACTTGTGATGAGAGTTTGAACAGTTCCCGTCACTGAAATCAGAACGTCACTGTCAGACCCTCTACTAAAACTGCATGGTAATTTTCATTAATTTGTGCAAATCATTGATAATTTTTATCTTTCTCATCGAAATCATGTTGGTAACATGCTCAATTATAATAATTATTTCATTTAAATAATAGTAATGTTATATTCTTATATTTTGTTGCTATCAACGAGAAATGCACTTGTTGCTTTCTTGCCGAATGCTACAGCCTAGAATTGCAAGAAAATAACGCAAGCTTCTGAAAATTTTGAAAGTTATTGTCTTTAGATCACTACCAAAGATCTAAAATTACAATTTCCGGTCAAAAAGGTTAAGTCTTTCAGTACGGAAGAAAACAGATGCCTGTCACCATGAAGATGCAGGTTATCCAATCAACTGGACACTATGCTTTTGCCCCCAATCCTACGTCCAGATAACATCACACCGCCAGATGCGACCACTCTTCTCTCACGTCCAATTTCCCGCAGGTTTCCTCAAGCCCGGCATCGGCGAGCACACCCTCAGCAACTTCGGCCTGCTGGACCAGATCGCGGCGCTGCAGTGGGTCAAAGACAACATCGCTGCATTCGGCGGCGACCCAGGCAGTGTGACCTTGATGGGTCATGGCACCGGCGCCGCCTGCGCCAACTTCCTTGTCGTCTCGCCGGTGGCTAAAGGTTATAAGGCTCTTGCAGTGTGATTCTGGGCATTTTTTTAAAGCGAATTATCCGTTCCTAAATTGTGTCCGTACAGGGAGTCACATCCGGGCTTATCACTTTGCCCGGCTGGCAAAATTGACAAGCTACGCAATGCTACACGGGCAACCAGCTGTGGAATGTATACCTAGTGTAATAACGCTGCATAGTAGAACTATAACGGCGTTGTTGTACGTTTTATTGGATTGAATTATATTCCGTAGATATTCCCTGTTGATTGTTCTTTTTACCAGCCAAAATGTGGGTGATTCAGGCGGCTGTTCTCGCCTGGGTCTAAATTAGCTCTGATGCAGTCTGATGAACCTCTAAGCCTTACAATTGCTATAGTCGGCACCTTTGACCTGCTAACTCATATCCGAGCATAGTGCATGCAATATTGCTGGAATTCGTGAAATGTAGCTAAATGCTAGGGAAAGAGTAATGCCCAAATGAAACCCTTGTTACAATAGTATTAAGTTTGTTCTGGCAAATCAAATAAACTGCATATCATTAAACAGTTATTTGCCTGTGTCGCCATAATTTTAGTAATGCTGGTACTATATTTCACCCCTGTAAACTATCAAACTAACTAACTATCAAACAATGAATCTCGGTAAGGTGAGAGATCCGGGATCGACTACCGGTACGGTACACCTTCGGAATGGATATTTTGTTTCCAATTAGAGTAATTTCCGTGGATATAACGATTAATAATGCACTTTGGTTCCAACCAACTCTAAAACTTGGAAATTAATAGCCAGCATTCGGTTCATTATGATGCCCAGCAGCATTAACTTAGAGCCCCCAAAAGCCTGTTAGTGCCTTTAAGTGCTCGATATCCCTTCGTCATGTGCTCAACGCGTTTGGACGCTACAGCGGAGTTGCCAGACTTATGATATTAAACCTCCAATTTTAAATATCAAACATTTTTTTCGAGGCTATCGCTTGTGCTTTGTTAGTGCCTATTAGTGCTCGATATCCCGTCGATAATGCTCAAAAAGTTGAACTTTTGACCTTGGACGGTGTAAGTAAACGGACCCCACTTGGTGGTTCATCATCGCTATCATCGCTACCTATCGCAAATTATCGTTTAGCGATGATGTGTTCACCTTGCGTTCAACTCACTTCCGTGCGTCTGCATCTCTGTCGCAGGGCTGTTCAACCGAGCCATCTTGATGAGCGGTACCGCGCTCTCTGACTGGGCGCTGACGACCAACCCCATCAAGTTCACCATCCAGGTGAGGGCTTATATTCACCAGCTTCTCCCTTGGGACATTCCTTCTAGAACGGTTGCATTTTTCAGCGTGTTTGAAACACTTTTAGACTAAGGGATCTGATATTTTATGTATACTGAAATTAATATAGGATTCGGCTCCAGTTCTTTTACTACGACTTATGGCACATCTTATGAAAAACTAGGACATCTCTTCTGAAAGAGTTGTAGCAAGGTTTCATTTTTAGCTGGCACAGGTTTCATGCTACTTTATTAGGAAAATAATCCCTATACTAATATTATCCCTGTGGTTCGGTATGTTTTCACCACTTTCAGACATGTCTATGCACGCCTAAAGTTCTCAGCCTATTTTTATGAAATTTTGGAAACGCACTCGATACATCATAAATGGGTGCAACGAGGGGGTCTCGCTGCGGTTTGACCAAAATGGGCCCTTTTTTGGGGGGGTTCACCTACCAAATTTGGACTTGGAGGATTGAAAATTTATACCCGTGTAGCAGCGACCATTTTCAATTCAAATTGAAATTTTCAAATCAGCCAGCCCAAAATTGGGCCCTTTTGAGGGGGTCATTTAGCAGAAACAAAAACTTGCGATTACACTTGGCAGTTATTTTCCTAACTTTATGAAATTCTGGAAACGCACTCGATCACACATTCTACAATCCACTGTTGAGGTTTCGCTTCGGTCTGGCCAAAATGGGCCCTTTTTTGGGGGGGTTCGCCGGTCAAATTTGGACACATAGAATTGAAAATTTGTACCCGTGTAAAAGTGTTCATTTTTAATTCAAACCTATAATTTTACATCCGCCAGCCCAAAATTGGGCCCTTTTAGGGGGGGTCTTTTCACAAAAACAAAAACATGCGACTCTACACTTAGCAATTATGCTCCTATCAATATGAAACTTTGAAATCGAACTAGATCCAACATTCTACACCTTACTTATGGGGTCTCGCTACGGTTTGGCCGAAATGGGCCCTTTTGGGGGGGGGGGGGGTTCAACAACCAAATTTGAGCATCTATTTTTATTACAAATCCACGACTTAAAATTAGCCAGCCCGAAATTGGGCCCTTTTTTGGAGGTGGGGGGAGGAGGGGGGGGGGGGGGGGGGGTCTTTTCGCAAAAACTCCCGACTTGCGGTGTGGGCATTTTGGAAGATATTGAAAAGTGCATGTCCGTTGGTAGCATGGTAAAATTGCGCTCATATTGACATTATTTCCCGTCAAATGTATGAATTTCTTAAACTTATTTCGTTGCGTTCAACGCTGACAGCTAGATGAGCGCTGTGGTCTGTTTTTGAAGTACTTTGTCCAAAAACACATGGCCCCACCAAGTGCATATAAAACATCGTGGAGAGAGGGGGCTCGCTACAGCCAGCCGCATTTCGGGGAAGTCCCGTGATTACGCAACTGATCATACACATTGAGCTTTTTTTTTGAGCACATTTAATTGAAACTAAAAATGAATCTGAAAATTACTGACGATATTGTGATTTGTTTTCGTAAGGCGTCGGTATCGAGAGTTCGCGAACATTGGTCAACTTTGCGCGTTATGACACCAATTTCGCGTTGGTTCGCGAAAAGCAGCAAACACACAGCAAACATAGTAAACATCAACCTTCAATCATCATCCACCTTAACTAAAATCCTTAAATTTGGCTCCGCGTAATTCTTTATAGAAATTGCGAAAACGCGATGAAAACGCGTGGGTCAAGTTGCGTTGTGTTCGTGCCACTGGGGACTTGCGCGCTGCAATATTTAGGCAGCGATTTGAGCAGGGCTTGATAGGGCTTTGATAGGGCTCGAAAGGGCTTGATTGGGGTTCACGCGGCCGAAATTCGTCCAACTTCGAGACAAAATTCGAAGCAATTCATCGCCTCTGGCTTGAAGTTGGGTTGGGTCAGGAAAGGTAGGATTTTGGAGGGTGGTGGGGGTGGGGGGGGGGGGGTGAGGAATTCTGCAAAACCATTCCTGAACCAATTGATGGTGGACGTCTGTGTACCTGAGTCACGAAAACATATAGCCATCATTAGTAGTACCCATAAGTTCGCATTTGAGCAGTGAATATGTAGATAAACACGAAGTGTTAGGTAAGCGTGGCAGAAGGGTCAAAGACTAATTACCGGAAAACAAATCAACACAAGAAACAAATATCACCTACAGGGGGCGAAGCCCCCTGCAAGGGGGCCCTACGCAGAGGAAGGTTGGGAAGTTGGGTTGGGTCAGGAAAGGTAGGATTAGTGGTGGGGGGGTGGGGGGAACTCTGCAAAACCATGGTTGGGAGGTTAGTTTGGGTCATGAAAGGAAGTCATAGAAGAAACACGTGTAGCGGCACGTGAGAACTCATGCTTCGGCGACACCACACCACTCGCTTTTCTTGGATCAGCTACTGATGGAGGACGCATGTGTACCAGAGTCATGAAAATATATAGCCATCATTAGTATTACTTTAAAGTTCGCATTTGAGCAGTGTATATGAAGGTAAACACAAAGTGTTAGGTAAGCGTGGCAGAAGGGTCAAATACCAATTACCGAAAAACAAATCAACACAAGAAACAAATAAAACCTACAGGGGGCGAAGCCCCCTGCAAGGGGGCTCTACGCAGAGGAAGGTTGGGAAGTTGGGTTGGGTCAGGAAAGGTAGGATTAGTGGAGGGGTGAGGGAGGGGGATGGGAAAATCTGCAAAATCATGGTTGGGAGGTTACTTTGGGGCAGGAAAGGAAAACATAGAAGAAACACGTGCAGCGGCACGTGAAAACTCATGCTGTGGCGACACCAAGCGATGGTGGACATCGGTGTATCTGTGTCACGAAATGAAACCCCCCTCCTTTAAGCAACACCCAACAATGAACAGGCGGGCAGAGAACATGCAGAAAGGCACTAATTGTTGGGCAAGGGGAGTAGCAAAAAAAACGCACGAAAGGCAGGAAAGGCATCAGGAAACAAACAACACGGTTGGGTTGGGAGGTTGGTTTGGGTTAGGAAAGGAAAACGGGAAAAAAATGTCCTAAGCATTACATGCACTAAAACCCGTCTGTCCTAAAGTCAATGTTTTTGCTTTAAAAATAATACGCAGAGGCAGGTTGGGAAGTTGGGTGGGTTGAGGAATTGTAGGATTAGTTGGGGGGGGGGGGAGGGGGAGTGGCATAAAACTACGCTCGAAAGGCAGGAAAGGCATCAGGAAACATACAACACGGTTGGGTTGGGAGGTTGGTTGGGGTCAGGAAAGGAAGACTTAGAAGCAGCATGTGCCGCATCACATGAAAACTATCCTTTCCTGGGTCACCAACTGATGGTGGACCTCTGTGTACCTGTGTCACGAAAATATATCTAGCCATCATTAGTAGTACCCATAAGTTCGCATTTGAGCAGTGTATATGTAGGTAAACTTGAAGTGTTTGGCAAGCGTGGCAGAAGGGTCAAAGACCAATTACCAAAAAACAAATTAACTCAAGAAACAAATAAAACCGACAGGGGGCGAAGCCCCCTGCAAGAGGGCTCCGAGCAGATGGTGCTTTGGGGCGAAGCCCCAAAGCACGCCGGGCGGGCTGGCGGCCGGAGGCCGCAGGGGCAGAGCCCCTAGTTCACTGATATTTTTTCCACCACTCCTATGATCATCATGTACTACAATTTTTGAAAGTCTTAAATTAAAAAGAAACAGAACCAAAAAAAAAACCGATTTGTTTCAATAATCTTGGAATCTCCAAGTCAGAAGGAATTAAATGATTTGCAATGGTGACAGATAATCGGATACAGTTGTTTCCGAGATTTATAAAGATATCTCAGATGGCTTTTTGAAGTGGTGGTATTTTAATTCAAGCTCTTATAAAAAATATTAATTAATTTTGGATTCTTCGACGAGAACTCAATGAAGTATTCAACAAATTCTCTGCAACAGTCAATGTTTTATACTCTATAGCTGCATGCATAATCATTAAGTAGACATAAGCTAGTAGCAGCACACTATGCTGACAATGCAAAACTAATATGCCTCTTCAGAGCTTGACAACCTTTATAACTAGCGACATCTCCCATAACCTCACAAACCTAACAAAATACGTTTTTGTAAAGCATTTGCAAAAAAATCCAAAAATCTAATCCAAATGTATGTACAGTTGCTATCACTGACCCTCAGCGTCCCTCAGTGACCCCCAGCGTCAATAAGCCAACCATGACACTGCCCATGAACTCTTGATGACCCTGTCCTGGCCCCCAGGTGGCCGAGGCTCTCAATTGTCCGTCTAACGACGCACTCGCTGGCTGCCTGCGTCGCAAGCGGCTCTCCGAGATCATGAAGGTGCGCGTGCAGACGCCGCCCTTCAAGACGGCGTTCGGCCCCGTCGTCGACGGCAGCGTCGTTCCCAACGAGCCGATGCTCACCATGGGCGTCTACAAGGACTTGTTCAGCAGGTGGGCGTCGGTCATTGCTTCAAGCTAACGAAATATCCCGCCATAAATGTGTTTACCGGGAGCCCTGATGCCAGCAAACACCAGTGTCACAGCGCTGCTAGTGTTGCTTTACGCTGCTACGATTGTTGGCATTACTATGTGCCTTGCCTAATGCCAGCAAACACCAGTGTCACAGCGCTGCTAGTGTTGCTTTACGCTGCTACGATTGTTGGTATTACTATGTGCCTGGCCTGGTGCCAGCAAACACCGGTGTCACTGCTGTTGCTAGTGTTGCTACGCTGCTACGATTGTTGACATTACTATGTGCCTTGACTGGTGCCAGCAAACACCGGTGTCACTGCTGTTGCTAGTGTTGCTACGCTGCTACGATTGTTGACATTACTATGTGCCTTGCCTGGTGCCAGCAAACACCGGTGTCACTGCTGTTGCTAGTGTTGCCACGCTGCTACGATTGTTGGCATTGCTATGTACCTTGCCTTATGCCAGCAAACACCGGTGTCACTGCTGTTGCTAGTGTTGCTACGCTGCTAAGATTGTTGGCATTGCTATGTGCCTTGCCTAATGCCAGCAAACACCGGTGTCACTGCTGTTGCTAGTGTTGCCACGCTGCTACGATTGTTGGCATTACTATGTACCTTGCCTAATGCCAGCAAACACCGGTGTCACTGCTGTTGCTAGTGTTGCTACGCTGCTAAGATTGTTGGCAAATTGCTATGTGCCTTGCCCAATGCCAGCAAACACCGGTGTCACTGCTGTTGCTAGTGTTGCTACGCTGCTACGATTGTTGGCATTGCTATGTGCCTTGCCCAATGCCAGCAAACACCGGTGTCACTGCTGTTGCTAGTGTTGCTACGCTGCTACGATTGTTGGCATTACTATGTGCCTTGCCTAATGACAGCAAACACCGGTGTCACTGTGCATGTTATAGTGTAGGGCTCCTGCGATTATAAGATCTCGTGACTCAAGAAATTTCCTTGAGCACTTTGCGAAAACGGGTCGTTGGTGACGGTAAAAGCTTGAATCCTTCGTATGCCACGGGGGAAAAGAAAACCTAGGGAAAACTCTGAGATTATAAGTCAAGTCAGAAACTATAATGCGTAAATTAATCCTGTCAAGCCAATGCATGTTAAAACACAATCACCATCCTTGCACTTTACTTGCTATACTTGCACGATACGCACTTTATCTGCCAAGAAACCGTGAGTTTGCCACGTTTAGGGACTGGCCACTTAAAAGACACTGGTCGTCCAAACCAAGGCTGCGGTCAGCCAAGATGTTGAGATTCTTCCAACGGCCTAGAAAACCCCTGCAACTTGCTTGTCCCGTTTCGTACGGTTCACGATTGGTTGTCCTTTTAGCATATTTGGATATTGCACAGTCCACTTTTCAGAGAAACTGAGAGAGGAAAAGACATGAGTCTTACAAAAGAAATACCTAATGCAAAGTCCAGGACAGGCAAAAAGATCCTGGCTTAAATCCCGGTACAGACACAGATTTTGGAATCGATTTTTTGCCTCTAATTATAAATATCTATACTGTACATGCAACGAGTATTTGCATTTAGGTCCGAATCAACTAAAAATCAAAGTACTCTTTTCCACCGAAATTGATGGATGTTGCTCGCTCATACAAGTATTCTTGTGAAAAAATTATCATGCCAATGATAATATAGCCAAAGAAAACATCCCTAATTTTGACGACCACCAAAGTGTATTTCCCCACGTGTCGCCCTGTCTCTGAGCTGATCGCGTTTCCGTGTCGCTGTCCGCAGCTACGAGCTGCTCTACGGAGTGACCGAAGTGGAGAGCTACCACCTGCTGGACGCGGTATCCTTGCACCTGGGCATGCTGGAACGCGAGCGCGACACGCTGCTCCGGGAATACGTCCAGGTAACCACCGTCGTGAAAGCGACCAGGCAGACACAGCTTCACATCGTGATTATGATCTCAGATACACACTGGACGTACTACAGTTTGTTAAAAATAAATTCTCTGATTAATCCAAGGAAGATAGGATAATCACAACGCAAATGGTATCACGATGTTATTTTGATTCGATGGATTAAGCGTGTTGATAAGCAGCTCGGTTCATATATTAAATTTATTTTATTTTAGACTTACTATCAATTTCTTCCAACCCGGCAACAGTCTTATTATGCAGAGTTAAAATGATTAAACATTAGGCACAGTTGTCACCTCGCCATTTTTGGCATCATATTTTCAGTTCTATAAAATGTGAAGTCATGCAGTTTTTAATTTGTGGAGTCACCTTTCATCGGCATCAAACTGTTTTTAGACAGATTTAGTGTCATTAAACTGTTTTAAGACACCTTTTATGGACAGTAAACTATTTTAAATCACCTTTATTGAAACTATAAGTTGTCTTCAGTCACCTTTATTGAAATTAAGTTGTCTTAAGTCACCTTTATCGACATAAAACTGGCTTAAAATCACCTTTGCCGACATAAAACTGTTTCAAGTCACCATCACGATAACCCTGTGCACAGGCACGCTACGAGTTCGTCCCGGACCTGGCGCTGGCCAAGACGCTGTACGAGTACACACACTGGCGGCCCGTCACCAGCCGTCCGATCGCCGAGCAGCATCGCGACAGCCTGCTCGAGATCTTCAGCGACGCGCGGGTCGCCAGCCCGCTCGTGCAGATGGCCGACTTCCACAGCAGCGTCAACCCCAAGAGCTACTTCTACGTGTTCACGCACAACACCAAGCACGGCGACTTCGCTGAGGTCGGCAATTTGAGATCATTGTTAAAGTTTATCTTCACCTGGGCACTTACTTTATCAGATTCTTATTCTGCGGGATTGGGAAAAATTTTTGCCTTTGTTTCTAAAGTAATTATAGGAACCAGAAGTCAAAATTCATCCAATTCCGCAGAATTAGAAACAGGGGCTTGTCAGGGTTCATTAAAACAAGAAATATCAACCATTATTTCTTTCTTAAAACTCGCATCTTTTACTCATCAAAGGCCGTTAGCTTTCAGAAAAATACTAACAAACGCTTCTACCTTACGCTTCGCAAACATCATACTGTGGAGTATGGAAACTCTGCCATAATAGTACAGTGTACAGTACAAAAGAAAATGGGATATTTTAGAATGAGAAGCATTGCTAATAAAAACGTACATACAAGAAAACATATTCGAAAGCGAATTGAGCATTGAGCGAATTGAGTTAGCATAACAAACTTAATTTTTTCCCAACGTTTTGCAAAGCTATGCTCAAATATCTTACTTTGAAGCCAAGTTCGCCACCAGCGTTTCGCCGCCCGATTTGGCCGAGAGTGTATCCCATATTATAATATCACTATTTGTACTAAATATAGTTTTATCTGCGCATTTAAAACGCTGGTTGTTCAGCCAACGATACCCAACACAGTCAATTCGCTTTACGGTTTGAATCACACTTGCCTGATTTGTCTATACTCCTGGTTTTTTTCCCCAGGCGAACGTCGGGGGCTCGGTGCAGGGTGAGGAGCTGCCCTACGTCCTCGGCGTACCGATGGATAACGGTCGCTTCCCACAGTCGTTCACCACGCCCGAGAAGCTCTTCGCTGAGGCTCTCATGACCTACTGGACCAACTTCGCAAAGACGGGGTGAGAAACCCCCGTGTCCCCTCGTGTTGGTGGAGCACGAGCTGTGGAAGCTTGACGGAAAATTGCTTGCAGTTTATTTGTGTAGCGGCTGATCGTTTGAAAGAAAATAACAATCAGGGTTGCTGCCCTGTTTTGTCCATCTAGATAATATGTTGGTCCCCTACCTGCAGGGGTAGGAACTACGAATGAAATTGAATTATCTTATAGAAGTTAATACTTAAATTTTGCTTGAAATAAATCTGTTTATTTCACAAAGTGGTGTAAATGTTTACTAGAAACGAAATATCAATTCCAGGATTAAATTCACATCGGTGTAAATGTTGACATTTTATGTAAGTATTTGTAAAAATATTCTCTGTTCTGTTTAAAAAATGGTTTGAACTAACAATTGAGCTAAATGTTATCGCCAATACTGTCTTAAGTTCTATTAAAACTCTTTGATCCTCATGCTTGGGTAAAAGTCAGATCAAGGCATCAATTGAATGAATCTCAACAATCCACGCCAATGCAACAGATAGATCTTCCGGAAAGATCTTCAGCTTCTGGTTCTTGTTTTCAGCAATCCCAACGCCCCGCGAAGTCTGGCCTATCTGAGTCAAGGTCCTCGCGTTTCAAGACAGTACGACATCGGCTGGCCCGAGTATGACGTCATGAACCAGACTTACCTCAACCTAGGTGAGATCGATGCGCGAATGACAAAATAATCTCTGAATACTTTACTAGCAGCTGCCAACTTACGAAAAGATCTCAAAAAGTTCGAATGCATCTTACATTTTAACGTTCGATTGACTAATAGCAAAGAGTAAGTCTTACAGTTTATCCAGGATAAGGTCATTCTTAAAAATGGCAGCCTAGTTTCACTAACTCATAAAACTAAATCCGAATAGTGCGATTTTGAAACATCAAAATTACCCACTTGAACAGCGCCCAAACGCTTTATTTACCACACGTGTACCTTCCAGCATTTTAACAGTAACATTAATTATTAACATTTATAACTAATGCAATTAGAAATAAAGATAAATACACCTTTTCCATTCGATCAAAATTCAATCAAAATGACGTCATGATACCCACTCGCTATCTTCTGATGTCCCAATCTTCCTTTGTTATTTAGCAGAGCTATTTTCTTTTCACACTGGTAGTACGTCCAGTGGGTATCTGACATCATTTTTCTCTGAGTAGAATATGTCCTTTGGTGACAATTTTTTTTCGTACTATATTGGTGTTAATATTGACAACTAAGCTCAGCCGAACGGCCAGGGATAATAGAGTAAATATGACTTAATGTGTCCGCCTAGACATAAAACGTGCAGACCACAAGATGAGACATATCCAGTAATACAAATCCATAGCAACTGTTAAACATCATCCCGTTCCACCAGGCATCCCGCCCAAACACGGCCACCAGTACCGCAAGCAACTGATGACCTTCTGGAACGAAGACCTGCCCAACCAACTGAAGAACCCAGCCAACAGCCACCCTCGGCCGCCTTCACCCCCTCACCTGCTCGACATCGACCCGCGCATGGAACCACCATGGAACCGCCCGCCGCCCCCCAAGAGCCCCCAAGACCGCTACGAGAACTTCGTCAGCCCTTACCGCCCCACACGCAAGCCCACATTCGGCACGGTCATGCACGAAGAGCACGCAGGTGCCAAGGCGAAAGGGCTCATGGACGGACCGTCGGGCAACGAGCAGGAAGTGTCCACCCCGACGCCGCCGGTCGTGCAGGCCGGAAACTCGTCGATGGCGCTGACGCTGGTCATCATCATCGGCGTGTGCTTCCTGGTGGTGAATCTATGCGCGTTCGCCGCGCTCTACTACCAGCGCGATCGGTTGCGTAATCAAGAGCGCATCATGAAGCGGCGCATCGACGAGACGATACGGATGGAGGAGGAGGGCACGTACGCCAAGCGGGTGAAGGTCGACTTCAAGGTCGCCGAGAAGGGAGGCGTCAAGGAGGGCGACGGGATCTACGAGGCGGTGAGTGCAGGAAATGGCTTTGGGGAAATATTTCATTTAGTAGAGTTTTCATTTTTAGCTGTCACAATGGATGTATTTTTTTGTTTCATTCTAAAATTTTAAAGAAATAGTCATCGTATGTTGTATAGTAAGTTTACCGAAATCAGTGCAAAATACTTACTTCTGTAGTATGCATTTGTCTATTTGGTCTATTAGGAGGCGTTTAATTTGATCTAAACATCAAGAAAAACGTATCTAAGATGTGGATTCCATATTTGACACATCCTAGACGTATCCTAGATCTGATGAGAAACATATGCGTGTACTTTCTTGTCTGCTTTGCTTGGCTCTTACGCGTAATTTGATTGTGAGTAGGGTGGAGGTGCCGAGTTTGCTCTGCGGGTTGCGTCCAGGGGCCTGACTTGTGGCAGTCTCAGTGTTGGAGGCACTAGGGCTACTTAAACTAAAAACGAGAAAAAGTGGACTGTATTGGAGGAAATTCCCAATTTGCCTACCTTGTGACGCGCTGATGGCGCCGGTTAATGTCTAGAGGTAAAGGGTGAATTAGGTAAGGCTGATAGGGAAGGAACAATAGGAGACAAGAACTTAGCTTGCAAGATGCGCAGACTTGGAGCTCCTTCGAATACAATTTCGAGCAAATACACTGATAAATGAAATGAGAACTCGCGATAATCGAGGGTCGCGACCTGCCTCGACAGACTACCTGTCTGATGCGAGCTTGAGAGTAGAACAGATAGAACAGAACTGAATAGAACTGGCTGGCTCACCACCTCGTTAGGAGCGGGTCAAACATGACAACGGGAAAAAACCTAACTAATAACCACCTGAATCAAACAGGCAACCAACTAAAATAAAGAAAATACAAACGACAGAAATGGCGCGAACAATCGGTTTCACATGCAATGCGTTGTTAGGAGTCAGTTGCAGCAGCAGCAGATAGTTATTTTTCAGTTGTTATAAGCCAATCGCAGCTGCTTTCAGCTCACGTCCGTTCTTTCCAGAACTGGTTTTAAAAGTCACTATTTTAAGCATTGCTGTCTTGATCTCCTTTTCATTATTGCTTTCAGTTGTAAAGAGTCACCTCAGCAAACTCAGTATTTCAGTGCCCCATAACTTCCTAACGGCCCGTTAATGTATTGCCACTGCCATTGAGATGTCAGATATTTTGTTAACAGACCTCTAAATCATTAACAAGCTTCTGAAGAACTGGGCGTGAAGTCAAAGAAGAACAGCAAGCAGTCAAGCAGCAGAAGAACAACTATGAATTATGTTTTTTTGATTAAAAAAAGCTTCATGCTTAAATTTTCACAACCTTAGCACGCAAGAGAACTGCTTTGCTGGCTTAGTGACCATTTTCAGACAAGTTTAAGTTCAGAACATTAACCCATTCACTAACCCAGCTATTTTTAATCCTGTAACTTTGAAACTTAGCAAATTTGTGTGGAGTATTCACCTTTCTCTGAGACCCATGACAGAACTGGTCCCGCGACACGGAAAGTTGGTAGCTAAATAGGGCCGAAATTTTCCAACAAAATAATAATCCTTCAGTTTTGTAGAAAACAGCAGCTACCAATAAGTTGTCTCCAAAGAGTTTTTGATTTGATTAATTCAATCAGGAAATCAGGAAATCAGGAAATTATCTTTAACTTTAAACAAAATATACAGGCTAAATTTGTTTCTGAGAATTATTCTTCACTGTACACAAAATATAAAAAAACTAGATTTTTAGCATTACACTCTACACAAAACTCCTCCTTTTGCACAAATTGAAATGATGGCCCTCAGAAGTCTTTCAAAGCTTGCAGCAATGTTTGACTGGCCCCTGCTGCTATCTGTAGCAGCAGGGGCCAGTCAAACTTCTTCTTAGCTACATTGTGAAGAAATCTTCTTAGCTACATTGTGGAGAGTATTTAACTGAATCTCAGACCCATGACAAATCAGACCCAACAATGCCTAAAATAAGTTCCTAGTCACAAGTGTTTCGAAGTATGTAGCAGTGTTTGGCCGACCCCTACCCCGGACCGTGGCATAGTGTTTCGAAGTATGTAGCAGCGATAACCGACCCCTACCCCGGCTCGCGACAGGTGAGCAAGAAGACAGGGGAGGCGCGCAGCTCGGAGAACGTTGCTGCGCTGCGCCGCTGGCAGCGCCAGGGCAGCACCAGCACGATGGATGCGCACACCAAGGTGCGCGAGTGGATACAGCAGGAGATCGTGCAACGCTGCTCACCACGCTTTCTGCGACGCACGCGCCAACATCCGGCTGCCGCTGCCACGCAGAAGGTACGGCCTTTGTGTTCTTAGAAAAACTATTCCCAAACATGTTCCAAACTTAGGCATATCCCGACGTTTCGCAAAGCTGAGCTGACTGCTTTGTCAGGGGTCTGAGCTCGAGTGCCAAATAGCAACAAATTAAAACAAAAGAACCTACTATCTTCTCATACAAAAATCCAAAAAATCATTCTAAAACATTCACCCTGCACTTTAAGAAGTGACGACCCTTAATAAAGCAGGCAGGATAACTTTGCGAAACGTTGGGAAATGTTTGGGTTTGGAACTCAGCCATAAATATCCAACTAAATGGTTTTTCTGATAACTTACGTGCCAAGATTGGAAAAGACATATTTCTTAAGAAAGTTATAGTCTGTGTGCTGATTTGAACCTGGATGCAATATGTCCATTCCTTTAAATCAAAATGACGTCTGATACCCACTGGCTAAAACCAGGTAGAGAAATTCGGGTTGTGATTTCCCAAGTAAGAACTTGGTTAATTAACAGAGCCAATAATTTTTTTTTTCAAATTGGTAGTACGTCCAGTGGGTATCTGTCATTTTTTTTCTCTGAGTGGAATAGTTCTTTTGCTAGAATGTCCAATTGGTAACTGACATAATTTTCTCATCCTGAATGCAACAGGTATATTAATTTTTGCATTCAAGATCGATATTGACCTTGTTGGGACGGACCAATAATGCCACACGGACAAAATAACTGTGAAAAGGAAATGTAGCTAATTTGAGTTACATTTTATTTAAGCGATTATATTCACTTAACACCCACTTCAAGTGGTTCTGACCCGTTCTTTGGAAAAATAACGTTTGCACAAATATGTTTCATTTATTTGGCAAAGCTTTTCAGTCAGTATTTTGATATATCTGAGCACCGGATCTATTTTGAAGCTCTAAAAAACGAAATACTAGAAGGAATTAAATAATTTCGACATCTTTCACTAGGTTTTAACGCTTTAAGCAATGATTAGAGCAAATTTGCGGTTCTAAATTTGGTCTTGTAACCTTTGCCTCTTGAGACAAGACTCCCTAGCCCGCATATTTACTCAAAACCAACAAAACCCCGACCAAACTCGAGTAACCCTTTCCGCTGCCCCCGACGCGGTCGACAGCAACCGAAGGGCGAGCGCGACCGCCAGCTGGGCACCAGCACCGAGACCGGACTCTCCTCGTCTCCGCGCACCGCCGCGACGCCCACCTCGAAGACGCCGCCGCCCAGCACGTTGCAGCGTCGCGTCAAGAAGGTGTCAGTCGCCGTCGACGCCACGCCCGCAGCTCGCAGCGCCTCCGTCCAGAAACAAGTGCCCATCGAGCTGAGCAAGTCCCTGGACGCGCTCACCAACCTGACCGTCGCGCATCGACCGATACTCAAGCGCTCCAACACGTGCGACTCGCCGAAGACGCTGCGTCGCAGCACGACCAGCATCCACCTGATGCCGTTCGCGCAACAAGACGCTACCGGCGACGCCGACGACGACGACGACGACGAGGTATTGACCATCAGCCACGGTCACTCGCACTCGGCGCCGGTCACGTTCCCGCTCGCTCTTCTCGGCGAGCTGGCAGCCGACATCGCGCCAGGCAACTCTCAGAGCACGCGGCCGCACATCGTGGACATCGCCGCCGGCGACGGCGACGCCAACGCGTACGCGACGGGTCCGCCGCGCTCGATGACCACCTTCCCGTCTTCCGCGCAGCCGCGTAGGGAGTGCAGCGACATCAACGTGACGTCGCGCGACAGTACCGAGGCGGTGAACACAGCCGCCGGCGAGGATCCGTTGGCGAATCTGCAGCGGCGGAACTTCCCGAAGGTGTTGCCGGACCTGCCCGACGAGGAGGCGGCGGCGAAGCGGCGCTCGTTGCCGCCGTCCAGCGTGCTGCTTAACCTGTTGACGCCGGTGCCGGAGGCGGACGCGTCGGCGCCGACGACGCCGACGGGCAAGAAGCCGCCGCCGCCGCCGCCGCGGGTGTCGTCGACGCTCGGGCGGAAGCCGACGAACACGACGCCGATCCTGGGCGGCGGGCGGCGGGCGGCGGCGGCGGGGGCGGCGGGCAAGGGCGGGGTGCTGCGGCCGGAGCCGAAGATCATCATCAAGGCGACCAGCACGACGCCGGTGACGGCGCAGGCGCAGGCGGCGTCGGCGATTCCGCGGGTGACGGTGAATCGGGAGGCAGCGTCGGGCAAGATGGCGGCGGCGGCGGCGGGCGTCGCGACGCTGGTCAAGGGGAAGAAGGCGGCGAAGAAGGACTCGGAGACGTCGACCGACGATGACAATAGTTCGAACACGGGTACGATTAAGCGGGTGGTGAAGGTCGACAAGAAGAATTGAGCAGCGTGTCGTGGATTCGCTGGTGTACTTTGTTTGAATTCGTTCTTGGATCGCACCAGTCCGTGTTTTTTAGTTCCTGATCCGTATGTCAATTAGACGATCTACTGTGACTTTGTGCTTAACTCCATCCAGTCTTTGTTTTTTGATTGTTGTCGTCAGTGAAAACAACTATGAGATCTGTGATGTTTTGAATGAAACTTTGTTTGTCTGCGTTCTCTTCGAAGCTTGCAGCTGGCACAGCGGTGATTCGGCCACGTGAAAGATGTCAGACGCGGTTTTTCACGCGTACACACCTAGTTTTCTAACCGTCGATCACTTGTATTGTGCGTGACTTCATGTGCGTTGTGGTACGCTGTGGCTTACGCGTGTTTTTGCGTGAAACGCAGCGTAATGCGTTGCAGCTAACGCAAACCAAGTCACAAACCGAACATTGTTTTTTCAGCGACAAATAGCTGGCTCGTATGTCATGACCATGTGCTTCGTGTGCTAAGAAGGCTAGATGTGTTCATCTCTTGGATTATGTAGGCTAACAGTATAGATATTTGAGAAATTTCCTCTAGGCTATAAATAATTAAGTTTAAATTTGTCCTTTAGGACTGCCTAACCAGTTTAAAACGTAATCTTTTAATCAAGTAACTTAGAGAAATTATACTGACACGGTTTTAGTTTATGTTTCCCTTTCGTAGCACATGACACTCTAGCCTCTTGACAGCCAACTTAGCCAATTTCTCATCTCTCGATTGAAGTGGTCGACGAGCTCAATTCCATGGTGAAATTCTGTAAGTTATCTCAGATGAACTTGCCCAAAATGTCTGTAGATCCTAATGGGTTTTTGCAGAAAGACCGACTACCTGAGTAATTTTGTCTACTTTGCTGCACAAAAATAGTTGATACTGTTGTTATCTTTGTATACCTATACAACTGAATAGTTTTAAAATAAATACGTTTGTATCAATTAAAAAGTCTGTGTGTACAAGGGAATATCATTAAAAAATTTAACGGTAGCTTTAAAATTCACAACCAAATGAGACGCTGTAAAAATTTTATGAAAAAATTTTAGAGTATCTTTCAATTTCATTTGAATTCATTTTTAAGGATTAGTACTGATTATAATGATTTCTTTGGGGAGATAGGTCATGCTGCAAGAACATCAAACCAAAAGCGAAAACTTGCCAAGAAAATATATTTGAAAAAACGTATTTTGGTACAGAAAATGTATTCATTAATATCCACGTCAAGACTGAACAAAGTAAAATCATTCACAGAAAGTAATTTGTACTGTCGTCAAACTCATCAAAATTTTTCATCTGCTCAATTTAATTTGTACAATTGTATGAAGCTGCAATCTTCATCACTTGTAGTATCTATGCGGTCTTCCATACTTGCTATACTTGCGATATTCTGGCCTTCGATAATACCCGGGAGGTGGGTACCGTCCGTAGCTCCTCGACTCTTCGACAGCCATGTCTTCTGCATCCATTCCCACCTGGGCCGGAACTTCAAGACCTTCATCTTCCACGTTGGCTCCTTCCATCTCGAGGCCCTCCACAGGCAGGAGGGACAACACGGTAGGGTCTGCTAGCTGCTCTGATTCCGAGGAGATAGGAGCTGCTAGACATGCTGCGACCAACATCACGAATAGCAGCTGCAAGCAGACACAATTTGCACTGAGAATAAAGCACAGGTAAGCCTTATGTGCAAGTTAATAGAGCCGATTTTAACACTAACTTTTATAGCTGTTTATACCGCTTTCATTGGTTTTAGCTAAAAATTTGAAAATCTCAGTATTGTCCCAATAATTTGTAAAACAAAACTTATCTAGAAAGTTTCAGGCAATATAGCTTGTGCAAAGTAGTTAAGAATGGACAAAGGTATTACCTGTAGAGAAACTATAGAAGTTGATGTCTTGTCTGCTAACGTTTAAATGGGAGGTGCGAGGGCTTTTTTTCGGCAAATGCAGAGTGTAAATTATTGTTCATTTAATTTATCTCACATCCACGATTGCCTATTTCGATGCAAAATTTTTCCCTGGCTCTAATTGCTATCTTTTATTTCTGTCCCATCTTTGAATAAGAGTCCCTTTTCCACTCAGAGACAAGTGACGTCAGAAATCCACAAAACGTCTTACCTTACTACGTACTGGAAAAAAAACATTAATTATCTCTGCTAAATAACAAAGGAAGATAGGGAAATCACACCCTAAATTGCTTTACCTGGCTTTAGCGAGTGGGTATCGTGACGTCATTTTGAAGGAAATTTGATTGAATGGAATAAATGTGTATTTCATGATATGGGTGATGCACTGTCTTTTTTGACATTCATAAAGTTAAACTTCAAAAATATCTCAAACATATCATTTTCTTCTACTCTGACTGATTTGTGAATAATTATAAATATAAACTAAAGTGCTAAAATAAAATGCTTACCACAAACTTCATTCTGGTGGAATGTTGGTGTAACTGAGAGTAAGACGATGGTCCTTCTGGTCCTTCTACCGCCTGTCCCGTCTTATATAGGCAGTCGACATTGGCCTTCCAGACTTCGTGGTAGTCCCCGAACTGTGCGTCGTGCGTCGTGCGTAATGCGTCGTACGTCTGTTTCGTCAATCTAATAACATGTAGCGAGGACGAGTCATATTTGTCCGAGAAGCTTCAAATGAATTCGTTGTGTTTACATTGAACACGATACAATCACACCTTTTCTAAATAACGAATTTTGACTGTTTACTTAACAGCGGCTAACTCATAACCATCCATAGCATTGGCCTTTTTATGTCTTGGCAAATAACCGCAAGGAAAATTTGTACAAATATTAATTCATCCAGTAACTTACTACCAGTGATAAAAATGTAATCAAGTAATATCATAATATAAAGCCAGACTTATTAAGACATGATTTACCAAATTTATGAAATATTAACTCAGTAAAATGGACCCAGTGATTCAAAAGGGCGGCGGACACTTTGCCAGGGGACACTTTGCCAGGCAACCCTTCAAGACATGCCCCCTTAGATAGAGAAAACACTGCCTTGTAGGTACCATGTAAAAAGTTAGAGTAAAATGAAACATACAATAAAAAGATCAACGCGAAGATCCAAGTGGCCGGGGTATTGTATTTGCGATGATAATTGTTTATTCTTTCCTGTCTCGAAGTCGAGATGTTATTATTTTAGAAGAGATTTTAATTGAGATCGAGATTTAAGTTTCAAACGAAGTTTTTTTGGTGTGGGTTGAGTCGGGTCGGGTAAGGTCAGGTAGGGTAGGCAAAGATTATTGGAGGGGGGGGGGTCGGGTCGGGTAAGGTTATGTAGGGTAGGGAACAATTAATGGTGGGGGGGGGGGTTAGGTCGGGTCGGGTAAGGTTAGGTAGGGTAGGGATAGATTAGTGGTGGGGGGGGGGGGGTAGGTAGGCTCGGGTAAGGTTAGGTAAGGAAGGGATAGATTAGTGGTGGGGGGGGGGGTTAGGTAGGTTCGGGTAAGGTTAGGTAAGGTAGGGATAGATTAGTGGGGGGGGGGGGGGTAGGTCGGGTCGGGTAAGGTTAGGTAGGGCAGGGATAGATTAGTGGTGTGGGGGGGGGGGGTTAGGTTATGTTTGGTTTGGGTTGTGTCGGGTCGGGTAAGGTCAGGTAGGGTAAGGGTAGGTTATTAAGGGGGTGGTGGTCGGGGTTGGGGGGGTGTGTCAGTGTAGGTTTGGTTCGGTTTGGTTTGGTTGGGTTGGGTTCGGTTGGGTTTGGTTTGGTTAGGTAAGGCTAGGGGGTGGTTGCGATTTTGAGAGTTTGGGGTTGAGTTAGGTGTTGATTGATTGTATCTTTAATTCAAAGTCAAGGTCTATCATTATAGGATCATATTTTCATATTATCAAATAGGACCTGTTTTGAATAAAAGTTTATCTTCCAGCTCCCAACAGTTCCCAAGCTTGGTAACCCTGCAATTGTGTGGAATTACACTTGAATCGTTATATCTACACATTAACACATCATTATGTATGTTTCATTTTACTATAACTTTTTACCTGGTACCCACAAGGCAGTGTATTCTTTTTCTAAAGGGGGCATGTCTTGAAGGGTTGCCTGGCAAAGTGTCCCCTGGCAAAGTGTCCTACGTTCGATTCAAAATACTTGGTGTAATATTTGATAATCTCTATTTTGTATGTTTGACATAAGAACCCTTACTCTTACAACTTAACAAACTCGCTATCTAAATCTGAAATGCGCACAAAATTTTCCTGGCAGAACCATAAAAATTAAAGTCACATGCCTGTGTTAAAATAAATAGGGTTTTTTTTATGTTTAAAAAGCGCTGAGGCTACCACGCTGACGACAAGTAACAAAGCAACAAACATCCAGTAGTACACTTGATGAGATTTACCTACTGTTGGATCATGCGTTGACTTCATGAGTCAACAGCCCGGTAAAGCCCAATTATTCACCGGCTTGTTTGTTAACGATCAGTAAAAAAAAATCAATAGATACATCTCATAGAAAATTACAAATACAATAACAAATAAGCGGACCGTTGAGAAGAAGACAGGAATATCGAAAACCTAATTAAAGCATGCGTTAACCGCTTCACCTTTGATTCCTCTGCCTGCACAGGCAAGTAAAAAAATGAAAAGATTTTTCGCGGAAGTAAGACTAATTGTGTAGCATTTGCAGAAAGAATGGCACTGCATCGCCTCGCATCGAATTGCATCGAAATCGCTTGGAGTCGTAACCCTATTTCTGGGACGTTGCTAATGAGCCTGATTTGACATTAAATGCCTCGACAGTCATCTGCCGCATCGCTGTCTATAATCAGGGAAGGCCCAGGTTCGACAATCTAGCGACGCGGGTTCGATTCCCGGTCTATCCAGCTTTTTGGAACTACAAATTTAATTTAAATTGTTAATATTTATCGTGCAAAGCCACAAAGTTGTAAAATGGTGATGTGGAAAAAAATATACTTTGTTATAGTTTGTGGGTTGTTTGTCCTTAAATCGAAGCAAAGCTTCTTGAAAGCCCTTGAAAAAGCACACCAGCTTAGCATGTGCAATGTGTAGAAAGATTTCGAGACGATTTAACATCAACAGTGCGGTGCATTGAATAGACCACTTGCCTAGTAATCTATCGACGCGGGTTCGATTCCCGGAGCATTCAGCTTTTTGTAACTCTTAATTTAATTGAAATTGTTTCTTTGTATCGCTCAAAGACACGAAGTTGTAGTAAGGTGATGTGGAAAAGAAAAATAGTAAGTCACAGATTTGTTCAATTTTATCTACCAGATGGCGCTGTCTGCCAAATTTGTGCGCACTCGTGGCCGTTTGGAGCAAACATTTTGGCCAAGCTGAGTGCAAAGGCTTAGGGCGCTAGGGTGGGACGTTTAATTTTCCGTAAAAATTTAAAACGAGGGAGCGACCGAGGTTTGAATTTTTGCTACTATCTTTAATAACATTCGCCTAAATTAAATGCAAAAGAGCTCACCCAGCTATGTACTAGCCGGGATTCGAACCCGGTACCCTTGGGTTATCAGCATCGTACCTTAGCCACTCGGCTGTAGAGACACGATACATACTACGAGATTTGTAAGGCATATGAATTACAAGTGGTTTGTATACCATTTGTACTGATTAAAATTACAGGGAGTTGGCGTACCCCCGCCACCCCAATTCATGAGCAGAGCTCAAAAGGCACTCGGATTTGAACGCATCATCTTTGCGTTATGAACCAAGCGACTTAACCACTCGGCCATTCGAGTGATGTGCTTTCCGCTGATATTTTTCAATATATATGTTTATTGAAAGATCTGTTCAATGGTAAAAAAGTCGGATGCTACGGGGTTCTAACCATACCCAAGCACATTCCGGTACATGAGCCCAGCGACTTAACCAACGAGCCATCACGCCTCATGCATTATTGGAGAAATAAAGTTCCTTATCAGAAATAAAGCTATGACTATCAAAATAACGAAACCCTATTACAATGTACCATGAAAACCTTAAACAGTATTTATATCCCTTATGTCACATGACTTTGTAGGGTTTCTAAATATTTCCCCCCTTAAGGGGTACCTGTTAGTGATCTGCATGCTAACACGTTAGCATGTTGAGACACGATACGATGGTGAGGATGGAAAAGGAATTACAAGTGGTTACCTTTTGTAATATATAAAAATTCACGAGGTTGGCGTACCCCCGCCACCCCAATTTATGAGCAAAGCTTAATTGCCACTTGGATTTGAACGCACCATCTTTGCATTATGAGTCAAGCGACTCACCCTTTCGGCCATTCGAGGGATATGATTGTGACTGTTGTTTGTTGTTTTCTAGTTCTATAAGCTAGAAACTTAGCCAACAAGCCATAACACTTGATGAATTTTTAAGTGATAAAGTTCCTAATCTAAAATTAAGTTTAATTTTAATTTTAAATATCACATTTAACCCGATTATTTAATACCATGCAACGGTTAAATTTTCAAAATTTATATCCATAAGCGCACATAACTTAAATAGTTTATTTATTTTATTTAAATTATTTTGTTTTTGGGACTCCTGCAAAAAAATTGGTGAAGGGATGAAAGTTTAATAAATGGCATTTTTCAAAAAATTGTTTACTATAACAGGTAGACTACTATTTCATATGATGTCATAATAATTATAATACATTTTAAATTTGTAATCATAGCAACGAAGTTAATCGAAATCGTTTCTTTAGTTTTAGCACTCCGAGTCTCTCGAACGATGATAAAAACTGCGTTCGCAGTCTAAGTAACATTCCCAATACTCATTAATAAATCATTTACGCTATCTTCGAAGTACCACTATCACGCCGTGAGAAAAATCCGCCGAAAAAACACTTCGTATTTAGGAGAGTCGTGTCAAGACGTGAGTCTTTATAAACCGGAAACCATCAACCCACCTCCCCACCCACACACACACACCAAATCCGTAGCGTGCGCGCACTATCACAGAAACCCGCACACACACCACCACCCCAACAAACGGGAAGAACACCATCTCAAGTCCCCGCCCGCGCCCCCCGCCCCCGCGAGCCACCCCGTCGAGCGCGAATCACACTTCGTCCTCGACGTACACACTGGCCGTATATCAGACGCGCATCTCGTCCATCGCGGCCGCCGGAAGTCGCAGCGCCTGCTGGTGCTGGCCTTCCGGCGGACTCTTGGTGCGCGGCGGCGGCGGCGGCCGCGGCAGCGTCAGGTGCAGCCCCACCGCACCGTTCGGCGGCGACATGACGCACTCGCCCAGCTGCTGGTGCCCATGCGTCATGTTGTTGATGTTGTTGTGCATCAGCGTCACGTTTTCGGCGCGAATGATATGTTGTTGCTGCTGCTGTTGCTGCTGCTGCTGTTGCTGCTGCTGACCGCCTTGCAAGTTCTGCATTGGACTAGACGGCGGCGCTTTGCACAGCGAGTTCATGATCGTGCCGGACAGGTGTTGCTTCTTCAGCGTGTTCATGTGCGTGGGACTGCCCATGTTGTGGCTGAGTCCCGGTCCGGTGCTGTTCATGCAGATGCCGTCGTCAACATCCACGATGACGCTCGCCGAGCCCTGATGGTACCGGTGCTTGATGCCGTCGAAGTTCCGGTTCTGCTGCTGCTGCAGATTCTTGACCTCGAGCCGCGTCTTGTCGCGCTGGTAGTAGACGCCGGCGAAGATCAGCACGTTGAGGATGAGCAGCGAGCAGCCGATGGCGATTGTCACGCTCAAGGCGGTCGAGTAGGCGGCGTAACCGGCGGCTTCCAGGCTGGCGAGCGTGTCGGACGTGTGGTTCTGCGCGTTCGGCTGGAAGTTCTGCACGGAGTTGATGACCGTGATGCACGTGGTGGCGAGCGTGTCGACGGTGGTCACCTCGAGCGTGGTGTTGCGTGCGCGTGGCGTGACGGCGGCGGCAGCGGCAGCGGTGTCGACGGCCTCGTAGAATGGGGAGGGCAGGCGGGAGAGGGGGTCGGCGCGGACGACTCCGTCGTAGAGGTCGGCCTCGTTGTGGTTCTTGAAGAGGTTGTGCCGCGCGACGACGTCCTCCATGCCGGCGCGGTGCAGCTCGGGTATGAGGCGCAGCCAGACGGACAGCTGGTGGGCGCGGAAGTGGTTCTTCATGCGGGGTTTCATGCCTGTGGACAGAGAGGCGGTCGTTAGTCGCGGATTTTAGTATATTAAAGGAAAGTGTAAGTGAAAATCTAGCATTTAATATACTAGCTTTTGGCAGCTGTTGTCAGTGTTCGAAAGTAACATTGAAATCACATGGTTTTCCAAATTTGCACGACATGAGCCCCTAGCCATTCGGCCTAAATTAACGTATATAGTTACTAGAATAACATCAAACTAGGTACTTGTATCGCAAAAGTGCTTCGATAATTGCAAGTGCATGGGTCTTATGCCAATTTTATTGTCATAAGCATTTATAGAAAAAGTAGAATTAGTAGATAATGACAAAAGTTGTCAAATAATTCATTTGAACAACAACTGTAAGCTGCAGCCCGATTTTGAACGACACTTTACAATTTGTTCTGGCCAGTCTACTGATTAAAAGGCACAACTCAAAGAGAAACCCAGATAACAAACTGATTCATTTTGCACATTTGAAAAATGGCTCTATGCATTGTACTTCCCAGTGTTTGCTTGATAAACTCACTTATTTCCAGGTACTTCTGGTGAACGCTGTCGTACTCGTCCCAGACGATGCTGCGGAAGCGGTTCTTCTCCTTGGAGCCTTGCAGCACCTGCTCTTGCTTCTGGTGTTCGTTCGGGTTCCTGGAACAAGGCGGTCGTTCCCGTCAGTTCCCGTCAGTTCCCGTCAGTTCCCGTCAGTTTCCGTCAGTTATCGTCAGTTCCCGTCAGTTCCCTTCAGTTCCCGTCAGTTATCGTCATTTCCCGTCAGTTCCCGTCAGATATCGTCAGTTCCCGTCAGTTCCCGTCAGTTCCCGTCAGTTCCCGTCAGTTTCCGTCAGTTTCCGTCAGTTTCCGTCAGTTTCCGTCAGTTCCCATCAGTTTCCGTCAGTTCCCGTCAGTTTCCGTCAGTTCCCGTCAGTTCCCGTCAGTTCCCGTCAGTTTCCATTAGTTCCTATTCCTCCCTTTTTCATCCCATCGCAAGTCTTAAAATATTGAGTTTGAACGAAAAGTTGGCTTATCAAGCTTGATAATCTTTCTTGATAATTGCTTGCTTGATAATTGATAATCTAATGGTGTAGAGATGGTGTAGAGATGGTGTAGAGATGGTGTAGAGATGGTGTAGAGATGGTGGTGTGAGGTTAGATTGCACCACTAAGGACATATTTTTTATATTTTCTCAGCTCTGGTTCTAAGTGGGATTTTCAAGGAAAAATCCAATCACATCAATTTCACTTTTTGCAAGTTAACAACTCTTCTCTGGACGAAATGAAAAAAATTAAATTCTCGATTGGAAGGGCGATTCCGTAAATATCTTTCAAAATCGTTTAACGAAATTAGAAATTAGTTTCCCTGCATCTGAAAGCCTCCGCCGTTGTATACAAACTGAACGCAGTTTACTCTTAGATCAAGGATGGAAAAAATTTGAAAACTCTTCGTTTTCTAAAGCATTTCTTCATTAAAGTGCAATGGGCGGAGGTTTAATATTTTCTGTAGATAAAGATTAAATCAGGCTTAGAGCCGATTTATCATGAACTTATAGTTACAGCTTTTAAGAAAACAGAAGCAACCGGTAGACTGGCACATAGAGATGAGTGTTATTTGCGCTGGCCATCTTGAAAGTGTGTGGATGGATGTAAAGCTGAAGTGTGGAGCAAAGCAAAGTGTACACTTCTGAAATAAAAGTCAACAAAACTCATATTTAAAGCAAAATATCAAGTAAAATTGCTTGATATATGTGAAAAAAGTTAGATTTCTCGACTCTTTTCCAGATAAGTTATTTGCCTGGCAATCTTGACGCTGTCTTAAGCTTGAAGTGTCAACTCGTAGGATTCATTAAATCACATAAAGATGGGCTTTTACTTCCTTTTTACTAATTTTTTAACCCTATTAGGTTAACCAATGTTAATTAGTTGTTAATTAATGATTTTAACCTAACAAAAAATTGAGAGCAAAAATTTATTTTCACTGCCAGCGGTTGGCCGTTGCCATGGAATTAAACTCGACCCCCACATGAACCAAGAGTTCACATGGGTATTGAATGGTTTACAAACCAAAAATGTCCGCACGGGAGAAGGGAAAGTTTGAGATTTGGGAACTAAGAATTCAATAACCCAGTGAAATAGTTTTTCTGGAAAGTTTGAGCTATCTTCAGCCTGGAAGTTGAAAGAAAAGACGAGCTCAACGCGTCCCATCCACTGATCTTTAAAGCCTTCGTACAGTCAGACTTTGATGCCGTATTGAGCCACTTTAAGCAACATTCTCCTACTCCCAATTTCATCAAATTTTCAAATAATAAAGAAAATTTGGCGTAAATTACGATTTAATAATTGTAGGAATATTTTCATTTCATAATTCTTAGAATTTCAGCATGAAAAGTGCATTGACTTTAAATTTAATTGTTAGCTACTAGTGTGGGTTAAAGAAAATTGATTAAAGATATTTAATGATAAGTGAAAAAGCGGACTTTTTAAGCTAACGATTAAACGTAGACAAATAAAAATAAATAAATCGAATGATAATATCGGTGTAGAAGATGGCGAAACCCCCGCTTCACTCTACTTCGCCGTGGCTCAACTCGACGCGCTCTCCAGGTTTTTAATATCAGCAGCTTCTCACCCGGTGCGTATGAAGTTGGCGAAGTAGACGATGACCGCCTCGGACAGTCCCACCTCGGACTTGGTGTAGTTGCGCGGGAAGTGCGCGAACGTGTTCTCGGACAGCGGCGCACCGAACACGTAGGGCAGCTCTTCCCCGTGCACGGTGCCCATGCGCTGTGAGCAGAGATCGGGATTAAGCGGCAGCTCGACGGTACGCCACTGCAAAGCGATCTTGTTACATGTGTGTAAGACTAGGGCTTCGTGAACACTCGTGTTGTGGATGAGCGTAATATTTACGCTCACCTAAAACACGATTATATTGAGTGTGTGCGAAGCCCTAGAGGCAAATAGATAAGATAGTGGCTTGAAAAAAATGAAAATTTTCGTAAAAATTGGTTCTTGGAAAAAGTTGTGTATGAAATGTGCTGAAAATATTACAGGGTATATTTCGAGAGAAAGCAGAGGTATCGATAAAATTTCATGAAAATCGGTTGTGTCGTTTGGCCTGTAGAGCGCAAACAGACATAAACAAAGACAAAGTGGATATTTTCACCAGTAAGTGTAATTGAAGATTCGCTTGACTCTCTTCGCTCGTCTTTTACATGAGGACTTTTTTCAATGTTTATATTGAAACAAATGAACATAAAAAAGTGCCAGAACCGCACTGCCGGTGAGTCGCGGCCAGTAATATCGGAGCAGGCAGACAAGAAATGAGGTGATCATATTTGAGGTTGATGTCACTCAGTCATTCGTGACTCGGATATGGATCTGTAGGGATTCTGTTGCTGTTTACGACCGCTGGGGCAAGGAAGTTTGATGATTGTACAGAGTGAAATTGGAAGTAACCCAAAAAAAGAGCTAAAATTCTTTCATCGCAAAAATCGCGAATGATATACAAAAAATATTTGTGCTCCCATTTTGAATCATTGTACTCAGAAGAAATATTCAACCATGTTATGTAATGTAGGAAATGAAAGTAATTTTATCGGTTCAATATACATAAGTGTTTTTTTTAAGCTTTGGTCACTACCGCCACGTCCGAACTTTTTCTTTGGTCTTTATGACGATTTTAACTGACTTTTTAATATCTTCAATATCATATCTGGGAAACGATCTTGAACCAAGAATTTTCTCGTTGTTCACTGTTGCACATCTTTATTCAAAGATCATCATAAGAATGTGGCTGCACCAAAAGCCCATCAAATCCAACAAGTGTCAAAAAACCCGTCAGCACACCAGTTAAAATCACAATTCAAAACACAAACAACACCAACAACAGTCGTCACACAATTAAAAACCCTACACAGATTAGCACCCGTAATATGCGTTCGATGTGCAAACTCGCGGCAGAATATTTTGGCCGGCGTGCAACGCACCGAGCCACGAGGGGTAGCGAGCACGGGCTCACGCATGTTGATTTATAGGGATGGGGAACGTAAGGCACGTGCTGCGATTGCCAAAGGTTTCAATCTATTCTCGAGCAGCCCGGCAAGGTGTTCGTAGCGGGTGCCGAGCCGCCCCTCAAGATCCAGAGGGTGAACACCCGACTAGCATCCAGATGCGCGGGACGCTAATGTAATTGGCAGCGCTATTAATATATAGCCATCCGTTGAGGGTGCAGAAATCAGCGGGTGCTTTATGATTTGATGTTGGTTTAGAAAATGTTATTTTGTGAATTGAAATGTAAAATAGGTTTTAACTGGAGGGGTGAAGGCTTGTTTATAGCTTCCGGAAAATGGGCATCTTATTAAGTTCTCTGTTTTGATGTCCACGAATGTTTTCGAATTGCTATTTTCATATAATAGCTTGGGATTGATTTGGGAGGAGTGAAATTGATTTTGTGGTGCTGACTTTTAAGAAAAACTCGGGACGATAGAAGACTGACACAGAACATCTTTTTGTTTTCTCATATCAAAACGTAATCAACTATAAAATACAAAAAGGGGGGTACGTTAAGTGAAAATGCACACAAGTGGTAACCCAATCTGGGATAAAAAGCTAGGTTACGTCACTAGCGACAAATCTGGCAAACACATCCACGGATCAAGTGATAAGATTCAAAACCTCGCTACCCCAATAGAAATCGATTCCCGAATTGATTGTCGAACGAATTTACCTATTTATTCTGATGAAACCTTTCTATCTCGTGCGCGTTCAACAACGTCAATATGGTGGCGTAGATCACGCTGTGGTGCTTGCGAATTCCTCCCACGTATCACCCCCTCCCCCCTCCCCACGCCGTCGATAAACTGTGAGCTAAGGAAATTGTGTTCCCCACCCCCGATTATTGACTGCCGCCATCTATTATTGAGGGTAGATATAGAGGAGCAACTTCTAGCAGAACTCAAGAAATGATACCACACTTCGCGGCCATAATATGTAATGAGTTGACTTTTCACGATCGCGAAAGTTTTGATTGCTTATTGAACGCTGCACGTTACCTCCTCTTATATACACGCGGGCATAAATGATATTTATCATCGGGGGTAGTCACAAAAGGTGCAGTGAAAAACATTGATGAGGGATGTGGATAGTTTTGTTACAATCTTTGACGGCGTCCTGCGCTTCGTGTCGAAGGCTTCTGAAGGCAGTGAGTTATTTCTTGGGAGGCGGCCTTACGGTATGATCGTGATAGAAACATCGGCTATCGATCGGGATTTCGATGAAATTGTTCAACACGAAGATGGGAAATTGGAAGCAAGAATTCATAGTCTATCCGAGAGAAGTTGTTGGTGGTTCGCGAACATAATACTATGACCTGGTTTTTGCTTAACAATAAATTCATAAGGAAACGTTGCTGGAGATTCCAACGCACGGAGTATTGGGAACATGGCAACTGGGCGAAATATTAACTGGCCGACAATCTAACTGGCCGAAAAATAACTGGCCGAATTATCAACTGGCCGAAAAACAAACTGGCCGACAAACCAACTGGCCGAAAAAACAACTGGCCGAATTTCATACTTTGCGCTGTGACTGTACTGATCCAGTGGTAGGGGTAAACCATTACCCCTTTCGAAAACATTTTCTTTGAAATAACTAGGAGAATGAAAAACTTGGCGAAATTTAAACTGGGCGAAAAACGAACTGGGCGAAATTAGAACTGGACGAATTTTTCAAGGCTGTGACTACGATGCCGGTTCCTTATCGCAGTCCACGCACCGGCCGGTTCCTTATCGCAGTCCACGCACCGGCCGGTTCCTTATCACAGTCCACGCACCGGCTGGTTCCTTATCACAGTCCACGCACCGGCCGGTTCCTTATCACAGTCCACGCACCGGCCGGTTCCTTATCACAGTCCACGCACCGGCCGGTTCCTTATCACAGTCCACGCACCGGCCGGTTCCTTATCACAGTCCACGCACCGGCCGGTTCCTTATCACAGTCCACGCACCGGCCGGTTCCTTATCACAGTCCACGCACCGGCCGGTTCCTTATCACAGTCCACGCACCGGCCGGTTCCTTATCACAGTCCACGCACCGGCCGGTTCCTTATCACAGTCCACGCACCGGCCGGTTCCTTATCACAGTCCACGCACCGGCCGGTTCCTTATCACAGTCCACGCACCGGCCGGTTCCTTATCACAGTCCACGCACCGGCCGGTTCCTCATCACAGTCCACGCACCGGCCGGTTCCTTATCACAGTCCACGCACCGGCCGGTTCCTTATCACAGTCCACGCACCAGCCGGTTCTATCACAGTCCACGCACCGGCCGGTTCCTTATCGCAGTCCACGCACCGGCCGGTTCTATCACAGTCCACGCACCGGCCGGTTCCTTATCGCAGTCCACGCACCGGCCGGTTCCTTATTACAGTCCACGCACCGGCCGGTTCCTTATCACAGTCCACGCACCGGCCGGTTCTATCACAGTCCACGCACCGGCCGGTTCCTTATCACAGTCCACGCACCGGCCGGTTCCTTATCACAGTCCACGCACCGGCCGGTTCCTTATCACAGTCCACGCACCGGCCGGTTCCTTATTACAGTCCACGCACCGGCCGGTTCTATCGCAGTCCACGCACCGGCCGGTTCCTTATCACAGTCCACGCACCGGCCGGTTCCTTATTACAGTCCTTATCCAAATTATCCTTGAATTACTGGATGAGAGTATTAAAATATCAGAATATTTCCAAATTATATGAATTTTTTTGTAGTTTATGATACACAGCTTACTAACTCTGGTTAATCATTTTGTCGCTTTTTTCATTGTTCACAACATCTTTTCAAATCATTTCCAACAATAATAAGAGGAAGTGTCGGAATGATTCGTGTGAATTTTGTGGTTAGGGTTGGGTGTTGGTGTAACTCAGATAAGCAGCGGCACGAAGGACGCTGCCGCACGTGCAACCACGCTCGGCTGCTTGATCGCACTTTCAAATTACCCGCAACTCCCGTATGAGCCCATGTTAATTTACCGCACAACTAAATCCTATATATCTCTGTAAATTTCATTTTCTAAGGAAAAGAAAAGAAAAGATAAAATAAGCGTGTTAATGAGGGCTATCTACTGATATGCACTTGCACTTTTTCGTTATCACAACACACACAAACGTCAAAAAAGAATATTTTATTTTATATTTTCCGAATATTCCATACGATTTTCTTCAAATTCTGATAGAATCTGCCAGATCACTACACGCATGCACCTTTCTTAATTTCAGCTCTATCGGATCATTACGTATCGAGTTATTACTGATTTAGAGGTTTTTATCTTTTTGTGACCAAATCTTCCGAACGAATTTTCCGACAAATTAATTTTAAGCTAACACACCTATTTTGTACTCCCAGTTAAAATTTCATTTAATTCCGTTCATTACTTTAGAAGTAGTTTTCGTAAAATCAAGATAATCGCCAAGACATAGGTTAATAGATAGGGGCAACATAGGCATGACTCATGGGCATGACTAGAGTTTGGTAAAGTAAAAACTATTTTTTTTCTATAAATTTTTTCTGATGATAGATTTGAATGAAATTGCAAAATCGGACAGCTGTTATGGTCTGTTATCTATGTTAGAAATTTGAAACAAATCTAACGTTAATTTCTTTTTTATTGCGATTTTAAGTTTTTCGGCACTTTGAAATCGTTATAACTTTTGTCATTTCAATTTCTATAGAAACAGCTCCTCAATATAAAAGATGCACATTCACCAGAACTATCCATAAATGTATATTTTGATACCTCGCAAATGCCCCCTCGTCCGAACTTTGCAATTTTTCGGTACTCCCATAAGCCACCATGTTAAGTGACTTGGCCGAAAAGTTGGCGGTAAGTTGGCGTTTCCCTGCGTTGTCCTGTGATAAGGAACCGGCCGGTGCGTGGACTGTGATAAGGAACCAGCCGGTGCGTGGACTGTGATAAGGAACCGGCCGGTGCGTGGACTGTGATAAGGAACCGGCCGGTGCGTGGACTGTGATAAGGAACCAGCCGGTGCGTGGACTGTGATAGAACCGGCCGGTGCGTGGACTGCGATAAGGAACCGGCCGGTGCGTGGACTGCGATAAGGAACCGGCATCGTAGTCACAGCCTTGAAAAATTCGTCCAGTTCTAATTTCGCCCAGTTCGTTTTTCGCCCAGTTTAAATTTCGCCAAGTTTTTCATTCTCCTAGTTATTTCAAAGAAAATGTTTTCGAAATGGGTAATAGTTTACCCCTACCATTGTATCAGTACAGTCACAGCGCAAAGTATGAAATTCGGCCAGTTGTTTTTTCGGCCAGTTGGTTTGTCGGCCAGTTTATTTTTCGGCCAGTTGATAATTCGGCCAGTTATTTTTCGGCCAGTTAGATTGTCGGCCAGTTAATATTTCGCCCAGTTGACACCTTGCCCGGAGTATTTACTGATTCTTATGATCCGCTTCTATAAGGGCTGCAAGATATTTACAAAACCGCGAAAATAACCATCGATGATTATGTAAAAAACTGCCATTGCTACATTGTTTCTAGTTATAAAATTCATGCCACACCATGGCAATACGTTAAACATATTCTAAGACTTTAACATGAGGTGTCAACTGTCGTGACTATTTTGCGATAGGGTTTAATGGTTTTACATTAAAGGTTATGGGTGTCTCGAAACTTGAGTAACGTTTTTTTCTTAACACCTTAGGGCTGCTAGATTACAAAGTACGGTTAAATAACTATCTTCCAGTTAGGAAGAAGACAGGAGAAACCTATAGGTTGTCACCACGGAGATTAGTTTTTAACTGGAGGTTAGCCACTTAACTGGAGATTGTAATTTTGACCGTTATGTTTTCATCAATAAATCCAGAAAAAATCCCCCTAATAATTTCACCAACTTCCAACGTAAAACTGCAAACCAATCAAAACGAGCGCTCACCTGCGGATAGTCACCGTCCTTCGTCTGATAGTCGAACACGTAGAAGTAGCTCTTCGTCGTGCCACTGCCCGGCACCTTGTAGCTCAACAAGTCACCAGTCTGCACCAACGGCGCTACGAACTCGGCGTCGCTCAACGCCTGCACCGTCGCATCACGCGTGTTGATCGGATGCAAGACAGTACGCTCCCAGTCCGTGTACTCGTTCACCACCGTGAAGAAGATCTCGCTCAAATGATACGTGTACGCATTGCGGACATACGTCCGTATGATCTTGTCGCGCCGCTCGCCCTCGAAGCCCGTCTGGATGTCCGCCGAAGAGAACCGCCAGAGCGCCTCGCTGGTGACAACCCCGAACAAGATGTCGTACTTGTTCGCGCCGTACGTGTTCGACAGTGCGCTGAGCGTGGCCTCGCCCGACCGCTTCATGTTCGAGTGGCCCGTGGGCGTCGCGTAGCCCTGCAAGTCCGGCTGGAAGAAGGTGAGCAGCTCCTTCTGGAAGTCTGTCTTGATGACGACGCCGTCGACGGACGGGCCGAACGCGCTCAGGTAGGTGGGCGCGGCGACGTCGGCTCGTAGAAGGTCGTCGAGCGGCAGGTCGCGCAGACAGTCGACGATCGCCTCGTGGTCGCGGAAGAGGTCTTCGGGGATGGTGCAGTTGGCGGCGCGGGCGAGGCGGACGGCGAACGTGACCGGGTCCTCGACCAGTGCCCAGCTGGAGAGCGCCGAGCCGGAGAGCAGGATGGCGCGGTGGAAGAGGCCTGGAAACGAGCGGCGTGGGGGGCGGAGGTTAGTGGGGGCGTTGTGGTTGGTGAGAAACGCGAGGTTGGTTAGCGAACGTAACGAATGGGAAGCTGTTCGCTGGAACGTTTCCTGGCTTTTCGCTGAGCAATGCTGTCCGTTTTATCAAGGGTCATCATTTAAATCATGTTCGACTTGAATTTGTGAGATTCCTAGCACTTAAGAACCCATATAACTAGTGTTTTGGAGGCAAACGTAACTTAGAAAATGGCAATTCGTGGGTTTTAAGCAGTGATTGCGCGGTTAAAATTTTAACAGTACGTTAAAAAATTGGCTGTTGCTACAGGCAGTTAGGGAGATAACGAATCAATTTCAAAACCAGTCCTGGAACCTTATGTTATCTTCGAAATTAGCTAATACAATACACTTTTCTCACTGTATTGCGACTTTATATATATTTTTTTAAAGTAAACTCTTTTCAATGACCCAACTGATAGGTAAATGAGAATAATCTTTCGAAAGCAATGTAGTTTGGTCAGATCACCAAAACAAATGTTGGCGGAGATTGACAAGGGTGACCAAGGAGTAAGCTGACACCTGTAGGAGAGATAACGTATAGTGTATCAAGAAGGGTTCCATGTTCGCGACCAACCAGACTCTCACAGCCATAACTCGACAGCACTGGCCTCTGATGTAATACTCAACAAGCAATGATATCGTTACGCCGAGCAAGGTTTCGATTCATTGATCAACCAGCTCCCATCGCATGCAAGGATCGTCTCGTTTTCTTCACGTCAACAAACAAGCCTCTATAGTATCATCCATACATAATACATAATCGAAATAATGCTGTTGATTCAGAGAGTGCGTATCAAAAGGCCGAGTTTGCAATAGACCGAGTCTCCAAAACACCGAGTGTGCAAAAGGCCGAGTTTGCAATAGACCGAGTCTCCTAAACACCGAGATCTCGGTCTATTGCAAACTCGGTCTATTTGAGACTCGGCCTTTTGCACACTCGGTGTTTTGGAGACTCGGTCTATTGCAAACTCGGCCTTTTGAACACTCGGTCTATTGCGCACCCAGCGTCTGAATCACGGGGTGGACTCGGCTTTTTGTAGACTCGGCCTTTTGTAAACTCGGCCTTTTGTAGACTCGGTCTATTTGACACTCTGGTTTTCCTTACTACGGCCGTCGGAGAATCATAGCCCTACTACTCATCATGCAGTGTTGCCGGCTGTGAACGCGGTAAATATTTGGTTTCTCTTCTCTGTCTACCACTTCGCCGCAAGACGGTCCAAGAAGCGATTTAGGGGATAAGATACACCCCTTCTAGCATGCATGCATTGCCGGTGGTCTATAAAGCGAGTGTTTTCATCACAATTTTTTTGACATAATCGTTCATATCGGTGTGCTGTAGGTGTTCCACATTTTAACCATGGAAAGATACCTTAGCCTAAATGTCAACTGTTCACTAGGCAATTTACTAGGGGAGAGTGTCCCAAGTAAATTAGAATTCAAATCAAATTTTACTTTTCTATTAACGTTACCAAGTCCATTGGCTCTATTCAGTTGTTTTGCAAAATTATCAGTGATGTAAAATGGTGTTACTGGTAACGGTAATTTTACACCAACTCCGGTTACATTGAAATTTTCGGTATAATATTATTAGAAAATAAAGCTTTGTCTTTCTATATTTTTGAATTAAACTTTCATTTGTCACCTTGTGCATTTGTCTCAAATGTCACTGTTTACTCGAATTCCGACCGGACATGTTGACACAGTGACCCACCGGTCAAAGGATCTACAATTTTACTTCCCGGTCATCACGCACTATTACGGAACGCTCACAGAGCAATATGCGGCTTAGAACAGTTTGAACGATGGCGGCAAATCAACACCCACAGCCCTTGCTCGTAATGTGCGATGATGTCTGTCACTTCTCTTCGGATAGCTGGGGTGAAAATGAGGCAATTGTTTTCCTTCAACAAGAAACGTCTGGAGGCTCGACGGTGTGATACTTAAAATTACGATCAATTGTGACATTTGCCCCCTTGTTAGAAATAACTGCATAATGTGCAGATGGCTCACCTTTCACTATGCGTAAATCTCTGGAATGAAAAAGTTTCAAGTGTTCATGAAAATATAATAAGTAAATTATTTCTACAAAATTATCACCGTTTCAGGTTGATAGTTTCTCACTTATATAAATGCACCGATTTTTCTTCCATCCACGCACACGAGCCGCTTCTTCGTCAGTTAATTTGACTCGCATTTGGCGAATGTGGAACACCCAATTGCAAATTATAAATCTATTTAATTTCCCAGTTTTCGGGTCCATGAAGAAAATAGGGCACCGAGGTTGTTAAAATTACCGGTAATATTTCCGATTTCAATGTTACCAGTAACCACCGCAGATAATTATCTCGGACAACAAAATTTTCTTGAAATGTTGCGATCTTTCTATACAGTTTCCCTATTTAATACTTTCGTAAAAACTCACCATAGAGAGTTCTTTAGAAAACGCACGAGTCAAATAAGAATGATTTCCTCTGAGTAAATGAAATCATTCAAATTAATCGATCCTTAACATAGCCTACTCCACTTAAATCGAATAGTATTTCAATCCCGGATTAAACTGCCGAGCACACAAGGAATGAACATCGCGACAGATAAAATAGCAGGGAAAAATAATAGGTATCATTCGGCATTTCAGTGATGTTTCAAAACGTAAGTGAGTCCGCTATAAAGTACAGATTCGCTTGAAATTGATTCAAATTTTTTAATTTATCACGAGCTCAATCGATTCAATGACAACTCACATATAATATCTTGTATTCAGTTGGTATATTATTTCGTTGTATCACCACAGGAAAGAAAACACTTTTAATTAGTCATGGTTATTCTCGAATCTCTCACTCATTGCTCGTTGACTATAATCTTTGCTAGAGATGTGACATAGTATGAAACCTTATGCGGAGTGGGGATGAGCTCGAATAGTCCGTCATACACACAAAATGTTGACAGTTTATAGACAAGTTATTTAGGACACAAAAAGGAAGATAAAATTGTAGCCGTTTTACCTTCTGGAGATCGCCGTCGTTTGCAATAGTTCAGTTATACAGATACTGTAAAGGTTATACAAATAATAATCCGCGTGAGTCTTGTTAGGATAAAATAATACATTTTAATTTTTGAGAGAAGATGTTTACTCCTCGAGAAGTTTGCCAAATGCCATGTTCAAAAATATGAAATCGCTATCACAATAAGTTAACAAACAACAAAAAGAAAAATATGCACAAAATAGGAATCGAACATATTCTATCCAATTCCGACCCTGTCCATTACGCACTCCTAATATCCATCGGTCATCTTTATAATGAGTGGGATACAAACAAGTTATTGACAGCTAACGCAGAAATTTGAGCCTTGGGTCGCTATAGAAACCGACCGTAAAGGGTCTTAAAGCGGCAAAGTACAGTAAAGTACCGTAATCTTCGACTATTGTACTCCGCCCCTTCCTCTGGCAAGCGGACGGTGCGAGCTTAGCCTAAGAAATAATGGGATTCTCTGCAGATTTAGGAATCGTGTTATCAGATATTAGTATTACACGGTTTTGATTTTAAAAAAATCAGATTATATATTGCTAGCTAGTCAATAAAACTAGCTAGCAATATATCCCAAATTGTACGCTAATAATACAAATCTAATATACTTGGTAGGCCGACGAAGGTAGGAAAGCATGTTTTTATTTGATTTATTGTAACGCCTCGAAAAACATAAATATGTAAATTTTCTAAAGTTTCAATAACTAGCTCACTTGGCTAGTTTTGGAAAGTTGTGTACTGAGTTTCATGACGCTGTGTCTTTGGTCTGGACGGGGCGAACGATAAGGTGGTGGAGTGCGCATGAACTTTGAACGACGCCCGACGCCGCTAGGGGCTTCGGATAAATGAATCAGAATTAAAAACCCTACAAACTGTAAAATTGCATATTTCCTGCAGAATATGCATGATAAAAGGCCGCCATCGGCCGGACTATAGACCGGACTATGTGTCCGAATCACCTCACAATATGTTGGTCACATAGCTGGCAAGAAAATACGTATATGTCGAGAATCGAAATAATTTCTTGTCTCCATTCATACGTCTAGAGCCTTTATGGAACACAACCATAAATGCGGAGGTCCACGTTAAAGCATGCGAGTTGAATCAGACCAGTGTAAAGCTACCTCAGAAAACAGAACAGTGATATTTAAAAAAAAAAAACAATTATCGTCCAAATTTCATTTTTTTGGTGAATAAACTAAGGTTAGATCCAATTGAGACTTGAAATTGTGAGTCAAAATTTATTTTAACTATCCATTGATTTTTTTTCCTGTTTCGAGTTTCCTGACCCTGTTATAACAGTCTAAAACGATATTGGTGGAAGAGTGCATCTTAACTTAAAACGACGCCCGAAGACGCTAGGGGCGTCGGATTTTTCCTTGACCTCTACAAAATATATTAATCAGATTCAGAAATCAAAGCTCTACAAGCTTTACTCATTAAGCAACCTAAGAAGGGATCGGTAATGATCGGCCAGCTATTAACACTGTTATATTTAGATGTCGGTGGACTGTGAAGCTATAAATTGACGTAGACTAGAGACTCTTGTTTCGCACAGCAAGTCGGTGACAATTCACCGACTGAATTGTCCCTGTATTTCAGTCAATGCCCCTCACGATAGGCAGCCAATGTACCTTTGGAGAACGACCAGCATGCTAGAACGATCCGGCATCGTTGCCAGGCCTGGGCATGCGCAGTAGAATAAACTCGGTGTTTTGGAGACTCGGTCTATTGCAAACTCGGCCTTTTGAACACTCGGTCTATTGCGCACCCAGCGTCTGAATCACGGGGTGGACTCGGCTTTTTGTAGACTCGGCCTTTTGTAAACTCGGCCTTTTGTAGACTCGGTCTATCTGACTCTCGGTGTTTTGTAATCTCGGCCTTTTGACGACTCGGTCTTTTGATCACGCGACTCAGTTTTTTGGAGACTCGGTCATTTGAAGACTCGGCCTTTTGAACACTCGGCCTTTTGGAGACTCGGTCTATTTGACACTCGGTGTTTTAGCTCAAATACTCGGTCTTTTGCAAACTCGGCCTTTTGCAAACTCGGCCTATTGGGACGCTCTCGATTCAGAGATGGCTGGAGAGTCTCAAATTCTCGTCTCGGTTCTGTGCAAGTTTCAACAACGACGGCGAGGGGTCAGCCATGTAAATTTCCAGCGTACAACATTTGTGGAGGCGTCGACTCTAACAAGTACTACCTGCGTGTATGTAAACTGATAAATAAACAAATAAAGTCAAACAGTACGCCAACAAGCGTACCGTGCGTGTTTATTTTGTGATATAGTAATTGGATAGGTTTATGGTGTGATAAATATTTCAGTGTGTGGTTTTACAAAATAGGCGAAAATAAAACCATGTTTTCTCTCTTAAAACCCAGCTGGGAGACCGGAAAAACCGGATCACTTAGCTATCTTGTGGTATGAGTCACACCTTGAATTTCAGCATGGACATTTTACGTTTAAGGAAAACCCTTGTATGACATTGTAATTAACAGCCAAAAGGTTCGTTGAAAGGACTTGACTTGGATGTGGTAAAAATATAAAATGTTATAATAAGTCATAATATTGTTCATGTATTTTCATACTTGCATGATTATCGAAAGCAAGACTACGGCACGCAAATAATACCAGCCTTTCCCGAGCGACCTGCAGAATCTAGCCCCTAACGCTGCCAACTCTAGGGGATGAAATGCAGCATAACAATGACAACCAAAAGTGCTAAACGTTTCGGCCGCGTACGCATCCACCCCTATTATTATTACATCCAGGGGGCCCAACTTTTCGAGAGGCTTGTTTTGCGAATTGTTGAGGCGAGCAGGCCCGCAAAGAGAAACTTGCCGAAAACCGCGCGAGCAAATAGTTTCTCTTCGCCAAAACTTTGCCTCTTCGTCGCCGTCGTCTTCGGAGAAGTTTCTTAGACTATACATCTGCGCAGATAATGGACGGTGTTTTTTTTTTCATAGCCGTCAGATATAGAACAAATGAAAGAAGGATAATCAATATAGCGCGCAATGCTCACGCGGTGTCGCAAAATACCTGGAGGTACGGATATTACTAGACGATAGCGGCGTGGACAGCGAAAGAATGTCAGCCCGTGTTCTCGCGCGGGGGTGAAGTCGGGCCCGACGCTTGCCGAGCAAAGTTATTAAAATACCGAACGTTCGACCTCGTTTCCTTCGGCATTTCTCGCGCGACGCGAGTTTGTCTTGCAAGTTTGTTTCCGCCCGAGAGTTAACCGATCTTGATTAATGTTTTATTGAGTTTGTGTACATAAATCAGCGGTTGACAGCCGCACCGCTGTGTGTTGATCCGCCGGCAAACACTTCAATCGTGTGATATGCAAACGAATGTGGTTTTAAAAGCAATCCCAACCGATTAGCGATCAGGCTTTGTATTAGCTGCATTCATAATGAATTATAAGTGGGTTGTAAAGTGTACCTAGATGCATATTCGCGGCGATAATTCGACTATAGCGAACTAGTTTGCCAAAACAACTATGTTGAAATAACAGATGCGAGCGTCTATGGTGATTATCATCGCCCATGTCCGACGCTACCAGACACAAAATAAAACCCACACGTGATCTGCTATAGTGATTAAGCCGTGGAATTACATACGCGAATTTCTCACTTGCAGCAGAATTCATTTGCAGCCAGCAATACAATGAAATCCCATGCACAAGTGCCAAAAGTTTTCGCAACTGAATATAATTATTAATTTACAGTACATTCCGCCCTCGCCGAGGAGGTATATGCTTGCCACGGGGTACAACCAAACTGCATCTCGCCTTGTCTAATCAAAGTTGGAAATTTACGTTTTGGGGTGGGTGGGGGGGGGGGGGAGGGGAGCTTGTGTTTTGATTAGAGGGATGTGTTGTGATGGGATGCACGGTGTTGGCTTTATACAGTGACCAAGGCAAGCCGACAGTGTTGGCATAAGGAGGCTAGACAGTATAGACACAACCATGAGCGATGTAACACTAAGCAGCTTTAGTTTTCTATAGTGTCATTACTGATTTCTTGTTTTTCAGCCAGTGGGACGCTTTGATCTGCTTCGATCTGTAGTTTTTCATCTGTGAAACCTGTGCTCATATGCGCCAACTGAGAACTCCAAAATAGCCTTCATGGCTAAAATCTCTACATTTAAAATGATATAACTCATCTATCAAAAATTGTATCTTTCCTTCTTAGCTGGAAGTTAAATATATTTCGGAAGACATTGAAAAACGGAACCACAACTCAGATCGGACCTATTGGCCTTGCAACGGATTCTATTGAACATGATATTATCGAGTATTTTGCCTTCACAGGGGTGGAACAAACAAGCAGCAGCTGTCTAAGCTCTTTAGCTGGAAGTAAACTTTAGGCGAGCCAAATAATAAGTAGTTCGTAGCCGTGACGTGACGAGCGGTTTTACTGGGATTATGAGGGATGCCTGTTACGAGAATGTGCATTACAATTTACCGCCATTTAGTGGAGCAAACTTCATTTCAACTTGGCTATGAAACAAATATATGTATACTAATTATCACTCGTTTCAAGGGTGGATTAAATCAGCATGGGTCATGTCTGCTACTAATTAATGCTATTGCGGGTAGATTGCAAGAAGCTTTCGCCGAAGCTACTGTATTCTTACTAAAAAAAAACACACATACTAAGGGCAATAAGATGAACAGGTAGAATTTCCTGGGGTACAGAGAAGTATCGCAATATAAATTCTCATGATAACAGCCAATCACGATTGAAATTATTGGATGAGCGAGCGAAGCGAGCAAAATACTTCAATTTCACAACATAGGCGAAAAAAGCGTTTGGATTTTTGTTTGTAACAAAAACGAGCAGGCCTACTCAAAGGTCACAGATCGTTACGAAATTTGGCAAAAACGTTCGTGGTGACTCAGCGAGGTGCTGTATAGTTTTTGAGCAAAATCTGTTCAGTCATTTTGTTTTTATGAGCAAAAACCCGTAAATTCTTCAGTTTTTTGGTACTAGCTTCGTAACTAATTAACCGATCCGCCCCAAATTTGGATTGAATATATATGATAACAAGTTAAACGCATTGCCTAAGTTTCAGATTCGTGCATGAAGTATTTTGCTAATTAGAAAAATAAAATGACTCAATAATAAATAAATAAATACTTGATCATCGAAGCACCGTTTTCAACAATATGATTGTCAAATGTTTTCCGTTTGGATTTCCTCGTGGAGATTACGGCTCGCTCATCCTGCAACGAGTGTAGGCTCTACTAATCGTTTACCTAGTCTACTCCAAAAGTATTCTCCCAAATCCGTGTCTTATGACGTTGGTAGACGGCTCTCTTTAATAATGTAACATCAGTTCAAGAGCCTTGAGAGTTTAATGTCGGTGGCAAAGGAGGGATGCTAAGCCACGGAGAATTTGGCTGTTTAGCATATTGACGACTCAATAATACTTGACGCGGCAGTTTAAATGAAGAACTTACTCCACTGGTATTCTTGTACAGCCGAAATCATTTTTACAAGCAAGACTTTCTAGTATCGCTCGCATTCAGCCGTTATATTTGAGTCGAATTACGGCCAGAAAACTCATCTTCATCCCGATGTAAATGTTGGTGAATCACCCCTAAATATTGCTACTTTTCACAGATGGCATTTTATATAAATAAATAAAACTAGCGTATTTCCCACACAGTGTGTATTGAAACACTGATAACCAGCCCCCGATCCAACATCAACAAAAAAATGATAAATCTTTCCCACTGGCATTGTCTTGAAATAATTATTACAAGCAAGACTTGATAGTGTCATTGAGTTAAGCTCGAATCCTAGTTGAATGATGGTGAATCCAGCCATAAATATCTCTAAATATTCACACAAGGAATTGCACCAGAAGGAAACAAAAACTGACATCTCAGAACAACCGCGTGTCATCAAACGTGTGGGAAGCTACTCCCCCGGGGGGCGGGGAGTAGCCAAGGACAACAAGCAACCAAGTCCCCGAAGAGAGCGATTGTTGCGACAAAGATTGCTTACTCGAGTATTGTCTTTTTAATCCCAAAGTAGATTCGAACGAGTCATAATTTTATCGAGATACACTCGTGTATTTATATTACGTGTTAAGTATAAAACGAAGCTGTGTTTACTCATCGATGCTACAAACGCTTGAAAAGCACCCCCCAACCCCAACCCCAACCCCACCCTGGCACTCACCCGACATGACGGTGGGCGAGGTCATCAGGAAGTGGATGCACGCAGCGCCGGTGCCATGACCTAGCAAGGTCACGTTTCCGGGGTCGCCGCCGAAGAGGGCAATGTTCTGCTGGACCCAGTGCAGTGCTGCGATTTGGTCCATCAGCCCGTAGTTGGCGACGCGCGCCTTCAGATGGGGCGCGAGGTTGGCGTTCAGGAAGCCTGCGGTGGGGGAGAAGAGGGTTATGTTCAAACACTACATTTATAGTAGATATCTTCAGATTTACTTCAACTGCGGCCACACTAGGGTTTCGTTAGCTATAAGATCTTCACGTTGCTACAGTTCATTTAGCAGAGGTCATGCATGCAATTGTGCAACACCACCACCAATACCCATAGTGAAAGTTTGACAATTTCTTAAGCTGCCGCTATTTTAAATAAATGTGAAATGTTTTGATTTGAGGCTTTTTGGTTAATTAATTGTCAGTTTACCTACAGATATTCTGATCATTAAATGTAAATTTTTAATTCATGGTTATTCACATGTAATTAAAAGCATAAGTTTTAGCTATCATTATTGACATTTTACTAGGTAAACGATTAGTAGAGCCTACACTCGTTGCAGGATGAGCGAGCCGTAATCTCGCTGAGAAAATCCAAACGGAAAACATTTGACAGTCATAATAATAAACCGAATAAAAATCCGTATTGAAACCGTTTAGAGGCGAAAAAAAAACTTTTTTTCTAATTAGCAAAATACTTCATGTACGAATCTGAAACTTAAGCAATTCGTTTAACTTGTTATCATATATATTCAATCCAAATTTGGTGCGGATCGGTTAATTAGTTACGAAGCTAGTACCAAAAAACTGAAAAATTTACGGGTTTTTGCTCATAAAAACAAAATGGCTGAACAGATTTTGCTCAAAAACTATACAGCACCTCGCTGGGTCACCACGAACGTTTTTGCCAAATTTCGTAACGATCCGTTACCTTTAAGTAGGGCTGCTCGTTTTTGTTACAAACAAAAAAAAAAACAAAAATCCAAATGCTTTTTTTCCCCCTATGTTGTGAAATTGAAGGATTTCGCTCGCTTCGCTCGCTCATCCAAAAATTGCGCTAATGAAGTTTGGTTTTATAAGTTGGTACGAGCAAAAAGGCGTTTATATTTTTGGTATGGTCTCTCCCTGTATATACTAACTGTAGTATACATACCATCTAGTAAATCAACTGGGTAAACATCTTAAGTAGTATCGGATAAAGCAACAGCATAACCGTCAAAAAATAATAACTGGGTGATTGAATGCTATAAAGTTATATAAAGTTATCACAGAAACATTTCCGATGATTCTCATAGATATTCTTGCTGCTTTATTACAGAAAAGTGACTGAAAATCGCGCTTCTTGATAAAGAAATGGCGAAACGATGGAGACGTTTAAGTGAAAGGAATCAGAATTCAATATAAGTTCGTTAAATGGTTTTCAGGGAAACATAACGTATCAAGATAACTAATAGAAATAACTGTAAAAAAACCCCTCTTTAAAGGCAAACTCAAAACTATTTTTGAGTTGTTGTTTTCGTGGATCCGAAGTAGAAATGGGTTTAACGTTTCTCGCCGTATCGGTCTTGTGATCTTACCCAGTTTCTGTAGAATATAGGTTGTCTACGAATGTTCTACTAGCCGCTATTAGTGACAACAAACTCTACTCAGAACAACACTTTTAACAATCCATCGAGTATGTATGGTTTGCAATTGTAGGTTTTGTTCCATCCCTTACCGAGGATGCCAAGGCGGTAGTTGAGGGTGACGATCACCAGCTCTGCGTAGCTGGCGAGGACGCTGCCGTCGTAGGGGTTGCCCGAGTTCCACTCGTAAGACTCGCCGTGGATGAACACCAGCACGGGGTGTCGCACCATCTTCTCCTCGGGGGTGCCCACTGAGAAAAAACAGAGAAGCGGAGGTTTGGTTGTGAGATTTGTTCGGTTGTCAACTTAGCTGAAGACTTATTTAGGAATCGGATCACACTGCATGTATTTTTGTATGGAGGGCAGTAATATAATAGTTCAAGATAGAAATAAGTGTGGCACGTAATCGCTGTGATTTCGTTTCACAATTCATGCACAAAGAGATGGTTTAATCAAAGGTAAAAGAGAAGCCAAAAGTCAGCTGTAAATTTTCATGATCTATAAAATTGACAGAATAATCTAGACGTAACAGGCAGTAAAACTAAAGCAAATGTAATGGGGTCATCAAATTCAATGTACGCTAAAATAGGTTAATTGCAAGGATTTGAACTCGATCTTTCTTGGCAAGTTTAATTTTCAGTAAGGTCATAGCAGTCAATGTACCGCAAAAGTATTTTTTTGCGCGCCGTCTTTTATAGCCTGCATTTTGCAAGGGCACCAAGAGATAGATATTCGCATGAAGTTTGGTTCCAATGTTCTGCATTCGACAAATGTGGTGATGGTTTTTCTGACCCATTTAATTCTAAATGTATTCTATTTGTATATTATATGATCGCTTAATTACCCATTCACTATGATCTCTGTTAGTCAGATTATGCTTGAGGCTAATTTAGCGTTGCCACGTTAAATAGTTGACATCCAATGGTTGGTTGGTTGGTTGGTTGGTTGGTTGGTTGGTTGGTTGGTTGGTTGGTTGGTTGGTTGGTTGGTTGGTTGGTTGGTTGGTTGGTTGGTTGGTTGGTTGGTTGGTTGGTTGGTTGGTTGGTTGGTTGGTTGGTTGGTTGGTTGGTTGGTTGGTTGGTTGGTTGGTTGGTTGGTTGGTTGGTTGGTTGGTTGGTTGGTTGGTTGGTTGGTTGGTTGGTTGGTTGGTTGGTTGGTTGGTTGGTTGGTTGGTTGGTTGGTTGGTTGGTTGGTTGGTTGGTTGGTTGGTTGGTTGGTTGGTTGGTTGGTTGGTTGGTTGGTTGGTTGGTTGGTTGGTTGGTTGGTTGGTTGGTTGGTTGGTTGGTTGGTTGGTTGGTTGGTTGGTTGGTTGGTTGGTTGGTTGGTTGGTTGGTTGGTTGGTTGGTTGGTTGGTTGGTTGGTTGGTTGGTTGGTTGGTTGGTTGGTATACCCGTATAGTCAAAGAGATGAAATACGAATTTTTAATACCGAATCAGATTCGAGCAAGAAAATAAAAAATCTCAAGTAACTTTGAACAAAATACGGCATGATTTTCTTCAGATTTATCCGAACAATCGGAATAGACCTATTCCACGCAGAGAAATGATGACTTCAGTTACCCACTGGACGTGCTACCAATTTGAAAAGAAAAACATTAAAGGCTGGTTCACAATCAACTTAGCAATAGACATAACTTAAAATTAGCAGTAACTTAAAAGTTAGACATGCTCAAACATTATGTTTAAGTCATGTCTAAGTTAAGTCCTTATGTTTGTTGTAGACAGTCTAATGGAGATCCATATGTCAAACTTTTAAGTTACTGCTTATTTTAAGTTATGTCATATTGCTAAGTTGATTGTGAACCAGCCTGAATTAGCTCTGCTAGCTAACAAAGGAATATTGAGAAATCACAACCCGAATTACTCTACCTGGCTTTAGCGAGTGGGTATCATGACGTCAATTTGATAGACTTTTGATTCAATAGAATATGTGTATTGACCTCTCATGAACGTCAACAAACTCAGAGAAACCACGCAAGACCCTACAAACGTGTCGCTCCATTCACCGCTCTCCCAGCAATGCCTTCAACTTCCCTTGCCGTCCACGTAGCAAGCCCACAGTAGCCAGCCTCCACGCTCGCGACGTCTCAGCGCCTCTACGCGCGATATTAGCTCCCTCCGGGCAGCACAGGAAGACAGTGACAAATGTCTACCTGACGACATTGACAGACAAGGCTGCCTCTGCTATCGCGAACTGTTTTCGCTCCAAATCTGGCCCCAGACTCGGTCGACGGCGCGGGCGCCGGCATCGCGTCGAGTGTGTCGTCGACATCACTCCAGCGTGTTTCAGCGATGGACCATCAGTCAGCGGTCGCGACCTGCACGCGAACAGTGGCGCACCGTCGTGGCCACGTTCACTGACTTGCAGCAGACTTGATTTGGTTGGATCACAGTTTTGTCTGCCTGAGTTTTCTCTGCTCCAAAGTCAATTAACCCGATATGTTTGAGCTCCTCTTTTAAATGGATTGGACGAAAGATGATTGAAAGACACGATTCAAAGATACACAGTTTCAATAACAAATGATTTATTTCTTTTTAATTTGGAATATATAGCATGAGTTTTGCTTGAAATTAACAGGTTGACTAGGAAGGGCTTCTGTATTTCGAAACAGCCTGTATTCAAGCAGAGAAAGACGTAATCCATTAAATTTTGTGTGATTTTAAGATTTTTATGAAATACTTATACCAAAATGTGGGTGCCTCCCTTATTATTTTTACAACGTGATAGAAGGCATGAAAGCTCTTTAGAGAGAGAGAGTTCACCAGAATATGGCTTGTCAGTTAGCATTTTCTTTCACCACAATATTATTTATCATCTCCCAACGTCGTCTTTTACCTATGTCCATCGACCGGTATGCACGAGGGCTCTTGGGGCTTTGTCGAAATTTGTAAATCGTGATTCGGTAAACGGTTTTGCAATCAATAAACGTAAGATTTCAGAAAAACTATTGAACCGAGTATTGAATGCTTACTCCCAAAACTCAAACTTTTCCCTATGTTTCTGCCTGCTTTATCAAAAGAATAAATTAGAGTGCCCTCTATAAAACCCAAAAACCAACCCAATATTTTTACCCTGGATTATCCAAAACACTGAACCCCGAAAAAAACTATTTGAATATGTCCCTAAGTCTTCCTGACCAACTAAACCCAACCTTCTTCTATAATTCCTCCCTTTTTTCTATCTCAAAGTCTTCTACTATATTTTATATTATATCTAGAATTTAAGATCAAGAATCTAAGATCGAGAATCTAAGATCTAGAATCTAAAATCTAGTATCTAAAATCTAGAATTTAAGATTCTCAATGTATGAGAAAGTTCTAGGCTTCTGTCGCAATTGCGATGCATCGCTGCCTACTCTATGAAACTAGCAACGAGGCTTGTGTACGGTGTGCCACTGGATGGAAGATGCAGCGAAAGGGGCATCGACAACATAGAGAAAATGTCCGCGTTTGAGGGGGGTGGGTGGGGCGGGGAGGGCGTGGAAGAGGAAATACTTGGCACGATTTAAACCGCGCCTTTGAATAAACATTTTTGACTCTGCTAGGACGAGTTAGAAAGGAGTCTGTGTACGAGAACGAAGCAATAGAAAAGCGGAGGTCGACGATTTAGATAAATTCCCAGATAGCGTCTCTGATTGATGGCAAAGAGTGCTTTTTAGTGGAACGTAGATAGGGGTGTTAAATAATAGAAACCATAAAACGGAAACTTTTGAAACAACATCAAATATTAACGTTGTCTATAATAGCTTCAGAAGAAGAATATACAAAAAAAATGTATTATCTTTGTCAATGACAGCTGAGTTTGTTAAGAAATAAATGAATGACTCTTGGTTTTCATACATTATGCTTTGACCCTAGCGAGTTAACGCGTTCTAAAAACACTCAATTTGAATCCGAGATTGCCAATTCAGACACAGTTTTCCAGTGCAATTTAAAATAATGAATACTTGTCAAAAACTAAATATTGAATACGCCATTGTTATCTGTGTCACGTGATCAGTACGTCTGGTCCACAAAGAGATAAGCCGCATGTCATCACCGCATTTTTTCCCTGTGATGCAAAGTCTGTGACCCGTTTGATGTGTTCTAACCAAAATAAATAACCAATATTTTCCGATATGGAATTTTTTAAACAGACAACCTTTAATATAAAAGTAATTCTCAAATCGACAACAAAAGATTCAAACCCGACGAAAACTGTGCGACAAGCCTCTAAGACCATACTAAAATAAAACTACCACTATATTTTTAATATCAGATAAAGGATTTGCATACGAATCGCTAGCGGGGACGATAGAAAACTGGTCGATTTATCAGGTTCATAAAAAAAATCAATCTGTTTTTCTAAACGTCTGGCGGGGACAGTAACATTTGCGAAGAATCCTGCAGATCTGAGCTTGTCTTTTAAAACCACTTTGGATGGCATAAGATATTGCCATGCAGCACACCTCGTTAACATTTACTTTTTATGCTGCAATATTAAGAAAAACGAACGCTTTTCTATCGCCAGTGGCGTAGGGGTATTACTATTCCAACGCCAACGACACACTACTGCTATACCGTGCGGAAGTGATGCCACCACTGGTAATTTAAACAGATGTAAGACTTGACTCAAAAGTAAAAAAAACAATACATTTGGTAATTACTTTCTTAAGATTAAACTCACGTATTTTCCTCATCTCAGCACGTTAGTTTTAATAACAATAAATAAAACATCACTGCATTGTTGAATGCTAAGTCCTACCGGCGCATACTTTTCGTTGGGACATCAACAGCTAAAATAAGCTGCTAGCTCGGCAGAAAGTTTTGCTGCTTGTCACTGCCCCTCAGTCGTAGTCACTTCCAAAAATAAACATCCAACATTCTCAAAACTACAGCCGCAGAAAAGATCCAAAAAGATTTTCGAGGCATGTTCAAAAGAGGCAAAGGTTCGAGTGTTGATATTAAATTGTGAAATATTTCTTTTGAGCTAGATTTTTAGCAGCAAAAATTGTAAGCACTTTAATGTGGGAAGCAATGGTTTCCCGTTACTGATAGTATTGGTAGTTATTGTTCCCAGAAGTCCTTTCACAATTGGCATGGTTACAATAATATACAATAATAATAATACAATAATTCGGTGTAATAAGTTGTAATGATATTTACCTACTGACTAAAATACTTGAAATTTACATCTTTGTAATTAAGCCGTTGATAGAATTGCGAGTGTTTGGTTTTGCTCTGTTTTAAAGTTTTGGTGGTCCTAAGAAGGACGCTGTCGAGTGTCGAAGTTTCGTCCAAGATGACATGGACACCTTCAGGACTGAAAGCCATCGATGTACGCTTTGTTCAGCATAAGAATAACTATGCTAAGCTGTAACGAATCCCAAAATAAACACCAGGAATAATTTCAATGCAAGCAGTGTCTTGGATTAACAAGGGATGTGAGCTGGAGCATGCGACAGAGTCGACATGACAGAAGAATTAATAACGGCACATAACAATGGCCGTCAAGTCTTCTTATCACGGAAACGAGTGATTGTGATGGCACACTTTGACCTCAAACTGTCGTTGCCGCTTCCGCTTCCCAATTAGAAAACCGGGGGCCGTTGTTTTCGACTCTTTGCAGTGGCACTGCGCATTTTTGAGAGAAAAATTACAATTTAAAAAAATGTTCCCGATTCGTTGGCATTTGAAAATAATTGCGCTGCATATAAATAGAAAATCACATATTATTCAGCTTTTCAATGAACGTAGTATATTAAGAATTAAAAACTGTTGATAATTTTGAATATTAAATGTAATGTCTAAATCTTATGAACATCCAACAATTTTTTATTTGGTCACTGCTATTGCTTAAACATTTTCCGTTTAAAAGATAAATCTTTCAATCGTATCAACACGTCTTAATGAAGGAGTCAAATTAAATGAACTGGCGTAACCTTATCTTGCTGGGTGTCGGGTGGGTCTTACACTCGCTTGCAAAACCACCCTTCGTTTGTGGTTTCGTTTAATTAAAACATGCCTACATAACTCAGTACCAAGACTATTTTCAAGACATTTGACAATATTTACGCTTAAAGTTACATGCCAAGTGTTCTAGAAAGGGTTGATCCATTTTCCTTCCCCCCAAAAACACACGGTTCGGCGTAAAACTCGATTTCATGGCTGATATTAGAAAGTGCATCTCAATTTATGGCAATATTCTCGTATCTGACATATCTCTTTGCAGGGTATGCAACCTTTCGATCACTTTGAGATGTTGTTTTTTTACTCTACCGTCGCTCTAGGCGTAAGTAAAGCGAGTAAAGCGTAGTTTCGCCCATGCGTTGAAGAGATGGAGAAAGTGGTGGATTTTTTTATAGATATGGTAAGCGTCTAGGCTGGGCTGTCTAAGTCGAAGGAGCGATACAAGGGCAGTGGGAATTTGACAGAGTGCAGATGTAGGCAAATATTTGCTGAAGAGAAATTGGCAGAAAAAAAACCTACAAAAGTGGACTTTTGTATAATATGATATCCAGGCTTTGTTATTTCATGTAAATAAACCCGACTGTGTTTTTAGAAAATCTACTAAACTATTAAAAAATTAAACTATTAAAAACTATTAAAAAACTAAGTCTCAAAACTCAAACTTTTCCAAACTTTTGGAAACTTTTTCAAACTTTTTCAAACTTTTCTCAAAGAGTTTTGGGACTTAGCATCCAATACCCAGTATTCTACTTCTACTTTAGATTCTAGTTGTACAAAAAATGAGATTTGAAGTAACTTAATTATGTTTTTATTCGCGTATTGATTACAAGTAAGTAATTAGAACAAGGCATAATAATAAAGAAGATTGCCAAAAACACACCTTAAATAATATGATCCTTCATAAGCAATAAAAATGCAATAATTCTCATTCCAAAACCGGAAACTCACATAACGAAAAAAAACTACCCCTGGCTCATCGAAAAGTATATAAAAAAACAGAATCCTTCAGCTAGTACAAAAATATATTACCTAGCCATAAAAATTCGCCAGCCCATTTTCCAGATTTCCATCTAACACTCCTGCCCCAAAGGCACTTCAGTTCTCTGTAACACATTTACGCATCCCGAAATCTCTCCACTCAACCCACCCCATCCCCTACCCTCAAACCCCCTCGAACCCTTTCCGAAATTCCACGCTACCGTCGAGAATGCGTATATACGAGCTGGCGATGCACGCATCATGCGTACGGCCTGAGGGGGTTGTGCGTGTGTTTAAGGGTGGCAGTTGGGGGTGGGATCGTGTCGCTATCTCCTGCCACCACCCCTGGACCGTTTACATATTGCATCTCTTGCGTTGGGGGGGGGGGGGGGGGGGCGCTAGGGATGTTAGCTGTGACCCCATGACCCTACATGGCACTTACATATTATAATGTCATGCCGCTATTACTTACCGAAGTTCAACCCTTGTGTGAAATATGCTGGTTTTTTTGTTCGGAATGTTTGTGACACTTTATGTTGTAATTAGGGGAGGTTTAACAAGTTTTGACATGTTTTTTGTTGCTGTTTAAGGATTGGGTTGTGTGTTTGTTTCGGGGCTTAGGTGGGAACAAGGATTAACTGACTTTTTCGGGGGAAAGTGTATTTTTCAGCAAGATAGTCTCACTAAATTGGTTAGGTTTTTGGGGTTTTTGAGGAGGCATAGATTATTGTTGGTTATTTTGTTTCGATTTGTTGGTGATTGACAATCGAGTTTAGACTGTTGATAAAGCAGCTGCAGAAAAGCTGTGCAAAATGTCGGGAAAAGTTGGAGTTGGACTCTGTTAGTCTCGGATCTGTTTAAAGTTGACTGATGGTTAAGAACAGTGCATACCTCTTATCAACCTCTCGACAGCACGGATTAGCGGAGGAATCCTGTTGTTCGAGCTGCACCGTCCTTTGGAAGGGACGTAAAGCCGGTGGTCCCCTCGGTGCTTTTCGACAGGAGTAGGCTACGTGCCGGCACCGGGTTTCCCCTCCTCCCTTCTAGGCTAGGTTAGGTTCATCATCATATCATTCACCGATGCCATTAGACCAGCGCCAAAGGGCCAGTGTTGTAAAAACAGTGCGTCGTTAAACACCAATAATCAATCAATCAAAGTGCATATCTCCACCGATGCGTTCAATATGTCAAGAAACAGCGATTCGCTTAATATATCTTTGTTAACTCGGCTGAGGAAATGCATCAACTAATGTACAAGACTTTTCAATTTTCAACAGACAGTTTTATGATTCTTTATTGCATTCCCAATGTGCACGTTACGACGAATGAAAGTGATTACACTGCAAATGCTTTTAGAATTCAAAGTTTTGTAGCCGTTATAAAAGCGCAGTCACCTTTTGGTTTAAACTATTGTTACTAAATAAATAAGAGATGTGGAATTTGATTGGAAATGTATTTTTCATCCCATTTTTCAGAGAGTGTGAAAGCAATCCCGCGTCACAGTATTTTCATCTGTCAAAACATAACCAGCCACATTAATAATAGAGATGCAATGACATTTCATTTCATTTCCCACTACCAATATATTTTGCAATTATTTTTCGCGAACATGGAAATGACAGGACCTAATAAAAGTATAAGAAAAGCAGCAAAAAAAATATTGTAATAAATCCGCAGAAAATCGGCTCAAATATGAATGAATGTTATTTTTATGTCAAGATAATTAAAAATAGCAAAAATAAAACACGAAAGAATTCGAATGCGGTGTGCCAGCATGAAAATCGAATAAATTTTAAATTGCGCCTTTTTTCCCTGCTTAGTTGAGATTTATTCGTGACAGTTCTTGCCAGGCCTCGCCGAAAAAATGTATTCCGCATAACGCTAATAGCATATCCGCGAAGCCAACCGCCCTTTTGTTTACGGCTGTTACGAAAAGCGAATCCATTCTCTACGTTCCCCGCGCGAATCCAGCCGTTCCGACTTTTGAATAATGATTATTTTTCCAATGCGGTTTCCCATGATAACTTATTGCATTTTGCATCCCGTGGACATTCACTTTATATGCTAAGTGGAGCCTGGTGTCAATATGACACATTCCAGCTCATTTGTAATGAAGTCAGCGATCGGAGCGGTGGAGAGAGATTAAATAGGTGCATAGCAAACCTCAGGGAGACATTCAGGTGTATTAGCCACTGCAGTTTGGTCATGCCACTAAAATAAATTGTTATTGGGGATCTTAAGTCGTCGCGAGGTTGACGGATTTATGATAATAAATTTAGTATAAAATCTGAATGCCGACTCCTTCATCTCCTAGAGTTCTTGAAGGAAAATTTCAGAGTCAGAGTAAAAACTTTGGGTGAAAATGTATGTCTCTTTATTGACAAGTGTAGTTAATCACGTCAACAACAATCGTAAATGAAATAATAATCACAACTATATGAAAGCTATGAATGATTTTGAGTAAAAATTTCTAGGATGGATAGAAACTTTGGATGGAAATGTATCTCTTTATTGACTTTTTTTTAGTAAATAGTTATGGATTTTGGGTCCTTAGCTGCTTTTTTTTAAATCATCTAATGATTACAAATTGTTACATTTGGAGGAGGTTCATTTTCAAGCAGTTTCAGGGTCCGTTTAATCAAATTCTTAGCCTCGGGTTACACTAAATTTGATGGTTTGTTCAAACGTGGGTGCGATGCTATATTTTCTAAAAGATAGCTTCATACAATGGTTTGAACTAGCATACTCAAAGCGAGTATTTGGCTAATTAATTGCAAATTTAGCGTGGTTTATTCTTAAAAGTCTGTGAAAATCAAATAGTATACAGAACGTTCGTACCAAACTCTTTCTTTCCATCCCATCAAATTCCTAGATATGAAATATGCAAACAGAACATTTTTAATTACGATTTTTCGTATTTGCTATGAGCAAATCCACAGCGCAAATAAGCTGTCAGAAGAAAATTCAGCCCACGAGAGGAGCTTGATTTTTCTCCATGTACCAACGGTCGAATTTCACCACGGTCTGTCAGTTAACAGCGTGTGTTTTTTTTTGTAATAACTCTACATCGAGAACAAAATTATAATTAGGGAGCGGGCGTGAATTTGCGAGAAGCCATCTGTTGCGATCGCTAGGGGTAGCGATTGTTTCCAAACAATTGCGCCCGTCCCGAGTTCTAGTTTCGTCGGCCTGCTCGAGAATTATTCCAGATTACATTTGCATTTGCTACGGGACACGTTTCCCAACCGATTGCTGACTAGTGCTTACATGATTATAATGAAGCTTCCTCAAAGCGTCCCTCTTTCTTTGCATCTTTCTTCACACCAGTATCATGTTTGTTTCACATTAGGGCAAAAGCCACCCTCATTTGTCAGATGTCACAACCCTCACATCTGGTTGTCGTCATCCCCACCACTAGCCTTCACCCCCACCACATTATACTTTAACATGCAGTAGGTTAGACTAAAATTCATATAAATAGAGGCGCCTTTGCAATGTTAAATCAGAGCTCTCTAACCTATTCTCAGATAAACTTCTTTCTGTGAATATCTTATTGAAGGGATACATTGGTTCCCAACTCTCACGGGATACATTGGTTCCCCGGGATACATTGGTTCCCACCTTCTCTCTTGTAAGTTGTACTTAATAATCCGTTAAATAAATCTTTATACTTTTCTAATATACCTCATTACTTTCTTACTTTATAATCGGCTACCCCCGACGATCCTCTCGCCCCGAAACCGCTCTCCTATAGTTACCGTTCTCCTTCATCCTTAATATTCGAGGCTCTTGCCTCTGGTGGCAGCGATCTCCCAAAACATCAGCATATGGTCATGCACGTGCAACTATGTGCAACTGCATGTTACGAATTGATAAATTTACTATGCACTATATATTCAGAGAAAATGCAATATAGAAATATCATCGAAAAGGAAGGAATATCCCACTTTATGAATATGAATTATTTTGTGCAAGATATTAATAATTCAGATGTCAAGTACAGAAAGCTTGGGATTCCGCGGATCTTTCGTAACGCACTCTCGGCTTATTGCATTGCATCCGTGTATTGAATCTGCAAAAATTGCAATGCTTCTTCACTCTTACAGCTTTTATTTCGCATATCCCTTGAGCTGTAAATGCAGTTCCGGTTCTCACAGCTGGAAGCTGGCTTGCTCTCTGTTGAGTTGATGTCAGGATTAAAAATTCATGCTGGAGGTGAAATTATTGGTGCAAAGCCAATCCGCATGACCGAATACCGTGGCCTTTGGAGAATTGAAATTAATCTATAATCAGTTTACTTTTATCATCACATAATTTTTAAAACGAACCTCTTATTTTGATGGCTGATTTTTAATGAAACACGAGAACATTATAAATTGTCCGCTTAATTTTGAGGCGCAGAAAATATCCATCGCAAAATTTATTCATCTCATAATATCTCCCATCATTCTCAGTTGGAGATATATTTTGTGACACGCCGTAAGAAGCTCGGCAACCCTTATCATTTATTGCTAATGCAGCCGTCAGAATCACATCTTTCTCCAACTTTATTCAAACAAATCAAAACCTCTCAAAATTCCTTGCATGAAACCGACATACTGTGCAGAACGTGCATCCTGAATTCCAACCAAACAAGACGGCAGGCAGCTCGTTTGTTATTCATAACAGAGCAATTGGTTTGCATCGTTTATTCGCCCATTTTCTTCTTTACATTTCTGAAATAACTCAATGTTTAACCCTAAGCCGAACAACACAACACGGCGAAATCCTCGAACGACCTGATTTGAGGAAGAAACTTTATGCTGCACAGAAATCGTTGTTTCCCTTGCAGTAGTAAAAGATAGATGTCCAATCTAATATATTGTCCGCAGATTAATGATTGTTACACTCTAAAGGAACAATTCTTTCATTTCAAACTTACAAATTGTCTCACCAACTTTTCCCACCAAAGCAAGAACCTCACAGTGATATCTAGTTCACTAGCAATTCATCTTTCGACAGTGGTTCGTTTTATCTCCCCAAAACTGGCCCAGAAATTATATTTTATATCTCAACACTCACACGCACACACACATACACACACTCAGATTCCAGATATATATATTTCGGCGAGTTGAAAAAGAATATAAAAAAGTGGATCTCGTTTCTGGCCGCATTCCCATTTCGCAATCCAACCCCCGAACGCCAAAGCTATCTCCGCACCCCCGAACTCCCCAATTCCCACTCCCCCCCCCCCCACCCACCCGGGCTATACCCACTACGAATTTGCCAGAGCTAAAATCATTACACCAAAGGTTTAATATGTTTTTCGTTTCTCCAATCCTCTTAAGATATGTTTTACAGATACATTGCCCCAATAAAGAACGAAGAGGGAGGGTTGAACCCAACCCTCTCGGCCGGCTCTGTTGCCCAGAAACTTTACCAGCGGATTCTCGGCGTGGAAATTCCCTTTTCGAAAGTGGTACGAATGGAGAAAAGGCAGAGGAATCGGACAGGGAGAGGGCAAGTGTATAAGCCCGTCTGACACACTACCGGATATAGTTAAGGAGAGGAAGAAAACAAGGGTGACTAGTTAAGATGTGTGAGTGTGGGTGCTTGTATGTGTGCGAGCTAACTTAATAATGTGTCCTGTTGGCGTTGGGCTGTGTGTGTATTTGGATGTTGTTGCTGTTTTTTTCTCGGTCGACTTTCCTGGGGGTTGTTTTAGTAAAATTTGCGGTCGAGATGTTATGCGGGAGAGGAAGGACTCGCCTGCCATCCCAAAACTTGTCCTTTGAAATGTGACAAATGATAATTATCGTAAAGTACTAACTTTGTTTCCCTTTCCTTTGCAGCGTGGGGTGCTTATTTGCGAGACAAAGACGGGAGATTACTTTTGCAAAGGGATGACAGAAAATGACCCGGCAGTTTTAACAAGGACAGACTGTCAGGATGAACTCGTTCGAAATAAATTCTGTTGCGTGTACGCGGTGGCAGCGAGTTAAAATCCGTGCTTTATTTTCAATACAGTGCGTATCCGTTTCCTGTCCAAAAACATGGCTAACGCAAGTTAATATCGGAGTAGAGAGACGCTAACATATAGTGGAAAGACGGTGCGTATATATATTCAAAAAACCTCGAGTATGATTTATTCGACCAAGCACCGCGACTGGCATCAATTTCTCCGGTGTAATTGCCCGAGGCTATACAGCCTAGGTCTATCAGCCGCACTTTATTCCATATCTACTCTCTGTGAAAATGCCTCCACTAGGATCCAGTTAGTATATACATTTTGGGAGAGAAAAATCCAATATTTGTTCATTGTACGTTAGCTCCTTTCTGGGTGAATGGCTCTTTTGGCAAACGAAATTCACGTTTAGCGTCAGCCATTTGAAGTCAACGAAACCGGTCATTGATACCAAACCCAATTATTTTATTCCATTCAAAGAAAAATAGAAACATATTTTCGGCATTTTCCTGTGGAACTCAAAAAAACGTATTCGTTTGATAGATTTGCATCAAGCTGCAGCTTTCAAAAGATATACCATCTCTCAATACAAATCATTTATAGAAAATTGGAACAAAATTCTATTTACTGACTTGCACTAATCAAGACCTCGGACCAGAAGACAATGCAGATATTGATCTTCTTGTACAGCTTCCAACTTCCGAGAAATCATTTCCGAACGCTGTATTCTGTGGACTACAGAACCCTTAGCTCCACCAAGCAATCGCGTATACCATTGTCGCTAAACATACGAAAGATACACAAAGCTACGCAGTGATTGCATCCCATTTCATCGCTCAGAATCCAGCACAGCGCGACGCAATTAATTACTCTAAGCCATTTACATTTGTACTCCTCTCATAGTCGATGGCTGAATTATACGACTTGACCTCTTTACCTTCTTTTTATGTTCAATCGAGTCGCAATTAGAGAAGATTACACGTATTGCTTTTGTAGCAGTAGTACGTGAATTTACTCTTCAGTTTGGAATTCTTATAATATAATATTTTTAATAGTAATGGTATATGTTTTAGTATGAGTAATATATTTGATATAATTTTTTCTTATCGTCACTGTTTCATGCAGGAAGTAATTAAAACTTTGAAATTGAGGACAGTTTTCATTTCTAGACATGCAACTATATTATATTTCTCTGCGCTTGATTGCTTAGGGTGAACAAGTAATTCATTATGTTTTTTTTTTTTGTAATTGCTTCGAAATTGTCTGGCTTGCAGTGTCCTATTTGTTTTGCTTTTATCAAGCATGACCTTTTAGACTTTATAGAATTTGTAATTAAGAAAATCTAATCAATCATTTGTATCTAGAAGGTAGAACGCTGGAAGGTCATTACTTCACAGTAGTTTAGCATCATCAAATTTATTACAAAACAATTGGTATTACATTTCAATTATATCAAGCAATTTCATTGCAGTTTGTGTATGATTTTGAAATCAAAATGAAAAACTTAACTCCTATGCGCATATTTTGAAAACAGCAGTAGTTTAGCTATCAAATCTCGCAGTCATGCAGGCATTTGCATGAAAATCTCCAGACATGTTTAATTGTCAGGAATTCATTCACAGATAAACAAGCTGATTTTAACAATTTACTAAGCTTAGATGATAATCATATATCTAGGAATGCTGTTTGTTGTGTTTGTAAGCAAAAGCAGGTTGAAAATGCAGCTTTCCTTATGTCACGCCTTCACGTGTATAAATTCCACAGCTAGCAGAGATTGAGGGCTATATAGATAATCTCAAAATTGGATCGCACAACGGCCTCTGTACCAACAACAACAACATCATCAGCCACAAAACGCTCAGACAAAACGTAAGAGACGACACCAGACAAAGCGGATTTATGCTGCATAATCTAAGAAGCCTATACCGTCCAGAGTCTCGACTCTTTGCGTCAAGTGATGGGTATATTCAGTATTTCCAAATATCTATGTATGCACGTGAAATTTTACTTCAGTTACAAGATTTTGTTAAAATCTGTGTGAAAAGCTCTTCGCAACAAATCCGAATGGATAATAAAAGCAAGTCACTGTTAAACTTATGTTTCCTAGACTGTCCACTGTAATTTTTTCCAGGATTAAAAATAAACGTTACACATTAGATCAGCTTTTCAATCCATTGCTAAACGATTCATCTAGTGCCACTTGTCATAAATATTTCTCATAAAAAAACAAAATACAAAAATACAATATACAAAATACAAAATAAAAACAAAATAGCTGATCAGATTTTGCTCAAAAACTATACAGCACCTCGCTGAGTCACCACGAACGTTTTTGCCAAATTTCGTAACGATCTGCGACCTTTAAGTAGGCCTGCTCGTTTTTGGTACAAACAAAAATCCAATCGCTTTTTTCCCCTATGTTGTGAAATGGAAGGATTTCGCTCGCTTCGCTCGCTCATCCAATTATACACAAACTAATTTCCTGAGTAGAAAGAATAATTGGTATATTGTTTATTTATTTTTTAATTTAAAACTAAACCCAGGAACCCGATATTTCTAGTTGAAAGGATTTGACCTTCATCAAAGCTGAAAGTATCCCGTGCAAGAAAACGTGCAGCAAATCCGGCCACCTTCCAGCCTCCTTAACACTGAAGACACCGACCACGATGCGATGTAAGCGATCATGAAAGATGACCCGGCCTTACCCACGGCAATCACCGTGTCGGCCCCGACACAACGCCGAGTGCAACTCAAATTTGAGCGAAAAGTCAATTTCCCGTCCAAGTCTCGCATGCGCGTTGTTTGGGAAATGGGTGAGCGGTGGGAAGGGTGCGAAACAACGGACGAGATTTCCAGGCGACGGCGTGCTCTGGCCGTAAGGGCGAGTATGCCGGGGTTTAGCGTGATGCCGACGACCTTATTGGACGACCTGCACTACGGTGCAATGAAAGGAAATTGAGGATTAAGGGTGTACATAAGACGGGTGAATAAAGGCGCACAGGGCGGAGATGAGAGGATGAGAGGATGCGAGTTGAGTGTTAGTTTTGAACGAGTGTGGATGATGTTGTGTGCGCTTCTCTTTTTGGTCGATGCTTACTTTGGGTGGTGCGTTGTGTTTTGGGCTGGAAAAATGTGGTGCTTTTTGTACCTAATTTTCTTCGATCACTGATTGAAATCAAAGTATATTTGCTGCTCTTCTTTGTTTTGACTTTGTTCAAAGAACACCACTTTACAAAGCGGAACGAAGGCATGCTAATAGACCTATTCCACTCAGAGAAAAATGACGTCAGATACCCACTGGTACTACCAGTTTGGAAAGAAATTAATTAGCTCTGCTAAATAACAAAGGGGAATTCACAATTAACCCGAATTGCTCTGCCTGGCTTTAGCGAGTGGGTATCATGATGTCATTATAATAAAGTTTGGATTGATTGGAATCGATGTTTTCTGTTTATTTGTTTGAATGCAGTCCTGTATAATATTTTGATAACCCGAAAAATACTTCAAATTTATGTTTAAACTTTGAACCGATCGCTGGTATTGACGCTTGGCGAAAATGGGTCAAGCTAAAGCTTCGCTACTTACTAAGTACTTTGTACAATCACTTGGAAATGTAAACATTGGACCAGCAGCTAACGGTTGGGGTAAAAATTGACAAAACTAACGTCAGCTCTCTTAACTCAGGAACTCAGGAACAACTCAGGAACAACAGAAGTCAATTGATTGTCAGGGAATGGCGATGCCTCCTTCCATAAAAGAGCAATCTTTTGCAGACTCTGTAATGCAAGCAGCTATAAGCAGGAATACAGATTGTTTTGTACAAATCACAGCAACGATCACGTAATGCTTGTTTGTAGACGGTAGTAAGTCAATATATCCAGAAATTTAGCAATTTTCATTGGAGCATTGGAGGATGAAATATGGATTTTTAAATAGCGTGAATTCTCACTGGCATGAGAAAGTTTTGAATGTGTGACACACCATTATTGCCTATAAAAATCCTGGTTTAGGCAACTTAATAAGGTTTCCTTATATCAATTGAGATCGAAGTAATAATGAAAATTAAAATAAACTCTTTCGCAAAGACTTATTACATTTGACTGGGATCAATATGCTAAGAAACCATCTTGACTTGACACACAGACATGACACGCACATGGCACAATGTCTAGCAATGGCCACAATGTTATAAATGGCAACAATGTTATAAATGGCAACAATGTTATAAATGGCAACAATGTTATAAATGGCCACAATGTTATAAATGGCCACAATGTTATAAATGGCAACAATGTTTCCAGTGTCTAAGAACAAGTACAATTGCTGATAGCTCAAGACCAAAAACCAAATAATGGAATAATACAGGAACCAGATTTATGAATTTAGTGAGTCTTATACCTTGACAGTTAATTTTAAACTAAAACTCATCCTTACCGAACCTAATTAAAAATATTACCACTGGCTTTGAAAAGAGTTGAATGCCACAAAAGGAATTTTAAACAAGCTGAGGATGTTACTTTTTTAAGCTATTCAAAAGTTTTTCTGTGAGCAGGAGATGTAACACAAAGTATCAAAGAAATCTAAGAACTGACTGTTTAAGAACTTTCCATCAGTCGTCCGTATATTGTCAAGGAATTTCACAAATGCACTCCATACTTCTTGGAAAGTCCACGTCTAGCGCAAGTGACGCGCAGTGCCGCAGAAACATACTGTCAAAGATGTGGACGCGTGCTCGCAACATCTCGCGGCCAATTTTCCAAAACAAACAGCGGTCCACTAACGCGTGAAATTTCCGCGATTGACATTTCCCATTTAGCCCTGGCGCTCTCATGTTTGCCCAACGATTTCGAATGGGTTCCAAGGAGAGAAAAAAAAAACGCCGCCAGCGATTGTCGCAATGTAATTCGCTTTTCCGAGACGACTAAGAGCACATAACGGTTTAAGTACAACGTGCTATTTTGTCACATAGCACTGTTCCGGTAGCTTAAACAACTTTCAACGCACAGAAGAAAAAGGACGGAATATATATAAAAAAAGACATTAAAACCAAGATGAACGTTGTATTTTCTAAAGCTATATAAGAAAATGGAGGAATCTAATACAGATATCTCTAATTATATATAAAGCTTGCTTTATATAGTGTATATAGTGAAGGATATTGTCTGCGGGATGTCATATTAGTACAATACTAGTATATGATCAATTGCTTCAGGCGGACGTAGAAGGGAGGAGGATTTAGGGGCTGGAAGCGGGTTAAAACTAAAAGGGGGTGGAGCATTAAGCTTTTGCTTTCAGAGGAAAAGCTCGTAAGTTCCCGTTACTGTCGCCAGTGCTCTAATTTGTGATGCTTTTATCTTTGCAGTTTCGAAGATTCAAAGCAAAGAAGCGAACGCGCCGTGGAGTGTACAGTCCTGGCAAGTTAAGAAGTCGGCAAACACTGGGCAGCGGAATTGTGTTCCTCGGTTCTAATGTGGAAAGTTGTTGTATTGATTCGATGAAGTGCGATTGTTACGGACTGTGGGACAGGAAATGTTACAAGATTTCGTTTAGCGAAGACGCATCTTCAAGAAAGTTAAAATTTGCTAAATATGTTGGTAATTTTACATGATTGATCTTCGATGGTATTTAATTGGATGAGCTAAAACAATTTGCAGGTCGTTAAGAAAGGTTTATAAGAGTGCTGAAGAGGAATGAAAGGCATTTATGTTTGAAATTTAATTGGGGCTTAGTATTTTAACCTAGATGAGCACAAAATTGAATTTTTTACAATTATGATTTCAGCTGATAGTTTTAAAATGAGGGTTAGGCCACTGGCCACATGATGAATTTAATGAGATATCTCTCTTCCTTTTTAATATCTTTTAAGACTTCTGGTTGAAATAAGTCGTTCAAGAAACACATCTGTTCTACAAAGATGCGAAATCTTTTGTGTCTGCTATTCAAGCATGAACCAAATTACCCATATTGTCGATAAAATTAGATTTTTTCCTCTTCGTGGGGAACAAAGTCGAGAAATGCTTCTCAAAGACAGACTATACATGCCGTGAGAGCAAGCGAGATGAGAATAGTGTGACAGAGAGAGACGGAGATACGCCTTGCAGTGGCGTGCGATAGAAATAGAAATCATTTTATCTTTTCATAATGAGGGCTGAATCATTAATAATGGTTGTGGTACAAAAAGGAAATCGCTTTTCCACTGACATCCATTAAATGCTCCACGAATCGTATCGTAGTAATTGAAGGCCACGTGCGGCAGATTTAAAATAAACACAACACTTGGACTTCAAATAAACAGAATTTTCGGTAAAAATAAAAAAAAGCGTTAAATTTGTGAGAACTTTCTAGGCTGGATATTTGCAGTAAACTTCTTTTTATTCCTCGAAGAATCATTGATTCTGGTGAATCGGTGGACGGCACGCCCCAGCACGGAGATGACGCCCCAAGAACGAATTGTGAATAGCCGAGGATGAAGGAGAAAAGAATCGCAAAGAAAAGAGGGGAGTATAAATAGTTAAAAGTGTATGGGAAGAAAGGGAATAAAATAAATTTGGAGCGAAAGTGAAGGGCCATGTTAAATATTGTATGAGAGATAAGGGATGGTTTTTATCGGAGATTTCTTAAGCCACGATAGATCTCGATTAGGCTTTTGAGAAATTATAACGGGTTGGTTATAAGAAGCCTAGAGCAAAGCTTGTTTCAAGTTCCTCTTTAAAATGACGTCTTCCTCACACCGAAATAACGAAATGAACATAAAAACGAAGAAAAATACCGAAAGAGCTTGTTATCCTGTGATAACCTTGCTGGACTTTTATAGTTAAGTGCATCTTACTAAACTTTTATGTCCCTCTGAAATCCCTTCTAAGTCTGACCTCGATTTTAAAATGAAAACACACTTCGGGTGGTAAGAAAAGTGTCAATTTTCTCCATGACTCAAGACGTGGCGTGGTATAACCTGTTGCAACCTGTTGTAACTTGTTGTATAAACTGTTGTAACCTGATGTAAAACTCACGGAACTAAAACTGAGAAGCATCGTTCTAGTTTGTGGCCCAGAGAAACAATCTAGGCTCATTAATTTGAATGAAATCTTTTATCGCCAGAGAGAAAAGATTCCTGAGTTTCTTTTTTCCTTGCCAAGATTATATAGTTTGCATCTGTATCACATTAATTAATTAGCTAGCGTTAAGGCTAGCTTAACAGTTAAATTAATTAAAAATTTACATAAGTACTCACTGGGACAGAAGAATCGTAATGAGAATGTAATACGCAAGCTGTAGGGAAAGATGTGAAAGAAAACAGGAGGGGGTAGGAAGTGCAAATTGGAGCGGAAAACTAGGAAAGAGACAAAATATAATTCTTAATTATTTCTCAGAGTGGTAATAGTTAATGGTTTAAGATATTAAAATGTGAACTTTTTATGTCCTGGCTTATGCTTTGCCTTACATTTGGATGCAACATAAATATAACTGATATATGACATTTTTAACGGTCTCGCGTATATTATTATTGCTAAGTAAAATGTCATATATTTTGTATGTATTCCCCACATGCGACACGCGTATTCTATTGATATCGCCACTTTTAAAAAGCATTTTGAACAGTTCAAACGATATTTCCAAGAAACAGATCAAAACCCAGGCAGACACGCGTACGACAAGACGTAAGTTTACAGAAAACAAGGAAATAATGAACATACCGGATGTCAGCACCGCTTACCCCTTCCTCTCCCACTTCCAAAACGTACCACACAAGTCAATAAGTGCTCCCAGAAGCGTATGCAGGGAGCAAGCTGTAGCAAAAACGTACTCTCACGTTGCCCGAAGAAGCCCACAAACCCAGACAAGCACCATGAAGGCTCGATTCCCTTACAAGTCTCGGTTCACATACGATGAGTGTACATAGCACTTTGCCATGCTTGAGTTATTCACAATGATAAGCAAATGTGGCCCTTAAGTATAGGCAAGTTATCACCCTGATATGCACAGGTGTGGCAATGCCTAAGTCCTTGAGGAAAAGAAAAATGCATGTTCATTTTATGGCTCTTTGGGAAAATGTCGCGGTACGGAAGTCCCGAAAATCTGACCTTTTTTGTGTGCTGAATTTAGGTAAGTAATGTTGATACGTCTTTTGTTGGGAGTAACTACATTTTGTTGAAGGGGATAGGCTCCAAAATAGCTCGACAATAAAATGAATTTAGAAATAACCGTTAAAAGTCTATCAAGCGTAATTGTTTGAACGCTAAATGGAGTGAAGTATATCGATTGTATCAATGGTGAACATGGGAACTAAAAGCTCAGAGACCACTATGGCCTGTGTAAATTTTCTTCGCCGTTATTAGTTATCGACTAATATGTGGTACTGTTATTAGATTTCGTGCGGGCACCGACCAAAGGTATATTGTTTTGAAAAAACACACACACAGCCCCGTTCTCCTTCCGAGGCCCGACTTCCCCTACCCAAGCTACAACACCCTCCACCACCGCTAACCGGGCTGTTAAAAACTTTACTAACAGCCATTATGGGTCCAAGTTTCGTTAACCACCAGGGACCCGGGCATTCTCCGGGGACAAAACAATCGCCACACAAAGCCGTTCCGACCAACTTCAAGACTCTAATAATTTTGTTAGTTTTGTGTTTTGTTAACGGTGTTTTTTTCTTCCTGCGATGTTCGGGGAACGCTTGGCGGTGTCACGACGGAAGAGTTTAAAAAGAAAAGAAAATGGGAAATGTGTCGTGTGGCTGAGTGATTTGAAAGTTACAGCTGTCATTGGGCCGATTTTAGAAGTGGGAAAACTTTCTCGACAGCAATTGGATATAAATTCAGTGTTGGTTTTATTTCACTCTTTCACTCACTCTCTCTCATCTCTCGTTCCCTCTCTCTCTCTCTCTCTTACTCTAGCTTGGAATATATATATTTTATTTCAAGATGAAAAAGCTATGATCACATTTCACACCTTACAACGTTTTGTGCATACGTTACTTACGTTACCTTTTTTAGAAAAGCAAGCGGTACGATTTTGAAAAAAATATGGAACGCTCCTGACACAGAATTTGACACATGAGCGAATCAAATTATAATGACCTTTTGCCTCTTATTTCACTCAAAAATCTTGTAGGTCATGCAAACAGATTTGCATGGATAGATGTGTCCTACTGGCATAGTGGGCTGGGCATCATAACAAAATATATATATAATATATATAAATATATAATATAATATAAATAAATATATATATATAATATTTTTATGTCTGAGCCCTGTACCTTTTTATGTGGGTCATTCAACTAATTTTAATATCAATCAGGATAGCAAGTGTTCAATAAAGAAAAGGAAGCTGATCTGAAACTGTTGATGATTGTAAACCTGAAACCTGACACCTTTAAAATCTACGGTGCGCTATTTCGTTTCAATTATCGATCCCTGTTTCTAGAGCACTCGGCCTGGCAGAGTTTCCTAATTTTCCCGCCGCGCAACGCAACGCCATCAAAGACATCGTAAATTTGGGCGAAATGTACGAGAGTAGGTATTAAAAATCTCTTAAGAGTTGCGAAATTAAAAAGAAAAGATAAAAGCATTCGAGTTGGAAAACTTAATTAAAAAGAACTTGATAAATGAATGCAGAGGACAAACAAGCAGCGGTGCCAGCAGGAGAAAGCTAGAGGAAGAAAAAGAGAGAAGTGGAGTGGGAGATTTTGGAAAGTGAAATATCAAAAAGAAACGGTGGACAGTGGCACTGGACTTGACAAGGAGGAACGTGCTGACAGCGTTTCTAGAAAATTGTTTTTTTCTCGCTGATCTACGTTTTACCATGTTGTTGGCAACAGCGGTGGCGACAGAGAGAATTCATTCTGAAATTCACTGGACCTTATTTTTACTTTCCACGCTGAAGGTTTTGATGTGTGTGTATCTATACTTTTATGGACACAAAGTTATAACAATTTGTATTGCCTTGCGTTTAGTTGAGTTGAGTCTATAGCCTCATTTCAATTCCAATGGTGACTAAAGGTTTTGCAATTTTATATCCTTTAGGTACTTCAAAAAAATTAAACTAATGAAAGTATTGGATAGAAATATTTTTATACTTACAACCAAAGTGAAAGTAATATGCTATAAAATTTGAACGTCCAAAAAAATAGCTGAGCAGTGACAATATGAACACAGGCCACTGCACAAATTCGCAATTCTCGAAACTTTTATAATAACTTTACGGATATCTTTGGCGAATCACAACGCACCATCTTATAATATTCTAATATTATAAAAAACTAACTTCTCATGTCGAACAGTTGGGTATCAACCAACTGTCATCAATGTTTGTGCTCAGTGCTTCTTTTTCGCGCAAACGCACTGCCATTGCACAAGTTTTCTAAGTGAAATACCTCGTCCCTTTTCCCCGGCAACTCCTCCCCCTTAGCAAAAAGCGTCCCAAGAAAAAAAACACAGTCTTAACTGAGAGTAAAGTGTTGCGCCGGTCTTTTCTATCGCGTTCTGGCCGCTGGAGTTTCTTCCTCGTTGTAACACCAACGGCCCGACTAACTTACGACCGCCATTATCTGCAGATTAAGTTAACTGTAGTTTTTACCTACTTATTTAATTGGCTTGCCAAATGACTGTTTGACTACGTTACATACAAAAAGACCATTTCTACGTTTAGCAAGAGCACAAAAGCAGCGGCGTTTTGTGTCCCGCCGTGTTTCTCTCTGTGTGTGAGTGTGATTCAACTCTGTTCCCAATAATATAAATATGAAGGAAAACGCAGCTAAAATGAAAGATTTCTATGTAAATTTTATCTTGTAGTGAACAGTTAATGTATTGTTAGCTGTTTCAATTAAATTTACGTAGCGTGAAGGAAACGAGAAAAAATGTCATAAGAATAGCTGGAAAATAAATGAAGTGAACGAATTTTCATTCTATTTGAATTGAACACGGGGCAGATTGATATATATTTTTTAAGTCATTTCTATTGCAGCCGAAGAAATATGCATATTTAAAGCAGAATAAAAAAACCAAAAATGGATTCCTCGCAGTGTTTTTGCCCATGGCATCATTACGTGATTTTAAGGAAATATGTAGCGATAGAAGAAATGTATGCAAATAGGTTTATTAGCTAACAAGTATATGCTTCGATCATAAATATCCGGTGTGGTTACGCAACAAGACATTGCATTCGTGAAGGTTGTTAGCAAAGGACACCTCCTTTCTAATGTTGTCACGTGCACCACATGGAAGCCGATCGTGACAATATCACCAAATTGTCACATGATTCTCTTTTATAGATTGCCAAATGTTTCCAAATGCATTCCAAAAAATAAGTGGATGTTCATAATTACATTGTACATCTAAGGCTTTTATAATAAAGCTAGAAAAACGAAAGGTATTCACACATTCTTGACATAGTTGATTGACAGAGCTCCGCGAATCAAGAACTGAACTCTAGCAGCGGTCGCTTCGTGTCGCCTATCCCCAACGGCTATTAATGATCGAAGGTTGATGCTTCAATCGGCTTTGGGTAAGAGTCTTTAATTTCTCTGCTTTTAAGATGCAATCGGAAGCACCAAACAATCTCGCAAGGAAAAAGTAAAACAAAAAAAAATTAAGTGACAACATTTAAAACACATAACTGGTATCTTAATCATTTGCCTAACTCCCAGGCGCAAGCTCTGAAGTGACCCCCGATGTTGGTCTAGTATTTACACCGTACCCCCGCGAGGTCACCAAAAGGTCAAAAAGATACTAGACCTCCGAGCAAGTTCCCAAGGGATCGACCCCGGACCAGCATATGCACTCTTATCTCCCTCCGTTTACCCCCACCATCCCCCCCCCACCACCACCCACCGAAAGGGCAGCGGGCGCATTCCTGCTTCACGGACTGTGTTCACACCACAACACACGAAACCACTCGCACATTGGAAGAAGCCATTACGGCAATTTTCAGTAATGGTGTAATTGAAAGAGAGTTCAGCTTCTTTATTATACTCTCTAAAAAGCTATGTGCAAATCTTATAAGGGCTTAGGGTTGGGGACAGTTAAAGCACGATTCATACTTGGTCTTAAAAATAAAGGATACATGATTAGTGATTGGTGATGATAGTTGATCACAACCGGTTATAGTGATAAGTCGTAATCACTAAACCTTCTAACCGCTGATGACTATCCAATCAGAAGTAAGCAGAAGACAAAAATCAAAACTGGACTCAACTTTGTAAAATAATTTAGACAAAGCTGTCTGACAAATGACAGAAATTTGACAGCAATTTTAAGTATCATTGTTTTTTTTCAAATAAGTCACAAGGACTAATTGGAATCAGTTGTGAATCGCTGTGTGCTGTTAAACCTTAATTTTAAATCCTTAATCACTAATCCTTAATCCAATAGATAAAATCCTTCTAAATCAAATCCTTAGACCAATTATGAATCGGTCCTAGTAACTCCCGGTTCACTTTATCACTACACCAATGGATATAAGTTTTTATCAAGAGAACCTACTCATCTATACACACTGTAAAAATTTCTTGTAAAAGTTTGGCTTTGATACACTTCAATATTCAGGTAAACAAAATCCATAACCAAATGTGCAAGAAAAACGATTTTAAGAAGTTATAATGATTTCGTAATAAAGAAAAGGGGATGCACCAACTGTACTAAAAAAAAACTGTCCTAAAATGAAACTGCCCTAAAATAAAACTGCACTAAAACAAAACTGTACTAAAAGCAATCTGTACTAAAAAAAAACTGTACTAAAAAAAAACTGTCCTAAAATAAAACTGCCCTAAAATCGAACTGTCCTAAAAGTCAATGTTTTTGCTTTTAACGTACTACGCAGAGGAAGGTTGGGTGGTTAGGTAGGGTCAGGAAAGGGATGGGTTAGTGGTGGGCGGGGGGGGGGGGGGGGGGGACATTACTTTGTTCGCTGCGAACGCTGCCTCTGCGTAGTACGTTAAAAGCAAAAACATTGACTTTTAGGGCAGTTGGATTTTAGGGCAGTTTTTTTTTAGGACAGTTTTTTTTTAGTACAGTTTTTTTTAGTACAGATTTATTTTAGGGCAGTTTTGTTTTAGGGCAGTTTTATTTTAGGGCAGTTTCATTTTAGGACAGTTTTTTTTTAGTACAGTTGGACGCCCACCTATAGAAAATAGTACTCGTCCTTTGCGCACCGTATTAAAAAACCGCGTTGGCTGTGAGCGATAATTAGCTGCCAGCGAGCCGGGAGTAATGTTTGATTCCCTGATCGATCTGGAGTGGAAAGTCCAACACGGCTAGAACCCGGCCATGACCGGCTCACGTAATCACGGTCGCTCTTTGGCGACGGATCTTTGGACGCCGCGGGTGGAATAGCGGACAACCGACCTTCGAAGTCACCTCTGCGATCGCAAGCTACGTCAGCCATTGATTAGAGAGTTAGATAGGAATGGAATAGGTGACAAGACCGGAAAATAACCTCACAATAATCACCTTGAATACGCGGGTTTAACTTTGTAAGAACAGAAAATATCTGGAATATAAAGCAGCATTGAAGATGGAAAAGTTTTTGCTCCGTTATGAACCGTCGACAGATCAGGTCCTGTTTAAGACAAAAAAAAGCAAGACTGCTTTGCATTGTAAGGCAATACTGCCTTACAATGCATGCATACATATATTATATACAATGCATAGATACATGTATACCTGCATATAATACAATGCAATACATTGCTTAAATGCAATGAAAGGGATGTTAAGTATGATCTGGAAATGTTTTCCCTCAATATTTATTTAATTCTAAACAAAGAAAACACACATTTCTAATTTTAAGTCCAACCCATTTCCGTTCGTCCGTTCGTATACCTAAAATGTCCGACCCGCCTACGCGAAGGTCTCAATCAAACACGCATCTGAAATTGATATCTCATTCCACAATCTGCCAAATCGAACACTCATTTTCACATCACAACGCTTTTGCATAAAAACGTGCGGACACAAAATCGACGCGCACGGGTAAAAGCTCCCCGTAGCGAGCCGCCCCATCCACTACGCTGATAACACCAGCTTGTACGTCAATATCCTGGCAGAAAAGCGTCGAGCATGCGACTAGGGATCAGACCGTGAACGCGTGGGCCGATGTAATGCTAGGAGATGGCCAGGCGGATAAGTGAGTGTAAGCCGTAGGCAGGCGAGCGATTGCCCGGAATGAGCGAAGCTATCTGGAACTAGCGGGATTAGGGGGGCTGTCCAGGGCGAAGAAATAGATTCCTCGACGGGGTGCGGCTGGGGGGTGATGCCTAGGTAAATAATGGTCGGTGGATGAAGGGAATTGGGTGCAGACGACGGCAAAGCGACTAGGGGATGATACAGGTGCGCGTGCTTCTTTCTTGGGGGGCATTGGGGGTGGTTTGTTGACTTTATTGAGGTGCAACAGGCGTAAAGCGGCGTGTGCTTTGACGATTATGATGATAGTGAAAGAAACTCTTTAAGTTTTGGTTGGTATTTGAGTACAGTTCACCATAAAAAAGTTTAGACGAGAAAGAAATCAAATCGTCTCTTATTATGGTAAGGTTCAAGCGAAAATTTTCAGCAAAAGTACATAAAGAAAACTTTTGCATTTATCTCTGCATTTAACTATCCGTTTATATATAAAACTATTGTGATTTAAATTCTAAAGCAAATATTCATTAGTTAGTCGCAAAACTTACCTAAAATAATAGTATTGAGTGGAAATTTGGATAAAATGAGATAAACGAGAATGAATATCCAGAACTCTGCTCTCATTTAAGAAAATCAAATAAATACCAACGTTTTTTCATCGAACAAAAAACCTCAAAAAAGCACAACGAACCATTTTTCATTCGTGAAAATTCGAAAAAATTCTAACGCCAAAAACGTTCATCGAGCTTTAATGTCCACTTAAAAGTCCCTTTTAGAGGCAAAAAGTTAGTGGTCCAGCCGTTCGGAGGGAAAAAACCGACGCCGGCGGGCTTCAAACGGACTCTCGTCGTAGCAGATGCAGATGCAAATGGCCGCTCGTAGCTCTAGGGTTTGTGTTTGTGTGGGTGGGGGTGGGGGGAGAGGAGGACGGATAAATCATTCAAAATGTGACATACTATGCTCAGTCGACCTGGACTTTATTATTCTACTGCTAATATTTTACGCTTGAACGCAAAGTTCTGCGCCCCCGCTGTCGCCTGTGATGAACGAAAATAAAATACATAACAATTTTATTGGCTACTTTAAATATTTAAGCAGGTATAAAAGTTTAACACTTGAAGAGAATTTCCATGCTGCCAATATCCTTGAAATGTATGTATTGGGAAAATTTGGAAAACTGCGCGTGCGATACCTTAATTTTAGCAAGTGAAAACGTTATTCATGACCACGAGATGTGAATTATGGGATCAGTTTTGAGCGGCGAGTTTTATTTTTCTGACGCTTCGCTGGCTGCTTTGATGGTCGTACGGTCGTTAGACATTTAGCAATCGCGTGGGTGTTTTTTGGGGGAAATCACCCACACATCCGACGTCGAGAGAAAGATCATTGAAGATTGTCATCAAAGAGTCATTGAATATCATTCATAATAATAATAATGATTTAAGGCACCTTGGATATTTGTAGGGGCTTCTAACATTTAATGCAAAGTTTCAAAGTATATGATATGGCTTCTACATAATAGGTAAAGTTTCAATATAAATAAATGACATAATTTTTTCTAATAATTTTTAACTACATTTAAAAGTATTTTCATATGCTTCGTGTTTGAGGCAGATCAAGAAATGTTGCAGTAACTCAACTAAACCTAATCTGATATCGCATTGGAGATGCATTTTTTTCTATTTTAATTGGAAATTTTATAAATCGAGAAAAAATGTGTAAGCTGTCGGTGAATCAGATATCTTTTCCGCTAATCATGTCTTGTAAGCTTATAGATAAATTTCCTGTTCAACCAAGTTTTTTTTCCCGTGAAGTCTACACAACTCAAAGAAAGCTCGCTGTAAGGAAACACAAACAGCACAACTTTGCATCGAACTCTCGTTAGCTAAAAATATAAAGATTTGCTCTCCGAGACAGGTTTTACGTCATAAACTCTCGCCTCTCTGCTCGACGCTGAACACGGAATAATTACACGAAATATCGTCAAATTAATGCCCCCAGCTTGATTCATTAAGAGTACAATGAGCACTTAGTAATTAACTCAATAGACTCCCTTTACCACCCCATGCTCTGCCACCCGCGCCCCTGCTTTCATGTTTAAATGGAGTTAATATTAAGACTTTCCATTCGCTGCAGCGATAGCATACAACGTTTGGGACTCATTTTCTTTGAAAATGATGGAAAATCATGGTCTGGTTGCCTTCATTAACATCCATTTTCAGAAAAAGTCTGTTTACCTCCGGTCCATGCTAAAAAAAGAAAACAAACTTTGATCGGAACTCAATTTGAGAGGAAGTCAATGAGAACTGGGTCAGAGATGTAAAGTTATAATTTTTATAACTTTAATCATATTTTATATCTAAGCCTAAAAAGGAAACCACAAAAATTAGAAAATCTGTATCCCAAAATTGTTCTCGGATCGTTTTCTTGTGATTGGATGACCCCATTCGTTCTTAATCAAAATTTAATTAAATCTGACAGACTTTGTTTATAACGTTCTCATTACCTCATGGAAAATGTATATGGTATCTTTAGATAAAACCAGCGAGAAGACCTTCTTCGTAAGCTCACTCAAGAGGTGACCGAAACAAAACTTCAACTGCACCAAAAAAATATTTACAGCCATTTTAATAATTCACTACAAAGCTGATGGCGAAGATGAGCGCCGGCCAAAGTGTTTGATAAGAAGCATTATCTCTCGCTGTGCAAAAACAACTTTCGAGGCTTGCTGTAGGTATAGGTATATATAAAACGGTGCAAAAGTTTCGGTTGCGTTGGCAGCAGCGCCGCCTTTCGGTAAGACTTGCTCGGATCCAGCGGTTGTACAAAAAGTTTCACCCACTGGCTCACAGACTCAGCTTTCCGCGCGCGAATCATGAAGTCTTACTTTGTGATTAATATCGGCGCACGATGGAAAAGAAAGTTTCCACCCGGGCACGTGGTGGCCTAGAGGTACGAGGGAAGTGAATACCGCCTTCGTCAGCTCCTTGTGAGATCAGCGAAATAGAGCATTAAGCTATCGAGCACACTACGGCGATCGAGTTTCGTGGAAATGCGAGACGACTTGGCGTGTTTCTTATTTCCGACAAGCGTAGTTGTTGTGATTTTCAAACATTTGTTCGAAATACAGATGCTGAATTCACATGTTTTTAGATAGAAAAGGAAAATAAATGGATGGCCCAATATTTTGAATTTGCAGCCAAGTGAAATCTCACCGAAGGAGTTTGAGACGGTTCTATGTACCTTTTATAATAATTTGAATCATCATATTATGTATTGATGTCGGGTGACCAGGGCTCGATTATATAAATAGAGTCCAGGTGAGCGAGTTTGGAAATTTGGTGCTGCCGTACGATTACAATAATAATTTTTGACCTAGAGTTTGAAAAATGTATAAGACTTGGCCCAGAATATATCAAAAAACATTTTTGAGTAGGCTTGATCTCAAAAAATGAATTTTCAGTGTTCAGGATGATGTTGAAAAGCATTTTTGCGATACTTAAAACCTCATCAGCATGAGCCTGTGTCCACTTGAATACTGTTTTGTTGTGGCCAAGAGTAAGTATAAGGCACACTTTAGTGGCATGCGTATGGAGAAAGCGACATATCTACGTTTCCCAATATCGAACAATATCACTCCGGCTACGCAGCATTGGCGAGGAGGAAAAACACTATGGTAAAATGATCGGAGCCCGCCGAGTACAAAGGAAGCTGCGATCCGCGGCGAAGGTTGCGGCGAGCAGCGAATGGGCGGGCGCGCCCCGGCACTTTCAATCGCAGCCCGACGCGTCTGCCTGCTCTCCGCCGCTCTCACGCCTCCCCAACGAATCTGTTTACACGTTCACCTTTAAACAATTCGCACTCCCAAGTCGTCGACGCTGAGCGCCCGCCCGCTGCCGCCGCCGCCCCGGGCAGGGACGCAAGATCGGCGAGAAATTCACTTTCCATTATCTGGGCGCAACTTTGCAAGTCTGAATGAAAAATAAATTCCGTCCACACTTGAGACGAAAGTGGAAAGATAAAATCGCATGGGATATTTTTTTTTGCTGCTCGAGCTTTGGGTTTGAGGATATGTTCGAGTTCGAGAGTTGTTCTTGAGATAACAGAGATGAGCGGACGAGAAGGTGTTCCGTGGTTCCATGTCTATGTTCTGTGGGTCGGCATAAGGTGCCCAGAACGTATTTTTTAATTTTCTTAAGAAATGGGGTCATAGCAACAATGCACATATTGCTATCATTTCTAACTTCAATCATTTTCAAGAACAGAAAAATTCTAGGTTTCTTAGCAAACCCAGTTTAAATGTTCTTTTCATCAAGAATATCATTTCCTGGAACTACCTTGCCTCGGAAACAAACAAGGAATTCCTGATCGAGAATAGCGAAAACCGCATCACACCCATCCGTGCGCGATCGCTGCTCAAGACTAGCTCAAAGGGGTTGGCAATTTGAATGGAGACACAATTGGAGCTGAAGAGGGTTGAGAATGCGATGACACACCCTTTCAGCGCACTGCCTACAAGTCCACAAGCTGGCAGGCAGTGGAGTTATAAGAAACTTATGACAGTTGACAGCACCATGGCTCGACATCCCTCCGGCTGATGGAGGCGGCTTGCTGGGGGGGTGCATATGGTGGTGGGGTGAAATGCGAGAGAGTCTATCTGCGGGATGAAAGTGTGTTGAAGTGGATTGTTTCCGGTGGGATAAGTGTGTCAGTTGACAATTCGAAATCAATAATTCACTGGTTGTCTCTGTGTCATTTTATCCGTGTTCCGTGTATTTTTTTTCTTTTAGCTGCGAAAAGCGGAAAGTGTGCTTGTTTTCATAGCACGTGTATGACGTAGTATAAATATTTTTACACAGTTCTCGTGTATCTCTCTTTACTGAGAGAGTGAGTGTAGTTTTTTTTTTTATCTTTTGACAGTGGCTCTGTGACAGTGGAGTAGTGTAGCAGAAGTTTTTGACAGAAAAAAGTTCTACCTCAGATTAAAATCTCCAATAAACATTAGGCCCAATGTGGATGATTTTGTGTTCCCAATATGGGTGCTAATTCGGTCTTTAAGTTTCCATTGCCTCAATTAATCCCATCGGCATTAAACACTAAGATTCTGTCCCCGGCCGCTTACCACATCGGTTCACCAAATACTTGTTTTCATTATCTCGGAATAAACCAAAAACGAAGAAAACTTTTTCAGGTCCCAGCTTGATATCAAAGCGTACACCCTCACAAACATCCCCAGTGCGTAGAGCGGACGGCTCGAAACGTACACGGACGCGAACAAAGCACAAATGCATCAAAATTACTAATTGAAATCGTACAACGCTTCGCCGTGTGACGTTTCTCTACACAAATTAAAACAAAAAAACAATCACGGCACGTCAAGGCAGATGGCCGTCCGATAACACGGACCATGACGTTGATTTAAAAAAAGCACCCCTACTTCAAGGGTTTGTGCGACACCGAGCCACAAGACCGTGGCCGCCGCCGAACAAAACGGAAATTACAAATCACGAAAACATTGTAGAAAACACTTGCAAGTGAACGCACCCCCTGGCTCGGATTGCGTCACGTGGGCAGGGCGTGCGTGAACACAGAGCGTACGCATGACGCGTGCGAAAAAGCGCGTGCGACGTCGATTTTCCCGTGCTTCCGCTGGGAAATTTTCTTTGACACGTTTTAATTCAATTTCTTTGCGCGCATAACTGGCTCGCAGCCAGTCTCCCGCAGCCATACCCCTCCGAGGGTGAGGTGGGGGGCAGAAGGGGGATGGGCAAGGGATGCAAAAGACGCGACGTTGCGGGGTTGGGGAGGAGGGTGCACGTCGGGGAGAAATTAAGTCCTTAAATCAATAAACTTTCGACGGGGTGCGAGATATTCGGTGGCGGAAAGTTTGCCAGGGGGTTGGGGGGTCTTCATCATCGCTGGTAGGTAGTGATGGGGTTAGGGTGTGTGGCTGGTTGCATCATGCAGGCCACATTGGCATCTTAGGATTGGTCACTTGGTCTTATCGAATTGTTCGTTGGTTGTATATTTACAGTGTGATTTGGTTTAGGTAGAAAAGTCTTAGATCGAATTGTTTGTCGCCAGGTGGTCGTTCATACGATTTCCAGGATAAATTAATACTCAAAAATTGGCCCCCCTTCACATTTTACCAACACATGAAACTAACTCCACAAGGCGTTATTTCAAAATATCGATATCAAACACTTCCTTTCCATCATTTCCAGAACAGTGGCTAAACGTTTCATTTAATGAATCCTTAATGAATTCTTATCGGTAAATTTATTATCACAGTTATAAAATAATACAGATAGAAATAAATGTAAATCGGTGACAACAAATTTAATTGGCATCATTTTGGTGATCATGTTGACTACGAGCGCTGAGCGGACTCGGTTAATCAAAAATTAAATAGACTTTGGGCCCTTTTTTGTCACCGAATGTTAATTTTCCAACATTATAACAACCCAGAATTTAAGTCAGGGTAAAGACAAATGCCATAAGAACCCCAAAGATACGAATAACTTTTATTGTTTTTTAAGGGCTGGAATGACGATGTCCAGTTTAGTGGCTAGGATCCAGATCTCCATCCAGAGATTGAGAGATATCCGTGGAGACAACTTATCGCTTGCTTCTGTTATGTTACGAATTGAAAGATAAATATTTAACTATTCACTGTAAGTTCGGGTCTAAGAATCTTAATTCTAAGAAGATACTGGCTTTAAATAAATAGTCAACCGCCAGCTAATAAGAAAACAGGAGCCATGGTGTATTTTGCTTAAATATCTCAATCCTGGATAGCGAAAAACTGGTCGTCAGTTTGTATAAGCCCTAGCAGTTTCCTTAACTTCTTAAATCAGCTAAAGCTATGTTATGAAATAATTTAACACTTGTATCATCCTTGTAGACACAAACAATCCCTGGTTACTCACTAAACTGACCGTTTCACTTGCGGATGGCTAAGAACGCTTGCATTTTTCCACAACGAAATAACATTTAAAAATCTGCCTGCTTGCATCAGACGCAGACAAAATCAGCGCCGCTACGAATCGCGTTCACTCTCGAAAGTTAAATGAATTGTATCAACCGACGCGCCATAAAATCCCACCCCCTACAACCCCACCCCCTACAACCCCCGTCCCAGCGCCCGCGCGAAAGCCTTGCATATCGCGGCGTGCTTTATTCGCCACCCCTTCCCCCAGCACGGAAATGTGGCATGTGGAAATCGTAGCAACGCACAAATAGCGCGTAGGATATGCGTGCGAAGCAGACGTTAGAACTTGAGACTAAGTGTTATCGTGCGTCTAACAAATGTTTGGATAAATTGGGAAGAAAACACCAGTTAAATTTTATGATATTTGTGTTTTTTGGCGAGAGGGGGGGATTCTGGTTTTGGGTTTGTTTTTGTGTGGGGTTGTCGCTGTAAATTGAGTTGCGTGTCGTAAAGATTGTAGCGGGGGTGGAATGAAGGGTAGGGAAAAATCTTAAGCATATTCTGACGTGAATTGTGTGAAATATTTTCCGGAACTTTTCGGGAATTTTCAGCTTTACACTATTGTGCTTTTAATGACATCTCAAGTTTTCTAAGAATCAGAAACAGTTTTATAATCTTGAGCGTGGATTTATTGGCTTTTACATGTGATGAGAACTGAGATACCAGCAAAAGTACTGCAGCTTAGAGTAAGTGCAAAGAAAGCTCTCTGAACATGTCGCCAATTTATCCCTGTATTGATAATTTCAGAAAACTTCAAAGTAGGACAAAAATTTACTACCACCCATAATTATTTTTGCAATTTATATATGTGAGTGAAGTTATTTTACTGTAAGGGAAACTGCAAACGATATTGGAAGTAATATTCCTAGCCGGCTTTACACAAACTAAGATTTTTATTTTCAAACAATGTTTGAATGTAGAATCTACATAGTGTACAAAGGTTGATGCTATCTTATACGAGAGCCACTGATAGCGACTGATAAATATGTACACATCTTCATGATTAATTAAAATCATTCACATGCAAATGAATTAATGTTTTCTATTGGGATTACATTTGGTTAGTTTGTAAGGTGCAAGGGTTTATATATACTTAATTTCTCTATCCAATGATTGCTGATTGGTGTAAGTAATGGGATATAGATTGTCTAAAAGAAATTCGCAAATTACATTCCCCAGACACCAAAGACGCTTGGACGCAAGGACGCTTTGAGAAGACACCATGTCGAATTTTTTCTGTACTTTCAATCAAGCAAATAGTTAGAGCGTGTTTGTTTGTAATCTAATCGCTTTTAAGGATGCGGGTCGGTTGCAAATGATTTCTAGATTATATAAGAAAACATTAATTTAACTAATTAAATTCTACTTCATTATCTTCAATCAATGCCAAAGCTAGCCCATCTTTAGCCGAAATTTTATATCAAGAAGTAAATAGTGTTCGCGAATCATTTCAAATTAATCTCCGAGCTCAATTAATAATGTTCGTGTTTCCTTTTATACCTTATCAAGACATATTCCGTAGCGACAAAATCTACGGACGTCATCTTAGATCGCGTGATTTCCTGCTTTGCTCGCTTCTCAATTAATCAAGAGCGTGGCTCTGCAGGAAACTTACCGAGAACTTACCGGAACTCGTCGGGCACGGGACACCAAACCGTTCGTTTCTCACTCGGGCTGCTGCTTACCTGTTGACAAAGAGAAGAACACGAATTTAGCAACAAAATAGTTTTTACATAGTCTGACGTTTCTGACACCGCTTTCACAGATACATGTCATGATGGCTTAAATAATCACGCTCCTATGAGTTGGAGCTATTTGTCAAGGAAAATGTCAATGCTTCGAACAAAATAATTATAAAAGTATATATATATATACATTTATACCAATAATTAACACATTCTGCGAGTGTCAGTCATATTAAACAATCATTCATTAATTCATTTTGAAGAGTGAATAAAATCTTCAATAAAATTTGATAATGAAGTTGGCCAAGCTGAAATAGAGTTTAGAAAATATCTTTTTCCTCTTTCGTAGGAAATTGTGTTAAGAATGTCTTAGAATTGTAAGTATTGGTTGTTGTTATTTTCGTTCGTATCACTGTCGTACTTCAATTTAAAGAAATGTTTGAATTTGAACAAAGAATAGATATTTTCCAGGGACATCATTTGATTCAAATTTTTTATAAGACAAATACTGGGCTTCCGAGTAATTTTTTCCTCGCGTTTTCTCTCATCATAAGCAACACCATTCAATCAACCGTCCATCAAAGTAAAAACCACCCATCTAAATTTCACCTCTTAAACTACCACGTCACAAATCTCCACCCTTGTACGCCACAGAACGCAATCATTCACACTGCAGCTGAGATTTCTGCAATTGCCACCCTCTGATTTATTCTCCCGTGTCAACTTCTCTCTCTCTTTCTCTCTCTCTCTCTCTCTCTCTCTCTTTCACTCGCGTCCAGGGTGTCCCTCATCCCCTGTCTCTATCGCACGCAGCTTTCTTAAGTGATTAGACGCGTTAGATTAATGAGTGCCAGTCCTGATAAGACGTACCCCCAATGACCTGTAATGGAACCTTTGAATACGGTCTGACAACGATTTATTGCCTCGGAGAAATCAAGGGAAAAACCTCCCTCGGCGGAAGAAAGGAAAGGGAAAACTAACTTTGTTTATTTGTGCGACTCTCGGTTTGATAGGTCAATCGTTATTGGTGTATATCGTTGCCTTCTACGCGGCGGGATGGGAGGTGAAGTGTGTGCTGGATGTGAAAGAGTTTACTATTTAGGCGGGATGGGAGGTGAAGTGTGTGCTGGATGTGAAAGAGTTTACTATTTAGGCGGGATGGGAGGTGAAGTGTGTGCTGGATGTGAAAGAGTTTACTATTTAGGCGGGATGGGAGGTGAAGTGTGTGCTGGATGTGAAAGAGTTTACTATTTAGGCGGGATGGGAGGTGAAGTGTGTGCTGGATGTGAAAGAGTTTACTATTTAGGCGGGATGGGAGGTGAAGTGTGTGCTGGATGTGAAAGAGTTTACTATTTAGGCGGGATGGGAGGTGAAGTGTGTGCTGGATGTGAAAGAGTTTACTATTTAGGCGGGATGGGAGGTGAAGGGTGTTCTGGATGTGAAAGAGTTTACTATTTAGGCGGGATGGGAGGTGAAGTGTGTGCTGGATGTGAAAGAGTTTACTATTTAGGCGGGATGGGAGGTGAAGTGTGTGCTGGATGTGAAAGAGTTTACTATTTAGGCGGGATGGGAGGTGAAGTGTGTGCTGGATGTGAAAGAGTTTACTATTTAGGCGGGATGGGAGGTGAAGTGTGTGCTGGATGTGAAAGAGTTTACTATTTAGGCGGGATGGGAGGTGAAGTGTGTGCTGGATGTGAAAGAGTTTACTATTTAGGCGGGATGGGAGGTGAAGTGTGTGCTGGATGTGATAGAGTTTACTATTTAGGCGGGATGGGAGGTGAAGTGTGTGCTGGATGTGATAGAGTTTACTATTTAGGCGGGATGGGAGGTGAAGTGTGTGCTGGATGTGATAGAGTTTACTATTTAGGCGGGATGGGAGGTGAAGTGTGTGCTGGATGTGATAGAGTTTACTATTTAGGCGGGATGGGAGGTGAAGTGTGTGCTGGATGTGAAAGAGTTTACTATTTAGGCGGGATGGGAGGTGAAGTGTGTGCTGGATGTGAAAGAGTTTACTATTTAGGCGGGATGGGAGGTGAAGTGTGTGCTGGATGTGAAAGAGTTTACTATTTAGGCGGGATGGGAGGTGAAGGGTGTTCTGGATGTGAAAGAGTTTACTATTTAGGCGGGATGGGAGGTGAAGTGTGTGCTGGATGTGAAAGAGTTTACTATTTAGGCGGGATGGGAGGTGAAGTGTGTGCTGGATGTGAAAGAGTTTACTATTTAGGCGGGATGGGAGGTGAAGTGTGTGCTGGATGTGAAAGAGTTTACTATTTAGGCGGGATGGGAGGTGAAGTGTGTGCTGGATGTGAAAGAGTTTACTATTTAGGCGGGATGGGAGGTGAAGTGTGTGCTGGATGTGAAAGAGTTTACTATTTAGGCGGGATGGGAGGTGAAGGGTGTTCTGGATGTGAAAGAGTTTACTATTTAGGCGGGATGGGAGGTGAAGTGTGTGCTGGATGTGAAAGAGTTTACTATTTAGGCGGGATGGGAGGTGAAGTGTGTGCTGGATGTGAAAGAGTTTACTATTTAGGCGGGATGGGAGGTGAAGTGTGTGCTGGATGTGAAAGAGTTTACTATTTAGGCGGGATGGGAGGTGAAGGGTGTTCTGGATGTGAAAGAGTTTACTATTTAGGCGGGATGGGAGGTGAAGTGTGTTCTGGATGTGAAAGAGTTTACTATTTAGGCGGGATGGGAGGTGAAGTGTGTGCTGGATGTGAAAGAGTTTACTATTTAGGCGGGATGGGAGGTGAAGTGTGTGCTGGATGTGATAGAGTTTACTATTTAGGCGGGATGGGAGGTGAAGTGTGTGCTGGATGTGAAAGAGTTTACTATTTAGGCGGGATGGGAGGTGAAGTGTGTGCTGGATGTGAAAGAGTTTACTATTTAGGCGGGATGGGAGGTGAAGTGTGTGCTGGATGTGAAAGAGTTTACTATTTAGGCGGGATGGGAGGTGAAGTGTGTGCTGGATGTGAAAGAGTTTACTATTTAGGCGGGATGGGAGGTGAAGTGTGTGCTGGATGTGAAAGAGTTTACTATTTAGGCGGGATGGGAGGTGAAGTGTGTGCTGGATGTGAAAGAGTTTACTATTTAGGCGGGATGGGAGGTGAAGTGTGTGCTGGATGTGAAAGAGTTTACTATTTAGGCGGGATGGGAGGTGAAGTGTGTGCTGGATGTGAAAGAGTTTACTATTCATGTGAATAATGTGGTTGTTTGTACGTTTAGTTTATGAGCAACTTAAAAAAAAGTTTGGGATGCATTTAAAGATGTTCTTTGGTGAGTATAGGTGTATAAATTCTCCATGCTTGTAAGATCTATAATATGTTTCTTCAGCTTGTAAGGTAGACATAAAATATGTAAGGTATGTTAGATTATGTAAGACATACAAAAATTTAAGATCAATTCGTGCACAGGAAGTTTGAGAAGTTTAGCTTGAAATTATTTGAGTAACGGACAAAACCATGAAATGTGAATGGCATTCCCTGCGCATAAATGTAATGAACAATCTTGTCGGATTGTCGCGGAATTGTGCTAAGACGGTGCCAAACTCACTGTAAATATTTAGTACCGGGCATGCTCAATGCTGAAAGTTTAAAGTAACATCCAAAAATAGACTAGGTATTACCGAGTAAAAAAAAAAAAAACTCAGAAAGGAAGTGAAGTTGTCACAGAGTTCGCTAACCATTAGTCCGATGTTGCGAAACAGAATTGCAAACTGAATGGATGCAAAACTTTGCTTACAACTAATATTATAAGAAGAGTACTTCGTTTTTTAAAATGTAAAAAGTTTTTCGATAAAATGTCTGACTTCACTGAATTAACACCTAAATACTAACACCTAATACAAGAAATATTGGTGCTCTTATCAAAATAAAATTATTATCATTAAAGCGTTAAATTTCGTGCCCTAAATCATTGTTTACTCAAAATAAGCACAGTTCTTATGTTTGCATAAACACAAATTCTCTCCCCGCTTTACTAATGGAAATCAATTTCAAATTCAAAGCAGAAATGTCCACAGAAGGAACCCTCGTTATTTGCTTTGAGCCAAAGACTCCATAATCTTCGCACGATCATACAAATCTTTACGCGCTGTCACCAACAGAAAGAGTTAACCACGAAATAAAAAATCAGTTGTCACAAAGTCATAAAACAAGAAAATCTCACTTAAAACCGAACAACTGATTTTCTAAGGTGGCAGTGCCAGGTTCAGCCCTTGTTCTGCGGGCAGCGTCTAGGCGCTATCCGCAATTTAATATCTTTTAAAAATCACGACACGAAAACATCAAGGTATAACGCAAACTTAAATATAAAGCCCATCCATTCATCGCGACTCAAACACGCCATCAAAAGCAGCCCAGTGAATGTAAGACATCTTAAACGTTTCGAGCGAAACGCACGGCGGGCGCGTATAGATCCATTTCCTTTCCACCCTTCCCCCTTTTGTATTAATCCCGAAAACCACCCCTTTTCATCTGCCACCGCCACCTCCCCCAACGTCTTGCCGCTCAAAAATCTCTTTATCGTCTCGCATCTAATCGCGAACGCCGCGACGGTGCCGACGAAGAATCTGCTCCTATAGAAACTGAAACAGGAAGTTTCGTGGCGAACGGTGGCGCGCCGCGTGTAACCCACTTACAACTCGTCGTCACTGCTGCTGCTGCTGCTGCTGCTGCCGCTGAGACGTTGCACGACGCGATGCGGGCTCTGGACCTGCGGGTTGGTTACGCGTTCTACTGGCGGGGGGAGATTTTACTGCGAAATGGGGGGTCTCTTGTTGCGAGCTGGGGTTTAACCTGATTTCGCTTCGCTATCAGATCCATACTCGACGAGGAAATCAATTACATCTGGCGATGCGAACGCATTTTGTAATCATTTGGGAGTAGGGAAAAATTATCTCACCGGTCCTAAAAGAAGAATCGGCGATTTGGAAGTGGATTATAGAAATCTGCGACGTGAATCGTGTGTTGCGAGTGAATCAATTGATTCGGATACGAATTGCGAGTAATTGAATTGAAATTTAATTTGATGGATCGCCGAAAATGATTATGTTCTATGAGAACTTAATACATTGCTCGTTTTATTCTGATCAAAATATGTTAAGAATTCGTTTTTTTCTCGAAATTAATCTAAAACATCTTGACATTTTGACTAAAAAACTGTTCATCTTTGCAATTTGAAATCTTCATGCTGTCTTTCAATGACAATAAGCTTTTGTTCCCTTTATTATCATTTTGTAATTCACTCGGTTAAATGGTGTTTGTAATTTCGTTCAGTTTAGAACAACATTTTCAATTACCACCATTTAGTTCTCGCTCTAAATACTGAAATAATGCGCCAAATGACTCCACCCAACTAACACGGAAACCCTACCAGCCACCACTGTGCTCACCAAAATACTAAAACTGACAATGTAGCGCTCACCAAACCGAACGGAACAGAGTGCTAGCGTTTCAAAGTGGGACACAGCGCCGCCCCCAGGAAATAGCTGTAACCAAACAGCGTTGATCGATCGGAGCAGATATACAACTGGATGTAATTAATGTGGCAGACAGGTAGACAAATACGCAGCAATCTACCAGGATTCCGTCCGCTGCGACTATGAGCCGGGTAGAAAGAATGGGAAGGCATTATGTTATATTGTTTGGGAGGCAAGATATAGGGGTTTAAATCTGAGAGACGTGTGCCGGATTACCGTCGAGCTGATAGAGGTGGGTAAAACCTCTGACATTTATTCTTCTCGCGCGTTCGCTCGCAAACACAGACACTCACACACCTTGGTCTGCTCTGTGAGAAATCATCGCGTTTCTTACCTCCGTTAGCCACCCCAAACCCACCCCTAAGCTGAGGCCGGAAGAAAGCACCAAGAAGCAAGATATTATCATCCATCAAAAGGATTTTATTGTTAAAAATGCGTGGCGGTTTTTGTTGGAATAATAATAATTTGTTGTGCTCTAATTTCGCACGCCGTGTTGGATAAGAGAATGGTTTAAGCTCGTGAATTTTAACTAAGTAAAAAGCCAACAAATATATCTCGGGTTTGAGTTAGGGATTGGAAATTTTTAGCAGCCTATATTAAGACTCTCGATACAGAGTTTTCTATTTAAACTAAAAATCACCGACTTTATCGTTAAAATCTGACCTTCGTAATTGTTTAGTGCTTCCATCCAATTCTCACCAGCTCGTGAATGCTCTACTCTTCCATAGAGTGTTGATCAAGCTTTATCGAGCAGATAATCGAGCCTAATAAATTCAGTCTACGTTATTTTCCATATTAAAGCAAACACCTTTTATTTAAAAGTTAGTATCAACCCCTAGAAAACCCGATTAAAGTCACTAACCACCCAGCGCGCGGCAAACAATTTCTATCGCATAATTACTAAATTAACTTCATCCCTAATACAACTTACACCACGAACAAAACCCACCCCCCACCCGACTTCAACTTTATTCCCAAACCACTATTAACAAGTTAGCTGCACACCCCTCCACATTTCCCATCCAAAAACACCCTGCACAACGTATACATATATATATACACACATATAATATTGCTAATACTTAAATCCTAGCCATGAGCGGCGGCACAAGCTGAGCCCAAACAGCCGCCCTCCAGCCAGCAAAGCTCAAAACCAACTCCTCGCGACTGCTCGTTTTCCAAGAGCTGCACACTTTCCTGCTAGCGTGGAGATCCAGCTGGGCCTTCTCTCAAGCGGCGTCCTGGTCGTAAGCCCAGAGGAGCCAGCGGCTGAGATCCCAGCGCAAATCCAATTTCTACCTTTATTCGAGCGTTGTTCGCCGTTATTGCATGAAGAATGCCGGGGACTGCCTAATGAAACGCGCCGCGATAGTTGCTCGGGAGGGATAGGTGTGTGATTGCCCTGGGAGGATTTTCGATTTGCTAGGGGAACCTGGCGAGGAATCATGCTTGAAGTGATCAAGATTTGATTGGTATAGTGTTGAATATCGTCTGAAAATAACTGCATTGGCGGATTTGATCACGATAAAACTTTATGTTTAAGACATGAACATAAATAAACTTTTTCGTGGTGATCCTTTATGTACGAAAAGGCCATAGAAAAGTCGATTGAATACTATATTGGGTTCAATCCCCATCAATGAATCCAGTGAGTTTAAAAAGCTTTTTACTCAACCAGGACAGACAAGACTAAGCTTTCTTTGTGATTGTAATGGAATACAAAATTAAATATAAAAGTATAGAATTAATTTTGGAAATAACTAAGATAACTTATGTCACAAACTCATTCTTAAAAAGAAGGTAGGCAAATCCTAAAGAATTTCTCAGTGTTGGACAGCGCCGTGATCCTGCAGTGCAATCCACGCGCGGACTCCGTATGGTTCACAGAAGAAGTGTTAAAGATAAATCAAGTGGACTCAATCTTGTTGGTATAACCGTGGGAGCGAGCGCGTCTTATATGCATTTCCTATTGGCTGGAGCGAGATGGCAGCAAAGAAAGCATTGCGAAATGGTTTATTTGTGTGTGAATAAGAGCGTGGGACAAGGAAAATAGAGATGAACTGTAGATGTAGACTTTCCCTTTTTTTCCCCTCGCTCCTCTATCTATCTCTGTTGCTCTGTCAGCGTAGAAGGAGAAAATTGTGAATGTGTCACGCTCGGGCCGGAAGAGAGATGGTGGTGTGTTGTGCCGATGTGCGGACGCAGGAGGAAGGAAAGGTTTCGGAAAATTGTGTGGGAAATGGGACAGTGCGGACGGGCGAGTGACGAGGAAAAATTTGTGGGGTGAATGGGACCGAGGGTGGTTCGGTGACGGGCGTTTCGAAGCGAGATTAGTGGAGAGTTGGGTGCGGTGCGGACGGTGAATTGTTAACAAAGATTTGGTCAATGGAAATTGCATGGTTGGAATATTTATTTATTTATTTATTTATGATTTAAATTGATTGGTTAAGTTGAATGTCAGTTAAGATTAGTCCCTAACCTTCCATCTCACCCCATTCACATCCCTTTCTTAAATTTCCTCACATTTCCCATCATCTCTCCACATACTCTTAAATTATTCCAATAATGTCAAGGACAAAATATTTCTTAAACCTTACTACTTTATCACAGTAAAACGATATTTTATCTGATAATTTGATGGTTTGTTGCAAAGGAATATAGATTCCCCAAATCAAAACCATGATATCATATCCCTGTATCCCTTTATGATATCCCTTTATCATAATCTTTCTAAACCTTATTAATTTATTGAAAATAGTGTAGTTTCAATGAATTCTCAGAGAGGACAATATTAACTGCAGCTTTGAAAATATATTTGTTCACGAATTTATTTCGCCGTTAGCGCCAACCCACGATAGAAAAGCAAAGAAACACATTTTCAGCCAATTTACAACCGCTCCGAAATTAGCAATCTCTGAAAACGTCCCAAAAAGTGGGGAGCAGAGATGAGAGAGGATCAAGTGGACACGATTGACGAATAAGGGATGAAAGAGTAGGGGGAGAAGAACGGGAATTGGATAAGATGGCGACGGAGATAGGGGGTGGTAGAGTGGAAGGGGTGGATGTCGTGCTGTAAGACAGATGCAGCAAGAATTCGTGTCGGGTGTACGAAATCAGAGCAGTGTCCGGGTTAGAAGTTCCTCCCCGTGTTTCCGTATCGCGCCGGCTACACGGGTTCCTTCGTTGCGATGGTCACTTGCTCGCAGCAAACTGCTTTTGTTGGTAAAAATAATATTTTCCAGACGCGGATGGCATGGATGCTTGATCAATTCTTCTTTTCTAGTGTCGAGCTACGACGAGTGAATGAGAAAGGCGGTGGTTTTTGTGTGAGATTTTCAGTGTCTCTGACCCTTTTACTTATGAATTATTATGTAAGATATTTCTTACCCTTGTCTGCTAGTGAAATCGGCCATAATCGACTTACATAACATGTTTTCTTTGGCAATCGTAAAATATTTCTCCAAATTTACCCAAACCAACAAGCTTTGTTAACAAATAGTTACCGATCACTTTAGTCAAAGTATTATTACAAATTAATGACTTTAACAAAATTAATAACGTCACTTAGTAAAGCCGGCAATTGATATTTGAATCAACAAGCAGTTGCCAAAAATTGTGAACACTGTTTGTGTGCAAAATTCACAAAAACATGCTGTGTGCATAGAAATTTCAGCAAAAGTCAAATTCATCGGAAGTCCCTCGTTACTGACTTCATTACAGGACAATTTGTGATAAACAAGCTGCGCATTTATTTTTGTATACAAACATTTCAAATTCACATGAGTGCTTCGGAGGATAAAATCAAATGAAACGCATTAATAACTGCAATATCAATTGCAATTCGTGGCCTGATTCGATCGGTATTTCAAAGATACAGCAATGATGTGAGAATATTTTGTGACAATAATAAATCGAGTATTTTTCACGGTTAAGCCACAAAAGAAAACCAGCAGAAGGAAAGAAAAATAACTGTTGGCCATCAGAAAATAGGTCAGCTGAGTTAAATTGATATGTTATGACCTAGTGCGTAGTTCATTTGTTGGAGTTTATCCAATCTGCTCTACTGCATTGAAATTTTACTTATTTCAAACCATCAAATGTTCTTCCCTGTATTTTGATAAAAACCGACACATCGTAGATCTCTGAATAAAACATGTTAATTTTCGCGATCTAAAACTATAGCATGATGCATGATAATGAATTACCAATACGATTTGTAAATAAATTATGCGCTACGCTTTTCCAGTATTGCACTGGGAAACGTAGAAAAAAAACATTATTTGAAACTGCAAAATATTCGTTTTATACATTTATGTTACAAGATTTATATATTCACTGGATCGTTAAAATACTGTATATAAAAAGTACACCATCACCACAACGCAGCTCAGTGACAGCCTCATAACTGACTATAAATCAATTGACTTCACTGCATGTGGAAAACTTAAGAAAATCCTAACCCTAGAAGCTTCCATTTCATCTCGTCAATCAAGATTCCCACACGTTCGTCACATTTCGCCCGCCACCCCCCTCAAAGATATTCCCGTCCAGCAACACACAGACTTAAGAAGATGGCATCAGCTTAAGCCGCTGCACAGACCACTGTCATCTTGAGCAAGAATAATACGCGACCATATCCAGAAGACGTCGCGTCTAGCTGAGAGTGTTTCCGTGTGACCGGGGGGTGGTGTGCGTTGCCCAATGATTGGTGGCGATGATTCCAGCCGGCGTCTAGCGGCAGCGCTGCGTTGCCCAACGCCCCGCACCGACGTGACGTATGCACTGCGTCGTCGCTCGCTCAAACACTTCTCCGGGATTCGAGGCACATCCGGCCAGAAAACAACATGGGTCGCGGAAAAGTTCATTTCTCATCGCGAGGCGGGCGCGAAACTCTGGCATGCCATTTAGAGTTTTTGATAAAAGTTGTGCAGTTTTGTTTCGGCGAGTTTTTGGCAATGGGTGCGTTGGTAAGAGTTTGTCGGTCGTGTTTGTAGCACTCTTTAACATTGGCGTGCCCTTAGAGCTATGCCATGAAGAAGTTAAGTTACGCAAAAAACTAATGGAGATAGTTTCAAAAAAACGATGTCCTTGATATAGATGTTACAAACGGGAGCTAATTCTATTTGGTGACGACTATACATTCCAGTTACACCATGTTCGCAGATGATTAAGGGGTTAATTTCAATTCCACGAATAAATCTAATCAATAGAAACGATTTTTGGAACAGTGGTTTGAAACTCATTGTTCGCAAGTAGTTGAAATTAAACTGTAGTTGTAACTTGTAACCGATTCTGATTGTAAATAGAACCCAGGCGAGGAAAAGGATAAACCAGTCCGATGAGAAGATTCTAGATCTATGTGTTATTAAATTTTGTATCCTGTTGTTGGAAAAAATTAATGAAACCATGACTGTGCAAAATTTTCACACAGGTATATAAAGCCTGGTAAACGGAAGACAGACGCAATTTTCCCCACGTCCGCAAACAAGCCACTTTCAAATCATTACACCGATCAAACAGCGAATCGTAACGATGCAGCGACCGGTTTTCGTATGCAATCCAAGTCCATGCGCTGTGTGTAAAGCATCCGCGTCTGACGAAATAGTCATGTGGGGATCGCCCTGTACTAACACTTTATTACGCCGCCCTGAATAAGTGATGAAGTGCCAGCAGCAGTCGATACTCCCAGAAGGTCTCCGAGACGATCCTCCACGCAGACTCCACGTGTCTTATACGAGGCCACTCCTAAATAGAGCCATCAACATTTTTATTACATTTTGCGGATAGCTATATACGCCTTTTAGAAAAGCATTAAGGAAACTGTTGAGTACGATCCGGGAAGAAAACAAAGGGGGTGTGGGGATTAGAGAAGCACGTGAATATGGCTGGTGCATTATGAAAATCAATTTTGTGTGGCGCTGTGGGGGTAAAATATGTGCGGCCATTAGGCAAAAAGAGCTGTCATTTTTGGTTACGGTTTTTTTGTTTTAGGAAAGCTGAGAGTTTGCGGAATTCTGCGCGAAAGGGAAGAATGTTTTCGTTGTTTGGCGTAGCAAAAATTTCCATTATGAAAAGTGGAACTGTATAGCGAGGCCGGTTTGGAATTGTTGCGCTCTCCTTTGTGGCTTGGTCAGGGTTTTCAAAGGAGTTAACAGGTAAAAACATTACAGCGCGTGAGATATGGCCAGAAAGTATGCTGGGAGAAGCTATTTCATACATAATTGCGTCAATTTAAGACAAGGCATACGCATAGTTTCTGTTTTAGTAGGCTACAATATACACTCGTGACAACTTAAACATTATGTTTCACCATCAATTCCCTTAAATATGTTTGTAATTGTAAAACGCTGCTTCTTAAGCAATATCAATCTTCGGTGATTGGTCATTGACCTTGGCCAACACGAATATTCCACCCATCAAACGCACGATCGATTCCCTCAAAAACAAGAAAATCAATTTCCTTCTGTTTCCCCGGAATTCTCTTGAAGGACGCAACCCCTCACCCCCTGCATTACCCCAACCACCCTTAAGTTGCGGACAGTTGCAGTCGTAGCCGCGTGGCCTTCCCGATTTTACTTAACTGAGTATGAAATATGAGATAAACCCCTAGCAGGCAGCGCTCCCAGCGGCTGATTTATGAGCTCACTCACTTCGCAGCCCAAAACAGGGGGTGGCTGCGTTTACAACCCCCAGCTCTTTCTCATCCCCCCCCCCCTTCTTGCCAGTCGCGTAATGCAAGGAAGGCCGGTCCATCTAAGTTAGGGGATGGTCGATAAAGCAGAAAGTTACTTAACGGTATCGCGTCTTAGAAAGTAGATGCTGTTACTTTGGTTATAAGTAAATTGCTATGGGTGGTGTGTGTGTGTGTGTGTGTGTGTGTGTGTGTGTTACATAATCTTTAAGCCTCAAAAGGAGATAAATTTAACTTTGTGTGCTGTATCCGTGTAAGAAATGCTGGATGCCACACGAAGCAATAAAAAAATCATGTAAATGGCCCATACATATTATTTATATCAATTTTTATAATGTTCTGTTTTATTTAATGCCACATGGTTCTGTGATTTTAATAAAATATAATAAAAAGCCGAGATTTTCTTCATGTCGCCGCGTTTTTTTCAGAATATTGCTTACGATGAAGTTTTTGTTCTATTTTATTTCAAACGCATTAATATATCAAAGCTGAATTTTCTCTTTTCAACTAAATAGCGCGAGGCAAACAATTTTTCGACAACAATCTTTTGGCAGACGGTTTCGTGCTCAGCCCCTATCTTGCATATCTTCGCACATAATCACTTAGACGCGAGTCGACGCTACTTAAGACAAAGCTCCGTTAATTACTCAGAAGAGAGGCCAATTATTTATTAAACTGTCTCGTGAATAAAGCTGACGGTAGAGGCACGGGCTGCGCGACGGTCGCTCAAGAGGACACCAGCTGCCATTTTCTAAACACGTTACTGACATCACAACGTAAAAAGGCAAGAACAAGTAACGTCACAGATGTTTTTTACAACGACTCTTATTAAAGCCACGCGGTTAATTTATCTACTTATCAATGTCTGTGTCGTTGAACAATCCCTTAACACAGTTACCAAATCGATTATCGAGTACAGAAAAACCCCTGCCTAGGTTTATAATATATCTGCATTTGGGTGATCTTTTGAATACTCTTTTAATGCATGCTTCTTTCTTGGCTTTTCTTAAAAATTAGTTTCCACTGTTCCGTCCATGCTATACACTGGAACCAAACATTAGTGGAAAGCACCCCAAAACATAGAACACAGAGCACAGAGTCGATTGCAAGTCTCTCCCGTCATCGTGGGTAGCAAAACATGCAAGAATTCAGCCCTCTTAGACCATATTTCCATCGCGTCCTCCCCAAACCGTCATAACAGCACCCCTCCCTCCTCAGCTGCTCGCGACGATAAAACTAAAATAGCCTCAAAGACAATTCAAACTCGTCGGCAATGACGACATCTCGGCAATAGACTGAAGAAGAAGCCAGTCAACCGTTGATCGAGCTACTTGAATTTCGCAACTCTCAAGACCGTGTTTTGGCAAACATTGATAGGCTTTTGCTGAAATCCTCGAGGATTTATCCGTCGCTGCAAACAGCGAACTCGGCGTGGGCTTCCAATTCCAGACGTCTTATATTTACCCCCTCAGATCCAGAATATTCACGTGCTACTTGCTGGCTAAATGTCGATGCGAGAGAGACTAGGATTTTCAGGGGGGGAGAGTGCTAGAAGTCAAATGAGACGTGAAAGTTTATTTTCTGTGCAGTATTATTTTTCTTTGCAGAATTTCAGATGTGGGTTTCGGAAACTTTGACCCAGATGGGGAGCTGCGTTTGTCGAATGTCGGGAATGCGGGGTCCTAATTGTAGCTTGTGCCGTTTGCTTAGCGCAATGGGCCACTGATCGCGTGTGCATTCGAATTGGGAGTTGCAATCCGATACAACTCAAGTTAGCAGTCAAAATAAAGTGCCCATAAAACGCTACATCGCTATTTGTTTGTAAGTTTGTGTACGAACTCTAAGTTGCTCGAAGTCTAATCTCTAAATTCTATTTTAGAAGTACATCTTGCTGCATATAAAAAAACGGCGGTTAGATCTGGATACGTACCAGAAATCTAACTTTATTGATTTTTCATTTTCATGGTAAATGGGCTTCGGTGTATAGAGTAGCAATACAAACTATTTGAACAATGCACTATAGCAATGCCGGGATAAGAAATGGACAAACCATTCATTTAAAAGCCAATTAAATGCATTCGAAAAGCTTTCAGTGAGCATTATCAGCATCCATGGAACCAAAAAGATGTCAAGTATTATAGAAAGTAAGTGACACTACCAAATTTACACAAATTAAATACAATTCCTTATACAATTCCATGTAAATTTGACAGAGACGATAGTGTTCCACTTGACAGGACTTAGTGTATGTAGTTGTACAACATAACGATAGAATAGACAGAAAAGTTAGAATAAATAGAATATATAGAATAGACGAAAGATAGAATAGAAGACGTTGAGGTAGAAGAAATGGAGATATTAGATTAGCAGGTTGGAAATAGTTGGCCAGGTAGACTGAGAGACAGAGTCAAATAGAATTTTAATATATTATATAATATTATATAATATATATTTAATATATAATATTTTAATATAAATATTGGTTTATTGAAGACTTAGGTTATTGTTGGTTCTTTTGTTTCTTTTTGTTGGGATTTGTCACTCGAGTTTCGACTCTTTATAAAGCAGGCAGCACAGCTTTGTGAAAAGTTAGATTTAAGGACATGGCATTCAATACCTAATTTTAAAGTTATTCTGAAAAGTAACTTGCTAACATAAGGAAAAGACAAGAGTCTAAAGAAGGTAACAATTTCATATTATACTATCTTATCTTCAATCTGTTACTTTTTAATGCAAACACAAGTGATTTAGATATTATCTTTGTTTAGATAAGTGCTGATAGCTGACAACTAAAAAAGTATTCAAAATAAAGTGCTTACAAATTATTGAAATAAAGATGAGACATAATTTACACAAATTCATATGGAACCGGAGAGTGGCAACAATAGTGATACCCATCCACAGCCTTTCGCCTTAAATATTGTCCACTCTCATAGAGTCGTTTCGCGAGCACTTGAAGCGTTCAGAGAAACAAGTGGGAGCAAGTTTGGCATCACAAAAGTGGCTTATCTCCGGACGGAGTCGACAACTTTCCACAAAGTCCCATGCAGAACGCTGGGAATCTTCTCTTTTTGGGGAGGGGGGGCAGAAACGGACGCGCTGACTAAAGATTAAAAATATAAAAAATAAACTCGGTTGTCGGCGACGAGAGAAAAAAAAATCTCTTGACATTTCCATTTTCTTCGTTAGGAGAAAAGTCGAGGGTGAAATTATCCTCTTGGGTAAAATTTTTCGTGTTTTTTTTCCTCCTGTTTAGCTTCGTATACCTCTTCGCTCGAAATGTTAATGTACTACGGGTAGGAATATATTATCGCGGAACAAATAATAATATACAAGCACATCTTATTCTAACGAAACTACATTACAAACAAGTGCTAGATGTCTTGCTGGTTTGTAATCTAAAGCAATTTAATTACAAATACTATCTAGGCTATGCGTGTGCGCATAGCCTAGCGGCATATGATCAGTTTAAAATGTTCGTCGTTAATTTAGCAGCTTTCTCGATGAAATAAGTTACCTGGATATATCATGATGTAATCTTCGTTAAATTATTTGAATATTTCATCATGTAAAAATCGTTTAAAAGAAAAACTGTTAAATTGATTTGCTTCAAACAAACACAGTATCTTTTTTTTTACAATTAATAATGCACACAGTAAATTTTTTTTACATCGGTTGGTGATAAAGTTGCTTTATTTGCAAAGAACTGCAAAAAAGCTTTAAAAGTGTCATAAAAGGTTCATTTTCAAGAAAAGTGCTAAACATACAACAGTGAAATTTGTACACAGTCATCGAATCGTGAGGGTCCACATGTCTAGAAAGTTTCGTCAAATTATATTCAGATGCTTGGCCTCTAGAGTGCAAAACGTGTTTTGAAACAACTGAAAATTTTTGAAAAAACCTAATAACAAAAATATACTAGTCCGAACTGCTTCAAAAACGTGGCAGATCTAAGTTCAGTAAGATCAAGTGCAGTAAGTGTAATTTAAGATTTCGCTTCACTCGCTTCGCGCGTTACGCTCATCAATAATCACTGAACAAACAGTGAATCAGCATACCAACAGATTGTTGTATTGATTTTGTTGAAATGATGCTCTGTCCGTTCAAAACAACTATTAGGAGAGTGTAACTGCCACGTGGCTTTACATATTCAATAAACGGTAGCCCAACATGTCAATATATTATTATTTGCATACTACACCGACTGCTTCTTCCTGTGGTCAAAATATAGACAGCCAATTAATACAGACGAGTATCCAATTTCTTAGCATGCAAAATTTACTCTTAGACAATCGTGTTTATTCCTTTATGATGTTCCAGAAATTCTAAGAAAGACCTACTGTTTTTTTTTTTTTAATCTAGCTGTAAATCATCAAATTTTGCTTTGTTTCCTGAAATCTTGTATCTTGTATCTTGTATCTTGTATCTTGCATCTAGAATCTTGTGGAAGAAATATACTTACGGCTCAAGCATAGCATCACCCTTGACATATAGGCAATAACTATTTGCTAACACGTTTTATTACTGCTTTTGCAAAATATTGTAGCGGAATCGCTTTGATGATTCCGTTTATTCCATCTACCTTCATCAACTAAGAGAAAAAGTCTCGTTACCACCGTTACACTACGGCACGTCGTTAAATCTGTTAGCAAACATCAGGATGCTGTTAAACTCACGGCAATAGCGAACGCTCCCAAGTTCCGAACAAAAACTTCATTAGACACTGAGAAAATGTTACAAAATGAAGGAAATATTAAAAAATAAACTAATGATACAAGAAAATCTCATAAAGTCAATCAAAATTACGACTTTTCTACTCGCTTCCGTCCTACTCTTTCACGATACCCGTGCCGCTATCTTGATAAATGCGAAGAATCTGAAATTCTAATTTTCTCTAGAAAAAGTTATGAAATTAATATACCGCCGTCTGGCCAATAAAGAAGTGATCCGTATCTTTCGTGCAGACCTGGCGATAGGCCGGGATATAGGGGATGAAAGGGGCGGGAAATACCGGCTGCTAACGTGGGTTAAGATTACTTTACTCTTATTATCATACGCAGTCATGAATTTTGACGTTGGAAAGACGATATTGTTGAAGTCGTAGCTTAAAAAAAGCATCAAAGCTGTCAGATTTAATAATTTGATTACATGTAGGACAGAGGGATGAAATAAAGGGAGGACGCCTAATGAATTTGCGTTTTATCAAGGTATTAACTTGCTAATACGGAAAAATAAACTTTTATACGGAAATTAAACATTTACTTTTCATTAAATGTATAGTCTTTGGAGTGTTTATTTTGAGTACTTGGATAAAATATTTTTGTTAAACCATCTGTCGTGTTCTCTTTCACATGAATATGTGTTAATAATATGGTTTCTTGATTTTGTGTCAGAACCGGTTTTACAATGTCCGAACATTCTCCAGTCCACCAAACACGGCTCTGAACCACTCCGCATTTCCAATGTTCAGTTAGTTGACTAACCACCAGATAGAAACCCATCCTCAGAGTGACAACCTAACGATTGCTTCTGGTATCTTCCTGACTGGAAGATTTACCTGGACATTTTTATCCCAGTCCTTATAATGTCTATATCACAAAAAATATCATTCTTGGTCATGAAATAACTCTATCGTTTGCCTCTTTGTTTTCGCTGGCATTTCATAGAAACGATTCTAGAAAATTGTCTTATCAGAATCATTAAAAATGAAAAGTAATTTTAGTAACTTCATATCAAATTTGATTTAAGTGATAAATTGTAAATTGACTACATGTCGAGTCAATAAAATTCGATAACATGGTTACGACTAATTCAGCTGCAGCAGAATTTAATGCCAATTACCATTCTGGGAGCAGGGCTAATTATAATTTGCAACTGTAACAAGAGGCGAGGAGGATCTATTTCAGACGAAGGCAATTATTGCATTTTACAAACTAATTATTCCACAGCCACGTCGCAGACGCGAAGTGAGGAGTGAAAATTCTTAATTGGCTAAAATGTTCATTTAAATCATAATTTCATGAGCTTAGTATAAGCACGATTAAAGTGGGAGATTTGAAACCGCATTGTGAACAGATTTCCTAGTATCTCAAGTGGAAAATCTTTGTTTAATCCAATGCCCTCGACTTTCGTGGATTTCTGTAGACTAAACAAATAATGTTCTTTGTCCGAAAAATAGCTGAAAACAAATCATCACCACAGTCGTTTTGTTTTAAAAATGTTATTAATAGTTATTATTTGTGTTTTCAAATAATGCCTTTGTCCTTTGAGAAATTAATGTAAAGATAGGCGAAGATTTGCATGTCTTCAAACCAAAGCAGCAGCAGACAAACAAGGCTCCAAATATTTTAGTTCGCCCTTTCAACGATTTAAAAAAATCGCCAAAAATTTTCTTCTAACACATTTGCTATTTAAGAAAATGTATAATTATTTATCCCCCAAAGTGGAAAACCGACTATCGGAAGCATGGTAGTCTCAGTTTTGCATAACCATCGCGCAGATCTTTCCTGTCTCTTCTGTATGTAAAGTAACTTGACTTTGCTATTTAAGAAAAACCAGTCAAACGCCACCATCCATGAAAGGAAACGATGTCCTACATTTTTATTTTGATACCAGCTATCTTCAAACACTAAATTATGTCATTGCACATTTTTACCACTAAGCCCAGTTAGTTTAGAAAATAACTTGTATAAACTTCTGGGACACAGTGTTTAAAAAAGAGGGTTACCAGTCTTTATAACGCTTTTAAAACGCTTATCTTTTCAGGAACAAGGTTTCTCATTTTCTTTTGAAAACATCTCAAAGGCGAACCGAGTTGTTTACCATATCGTGGTAAGGGTGCAGTGCTTAAGGGTGGAACTATTAAGAGATAATGTCTCAATTAATAAGCCGGCCATTTGGTGCGCACAGACAGGGGAGTGCTTTCTTCTGGCCAGATGCAGATTCATCTTCTCTCCATGTTAAAAAATGAAGGAAAGCGCTGCAATGAATATCTTCCGTGGGTCCCATTTGCTAAAGTTAGAGACCTTAATAGACTTTTCTTTTCATGAACATAAAGAAGAAATCGTTTTTTAGGGAGTGTGGGGGGTGGATTTAATTATTTTAACATATTTTAACATTGAATTTTCGATATGAATTGATACGGCTCTTATAAAAATGTATTGTCATTCTGACGCAATTTCTGAGTTTATATTCACAACTTACAAAAAGGTTAAACAGTTAAAAATTTTTAATAAAAATATCTTTTCGATTTGAATGTGTTTTTTTTTCAACAAACTCTTTTTCAAGAAGTTGGTTATTTCAAAATCATGAAATACACTTAAGATGAAAAAATAAGTTTATTTGCATCCACTTCTAACCCCAATAACAACACTACTTATTCCTCAATGTGTCCTCGTTATTGCAGGTAACACTAATAATACTCTATTCTTGAATATGTCAGAATCAATGGGACTGGCTTTTGCTTCGCTAACAGAGCCGGCTTACTTTCCGTAACGATACGCCTTCTAAAGAAACAGTCAAAGAGACGCAGTCATTATCTGGAGCCCCTAAAAAAAGTAAACATTTTACGAGCAAGAAAATACAACAAATAAGTGTCTTGACTGACAGGAATAGTTGACTTCTATAGATTTCTTCCAGAAAATAAATTCACCTTTTTGTGTGTTTGAATTTCTCGGTATTATATATTTCCCGTGTACGAAATAATAACAGCGTAAGTCAGTAAGTCTCACCGTAACGTTTCAACGCCGAGAATGTTTCGATTTCGTTACCTTTACAAACATTACACTCGTACAAAATGTGTTTGGGAAGTAAATCGTCTACCTGTTACAATTAGCTAGCACAATGGTTAAATAAAATTGTGATAATACTTTCTTTAATATGAAGAAAGAATACCACATTATAATATTTTGTAATTGTGGCGCTTCTTAATGGTGACACGATTGATGAAATTGACGGTGAGGCACAGTAAAGGTAAAACAAAACGCTAAAAACCTGATACTAGGAAACGAGGCGCAAGGAAAAAAATTATATAATATTGAAAATACTTTCTTCCATTTCCTAATGGTATTATATAATTCTAAGAACTAACTGGAAAACTCAAGCAGCCCTTTAAAATGTTATAACATTTTGAGGCAGAGGAAAACTTACAGAGCTTTTATTCCATGTATGATAGACACGTATCTCTCCGATATTCAATATTAATGCTTTTAACGTCCCCACGCATCAAAGTAGGGATAAACTTTCATCAATAAATTTAATTACCATTAATGTGTTAAACTGTGAGCATTATCACACTAGATGTGAAATATAATTCGCCTTATCTATTGTCAGGTTGATTTTTTTTTGTTACAAATTATTCTTTTTCAGTTAAAAATGACCTTTTACACATTAAAATATAGAAAATATATTTTTTAGACGACTCATTTAAGTATTTTTTCGAAGGGACCCTTTATTCACTTCTAACTCGACATCACTCGACATCAAACTGCATGGATAAAGATGTCAATAACACAATTCGTTGAAAACGTAATTTAATATCGTAACGCAAGAAGCGTTTGGAAGAATCGCATGACAGATTCCAGTGGCCAGAAGTTGTAGTTCTGACAAACCCACGTGAAACCCACACATTGGTAAAGGTCACTTACATAATATAATTTGCTTAACGAACTACTTCTCAATTTAAAGCACTGTAGCTTCATCACTGACAAAACAAGACAACGACAAAACTTAAAGACTGATTCATCATTTGTCAACTTCATCCCAAATTGTGGTGAATTATTTATCAAATGGACTGAAATCAAACTTTTCAGGGGACATTTTTGGTTGAAAATGTATGTGCTCAGGGCCAGTTTACAACGCTGATTTTTCCCCAAACCACAGTTAACGTAAAGTAATTAATGTAAAGTTTGTCAAATAGCTTGCAGATAGGCTTCAATAAATATTATTTTAGAAACGACCCAAAAGTTCGTTCACATATAACTTATAGATGCCAAAAATAAGTCAATCATAAACTTATCATTATCAACTTCGCATTGGCAGATTTTTTTTCCACCTCTCTCAAAAGTCTACGTTCGTTTTGTAAGTTATAAAGAATACAGCACTGTTTTCCCTCGCCTATATACACGGACCGAGGGCTCCTCGTACATTCCTCAAAGTGTAATCTCTGTGTCTGTGAATGCTATTAAAACCCTCCAAAACGGCGGGCGTAAATTACAAAGCATAATGGCTGCAGTGCGATCTGTATACTCGTTTTTCACTCTCACTACACAACTCGGGCAAGCAACGTGGACCCGGGGCAGAAAAAATAGGCGATTTAATGGGAAAAAAATGCGTTTGTGTTTAAATTCGCTTGTGTGGTCAATTTCTGTGTGTTTTTTTAGAGGCAAGGCAAATTTAAAAGTGCTTATTTAGCATAAAACTATCGGCTTCAAGCAATTGACATCAGTGTTTTCTGTAGTATTCTGAATTCTAAAAGAGCGTGGGTGGGATGGAAATTCAAGTGTCTTTAATTATTATAGAAACATGTTTGTAAAGAAGCCAATAAAAGTAATTTCACATAATATCATAAAGGATTTCGCTCCGAGGTTTTGCTCCTACACGCAACCCGCAGAACATGTTAACTCGGCACCTCCACGAAGACACAGGTTTTCTGTTTATATATTTTTCTTTCTTGTAAAGCAAACCACTTCAGTTTATTTCTTTCATAGCCACCAAGACCTCACACTCTATTAAAACAGAGTGTACCTAGAGTGCAAAATACTTTTTACTCTCTAGATTTCAACATTAATAACGTATCTTACGAGCCGACTGCAAAAGCTCGCCATGAAAACCAAAAATGTTTCCCACTCAAAAGAAACAAAAAAAAAAAACTCGGTTTTAAATAATAACCACGTCGTCGCCATTGTCGTGTCTTTGGTCACGGACCCACACCAAAAAAAAGCAAAAACCCGACTTCCCCTCGGTGAGTACCAACCTACCGGTCGAGGGGCGTCCCAGCGACCTCCATTGTTACCAACATTGCCAAGTGTTTCCGGCAGCGAGCGCTGGAGGATTTCCAGTGCAGATTTTTCATCCTCCTCCTTTTGTTCGTGGCGGCAGAAAGCCACGACACTTCTAATAGAATTATTAATAAAGTAATAAGTCCGCCAGCGTCGAGGTTTTGTGCGAGTCCTGCTTCACCGAAAACATCATCGCGGACGGCCAGAGGAATTAGATGAACCAGACATTTATTTCATTTTATTTTTATACACCTGCATATAAAAGATATATTTTTTTCTGTTATAAGGCGCACAAAGAAGATGTGATTTAGACGACGTTGCCATAAAGGCCGGCGCGGGAGGTTAACTATCGCACTCTGTCAAGAGAAAGAGAAAGTAGGAAAGGTTGACTCTACTTCTGACCGGAACCGGAGTCGTTTTCTTTGATTAGCACATCGTATATTACTTTGCCGGGAGGGGGTGGGGGGGGGGGGAGGGGGGGAAGTCCAGCGAGGCCCGGGGGTGAAATTTTCCACAAGAATACGCAGAAGTGGAAAGTAGAAGAGACACTAGAAATAAAAGCCACGCACTTTAGGAGTGATCCGTTTAACCTTTGTAAGCCAAAAACAGGGTCGATCGTTACAGGTAAATGCGTTATGACAGCGAAGCCTCTGTTTTCATGCTTGGGGGGTGCTTTTTGAATCTTAATGTGTTGTACACCGCGCGCAACTAGAGTCTATGAACGGACGGAGGTAAAAAATTAATATCCGATCCGCAGGGTGAGCTTGCAAAAAGCGAGCGGTAGGCTTAGAGATTGAGAGCGATGAACGACATGCAAAATGTGTCGCAAAACTTTTGGTTTTCTTAGCTTAATTTTCGCTCAAATTCAATCACACCGAGCTCAAAAATTATTCTTTAAGTCTAGTTGAAACACCTCTGCTACAGTTAACTTACTTAACAAAAGCTTGAATAAGACGGTTTGAATTTTTAAGCATTTAACTTGTACCTAAGCTAAAAATAAAACTGTAAATGGAAATGCCAATTACATGAACACTTTTGTAACGCTTGTACAGAAAATATTTAATTTTCATGTTTTTTAAGTTATTACCCATTTCAATTGGGCACGCCATTAAAATCTGTGTGCGCACATCAGATCCCATTCTCCTACAAACCAAACATCCAGCCTTCACGAAGAAACACCCACCAAAGCCAAGACGCCAATCGACTGAAACACCCAACTAAAAATACCACACCGAGTTTCTCACCCGCTTAATAAAAACGGTGATCAAAGTTAATGAAAAATGTCGCCTGCAAGAAATAATAACGCAACGTCACCCCGACTGTCTCGGCCTAAAGCCGCGCAGGATGAAGAAGAATTGTCTTCGTCGTAGCAGCTAACGGGGAGGCAGCTAGCACTGTCCATGGGCGCCAGATTACCAACACGTTTGATACGTGAAGGGTGTTACTTCATTACACGGTGCACAGGGGGTGAAGTCTGCTACCGACAGCATATTGATTGTGTTTGCCACGTTACACTGTACTAAATCGCTGGTAGATTGCTAGGCAGCGTCAAAGGAGAAGATGTTACAATTAGCTACATGGGTAGTTGATATGTTTTACGTTTTTTTGGGTTAACTTTCGTATTTGCACACTGCCGAAGTCATTCTCAGGTCGCATAGTCACTGTGATATCAGCTTTCAAGGCAATTTTGTACAGAGCTGAAATTACGTTCACAGTTAATCTATATTTTCTTTAGTTAGCATCGTGTAACTTCACAATAATGATTTAGCTCATTCGAACGGCATGGTTTCTAAGGATTTCATGTTCTCGCATACGTTTCGCGTATATTTTTAATATGAAAATTTTAAATTAATACTTAAAAGAAGGAATTTTATATTTTTGAGAATTTGATTAGCGGATTTCATGGTTAAATATTAATTTGCATTCCGTACAGGAAAATTCTTCACGAATGTAGATTCAATAACATGGCTGAGTCATTTAGACCTCGGGAAAACGTGCCTACCTTACTAATACCTGTCTATCGATAAAAAACCGGTGGTTTTACGTATTTAAAAGTAAAGAATGCCAGACAATTGGATTTTTACTAACGCGCAAACAAACTTCAACTAAAAATTTATTCTTTAAATTTTTATTGTTGCTCTTTCGACCATCGCCATCACCAACAAGATAGCATCACTTAATTATTATCTCTGCAATGACTCTCTAACCTAAGCTCTTGGCTACTCTTCCATCCGCAATAAAAATCAAATAGAGCTACTGCCTCTCAGCTCGAGTCTTAATGTGTCTCTGGTCCATTGGCTGGTAGTTAACGTCTTGGCTAAGAAACTGCTCGGTAATCCTTATGCCAAATGACCTCTCGATGGCAAACGTGCCTGGAATTGACCGGCTGGTGGTCTGGTGCTAGCACACAGCGGGTGCACAATGGACACTAAGCCTCCCCTGTATCAAGGAGATAACACTATATTATGACCAACCAGGCTGCATCATCCCTTAGAATGAATTGGCTGTACACTGCAACGCAGGACAAGCGGTGAGAGAGGTGGAGATTGAATTTTTTCTTAGGTTTGTGGGTAGTGCGGCATTAGGCCGTGAAATAGCGAGGGAATGTTGTGTTGTGATAATTAAAACTAATTAGCCATATAATTGGCAATACCAGATTGTATTTACAATTGTATTTTTCCTTATTGATCCCATCGTTGATTTTTTTATGCGTAAAATGAACGCAATTTTATTAAAAATCTTACTTTCTCCATATGAATTTTCTTCGTGACACAATATAGATTCGTTGAACAGTTCTGAGGTTTCTGAGCATCTATATCGCGCATAAATATTTCGAACCAATACTAGAAATAACATCGGCGTATGTTCACCGCTTTGATTTCCACTAATGAACCAGAGTCGTATATTTTCTCTTCATTTTAACGAGAATTTCTGGCAAAATTACGTCACAGGCATAATGACGATGGACTCAATGCATGGAGGGTTTGTTTTCGAGTTTCAGGAAAATATACGGCAGAAATACCAGATCCAAGAGTATCTGAATTCCTAAATTACCGAATTCATATAGGACTTGAGAGTCTGGATAGCTAAATATTCCTAAAACACTCCCACACACCAAATGCGAATCATGAAATTCGTTTCTAAACTTTGCCTCGTTATTTTACGAGTTTATTCAAAGATTGTTGTTGAATAGTTCATAATAATAATAACCTACGCAATGTTGTGTGTTAAACTGAATCATACCTTTGCGAAGTCTTTCAAGTCAACGAAGTCAACAGAAATGTCTTCAAAATTTCGCAACGAAAACCCAGTAAGATTTGAAAAGCACCGAAAATTGAATTTTCTTTGCCAACCAACAAAAGCCTCACAAACAATTGAGCTACATAAATGGAGGCAAATCGTAAAACCACGCTACGCATGCATGTATTATATGATATATTCTCAAGAGCATATTATTATCAGCAAAAGGGGGTGCAAAATGCTTTGAGAAAGGGCTTGGGGGTGGCTGCAAGGATGAGAGATATGTGCGCAAATGATGATGAGCCACAAACATCCCACGAGGAGAAGCGAGCTGAGGAGAGATAAGAAACCTGCAAAGACGTACTGCCACCAGTATAAAGATAAAGTATTAAACGCTCGTCTACACGAATCTTGCCACCCCCATGGGAGATGACGAAAAGATTTTGGTCGCGAATTTGTAAGAGTATGATGCATTGCCAGAGGTTTTGTAGACATGTTACTCATTGCCGAGAGTAACCCAGTTTCACGGGACGTTCGTTTTTGGTAAGTTTGTCACATCCGGTAACTTTTCTTTCGAACGCTGCTTAAATCTCTGTTTACTTTTGCGTGTATGACAGTTAGTGATAAAAGTGAGTAAGCTGATCCCAAATCTGAGTAAGATCCATCCACTCACTTAGGAACACAAATAAAATTTCCAGTGACGGTTAAGATTGGTCCTGTCATTTATTTTTTAGTAAAACACTTTCAATATTGTATTAAAACCTACTCTTTTTCCATCCCTTTATAGCCGAAATGTTATTTTATCAATCAATTTACAAACTCTAATAGCTTAGGCATGTATTTTCACGATCTTCAAGCTTCAGGTGTCGCTACCCTGGTACAGGGGAGCAACCTAGTATCGAAGTCTATCCCTACATTAATGTCACAGATCTGTAACATCAATACCGAAGCGCCTAAGCGCATACAAGTGGATAAACTTCGGTTCTTACGAGCGCCATCAGTGTAGCTAACCATCGTTCGCACGAAAACAATTCGCCATTGTATTTCGCAGTGACACCACCGGGCACAGTTCCTTCACTAATCCCTCTTTCTTAGTGCCCTCCACGCCGGTCAAGCAAGCAACAATAGCTTTAGCAAGACAGTTGCGATTGTTGCCGAGAGAAGCGGGTTTCAATTGATTCGGCGACGGTGCTTTTAACAATCTCAGAAGACACACTTGCCTGCATCCAGACAATTGGATGAAGTCGAGGATTCGTGGCGGATAGTGGTGGGAGGAGAGAGAATCCGAGTGGCGGGTGATTTGATTATTTGTTTTCTTGAAGGGATTCAACCGCGGACGGCGCTGGAGTGTTCGGTGAGATTGATTTTCAATTTTAACCGAATATTCCTGTGAGCCTACGGAAGTGAATGAAGATGTAATTGTCTTTTGATAATACTGGTTCAATTTCGGTAGAGGAGATTCACAAGACGCTGACTTTTATTCTAATCCTTTCTTTTGTTGAATTGCCTGTTTGCAAAGAATGATATAACCCTGTTAAAGATTTTAATACCGAATCGTTTTTTCAGTGAACATTACTTATCTTTTAATTGAAGTATATTGTTTAAAAGTTGAAAATTTTACATGTACCTACATCAAAGCAGGTATTAGCGTGGGATGATATACTCGCAATCGGCGTTCTAAACTGTGATTAGAAAGGTGTTCTGATTCAACAGATTTAAAAAACTGCCACACAAACTGTTTTTCGGGCAACTGTTTCTCGATCCATCTCCACGATTGTAATAAGTGTTCATCAACGCTTGAGTTACTGTGCGAGACTTCATGAAATCTTACAAGCACCAACAAAAAAGTCGTAGTCTTCACGCCAGCAAAGAAATCCCATGCCGATGTAGCGACAAAGATAACACACTTATACGGCAAGTGTTTTTACAACACCCCCACCACACGTACCGCGGCGAAAGTAACGAAGCCTCCCAAGAACACAGAAAGAAAAACTCGAAACTCGCGTCTATGACTTGCCTTTCATTGGGGCAAAAAGCTAGTGTAAAATTCTCGGGGACTTAGACTTTTGCAAAGAAAAAAAACATAGGTTGGTGGTAAAAAGGCTCCACGAATCGAAAGCGAAGAGCAAAGATTGCAATCGTGTGTTGGAAGCTGTGATGACGAAGACGTGCAGGGAAGTTTTTAATGGCATTGCATCGGCGATAGCAGGAACGTCTAAAGAATGAGGGGGTAACTTTGTCTTTGTCAAAAATTTAGCTCATGAGAGTTCTTTTTTCGTAGTTTTGTTTGAACGAATTTACCAATGAATTGGTTAAACTTTAAAGTCATAGTCAATAAAGCAGGATTTGGAGAGTAGGTACTTGATTATGTTTATTGTTCAACCAAAATGTGCTTGTGCACGTATATGGCCTACCCTAACCTAACCATTATAGTGCAATGATTATGTTACCAGCTATATTCGTTCTATGTTACGTGTGTTATATGAAGTTCATAATTATTTCAAAATTCAAATTAATGAACAAAGCTTTCATGAGAAATTACTCAATTCCTTTAGAAACAAATTAAATTTGCTCAACTCTGCAAGAAGCACATTTAGTGCTTTAGTTAAAATACAAACTCAATCTTCGTGAATTTCTCAATGAAAGTAAAAATAATTGAGTTATGATAATGACTCAAGAGTGGCTGGCTCCATTGTTCATTAGGATGGCGTGCAAGAAAGTGCATTCATTTATTAAATTGCATTACGTTGATCAACCAAGACACCGCCGAGAAACTGAATGATTACTTGCAGGCAAAGTTGAATGCTTTGCTTGAAATCTAGACGCCGAGGAGGACAGAGGAGGAAACTGGCAAAGAGTTTTCGTTAGAAATCTGCGATTATGTGCTATGTAGTGGATGAATAATTGTACTTCATTAATTTGCAGGGACTTAGCGAGAAATTTACTCATTTACTGAACTGTCAGATTTGGGAAGACGAGGAAAGAAAACTGTGTTAGATTTCATGTGAAAAGTTGACGTGGAAGTTTATGTTCGCAAGTGTACCTAGAGTTGACAAGCTTTGTGCTTTTTGCAGCCTTGATGGTCGGACGTACGCTCGTGTCCAGCAAAGATGCTTAGCGAAAACAAACAAAAAAATACGGCTCCGTTAATATTTAGCAGACAAAGTAGTGCCACGAAGAATCCGTCTAGTTGATAACAAACATTATATCAACACAATACATACTGACACCCTCGTCTTTTCCACGCTGCAAAAACAGTGCCTTCATTTCTCACAATTATAGTTTCATGCAAATTACCAAGACTGCTGAAAAACGCCGCAACGCACACATATTTTGGCACGCTGTGCGAAAAATTACCATCCGCGCTTAATTAACAAAGCGTACAACAATCTCTTATCATTAGACACCCGAAACACGGCAAAGGACCACAAATATAAAGCAAGGAGTTAAGCCGGAGCGAATTAAACGGGATAAGTTGAAATTATTCTAATAGCATCTAGTTTGCATTCTGCGTATACAAAATGAAGCTGCGTTGACTCCAAAAGCGTATATCCCAAGATTTCAATGGATTTTTTTGATAATTTAATGCAAAAATCTTTTGCAATATTTTATAATGCAAATGATAAAAAAAAATGTCGAAGGGAAATTAAAATGGATACATTTCAAAGTATGCAAAAGCTTGCTGAACAAAGCCTGTTCGCTTTTTACTTAGTAAACAATATCTCAAAATCTACCCACAGAACTTTGTTTTTGAGCTGATCTCGATATTCATTTGACAACGTGTGACCTTCCAATAGGTAGCCAACTCCATTTGACAATCAAATGTCGTTTACGCACACGGACTTACATTTGATGGTGCTTCCAATGCAAGGAAATTAAATAAGACTTCCTAAAAATTTTCACGACCAGAACATGAACGCTACATTATCTTAACTGAATTCAGAAATACTCACCGAGACAATCTGATAGCAACTGTTTGAATCAAAGTTAAATGTCCGAGCACTGTGTAATGAAAAAAATTGCATTCCAAAATGAATGAAACTTGTTTAAAAATCCGACCTAGAATCCACGAACGTGTGAAATTTCCATTTAAAAAGTTATTATTCTGCAGAGTCACGTCAGTCGAGGCCCGATGACGCCCCCGCGGGGGATGAAGTGAGGGCGGAGAGGGGGTAGGTGGCATTTGATCGTCAGGGTGTATGACATTAGGCGAGTGTGGGGGAGGAGGGGTGGGGCAATATGACTAATTACATATCCCCGCCAATGATTTGTGGTTTGATTCGAAAAGCCAATACGTCACCGAGCCATGCATTGCAGAAAACCCCGATGATAATATCGAGCGCGTTTTGGGGGTTGGTGGGTGGGTGGTTGGGGAGGGGGTAGATATTTCAACCAGAATTGCTAATTACGTTGTGTATTGATAGAAAACGGCTGAAAACGTGCCCGGTATTTGTGTGCTTTGGCTCTCCGACCATTCAATCAGAGCTGAGGTGATTAATATGTGAATGGTGTGTAATTATTATGTTTTGTGCGGAATTTTGATTAATTAATGCAATCTGAGTTTTGCAATTTGACTTTGATTAAGTTTTAAACACGAGCGTTGATTTTTTTAGTTTGATTTGGTATGTCATGTGCGGATTTTGATTTGAAAATTGGCTGAAAACTCTGTGTTTTATTGATTGAATTATTGAATTTATAGAACATTGGGAACAACTTTCGCGTATTCAACAAATGAAACATATATATTTGCCGTGATCAATGCTGTTTTGCTACTTCTGTGATAAGGGAGAAGAGTAAGTCCTTAATAATTGGCTATCCCCTTGACATTTCACCCAAGTGAAGCTTCTGTGTCTTATTAATAGAGTCATATTCTTGCGACATCCCGGTAACTTAATGACAGAAAAAATAAACCCCCTTGTTTGGCATCAACCGCAACAATCGCAACAAATGTAGTACAAAGTCTGTAACAGTTCACCCTAATGGTAGAGCACATTGATTACGATGCTAAGATATGACACTTTCAAACGAACCCCACATTCTGCCACATTTTCACTAAATTTTAAAATCGTTAAAAAGCCCAGCCATCTCTTACAAAGTTTAATTTGTAATTAATTGAAGCAAACAAGATTAGTACTCGCTTGATTAATCTGCATTAAAATCCTAATTATGACACAAAACATAGCCACGTCGATCGTTTCACTCCCCACACCCCCAGCCATTGTTCACCCTCGCCAAATCTACGTCACTTTTAAGATGGCTGCGCCCGATAGAGTATGCCAGTAATTATAGCAGTTCGTACACAGAGTAGTTAATCAGTCACGTGATCCGCCTGTTGCTATCCCAGCTCGGCGCAAGGGCCCCCTAGGGACGCAGTTGCTACCAGAGACCACGTAACAGCCCTAGAATAGGGTGTGTTAGCAAAACGTCTGCTCGAAGCCACGGAATTCAGGCCGGCAGACTTGATGTTTATGTTGTAGAGTCGAAGACCGAACGGCATGCACACGTCTTAACCGATTCGATCTGCATTTTATGGTTATCATTTTAAGATGGCTTGGTATTGAATAAAGGCGTTTATTCTTCAATAAATATCGGTAAATTTGGACGCTCCACAGACATTAGACAGAGCATACTGTTAAACAAATCACAAAGATAGGATTTTAGAGATGAAAATGTGAACGAGGAGAAAAAGGTTAGAGATAAATCAAAACTTTTAACAAGTTGGATATTGCCTGAAATGCCAGCGAAGATATGGTTTCGCCACTAAATATTAATGTCTATATTGTTCAGAAAATGTTTGCTCCCGAGACTGTCAAAATAATAAAAAAATATTCTACAAGGTAATATTACAGAAAAAAAACTATTTAAATCGGTTATTGAAAACTCAACTAACAAGCTTTTACATTTTAAAACATAAACTTCTGAGAAAAGTTTGTGTTAAGTAGCTAAGAATCCAATATAACCCAGTTTTTCCTACGCCTACAGAACTTTGGGATAAAGGCATTGGCATCATCTCGTTGGTGAATACACTCACCACCACTGTACACTATCCTAGTAGCGACATCAGCGCCAGCTCTTGAGGGTCAATATAGTTTACTAATTAGTGCCATGAGAGCCTATAATTGAGACGGGACGGACTGGAGGTGTATCTTGTAGCAAGCAGCAAGCAGCGAGCAGCAAGCAGCAAGCTGCATGCAGTATGCAGCGAGCAGCGAGCAGCGAGCAGCGAGCAGCAAGCAGCGAGCAGCAAGCAGCAAGCTGCATGCAGTATGCAGCGAGCAGCGAGCAGCGAGCAGCAAGCAGCAAGCAGCATGCAGCATGCAGCATGCAGCGAGCAGCGAGCAGCGAGCAGCGAGCAGCAAGCAGCGAGCAGCAAGCAGCGAGCAGCAAGCAGCAAGCAGCAAGCAGCAAGCAGCAAGCAGTAAGCAGCAAGCAGCGAGCAGCAAGCAGCGAGCAGGAAGCAGCGAGCAGCGAGCGGCGAGCAGCAAGCAACGAGCAGCAAGCATCGAGCAGCAAGCAGCGAGCAGCGAGCAGTAAGCAGCGAGCAGCAAGCAGCAAGCAGCAAGCAGCAAGCAGCATGCAGCGAGCAGCGAGCAGTAAGCAGCGAGCAGCAAGCAGTAAGCAGCGAGCAGCAAGCATCGAGCAGCAAGCAGCGAGCAGCAAGCAGCAAGTAGCAAGCAGCAAGCAGCAAGCAGCAAGCAGCGAGCAGCAAGCAGCAAGCTGCATGCAGCATGCAGCGAGCAGCGAGCAGCAAGCAGCAAGCAGCATGCAGCAAGCAGCATGCAGCAAGCAGCAAGCAGCAAGCAGCAAGCAGCAAGCAGCAAGCAGCAAGCAGCAAGCAGCAAGCAGCAAGCAGCAAGCAGCAAGCAGCAAGCAGCAAGCAGCAAGCAGCAAGCAGCAAGCAGCAAGCAGCAAGCAGCAAGCAGCAAGCAGTATGCAGCGAGCAGCGAGCAGCGAGCAGCGAGCAGCAAGCAGCGAGCAGCAAGCAGCAAGCTGCATGCAGTATGCAGCGAGCAGCGAGCAGCGAGCAGCAAGCAGCAAGCAGCATGCAGCATGCAGCATGCAGCGAGCAGCGAGCAGCGAGCAGCGAGCAGCAAGCAGCGAGCAGCAAGCAGCGAGCAGCAAGCAGCAAGCAGCAAGCAGCAAGCAGCAAGCAGTAAGCAGCAAGCAGCGAGCAGCAAGCAGCGAGCAGGAAGCAGCGAGCAGCGAGCGGCGAGCAGCAAGCAACGAGCAGCAAGCATCGAGCAGCAAGCAGCGAGCAGCGAGCAGTAAGCAGCGAGCAGCAAGCAGCAAGCAGCAAGCAGCAAGCAGCATGCAGCGAGCAGCGAGCAGTAAGCAGCGAGCAGCAAGCAGTAAGCAGCGAGCAGCAAGCATCGAGCAGCAAGCAGCGAGCAGCAAGCAGCAAGTAGCAAGCAGCAAGCAGCAAGCAGCAAGCAGCGAGCAGCAAGCAGCAAGCTGCATGCAGCATGCAGCGAGCAGCGAGCAGCAAGCAGCAAGCAGCATGCAGCAAGCAGCAAGCAGCAAGCAGCAAGCAGCAAGCAGCAAGCAGCAAGCAGCAAGCAGCAAGCAGCAAGCAGCAAGCAGCAAGCAGCAAGCAGCAAGCAGCAAGCAGCAAGCAGCAAGCAGCAAGCAGCAAGCAGCAAGCAGCAAGCAGCAAGCAGCAAGCAGCAAGCAGCAAGCAGCAAGCAGCAAGCAGCAAGCAGCAAGCAGCAAGCAGCAAGCAGCAAGCAGCAAGCAGCAAGCAGCAAGCAGCAAGCAGCAAGCAGCAAGCAGCGAGTAGCAAGCAGCGAGCAGCGAGCAGCAAGCAGCAAGCAGCAAGCAGCAAGCAGCAAGCAGCGAGCAGCATGCAGCGAGCAGCAAGCAGCAAGCAGCAAGCAGCGAGCAGCATGCAGCGAGCAGCAAGCAGCAAGCAGCAAGCAGCAAGCAGCGAGCAGCAAGCAGCGAGCAGCTAGCTTCTGGTAGCTCGAGGAGCGCGTGGAAAATCAGTTGTGTCTGCCGTCAGCTGTTAACGACGTCGCGCAAGAAATTGAGGGATGGCCATCGATGCAGACGTTCGGTAATTTTCAGCTAAATAGGTCTTGGTTTACAGATTTAAAACTGATTGAAAGGATATAAGAAACAAAGCATCAATGAAGTGGTTGAGGTAGAAGAAAGGGAGGAATGAACACATTCGAAATTTCCCATTCCAGCGTTAATAAGTGATAACAACAAATGTATTCCCAACTTATTACCTGACCAATAAAAATGCTGTAATCTATCTAAATTCAAATCCATCGTCACTAAATGGCTTCTGGAGAATGATGTCACGGATCAGTTACTGCTAAATTCTAATACATAACGTAACATTCTTTTCCCCAAACTTTTTATCTGTTATTATTTAGTGGCTAGGTATAGGCTATTTTGAATTGTACTAAGTAAACAATCTTTATTATCGCCAACGCACGAGTGAAAACTCATGTGGGATTCTTCTTGCTTGATATATATGTATCTTAAAAACAAAAATGTATTTGTGTTTTGTAAGAAAGAAACGAATAAATAAATAAATAAATAAAATAAATGAGAAAAGCATTGCTACTCAAATTTTGATCGTTGTTGGAATTCAATCTTGATGTGGTCTTTTTGAAAAGCCGGTTGGAAACAGTTGGGCAGGGTGGATAAGATAAAGAGGTTTTCAAATTAAGGTTTTGGGTGGGGTAAGTTGACGTTGGGCATGGATTCTTGTTGGTGTCACTGATTTTAGTCTAGCCAGGCTTAAAACCACGAATTGGATTTAAATTTCTTCAGTTTAAAAAAAAAAATGCGTTGTGGCTATTTCAGCTCTCTAGAGTTATTAAACCCGATTTTAATCCAGCTAATGTAATAATTGTTAATAATTGATTAAGAAAATTGCATTCAGCAAATCAATAGTTTACAACTTTATCCATAGGTACATTTTCTTCTACAGTTTTTAAGTGACAACACATCTTCACGATTGACAGCAAAATTTATATCACATATTAAACGTCAATACGACTTTTTTCCCTCAAAAACTAGGTCATACTTAACCGTGTCAACATAAATCTGCTTCTAGAGCAGATATACACTCCACAACTCCAGCAAATATCGTACAAACGTAGCTTTATCGGAAACATCTGCATCTACCTAGCAATCACTCGACATGGAATCTGGAAATTGAACCTGAAGGGTTGACGCTGAAACCAGCATTCCCTCAAATTCCAACCCAATCCCAAAATCACAGCGGCTCAGACCACCACCTTGCCGATATCTACGTGCCAAACCCCCACAACCACCCACTTCAACCCCTCCTGTCTACGTATAAAACGAGGTTGTCAATAATTCTACTGCCTGAGTGATTTGTTGAAACAATTGAATGTGTACAGGGTGGGCAAGGGTGGATCGTTTCGCCCCAACGAACAACAGGGTTTCGTCAGTGTGGGGGTTGGTGGGGTGGGGGTGAGTCGCTATATCGGAGCCCGATATTCTATAACCCGGTCGCATTCGCGGGGTTGGAGCGGCATCCATCATTTAGCCGGTGGATTGCAGTTGAGATTTTCCGGAATCTTATGTGAACATTGTAGGGCGTAGCGGGGTTCGGTTGGAGGCAGGGAGAGGGAGGGTGTATCGGGTCTGCTTCTAAAATATCTGGGTCAGAATTTAGCGGAGATGGAATACCCGGGGTGGCTGGCGGATGATGCATGTTGATATCTGTGTAATTAAAGGAAATGGATATTTCGGATAAATCTATTGGCAGTTTAATTGGAGTCGAGCTATATGATGTATTGTTTCGAATAGCAAGTGATTTGAATTGATTATGTTTCATTATTTATGGTAAGCTTGTCTGGTATATTTTATTATGTACAAGTTGGTAGTGGTGTGTTTTTAACTCCGAAGGCGAAGCTAATTCATTTATTTTGACTCAAAGTTTCAAGATGATGACCCTTGTAAGATTGTAGCATGATACATTGAGAACAGCATGTTTATTTCGCTTTTTAGCGTTTTTCCGATATTTTACAAATCAGCTAATTCTGACTGAAATGACAGATTGGTCCTGAAATCGAAGTGTAAATCATCAAGGGTGTCGTGATGCGGACTCAACTTCATGAACCCGCTTGTTTGGAAGTATTAAAGACTATCCACTCACTAGATAGTGTTTAAGATTATTAAAATCAAGTTACGAACATTAAAAATGAGACATTTTTAAGTAAATAGTACTCACAGTTTCACCGTCTTTGTGCTCGAAGGCAAGAATTAAAATATCAGAGTGCCATCCGACAAAGGAGGTCGCACTTACCTGCAAAGGAGAAAATACTTCCATTAGTTACACAAACACACACAGGAGCGCTGGGTATTTCAGTGTAGTTTTAATTAGCAGCGTTAGTGAGAAGTATCGCGAGATCTGAGAATGTACATTGTAATTTCTACTCTAATGATAAAACAGCAGCAGCAGCAGCAGAAGATGTGGCAAAAACAAATCAAACATTGCCGGCGGATATTGTTGTTCAAGTTAGATAGCCGAGATTAACTTAGCCTCGAGAATTCTGCTCAAATTCTCTTGCTTAAACGCCGATGGAACCCCCGATCCAATTTAATGAACCTTGATTTCAAAGATTGAAAGCAATACCTCACTGCCATCGAAGTCGAAAATATTCTAAAATTGTTAATTGAAAAATCTAAACTTTGAATTTTTGCGTTTTTGTTTAAGGATATCCTTGCTTTCATTTTCAGCACTCTGCTGTTATTAGGGTTGATAAAAATTGGTATCATTCTTGAAATTGTCTTTTAAATTCAATAAAATGTTGTCCGGTTATTTTGAAAAGCTGCTTCATTCTGTAAACTTCAACTACTTCTCGTATTCAGTGGATATTTTAATATTCTCTTGTGTATCTTCTTATAGATATTGAGAAGACATTTCCTCTATGTTTCATAATGGAAAATCAACTATTATATTTGAATTCAATGCCTCAAATATTCACCAGTAAAATTCCTTCTTAGAATTCATGTAAATAAACGGCATTCAAAAGCTTTTCCAATTACATAGTTGCCAGCTCTGCGTGCTGTTTAATCCCCCATCGCCATTAATTGTCTTTGAAAATAAGAAACATGTGTGGTGCAAAATGTTTGACCCAAGGGTGACCCGCTGACCTCAAAATATTCCACTATCGGTACGATGCCAACCGGAGAACTGCGAAATATAGTCGATTTATGAAAAACTTTTCTATATAAATTTTCAGCGAGCAAAATGATTTCCAAATAAAACGTTATTTTTCAATTGGTGTATCAGACCGGTAGGGCAGCAAAGGAACCTAGAGCAATACAAAGCATTACCACGCTAGAGTCAATATCGCTGTAGTAGAAAATATAGAACCATCTTTTCAAATCGAAGAAAGATTACCGACCCACAGCGAAACATATTCCTCATATACACAATATCGAAACACAAAACGTAATAAATAACGCGCCAATAAATAGCTGGGTAAAATAAATTCGCCTGGTTTATCCATAAAGAATCAAGTATAGACATTGAATATTGTATATTGTATAAAAAGCATTCGGTTGCACTATAGTGAAAAATGGCATTTCCTTCGGTGGCTGGCCCAGCAATTGAAATTCCCACTGGTGAGGTAAAATATCTGCATCCATTTTCCTCTCTGAATTGCGATCAACATGAAATTACTGGAGCGCTAAATTTCCATCTTCACATGAAAGGAGGGTGCATTTCTACGTCTCAAGCGGGCAGAACCGCCTTATCCAACCTAGTCGCTAAGTAGTTTCCGGTGAGTATTAACTTCCTCAAAGACATGATAATAATGGTTTTATTACTGCATGAATGCGGCATGTAATAAGAACGGCTGGACCGTTATTATATTTACCTATCTTAAAAAGAAAGGTGGATTTAAAATTGCTCATTAAGTCTTTAGCGAATGTTAGATCACTGATTGGGACTGATTTCCAACTTTTTCCTATGTCAAAGAGGGTCAATCAATGGCGAAAATAGGGTCACGTTAAAGATACTGAGAGAGTTATGAGTGCAATATCAAATGATTTAAGGTTCACAGTCTACGGGTTCCAAATCAACAAAAAGCTGCGTGCTGTACCCAAAACCACATAACGCTACCCGTAACGCTGACAATTGTTCACAACCATACAGGCGGCGATCAAAATGCAAGCTACCTTGCAAGATTACCCAGCAGAGCAACCGTTCAAAAGGGTTCCCCCTTTGATAGGTAAATATCAAGAGAAGAGGCAATTATTCACGCGCATTTTCAAAGGCTTCACTTTCCGTCGCGCCTGAAAGCTACTCAACACGGAATATTCCACTACAAGAAAAAAAAAGTGTAAAGGAATCGAATCTATACCATTTCCTTTCCACATCACATGTTGATGATCTTCATTGGCTATTCGAATGCCAGTGGGATCTCGTGTAGGTGGTGTTCGGAATTCTCTTTGTTGCCTAGGTGGAAATGTTACTTCAAAGAGTGGATCATCTCTGCACAACAATGGGGGCTGTACGCGCCGCGCGAAAGGTAGGAGGCTGCAGTGTTCAAGATGAAGACAACTTTGTCTACGTCGCGGCTCAATTTTCTGAATCCCCCGAGGATTGGAATCGTGAAAGCCGGTGTCTGGATGTGACCTTGTGCTGTAAGCCAGCGAGGCAGGGTTGCCAAGTAGGCAGCTGTTGACGCGCTGTTTTACTATCTAAAATGTATAGGTTTAGGAAAGGTAAATACATCTCATCGACAAAAAAATTCTACTGCAATGTGAGCGAATCCTTCAAATTTTCTAGTTTAGATACTTGGAAATGGAAATTAGTAAATAATAGTTACAAGATGTAAGGAAATGAGAGAAGGTTCCTCTGGATGGAAAATAAAATAAAATAACAATAATAATAACAATAAAATAACATAAAATAACAAAAAACAAATAACAAATAACAAATAACAAAAAGTGTACAAAATGCAGCGAATTTCATGTTCAGCATATGAACTTGCAAAACACACTTGACGCTGGCGGCGATACTAGCAGATATTTTAACTTAAAAGACACCGTCATCGATTCTTCAACCTTCACACATACATGCACGGTAAACGTGTCTTGAAAAATGTCAAACTCTTGGAGTGAAAACGTGTTGCCGAGGAGACAGGAGGAAAAAATAGATACGATGTTGCTTAAGGATATCCATTGTATGTCGATGATGAGCACGAAATAGAGTATTACGTGACGCTGAAAAGTAGTTGCAGCAGCAACTATTTCCAGCAAAAAAAAACACATATTGGATGCTAACATCTTTGTGAATATACGAATGGTATTACTAAGTATGCATTCAAGTAAAAGCAATGCAGAAGCGTATTTTCTTTATCGCGTTCGGTGAGATCAATTTTCTTTTCTCTACAGCGGGGTTAGAAATAAAAATCGCTTTCATGGATTGGTTTCGTTTTGATGACAAGAGCACGAAGGAGTGACGGAGTGAGAAGAACGATTTATTGGATGTATTTTGTGAGAGGATGCGAGAGCGGAGATGGAGAGAGATTGAACGCGGAACGATCGCGATCAAGACGGTATCTGAAAGAGTTTTCTATATTTTTTAATTATAGCCATCTTAGCTTAATGAATCCGGGCGATTGCATGATAGAGGGGATAGCGTATTATGAATGAAAGAAATACGGATCTTTTTGTTTGACGACTCCAATTACTCTAATTGGAGCTCGGAGGTGATAATGCGGAGATAAAATATTGGAGCACCCAGTGAAATTATTGAAAAATGAGCGAGTTGTAAGAATTATCTCGAAAAGAAAGATGCAATTTACATTTTGCTGGCCATTCGGTGGTAATCTAGCAAACTGACTTTGTGAGGAACAAATTTCTGTTTCCGTGTAAGACTTGCCCGTCTTTAGAAAAAATAACAGTAACACCTTTTTAAAGAACGACAAAATATGCACGACACTGGCATCGAACACATATGTCATATGTCAACTCCATCTCAAAAACAAACACGCAAAAATGTCACGCTTTTGCATGTCATTATTGCCAGGCAAAATTCACATCTTTCAACGACGAACCCAGGATTTGTTATTTCACGAAAATGTCACGAAATACAAAGCAAAAAGTGTACAAAAACTATCTGCATACACACATATTCTATAAACAGAAGTACTATAAAATGAAAACCAGGCTGCCGTGTAGTTTTCGAGAGTGGGGCAGGGGGAAAGAGGAGGGTAGTAAACAAAAGGGTGTCTGGGTTCGAATCTGGGTCAGATCTTGAGGACAACACCGAAACGCGCGGCTCGAGAATATGGTGGAGTGCTGAAGGTGAACCCGGCTTTGAAAGCTATCCGAACTTGAATTTAATATTCCTGGTATTGCTGGTGCTAAATATAATCAACAAAATGGTCTCACACATGCACACACGGTGGGATGATTACAGAAAAAAACAATGGAACGAGGTTATTTAATGCCAAGGCACCAAACTAAGTGTTTTAATATGTCTGAAAACTCTGGGATAAGGGAAATAAAAACGTCTACAAAAGTCAAAACGTTTCTGTTATTTCGATTCAATTGGCTATGAGTTGTGTCGTGATATCGTTGCTTCTTATAAAAGAATATAACAACAATGGATAAACTTATCATCAACTTAGATTAAATAAATTATATGCAGTCGAGGAGTAATTTATCAAAAGTGCCTTGCATGACGCGTTAGACTCAACGCTTTAATGGTTCGTGAACTTTTTCGCCCCTTGTCACATTGGTGGCAGAGGTGTGATTTTCATTGATAATCGAGACTTTACAGTCCTTAGTCCTTTACAGAGATGGATTTGATGGCGTTGGTTATCAATTTTTAAGTACCTTCCTACTTAACTTATTTCCCGTTACCTTGTGTGTCCACAGCATAGAAAACGAACAGACGTGCTTAAAGATCACAGATCCCTGCGAAATTTTGCAATAATGTTGTGCTGTTTAGTTATTGAGCAAAATCTAGCCATTTTTATGAGCAAAATATTATGCATTTTTCACTTTTTGGTTTGTAACAACAATCACCAACCCGGTGAAGGACTCGCGCATCCTTCAACACGCTTACACACCCGACTTTATCCTAGAGATTAATCTGAGAGAAAATTTGCTGGATCTATGCGTGATCGACTGGCTGTACGCTTGGTTCTTTATCTGCCATAAAGTCTTTCCAGGTTAAGGTCATACTCAAAACATGGCCGCCATTTTCATTCCACCAACTCATGAAACTAAATCCACAAGGCGCTATTTCAAAATTTTAAAATAAAACACTAGAACAGTTGCTAAACGTATTATTTACCACAAGTATATCTTTAAGCTTTTTACCAGTAACTTTATTATGACAGTTATATCACTCGTGCAGTTATAAATAAAGGTAAGTCTGTGACAGCAAATCAGTTTGCCATCGTGTTGGTAGTGGTATTGACTACTAGCGCTGAGCGGACAAGGTTATTATATTAAATAGACTTTAACAAGGTAGCAATCGCTTCTTAAAGCACACGAAATTGAGTCGCCAGTTTCTAGTGGGCACGGACAAAGTAGCGAGCTAAGAACACCGCGAACGCTGCGCTTTCTGATTAAAACCCGGGAAATTATGTTATGTAAAGTGAAACGGTATCGTTTTTGCACAGAGGAAATTGAATTAATCTCGACTATCATCAGTAAAGATTACTCGACAAGCTCATGAAAGGCATCTCGAATCTGGATCGTAGAATTAGTGCAGGGTGTTCTACACACTGTCATGTACGACGAAACTCTCAGGTGGGTGCAAAACAAACATATTTATTCAAAGGCTTTCGCTTAAATTATCAGTGGCTTCGATAGTTGATAGAACTCTTACTTGTTGGCCGGGATTGTTTTGTTGTTTTCCTACACACCTTAAACGTAAATTGTTAATTTCATTGCTTTTGTATTGAAACAAGACCTTGTTTCAATACACATAGTGCGTTGCTTGAGATGGCAGCTCTGTTGCTGTGAAATATGAAATGTTGATTCCTTTGAAGTTGTTAAGCGAAGCCTATGAACTTTCAATTATTGGAGAAGCTTATTAAATGCAAGAAGTCCATGATGACTTGAAAGAACCAATTTTTTTAAATCTATGTATATGATCTATGACACAACAGGTAATAATGATAATATTAATAATAATAATATTATTTGCAATGATAAACTCAGCATTGAAAATAAACAGATACACTGTACACAGTAAACCAAAAATACTGCGATGCTAAATTTTGGTCACATGAACGTTGATTATATTAATTTATTTTGAATCACTATACGAAACTTCTCCTTTTCCGCGAGAAATTCAATTCGAATCATCCTGACGCGCTCGCAATCAGAAGTCCCCATCACATTCCGTCAATATCAACCAAGTGATATAGTCGACGACGAACACATGTGCCGCACATTGCAGTCCACTCGATAATTGCATCGTAACGCGCCAACTAGTTCATGCTGCTGTGACAATAACTAATATTTGATCTGTCCCTTTAATACCTTTTGCATAACTTAGCTCTGGGTGATGACTGTTTACTGTTCAACTCTGTATTATGATGTTGTTCGCTACATCAACAAACATCATAGTGAATGATATTTAAAAATAGAAGAAGTCATATTTACCAGAGCAAGCCTTGTGCAGCAAGTTTCGCCTCACACTAAATTGGCAAAATTTCGCGATCCTCTAAAACTATGTAAAGTCTACGGAAAACTTTCTATTGGCGAATTAAATTTCAACCAACTCTTAACACTTACTAATTCTACGTTACTAATCAACTACTTAATATAAAGAATGTTCGCAATAAGAGAACTTTTACAATAACTTTAAACTAAAAAAGTTTTTACTGTGAAGTGCCAGTTCTCGGAAAATTAAGCAATCCTGTTATATTATTTCCAGACACTGCCATAATATCTCCACAGAAATAGCTTTGCTCCTCTGACACGATGTCTTCTCTTCTAAATAACAGTGTTATAGCAAGTCAAAAAAATATCAAAACTACGTCACCTCTTTTCCTCACAAAAACAACAGTCTCAACACTAATGTTCTTTTCCAATCATGAAAAGTTCTTTCGGACTTCCGAAAATCACTCAATCCGACCAAGATATGGCAGCTTGACCCACAAAACCGAAATCGCGGCAACCGTTTCCACCCAAAAACCAGGCTTCACTCCACCTACAACAACTAATCGCACAAATTACTCAATTGCACGCTCGCAGACTTATTCAATGCAAAACGCGTCACGCTGTGCAAAAACAAATGACTAATTCCGTGCGCGTAGCACGTCTAGGGTCGTGCGTATAGAGCACGGCCATTCGCACACTTGAGGACGTGGCACTTTCTAATTACACTAATCGACGAACAGGGAATGCGTGTGCGTTGGACGGAGTAGAAAACACAGTCTGCGCACAAGCTTAACACAGACGGCGGACACTTTTAGTGTGTATAGGGAATTAATGGAATAACACAAGTGAGACATATACCTAATCCTCGTTTTTGTTCCAGTCATAGTCTCATGGTTTCTCGTATGGTCTGTACATGTTTGAGGGTAAATATTGTACGTTGAAGGTATTAAACTTATGTTGTTAAGCATGGCGAGACTTCGAGGGGAGGGGGAATTAATCATTGGATGTAGTGTGATTTTGCAAACATCCTGAGGTCTGGCATCTTCTGAAGGGCGGGCGCTGGTTGTGGGGTTGTTATCTTTGAATGATCACAGATTCTGGGGTCATGGCGAGGTTTGTCAACTCTATTTTCAGTTGACGATAGTTATTTGTTTATTTTGTCATGCACCTGTGAGTGTGCTACAAGAGATAAGTCAGACTGTGCTGGAATTAGCTGAGCGGTGGTTGAGCTAAGGTGGAGGTGCCGATGTCTCAAAGAGCAGGACGAGGAAGTAATTGATGAGCGTAACGAGCGTAGCGAGTGAAGCGAAATCTTCAATTACACTTTACTGCTAAAAAAAATCCGGAATGTTTTTTTATAATTGCGTTGAGGGTGAGCGTAAATATTACGCTCATCCACAACACGATTATATGAGTGTTCGCATAGCCTAGTTTACACTAATCTTAGCTTCTATTTTAATAGTAAAACAAAGGGTCTCAGGAAAATAAAAAATACTCAGCAATAATTGATACACTAAAAAAGGCATTTTTTCTGACGATTTTTTTCTGTAAACTGCCATAAAGATGCAAGCAAAACAAATTAGGAGACCTTCAAAATGTGGCTGTACCATTCGAAAAGTGTTCCAACACCAAATGTGCATTTTTCGCTTCTGTTTTCCAATTTCCGAGCACCTCAGGTAGATTTTGGCAGCCTCGCCGCAAGCCCATCCGAATTTCAGCTTCCGTCTCCCATGTTTTGCGTTATGCTAATTTTCACCACAGTGCTATTCACTTTAAGATGATATGATTAACAGGACCAAAAAATTCGCTTTACGGCTGACGTATCAGATTGAAAAAAAGCTGTTTAAATCTCGCTTTATGGTCGCTTGGAAAACGGGAAAACCGGGAGAGCGGGAAATGCAAATGCGCACGCAGCCATGGGACACGATTCCGACAACGAATTAAAAGACTATAATGACTCGGATAGAGGTAAAAAAAAAGTCCGTGCGCTAAACCGTAAAGATAAGGCATTGTACGCAAGTGCGATGGAGATGGCGCGATGCGGCCACATTGGAGCGAGCGAGAGAGAGAGAGAGAGAGAGAGAGAGAGAGAGAAGAGTTTCCGACGGCGTCGCCGACAGGAATTCCTCGTCGATTGACTCGGCGTCGGCGTCGGCGTCGGCGTCGGCGTCGGCGTCGGTCATCAGAGACAACGTTGACACACACGTGCTACTGGTCTTGCTTTTAGAAGCAAAGTTTCCTCGTGTTCTTTGGGCGGAAATGCATTTCCGATTTGAAATTGTGTCACTTGAAATGCAATTATAGATTTGCAGTGGAGTTCGATTCCCCGTTCATAGCGCTTTCAAACAATTTAGAGCTTTGTAGTCCAAGTGTTTAATAACAAGCAGAGCGAGCTGATTGAAACGCTCTCAAACGAGATTTCAAATGGAATAAACGACGTGTTAAGGTAAGCCGCGCGAATTTTAGTCAAAACACGAAAAAACGGTTATTTTAAAATCACAAACAGCACCAAAAATGATAAAAACGACAGAAAACAGTACAAATTCACGGCATTTGCGTACTTAGATTAAAATATTACATCAAAGACCGAACACAAACGACAAATTCATTGTTTCAACCCAAATCCAAGCAAAGATTTGTCCCCGGCTGGCGCTGCTTTGGTGTACCTTCACCTCATCTTGTCGTAGAATTTTGCTAATTTCTCGGCCCCACGAGCGTGCAACGTGCTTCAATCAGTGCGCCCACACCGCGTCGCCTAGAACTGGAAGCCACCCTTGTCCCAGCAAGCTCGTTCCCAACGCGCCACCCTACTCCGGCTCGAGGAATTCTTGGGCTGGCCCCGACCCGATTAGAGAGATTAATCGGGTGACTAGTTTCAATACTGGCCCCCTAGCGCTCAGCGGGCTTGGGAGGAAACTACCCGTCGTCGTGGAAGACCTCACCACCTCCACCCCCCAGAGCCGCAGCCCTTCTTCACATGGGCGCGGCGGGATGCACTGTCGATGATCCGGGCCAATTTCAACAAATAATTGAAGTATTTTCTGCTTTCGTCGTCGAGTTTCAATGATCTTGAATGAAAATAAGAAGTGTTTTGCAGACAAAATCAGTTTGACATTAAAAGAAGAATCATCTTAAGTCGACGAGATTTTTGTCCCTATACACCCAGATGTATTATTGATCCATTTGGGATATAAGTTGCCAAACCGAAATTCGTTTAGCTTCTTAATTAATCACACTAGACGCACCGTGAATTCTTACTCAACTGGCGTCACTGTATCCAAAAGGTAATCCAAAGTAAAATCGGTCTGCCTATTTCCTAATTTATCCAATCGCACATAGCTTTGAGTCAACATACGAATCGACTTCATCGTTCTCGCGCGGTGCATGCCAATTTGGCACAAGCACACCGGCAAATATTGACAACACTCACATGCGGAATACCTCCTGCCGTTACCCCCCCCCCCCCCCCACTAGTAACCACCCTCCTCGCACCTCGACGAATAAGATGCTGGCTTGTAGTTGCCACACTGACAACCGGGGGCGCCGTGAAATACCGTTCACCGCGCGTCACGTGCTGGCTAACGTGTAATAAACCGCCAGCCAGTGTCTCGACAGCATCCAACTCAGCAGAGAGCATCGCTTGACAGAGAGCGGCCAACTCTTGCAAGTTTCAACGAGTTCACGTCATCAAGTCAAAGTTGACTTGCGCCGAGTCTCACTGCCACTAAGCTTAAACCAGCGAACGGCTCTGCAGACAAGCTTATACGATTACAACACAACAAATTTATAGTTGGTTTTGCTAGTTCCAATCGTTGGCAATGGACTTCATTATGTCCAACAATCGTAGCAGCGTAGCAACACTAGCAGCGATGTGACACGGGTGTTTGCTGGCATTAGGCAAGGCACATAGTAATGCCAACAATCGTAGCAGCGTAGCAACACTAGCAACAGCAGTGACACCGGTGTTTGCTGGCATTAGGCAAGGCATATAGTAATGCCAACAATCGTAGCAGCGTGGCAACACTAGCAGCGCTGTGACACCGGTGTTTGCTGGCATTAGGCAAGGCACATAGTAATGTCAACAATCGTAGCAGCGTGGCAACACTAGCAACAGCAGTGACACCGGTGTTTGCTGGCATTAGGCAAGGCACATAGTAATGCCAACAATCGTTGCAACGTGGCAACACTAGCAACAGCAGTGACACCGATGTTTTCTGGCATTAGGCAAGGCACATAGTAATGCCAACAATCGTAGCAGCGTGGCAACACTAGCAACAGCAGTGACACTGGTGTTTGCTGGCATTAGGCAAGGCACATAGTAATGCCAACAATCGTAGCAGCGTGGCAACACTAGCAACAGCAGTGACACCGGTGTTTGCTGGCATTAGGCAAGGCACATAGTAATGCCAACAATCGTAGCAGCGTAGCAACACTAGCAACAGCAGTGACACCGGTGTTTGCTGGCATTAGGCAAGGCACATAGTAATGCCAACAATCGTAGCAGCGTGGCAACACTAGCAACAGCAGTGACACCGATGTTTGCTGGCATTAGGCAAGGCACATAGTAATGCCAACAATCGTAGCAGCGTGGCAACACTAGCAACAGCAGTGACACCGGTGTTTGCTGGCATTAGGCAAGGCACATAGTAATGCCAACAATCGTAGCAGCGTGGCAACACTAGCAACAGCAGTGACACCGGTGTTTGCTGATATGAAAAGTAAAATGAGCTATTCAACCCGGTACAAGAAGACAGTGTTTCGATCAGCTTCTCTCCACGTACATCACTGCCCTCTACCCGCAGCTTGCACCCCGATCGCCACTACCCCTACTTGTGAATGCGAGACGACGCGCATCATAAGGTAAAGTTAACTGGCCGGCCGTCGGGCTATCATTAACTGGCACGTGAGTTCAATCACAAGCGGTGGCGGGTTCGAAGCCCGATGGGGGTCTAGCGGGGCTGCCAGTTGCAGGGACGTAGCTCGGACGTTGGGGGCTTAATGGAGGACCGGGCGGTTGTGATTTCGAGAATGTGCTTACGCGTTAATATCGGATTTGTTTGTGGAGTGATTTCTGGTGAAATGGGGTGGTACGGACGCCGGTTCAATGATTTGTGATGAGATTGATTTCGGTTAAATGGTTTCGAAAGCGAAATGTTCTCTGTCGCTATTAGAGTTTACAGTTTTTTTTTTGTAGAGAATCTAAATTATACCAAAAATTTTTATTAATAGTTTATAGTATTGGCATAGAAAATGTTTTGAAGGCATTGCTTATATGTACTATATAAGAAAATAAATATTCATTCCAATATTTGTGTCCGTATGTTAACGCTTATATTTGTACCTAAATTTCATATAGATTGTAGAAAATAAAAAAGGGAAGGTTTTAATCAATCCTATGTTAAAATTCATGACTTGATCATGGATCATGGTCATGATCATGGTATAAATGAGGGAAGTTTAGAAATCATTGAATGCAACAGGAAAGGTGATTTCTTAAAAATGCATGCTTCGGTATGCATTGGAAAACTGCTTTTGGTGACAGCTTACCGTGCAAACAAATGAAAATCTTTTGTCAGCAAACAATTTTTCAAAAACATAACTCTGTTTCCCGCCGTACGACCAAACTCAATCAACATCGACAACCGTGGTTCATTGATTGGACGCGCAAAAGAGCCGTTGTTTTCCTTTCAGCCAAAAGTGAATTGACCTTTGACAAAATTAAAAGAAAACACAAACACGACTTCGGGGATACGAACTGACAAAAGTAGAACAAACAGAGCAACAAAAGCAACGAAATCATTATCGACGTGGAGAAATTAGTTGACTTGTCAGAGCCACGGGATTGGTCAACGCAGAACAAAACGAAAATACTAAAAACTCTTGATTGTTTCAATCCTGTCATTCAACAACCCACCAATTTCACCCCACAAAAAAAACCCGCTCACCCACTAAAAATTAGATATTTTTCAACCCTCACGTCTCTCAATAATGACCGTCCCACCACACGAAAATCGACGAAGACAAATTTACCATGCAATAAATCGAATTACCTCCCGCCCCCCTCAAAGCCACCCCCCTGCTCTCGCGGGAGCGACGCCGACGTCAACAGCTGATCGCTTCGCCCTTTTAATTCGCCACGCAGGGCATTCGAAAAATCTAGACACATCAGCAGAAAGGCAGGCTAATGGGAAATCGCTGCGAGGTAAAAGCGATACATGTTCGTATAGGGGGGAAGAAAAGCAAGGCGAGCAGGTTTCGCTAGACGCTGCCGAAGGCACATCGGCGGTGGATGTTTCATTGGACGAGATGATCGCGACTACGCGAGGAACGTTGTTCTGCTTTGGTACATCGTAAAAACACTGCGGTGCATAATTAGATTTTTGTTGCGGGAACTGATTTAGCTGCGTGGAATTTTAGTGGTGGGTGAATCTGATCTATGTTTATAAATTTAATTTTTAATATTGAGAAACCAAATCGGTGATAACTCCGGTGTTCAGCGTGCGTCGACGACATGTTAGGTTAACGCAAGCCATTCATTTTACTGGTCGCTGTATCAGCTGCTTCTGAAAAATAATTAGGTACGTTCTACGCATGCAATATGCAAATTGATATGCGTTTTGGACAAGATTTTAAATTACATTTTTTGCTGTATACCGAGAGGCTGAACAGTGTCTATCTCATCAAATTTGCTTGCATAACCTACAAACAGCTTCTCATTTCGAATTTATGAAATAAGTTGTAATCAATTATATTAACTGCACTTTGAAGGACACTGTGTTTAGACATAAGAACAAAAAAATTACACATGTATTCGATTTCACTTCACAATAATACACATCACTAAAACTTTAATGAAATCCACTTCAAGTGGGCGTAGAGAAAATGTTTTTAAGGCGGGCACCATTCGCATTCATTAATAAAGGTACAAATTTAGCTGAAAACTCGCTACTAAATACACTCGTGTGCAAAATCCCTAATGCAATATAATAACAGGGAAGTGAGTGTGCGAACGAAGCGCTTGTTACATGAGACGGAAACAAGAGTAACTATGCAGTGCTAAGTTATGTTCACCCTCTCGCGACACCCACCCTCCCCACCCACCCCCAACCCTCGAGGCAACCGCCGAGATATCAACTTACGCAATGATGCATTATTTCATTCTGGCTAATTGTGAACCCGAGAGAATCGAGCTAAACTGAGATTAAATCGTCTGCCTTTTGCTGAGAATCCGTGAAAATTCCCACCAGCTAACAGCTCGTGAGTGTAAGTGACAAAAATAGTATGGTGAACTCAGTCTTCGGTCTACATACTAGCTCACCTGACTCGGTAAGATTATATGAACTATAGGCGCGTTTGCCTTGGGAAGTTGGGGTAAGTGTCAAATTGGCATGGGTGTAAGTCCCTTCTATAGCTATACCACAAACTCCAGTGCTACTTCCCATCTAGCGTTGTTAGGCTAGCTCCGATTGTTGGCATTACTTTGTGCCAGCAAACACCGGTGTCACTGCTGTTGCTGGTGTTGCCACGCTGCTACGATTGTTGGCATTACTATGTGCCTTGCCTAATGCCAGCAAACACCGGTGTCACTGCTGTTGCTAGTATTGCTATACGCTGCTACGATTGTTGGCATTACTATGTGCCTTGCCTAATGCCAGCAAACACCGGTGTCACTGCTGTTGCTAGTGTTGCCACGCTGCTACGATTGTTGGCGTTACTATGTGCCTTGCCTAATGCCAGCAAACACCGGTGTCACTGCTGTTGCTAGTGTTGCTACGCTGCTACGATTGTTGGCATTACTATGTGCCTTGCCTAATGCCAGCAAACACCGGTGTCACTGCTGCTGCTAGTGTTGCCACGCTGCTACGATGGTTGGCATTACTATGTGCCTTGCCTAATTCCAGCAAACACCGGTGTCACAGCTGTTGCTAGTGTTGCTCGCTGCTACGATTGTTGGCATTGCTTTGTGCCTTGCCTAATGCCAGCAAACACCGGTGTCAATGCTGTTGCTAGTGTTGCTACGCTGCTACGATTGTTGACATTACTATGTGCCTTGCCTAATGCCAGCAAATACCGGTGTCACTGCTGTTGCTAGTGTTGCTACGCTGCTACGATTGTTGGCATTACTATGTGCCATGCTGAATGCCAGCAAGCACAAGTGTCACTGCGCTGCTAATGTTGCTACGCTGTCGCTGCTACGATTGTTCGTTACATATGGGTGATTTGTCTGAGAAATACTTTCGTTGAACGAGCGAAGTTAAGTAGCACTACGCGGGATCACGTTTTTGATGGGTGAACGTCGGAGGATTTCATTAAAGACGTGGTACGTGAAGTTGAGCGTGTACGGCATCCGCGAAATTTTGTTGCAAATAAATGATAGTTTACTGGCCAATTTTGAGCGGCAGCGAAACGGCAGTTCGTACAATTCGGCTGTCCCGATGGAATGTAGGCCAGGCTGTAGGCAGCGCTCAGCGCGGACGAATCGATAACCCGTGTCGCCATGGAAACGCATCAGAGGCGAGAAGCGGTCCACTTTGAAATCCGAAGCGGCGAAATTAGAAGTCAAGTCGCCGAGAGAACGGGTTTACTGAGGAATTTTAGTAAATATAGTATGAATATTTTGACGTAGGGATGGAGAATTATACTAAGAGTATAGCTTGACATGTGTATAAGTTCTTTTCGAACGACTGGTTAGTGAGAAAGTTACAGTTGAAAATTCGGAGACGATCATTTTGATGTATCCTAATGTCTGAATTGAGCTGAAGTCGATGCGTTCTTGGCTGCATGGCATAAGGCCTGGGGCTTGGTGGATCAAGAATGATCATGTTCCCTATTCTGAAGCGTTCCCGATATCCTGGGAACTGACAAAGAAAATCTGGCAGTGGCTTGGAAAACTACCTTGGTGGTAAACTTGTCACCTAAGAGTTAAGGAGCAAACACCCAACCAGTTCCTGTCTTTAATCGGTGCATAATAGGCGAACGAGCGAAGTGAGTTAAGCGAATTTGCTGAATCCTGTTGGGGGAAAAAATGCAATCATTCGTCTCACCATTTTACCACTTTATTCATGATGGCTGGTTTTTAATGGGCTATGTGATGTCACAAAATGATCTTTAAACTAGGTAAACGATTAGTAGAGCCTACACTCGTTGCAGGATGAGCGAGCCGTAATCTCCCTGAGGAAATCCAAACGGAAAACATTTGACAATCATATTGTTGAAAACGGTGCTTTAATGATCAAGTATATTTTTTATTATTAAGTAATTTTATTTTTCTGATTACCAAAATACTTCATGCACGAATCTGAAACTTAGGCAATTCGTTTACCTTGTTATCATATATATTCAATCCAAATTTGGTGCGGATCGGTTAATTAGTTACGAAGCTAGTACCAAAAAACTGAAAAATGAAACGGGTTTTTGCTCATAAAAACAAAATGGCTGAACAGATTTTGCTCAAAAACTATACAGCACCTCGCTGAGTCACCACGAACGTTTTTGCCAAATTTCGTAACGATCTGTGACCTTAAAGTAGGCCTGCTCGTTTTTGTTACAAAAAAAAAAATCCAAATGCTTTTCTTTCCCCTATGTTGTGAAATTGAAGGATTTCGCTCGCTTTGCTCGCTCATCCAATGAGATTTACTGATTAGTAGAATAATTGTACGCCACAGTTTCTACTTCGGCAAACATTCTTTTTAATAAATGCTTTCACAGCTATTTTAAATACCAACAAAACAAACACGCCACGCCTTTAGCTAACCTAAATGATTGATCATTAAAGTGCCTCTTTCGAACCTCGTGACGATAGTGTTTTGGCAACTGGACAACTAATTACCCACTGTTTCAGGTAATGAAATTGACATATGGGTCTTTTTTCGTAAATTCTAATTGTATACCAATTAATTCAGACCTCAAATGTTTGTATTTCGATGGTATCTACAAGGAAATCGAGCGACCCTCATCACCATGTACGCCAGCAACGTCCCACACTTGTCAGTCGTCCCGAGACCCCACCCTGCCATGGACGTCCTCTCAACGCTCCGACCCCTGCACCTCGCGTCCCTCGCCCTCGGCGTCGCCCCGTGGACGACCGCCTCCAACCACGCCGTCGCCTCGCCACCCGCCGTCGCCCTCAGCGCCACGCTGCTCGCCCTCCTGATCGTCGCCTTCCTCCTCGGCCCCGCCGTCGGCGACTTCGGCGTCGACCGGTCGGCCGTCGGCGTCACCCGCCAAGCCAACCAGCTGCAGCAGATCGCCGAGCTGGTCGCCGTCGTGGTCGCCCTCCCGGTCGGCTGGACGCGCGCCGCCGCCATCGCCGGCGTCGTCAACCGATTGGCCGCGACCGACGCCGCACTCCGACGCCGACGCCTCGCGCTGCCGCCGCACGCCGGCGAGCGGCGTCGTCTGGTCGTTAGCGGCGTCGTCGTCGCCGGGTTTGTCGTCTACGCCGCGTTCCTATCTTCGCCTTCCGGCGAGCTAGGGCCGGTTGACGCCTTGCTGTTCTGGTTCGTCTACCTGGCGCCGAAGGTCATAGGTCACGCGGTCGTCTGCAACTTCTTCCAGATGGTCATCTTGCTGCGAGTGCGTTTCCAGGGTGTCAACGCGAGCGTGGCTGACACCGTGCTGTCCCCGGCGTGGCAGCCAGCTGGACACTGCGCGCGGATCCGAGACGCCGTTTGGCTGCACGCGTTGCTGCTCGATTTGTCCTGCGAGGTGAACGCTGTGTGGTCGTTGCAGTTGCTGGTCGGCTTGGCTGCTGCCTTGGTCAGTCTTGTGGTCGAGTTGAACTACGCCACGGCGCTGGTGCTGGGGACGTTCAGCGAGACTCGTTGGCTGCTGGGCTTGTCGGTGTGCGCGGCCGGCGCGCTCGCTGCGCAGCTGTTCGTCCTGGTGGATGAGTGTGCGCGGACCAGCGAAGAGGTGAGTCGGTGGAGTTGCGTGTCATCCACGCACTCGGCTGTCGGGCCGTTGAGTGACAATGAACTTGTTGCACTCTGTTTGAAGATTGAAAGTGTAACGGGCAAGTGCAGGACGTGGACTTTTGAGTCAATGTTCACTGGTAAACTCGAGTTTCTCTCACTCCAGATCGAGGTGGAAAGGATGCTGGTTTCCTGTCAACTTGTCGTTGTTGTTTTTTTGATATGCCGTGATCTGTATTAAATGATTCATATTTAACATTCAGGCCAACAAATTCGGAGAGATCATACATTCTGCAACGAAGTTTGCCAGGAGGGAAGACCAAAACACTGTAAGGATTTCCATTCAAAGTTTTGAAATGTACCTTCTCGCATGTTGTTAAATGTTACCATGTTCATGTAGATGCTCACATTATCCCGACAACTTCTCCACCGGAAGTTACAGTTTACGGCTTGCGGATTGTTCACCCTGGATTTACCATTTCTGACATCGGTGAGACTGCGATTACAATACTACATTGATTACATTACATTGATTATAATACTTAACAATCCACACTTTTTTAGTGGATCTGATGAGATGATAAATGTTTCCTACTGATGTGAGTTGTCAAAAATTTGAGCACGGTTGTCCGTTGTTTTGGTTAAGCAGTTCGGACCTCTTAGATTTTAGGTGGGGTCACCTCGTACCTGATCATCTTTGTGCAGTTCCAACTTCTGGCGAGACATCATTCGACGGCGAGCAATACCAACGAACGCAACGAACGCAACGAAATTACCCATGAAGATAAATTGATCTGAGAGAATTTTTTTATAATATGGTCCCGACCTCCCAAATATCCCACAAAAATAATACCCTGCGCTGATACTATGTTGACCCAGCAATCACCGGTCAGAATTGAGGTACCATTTCCTACTTCAATTTTCCAAGTGCGAGGTCATCCTTTTAGGTTTTAATGGTGTCTTTTTCGCCAAATTCCTTCTAAAGATCTGCAGCCGAAATTAAACATGATTGAATTTAAATGATAAGACGTTGCACATAACACGAAATTAATTTGGATGCATTATCTGAAGGACAAACACTGAAATTATTCTACTGCGCTTAATTGCTATCTGAAACGCAAATTTTACTGTTAACTTCTAGGGTAAACACCAAAGGCAGCCGTATCTTTAGGTGATATCCACCCCTCTTAATGGGAATTACAAGCGGGTCATGGTGCAGGGGTGAGCAGATATGGCCGCTTAGGGAGCACAGAAAAAATCATTTTGCATGGAAAAATTAAGAAAGCCCCAAAAATCCTTGCAAGAAAATTAAGATATGGGCACCTGTGCATGGTATCGCACGGTTGCATTCGAGAAAGAGTTGGAAATAAATTTGCATACCTTTTTAATGGAAATATTGAGCAAGGCAGAGGTTTTTCTTCGCATGTGGCTGAAAGGTTTTTAATAGGCGAATTAATTGCTTGATCTTGCTTTGAATAACGGAGGTTAATTGTTCAATTAGCCGATAAAACAGCTATAAATTGCTGGTTGTCGGAGGCACACCATTTTTGCATCACGGAATACTTCAAATTGGTGGAGGTGCCAGGTAAGATTTATGGTTTTTGTATTTGAAATATACTTTTGATATATCGAAACTACTTTTTTATTTCTTAAGACCAGTGGGGACATGCGACACGAGGATCTTCCCTGTGCTTAAGGTGGATCCGTACTGTTTCCGAACAGTTTTTCTATTGTTTTTGTTTTGGTAAAATTTTACTCATATGTGGTCATATGCCGGAAGGAAATATTAAAAAATATATTTTTAAAAATATTTTGCTGGAAGTTTTCCGGAAAATTAAAAAATTAGTATGGAAAATTACGCTTGCTGACCTGTCTCTTGTCCCGCTAGGGGGGAGTATCAGTCGTCCGATCGAAATGAAATTAATATTTATGGAATGTCCAAACTTCAGGGATTATAATAAGACACTTAATTCAATTCGCGCTGACATTCTCTAAATTTTGTCAATGGTTAAAATATGACGTAAATTTGCCATTTTTTTTGCTTTGTTTCAAAATTTGTTACTGAAAAATTATGCAGTTCTAAACTTTCATCTTCCTTTATTGGCAAGCTGCAAGTGTCTTGATCGAAAAAAAAATATAGTCGAGACTGATATCACCAATATTTAGACCTAATTGAGGGAAGAAGTGGTGCCATGTTTACCAAACAAATTTTCACATTTTCCGGAAAATTTCCAGTAAAATATTTTTAAAAATATTTTTTTGAGTATTTCTTTCCGGCATAGACCACATCTGAGTAAAATTTTACCAAAACAAAAACAATAAAAATCTGTCCGGATCCACCTTAATTCCCTAGATGCTAAATTCCCTATGATATGCTTCTAGATTTGCCGAGCCCTGTCTGTCAACTCTCATCTCATTAAAATGCGTGAATACTTTTCGTATCTCTTACTCTATGTATACAAGTCTACAATTCATAAAGTAAATATTAACATCCCCTTTATTGTTAGAAATGAATTTGGAAACATTTGTCAGCCAATAAATGAGAATTATGTGACATTGTCCCTATCGGCTATCATGTGGTGCATGTGGCAACACTAAAAAGACGAGAAAGTGGTTTTTCTGGTGGAAGCTTACACCAGTACGCAATTGTTGGAGGGGTTGCTAGGCAGGAAAAATGCGCGTCCGAACCGGGATACGAACCCGGGACCTTCCGCTTGCCGGGCGGTTGCTCTACCAACTGAGCTATCCGGCTGCACAAGATTCCTGCTTCGCTGGGTGAGGAAAGGGCTCTCTCGGGAGAGAAGGGGAAGAAGCGACTCGTAATCGTACGAGTTCTACACAGGCATCCAGTGCAAGTGTATTCGACGTCCCCGTGACAGAGACACGGCTCTGACGTTTTGCACCTAGCCTCATTCTCAGTAGAGATGGAAGGGATGAGAAAGTGGTTTTTCTGGTGGAAGCTTACACCAGTACGCAATTGTTGGAGGGGTTGCTAGGCAGGAAAAATGCGCGTCCGAACCGGGATACGAACCCGGGACCTTCCGCTTGCCGGGCGGTTGCTCTACCAAATGAGCTATCCGGCTGCACAAGATTCCTGCTTCGCTGGGTGAGGAAAGGGCTCTCTCGGGAGAGAAGGGTGTCCTTTTGGTATAACAACCTCTACGAATAGAATGTGTCTTGTTGCTTAACCACACCAGCTATTCATGATCGAAGGCTCAATTGCAGTGCAGTTGTTCTGATATTGTCGGATTTCACATGCACGTGTTAATTCGATCGTCAATCTATAAATGTTGGAAATGTTGGAAAATGATCCAACATAATCCAGCACGCCCACTACCGAGTTTTAAAGCAAATCATGGCTCAATTCCGCACAGGTAAATTGAAACAAACGCGTGCGCGAAGCCTCGAATAATTAAACATCGTTTATGCCGATATAATTGCAGAGACCGGCAAAGGCTGGCGATGCTAATTAGGAATTAGTCAAGTCGCACAGCAATTGCATTAATTGCCAAAAGGTGGTGGTGTGGGCTCTCTCAAAGTAAGGCGCCTAGCCCGCCGCTAGCGTCAGTGGGAATTTAGTCGAATTATAACTCGCTTAGACGAGTTGAGATTCTACAGTTATAGCTTTATAGTGACCAGTTAAGGCTGGTTCACAATCAACTTAGCAATAGACATAACTTAAAATAAGCAGTAAGTTAAAAGTTTGACATATGGATCTCCATTAGACTGTCTACAACAAACATAAGGACTTAACTTAGACATGACTTAAACATAATGTTTGACCATGTCTAACTTTTAAGTTACTGCTAATTTTAAGTTATGTCTATTGCTGAGTTGATTGTGAACCAGCCTTTATTTACAGAGATAGCTTTCAGCTCGAGTGTGATTCGAACTCGTCGCATGTACGGTTTCAGCTTCACGACCGTTTTTGCGAATTTTAACAGATTTAGGACCAATTTTACAGATTTTAACTTTTCAATTAATTTTTAATTCGATTGTGCTAGATTCCATGGGAACAACACCTTGTCAGAAACAGTAGCATTGAACTGTTTTACCGAGTTAACTTAATATTTATGGACATTTTCATATTTGTTACTCATTGAAGCGATTGCTTCAAGTTGGGTGTGTTATTCTTATTCTCGAAGCATGCTAGCTTTCATAATTGAAAATGTGAATGTAAAATCCAATTGAGTCAATTTTCTTAAATGTTCAGGAAATGACAAATACTCTAGAGAAGTTTTACAGGACCAGGTGGATATGTTGACCAAAACCCACTATAGCTAAATGTGAATGAAGTAAGGGACTTTTCACATGTCGTTGGAGCTTCCTTCGACTACGCACCTTCCTCATTTAGACCCAAAGTGGATTTAACTAGTCAAAAAACTCACGCTAGAAGAACAGGACCAGTTAACACTGTCAACAATGTTGATAAGAGTGCAGACACCAACGAAGATTGTTGAAGCAAGTAAATGAATCAAGCCGTACAGCAAGTGCTTACTTTCCAACCATCAAAACGTGCGGCCAGCCGATTAGCGCGGCAATCAAGGCACCTTAGCGCGCGGAACTTGCCACCGGCGCGGCGATGGCAACAAAACTTCGGTAATAACCATTAGACCTTTCTGCGTGCTTAGCGTCAAACGCAGATGACGTCATTTAGCGGAGGAGTCATTGCCAACAGGCAGCGTTCGGAGGCGTCCGGCCCCGGAATCCAACAACCACACCCTTGCCGGAAACATTCCGGAAACATACCGAAGACAAGCCGAAAACATGCGTGCTGCCGTTGGTGTACGCATTATTTATCTTGGAAATTGATGATGATGATTGTTGGTGCTTAACGACGCACTGTTTTGACAACTGGCCCTTTGGCACTGGTCTAATGGCGTCGGTGAATGAAATGGTGATGATGAGGGTGATGATGAACCTAACCTAGTCTAGAAGGGAGGAGGGGAAACCCGGTGCCGGCACGTAGCCTACTCCTGTCGAAAAGCACCAAGGGGACCACCGGCTTTACGTCCCTTCCGAAGGACGGTACAACTCGAACAACAGGATTCCTCCACTAATCCGTGCTGTCGAGAGGTTGACAAGCAAGGCGAGTGAAGTTGTCGTACTAACTTCAAACCCTCCAACCTCTCTCCCGAACAGAACTGACCATGTGCATGATGGTCACCCATCAAACACCTGACCCAGCGCGATGTTGCTTAACTTCGGTGATCTCACGAGAACCGGTGTTTCCAACATGCCGAACCGTTCGGTATCTTGGAAATTGATAAGAGTAATGAAATGTTGACACAGGGCGTGACAAGCTTTATGGTCTGTTAGTGTTGATACAAACTACAGTCTAAGCAGGGAGAGCACATACCAAAAAAATTATTATGCCTTTCTTGCACATACCAACATCTAAAACCAAACTTAATCGGCAGAATTTCAAAATGTCAAAAATTAAACTAAAATTGAATTTAACACATTCACTGATCTGTATATCTGTAGATAAACTTATGATAAATTAACCGACTCAAGTCTCAAAAGATAGGTGATTACATATCAGATTTCATTAGTGTGAAGTTGGTAACAGGAAGCCTGTTTCGGACGCCGCTCCCGGAGAAAAAGTATGCTCTCCCAGTATGAACTGCATACACTGCAATTCCTCTTTCCATATTTCGTTTTCTATGATATTCGATGGTCTGTCATTTGTTTTCGTTGGTCTCTCGGCTTCAAGAAATCATATTCATGAAAATTTTCTAGCTTGTCTTCAATCCTCAACATTTATAGACTTAAAAAAAACCCTCATATATGTCGGCTGTAAATAAATGCTCAGCAGCAATAAAATTCTTATTCTGGTTTTCTCTGTCCCCCTGCACAGTCAAAGAGCAATGAGTCTTTACTATTAACATCGATAAGGAAGTCAAAGAGAAATGAGTCTTTACTATTAACATCGATAAGGAAGTCAAAGAGAAATGAGTCTTTACTATTAACATCGATAAGGAAGTCAAAGAGAAATGAGTCTTTACTATTAACATCGATAAGGAAGTCAAAGAGAAATGAGTCTTTACTATTAACATCGATAAGGAAGTCAAAGAGAAATGAGTCTTTACTATTAACATCGATAAGGAAGTCAAAGAGAAATGAGTCTTTACTATTAACATCGATAAGGAAGTCAAAGAGAAATGAGTCTTTACTATTAACATCGATAAGGAAGTCAAAGAGAAATGAGTCTTTACTATTAACATCGATAAGGAAGTCAAAGAGAAATGAGTCTTTACTATTAACATCGATAAGGAAGTCAAAGAGAAATGAGTCTTTACTATTAACATCGATAAGGAAGTCAAAGAGAAATGAGTCTTTACTATTAACATCGATAAGGAAGTCAAAGAGAAATGAGTCTTTACTATTAACATCGATAAGGAAGTCAAAGAGAAATGAGTCTTTACTATTAACATCGATAAGGAAGTCAAAGAGAAATGAGTCTTTACTATTAACATCGATAAGGAAGTCAAAGAGAAATGAGTCTTTACTATTAACATCGATAAGGAAGTCAAAGAGAAATGAGTCTTTCTATTTACATCGATAAGGAAGTCAAAGAGAAATGAGTCTTTTTATTTACATCGATAAGGAAGTAAGAACCAACACTTCATTGAAGCAAGAAACCTAAAATTCGCTACCAGGAACCAGGATCTCTGAAAGTGATTTATGTGCTAGACTGTACGTGACTAGATTCACATTTGAATATTAATAAAGTTTTAACGAGGCCCGAAACGCACGAATTTAGTTGAAATAACAATTAGCAATACTAAAGACTCCACCCAGCCTCAAAATCCTCACCCCCCACGTTATAATTCTCGGCGGGAAATTTTCTGTAGACCACAAGCAACCATCCCCCAGAGTTCCACCACGTCTTCACTCCCGAGGAAGGGGTGGGATTTCTGCTTAAGACAAAGCACCGACTCCAGTTTGTTTTGTTCCTCACAGACGCACGCCTTTGGGAAGAGTTAAAAGTTATATGTAAATGAGTTTTCTTATAATAAATACAGCCGTCGTCAGATTGGGAAATATCAACTTGGTTTCGGGAAATGCGTGGTAAGGTTGCGGGGGGTGGGGGCGGGAGGACTAAGCGACAGGCCCGGATTTTCCATTGGACTAATTCCATTTTGACAAAGCTGCCATTTTCGTGGTGGTTAAATGCTGGGACGGAAATGGTGCAGCCGGCATTCGAAAATGTGGCGTGATAATTTCGACAGGATTCTTGAAATTACGGTGCAGGTATTCAAATTATTTAAAGAGTTTCGAATCGTCTCCGAGAAGGAATGGTATTTTAGTTTGCGCCAACTTTCTACCTGGTGGTTCTGACATGGGCAACAAAGTCTCGATAATTCTACTCTTCGATAACTGGTGTCTCGACAAAATATTTCGAATTTTCCAAGCAGCAAAAGTAAAGCTAAAATATGTATCAGCCAGCGTATTGTTCACTTGAAAAAGTACAGCAATCTGGTAAGAAAATGATTCTAGTGCAATATTACCGTAAAATAAGTGAGCACAAAGTAGTTTGAGATTAAAGATGTCTTTTGACTAATAAAAAATTGAGATTATCTGTCTCAGTTATAGTTTTAAACTAACATGCCTGCATTATTTTACCAATTCATGTATTTCCATCCATGATTAAACTACCCTTAAATTTTAATTGTAACACAAGTCAAAGTCTAGGTCACATGTTAGCCAAGTAATGTCAGTGAGGTAGTCAATACACTAAACACAAAGATTTTAATCAAACGTTTCTGAAACTTTCTCAAGGGTAAAATCCCTGCACCAACCCCATTAACGGAAATCGGCATAAACAACAAAACGTGGACCCTGCCCTAAGGTCATCATCAAATCAATACAATGCACACACATTACAAATTCATAGCCATGCCCACAGCCAAACACCCGGACTTCATATCGAAATCCATTACTAATCATCCAGCTCTCACCTCGCAATTACCATCGGCATTACGTTCATGCCGAGGACGAACTGGCGCACGGACTCAAAAGCACCACTGTATTAATGCATGATGAACAGTTCATCTAATTGATTGACTTCAATTACTTCGCGAGAGACCATTTGGGTCAAGCCGTGCTAATTGCAAGCGGACCTGACCCACAACCAGAGGTCGAGATGCCTCAACTGACCCGCCTAATTGGCAAGATAAAGAGATTAGTTATAGTACGTCATCGCGGAAGGGGACGCTCTTGTGAAGATGTCAGCCCTTTTTGTCATAGATGGCGATTTTGGAAATTTGTGTGGGCATGGCTTCAAGTAGTTTTGTGGTGGAATAAGTCGCTTGGTCATGACGTAGATTAGGGTCCAGGATGTTAAGCTGCGCCGGATCCGAAATTAGTTTTATAGGGTTATTTTGTCCGAAGATGAAAGGGCCTCCGGTCGTTTCGAAGGGATGGTCGGGGATTTGTGTGATGCTAGTTCACTTTTGGTATTATATTGCTTTTGATGATAGGACTTTTGGGACTTACGCTGGTAGATGATCCTCCGGGCCTGGTCTCGCAATTTCTTCCACTTATTAGTTGCGAGATGATTCGTCGTCGAAACAATTGAACTACATTTGATGGGCTTGGGAATATTACAAGAAATTTTTACCCTCATCTAATTGACTTAAGTTAAGTAAAAAAATACCAGTTGCAACAATGTGTTACAGATAATTAAATAAAAAATTGAACACATTTCAGATTGAGATTCGCAACGTGAGATACCTGCAGTTAAATTTTCCTTTTTGATTCGATGATAATATTATCAATTTCCCTCCATGATGACGTATGGCTTTATAAGATATAAATATTGATGTCAACATCAAACAAAGAAGCCACTGATATCAACAAAGCACATAGCACAATCAATATTTTCAAGAATTGAAAGACAGAAAAAACAGAAAAAAATTCCATCGAACACAACATAAGATGTTGATTCGCAATAAATAAATGGTATCACTTTCTTTTCTTGCTATCATATCAGAATCACATTCGATTGCGTTGTTCATAGCTTGTCCCTAACGTTACGATGATTAATTATTTAACTAGGCATTAAATTGATTAGCCTGATAAGAGGCAATTACTAATATAGCAAGAGCGCGCATGTTTATCGAGCGGGAATTGAACAAGGAAACTATACATAACCGCCGCTGCTGAGTGCTTGCTTGTTCAAAGAGACCTTATCTGGGCCGATATCATGTCGGGCTATTTGTCAGAAATGGTTGATACACGTAATATCGCTGAGCGCAACTTACGAGCTGTTAATAACACAAATGGCTTCACTAATGTTGCTGGCTTGCGTGTGTGCTAACTTTATATTATTATATGTATGAAGTGACAATAAAAGTTATTTTTTTCCAAAACATGCTTAAGAGCACTCCATCAATGGTAGAAAGTTGGGACGAAAACTTCATAAATGGAGGTGGGTAGCATAGGAATATATCTTACTGGAAAAAAACCAAAAAAAAAATTATCTTATAAAGCCAGATGCGATGCATGTTGCGAAAATTTATCCAAAGGATTTTTTTTAATTAAAAAAACTGTTAATTCGCGTTTTTCCAGTTGGGAAAATTAAAAAAATATAGGCGATTCTTATGGAAGAACTTCTGTCAGCTGTTTTGTCAGTTCTGTCAGTATTTTCCTAAAACCGTATAAAATTATTCGAAAACTACTTGTATCAAGGCTAAAATTCAACAACAGCACACGGTCTAAGAATTTAGTTATAAGTTAACTTAATAAACCGTTTGCAAAAGATTTCAAATAACATCTCTTGCAAACCAAAAATACGACTGAAACGCAGAATTCAAATATTCCTTTTCTTCTCGAATGGAGAAAAAAACGTGTCCACTTTCTTTCAGATGCCATCCTACAGAATTTCTTGCCTCTTGAAGTAGAAGAGCAGAAAGCTTCGCATTCCTTTCATTTCATATTCCAGCAATATCTTCCACGGACCAAAGGGTGCGCCGAAGAAAAACACTTATTCCATGTCCGATCTTTTCAAGTCGCTTATTATTTCTTTCCTTTTAGAATTTGACAAACGTTTCGGCATGAGCCAATATTATGAAAGGCCAAAACTAGAACACGTGCTTTGGGATTCCAAGGATTTTGTCATTTTTCTCTTACCTTTTATGTCCTTTCGAGGTTAACCATGCTCTCATTATAGAACAGAGACAATTATTCAATATTTTGAACCAATGTTTTATAAGAAAATTGCATGTTTGATTGATTATTGGTGCTTAACGACGCACTGTTTTGACAACTGGCCCTTTGGCACTGGTCTAATGGCGTCGGTGAATGAAATGGTGATGATGAGGGTGATGATGAACCTAACCTAGCCTAGAAGCATGTTTTCATCATTATTAAGAGTAAGTGGAGAGATGATAGAAAGTACCACGAAACTTAAGGAATGTATTAGAATGACATGTCAGTGCATAAATCTGGTTGTAATAATTATGAATAATAAATTATTCTTAACATTTTATCACAAATACCTTTTTTAAATATTAAAACTAAATTAAACAACTTGAAAATTGGAATAAAATATTAATTTGAAAGTTGATCTCTCTTTGACACTAATAAAATGAACGTACAGCCATCGTGACGATAAAGCGTCATCCTGGCGAGAAAAGTTTTTGCTGATAATTTAAACATTCAAAAATCCATGTTAAATGGAAACATTTCCGATCCATATGAATCCAAAAATACATTTAAAGCCACAAGGTAATATTTTTACGCATGTTTGGTTAAGAAATCAAATATTCTCAGCTGAAATAATATATCCTGCCACCTCAAAACCGCCAAAACTTAAAAAAAAAATCATCGCCCTTAAAAATACCTAGACCTTATACCCTTTCTAATGAAAAGCTTCACCCACGGCAGGAGCGAGATATAAAACATATCTTGCGAGAATAACAATGGAACCGTTGCTCTTTATTATTGTGGAGTGACGCTAGATACCCGATCTTGATCCTCGACTTCAATCCACCAGACAACCTACCCCTAAAACCTACCCCTAAAACCTACCCCTAGAACCTACCCCTAGAACCTACCCCTAAAACCTACCCCAGGCAACCTACCCCTAAAACCTATCCCTAGAACCTACCCCTAGAACCTACCCCTAAAACCTACCCCTAGAACCTACCCCTAAAACCTACCCCTAAAACCTACCCCTAAAACCTACCCCTAAAACCTACCCCTAAAACCTACCCCTAAAACCTACCCCTAGAACCTACCCCTAAAACCTACCCCTAGAACCTACCCCTAAAACCTACCCCTAAAACCTACCCCTAAAACCTACCCCTAAAACCTACCCCTAAAACCTACCCCTAAAACCTACCCCTAAAACCTACCCCTAAAACCTACCCCTAAAACCTACCCCTAAAACCTACCCCTAAAACCTACCCCTAAAACCTACCCCTAAAACCTACCCCTAAAACCTACCCCTAAAACCTACCCCTAAAACCTACCCCAGGCAACCTACCCCTAAAACCTACCCCTAGAACCCACCTCCTGCTCTCCAACCAGCTTTCAAACGTGAGCAGCTCACCCTGTGTATAATATATATATCGCGTCTTTGTGCATCCTCTGTCATTGTTCGGTACATTCGCTTACAAGATGCTGTGAACACACTCCACTGATCGCTATCTTTGTGATAACCGGATTCATATTTTAATCTCTGGTTGATCTTTTCCATCTTGGCAACAACAGACAGATTTCGACAAGGAAACGTGTTCGAGTTTCACGGAGCCATAAGCTGGATTGAATCAATGAGTCATATCATTTTATTTTCGATGCTGTTGGAAGGTCGTGGAAAAATATAAAAATAACTTCATGTACTTCATGTTTCTAATAATCAACTTCATGTAATACTTGTAAAATGGCAAATGTAATTTTCATTTTCATTAAGATTCTGAGAAAATTAAGCAACTAAGAAAATACATTTCGGCTTCTTGGTAGTTTCATAGGTTTATATTAATACGGTAGAGATAATATGGATAGCATAATATGTGAATGAAATAATTTTGAAAATATGCGTTGGAATTTAATATCGAGTGAGTTCGTTCTTTAATCAACTAAAAAACAAACAGTTTAGCGTATTTCTCTAAACGCACAATTTTTTTCATATTATTAAATAGCGACATTCTTTGCAAATGCCTGAGAACAGCACAGAGAACAACTGGTATGACATAGGGCCACTTACTTTTTGATAAAGAAATACCTGTACTGTTTGAGAAATTCATTCGCATATTTTGAGAAACATTTTTGCTAGGTAAAATCATTATGAAATTACACACAGTATAACTATGTCAAAAAAAAAAAAATATATATATATATATATAGAAGAGAAAACTAATATAAAAAGTTATTCAAACAAAAAGGTGATGAAAAACTCATCAGTCACAAATTCAATGAAATTTCAAAATAAATGATAACTCCCTGAATAGATCCGTAATTTTCTAAAGCCGTCATCTGTCACAAGCCACACGTGACAATGCAAAATCCATGCGAAATTCAAAACAGCCAACAATCATTTGAGTGCCACGCTATTCACGGGCGATGCATTCGCTGCTCATTACATTGATACCAACCGCGCATACCCGATAAGCGAAAGATCAACCCCAGCTCGCATATTGCACGATGACGGGAACAAAGCTACCCTTAATAGTTCGCCGAATGTCCACTGGCCCGTGACACTACACGGGTTCGTGGTGGTGACATTCAAACCCCAAAGTTGCCTATTTTCCGCCCACCCCTTTCCCAGCTTTTTGCGTTAGCTCAGTGGCGGCACGGGGCGGACTCATTAGCTGCCCTAAGGGGGTACGAAATTCTTCAAATAGACGCGGTAGAGGGTGTTTGCTGAACGTGTAGCGTACAACGTTTTTAAAAGGTTGTATACGACTTTCTTTTACCATCGCTTATAGGACGCATCATCGGACAAAATACAATGTCCACTTAGTAACAGCACACTTGAACCGAGCTTATAACTAATACTGATATATCTCTCGAGCCAACTAGAAGCGTATTAAACATTTGTTTCACGCTAGGTTTTCAGACAAAAGGCAGCTAACCGTTTATTGTCTAGACATTTTTCAGATTTGTCATATTGGTTAACTTCGAGATGTTTTAATGAATTTTTATTGTTTGATTTCCTAACAAAGAATAAAAAAGAAATTCGTATTAGTGGTACCGATAGATATAACTTTTATCTTGGAGCTGGTGCTATATTTTTGAACGGAAAACAGTAACCAGTAGACAGTAGTTGTGTTTTTTCATAGTTTAATTTTGTCCAGCATGGTTTTTTGCTCAACCTACTCCAATAATTACAGTAAAAGTAAAGCATCCAACAAATTTTTATACGATTCTTAGACCTGTGAACAAGCAGGACATAATATCGAACGTGTCCCCTGCCCCACCCTGCCCTACAAGTGGAACGGCTGCTACGCCACTGCCCCGCGGCAGCCCGCACAATGCATGTGACAATCATACTCGCATGATTCATCTGATTGTCATCGAGTCAATGGCGGTCCACGCTAACTGCTTCTTGCCGGTGTCATCTGGTTATTATAGTTTCATACTGTGATTAATTGCTCGTGGCTTTTGTCACTGGAATGGAGGTCTCAAGATGTCACTTACCATCAGGCATTACTTACTTTCTAGCCTGACTTCATTCAAGAACATTTTTACGAATACCGATTTTTTTAGTATTGCTTTAAATGTTATATAGATGTGACTTGCTGAATGAGAATTTTAAAACTAACCCTTTGAACGAGTGTCATTCGAACCATAAATGGAAATACTCGTAAGTCCGGTAGATAAAAATAGATACGCAGATAAATTGATAAAAAGATGGATGGATAGATAGCCTACGGATACAAAATTTTGAATTTATATTTCGCTTAAAATAATGAAAACCCTGGCAACTCTTTAAAATAACTGTATATTTCGTCGTGTGCTATCATTCCAAGCCCAATAAGTTTTTACATCCAATGCTCATATTCCTACAGCCAACAATAATGTGCCAGCCAAAAGCATTGTGCGATACTAGTGTGAAGCATTTCGAATTATGTCAAAAATCTCCAAAAATCTCCTAAAGAGCGGGCACTCATTAAGGATAGAGTTAATTAATTGTCCAATGTAACAGAATTGTAACATGGCTCGAGGATTTCAGTGCTTGGACCGAGTTCAAAATTAAAATAAGTGAAGCAAGAACTGAGAGAAAAAACTGAAATTTCTGTCTAGACGCGGATCGTTCTTGATAAAAAAAAAAACAATATTGAGCGATCAAAGTTATTCAAATGGTTAAAATGTTAATAACGCGTTCGTTGTCTAACTCTTAGATAACTTCTGATATTTTTCATCCACACAATTTAGGACTGAACAATCCGATTAAGTTTATAATCACAGAAAAACCGAAATATAATTCATTTCATAGCAGTAAAACAAGCAGAGCTCAGATAGGTATTTTGATACCTTCTCACGGATAAATTGAGGAAGATGAGAGAATATTATTTCAACCCTTCCAGAAGATTGGACTGTTCTAGAGAGTTATTCCTCTTGAAGAGGCGAAAAAGCAAATAACTTGAGCGCTAAGTGTAACGCGCCTGATGCCTATGTCACTAACTGACCTAGGCTCCTAGGTCATTAAAGGCAGCCCTAAGTAGCCTTTCTCAACGCATAAGGTACAGTAACTACGCATCCACACAAAGCCATCCAGGCCGATTTCAATGTTAAGCGCACAGCATACAATCTGTACATGCTTTGTTTACGCAAACATCCACACAAGCTTGTACGAAAATATTTGTGAAATGCTTAGAATAAACTGCTATTCGCATCTAACTTCACCCTAAAATATAATTTTACTATTCGAAACACGGCGGTGGTCTTTATGCGCGGAAGCTGCTTACAGCCATTTGGCTGTTTGAAATTGTTACACTAACAGGCGTTAGAGGTGGAGACCGGTGGGCACAGATTATATATGGATGTTACCTAGTTTCAACGATGTGTGTTGTAGTTTGGTCCAAGCTCTAGGTTGTGAATGGAAATAAGGGGACATTTTTTACGAGAAATGTGCTAGCAAAAGTGCATGCTTTAATTTGCAGCTTATAGCATCGAAACTTTTAGTTTTATTTCACAGTGCGCGGGATAAGGTTTCACGTGTAGTTTAGTGTTTGCAGTAATCATAAAGTGTATATTTAGGAGTGTTTGAATTGACAAAGCATTCGATTTTCTGCTTTTGATTCGCCATAAGCCGATAATCATCGAGTTATAGCGGAAAGAATTACGCTATACAAGTTTACGATATTTGCTTTTATTGATCATAACACAATACTACGGTTATTTTAGAAATGAAATAGTTTCCATTATTGCGTGAAAATCCCCCCACATAATTTTCCGGTCTTCCAGAAAATCAGACAAACGTTACTTCTTTTGCAAAAGCCACTCTAACACCGTAATAAATGATTTCATCAAACGCTGCGAAGTGGATGCGAGTCCTGTACGCTGAGACGCAGCCTGGCTAGATTTTCATTACAGCTTCAGTAGTGTACAGCGATGTAACGGCATCAACGATGCTTATTTTCTCCGCTTTAATTGCAGCACATGGCGTCGTCAGAGAGTAGGAGAGTGTGTGAGAGAGAGAGATAGGTAGAGAGAGGGAGAGAAAGAGAGAGAGGTGAGAGTGCAAACGGGCTGGGTCGCTCTGCATGCCTCTCCGTCTGTCGTTCACTACTCATTTACAAGTCAAATGACAAAATCTTGTCGCTTCCATATTGAAATATTATGCACGACAACTTTGCCGACTGTCTTTCACTTTTCGCGACTTGATTTCGCACAAGCGCAAACCTTCCGCTTGGAAAGATTCTATGTGTGTGTGTCGCAGGTAATGTCTTCGTTGCGAATAATGCAAAAAGTGCAGACTTATTTAGTGAGTCATGACTGGCTGCTTTAGGTAAAGGTTCTTTTGTGAGAGTTTAAGCAGCATGCGTTTACAGTCGAGATGTTTCTAGGGGTGTTATCTTTTCTGAGAAAAATCTATCAAGCCTCGGCTGAATCTGAATACATCTTGAAGAGATTTTTATGTTTTTTTTTGTTGAAATTGTAAACGATGAGCGAGATCAAACTTGATGTGTTTTCGAATGGTGGGCGATATAAGGAAGTGTTGAAGACAAGAATCTTCGCTGTTTTGAAGGGGACTGATGAGAAAGTGTCGGCGAAAGTAAATTAAGTTTCGGGGCACAAGGTTGGTCTTGAGAAACCGAGAGTAGTCAAATCGGAGTTGGAGATATCTTCATTAGGGAGCTGAAAGAAACTATGGATAGTAACGTGAGAAAATAAAATAGGATATTATATCGGTAATAAAATACAGAAAATGATAAGCGTAGGAACTAAATAATTTAGAATCGCAACAATCATAAAGGAAAAGTGTACCATGTACAATTTGTACACTTTTGTACACTACAAAAGAGTTCCATGTCTTTATCCATCATATTTTGGAAACGATTAGGAACAACTGAATGTCAGTTAAATTGATTTATTCTTGCAAGAATGGCAATTCGTTACGCACTTAGAAAAAAGTTGCCAGAAATCAGATGTACTTCATCGGGACACTAATGGGTAATAAGTCTAAGCTATAACTAAAGAGCTTTCCTGTTTTATGAAGTTGGGATGCATTACTTTTGGTATTCCGGCAAATAAATATTTTCATGTGCTCACTTGAACACGCTGCGGTAACACATTTAAATAATACGCATACCAAAGTAAATGCTAGAGTACTTCATAATAATTCGAGTACATCGGTGAGTATGCGTGTAACGAAGTTTACTACTTAATACCCAACATGAAAAGGAAACTCGTAAAACAAAACAAACTAAAGGGTCAAACGCTGTTCTATAATTGCTCTCACAATAATTGAATTCATTTTCCGTCAGAAATATTGTTAGTGTAACTTCTCGTTACAAGAATTAGGGTGCCTAGCACGAGGTTTTCTTTTCTTGTTTTGCAAAGACGACGCTTTCGACCATCGAAGTTCTCAAACATAATGTAGGGACAAAATACAAATCATGTTCTTGTTTTTTATGATGGAACGAGCTTTAGTCTCTTTACTTATCATCCATGCGGTTTATACTTATAAAAAAGTTGATAAAAACGTGGATGCGTTGTAGCTGGTCAGCCGTATCAGCAAATGCAAACAATTAGAAGAACAACGTAAGCCCTTTAAGCCCGTCAAGCTAAGGTGTTTCTCGTGTGTAGATACGAGCACACCCTTTGATGCAAGTTAGCAGAGACCTTCACAAAGGAAGGTTTTTAAAATAGGCAGGCTAAATTTCATTATAAGATTGTGCAATAAATGCTAAGAGTAACTTATAATTTGATAACATGGAATTGGACGATTTCGGAAGCCAAAACTTTTGAAAGTTTGAAATAAATTTGATAAAAATACGAATCAATTTTGTGATGAAATCATTTGTTTATCTTGTTTTCACAGCGTAACTTCTCCCTGGGCTCAACGTAATTAGGAAACGAAGACAATGAACGTAATCAATAGATAATTAAAAAAAAATGCATTTCTTTTAAATATTTAAGATTGGATTTATAAAAAGCTATTTGATATTATTATTTCAAAACGCAGCGTTTTATAAAACCCCAACTCTTACCGCAGTAAAAGGTTAGGACCTTATTTCAAGTGGATATTGTTTTCTGTTCGACACAACTCTGACATCGTATCAGCAAGTGGCAGCAAACACATGTCTTCTAGTGTCAACTTTGCTTGTTTTATGATTTTGAATCGCGTGCCCCCTCCAGATAGTTTCAAGTCAAGTTGCTGTACTTCCCAAGAGAGTGGAGGTGCCAGATTTGCATCTGCTCTGCGGGCTGCATGTAGGAGTACAATGGAAAAACTAGCTGCTCATTCCCTGCAACTATTCAAAATCATTCTGGCAGACCAAGAATCTGCAAAGGAACTTTTTAAAAAATCTGAAAGTTTATTTGCATTATCTCTACAGAGGAAGAAAATAGAGAAAAAAATCCGCAAACAAAAGCAAACGAATTGCTGAAGATGTTTTTAAATTCCCATGAACTGGATATTCTTAGTTTTTAATTAGAACATTTCAGAAAAGCGTTAAGATCAGCATTTGTATGAGTTCAGCTTTCTAGGAATCTGGGAAATGTTGCAATGCGTGTACCATTGACAAACACACCCTAAAGAGTCGCTGCGAGCGGAAAATGTAAGCAGCAACAAAACCTTGTAACATATCCGCCCGGTTATCAGCAATGAAACTGCGAAAAAAACTGCCAGTAATCATACAATAGCATTGCACATTCGAATTTTAATCGCGCAAATATAATGTAGTAAATTTACAACAAATTTAAGACACAAAATATTTTCATTCTGTAGAAAACAAATAGAAAATACATTTGAAAATACAATTACAGTAAACATTTCCAAAGCGAGCCTAGAGCTGTGTTTCCGCAAACAGGTCAAAACACAAAGCTCGACGAGTGTATGTTCTTTTCCCGTACCCAGTGTTGGCAAATTTTTCTTGTCCACAAAAGCAAGCCGACCAAATTAATCGCACAGATGGAAGTTTTTCATTTTCTTTCTGTTCCATTCGTGCACACAGCGAATGCTTTCCATGTGCTACACGGTGCTGTTTAATTATTTCAGCATGAAACCATACGACGCTGATGCTAGATAATACGTTTAAAACAGTTTCCCCCAACTATAATATATACTGCGAGCGCTTCGGTTCATTTTCTATTAAAAGGTTTCGAGCGTTCATCGCGCCGGTGACACCGCGAGCTAAACGATGATTGCACAGCGCTAGATACGACTATCGAGAGTTGTAAAAAAGTTTATAAACTAGTAGAAAAACTAATTCAATTTTATCTCAGCCCCTTGATAACCATTCGAATACTGCGCCCGCTAAAACGATCCTGCCCGTCGAAACGTCGAAGCCGTGCCGGCGCCGACCCCTAATGGGTCGTTCGATTTGCTGGTCGATTGCTTAGTCGAGTTGACGGTCAATATCAATTTTCACCGAAACATTTGAATATAATCAAACGTGTTTTTGCGCGCTGCCGACAAACACGATTCTGCAATTCCAACGCTAACTCAAACAGTAGTCGAACAAACAACAGAACAATTTACAATGCGAACTTGCTTTTTTATATCGCGAAATATCTACAAATATACCGGGTCATTTGTTTCGTTTCGCGGGGCATGTTGACTTTGGCATATTGCGTTCGGGGTGACCCGTGTTCGATTCCCGGTGTTCGTTGGGTAAGGAAATAAGACCGTCGGTATCAAAGAGCGGGGAATTGTAGAAGACTTTGCGATTGTATGTGACGCTTTATGATTTATTGTCAATACAAAATATTTGTTAGCATCCTTTATGGATTCGGCGTCCAATAACTCACATTCAACCACAAGCTGACATTTCAGAATTGAAAATAATCCAGTGGATTATGAATTGTGGTAAATGGTGCTTATTTTGTTTCCAAAGAAAGTGAAGGTTTGCATTATTGGTTGTCAATTCTTCTCCTCGATAACTCAAAGCTTTCATTATAGATTCAGAAAATGATACGAGCTGGCACAAAAGGACAAGCAAAAGATCACCGTGTCATCCAACCTCATCCGTTATTCAAGAAAGTACGCGCAGTATGATGTCGCTCAAGTTTCAAAAAATTAATACCAGAGACCCGAGATCAGTCGTCTCACTGATCAGTGGAACAGACAATTGGATAAAATATTTAGAGCCATAACCACAAATTTTCTAATGATATAACTTAATTTACTAAATTGCCAGTTATTTCGTTCGTGAGCATAAAATTGTGACTCTCCAATCGGTACTATGTCAAATAATAGTGTTCAAAAAATCAATTAGTTTTCTTCAATCATGTGAATTGATCCAATTTACACAATACTGATAGTTGGGTTGTTTAGCCCTTCTTTTTGCGTAGAAGGGTTTAGCTCTAGTGGGAAATGATGCACAAGCAAAACAATGTTCAAAGCATTACTTTAGAAATAGCCGTGAAATTCATAACAGTAGGTACTGACACCGTCCGTGAAGGGCGCTAGCGTAAAGGCAAATACCACACAACACAGAGTTTCCATCCTAACATCTCTTTGATCCAGCCAATCGCCCTACCTTGTGACGGAGTGTAGACATTCAGGTAGAGGCAGTCTTCGCTCTGGTTGCGTAGCAACGGCAGCAGACGCTTCAAGTAGTCGTAGCGGCCCTTGGGCATCTTCTCCATGGACGCCGTCTCGTTGCTGATGTCCGGTAGCTTCTGAGGGCACACGGGGCCCATGCGGTCGGCCAGGCGCACCCCGTCCCACGGGCTGGGGGTGCGCGTGGGGCTGAATCTGAAACGCAGCGAAGCGTCGTCAAAAAAAATCAGAAAAACAACTGTTTGACCGAGTTATTTTTCATTTTTTTTTTCAAATTCGAAATTTTTGTTCATAGCAAACGAAAGTTGTAAAACTTAGCAAGACATGAATGAACTTAAAGAACATTTTATGAAGCCCAGTATTGTATGCCAAGTCTCAAACTCAAACTATTTTCGACGTTCCGCAAAGCTGCGCTGCCTACTTTATCTAGTGTCTTACTAACCTCGAGCTTAGACCCTTGATAGCAGGCAGCACAGCTTCGGGAAAAGTATAACTTTGGGAATAAGCATTCAATATCCAAGTAAATAGTTTTCTAAGAACTAACGTGCTACGATTAGGAAAAGACATAAGTCTTAAGAAAGTAATTCGTCAAAAATACTCTCGCTAACTGGGTTATGGAATAAACATGAAACTAGCATGACGAGAGTTCGGTTGCGGTCCTGAAAAGGACCCTGACGAGTGACGACGTATCGTCCACGATGGCGCGGACATCTACATCAGAGCAAAACCGAACTCTCTCCATTCAACCAACCACGGCTCTGGACCACTCCGCCTTTCCAGACATGAAACTGTTTCCACCGCTTTACAATTCGCTACTTGTTTCAAGTCAACTCAGATCAAACAACAGGAAACACTAAAAATTAAACAAAATTACAAAAGAAAGCATTTACTTATCAGAAAAACTATGTTACAGGGTTATTGGATGGTAAGCTAGAAAAATTAAGCTTTTACCGACGTTTTGAAAAGATATTCTGCCTAATTTATCAGTGGCCTAAATTCAAGTCAGACTGTCTTGAAGGAAGAGAGTCTTGAGAAAGTAATGAAGTTGTAAGCTGTTCTATATTTTTATAACAACAAAGTGGTAATGTGGCTATTTAAATAAGTACAATGTCAAACTGTTTACGTTGCTAAATCTGTTCACAATCTTAATGATCGACGCTCATCCAACAACGCGACTATGATGAACAGGTGGAACACTTAGTGGTCAAGGACAAACAAATGTTTTAGAAACCTATAATTCACATAATTATTTGCCTAGAAAACAAGTTCAGCCCACTTGTCTAGTGGACGGACGTGAATAAGTAATCACTAAATGTTGTAAATTTGTTGCGATTTGTTCAACAACGTAAGCTGTAGCTATGCAGCATTCAAGTAAAATATAAATCTCCACGTAGCCTGAAACTAAAGCGGATTACGGCGGGGATTTTCGTTTTCAAGCATAGAGAGCCATCGCTTTTACACGGAAGCTAGGTACAACAATTGCCAACCGAAAAGCGGTGATTTGAAATATTCACTACTAATTTGCACAGAACGTGTAAGGGATGTTTTGAAGACCACTTGCCCCCTGGGATAGATTCGGTCTGTGAAATTCGCGTCGCTTATGCTTTTACAGCAAAGAAAAAGGTGTGAAGCGGTCAGCTAGCAATGTGAGAAAGGGATAAGTTGGTCGTACAAAAAAAGGTCGAAGTCTATTATTAGAAACGAAATATTCTTTCCAAAAATTAGTCTCCCTGCCGTTTTTACCGTATCTATCATATGCAACGATTTCTTGCATTTAGGTTCAAATCAGAATAATAGAGAAATGTAGTTGAAATTTTTTTGTTAACTGTCAGAATTATTTTACCAAGTATCACGATATTGCACACAGGGGCAAAACAACTACAGGAACAACAGGAACTTCGATTTTAGGTCTTTTCATTGCTGATTGACTATTAGTCCAAAAGGCTGTGATTTTGTGGCATTTAAACCATAAAGAGGCATGCTTTTTAACAATGTAAACCAAGAGTAATTTTTCTTGTAATTTCTGGAATTTTTCTGGCATTTTCAACAACCTCTCAACAAATGAAACTATATAGTTAACGTACAGCTTTGAGTCAATTAGTCAGGTGAATGAAATGGGAACCAAGGGAGTGGTGTTTCTCAGACTATGTTCTCAGGAACCCAAGGGTCCCGCAGATTCAAAACTTAACATGTCTATGTCACTTGAGAATAACGCACTTAGCCCTGATGCTGGCTTTGCTAATCAGCCCAAATCAATTCGCACTACGCAAAGAAGGAATTGATCATTTCTCAAGTATCTCGTCAAACTTTAAGTGTTTCAATACCACTGATATTATCCAATCGTGTTTTCAACTATTGCCTACAAGTCATTTATAAAAAGCATTGAATTGAATTGGATGATAAAGTTGAGTATTTGGATTTTATTACATGAACAAATGGCCATGACCATCAGACAATTCATATTTTAATCGCCAATGAATGTTACCTGAAAGATTTCCGATCAAAACAATCAATCTGTTTGATGATGATAGTGATAATGGTAATAATAAAATAATGATAATATCATTGTATCGATCCAAGGCTATTGCACCAATGTACCTCGTGACTGACAAATGGCATTAGCTGGAATCAAGAGCGAATAGCGATCACACAAAAATATCACTGGTTGGTATACCTTTTTTATATTTTTGAAAGACAAAAATTGCAATTTAGGAAATGCCAGTCCAGACAGGAAAACAAACCCGGAACCGTTACCCAGGCTCGGGTAACCGAACAGGCAAAGTTCGGGTGTCTGCTTCCCGATATAGACACAGAATATTTCGCTTCTCATGACAAACCTATACCGTGAACGCAACAAGGTTGGCAGTTTGTTCCAAATCCCACTAAAGCAGCACGCGTATTTACCTGTTCGACCCCACCGGCGGCGTGGCGTACGGAATGCCGAGGAACACCTCGACGGGCTTCAGAAACCGATGCTGCTCCATCTTCACGATGGTCCCTTGCAGCTTGCCGTAGCGCGTGCTCACGATGCGCGGACTCAGATTCGACGGCGTCGCCTTGTACGCGCCCACGCACCACACTTCCAGCAACACGCACCACACGAGCACGCACCAGCAAGACATCTCCTCGAAGATTTGGCACTGAGTTTAATCGCAATTCGACACCGACAATGGCGACACAAGACGTGTTGATGATAGGAACAAGTACACAAAAGACTTCGGCGAATAATGAATAGAGAAAATTTGGCTGCCCCTTAATTTAAATAGTAAATAAGACTTAGATTTGTGTTATGTGATTTGAGCAGATGCGACACATCTAAACGTGTTTACGTTCTGGGTTTTTGATTGTCGGTGGCTTGTCAAGCTGACAGCTGGCGGTCCCGGGAGCTGTGCGTCATCTGGTTCTCTGCCTCGACCATGGCGGGGTCAAAATATGCCCATGTTTAATGCAGCCAAAAACCCGAGTCGCTAGCGTTTGCAGTTAGCTATCGTGGAGTCACAGAAATGTTTTCGTTGATTTTCGTGTTCTTGGACGCGGAGCTGGTGTTGTCGGTTTGATTTCTGTGTCGTCCTGCGTTCGGTTGGAATTTTGATTCGACTAGTTTTCTACATAGTTCCACCTGTCGGTCATCGGGTTTGTTTTGAGCTCGAGTCGTCGACGCCGGTACGGATCGAGTAGAGCGAGTGAACGGACGACGAAGTCTGTTTTGAAGCCATCGTGTTTACGATGATCATTTCTGTGAAAGAAAAGAAGACAAAATATTAGCTCACTATTGAAAATATGACGACTAAATAATCCAATCTACCCATGTGACAGCCGGGGGTGGGGGGGGGGGGGGGTACTTTTGTTCAACACGAGTTTTATGACTGCCAATAGCAGAATAAAAAATATTAAAAAACACTGTCGTGCATATGCATGAAATTATTGCTTTTCCAGTAAACTTTGAGCGTTTCTTTTTACCTTCTTTCAACAACCCTTACTATTCTTATCATTTATTTACTCGCCCTTAAAAGCGTCGGTTTTCTTCCTTGAAGCTACTTTCCGAGCATTCTTCCAGAGAATCGAGTTATAAAAACATAAGTCCCGTGTTAAGTAAAGCGAAGTTTTCGAAACGAGTTTTATAAGTTGTGCAGTTTCACGCATTTGATTACCTCGAGTTGCATAATATTCCGGCTGGAACGCAGCGTAACAAAGAGTGAATACGATTTGATTCACGATGAGATAGTTCCACTGCTAAACGACCTCGCCGGCAGGACGAGCGAAGGGCAACTGATGTTACATCAAGCCTCGACTCAAACCCAGGCCACCCGCAATAGTACTAGCCAGTAAAAGCAGACAATAAACAAAGGTATTCGCTGTGACTGGAACCAACAATCAATTGCTTCCTGGAATCATACCGCCAGACTACCCAGTCCCAGTGTTTTTGTCAGCTTGTAGCGAAAACCACCTCCGGTTATCTGACAGCTTTGCGCATGCTTGTTTATACCTGTGACTAGAGCCTGAGGGTAGGTAGGATTCTTCGTTGATAGGGGTGAGGGTGATGTTATTTTGTACGCAGGCTTTGTACTTGACGTCAATTTTAGAAACACCGCGGGCGACAGTGTTTATATTTAATGGAGCCATGGATATCAACTGATGGTCCTTGAATTGTGAGCTGGTGGTTGATGGAGTTGATATAGACACGAAGAATCTACACAATATTTGAGAAGGCATTACTGTTTTTTGTAATTTTCATTCATAGCGGAGCAATGTTTTGACATTTGAGTTCTACATCTGGATGGCTCGCCGATTCGCGTAACTTATATCAATACTTCATACTAAATGGCTGGAGAAATTGTATGAAAAGAACTTCGTATCCTCGTGCAGTGAATGCACATTTTCTAAAAACTCGGCGAACTAAAAATTGCTCTTGCATCGGAAAAGCTCGCGAGCCTCGCGGTAAATGAAACGGAAAACAAAGACAAAAGGTGCAGGATTACCGGGTAATTCGCGTATACGGTGCACGGCTCGCAGAGAGAGATAGAAGAGGGAGAAAGAAAGAACAGAGCGAACGAGGCCGCAAGAGAATGGAACTGAGAGAGAAAGAGAGGGGGTAGGTGGACGTAAAAAACAAAGGCAGAATCCCGGGTAGACAGATGATAACAAATGGCTGACGATTTTTCTTACTCTAAACTGTTGTACCGCCACGTCTTCCCGAGGTATTAGGTTGTAAGCTCGTTGCGATGCGGAAAAAGTCCCATGGCCTCGTAACGGAAACGCGCGAGCAGCGAGGAAAGGCAATGGGAAATGGAAGAGAGATGCAGAGTGCCGAGACGTGTTTAAATGCACTTTTCTCGGTGAGTTATGTGCGCGAAGGTGCATTTTCTTCCCATCCAATTGCTGCTCACGAACGCTGCATAAAGTATGTGGAGAGATTCTTCACCTGTGTAAGCACGAGGCGGTCGTTTTGGAGGAACGAGTGTACCTTAGAGGTCATCGGGGGAAAAGGAAATGGTTATTGCCTTTAGATTTCTCCCAATTTTCTAGCATTTCGCAATTTCACGAGCTAGGAAGCAATTAATAGCGGGCGATGACAAAGACCTTGTGTGGCGGTCGAACAAATGATTGATGCAATCAGGAGAAAAGATGGAAAATAACGCGAGGTGAACAGATTTCAGCTGAGATAAACAAGCGATTCATTCAATTGATGTTTTCGAATACGTTACAAGAAAAGAAATCGACGGAAAGGAAAACTGGGAAAATTTACCCGTCCGTAAAACTTTTTTCTTATTCTTTGAATACAATAGAAATGAAAACTTAACTCGGTCCCAAGAATGTTTTCGCAAGTAATAATTCAAAGCAAGAAAACAACGCAGAAAGTAATTTTCTTAGATAATTCAAAAATTGAGAAAAGTTGCTTCTAAGAAATACTCCCTGCCATCTAACAGAATTCATGAAAATAATCGAACTTTGTAAATCTGCGTCAAGGAATATATTTTGTCTCTAAAACCAACATTTAAACTCCTTGACTCCTCAAACTGAATCAAAACCCAAAGCCCTCAATCGATTACAGCCTTACAAACAATACGAAATCAGCCGTTTAATGCAAGCACACGCCGCCATCTTTACCCATGAAACTCAGAAAGCCAATCGCTCAAAGACCAACTTAAATTCAAACGTCACTCTCAATTGTAATCTAACGAGAAACCCAATTGATTTCAATTCTATCTAAAATTGTCTACCAATCCCGTTCGTCTGCCGCCCAATCATTCTGTTTCGAGTCAGTGGTGGCCTGGACTTTGTCGGATATATCTGGGTCGCTACCGAAGAATGCACCCTGCAAACATTCTCACAACAATATAAAGGTCCACACTGTATTAATGTGACCGTAAAAAATTACAGACACGCCACTAGCGAAATTATTTCAAATTATGACTTAGCAACTATGAAGCCACAGCCACTGATCAAATTTACCGATTGAAATATGCAATGAAGCTGCAATCTTTCAGAGAAGCTTTCCACGACAGAGATCATATCTTAAAAGGTTTTCCTTTAAAACGCAACTTCCCCAAAAGATGTATCAATTCAAACGGAAGACCAAACTCGTATGACCAGAAAAGACAACAATAGTTATTCATTTCTAACGATTCACGTCTTGTCCTTACCCTAGCACGTAAGTTCAGAAAAAAACTATTGCACTGTGTATTGAATACCGTGTCCCAGAATCAAACCTGACGTTTCGCAAAGCTGCGTTGTCTGCTTTATCGAAGCTGCTTGCTTTATCAAAGCTGCTTGCTTTATCAAAGCTGCTTGCTTTATCAAAGCATTCAATCCCAGTTCTTCTGAAGACACAACAGTTCCCCAAATCGCATGGTAACCACGCCACTGTGAAACCTCCGACGTCGCGAGTCAGGTCTAGTTATTTCTGGCACGGATTCTACGCGGGCGAAGGTGTTTTCTATACTACACGAGAAAGCACTATACTCTAAACTGTATTAAACCATTGCAACTAGCATGCCAGAGCTGTATGCCATCCGAGCTCCCTGCAGTTGTTTATCGTCGAAACACCGAGTTCAAGTAGCCTCGGGATGTTGGCAACACTTGGTTTTGCCAGAGAGTATACTCCGAGATATAATACACAAATACACGGACACACACACTCACACATCCATAGTTGGTTGTGTTGGTGAGCTAGATAGGATATCTAACTTGTAGTTGTAAGTGTTTTAATATTGTTAGGTTAAGTTGCATATAATGGTGGGTTGAGAATAATTTATCCTGAATATTACAGGAATTTTGAGTCATTGTTTTTGATGGTTTTAGGTACAAACATGAGGATGGAATTAGTTGAAGTACTCGGTATCTCGAAATAAATAAGAATTAAGATATTCCTGGAAAAATTAATCAATATTTTACTGATAGTCATGCAATTGCATATAATTTAATCTGTCATCATTTTCATGAAAAGTAATTATTGCAGTGGTATGTTACTCATTCTCTTAAAGTGACTTTTGAACAATTTAATTGGTGGCACTACATCAATTCTATGAAATATTTCACGGGGAACTGGATTTAGAAGTGGAATATGCCATACAAAGAGTATGGATTTTAAGCATCGAACTTTTAAAAACTTTTGAAAAATACTTTATCAAAAAAAAAGATTTGACCGTTCTCAAGGGTTTGCCGATTTGTCAGAATAATTGTAACGAAGAATTCACGTATCCATTAAAACTTAATACTTTGAATCATATCCATTTCACCATGGCCAGACATTAATGAAGCAGATATGGTGGTTGGTTATTATGCAAACTTTATACAACTATTTTATTAAAAAGCTTTTTGCTCGTTTCTCAAAATGCTTCTTTCAGAGAGAATAGTTTTGTAAAAAATAAATCAACAAACGTTTCAGCCACAAACAAAATGAAAGTAGAAAAAAAAAACCCTAAAATTGAATATGCCACAGAGTTTCGCCGACGAGAGGATAAGAGATATCTTCATCCTAATTTCGCATCCCTCCGTCTGACTAAGATAAACTTCTGAGATATATAAAGTAGAAATTTATCATCACCACCAACGGCGTTACTTTCCTTTTTCAGCAGTAAACTTACATAAAATATGCATGAAATGTGCCATCATTTCCATATTCAAGAGGAATTATGCACACTCCTTTACAGAGTGACACAAGAATCAATCTCCTCCTCTCTTGTGACAAAGAGGATCAAGATTAACCTCCTACTAGAGGTGAATAATTCCTTGCGTGCCGTAAAGATGCCACCGTGAAGATGCATTCACGGAAGATTCAAGAGTAACCTGCTTCTAAACCCTAAATGTGGGTAATTTTGTCTGTAACAGAGTTTTTTGAGTGTGCTTTTCACATGCTTGAAAGTTTTAAGGATTTAAGTCGCTGCCAATCATCTAAGAGACAAGAGCAGCACAAAAGTCAAACATCTTAAAAACAAGAAACAGGTAAATGATATTTTACACAATCTTTCAGTAGATTCTTAGAAACTTGATCTTGAAACTTTGCTCAAGGCTTAGACATTGAATTTGGCTTTGAAAGCCAGATTCAATGGCTTAGAGGAAAATGTCATTTAAATCCACCTAAGCCTCATGAGTTTAAGAAGTCTTCAGAACTTTTTACTCTCTCCTCTCTCAGTTCTAATTTCTCGCAGATACAAAGTTTCAATAAGAATACAAAGTACACGTGCCCATACTATTTCGCATGAGTTGCGTTACTTGCTTGTCTTAGACTGAAAAGCAAGGAAGGAGCCAGTTGACAGCTGGGACGGCAGAGGAGGCAGCTAAAAGTTTTATGGCCAATGAATGTGTGTCTCTATTATGAAGTTTCAGGTTCGATGGCTGTGACCAAGGTTCCTGTCATCCCTAGCAACCTAGCTCGGGGGGCGAAGCGATGTAACTAGGGTGGCTTGCCACACGGATGGTCCATTCCATTATTTATTGGTTGCCACTGCTACAGCTGTAGCTATCCATTTTCATTCTTGAACGGCGATAACTCGATTGTTTTCGAGCGATTTTTTTCATAACGGATCAGGAAGCATTGGCTGTTGCTTTTCATGCTGTGCTCAAATTGAAACGCAGCAATACACCCCAAGCATTGACATTTATTTTGGACAATACAATATTTTGCCAGAAAAACTCTTTGTACAATATGATTGAATAGTTGACATAACTTCTGCATACGTTCGAATTCAGATTAAAAAAAGAGAATAATATTATCTTAAGCTCATAATATAGGAGCTGCAGCAATAACGTGCATGCTGCGCTGTTATGCAAACACGGTGTAACCCGATTGTGTACATTGTTAGCAAAGTTACTCTCTTGTAACTTTGTCGTGAATTATAAATATCCTGCATGCTAAGTTCTGATGCACTTTTCTTCTTCAACGCCATAAAGCTAATTTTGACTGAATACAATGCATTTTTCACTTGCTTTTACAGTGAAACTATTTCAAAGCCACTATACTACGGCAGAAAACCACCAATTCCTGTTGAAAAATGTTATCTTTTATCTGTTGGTGTATTCTCTTGGCATTAAAAATTATGTGATTAAATACGGATACATGCCTGCTTACAAGCATCGGTATTTTAGAATATTGTATTATGTAAGCTAACAAAGTCACAAATAGCGTGACAAAGAAATCAACCCTGATGTCCACATGCACGAACGCGGCTGAATTTCGAAACATTAAGATAATTATGCAATACATCAAAGTTTAATATGAGAACCACGCGATTGAATTTATCGAGAATATCGACCTTTCCAACGTTTATAAATGGAGAAAAGATATTTTGTCTGTCAATCGTAACGTTACTAGAAACAAAGAGTATGTGTCTTGGATAGATATTACAGGTTCGGTAGAGTAACCAGACTGCTCATTCCCCATCTAAAACCAAGGACTAAATCTTTAGCAGACACGTTGTTCAATGAGACTGCGAGTTTTCCAAGCATTCAGGACTCAGGAGATTGTACTGAAGGCAAACCTGTTTGAGGTTTCCTACGATTTTCTGGGACCATTCCAGTTAACTTGTGAGTTTGTCTGATGCAGAACTGACCCGGATCTCTTCTCCGTTTCCTCTTTTCAGACAAGTTCAAAACGCCACTCTCATGCATTTAGTTTTCCAGACAAAAAATGTAGGTTCTACATCACATCAAGCATCATCATTTGGCAGATGAGGCTTGTTAATTGCCAGAGTTCTTAAAATAGGTCAATTTCCACTAAATAAAAATGTAATGTTTTTTTATAAGTGTAAAATGGACTCGGCTGTCTGTTTGACGAACATCAAGACCTTCGTTGCGGTTGTGGAGGTGCCATATGTTACTTATGTATGCATGAACACATATTTAATTATACGCCCAGTCCAAACTTCATTGCACTCAACAAAAAAGCTAACTCGAATAAGAATAAACTTATTGTCCAGCGTGCTTCGTTAAATATAAACAAACAGTTCATTTTTTGTTCGCGTTTTCTTCCTAATTGGCAGAAAAAAGCCTTTCTATTCGCGATCCATAATTAATCCCAGTAAATTTCAAACTCCGTGCATTTACTAAACAAACCAAATGCAATTTTAATTACAGATCCTATCACCACTCACAGCAACTCGCTACATGTTGAGCGAAAAAGAAAGCAAAATACTCATCAATAGACATCAATAGACGCAATGTTGGTATTGATTCCATTCACACTGACAACACTAAGGTTTGCTGGAATGAAAACCTAATTTAACTTTCTTTCCCGGTTCATGTCGGCGTATTGAGTTGTGCAGCGTGAAACAATTAGTGCTTGCACTTAGACGTGATTAACAGCGGTAAGTGCACCCGGGATGATGAACTTAACCTGTGGGTATCACTCAGAAATTAATAGTGCCACTCGTTTCGTGCGATAGGGGTAGATGAAAGGCGGCGGCTGGATTGCTAGTGACGCGACAGACTTATACATTAGAATACTGAGACGTGGTGATGATTGAGATGAACTTTATTAGACTCACTTACTCACAAAAGGATGCTTCTTTTTTTAAACTTTTTTTTACATGAACATTTTTGAATCATGATAACATTCATGTAGAACTGATAGGGTTTTACATAGCTTCTTTGGGTATTGGTCAGTGGTAGAAAATGAGCACTCAATTTTAATATCGTATAGGATTATGCCAACTATATCTTTACCATACAATGATTTGTTCCCCAATGTATTTCCCCTGTGCCTGGACCCAGCATCAAATCTATATTCAATTCGCCTTAGATCTGCACTTATTCGTTTCACATCGACTTGACCTAGAAAAATATGTAGTAACGAACATAAAATGTTGCTATTTGTATGTAAAAAATAAAACAAAAAATCTAGAGCATGGTATAGTATGACTTGAAGCCAAGTCCTCGTAAGCCAAAGTGCAATCTACTCGCTGTTTACCATGAAAAGGCACTAGCTTTGTGCATATTTTAGTCGCTATCACAGGAGTTTTAACAAAATGAAACTTAAAAAAGAACTTGTAGGTCATTTAAAAGGTAGGACACTGTTTCTAACCGTGTTTCCACATATCCAAACGAGTTCTCAACCAATATCGAAGCCAAGTTTGCCTGAGTCACCAAAGAAAACACATTTCTTCTCTTAAATTGCATGTTAATTTCGCTGCAATTGTTAACTATTACATAGTTCTGTTTTGTTTTTAAATTTAATAAACCTTCTCAAGAGAAAAAATATATAAAAATATTATTTCGATCCATACTTCTGAAGAAATGTGAAGCCGTTATTTTGATGATGCTATATGAGTGAGCTGCGTCGTTGTGTCGCGCATACCGTGCGGTGAACCCTTTAGCTGGAATTTTATGGTCGCAGGCAATATTATGATAATGCCTTTATTGCGCACGTCTTCCCGAGTCAATTATTAACATTTCCACCCTCGTGAACGGCGGGAAAAACCATTTATTTAGAATACTTTTCCGAAACACTATGCCCGGAAAACTGTTATGGGTGGTGAAGGAAATTGTCTACTCACAGAATGTCAATTTTGTATTTTCTAAATAAAATTCTACTGTTTTTCGTTGTGCCCCTTGCTTTGGGTCGATCTCATTTTCAGGATTAGGTTTTGAAGCAGCATGAGTTTAGTAGACTAGAAATAAAATGTTACTGTCAATATTATAGTTTAACTAAACTACTGAAGTTATTGTGACGATAGTTATTTTAAATGTGTGAAGTTATACTGTTGTTCGTGTACAACATGTGCGGAACAAAATTGTTTGCATTTATGTGTTAAAGGAAAATGCATGAAATTATCCCTATACTAATACTAGGGCTTCGCGAACACTCATATAATCGTGTTGTGGATGAGCGTAATTTTTACGCTCACCCACAACGCGATTCTATGAGAGTACGCGAAGCCCTAGACGAAACGGTTATCATGAGAATATACAGATGATTTGTATCAACATGGCGACTGTGAGGGAATACAAAATAAATTATAGTTTTCTGTTTTTCTACATGATGAAAAAGGGGTGGAACAATTTCCTAAGGATTATTGGAAACGATGCTATTTTGGATTTCTTAACAACTGAGAGGGACACACAATGCACTTTTTTAAGTCGTCAGGTCGAATTTATAGGTAATTTTACACTTCCATCCACTACGGACTTAAACGCTTACAAACCCTTAGCGCAGAGAGCAAGCCTTAGGGCAACCTGTGCGAACCCTACGCCCATAGGGCGAAACCCTACGCCCATAGGGCAAACCCTACGCCCATAGGGCGAAACCCTACGCCCATAGGTCAAACCCTACGCCCATAGGGCGAAACCCTACGCCCATAGGGCGAAACCCTAAGCCCCTAGGGCGAACCTTACGCCCAAAGGGCACACCCTACGCCCACAGGGCAAACCCTACGCCCATAGGGCGAAACCCTACGCCCATAGGGCAAAACCCTACGCCCATAGGGCCAAACCCTACGCCCATAGGTCGAAACCCTACGCCCATAGGGCGAAACCCTACGCCCATAGGGCAAAACCCTACGCCCATAGGGCGAAACCCTACGCCCATAGGGCGAAACCCTACGCCCATGGGGCGAATCCCTACGCCCATAGGGCCAAACCCTACGCCCATAGGTCGAAACCCTACGCCCATAGGGCAAAACCCTACGCCCATAGGGCAAAACCCTACGCCCATAGGGCAAACCCTACGCCCATAGGGCAAACCCTACGCCCATAGGGCAAAACTTTACAACTTTATGGCGAAAACACACGGCCATCGGGTGAAACCCTACGTCTATGGGGCAAACACAAGTCTATAGGGTGAATCATACGGTTAGTCTCAGATACGCGATGGTTTCTGCCCGATGGTTTTTTAGTGTCGACCTATTGGCGAAGGGTTTCCTTCTATGGGCGTTGGGTTTGCCCTTTGGGCATTAGGTTTCGCCCTATAGGCGTAGGGTTTCGCCCTATGGGCGTAGGGTTTTGCCCTATGGGCGTAGGGTTTTGCCCTATGGGCGTAGGGTTTTGGCCTATGGGCGTAGGGTTTCGCCCTATGGGCGTAGGGTTTCGCCTTATGGGCGTAGGGTTTCGCCCTATGGGCGTAGGGTTTCGCCCTATGGGCGTAGGGTTTCGCCCTATGGGCGTAGGGTTTCGCCTTATGGGCGTAGGGTCTCGCCCTATGGGCGTAGGGTTTCGCCCTATAGGCGTAGGGTTTGCCCTATGGGCGTAGGGTTTGCCCTATGGGCGTAGTTTTTCGCCCTTTGGGCGTAGGTATTGCCCTATGGGCGTAAAGTTAGCCCTATTTTGTGAGATATGGTGAAATCGTCATAACGATTAGGTCGATGTCACTTAAATAGTCATTGAAGAAAATTATTTTATCATAGTATTTGCGATTAACATCGACAAAACATTTTTGCGAAATAGTTGCAAAATAGCCACGAAATTAACGCACTACGCGCTTATGGGTTTGAAGTTTTGGATTTGAGCAAAATCCCATGCTAAATTTATCGCCAGCTGATTAAAAAACATTGAAGATATATATTATTAAAAATTTGGGAAATTATGGCGAGTGTTGTGAAAAGCTGGCATGATTTGAGTTGTTGTCGAATGTCTTCGATTCTTGTATTGAAAAATTACCTGGTCCTTGGAATGTGCCCAAGCCTAGTTGATCAAGTAGAAGGGTTGAGAAGAAAGGCTTCAGAATAAGATGCTAAATTTTCTTACATCTCAACCAATGTACCACAGATTCAGTACCTTATAGAAGAATTTGTAGATTATTTAACAACGATATCTGGCATAGACTACTACTCGAAACCTTGTTATTTCTTACGAATGGAAATGGTACTCCTCTTTGTAGCGATTGTGAACCAATTACTCCGACAAATAAGGATATCAATTCAATGTGATGATTAATGAGCGTTGATCAGTAATCCCCCCGATTCGTCTCTTTTTACAGTCAGAGAAGAATGTTGGTTGATAGAGTGTGACTGTATAGAATATACTTGGTGAGTGATTTTATCTGTTAAGCAATGGCAATGATAGAATTTTTTTCGATATATCATTCATCATTCATCCATAATCATTAACACAAGCACAAAAGTAATGAATTGAGTCATTAGTTAACAACATCACATACTACAGATACCCTTTCATCATGAAAATAAATCGCAGAAATAGAGAATTTGTTTGATTTTATCGTTCACGTTTAGTATAGCAAGCAAATAGGCGTGCATCATTTCTTTCAATAATTTGCTATAACTTCTGTATTAGTGCCCTAATCAGGTCGTAATTTTGGCTATTGACTTTAAATGATCCATTTCTTAAGATACATGTGAACAATATCATCATAATGCAACATAATTGATTAGAGATCGAAATAATTGCTAAAAACAAAAGACAATAATTTCTGACAAGGCAAAATAGGCAAGCTGTCAGAGGTGGCCCATTGTTGGTCATCAGTCGAACTTCGCACTAGCAGATGTTCAAATGACAAAAACTCAACCAATACGAAGCAATGCCGAGCTCTACACCAATGGAAAGAGCAAGCGATGCCGCTCGTTGCTAGGGAAAACTCGTTGCTAGGGAGGTTGTATATAAGTCGGCTGCAGGCCGAGTAGACCTCACTTCTTTTCATCGTCTTGACCTGGTCAGACGTGTCCAGATTTCTCGCTTTTTTCCTTGCCTACTCAAATCAATTCATTGATCATTATTCATTCATTCTATTTCTATAACATCACAAAACTTTTTCAATCAGTGCTTCACACAATTTCCTCCCAAATTATTATCATTTGTTTTCGTATTTAAGTTCGTTCAGAAATTAATCGGATTGTTTTTTTGTCAATTTCTATTCGCCAATTTGGCAAGTCAAATAATCCGGCTGCTCGGACAGCTGGAGTGATTCTAATTTTAATTTCGACACACAGTCCTCACTTCCTTTCAACGAGCCAGACGTGTGTGGACTCCTTCTTTACTTCTTTTCATACTTCTTCCTATTCTTTCCTTGTTCCTTATTTCATTTGAATAAATTCTCTATTGTTGCTTCACACATTCGATACCCTCCCAATATATCATCTTCATTTCTGAAAAACTATTGATAAATTAAAGGGATTTTTGTCGACTTCTGTGCGGCATTTGTTTTAGGCAAAAAAACATTCCGGCTGATCGGACAGCTGGGTTCCTATTGTTGTCATCTGAAATTCAAACATTTTATAAATAGGAAAAAACCACTAAATGCGAATTATTGTGACAGTAAAATAAGATATAGAGGTTCATATTTCTGGCATCGTCCTTAGTTCATAAAATTTCTTTGCTAGGTATTAAAATAATTGTAAAAATAAGTATTTAGTTCCGTCTTATAATAATCATCCACATTGACTTCTTCACATATAAAAATTTATTTCTCAAATAATGCTTTCATCTTTTAGCAAACCTTTAATTCGTCTACTTTAAAATGATGAAGTATTTTTAAAAGCATTAAAATTCAAAAACAAATTTATGTCCTCGTATTTTATTCACTATCTGTTTTCACAAAAGACCCCCCAAAAAATTCTTAGAAGCAATGATGGATAATGATGAATAAGGAACACAAAATTAAAAATGAAATGATGGTTAATTATTGAAAAAGAATTTTTAATTATTGAGGATAGAGTTTTTCTTAAATTGACTGTGGCTTGATAGTCAAATAATCGGAGTAGATGTTTCTAACCAAAATCAATTAATATGCCTCGAAAACAATCTGAGAAAAGTAAGAGGGAGAAGGCGGCCAAAAGGATGGAGGAGCAGCGGGCAAAAGAGAGCGCCGACCGGCGAGAGGTCCGTCTGGACGACAGCGCTGCTCGCATGCTCGCCATCCGGACGAGGCAAAACTTAGAGGATAATGCTCGGCGTCGGGAAGAGAACCGACAGAGGATGGCCGCAGCCAGGCAAAACGAGACACAAGATGAGGTTGATTCGAGACGAGCCAAGGAATTGAAGAGAAAACACACAAATCTTAGCCTAGAAACAGCTGATGAGGCCGCAACCAGGAAGCGCCTGTGTTCCGATAGAGTAAGAGATGCACGTCTCAGTGAAACGATTGCAGCGACCACTGTGCGTCAAGCTGATTCCTCGCAGCGGACGACAGCTGCCCGTCAGGCAGAAACCCCACAGGAATCGTCACAGAGACGGGGAAAAAATTCGAAAAGAGTGAACGCCGCAATTCAGAACGAGAGTATTTCGCAAACCAATGAAAGACGGACGAGAAGTTTACAAAAAATGACAGAAAAGCTTCAAAAGGAGAACCCTACGCAAGCTAAAGAGCGGCGACATACGAGTTTGCAAAGGGTGACCGCAGCCCTTCAAAATGAGACACCTCAGCACGCTGATGAGAGGCGAGCAAAGAGTTTGCAAAGGGTTACCACTGCCATTCAGGCTGAGAAACTTGAAAAAAAGACTGACAGACTTAAAAAAACCCTCAAGAGAGTGACAGCAGCCCGTCAAGCAGAGACAGCCTCACGAGCGTCTGCAAGAAAAGCTGAAAGCTTGCTGAGAGTGACTGCTGCCATACAGGCAGAGACACCGACCCAGACGGTTGCGAGACGAGCCAAGAGCTTACAACGGGTAACCGCGGCCCATCAGGCAGAGACACTGTTCGAGACTGAAGAAAGACAAGCTAAGAGTTTACAACGGGTAACCGCTGCCCATCAGGCAGAGACACTGACCGAGACCGTAGAAAGACGAGCCAAGAGTTTACAACGGGTCACCGCGGCCCGTCAGGCAGAAACACTAATCGAGACTCTAGAAAGACGAGCCAAGAGTTTACAAAATGTCAACGCGGCCCATCAGGCAGAGACTCCTCAGCAAACGAAAAGCAGAAGAAAGACGAGCTTAGATCGGGTGACTGTAACAAACAGATGCGAATCTCCGGTGCAAACAGCCGTGAGAAGGTCAAGAAACTTGCAGCGAATTACAGAACGCCGTCAGAGAGCTGCAAGTGTTAACAATGCTCATAGTATTTCTCTCCTCCCTCCAGACAGTGATGCCCATGAAAAAGTCACACTTTTCGAAGGCCACATGACACATTTGAGCTGGTCAAAATGCAGTTCATGCAAAAAAAAATTTCCCGGCCTCAAATTAAATTCTTTTCATAAGTGTAATGGTTGCAAACGAACGCCAATTTTATTCACGCGGACCAACAAAATGGACCCCGGCGTCGTACCCGACGACTTGAAAGGCTTATCGATGATCGAGAAACTGCTAATTGCCCAAATCCACCCCGTAGTGTCAGTTTATCGTGTCAAAGGACAGCAATATGCCTACAGCGGAAACGTTATAAACTTCCCCCAGAATGTCTCGGAATTTTCATCCCAACTGCCGAATTCTCTGCACACCTTAACTTCCGTCGTTGTTGTGCGGCGAACTTCAGCACATTCCGACAACATTGCCGACTTCAATGTCTGTTCCCTTCGTCTGCGTCGAGCTTTACTCTGGTTAAAGAATAATAATCGTTTTTATGCTGACATCGATATCGATGAGGAAGCGCTCTCCGCCCTGCCAGTGGATGGCAACGTGTATGGCGACCTGGAATTTATGGAGATCGAGGGAAACGCCGTTGACGAAGACGATGGAGTCTTGGAGAACACCAATGTGCCTCAGTTATCTACCACGAATCAACAAGACCGCATAACAAGCGCCCTCGAGCCCTGTACAGTCCCGTGGCCCACCGTCTCCAACGTTCCAGTGAACGAATTCACCACGGAAGGCTACATAGTCCGAGCCTTTCCGACACTCTTTCCGACCGGAGACGGTGACTTGAGGGACAATTCTCGCCAACAACAGTTGAAGCCGACGCAATATTTCCAACACCTTATGCAATTTGAAGACAGCCGTTTTGCCAGAGACAGCCGCTTCCGCTTCTTTGCTTTAAACTCGGTGTTGCGCTGGAATGCGATCAGCCAGGGCAACATCTTGGTCAGAAAGGTGGACCTTAACGGAAAAACAGCGGGTCAATTGAAAGACATTCTAAAAATAAACCCAAACCTAGCTAACAGAGTAATGTTTTATGCTGCATCTTTGCGCATCACCAAATCTTATTGGTTCAAGAGATGCAGCGAGCTGAAAGACATGGTCGAGTTTATTGGAATACCCACCGTTTTTTTCACATTAAGTGCAGCTGATCTACACTGGCCGGAATTATACAATATTCTCGCTCCTGACGAGGATTTTGACAACATGTTGCCACAGATTGCCTCCAACCGGCGTCGGCAACTATTGTGTGACAATCCGCTGCTCGTCTCTTGGTTCTTTCAAGAGCGAGCAGCTTTCTACATTAAGAAAGTCCTTGGCCCCGTGTTCCATGTCCGTGACAGCTGGTTTCGCTACGAATGGCAGCATCGTGGCAGCAGCCACGTACACGGCTTGCTGTGGCTCGACGGCGCCCCTGACGTAGAAAACCTTGACCTTTCCGATCACGAGGCTGTGTCAAGTGCCACACAATACTTCCATAACATTGTATCAACTGTTAACCCAGGAATTAACGAACCGCCAGCTCTGGTTCATCCTTGCCAGATTAGAAGCAGTGAAGTCGAGGATCAAGACCAGGATCTCTTTGAGTTGTTAAATAAAGTACAAAGGCACACTCGTTGCAGCGAGGGCTATTGCCTGCGTAAAAAAAAAAATACTCAAATTCTTCACTGCCGATTCAAGTTTCCGTTTGCAATGTGTGATTCAACCAATCTTGTGAGAGATGAGAGGAACCAATTGGTTTTGCACACGGAGCGAAACGACCCATTGCTAAATCGCTACAACCGATTTATTATACAGTCATGGCGGGCAAACATCGACATCCAGCCCGTCGTGTCTAAGCACGCCGTGCTCAATTACATTGCCAAATATGCCGCCAAATCCGAGCCACAATCAAAATCCTTCAACGACTTGCTGACCAACATCTTGACCACAGCAGTCAATGCGCACGATCCGGCTAAACTGGCAATTCAGAAACTTATAATTCAATCCCTTGCTGAGCGCGATATCTCAGCCCAAGAGTGCTGCCACCTCTTGATGGGGTATCCGCTCTACAATTCCAGTCGAGCATTTGTTTCTCTTTTTGTTGGTGGCGATCAATGGGTGCCTCTTGCTGCAGAGGTAGAGCCCGTTGACGGTGCCAACAAGAAATTGGTCGATATGTACCCAACTCGACCGGGTGACATGTTAGATCTCAGCCTTTTGGAATTGGCCTCGCGACATTATTGGAAAGGTCGCTGGGTGCGCCGAAAGACTCCCGCTGTGGTCAGAGTGTTTCCAAAATTAATCCATGGCATTGACAATGAAAAGAACAATGCTTTTTACCACCAGCAGGTTTTGTTGAGGGTGCCGTGGACCAGCGAGAGAGATCTAAATCCAACTGATCAGCCTTGGGAGAAGGTCTATCAGGACGCCGGGTTGGTTTTTTCGGACGGGTTGTTAGGAGCCGAGCCTGACGTAGAGGAGGATGATGACGAATTGGAGGAGATAGAGACTGAGCGAGAGCAAGAGGAGTGGATGGTTGCGGCCGGAATGGGCCCCAATGATCAGGTAGTCCAATGCGAGATTGGCATGAGGGAATTCGACACCTCATTCGCATGGACCGATTCATTCGCCAACTATCCGAGCATTGAATCTGTTTCATGCTTCTTGGCTGACATAAAACAAATTACAGTGGAAATAGAAGACGAGACTCTATGTCCAATTTCGTATAGTGAAGAACAACTTCGTATACTTGATGTTCTCAAAGAACAAATTGCCACAGTCAAGTCTAATTCACATTATTCTTCAGTTCGTCGGCTGATTGTCCAGGGAACAGCTGGAACTGGCAAAAGCACAGTCATTAAGGCCATGACTTCTTTAATGCGTGAAGAGCTGGGAGGTGGCAGCTTCCTGTTGTTGGCACCGACAGGGGTAGCTGCCTTCCAAATAAATGGCTCCACCATACATTCAGCTCTGCATCTTGGCACTAATACTTCGAAATTCCGTGATCTCACCGGGAGAAGTGAGAGGGAGTTTCAAGTAAAGATGCAATCTGTTTCTTTCTTACTTATTGACGAGTACTCAATGATTGGTGTCTCGCTGCTTGCTATGGTAGACAAGCGTACTCGTCAAGCTAAGCCCGCCGGGTCTGTGCACCCTTTTGGGAACATGTTTGTGTATCTGTTCGGTGACATTCGGCAACTTCCACCTGTTTGCGATCGGCCGCTTTTCACCGACAGAACCTGCAGCTATGGATTGACCAACGATGGCATGATGGCTTACAAGTCGTTCAGCCACTGCCACACACTCTCCGTAGTGCAGCGTCAAGCCGGCGACAACCCTGACCAGGTTCGGTTTAGAGATCTCCTGGGTAGATTGAGTAATGGATGCTCTACCCAGGAAGACTGGGATTTGCTTGCCACCCGCTTTGAGCACTCTCTGAGTGTTGATGAAAAATCCCAGTTTACTAAATCTCTTTACCTCGCCCCCACCAAAGACATTGTGAATAAGCACAATATGGAACATTTAAGCAACCTTGGGTTTCCCGTGGCAAAGATCTGTGCCTTGCACAACTGCAGCAAGGCAGCGCAAGGCACCGAGGATGCAGCCCAAGGTTTGCAAGCAATCATTTACCTTTCAAGGGGGAGCCGTGTGATGCTACGGTCCAACTTGTGGACATTGCACGGCCTGGTAAATGGAGCTACCGGGACTGTCGAAGATATAATTTATGCACCGCATACCAAGCCACCAACCGACCAACCGTTGTGTGTGCTGGTAAAATTCGACAGTTATACCGGCCCCTCATTTCACCACCCCCAAGTCATTCCTATCTGCCCAATGGCACGGGCATGGACCGAAAAGGAAACGAAGTGCACCAGAGTGCAGTTTCCCCTCCAACTCGCGTGGGCAGTAACTATACATAAATGCCAGGGAATGACTCTTGACTCTGCAGTTATAAGTCTTGGGACGAAGGAGTTTGCCACCGGCATGAGCTTTGTCGGCTTGTCAAGGGTAAGAACTTTAAAAAACATCATGATACATCCTGCATTTCCCTTCGAGAGGATCAAACACCTTCACCTCTCGAAGAGTTTGCAACAAAGAAAGCTTGAGGAGGCTAGGCATGCAACAATAACACTTTAAGCTGCCTAGCTTTGAATGTTCCCGACAAAAAACTTACGTTCAAACTGATAATGACCGTGGTAAGGCGTAGGCCCTCTGGGGAAACATCCACGATAAAAAATGGTAACAACGCGTCAAAGCCGATACCTCATATTTAAAGGTGACGTGGAAATTCGGAAAAAAAACATAAATTTGCTACAAAGAAAAAACCTACTAAAACGTTGATTTTTGACCATAAGTAAATGCGTGTCTGAAGCATTGCAAGTGGTAAGCTCTTTAGTCCTTAGACTAAACGCGGCAGTGTCAAGTGTCATACCCTGACACTTGTGTATAGTTACTGCCCACGCGAGTTGGAGGGGAAACTGCACTCTGGTGCACTTCGTTTTCTTTTCGGTCCATGCCCGTGCCATTGGGCAGATAGGAATGACTTGGGGGTGGTGAAATGAGGGGCCGGTATAACTGTCGAATTTTACCAGCACACACAACGGTTGGTCGGTTGGTGGCTTGGTATGTGGTGCATAAATTATATCTTCGACAGTCCCGGTAGCTCCATTTACCAGGCCGTGCAATGTCCACAAGTTGGACCGTAGCATCACACGGCTCCCCCTTGAAAGGTAAATGATTGCTTGCAAACCTTGGGCTGCATCCTCGGTGCCTTGCGCTGCCTTGCTGCAGTTGTGCAAGGCACAGATCTTTGCCACGGGAAACCCAAGGTTGCTTAAATGTTCCATATTGTGCTTATTCACAATGTCTTTGGTGGGGGCGAGGTAAAGAGATTTAGTAAACTGGGATTTTTCATCAACACTCAGAGAGTGCTCAAAGCGGGTGGCAAGCAAATCCCAGTCTTCCTGGGTAGAGCATCCATTACTCAATCTACCCAGGAGATCTCTAAACCGAACCTGGTCAGGGTTGTCGCCGGCTTGACGCTGCACTACGGAGAGTGTGTGGCAGTGGCTGAACGACTTGTAAGCCATCATGCCATCGTTGGTCAATCCATAGCTGCAGGTTCTGTCGGTGAAAAGCGGCCGATCGCAAACAGGTGGAAGTTGCCGAATGTCACCGAACAGATACACAAACATGTTCCCAAAAGGGTGCACAGACCCGGCGGGCTTAGCTTGACGAGTACGCTTGTCTACCATAGCAAGCAGCGAGACACCAATCATTGAGTACTCGTCAATAAGTAAGAAAGAAACAGATTGCATCTTTACTTGAAACTCCCTCTCACTTCTCCCGGTGAGATCACGGAATTTCGAAGTATTAGTGCCAAGATGCAGAGCTGAATGTATGGTGGAGCCATTTATTTGGAAGGCAGCTACCCCTGTCGGTGCCAACAACAGGAAGCTGCCACCTCCCAGCTCTTCACGCATTAAAGAAGTCATGGCCTTAATGACTGTGCTTTTGCCAGTTCCAGCTGTTCCCTGGACAATCAGCCGACGAACTGAAGAATAATGTGAATTAGACTTGAAAGTGGCAATTTGTTCTTTGAGAACATCAAGTATACGAAGTTGTTCTTCACTATACGAAATTGGACATGGAGTCTCGTCTTCTATTTCCACTGTAATTTGTTTTATGTCAGCCAAGAAGCATGAAACAGATTCAATGCTCGGATAGTTGGCGAATGAATCGGTCCATGCGAATGAGGTGTCGAATTCCCTCATGCCAATCTCGCATTGGACTACCTGATCATTGGGGCCCATTCCGGCCGCAACCATCCACTCCTCTTGCTCTCGCTCAGTCTCTATCTCCTCCAATTCGTCATCATCCTCCTCTACGTCAGGCTCGGCTCCTAACAACCCGTCCGAAAAAACCAACCCGGCGTCCTGATAGACCTTCTCCCAAGGCTGATCAGTTGGATTTAGATCTCTCTCGCTGGTCCACGGCACCCTCAACAAAACCTGCTGGTGGTAAAAAGCATTGTTCTTTTCATTGTCAATGCCATGGATTAATTTTGGAAACACTCTGACCACAGCGGGAGTCTTTCGGCGCACCCAGCGACCTTTCCAATAATGTCGCGAGGCCAATTCCAAAAGGCTGAGATCTAACATGTCACCCGGTCGAGTTGGGTACATATCGACCAATTTCTTGTTGGCACCGTCAACGGGCTCTACCTCTGCAGCAAGAGGCACCCATTGATCGCCACCAACAAAAAGAGAAACAAATGCTCGACTGGAATTGTAGAGCGGATACCCCATCAAGAGGTGGCAGCACTCTTGGGCTGAGATATCGCGCTCAGCAAGGGATTGAATTATAAGTTTCTGAATTGCCAGTTTAGCCGGATCGTGCGCATTGATTGCTGTGGTCAAGATGTTGGTCAGCAAGTCGTTGAAGGATTTTGATTGTGGCTCGGATTTGACGGCATATTTGGCAATGTAATTGAGCACGGCGTGCTTAGACACGACGGGCTGGATGTCGATGTTTGCCCGCCATGACTGTATAATAAATCGGTTGTAGCGATTTAGCAATGGGTCGTTTCGCTCCGTGTGCAAAACCAATTGGTTCCTCTCATCTCTCACAAGATTGGTTGAATCACACATTGCAAACGGAAACTTGAATCGGCAGTGAAGAATTTGAGTATTTTTTTTTTTTACGCAGGCAATAGCCCTCGCTGCAACGAGTGTGCCTTTGTACTTTATTTAACAACTCAAAGAGATCCTGGTCTTGATCCTCGACTTCACTGCTTCTAATCTGGCAAGGATGAACCAGAGCTGGCGGTTCGTTAATTCCTGGGTTAACAGTTGATACAATGTTATGGAAGTATTGTGTGGCACTTGACACAGCCTCGTGATCGGAAAGGTCAAGGTTTTCTACGTCAGGGGCGCCGTCGAGCCACAGCAAGCCGTGTACGTGGCTGCTGCCACGATGCTGCCATTCGTAGCGAAACCAGCTGTCACGGACATGGAACACGGGGCCAAGGACTTTCTTAATGTAGAAAGCTGCTCGCTCTTGAAAGAACCAAGAGACGAGCAGCGGATTGTCACACAATAGTTGCCGACGCCGGTTGGAGGCAATCTGTGGCAACATGTTGTCAAAATCCTCGTCAGGAGCGAGAATATTGTATAATTCCGGCCAGTGTAGATCAGCTGCACTTAATGTGAAAAAAACGGTGGGTATTCCAATAAACTCGACCATGTCTTTCAGCTCGCTGCATCTCTTGAACCAATAAGATTTGGTGATGCGCAAAGATGCAGCATAAAACATTACTCTGTTAGCTAGGTTTGGGTTTATTTTTAGAATGTCTTTCAATTGACCCGCTGTTTTTCCGTTAAGGTCCACCTTTCTGACCAAGATGTTGCCCTGGCTGATCGCATTCCAGCGCAACACCGAGTTTAAAGCAAAGAAGCGGAAGCGGCTGTCTCTGGCAAAACGGCTGTCTTCAAATTGCATAAGGTGTTGGAAATATTGCGTCGGCTTCAACTGTTGTTGGCGAGAATTGTCCCTCAAGTCACCGTCTCCGGTCGGAAAGAGTGTCGGAAAGGCTCGGACTATGTAGCCTTCCGTGGTGAATTCGTTCACTGGAACGTTGGAGACGGTGGGCCACGGGACTGTACAGGGCTCGAGGGCGCTTGTTATGCGGTCTTGTTGATTCGTGGTAGATAACTGAGGCACATTGGTGTTCTCCAAGACTCCATCGTCTTCGTCAACGGCGTTTCCCTCGATCTCCATAAATTCCAGGTCGCCATACACGTTGCCATCCACTGGCAGGGCGGAGAGCGCTTCCTCATCGATATCGATGTCAGCATAAAAACGATTATTATTCTTTAACCAGAGTAAAGCTCGACGCAGACGAAGGGAACAGACATTGAAGTCGGCAATGTTGTCGGAATGTGCTGAAGTTCGCCGAACAACAACGACGGAAGTTAAGGTGTGCAGAGAATTCGGCAGTTGGGATGAAAATTCCGAGACATTCTGGGGGAAGTTTATAACGTTTCCGCTGTAGGCATATTGCTGTCCTTTGACACGATAAACTGACACTACGGGGTGGATTTGGGCAATTAGCAGTTTCTCGATCATCGATAAGCCTTTCAAGTCGTCGGGTACGACGCCGGGGTCCATTTTGTTGGTCCGCGTGAATAAAATTGGCGTTCGTTTGCAACCATTACACTTATGAAAAGAATTTAATTTGAGGCCGGAATTTTTTTTTTTGCATGAACTGCATTTTGACCAACTCAAATGTGTCATGTGGCCTTCGAAAAGTGTGACTTTTTCATGGGCATCACTGTCTGGAGGGAGGAGAGAAATACTATGAGCATTGTTAACACTTGCAGCTCTCTGACAGCGGTCTGGAGATTCGCATCTGTTTGTTTCAGTTACCCGTTCTAAACTCGTTTTTTATGTGTGTCGTTTGTTGAGGAGTCTCTGCCTGATGAGCAGCGGTAACCCGTTGTTACCCGTTGTAAACTCTTGGCTCGTCTTTCTACGGTCTCGGTCAGTGTCTCTGCCTGATGGGCAGCGGTTACCCGTTGTAAACTCTTAGCTTGTCTTTCTTCAGTCTCGAACAGTGTCTCTGCCTGATGGGCCGCGGTTACCCGTTGTAAGCTCTTGGCTCGTCTCGCAACCGTCTGGGTCGGTGTCTCTGCCTGTATGGCTGCAGTCACTCTCAGCAAGCTTTCAACTTTTCTAGCAGACGCTCGTGAGGCTGTCTCAGCTTGACGGGCTGCTGTCACTCTCTCCAGGCTTTTTTTAAGTCTGTCAGTCTTTTCCCCAAATGTCTCAGCCTGAATGGCAGGGGTAACCCTTTGCAAACTCTTTGCTCGCCTCTTATCAGCGTGCTGAGGTGTCTCATTTTGAAGGGCTGCGGTCACCCTTTGCAAACTTGTTAAGCTTGCGTAGGGTTTTCTTTTTGAAGCATTGCTGTCACTCTTTGTAAACTTCTCGTCCGTCTTACATTGATTTGCGTAATACTCTCCATTTGAATTGCGGCGTTCACTCTTTTCGAATTTTTTCCCCGTCTCTGTGACGATTCCTGTGGGGTTTCTGCCTGACGGGCAGCTGTCGTCCGCTGCGAGCAATCGGCGTTTCGAACAGTGGTCGCTGCAATTGTTTCACTTAGGCGTGCATCTCTTACTCTATCGGAACACTGGCGCTTCCTGGTTGCGGCCTCATCAGCTTTTTCTAGGCTAAGATTTGTGTGTTTTCTCTTCAATTCCTTGGCTCGTCTCGAATCAACCTCATCTTGCGTCTCGTTTTGCCTGGCTGCGGCCATCCTCTGTCTGTTCTCTTCCCGACGCCGAGCATTGTCTTCCATGTTTTGCCTCGTCCGGATGGCGAGCATGCGAGCAGCGCTGTCGTCCAGACGGACCTCTCGCCGGTCGGCGCTCTCTTTTGCCCGCTGCTCCTTCATCCTTTTGGCTGCCTTCTCCCTCTTACTTTTTTCTGATTGTTTTCGAGGCATTGTTACAGTCAGTTCAGCTTCTTATTTTACTCTTCTTGCAAAATACCTTTTCCATCTTATTTCTTTTTACAGGTTAACTGCTATGAATAATCAACGAATATTTTTTTCATAAAATTAAATAATGATGGAGTTATCACGTTCCAATGTTTCGCATTTGAACATTTCCATTAACAACAAAAATTTAAAACTGTTTTGTAAATAAAGTATAAACCGTGGTATGGCGTAGGGCCTCTAGGGGAAACGTCCACGTTAAAAAAACGGAAACAACGCGTCAACGTCGATACCTCATTCTAAAAATATTATGATAAGGTGATGTGGAAATTCGGCAAGATCTGTTACGCCTAAACTCTTAGTTGCGTTTTGGCTCATGAAGTTAATGTAATCAATGTTTGAAAAGAATAGCTTGTCAAAATCGATATTCGTCGCGACAAGCATTGTTATTTTCTGATACAGAAGAATTATTATTAAAATTTGGCGTCTGATGGAAAAAAAAAAAAAGATTCGGCAACTTAGAGATGATGCTAAAAACGCTTTAAACACTAAGACGCATTTTTTTTTAAATGAAATTTTAATAACTTAAATGTATAGTGTAATATAATTAGGGCCGGTATTACAACTTTTGTCAACTCTGGGTTAAGCAAATAACCCCTAGAAACAAATGAATTCCACTGCATCCCATTGGCTGTTGCCATAACAAATAACTTAACTCCCACTTTAACCTGGAGTTGGCTAAATTGTAAAACCGGGTCACGAATATTTTAAAACGTAAAAATCTATTTATAGAAAAAATGTTCAACTTATATGCTTCTTAATAGCACAGTATCTTCGTCTTAAGATTCTTAACACACACAATAAAATTTGGAAACGTCAGTTGAAAATAAAGTTGGTTTAGTTGCATAAAACTGCAAAAACGCTGAAAAAGCGCAAAAAAACGTCATAAAAGCGCCATTTTCAAGAAAAAGGCTTAACATACAACAATGAAATTTTTACACAAACATAAAATAGTGAGGGTCAACATGTCCAGAAAGTTTCGTCAAATTATATTCAGAAGCTTGGCCTCTAGAGTGCAAAACGTGTTTTGTAAGAAATGAAAAATTTCGTAAAAACTTAATAAAATAAAATTTACTCGTCCGAACTGCTTCAAAAACGTAGCAGATCTAAGTTCAGAGAAAACGAAGGTCTGTATAAATTTTCATCAAAATCCGTTTTGGCGTTTGGCCTGTAGAGCGCGAACAAACACACAAAAAAACAAACACAAAAAAAAAAAAAAAACAAAAAAAAAAAAAAAACAAAAAAAAAAACATTGGAGACTTTTTTTTGCAGTAAGTGTAATTGAAGATTTCGCTTCACTCGCTACGCTCGTTACGCTCATCAATTATCCCTGTGGTTCAGTGTGTTTTCATCACTTTCAGACATGTCTATGCACGCCTAAAGTTCTCAGCCTATTTTTATGAAATTTTGGAAACGCACTCGATACACTAGAAATGGGTGCAACGAGGGGGTCTCGCTGCGGTTTGACCAAAATGGGCCCTTTTTTGGGGGGGTTCACCTACCAAATTTGGACTTGGAGGATTGAAAATTTATACCCGTGTAGCAGCGACCATTTTCAATTCAAATTGAAATTTTCAAATCAGCCAGCCCAAAATTGGGCCCTTTTGAGGGGGTCATTTAGCAGAAACAAAAACTTGCGATTACACTTGGCAGTTATTTTCCTAACTTTATGAAATTCTGGAAACGCACTCGATCACACATTCTACAACTCACTGCTGGGGTTTCGCTACGGTCTGACCAAAATGGGCTCTTTTTTGGGGGGGTTCACCGGTCAAATTTGGACACATAGAATTGAAAATTTGTACCCGTGTAAAAGTGTTCATTTTTAATTCAAATGTATAATTTTACATCCGCCAGCCCAAAATTGAGCCCTTTTAGGGGGGGTCTTTTCACAAAAACAAAAACATGCGACTCTAAACTTAGCAATTATGCTCCTATCAATATGAAACATTGAAATCGAACTCGATCCAACATTCTACACCTCACTTATGGGGTCTCGCTATGGTTTGGCCGAAATGGGCCCTTTTTGGGGGGGGGGGGGGGGGGTTCAACCACCAAATTTGAGCATCTATTTTTATTACAAATCCACGACTTAAAATTAGCCAGCCCGAAATTGGGCCCTTTTTTGGTGGTGGGGGGAAGGGGGGGGGGTCTTTTCGCAAAAACTCCCGACTTACGGTGTGGGCATTTTGGAAGATATTGAACAGTGCATGTCCGTTGGTAGCATGGTAAAATTGCGCTCATCTTGACATTATTTCCCGTCAAATGTATGAATTTCTTAAACTTATTTCGTTGCGTTCAACGCTGACAGCTAGATGAGCGCTGTGGTCTGTTTTTGAAGTACTTTGTCCAAAAACACATGGCCCCACCAAGTGCATATAAATCATCATGGAGAGAGGGGGCTCGCTACAGCCAGCCGCATTTCGGGGAAGTCCCGTGATTACGCAACTGATCATACACATTGAGTTTTTTTTTTTTGAGCACATTTAATTGAAACTAAAAATGAATCTGAAAATTACTGACGATATTGTGATTTGTTTTCGTAAGGCGTCGGTATCGAGAGTTCGTGAACATTTGTCAACTATGCGCGTTATGACGCCAATTTCGCGTTGGTTCGCAAAAAGCAGCAAACACACAGCAAACATAGTAAACATCAACCTTCAATCATCATCCACCTTAACTAAAATCCTTAAATTTGGCTCCGCGTAATTCTTTATAGAAATTGCGGAAACGCGATGACAAGTTGCGTTGTGTTCGTGCCACTGGGGACTTGCGCGCTGCAATATTTAGGCAGCGATTTGAGCAGGGCTTGATAGGGCTTTGATAGGGCTCGAAAGGGCTTGATTGGGGTTCACGCGGCCGAAATTCGTCCAACGTCGAGACAAAATTCGAAGCAATTCATCGCCTCTGGCTTGAAGTTGGGTTGGGTCAGGAAAGGTAGGATTTGGGAGGGTGGTGGGGGGGGGGGGGGGGGGGGGGGTGAGGAATTCTGCAAAACCATTCCTGAACCAATTGATGGTGGACGTCTGTGTACCTGAGCCACGAAAACATATAGCCATCATTAGTAGTACCCATAAGTTCGCATTTGAGCAGTGAATATGTAGATAAACACCAAGTGTTAGGTAAGCGTGGCAGAAGGGTCAAAGACTAATTACCGAAAAACAAATCAACACAAGAAACAAATATCACCTACAGGGGGCGAAGCCCCCTGCAAGGGGGCCCTACGCAGAGGAAGGTTGGGAAGTTGGGTTGGGTCAGGAAAGGTAGGATTAGTGGAGGGGGGGGGGGGGGGGGAACGCTGCAAAACCATGGTTGGGAGGTTAGTTTGGGTCATGAAAGGAAGTCATAGAAGAAACACGTGTAGCGGCACGTGAGAACTCATGCTTCGGCGACACCACACCACTCGCTTTTCTTGGATCAACTACTGATGGAGGACGCATGTGTACCAGAGTCATGAAAATATATAGCCATCATTAGTATTACTTTAAAGTTCGCATTTGAGCAGTGTATATGTAGGTAAACACAAAGTGTTAGGTAAGCGTGGCAGAAGGGTCAAATAAATACCAATTACCGAAAAACAAATCAACACAAGAAACAAATAAAACCTACAGGGGGCGAAGCCCCCTGCACGGGGGCTCTACGCAGAGGAAGGTTGGGAAGTTGGGTTGGGTCAGGAAAGGTAGGATTAGTGGAGGGGTGGGGGAGGGTGATGGGAAAATCTGCAAAATCATGGTTGGGAGGTTACTTTGGGGCAGGAAAGGAAAACATAGAAGAAACACGTGCAGCGGCACGTGAAAACTCATGCTGTGGCGACACCAAGCGATGGTGGACATCGGTGTATCTGTGTCACGAAATGAAACCCCCCTCCTTTAAGCTGAACCAAAAATGAACAGGTTGGCAGAGAACATGCAGAAAGGCACTAATTGTTGGGCAAGGGGAGTAGCAAAAAAAACGCACGAAAGGCAGGAAAGGCATCAGGAAACATACAACACGGTTGGGTTGGGAGGTTGGTTTGGGTCAGGAAAGGAAAACGGGAAAAAAATGTCCTAAACATTACATGCACTAAAACCCATCTGTCCTAAAGTCAATGTTTTTGCTTTAAAAATAATACGCAGAGGCAGGTTGGGAAGTTGGGTGGGGTGAGGAATTGTAGGATTAGTTGGGGGGGGGGGGGAGGGGGAGTGGCAAAAAACTACGCTCGAAATGCAGGAAAGGCATCAGGAAACATACAACACGGTTGGGTTGGGAGGTTGGGTGGGGTCAGGAAAGGAAGACTTAGAAGCAGCATGTGCGGCATCACATGAAAACTATCCTTTCCTGGGTCACCAACTGATGGTGGACCTCTGTGTACCTGAGTCACGAAAATATATTGCCATCATTAGTAGTACCCATAAGTTCGCATTTGAGCAGTGTATATGTAGGTAAGCATGAAGTGTTTGGCAGGCGTGGCAGAAGGGTCAAAGACCAATTACCAAAAAACAAATTAACTCAAGAAACAAATAAAACCGACAGGGGGCGAAGCCCCCTGCAAGAGGGCTCCGAGCAGATGGTGCTTTGGGGCGAAGCCCCAAAGCACGCCGGGTGGGTTGGCGGCCGGAGGCCGCAGGGGCAGAGCCCCTAGTCAAACGAATATATTATTATTATTATTTCATAAAATATGTTTATTACCTTTTTAACTGCACCAAACTACATTCCCTTAAAGAGAATAAAACTGTCCTATATTACAGAAAAACTAAATTTGTAACTAGCTAAAATTATGGAAACCCTGTCCCTCTAGACAAGATGAACAAAGAATCTGCTTCCAAAACTAAAATTTCTCTTTAAAATTAGCATTTCAAACAAAATGATTGAATAAGACTTGCGTTCAATTTCCATTCAAGAGAGAGCTAGACTGTCAGTCCACTTTCAACATCTTTTTCATGTCCATAATGAAAAATGAGCTACACACAAGAATATCCTTTTGACTGCAATGTAAAGCTGCTCTCTTTCTATTTGTTTTGCAGCAATATTAAATTATTTTAATTAAGCCATGGACGGTTCGTTATTATTTTTAAATGCATGCAGCGTCTCGAATGAAACACAAAGCAGGTACACAATGGGTCAAATCTCTAAAAAATCAATAAAAAAAACAAATAAGTGTCTAAGTGAGTGTGATTTGAACCAAAATGAAAGTAGGTACTCGTTTCATGTACGGTTGATGTTTACTTTAGAAACGAAATATTGATTCTAAGATTTGTATCAATTCCGGGATTCGAATCCGGATCTTCACCTGTCTGGAGCACTGCTACGAAAAAACTTTTGGCTTTGATATTTCGTTTCTAATAATTAAGTGTCTAAGCTTTTCGCCGTCTAAATTCCAAAATGTGGCTAACTATCATGGAATAGCACAGAAAAGACAAACCAAACTCTATTTACTATAATAATTCAACAGCTAAGACATTCACAAGAATAACCACATCCACTTATAAAATTACTATCTAGGAGTATAACACAAATGAAAATAAATTCACTATCAGTCAAACAACCTTATAGTCCACGAGAGAATGCAGTTTTGGCAAGTGCATCACGTTCACGAGATTCACCTCTCGCCAAAGAGTTACTGCAAACACCTGCTCGCATGCATAATGCACTAGCGATAAACTCGTGTTGATGGCAACTGGATGCTCCATATTGATCATAAACAGTAAGCACGTTACTTAACTCGCCAACAATTCCACGGTGGATCGCAAAACAACGCGGGCCAGTTCGGGTGTCTGTGAGTGTGTTGAGTATGTTGAGTATGTTGAGTATGTGTTTAACGGTATTTGTACATTTTTGTAATTTTCGCTAATTTGAATATTCCATTGTGTGCTGCATCGTAATCCCATCGGGACCATGGTATGGAAGGCTTAGCTGGAGAGGATTTCTGAACTCGCCCAATGTAACAAAGAAGAGTGGTGTGGGGGTAGTGGGTGGATGATTGTTGTAGACCTCGTGCGGGGGTTGGTTTTAACTTTGAATGTTGATGAATGATGTTGGATTGATTGACCGTTAGCCACTGATTTTTCTTGTGAACATTGGTTTTCTTAAGGCTGTCATTAATACGAATTGTGATGAATTATTGTGGAAGGAAAATTATTTCACGCGAATGCAGCCCACGATTTGATAAAACAATTATTACAAACATATTTAAAAGGTTAAATGATTAAAATCATCAAACTTTTTCTGGTATAACGTTGCTTTTGGTGTTTTTGACTATGGTAAATGGCATTAAATTATTTATTGCGTTTCTAAAATATTTCATATTATTTTGAGCTAGCACATTTGACTCAAAAAATTAATATGATAAGATCCCCACTCCACGTGAAAAATTAAACGTAATTATTAATTTTTTAAATCTTAGTTTTCTTTCATACATTTTCCATTCCGCAAATTTGCGCAAACAAAAAGCGCCTATTCAAAATACAATTAATCTGGCAGAGATAACGTCATAATTGAACCAGTTGTCGGAACTAAACACCCATTAGCAATATACCTCCGCGACACATTGTTCGATGGAAAATCTTCAGACATGGAAATTTGTTTCCCACTCGAATTTTCCACCGAACCTACCGCCAGGCATGCCACCACCACCACCACCACCACCACCACCACCACCACCACCACCACCACCACCACCACCACAACTTACACACGGTAGCAAGTCTGTGCCGTCATTGCTACCAACATAACATCAGCTAATATCCAATTGCGACTGACAATGAATCAACGGAGTTTTTCTTGCTGTCAAGTTTGTCACATTGCTTTGCTACAGCTGCTGGCATACCAATTTGTAATTAGTATAATTCATCAATGTCGCAAGTTTTCATTGTCTTTTGGTATCAGCCATTAGCGTTTACGTGGTACAAATGCAGTTGCGTCTTGCCGAAGCTCAATTACAGGCAGTGTCGCTTCCATTTTCATCCAAATGCCAGATAAGGATGCCACTTTTTCCAGTGATTTTGTGTGTTTTTTTGTATTTTTTTACTCTGATAAATGATACAAGCAACAGCACGCTTCATTTTTAACGTTGGGTAGGTTCAATATTTTTTCTACACACGTCAAGCATGGATACGTAGATATATGCAATATCAAACCAAAATTCGAATTCGAAACGCTAAAAAAGGCAATAATATCAGCAACGGCAAACAAAAAGTTAATATCATTTCAATTGATCCGCTTTAAATGAAAATCAAATAGACGGCATTGACATCGGAACGTTTTAAAACGGAGTTTAAGCTAGCGGCTCACGACAACAAAGATAAAACAGACACATCTATACAGGATCAGGGAATCGTTAAATACGCAAGGAAAATAGATGAGTTTTCGGTATCGGCATCGAAACAATATCCGACATCTGTTGGAAAAGCGACGTTTTCTCACTCCTCCCCTGTCTATGTCGGTAGAAAACTTCGATATTAACGACCGATATCACCCTTGCATTCAGGGACAAGGACCCAACCCCCGGATGTAGCTACTTGTTGGCCATTTGTTTGTCATTTTGACCCTATTTGGCCCGGAAGCTCTATCTTCAGCTCCGATTCAGTAGTTTAGTTTGGGGGCTTGTTTCTAGCTCCAGGCGTTTTGTACAAACTGTGTTTTGTCGTGAAATTCGGATTGTAAGTCGAGTCTCAGCGATTTCAATTATTACTTTTTGAGAAATAGGTGATTGTCTTTGAAAACTATAAACAACGCTGTACATTCAGATGTTTCTTTCCTGATCTCGCCTTTTCTGACGCAGTGGGCGCCAACTGTCGTCAATTGACACAAGACGAAAATTGACAAAAAAGAATGGCTATATTTGTACCACAAGTGTCACCGTTATTTGCAAGAAATAAAAGTACAAACATCTCGCAATACTCTGCTTGATGTTCCTTTTTACTCACAACAGAATAACGATTCCGGCAACTTTCTCGTACACATTTGTTTTTCTTACCGAATCGCCGTGTGTTCAGTCTGTTTCGATAACGTCCAGCAAGCATGCAACATGGGTCGTGGCTATATCTCTTGTTTTCGAATTGGCAACATGGTATCGATTAGTGAGTGGTGGGGGGAGCAGCAATAACTTGGTTTTACAAATTACTAAAATTGGACGTGGGCTCGGGCGAGGAAATAGCTGTGCAATGGGAAGGGTCTTCGTATGACAAGAATTCATAAAATGCCTGAGGTTTGCAATGCGGCAGGAATATATAACAAAAAAAAAACACAGTCGGTCACCGAAAACAGAGAAAACAGCATTTGGAATTACATAAATTTGCATAATTTAGATTTGTTACTGTACCGATTAAACCGGGAATGCTCGGATTATGCAAATTCTAACAGTTTTTTTCTCGATATGGCCTTTTCATATATCTATTTAGATGGTCGCTTGCAACAATTAGCTTCAATCAAAAATTCCCTAGATGCTTTATGCACTCACGATTATACAACTATAAAACTAAACCCAACTAAGAGAGAACCGATGCCACATATTATTCTAAACAAACAAAAATAAAAACTGGAATATTGCATTATCAGAGTGTAGTGCCAAGGGTTGTTTCCCATTTTTATCGGATTTGCAAAGGGATGCGACTTTTCCGTCAGCAACGCGCCCGCAAAAGGCTACTGAGGAAGGCGCGCAGGACGCTCTGCACTTCTAGCGCGGAAACCGCAGTGGAAACGCGCCAGTCACGGAATTAGAATACTTTTCAGGATGAAACTCTGGGAAAATCATCCTTTTGGAAAATGCAATTAATAATAATCTCGGCATGACCCGAACAACCTAAAACAGTGTAGGAAAAGAGAGAGAGAGAGATTGCGTCATAGCTGGGAGTGAGAAAGCGCACACGATGGCAGAAGCGAAGGAAAAGTTTGTTATAAATTCCATCTAGGCGGACTGCGTTTAAAAACCAGCGCGTTCGGCAAAACCATAAGGAAAAGTAGGGAAACGCTAGATTTTCAAATGTGTTTTCTGTTTGATTGGAAATTTTATACCGTCGCAGCACATGTTAATGAATTACAAACAAGATGGTTCACACGTGATGCAATATTTCTAGGAAATTCCCAAGACCAGGCTTCTTGTTCAATTTTCCTGCTTTTCCAAGAAGTTATACGTTGAATTATATAAATCGTGGACTTTGACGTAGAAAGTGGGAACGCTAATGAATTAAGGTGTATGCATGAAATATATATATATATTTGTATTTTACGAAACGACGAAATTTGTAGCTTGCTTTTCCATCACATGCCTTCACCATGAAGGTAAGAGTAAGGAATTGTAAGATGTCAAGTTGAATTCGCCGAATAGAATGGCAAGAACCGAAACCGGGTGAAAAACGATTTAATTTCTCAACTCCCAAATCTCACATGGAGATAATTTTTTGTATGAAAACTTTATTGTAATAGTGTGATATAGATATCTGATTTTACAACCCTCATGCGAGCGTGTAAGCTCCAGGGACTAATTTCAAGTACGAGTCTGGTTAAGCGAGGGAGCAGAAGTTCAACAATATTATATACCTATGACTGCAAAGACAAAGTTTTCTCTCAGGAAAAGTGGTGCAAGTAGTTGCCACTTTGCAATATCGTCTTCACTCCGGCATCACTTTGATATCATGCTATCAGTGATAAAAGATCATTATCCGTAAAATTACATTTAAAAACAATCTAATATAAATCACTTTATGTTTATCTCTCTACGAAAAGTGTTGTGAAAATTTGCATGAATTGTTTCAGCTAATATTTTGTTTCACAGAACATAAAATAGCAGCCATCTTTCTCTGGCTGTTATAGTCTTGGCGAGAGCAGCAAGATGAAAGAAAAAGAGAAGTTTTATCTGGCACCTACTCCTTTTGTTGGCTGGCGTTTGGCTCGATTCAGTGAATAACTCGAAGCAACCTTTGATTATTTGATGTTCTGATCGAATAACAACTTTGACCCAGTGAAACAGATGGCCCGTGTATTGATTTGTTTAGCGTTGTTAGGTTGGTCCATGGTCCATGGTCTCACCACATTTTACAACTTCTAGTTGTAAAATAACTCATAGAAACAAATGATGTTCTGCATGCCATTGGGTGATGACGAAGACTTGTCATAAAGCAAGGATAACTTAGATTTGAAACCGGTGTATCTCCTGGATTTTAAACATAAAGGCTTATCTATTTATTTAGAAGCATAAGCTTCTTATCTCCTTGTGAGGCATTGATTTTGCTCTCTGCAGAAGCAGCAACTGTTCTGATATGCACCACGAAATTATATTCCCTGCTTTACAAGAAGCTTATAACTTCACTAGGTTTTGACACAAGAATTCCATATTTTAAGTTCAAATAAATAAAAATTCTACAACTTTACAACAGAATTAAGTTACAAAAGATTCAGTTAACTGTTTGCTGAAATGAAATATATCGAAACAACCAAATTCCGTCTCACAAAGACAGGCATTGTATAATGATTGCATTAAGCCGATTGTCATATAAAATTGAAATTCGAAATGGCGTACACAACGTGATGAACGGAAAGAATTGGTCCAATTAACTGACAATTGATTACATTTCAACAATGGGGTATTAATTAGCTTGACGTTTTCATCGGCGTCGAGTCAAATCAAGTTTTAGATTATTGACGAACAATTATTATTGTAACCAGCAGACGGTTTTGTCATGAAGAGAACAATGGGAAACGTTTATCAAAAATTTCGATGAAATGGGAAGGGTTGAGCTTGAAAACGTTTAATTGGAAAGTAAAGTGTAGTTTTTTAATCGTGTCCCGCTTTATAAAACTTCAAATGATCCCATGTATTTTTTTTATAAAGATAACTTAGAATTTTCTGTATGTTCTTCTCTAAATTGCAGGTAAAGTTAAGCCAGCAAATAAAGTACTGTTTCCGAGTAAAGTAATTTTTTAGTTACAGATGGGAAGAAGTTTTGACTGCTTCGTGCGAATAGAAACGTCTGGCCGACTACGAAAATGATTCAACGCATTTATCCAATGCCTTATTCAATACTGATATTTGTCAGCAACTGATGTTTAAAACCCAGAAATTCCCTCAGTCATCATTGTTCTTTCTGCAAGATATGAGATATGACGATCTAGCGGTCAATCATTTGTGAATGCGATTTGATAAAATTTGAGCTGTGTTTTTCATACTGGAGGAAGACAATTCTTGAAATTCTTATTTCTCTGCGCGACTCTGAACATGCTTCATTCTTCGATGACAGCGAAGCAGCGTGCGAAATGCCAGAACATTCGCAACAAAGTTTCGAAAATCGAAACGTGCAAATACACGAACCCCATCACTCTTTTCTTTTGGTTTGCACAAGCAGTTTATAGAAGCCAAAATGAAGAGCCCTTGAAAAACGGCTCAAAGAGCTCGTACAGCACCCGGTTAATACATCCACAGATACGTTTCCCGTTCACAATTTAAATTTTCAACTCATTAAATTATACTTTGATACTGCTTTACACACACACACCCACACACATACACACTCACCAATCACAAAAACGCAATCGTTCAACCAGACGATAAAACGTGAACTCATTTTTAAACCATACACCACACTTCAGTAGCTTTATGCAGCGAAACGTAAGAAGACTTGACGGCGAAAGAGTTGAATTTTCATTCGTGATTTGATGTGTGATGTTTTTTTTTTTGAGCTCCCAACCAGTAATTTGCAGATTTTTTTACAGTCATTTTGAATTCATGAAATTTTTTTTCTTCTGCCTTACAGATAATTAAATATTTAGTACTGCTACTTCAACGCCATTTGAAACGGAGCACTACTTGAAAGTCGTGAACATTTAGCGTACGCTACTCTGCTTTTAACAAGACCACGTGAATGGCAATCTAGGCACCTTTGTACACTGGTAAACCCGCGCATGCATCCAGCAATACGCTGCAGACCTGCGACGCTATCACCAAACAGAGATAGCGAGCATAGGAACGAACTGCCAAGCCGTCCTAGCCATCCTACTCGGCATAACGAGCACCTTTGTGAGTCCGCCTAACTAACCGAACGCGTCAGGTAACCAAGCAGAACGGAGGCTGGGTTCGGTGGAGCACACCGAATTGCATCTACTACGCTGATCGTAGATTCGTTATACGACCTATGCAGCCATTGTAATGCAGAAATTGGTGTCAAATTGGTGAGTTTGATTTTTAAGCTGTGCTTTTTTTGTAGGAAATCGTGTGGCATCTAATTCTGAAATGGATTTTGATATTTATGGGGCAATTTAGTTGTACTAACAGCTACATTGGTGCATCGTCAATGTGGTAATCTAAGCAAAAATGTTGTAAAGAAATGCAACAGAAAAGGCTATAAATTGAAAATTATGGCACATGAACTAGTTTTTCGGTGGGTAATGATTTTAAAAACTTTGTGGTCTGATTTAGTTGGAAACAAAACCTTGTTACCGATGTGGCAGTTCGTTATCAGAGTCTATAAAAGGAAAACAAAACCAAAGATTTCTTGAACAAAAAAATCTCTGCTGACAACCGATTGTGAGACGTTCTCGACTTTATACAATGGAAGTCGATCATCATGAGAACAATTTCGTGGATTGGTAAAGGTATAAGAGAAACTGTTCGTATTTACAACAGACTTGTTACCGTAACTTCACAGTTCCATGGTTCCAGAAGTAAGCCAAAGTAATGACAAACATTGGACCCAGGAAGACATTTGCTAGAGAAGGGTCCACCTCTTCAAATTGCGTTGACAATCCACTAATGATTTCTTCGACCCGATTTCCTTGCAGTTATGTGCTTAGGTCCAGTGGGAATTGATCAAATTCTAAAGACTTCTCAGACCAAAGCTGAGCCGAATGACTGCACAAAAACGGGTCTTTATTTATCGGGATATTTGTTCAACTTTTCACCAGGCTATTTCCTATCTAGTTTCACCCACAAAGAGTTTTTTTTACGGGAAATTTTAGCGAAACGAAACTAATATTGACAGGTGTTTCATGTGATTTCAATAACCATCGTCAAGTTACCGATTATCAATTGATACGTTGTGATATGGTAAGCCCGTGGTATTATGATATACGTCCACCAGACATTACAAGCTTACTGTTCACTGATCCTTAAAATCACTTTCCAAGAAAGAAAATAGAAAATTACACCGTCTATCGCTAGAAGATAAACAGAAATGTTTAACATTTCATAGACAAATCTGGAAATAATAATAAACGTAGTTTTTGCTGTAGACAATACCTATCTTGGAAAAATAACATGACCTTTTCAAATCAAGTGTTTTCTTTGAGTAAACAAAGCACTCGAAGGAAAAGAGCAACTCTAGAGCACATGAAAGCTCTTAGTATCAATGATTTTCAATAAAAAGTTACATAAATAAATACACAATAATGTTTTTTTAATGACAATTGAGCTCATATTGAGCTTCACAGTGTTAAACTTCACATTTGATTCGTGCTGTACCTTTCTGGCCAGTCATAAATCACGCGTGCTTTTCATAATGATCAGTCCCATCATCAGACCGATGACATATTGTTCCCACAATTGTGCGTTTCTGGCCAATTGTGCCAGGAGATTGCAGCCTATACGCCCGTCATGAAAAGAGATGACAAGCATGGATTTGATGTGAGTTATATGTTCAAGTTACTCGTATTGCGGGTGTGATGTACATTGCAACCGGATATAATTTTACAAATGACGGGATTCGCTTACATTTTATTGCTGACAGAAAAATATAAATCATCGTACTAATTTTGTAATTAAAAATCTATTTTTTATCTAGCTGCTTGTAACTGTTTGTTGTGAAATATTCAGAACGACGTAGACCGCTAATTCAAGACTATAGTTTGAAAATTAAATTCCATCAAAGACACCGTTTTCTCATTAGTAATTGGAGCCAACATAAACTTTGTACAAAATTTATTACCAATTAGTTGCAAATGATTATATTTCTGAGCAACGCTTCAGGTAGAGTGCAAGCAACAGCTGGCTTAATTAGCCCGTGTACTATCGTGTTGCCAAGAGCCTGTACCAAATTTTATAACTCGTTTAATTGTTAAGTCACAGAAACAATTGGATTTCGTGGCATTCTACAATGTTGCGATGGAGTTCGTTTAGCTCCCCAAAAGCCTTGCGTCACTCAATATGCAGTAAGATCCTGTAGAACTATAAGGCCCGGTTTTCTGTTTAACGGGCCGTTAACTTCTTAACGGTCAGTTAATAAGTCATCACCATGGCCACAGCCAATGAGCTGCCTAGATATTTTGTTAGTAGGCCGTTACATAATTAACAACCCAGTGAAAAATTGGGCATTAGGCAGCTATATTTAATCGGCGAACCGAAGCAAACGGTTTTAAGAGTTTTTTTTATCTGGGTCAAAAATCGTTGTTTGAAATTATTTAAAAAAAAACGAAAAAAAAAATAATTTAAGCAGTGGATAATGCACATCGAAAACCCGCGTCACTGCGTGTAGTACAACATGAATCGGTTCTTATCAGGGTTCTCGTATACACAGATAGCTTGCCTGGGTTAGCAGCGGCGGGAGCTACGCTCAGTGTGATGGTGATGCATCTGCCATGATGATTGGTGGCGGACTCGAATTGAAATCGATTGTTTTCAGCATCGGCGCCCGGTTGGGGTGCATTTCCACCGCACAACATGATTGCGAACGAGCGTAATTGGGGTTGGTCGCACAGCGTTTCAATTCCTATGCGAGCATCCGATGTTATTCGAGTGAACTTGATTCAAAGTTGATACTGATCTACCGACTAGTTTCAGAAGGAATTTCAAATTAAAATAATTACCAATGACGGACAAAAGTTTTGTTAATTTATTCGCCAAAGAACATGGTCAGCTAGATTTTTTATTGCTTCGTATGTTTCTATGTTTCCAAAAGAAATTACGAGGAATTTTCCTGCATTCCATGCATGACCATTGAAACAATTACTGAGTTTGTAATCACTGATTACGCATCATTTGATTGAATAATTACTAAAAACTCACTGAACCATATTTACCATTTTGGCTCTGTGATTCATGAACATATTATCATAGACAGTGTATAATACATAGTCTGATTCCAGCCAATAATCTCTCCCAGCAACAAATTATTAAATGTACATCCCTTATCATCCACGAAAAACAAACAAAAGTATCTGAAATCCAATTATTTCCATTCCATGTCGCCAGCAGATTTTCGTATGATGATCAATGCAGTACATTAAAACCAATTAATCTCTGCCGAAGCGAGTGATTCCTGTAATCTGCTCGATGTTTAGACAAAACGCGGGAAAAAGAGACAAGCTGTAATTATGCCTGTCGGAGCAATTCGTCTGACCAACGGAACCGGAATCTTCTTTTGTCATTTCCGGCTGGATAATCTCGAGCTCAGTCACCTGGTAAATCTGCGTCGTCGACGGCATCAGGCGCTGCGAGCAAGGTGTTGTATGACAGTCAATCACACGTCGCACAAACGGCGCTGCGTTCGGTCAGACACTTTCATTAAGAGTCTGAGACACAAGATGCAAGATGCGAGATACTTATAAGAAATAATCTGAGATAATGGTACTTTCTTGTTACTCATCTTGCATTTTCCTAATCTTAGCAAGTTAGTTATCATAAAAAAACTATTTAACTGGTTATTGAATGCTACGTCCCAAACTCAAAATTTTTTGAGTTAAATACCCAAATAAATAGGTTTTCTGAAAATCTGAGATACTCATACTTAGACTTGCACGAAAAATACCTCATGATACAAAGCTACTTAAGTATCTTGAAGATACTCAAGAAACAAGATACCTTATTTTTTAGCTGCGCATGTTCCAAAGGGAAGGTTTATCAGGGACGAAAACTGGTACGCAGTCAAAGTTTTGGTTGATTTTAAAATTTGTGTTTTTGAGAAAAAAAAAAAAAATTAATCAAAAAGTTATATGGATTTGAAATTGGCTCTACATTCGTCGTGCCTATTTACTACTTATATCCAGTCCTTGTCCATGTCCTTGTCCTTGTTCAAGTCCTTGTCCAAGTCCAAGCGTTTATCTCTGCTAGGCTTTGATAGAAATAAACACAACTATCAGCGAGAAATGCGTTTTAAAATTAGTGATCGTTGGCAGTAACCTCTGGTCATGTGAAGGTCAACGAACGCTCACGCGAGTTTGAAAACAATCAAGTTTATTTATCAATTGTGTTTCCTTATCAGAGATATTGTCAGGTCTAGGTTGTCTCCAGGGCCTTGATTTGAAGAAAGTGTAGGCTAGAATTATATATCAATTTCTCGACAAATTTTGTAGGAACTAGTGTGTCTTTGGGTGTTGCCTTTACCTTCAATCTTGTTGTTAGCGAATTTCAAGGGAAAAAGCAAACTGGTAACTTGATTGATTCTGGTAGTATAAGGATTGTAGCAGAATAAATCGTTTGGAGTTTGACATGGATATTTGGACATCTGGGAAAAATAGACATTGAGCTGGATGCATATTTTGTAGATTGACAAATGACAAAAAATTTGTAGATTAAGAAATTACTAGAAATGTTTTTGGATAAGAAATGTAAAAAGTGCAAATCCAAATACTTTCAATCCAACCACATGCTTTGATATCTTAATTAAAATTTTGGATCATCTTCGTTATTTAGGGCTTAATACCTTGTCTCAGTTACCTCTTTTAAGTTTCTATAAAATAAGTTTAGCAATTTTTGCCCCTCTCTTGCGATTTCAAAACAAATCCTCCATCAACTCGGGTTTGTATCTTCCAGTTCAAACTCCAGTACAGAGTGGTGACGACGGTTCTAAATATTACATCACCAACGAAATTTCGTACTTCTTTAATGCAGTTCCCGCAATGTATCACTGGTCCTTCATCGCACCGCCCTCCCCAAAGTACGTAGGCGGCATCGGCTACGTAGCTTGATAACTCGTTACATTCCAAGTTGTTGCAAAAGTTTCCACTTTCTTGTTTATTTCGTTAAGTCTAACTTTGATTGGTTGTTACTCGGAGATCATTCCCAAAGGTAACCAATGAAAACAAGCTTCTCACAAAATAACGAACATTCCGTACATCCATTCTGAAAATAATTGTGATATACAGTTTTGTTGCCTGTGCTGTGGACTAGCGTTGTTTTGGCAAATCCCTGTACAATTTTAAAATGAGAAAGAGGGCTAACACACTTATCTTACCGCTCTGAGGCCACGGGGATTTCATTAATCGAAAAAACGGATAAAGAGTTATAGCTGAGAGACTCTGAGAGCAAATCTCGTCGCGGTGACGAAAGACATCTTGGGGGCACACGTTGTAAGAAGAACTTTTATGGGATAATACTGATAGCATTATTTTACACCAAGAACCGGTGAAATCTCGAATGCAATGCACGGTGTAAAATTGTTAACACAGTGGCTACTGTATGAGAGTACTGTTTTGGTGAGAAAAAAACTCGTGAATGACAAGACAATACAGAAATTGGGAGGAACTTCGAAAGACATGTTCAAACATATACTTATTGTATTTTTTCTTACAAGAATATGAATTTTCAAATGATATTTGCGTGTACTAAGTACACGTTACACGATTATAATTGTTGGAGGCACTAGGGCTGCTTAAACTAAAAACGAGAAAAAAGTGGACTGTATATTGGAGGAAATTCCCAATTTGCCTACCTTGTGACGCGCTGAGGGCGCCGGTTAATGTCTAGAGGTAAAGGGTGAATTAGGTAAGGCTGATAGGGAAGGAACAATAGGAGACAAAAACTTAGCTTGCAAGATGCGCAGACTTGGAGCTCCTTCGAATACACTTTCGAGCAAATACACTGATAAATGAAATGAGAACTCGCGATAATCAAGGGTCGCGACCTGCCTCGACAGACTACCTGTCTGATGCGAGGTTGAGAGTAAAACAGATAGAACAGAACTGATAGAACTGGCTGGCTCACCACCTCGTGAGGAGCGGGTCAAACGAGACAACGGGAAAAAACTAACTAATAACCACCTGAATCAAACAGGCAACCAACTAAAATAAAGGAAATAGAAAACGACAGAAATGGCGCGAAAAATAATATTTAGATTGCCGATATTGTATTGATATAAGAAAATACCTACGAATTTGAGAGTGAATGATAAAGTGACAGGTGCTTTAGAACGACAGCTTGTAGTTGCAGCTTGTTTGTTCAGTCCGGAAAGAAGTGCACTTATCTCTCAACGTCACGGGTACAAACACACTGCAAATTGCGCCTTTCACAAATAACAAAGCACAACCTTCGACGAATATTTCACCAATTTTATATCAATTAACAATCATTTTTGTTCTTCCGATTTCCACCCACTAACGATGCAATCTGTTTCCCTGACTACAACAACTAAATAACTCAGTCCCGTCGCTTTACTAGAAAACATCGCCGGGAAAAACCATGTGCCCTGTAGACTAGGATCTAGATGTGCAGAATTCTTGCAATCTGTCAAAGTGCAATTGTTCGGCGAACGGAATGCATTCGTGCACGCGCCATTAGCAGCAGCGGCATTAGCTGTGGGCGAGAAATTAATGATGCACTCTAGATTTCAGGAGGTTCTCATTAGGGGTGATAGGGTCGGGAGGACTCACTGCTAGAGTAACCCGCCGGAGATATTTCGGAAAGATTCTAAAGATACTATCGTCAAATTTTTGTACGAGAAAGGGACAAGAGCTTTGATAAAGTTTTTAACCAAATTTTAACATCCAAATTTCTCTTGCAATTTTTTTACAATATTTAAATATTTGGCGAGTGATAATTGATTCTAAGCTGTGATTTTTTAACTTCAAAGCCTGAATTACGATAAATGCCTATTTGAAAAGTTCTTTTGACACAAGCAAAGAACAAAATTGATAAAATTTGTCAAAACTGACAACGTCTCCCGGTTTGTATTACACCTATAGTTAGTTGCATCTAATCTCCAAGCTGTTAAATCAAACTTACATAGCAATTAAGGCCACTGTTAATTACCTAATATCAGTAAATCGTCATTAGCATCCAAGTGAATGGTACAACATGATCAGCCCTTGCTGCATGCGCTCAAACAAACCCCTACATCCAACCCCTATACTCCATTGCATGCTCTAGCAAGCCGAAACAATTGCCCGACCCCAAAACACCCACCCTTCCGGGTGGGTAGGGGGAGGGTGGTGCATGTTTCATAAATATATTAAGCTACCTAAGTGCCCCTCGCTCTTAAAATTGAGATATTGTGCTGCTATATGCACCATATTGAGTTACGTATACTTGTGCATGTATGAAATGTTAATTAGCGAGCTCTATGCATCTTGGCACTTAAATTTACAGCCAAAACTCTGGCAGGGTCGTTCAGATGGCGTTTAACATCAGTGCATGCTGCACTATAGCTGATATCTTTTGCATTCTGACTACCGTGGTATTTAAAAATAATCTGCATTTTTGATTTTACTTTCACAAATACGGCTCGCAATTTCAATAGCACTAGGCAATTAACTATAATTATGTTTAATTTTAGCAAGAATAGAATCAGTGACGTCAATTGAAATAATTATAATGGGCAAAGTAATGTGTTTTTTTATCGCTATGGGCCGACACTTTTCAATGCCAGTAGTAAAGCCTGCACTTTCTGATATTGCATTTGTGTCCCAGCCGACACATGCCCTTAGCTGTTCACATTTTACCTCCTGAAAATTTTCTAAAACGTCATGGAAATGCTGGACAACGAATCAACGGTCGATGATCAAGAAGTTGAAAGCGACAAGTCTTCTCAGAAGAAGAAACTTGTTGTCAAGACTGTGTTCTTGACGGTGCGTGCCAATAATCGCATCGTGTGAAGTGTTTAACAAATAACAAGTAGGAAAAAGCGTGAGTTTTGTTTGCGATAATCTCTGGATGGTTTAGGTGATGTCCGTGCTCTTGGTCATCGGCTCGATCCTTCCTCTGCTGCGCGTGTTCAACGTAGGCACGTTGCGTGAATTCTTCTTTGAAAAGCCCATCCGCCAATTCAACCAATTCCACCAACTCAACCAATTCAACCAATTCAACCAATTCAACCAAGTCAACGGGGACGATTCACTGGGGAGTACGTGAGACTCAAACGACACATTCGGAATTATTCATAACCATAGCGTTTTAAGACTAAATTTTACACTTTCCAGTTGATAATAATATTATGTAGTTTTTTACCAACAGTATTTCGAGGCACATTAATAGCGTGCGTGGTGTTTTCAAGCATACAGTTTGCTTGTCAGTTAGCGATGGCTGCTGTCATTTTCAAGGTAAGTGTTGAAATTTTACATATCTAGAAAAAAGAAGATGGGTGTTGAAATGCTTAGTCCCAAGCTCAAACCTTTTCCGACGTTACGCAAAGCTATGCCGCCTGGTTATCTACACTTGAGTGCCAGTGTGACCTATGCCCAGCATTTTAATACCTACCCAGTTAAATAGCTTTTCGGAAAAGAGACAAGACTGGGGTTTGAATGAAAACTCGACGCAAACCGAACGGTTTGGCAACGTTGGAAACACCGTTTCTCGTGAGATCACCGAAGTTAAGCACAATCGAGTTGAGTGAGGTGTTCGATGGGTGACCATCATGCACACGATCAGTTCTGTTCGGGAGAGAGGTTGGAGGGTTTGAAGTTAGTACGACAACTTCACCCGCCTTGCTTATCAACCTCTCGACAGCACGGATTAGTGGAGGAATCCTGTTGTAAGAGTTGTACCGTCCTTCGGAAGGGACGTTAAGCCGGTGGTCCCCTCGGTGCTTATCGACAGGAGAAGGCTACGTGCCGGCACCGGGTTTCCCCTCCTCCCTTCTAGCCATAGGTTAGGTTCATCATCACCATTTCATTCACCGACGCCATTAGACTAGTGCCATAGCACCAGTTGTCAAAACAGTGCGTCGTTTAATACCAATAACCAATCTAAACCTAACTCTTCAATCCAGACAAGTACTGATATGAATCTCTCAGGAACAAGAGGCATTGCTGCGTCGTTGCTACGTGAGTTACATGGTCATCACGAGCCTCTCCAGCTGCTTCTTCTGGACAATGATGGCCGTATTCTGCTTCCAAGTGAACGCGCTCACCCCGTACAGAATCGGAATGGTTTTGTTGGTGGCCGGATTTCTGCACGCGAGTGGGTACCATCTTGCAATTGAACAGAATACACCTATTCCATTCATTCGATATAAGTCATGATACTCAATCGCTAAAGCCAGGTAGAGCAATACTGTTAGTGATTTCCCTTTTTCTTTTATCTAGCAGAGCTAATTCATATTTTTTTCCAACCTGGTAGCACGTCCAGTGGGTATCTGACGTTTATTTTCTGAGTGAAATAGGTCAACTGACCAGAAACTGGGAAGGTTTAATCACTTTGTGGCCATGAGCTTTAATTTGTCAATTTTGTTTTCAGGTGTCATTGTTTCCTACTATGTGACCTTGGCGAATTACCTGAAAGAAAAGGTCGATGACCAGAAGCCCTTTTCTAACGATGAGATTTCCTAGTTTTTTTCAAGTTTGTTTTGATTCCTCACAATTGTGCGCGTTCATTTTCAGCATCAGCATCGTAAACATAATAATACCATGTCACACCTTCTACATACAATGGAATTTGATTTAGAATCCAGTACTTAAATTTACAGGACATTGCTGTTATATCTTATAGCCACACGTTTTGCAAAAGGAAGCTAATATGTTGTTACGCCAGAGTGTCTGTACTGAATCGGAATTCAAACGCGTTGTGAACAAAAATGGTAAATTATTTTAGTTTTTTTTTTGCAACCTGAATCCCAGACCGTTTCCATTCCCAAAATGTTCGACTTAACGATCCCGATGCTCTAATTCAAGTTTGCTAATCAACGCAGTTTCACCGCCACGTAGATCCAGGTAAAGTAGCGGGCTAAATATTGCTTGTTTAAACGGCCAGACGTGGACGGGGCTTCGAGCAGCCGAGAAGATGGAAGACTCGATCGTGGTATGCTCGTTATAGCACGGCAAGAGATGCACCCCAGGAAGCATTAATTAGGTCACCGCACGCTAATTTACAGGCAGAAATCATTAACAGCATGTGTTGCAACGGAGACAGCGCGGCATGAGCTTACATTTGCGAGTCGATTTTGACACAGATCTGTTTCCGATGCTAAAAACTTGAAAATCACGTCAATTTTCTTTAAAAATATAGGAATTAGTTTTTCTACACCGATACATCGATAAGTATTAAATACATGTGGTACATTTTTAAGTACATGTTACACGAGTAGTTGTCATCGAACCACAATTGGGTGATTTTAAAAGGCGTCTAGATAGCAAAAAAGAGGAAAAATCCTGGTATTCAACCGTCTCATCATGTAATGACTGATAAAAACGTTCAAATTTTTACAGCGTTTTCCATTCTACAGTTGATGCTACAATAATAAACGCTTGGAACAAGCTTATATAAGAAAACAGCCATTATCTAAGCATTACAGTGATAACAACCTTCATCACACTACCCAGCCTCAATCTCGCCGCTAATTACCACCAAGCAATCGATAACTGATCCATAAAACTGGAACCGACACCTTCACACGTTCAACATCATCAAAACGCCGTTATTTCCACCCCTGGCCATCGCACCCCATCACGCCCGACTCGATCAAGTCGGCAATCACAGCTGATTGGATGACAGACAGCAGCTATCGCCCCAGGAAAGTGCTCATCTTCGAGAGCCAGCCGCGCGCTGTGCTAAAAGGTAAATTCTTAATGAATGATTGACGCGCCGTCCGCCCGTTAAGAGCTGCCATTATTGTTTTATTACTCGGCAGACTGCTAGCAGACGGGGCTGAGGACGCTGCGATGTGCAAATAGCGAGCGCTGATTTACATTTTCTTTGCGCTGTCGCGCGTTCCCCAGCGCGCAACGAGTGGGATTTTCGAGTGTGCTCAGGGCAAACGCGAGGAAATACGGAGCGTTAACATGTCGGAGGCGTCTGCAGTGGAGACGCTGGAAGTTTTGCAGGTGCCCTTGAGATAGCTGGCTGTAGTGAATCATCAAAATCACAGATATCCATGGAATATTGTTGCGATGTTGGATGGCGCAGGTAGGTTGATACTAGCCAAAATTCCTTGCGTAGCTTGTGGGGTATTTTATAAGTGGGATTTCGTTTCACATAAAATTTGAATCAGCTATAGCACTTCTGTGATACGTTTGTTGGTCTACACTCAGTGACTGGGTGCATAATTAAAGAAGTCGAATCGAATCCCGGACCTTTAGAAACCTGCTCTGTTTCTGATGAAACTACAAACTAGATTTAACCGGGCCTCAATGAGCAACTCGTTTTATGTCAAAATGTATCAGCTTAAGTTCTATTGTATTATTTAACCAGGTAGGATAGTGAATTTTTAACCGAGCTGGAAAAACTCCAAGAGTATTTGCACTAGCATGTGCGGAGGTGAAGGCAGGAGAGTAACCTGGGAAATTTTCATATATCGCACCGATCGCCATTGTGTGACCTCTATGACAAGGCATCAACGCGGCCAAATACCTTACCTACATGCTAATTCCAAATCCCAGCGTGTAATGAGCTGGCAACCTTAATCGACAAATTATACACAACATCCCTAATCCCGACTCTCTCCGAAAGCATCCGGAACTTAATCCAGACAGTGTTCACGTCTTCACTATTACACACACACCCACACACACACATTAAACTACAAATGATTACTCCTTTGAGACCACAACCCGGTCTAATTAATAATTAGCAAGCTTCTAATTGATTTATGTGCGAAGCAACCATCGGGCTGTCAACTCAGCTGTCAAAGTCACTGTGGGTGACGTTTTGCACCTGGCCGGGTGGGTGTAATTGATTGTCTAAGTCTCCAGATGCAGATGCATGTTCCTTTGCACGTGATTCATCTTGCTTCGCGTTGCCAATATCTTAACGAGATGTCACCCGATTGGCTTACGGGGATTTGATTCCTGATGCTTCGTGATTGGACTCGGTTATTTATGGCCGTCTCGCCGTGGAAACGTAAATCATTAAATGCTATTTGATTTTATTAGATCTCGGCTCAGGACGGAGCAGCGGATGTAAACCGTAGGGCTGCAGGCTCTCGGAATAGTTTCTTGCTCGGATGCGGGCGACGCGTTTTTCTAGCCGTCGCTTTAAGGGTTTTCGCAGAAGAGAAACTACTGTCGCACACTTTCCAAGAAACTCTCCGCCCTCGCGAGAGTTTCCAATCAACGTAATTAGAGAAAATCATTTTAGATTTCCAGCAAAGTTCTCAGTTAGTTACCCAATTAGCTGTCTTTTTCTTCTTGTCATCGCTTGAAATTCCCCGATTCTCTTCGACGACTCAAATCGATCGGAAAACGGGCGAAGTTAACCTACAAATCAATCGGCCTGCTTTCCCCGGGCGTCGATCCCGCGCCAAACTTCAAGCTACGGACACAAAACGCGCCTCCGGTTCTTTACGAGCGATGATTTTCTGTTTAAAAATTACGGTTCGGTGAGGAAATTACCACGGTTGCTTTAGCTTAACGGCACCCCCAAGAGTTATTTCTGCCCGTCTGCCGACGACCAGTTCGCCCAAAGCTCTGCCAATACAAAAGGATTGCCAACCCAACCCTGAGTAAAAACAAGTCGCGGCAGAAGAGTAGAGCCATTCCGCGTCGCACGGTTGGCAGCGCTGCTGATTGATTGGACATGCACACACATACACACACATGAATACATTGATACGAGCAGCCAACTTCACGGGGATAAAATACAAGGGGCGGACGAAAAAAAAAGGGAGAAAGTAGTTCTGCTATTCGAAATCTACTCCCCGTGTTAGAAGCGGTTCGCTGCCCCCTCTCTCGCTCTCTCTCGCTTGCACTTTGTCGTTTTGACGCGAGCCACCATCGTTCCGTCTCGCTTTCGGCGAGCAAAAGTTCAATGAATCCATTCGAAAACACTGCTTTCGCATCAGTACAAGTGTTTTGTTGGATTTACAGAGCCCTTGCCGCACTTTTTTCTGTTTGTTTTTGACGCGACTTCCGCCCCTTTAAACTCGCATGTGTGGCTATCTTTTTTCGTTCGCACCCCCCCCCCCCTCGCCCTGTTTCGATTTATATTGTGTTCTCGTGTTTATGCGCGTGTGAACCCTTATCGCATAACAGTCGGGGAACTGTCCATGTGTAGATTTTCTGTCATTGCGAATTCTCGGAATATGGGCGTTTAAACACAGGGCTGCATTAGAGCTTAATGTATGATTGAGATAAATGTGCTGAAATTTTGGCTATAGTAAATAATTAAATTCATCGGGAAAACAAACTGGAATTTTGCATAATTTGCACAGAAGCACGCAGGCGTGAGTTTTCGCGTGGTTTGCATGCGTCACAGAATTATAAAGTTGTTGCTAGATTTGAGAGAGCAGTATCATTTAAATACCTTTATTTTATTTAGCAACTGTGGTAAATAAATCAAAATAAAGCAAATGCTAACTATTTGGTGGCAACAGTGGGACTTCCGAGTTTCACCACAAAAGAGCCCCAATTGACGAAATGGGGGCGAAAAAGGGAAACCCATCAACTTCATTAAGTTCAAGTACACTGACCAAAAACAAGTGCATTTTCATCCCCATGAAGTAGTTACAATTATTAAACTAAAATTGACCCAATTAAATCGGCTCTTTTCATCAGGGGCTAAACACTGTCACCGTGAGTCGACCAAATTAATGGCTTCAAGCTCCAAATGAAAACCGAACTCTGCCGAACTCTGCCGAACGGAACACCGCAACAGCGTCCGACTAATTTTCCAGACGCCAACTGACAAAACAACGCTTGCAAAAAAAAACAACACCATAAAACAAAGCACCTGGCGTTACATACTAAACTTTTTTCTTTGTAAATGGGTCATTTAGTTCACAGCCGAGCAGGCTCCCACGCGAAAACACACTGCTCAATTGGAAATTCACCATCAAAATCAACTCGCGCCAGCACAAATCCGATTATCGGGAAACGTTTTCCAGAATTAGCATAATCTCATAACTTGACATTAAGCCCTAACATAAACTCCTGGCTGGTGACCAGAGCCAGGGGGGGGTCACACGCTCTTGATCGCCATTTTGGTCAACTCGACCCCGACCGGTGACATTGAAGGAGCAATCACTGAATTAGAATAATCCTAAGTGACAAGACAGGATTTGAACCGCTGTAACATGTCAGTCTCTCGCGATGGGGCGACCTACCCCAAAAGCGTGGTCTAATTAATGTGACAGGGTGCAGAAGGGTTAGTTAGGGGTGAATACGTATTATATGTTAAACACGGGGATTAAAATTGAGTGGTAAAAGTTTTTAATGAGAAGAGCGAGAGGGCGGTGTAAATTGAAGTATGTTTAGGTCGGTGAGGGGTGGAGGGTGAAGGCTGGGCAAATGGGAATTAGAGTGGTGTACCAGAAAACAGTGCCACCGGGAATTAGCTTGACAAGTGCGTGAAGGGTGTGAAGTGGGAGTGTTTGTTGGGGATGATAATAAGAGAAAGAGTGATTATTGTTGCGGGACACGGAATACTGTTGTCGGTTGTGTTTGTTTTTAGGTGTCGGTTATGTTAAGGTGGATCCGTACTGTTTCCGTACATTTTTTCTATTGTTTTTGTTTTGGTAAAATTTTACTCATATGTGGTCATATGCTGGAAGGAAATATTAAATTTTTTTTTTTTTTTAATATTTTGCTGGAAATTTTCCGGAAAATTAAAAAATTTGTATGGAAAATTACGCTTGCTGACCTGTCTCTTGTCCCGCTAGGGGGGAGTATCAGTCGTCCGATCGAAATTAAATTAATATTTATGGAATGTCCAAACGTCAGGGATTGTAATAAGACACTTAATTCAATTCGCGCTGACATTCTCTAAATTTTGTCAATGGTTAAAATATGACGTAAATTTGCCAATTTTTTGCTTTGTTTCAAAATTTGTTGCTGAAAAAGTATGCAGTTCTAAACTTTCTAATTCCTTTATTGGCAAGCTGCAAGTGTCTTGATCGAAAAAAAAATAGTCGAGACTGATATCACCAATATTTAGACCTAATTGAGGGAAGGAGTGGTGGCATGTTTACCAAACAAATTTTCACATTTTCCGGAAAATTTCCAGTAAAATATTTAAAAAAATATTTTTTTGAGTATTTCTTTCCGGCATAGACCACATCTGAGTAAAATTTTACCAAAACAAAAACAATAAAAAAACTGTACGGATCCACCTTAATTGGTTGCGTGTGTGACGGTCGGTTTTTTATCTTGCCTACTTCCTAGGTTAGGCGATGTAAATAGCCTACGTGTGTATTGTATATAATTTCATTGATTGCAGAATATCACTATAATTATCAATTATATACTTGTTTAATGAGAGTAAATATTTTGAGTGGTTGCTTGGCTCGATGAGAGTTTATTAATGTTCAGTATACAAAGTAATTTAAATTAGGCCCGGTTTTAAAATGTCTTGTATTTTGGCAAACCTCCCGATAAAAATTCATCTCCATGTTGACAAACTATCGGTTGTTTCTGATTTTTTCTTTATTGGAGGATAACTATTAAATTGGAAACTGTAATTTAGGCCATTAAAAACATTAAAGGCTGGTTCACAATCAACTTAGCAATAGACATAACTTAAAATAAGCAGTAACTTAAAAGTTTGACATATGGATCTCCATTAGACTGTCTACAACAAACATAAGGGCTTAACTTAGACATGACTTAAACATAATGTTTGACCATGTCTAACTTTTAAGTTACTGCTAATTTTAAGTTATGTCTATTGCTAAGTTGATTGTGAACCAGCCTTTAGTGAGTTTATGCTTAATTTTAAATATCATAATATGCCAGCATTATGCCAGATCATTAATTTGTGAGAAACGTTGGAAAAAAGCATTAGTTTTGAGTTAGTACTTCACTTCCAGTCTTGCTCAAGTTTAAGTTTTAAAACAACAATATTACATCATGATTTATTTTTTACCTCGTTGAAGCTTTCTTGCAAATTTATCCAAAAGAATTCCAAGCAAATGAACTACACTAGGAACAGGCAACTACTCCAACGGCCTAGCAAACCGATTGCAAACTATCTCTCATCAGCGTGCGCAGCCGAAACCGAGGTTTCAATCTCAACTACACCCACCATAACTCAATTGATACCGTCAGCTCCACCCTGGCATTCTCCATCATAGCAATCAACGCTGATCTAACTTTGTATCTCAAACCCCGTTCTCATTATCATTTATCAACACTCCCGCCGTAGAAACAGCGAGCCGGACGAAAACCATTTCCAACCCTTTATACCAATAACACTCACCCCTCCCCAAAATACCTCACCCCTTTCACCGCCCGTTCGCTCGTTTCTCTAACCAATAATCGATGAAGTTGCCAATGCCCAAAAATGTTCACTTTATACGTGGGCTAGATGATGTAAATATCGGCGTGCAGATTTCGTCTGGTACGTTTTAGTATAATTGCATGATTTCCTTATGATATTTAAATTAGTTTGTGCGTAGGTGCTTGTGTTTGAACACTGTGTCTATACGCAATTATGTGAAAGGTTGTGGACAGGTTGAAACGACACTTGCCCTCGAGTATCATTCTGCCAGGGAAATATCGAAGTTGATTAAATTAATTAAGATTGTAAACGATGGGTCGTTTGGCTGGAAGTTTATCATTGAGAATGAGTATCTTTCATCTAGAGATCTTGCCTCTAGGGTTTGTTACCGTTATGTTCAGACAGTTTCCATAATTTAATGGGAAATATCATTGTTTATGTAAAGATATGTAATTAATATGACTTGTGCTTTATTTACAGCTTTCTTAGCTCTAGGCTTGGACAATAAGTTTTTTCTCATCTTAATCCGCAGTCCGTTCTTGTTTATGTGTCTTGTGTCCAAGAAGCGGCTTTAAGCTGTGCATGCTCACTAGAATAAAATGCAAAAACAACTAATCAATGGATCAAAGATTAGCCGAGAGTCCCTAAACGTTCCGAGCCATCCAATTCCCATCCAGCGTGCAAAGGCACTCACTTTATTCCTTGAATGGTGCATTGAAATTTGAACGTTACTAAACCGCTCCTCATACGTTACCATACTCTAATAGCTACCTACCGTCAAATGAATTTTCATCTTAAATACCCTGGGGCATGCATTACATTCTGCACTGGATACAACGTCTCGTATTTTTTGGCAACTATCTGGAATTCTTCACACAGTCTGGCTCCCAGTGCTGTGACGTGGAAATTTTCACTCCGTACCGACCATTTGCATAGCTCTGTGACGTGCACGACGCAAAAAAATGAAGCGCACACACATACACACAGCACCGGAGATGTTAAATAGAAAAAAAAGCACAGAAACAACAAAAATGAACGCTATACGAGCACTGTAATTATTTTGTATCGTTTGAAGTTACATGCACGATCATAAAGCATTTCGTTTCTGTGTGTCCTACATGTTGCAGCTTTTTCTACACTTAACACAGTAGAAGCAAAAAAACGAATTATTCGCGAATTTAAATTTACTATGAAACTCTTTGTTAATCTGCATGATTATTATTTTTTTGACAACGATTCTTTATTATATCCGTTATTTTCCAGAGCTGTGATTTTTTGAAGATAAAAATCTGGTAATCCAAAATTCTTGCAATTTCACTGTAAATTTTGACGAGTAAATTTGGTTTTTCAGACAAAAATGTGTTAGATTTACGAGGTAATCATTAAAAATATCTCAGAGTTGTAAAATAATGTATCCCTTAAACTTTATAGCGAAAATCGCATTCATACACCAATGAAATTTAAGAGATCGTTGGGTAAAATGACACAAAATACTTGCAAAACTTTGTTGACTTGACTCATCAAACAGAATCCGCAAAGCCAGAATAAAATAAAATATCTAAATCATGCCACTAGTTTCACAACACTAAAACTCAGCCTACGCCGAGATTAGTTAGAAAACGAAAACAATGTTACTTCAGCGACAAGACTCAACTAAACCTAGTTAACAACTTAACAAGTTGACAAGTCCTGACCCTATTCCCAGTTGATAATCTCTTAAACGTCGATGCAAAAAGTCCACGATGGCGATATTCTGAAGCGGAGTGTACGTCGGTCGTAAACTCGGCCCATTTCATCGGCGACGCGCAAAACACTTTCGCTAATCGGCTGCATCGATCGGTGGCCAGCAATCGTCGATCCGGGCGGCTGGGAATCGAGCGATCAAACTCCGCACGTCGGCGGTCAACCGTAGCTGGTTTCAAGTCCAGCTCGGAGATGGAACGCCGAATGTCACCACAGACAGAGTCTTCATCTACTTCTTTCATAAAGCGTCGTCACGTGTTAGGGTTGAATGGATATATTTCTGACAGTATTAGACTTTTAACTGTTTAAACTGTCCAGTATTACGCACGCTTAATTTCTTCTGTCCAGAAGACATATTAAGAACGAACCGCCTAGACGCAGCCCGCAGAGCAAACTTGGCACTTCCACCAACTCGGCACCACCTCCAATTCTTTGCAAATATTTCTCATCGAAAAAAACACTCGATAAGGATTGGTCTGAGATCCTTTGCAATGCAAATAAATGGCATGGGTGGAAAGACTTGTTTTTAATTTAATTTAACTTTTATTGTAATTTTGATAATTTTGATTTATGTACTTCTTGGCAAAAAGTTTGTATTTTTTTTTTGAGATTTAAGCGATGTTTTCTTCAAAGAAAGACCCTCAATCAAGGAGACCTTACAACCTTGCAAGACACGTTAAGTAAAAGTTAATTGGCAAAGCATTGAACTCCTATTGCGACCAACAGCGTTATTACCAATGCGGCATCGTAGATAGCCACTCCACGACGTACGAGACTCTCTAGCCGCAAATCGTCAGTGCAGATCATGCATTACATCATGACCTCCATCAGTGAATAATCATGACCTCTGCAGGACCGTGAATAATAAATAAGCGAGCTGAAATCGCAGAATCTCGATCGCCGTGCGCGGCAAAGTTATTAGTTTGTGCATGTAATTAATTCATGCCCCCCCCCCCCCCCCCCCCCGGCCACCCCACCCACCCCCACCCAGCGATATTGATTCGGCTTCTGCGACATGTGTTTCAGATCCGTATCTTCGTTTGAACGCCAATCGGAGAAAGGAACGGCGAATGAACGGCCTGCTCGATGAATTAACGTTGTATTTACGGTAAAAATGTAATTTGAGAAGCGAAAACTCTATGATATAATCGGGGTTAGTCGAGTTGTTGGTGTGTAATTGCAGCATAGCGTCACTAGATTCACGGGCTTCTATGTTCATTGATAGTCCTGTTTCTATCTCCATGGAGCCACGTTATAATCGGGGTTAGTCGAGTTGATGGCGTGCGATTGCAGCATAGCGTCACTAGATTCAGCGCCTTCTATGTTTATTCAAAGTTTTAGGGGGTGATTTTTTTAACTATTATCACGGTGAAATCAAATGAGATGTGCATTTTTGTCAATTGTTTTAAAGGGAAAAATGAACGCTCTCATCGAAAAGAAGAGTGACTTCAATAAGGAAATATTCACAAAATCGCACTGCTGTTGCTATCTCCGTAGATCCCACAAACTGAAATGAAATTAATATCGATACCACAGACGTTTTCCGTATAACATTGGGTACTGCTTAACCCCGACATGGGAAAATATCCGGGTTCATATCCCAGCATGGATACAATTTTGCAACGGATATTTAGTTTCTAATAATAAATGTAAGCGATCTCTTCTTGGAAGCTGCAGGCGCGGATTTTAAATTGCGTTTTGAAAGCTGAGACGGCGAGTTGTGAAACTTAATGCAACGACCCAGACGCTAGAAGAACAGGAGAGCGTAAACAATGCCGGAAAATTCCTGGAAGTAGATTCAATTATATTTTCAATTGATTTTGAACCATCTTTGCCACCTGAGGCTTGGAACAAAGGTTGTTAGAATTCACACTTTGAAAAGCAAAAATTTACCACTGTCTAAAATTTATTTATGAGTTCATTGAAAAATATCACGGTTAAATCTAAAAAATTAGTAAGCCTTGATCTTATTTCACGCATTATCATTTTTATCAAATTTGCCTCTCACTGTATAACGAATGAAATAAACGATGAAGTTTCCATAATTTTTTGCTAATTTAACGATTCTAAACGCTGATAAACATATTTTAACCAGACAAACAAAACTCTCCCAGCGTTTTGACTTGCAATATTAAATTTAAAACTGCTCTCCATTTCAAAACTGTTCAACACTTCACACTCCAACACACCCAATAAGCGACATGTAAAACATGCACACTATCATCGACGATAACATTCCTGAAACTACACGGAAACTATCCGCTTTTTTAACAAGTTAAAATCCATAAATATGCAGCATGCAACGCCATCAGCCATCAACGCCAGTATCAGCCGAGAGCAGTATCCACGAGCGTCGACACGATCAGATAGTGGTGCGTCCTACACAACCCCTCGACTGCATAATCCAAACAAGCACCGCGAGCGCAGCCACAACCGAAGCGTGGTGCTATACGCGAATGTATAATCGGCGAACAGCTGACGGGACTCGACGCAGGAATAACATACTACATGCACGGAGGCCCGATCGGTGGATTGACAAAACAGGGTGGTTTAGGGGTAGGTGTGGGGGTGGGTTGTTGCTGTTTTTGAACATGGGTGGAAATCTGGGCTCTAGGTTGGATCCGACGTTCACTTGAAATGGCGGTGAAGCACTGTATGCATGTTAGAAAGATTGAAATATGTGATGAAAATTAGAAATTGCTGCTCAATAGAATTTTTCATCCAGAGAAAAATGACGTCAGATACCCACTGGACGTACTACCAGTTTGGAAAAAAATATTTATTCGCTCTGCTTTTTAACCAAGGTAGATAAGGAAAACACAACCCGAATTTCTCTGCCTGGCTTTAGCGAGTGGGTATCATGACGTCATTTTGATAGAATTTTGATTGAATTGAACAGGTGTAATAGATAATAAGTGATTATCTTTAATGGTTAGCTTTGTAAGGTTAAAATAATAACGAAGGGCTGAGAATGAAAAATTATAGATAGTACCTGGTTCATTGTGGAAGATTTGTTAATTATGACCAATTAAAAGCCAATGACTTCTCAAAATTGGGGTTTAAGAAATCAAGGAAAAGTGTATACATGAAAGAAGTCGTAGAGACCTTTACTGCTCGAAGCTGTACGAAGTTGTACGACCAAAACGTCTGTGTAGAGTTTAAATAACCCAAAGTTTCACTCGTTAAAAAACATCGCCATAATTTCAGTTTGCAGCAGAATTTTTTTTAATCTTAATTTATTCCTAAAAAACACTTTTTAAACTAGTGTCATTTCCACGGTCTCTGAAAGCCGCATCATGTCGGACATAAAACTATTAAACATCACCTTGGAGAGAACTTAAGGGGAAAGAAACGTGCAAAAATTTTAGCCCATGAAAACATTGAGAACGCTAAACTTTTCCCGCCACGAAGACACCACCAAAAAGAGACGACGAGAAACTGAAAAGAAGTCGGCCAACTTTGGCCGAATGACTTCTAATGCTGCATATTCAAACTTCCAGGATGGGAAAGCGTTGCCACGGCGACAGCATGGGCCTAGCAGCTAGCGTCCCGTAACGAGCAAGTAAACGCAAACCTTTATTACCGGCCGAGTCGTGTCGAAAAACTAGCTCAGTCGGTCTACTTTCCAACTCCTCCGCGAGGAAAGTTAGTGTGCCCGCAGATGTTTCCAGCAAGCGTGTCTGCTTGTCGCTTGGCGACCAGGAAACATTCTGGGAAAGTCTGCCGATGAAATGTCAGTGGATGAAATGATTCGGCAAGACTGCCAATTGCAACTGAGTTCGTCTGCTGAAAAGATATCAAGTACTGGATAGGTTTTTTGATGTAATTTACTACTAGCAGGTTGGTGAAGAACTTTCAGCTTGCATTTCAGTCGAGTGTGATGAAAATTTGCAAGACATAGAGTAAGCTAAATATCATTATTGTTCTTAGAGTAGGAGGTGTTGGATTTGGTAACATTATTTGATTGACTTTTTGTCCTGAAAAGGACCGTGGTCGACGTTTCCGGACTCTTCACGACTGATCTTCAGGACTTCAGGATTTGCTTATCGCCTACATTTATTTTTATAACCCAGTCTCAATGCAACCTGACACGCTGCTGCCACCATCTTACATGTAAGTTGCTACCAAATCCCATCAGCAAACATATTTCCCGACCGCCCCAGAAACACGAGACAAATTCGATGTCTGCAAAAATACCGGCGTCACATCTGTCAAAAGTCGCAACAATTTCCCGGCATTTCCACAGCACACCCTCACCGCGCGTTGCCTTAAGGTTACCTACACATTCCCCCGATAGTCCATAGAGCCCAACAACAAAAACAACAACGACAACAACAACAGCAGCAGCAAAAAGCCAGTGCACCTGTCACATCCGAAGTGCTACACGCGAACCACCATCTTCGCAAAGCGGATGTCTGGTTCAAAGGTTCAGGTGCTTCCGCCATTTTCATCTCGGTAAACATGATATCATGCCGATTGCACATGGACAGGAGCAAGACGGAGACATCGTCTCGCCCATGCGACAGACTGCGATCGAAGTTGGCCGGTGTAGTGAACGAGAGAACGAGCGAAGAGAGAAAACACGAGGCGCGTGTCCTAAAGCGAAAGCGAGACGGAAAGAAAGGCCGCTATATATCCAAGAAGGATGGATTATAAAATGAGGTAACTACGTGATACGAATGGTAAGCAAAGCAACCCCTTATATTTAGTGTATGACGTAGTATCTACAGGGGTAAAGTAAACGTTTATACTCGTTTTATAAAGAGGAAATAATAGATTTCATTAAGCCGGAGTTAGACTTGATTAAATGGGTTCAGTGAATAACGCAAGATGTTTCCTTGTATTTGAACGTCATTGGAGGGATGATTGCTAATTGTTTGTCGGAGTAATTAGGTTTCGCCGGCGAGAAATTGAAGAAAACAATCTGCATCGGGTCATGAAATGAAGCGGAGATTTGTCGTAACATCTGCGTTTCACAGTCTGAGACGCGTGAAAGTGTTAACAGTTTTTGACGAGGGACGGGATACGTTGAAATAGATCGGAGTGGTGTGCGATTGCTTTTCGTGATTCTAAACACTGAGATGCGAATGAGTGATTGCTTATAGTCTGCTATAGTCACTTTAGAAGCAGGTAGGCGTTCTGAAATTTACTGAGACGCTGTTAGCTGAGCACACATTGATTCTGCGAGCCGGCTTCGCCAAATGTCGTCCCGTTTTTCCGACTCCCTCGCTGTTTGCACATAACTCGAAAGATCTAACTAAATTATTTAAGTTCCGAATTGACATAAAAGTTGGATCTGAGACTATTTTCGAAGTCGAAACGTAGAAATATTCATGTGATATGGTTACCAATTTCGAGTCCGTTCCAGGAATGCAAGTAGGGTGCAGGTAAAAGAACTAACGGTAAACATCTCCAAGTATTTGTAAACCTCTGACAGAATTCCGAATAGAGCTTCATATTTACTAAAGAATCAAGACCTGAACAATTAAGTTTTACTGTTCAAAATTTCTGTTTGTGTAAAGTTGCAGAATCGGAACCTTTGGATATTGATAGTGATTTATACAATTCTTAAATGGCAATTATTTATACCAAAAAATATTTCATAACTTTGAATAGCCCAACTAATTCTTTAAAAATCACATAGAAATGAATTACCTCCATCTGTATTAATATGCACACAAAAGAAACAGGTTCAAATATAAGTTAGGGTCGAATCTCAGTGTGTAAGCAATAAAAATAAAATAAAAAACCAATTAATATTGTAAACAAAAGCACCTCGTATTACAAATTGGCGGCCAACTATGGGCCCGCCACAAGTGCGTAGAACATAGCAGCACATCGTTAGCATTCGCACTACGCACTAATTCCGAATGAACATTCACGCACGACCGGCAACGCACAATCACGCAGACAGCTCCGCGACACGCGTACAACTACGCACCTCCAAATAGGCACTGTACACATCCGGTGAACCACACACACGAAACAGTTTGGCAACGCACACTCGCACACACTTACACAAACACAGAGAAGTCGGTGTATTTAGTCACGTGTCCGACCCACCCCTTAACACCCCCTCCCAACCCCCACGAGGGAGACACTTGTAAGTCAGAGTCGCGAGACAAGCTATGCACAACGAACAGCGACACTAGCGCTACGACTGGCCCGTGGCGCGGCGGCAGAGCGAAGCACTAGCGCTTGTCAGTCGACCAATTAAGTGTGCTAATTGTTGCGAAACTAGCGCTGACAACGCAATCAACGCATGATTAAACGTAGCGCGCAATTAACAGCCAGCCATGGTCGTGGAATTTTGAATTTTGGATTCGACGATATTTCGGGGGTTTCGGGCAGTTGTTTGTTGTATTGATTCGATGGTGGTGAAGGCAGATGATGCCTTTGGTGCAATGTTCAAGCGGACATCAGCTGTAGTACAACTTGCTTCAATTCATTTTGAATTTATATTTTTAAGAAAATAAATACATTTCTGACGTTGAATGTATTGGATTGTACTTTAATGTAGCAAGCGAAGAGAGTAATGCTAAACTTCAATTACACTTACTGCTGTAAAAAATCTTGTTTGTTTTTCCCGACGTTTCGTAAAGTTGTGCTGCCTGCTTCATCAACGGTCTAAACAATGACCTAAGCCTCCTCAAAAACCCCTACAAACCCTACAACCAATAGGTATGTACGTTGTTTTTTGATATTTTTGTTTTTGTTTTCATGACTGTCTAGTCGCGCCAGTTAAACACGAATCACCACCAATTTTAATGGGTTCTTAATAATATCTGTGTGCAAAGAAGTCTACTTGACAAATTACAGTCTCTCATTTTTATCATTGATATAAGATCTTCGTCACAAATGATCTTCGCGTGATCCGATTCCAATGCCGTGCGTCGTTTCAATGGCCCGCCGCAAGCATCCCAGCTCCACTAACGAGCAATTAGTATTTATCATCCGGCAATACAAATAAAGGTGTGTACTTGTAGCAGACGGTGCCCTCTGCAGCCTCCCACTGCTGCGCTAATACCGGTGCTATTAATTTGCACTCACACGCGAGTACGTAAGTAATTTGACAAACTGGACGGAAACGGAATATCAACATCCTCATTACAGCTTACCACGAGATGGTCTGGGAACCGTCGCGGCGTTCGTAAGCCCCATTTACTACCAAAGCACGATCTAGTAACGTTCATTGTACCTTTTCTTAAAAACAGACAATTTCGTCAGATAGAATCTGTCTTAGAACTTACTACACGTCGCTATTTGAATCATTTAAAAACTGTTAAATAAAGTCAACACCATTTATCAACTTTAGTGCATTGAGAATTTCATATTGACTTTATGATTGTACTTTCAATTTTTACGATTTTAAAAATAAAGTCGACACTGGAGTGTGCATTTGCTTACATTTATTTGCAACCCAGCCCGCCAGGTTCGCCACCAGCACGCTTTCAACCGATTTCAATGTGGGTTACCTTTTTTCTACAGCCTGGTAGACGTTTTCAGAAAAAGACCTATTGCAGTCAAAGAGAAATGAGTGCAAGACCGGCGTATGTTTTGATATCCCTTTCAACTCTTTGGTTGAAAAGGTTCACAAAAAAATTATTGGCTCTGCAATTTAACCAAGGATGATAAGAAAATCTCGAATCAATCTGGCTTTTCTCAGTGGGTATAAAGACTTCAATTGTCCCTGAATGGAAAGGTCTGTTGAAACTATGCAAGTATAAACCCTCAAATATATTATAATGTAAATAATATGTGAAACTACAGCAGTAGCATTGTTGAGATGGAGACAGCATCGTCAGCGCCACCTAGGCGGCGAGGGAGGATATTAAAGCACCACAGCCATCTAGGTACTAATTAAAACAAAGTTATTTACGTCATCCTACGTAAATTTAGTAGGACTGATGCTCAATCTCATCTGACAGTTAATATTTAAAAACAATTCTTTGCAGTTGATAACTGCATTTGTTTACTTAAACTTGCAACTTTTCCGCCAGGTTCGCCACCAGCGCTTTGTCGGCCATTTCCCCGAGAGTTTCCCATTTAGTAAATTAATATATAAATAAATATATATAAATATATATACATTTATATATATATGGCCGCCATGACACCGTCGGTCTGTCATTCCCAGCACTGTCTCCTGGAGTGGAGGATACGCGTGTCCGGTGGCGCTACCCTCGGAGAAACACCGTCCAAGTCACGGCACACGAATCGGTTGCTCTGCGGAACGTGCACTGCGTACCGGATCGCTCCGGGCAGTGTGTCCGGCCATGACGTCACTGGTTGCACTGTGATACGCTGGGCACGATGCAAAAACGGTCAGGGAAGCTTAGATTTATCGGTGAATGCGTTTTTACTTTTTTTTATGTATCTATTTTTTTATAACGAATCTGATATTAGAGGTAGTTGGTTTTACATTAAGATATTGCTTCATGCAGATATTCTTAGAAGGACCAGGGTTCACGGTCAGATAGTTTGATATCTCAATTATTTCCATGTTTTTGATGGAACAAAGATCGCTGTCATCGGGAAGACGAGTAACTTCTTTAAATAATTTCTTAACTCCTGGTTTAAAAGTCGAAAACCCAACAAATTTAACTTTAGAAAGATAAATCGAGTCCCATGCTCCATCCATTCATGACTCTGTACCACTTCCTTAGACCATTTAGAATTTGCTAAGAAAAGTATAAAATTGACATCGCCTCAATCTCATTTACCTCATTTATAATTTAAGAAGAAGAAAATTCCAGAAAACTGTTGCTGAAAATTCAGAGCAGCAGCCTTGGAGAACGTTCAGTCGCGGCTGTTACTATCCAAGAAAAACCTTTGGGTGCTTTGGGTATCAATTTGTCAATTATATCCGCTCAAAGCTAGAAAATAATACACTGAAAAGTTGTGGTTTCCTTGCATGAGATAGAGTTGCGGTGTCACAGACCTTAAATGTGGATTATTAAACTATTTCTTTTAATATCATGAAATATAATATATTCACATGGGTCTACACACTGAAATACTTCAAAGGGCCCCTAAGGGTACCTGCAATCATCATATTCCCATTGACAACCGATTCCCTAATCATATCACCTCGCTAAGCACGACGCCTAGTACCATCCACGTTACTCACACGGCAGGTTAGACATCTGTCAGCCTCCATCTGTCACTTTAATCTGTCACGTCGCACGCATTCTATTGGTCGGCCACTTGGCGACGAAACTCCGGCGATTAGCAGCCAAGAATGTGACGTCGGCTGCACGGCTTGGTGGAGTCCACGAGCTCAGAACTAACAACTGAGAACTTACGATTTGACGGACAGTCTCGGCCGGTTAGACCGGGACTGGGGCACACGAAACTAAGCTGCTTGGATGACCGGGATTAGGAGCGGGGGTGGGTCAATATTGGGGTAACGGAGGGAGGGATGGAGTGCCGAGAAATTTGATTAAGTGTCTTAGAGAGTCTTCAAAAGAATTTGTGATATTTTTGAGAAAAAAAGTAGTTTTTCAAACGTCAACGCGAAAATTGCTGTCGGTATAAAAGTGTGAGCGTCTTTTGTGTTTATTTTTGATGTTTAGCTTTTTTTTAAAGCTCTAGACATCAAATTTGTCTGTAAAAAGTAGACGGATTTTTATTATCTCTGATGGAAGACCTTAAAATAAGATGCGCCAAGGTCCTTTAGTCCATGGCCAAAATAGTTAAATCGGTTTTTACGAAAATTGAATGTTGGTATATTTTGACTCCGAGACATATATTTGCAGATGTTATTCAGCCTCATTTGAATGATCATTTATAGAAATCCCAACGCCGAGTCCTCTGCGTATAATATAACGTGCTGACTCATGAGTGGTCAAGAAAAAACCGAAAGCGTTCCACAAACGACCAGTAAAATCTACAGGCATAAAAGACCAGATTGAAAACGTCAAAATATTACTATTCCTTTTTACGATCGTCCATTCTGCCCGCCCATATAATGACCAAAATACTAGAAGGCGTTTCTCAAACAGCGACGCCTGAAAGGTGCGGAAAAAACCCGAGCAATTGAAACAAAGTGCACGTTTACTTTTATATAAACTCGCGGCATAAATAGCTGCACGCCACGTAGTGCGTACACGCACACGCATGACCTCCCGAACGCATAACGCATTCACAAACGCTTAGTACAAACAAGTGAAGAGGAAAGCTCCACCGCCACCATTACACCTTCACCGCACTGTCTAAACCTCTCATCCCTAACTCACACGCTGTCAAAACCCCTTGAATACTTCACAGCCTTCTAAATAATCCAGACGCTTAGACGAAACAACGGACTACACACATTTTCTTGCTGGTCTCGGCCATCAAGGCGGCGGTGGAAAGATGGACGTTACGCAACACATAGAGTGTGCACAAAGCTTTCCGCCAAATTTTCATCGCCGAAACGGTATTTCTGAACATAGACAAGCTTAGCGTTGGCCGCCTGGTGAACTTGTTAACCTTATCACGCAGAATGCTTGTGCGAAACGTGGACCGCAAGCCATCTACGCCGGTGGGATTCGGTTTTGCCGACGTTGCCGCGCTTGTTTCTGCTGTGAACTGTGATAAATGAAAATTTTGTCGAACAATTGCGCACGAACATCGATTCAATAATATTGTATACAATTTGCGATGGAGCCTGAGTTTTTTTTTGGCCGGTAATTTACTGCTATTGTTAGGAACTACCTCGCAGTTTGGCGTGTCATGGTTTTGGGATGCATCAATTTTCCGTTTGCCTCATTGAAGCGCTACTACCTGTACTGATGTTACAGCTGTGAACGTCAGGTTTTGTCCGCTTTTTGTGCTCGATGGAAATTTAACCCAGTTTTGTAACACCAACAATTATGTTACGGTTTACTGTTATGGTGTCCAAAACATTTAATTGAAAAGGAAATAAGCGATATGTTTTCCAGTCAGGGAATTTGTTGAAAATTGAACGAACCTAATACGCTTATGTGTGGCTTTATAGTCATAACCATAATCCCTATGATGAAGAATGACAACCGAAACAGAAATATCATAATCTGCATTGCCGTAAATTTTGTTAAATCAACTTTAATACAAATAGTACCTACACCAAGCTTTTACCTATAAGGTATACACACTGTAAAGTAGTGTCGGACAAAAATATGAACTGCCATTTGTAATTCTGGTTCACCGCAGTATTTTCAAATAAAGTAAAAGCATCGTATCGATTTCAGAGTCTTTTACCCACGGCTTCAATCGCACTCATTGAACTTTGCTCTATTTTTCATTCAAAATTACTTTTTTTTTTTCAGAGAATACGTTTGCCCGGAGCGTTGATCAAACAAATGACGTTCGGTGTCCCATCGAGGTGGCGGTGAACGAGAGGGCGCGTTTATTAACGCTCGGGGAGGCCTTGGAGCCACGGAGCTACAGTTTAGGCGGCGGTGTGTTTCAGATTGCAATATCGAAGCGACCGTGAGCAAAAAACAAACGAATCTATTCACGCTTCGGCCATGGGTCAGGCAAGCAAATGTGTCAAAGTTTTTGTACATATAATTTTTTAGAAATGTCTAAAGGCACAGTGATCGACCATAGTATTGGATCAACATCGAATCCCTTTTATACATGTCAATTATACCTGCCCTTCGAAGTTATTTGAATTTATCTAGATTTATTATAATACCTTCACATTTCATATTTGAAATCAAAATTGATTTTTGATGAAGAATATTACACTCCACACAATCTGAAACACGTAGGTATTAATGAAAGTATTGTAAGAATGTTGGCTCTGTTGCTCAAAGTTTGAACTCGAGAAATGTTGATTTGCTGAAGTTTAGAAATGAATTTTCAAACGGACCGAGAAAGAAAATACGTCACGATAAAAGAAAAACTCTAAAAATCCTCGCTTTTCTGTCTAAAAGATCACTTTTAAGTTTTAACTTCTGCAAACATCAAAAAATTGAGCGTTTGTGTCGAGATACGCAAGCGACCACTCAGGCTCCTTAATCCATGTGTAGGTATAGAGACTTTTCTATCAGCCCTTATCTGTATTTCCCTGAAACATGATATCCTTGTCTTTGATGTAGCCGGTGTTAGTGATAACAATATTGTTCAAAGAGTTTAGAAAAGCCTGGTTTTATCACGTCCCTTTTTTTTCAGCGATTCAAAATAAAATTGACCAAAGTTTAAATTTCAGTGAGGTTCGATTTTTGCCCAAAAAACCTTTGAAAGTTTGGCTGTGTGATATTTTTTGTAAAGGTATTGATTGTCTTTTTACAGTAATATGTTACGCCCGAGGAGCATTATTATTTGCAATCTCATCGCGCATCATGCTCGTATACAATGACTAGCTTTGACTGAAATCACAAAAGTGTGATAGCATATTATAGTAAGTAGCGAGAAATGAAGCCATCTTCGAATGCCTTTTTATCAATGACGGAAAAATCTTTGCCCGGAAACATTTTTTCGCAAGAAAAACCCTCTGAAAGCGGCTCGCATGGCACAAAGACATAATTACCCATTAGATTCTGCGACCGGCAAAAGAAACCAGTAACTTTTCCCTGCACCGCCCAAAAACTCCCCCCAGTGAAAACCGAGCTGATCAAAGATATTTCTCTCCTTTTCTCGTCCGTCTCAACGTGAAAAAAGCATCTCTCTTTTAAGCGCGAAGAGTCGCGAGCCCTAACCGAGTTGTAAAAACATCCCCCGGTCCCCGCCCAAGCCACCCCTCTGCGCGGGGAGCGGCGGGGACAGGGGAGGTGGGGGAGCCTATAAGTTATTAAATGAATCAACGCGAAAGCCGAGGGTTCAGAAGCAGCAAGCGATACCTCTTTATTTTAACTCTTTTCTTCCCACACCCCCCTCTGGGCATCGACAGTCTTGCAAACTACATCTACAAAAATATTGATTGCAGGGAGTTGCAGGAAGCATAGCTCTGCACATAGAGATCTAGAGAGTCTTGTCTAGTTTGTCTAGGCGGGCATGCTGGCAACTTACGTATCAATAAGTAAATAGAACTAACACAGAAATTGATTTCAGCGCGCTAAATTGAGATAATATACAAAAACATGGCACACATTTTTGACAATTCGAATGATTTTCTCATTTTCAACTTATTTACCTCATGATTTATGCATTTGTCCGGTGGAGTTTCATAGTAACAGCCAATCAGATGAGGTATTACTCATCATAATTTGGACTTTCCTCAGATCTCATACTCAGTCACAGAATAAATATTAACTTCGGAGTGAAATATAATACGAATCGATCCTGAGGTTCGACTCCTTGTCCAGAGATTTTGGTGAAACACTTGAATAAAAAAATATCAAACAAAAGCTTTCATCAGTTGTCAACGACGATACCTACTAGTGAAACGGGCTGGTAACGACACATTGATCAAAAAACACGGATGAAAGACACCTATAACGCAGTGTCGGTTATTCTAACCAAGTCCAAACCCGGCCTGACTTCTAGACCACAGCTCATGAGATCTCTATTGCTCACCACAATTGGAAATCTTCCAGGACCGCCGGTGGGCAATCCCCAGAAAACGAGGCAACCAACTCCACTAGAGATGCACTATTTTTCTTTGAAGGTGTATTCGTTCGCGAGTGCATCTACAAGCAGTCTTTGTGTGCAGACTTCTCGGGGAGATCTTAGACCCAAGTGCATGTTACTTAACATGAGAAATAAAATTCTCAAGATAAGAAAAGAAAACCTCCTTTTGCGAATATAAAGAGCACTCTGACTTGCCTAGCACATATCCTCGACAATGGACTTGCGAAAATATTATGAGAGAGAATGCACTTGGATTATTTTTGGATATAATTTTCCCTGGGCTGGTTTTTCCGGCAAGGGATGCTGGGACAAGTACGTCCTGAGATCTTGTCTCCGTGCTCGAGTGAATTCCTACTCACGTTCTCGAGGAGACGGCAGTGGTTCATCACGCCTGCAATAATAAGGAAATACATTTTGTTAGGCAAGCATTGCGGGAACGGGATTGTAAAAAAACAGGCACAAATATATTTTTTGTTTGTCATGGGATTGCTATATGTTTTGAAGTCTTGTTCACGCATTAAAATCACATCCTATATCCGGAAGAAATTATATTACCATTGCTGCCGAAAATATGCATAATTTGACCCAAAAGGAAAAAAATCAGTCTGCCAAAATGAAATAACCCGAATTTTTCTGTGTGATGTTAAAAATATCTTCAAAAGACATACGAAGGATGAAACATTTAACGGAAACTTTGAGACCACTTTAGAGATATATAAAATCAGACTTTCTACAGCGTGTAAGTACTCAGAGGAATATGTTCAAACATGGTTTCGTTTTCAGCATCTATTAAAGTAAAGACACTTTGCGGAAAATAGTTACTGACTGGTTTCATTAGTTTGTGGACAGTTTTGAAACTATGTTTGTTTTCAATAAATTGTACAACCAGAAACAACCGGCGTCTGATACACCTTCAATAGGTAACCACACAGGTGATCCGTCTAAATTTCCTAGCTAATTTCCTTGTTGACATTGCTGTAAGCATTGGCAGACACAATATATTCTTCGTCCTGAAAAGAGGGATGGAGTGTCTGCTCCTTCATGAAAAATGATGCAAGATGCAGCCAAACTCCACAGACTCTCAGATACTATGTCTTCTTCCCAAACTAGACCAAAAAGCTTTTGTGTAGGTAATCAGCGTAAATCCGCCGGGGTACGCGCAATGTACTTTGAAAACTGTTACACAGAACTCCATATAGCATTTTAAACTATTTATATATAAGTTCACCAAACCAAAAGTGCATCTCTAAGATTACGGTCCTACTACTTTTGTGTCACTCTGACGTCTCGGCAGACGGTTGACGGTGGTAAACTACTCTGACGGTCGACAACGTCGCTAGGGAATTTCAAAATAAGCCGGAAAATGTAGTTTCCCCTTCAAAAACAAAGTGCATGAAGCTAACAAGACCACAGAAACTATAAGTGAACTTGCTGACTGTGTTTTACTAGTAACTTCGCTCGACTGCTGGCATTTGTGACGTCGATTTGGTCGGCTGTCCGTCACATTTTCTTGACCCCGTTGGCTTTGTATGATGGCCGGCGGCAGTCGCTTTTCTCTCCGAGATGTAACTTGATAAATGTCTTGCGCAGAAATATGCTTGGAAACTTTTTCCCGTCACGTTACATGCTTTATGTGATTTTGCATAAGTTTTGTGCGCGTGGTTTCGCGAAAGTTTTTTTGTATTTGAAAATAGCAAATCAAACGCCGTTTCGAGTTATACGAAGTTGGTTTTTTGGCTGCGAATAAAGATTGAAGCCGTCCATGTTGCAAGCGTTCGCCCTCGAAACTACGTCAAACATTTAACCGACTGCGTATTAGGAATTTTCAATGCGGTTTTCTCCTTTTTTCTGACGGAAAATTCGCTATACAGTCATCGATTTTCTACAATGATTCAAGAGAATTTGGAAAATTTAGCTCCGCTCTCAAAATTAACCACAAAAACGAAGTGTATCCTACCTTATATGAACGTCTTCAATAATCTTGAACAAATCAAATCACATTTCACTTTCTACCACGATTCCCTTTTCTAAAGCAAGCTCCAATTTAATAAATACTTTTATGTGGAATATTTCTGTATAGCACTCATTTATATCGCTGATCAATGCAAGAAATCCATTAAATGAAGGGAGGCGAAAACTTCCAATTTCAATTCAGAATCCACTCTCTTTCGCCTTCCCTTTACCCGAGGCTTCTAAAAGAAAATCACTTAACTTTCATTTTCCGTTGGTTTACTTCCTCTCTCGCCTGTCGACTCGATTGTCGAGGAGGCGATGATGCCGAAAGCTCACGAAAGGATTCGTGGACAACCGAACTCTAAAAATCACCCTTAGCTAAGAACTAAGAAGCACTAACATCTCGGTAAGGTTCGAAAATTATTGAAATCAAATATGCGAATGTTTAAGCTAATAATCGTAGCAGCGTAGCAACACTAGCAACAGCAGTGACACCGGTGTTTGCTGGCATTAGGCAAGGCATATATTAATGCCAAAAATTGTAGCAGCGTAGCAACACTAGCAACAGCAGTGACACCGGTGTTTGCTAGCATTAGGCAAGGCACATAGTAATGCCAACAATCGTAGCAGCGTAGCGACACTAGCAACAGCAGTGACACCGGTGTTTGCTGGCATTAGGCAAGGCACATAGTAATGCCAACAATCGTAGCAGCGTGGCAACACTAGCAACAGCAGTGACACCGGTGTTTGCTGGCATTAGGCAAGGCACATAGTAATGCCAACAATCGTAGCAGCGTAGCTCCACTAGCAGCCCAGTGACACCGGTGTTTGCTGGCATTAGGCAAGGCACAAAGTAATGCCAACAATCGTAGCAGCGTAGCGACACTAGCAGCAGCAGTGACACCGGTGTTTGCTGGCAATAGGCAAGGCACATAGTAATGCCAACAATCGTAGCAGCGTAGCAACACTAGCAGCCCAGTGACACCGGTGTTTGCTGGCATTAGGCAAGGCACATAGTTATGCCAACAATCGTAGCAGCGTAGCAACACTAGCAACAGCAGTGACACCGGTGTTTGCTGGCATTAGGCAAGGCACATAGTAATGCCAAAAATCGTAGCAGCGTGGCAACACTAGCAGCCCAGTGACACCGGTGTTTGCTGGCATTAGGCAAGGCACATAGTAATGCCAACAATTGTAGCAGCGTAGCAACACTAGCAGCAGCAGTGACACCGGTGTTTGCTGGCATTAGGCAAGGCACAAAGTAATGCCAACAATCGTAGCAGCGTAGCGAAACTAGCAGCAGCAGGGACACCGGTGTTTGCTGGCATTAGGCAAGGCACATAGTAATGCCAACAATCGTAGCAGCGTAGCAACACTAGCAGCAGCAGTGACACCGGTGTTTGCTGGCATTAGGCAAGGCACATAGTAATGCCAACAATTGTAGCAGCGTAGCAACACTAGCAGCAGCAGTGACACCGGTGTTTGCTGGCATTAGGCAAGGCACAAAGTAATGCCAACAATCGTAGCAGCGTAGCGACACTAGCAGCAGCAGGGACACCGGTGTTTGCTGGCATTAGGCAAGGCACATAGTAATGCCAACAATCGTAGCAGCGTAGCAACACTAGCAGCAGCAGCGACACCGGTGTTTGCTTGTATAAAATACGGCAAAAAAGGCTACTTAATGTATTGGTGAGCGATCAATGACTAAATAAATTAGCATATTTATGGCTCTTAAAATTTTGCTAGCACGTGATTTTCGTTGTCAGATGCGAAGATAAAAAGAGTAATTTCTTATCAAACCTTAAACAGCTTGCATTTATACTTAATAAAGGTTATTCTTATGGATAAATGTGATATCGAGGACACAATTCCCCTTTAAGAAAGGTCGGCCTGTCGTAAAAAACAATATCCCATAAAAATCACAATAAAATTTCAACAAGCTGTTATTGTTGAGTCATTTAAGCTCAGTGAGTTACTGTTGGAAATGTTGAAGCGGGGTCGGGGCAAGGAATAATTTGGTCGAAGTGGGTCGTTAAACTGCTCCGAGGCTGATGCGAAATTGACGCGATCAGCAATGGTTAGAACTAGAACAATATCTTCGTGGAGCATATGATTGCTCTAGCGAAATCGGCAAATAAAAATGTTTCAGCAATTTCATACAGCCAAAAGCATTTACTAAATTAAACAAGTAAGGTTCTTGCAAATTTATGTATCCGTACTATGTCAAAAAGTTTACATCTTACATAAAATTGATATTCCTTTGTTTGGCACTAATGCTCAATCTCAAGGGTGAAATGACAGTTGACATAGCAAGAGAGTATATATTCAGGTTAAACCTGCACTTGCTTACTTAAACTTCATCCTGTTCCGCCAGGTTCGCCACCAGCGCCTTGTCGCCGGATACCGTCAAGAGTTTCCTAGATTATTAACCCTGCTGTCACGTGACAAAATAACGACGTCAGCACCCCCTAGGAGCACAACTCGGGACCATCGCCGACGACTTCTCAAGGAGACGCGCGTGCTCCAAAAATAACTATTCAACAAGTGTACACCACTCCTAGTTCCGGATCCGGCTCTAATTAGCCTCGCCGTGCCACGTCACGCCTCCCCCTCCCCACCCTACCCCCCCCCCATCCCCACAGTCGCGCAACTGTCAAGCGCTCCCTGCCAACTGCGGGGGGCAAAAACTCCCCAGAAGTCTCGTCGAGTCGCGCTCGTTGAGCCAGGTCGGGCCACTTGGGGGGAATTTTTGAGAGGTTGTACATGCGTCCAGTAATTGGGACTATTTTCACTGCACCAAGATCGGTGTAGCTGAAACTTGGGGGGGGGGGGAGGAGGAATGAGGTCGGGTGGTGTTTTCAAGATGTTGTGGAAATATGAATTGGCTGCGAAGTTGGAATCATGGACGTCTCGTGTTTCCGAACTTTGCGATTTGTATACAAATTCTGACTAGATACAACTTTTTATTTTATTTTTATATCGTTTCAAATATTGTATGTCTACCCTGTTTGCAACGTGTATTCGCATTTGGGTTCGAGTCACACTAACTTTTCTTTTGGTTTTGCTTGTTGTTATTAAAACATCATCAAGTCAATTGCATTAATTGAAAGATATTTTAACAATAGTTTTAATTATAATGAGTGTGTCTCTTCAAATTCTCTGACAAGCGAGCTTTTCTTTTAAGCTCAAATGGTTCATTTCATTGACTATGATTAATTTAACTTATTCGGGTTGATTATGTTTTGCTGAAGGAAAATAATGGAAACAAGGGGAGCAATTATTCGAATTCATAAATGGATAGCCAGAGAAATAAAACTGCGAGAAGAGCCGTGGCTATTTTGAGCAATAAGACACAGCTCTGCCATTTGAACAGAGACCACAGGTCAAAGATTCGTAAAGAACGTCGTCAAACTAAGGCATACCATCTTGAAAGTCTCAAAGGGTTCCTTAAGAAATACTAGCCATTTTGAGGTGAAAATTTTGGAATTATGTAACTTGTCTTAAGTCAGCGACAAAAAACCTGCCGGGTGGAATAATCAAATTTATTTCAATCCGTGTTAAGGCTACGGCTGTTGACCCAAGCCTAACTCTGCCCAGCTCCTGACAGCGACATCTGAACACCTCCAGCCTGTCAGGCCCAAGTTGGAAGAGATTCTGTCCACGCGGCCATCAATCACCCGACGCCCAATCTTCGATGCTCCACTGATCGAGTTCGCTGTTTGAAACACGGACGCTGGATCCGATACACGTCCTGATCAGACATGCCATTTTGATTGACACCGTGTTACAGACATTTTATCGGGGAAGGTTGTGCGGTGAAATGATTTTGCTAAATCGGTTTGCAGTACAGTCTCCGATTAAATTCGCTCCTAACTACACCAATTCCATTCATTCCAAGTTCTATCAAAATTATGTAAAGATACCCACTCGGTAAAGCCGGGTAGAGCAATTTGGGTTTTGATTGACCAATCTTGCTTTGTTATTTTGCAGAGAACTGGTAGTACGTCCAGTGGGTATCTGACGTCAGTTTTCTTTGAGTATAGAATAGGTCTATTCACGGAATGTTCAGCCGTTAAGTGTCTTAAATAGCTAAGTTTGAATATGGGAATGACAGCGTTAGGTTTTTTACTAGTGAAAACGGAAAGACTACGCGACAGGAAATTTTTGAAACCCTTTCAATACTTGACAAGCCGCTGGGTGTCCAAGAAATTATGGCTAGTCTGATTTTCGTTTAAAAGTGTTGACTTGCACCAAAATTAGGTCTTAACGTCCTATTGTATTATGGTTAAAAAATTAATATGGGTCATTACAGTCACATGCCAGTACCTATAGTAGGAAAAGTGAAAAAAAAAAACTCCCATCTTCTCAACAATTCCATCCAATTTTCTCATTATAATCATTAATAACCGAACGCGTTAGTAAGACTCGCAGAAGTGTAAGCAGCCAATGAGTGCATATGACAGTGCATTACGACAGCATCATTAGTCATTAACGACCTCGCAGATGACACTTTGCGAATGACGTCATATATCATAGTCAACGATGGCTAATGGTCATCTGCCAATGGTACCTGTCCACTTCCCAAGACCGTGTCCTCAGCGCACGATGCCAGATCGAAGGAGAGCACACCTGGTCTCAGCTTGCTTGACAGGTGCAAAAGTTCACCTGGTGATTTGTTGGTGATCTATAGGTGAAGTCTTTGGTGGCTTGACATTGAGCGTGTTCGATAATAAGTATTTCTGTTATCAGAAAAACTATTTAGCTGGTTTTTGAATGTTTAATCCCAAAACTCGTACTTTTCCAAACGTTTTGCAAAGCTGTGCTGCCTGCTTTATCAAGGGTCTAAATTTGAGTAGGAAATCGAGTTTTCCTCGACTAGAAAAAGACATGAGTCTAAAAGAAAGTTAGTATTTTTGTTGTTCTTAGAAATGTTATATCGATTCCTAAATCCGTAGTCGAAAGCAGATCTTCTGCCGTGCTAGCAACGATTTTGCAACGATAAACAGCAACTTAAGTTAACCCATATTTATTTTATGAAAGTTCTTGTTTCACAGCTATTATTAGACGATTTCAATCAATGAATATTTTATTTGTGAAAGTTTTTAGAAAAACAAATACTTTTTGACAAGTTTCCAAACACCAATGACAATTGCACTCTAAGTTAGCATATGAAGTTGTTTTAATTTTAATTATTCGCAATTAAACACTGATTTCCGCATAGAACACAGTCACACAATTCCCGCATTGCCGCAGCCCCCAAAATAATCCATTATCATTTAACTATACATGACATAAAACAATTTCCCAGCCCTCTGTACTCTTAATTTCCATCAATTACCACTCTGCATCAACCGTCCACGGTCACATTACACCAAATCCCCAATCAGATTACATTGCCCCCGTCATCCCCTAACCAAAACCACCCGCTTTTCCGCTCACTTTCCCCGATCAAAGGAGGCAGCGCCCTAGAACCCGACGACTCGGTTCGTCCTCGGTTTTGATTGCATTTCCAACGGATTCCCCGCGGGCTGCTCGATAATAAACATACCTTATTATCCCCCAAGTACCACGCCGACGGGCAAACAGTGTAGCCAACATGACGAGTCCACTTAGCTCGAAACATCCTGGACGCCAACGTGTCCACAAACGCAGCCATTGAGTCAGCAATGGTCCACATGAGGAGCCGAATTTATAGAAAGAGATGGCTAAACTCCAGAAGAAAACTCATAACCGCAGTGAAAAACTATCCGTTGCTTCAGTTTTCTTCCTAACTAGAGGATAACTTTTTAACTGTACAATGTAATACCGGGCCTAAGATTTATAATTACACTCCCTCCCCTCATTACACATTATCCTCCACATTATCTAATTTATATTCTAAAATATGTATCCATTCGACGATATCATTAATGGAACCAATGAAAATAAATCATTACACTGATGTGTTCAAAAATTTGAGCGCAAATTTGTTAAGGCACTTCTCGCAACCTAAGATAAAAGCGCATCAATAAGAGAATTCATAGAGATTTTCTTACGCAAAGCGAGACGCCCGGAACGCTAAAAAGCACTCGCTTCTTTCAAGAACTTGAGCACGTTTTATTGAAAAAATTCGCTTTCAATAACTCATTTAAATAGTTTTTTTATGATAACGTATTTCCACAATTTTGCATTAAATTACATAGTACAATGGGAGTTTTAGGACTGAAGTTCTTTCAGCGTGAGACCCTTTTACTAAGCGATTGACGATTTATTTGATTCGCTGCATATTTTGCAACGAAAAGCGGCAAAAAACCCCCCCCCCCACACACACATAGCTGATTGTGGAAATGTCCCTATTAGCGATCCGCGTGATCGTCCAGATCGACTTCAATCAGCATTGCAATGCGCGATGGAAACCAGGTTTTACTGCACAGCGATCCGATATCGCGACGAACCAGATGCACGCCGCGTTTTCAAATCCCTGCAGGCATCCGGTCAAGCGGGACGAACATTCACTCCCCACACCCTCGATGCTTTAAATGTTCTCGCCGGACAATGTGAAATCAGTGGACTCGCTGAAATATTCCGACTTTCGAGCGAGGCGTTTGTTGAGCTACGTTAGGTCACAGTGCTCGTTGGCAGCGCTTTGAGGTCCGTGTCGGTAAATCAACACATTTTATTACTGTTAGTGTGTCTGAAAAATTCATTATGTATTATTCTGTCCTTCTTGAAATAAAGATACGATTACTTCTTTATTTTAATTCCTTTTTCTAGTAGAAGTAATATCTCCAATAATTTGTGTCTGTCTGAAATTGAGACTTGGGTCGGTTTTGCAATGTCTAGTCAAGCGGCTAACCTCCAGATAAAAACCCATCTCCATGGTGATAACCTATTTGTTTCTTCTATTTTCTTCCTTACTGGAATAGAATTATTTAACTGTTGATGGTGGCCCTTAGCCTCTAGTTGGTTACCGAGGGCTGCCTAAACTTAGCTACACCACCAGAGCAAGCTTCCAGCTCTATAGCTACCACAGATGTAGTAACTCTTGGTACCTTGAATTTTGACTATCCGTAGGGTCGCACTAATTACAATGCGGGTAAATATGGTGACCCAAGATGGTGATTAAACTCATACATACACTTGTGTGCCACTTACCAAAACAGTGCCAAAATAAAAATAAATAACATATTAATGAGATCCGAGAAGCATTAGAAAACATAATACCGAGATGCCCATCATCTTGCAGCTACAGGCAGACACCCGTTCCACACAGGGATGTAGAGACACTGCACAAGATTATCGCTACACCTTCAACTGAGCGTGAGACCTACTACATCGAGCCGGCCAACCACGAGCATTGATTTACCGCACACATAATTTACCAGCAATGCACCATCCGACAACAATGTCTTGCACGGAATATCAACGGCAACATGCCCGTCAGCAGCAATTAGACTCTGTGCAACAATGAAGTCGTAACTAGGCGCAATTACGGTGAATCTGGGTGTGGATTTGCAGGTGAATTCACACACACACACCCACCCACGCCGAACAATCGATGACGGAATGGCTTGCCATACGTCACCGAGTGTTACAACAACAACAGCGAGGTGTCGTCACTGATATTAACCTGTAACGCCCTGAAATATAAATCAAGTAAGATGTTTGTTATGAGTTATCGGTTGGGTTTGGGCATGTTTTAGGTGTTCGATGAATTATTGCTGTTTATTAGGATTGATAAGGGCGTGATAAACGTTTGTGTGGCAGGTATGGTGGGGTTTGGTGATCATTTTGGGGGTTGGCAGGTGTGGTTTATCGCGTTTGAGGATGAGCGAAATCGAAAAGTAAGCTGGGATGTCCGTCTGTCCGGAGGTAATTACTGGAGATAGCTTATTTTAATTTTAAAAGAAAACTTTCAAATCTTTTAAGTGTAGTCCGCATTGGAATTCATTTGAAATTAATTTCAATTGTAGAAAATCTCCTAGAACCTTGATATATTATATTAAGCGCCCCAAACAGAATATTAATTCTCAACGAGTTTTTCACATTAATTAATGAAATTAGTATTCAAACAATTTGTCAATGAATGATATCTTTCAATAAATTTAAGTGAATTTGACGTTTTCTTGCTGCTGAGGAGAAAATGGCGTGGCGAGAATCGAAAATGCATCTTGGATTTGTCTCACCTGTTTGAACCTCGAAGCCGAGCGAACTTCAACAACAATCGATAGTGTGAAACGATTTCTTGTAAGATCATAGAGGAAAATATAGGAACACAGATGATTCTTGTGCAAAATCAAAATTTTCACTCTGTCTCGTACTATTTTATGCAAATCAAAAGAAATATATACGGACACAGAAAATTCATAGAATTCTGCTAAAATGATTCCGCGTTTCAATATCATTGTCACACATTTACAAAAAATACGTTTTACAAATGTTTGTATGTTTTTACTCAGAAAATCACATTTTGAGACCAATAAATTTTGATAAATCGCTATCCCAAAACTAACATCCACCCCTAAGTGTCCCAAACCCAACTCCAACCCAAAGCCCACCAATCAAAATCCCTGGAAAATAAAGCAACTCTATTTCCGTCCAGTTCGACGAACTAACCCACCGGACGCAGCATCTCTAATGACAGTGTCCCCGTAGAATCTACCTAACAACGCGACGACGGCGACAGCGACAGCGACAGCGACAGCGACAGCGACAGCGACAGCGACAGCGACAGCGACAGCGTTGCTGCTATGCGAGGCTTGCCTGCAAACTGTCACCCCGAAACAAGATTGATCGAGCTTCGTGAGGTGTCCTTATCATGCTACCGATCCTCGCCCCTCTATCTTGACCTTTCACCTCTCCCCAGAGGCGATAGTCGACCGTAATCTGTTTACCTAATACACATCCGAGCGAGGTATATCAATGTCCGGGAAAATTCGGAGCGGAGAAAAATGAAGTGGGACCTTTATTGGAAGTGTCATGCCGGGGAGATGGACGGGAATTTGGCAGGGAATTTTTGAATGTGTTTTTTTTTTGGTTGTTGGATATTCTAGTGGCAATTTGTTATGTGAGTTAGGTTGAGTGATGAGATGTTTTGATATGGGTGAGTGATGAGGGGTGTTGGGCAGGGGCTTGATTAGGTGGCTGCTGGAATTTGGCCGATAAATGCATGAGTTGATTAGATTTTTGACCGTGCTAATGGTGAACTGTGTGTAGAACTTGGTGGGATTTATTGTGGATATTGATTCGTCGAAAATTGACAAGGTCAAGGGAATTTCCTCATAAACTAATGCTTTGTAAGACACTTGATGTCATGATGATATACCTGGGCTGTGCCACACCTCAAAAAACAATATTCAATAAAGTTTTTTGCCAAGACATTGCGGTTAAAACTTTTTGCTCGGATTCTCGAAGAGAAATAACTTTAGGAAAGAAATCTAGCCGAGAGGCGCGGTCACTCGCGGAGACCGCAGTCTCGAATCGAATTTGTCCGGAGTGAAAAATCCCTTCAAGGGACGTCGTGTCAAAGTTTGCTGATGAAAAATGTCACCACTCTCAATAATACTTCATGCAAATCGGTTTTCTCGCTCCGTGTCTATGTATGTTTGTGTGTGTGAGTCGGTGTTTTTTTTGCCAAATACAAGTTCCAGTTTTCAAACTCAAACTGTTTTCATTTTTCTGTGAGAAAATGAAAGATATTGAAAGGTGACGTCTGTAAAATTTCCGTCAGGAAAATGCTTAGAAAGTAGCGTGGATCTGTGTGATAAATCTGTTCAGAGTGAAGGGAGAAAAAAGTCGAACGTTATTTTGCTTCGTAAGAAGAAGTAACCTCAATAATTTTTAAATAGCAAAAAACTGTAAAAACTACCTGTTGTTAATGGAATTCACGTGCGGTTATCAAATTATTGTAACGAGGTCTAAAAAGATACAGATTCTCGTACAAAGATCCCGCAAAGCCGCTTGTTTCAGACTCGGAAAAATTCAAGAAAACTAAATGTCAAAATTCTTATGGCCGGTGTTACAATGCCCAGTAAACTTCTTGCTCAAAACTCAACTCCATAGTGACAACACATCGGTTGTTTCTGGCTTCTTCCTGACAGAAAGATTAAAGAAAGATGTAACTGGACACACAGTAAAACTAGCATTAAGTCTGCTAGCTGACCAACATATAGGAAAAGGCAAAGAGCGTTACATAATTGCATCATACTCTGTGTTTCACACTCGTCATCTTGAACACATAAAAATGACAAAGAATAAGGCAGCCAAATAATTTTTAATGAAGCAACACATGAACTTATTTTTAGTAAGACTCTATTCAATAATGTCCCGCAATCCTTGAGAGTACAGTCATAACAAAAAGTTTTGAATATGTATATGATCCAGCTTCCACGGTACAAATCCGACGTCGCTACGCACACTACTATTTCCCTTTCCTTTCTATTCACCAGCGGAACAGTCTGCCCCTTCATCAGTTTCACAATCTACCAGATGCCAAGAATAAGAACAACGACATCACACTAAATAACATCACATAAGACAATTGCATAGACCTACGTCTCTTTGACGTCTAGTTAATCTTATAGTCTATTGTTTGACCAACAGAGTCAAGTTTCCTGAAGCTGCATAATATTAAAATGATCTGCTTGCTACGAGCAAGCGATCAAGCATTTTCCAGTCACGAAATTAATTGTAGAGATAATTAACAGTTATAAGCGGCGAAGCAGCGAAAAAAGGCCACTTACCATCACGTGTGTGAGGTCCGATTCTAAATCAGGTAATCCGAATCTATTTAGGATTATTGCCGAACGCAAGGTAGATTAGCGGCGCTACGTGCTTTTCCGGCCGCAAAATGGCGGCGTGGGGTTGTGCGATGGTTGGTGAGGGGGAAGGGAAAGTGCGTGGGAAAGTGCGTGAGTGTGTTTACGTGTCGTCACGGCGTCCGCTACCCGCTAAGCCGTGAGTGTAGCGACGGATTTTTCTGCTAAATCGGCACAAGAGGATTTCGGGATTCGCGAGCGCGGATCGACGAATCATTCGGTCCGATGCGAACTATTCAGTTCGGATTCGTTGTTTGAACAATGCTCGTTGTGAAGACGAGATTAATCCATGTTTTATGCATGCGACCTGGTGCTAAATTTGTGTTTTACTTAATTTTCTCAGCATTGGTTAAATGAGTTAGCTCTCAAAAACAAAACAAAAAAATGCCTTGAAAACTGATTGTTTTGTTACTTAAATAAATGTTGAATGTATGTGCTGAAAATTAATGAAAAGTTGAAAAGCATCGCGATATTGAGTGTAATTCAATGTTGCTATGTAATAGTCCTGAACTAAACTTCCACTTTAGCACAGAGTTTACAGATGACAGTGTGATATAACGCCAGTCCATCTCTGACAAAGCATTCTATTGGACCAAACAGCATTCAATGCTCTCTCTATACAAACATTAATCTGCGCGCAACTTTGCGCCTGCAATGAACTCAATAGACATCCCCAAACCCGGCAGGAGTCACCTAGGCCGCTATTCTAAACCCCTTTTACGCAATAATTAGGATGAGGGACCCGCTTATGTGTGCCGTCTCCGAGTTATACCTACACACGAACTGTAAAGCTCGGCTCGTCATCAGCTAAGCATGCTAAATCAGTGGCGAACTCAACTTGTTAATAGGAACTGAATGTATTAATCTCATCAAGTGATAACCTGAATCAAAACTTGAGCGTGCCATGGCTGAACAATGGCGCTGAGCAAGTAAAGAAGCAGACCTAAAACACTACCTAGAGGAACGCCTTTATATTCTCAGCAGCCAACTGGCAGTGTGTCTCACTGCCAGTTGGCATTGCTTGGACTTTGTTTATAGATTGTATACTACATGTGATGTTGAGTGTAATAATTAATAAGATATTTATTTTAAAGGTGAAACCCAAGCCAAATACAAGCCACATCCATGTGAATATTGGATTCAAAAAACTGCGTACAAAACCATTCATTTTCTTCTGCCAATTGTAAAAGATCGAGTCAGTGCATGAAGAAAATTGCGTGCACCACTGCAGCACGTAAGTGGATTTAAGCCCAGTTATTCAGTGGCTTGTTAATTATTAATATGGCGTCTCATTGGCAGTGGTCTTGGTAATTAAAAAAAAACTAACGGGCTGTTACTGAAAAATCATGGTCCTTGGAGTTGAATTAGACTACAAAAAGAAGAAATTTGGAAAAAAAAAGTTCATCGTGGTGTAGTCAACATTTTTAGCAAAATCTGGCCTGCCATCTAGTTTTCATGACCTTAAAAAAAAAAAAAAAAAATTTGGTGAAAGTATCAGATGTGATTGTAAATTTGTATCAACAATACACCATTGCATGTGGTATCCGAAGTTAGATCCCAGGTTACAGGGCCCTTTAACAACCAACCTCGGTTCAAAAACCAGTTTAAGACACGCTCAACCTTCAACGCATATGCACACCTAGCGTTTCCCTAGTTATACATCACACATGGGTTTCGTTCATCCAACTAACTGGGTAGAGGGCGTAGGTCGTATCACACATCACACAGAATGCTACATACCATCGCCCGCCGCCGTCGCCGTCGGGCCAAATTTTCCACGCTTCGCAGAACCGAGTCTAATTAATTTCCCTCGATGAACCTGCCGCAAGATCCAGACGCCAACAACTGTGCGCCGAATCCGCTGCTAGTCATCCCCTAAATCATCCCCTATGATCGAGGCGTCGCGTCGACAGAGCAATGCGACTGGTGGAGGATAGAGCTGTCAGCCAGGTAAAACTCGGGGGTGTGCATTGAACTTTATTCGATGTGGGTGTTACGACCTTTGGCTGTTTGCGAGGAAGTGAAACTGTGAATCTTTGGCGTTTAGAATGTTTGATCGCGTTGTTTATCGTGTAGCAGAGTGTTTCTCAAGCTTGCTGCTGGTGGATGGGCGTTGCACTTTCCTCAGTCTCTTGAGATAAAGGTCACAGGAGCAGTTGTTGCGATGGAATCAAGTTCTAGCTTCAGTTAAGATATTGTAAAACTGACCCTTTTGACTAACTTTTCGTATGGTCACAAGTCTCATGAGCAAGTCATAGGATTTTTTTTTTAATATCGGCCGTAAAATTTTGTCAGTTTTGTGGTTGTTCAAGGGCTGTACACTAACTATTTATTTGTAGTTTATGTCTTCACGTTCATGCTCTGATTTGAGAAGATAGTTAATTTCCTAAAATCGGAGCAGATCTCCATAAATCAGAGCATGACCTTGAACACATCAACCAACGAGTCTGGAAATCACCACCGATTCAACTATTTGCTATGAAAGTCATTTTATTCAATTTTTATAAGAGAAAGTGATGGTGAAAAGCCAGCATTCTACATCACTTTCAAATGGTGTAAGCATTGATTGCAAGATTATAGTAGAGGATGTATAAGTTCCAATCAAGTTGGTCGCTGCCATTGAGAAGATGGTACGCACTTCAGAGCATCAAAAAATTCAAATCCTACCATATTATAAAATGAAAGTTTCAATCTGATAGTGGCTACAAGTTAGGTAGCTAAGCCAGGGAATTGGGAAATGAATTTAGAACATAATTCGCAAGTCCTGATCGAGATCTTGCGGCCACGGGCCAATGTTTACTTTTCAATTGACCTCGGAAACTTGCGTAGGCAACACGTAACTCGCAACTCGCAACTCTCAACTCGGTTTCGCCCGACAAGTTGTTATTTAGTTTCGACCGGTTCAAGTCGGAATCGGTGCGCGGAGTGGGCGTCGAAATAATTAAACAAGTCGCGATGATGATAGACTTCGGAGGAAGACGTCGATTCGAATCTGCAGACTCGGGGTGGAAGAGAAGATGAATATCTATCTATCAGTTATTGATGGTGGAGGGCTCCTTTAGTGACTTTCATAGTAATTTTTGACAAATTTTCCAGTTTGGTGGAAAGCTAAGAAAAAGATTTTCGAATAACTTTGTTTATTTTACCAACGTGCTGTCAATTTTTTAACTAGAAAAAAAATTACAGCATTATTGAAAATATTTTCGAGTCTCTGAAATGAACGAACTCATCTTATAACAGAAACAATAACACGAAAATGATATCATGATTAAGAAACAAATAAAATAAATGGAGAAGTATCAACTAAACATGTTTTGAACCAAACTCAATTATGTGTTGCATGCGGTAGATGTTAAGTAAAGGATTATTTAGTTTCTATTTATTCTGAACATGTGACATTCAACAGACAATAAACAACTAGAATTAGGTGCCCACTAAACTCGTTGTCAAAAGAGTGGTAAATGAATTGTAAAATTGGTCCAGGGAACGGAAACGATGAGCCTGGATCGGTGTTGGTGTAGAACGAGTTTACTGGCGGATTGAAATAATATCGCGCTTCTAGCACATGCTATAGTTGGGGGTGAGCTAAATTCAATATCAATCACACGCAATCTAACGAGAAGACCGACGAAACTGAAACACTGATTCGATAAAGATCGCCGAGCAAAAAAAATGTAACTTCTCGCAGCTTTGTTCGTAGAAACATCCCCTACACGTTTCTTAGCTCGTTTCACCAATTTCCCCCACAAGTTATTACGAAGAATCGCTGGAAATTTCCTGATCCCCGTGTTTGCAAATTTCTGCACTAATGAAATACCACCAACCGCTGGCTTCCATAAACCTAAGCTAAGTCACACTACTTCATGTTTATTGAAGAAACTAGGGGCTCTGCCCCTGCGGCCTCCGGCCGCCAACCCGCCCGGCGTGCTTTGGGGCTTCGCCCCAAAGCACCATCTGCTCGGAGCCCCTTTGCAGGGGGCTTCGCCCCCTGTCGGTTTTATTTGTTTCTTGAGTTAATTTGTTTTTTGGAAATTGGTCTTTGACCCTTCTGCCACGCCTGCCAAACACTTCATGTTTACCTACATATACACTGCTCAAATGCGAACTTATGGGTACTACTAATGATGGCAATATATTTTCGTGACTCAGGTACACAGAGGTCCACCATCAGTTGGTGACCCAGGAAAGGATAGTTTTCATGTGATGCCGCACATGCTGCTTCTAAGTCTTCCTTTCCTGACCCCACCCAACCTCCCAACCCAACCGTGTTGTATGCTTCCTGATGCCTTTCCTGCCTTTCGAGCGTAGTTTTATGCCACTCCCCCTCCCCCCCCCCCCAACTAATCCTACAATTCCTCAACCCACCCAACTTCCCAACCTGCCTCTGCGTATTATTTTTAAAGCAAAAACATTGACTTTAGGACAGATGGGTTTTAGTGCATGTAATGCTTAGGACATTTTTTTCCCGTTTTCCTTTCCTGACCCAAACCAACCTCCCAACCCAACCGTGTTGTTTGTTTCCTGATGCCTTTCCTGCCTTTCGTGCGTTTTTTTTGCTACTCCCCTTGCCCAACAATTAGTGCCTTTCTGCATGTTCTCTGCCCGCCTGTTCATTGTTGGGTGTTGCTTAAAGGAGGGGGGTTTCATTTCGTGACACAGATACACCGATGTCCACCATCGCTTGGTGTCGCCACAGCATGAGTTTTCACGTGCCGCTGCACGTGTTTCTTCTATGTTTTCCTTTCCTGCCCCAAAGTAACCTCCCAACCATGATTTTGCAGATTTTCCCATCCCCCTCCCTCACCCCTCCACTAATCCTACCTTTCCTGACCCAACCCAACTTCCCAACCTTCCTCTGCGTAGAGCCCCCTTGCAGGGGGCTTCGCCCCCTGTAGGTTTTATTTGTTTCTTGTGTTGATTTGTTTTTCGGTAATTGGTATTTGACCCTTCTGCCACGCTTACCTAACACTTTGTGTTTACCTTCATATACACTGCTCAAATGCGAACTTTAAAGTAATACTAATGATGGCTATATATTTTCATGACTCTGGTACACATGCGTCCTCCATCAGTAGTTGATCCAAGAAAAGCGAGTGGTGTGGTGTCGCCGAAGCATGAGTTCTCACGTGCCGCTACACGTGTTTCTTCTATGACTTCCTTTCATGACCCAAACTAACCTCCCAACCATGGTTTTGCAGAGTTCCCCCCCCCCACCCCCCCCCCCCCCACCCACCACTAATCCTACCTTTCCTGACCCAACCCAACTTCCCAACCTTCCTCTGCGTAGGGCCCCCTTGCAGGGGGCTTCGCCCCCTGTAGGTGATATTTGTTTCTTGTGTTGATTTGTTTTCCGGTAATTAGTCTTTGACCCTTCTGCCACGCTTACCTAACACTTCGTGTTTATCTACATATTCACTGCTCAAATGCGAACTTATGGGTACTACTAATGATGGCTATATGTTTTCGTGACTCAGGTACACAGACGTCCACCATCAATTGGTTCAGGAATGGTTTTGCAGAATTCCTCACCCCCCCCCCCCCCCCCACCCCCACCACCCTCCAAAATCCTACCTTTCCTGACCCAACCCAACTTCAAGCCAGAGGCGATGAATTGCTTCGAATTTTGTCTCGAAGTTGGACGAATTTCGGCCGCGTGAACCCCAATCAAGCCCTTTCGAGCCCTATCAAAGCCCTATCAAGCCCTGCTCAAATCGCTGCCTAAATATTGCAGCGCGCAAGTCCCCAGTGGCACGAACACAACGCAACTTGACCCAAGCGTTTTCATCGCGTTTTCGCAATTTCTATAAAGAATTACGCGGAGCCAAATTTAAGGATTTTAGTTAAGGTGGATGATGATTGAAGGTTGATGTTTACTATGTTTGCTGTGTGTTTGCTGCTTTTCGCGAACCAACGCGAAATTGGTGTCGTAACGCGCAAAGTTGACCAATGTTCGCGAACTCTCGATACCGACGCCTTACGAAAACAAATCACAATATCGTCAGTAATTTTCAGATTCATTTTTAGTTTCAATTAAAGGTGCTCGAAAATAAACTCAATGTGTATGATCAGTTGCGTAATCACGGGACTTCCCCGAAATGCGGCTGGCTGTAGCGAGCCCCCTCTCTCCACGATGTTTTATATGCACTTGGTGGGGCCATGTGTTTTTGGACAAAGTACTTCAAAAACAGACCACAGCGCTCATCTAGCTGTCAGCGTTGAACGCAACGAAATAAGTTTAAGAAATTCATACATTTGACGGGAAATAATGTCAATATGAGCGCAATTTTACCATGCTACCAACGGACATGCACTTTTCAATATCTTCCAAAATGCCCACACCGCAAGTCGGGAGTTTTTGCGAAAAGACCCCCCCACCCCCACCAAAAAAGGGCCCAATTTCCTGGCTAATTTTAAGGCGTGGATTTGTAATAAAAATAGATGCTCAAATTTGGTGGTTGAACCCCCCCCCCCCCCCCCCCCCCCCCCCCCCCCCCCCCCAAAAAAAGGGCCCATTTCGGCCAAACCATAGCGAGACCCCATAAGTGAGGTGTAGAATGTTGGATCGAGTTCGATTTCAAAGTTTCATATTGATAGGAGCGTAATTGCTAAGTGTAGAGTCGCATGTTTTTGTTTTTGGAAAAAGACCCCCTCTAAGAGGGCCCAATTTTGGGCTGGCGGGTTTAAAGTTATAGGTTTGAATTAAAAATGAACACTTTTACACGGGTACAAATTTTCAATTCTATGTGTCCAAATTTGACGGGTAAACCCCCCCAAAAAAGGGCCCATTTTGGTCAGACCGAAGCGAGACCCCAGCAGTGACTTGTAGAATGTGTGATCGAGTGCGTTTCCAGAATTTCATAAAGTTAGGAAAATAACTGCCAAGTGTAATCGCAAGTGTAATCGCAAGTGTAATCGCTTTGGGGCTTCGCCCCAAAGCACCATCTGCTCGGAGCCCCTTTGCAGGGGGCTTCGCCCCCTGTCGGTTTTATTTGTTTCTTGAGTTAATTTGTTTTTTGGAAATTGGTCTTTGACCCTTCTGCCACGCCTGCCAAACACTTCATGTTTACCTACATATACACTGCTCAAATGCGAACTTATGGGTACTACTAATGATGGCAATATATTTTCGTGACTCAGGTACACAGAGGTCCACCATCAGTTGGTGACCCAGGAAAGGATAGTTTTCATGTGATGCCGCACATGCTGCTTCTAAGTCTTCCTTTCCTGACCCCACCCAACCTCCCAACCCAACCGTGTTGTATGCTTCCTGATGCCTTTCCTGCCTTTCGAGCGTAGTTTTATGCCACTCCCCCTCCCCCCCCCCCCAACTAATCCTACAATTCCTCAACCCACCCAACTTCCCAACCTGCCTCTGCGTATTATTTTTAAAGCAAAAACATTGACTTTAGGACAGATGGGTTTTAGTGCATGTAATGCTTAGGACATTTTTTTCCCGTTTTCCTTTCCTGACCCAAACCAACCTCCCAACCCAACCGTGTTGTTTGTTTCCTGATGCCTTTCCTGCCTTTCGTGCGTTTTTTTTGCTACTCCCCTTGCCCAACAATTAGTGCCTTTCTGCATGTTCTCTGCCCGCCTGTTCATTGTTGGGTGTTGCTTAAAGGAGGGGGGTTTCATTTCGTGACACAGATACACCGATGTCCACCATCGCTTGGTGTCGCCACAGCATGAGTTTTCACGTGCCGCTGCACGTGTTTCTTCTATGTTTTCCTTTCCTGCCCCAAAGTAACCTCCCAACCATGATTTTGCAGATTTTCCCATCCCCCTCCCTCACCCCTCCACTAATCCTACCTTTCCTGACCCAACCCAACTTCCCAACCTTCCTCTGCGTAGAGCCCCCTTGCAGGGGGCTTCGCCCCCTGTAGGTTTTATTTGTTTCTTGTGTTGATTTGTTTTTCGGTAATTGGTATTTGACCCTTCTGCCACGCTTACCTAACACTTTGTGTTTACCTTCATATACACTGCTCAAATGCGAACTTTAAAGTAATACTAATGATGGCTATATATTTTCATGACTCTGGTACACATGCGTCCTCCATCAGTAGTTGATCCAAGAAAAGCGAGTGGTGTGGTGTCGCCGAAGCATGAGTTCTCACGTGCCGCTACACGTGTTTCTTCTATGACTTCCTTTCATGACCCAAACTAACCTCCCAACCATGGTTTTGCAGAGTTCCCCCCCCCCACCCCCCCCCCCCCCCACCCACCACTAATCCTACCTTTCCTGACCCAACCCAACTTCCCAACCTTCCTCTGCGTAGGGCCCCCTTGCAGGGGGCTTCGCCCCCTGTAGGTGATATTTGTTTCTTGTGTTGATTTGTTTTCCGGTAATTAGTCTTTGACCCTTCTGCCACGCTTACCTAACACTTCGTGTTTATCTACATATTCACTGCTCAAATGCGAACTTATGGGTACTACTAATGATGGCTATATGTTTTCGTGACTCAGGTACACAGACGTCCACCATCAATTGGTTCAGGAATGGTTTTGCAGAATTCCTCACCCCCCCCCCCCCCCCCCACCCCCACCACCCTCCAAAATCCTACCTTTCCTGACCCAACCCAACTTCAAGCCAGAGGCGATGAATTGCTTCGAATTTTGTCTCGAAGTTGGACGAATTTCGGCCGCGTGAACCCCAATCAAGCCCTTTCGAGCCCTATCAAAGCCCTATCAAGCCCTGCTCAAATCGCTGCCTAAATATTGCAGCGCGCAAGTCCCCAGTGGCACGAACACAACGCAACTTGACCCAAGCGTTTTCATCGCGTTTTCGCAATTTCTATAAAGAATTACGCGGAGCCAAATTTAAGGATTTTAGTTAAGGTGGATGATGATTGAAGGTTGATGTTTACTATGTTTGCTGTGTGTTTGCTGCTTTTCGCGAACCAACGCGAAATTGGTGTCGTAACGCGCAAAGTTGACCAATGTTCGCGAACTCTCGATACCGACGCCTTACGAAAACAAATCACAATATCGTCAGTAATTTTCAGATTCATTTTTAGTTTCAATTAAAGGTGCTCGAAAATAAACTCAATGTGTATGATCAGTTGCGTAATCACGGGACTTCCCCGAAATGCGGCTGGCTGTAGCGAGCCCCCTCTCTCCACGATGTTTTATATGCACTTGGTGGGGCCATGTGTTTTTGGACAAAGTACTTCAAAAACAGACCACAGCGCTCATCTAGCTGTCAGCGTTGAACGCAACGAAATAAGTTTAAGAAATTCATACATTTGACGGGAAATAATGTCAATATGAGCGCAATTTTACCATGCTACCAACGGACATGCACTTTTCAATATCTTCCAAAATGCCCACACCGCAAGTCGGGAGTTTTTGCGAAAAGACCCCCCCACCCCCACCAAAAAAGGGCCCAATTTCCTGGCTAATTTTAAGGCGTGGATTTGTAATAAAAATAGATGCTCAAATTTGGTGGTTGAACCCCCCCCCCCCCCCCCCCCCCCCCCCCCCCCCCCCCCAAAAAAAGGGCCCATTTCGGCCAAACCATAGCGAGACCCCATAAGTGAGGTGTAGAATGTTGGATCGAGTTCGATTTCAAAGTTTCATATTGATAGGAGCGTAATTGCTAAGTGTAGAGTCGCATGTTTTTGTTTTTGGAAAAAGACCCCCTCTAAGAGGGCCCAATTTTGGGCTGGCGGGTTTAAAGTTATAGGTTTGAATTAAAAATGAACACTTTTACACGGGTACAAATTTTCAATTCTATGTGTCCAAATTTGACGGGTAAACCCCCCCAAAAAAGGGCCCATTTTGGTCAGACCGAAGCGAGACCCCAGCAGTGACTTGTAGAATGTGTGATCGAGTGCGTTTCCAGAATTTCATAAAGTTAGGAAAATAACTGCCAAGTGTAATCGCAAGTTTTTGTTTCTGCTAAATGACCCCCTCAAAAGGGCCCAATTTTGGGCTGGCTGATTTGAAAATTTTAATTTGAATTGAAAATGGTCGCTGCTACACGGGTATAAATTTTCAATCCTCCAAGTCCAAATTTGGTAGGTGAACCCCCCCAAAAAAGGGCCCATTTTGGTCAAACCGCAGCGAGACCCCCTCGTTGCACCCATTTACGGTGTATCGAGTGCGTTTCCAAAATTTCATAAGAATCGGATGGTAACTTTAGGCGTGCATAGACATGTCTGAAAGTGATGAAAACACACCGAACCACAGGGATAATATTAGTATAGGGATAATTTTGTATGTTTTACTACTGAATAGTGAATATCATACATTTTCTGGCCTGGCATAATATGTAATCAAACAATCCATTACTCTAGTCGCTGTAGCCAACATTACAAAATATGATGTCCAATGAAATAATTATTCTCCAGTTAGGAATAAAACAGAAGCAGCTGATAGGTTGTCACCTCGGAGATGAGTTCTTATCTGGAGATTAAATAGATCTTAATGTTACGTATCACATTGCCTCAGTAAGTGAAAGCTACCCCTGCTCAAGGGATGACCAAGATACTTGAAATTAGTATCTGAGACACACATTCAAGATACTTTTTCTTTAAAATTCTCTAAATGCACTGAGATTTTCAAGACAATACAGAGCATTCCAATCGGTGAAATTCCTTCACTAAGTGAAGGCATAAAAAACACATTTAAGAAGGGTTATGTCTAACATCGCTGTGCCTATGCTTCGCCAACTGGCGGTGAGACACAGTGAAGCAAGATTCACCGAGCATAATGAGGCCACGGAATGAAGGTATAAAGGTCCGTGTCTATATTATGAAAGCCAGTGTGCTTGTGCAGAACGTGGCTTGAGGGCAGAAATTTCTATGGATATACTTTGCGGTTACCGAGCTGGGTAAGCCACGATCGGGGTCCATGTAACCGTGGGTACCGGGCATGGAGCTTAATAATCTATAACTGAAATGTACCCACATGAAGATTTTCAACATGGCCACATGGTTTTGCTAATTGAATTAATTGTTGATGGATTCTTGATAATGAGATGGTGGAGGGTGGTGTTTGGTGTAGGGGGTACTTTGAATCAGGGTGCATGTTTGTTTTTGCGATCAAGAATGGTGGTGTGTTTATTGTTTCAAGTTTTTTTTATACGATATGACTGATCGTTCCGAAAATGTTCACTGCGTACACGTGTTAGCAGCTACAATCCTCGGTGAAGTCTCTTAGATATTCTCCCAGATTTCTTTATTTTATTGGATGAGCGAGCGAAGCGAGCGAAATCCTTCAATTTAACAACATAGGGGAAAGAAAAGCATTGGATTTTTTTTTTTTTTGTAACAAAAACGAGCAGCCCTACTTAAAGGTCACAGATCGATACGAAATTTGGCAAAAACGTTCGTGGTGACTCAGCGAGGTGCTGTATATGGTTTTTGAGCAAAATCTGTTCAGCCACTTTGTTTTTATGAGCAAAAAACCCGTTAATTTTTCAGTTTTTTGATACTAGCTTCGTAACCAATCAACCGATCCGCACCAAATTTGGATTGAATATATATGATAACAAGTTAAACGAATTGCCTAAGTTTCAGCTTCGTGCATGAAGTATTTTGGTAATCAGAAAAAAAAAATTACTTAATAATAAAAAAAAATACTTATCATTAAAGCACCGTTTTCAACAATATGATTGTCAAATGTTTTCCGTTTGGATTTCCTCAGGGAGATTACGGCTCGCTCATCCTGCAACGAGTGTAGGCTCTACTAATCGTTTACCTAGTTAATGATTAATAGGAACAGTATAAAGCTACTTCAAAACCTTACCTTACCTAAAATAACTTAACCTTACCTAACATAACTTAACCTACCATAAATAATCAACAAATTTTGAGCCAAATTTTAGAAACTCAATCTACTGCTCTCCCATGATACGATAACTTAATTTTAAAGAGATCTTTTACTTTTTGTTCACTGAAGGTTTTTTTATACTCTGTATATTTACGAAGATGAGTGAAATATAAAGATTCGAGCAATTTTATTACAAGTTGAAACTCATTTCCTATCACTGCAGAGCTAAAGCTTTTATATAAATCATCCCCCTTGAATGTAACCTTTAGAAAAGGTCTCCGACTATCATTATCGGTCACTTAAGCGATCAAATGCTCAAGAGAAATGTAGAATTACATTTACAACCCTTTCAGGACATTTTCTACATTTCATCCCGCCGCGCACATTGCGGTTTGGGTAACACACCGAAAGAACCCCGCGCCGAAAAAGTAATCATATTACACTTGAATACCCAGTTCAACGTACAACACACAGTCTTCATCCACGAAAGACATTAAAAAACGCATTTGCGAGAATATTAATTGGAATTTAAATTACTTTTGCATCGCACTTCGGGCAGACACAGTCGGCTCGTAGTTATTTTCAAAAGTACCTGGTGTTACGGGTTAGTGCGAGCTCAGGTCATTTGGAACAAACTCGATGTGACGCGGGAAATAATTGCTATACGGATCCATACCTCCTCCGTTCAAAACAAACTTCTTTAGAAACATTTTGCTCCTATTTTAGCGTTCTCATTCTTCTTACACAGTGCGTAGGTTACATCACAATAATTATTTACATTTTAGAAAAACTATGTAACTGGGTAATCAATGCTTAAGGCTGGTTCACAATCAACTTAGCAATAGACATAACTTAAAATAAGCAGTAACTTAAAAGTTTGACATATGGATCTCCATTAGACTGTCTACAACAAACATAAGGACTTAACTTAGACATGACTTAAACATAATGTTTGACCATGTCTAACTTTTAAGTTACTGCTAATTTTAAGTTATGTCTATTGCTGAGTTGATTGTGAACCAGCCTTTAGTCCCATAGCTTAACTTTGCGAAACATCGGGAAAAGTATTAGTTATGGGACTTAGAATTCAATACCCATTTACTAACGGGCCAAGATTAGGAAAAGGCATGAATCTTAAGAATCTCTAAGAATCTCTTATTATACCTATTTTACTGTGTTTACTGTTTTTTTCTTCGTGCCAAAAATCAAAACGGGACATTATTGAAATTTTAATAAAGCCTAGCTCTTGGGTTTGTAGAAATTACTTTATCAAATAGTCGAGAAGGAAACGGAAATCTTTCATTCCAATTAGTTCCACTTTCAGTGGCAAATCTCCAACTGTATATTTTAAATTCACAAATACCAGAGGTATTCGCTGTCATTAATTGACATGTCCATAAGCTCGCATTCAAACCACAACAAAACTTATTAATGATATCATTCACAACACAACTTCACGCCGTACAGCAGCACTAAATAGTTTAGCTAGTTGATGAACAAGTTTTAATTGGATCGGCTTATATCTGTGACACATCTAGATCCACTTTGTTCCACGCAAATTACACACTTGACTGGAATCTCTATTCCTCTCACTTAGAGCATTGCACCTCATCCAAGAAACTGCTCGTTAAGGATCAATCAATGACGATCTCCCGACGTGGCTTCAATTGGAACGGAGTCAGCGAGACGAATTTATTATCTGGCAAAGACGATTTAGTATGTTTTGACAGGATTAATTAAATTAAGTTTCAAGTTTGTCAAAATGAGAGAATAATATTGCCTTTTGAGATCCGAGTGTGCTATTATCTTACTTTTAATACCAAAGGCGAGTGTTAAATTTAGTGTCTTAATTGTTTGAGTTGTTAAATGAAAAAACAGGTATTATTGCAGTAGCTACAAGTTCCCTGTGATCTATCTGAAACAGCACAGTTAATTTTTAGGTAATAAAAATTATGGAAATTATATATTAAAGCATAAAAATTAAAATATGTTCACAAACCATTGAATTTAATTGATAGAAAATACATTTTTTCCTGATTTAGGGCGGGATTTGCAATGTCCTGTAAAATAGTTATCACTGAGTAAGTAAGAAGACAGAAGCAGCCGTCACTAAAGGTTGTCACCATGGAGGTGAGTTTATATCTGGAGGAAGCCACTTCACTGAACATTCTCATTTCAGCCCAATTAGTGGCGAGATTAGTGAACTATGTTGAATTCAAGAATGTTTATTGCTTATAATGTTAATAAAGGAACTTTCTTTTACATTGTAATGAATGTTGTTGTTTTATGTGACTGAATCTAATAAAAAACAATAATAAAATAAATCATATAATATTAATAAAAGATCATTTTGATTATGAGACAACGGATCAAACTTCTCAGAACCATGTCCACCACATCAACCGTCAACTGCAACTCCGTCAACTGTCCCCAGCAACAATCACAACATTTCAAGCAAATATTATAACCATGTTATTGTCCGTTGGCCAGTGCGAATGCAAACAGTATAAAGTTTCACTTTCCCGTCGATTCGGCGTCCACCGTGATTTTCCCGGCATTTTCCGGGGGAATTTCCCGGGCGTGCGCTCGCATATTTGCCGGCCGAGGGGCCTCGGAATCCGAGGAAGCTGCGCCTCATTGCACGCCGGGCATATTGGAAAATTTCCGTCACCGTGGCATACGTGCTGGACCGTTGAAATGGGTGGGTGGGGGGGGGGGGGGGGGTCGTGGGGAAGGGGATAGTGTATCAGAGGAGGATTTTTGAATTTTGTTTCCGCTTCCGCTGAAGATTTTTATAGTCCGGTTTGTCTGACAATGATGGCCTGGCATTGATCAATGATTGAAATGTGCCTTTTCATGGTGTCCATGTGTCTGGAATTCTTACTGTATCAAATATGAATGCAGAATACTGATTGATAAATACTATCAATCGTTAGAATATCAGTTAAATTTTTGCAGATTTGAAATGACAAAAGGAACAAAGCTTGTTCGTATAAAATGAGCACAGAATGGATTGATAGTTTCAATTGAAAACACCCATATTTTAGGCATCGCACGAATAAAATGTGCATATGAAATTAAAACCCAGTGAGACCAATAATACACAAGAAAATAAATGAGCGTACCTCCTAAATCAATCTCCGCTTATAAATCAACTGCAGAATAATGCTCGAATGGTCAGTAATAAAATACTAAACCCTACCCCTTTACGATTCTCCAACAAAGTTTATCGTCTACCTGCACTAAGCGAATTCAATGGCGGCGTACTGAACGGTTTTAAAATCGCTTGATTAACCCATAGTTATAAATAAAAGAGCTTTATCCAGCATCCATGATTGCCACCCATATCTCTCTCGACAATATTACGCGAGCAGCATTCAAGTTGAGCAACTCCCGGGGGCTAGTTTCTCCAATAGTTTCCCAATCTGAGTACCAACCCCCGGTGAACTCTAGCAGCAAGCAGGGTGCAGCCAGCAACAAAATGCACCCTGCTTTGCACGCGAACAGTAAATTAGTTCGCAAAGCAAAGCAAACCAAACGAAACAGACAAGCAACCCAGGAATTCAAGCAACTCGCATAGAATAATTTCCAGACAAAAGTTAATACGTTCAAGGAAAAATCGAAACGAAAAACACTCATCGTGAAAACTCGCGTTTTTCACACCGCGCTAAGAACAGTTTTCCGCGAAACTAAAATCGAAAAAAAGCGCAACCAACGCACCGAAAAGAAAATACACTTAACACATAAAAATATTCGAATCGTGTCCCCGCCGCCCCCGCCGCCCCCGCCGCCCTTGGACCGTCGCCAGCGCTCTCGGGTGAAAGCCGCTGCGCAGGCAAAAGCTGCAAGAATTTATGCCGTCGATGTTAAAAACGCCGGGCGCCGCGCGCGTAAGTTATTGACAACCCATCGACATTTCCCCCCCCCCCCCCCCCCCCCTCGCCACCCCCGCCCGCCCCACCGCCCCCGGCGACAGGGACAAGGACGCATGTTAGTGCAAGTGCAATACAACAATGTGGGTTGCGAGGATTAATATGTTGTGTTACTCGAAGGGTATTGGTGGCAATCGCACTAGTAACACGCCATGGCACCAGGGTGGCTCGCGGCAGGGTTGAGGGTGGTTGAGGGTGGTTAGTCTGTCGACGGGGTCGGCCGCCCCATTACCATAAAGTCAAAATCTCGCAAAACCCGCGTGTTCGGGTGGCGCATAGTTCAGGCAGCGCCGTTAGACTGAAATAGTAGTTTTTTTCTACTTTTCTTTTAGAGGGTGAAAATATTTTTAAAATATCTCTCCGTTTTTTGTTGCACTCTGAGTGTGCGTGGAGAAAATGGAATATATTTAGGCGCCGGCCGCGAATTCACGCGATTATCTGTGAGCTTTCGGCTTGCTTGACAAACGACTGTAGAGTTACAGTTTGAATTTTGGATCTAGGCGTTTGAGTCAAGGAAGGAAAAGATGGGAGCGGACAGTTTTCTTTGCCGAAATTTTGCTTCCTAGTCCAGCCGCCAACTAAATTATTAGCAGTCAATCAGTATCTCAAACAAGATCTTATCTCATCTTAAAGACAGACTTGTTGATATGACTTGTCCCTAACACAATCAGAGATGAGACCCGATGGAGCCCGATGGAGCCCGATGAGGCCCGATGGAGCCCGATGAGGCCCGATGAAGCCCGATGGAGCCCGCTGAGGCCAGGTAAAAGACAAACGCACACATGAAATACAACTCGAGCGGACTTTCCTGACAAACGGCGCAGATGAAAGTAAATGCGTATCAAATATCAGAGATATCAACGGCATGATTTTGCTTTGAACATTTCTGAAATGATATCACCGTCCGTACGATCCTAGTAAACGAAAGAGAATCGAAAAATGTAGAAAGAAAGAACATCAGAAAGAGAAGGGTTGGACGCGAAATGTATTTTAGGGGATAAACATAAAAGAAAATGGTCGAAAAGCCGAGTCCAAAATGAAGATTTTAAAAGGTAAATACTTATTTGAAAAAGAAACAGCGCTTGTGTTTGGAGCCCCCGGATGATCTGGCATAAAACTCCGCGTGGTCGTCGACGGCAAAGCCCATCCGACCTCACAAAAGAAGAAAATTATGCAAAACCGGTGATCCCGTTATCTATCCGAAAAGATGTAAACAAACCACAGAGTGGATGAGTTGAGCCTTCCGCGGCCGCTAAGTACGACGGGGATTTTACTGCTAGAAGGGATGGTAGACGGGATCAGAAAGCCCAGCGACGCCGGTCCACCACACGCTATATATAGACTGCATGCAGCAGCGTGGATGGGAGGAATATCGTTAGCATGCCGTGAGATGACATCAGATTCACATCTCGAGATGCTCGATGGTGGAAGTATTTGCTGGCGGAAAGCAGTGAAGAGGCTTCGAGCCAAGGACCATTGAATCGAATCATTACCCCTGGGGTGGTGCCGCCAGTGTTGGATAGGGGAGATCGTGTACAAACACTTCGCGACTGCTCAGGGGGTTGGGGGTGTGGGGTTTGGGGGATGGGCGAGAGACAATCCGAATATATTTCCATCATTTTCACCGGCGGCGGCGGCGGCGGCGGCGGTGGCGTTGGAGGAGTTGATAGAATGCATTATTGAGGTTTTTGCTCGGTGGAATAGTAATATCAATTTGACAGGCTAGACCAAAGAGCTATATGTTTATCACCCTGTGGACTAGATCTTCGACAGACGGTGTTTAGATATTGTTGGAGGTCGCGTCTCTTCATAATAATATTGATGCGCCTTTCTTTGTGGATTGGACCCTGGCGTTTGTGTTTTCTTTCAAGAAGATAGAGGCAGGGCATTTTTCAACGCTTTGAGGGATTATAAAAAATTGAGAGTTATATACTAGTTGTTTCAAAACTCATCAACTTACTTCGATTACGATATTACTTAAATAACCCCGCAATTTTGGCACTTAATGTTTTGGTTTTATACTTTTTCTTGTTTATTCTTGAAATTGGACGAATATGATATTGCCTAGAATAAATTCTACCTTCACTGTCCCTTTATTTGGCAAACAATGCACAACAAAAGTAATTTTATTTAAGTACCAGTCCCGTTCTTAGAATCGTTTTCCATCCATGTTTGTCATACTATCCACCAAAAGAAAATTAGATTTGTCTTATCGAAAAATGCCTCGTTAATCGAGAGAGTTGCTGGAAAATTGTTTACGGTTATATCTCTCTCTGATGTTGCCAAAAACGATTGCGATTTCAGCTGATCTCCGATATCAAAGAAGAAGCAATTTGCTTGTTTTCTTTGCGATATGCTTGAGCTTCTTCAGTTTGGATGGACAAACGCTGTCGAAAACGTTCCCTTTCTCAGCGCATAAAGATTCCCGAGCGAATTTCGCAAGAGAGAATTTAGCGAAACGTGTAACAACAACAAAAAAAGACCATTGATGTTGCCTTCCTCTTTTTGCCAATTTATAAAAGCGGAAAGTTTTAGGTAAGTTTACTGACTGACAGTTTCGAGCCGGGCAAAAAGGGCGAACAATTTGCGCAGAGTGCCGCGTGATTGTGAAGGTAATGCGATGCTATTTTCATCTGCACTTGGCTTTCACCGGAGCGCAGCTTCTCTGGTCTGTGATTGCCGGGTCGTCGGACAGTTGATCATTGTTGTTGCGTACACGGCTCAGTTGGGAAATGACACGGAATGAGATGTTCATTTTGATGTGTGCTCTAAGTTGAACTCTTTTCAGTTGCTGTTGCCGAGGTCTGTGTCGCTGGGTGGCTTGGTAATCATTAATCGAAACTTTTGGGATGCCATGATTCGAGCACTGAATGACCCACCCTAGAATGTGTATAGGTACATCTTAAAATTATTTCGTCCAGTCGGTCATATTCTTCTGTAAATAGTTGAGGTCAGTAAAACTAAAAGTTCAGAGCTATCGGCACTCTGTTCTTAGCAAATCATTTCTAAAATTGATTGAAAATGGCATTACTAATTTAAGATGTAAGCTAAGCAGCGAGGCAACAAAGATCGCTTGTCGTAAATATGAAGTTGAAACTACTTCTTAAGCAATTACTCAGCAAAAATCATAGAGTTTAAAGAACTCACAAGGAAATTCAGCTAGCGCAAAAATATTTTCAAGCTACGGACATCGTTTAATAATTTATTCAAATCTTAATTCTAACGAAAGATATTAGTTAGATCATCGATAATTCGTGAATTAGTTATAAGAGAAGCATCCGAGAAAAATATTGGCTTGAGTTTGTTACAAAATTACGTTGTAAATACTCGGGTAGAAAAAGATAATTAAATATTAATGGACAGATAGCCGAGTTCTATCAAAAAGATTTTAGTAGGTACTCTATAATGCAAATCGAAATTGCAAAGTGCATTTATATTTTAAAGTCATCTTATTTGTGCCTTGAACATTTTTGCAGCAGCTATTTATCTTAACCAAGGAAAACTGAGATAATGTTATGTAAAAGATCCGAACTTCTTTTCTGCTTTCTCAATTGCATAAATTTAGTGGGTAGCTACCAAAGTGGGCACAAGAAAGTGGGATATAGACAATATTTTTACCATTCCTCCAGCATCTGGGCTGAAGTGGCTGATGAAATGACTTCATGGCAACATGCAGTGACATTCAATTGATTCGTTGAGTTGTTATACTGTATACATCAAGTAAAAAAATTGGCAACTAAAAATTCATACATTTGTTTTTCTAAAACCCTACCCTGATCCATCGTCAAATCTTAACCTGAGACTCACTTCTAGCCCAGTAAACAATTCCCCCCATTCAAGAACCGCCCCCAAACTCAACAAGCATCATCTTTCATTACCTTCTCTACCGACCCAGCAGCGACCCAGTATAAAGTCCTCAACTCCCAGCCAACTATTTAATAAGCTGCCGCTCCGTGTTACTATCATACGATAGACCCCCGTTCGGAATCTACATGCAGCTTTCTAGAAAGTTGCTTGGCGCAAGATTTCACCAGGCAGCATCACATGTTGTTATCGATTCGACGCTTCGAATGGCGCCGCGGCGCCGAGATGACTTACGAGACGTCGACGACATTATCGAAACTTGCTCGCGAAACTGCGAGTTCGATTCACTGTAAGCTGACTTGATGCTGCAGGATGTTGTGGGGGATGATTCTGAAATGCACGATGCTTTCACTATTATTGCATATGAGGTGTTATCTGGAATTTGGCGGAGAGTGAACAGAAAATTCTGTACCACAACTAATAACCAGAGGAGAGCTGTAGGTGACCCACATTTTAACTCATCCACTTGGCACTTTTATGTACATTATAATATGTATTTGAAAGAATTGATCCACTTTTCAATGCCTGGAGATCAGTTTGGAAGTGGAACAGTTCCCAAATGAGCATTTTTTCGTATTTTTAATACAATACTTGTGTGGAAGAGATTGTATGTGGAGTAGTTTGTAATCCTGTTTGTAAAACATCTGGAGGATCAGTTATATTGTAAGACACATGAAAATCGACTACTAAAATGAAATAAAAAATCCTGGTGGAAAAGACGGAAAGTGTAGCAAAAAAAAATTAAATTAAATTAAATTTGGATCACATGAAGGTATCCCTGTTAGAAGAACAATTAATCTCCGCTTGTTTCTCGAAATCATGTTTCAAGGAATGTTATGAGCAAAATATAAATTTTTCTTGTATCAGAGTACCAGGTGCATTGTGCTTTTGATGCTCCCACCCCACCTTAACATCGAACAAAGAAAATGATAGCACAACTGGACGTTGATAAACTTGGAATTCGGCAATACGAGTGACCAATTTTCGGGTCTACGCCCCGTAATATTACTATCAAATAAAACTCCCACTCTTGTCTCTCTCACAACCCTTCAGAGAATGTAACCTCAATCCAAATAAAAAACCCGCCAAAAGTGAAATTTTATTTTCATATTCAACTGTCTATTTCTGGTGGATATTCAGTCAACTCCACCCAGCCTCGACAAATATATCCTCTGCTCGTATCTCCATATTCTAAGACACATCCCATCATGTGGAGATCGAATAAAGTACAACGCTTCATGCTGCTCTGACGTTCGCAGACCCGGTGGTGTATTTCTGATCCGCGAGGTCAATAAACCAGTCAGGTCAAGGCATGTCATGGAGGTTTCTCTACCCGATATTCTATTATTTGCCGCGGTATCAAATCCAGGGTTCGGGACAATCTTTTGGGATCGTGGCATCCCTTGGCGACGCAAGGGTCTTTGGGGTCGGTGGTGGGCGGACGTTGAACTTTTAGGGTGGTTGACAAATGTAATTTTTGGGGAGAAATGAGCTGATTGATGGGTGTAATGGGTGGAGTGCATAGAGACAAGTGTATTGAATTATCGGATGTACAGGGTTTGATTAATGGAAGATTTAAGGTTGATGGATAAATATTTTTTGTGTACACAGCTAAATGTTTAATTTAAAGTCTAAGATATTTAAGAAGAGTGGGTCAAGAAATCTCGGGCAATGTTGTAAGGCGTGATCATTTTTGCTGAAGTGACTCGATTGAGGCAAAATTTACAGAATTTTCAAAAGCTTAAAAAGGCTTGCAACACCACGCACCTTTCGCAAAATGAACGCACTAATCGAAAAACAATTTACTTTGGTACATGTTAATAATTATTTTGGATTATGTCACAATTTTCTGAACAAAGAAACTCAGGTGCAGACACCGATCAGTAGTTAATGATTTTTTTTTTATAAGTGATATGTTTTTTTAAGCATCCAAAGAGCAAATCCTGGCCTGTGACCATTTATCAATTGCTCGCTGTAGACACTTTGCTAATTTTTACATTCTTAAAAACAGGTTTTGGTAAATTTATGGAAAAAGTAAATTACAAAGTTCAATTGCATTTATTTCAGAGGTAATGAAACAAAAGTTTAAATCCGATGTAATCCGTGTTTGATCACTCAACTATAGAAAAATCCAAACTATAATTGAACTGACCAACCGATCCGATTAATATGGCTTAAAAGCTCCTTTTTACTGCAAAGACTTTTCAATCAAGACTCGGCAGCAGAACTATTTCTATGAAGGTACAGTAATCACAATCTATTCCCACAGTGCAAGGAAAATCTACCGAACGCACAGACCAATTACCAAATAATTGGCTCTCCCCGAGTAAATATTACTAACAAGAACCACTCTCTCTCCCCCCCCCCCTCTCTCTCTCTCTCTCTCTCTCTCTCTCTCTCTCTCTCCTTTTACATTCCTTTTTTATTTGAATCCCAAAAACCAAAAGCACAAAAAGCATCGCTTTTATATATCTCTTAACTTCATAACTACCCATTTTCCAATTCGCAATGTAGCTGGCTTCTCTCCTCCCAATCTTCTTTCTCCCTAGAGGTCTTAATACTTTCTTCCTTTTTTCTTTCGCTTCAATTTTCTCTGTACATTCCTTGCCAAAAACAAAGGAAACTGCACTCGAGTAAATTGCACGCGCTCCCAGCTTTACTGTGTGTACCCACGTAGGGTAGAAAGCTTTTTTGCAATGCCCGCTTATTGCAGAATGTTCGGTTAGCTATCGCGATACCAGAGAATTCCCGTCATACCCTCCCAAACAAGGGTAGTGAAAACGTGAACAAGCACTGCTTTGCGGTTATATAGCGTTGATAAAATACTTGCGATAAAGCGAAGGAAATGATGGTGATATTGAAAAGTAGAGTGAATACAGGAGAGCTGATCAGCAGACTTAAAATGTATCGATCAGCAGCCAGTGACGATATCTCCAGCAGCCCTGTGCCGGCCTAGCCTGGAGCAATTAACCTTGTAGCAATCTGCCCAGTGATATATTTGTAGTGGAGGAAAAGAAGGAGGGAGGTAGCAATCTCTGTGAGAGTTTGGAAGAGATGGCGAGATCCATAAGGATGCGTAAAAAACCATTTAGAACGAGCGAGATGGAGGAATGAACATCAGTCACGTGATAAGAGGAACAGAGATGCGATCTCTGTCGGGAGCAACCCTTAAAACGGGATGAATGTGGGGGAAAGCTATAGGCAGTGGGCCGCAGGCGGGGGCTAAGGCATTAGGTAATTGGAAACGCATTTCAATGGGTTTTGTGTACAATTGAAAATTTCATATTAATATAATTAATGGCATTCATTTTAAGTGATTATTTTTTTGTGATCCAATGTCTGGTTTTGTAAATTGTTGATTAAGTTTATTTTGTAATGTTGATTAAATAAAATAGGGAACGAGAGTAAAAATGTCTCATGCATTCATAAAAAAGTGTTCCAGATACAATTTAACATCGGTAGAAAAGTTGCGGGCGCGCGCAATTAGAATAGTCATCGTTAAAGAAGAAACATGCAAGTACTTATTATAAACCACCGGATAACACTGTGAAATTGTGTATTTCATCATTTCCGCCACATAATTAGACTAGATGAGCCGCACATTTGCATCTACAACCATGATATTTCTAGCCTTGACACTACATTTATTTGTCAAAATCCCCGCCCGACGTGTTAAAATATTTATCACCCGGACATTTATTAAAATTCGCCGCCAAACAGAACCAAAAATGTACTACAATTCAAAATTTTTTATGATTTAGATCGCTATAAAACAGGCATGAACGTCTATAAATTCGACATAACATCCCGTACGAAGTCCATAGCTTCAAACATGGCCATCGGGCAGACATTCTCTCTCGGCAACTTGCTCTGTTTCTCAGCTTTATGTGCGACGAACGCCGGAAAACAACTCCAGACATAAAAGTGTTTAAAAGCATCGTTACTTTTCTATACGGAACCTGGCACCTGGTGGTGACTGTGGAAGCCATGAGTCATTGTTTAGTCATGAAAACAGCCGGGCAATTAAAAGCTACTGACTGATCAAATGTAATTTCACTATCAACGGCAATCGCCGAGGGATTTTCAGAGGCGATATCGTTTATTGGCATAGGAAAAGTGAGAAGTTTGTACGGAAAAGGGCTGAGGTTAAAATTTATCACTGGATTGATAAAATATGTGTCGTTGTTGTCGATGAAGTTAAAATTTGACAATTTCTGGTGATGTTTCTTAATTTGGATGATCAATACCAAATTCCAGTGATCATCTCCGGTTAGAAATCAGTTTAAACCTATCTCAGACCACTGTTCTCATTGCTTATTATGTTTCTTATACAAAAAAAAATAATCAAAAACGTAAAACGTTCATTTTGGAGACGTTCGGGGCTTTCTTTGTGCCTTTCTTCGTGTGTAAAGTAATTGTAAAAATACTGTCGACTTTCAAACGTTTTTTTTTTAATCCTTTACAATTTTCTGAGACGGTGAAAACGGTTGAACTTGCACTTGAACTTGAACTTTGCAGTACACATTTCAACCTAAAATTTGTAATTCTTTCCGTGCAAAATCAATTTTTAGATGAACATTTTCATTCCCTGCAACTCAAGGCCAACTATTTCCAGGTATATAAACAGTTAACTTTGACCTTGAAACGAGTATATCCACCAGTTTATCCAGTGGCCAACTCAACCTCGGTGATAATCTGCGGATTATCAATGCATACATCTGATGCTCAGCGTCGGCGGCTGGAAATCATCCATAAAGGTTCTTATCAGAGCTTTAGTGGATTAGCGGACTTTGGTTCAGCGCAGAATGCTTGTAAACATTGCAGCTTAATCCGTCTCATCCGGAGCTTCAACAAAAGTATGTCAAATCAACACTTGTTTTTATTTTACTGTAAATGTCCACAGATTGTCCTCGAAATATGATTTGCTTACCAAACCTTCTTAAAAACAAGTAAAAATCAATTTAATCACGATCAAAACGTTTTGTTCAAATTTTACTTTTAGTATTTACGAAAAATGCTTATAAGCATTTACTACCATTTGACTATCAGGGGACACAATTTTTCGGTATCATAAAATTCTTGCATTGCTTTTAAATGTCATCATTATGCAAGCTTCCATAATTTATTTTCAGATCAAAGCTCCTTGTTGCTTTCCCAAAGTTGTTTTGCCCACGTCCGTACCCACGCAGTTAATAAGTACTCAAAGTCAAACAGTGCTTATGGTGATGATGATGAATGATATTAACAAAAATATTTCTAAATTAACCAGTCCCATTAAATACTTGTGAATCAAATTAACCCAAATTAACCATAACAATATCAAATTCTCAATTTTTTGACAACAGAGATATTTATTGTACAGCCCACCCTTGAATATATAGGCCCAATTTTGTGGTCAAGCCACAGCTCCTTAAATTTTATAGATCATTTCACTTGAAAGACACAATTTGAACAATTTTGAAAGTATCAAATTTTCCGGTTGAAACCAAATAGGTAAGCGATTAGTAGAGCCTACACTCGTTGCAGGATGAGCGAGCCGTAATCTCCCTGAGGAAATCCAAACGGAAAACATTTGACAATCATATTGTTGAAAACGGTGCTTTAATGATCAAGTATATTTTATTATTATTAAGTAATTTTATTTTTCTGATTAGCAAAATACTTCATGCACGAAGCTGAAACTTAGGCAATTCGTTTACCTTGTTATCATATATATTCAATCCAAATTTGGTGCGGATCGGTTAATTAGTTACGAAGCTAGTACCAAAAAACTGAAAAATTAACGGGTTTTTGCTCATAAAAACAAAGTGGCTGAATAGATTTTGCTCAAAAACCATACAGCACCTCGCTGAGTCACCACGAACGTTTTTGCCAAATTTCGTAACAATCTGTGACCTTTAAGTAGGCCTGCTCCGGCTCGTTTTTGTTACAAACAAAAAAAAAAAATCCAAATGCTTTTCTTTCCCCTATGTTGTTAAATTGAAGGATTTCGCTCGCTTCGCTCGCTCATCCAATAAGAGCTGGGTTATTAAAGTCAGTATCACTTTCGGTCGACCATTCTGACGTATTGATAGCAGCAACCTGCCTTGCTACCAATTATAATGTCCCACTCAAAGCTGCTCGTCCAATTCACACCCCCGCGTCGCCAGTTCCCCTTCAACTCTGAACGTCATCCCCGATCCCCGTCGAGGTCATCACTTCCCCGATCGCACGCAGGGAAAAATCCATTCCGAATTTCCCGATTCTATCCGGCGGCGTCAGCGTCTCGTGGACCTGGGAAGGGCTTTGCTTCGAATCCCGACTAAGTCTGCCTCCCCAACACCCACCCATCCAGGACTCAAACCCAGACCCAGGCTCGGGCTAGCTCTCTAGAGAGCATGCGAATGTGAGAGAGCGGCCAACTCTGTTGCGACGCGGTGTGCCACATGGCTGATACGTCACCAATCACTTTCAACATTCTCTGGGACGAGGCAGAAGATAACTTCAAGGCAAAACTTAATCACGTGCAGTGTCATCTATTGTTTCTTTTAGTTATGACGTCATTTTGACAAATAATTTAAAATAGTTACTAACCTTAACTCCCGGATCAGGGACTTAGGGCCGGTCTTGCAATGTGCAGTTAAGTGGCTAACCCCCAGATAAAAACTATCCTAACCTATCCTAACCTATCCTAACCTATCCTAACCTATGCTAATCTATCTTAACCTATCCTAACCTATCCTTACCTATCCTAACCTATCCTAACCTATCGGCTGCACCTGTTTTCTTACTAACTGGAAGATAACCTATTTAACTAGACTTAGTAAAACTGGATCTGAGAAGGTTTTCTTATGCTAGGTTTTATCTTCCATTTAGAAAGAAAACAGAAGCAATTCTGATAGGTTGTCACCACTGAGATGATTATTTATATTTAGGTAAGCCACCAAACTATTGCAAATGTAATTTTAGCCCTTATGGCCCGTTTACTCTATGGTTCTACTAGCTTATTAATTTCGTTATTATTACTTATTACTAACTTATTAAAAACATCCCATAAGATAAATTCGCTGCGGCCATTGCTGTGTTACCGTCGCTTGTAAGGTGTGAAAGCAAACAAGACACTCTCGCCTACCCACTGCTCTCAATCATCTCCTGCACCCAGCCTCTGTGGGGGGGTTGAAGGGGGTTGAAGGGGGATGGAGGCGAGCCGTGATACGATAATCTGTCGGGAATACAGGAGGCGCAGTCCCAAAAACAACGCCAGCAGACCACCGGCGTGTGTATTGCAAATTTATGAACGCTCGCATTTCGCAGGAGAGATATCGTTTTGGGTGGTAAGTTGGGGTGGGGGGGGGGGGGATCTCGGCGAAATCAGAACGCTTCGATTTGGAAAATTCGATGATTTGTTTGGGGGGGAAGCGCATTGCGTTGCGGGTTATGTTTCCGCCAATGACAAGCGTTTTGCAAGTCTAGGAAGAGATAAATTTTATTTGAATTTGCTAATTTGCTTTATAGCTCTACGTTGCCATCGTGTGTGCCTAGAACAGATTATTCTCGCTACGCGCGCGTGTGAATATCGTCATAAATCTCGCCGCAAGGGAAGACTAATGGCTCGGAAGCGTAATTTCTGGGTAAGTTTCTTGACACAGTTATTGCTATTGAATTTCATAGATCTGTGCTGAACAAGCTTTAGCCACGTTACAACCTGGTGAAACAAAGCCACAGGGTGGCCATCTTCGGCCATCTGGATCCCCTCTGAAGTCTAATCGAATTCAAGTTGTCGGACCACGAAACTGTCATCCTGAATCTCGTTTGGAAGACTTTTTTACCGGACTTGAACCATCTCTAACATAATATGAGATGCATTTTAAGAAACTCACTTTGCCTGAAACAGTGACAAGAGATGACGGCTCCTTACCTGTGAACAAAGAAAGAAATTTGTGTTAGTAAACGGTTTCTCTTGGCCGAAGCACAAGTAGACATATCGACACCATGAGCACTTGATAATCATGTAAAATATAAATGTTTCTTCTTTTCTAAAGCTTTTACGTAAACAAACGACGTATTCCCCCTCTCATTGCCAAAATAGTTTAAGAAATACTCCAGCATTCAACTCGCAGTATGGTCTTACAGAACAGCTTTCACAATTTCGAAAGACCTGCTTGAATCTGACACAATCTGTGAGGACATAAAACCACCTCAGCAGGCAAGTCTTACGCACAAGCTTACCACATCAAACACATCAAACACTGCGCCTTCACGACAAGCCATCGCAAAGGCAGAGACAAGGTACTTTCAGAAAGTCTATCCAGAGTAATGTCATACTGAAAATACGTTTCAGCAACTCACAAAGCTAAATCCGCACGGCACTATTTCAAAATATCAAAATCTAAAATAATAAAACGGTGCCTACACGTTTGATTAACCATATGCAAATCTTCTCGCGTTTTGACAGTAACTTTAGAAACAAAGAAACGTTGGTGACTGAAAATTCGTTTAGTTTTCTGTGGATAAGGTGCTAGGGCTGAACGGACATCGCCGGGTTCTGAACACAAATCCATCCAGGATCCAGCATCCAGCGTTGGATGCTGGGTGCCGTGTCCCCCCGCGGCGACACCTTCCTCCGTCGCGTACAGCATCTGAAAGCTAGCCTTGCAACTCCTTGCTAACTGCTAAGTAATCACCCCGATGACGCGCATCCAGCCTTGCGATGGCAAAATGAAAAAAAAGGCAAGAGTAAGTTCTTCTTCGAGTCACTAACAGTCACGTGGGGGTGGAAGGGTGGGGGTGGGCGCGGAGGGCGTTGGTAGGGGGAGAGTGGTCGGCTACAGCAATGTGGGGAAGCTAAAGGTGAGTTGTGTTTACTTCCAGTACTTAAACGCAAACCTTATCCGTCCAAGATTTGAGGTCGACATATTTGGCAATAAACTATTTATGGCTCATCAGTAGCTTTTATTTGTGCATTTTTCGCTTAAAATGACGCGAGAATTCACAAAATTGAATATTTAAGATTTTATAGACAGCATAGGAAATATTCTTTGTAACCTGATTTCACTGTTACGTATCAAAAGTGAAAAATATGTTAATTTTTTTCGGGAAACCAAAGACACACCATTCACTTTCTGCTATTTTAATATGCATACGATTACTTGAAAAGGTAGTACATTTAATTTAATCCACAGTAAATCTGTGTATCTTCCAAAATAAACGAAAGAATATGAGCTTAATTTGTAGGCCTATTATAAAATCCCGGTAAGGATAAAATTTTTGGAATTTTTATTTAATTTCTAATAAAAAATATAAGCTAAATCATCAGAAACCAATTAAAAAGACAGTGTTCTTCACGATATGGTCTTTACTATTGGCTTAAATAGTGTCCACGCGCGTAGTCGGCCACTCTCTGGCTGTCAAGGCTGCACAGCTTGACAGTCAGTCTTGTGTCCAACATGGCGTCCACGCGCGGAGTCGGCCACTCTCTGGCTGTCAAGGCTGCACAGCTTGACAGCCAGTCTTGTGTCGAACATGGCGTCCACGCGCGGAGTCGGCCACTCTCTGGCTGTCAAGGCTGCACAGGTTGACAGTCAGTCTTGTGTCCAACATGGCGTCCACGCGCGGAGTCGGCCACTCTCTGGCTGTCAAGGCTCCACAGCTTGACAGTCAGTCTTGTGTCCAACATGGCGTCCACGCGCGGAGTCGGTCACTCTCTGGCTGTCAAGGCTGCACAACTTGACAGACAGTCTTGTGTCGAACATGGCGTCCACGCGCGGAGTCGGCCACTCTCCGGCTGTCAAGGCTGCACAGCTTGACAGTCAGTCTTGTGTCCAACATGGCGTCCACGCGCGGAGTCGGCCACTCTCTGGCTGTCAAGGCTGCACAGCTTGACAGACAGTCTTGTGTCGAACATGGCGTCCACGCGCGGAGTCGGCCACTCTCTGGCTGTCAGGGCTGCACAGCTTGACAGTCAGTCTTGTGTCCAACATGACGTCCACGCGCGGAGTCGGCCACTCTCTGGCTGTCAAGGCTGCACAGCTTGACGGTCAGTCTTGTGTCCAACATGGCGTCCACGCGTGGATTCAGCCACTATCTGGCTGTCAAGGCTGCACAGCTTGACAGACAGTTCTTGTGTGCAACATGGCGTTCACGCGCAAAGTCGGCCACTCTCTGGCTGTCAAGGCTCTCCAAATATGGCAGTTAGCAGCACATGGCGCCGGGCATCGCGACGCCTTACGCTGACGCCGGGCAGCGTCGACGCGCTTCGCTTGGTACAGTTAGCTCGCTGTAAGATGGCGGCCTCTTTAAATTTGGATTAAATCGGGCTATTACTACGTAATTTTCATTGGATGAAGCAGTTTAGAATTAGATCCAAGAATAATCAAGATGTTACTGGAGACAGAACTGCATTATAGCTCAATTTTAATAAATTTCATGTAATAATCAGTAAAGAGTGAGTACTCGTAGTACAATGTGCAGTAAAATAGTGCACTATGAGAGGAGTCCAAAATTACACCTATTCCATTCAATCAAAATTCTATCAAAATTGCGTCATGATACCCACTCTGTAAAGCCAGGCAGAGCAATTCGGGTTGTGATTTCTTTACCTTCCTTTGATATTTAGCAGAGCTAATTATTTTTTTTCCATACTGGTAGTACGTGCAGAGGGTATCTGACGTCATTTTTCTCTGAGTGAAAAAGGTCTAAAAATCAGGCCACAGAGTTGCAGCCGGTTAGGTTAGGTAACGTCGCTGCCCTGTGCCCCCCACCCCACCGTTCAGTGTTTTGTAAATAGAGTTCTTGTCGGCAAACAGCTGCGTTCTGCTCTCGACGATTGCCACCGGCTTTTCTATATTTTACGGATGAGTTTCTACGCTTTTTACTCGGCACCGTTCGAACTTTGTTCGTCGCGCAAAATTACGCGTCGCAAACAACTGCGCTGTCGCTGATGGCATTCCGGTATTTCGCGGATCGTTTTTGCACCTCTTTATGCGCTCCAATTTCACCACCATTCTTGAATCATAAAGTTTCGCGTTCAAACTTTCGTTTTATATCATGCATCGTCGAAAGCAAATCAGACGTGCATTTGAAAATTACTGCTTTTTTCGATGTAAGAGTTGATAAAGGTGTATCGTTAACCGACTTTAAGTCCAAATAAACCACCACTAAGCTTCGGATGCAAAAATTATTACCTAACGTATATGTAGGAAGTGGGTCAGAAGTATTTATTTGACCCGTCTTCTGACGTAAGATTCGATCATTTTGGATAGTTATCATTTTTAATCCATCCTGCTATGGACCTAAGGCCTGGACCTATGAACCTATGGACCTAAAGCATTGAAACATCGGTGTCACTGCTGTTGCTAGTGTTGCTACGCTGCTACGATTGTTGGTATTACTATGTGCCTTGCCTTATGCCAGCAAACACCGGTGTCACTGCTGTTGCTATAGTGTTGCTACGCTGATTGTTGGCATTTCTATGTGCCTTGCCTAACGCCAGCCAACACAGGTGTCACTGCTGTTGCTAGTGTTGCTACGCTGCTACGATTGTTGGCATTACTATGTGCCTTGCCTAATGCCAGCAAACACCGGTGTCACTGCTATTGCTAGTGTTGCCACGCTGCTACGATTGTTGGCATTACTATGTGCCTTGCCTAATGCCAGCAAACATCGGTGCCACTGCTGTTGCTAGTGTTGCTACGCTGCTACGATTGTTGGCATTACTATGTGCCTTGCCTAATGCCATCCAACACCGGTGTCACTGCTGTTGCTAGTGTTTCTACGCTGCTACGATTGTTGGCATTTCTATGTGCCTTGCCTAACGCCAGCCAACACAGGTGTCACTGCTGTTGCTAGTGTTGCTACGCTGCTACGATTGTTGGTATTACTATGTGCCTTGCCCAATGCCAGCAAACACCGGTGTCACTGCTGTTGCTAGTGTTGCTACGCTGCTACGATTGTTGGCATTACTATGTGCCTTGCCTAATGCCAGCAAACACCGGTGTCACTGCTGTTGCTAGTGTTGCCACGCTGCTACGATTGTTGGCATTAACATGGACCTTGCATAACGCCAATTTAACACGAGTTACACAGCGCTGCTTGTGTTGCTAATGTACAATTATTGTTAGCACCTACAGCTAAAAATCGTAGCAGCGCAGCGTCACCAACATTATGGTGTTGGTAGTTAAGCGTATCTCACTTATTCTACGTTATCTGCACACTTCAACACTTTGTGCGTCCGCCTGTTCCTGTTCGGACTGTATATCCGAGTTGTGTAGAATCGAGTCTGCAGCCGCTAGCCAAACTATAACGTCTGAATCCCAGCGTAATGCGCCATTCTGAGCACATGTGCTCGACGCCAAATGGAACAATAATTGTCACGTGACTCGCCCTGTCTGATGAGATATCATCCCTTGTAACTCAGGGCTAGTTTGAGGGGGGGGGTGGGGGCGATGTTATAGCGTGGTGTGGCGGGGGTTGTTTGAAACCAGCGCGGCTGGTAACCGAAAAAAAATGCTGTTTACTTGAGACAAGCTCTGAGACTCTAGATAAAGCAGGCAGCTTGTTCGGGAAAGTTTTGGTCAAAATATCAATATAAAATTATGTAAACATATTTCTTAAACTTATGTAAGTGATTTGATAAAGTCACGAATCGTAGTTAAATTACCTCTGCAGCTGGTAATTTTGGAATTACCTTTGCATTTCGTATGTTTGGTTTTAATTTCGATGTTTGAATTAGCTTGAAATTTCACTGCAAACTATGGTTACAAAATATAAAATAGAAGTGTAACTGTGACTGAATTCAAGATTTGGAATAGATCAAGAAAGTTTTGGTCTGTTCACACGGAACTGTTCAGCTTGCCAGTAACTTGATGCTCACCCTGTCGCTCAGCCACCGGGGGGTTGCCGGCAAATCCAATTATTCACGGTGCAATTGATGGTTTTTCAACGCGAAAGTGAGAGGTGGATGTCATGTTTTGTCGGTTTCATATATAGATAAATGGTGTGTGTTTTTTTTAACCATACGTTCGGGAATTTTTCGTGAATTGTAAATAATTTCTGGGCTTATATTTTTATTTCACGGCAAACAAATACTGATCTGTTTTAATTTCATAGAGTGCGTGGTTAAAATACACTTCTTGGTCGCTACAGAATTCACTTTCCGCCAAATAGTATAATCCTTAAATGTTTCGGTAAAAATGTTAATCAAAAATTCGATTAAATAATCCAATTCCAATTATTTTTGCTGTAAACTTTCTTAATTCAGGCTCTACAAAATAAATATAAAAGTGTAAGGTTAAGTCTAATCCAGTGAACAATAACAATCAAGTAATATCCTATCATTTTAATCTTCTCAAATAATTCACCACATAAAAATCATCAAAACAAACAGGCTAAAAGGATCCAATCCCAAAATTTCATTTGTTTTGGGCAGTGCATTTTTTGGAGTAGTAGCTCTTTTTCAAAGACTCCTACCAACTACCTTGAAAAACTTTCAATTCAGTTAATCAGCAAAGCTATAAACCCAATTCGTGATCCACCTGAAGCAAGATCCCCATCCCCACCAAGGGATACCCGGTGGACCATGTCCTTAAGCGCACACAGCAAACTGGTCTAACACTACCCCGACATATGACCCGACATTTTGCATGCTGATTTCCACCCCCAAATTGCACCCCGTATGTACAATTAACCGGACGCAAGCCCACCGTTATTTCTACCGCATTACCCAATCATCGAGTCTCATTTTTCGCTACTATTAGAGTCAATTATAAATCATTACGAGTCTGGATGGATCACTTATACATGCATAACAACACACTGCACAGCATTTATTTCTGTAAATACTAATGTAGACAATTATATACATCGATACAAGAGGAACATTTCAGTTTTCACTGAGTGTGAATTCTTTTTTTCATGGTAGGTACTTATCATCAACTAATGCCCGGCAGCTAAATGCATCAGAGATTGGACAAACTTCTGACCTAATTTCATTTAGTTATAAGCTGCATTAACGTTCAATCTCAGTCTCTGTTCCATAATTAGATATAACAGGTCACTCGGCAACGCAACTTAATTTAAGCATTTCCAATGTTACAAATTTGTTCCTTATCATAGATTACATCGACGTCACTAATGAACAAAATGGAGAACTCACTCTCAATGCAAGTGGACCAGCATTTAGAAAGAGATCGTTCAATTCCTGTGCGAGCAAGAGAGAGCAGGATAAGCAATGCATCCTCTGTTGAACAATCAAACGAAGATAGACTAGATATCGAGAGATATTTGATTCAGGTGGTCGGGTCCTATAGCCGCCTCCCGTGCTATTGTTCCGGCAAATGCGATTTCCCAAGTGGACGGCGAGCCGGGAGGTTTTCGAGTGGGGTTTTCAGGGGTTTTCGGGGCGACATAGGTGGGAGAGGGGTGGGTCTTATCGAAACACATCGCACGTATCATGAAGGGAGATATTCGTCTTGGCGCTATTGGGAATAGAATTGGTAGCTCGGTATCTCTGTGTGTGTGTGTGTGGGTGTGTTTGTATTGCTAAAGAACACACACCTTCATACTGAATCACAATGTGCTTATGAAAGATGTAGGGGTAGGTTTTTTTTTCGCCTATGATGTATAGAAGTTGTCAGGCTGAGGTTAAGCAAGCTGGCGCGGGATTTGGCTGGTGAACGGGTGCCCATTTATAAGTGAAGTCACATTTACTGTTGCAAAAGTTTTATAACCGTTGTAACAGAATAATTGAAAAAATCAGCAATAATTTTGCCACAAAATATTACCAAATAATACGGAAGGTACTATTACACTATTTACACTATTACAGAGAATCCAACAATTGCTCTGTTTAATATAGTACAATGTTAAAGAAAATGAATCAATTGTTTGAAGACAAGGGCCATAATGCCAGGACTGCCAATTAAATATCATGAATTTTCAATTCAATGAGCATCCACACATGGTTGCCTTGTTTTAAGCAAATTATTTAGCGAACAGTTTGGCGAATTTGTTAAACGTGAGACATTATAATTTGAGAACTCGCAACGAATTTCGCCTGAAGGCATCGCTGATTGATTGCAATTACATTTTTTGTGGCCGTCGAAAGCATTATCTCGCATCGCATGTGTATATGAATTGAAACCACGTTGAATTGTTTCGAATGTGGCTAGCAATAATATACAGTGAAAAGCAGAAATTTCAACAATTTCATCCGGTATTGAAAAGATACAGTAATTCAAAAACGATAGCATTTCGGTATCGATTAAAAAAAACTTTTTTTATAGTTAAATTATTTTTGTTTACATGAAACCACAATGAAACCTTGTTATGTTAGAATTTTATCAAATGTCCCATCGGAGCCACAAAAAAATCAACGCAAAGTCTAGAGTAGATACACAATCAAGTTTATGTTGATTTTTGAAATACATACCGTATTAAAATATTCTCTTAGGTAAAAGTGCCAAAACAGCAAAATTCCATGACACAAAAGTAAAATTTGAAACTGTTTCACAATTAATCTCAAGAGAATACCTTAGTAAAGGATTTACCATCATTAAATGCTATTTAAAACAGGGTATAATGGTTTTAAGATTAAAAAACAAATAGAGTGTTTATTAACCCCTAAAAGTGTACCTACCCACCATCTAGGCATTCCGACAGCATGATTGCAAAGTGCAGATCTTAATCGAAGAAAACCATATTTCTCACCCAACCTTTCAAAACTCCACATGTAAACGCTATAAAACGGATCGCTTTACAATAAAAGCGAACGCTTCCCCCTTCCATCGGTAGAATCACAGTCATTAGCAGCAAAGTGATCGCTTTCTGATAACGGAAATGTCATTGATCTCGACCCTTCTTCCTCGCTATATCCTCGTCACTTCCTGCGAATCTCCCATCTCTTCTCTCACTCGCACTTGCGTGCAGGATGCTGGATCCTGTTCGTCGTGATCAATCTTGGTCTTAAGCCGTTCGTCTTGTTCGATAAGAACGCGGGGATGACGGGAGAAGATTGATCTCAAGCTGCTCGGACTCGAACAATGAATTATCATAGTCAACAAACGCATTATCGAAATCGGTGATTGCAATGCAAAAACAAGTTTTTTTAACCGCTTTATGTGAGAAGGCAATATCGTTTTACTAGCAGCGAAGACCCGTGCCTTAGGTTTTTTGGCTTGCGCCATTCATTTTTGTATCGTGTAATTATTATTTTTCATTCCATTGGCCTTATGCCCTTAACCCACATAGGGCAAACTGTAGCCCATAAGGCAAACACCTAGGCTCTTCGCGCATATCCTACTGCGCAAGCATCTTAGCTGCTTTTTGTAGCAAGTCCACAAACTCTTAAGATGCATAGGCAATAAAACGTTTTATTTTGATGCCAATGAAATTTTTTGAAACAGTTTGAAGCATATTTTATATCAGTCATATCATTTTCACGTCACTTATAGGTTTACATTGACTTTGAAATTTTCTGCAATCCATCTTAAATAGAAGACAAAAATATGAAACAAACTGCTTACTTTGTTACAGCTGTAGCACTCATACACAAGAATGATAGATTAATTTCTGCTTGGTGACATATTCAGCAATGTCTGAGTTGAAGTCATCGCCATCATTGTCTTCGCTCGCTGCACTCGCTCTCCGCTAAGTGGAAAACTTCAAACTATTTCCATCTCTGATTTTCATAATGCGATATTATCTCATAGTGGAAGAAAATTAGGCCCGGTTTTAATTAGTTTTTCCTCCGCGTTAGTTTCGCCGTTGAAGAACGGCTGCATGCAAGTCGCGAATTCCACGCGGCGCTCGGTTTTCTTTAAGAAGCTTTGAAACTCGACGTCTGCATCCGTCCAAATCAGTTCACGAACAGAACATTTCTAATCAAACACTCGGAGCGGAATTAATGCAAGTTTGCAGCTAGGTAACAAAGCAAACAGTACTTCGCTTTGAAGTTATGCCTAGAAATAGGTGAGTTTTCCTGGAATTTTACTTTGATGTGCTAAATAATAGGCGAAATCAAACTAAGATTGCGTGATATTACAGCCATATCACGACAATGTCAAAAAATATTTCGGATTTCTTAAATGCCTTCGTCTTTTGGTACTTTATAGTACCCACATCTCAGAAAATTGCATTTTTTTTCTTCAATAACCAAACCGTATAAAATGCATTTAATTGAACAAACAAAACTTTGGCTTAACCCATTGAACCTACCATTACCATTCAAATGAAATACCCGATAAATTAAGTTATGTAAATCATAAATAAACACTATATTTGCATACGTTTAGCGCCACCAGCAACCCCGCTTAAAGCCTGATCACATGCGGTGCAATATGGTCGAACGCATTGCGTTAGTTAATTATGATCAAGCCATTAGCACCAGATAAGAAGCCACAACGGGCCTAATCTAATGACAAGTGCTCTCACAAACCAATGTCAACCATTACGCCATTACAATTCACACGATTTCAGTCCTACCCCCAGAGCGCTGGTAGCGTTCAATAGCACTCCATTGTTTCTCCGATTATTAGCGATAGAGCACATGAATATTATTATGCCCAAAGTTTCGCTAAATTATTGAATCGCGTTACGCGAAATGGCGGACGGAAACGGAAGTTGAACAAGAGATTATGGAGTATTTTGCCGCTCGTCCGTTGAGCGAAGTTTAAGCACATTAGCGGACGAGGGTGTAGCTCGCTCTGAGGCGGGCTGCTTGCGAATTGAATCAGCAAAGGCGTAGATTAGCCGAGATATTCTGCGATGGACGTGTGTTGCCTGCTTGTTGTGTTTAGCTCTTGATAAATCAAGTTTAATTCGGCTGGTTTATGGAAACAAAGTATTTGATGTAGTTAAACATCTTACTGTTACAAGGTGGGAAACTCTCCCGGTGAAATTGGGTGACAGAGCGCTGGTGGCGAACCTGGCGGCAAGGATACAAGTTGAATTTGGCAAGGGCAGTTATCTAAATATCAAAGATACTCTTTTATATGTCAACTGTCAGTTGACGCTGGATACTGAGCATCAGTGGCAAACAAAGCCCCATAAATATTACGTAAGAGTCGTGTTGATTTAGGTTGTAAATAGATGGCTGTGTTGCTTTAATTTCCTACCTCGCCGCCTAGGCAGCGCTGACGATACTGTGGCCAGCTCAACGAAACTATTTCGTCAGATTTTTCCACATTAAAATAGCAAGCTTTTGATGTGTTGTGTTTTTTAGGAAGTCTTTAGCCGCCATGCAAATGGTTTCGCAAATTGGCAGTGCGTGTTTTTTGCGCGATCTAAATTAACTTGCGCTGCAAAATTCGTGCGCTGAGTGATTTTGTGTGAGGGGTGTCGCTCGGATCGCGATGATTTGCCGAGTTTCGTTCGGGAAACGTCAGCAGCATGCGATGGGAGGAGACTGGATTTGGTCGAGTACCTGTTGTCAAGAGAAATAAATTTGAAAAAGTTTAATCTACGTTCGTGGGTGTCGATTGCGAATATAAGATTGTGATCCTTTGTTTCGTTCATCAGTAAGAAATTCAGATAGCTGGTTTGATTCGTGAAATTTAGCTCACGGTATGTTCAATTCATCCGTGTCATCAAATGCATCAACTATTGACAGCAATGTGTATCTGTAGGCAGGTCCATGGCCTGTTTTAGTTCGTATTACCATATTCCTTGATTGATATCCACGAATTCGAATTAAATGACCAAAATTATTAGGGTAAGGGCAACCTACCGATGAGATCTACCCCAATTCTTGTCATTATTCAAGTGAAGATATTAAAAGGGAATATGAAGCAAATAGATGCACATCAATGGTTTCGCACAGATGGACAAAACTGTATGATAAGAAACGAAATATATACCGCATATACATGCGACGAGTATTTGCATTAAGGTTCGAACTGTTAGCTCTTAAAAGATTTCTTTCTGATTCTGCAAGCAAACTCGCAAGCAGCAGTCAATTTCACCAAGAGTCTGCAAGAAGAACGCATTCTCTACAATGCTTCTCCTGAAACCCTTATTTTTCCGTCATCTCAGGAGGATTTTTAAAGCGCAAGATTATTCTCTCGATGCTAAAATTGAAATTCAAGCTCTCTTCTATTTTGCGCCGTGCAAAAGTTCACTTGTCCAAAACGAGGTTATGTCAATTTCCCGTGTGTGACTGCAGAAAATGGGAAACGACTTGCATCTGTTAATTTTTAGTAAACGCTCACTCCCAGTAGGATATCTCTGAAGACTATTTTCATCTATTTTCTTTCCTACTTTTGTTATTGTAATGAAAAGCCATTTTCTTGTGTAGCTGCAGAGTTTCCTCTAGTTTTCCATGTGACCCGGAAAGTTGTACGGAGGGATGTTAATACAAAACATGAATCAGTTATACCTGGGCTAGGTACTTGATAACCCCGTTGCACATTGTTCCATCCGGGATATTGAACGAGAGTTTTAGGTACTATGGCTGAAAGATTCTTGGCTGGAAAATCTAACACAGTTCTTACTTGATCTTCAGGGGGCTCGAACGACGCTCTTTTCATCGCTAGCAACAAAACGATTATTCGCAAATAATCACTTTAGAAATTAAATTAAAAACTTAGTGCGAAGTATTTTCATTTAAATTTTCATAATAGCAGGACGCCACAAGAAAAGCATGCTTCTAATACCAATTCGACAGTTAGAAAAAAGTTTTAAATTTCATCCCATATAAAACCTTGGCGCTTCTGAATTTTCTAGCACAGTCACAAGGAAAATCAGACCAGTCTTCCCGCAAGCAACACCAACCAACGAGTTGTACAGACCCAATCTTTCACCAACTGCGTCAAGTCACACAACCTAATCCGTCCACCAACCATCGTCACCATCTTAACCCATTCAAACGTACACCCACCCCCCAATCCAAAGCAAATCAAGACACCACCGCCACCCACCCAATCCAACCCCTATCGATGCACGCTCGCGTCTAGCTATACCCTTGTGTCCAGACGACACTCTCCCCAAGGCAGCATCACCAGCCCCTCAGAGACCGCTTGTTACGACCACAAAGGTGGTAGGAAATATCGCCTGTTAATAACATCTCGACTGATAGCGCGGTGTCGGCGACGGCCGGAGCAGCAGCTTGGATAGGACACACTGGAAGTGGCGGCAAGGAAAATTGGATTATCGGAGGCGGGTAGGCGATCTGGGGGAACGAGATGATGTGTAAACTGTAAAGAAGGATTTTGCAGTCGGATGCTGATGGGAAAAGAAGAGGTGGAGGATTATGAGTAAACAAGGTGAAACGTGTTGTGGGGGGGTGCATTTTGGTAGGAGGTCGAAGAACACCGAGAGCTGAGTGAGTGTTCTGGATTTTCATGAGTTGAGGACAGAGTGGACAGAGTAGGCGTCAAGATTTGAGCTGATTTTAATTTGAACTCTGATAAACAATCTCAATTATATAATTTTCATGTGTTTAAAGGCGATGAAGAGACATTTTTAACTGTTGGTAACTTTATATAAAAACCCACTGTTTTGTGCTGTTTTATCAGTTAACCATTGATTGTTTTCAGTTTTGGAGATAGGATAGTCGGATTTAATGTTGGGTACAGAAAATGGCAAGCGATTATAGCTGAAATATGTGTAAAGTAGGTTAACTTTATCCAAGAGTGATTTTCTGCAAGCTTTCTAATGCTGCAACAACAGAAAATGTCTGCAAACCTGCCTCAAGTCGACTGGAAAAATGATGACAACTTCTCACCCGTAATTTCATGATCAAACAAAGCTCCCGAACAAGTTTCATGGTATCAATGTGCGATTCTCCAACCTTCCCTAATGAAAACTCAAATTAAATTGCACAAGGGAACTATCAAAAATCAATACTTGTAAGCCTAAAGAATAATGACAGTTGGAGAAAAACAAAGAACGAACAACAACAAGAATCCCACTTTTACACACCGTCAAAAGGACACGCCGTATTCCGATGAAAAGTTTGCTGTTATTTTTCATTTGTCTACCCACTGGCTTTCTACCGATCTGTGTTTACGTTTCCCGAATCATCAGAAGGGAAAATTTGGACCCAATTCACTGATCTAAAAGGGTGGACGTGGCTGTCAATATTTGCTCTCCTGATCGAATTCTGTTGTGAGTAAATATACGACATTTCACATTTGAATTTTAAAAACCAGTTCTCTTTTAAAAATATTCGATAGTAACTCTAAATTCGTGTCCGGCCCAATGATAATTCAGAGACTGAGTGTTCGAAAGTTAAGATTTGTCACAGCTTTGAGCTGAAACAGCTGCTTGCTTCAGTAAACACAAAAATCTGTACCGATTTCTTTTCAATATCTTTATTTTCGCTAAAAATATCATTGTAAAAATGTATTTACATCGTCTACACGGTAGTTCATAGTATCTACATTCTTGAAGCTTTTCACTATAGCTGTTATTTTATTTACTTTTCATTCCGTTTTCCAATCCCTTATTCCAATAATCCGATTCCTCTTTCCCATCTTCAAACACATTAACGTATAAGAGCCCATTTTCCAGTGAATTTTCTCTTTGAAAATTATGTCTTATGCTTTCCTATACGAATCCTATCGACAAGCTCTCAGTAAACCACAAAAATCCAAAAATATTGTAATGTTTCAAATACATTATCATTTTCATTTTGTATTTTTTTAAAGATTTCTAACAATTTGTCTGATTTTTATTCTGTTCTTCAATTAACCTGCCACATAAGGACGAAAAATAACCAAACACAAGATAAGTTCATCATCTCCTAAATAATGCCTCCGCTAAGCCTCTGACCACCTATCACCACTAACAACTAAGCAGCCAAAAAAAGAGCAAATGCGGTTTGCCAAAAAAACATGGCGTGACCCTGCGCCCGTTGGCGGTAAAAAGCCCCGACGGGGGTGAAAAAAAAACCAATAAGGCAGATAAATGTGATATCACGATTGGTCAGTTTTGGCACGTCGACTTTCAGCTTGGCAACTAATTACAAGTACACTCGGATTAGAAACGTTGTCGCCGCATCGGGCGCCATGTCTCTATTAGAGAGAAACTCAGATGCGCAATTTTAGGTCATGCAGGGATAGGGAAATTTCATTTCCGTTTGATGTATGAATAATCATAAATAGTTTCAGGACATATAGAAACATTGAATCTTGAAGTGTCATTTTACTTTCTAAAGACACACGTCTTTTACTAATCTTAGCACGCTAGTTTTCAGATAAACTATATAACAGGGTTATTGAATGCTCTAAGTCCCAAAACTCAAACTTTTCCGACGTTTCGCGAAGCCCACTATTGTGAAGACTCAAGTGTAAGCTTCAATCTGAGTGTTCGGACCAATGTGGAGCGTTAGATTGCAAAGACAACCTTTAACATTTTTGATAAAAAAAATCTTTAACTGCTTATTCCAGTTTACATAAAGCTATCGTGCAAAGATTAGAAAAAGTCGTAGGCTTTTTAACAATGAAACGCAACATTTTGTTGATATGAGATCTTTAACAAGTGCGTCATTGGGAATCGAATATTACGACACAACCTAATATTTCATGAGTACTATGCCATTTGTTTTTAGAAAGGAATTGTCTAGAAACAGTTTGGAAATAAATTTGCGATACGAAACTTCGCCCCTGCTAATAGATAAAAATATGTCCCATGTGATTTCCGAGAAATAGCATTAAAAAGTACTCCTGAATTACACAGAAGTCAACCCCATAAAAATTCAAATCACTATCAGATACCAGACATTAAAATTTTATAATATCTCCGATATGATTCAGCTGGCGGCTGTACTTAATCTCAATTCAAAAATAGTAAAATTATGCAGAAGAAAAATCCGATAACGTGCCTTAAAATGGCATGTTATTAGGGTCATGCCTACAGTAAAAAAATCCTGTAACACGAAAGTCTGACTTACACACAGTTCTCAAACAAAAGCCACACCTTTTTCTAATTTCTCCCATCCGACTTGAGCCATATGCGAGAGAACGTTACGACATAAACTGAATTAACGTCATCCTTATTTAATTTTCCTCGCAAATTATCTGCAAGATATTATGTCTCGGGTTTCTTGCACATACGCACTCACACACTCACACACTCACACACTCACCATTATACTGCAGTGACATTTCCTTCTAGCGCAAAGCGAACCGCGCGATACCGGGTCTGGTCTCTTTATTCTGTCGCATATGTTACTAAGACGCCTTGACAACCGCTATTTTAGCACAACCAACACATCGTGGCAATCCCCGGATTCTAACCTATCAACGAAAATCAACGAAAGAACAAACGGAAGAAATGGATTGAAAAAAAAATTAATGGAGATAGTATCAAAAACCGATGTGGGAAATTTTCCTTTCCTAAGAAGTACTTCAGAGATTGGAATTAAGAATTAAGGAAATTAAAGAATTGTAGAATTATAGAATTTAAGGCCTTACTACTTCATTGAAAAAGACAATTGAAAGAGAAATAGATAAATAAATAGCGGTGCTAGTAAGAAATCGGGTTTCTCTCAAGGAGTAAAACCGGCCATTTTGGCGTCAGGATATACCTTTGTACTGACAGCAAACACGGCTTGTTTAACTGGGGTGCTGCCATTTTTGACTTCTCCCACCGTTGATTTCGACAGGGTCTAACGTTACTTCTGTTAACCGTAGTTTCTCAGAAACACAGGCACCGCCGTAGCAGCGATATCTTGGGTGCATTAGGCCCAGAAAAAGGCATTCGAAGAACTAGTGAGGTGCTCGAACAAACTTAATCTATGTTTCGATGTAGATTAAGCCACTATGTACTATGTTAAGTGCTAACTCAGCACCTAGAAATTTATTTAAACCATGAACTAACCCGCTTTAAACCAAACACACGTGTTACTGCGAAGCGAGTTTAATATTATGCCTTATCTTTTGACCACTCAAGCGTAAAATCAAGAAGAGCACCGAATTAACAAAGGATGTTTGCCAGATACTAAGGTAGGTTGTAGCCCCCTGACAAAAACCAACAATTCTTACTGTGCCAAAAATCCTCAAAATAATCCACATTCTTACTGCAGTAATACTTGAGAAGACCGAAATGATTCGATTTTTTACCCCATTATGTTAGCGCATACAGAAAGGGTGTGACCGATATCTCTAAGCGAAAATCTGTCGTCTAACCTCCTTAGACACGCATAAGAATCCAGCACAGCATAGGGCGGGGCCTTTCGCTAATGTTACAGCATCGGGTTAGGTTAAGATGAAGGATAAACGCATTAGAATATGGCTAATGTCATCAACGGAATACAAACCACGCGCTAAATTCGATAAGGGAAGAATAGGTCGGCGGTTTCGCGAAGTCGAGGTCTTGTTGGTGTAAAGGCACCACGGTCTACGCACTATACGCAATAACCGGAGGAAATAACAATAACTCACGATGACTGCGCTGTGGTTTCTAGCCTTGAATCCTAAGGCTAAGGGATGGATGATGAAAACCCGGTCGCAACTTGAATGAATATTGAAAGAAATATCAACTTTTCGTTGGTGAGTTTCACGTTTTGTCATCATATTTCATCAGATGTAATGACCCCAGGGAAATGTTCACCGTCGGCTGTGTTCGCGCCATTTCTGTTTCTGTAATTTCTTTATTTTAGTTGGTTACCTGTTCGATTCAGGTGGGTTTTTTAGTTAGGTTTTTTCCCGTTGTCATGTTTGACACGCTCCTCACGAGGTGGTGAGCCAGCCAGTTCTATTCATTTCAGTTCTGTTCTATCCGTTCTACTCTGAACCTCGATTCAGACAGGTAGTCTGTCGAGGCAGGTCGCGACCCTCGATTATCGCGAGTTCTCTTTTCGTTTTGATCAGTATTTGCTCGAAAGTGTATTCGAAGGAGCTCCAAGTCTGCGCATCTTGCAAGCTAAGTTCTTGTCTCCTATTGTTCCTTCCCTATAAGCCTTACCTAATTCACCCTTTACCTCTAGACATTAACCGGCGCCCTCAGCGCGTCACAAGGTAGGCAAATTGGGAATTTCCTCCAATATACAGTCCACTTTTTCTCGTTTTAGTTTAAGCAGCCCTAGTGGCTCCAACATTTGGTCCCTCGAGCCGGAGCGATTTAGGGCTTTTTCCCCTTTTTCTTGCACTGGCATTTCTCGTCTCGTTTCCACCTCGTGGTTGCTACGTCACTCGGCACGGTGAGTCACCGGTTTTTTTGGCCTATTCTCGGTATCTGTACGCACGCTCGTTGCGTAATTTACGTAGGCCTAATTGTTTCTGTTTCGTTTCTGTACACATTTTCGTCGTGTTCAGATTTCTCTCGTTTCATTCTCGTATTTCTTTGTACTTCGTGTAGTTGCAATGGAATCTCAGCAGCAAGATTTGAAGGCTTTTACGGAGAGCCGCCAAGGATTATTCGCTCGCGTACAGCGGTGCTATGACGCATTTCTGGAATTGGATGTCAACAGTGTCGATCAAGCTAAACCTCGTTATGAACGAATGTTAATGATCGAAAGCGAGTTCGATACCCTACAGGCTAAAATAATCAAACTGAATTCCAAAGTTGTACCGCCTAATAAACCGCTCGAAGTCGAAGCCATTCAATCCAGTTTCGAGACATTGTTTTATGCCGCACAAAGTCACTTCTTAAAACTATTGCAGCAACTCGATGCTTCGCGTGTAGTTGATCGAACGGTCACCACGTCAAATCCTATGACGTTGACCTCACTACCGAAAATTGATCTCCCGGTGTTCTCAGGAGACATTAATCGTTGGACAGAATATATTGCTCTGTTTACTTCCCTGATTCACGATAACGCTTCTCTGGATGATCTACAGAAATTTCACTATCTACGCGTCACTCTGTCTGGAACTGCGCTAGCTACGGTCTCGGGTTTTGCTATCTCGAAGCAAAACTATATTCTTGCTCTGAAAGCGCTCACGACTCGCTATGAAAATCCTCGTTTGATTGCTAACTTCAGCATCCAGCAATTATTCGATTTCACTCCGCTGAAATCCTCGTCTCATGGTGAACTACAACATTTTGTTAGGGTTCACAAAACGGCTGTTGATTCTCTCAAAGCTATTGACAACCTTGATCTAGCCAATTTTCTGCTATTTTCTTTAGCTCTTTCGAAGTTGGACATGCAGACGCGTAAGGCATTTGAAAATAAAGCTGCGTCCAGCATCAACATTCCTACTTTTGAGTCATTGCTTGAGTTCGTAACCCAGGCAACTCGCACTCTTGAATTGTGCGGACTTGACAACCACCCCGTCGCTAAGAAACGATTCAACTCATTGTTGACAACCACAACGGCAAGGGCGGAAAAGTCGACTAGTTACGACAGTAAGTCCGTGGGTCACAGCAATGTCGTCAAATCCACTGCCTGCGCCCTTTGCAAAGAAGCACATTCGATTTATCGCTGCCCCGTGTTTGGTAAGCTGTCTGTTGACGACAAATATAACATCCTGCGACGTCTGCAACGGTGTTTCAATTGTTTAGGTGCGCACATGCGCTCGCAATGTGCTTCTCAGCGTGCGTGCTCCACATGTAATAGTAGAGAGCATCATTCCTTGTTGCATGTGAAGCAAGTCTCAGCGCCCATCGTCGCTTCATCCACTGTCAACCATCCCTCTCGGGTTGATACATCCCCTCACCCTCAAGCGCTCTCATGTCGCGCGAATGGAATCGTTGCAAATCAACCCATTGCGTTGTTAGGAACGGTTCGTGCGTTAATACGCGACTCTTTCGGACAATTTCATCCCGTGCGTGCAGTGATTGACTCTGGATCACAAATATCCGCTATCACTCATGCTCTCAGTCAGCAATTAGGCCTTAAAATCCGACCTTGTCCTTCGGAGCTCTCTGGCATCGGCCATTCGACTGTTCGCGTATTCGGAACGGTGCACTGCACTCTCTCTTCGCGTCACCACTCCGAAACGTCTCTCGGTGTTCAAGCACTCGTCTTGTCCTCCATCTCAAACGCACTACCCCCTCAGGAAGTTCCCGTTGAGGTTTTTGATCGTTACCGTGGCCTCTTGCTCGCGGATGATAGGTTCCACGTTCCGGATCAAATAGAGTTCCTAATTGGTGCTGACTTATATCCAGACATCCTGGCTAGGTCTGGAGATATTATGATTGGCACTGCTCCCTCTGCCCTCAACACTGTCTTTGGTTGGGTTGTGATTGGTCCAGTGCGGTCGCAGCGTGCGGACTCTCCAGAGCCTCTGTCTCTATTTACAATTGCTTCACCTGAGCTCGAGCGCACCCTTCGATTGGTTTGCGAATCTGAGGAAATAACACGTCCTCCTCAAGTCGATCCGGATTCGCAGCGTTGTGAGGACCATTTACTCGCCACGCATAAGCGCGACTTGACTGGGCGTTATTCAGTCGCCCTTCCATTCAAGCCTGCGCGCTCTAATCTGGGCTCGAACCGTGGTGCCGCGCTCAACGCCGAGGAAGCGCGCGTTCTCTCATATGACAATCCTGCTGATTGCGCTTCCCGTGGCGTATCCGCATCCGAAATATTGACCCATCCTCTGTCGCAATGTGGTCCTTCATTTCTGTCTTCACCCATCTCCACGTGGCCCCGAGCCACGCTCTCCTGCAATCGTGATCTCGAACTTCCCGAGCTGAAGCCTTTGGTTGCAACTCTCGCTGTTCGCGTTGATCAAGACCAACACCTCACTGACCCGCTTCGCAAGTACTCCACCCTCCTCCGTGCTCAACGCGTTTATGGTCACGTTGTGCGTTTCGCTCGAATCTTATTGTCTCGTCGCAATCGCACTCCTGCACCCATTGGTCCCTTATGCCCATCGGAATTGCAGGATGCTTTGGACATTCTCATTAGTATTACGCAGCAGCATTTCTATGCTACTGAGATCCGTCAAATTACTCTAAGGAAACAAGTTTCTTCCAAGATTGCTTCCTTGAACCCCTTTCTCACTCCGGATGGCGTACTCAAGGTGGGCGGTAGGTTGCGGTACTCTTCTCTTCCCGAAGCGGCTAGACATCCTGTGTTGTTACCTAAAACAGCGCATTTGTCCTCGCTGTTATGTGACTCTTTCCATTTAACGTCACTACACTCCGGCCCGAGAACGGTCCAGGCTCTCATCCAGCAGAATTTCTGGATCGTATCTTTGCGCGGTTTGCTCAGGCAACGCATACGCAAGTGTATCACTTGTCACAAGTTTCGCGCCCGGCCGCTTCAACCTCCCATGGCCGATCTCCCTGCCGCTCGTGTGCAAACTTCGCGCGCTTTTTCACATGTTGGGACTGATTTTGCTGGTCCTTTTTCGGTAAAATTCAGTAGCCGACGAAACGCTCCCAGTAGCAAGGGCTACCTGTGCCTCTTTGTGTGCATGGCCACAAAAGCCGTACACTTGGAGATGGTTTCCGAGCTATCCACCGTGGCGTTTCTAGCCTGCTTCGATAGGTTTGTTTCGAGACGCGGTCTCCCCGAGCACATTTATTCAGATTGTGGCCGAAACTACGTCGGCGCCGCGCGCCACCTGCGTGAGATGCACGATCTGTTGCGTCAATCTGAACCGGCTGTAACAGACGCACTTGCTGCACGAGGCGTTTTTTGGCATTTCAATCCTCCTTATGCTCCGAACTTTGGTGGTCTATGGGAGGCGGGAGTGAAATCCGCAAAATCACTTCTCCATCGCCTTATTTCTGATACTCCTCATACTTTCGAAGAGTATGCTACTTTGTTTGCTCGCATTGAGGCAGTGCTCAATAGTCGCCCCCTCTGTGCCACCCCCTCCGACCCGGCGGAAGGTCCTGATTACCTCAGTCCCGGACATTTTTGATTGGCTCCCCTCTCATCGCTCCCCCCGAAAAAACCTTGCCCGACGATTCAAACCACGTTTCCCGTTGGCATCGGGTTCGCCGAATGCATCAAGCTTTCTGGAAACGGTGGTCTAGTGAGTACCTTCATACTCAGATGCAGCGCGGCAAGTGGATGCGTGGAAGTCCCAATCTCCGAGAAGGAGATGTCGTGTTTTTTGTTGCCCCTACTAGCCCTCTCTCTTGGCCCATTGGGCGTGTAATTGAACTCCATCCTGGACAAGACGGCGTTACACGCGTCGTCAGTATTCGCACGTCTAATGGAATTACGGTGCGACCAGTGAATAAACTGGTCACTCTCCCCCCTGCCTAATCGTTCCTTTAGGTTTTCGTATCATTTAGTTAAATGAACTTGAGGTTAGTTCATGGTGGGCGGTATGTTCGCGCCATTTCTGTTTCTGTAATTTCTTTATTTTAGTTGGTTACCTGTTCGATTCAGGTGGGTTTTTTAGTTAGGTTTTTTCCCGTTGTCATGTTTGACACGCTCCTCACGAGGTGGTGAGCCAGCCAGTTCTATTCATTTCAGTTCTGTTCTATCCGTTCTACTCTGAACCTCGATTCAGACAGGTAGTCTGTCGAGGCAGGTCGCGACCCTCGATTATCGCGAGTTCTCTTTTCGTTTTGATCAGTATTTGCTCGAAAGTGTATTCGAAGGAGCTCCAAGTCTGCGCATCTTGCAAGCTAAGTTCTTGTCTCCTATTGTTCCTTCCCTATAAGCCTTACCTAATTCACCCTTTACCTCTAGACATTAACCGGCGCCCTCAGCGCGTCACAAGGTAGGCAAATTGGGAATTTCCTCCAATATACAGTCCACTTTTTCTCGTTTTAGTTTAAGCAGCCCTAGTGGCTCCAACAGGCTGTTTCTAGCTGCGTTATACATAAAGACTGGGTCAAAGGTTGATGGGTAATTCATGCGACCCTTTTGCAAGATCAAAGATATAAACCTAGCAAACTTGTAAATAGCGAGATTACAAGTGAAAACAGACAGCTTTTCAAAACTATACACACACATAAAGTACAATTGATTCGTGAAAGACTGTACACTGTACGGGAATCATCTCAGTTTAGAGCGAGTTAAGCGATTCTGAACGTGTATGTCAGTGGACTACGGTCGGGGGTCAGCGCGTTGTTTCTGAATCACAAATAATTCACGATTTCTGTCCGTAAAGCGGCGACATTTGTGGCGCATTATTTTCCATTAAATATACCATTCCGCCCGCGGAACGCAGTCGGCCATAGAAAAGCCGGACTCGATTACCCGAGATCAAAGGCCAGCGGAAAGACACAGAAATAGTTCTTAATTTGATCTAATTATAGATGAGAACTTGGTTAAATAGGGCTCTACGTTACCACTCAGCCACCAAAGAGCCACATTTCCTTTCGAGACCGAAATATCATAATATCGTTTTTATAAATTCATTTCCCGCTTTTGTCACTCCGCCCCCTTACCAACCACCACCGCCACAAGTGAAACCGCGGTGAGTAAAAAGAAAGAAATCCAAGTTGCAAGCACAGAGAAAATGAATTCACATCGAAATTGAATTGCAAATATGAGAAATTCGAACTTATTTTTATATCGGCTGCACGTCAAGGCACGTCGCTCTTGACTCATTAGCTCCGTGTTATAAAATGGTATTTTCTGGTGCGAATCATTCCGTAGCTTGCCTTGTCCCCGGCTGTAATCTCTCGTACTGTCTCCGTTGATTTATTTAGGAGAAAATTGCTGAGAAAATTTCCCTTTGTTGGACTTGGATCGCGCAGAGTGCAGCAGCAGCAGCACGCTGGCTGGCGTACAGACGGGGTATAGAAAAAGGATGTGGATTCCTTCTCTATCGCTCTTCGGCGAATCGCGTGGCTTTCGCACGAGACGCGCTGCTTTCTTCTCTGGAAGTTTTTGTATAAACCAATTTATGATAAACGCTGGCGCCACAAAATTGACAAAAGAAACTTACATTCGCAACGGTTGTATAAGTTATCGATTGATTGGCCGCGAGACATTAATAACGGGCGATAAAATATAATGTGTATGCAATGCTAGGTGATTCGAACTTAAGTAAGACTCTCAGAAACATTCAGCAAAGACATTATTTTAGAGTTCTTACATTTTCTATGCGATTCATTTGTCAGCCAAGTCAACAGAAAAGAACTACATATATTTATTATTTGAATGATACTTTAATCGCAACACTTTTATCTAAGCAAAAATTAAAAAATTATTCTTGATGTCATTGTGCATTTTACTTCACGAAAAACAATAGGTACCGACTTACACCAAAAAAACGCAAATATTACGAACAGACACATAAAATCAAGCAGTTCCCACCCAACCTTCCTCAAAACTATCGACCCCTTGCAAAGTAGGTATACACAATTCCATAATGGTGTCATCTCTCTTTTCCTCTCTCTCAACTCCCACCCCGTGTGCGTCGACGTCTGTGCGCACTTAAACTTAGTTTCGTATTGTTAACTCTTTCATTAGTGTCAAAGAGCACAGCCTCCAGCGTGGCTAGATCGAGCGAGAGGGGGGGGGGGGTCCAAAATAGGGGTGGGGGTGGGCGAAGCGCCCGAATGTCGCGACCGTGGTGCGTGCCCGGTCATGCTAAGGGGCTGATTACCCCCCAAAAAAAATCTCTAGCATTTATTTCCGTTGAGTGGTGTCACTAGATTCACTTGGGCACTGAAGATAACAATCAGCTGTTGACCTTTTTTCAGTCACGTTTAACGACTCGAGCTGTTTATAAAAAGTCAATTTGTAGGTTTGTACTGACATGAATGGTTTCTTATGAGCTCTAATTTAAATTAATTAAAATCTTTGATGATGCAATCAAAAATGGTTACAATTCTTAATAAACTCTGTCTGAAACTCGGCCGAAATAGCAATTGTTGAGCTGGTGACAGAATCATCAGCGCCATCTAGGCGACTTAGTAAGGGATTAATGCACCCCATGTCATCTTGGTTGCGCAAAACTTCCTCACAATGTTGTTATAAAACGTTTTATGGAAACAAAAAAAAAAAAAAAAAAAAAAAAAAACCTTAAACAACGTAACTGTTGTAATATCGCGGGGGCTTTGTTTGCCACTGATGCTCAGTCTCAAGTGTCAACTGACAGTTGACACGCAGGTGCGTAACTGCACTGCCGCTAGCGCTTTTTCGCCCGATTTTCTTGGGAGTTTCCCAAATGAAAATAGTAAGATATTTGATGAAATGCATAGTACCGTACTTTTTTAATAAGGGTATAGATTACGTCAGCTGCAATAGTGTACATGCATTTTCGATTGATAGTTTATCTTTTTATTCAATCACTCAAATCAGTAAAGATTCGTGACTATGTCTTTGAGTATAAGTGTATTGTCAGTGTTTTGGCGGTCAGCCGAAGGACCCGAGTATTTCCTGTGTCGTATTGTGGAACGCTTACCCAAAGCTAGCGAAAGGAAATGAACGTTGATATAAATATTCAGAGCTTACCGAGAAACTTGAACGAGAAAACTCTTCATATTGCCAAAGTGTTGTTTACTGGTGGGTTTCAATCATGCTGCTTACCTGTAGACAGAAAAAATGTATGTTGTTAGCTTAGAATGTTGAAAGAGGATGACTTTGTAATGCAATCATTAAAAGTGCACAGAGAGGCAATCTGGACTTTTAAAACCGTTATCAGGTTTTATTGGACAAGTCTCGTTGTCAAAAGCGTAGAAAATTCTTCGAAATTCAGCTCACAAATACTGCAGAGTGAATTGGATTACTTTGTGGAAATCTATAAGTGCAGCTTCAACAATATTTTGTGAAACACTGATAAAGTGAACTTCATCTGCAGTATATGAACTGAACTTCAAGTTCATCGCATGAAATACATATAGGAACTAGTATCAAAGTAGTTGAAAAGATGTGGAATGTAACGATTTTGCCAATCACTGAATGTGGCATTTGAAAATGCTGAATGGTACTTTCAAGTAGACGCATGCGTACAATTGATAACAGAGCTCGAAAACAGTGATTGAAAATACGAAAAGAGTTCCCAATTCACCGATTAATGCTGACAAATCAAACCCAAGCAAGTTTTCCATCAGGAAAGCAAAAGAAACAGTCGAGTCATTTTTAAATTACCATTCCCAAGCCCACGGGTTCTCGAGCAATAAATCTCTTCGTCAAACTCACCGCTGGGAAGATAATTCACACTGAAAGCTGACTAATTAGAAATGTGCATCCCTCGAAATTGATTATGCTAGTAAATCAACAAGACGCGAGGATGTGGGTTACCATGCCAACCAGCACTGCTGCTGATTTGAAATATAAAACGCCGAGGGAGAACACGGGCGACACTGGCAAAAATAAAACGTGTGGAATAAATGTGACACATTGCTCCAGCGTAGAGTCATTTGTGAACGCCACTTGCTAATCTGGAAACATTGACGTGTGCCAATGATACGGACTTTTTTTCAAGTCAATGTGACGCTGTGATGTTCTCTTTTTTATTGTGTAACCTTGACAGACCATTAATATTTCAGACCCGCCATTTTATATACTGGGAACCGCAAAATGGTCGCCGTCTGTCTTCTAAATAGGCCATCTTTCTCGGCTCACCTCGTCTGAGTCCTAAACATCATAAGTTGTTCAAAATTTAGACATCAACGCTTCTAGGTCCGTTATCAACTTTACCCTTTATCTTAGGTTCAAAAGAGACGTCATCCTTATTTGATTCATTGCCAATTTTGATATGTTACCTTGACCTTTAGGTAAATTCCATGGCCACGCCGGATGTAGAAGAGACCACTTCTAAATTCAATTTCTTAAGTAGGGAGTGCAGTTCAAATTAAGGGTGGCTGTAGAATTTTCAGTTCACTGAGGGATTTAAAAAAAAACAGCAGTCGCTTTCCGCAGAGCACTTTTGAGAAAGTATAAGATACATTTGTTTGGGTTTCAGATCCGGTATAAACAATTTTTTCATGGCACGAAACCAATGCACAAGCTTTCGCGTCGCCGCGGACTTGAGCTTAAAGCTCCCACTCGCATCCAGACGTTGAGAAAATGCAAATAGTTACCAGGCGACATAAATATCTGTAAACACCTTCCAGCATCCTGTCATGTCGAACTTATGGAGTGTGACGCGCCATTTTACCACCATCTCTCAGCCCCCTTTTCCTGTCCAGACACGAAAACATCAAGTAAATGCGTCAAACTTTAAGTCAAAGCATAGTCGAGGTGCGTTTAACATGCGTCTGGTGAAATAGGCTTCCCTTTGGAGTGTCATAAACTCATTGGCACTGGCAGCTGCCTCGCCCTCGAGGAAATGGATCGCATAAATCTGCCTCGAGATATAAGTATAGAGTATTATTATAAGTATTGAGATTCAAGAAGTGGTCCATTGCTCGTCACTGGCGGAACAAAAGAATATTTTCCGCGGACGAGGAAACTTGGCGATCGTGCGACGTGTCTGGGTTTTAATATCGCCGAGCATATTTTACTGATTTTTTGGTTTTAGGAATGTTGGGAAACAAGTGGGCGGTTTCCGAATAGTTTTGAAATGACTGCAAGCTAAAGCAAGTGTGCTATTTGGAATTTTAATATGAAATCAATATCGCGCACGAGTTGTATTGGGTTTTAATTGAACTTCGCTTATTGAATAGTTTGTTTATGAGAGCAATATTGTTTGAAGAAGTGAATATTTACTATTTAATTGAATTAAAAACTTGTTGGTCAGCGATCATTATTAAAGGGTATCGCGATTTGAATTCGGATATGTATTTTCAAAAATAGATAATTAAATTATTTCCAGGCAGGCATTAATTTGCTTACTGCACAAAGGTAATGAAGACGGAATTTAGTTTTACTCATCAGATTTTAACATTCACGTCCCATGATAGTAAGGCTGAACAAAATTACTACACATGAATTTCAAATATTTGAAAATCCGCGCAGGCACTCAAGTAGGCACAATATTTCACTAACACTATGCTGGCGAGATGGATGCCAAGAGATAACGCTGCAGCCAAGTGAAATTGCAGTTGGAATCGTCGTAATTCACCGGTTTCACCACGGATTCCACATTGCACCAGTGCAGTTGCTCCATTGTTTCTCTAGCCAGTTCAAGATAAACCCGACAACTTGTGTAGTTGTAACTTGTGAACTGAGTGCAGCGACCAACTTTGCATGTTCCTGTCCCAGCAGCCTCTCATCTGGCACATGTGTGCCCGAAGCGCATTTTGACGGAACAAAGCGACGGGGAAATACACAACAGTTCGGTAGCATATTGTTGCTAAATGTTTGTCTGCTTTCAATGTGGCGCATTCAGCTACTTGACAGATTATCTTACAATAGATACAGTTAAATTGAACGTATGGATTCATGAAGGAATAACGGTAATAATGATCATGATAAACGTGTCAGAAAACGCTTCGTAGACGTAGATGTTTGCAGAGAGTTCGGTTTTTCTCTAATGGAAGGCGTTTTTGGTCCAAAATGGACCTTTACGAATGTCGACGTGAAATAAGATTTTAGTTAGGATCTCAAAAAAGTAGTACTTGCATTGTTACAAACCGCGAACACTGAACGCTGAAATAACGTAGACAGTAACGTAGTATAAGTGAACTTAGACAACTTCTTGTTACACCACCTATTCGATAGATACACAAGCGAACCATTTCATTTTCTTGAGCAAGCTTGAATGAGTAAAGCTAGAACGTCAGCAAAAAGGAGCGCTGTGGTTCAAAAAGAGGATCTTTGCTCATGAAACAGCGATCCGTATCTCAGCGGGAAATTAAACCACGACTTGAAACCTCGTCAATAATTCCAGCACCTACGAAAGGAAAACAGACGCGCTGGAAAAACATCACCGGAACGTTGACCCAGATGTCGCCGGAAAAGCTGACAAATGTCTGGATGGCCGGAGTTAATCTCGAAGCAAGAGGGATAGCTGGTGTAAGCTGTGTTCCGCAGGAATGAATGTTAAATGCGGCGGACGTGTCACCTGACGCATGGCCACGGGGGCGTCTTGGTTATCAGGACGTTCAGGACGTCAAGACGTGACGCAAGCACACAAATATTACTCTTGCATCGCATTGTTGTTTTCGCGAAAAGCTTCGTATTAGTTCAGTTGACTGCTTTTCGGATTTGAATAGAGATGCATAAAATATCATAAACTGTGAGTTATGAATTCATGTCTTCTATTATATGGTGATGTAACTATTCCTGTATTTTATTTCAAAAAACTTTTATTTGAGGAAATACTTAAATAAAATAACAAAGAAAACCAATTACTAGTTAGTCAAATTGTTCGGTTGCGCATGGTTTATGATTCAAACTTTGATATATTTTTATTATTATTGGTTATTATTATTTATTATTATTTATTATTATTGGAGAGAGAAAAGGTGGGAAGATGTTAGAGGATGGAAGAAAATGTGTGAAAAAGAGGAAGAAGAAGAAGACGAAGAGGAAGAAGAAGAAGAAGAAGATTTATAAAGATAAGAGCGTTGGTGTGGCTGGCCAGCGTTATAAATTAAAGCCTAAATACTTATGTCTGTTCATTAACTTTTAAGACAATAAACGATAATTATTATTGGTGGCAGAATAATATTATGTAACACAAAGGTAGGCCCAATCTGCTATAAAACTCATTGAAACATCTTCATAAAACAGAATTATTAAGATGAGAACAGTTTAAATCTTGTGAAAATGCCAATGAAGATATTGCGAGACAGTCCCACACTTCAAGTGACAGCAAAATGTCTTGCATTTAAACAAGCGACTTCCTGTGCCATCTCGGAATTCCACTTTCGAGAACAAGTAATGTCAAAAATGTTGTGTAATTATTCCCTCGAGTACACCTACACACAATTAAAATTTATTGCTAGATTTCTGAACACGTAAAATGTCCATTTGTTCGTGTCCGTATCTCTGCAAAGCAACAGTAACAATAATAAAAAAATGTCTCCAACAAAACCACGAAGCATTCACAGAAACGTTCAGCATACAAGCAAAAAAAATCAGATACAAACAATGGCAGCAATACACAATTTTCTAAATTTGTTTTCCCAGCTACAGAATACGCGAGCCAATTATGTAAAAGCAGGTCAGACTCGAAACGAAACGAAGTCATCTGAATGTAACACATACACCAAGCTTATCTCAAAATCGACTACCCAATCTCGCGAGACAACAGTGCAAACATTTACAGTCGAATGCTTGGGATATTTTTATTGTAACATCATTTGCTTCTCGAGAAGGCAACGAGTACGAATGCTTGCCAGTGCGACTGGTGCCAGCATAAGCCGTGCTAGCAAAGATACGGCATGCCCCATGGTTGAACTATGGTTGAACGTCGAGTGGCTTTTTGACAGGCCAATCGCCCGTGAACGTCTCGGCATCGACGCTTTGGTTCACCATGTTCGGGTCATTTTACATCGCGCCCTGCGATTGATAACGCTAACATAAAGCTTATAGGTGATAAGAACGAGGACATATTTTATTCGGTAGGCTTGATAAGTGGTTATTTTATAGGAAAATGTCGGGCCGTAAAAGTTAGGAGTCTGGAATTTAGTGTGCCTTGTTTTTCAAAAACTCTGACAGTTCAGTAAGGTGCCGAAAGAGTGTTTATTTCTAGGGATTCACGAGAAACACAAAAATTGTTCAATAAATGACAAATAATCTTAATAAATAATCAAAAAAGAGATTTCTGGGATAAAATAAACCAGTGCGTTGTATTTCAGTTAATGTATGGAGAATAAAGTGGTGCCATTGATTGTATGACGTGAAAATGTATATACACGTTAAATTTTGGTAGGTACTTATTTTGCATATAATCGTTATGGTCAATCTTTCGTCGCAATGTTCGTTTATCATGTGTTTTGGGGTAACATGCAACATAAAGCGAAATCAAGGGAGCAGATTTGACGCCAGTTTGTGCCAGATTGAATACGGAAATAGAGTTTTACCAGCCGAAACCCGTGAAAGCACGGGCAAGCACGTTGTTAGTGGAGAGAAAATCTTAAAAAATAAAAGTCAGAAAAATCCATCGGTAAAGCACTTTAGAACATACAGATATGCGATTTGATTTGTTGTTGCTAATTCTTGACATTGATGTTGATGTTCTTAAACAAAAATTATAGTGATGGGATAGCTGCGCAGGAAAATGTGCGTCCGAACCGGGTTATGAACCCGGGACCTTCCGCTTGCCGGGCGGTTGCTCTGACTTCTGAGCAATCCGGCCACACGAAATTCGTGCCTTCGCTGGGTGACGAAAGGGCTCTCTCGGGAGAATCAGAAATATATGAAATGCTAGCGTCTTTTGAGGACGAGGAATTACAAAGCAAAATATGGTGTTTTAGATATAAAGATGGTTTAGATAGTTAGGAAGATAGCTGATGATGTGATATTAATATTTCTGATACACTTTGGAGAATGAGAGTGGAAATTGTATCAATAATTTGTGATCACCACAGTAGAGAAAAGAAAATGCCGGTTTTACAGGGTGCAGTTCATTGGCTAACCTCCGGATAAAAACTCATCAACATTTCGGTTGCTTCTGTTTTCTTTCGAACTGGAAGAAAAATATTGAACTGAACACTGTCAAGTTGGCCAAAAGTGTCATGATTATTTAATAAGCTTCATATAAACATGGGAAATGAACAACCAAATTGAAACGGTCTCTAGAATGTTCAAGAAATATGAATTAGTTCCGTAAAGTTATGGAAAAACTAAGTTTATCACAAAAGTATCGTTTTTCTCAAAGCCTTATGAAACATTTCCCTTTTGACAAAAAAAATCAAAGAGCTACATACTTCATAAGGATGCGCAATTCACAAGAATGCAAATGTATTGCACAACATTTTTTTGCCCAAACTTATAACTAGCAAAATTTCGCTCGAGTTAATGGTTCTTCTTCCTTACTTCTCTCGTGCATATTAAGTCAAAAGAAAAAAAAAACGGCTGTGCGAATTCGTAACTCAGTTTGCCATTTTTTGGCAGGCTTGATGCACATGTTCGGGGTAAAAAGCCGAGTTATTAACGACTCAAGTTTAGTTCGGGAAAGTTGATTAAATTATTAGCCAGCAGTGGGCCTTGAGTTATTGAAAGTTTGTCCAGAACTTGCTTGGGAAAAGTTGGCTACCTAATATTGTCTAGACTTTATTCGCAACATTGAACGCGCAGAACATTTCAAAGAGAAATTATTAGAGTGATTTACGTTTTAATTTGCCTCTTGGATATTAACTTCCATAAGAAACAAAATATTGCCAGATGTAATTTGTTATTTTGTCTGATTTACGGGTAATTTACTGACCAGAGCCTGTACTTTACGACTTTCTCGGCGAACGGATTTTGATTTTGTAAGCAATTGCAGGCCCCCGATTTAGTTGGCTGCAATTAATATTTCTTTGGGAATGAATTTAGGAACACATTAATGGTATTGGGATTCTTACTTGAACACATTGTACCTACCATATTTTCCTAACTTCCAGTCACACATAACTGGAAATAAGAAATCAATTTCCTTCCCAATGGCGCATTGAGATACGATACCAGAAGAACATTTTTAAAACATTCGACCCTAAGAAAAACATTTAGATTATACATTTAGATTGGAATATTGAGTTAATTTAATTATTGCTAGATTTTCGAGGAGTAAAAAATTATAAGCAAATAAAGCGTTTTTTTTAAATTTTCCAACATATTCCTGCTTATTTCAAAAATGGCGACACAGAAATATATAGCGTTAGATGAAGCGTAAGATTATTGTCGAGCTGTTCAATGCTATTAAAGCGTATCAGATTGGGATTTTTAGATTGAAATAGATTGGCTTTTAGAACGAGGAGATTAAAATGTTTATAAAGGACTTGCGCTTTAAAGGTAAATGCACTCAAAAGCAGTCCAGACCAAATTAAAAAAAATCGATTGCTTTTTTTTTCATAACCCGTCATTAACCAGACGGTAATAAAAAGCAAATATTCTGGTTAAAAAAATAATGTCAAAGATAATTTAAATTTCCATTTCAAACATCAACACAGTTAATTTACGACGCATTTTTTAATACTCGCACAGTAAAAATGAAAATAAAAACCACCCAGTAAAAAATAAAAACTCGCGTCGCTTGAAAACTGTGTCGCGTAAATGCACGCATCCCGAATTGCACGGAGTATTGTTGCTGGTGCGACGTTTGCTCCACGGTAAGTACTTACAGCGACCACGCTGGGGAGGGGGCGTCCCTCAGGGGCAACTTACCCCGAAGATTCACTAGAGCCGTGAATCTGGCCACGTCACGCATTTGTCCACACTTTAGGGAAACGATAGAGAAATGTAGACCAACATTTCGCTAAGAAAAGGCTTGAAAAGATCCGCTTCTACACATTTAAGTTATTTGGAATTTCTCGTACAAAAATTGATTTCTCTCGAAATACGTGGGCAGAAATCAAATCAAACTAGGGGTTGATTTGAAAAGTAAGGCTTATGACGATTACGATTTGAGTTTTGTAAGTATTAACAAAAATTTCCACTAGAAGTTAAGAGAAGAGATAACTTCATGTTAGCAACTAATTTTCACTCCCTTGATTGTGAGCTGTCACTTTGACCAAGAGTAGGAAATCGGTCAGATCACTAACTTTGGTCAAGACTCTCCCATCTCCGAGTTAACTCATTAACCCAGAGTTGTGAAATCTGTACGACCAGCGCATTGCACTACTTTAGTTCCCAAATAAAAAAAGAAATTACACGATTTCTTGTCCCAGCAAACTCGTGCTCGCTCTGCCTTAACTTTTCCTTGTGGACTTTGCTGGAAATCTCTATCGCGCCATTTCGGGAGACAATTTTCTCTGAGCCATTTTGTAGCTCTGTACGTTAAGTTGCGTGCTGGCCCGTGTGCACTTCGTTTCCTCGTTCGCGTTTACTGGCCAGGAAAGGTTGCCATTTGAGTATTAGTAAGATGTGGTATCTTGCAGTTTCCTGGGATAAAAGTAGAATATGTTGCTTTTGGCGCTAGGATTTCATTTTTAGATTTGAATCTAGACTTCTTTTTTGATGGATACATACGGTTGAATGTGAAATAAAAGTGGTCTTTTTGTGGAATTTTAAGTGAAACTGTAAACAAAAATTGACTTTTGACACTTATTTCAGGCACTAAAGGATTCTTTTAGAACATCATTATTTGACAAACCCTTTATTGACGCCAGTCTATTTGAGTAAATAGTGAGATGAGATGTTCAATTTATCATTTTTTTTTGTTTGATAACTAATCGACATAAGAAATCGAATTTTTTCAAGAACTCCTAGACGCTACCCGCAGAGCAGAGAACCTGGCACTTCCACCGACTATCGATTGTTTACCACTAAAGGCTATTTTAAGATCATTTTTGCCAACAATTGAGTGTATCCAGCCTAGAAACATGAAGATAGGCCCCTTTTCTCCTGAATCCAGCCTTCAGAAAATTCAATGGACAAACTTCCACAAAAGATCTCACAATAACACTTATTATACGAAGAATATTGCTTTGCCTTGACGTAATGGCAAGACCTAACACAATGACTGCAATAAATTCGCTAATTTCAAAATATTAGCATCAATTACTAGAGCTGTGCTTTAACGCTTTACTTAACACTCGCATACCTTCTAGAATTTTACTACTAACTTTATTATTGCATTCTTTAACAAATACAGTTCGAAATGAAAGATAAATTGGTGTCAGAAAATTTATTTCGTGTGATTTTTTTTATTACTATTGACTACTAGCGCTGAGCGGAGAGGGTTATTATTAAATCGAATAGATAAAAATCATTGCCAATCCGCACAGATTTCCTCAATACCATGGCTCAGCAGTCCGTCCAATATTAACACCGTCAAAATATTATCCATCAGCCAACTCCAACTCTTGTTCTCGTGGCAAGAGAGCAGTAAAATAGAAATTTCATCTAAGAATTGATCTCGCACCGGGTCGCGGGCATATATTTGCCACACTTTTCCGACACCGCGCGCAATAAACTCGACTAGCGGGGAATTGGCACGGGCTCTCCGGCCCGACTCTGTTTTATTTACAACCTCTTTGGGAAAACATAAAGAAAATTCTCATTTTCCATTTCCCACCCACGAGCGCCCACCGGCGACCCTGGCGGCGTCGAGGTCGACGGGATGAGACGCCACCCACCCTGGCGCTAGGGTTCGGATGCAGAGATATAATTTGTGTTTGCCTAATGTGATTTCCGAGCGGGCGTTTTGAGAATGAACTGGGCAGAGAATTTGACATCGTGCTTTTCGGAATGGTCTGGAAGGGTTTGGCTTCTCTTTGACAAGAAATGCTAGCGGAAACCGCCTTCTCTAAGGCAGTATATTAGGCAGTAAGTATATCATTTTGCAGGTTTTGGCCAGTTTCGGGTACTTACACTTTCGTTCTACAGCAGATTACAGTTTTTTGAATTCAAATAAAAAAATACGTGAATATGGAATTAAACTGGAACGTCAAAGAGCTAAGCAATTATTATTAGAACTGAAATAAACTTAATGTCGACTCAACGGTTGTTTTTCCGTGAAGCATAACTGGATAGTACTGAGCGTCGTAGGTATATAGGTGAAAGATCTGTGTTCAAATTCTGGTACGGATTCATATTCTTGGTTGGTTATTTCGTTGCTAGTAAAAATATATATCTACGGTGCAAGTAAAGAATAATATGTACATTAACGTTCGGATCAAGCAAGCTAAGCAATCAATTCATAAAATACTATTTATTTGCTTTGTTATTTCCACCGGCAATCACAATTTCAAGACATATAGTTACAGATACTCCTGGCTAAACGTCAAAACCACCCAAACACAATTGTCTGTCAAGAAAATTGTTTTTGGACAGCGGAGAATATTCGCTGGCTTACCAAGTTGTAGCTCGAAGGTAAATCTTTTGAAGCCCGTGAGGCCAAGCAAGAAAAAAACGGATCTGCACCAGAGGATAATATTTCTAGCTCAACTCAAACTGATCCAAGGCAGATCTGACAAATTAATCGAGCATGCAACATAACGTTTCTTCAATGAGCTAACACAAGCTTCAGCAAGAATCTTGTCTTCATAGGCGCAGAATTAAGAAATTGTTCGTCGGCTGTTTTCAAGAGTTATTGACTGCGAAATATCGTAAATAAAAAATGGCAAATCCACTTAACTTCATGTCCTATAGCCACGGGCAAGAAATGTTCTTACTTTAAACACCTTGTTTCGAAGAAGTAAGCAGAAAAAGATTGCCCTGGATTACTCAAGTTGCGATAAGGACAAAAAACATTCAGTTTTTTCTCCGATGTTCAAATTAGATCCGTGCTTAACTTAGTTTCTCGTATTTTCGTTTGAAGAAACAAGAGAATTGGATTGTGGATGAGAGTCGTGCACTTTCTAGTTCGGCTATTCGTGAATTGGACAAACAGTTGCTTCGTATTGGAAGCTATATGGCGCAACTATCGGGACGTACAATCTTGATTTAGTTGCAAGTTACCACACAACTTGATTAGATTCGACTGACAAGTTTCGAGGTTGAACAACAACAAAGATACTTAAACTTGCCTTCTAGAAAATGTCTAACTATAACAATATGGGAAACTCTGGACCAAGCGCTGGTGGCGAACCTGGCGGAAAATTTAGCAGTTGAACTTTATAAGTGCAGTTACCATTTGCAAATTTACTCTTTTATATGTCAACTGTCAGTTGATGCTTGAGATTGAGCATTGAGATTGAGTGGCACACAAAGCCCTTTTTAGATTTCGTAAGTAGCGTTGTTTTATGTTGTACCTAGATGACTGAGGTTCTTTAATTCCTTACCGAGTCACCTAGGCAGCACTGACGATATTGTCACCAGCTTAAAATTATATTTTGGTAGAGTTTTCTATATTTAAATTGATATTTGCTTCTACGTTCTCAAATCCATTCATCGCCAACAAAGAAAGTAAGGAATCATTTTAAACGGTAGCAAAATGAGACAAACAGACTTTGATTAAAATTAATTTGAAAACATTTGAACAGAAAAACATGTCGTGATCATCGGGCAAAACCATGACAATTCCCACCACCTCTATAATTTAGCGTCATCGCACGGTAATTCCGCATCGACTGCTCGGTAAATATAACGTCCCCTAATTAATAGCACCGCCCATTTCAGCCAATTTCAACAATTAATCACCCCACAAGCTACGCGAAAGTTTTTAATAAAATTCAAAATTTAAGTCACGCTATGCTAATCAAAATTCTCTCCCCTGTGCGCTCCGTGGCCAGGTAAATTGTAAACTATTTTAATTAAAAAACACAAACGTCTATGCGAGCAGCACGCATTTATAATACGGCGTCGGCGTCGGCGTCGGCGTCGGCGTCGGCGTTGTATAACGAGCAAACTTAGCCCATAACTTAATTCTCTGGACTTAGCATTAATGTGATATTTGAAATCCACTATAAGCCTGTTTATAACCATCGCTGCCGGCAAGCGTGGAAACTTTCGGGCAACTTTTGTTAGCTTTTATGACGTGTTTTGCTGCGGAAATTGTGCGACCTTTTTTATTTTTTTATAATTGGTAGGTATGGTAGTGCAAAAACGAAATCATTGAAATCTTGTGAGACTTTTATATGTATCTTGTGTCAACTTCTTCTAAAAATTATGGCTGCTACAAAAATATAATGAGATTGCTTTTCCGCCTAATTTTGCTCATCTAGACTTATGGGAGTGTCCTATATGAGTTTATTAATTATTTCCATCGTTTTGGTGAAATTTCATCCGGGACTAGGTCTGCGTGTAGTAGAAAAATATTCGCTTTATTTTTTAGAACTTTTGCTGACACCAAAACGATGAGGTAATCGTGAAAACAATGTGAAGCTCAATCCAGAATGTAACTACCCAAAGTATTGATTCTCTCATTAAAGCAACCGATTCTCAAACATTCATTTCAGGAATTAATATTAATCGTCAAACTTCAAGCTGCTAGAGAACTCAATTATAAAGTATCTACGAGATAAAGTTTGGATAAAACTCCTATTTCGATTCATTATGATCTTAAGATTTATTTGGGGGCATTGAACATGAGACTAGGCATAAAATAATCGATGCATGATCCCGCGATAAGTCGAAAGCGATGCCCTCTTTGAATGGAGCTATCCGTGGTGAATGCATAATAAGCAACAACCCAGACAAAACTATAAAATACTTCACGAGACACGATCTCAATAAATTGTAACTACACGAAATGTAAAATTGCGAACGCTACCTTGCATTACATTACTTCGAAATGCACTATTTACTAAATCTTTTGCCACTTTGTTGACAGCATCCTAACATAGCAACTAATTTCACAAAGCTTTGAGCATATTTTCCATCCCAGGGCAGGCTTGCAGCGAGACACAAGCGCAGAACGAAAAGTGCTTGAAAAACGCCTCGTCCCGACTTGTTTACACGGGCACACAAAGACGCCGGCGTCATTTCAACATCCTTCATCCTACACATCATAATAGATAATCAGAAAAGTTTGCCAACTGTACTCCAGCACACACAGACACTATCTCGCTCGAGCACGCTGGAAGCCGGCATCTGCCATCTCTGTCCTTCCCATGGGCGAGACCCGCCATGTCAGTGGGAAATAATCGTCGACGCAAGTTAGTCCCCGAAGTCGTGTCCACTCATAATTACACGTGTATCTCTCTCTTTTGAGCAGCATCGCGTCGCAATGCGTCTGTCTCTCTTCGTCGTTCAAAGAAGCGGAAACGTTCACAGAGAAGTAATCCTGGTCAAGATGATGTAATTCAATGCAATTGGGTGTTGGAAAGGCTCGGAATTCCTTGCAATGTGGCGATGGTTGACGGCTGCTTTGCGAGGACAAAGGCTAGTTCCAGCCTCTGCCATCTTAAAAGAAATGATAACGACATTTGACCTTTCTTAACGCAAGAGTGCGGTTTTTAGTTTTTCAATTAAGTATGGCTGAAACCAGGCAGAGCAATTCGCGTTGTGACTTCCATATCTTCATTCGTTTTTTAGCAGAGCTAATTAATATTTTTTTCCAGCCTGCTAGTACGTTCAGTGGGTGTCTGACGTCATTTTTCTCTGAGTGGAATAGGTCTTTTGTATGCGCTAAATTGCACCGAAATTTTATCAATTCAAAAGTTCACATCCAAGTTAATGAAGCATAATTTGAAATGCTCCATCTCGTTAGGGCAAAAGACCTTGTTTGAACCTTTGGTACGGACACAACTTTAGGATGAATGTTTCGCTTAAATTGGAAATATCTTTAGCGCCTTCAATGAATATTGACGTCAATTAACAATAAGATTTGCAGATGTCAGAAACCAAACAATTACCACGAATCAATGTTATCAAAATTGCTAAGAGAGCATTCGCAGAATCATGAAGACGCTGTCAATCGTGAGGGTAGCCAGAGGGGGTGTTGATCGACTTTAAGAAGCTGTCACGGACACCAGGCCAGGCGCCTAGTTTGCCGGGGTAGCTTTCAGGGGGCAGCAGGGTTGTGTTTCTTTGTCAGAATCTGTCTCAAAGTGTCTGGAAGCTTCTGGAAGTGTCTGAAAGCGCGTCGGTAAGTGCTGGCATTTTCTTGTAATTGCCTCTTCCGGGAACACGAGGATTAAGTCCATTTACTTAAACCTAATACCTAATACTTAAACCTAATACCTAATACTTACACCTAATACCTAATACTTAATGGCTAATGGCTTAATATTATAGTCTTAGTGTGTGCCCAGTTTTCTCGCAATTGGTAAGTTTGAAGTTTGATTTTATTTTTGAGTTACGGAGAACGACGAGAGAGTTATGGAATTTACTTAACTTGATAACATAATTTTTCGGGTAATTGTACACTAATTATTGCAATGAAACGCAATAAGAAATTAGAATAAACTTTTCTTAGTTTTATACGACTTCAAATTAAAGAAGATAATTGAAAACAATGAACAGTGAAATAAAAACTTCTTATATCTGAGCCAACGTGTACACGTTTCTAGTTTACTCCAAATTTCCAGAAAAACGATTTCTATTTACGGTTATTTTTACTAGACGAAGCTAGAAAATCGTAGAAATTCCTTAACAGAGAACAATAAAAAATAAAAAAATTCTTGTATTTGATTTCGCACATATCTGTATTTACAAAATCACTAAAAACCATGAGTTTCACCAACAAAGCTACAAAAAAAAAAAAAAAAAACCCACCCCACCAAGTCACACATAAAACAAAAAGACGCACAGCTAGAAAAAATATGTAATATCATTGCACAAAGGCCCATCAGCTCACACAAGATAAATTCGCATGGACATCAACCCGAAACCGCACCCCCCACCCCTCACACTAGACACAACTAGCTCTTAGAGCCCCCAAAACCCCAAAACGCGCCGCCGCCCAAGCAAGTAGCGAACGTGATAAATCATCGGCGCTGCCCCCGACCACTGCGAGCATGCAAAACGAATGAATTATTCATTTCGGCTTGTACTTTTTCCGTGTCGCACCTAAATACGCATGATTGTCTCACGCACACACACACACAAGTGCGTCGGCATACGCACACAGACGCACTCTGTGCGCGTATCGCGCCGCAAACCGGGAGATGTACAAAACCGCACGTGACCTGTAAAGGTGACAGTGGCGTTGGGTGAGGTTTCTAACTGTTGTGGAAACTAGGTTTACTGTGGGACTTTATGTGATGGGAGACTTTCTAGAACTTTATATACAGTGGAAGATGAGTGGTGAAATAAATAAGAGGTGGCGAATAAGAGGTCCACAAACTTTGATGATAATTTCGAATTTGTAATAATAATAAAACTGATGGAATTGAACAAAACGGATGGACCGAAAGAAGACTAGATTGGCTCTAGTGATAGCTTTGCTGGCTACTAGTTCATTTTTTTCACCTGGATGCTTTTATGCAGGTTTTATGTCAAAAAGCATCGTGAGTGTAGAGCTTAGTGTCAGAATTTGATGATGACACTGATAATTATAACTATAATAGAGTGCATACTTGAATAAAGTAGAGTAAAACAGATTCTTCACAGTAAATTGTCTCCAGAATCGAATTAATTTCGCTGTCTTTTCTGGGTTAATCGTGGTCTCCAAGGAGGTGATTATAGTGGCACAGGGTTTAAAACAGACAACGTTAACTTTTGTCTGTTTTTTACCTTGCTCCTTTTGATTTATAAAATGACCTTCCAAAAAATGGTCACCTGCTGTGTAGTATTATTAGTAGTATTATAATAAGAGGGTAGGTTAACATAAAGTGAGATTTAGAGTAGAAACAAGTAAGTAACAGGCAATACCAAAATGTTAGTTGGTCTGTACGCCACTCGATCCGCCAACCACTCATCCCTCATTTCGCCTGGTTTAATCCGACACAATTCCCGGCAATTAAATATGAATAACACGCGTCGGGCTTGCACGGAGCCACCGACGCCGACGCCGACGCTCGCCGTCATCAGATGCTGGCGAGCGTGATACAACGCAAAACACCGCGGCTATTTTACGGTTTCGTTTGTTTTCTTCTTGTTTTGTGAAGACTGTTTTTAGTGCACACATCTTTTGCAATTACTTTGTATGTTTGTAGAGTGCGTTCATAAGTTGTGGGATTGGACCAAATGTCTTACTTTGCTGTAGAGAATGCAGGAAACTCTCAGCACAGCTAACAGTTAGGGTAAACAAGTGGAGATTTCACCTGCAAAGATTCTCTTTGATGTCAAATGTTAGTTTACACTTGAGATTGAGCTAAGCTTGAGCTAAAATTGAGCCAAAAAAGAATTTTGTGGCAAACAAAACCCATGCAATATTAATTGTAGGATGATGTAAAAAAAAGTCGTGTTCAGTTGTAACTAGATGGCTTTCGTGCTCCAACTCCAACGAAAAGCGGACAGAGTTGTCGGAGTTCCTGCCCTGCTAAGATAATTGATAGAACACTCGGAGATCCGTTGTGAGAGTTTTAATTGTTGATTTAGCTGATGGATGGCGATAATGGCATCGGGTTAGGAATGTGATGGTGAATGTTCTCTTTCGAGAAGGGTGGGGGTGAGGCTTGCGTTGATTTCTTTGTCGGATGACAGAGGTCTATGAAGTCGGAAGAAACTGTTTTCAAACATGATAGATAAGAAAACCGCTCACGAGTCCGCTTAAGAATTGACCAGAAGGAAACATTGACTAAATCAACGTTGTTGGTCATGGTTGAAACTTGTGCTGATGCCTCAGACCATAAAGCCAAGTGTTTTTCTTGGCAAAGGCAGTGGCAGAAAATTCCACTGCGCTACTACGCTTAAAAATGCCAAATCCAATCTAAGGTATTACTAAATATTTTACTATTCTTATAATAATATCGAATGAAACTAACACCTCAGCCTCCAAGGCACAACATAACTAACGTCAACTTGTGTAATATTTAGGGGGCTTTGTTTGCCACTAATGTTAAATCTCAACTGGCATCATTTCAACTGATTGTTGGCATTATAAAAGAGAATATTTTCTGGTGTTAACTGCCATTGTTCAATTTAAATTCTAACTTTTCCGCCAGTGTACCGATTGTTTCCTATATAAGCACAGTAAAATATTTGATAGGTATTATTAAAAGCTTCCCCGAATGTAATTTCTTTAAATACGATCACACACCCTTAACCTGTGCTAAACCAACGTGAACGTCATGGCAGCTGAATCAACCGGAAGTTCCCGTTGACTCTTCATTTCCGCCGGTTACAAATGTTATTTCTCATCCACACCGCTAGAGAGCGTGCAGTGAAATAAATCACAAATTGCCATTTTGATTTTACCGCGTAAGAAGATAAACGACCGCAACACGAAATCGTATTTATCTGCAGCCGTAGATAACGACGCATGTTTTACCACCTGATGATTAACTGGGCGCAATAACCGTGTCTCTTTCTCGCAATATTGAGTGCGAAACTTTTGAGATTGGCCATACATAATAAAAAGTCTGGCTAAAGTTGTATAAAGCGTAGAGGCAAGTATATAGACTCTACCGGAGCCATTCACAGAGATAAAAAAGAAATATCGTATTGATAATAATGTAAGCTTGCACAATACCTCTTAAAATGGTGACATCTGACGCAAAATGGCCACTTCACGTAACCCCCTTTCCCACCAGCTTTCGCATCGTCGCCGTCCCCATTTATCATGCTGGGATCCTTTTAGTTAGTCTTACTGAAAGATTATTAAATTAACGTCATCTCGCAGCTACGTCGTTTCAGCTATTCACTTATAATAATGTCTTCAACAGTGTGCATGCAGCCATTCCTGCCGGTGTAGGGTGGGAGGTAATATGGCGGGAAGATTTGAAAGCACGTACGACTGTCACTAGTTGATAACGGAAACCAATTTCCATCTTTTTCTCTCTCTCTCTTTTGCGCGCGCGCGCGCGAGCTTTCACTCCATTGACATATTAACATTTCGACAAACATTTGTGAACGTGCGCCTCATTTTAATGGCAAATGCAAGTGCGTCTGTAGATTTGGTGACTTAATTATGTGGGTGTGAAGCGACTACGTTGTAATGTTAGGTGCTACTTGCATGCACGAAGGTGTTTGCTGAAAATTTGCAAATGCTGGAGGCGTCTCCAGACATCTTTCTTCCATTCTCACAATATGTTTGATGCTAGAAGCTTTGCGGACGATAAGCATTTACGTTGTCTATACGTCGTTACTAAGCAATTTAACAAGTCGGACTCGTGCAGATGACATTGAAATACGTTTACGGTGATTTTGTGTTTCGGTTTTTAAAATGTTATGCTTTGTCGTCAGCAAGTCGGTTTATTCATAGTGCAGTGTCATCAATTGCGTTAAACAATTCTTACTCAACTAGTACCCTTTCGGAGATCGGCGTTCCAGGTGCTCAGTGACTAATGCAGAACCCCGGAAGGATATAGGTTCGGATTTCTTGTCCCCGATTGGAAAAGATGGATGGAGTTTACAATAATACCTTAGTCTGAAACTTGTCTCAATGAGAATAGCAGAAGTCTTGGTTCGCTGGCTGGTTTAGAGAAACAGCATAAATACACAGAGTATTGTGCTTTATAAATTAAGTAGAATGACATTCCTTGTAAAGTTTGCATAAAAGTACGTTTCATGATGGTTATTTAAGACTTTCAGGTGCAAAAACAACCCCAAAACAACGAAGGTATTAAAATTGACTGTTTCTTTGGAGGTAAATTCACGTTTATCAACAACAAATAAGCAAGCTTTTAATCGATGAAAAGCACAATATCAACATAATTGTAATGAAAATATCGATGCGTCTTGAGAAACATGGACAAAACAAAGACAATCGCATCGAAGTCAATCTCGTCAAAATAACTTGCTGCCTCTCTTGTACCAGAGTAAGCTACGCACATAAGATGCGTCTCGCCTTCCCGAGGTTAACGTGGAATTACTCTCGGTCGCACGGAAGTGTGTACGTGGGCCACGTGACATCGCGTTACGTGGCACCGACCAATTAGAAGAGAGTATTAATTACGTGCGACGCCGGCGCCGGCGGCGGCGAAAGCTGGCGACACTCGCCGAGATTTATTCAGAGATGGAAATAGCAGTCGTGATTGCGATTGTGATAAGATTGGACGGTGATTTCGTTCGGTGATGAGGACACGTTTTTTGGGCTTGGTAATTGTTTCTTTATCGCAAAATGGAAAGCTACAGAAATGTTCAGCTGAAGATACGTGTGATGGGATATCTTTTCATATTATTATGGAGAGCATTTTGATATTATTCGAAATTTATCCTTGGTATCAATGTTTCAATCTCCCAAGTGCTTACAGTAAAGTTTTTAACCTCTTAGAATACACCTATTCCATTCAATTAAAATAACGTCGTGATACCCACTAAGTAAAGCCATCTGGTTGTGATTTCCCTTTGCTCCTTGGCTGGAAAGCAGAGCAATTTTACTAAATTCAGAGGGTAATCTGACGTCATTTCTATATGAATGGAAAAGGTCTACTAGACCTAAGTATCTGCATTTTTGCTTTGACTACGACTTCACTTGGTACTGCGTTTGCCTTTCACTTGGAGACTCGAGTACTACTTTAGGTGAACTTGATTATTTTGTAGCGCAATAATATCCCCGAGTGGAAAACTTAGAAAAAACACAATTCATTTATGCTCAGATTCGTGTGCACCTTGTGCCAACAATCGTTCAACAACGACCTACACACAAAACAAATTGTTTGAAAAATAAAGTCAAAAAATCCGTGACGAGCAACCAGCATCTCTTCGAGAACCTCCCCGGGTTGTACAAACATTTTCGGAGAGCTCAAATTCCGCTCATATCCAGACTCAAACAGACATTTACATGAAATCAATATTTGTCAGATCGCAACTCTTCCGCGCAATACAGTGCGACGTTAAAACAGATAGCAGCGAGTCTGAAATAGATTCGTTCGATCCTGAGACCGGCTACTATTTGTGTCTTCTTTGTTGATTTAACGTCGTGGTCGGAGTCTTATAATATTTGCATATTTCACGTTGACATTTTGACAGGCGTCCAAATATGGCGTCTGCTTGAGAAGCGTCCGATTCTTAACATCGCGTCGCTATGTCCTTTGGGACCTTCTAAAGGAAGCCGGGAGATTACGAATTAGGAGTTTGTTTTGGGCTGCTTTCGGAGGCTTACGATTTCGTTGTCGTTTCTTAGATTGGTTCTTTGGATGTCTTTGGATTGTTTCAAATTAAATGACGAGAAGAGTGGACAGAGAAAATAAAGAACTTCTGAACTGTGTAGCAAGTGGATGTAGAAAAAATTCCTTAGAAATAACACTGTTGTCATTGGTAGATCTGAATATTATTTTTTAATATAAGAAATAACCCAATTCACTTGGCGCTAGTACTCAATATTAACTCAAACACAATACGAAATTTATTTTCAGTCACATATTTATATTTACTGTTTCTAGCTGCATTAGGAAGAAACTGCATTCTTAAAGTAAATTTTAAAATCTAAGAAGGTATGCAAATGGTAAATAAAACGTGTAGCCACTGTTCTAGTGTTTGATATTGATACTTTGAAATAGCGCCTTCAGGATTTAGTTGTATTAGTTGGTGACACGTTAATGTTGGTTGTATTTTCAGTATGGCCTTATCCTTCATCGAATTAAGTGTTTAAAAAAACCTCTTTATCAAAACCGTAGTAAATCTGTCAAACACACGTCCACGCATGGCAACTGCACAGCGCCGCTCTAAAACCCGGCACCTCCACACAAATCCATACACAAAAACACAACACAAACCAAGCAATCAATTCGAATTTAATTACAACAGCCGCTCCGTTTCCGCGCATAAGAAAACACACACTTCCCGCTCGCACTGCACAACTGTGGCCTGCAGGAAAAAAAACTAACAAAGTACCTAATTTACCTCCATGAACCCACCCCCCTCCTCCCCCAACACCCCCGAAAAAAAGCGAAACGCACCGAAACACCCGCGGATATCTGCGCTTGCTATCGCGGAGAACATGGTTACACGGACAAATTCTCTCAGCCCCAGGCAGCCAACAGAATTGCCTAACGTGGCACGTAATTAAATTTAATTAACAAAGTAAAGAAATCCTATCCTACACACGCCCGCGCTCAACCAACCTCCATTTTCTATTGGGCAACCCTCATCTCAGGCGTTTCCCCATCTCGGTGCCAGGCTAGGAGACGTCATCGAGACGTCTTCTCGCTCGTTCTCCCGGTTATTATGGGGCGTTTTACCTTCGTTTTTTGGTCTTATTGCTCGCTGCTGCAGTCAGCTGCCGTCTTGCGAATGATTTAAATCACAGGCTCACCGCCCAGCGCTATGCCGTCGGTTACCTGTGCTTTAAAAGGCAGGTGTTGTTTTTACGGACAAAGCAGTGATCTTTTTGGGTGGGAATGTGATAGGTACTTGCTTCTAGCTATCTGTCATTCATTACTTTTTGTAATCCTTGTTAATCTTGTGTCATTGATACGTGCCACTTGATAAACGCTGCACTGCACTGCAAAAGCATTTCTTTCACGTCGCAAGATATTGATATCCAAATTACAAAATGGAAAACGAATTTGCGAAAGAAAGCAAAAAATCTAACCTTACTTCACATAATGGTTCTTAAATTTTCCCAAATTTGAATTCATGTGTGAGTTAAGCCCAAATACATCAAAAGATAAACAGACACATTCACATATTTTAACTAGAAATGGATCAATACAGAAATTGCAATTACGATCAATTTTAATCTATCCCGTATTTAATTCGGTGATAGAAATATGGTCGAATCGGTTCCTTTTTGGGGTTATTTGTAAGAAACGATCAATTCTCAAGCTTAGATAGACAGCTTACCCTTTCGGTTGCTCCAGTCTTTGTTCTGACTGGAAGATAACTATAAATGTACAGCTGAAGAAAACATAATCAACTTTAATCTTGAGGAAAGCGGTCTCTATATTTTGGCTCCAACTGAACATTGTTGTACCGGCCCTAATGAGAAAAAGGCTCCATCAGACAATCCTCTCGAACAAAAGTCTCCAGTGTCTTTTTAACTATATAACGGTCTGTTAACACAAAAATTTAGGATTATCACTGGCAACGTGTTAACGGTCTCTTATCGTTTTATTACCATGGCTACTGCATTGTGACACTAACAGACCCTTAAATAATCAACAAGCAGCTGAAAAACTGGACCTAAACGTGATTCAAACCTGAATGCAAATGCTCGTTACCAATACGGATACAAATTTTGCAATGGATGTTTCGTTGCTAATAATATGGAGTTCCCCTTATCCCACACTAAAAACATGGCGTTAAGCAATATGTATGGCAGGCACGCCACTGTAATTTGCTTGTCTCAGCGTCAATGCTAACTCGATCACGGAGGCTGGAGAACGATTCTAAGGCACGAGTCTTAACTCTCTTCACGAGCAATTTAAGAGAACCAAGACAGGCGTCTCAGAACGGCACGGAAACCAGCGAGCGCGGCATTATTTCGAAATTAGTTTATTGTGGATTTGATACAGATTAATTGCAAATTACTGGACCCGTGTTCGGGTGGCGGGATCTTGTGAAATTTCTGCAAGCGTGATGATTTATTTAAGCTACTGTCGGCAAATGGGCTGTTGGAAATGTTTCGGAGTTGAATTAGAACCTACTGCACTCCGATTCAGATTTTTAATCAAATTGAGTCAATGGCGGAAGATTGTTACTGTGATTTATTTCAATGAGCCAAACGCTTTTACCGGTGAGTCAATAAATAATCTATTTCCGTATATGTGTTTTTTGATTATCAATGTCGCCGGCGTGAAATGGGAGGAAAGCGCCTGGAAAATGGTTTCCGGTCAAGTTTCCCGGAAAGGTGCTTTGGATTTGCGAGCAAGCACAACACGGATGTTTCACACATCAAGTTTTAAAAATTTTGAAACTATTTTGTTGATCCGAATTCCCAGTAGGTATTGCACCAAAATCAGGGAAAACTGCATGAAAGACAGCAAACGCATGGTTGTTAAATTAAGTTTATAGATTTAAGCATATACTTGCCATATTTTGTATATTATCATTGAAATACGAAGTGGGATCTCCTTTCGGAAGGTAAAGTTGATAAATGATAAGCCTTTGGGAGTGTTCAGTAATTATTTTTAAGATTTGTTTAAGTGAGCTGGTATTCATTTTATATTTCTACACCTTTTTTTGTCTGTAAAAATATGATTCCCAAAGTGAATGACAAAACCTGCAGAAATCAATATTTTACAATAGAATAAAGGTTGTAGGTATGTAAATCACTTTAGAATAATTTTTTCTTGTTTAATCATTTCAAACCACATTTCGCTGATTGATTACTGGTGTTTAACGACGCACTGTTTTCACAACTGGCCCTATGACGCTGATCTACACATTAGTAAATCAATCTTTAAACATCAGAAATTTAACAAAGAACAGCTTCAGTCAAAGAACAGAGTCGCATGCTTAAAAAAGCTTCATCATTTCTCCCCAGCAACGCTGGTAACAAAAAGATAAAGAAGGAAGATTATTTACAACATCTTGAAGAAAATCACCTTCGCCGCCAAAACGCATGTAGCGTGAAATTGCTAGGCACGGTGCGTTGCGAATACGCACGGCGAGCGTCACATGCGTAATTCGCAGAAAGCGATATTACGTTTTTCTTGCCGATATTGTCACGTTTGACGTTTTAACATGAGTATTAATTCCATTTATTGAATGAATTTTATAACTGGAAAGAATTTGTGAGGTTTTTGAATTATCTTACTTTTCAGGAATATCAACATTTTTATATTATGACCAAGCTAGATTTCAGTGGATATAATTATTAGATAACTTAGTGGAGTAACAAATAAGAATTCATGTCAGTGTATTTGAATTTTTTTTATAACTTTCTTCGTATACTCATATGAATTTATTTTTACTTTCTTTATAGAAAATAACAGTCTATTCATAGCTCACAAAATCGCAATATCGTCAAATAATGTAACGTTGTACGCAAATTTAGTTTGCCAAGATAAATATATTTGATATCAAAAATTAAATTTTTGTCTAACAACAGTCATAGCAATTCGCAAGAATATACATGCGATTTTCCAGTCATATTCAGTTAAAATATTTTTTCTGTTCGTGTACTTTTTTTTTCATGTGTATAACAACGGGTTACGCAGTACCGAGCTTTCGACAAACTCAATGACATGTCGCCCCGTTCTTATATTGTTCCTTGCTTGCACGAACTTCTTGACAAGTGTCTTGAATAAATATCGAATACGAACCCAGACGTTCAAGCTTTCATCAGTTAATGCATCTCCAAATGCAGCCAGTGAAACCCGCCAATTATAAATATGCTAAACCTCGCAACCAAAGCCTTAAATCTCACACTCAAAAGTAAGATTGAAAAACGAAGCTGAAAGTCTTCAGAAAAAAAGGGCTGCATGGGTTTCCACTCCCAAGAAACTTTGAAACCGGGCAGCAAAAAAAGCATCTGTTTTCCGAACAAACAACTTTGTTTTCCTCCTCTATGCCTCCGAATGCTTCCCAGGCAGCACAAATCCTCGGCAGACTTTTCTTTCGCATTTTCCCTCGTCTCTTTCACATGTTTTAAGACTTAAAGAATACTTCCAGCAAACGTCTGCCACACTCTTTTAAACTACAAAGTGCAAGTTTAAAGTTTGTTTGCTAAGAAATTCGAAAAGTTTAATAATAATCTGTATCTGTTCGTTCTCGATATAGTTAACTGTTTCGTGGAAAGTTTGCCATCTTGAATTTCACGAAATGCAAATTGTATTCGCGAGAGAAAAACGGACCATGCGAAAATGATGAGTGGAAATTCTAATTGCGTTCGGCTTTTCTGGAAATACAAAATGCACTTAAATAATATTATTTATAATATTATCTTATATGTGATTATTCTTTAGTACCTTAAGACAAATTTTTACTTATAAAATAGTTAAAGATATCTTCCATCCCTGTGCAAATGCTAAGATAACGCTTCTTAACATAACATAAAAGCACAAGATTTCCAGTCATAGCAGGGGTCGCTTAATAGTGATGTTATTCAAGGTCGTTCTCCCCCTGTTTCCGTTACACTGACCTTGATTGTGAACGAGGAAACTTGCTCGCCCCCTTGCACGATTCCTCCCCATCGCACGTGTTATGGGGGAGAAAATGGGTGTTTGCAAGCAGTCAAATGGGCCATCTCTTCAATTCTTAAACGTTATTCATTAGGTAGAAACTTCAGTGCAATGAAATCCTTGCCATAGATGTTTAGTAACGCTGCAAACGACAATTCCGGTATTTTGTTAAGTTGTGTGTTGGTAGTTTTGTGAATTGGATACAATCATGAAATAAATTTTTATTCGAGACTCTAGCAAGGAAAATCATTCTGTCGTGCTAAGAACCAACGTTAAATTACACGTGCTGCCAGCAGCAAAACTCCACACAGCTCAATTCACGCAGGAACCAAAGCACCAGAAACCCTTTAAAAAAGAACCAGGTCCCATCAAATCCAGCCAAAATTGTCTCCAAAGCACATTATAATTTACCAAGCCAAGCACACGTAACCACCCCCCAAAACGCCCGTGAACCACCGACCAAAAACACGGTCCGGCCACTTAAAGCGGTCCGGCTCTCCCTTGTTTTGCCACACCGCGCCATGATTTGTCCCACCCTTGAGCACGATCGCGCACCCCCCCCCCCCCCCCCCCCCCAACCGACAAACCACCCCTGAAGGCGAGACGCCTGGCCAAGACGCCGTTCACGCTCGACGATAAGTATATTTGCCACACCGACCCACCCCTAAATGTCGACCGCCGCCATTACAAACAGATGTTGACACTCGGAACGTTGGGTCCTTTCGGTGCTTAGCGAGCAGAGTCCTCCATAAGGGTGGAGTACATTGCAGCAGCCGCCGCGGGGACCCGCGTTTGGTTTATCGTTCGTTAAACAATCTGTCCTCGGCGCCGGTGCTTTAGTGGATGCTGGGTACAGGATTTGGGTGTGAATCCGCGTTAATGTACAAGACAATCACTTTGGAGCGCGTTCGAGGAGCGGTTTGGGCAAGTGCGGTCTACGAGTTGAGCGGCGGTTAATTTGCGATCAAAAGCAGTTATGAGTTGTGCTGTGTTTTACTTGCTTGAGGTGTCGGCTCGGTTTTGGCTGTTTGGATTTCTAGCGTGTGATGTTTGTGATGATGTTTGGTAGGCAATACTGACCGTGAAAACTGATTATTGTTTTAAAATGTCGAACATAAAGTAGATCAATTTTACCAATTTTCATTATTGAACATGGTTTTTTTTTGTTTTTGCTTGTACAGTTACGCTTTAAAGGTAGAAAAAGACCAGATGTATGCATTTTGTTATAGCTATCATTAATATTGTAGCAGTTCAAAAAACTCATTTAAAAGTTAAATATTTCGTCGCATTTTGAACTAGATGCAAACTTGCTGCTAGGAATATCTCGTTAGCAATGAACGAAGATTATTCCAACATCGAGTTTATAGTGAGTAAATGGTTTCTGCCAAGCTCGTCTTTTTGTAACAACAACAAAAAACCCAACGAAACACAGAAACTTTGGTTTGAAAACCGAACAAATGCCAAAACTTTAATGTTTGCTAGCTCGCACGCTGCTTGCCGTAATACTGCAATTAGGTCAAATTGCACGAGCAAATTCGAGTTGATTAATGCAAATACATAACACTCGCCTCGCCGGTTCCGGTGACGCTTTTCCCATTTCCAACGCCACGCGTTTGCTGCTGGCTTGCCGAAAGATTCGCCAAGAAGAAAATTGCGATCATAATATATTCAGCAAGTTGCCGAAGAAAATCAAATCCAGCATGCTGCCAGTCCCGCTCCACCCTTGGATAAACTGGCGCAGGTATATCAAACATATGAACGCATTCCCCCTGTCTGCATCCCAGCCTTCACCCAGCTGCCGAACCAAAGGAAGCTGCGGCAATGTCTCAAGAATTTAATTTAATCAACCATGTCTAAGCCCACGCCATACACTAAACCCAGAAGAACCTTCAAAACCTATGAATAAATAAAAAACGGCGTCTTTCACCAGAATAAAACGGCACCTCCACCAAATCTCGCTCTAAATTAATCTAACTCGAGACTTTTCACTTTTTTTATCTGTTTTCACATGCAAATGAGACGAATATCCTGCGTTGCTGGACGCGATGGCGGCGTGGATGTGAATTTACAACAGCCAGCAACATAATGTGTTAGATCGAGCGCTGAGATGGTCAGAGAGTGGCTGACTCCGCGCGCGGACGCCATGTTGGACACAAGACTGGCTGTCAAGCTGTGCAGCCTTCACAGCCATGAGAGTGGCCGACTCCGCGCGTGGACGCCATGTTGGACACAAGACTGGCTGTCAAGCTGTGCAGCCTTGACAGCCATGAGAGTGGCCGACTTAGCGCGTGGACGCCATGTTGGACACAAGACTGGCTGTCAAGCTGTGCAGCCTTGACAGCCAGAGAGTGGCCGACTTAGCGCGTGGACGCCATGTTGGACACAAGACTGGCTGTCAAGCTGTGCAGCCTTGACAGCCAGAGAGTGGCCGACTGCGCGCGTGGACGCCATGTTGGACACAAGACTGGCTGTCAAGCTGTGCAGCCTTGACAGCCAGAGAGTGGCCGACTCCGCGCGTGGACGCCATGTTCGACACGAGACTGTCTGTCAAGCTGTGCAGCCTTGACAGCCAGAGAGTGGCCGACTCCGCGCGTGGACGCCATGTTGGACACAAGACTGTCTGTCAAGCTGTGCAGCCTTGACAGCCAGAGAGTGGCCGACTCCGCGCGTGGACGCCATGTTCGACACGAGACTGTCTGTCAAGCTGTGCAGCCTTGACAGCCAGAGAGTGGCCGACTCCGCGCGTGGACGCCATGTTCGACACGAGACTGTCTGTCAAGCTGTGCAGCCTTGACAGCCAGAGAGTGGCCGACTCCGCGCGTGGACGCCATGTTGGACACAAGACTGTCTGTCAAGCTGTGCAGCCTTGACAGCCAGAGAGTGGCCGACTCCGCGCGTGGACGCCATGTTGGACACAAGACTGTCTGTCAAGCTGTGCAGCCTTGACAGCCAGAGAGTGGCCGACTCCGCGCGTGGACGCCATGTTGGACACAAGACTGACTGTCAAGCTGTGCAGCCTTGACAGCCAGAGAGTGGCCGACTCCGCGCGTGGACGCCATGCTGGACACAAGACTGACTGTCAAGCTGTGCAGCCTTGACAGCCAGAGAGTGGCCGACTCCGCGCGTGGACGCCATGTTGGACACAAGACTGTCTGTCAAGCTGTGCAGCCTTGACAGCCAGAGAGTGGCCGACTCCGCGCGTGGACGCCATGTTCGACACGAGACTGTCTGTCAAGCTGTGCAGCCTTGACAGCCAGAGAGTGGCCGACTCCGCGCGTGGACGCCAGCCAGAGAGTGGCCGACGAAGATACAATTTTTTACCTGACTTCAAACTTTGCAATCATTTTACAGGGGTTAACATTAAGAGCATTGTAAGCTTCTTTCTCAAGATATATTGTTTCCCCGAAGACTTTAAAAAGAAAATGACCCTGAAACTAAATTCCACGGTTGTTACTATCATAAGAACTTACAAAATATCCGTCGTACCTACATGTTGCTCACGCAGTTCATACTAACCTCTGGTACTACAAGCCTATTTCTATTTGTTCTTACACGATGACAAAGTGGTTGATTATTGTGTTGAATAAGGAGATAAGCGTGAAGGAGGCTACCAATTCAGGTGTACCAAACAACCGAACAAAAGCTTCCCCCATCGCCACTCTCCGGCCAGCGCGGCGCTCTCGCCCGCGTCGTCGAGAAGGCGGTGGTCGCAATGGCTCCCTTAGCGGCCATCCAATCACACAAGGCGGCGCAGGACGACGGCAGAGGGCAGCACGACCGGGAGAAAGTCGACAAGAAAGTACGTGCACAAAGTTCTTCCTTCGCGGTGGAAACTAGGACGCACGTTGTCAAGTCTGCGAGACGCGGGCGCCTGCACTTTCGCTGAGTTTAGAATTGGCAGGGCATTGATCCGAGTTGCTCGTGTGTTGGGTCTGGTGTTGAGCTGTTTTTTTGGTTCGGTTTCACATATTTTTAACTCTTCTTAAGGAGAAAACGTTAAAAAAATAACAAAATTTCATTTAGAGTGTGGTCGTAGTATTGCAATGAACTCTAAACTTATGTCAAGGGACGAATTGAATTAATGAATGGAAATTTTAAAGTAAGAATTTAAGAGCTTTCTAAGCTTGTGAAATTTATCGAAAATCAAGCAGGTAATTTAAAGAAACTGCACCAAAAACCGAACGTGGATGTTAAAGTAACCAAAGAAAGTTCTCAAAGTGAAATTGTGACAGTCTAGCCGCCCTATCGTGGTATGAAGGCTTTTATTTTAGCCCCAGTGTAATGCGCGTATGGTAGTAAAGAGTAAGTAGCTATACTTTCACTGCTTGAAAGGAAACTGGAAAATGTCTCTGGGTTTTAGTTGCAAAGTTAAATTTCCTTGGGGGGTTTTGTAGAAAATTTGGTCGGTCGTTAAGCCGCTCATTATCCCGACGCTGAATTGTATTCAGATTATACAATATTTTGATAGCGTGGCAACTTGGTTAGCTTCGCCACGCAGCAGCCCAGAAATTCCTGACGACCGACGGAAAAAAAGAAAATTTAAACTAAATATTGTTCAGCTCTCGCACCAGAATGGAAGTCAACAACAACAGTCCATTTAAAAATAAATTCTTGTCAAAATTTCCATTTCTCATTCTATTTTTGCCATAGAAATGCAAGGAAGAGGACTAGAAATAATTCCGACGCATAAAAAAGGGATAATTTTGTTTTCGTAGAAAGTACTACTCTAATCTCGTGATGTAAATTCACGGAATTATTTAAATGATTCGTCGCCAAAGAAAAAAATACCTCCTTTTTTGCTTTTCTCGCAAAGAAATGCTGAGATCGGCATGAATTATTCAGAAAAAAAAACTCTTTTGTTGATTAAGCCGTGCGAAGTAATTATGCAAACATAAGGCCCTGATGACCCACTCAAAACCAACACCAAACATCTTCCAAGAATGTAGAACGCCTGCCGAAATACCATTGTTGAGCTGGCGACAGAATCGCCAGCGCCACCTAGGTGGCTTGAGGTGAAATTAAGCATAACAGCCATTGTGCAACTGAACTCAACGTTACTTTGATCATCTAACTCAATATTTATGGGGCTTTGTTTGACGCTGATGCTCAATTTAGGCTGGTGACATGAAATATCTTTGCATGATGATAACTTTACTTGTTCAATTTAACGTCACCCCTACCCGCCAGGTCCGCCACCAGCGCTTTGTCGCCCGAAATCGCCGAGAGTTGACTGCAATCAGCAGCCTGGTGAGAAATTTAACTAAACGCTCTGCTAACGTCCTGATATTACCATTCAATAACCTATTTTAACACCTTTTTTTGAAAACTAACGTGCTCAGATTAGGAATAGACACGAGTGCTAAAAAAATATTACCATACTTGAGTTTGACAATGTTAAAAGGCGGCTTGTCGAACACATTGAGAGCATTTAATCCAACACCCTCATTTGCAAGCTGCAGATAAAGATTTAACCCGATCAAATTTAACAACGCCGTCACGTTGTACTGGCCTCGCTGTTCGAGCGGTCCTTTCTGAAATGATGCAGCCTCCGATCCGGCACCGCGACGCCGTCACGTTGTCCCAGCCTCGCTGCTCGAGTGGTCCTTTCTGAAATGATGCAGCCTCCGATCCGGCAACGCGACGCCGTCACGTTGTCCCGGCCTCGCTGCTCGAGTGGTCCTTTCTGAAATGATGCAGCCTCCGATCCGGCAACGCGACGCCGTCACGTTGTACCGGCCTCGCTGCTCGAGCGGTCCTTTCTGAAATGATGCAGCCTCCGATCCGGCAACGCGACGCCGTCACGTTGTCCCAGCCTCGCTGCTCGAGCGGTCCTTTCTGAAATGATGCAGCCTCCGATCCGGCAACGCGACGCCGTCACGTTGTACCGGCCTCGCTGCTCGAGCGGTCCTTTCTGAAATGATGCAGCCTCCGATCCGGCAACGCGACGCCGTCACGTTGTCCCGGCCTCGCTGCTCGAGCGGTCCTTTCTGAAATGATGCAGCCTCCGATCCGGCAACGCGACGCCGTGCGTTCCGCTCGATACTAATGACATCAACTCTTGCAAGTAAGATGGCTCGACGAGATATAATTAAGATAAGACAAAGACGCTGGGCGCAACGCAAGCTGCTATTATGATAAACCGGGATGACATATTATGCTCTGTGTTTATGGTGGCGCTAGCGGTGATTGCTATTGCTGGGGAATAGTTAAGCAAGAAAAGTGACGACGAACTGGAATTGGTCGCTGTTGAGGGGCACTTCTGTTTCATGGTTATCTTCGGATTAAAATTTAACCGACGGCAGTGTCTTTGGTTGAATCGCAGCTACGAGACACTTGTCCGAGCGTGAGTCGATGAAGTTAAGCAACGTAACGCGGTGGATGGGTGACCACGACTAGAGTTTAACAGCGTTTTTGTTATTAACTGAAGATATTCCTGAAAATTTAAATCGCTTCTCGAGGAAATTTTAATTTCATATTATTATTTTATAAGACCAAAGCCTGGTTTACATGGCTCCACCAAAGTTGACCCGTGTAAACACAAAATTTAATCAAGAAAAGTTGAACGGAATACTTGAGTTCAACGTTTGCCTCAAATTTTTTGTTTAGAACGAAACCTATTTTCATTTAACTTGAGCGAAAATCAACGAATCAGAGGACACTTGCGTAGCTTGCGTAGCTTGCGTAGCTTGCGTAGCTTGCGTAGCTTGCATAGCTTGCGTAGCTTGCGTAGCTTGCGTAGCTTGCGTACTTCCTAGCTGCTATGAGTTGCAGCGACGAATATCCTGTTTACAGAATTGTGGTAAACTACGCCATTGAGTGTGTCAAAGATCCTCAATGTGGCCAAGCGAAGCTGGTCATTTCTTCGAGCAGCCAACATCAAAATAACTCTAAATTCACAGTTTTCCAAGTTACTTTCAGTTCCAGACGCCATTTGCTTTTCATAGCTCACTGCCTTCTAAGCACTGTTTCGAGCTGAACATTCGTAGTTTTGTGGGCGTAAATATAAACGGTGTTTCAACTTTTTCATTCATGATAGTTGAGCTCAAGATTGAAGTCAATGACTTGAACGAAAAATTGAACCGCGTTAACCAGGCTTAAGCATATAAATTTGATGAAAATTGAAAGTAGATGAAGGTGTTGGTTAGGTACCAGGTCCAACAACTCTACCATTTATATTTATCACGATACCTGCATCATTTATTGGACCTGTGACGCCATCCTGGATGAAAGCGATCAAAGCTTTACCACGGAAAACTTCAAACTTGTTGATTGAGAATGCTTGACATACACTTCGAACATAAATGGCAAATGAACAGAGGTCATCCGTCAAAGTTACGCAAAAATATTCAGTTTAGATGTTATAAGTGCTAAAATTAATTGTCGTCTGATGCCGTTTTAAAACGCTTTGGCAAAGGAGCACAGAAAACTCGTTGAAAAACTAGAGTTAGTTAATCTGTGGTCATCCAGTTAATATCAACCAGAAGTCTTTATATTGTGTGATAGAACCACTTATCTGCACAGCCTGGATATCGCTTCGTACGGTGAGACTTTGTTGCCAAATTAAGGCACTTTGGGGCACCCTTCTACTCCCAATTTTCATCAAATTCACATAATTGGTTACATTTGAAAGGTGAATCTGGTGTAGAAACGATTTGATAACTGTAGGAATATTTTCAGCTCAAAATTCTCGGTATTACATGAAAAGGGGATAATTAGGGCGACCAAAACGGCGAAAACCTGGCTTTACTTTACTTGACCTTGGCTCGTTACGAAGCGCTATCCAGGTATTTAGATCAGTAGATAGTACCCAAATTGAGTTTCCTCACAGCTTCAACTCTAGCCCATGTTTCTACAGCCCATCAGACCGCCATGGGTCCTCAAGGGTTCGCTTTCATACAACCAGGCAAGCAAAGACAACCATATCTATTTTACAGCAGTACTTGCCGTGGTAGTAATTATTGCAACGTACACTCACCCCATTGCACCGGAAGTGCAATATCGTCTAGTGGGATGGCAAGTGTACATAAGGAGAGAGAGTACCAGTAAAGGGACACAGCGGACTGTGTCTATAGACTGGCATACTTTTCCTATGCCATGACCGTGCACGGAAGCACTATCCAATACTCTAAAATAGAGCAGAGTGGTACGTAGTGGGACGTTTTTATTTTTATTGATCATATATGGTTGATATTCCATTTGTTTTTGGATCTACGTTAGCCAAAATTTCAGATGATCATATAGCAGCACACCACTATGAAATTTTTATGTTTTCAAAAGAGAAAATAATGGGACTGTTCCACTTTGTTTCATGAAATGTACATGTACCATGTCCCTTTATGGACTTGTCCCATTTTGTCCCATCTTACACCACCTTCTCCTAGCTCTAGCGAGATCAGTCAGCTTGTATGGCCCGCGCCAAAGTACGTTAAAGTAGACAAACCAAAAACAAGAAAAAAATTCATATTGTGAAAACAATGGAACTTTTTAAACCAAGAATCTTTCAAAACACCCTTACTATAAGACGCAATAAAATCTAAGGTAAAACTTGTCATCCATCCTAATTATGTCAGCTTAAGTTTCAAGTTTCATTTATCAGCATTAAATTTTTATGCAGCAATTTCTGACTGGGCCGATGCAATGTACATTTGCGGTTGAACCGGAAGTTGCGGCTGGCAGTGAACCTAGCGGGATAGTGTGTAGTTAGAGCTGCCATTCACGAGCGCAATGTACAATACAGACTCGATTTGATGCAGCAACTAGAGAGAGCTCAGTTTGGCGAAGATAAAATTCAAACCGTTCCGGCAACTGCTACAAAGTATCTCTGATTAACTGGTCGCTTCTCAATGTGAAATATAACGGTGGAATTCTATATCTTGTGCAATATATGGACGGGTGCAGTGCATTTTTATATGCGATAGCAATGAAATATATGTATGGCGGTCATTGTTTTTTTTGTGTTATGTGAGCCAATTTTAAGACTGGAAACTTAGATGGCGTGTTCTGGATTGGCTCAAGGCTGTCAATATAATGGTTTTGCTGAATGATGGATTTTAAGTATGCCAAAGTTGAAAATTATTGTCAACATATAAGTAAATATTTTATTTTTGTGAATGATTTTTACAGCTAAATAATTCAGTCGCGTACAGCGCTCAGAGATAAATCAATAGTGTATCTGCCAGATAAATTTCACTTACTGCATTTTCTATAACCCGGAACAGGAACAAAAATCTACGAAGAGGATGAAATGAATAAAATAAATGTCCATACAGCTCAATGTATTTCAACTTTAGATGACTGTTCTGGTTTTCATCGATACGTGTGCAGCATTTTGATACGGTACAAGTTCGCAGAATAGTCTTCTCCTGGGTTTTATGAAGAGGGTTCATAAAATTTTGATTGGCCCCGTTTAACCGTGGTACTACTACCCTGTTTTATGATTATCTTTTGAGGTCACATAGCTACATCAGCGAATCGATTTCGTCGGCTAGCAAAGATATCTTTTTTGTCCTTCCTTCCAATTACCTTCAATAAAATTTATGAGGCTGATAAAATTTGTCGGTAGTTGTTTTTAGCCAGTGACAGCATTGAGCTTTTCAATAAAACTTGTCTGCTTTTCAGGAAGGTCTGGGCACTAACGCTTTGAAGCTTTTGAAATGGGTGACGCTTTCGCGCCTTGCTCGTCTCAGAATATTATATTAGTATCACTTTGGAGAGAAAATCATGCCTTATGGAAAAATTACAACATTTTCCTTTACTCCAAGCGTTTCAGTGAAAAGCTATGACGTATAAAAAATATGAAATTGAAAACAAAAGTTCATAAAAGGACAGCATTGCGTCTCAAGTTTACTCTCACTGATTTATAAGAAGCTAAATTTGCACTTTTATCTTCGAATAAAACATTATCCTCATTTCCGGGATATTTTCTCTCAATTGTCAACTTTTACCAGGAATAAGAAGCCTAGACTATTATTATTATTATTTCTTTATTGATGAACTGATGACTGATGAACAATGTTAGACTGTCACTGATTAGGAGCTGCCGTCAAAAGTAGTTAAATACCAATGAAGATAATGAAGATAATGAAGATAATGAAGATAGTGAAGATAATAAAGATAGTGAAGATAGTGAAGATAATGAAGATAATGAAGCTAATGAAGATAGTGAAGATAATGAAGATAATGAAGATAATTACTGAAGTACGACACACGAAGTACGGCGACACATTGAAGTATGATTTTTTTTTTTTTGTTTAAGTTAAGGTATTATAATATTCTGAATGAAAAACCAATAATTTACGCTTGTGCATTTATTTCTGAGATGCATTTTTATTGACTTGTGTTGATATAGAAAATTAAAAATTTTTGACTCTTAAAAAACAAGTGACTAATTTTTAAAATAGTTATCATATCACTATGGCAAGGATCAGCATGACTTCAATGAAAATTCCGCCTTTCTATTGGTGGATAAGAGGATCATGAAGAAAAGTTACATCAAAACACATTATAATTATTTTTAGCTCCATTTAAAAATATAGAATTTGATATAATACACACAAGTGAAATAAAGTACTTGAAAAAACGCGAAAAAGAAGTGTAAAATACACGTGAAGAATCGTCATAACTCTACGAAGTTCGAGTTCCTACATCGAAGCGGGTGCGAACCCGTCCTTGCAACCCCCGATTTGCCTCAAATAAAACCAGCTTTTTCACCACGATTAAATAATTTATTCTAAAATCAACGATATTTTCAGTTAAAATTTAACTCAATCCCCTGCAACGCTCGCGGCGGTCTAGTCTCCTGAAGCAACCGCCATTAGATGTCTGCATATTTCGAATCTTAAATGTGAGCACCGCCCTCTCTAGATCGCGATCCACGGCAGGAACGTGAAACTTTCATCACTTGTTATCAACGCGCTGCCACATAGAAGGCTGTGTGATACGTAACAAATAATTCATCCACCGCCTTCCTGAGTTCCGCCTGTCATGCACACGCTCAGAATTCACTCACCTATCGCAAGATGGCGGTGAATTAGAAATACTCTCGCTCGCAGCGGCAGGTATCAAGATTCAAGTTGCAGTGACTTTCCCGGTGAAAGTTTGCGCTGTTGTTTGTTCTGGCTGATGTTCTGCGCTAAAATCGCGAGATGATTTTGTGAAAATATACAGTTTCATGATTGGCACTTCTAAAGTTTAATGTAAGGCTAATAAAGGGGGAGTAATCAATTTTTCATTCAGTTTTACTGTTTCCGAATTACCGTGGAGTCTACTAATTAAATTACCACCTTCTAACATCGGATACTATAAAAGAGAAAAGGAAAAACTTCTGGAAATTTCAGCCATAAAATGAAAGAAATATAAGAAATTGATTGCGCCGATGTGAGTTAATAGCTTTGACATACAACGTGCTCGAAAACATCTTCTTTTCCAATGCCCTTTTTTATGACATCCCATTTTGCATAATATTAATTTTACAAGCCACCAACTCATACCTATCCCAACGCAACTCTCCAAAAGTACCGCGCGCAATAACACGCAAAGCGTCACACCCGAAAATAACAAAAAAAAAACGTACAACAAAAAAAAACGCTAAGACCATTTTTGTCTCACGCAATACACGCAAGAATTTCCACGCGGGCACACTTCCTGACTCAGGTCACGCATTTTCCGCGCGCTTAATACGCGTACAGGAGCCGTGCAGACAGCAAGGAAAGGAAAGACACACACTATAGGACATTCTTCCACGAGTTACGATAGAAGGCGTCAACCCCCCAACCCCCGCGAAGGAAAAACAAGGTAATGCGATATAAAATACGAGGATCGAGGGCACCGTGAGCCCCGGGTTACGATCCAAAAGACGATCTCTCCATCATTTTCATCCCCCCCCCCCTCGAAAACACATTCCCCCGCCCCCGCCTCTACCCCTACCCCCTACATACATGGCATGTACAGCCCGTGTAGTTGTAAACCAACCACCCCTAACCACAAGCCACACTCCGACAGTTCGCCCCAACACTTTGTGTACGGTGACCGTTGGGATGGGTGTCATAATGGATGTGGTTGTTTAGGTTAAGCAACACTGTGTCAGGTCAGGGTTTGGTTGGGTGACCGACAGGCTTTGTGCGTCTGCGGAAGGCGGTTATGGGTCGATGCATGAAGAGTACGTTTTTGGACGGTAACAAAGATAAGGGCTGACGGACTACACGAAGTGGAATAGTGGAACAGTGGAAAAGTGGAATAGTAGAATAGTGGAGCCATTTTGTGGATTTAAGTAACACGTAAATTTAAATGGAATAAAATTGAACTGTTATCCACAAATCGTTTCTTTTAAGGCTTAAAAATTGGTTTTATCAGCCATTGTTTTTTTTCGCGGAATTTTTAGTTATTCTGAGTATCAACTTGTTTCGTATTACATTTGTATTTTTACTTAGCTCGCTTGTATGCACATTGTTCATATTATTAGCATCGTCAGTAAAAAGTTATAATTATTATTATAGTAGTCGAAATAATAAACGCAATATTAATACAAATATATAAAATAATAATAACGGTTTTGATCAAAATGAGCTTTGCTACGTAGTATTAAATATGGTGGCGAGCTTTATGACGGTAATATATTGCTTTTAATGAGTTTTAGCATCGAGAATCTCGTCGAAAGGGTTGTAGAAGGGGTTATTGACGAGGAAGATTGAGTAAGCGGTAGAAAAATGTGAATTTCTTGTAGCGAGGAACTAAATTGAACGCTGTTCAAGTCACGAGACTGATAAAACTGTAGAAACTCACGTCTCTAAAGGAAACTATGCTGTGAAAGCTATGTTGTAGAATGTAGAAACTTTGTTGCGTATACTATGTTCAGGAAGAAGTAATTTGAAAACTATATTGCGATCAATTTTCAGAAAAATTAGTTAACAAGGTTATTGAAAGCTAATCTACACAAAACTCAAACTTTCCGCGTCGTTTCACAAAGCTGTGCTGCCTGCTTTATCAATAGTCCAGTGGAGTAGAAACTATGTTGTGAATACTGAGCTGTGACAGTTTTGTTGTGAATACTGAGCTGTGACAGTTTTGTTGTGAATAGTGAGCTGTGACAGTTATGTTGTGAATACTGAGCTGTGACAGTTATGTTGTGAATACTGAGCTGTGACAACTATATTGTGGAAGCTTTATTGTGTTAACGACGTTAAAGAACCAGTGTTTTTGACACTGTTGTCGAAAAACTGTGTTGTGAAAATTGTGTTGTGAAAACCGAGAAAATGCAAGCAGGTGTTGCCAGCGATCCACAACGCGGTGATTGATTGTCCACGCGTGGAATTTCGGGCCGCTTCGCACGGGCAACAATTAAGGGTTGGGTGGTGTGGGGGGGGGGGGGGGCGCTGGTGGGAAAGGGCGAAATTCCTCGCTTGTTTTCCACCCACCATCTTAGGTCTTGTGCGGCTATCATAAACAATTCCACATCGTCGTCCTCCTTTTCTTAAAGCATATTGATTTATGATCAATGTTGTTTTTTTCCGTGTTTTTTTTTTGTGCACGCATTAAAAATTCTATGCGCAAAAAAAGAATGAAGATTGAGTTCCGTTCAATGCATATAACGGGAGCTGCGAAAAATAAAATTACATTTTAGGAAAGAAAAGAGCCTCAAAAACATTCACTGAATGGTGGTTTTATTACGTGAACGAAACAATTTTGCAAACGACCAAAGTACCAGATGAAAGCTATATTATTGTAATAAAAAAATTGCGAAACATTTTTATTGCAAGTGCCGTTTCCGCAAACACAGTTTAATTCAACCCTCGAATCGCACTGGCCGACATCGTTCGACGAAACGGAACTTTATCCCAGCTGTTAAAATCGAAAACAGTCGTAAAAATTCGCAATTCGCGCGAGACCCTCGGCGCATTTCGCACATTTCGGCGGCTCGTCCACCGCCCTCGTCGATACCCGGCAATAACAAGAAGCCTCCGCTCTCCGAGACCAGCATTCTGCTCAAGAACTTTCACCCCTCATCCCCTTTATCGCTCGCTCCCTCTCGCGCACCGAAAACTAGAAACGCGTCGGCAAAAATACACACAACAACGCACTCAAACCGAACAATATACGATTGTAGTTCGCACATGCATCTGACCGCCGCCGCCGCCGCCGCCGCCGCCGCCGCCGCCGCCGCCGCCGCCGCCGCCGCCGCCGGGCAAAGCAAACAAGACTTGGGCCGGGAAATTTACTAGCAATAAAAGGCGAGACGATCGCGTTAGCAGGTGACCGGCCATTCCACCGGCTACTTGCTCTCTCTTAGTGGTCCAGCAGCGAACATCTGCCAGTGATCGTACCGAGCCACCGAGCAAACACACAGCCACTCGGACTGGAGCCGTTATTTAGAGAAGGCGGTGGCCCCGCGAACAGTGCACTCTATCGAAGAATGATGGCGATCTTAGCGATAAAAACCGTGGGTCGTTACAACCGTCGTGGTGGTGGTGGTGGGGGGGGGGGGGGGGGGGGTGGCGCGAGTTGCTAAGGGTGGGGAGTCGGTTGCATTTATTTGCTGGTGTTCGTGATTTCAGGCGATCGTGGAGGGTAACAAATTGATTGAGTTGCCAAGGTTAGTTTTTATTGTGCACTTGGCAGGTGTTAGGAACGATATCGGCAGAGGTATTGGATTAGAGATAGCGGATTGCTGATTGATGTTAATGAGTTTTACATCTTTCAAGATGCTAAAAACAATGTAATCCACGGATATATTATCGATGCTTAGGTAAAAGTGTTTTCATGATTGAATTTTGTGTTCTTATAAAATAATTAATGACTCTCATTCTACGAAGGGGCGGTTGTACAACCTTAAAATAGTTATCTGAACTTCCTCCAAAAAACTCAGAAACAATTCTGCATCCGGTTGGTTGTCAAAATGGGGGTTCCTTGTTTGGTATTTGGACGGATTTTTAATATTTTCAGTTAAATTGCCATCTTCCAGTTGGGAAGAAGCTAGAAGCATCAGATAGGTTATCACCATGGATATGAGTTTTTATCTGCAGGTTTTATCTATCTATCGATTATTTATCTAAACTTTCCATCTTTCTTTGTGTGGCCAATTTACTTGATATCTTACATCCAGATATTTATTTAATTTCATCAAATTATTGACCAATGACAACCCAAAAAAATATTCATCAGTAAAATCTCTTCAAACAAGAAATTACTTGTTTTCTCCAACCAGAACCAGTATTTTTTTCTCCAAACCAAAGCTGGAAATCTACCAGAAAAAGTACCCACGCAACGCAACGCGCTTAGAGTTTCCAAACAAATATAAATTCATCAAGAAAACACCCTCTTATCGGGCGCGCTCCACCCGAAAACAATAAGGAACTGACGGGACTAGCGGCCAGTTCGGTGAATCGACAGCACGCACTAACACGCACTGGCACGCACTAATCTCCCGCCAACTTCCGGTGTGTTCCCAGTGTTCTCTCTCGGTCACTTCCTGTGTTTCCACCAGCGCTAGATCATAGGACATGAAGAGCTTGCCATGAAGGTTTGTGAAAGAGACAGAATGGGAAAGTTAGAAGTTACTGTTTCCTTTTTTTGTATGTTATTGGACCCATTTCTTTTAACAAGGGCTTTTTAAATATAATTGTAAGAATAATAATGTAATATTTACTTCTGTATGCTGTTCAGTCCGGAGCAGGTCGCTCACAAGTCTTAAAGGCAAGCTTTTCATTCCAAGTCCTATACATGTGAGGGCAAAAATGCTTATGATTTTTCCATTGAAAGTATTATGTCAATTAGTGTGTCTCAAGTTTAATTGAACACTTCAACAAGCTTGCAGTCCTTAAGGTTAAATGGCAAATACCGTATAATAAAAAGAATCGGTTTTTCCATCTTGAACAAGCGTAATAAAATTCTCAGCATCAATTGATGAAAAGGGTGCGTAAATAACGCAAAATGTAGATGACAAATTTAGTTACAGATTAGAGAGCTTTCAAGGAGAGATGGCGTGAAAAGAATTGGGGGAAGGCTTGAAAAGGGGATGTTTTTGGGGAAGAATTGCCGTCGCTTTATGTTCAGATGCAAGTAAGAGCGTAAAAGATAATAGGGCGTACATAAAAAGGTGTGGAATGGATTCCAGGTTCAAAAATTAATTAGTTAAATTTCAATTAATTTTCAGACAGAAAAAAATCTCTTTTAAAACCAAATAGTAGTGCCGAAAGTAAGCAACTAATTATTTCTAGCCAACACTGGTCTCTGTCACCAAAGGAATTGTAACAAACGGTGTTTCAATGCACTTATTCCATTCAGGCAATATACTTTCAGAATGACCATGATACCCATTCGCTAAAGCCAGGTAGAGCCAGGTTGCGATTGCCCTATCTTCAGTTGTTAGTTAGCAAGCAAATTATATTTTTTTACAAACTGGTAGCTCGTTCAGTGGGTATCTGACGTCATTATTATCTGAGTGGTGTAGGTCTATAATGACGATGACACTCGAACTTGAAATCTGTGTCATGAGGCGAAACTTGACACCAGTGTGATAATTGTGTCACATTTTCATTTAAAACCACAAATTTTCTTAAGAATATTGCTTACTTAAATTGCCTAAGTGCATCACAAAGTAATAATACATAAGAAAGACATTTGACGTTTAAGGTAGTCACGTTTTAAGATTTGACGTAAGTAGTGATGAAAAGAAGTTGTTTTATAAAATTCTAATCAAATCTCATTTCTGTTGATTTTTTGAAAATTCTTTGCAATCCAGAAAAAAAATCACCAAAGCTAAGGGTGTAAGTATAAAAAAAAATGTTAAAGCTGCTCGGATCTGAGCAACAAGACTTTACTAAAAATAGAACCAAAACAAAAAAAGGCAAAGAGTTCTGTCGCCAGAAGATTTGTAAAAAAAAAGAAACACCATTAAAAAGCGCGTAAATTCCCGGGAGAAAATCGAGGCGTTCCTAGTTTTATTTGCGCACGCCGCTACGCCGCTACGCCGCGCAAGCCCGATGAATATTCAAGAAACTTGGGAATTGATCAATTATTCAACTGCCGACAAGTGTCAGTTTGTTCCACAGCCTCCTGCTTGCTTTTGACGGCTGCTGTTGTTTGACAGATCTCATCAGGTTTATTTTTAGGTCCGTTAAATTTTTAACGGTCTGTTAATATCTTCTACGGCAACAGCTAATCAGTGTTTCACACGAGGTTTCGTGGTCCAATTTATAAGAACCTACCTCTGGGAGCAAATATTTTGCAAACTTACGTTAGTTTACCGATTACGTTTAAATTTTGTGCGCACTTGATTAGCAATACAATTTATACACAAGATACTAATGAAAGTAACATTGCATTAACTTCCGGTTTCGTAGCGATCACCTTAGCCATCGCTGTCAAAAAACACATCTTTTGTCAAAAAAAGAACTAAAGCCCTTATAAAGTGGCTGCAAAAACTAACTTGGTTACTTGAAAATTAATACGGCACTAGTTCACTTTGTATTTATGATAATGTTCGACCGAAATGCGTTTGCATTCATGAACCGCTACAAAACAGCGGCGGTCTAAATTTTGAAACGGTCCAAACATGCCAACTCGATAACTTACATTCCTAATAAAGTCCCGGGGTAATTAGATCTTTAGTGATACGAGACTTCTCAACATATGATTATAAACAGACACATTGATGTACAGTTTAAATTTTATTTATCGTTGCGATTTTTTCTTGTGAAAAATCTTTGTCAATGTAACTTGTAACAAAATATTTTTTATTTAGTATTTTTTCTGAAAACATTCCAGTGAAAAACCAGTCCAGAAATGCCACTTAAAAGTTCAGTTTTTTTTTGTATATTTCCTTAAATTCAATATAATTCTTAACTTCCGTATAAGCAAGTTTTTTTTTTAAATATGTGTAACACTCAAGAAGGCCAGACCAGACTCGACTGAACCAACCAATTAAAAAATATTTGCCAACGAAATATTTGTCAGCGGAAGAAACAAGACATAATTTCAATTCCTATCTGCATCGCCTGCAAAAACGGCAAATGCACCGTTATATTAAAATTAAACTCATGTCGAAATTAAATTAAATCTAGTTTTAATTAAAACTTTTCGCACAGAATGTTTCAATCAGCAAATTTCCGTCCAAAACGATTTAGTTTTGTAGAGCACGTTGCAGTCGGGCCAGATTTTCATTACCAGCCAAACCCATATATTTAATTATTATTTGCTGATCGTTTGAAAGCGGCTTACCTAGAGACCTACCTACCTGCACAGTCTTACTAGCCAGAGATGAATTAAATCCATAATTAATGACGAAATGTTGTACTGTTCCATGAATTGTAAACATCTTCGGCTCCAGGGTGAACGGATTCGTGGAATTCACCCCCTTAAAGACAAGCCATCGTCAATGGTTGTGTTTCACGTTGAAACAGAGACAACTCGGCAGCCAGTCACCTTGCAAAACTTAGGTAAAAATCATCATTCTGAGCAAGATATTCGGAGAAGCACCAGTGAAACCGGGCGAGAATCGGTGTTTGCTAATGTATTTCCAAGAATTGACACAGGACACGTAGCAAATCATTGAAAGTTTCGTGGGTGCGATATACAGCTATTACTTTCAATGAGATTGTGATATTAAAAAAGATATAAGAGTCGCCATGTTTCGACACCATGCGTTTGACAAGAGAACGCATACAGATACAAGTTGTTCCATTTACTTTTCTCGTGAATCTTGTCGAACACTCAAACCGCAGTGCCTATCATTTGCTTTGAAAATAAGTTAAAAAATAAGAACGAGCATTTGGCAAAATTGTGATAATATTTTCCTCTCACTCCTAGAAGCAACCTTCAGTGCCCAACCCGGCACAACAACCACGCTGACGTCTTCTGATTGTGAAAGCAAGAAAAAATCCAGGCAGAAAAATGAAAATCACTTTTATTCTAACTAGAACCCAAGACCACGAAATCGGTACTATGTAAGTTAACATCTAAACGCACACAGCAGAGCAATACCGAGTACTCCACACAAATTCTCTTTGCTTCAATCAGAAACAACGAAACAATTTTATAATATCTAGAGCAGCACTCTAGCTACAAGATATCACTTAGGTAACCAGCACTCGGATCCAGAAAATAAAACCAGCTCCTACACGCACCCGCAATACAAAACCTGGCACTTCCACCAAAACTTCTCCACAAATCGCTAAGATATCGGAAAACAAAATTTTCCAACAACTGAACCACACATCCTCTTTGACACGGTGCCCTGATCGTCAGAACAAAGCCCCAGACAGCACCGTACAAGGGTTGGAAGGGGAGTTGCAAGAAATCCAGAAAAAAAACAGCTCCTACACGCAACCCGCAATACAAAACCTGGCACTTCCACCACAAATTTTCGGAACTTCGTTTTAGAATCGGAAAAAAAAAATCATGAAACAACTAAGCCTCACTTCCTCTTTGACATGACGCCCTTGGCGCCAGATCCGAGGGCCAGACAGCCCCGTGAACCGTGGGGGGGGGAGGGTGCAAGCTCGTCCGCGGGGCAAGCAATCATTGCCAGACCGGTGGCTCTAAGTGAAGCGCTATCAAACTGCGTTGCGTGTTGCTCGCCTGTTTTCCGGTTCCGGCCCGGCACGAACTTCCGTCTGGCTCGGCTACAGTTTTGCACCAACAAAATCGCCCCGTTTTTCGCCGCCTAAATGATGCATTATGAGCGGGCTGTTTGTCGTTTTTTTTCGGCGTTATTTTAGAGTGCTATCACTTTGATGAATTTTATTATTTTCGGGATGTTCATTCACTAATGGATACAATAGGTAAGTACGGTTTTTGGGTATTTTGATACAGGATTATTCGTCTATTGTTAACTGGTTTGATGTTTGAATGCGAGGCTGACACATAAGTTGGTTGTGTTCAACGTGAATCAAAGGACGGCGCGTTGACATGGAATAAAAAAAAATTCAATGACTTGCTGGTACAGAAAATGTAGCCAATTTGTAAGAAATTTTAGTATTCTAATAAAAGACCTGTATTGGTGCAATTTATTGCTCCCATTTTATTTTGAAGTACAATTCCGTTCAGAGTGGTTCGCAGAAACAGTAATTTTATTGAAATGAAACAAATTTCTCACGGATTTGCAGCGTGATGCGAGCTTAGCTGTGCTGCTTTTTATACAACGCGTCGAGTAAAACGTTGTGTGAAGGCGCCACAAAAAGAACACATCACCTCGCAGCTTCGCTAACATCATCAACGAATCGAGCGATCATAATCTCTCGCCGTAATTTAATCAAGTGACCAAAGATAGGTTATGTCTGAATCCCTATTGATAGAGCAATACATAATCGTTAACCAAAACGGCATATACATAAACTTATAAATCTATTTTCCCCACTAAAGCCGCACGAAATAGACGTAGATTTATTAAAATTTTATTCGAATCATAAACCACAATCGTCTTTGTACGAAGCCCATCCACCATCCACACACACAAGCACACACATGGCATCGATGAACTATATGTGATGGGCGTCAACCACCCTTAATTCCGAGGCCAACCCTAGCCCGTCGCACCACACGCCGCTGCCGTCAATCCGCGACGACAAACGCAGAATCAAGCAACGCGAGCCCGTCGTTCACCACACCGAATTGCAAATAATTAATGGATCACGCATCAAAACACCTACCTTTTTATGCGTGTCCAGCACGGCAATCAAAAACCGGCAATGCGAGTTACAATAACCACCACGTGACAATCACAAACACTCTCAAAACAACCGAGTCGATTTTCTCCTCACAACAAACACAAAACCGACTTCTTAGTTTTTTTAAATACTCTTTTCGGAAGACTATTTTTTTCCGAAACAATCAACACTCACACACACACACACCCACACGAAACAACGCGTAAAACTGTTTTTTATGTGAAATATCGTTAGTCGCTAATCGTTAAGCGATTGGCCGCAACGTTAACGAGCCGTTAGCGTTAACGTTCGGCTGCGCGGACCGTCCGTTTGTCGACCGGTTGATGGTGAAGACTCGAGAAGAGCCGCTCCTCGCTGAGTCAAGCTGGCAGAGCCGTCGAGAGCACACTGGCTGCGACCGCGGCCGGGTCCCGGCCAGCGAGTCCATTGCAAGCAGCTCGCCGCCCCGCGAAGACAAACCACTAGCGCACAGGGTGCAGACCTCGCCGTCGTCCACCCCGTAGCGTGCGCGCTGGAGTGTCCCCCGCGTCGCGCTCTTTGCTGCGCGGCGGGACCAGTGCGCAGCGCGCCACACTGCGCCTGCGTCGCCCGAACAGCTGGTGTTTTATGGAATCGATAGGCAGTGATGCCAACGGTTTTTGGCTGAGGGGCGGGGGGGTGTAAAAAAATAAAATCGCGATTTCGGGGTGTGGGGGTGGAAAGGGCGGCGATCGGTGCGACACGACTTAAAAGTGGTGGAAAAGTGTCTGTTTCTCCTGAATAAAGATTTACTTTTGTTCGCGATGTTTGGGATATAGTTTTTTTTTCGAGTTTTCTTTTCTGGATTGATTTCGCTGCGAGTTTGTGGATGGAAAGAAATCTTTCTTATTCCGTGGCGCGGGTGGAGAGACGCGGTGCGTTGAGAGTGGTCCAGAGGCTGAAGCCTGGTTGATGATACCCTAAAGCTGTAAGGTTTTGTTCATGGAGTCTGACAATCGGCGCGGGTTCGTTCATCCTCTTGTTAGTGATAAATGAATATTTTTACAATGATTATATTTTATTCCAAATTAACCAGCAACTCCCAATCATTTGCAAATGGAAAATGTAAGTGTTCCTTTAATCAAAGCCCCCCTTTCTAATAACTGTTGTTGATTTGTTCTTTCAGCATGCTGTATGCGAGATGATGGCGTTAGGTCCAAGTCAGTGGCTTGATGCCGGAAATCAAAACAACAAAAGCATTTCAATATTAATGTGTGTAATATGTCTAAATTTTGGACGGAAATAAGTCATATTTGCTAAAAATGTCGTTGATTGACAGAAAGTCATCGAAGAGCCAATGTTTATGTTATAGCCTTGACGTGTCACCAATCATGCAGTGCATTTATCTATCAAGGTCATCAGGTCAAGGTTGATATACTTTTTCTTCATGTTATAAAATAGCAAAAATATTTTACAGCTCCCTTCAGAAAATTTCCGAAAGCGTGTTGTCTAAGAAATCTACCTGAGGAAGTAAATTTTCATTCTCTTCGTGAAGTGACTTAATTATAATATTTTCAAGTTCCGTCTGAAAAGTTCTAAAAGTTTATTTTCCACCAGCTTGTCACATGCCGTCAAAAGCTAATCACTTATTTTCAAGAGTTGGACTTAAGCTGAGATATTGAATGCTTAACTTTCAGCATAAACTTTACCTACCTCTCGCCAGGCTTGAGAATACAGAAAGACGCTGCCGAAAAAGCATTGTTGAGCTGGCGATGGAATTTCCAGAGCCACCTAGGCGGCTTGGGATGAATTTTAAACACCCCACCTTTCTATGTACAACTTAACACAACGTTACCAACGTCATATTTCATAATATTCATTACTAACGCTCCATCGTGTAATTGCATGTGATAACTGTGTACTAGTTTGTTTCAATTTATAGCTAATCCATAACGACCACTTTAATTGTATTTCACCACACGTGTCTGGCAAACTCAGAGTTAATGTAATAGTAAAACTCAAAAATAAACTTATACTTGACTTAAATATGGTAATGTAAGTTAAACTTAAGGTTTTAGTATTGTCCCTTAGCATTCAATAACCCAGTTAAGAAGTTTGTAACGGAAAAACAAACGTGTTTACATGAGGAAAAGAGACGAGTCTTAAGAAATTGATAGTAAGACATGTGTTTGAACGCAGCAACGCGCTCGGCCACTCTTCACCTACCACAGCCCTCTCCACCGGCGTCGTGACAATCGCACCCCGTGGAAGTCGGCAAACAACGCTCGCTGGTTACACGTTTGCTTAAGATGAGACCGAAGGGATGAGAAAATGCGAGAGGAACGAGATCGTGTTCACGCCGAACGATCTCCGGTAGAGAATTGATGCTCGGCGATTTGTTTCAAGGCTTCTGATGAATATTTTAAGACATGTAGATGGGTGAAGGAACCGATAAACCGTTTTTACCAGAGATATGCATCAGATGTTGCAAATCATTTTGTGAATGTGTTATACTTGACTTCGTTAACCTAATGCCAGCAAACACCGGTGTCACTGTTGTTGCTAGTGTTGCTATGCGCTGCTACGATTGTTGGCATTACTATGTGCCTTGCATAATGCCAGCAAACACCGGTGTCACCGCTATTGCTAGTGTTGCTACGCTGCTACGATTGTTGGCATTACTATGTGCCTTGCCTAATGCCAGCAAACACCGGTGTCACTGCTGTAGTGTTGCTACGCTGCTACGATTAATGGCTTTACTATGTGCCATGTCAAATGCCAGCAAACACCGGTGTCACTGCTGTTGCTAGTGTTGCTACGCTGCTACGATTAATGGCTTTACTATGTGCCATGTCAAATGCCAGCAAACACCGGTGTCACTGCTGTTGCTAGTGTTGCTACGCTGCTACGATTAATGGCATTACTATGTGCCTTGCCTAATGCCAGCAAACACCGGTGTCACTGCTGTTGCTAGTGTTGCTACGCTGCTACGGTTGTTAGCTTTACTTTGTGTCTTGTCTAATGCCAGCAAACACCGGTGTCACTGCTGTTGCTAGTGTTGCTACGCTGCTACGATTGTTGGCATTACTATGTGCCTTGTCTAATGCCAGCAAACACCGGTGTCACTGCTGTTGCTAGTGTTGCTACGCTGCTACGATTGTTGGCATTACTATGTGCCTTGTCTAATGCCAGCAAACACCGGTGTCACTGCTGTTGCTAGTGTTGCTACGCTGCTACGATTGTTAGCTTTGTGTCTTGTCTAATGCCTGCAGGTAAATTTTTACTCTCCAGGTTTTCATCCCAAAACATATTTTCTGACCCACGTACTACATATCGGATTTTTATTTTAACTGACGAAAGTGCTAACAACTCAAAAAAATATTCCTGGAACTTTTTTCCGCCAGGACTCACGCAAATTGAGATATTTTCATCTCACTAACTCTGCGTAGCTCGGAGTTTATTTTTTAAGGAGTTAAATAGAATGCTCGAGCAGAATTTAGAAAAGTTGAGCGACACGGCAAAAAATTGCAGGGTGTTTGATCAAACCAGGCATTTTCCCTGGGAAAGTTACAGCCTGGGAAACTGCTTAGCTGAAAGCCGGATAATTACATGGAGCACCACTTTCCCGTCATTTTCACGGACGGAAAACTCTTCGGAAAACAATTAAGTCGGACGTCAAGTCAGACTTCACTCTATTTATAAGTTGGGAAATTAAAATCCTCCCTATTTAACCTTCAACTTTGCAAAACTTGCCAGCTGTGAGAAAAAGTGGCGGAGAAGCAACAACTTGCCAGATAAGAAGACTGGATTGACGGTATTTACCTACAAACTTCAGTCAAATTATTTCCCCAGCGTGGGTTTATGCGGTGGGTACAACTGATTCTTCCAGTTAAAATAAAGTTGATGCGAGACCTATTCCAACTTCGTTAAATTTTAAATTCAATTACCCACGCAGATTTGTGGTATCGCAATCTGCTTGGTAAAAAATAACAGCGCAAATTAAATGTTTTTCGGCACTTAAGACTAAAGAAGTTCAGGTAATCTTAACCCAATTGGCTTTCCTTTGTGTGTATCTGACTTAATTCTTCCCTTCTTGAAGGTCGTAGATATTTTTATCGTAAATACACCATTAGAAGACTCCGGCGCAGAATCTCAGCACACAATTCGCAGATCGAGGGTTAAAACGCCAATCTAGGCCTCTTAGAACCAGCTAAAAATGGCAAAATCTTTGCTTTACAACTAAAAAATCTTTTTCCGCATTTTTACGGATTGAAATATTCCCGTGAAAAATCACTTCACGTCCAAATGACAGGGATTTTTTTCACGCACGCCGGAAAATCATGGGCCCTGCATTTCCACAATGCCCCATACACCCACACATGATATAGCTCACGAGCATCCAAATATTTATATGGGCACATGAAAATCTAGCTACGCCCCCGCCTCCCGAAAAAAGGGTCCACGAAATGTAATATTTACATGACAAAAAGCTATGCTTATCCTTCCAAACCCCCCGTCCACCGAGGCACTCCAACCCCTATCTCTAGGGGTGAAAATCTTGGCACATCTGCACTTGTGATAAATCTAATGTTCGTATTATCAATGCGACACTGGCTGCTCTAGTGGCAACTGGCAAGACCAAGCGCGTACGAGCCTCGGGAGAAAAAAATACCCAAACTTTTATAATGTTTCAATACACTATATCGCGCGAACATTTATTTATTTTCACCCCGATTTATTAGCTTTTATTGTAGGCTTATTTTGCAGTGGCGCTGAAGGCTCGAGATACAATACTTGGAGAAAAAGTAGTAATTCTCTCACAGCTCATATGTTTCTTATCGGACAGAAAACTATTTATTAACTTTTCTTTTACAGAGTGGAGGAAAATAACTACAGCGGAAAAGTGGTTTTACTGTTTCTGGAAAATAGCAACCGCGAAACTCGAGGAAGTTACATGGGGCTTTGTAAAAGAAAACCCGTGGGTTTTTTTGCTGGGCTCATAACAGCTCAATAAAGAACAATTACCAAGCTTTGACTTGAACGTCGTACATTCTGAAGATTTTATAGAGAAATCATCTTACTCGTTCCATATTTGCGCGAACATAAATAATTCTGATCAAATTTGAACTCAAATTCGTCTTTGCGGATTTCATTCGCTAAAAATACAGATACTTCCAGCAATATCATACGCTTTGAATGTGCAAACGTCAATTGCAATCATAAAAAATAAATATATATTTGCCTACCTTGTCAATTTCTCCGGCCAGCGTCTCAGCGGCTGCGTCTGAAGATTGATGCGCGCGGTGGGAGAGGGGAAAGTGGCCATCGGGGCCCTAATACAGGTCGCTCACTGAGCTCTTGGCTAGTCCAATTATCGTGACACGCCTGACGTTCCTCCTCTCTTCCTAGTCAAGCATTGCTAGACACATTTACACACTGCACCGGTAGATTCGCGGTCGTTCGACAGCGACAGTCGTGCCGTTGATGTCTCCCCTGCAACCTCCGTCTCCGCGATGCATTCTGTCTTGAGCACTGACCACTGGTTGCACTAAACTTGAACACTATCGTCTTCGCATCCTGAAACAAATAAGCCACACACTGTTTACAACATAGCTTGTCATTGCAGAAGATTGTGAAAAGACGTTTGAATATCATTGCCAATCCTAGTTAAATATCAACGTACAATCTATAATTAACTTCTGTCGAAAATTTACTTCTCATGATTGTATTTTGTGGGAGTCCTTTAGTCTTGTGCCGAGTTTCAGCCCCGTTGAACTCACGGTTGGTTCGATAAAATATCTGATATCAACCCAAATCGTGCTCCGGCCGCCTAAGATGCGGGAAATCGCACCGCTGTTCTCTGATACCCTACAAGAAGAATCGGGGCCAACAAAAATGGCGTGATGAGCGTGAGACAAACATATCGAAGTATCCACGTCGGAGATAATACTTTCGGATGAATAAAGATTGCAATTTAACCCCCATTGAGCATTTACATTCAAAGAGCGTGTTTTTATTGGCTATTTTCTTACCCTTAACCATGAAACTAGTTTATTCAATGTAACAGAGTAGCGATAGCAGATATATACGTAAATTATAAAAGATAAAATAATACACTCTGTTATGTTCAATGCATGAAGCTGATAACAGCACGGACAGTATGCAAATGGTTTCATTTTGCTTCACACGTTTGATGCAACAGTTATTTAAAACTGTGCGAACACCAGAAGAAGAACAGCTCTAGCAGTGAACTACATCTAGCCTTCTTTCTGTTCATTCATTTTGTTCAGTTGCATCAACCACCATTAAATTACGTCAACAATAACAACCTATTACTTATTGTATCCTTCCTCTCCCAGCATAATGTTAGTAGGTGAAGTAACCTCATCCAACTGGTAAATTCAGTACAAACGTTAGTCGGGTCTTACAGAAATCAGATCCACTTTAGATTGCCCGTAATTTACGTACGACTCTTTAGAAATTAAATGAAAAACTTTGGAATTTGACACTTCGAACAAAGCACGCAACTGTAATCGAAAGGGAAATTTGAGAAATTTTTACTGTGGTTACCTTTATCACCTAAATCACTGAAAGTTTTACCTGCATGGCATCTCGTAAATGATAGACAAACCAATCTGGAATAACTTGAAAACGAACATTTACGTCACAGGATTCTTAAGATGATTCGAATTATTTATAGAACCAAACCGTCGTCTAAGCTTATCCTCTTACGCTTCTCAACACTGCAAAATAGATTTTTTAAATTTTTTATTAAAATTGTTATGTTTTAATTGTTCTGTTGTTAAATGGGATTTTACGACAGCTTTCAAAAACAACCTTGAGGCTAATTAATTTACATGTGAAGGTAATGACTATAGCCAAAATTGTTTGCTATTGTTTCCTAAATTGCTTACCTATTATAATGCATACGAGTATTTAGCAAAATATATTCTACCTGTCTTTACGTATACTCAAGGATAAAAATCAAAACAATATAACTAAAAAACAAAAATAATACTCCGCACAAATCATTTGAATAAAATTCGAGTCAATAATCAAGCAGCAATTGTTCGTATAACGCGGACAACGCACCTCACACTATAATTCTTCATCCCCTCACCCTCTAACCTCCCCTCACACCTCCATCATATTCAGACACGATTCCAGCGCAATCCGCTTAAAAGTAACCCCCTCTCAACGAGCAGTAAAAATACAACCACCTAGCAAAACAAAACAGGTGAAGGGTGAATGAGAATAACATTTCACAGGGTTGTTATGTCCGGGATTTAGAGTTTGCAATTGATGGCAGCTTTTTACTCCACATTCCCCGCGTTTATATTCCTATGTTAACTCGCCAGATAACAGCAGCGAGGATTTCGTGGGTAGGTAATTGTCAGCATGTAATTATAACTGATGTTCGAATGCATCCATGTATAAAGTATATCTTGATTTGTTTCAATTTCATTGTTGAAGTTGGTTAAGCCGGTGTTGTAAATATAACCGATAAAGCATTCGGCGGATTAGTTTGCTGCGATTTGGCTGTGTTGAATCAGCTGTTCTCTGGGGTTATTGGCGATTAAGTTAAGCAACAATGGCTAAATCGGCTGGCGGATGGGTGACCATCCGAGATGTAAGAGTTGGTTTGCAAGCAGAACACACCTGAATGGATGTGGAGACATCATGGATCGGCGAAGTAATCCTCTTGTTCACGGTGTGCCGTCCTTTAGAAGGGTAAGGTTACCCTGGGAATTAGGTACCCATAAGGGAAGACGGTTCACTTGGTGCTCGTCGGGAAGTGAAGATTTGCTTGACGGTTCTTGGGCTGAGTCCCTCAATTCAAGCTGAAAAAGATATGTGTAGTTTATTTATATGTTAAGCTCACACCCAAATCGTCAAACCTGGCTTACGCCAATCTTAAATCTCATGTTTCAGTGATATAGTTGGAAGAACAAGTCGTTTTTTAGCATTGGTTCATGCTATAAATAAACTTCATCAATTTTCCAGTTGAGGAAATGGTGAAACAATTTCACATATACATGAAACTCAAGTTATTTTTCACAAAAAAAGGAACAAAACAAACATTTTTTATAGGTTTATTAGCATCTACTTTAATTTTAGTTTCCTTGGTTTCAAAATGTAATAATTTCGCCACATTTTACAGTGCTCATGATCACACATTTGAAAATAAAGCTTAGCAACAGCTAGCGCTACATAGAAAATGATGGGGCGAGGCTGAATTTAAATATTTGCCTGTCCGAGTAACAAGCGTACCATCACAGCGAAAAAAAAGTGCACGAATGATAGAATCGTTCTGAACGACCTGACAGGATACACGAGGTGTTGGAGAATAAATCGCACTTTCCACAAGACTTATTTTTAAATTTCCCATTTCGCGTCTCTGACTCTCACAATATAAGTGTACTGTATCTGAAGCGGAATAGGAGGATAATAGAGAGAGGATGGAAGGCAGAAGTGCTCCCGCGAGGCCTGCCTAGCTCCCAGACATACTTTTCTAGATTTTTAGCGCTTTTTGGGAAGGTCGTCATAGCTTAAAATCACCGAGAAGACCTGCCATTAGTGAAAAATCAAATGTCATGCCTTCAAATATTGACCAAAAATACTTTGACAGCTGAGCTAATATTGAACGCAGGGAACTTGAATTTTAAAAAAGTTTATTTTAATTGTAGGTCGCAAAAAACCGATTAAAGAGGCTATAATTATCGAAAGACGGAGCAATAGACACCAACAACTTGACAAGTGATGGATTTCAATGACTGCTGGACAATCTAAGCTTTCATTCATTATTAGAAACGAGAAATCCATCCCAACATTTGTTTCCGTACCGGGAATTGAACCCAGATCTTTCTCCTGTTCGGGGCAGCATCATCCATGTTATGCAACACGGACAACCAACTGTGGAAGAGATAATAATTTAATTTGAGTTTTTGGATATTGGAGATCTCGTTTACAATAGTAAAAAACTACCGTGCATGCACCGAGTATTTGCATTTTGGTGTGTATCAAAACTAATCGAAGCGAGCACTCCTCTGTTTTGAGTCGGCACACGCTACCGACGCCGACGCCGACGCCGACGCCGACGCCGACGCCGACGCCGACGACAACGTGGAAGTTCGAGACTTCCGCGTAGCGCCCGAAGCGACGTTTGCACAACGTTGCGAACATTTGCTGATAATCCGGCCGCCCGACTCCCGGCAAACTTTGCGCCATGAGCAATGAACACCCCCGATGCTATAGACGCCACGTCCCTGCTGCTTAACCCCGAATATCCCAAACAACAACCGCATTCTCTCAAAGATTCGCCGCCCCCAGGGCCGATCCGAGTGTCGGAATATGTTGATGATATTATTTCGGCTGGATTGTGTCGGGCGCTAGTACCTTGCTGCTTGCAACGGCCCTGTGGCCTTCCATGGTTTCATCGAATTTGACACTTGCAAGTTTGTGTGTTTGCTGGCGTGGATGCGCCGAGGTTATATCGGAAAGTTTCGGGGCGTTTTAGACAAGGGATTTAACTGTGTTTGGCCGCGAGTTGGGATTACTAGTCCGAAGTGGATAATCAATTAAAGAGGCTTAGACGCAAGTACTTGAAACATCCATTTTCTGAATTTAGCTGCTGGGCTAAAATTGTCTGAAATTAATTTCCAATGGCGGTTGCAGTCCTTCCAGTGAACTGTGCACCTTTTGTCGTGAACAAGACAGTTGAGATATCAACTTCCGGTGGCTTCCTGTCGTCAGAAACATGTTTGGCCATGGCGCTGGAAAAGAGGATTAGTCTTTCTCTGTAGAAGAGACTCCAAGAGTTGCAATCAAATTCTAGAAAAGAGTGTTCATCAATTGTTCCGCCGAGGCCGCCCTAATTTCCAATACCAATATATATTTTTATAAAATTGGTAAACATTCGCTGAAGTATTTATAAAAACTATTTAGCTGCGGTTATGCTTAGAATGCTAAGCTCCCAAAATCAAACTTTTATCAAAGCGTTTATCAAAGCTGTGCTGCCTGATTATCAAGGGTCGAAACTCGAGTGAAATTTCAGCAACAAATCAAAACAAAATACTCAATTATCTATATATATAAGCTTTCTCAAAAGCCTAAAAGGCAAACTAATGTATTGACCCAGCTGTAGAATAAACAAAATTTGAAGAAACTATTCGATTCTGACTCCCTAATGTTACCTCCTAAGCAAATGAAAGTAATATTAACATTAACATTTTTCTCCTTGGTCTGAGACCTAATAGAAGCCATAACAACGCGTCACAATGCAACGTCTTCGTGCTCTGCTCGTTCTGCACATGAGAAATAACTCTCCGACAAACAGCATCTTCGTTTCCTCAGCCAAGCCCGCGCAGGTCTCAAAGCCCGGTGCGTCTACTGAAAGTCAACGACCCACGATCCAACAGAGTATGCGTTTGATTCAATATTTGGCCTGCCGAATTCTAGCAAGCGCTGTATTTGAACGGCATAAATTGGTTGACAATTAATTGCGTGATTCAATATTAGCGAACACAATCGAGCGTGAGTTAGCGAGGCAGTGCAAAACACGGTGAAACGGCACAAAACACGACGAGACAGCGTGGAACAGCAGCGCCGGATGCTGAGGTATACTTCACTCGATCGGTATTTGAGACGCGACGAGAGTGATTTAACAATGCTACAATGCTAGCGCGCGCACGCAGTGGAAATTCATCAAATTAGAATTTAATTCCGGGGGAAAAAATCTCATAACTGGTTAATTAAGAACGCTAATCAAGTGAAATGAAGGCTTTATTATTTGACTTGCCATGGTGGAAATGTTGTTACGGTGTTCGTTCCGGGGAAATTGTATTAAAACATCACGTTTTCGTAATAAAATATTTACCGAACAGAGTCGGGATTTTAAAAACGCTTCGCTGAGAATCAGTACAAAACCAATAAAGCAACAATTTTCAATTCAATTCTACCGAAAATTCGGTGAAAAACCTTTTCGTCCCTATAAATTTCTGGATTCAAATATTACCTGGTAACTCTTGAGTTTTGATCAAATAAGGCTATGTATTTCATAAAGCACACCATTGCTTCAGTGTGATGACATCTTATAACATGATATTTTATGCAAGTACCTAGTTAAGCAACAAAACGCGGAACCAACTTTTGAAAGGGTGACCGACCACCCTGACAACCACCTCAAAACGCTTCCGACAAATTCAAATTAAACCAACGAAATCGCCACCAAAAGTTTCATTACCTCCATCCCATGCCCGTTAACAGCACCATCATCACCCTATCATTCACCAACGGCACGACCCACCGTAAAACCACCAATCAAAATCTTAATGCCTCCTATAATCGCCCCCGTCCATACCAAAAACATCACCCCCTAATCGCCCAACAACCGCCCACCCCTAGCAACGACAATGTTTCCCGCCCAGTTGGTAGCTCATTTCGGTCCACCAGCAGCAGCATCAATCGGACATGCGCACTAGCCGGCTATCGACCCCCGTGGCCGCCCTGCACACGACGGGGTCATGATGTGACGTCACGCTCGCTAGTGGCCACCACTCTAGCCATCACGGGGGCTCAGAGATAATGACGTCACACCCGTGCGCGTCGGCGACCGTCACGGTACACCTTTTAATTACATGCGTGGACCCTCTAATTAATCACGGGGGGGGGGGGGGGGGGGGGTTGTACTTGTTATTTTCTGTTTTATGTCGGAGAGTGCTGCTTTGGTTGGGACTTTGGGGGAAAGCGTGATTTCTGATTAGGGAGGGCGAAACGCTGGGATTTTTGAGCTTTGATACCTTTGATAGAGATAAATTATGGGTAAAGAATCACTTTTTGATTCAAGTTTTTACATCTACATTACTTGAATAGAGTAATTATTTAAGCTTTAAGCGATTGTCACAGAGCAGCCTCCGATAGTTATTTGGAAATGGGTTTCAGTTGAAATGTTTGATGTTATCCATGTTAAGCAACAACGCGTCAAGTCGTCTGTTGGATGGGTGACCACAGAACAAATGTCAAGTTCGCGGAGTTGGAATCAACTTCAGCTTCGCAGCATCATGGATTGGTGAAGAAATCATGATGATCGAGATGTTCAGGTCCCAAAACGAATGTGTATGTGTAATATGTTAGTGTATTTTGAACCTGATAATTTAAATGCAACGAATATTTGCATTAAGGTTTGAACCAAGACTAGTTTTTTACTTCTTCTTATCACAATATTTTTAACGTGACTCTTCTTGAGGCGTTGTCTTTGAAGCTTCAAAGCGCCCAAAGCAAAACATCTCGCTGGCGTAGGACCACCCAACCGTAGCGCCTTGTTTTGTAATCCACGTCCAAAACGCGGACGAGATTTAGGTCAGAGCGTCTGTACCAAGTCCAGCGGGGATCAGCGTCAAGCAATTAGTGACCGTGCATCCGGGGCCAGTGGGTCAGCCCCGAGCATCGAACCATGGACCATCGTGGGCGACCGATCGACAGATAGGGATGCTGTCACACTGTCACATCTCAACCGAGCTGGGAGCTGGGTGAGATTCGGTAAGTTACGGAAGGTGATGTACAGTGGGTCAGTTAGCTTTTCTGAAAAATGACAGGGGGAAAAAAATGGGTTTTGTCTCTTGTTACCTGCTCCTCGGTTACTTTTCTATACCCTTATTACAAGGGTGGTTTCATTGAATAATTCATATAGATATTTATAAAAGCTAAATATATACACCTTCAATCTGTAAATATGGTGTTTTGTTATGTTATACCTTAGTATGTATACCACACGGTACCGTATGTACCCCAAAGACAGTGGGGTGGCACGTGGTGGGTCATCGGTTCATAGTGTGTCATTCCTATTATTTTGGGCCACGATGCACAATTACAATCCCAGATAAAATATATGTTTTTTTTTACTGTTGTTGTTGAGCGATTTGAAACATATTCTTTCGTTTTGATGTAAATGGATATCAAGAAACTTGAATAAACTAAATCCGACCCACTATAGACCACGATTCCCCTATAAACCTACCACTGACCTCTGTAACATGGATGGCGCATCGTTTTCAGTCGAGGTCAAGTAAAGTGAAACCAGGGTTTCGCCTCCCTGGACGCCCCGATTATTCGGCTTTTTATTTATTTTTACTTAATGTTTATTTATTAGCTTAATTTACCTTAGTTTTTGTACAGAAATCAGTACGTCACTTTTCAGGCTGTAAAAAAGGACAGCATCACTGCTAGAGTCCTAGACGCGTAATATGTAGGGACTTTTTCGAAAAAATAATTTCAGATAGATTTATTTTACTAGGTAAACGATTAGTAGAGCCTACACTCGTTGCAGGATGAGCGAGCCGTAATCTCCCCGAGGAAATCCGGGCGGCGGACACTTTGCCAGGGGACACTTTGCCAGGCAACCCTTCAAGACATGCCCCCTTATATAGAGAATACTCTGCCTTGTAGGTACCATGTAAAAAGTTAGAGTAAAATGAAACATACAATAAAAAGATCAACGCGAAGATCCAAGTAGCCGGGGAATTGTATTTGCGATGATAATTGTTTATTCTTTCCTGTCTTGAAGTCGAGATATTATTATTTTAGAAGAGATTTTAATTGAGATCGAGATTTAAGTTTCAAACGAAGTTTTTTTGGTGGGGGGGGGGTCGGGTCGGGTAAGGTCAGGTAGGGTAGGGAAAGATTAGTGGTGGGGGGGGGGGGGGTTTAGGTAGGGTCGGGTAAGGTTAGGTAGGGTAGGGATAGATTAGTGGTGGGGAGGGGGTTAGGTAGGGTCGGGTAAGGTTAGGTAGGTTAGGGATAGATTAGTGGTGGGGGGGGGGGTTAGGTCGGGTCGGGTGAGGTTAGGTAGGGTAGGGATAGATTAGTGGTGGGGGGGGGGGGTTAGGTCGGGTCGGGTAAGGTTAGGTAGGGTAGGGATAGATTAGGGGGGTGGGGGGGGGTTAGGTAGGGTCGGATAAGGTTAGGTAGGGTAGGGATAGATTAGTGGGGGGGGGGGGGTTAGGTTATGTTTGGTTTGGGTTGTGTCGGGTCGGGTAAGGTCAGGTAGGGTAAGGGTAGGTTATTAAGGGGATGGTGGTCGGGGTTGGGGGGGTGTGTCAGTTTAGGTTTGGTTCGGTTTGGTTTGGTTGGGTTGGGTTCGGTTGGGTTTGGTCGGCTTAGGTAAGGTTAGGGGGTGGTTGTGGTTTTGAGAGTTTGGGGTTGAGTTAGTTGTTGATTGATTGTATCTTTAATTCAAAGTCAAGGTCTATCATTATAGGATCATATTTTCATATTATCAAATAGGACCTGTTTTGAATAAAAGTTTATCTTCCAGCTCCCAACAGTTCCCAAACTTGGTAACCCTGCAATTGTGTGGAATTACACTTGAATCGTTATATCTACACATTAACACATCATTATGTATGTTTCATTTTACTCTAACTTTTTACCTGGTACCTACAAGGCAGTGTATTCTTTTTCTAAAGGGGGCATGTCTTGAAGGGTTGCCTGGCAAAGTGTCCCCTGGCAAAGTGTCCTACGTTCAGGAAATCCAAACGGAAAACATTTGACAATCATATTGTTGAAAACGGTGCTTTAATGATCAAGTATATTTTCTTATTTTAAGTTATTTTATTTTTCTGATTAGCAAAATACTTCATGCACGAATCTGAAACTTAGGCAATTTGTTAAACTTGTTATCATATATATTCAATGCAAATTTGGTGCGTATCGGTTAACTAGTTACAAAGCTAGTACCAAAAACCTGAAAAATGAAACGGGTTTTTGCTCATAAAAACAAAATGGCTGACCAGATTTTGCTCAAAACCCATACAGCACTTCGCTGAGTCACCACGAACGTTTTTGCCAAATTTCGTAACGATCTGTGACCTTTAAGTAGGCCTGCTCGTTTTTGTTACAAACAAAAAAATCCAAACGCTTTTCTTTCCTCGCTTCGCTCGCTCATCCAATAATGAGAAGTTATTTGCAGTTAAAAAGCGCATGAAAAATTCCTTACCTTTGAAATTAAAAAACAAACTCCCCCAGCGACTAACAATCCAATTTTCCAATAAGAATCTGCTACAAACTCTGCGCTCCACGAGCCATGGATACATGAAATTCCGCATCTCTTTTATAAAACTAGAAAAACAGACAAAACTTCCTTACCTGTTTTCTCCACCGCTATACGATTGTTTGCCATAGTCGTTGTATAACCGAGGGCTTCCGAAGATATCCGACCGTTTAGCCTGGGCAGCGAGCGTTTCGGGATAACATGGATAACTATGATGACTCGTCGGGTAATCCAGCTGACCTGTCATATTATGATCACCTCATGTTTGACCCCGTGACATCGATCATCACTGACATGAGTTCAGACCGTTCGACAGGCGCCCGGTAGTTTATTGGCACAGCAATTACCTGCAACCGCGATTGGTTTCAATCGGTAGCGGGGTTAAGGGGACTAGACAACTCTTCGTTTCATGATTAACGTAAAAATACGCGATTCTTTGTCTGCTTTTATGCCTCATAGAAAAATGGCGCATGTGTTTTTTTATATTATGTTACTTAAGTCCAGTTAATCAGGAGATCTTTAGTAATTAAACGGTGTTTTCACACAATGTTAATGCATCTATTGGCAGTGGCCATGGTTAAAACAGATAAGCGGAGCGTTAAGAAGTTAACAGGCCACTGAAACACTGGGCGTTAAGGGCTGAAATTTCAATGCCTGGTTAAATGGCTAACCTCCGGATAAAATTCATCTCCTTGAAGACAAACTATCGGATGCTTCTGTTTTCTTCCTAACTGGAGGATAACTATTTAACTGAACGATGTAAAACTGGCACAAAGTAATTATTTTAAAAAATCTGGATTTAAGGGTTGAAAACTGAAATATGAGATAAGGCCTTTAGTAGAGAGAAATTTGATCAGTGGTGTAATTCTGGCTGGCAAGTACGACGGAAATAGCAACACTCGACGTAAAACGTAAATAGAGTGTGCCCTGAAATAGCAGCACGAGCATTGCCATTACGCCATTGTGTAAGATCGCGTGAAACGAGGGCGAAAAAGTCGGCATTATTAAGACTCTGTAGCTGACTCGAGTGTCCAGGTTTTCCCATCCCTTAGTGTCCGGTCTGAGTGATGAAGATGGACCGGAGCTGCCGCCGGTCAAGCAACTAATGTCCTTCACGATGACGCTCGACCTGTCACCTGTCGGAGCCTCGTCACTCGTTTAGGGGATGTTTAGACAAACAAGTCTCACCGTGTCTCACCGTGTCTCACCGTGTCTCACCGTGTCTCACCGTGTCTCACCGTGTCTCACCGTGTCTCACCGTGTATCACCGTGTATCACCGTGTATCACCGTGTATCAACGTGTCTCACCGTGTCTCACCGTGTCTCACCGTGTATCACCGTGTATCACCGTGAATCACCGTGTATCACCAAGTCTCACCGTGTATCACCGTGTCTCACCGTGTCTCACCGTGTCTCACCGTGTCTCACCGTGTCTCACCGTGTATCACCGTGTCTCACCGTGTCTCATCGTGTCTCACCGTGTCTCACCGTGACTCATCGTGACTCATCGTGTATCACCGTGTATCACCGTGTCTCATCGTGTATCACCGTGTATCACCGTGTCTCACCGTGCCTCACCGTGTCTCACCGTGACTCACCGTGACTCACCGTGTCTCATCGTGTATCACCGTGTCTCACCGTGTCTCACCGTGTCTCATCGTGTATCACCGTGTCTCACCGTGTCTCACCATGTCTCACCGTGTCTCACCGTGTCTCACCGTGTCTCACCGTATCTCATCGTGTATCACCGTGTCTCACCGTGTCTCACCGTGTATCACCGTGTATCACCGTGTCTCACCGTATCTCATCGTGTATCACCGTGTCTCACCGTGTCTCACCGTGTCTCACCGTGTCTCACCGTGTCTCACCGTGTCTCACCGTGTCTCACCGTATCTCACCGTGTCTTATCGTGTCTCACCGTGTCTCACCGTGTCTCACCGTATCTCACCGTGTCTCACCGTGTCTCACCGTATCTCACCGTGTCTTATCGTGTCTCACCGTGTCTCACCGTGTCTCACCGTGTCTCACCGTGTCTCACCGTATCTCACCGTGTCTCACCGTATCTCCCCGTGTCTTATCGTGTCTCACCGTGTCTCACAGTGTCTCACCGTATCTTACCGTGTCTCACCGTGTATCACCGTGTCTCACCGTGTCTCACCGTGTCTTATCGTGTCTCACCGTGTCTCACTGTGTCTCACCGTGTCTCACCGTATCTCACCGTGTCTCACCGTGTCTCACCGTGTCTCATCGTGTCTCATCGTGTCTCACCGTGACTCACCGTGACTCATCGTGTCTCATCGTGTCTCACCGTGTCTCACCGTGTCTCACCGTGTCTCACCGTGTCTCACCGTGTCTCATCGTGACTCATCGTGACTCATCGTGTCTCACCGTGTCTCACCGTGTCTCACCGTGTCTCACCGTATCTAACCGTGTCTCACCGTGTCTCACCGTGTCTCACCGTGTCTCACCGTGTCTCACCGTGTCTCACCGTGACTCATCGTGACTCATCGTGACTCATCGTGTCTCACCGTGTCTCACCGTGTCTCACCGTGTCTCACCGTGTCTCACCGTGTCTCACCGTGTCTCACCGTGTCTCACCGTGTCTCACCGTGTCTCGCCGCCAGTTGGCAGCACCAGGGCCGTAGGGGTGCAGGACACCTTTCAGAGCTGCACGTGTCAATGTATTTACGGAAATCGAGGAAAATTGCGCGAATCTATTTTAGGAAAGAAAAATCCATTCGAAAATATTGTGGAATTTCTTGATTGTGTTATTTGAATTGATATGTCGCTTCTAATAATACATTTCTATGGAGCATGCAGGTTTTGGAGCATCAGTTTGGTTTTGCAATATCAATTGGAATGTATTTGCACATGGTTTGTAGAGATATTGAGATATAGAGATATTGAGATCGAAATTTGGACGATGAACGTATATCAATATGACGATGCTGCATGGACAAGAGCGGACACCGCGGTTTGCCCCATGGAAATCTAATTAAACTTATAATTAAACTCTCATTAAACATCTAATTCACTTTTTTTTCTCAGACTTTCAAAAATTAATTTTTAATTTAAGCTTCACACAGACCTATATTCCACTCAGAGAAAATTTACGTCAGATACCCACTGGACGTACTACCAGTTTGGAAAAGAACATCAATTTGCTCTGCTAACTAACAAAGGAAGATAGGGATCTCAGAACCAGAATTTCTCTACCTGGCTTTAGCGAGTGGGTATCATGACGTCATTTTGATAGAATGTCGATTGAATGGAAAAGGTGTATTAAAATACCATTTTCACATAACTAACCTAACATAACTACGTCGAGCCTTATTATAATATTTTATTTTTGTGTCACACCGCGAAGCTCCCAGCTAAACGCCCCACCCCCCTCCACCACCATCATCAAGCCGCCACTGAAACTTGCCGCCGGCCACAAGATGGTCGTGGTCGCCGACGATGAAATGCAGAGCATTTTGTCGCCACGACTCCCCAGCGTCACGTGCGTCCACGCCGAGCTTTCCGACCGCTTGGCGGCGTCGGCGTCGGCGTCGGCGGCGTCGGTCCACTCGTTCGTCCGGCAGTTCCGGCAAATGAGTCCTCGGGGAGTCAGAACCACCACCTCTTGACGCTAAGAACCCAGGGCAGCTCAAAGAACGTTGCTTGATTCTTTTACTTGTTGCTAAGCTGCCTGGATCACCGCTTTTTTCGTTGTCTACAAGCAGCCGGGACCCCCGCTTGTTTCCCTGTCTGCAAAGCAGCCTGGACTGCCGCTCGTTTCCCTGTCTGCAAAGCAGCCTGGACCACCGCTTGTTTCCCTGTCTGCAAAGCAGCCTTGAATGCCGCTTGTTTCCCTGTCAGCAAAGCAGCCTGGACTGCCGCTTGTTTCCCTGTCTGCAAACCAGCCTGGACTGCCGCTTGTTTCCCTGTCCACAAAGCAGCCTGGACTGCCGCTTGTTTCCCTGTCTGCAAAGCAGCCTGGACTGTCGCTTGTTTCTCTGTCTGCAAAGCAGCCTGGACTGCCGCTTGTTTTCATGTCTGCAAAGCAGCCTAGACTGCCGCTTGTTTCCCTGTCTGCATTAAAGCCTGGATTGCCGCTTGTTTCAGTGTCTGTAAAGCAGCCTGGACCGCCGCTTGTTTCCCTGTCTGCAAAGCAGCCTGGACCGCCGCTTGTTTCCCTGTCTGCAGAGCAGCCTGGACCGCTGCTTGTTTCCCTGTCTGCAAAGCAGCCTGGACTGCCGCTTGTTTCCCTGTCTGCAAAGCAGCCTGGACTGCCGCTTGTTTCCCTGTCTGCAAAGCAGCCTGGACCGCCACTTTTTTCCCTGTATGTGCAAATCATACAAGCATTTGCCAAAAAATGAGCAGTATTTGTGACTAGTTTACTGTGAAGAATCTAGTGGCGGTCCAGGCTGCTCACTCCAGGTCTGCCATGACGTCATCATGATGTCCTGCAGTGAAACGCCGACTTTCACTAAGAAACAGATGTGGGCCCGGCGAAAGGTTTTTATTGGTTAATAAACGAATGAATATAGGAACTGTGAATGAAACTTTCCTTTATGGTCGCACAAACAAGATTTTACGATTTCTGCTCAAAACTTGGATGTAATAATGTTGCCGGAAGGATGCTTTACTCCCAGAGAGTGCATGAAAAACAAGTTGGTGTCGCCGCTTACAACACACTGAGTTTAAGCTGATGTCTTGGTTAAATTATTAAAAAACAGAGCATGTGCCAAAGTACAATGAGCAACAGAATGATAAAAACTATTCAATTTGGCTAGAAGTCTAAGCTGACAAACTTTAACTAAAACCCGACCTTTTTCAAAGTTATGCTGCCTGCTTGAATGTAGCATGCTTATACAGCATGCCTTGCGAAGAGTCTAGAAAAGTTTATGGTAGATAAGCATTCAAAAACCTAATAATTTTTTTTGTTTTCTAATTCGTGCGACGCGAAGGTGAAGACATGTGTTTTATAAAAGTAAAAACATCACGAGTGTTTCTCTGGAATATTTTGTAAAAGTGCTTGAATCTTCCGGCGATTTCCTTGGAGTGTAATTTCGACGAAGCGTTGAGAGAAAGAATCGCTGAATTAGGGTGTGCGCCCTACTCGAGCGCTACTCTGGGTCGGCTTGACGATCGTATCGACTAATTAGGATGAAAAGTCTAAGGGTCTAGGTCCTAGGAGCCAGCGAGACTCTCAAGGGAAAGTCTAAGCTTTCTTTATGTCGACTTAGAGTCGACTTACGAACGAATCGAACAATTTTCAGTACATCCAAATTTTCACTAATTTTTTTTCAAGTTGATAGATATCTGTCACCATTTTATTTTTCAACTTTCAGTTACGAATAAAACTGTAATAAACAATTGAATTTCATTGCATTGATTAATTTTTTCCATATAACTTATTCCAAACTAATATTTTTGGGTTCTTACGTTAATTTTCTCAACTTTCTTAACGCAGAGTTCAGGTTAGAGACAAGTTAAATGCCAAGACCAAACAGACACAGAAGCTGTTACCTCGTAGTTAACCCAGAGTTAAGAACACGTTAACTTGCCCCAAATGATTCTTTTTGACAAAAGAAAGCCGGAAAGTCCTAGCTCTAATGGATGGTTTGCTAGGCAGGAAAAATGCGCGTCCGAACCGGGATACGAACCCGGGACCTTCTGCTTGCCGGGCGGTTGCTCTGACCACTGAGCTATCCGGCCGCACAACATTCCTGCTTCTCTGGGTGAGGAAAGGGCTCTCTCGGGAGAGAAGGGCTACATCTAATGCTACATTAAATGACACATCAATAAATCATGAATAAAATCGGTCAACACATGAACAGTGGCCTCGCCAGATGAGGAGTCCAGACTCTTAACACTTCGAAGTTCAGTTTAGGTTAACCAGTCGCAATCTGTTGCGACTAAATTCACCCCAAAGTTTCCCACAAGACGTCCCCCCCCCCTCGATCAACTAGTTCACCGTAACGAGACTTCAGCAAACAAGAAACTCGCGCGCGCTCTCGGTTTCTATCAAAGTCAAAATAGCAATTTATTTGAAAGATGACTAGCGCAAAACGTGTCCAAAATAATTGCACGCAAGTTGCTAAAATCCAATTATTCTGCACTTGTCATCCGCGAGTCGTCCCGTGCGCCTAGCTTCGAACAACAGGCCGCCTTCGAGCTGTTGCTCTACACGCTTTACTCTACAACACTCTGCTCTACACTTGCTACACAATAGGCACACAACAACAATGTCCTAACTCACCGACCCTCGACACAATCTTGGAGTAAGATGCTGTTCGCATGCGTCTGCATTACCCGGGGCTTGAGTTCTCATTCTAATTATCTTAACTCATTTAGGGAGACAAATATTCGCTGCCTGTATGCTGGTGTTGTTTGCCAGCCGTGTGCTGTTTTTAAAAGATGGTTAAAAAGTTGACAGTTTTTTGGCAAGTTGACACTTATACTGACTGTTTTTGTTGCAAAGCACCGATCGGATGTCACATTATATTAAGAAATTGATTTTTCGTTAGTTTTGTTTCGTGTGTTTTGCACTATGCGGTAATGACTAAACTAAACTAATTAACTTAAAAACCATCCGCTTTAAGCTACCAATAACAGTTCTCCTTCATTAAGGTCGTACATCTTGGCTTAAAGTAATAGTAATAACTTTAATTTCAAGTAGCAAGTAGCAAGTTGACCGGCAGAAAAGCGACATATCGCAGTTAACGATTTCATTCACAGAAACAAAAAGTATTTGCCATAAAATTTCCCAGCCCACCACCCCCTGTAGCAAGATGACTCGAACAGCGGCTGCAACTACTCGTGCTGCCGAGTGAAATGCCAAACCATGTCCGATTGCTCGGACCACGCTGGACAAAAGGTAATTAGGGCCATTTCCTGCTAAGTCGTGGGGGGTGGCGGGGGTGGCGAGGGTGGCTAAGAGGCGGCCGCCATGTTTGTGGTCAGCGAGCCATCTTCGAGTGCGTCGACGCTCAAGAGTGCAGAAGCCGTCGGTTTCACGTGCAGGTAGAGTGGTGGACGATAGACTAACATCTAATCTCCTGTCTTCGAGCCAGGCTGTATAGGTTGGGATCACTGATTTCTATAGCCTGGATGGCGCTTCGTAGCGGGTAGCGTAGCGTGGGTAGCGCTTTGATGCAATATTGACCTTGGGGCACCTTCTCTTACTTACAATTATCATCAAATTCACAGGTACAGTTATATTTTAATAGTAAATTTGATGTAGAAACTATTTCATAATTGAAGTAATCTTTTATTTTCATAATTCTTGATATTTAAGGACGAAAAGTGCATTAGCTTCGAATAAAATCCCGCATAAGATGGTGAAAATCTGACATCACTTTACACGAACTTGGCTCAATACGATGCGCTATCCAGGTTCTAGATATCAGTGATTGGGAACGCAATATCACATTTAGCGGCCTGATGGATGTGTGATAAAGGCTAAAGCGATGCGCAGCGCACAGCGTTTTTTGGCATGCTTCATATTTTCTGACCGTCAGAAATTCATTCAAACGAAACTTAATTTAAACATTTAACCTAATTGAGCTTAACATTTAAACCACGGAGCTGCATGGACGGGTACTTGTGATAGGGAACCACAAAGCGTTTTGCTTGTAGATATCGTTTCTTGCAATACAACCGTGTGCCAATAGATAAGCAGACGGGTTCGATTTCTGAACAGCGTTTACAGACATGCAGGAAGCCCTGAGGAAGGTTGATGAACCCTAACCACATACCACCTGTAAGTAGGGTATATACGTCAATTTATGCGCTCTCATACAACATTGTCTGAATCATAAGCCTATGCGCTTAGAAAGTGTGAAATTTATTTTTAATTTGAATTCACGCGAAACGAATTAGAAAGTGTATAAAGATTTTGTACATCTGATAAGCGCGCATTCAAAGTTTTCCACAAAAAATGTAGAAAAGGCGCACATTTCATTTAAAGAGAAAATTTTCGAGTATTATTGTATCGGAATAAAATGCAAAAGCACTTTAAAATATATGGGGACCTTTTAAATTTGACATGGATACATAAGATGCATACAAATGTGATTTCACAAATAATATCAAAAAATACCACTTTTCAGTGATCTCTTATAAGAAACTTTAAGAATGTATAACATAACAGCCAATGTACTCTGCATCAAACCATGGTTTAACGGCCTTTTATGAGATAAACGCGAGGCTTTGTTAATCCGGCATACCCTATACTAGCAACCACAAAGTCAGCACACAATTCCCAAACCCCCCCCCAATCGCCGAGGGTCGGACGGTCAGAAACTTGTCTCAATCACCCAGCACGGAGTGCAATCATTCACTCGCTGCGAAGATGAACTACAACCACGACTTTGTCTACACTCGCGTCTGCTTACGAGTGATCACTTGCTAAGTACAGCACGCGTAGCTTACATTTGTACCGGCAGCAGCTTACAGCAATTTCTTGTTTCACTTGGCACAACATGTCAGAAGGTCTGACTACGGAACTTACATAATATATGTCTGTTAACCTATGTACCATGAGTTTTAAGACGATCAACAATTAAAAAAATATATCAAAAATAGATTCGGAAACCGCTTTGAAAAACCAGGTGTTAAATTCAAATCAATCCTTTCATTATGAAACCAGAAATGTAGCTCTTACTAAATAGACATATTTCACTTGGAGGAAAATGACGTCAGATACCCACTGGACGTGAAACCAGTTTGAAAAAAAAATTATTAGCTTTGCTTAATAACGAAGGAAGATAGGGAAATCACAACCCGAATTGCTCTGCCTGGCTTTAGCGAGTGGGTATCATGACGTCATTTTGATTGAATTTTGATTGAATGTAATAGGTATATTGACATGGGGGAAAGTTTGTAAGTAAAAAAGCCAAGCCATGAAAGAATTAAAGACCACCTAATCACCGAAGGTCACTATAGTTTTCTTGGTGGAGGCGCCGGATTCAAGCATAAACTTGGCACCTCCACCCAACGTCCCTAACAAATATTTTCTTATTTATTTCATTACAAATTTCATATGTAAGACACAAGGTGCCTATTTTATGCTGGAATTCAGCTTGATTCAAGCCTGAGCCGTTTCAAAGTGTGGCTTCAGTTGTCGAGTTCAATTTCCTCGAGTTCGAGTCCTTGACTTGCCTGGCCAGGACCCTAGCGTAGTCATAGACCCTTGCCCTTAACCCCTTGCTCTTAGACCCTTAACAAAACAGGCAGCATGGCTCTACAAAACCCATTCATCTCGAAAATACACACAATATCTCCCAAATAAGAATAATTTTAAAACATGACCACAAGAATATGCATTGAAAAAGACTCCATGCTCAGATTGTTGGGATCTAGCTAATCTTACCCCCTCTAGCCAATCCAAACTGCTGGCTGCTGGGACAGGGGTGGTCGTGGGGGTGGAGGGGGTGGGAGGACACGTGCTCCCGACACGTGAGATGACAGCTGTGAGATTATTGGAAGGGCAACAGCGGCCGGTTCATCTCCTGAGAAGTCTGATCGTTGTCCAGCCATCGCGCTGAGGGTTGGCCTGGAGTAGGGGTGGTGGAATCGGGTGCGGCGGCGTGCGGACATCGGCGCACTTTACAATAGGGTTTGTTTCGGGTTTTCCGCCGTGTGAAACTGCGATGGTGATATTGCCCAAAATGATACCGTTGTACCCTGTCAGATGTAAATAGCAGTTAATTTGATCGGCGCAGGAATACCGGTGTTTTGTGGTGTGACTCATCATTGGTAATGCAAACAGCTCTAGTTCTTAAAGAAACACTAGCTGTGCATTTATAACGGTGTTTTGTAGGATAGAAAGTATGCATTGAATAATCGTTAAGCAACAAAAGCAGCTCAGAGACACCGGTGTTTGTTGGTAAAAGAAAGGTAAGCCTCATTTAATGTAACACTTCAAAACACTAGCAACTCTAGCAACTCTAGCGACACTAGCAACACTAGCGACACTAGCGACACTAGCGACACTAGCGACACTAGCAACACTAGCAACACTAGCGACACTAGCGACACTAGTAACACTAGCGACAGTAGCGACACTAGCGACACTAGCGACACTAGCAACACTAGCAACACTAGCAACACTAGCAACACTAGCAACACTAGCAACACTAGCAACACTAGCAACACTAGCAACACAAGCAACACTAGCAACACTAGCAACACTAGCAACACTAGCAACACTAGCAACACTAGCAACACTAGCAACACTAGCAACACTAGCAACACTAGCAACACTAGCAACACTAGCGACACTAGCAGCTCACTGCTACTGGTCTCTTACATTTAACATTCGTATGTAGAACCACTTCAGTGTGAATTGTCACCAAAGGTTTTCCTGCAAGAAATTGTCTTGTAAACATGTCGTGAGCATCTTCTCGTACCTCTCAGCAAACCCATAAGCAGATGAACGTCAAGGCAGCGGAGCTCAAGGAAGATGCTGCAACTGGTTGTATCCGAGATAAATAAGACGGCAAATCCTTGCGTGCAGCGTACACCGCCGGACACAATGAAGCCGGGGAAACAGGTGACTGCACCGGCCGTTGCTCGGAGCGGTTGACTGCGCGTGCTCAATGGACCATGGAGGATGCTGGATGATTGGTGGACAATGTTGTGGGACGAGACTCGATCCTGTCCACATGCCCGGCCTCGGGACACACGCGGTGGGAAAATGGGGAGGGGGGAGGCTGGTGACTTACGCTGGGGTCACACGGGTCATTTCATCGTCCGCGCTTCGTTCTTGCGTCTTAATCTCAGTCTTGGCCAAGATGCGTTGTGTGCGACGCCTCAACCGGAAGAATTGGGTCAAATTTTTTAAAAATGTGTCGCATGATTTTCAGTTTTGCTGCGCCTTACCGCTAGACGTTTGCTTTTAAAAGAAGCTAAGTTTGTTTAGGGTCAGTTTTAACATGTTTTTCAACTCTGAGTTGAGATATAACTCAGAAAAACGATTGAATTTTACAGCACGCGATTGGGCAAGGGCATAGCATTTGACACAAATAACGCTTCACCTCAAATTTGGTAAAACTAGTCCTAATGACACATTCCACTTAGAGAAAAATGACGTCAGATACCCACTGGACGTACTACCAGTTGGTAAAAATAAAATAATTAGCTCTGCTAAATAACAAAGGAAGATGGAGGAATAACAATTGCTAAATTTCTCTACCTGGCTTTAGCGAGTGGGTATCATGACGTCATTTTGATAGAATGGGTTTATAAGACTAGTACCTTTGAAATAAATACTTTAAATTAAATTTTTAAGCAACTTTTCCAGATTATTGATTAGGTTTAGTGCTAGGCGTACCCTACGCTTCGCGTCGTCATAGCTTCACGTCAGCAAAACGTTGGCTGAGCACAATCGAGAAAATAATCTTCTGAAAACCTTCAAAATCCCTCAGCTAAGCGATACTTCAAATTTAAAATGACTTGTCAAATTATTTTCTTGCAATCACTTTTTTCGCATCTATACCCTCCAACATTTATCAAAATTAGCTCACATTGGTCAACAATGTAACGCTAATCTCGAACGCGATTTCTGGTCTAGCAACCCGATCGACCCCAAGGTTTCGCCACTGGTGTTTTTTGATCCGTTCCACCCCATGGATCGGTGGGGGTTGATGCATCAACTCAACCACCCTCGCTCAGGGGGTTTCATAATCGGCGACGTCGAATATTCCAAGAACTATTGCCAATGCAGGGGATGGATTTGTTGTTATGACACGGATCGAAGAAATAGGTTAAGTGAAAGACGTATGTCTGACTTGTATCGTGTTCGCTTGAGCGTGGAGTTTTTGTTGAAAGATCTCAGAGAATTGGCCGAAGAAGCGATAGCTTAAGATATCACCTTTCAGAGAACTGGTTGCACCGAACGGTTTGGCAACGTTGGAAACACCGGTTCTCGTGAGATCACCGAAGTTAAGCAACATCGCGCTGAGCCAGGTGTTTGATGGATGACCATCATGCACAAGATCAGTTCTGTTCGGGAGAGAGGTTGGAGGGTTTGAAGTTAGTACAACAACTTTACTCGCCTTGCTTATCAACCTCTCGACAGCACGGATTAGTGGAGGAATCCTGTTGTTCGAGTTGTACCGTCCTTCGGAAGGGACGTAAAGCCGGTGGTCCCCTTGGTGCTTTTCGACAGGTGTAGGCTACGTGCCGGCACCGGGTTTCCCCTCCTCCCTTCTAGGCTAGGTTAGGTTCATCATCACCCTCATCATCACCATTTCATTCACCGACGCCATTAGACCAGTGCCAAAGGGCCAGTTGTCAAAACAGTGCGTCGTTAAGCACCATTAATCAATCACGAACTGGTTGCCATTTGTAAGCATCTCATTGATGACCTGCCAAATGATAACATTTCGTAAACAGTTAATATCCGTTTCTGATTACTAGAAACGAAATATCAATTCCAAAATTTACATCCGTAAATTTTCCAAGATGTTTTGGCTGACCAGGAAAATTTTTCACAAATGTCTCGTGACAGACGTCTTTGTAGGAAAGTTTTCAAAGAAATACTTTCATCGGATCTTTGAGAAGATCTAGCAGTCACCTGGCGCAAGTTTTCACAACCTCAGAGGCCCATCTAATAGCCGATACACACGACGCGTTGATAACGACGCGTTGATAACGCGTCGTGTGTATCGGCTATTATAAAGTGGGATTTCTAAAATACTACTATTGCATTAGAATCTTGAGTGCGAAGCTTTTCATTAAAATTTTTATATAAGATACAAGCTGAAGATTTAATGAACCCAACAAAATAGTAACACTAAAAACCCACTTATTTTCATGCTCATAGAAGAGACATTTCAGCGATGAATTTTTAAATGGTTCTCTTGTTATCCAGAGAAAATTGCATTACACATGCTTACACCTCATGTCCATGTCACGAAAATATTCATTGATCGAACAAACAATAACCCTACTGGTCGTCTATGCCGAACAAAAACAAATAGAGATACTTTGCCACATTATTTTGAACCACTTGCAGCGAAAACAGCATGCCTTTACCTACTTAAGCCTTACTTTATGCCTCTGCCACCATCCGCTCATCCTGAACCCGCCCAGCAAATCAACTTCACACTGGCACCATCAAAGAGCAGTGCCAACAAAAAACCACCATCACGCACACGCATCAAAAGAAGAGTACGTAAACGTCCAGCGCACGCAACACGAAAGCAAAACCTGGGGCAGCTGTCACGGGCAATTACCCCCGATTTATGCAGATCAGCTACGTAACCAGCAGCAGCAGCAGCAGCAGCAAGCAGCAGCAAGCAGCAGCAAGCAGCAGCAAGCAGCAGTAGCAGCAAGCAGCAGTAGCAGCAAGCAGCAGCAAGCAGCAGCAAGCAGCAGCAGCAGCAGCAGCAGCAGCAGCAGCAGCAGCAGCAGCAGCAGCAGCAGCAGCAGCAGCAGCAGCAGCAGCAGCAGCAGCAGCAGCAGCAGCAGCAGCAGCAGCAGCAGCAGCAGCAGCAGCAGCAGCAGCAGCAGCAGCAGCAGCAGCAGCAGCAGCAGCAGCAGCAGCAGCAGCAGCAGCAGCAGCAGCAGCAGCAGCAGCAGCAGCAGCAGCAGCAGCAGCAGCAGCAGCAGCAGTAGCAGCAGCAGCAGCAGCAGCAGCAGCAGCAGCAGCAGCAGCAAGCAGCAGCAAGCAGCAGCAGCAGCAGCAGCAGCAGCAGCAGCAGCAGCAGCAGCAGCAGCAGCAGCAGCAGCAGCAGCAGCAGCAGCAGCAGCAGCAACCAGCAACCAGCAACCAGCAGCAACCAGCAGCAGCAGCAGCAGCAGCAGCAGCAGCAGCAACAGCAGCAGCAAGCAACAGCTTAGCACGCTGATATAGCCGATTGGTATACACATTATGCCAATTAGCTGTGTCCGAATTCCCGGTATTGTAACACGATTGGTTGCTGCGAATGTCGAAGTGATCTAGTGATGCGATTGCCGAATCATTATCGGAATTGGATTCGATGGCAGGGTGACATGTTGATGATCATTGTTAGGTATTAAGGGCATTACAAAATTTGCATTTGGTTACAGAATATTTGTACAGTGACAAATTTTGTGTGTTCAAGCGATTTAACGTTTGTAATGTCGATCATTTTGATTGATTTGATTAAATTTTTAGCGCCCTTTATGTTTAGGGAAGCTTAAAAGGAGTAACATCACTGAGAGCCCAAAATATTGGAATCTCCTTATGCTGTTTGAAAAGGAAACAAAAAAGCTTTTATAAAAAAGAATTTTCAATTGCAAATTTATGTACTGACAGCTAGGGGTGTAAAGGGAAATTTCTGTTTAAACAATTTTATTCCCCGTTTATCGCAATGCCTGCATTAGTGGTAAAGTGTTGAGTGAATTGCCTCCCTTCCAAAGCGAAAGCAATGATATTGCACTTTCTGATGGAGAGTTTGCTGTGTTTTTGAATGGTCATACGATCTATACGTTCTATACGTTCTATACGTTCTATACGTTCTATACGTTCCATACGTTCTATACGTTCTATACGTTCTATACGTTCTATACGTTCTATACGTTCTATACGTTCTATACGTTCTATACGTTCTATACGTTCTATACGTTCTATACGTTCTATACGTTCTTAACGTTCTATACGTTCTTAACGTTCTATACGTTCTATACGTTCTATACGTTCTATACGTTCTATACGTTCTATACGTTCTATACGTTCTATACGTTCTACACGTTCTATACGTTCTATACGTTCTATACGTTCCATACGTTCTATACGTTCTATACGTTCTATACGTTCTATACGTTCTATACGTTCTATACGTTCTATACGTTCTATACGTTCTACACGTTCTATACGTTCTATACGTTCTATACGTTCTATACGATCTATACGTTCTATACGTTCTATACGTTCTATACGTTCTATACGTTCAATACGTTCTATACGTTCCATACGTTCTACACGTTCTATACGTTCTATACGTTCTACACGTTCTATACGTTCTATACGTTCTATACGTTCTATACGTTCTATACGTTCTATACGTTCTATACGTTCTATACGTTCTATACGTTCTATACGTTCTATACGATCTATACGTTCTATACGATCTATACGATCTATACGTTCTATACGTTCTATACGTTCTATACGTTCCATACGTTCTATACGTTCTATACGTTCTATACGTTCCATACGTTCTATATGTTCTATACGATCTATACGTTCTATACGATCTATACGTTCTATACGTTCTATACGTTCTATACGTTCTATACGTTCTATACGTTCTATACGTTCCATACGTTCTATACGTTCTATACGTTCTATACGTTCCATGCGTTCCATACGTTCTATACGTTCCACGTTCTATACGTTCCATACGTTCTATACGTCTTATACGTTCTATACGTTCCATACGTTCTATACGTTCTATACGTTCTATACGTTCTATACGTTCCATACGTTCTATACGATCTATACGTTCTATACGATCTATACGTTCCATACGTTCTATACGTTCTATACGTTCTATACGTTCTATACGTTCTATACGTTCTATACGTTCCATACGTTCCATACGTTCTATACGTTCCATACGTTCTATACGTTCTATACGTTCTATACGTTCTATACGTTCTATACGTTCTATACGTTCTATACGTTCTATACGATCTATACGTTCTATACGTTCTATACGTTCTATACGTTCTATACGTTCTATACGTTCTATACGTTCTATACGTTCTATACGTTCTATACGTTCTATACGTTCTACACGTTCTATACGTTCTATACGTTCTATACGTTCTATACGTTCTATACGTTCTATACGTTCTGCACCAAATGTCCATTAGGTTCAAAATTAAAGCCATCCTAGGAAATCGGGTGTCCTTGAATAAACACATTGGTTACGTGTTTGATTAATTAAACTAAAAGCAATGTCTGTGTCTACATTCCTGTGGCTGTACTTGGAGTACAGCGGTCAATTAACAACTTAATTATAATTGTGTACGTGATGAATAAACAAAAGCAATTAGAAAAATCACAACAGTTTACTGCATAATTATCAGGGTAGATCGCAAAGTATGCTAAATAATGCGATTGAAAAAAAAATACTAGAGAAAATTACCTTAAAAATCTACAAGCAAAAATTTCCTAACAAAGCGACTTTGAACTTTGAAACTTTGAAGGCAACATCATCGAATACCTATCGAAATCCAAGGACAAGTCTTAAATTCCATAAGATAAGCTATAACAACGAGGACACATCTGAATCCTAATCAAAGTCCTAATCAAAGTTCTAATCAAAGTCCTAATCAAAGTCCTAATCAGAGTCCTAATCAAAGTCCTAATCAGAGTCCTAATCAAAGTCCTAATCAAAGTCCTAATCAGAGTTCTAATCAAAGTCCTAATCAGAGTCCTAATCAAAGTCCTAATCAGAGTCCTAATCAAAGTCCTAATCAGAGTCCTAATCAAATTCCTAATCAGAGTCCTAATCAAAGTCCTAATCAGAGTCCTAATCAAATTCCTAATCAGAGTCCTAATCAAAGTCCTAATCAGAGTCCTAATCAAAGTCCTAATCAGAGTCCTAATCAAAGTCCTAATCAGAGTCCTAATCAAATTCCTAATCAGAGTCCTAATCAAAGTCCTAATCAGAGTCCTAATCAAATTCCTAATCAGAGTCCTAATCAGAGTCCTAATCAGAGTCCTAATCAAAGTCCTAATCAAAGTCCTAATCAGAGTCCTAATGGTAAAAACCACTGTAAGCAATATCATCGATGATCATTTGAATGACAGGTCGATGACACCTGATGGCCACCACATGCTTATATAGTTGATACAAATTTGGTGCCGATTTATTAATTACTTGTGATGACACTTCATTCAAAACACTGAAAAATGAATTATATTTTGCTCATAAAAAAGTCCCAAGCAGATTTTGCTCGATAACTATCCAGCACCAGTCAGATCCGTAAGGAGCATTCTTGCCAAAATTCGCAAGGATCTGTATCGTCCACAGCAAAAATCCAGATACTTTTTTTTGAATTTTTCAAAATTGAAGGATTACGCTCGCTCGTCAACAATCGACAAGATCTACAACCAACAATGCAAAATAAAAACCAATATCACCTCAAATAAAGAAACTCAATGCACCTATTCCATTCGATCAAAACTCTATCAAAATTACGTCTGATACCCACTCGCTAAAGCCAGGCAGAGCAATTCGGGTTGTGATTTCCCTGTCTTCCTTTGTTATTTAGCAGAGATAATAGCTAATTAATACTTTTTTTCCTATTTGGTAGTAAACGTCCAGTGGGTATTATTATTTATGATTTATTTAAAACAGATTTGTAAACATTTTAGTCTACTTTGTCTGAGTATTTTCATTTTTCCTTACGTAATTTACTAATTTGAACATAATTTTCTAAATACGTTTGAGTCTTTGATAATTTTTTCTTAAATCTTCAATTTATTCCACCATTCAACTCCTTTCTCCAAAAATCCAAATCTTCTCTTTCCCATAATCTTGCATCTTATTTTAAATTCTTGTCCATTTTTACCAATAAATTTTGCTTTTTCAAATCTTGCACATAATTCTTCGAATGCAGGTACCCCAATAAAAGCTTTATAAATGTAAATCAACCGAGCAGTTTTCCTTCTTACTTTCAGATAATCCCAACCATAATTCTTGTATCATTTTTTTAATAATTCTGTATTTATAACATTCTAACTCTATCTCATCTCCATTAATTTCTTCATCCTTCGCATGTCCATCCACAACTTTGTCTTGAGTATTTTCTCTTCCTACCTGACTGGTATCTGACGTCATGTTTCTCTGACTGGAATAGGTCTACACAATTGAAGGTGTGAATATGACACTGGGCTAATCTAAGGCCCGACCACTCATCTCAATCAACTCGACGTCGGTCCAGGCTGCCAGACACTAATTCGAAATTTAGATTTTCAAAAATTCAACCCAATCACCGAGTCGCGTGCGCCAGAAAAGTTCGGAATGCAAATTCAGTTTCGCAGCGCGGCAAGTTGGCGACTCAAGAGATGTCGTCGCGTCGCGAACTTAGCAGGCCCCGGGCTTCGCGGGCTCCGAGTAGGGGGTGGTGGGTGGTGGGTGGTGGGTGGTGGGTGGTGGTGGGGGGGGAGGGGGATACATGATATCCTCGCGCCTCGGGGACAAAACATGAACACACGCGTAATGATATCGTTAGGCGCGGCGGCTGCCCTTTGTTCCAGCCACCTTCAAGATAAGGAGGCTACGTGGAAAGTTAAGGAGGCTAAGTTGAAGATAAGGAGGCTACGTGGAAAGTTAAAGAGGCTACGTGGAAAGGTAAGGAGGCTAAGTTGAAGATAAGGAGGCTACGTGGAAAGTTAAGGAGGCTACGTGGAAAGTTAAGGAGGCTAAGTTGAAGATAAGGAGGCTACGTGGAAAGTTAAAGAGGCTACGTGGAAAGGTAAGGAGGCTAAGTTGAAGATAAGGAGGCTACGTGGAAAGTTAAGGAGGCTACGTGGAAAGTTAAGGAGGCTACGTGGAAAGTTAAGGAGGCTACGTGGAAAGTTAAGGAGGCTACGTGGAAAGTTAAGGAGGCTACGTGGAAAGTTAGGGAGGCTACGTGGAAAGTTAAGGAGGCTACGTGGAAAGTTAAGGAGGCTAAGTTCAAGTTAAGGAGACTAAGCAACTTGAAGTTAAGGAGGCTACGTAACAAACTGAAGATAAGGATGCTGAGTAAGTTCAAGTTATGGGGTCTTCATAGCAAGTTGAAATTAAGGAGGCTAAACGGGATCTAAATAAGGGCTGGTTGTGCGATGTACAGTTAATTATAGCAATCTTCCAGTTCGGAAGATAACAGAAGCAACCAATCGGTGGTCACCATAGAGATTAGTTTTATCTGGAGGATAGCCATAAATATTGGGATTTTAAAATCGGAGTTTTCTGTCAAAAAATATCTACTAAAGATTTAAATTTAAATGCGTTTTTCTGTTTGTATCGTGGGAACCCAGTTGGCGTTGCTTTGCGAAAGTTCGTGAAAATGCAGTGGAAATCTTAGTATTCAACTGTTTCAGTTAGCCGGGAAATCACGTGGGTATAACAAATCACAAGCAGACACGATAAAAAAAATTGTGTAGTCCCGCAGCGTGAAGAAAACACCGTCTTGTGAATCAACGTAGCGAAAAGGGAGATGTTCTCGGTTGAATTTCCCAACACACTTTCATAATACCCTTGCCATCGGGCTTGTCAAGTGATCTTCAAAAACAGCAACATTTCTCACATAATTAAAATGGCTCTTAAAGCTTACATACATTATATATGACTAAATATAATATGAAAGAGCGTCCTGCATTACTTACAGAACTATTTTGTTTATTACTTGCAGAGATGTAACAACGTTTTTGTTGGCGAAGGCTTATCATGCAGTAAATCCGCGTTCAAACTTTGTTCTGCAAAGTTAGCTCTCTATCGCTCAAGTTGGCAACAATGCCGACGGCGAGATTTGACGCTGCTCTCGCCTGCTGGCTTTTCTCGAAGTTTCTTTCTTCAATCAAATTGTGTGATTTCTCCTTGTACCGAAAAGGTGACGAAATGCCTTGTTGAAGTCGTTGGTTAATGTTGCAACAAATTGCAAGACAAAACTTTCGTATTTTAATGCGGTTTTTAAATACGTTCTTCAAACATTTCTTTCAAAGAAAATCTGAATTCGCTCAAAACCCATTCAGATCCAAGCAAGCATATCAGGAAAGTTTTCATTCAACGAATCTATTTGCTTATAGTCATAAAAACCTTGTCTCACTTTCATATCAGCTACCGCCTACCTGTCTGCCCTTTGTCAACTATCTCTATAAAAAACCTACACTCATAATTCAATCACTGCAACCCTTCACACAACGTCCTTTTCATTTGTGACTTGCTCATTTCATCACTTCAATCATTTTAACAACTAGAGTTGTTCAAATGTTAAAATTGTAAAAGAGAGCTCTTTTCTTGACCATTTCTAACAATATTGTCACGAAGAGTGTAGCACCTTCGAGGGACTTACATCCAACCTCCAACCCCCAGGCGGAAGTGCTGAGTCAGCCCCTGGGGCTATCATTTAGTACCCTGCTATAGCTACTCAATCTGCTGTAGTAGCCAGCCAAGTTGTATCTAGCAAGTCAGCAGACCATCGCGTAGACAATTTGTGTATGTGTATGGGAGCCTCTCAATCCATCGTATTCCTAATGCCTCGTATTCCTAACTCATCGCATTCGCAACCCATCGTATCCTGGATTCCTAACCCATCGTATTCTCAACCCATCGTATTCGCAAGTCATCGTATTCTTAACTCATAGCAGGCTTGACCCTATTTCATCACTTTCCTAACCCATCGTATTCGCAACCCATCGTATTCGCAAGTCATCGTCTTCTTAACCGATAGCAGGCTTGACCCTATTTCATCACTTTCCTAACCCATCGTATTCTCGACCCATCGTATTCGCAACCCATCGCAAGTTACGATGGGTTGCGAATACGATGGGTCGGAAGGCTGCCCACCTCGCCCTCGGCGTCGCCCGAACTCGCTCCTTAGTATCCAAGGCGTCGACGCCGAGGGCGAGGTGTCTGCAAAGTATTGCCTAGATTGGCCAAGTTATCTTGGATCAGTTGTAAGCCTGCTTAGAACCAATCTCAAGGAATAAATGAGATTAGGATTTCAGTACTAGATCTGTCAATTAATAACCCCGGTTGTCACGAATCCCTCTCACTGCCAACCCCCAGTTCTAAGGACAGGGATGATCCCAGTTTGAATCCAGTTGACTAATTTGACTGTTTTTGAGTTTTGGACCCAGAGGCGATGTCTAAATTTCCATCACCTATAAATCTACCCGAAAGATAAAGTGAATACACCTTGTCCATCTCTCACAATCATCAACTTTGTTCGAATCTAAGTTAACACGGTATGAAAATTGTTGAAAATGGCCCCCACCCTGTCATAATCACTTCCACCGCCGACCTATTTTCTCCCCAGCGATAGGGGACACCGTCTTCGCCCCCCAAACCTCAAAGTCTCACCGCTGATCTTCCCTTTGAACCCCACCGTGGCCAAACCCTCGACGCTTGCATACATCACTGACTCCCCGGAATGCAGACATTGCCGACAAACGCCCCCCCCCCCCTTCCCAAACACCACAACGCCCCAAAATACACCGCTAACTTCCATTGTTTGGCTGCTGCTTGCTGCTGCTGCTGCTGCTGCTTGCTGCTGCTGCTGCTGCTGCTGCTGCTGCTGCTGCTGCTGCTGCTGCTGCTGCTGTTGCTGCTGCTGCTGCTGCTGCTGCTGCTGCTGCTGCTGCTGCTGCTTGCGCCATTCTGAGATGTGTATAGCCGCTAGAGTTTCCGGTTCCGTTCCTCGGCTGGAGCCAATTAGATGGTGCACATCCGGTTTGAGTGGGCGGGCACATGAGGCGTCCCTTTGTGATTCTCCGGGCAAGCTTTGAGTCTCGTCGCCAGTTGCCAGCCACTTGCTACACTTTGTCTCACCGCCAGTTGCCAGCCACTTGCTACACTTTGTCTCACCGCCAGTTGCCAGCCACTTGCTACACTGTGTCTCACCGCCAGTTGCCAGCCACTTGCTACACTGTGTCTCACCGCCAGTTGCCAGCCACTTGCTACACTTTGTCTCACCGCCAGTTGCCAGCCACTTGCTACACTGTGTCTCACCGCCAGTTGCCAGCCACTTGCTGCACTGTGTCTCGCCGCCAGTTGCCAGCCACTTGCTAAACTGTGTCTCACCACCAGTTGCCAGCCACTTGCTACACTGTGTCTCACCGCCAGTTGCCAGCCACTTGCTACACTGTGTCTCACCGCCAGTTGCCAGCCACTTGCTACACTGTGTCTCACCGCCAGTTGCCAGCCACTTGCTACACTTTGTCTCACCGCCAGTTGCCAGCCACTTGCTACACTGTGTCTCACCGCCAGTTGCCAGCCACTTGCTACACTGTGTCTCACCGCCAGTTGCCAGCCACTTGCTACACTGTGTCTCACCGCCAGTTGCCAGCCACTTGCTACACTTTGTCTCACCGCCAGTTGCCAGCCACTTGCTACACTGTGTCTCACCGCCAGTTGCCAGCCACTTGCTACACTGTGTCTCACCGCCACTTGCCAGCCACTTGCTACACTGTGTCTCACCGCCAGTTGCCAGCCACTTGCTACACTGTGTCTCACCGCCAGTTGCCAGCCACTTGCTACACTGTGTCTCACCGCCAGTTGCCAGCCACTTGCTACACTTTGTCTCACCGCCAGTTGCCAGCCACTTGCTACACTTTGTCTCACCGCCAGTTGCCAGCCACTTGCTACACTGTGTCTCACCGCCAGTTGCCAGCCACTTGCTACACTGTGTCTCACCGCCAGTTGCCAGCCACTTGCTACACTGTGTCTCACCGCCAGTTGCCAGCCACTTGCTACACTGTGTCTCACCGCCACTTGCCAGCCACTTGCTACACTGTGTCTCACCGCCAGTTGCCAGCCACTTGCTACACTGTGTCTCACCGCCAGTTGCCAGCCACTTGCTACACTGTGTCTCACCGCCAGTTGCCAGCCACTTGCTACACTGTGTCTCACCGCCAGTTGCCAGCCACTTGCTACACTTTGTCTCACCGCCAGTTGCCAGCCACTTGCTACACTGTGTCTCACCGCCAGTTGCCAGCCACTTGCTACACTGTGTCTCACCGCCAGTTGCCAGCCAATTATACCACACTGTGTTTCACAAACATTTCGCATTGCAAAATACAGCTTCAATGTGTCTGACTCAGTTGGCAACCACTATGGGGCTAAATAACCACACATTGGCATTAATCATAGATAATTTATTCAAGATATTTTCAAGCGGGTATATACGTATCTAAAAAAGATTCGCCCCTGTACCATTATATCTTGACTTAGATATTTTAAAAATAGTATTTATCTTTAAGTGTTGGGTGGTTGGTGAGGGGTGTTTAAGATCCGAGTTGTACTACCGTTACGGACACGAATTTTTATTTCATGTTTAGTTTATTTATATCTGATTGAATGCTAAGCTGTACACAAAAACTGTCACTTTGGTTTCGGTGCAAGCAAGCAGCATCGTTGTGCGAAACGTCGCGAAATTATTGAAAAGCATTTAAAGCATTCAACAAGCCGGTTTAATGGCGAGATTAAAAAACCAACGTCTCTCCGATTATGAAAAGACAAGAGTTTTAAGAAAGTTAAAGACAGCTGCATTGTTTCAAGATCGGCAAGCACTCGACAAAGAATCGCTGCGAAATTTCCTGCACCGTCTGCGTTTTTAATCCGACGACTCCGTACAGAACACGGTCGATTCCGACCCTTAATTCCAGCAAGTCGTCGTTAATCGCCGAAATTGTCGCGCACTCGCCCACTTTATAAGAGCGAAATTAGGGACGAGTGGTGGAATCCGTGGGATGCAGCGGGGCAGAGTGGGGCGGAGGGGGATCCATTTGTTTCCGATTGTCTCGAGGCTTCTTCTTGAGAATAGGAGAGAGAGGAGGAGAGATGGACCGGGCCGAAAGAGCGAAACAGCGAAAATTCGCGCGGTAGTCGCGTGAAGACACAAGATTTTGTGTCAAGAAGTACAGAGATTTGTTGAGAGGCAGCGACGTGGTGATGTCACCCTCGTGTCATCGAGATCGGCGACGTTGAGTAACGAGGCACCAGGTTCGATTCTCCGTCGCGCGGTCTGACGGTGTTTCACCGCGATTTCGTCGCTGCAGCTGCCAGTCACTCGCTGGTATTTCAAAACGATGGTTAATAGATGTTGTCTTCGCGTGTTTTTACTCTTAATACCTATGTCATTTTTCATTTTATATTATGTGGCAATGGTCAATGTTATAGATTTTCTATGTTTGGTATGATGGGGCTCCTATAAGCTCACTGATTTATTCTTACTAGGCTATGCGAACACTCATATAATTATGTTGTGGATGAGCGTAATATTTACGCTCACCCACAACGCGATTATATTGCGTGTGCGCATAGCCTAGAGGCTTAAATGATCAATCAAAAATGTTCGGCGTTAATTTAGCAGCTTTCTTGATGACCTAAGTTACCTGAAAATATCATGATTCAGTCGTCCAGAAATTATTCGAATATTTAAAAACGAAAAAATCATTTTAAAGACAAACTATTGTTCTGATTTGCCTCAAAATAACACAGTATATTTTTTATAAGAAGTTTAACGCCCACAGTTAAATTTGTCAACATCAGTTGAAGATAAAGTCGCTTTAGTTCCAAAAAACTGCAAAAACGCTTAAAAAGCGTCATGAAAGCGCCACTTTCAAGAAAAGTTCAAAACAATCATCAATAAAATTTTTACATAAACATGAAATCGTGAGAGTCAACATATCTAGAAAGTTTGGTCGAATTATATTCATAGGCTTGGCTTCTAGAGTGAGAAATGTGATTTTGAAAAACTGAAAATTTTCGTAAAAAATAAATTAAAAGAAAAGTTGCAAGTGAAATGAGCTGAAAATAGTGCAGGGTCTAATTTGAGAGAAAACGAAGATATTTTGAAAATTTAATCAAAATCCGTTAAGTCTTTTGGCCTGTAGAGCGTGAACAAACAGACAGAAAAACAAAAAAAAAAAACAAAAAAAAAAACACACAATGGATTTTTTTAGCAGTAAAGTGTAATTGAAGATTTCGCTTCACTCGCTTCGCTCGTTACGCTCATCAATAAACGAAATTTCCATTCAAAAACTTGTTTCTGTACCGGGATTTGAGCCCGGATCTTACGAAAAATCACTTCAAAAAGATCTGGCTACAAAATTTTTTGAGTGGATAAATCGTTTTTAATAACAAGTGTGTGATTATATTTTGCGTTTTATTACACAGCGCAAAGAAAACAACACCCCCTACACTCAAATCATCCCCCCGAAAAGAGTTTCGTTAAATCGAGGTAAAATTCGTTGCTAATTCGGTTTCATTAGCCTCACGCTGGTATAACGATGATAAAATAAAATAAAACACGAATGACGGAGGGTGCAAGTCAAGAACGCAAAGAAACCAAGACAGTTTCAAGCATTCAACTGACACTGGCGTCTCTTTGATAGAAATTTTATAGGGAGTCATCCAGGATAATGTCATACTTCAAAAATAGCTGGCATTTACATTTCACCAACTCATGACACTGAATCCGCATGGTGTTGGTTCAAAACGTCAATATCAAACGCTAGAACAGTGCCAAAACGTTTCATTTACCACTCGTAAAATCTTCTAGAATTTTACTAGTAACGTGTTCATAACAATGTTTAACTAACTGAAGTTAGAAATAACGACTAATTGGCAAGTGCAAACTAATTACGTATCATGTCGGTATTATTATTCACTACTAGCGCTGAGCCGACAGGGTTATTCTTAAATTAGATCGATTACAAGCGAACATATCAACCAGAGTGTGATTTGCTGGGGCGTTTGATGCGTTCCGTGCTTGTGTGTGTATGTTTATGAGTTTACGTGGAATTCGCACACGCGCAGTTACCGCGCCGCACATTGACTTGTCATACCAATTAACCGCCAAAATGTGCGGTATTTGCGGCAATTATTTTGCGGCCTTTCAGCGAAAATGCCGTCGCACGCACGAAAATTACTCGGCGGCTGCTGTTTTGCCGACTGGAAAGCTCGGCACGGACAGTGGCGCACCTCTGGGCTTCGATTTCGTCCGGTTAATTTACCTCAGTTGTCATCCAGAGACGAGATTTTGACACTGATCTCGATAACATGGATAGCGCATCGTATTGAGCCAAGGTGAAGTAAAGGGAAGCCCTAATTATGCACTTTTCATAATATTGCAATCCCGACTTTTTCATGCTGTAATACCGAAAATTATTAACTGAAAAATTCCAACGATTATAAATTCGTTTCTACACCAAATATAATTTTCATATAAAATTAAGCCTTTTTATTAATTGTAAGTATAGGAGAAGGTGTCCCAAAGTGCTTCAATATGGCATCAAAGTCTCATTGTAAGAAGCGCTGTCCAGGCGTAGAGATCAGTGGGAAGACAAGATAAAGTGGCTCAATATGGCATCAAAGTCTCACTGTACGAAGCGCTATCCAGGCTATAGAGACCAGTGGAAAGACATGATAAAGTGGCTCAATACGGCATCAAAGTCTCACTGTACGAAGCGCTATCCAGGCTATAGAGACCAGTGGAAAGACATGATAAAGTGGCTCAATACGGCATCAAAGTCTCACTGTACGAAGCGCTATCCAGGCTATAGAGACCAGTGGAAAGACATGATAAAGTGGCTCAATACGGCATCAAAGTCTCACTGTACGAAGCGCTATCCAGGCTATAGAGATCAGTAACCAGCCCAGTCTTACATACCTCCTAGACCTACCGAATTTTTGTCTTTGATGTAGCTTTCATAGTCATGAAGCATCAGAAAATTTCAATGCGTGCTCCAATTATTCAATATCAATGCCATTGCTGACAAATTCTTACTATACTGATGAAAATACAGTGAAATCATTGACCAAATCAACTCTTTCTCAGAGTTCAGCAAAATATGTGTAACAAGATCACTTTCAAAGAAGCTTCCATGCAAGACGTTCCACCGCTCAACGCCATCAAATTCACAGATGTGACACAGTTAAAAAAGTAATCTTTCAACGCTGCCAGCACTCACAAGCTGAAGTTGTGCGACGTTCACCACTGACAACAACCCCGCGCACTAAACGACGCCGGACTCAATAGCCATCGTTGTGCGTTGAAAAAATAGCCGCCAGTTCCGCTACATTTACCCTCGCTTCACGTTGGGAGCAGCGTATAAACACACCTATGACCATCCTCCATACAACAACGATCACCCCAGATCGAGTCTGCTCATAAACATTGTTTCAATTGATCTATCGCGGCGAATGAGGGTTCAGGCGAGCATTGCAAACTGCATGCTTTGACAACATGACAGCAGGGATAGTATATTGTTTAAGCTTTTGTCCTCTGAATTATGAAAGATAGCTATCGGGCGCAGGGTTTGCTGCAAGGCTGGTATAGGAATTCTGTTGATTTCGGTGTTTTGCTGCATGTGTCATTTTCGACGAATTGTCTGAAAAGTTTGACAGGTAGACCTGTGGTGTAGTGAGATAAAGGTGCGCTTACTGGTGATGGACTTGTTTATGATTGAACATGCAGGTCATTATGTGGCAGCTTATAAAATGTTGGCTTGGCTCTGTTTATCTAAATGAATCTGGCGTTACATTTTAAAGCACATTGACTTTGGTTATCAATGCATAAAAACGCGTGAGTTTTTCTAGTAAAATATGCAAGGCGATTATTAATGACACCAAGGGACGATGATAGCAAAAAATCGTTTGGTTTGCTATTTAACAATAGGTACTATACGTTAAAATCTATTGTAAAACCTTGCGATACTGTTTTTTTCTTGGTTCCAAAATTGCATACCAAGAATTCTCCACATGGCATAAAACCGTATACAAACCCTAATTATATCCCGTCTGTCGGTGTCACCAAAGCAGATAAGCAACTAAGCAGCAATAGTTTTATACAAAACTAACGTTTTCTAAGCACAAGTTGATCACATCGTGGATGGTGTCATTTTCTGCCTGTTCTTTACTGTAAAGTGTATGCGAACTAGACTAGGGCTAAGAAATATGCGAACTCACAGTGTTCGTGGGAGAATATAGGCACTCTTTTACCTAGCTTTGGGCAGTGCAGACGTCCATCTCAAGCCTTCTGGATCAATTCAGTCTACAGCAGAAGAAACCAAGCAGAAATGCTCACTCTCAAATCGCACTTGAACCATGTTTTGACGCTATGTATGAAGTTAAATCTCACACACTACACTCGGGATGGCATGTTCGGTATTTGTCAGTTCTAGAGACAGCCACGAAACTGATCAAACGAAGTAAACACTTGCTCGAAAACACTGTACCATATCCCTGCTTGGTGACCAAATCAATCAATCGTTGATCAATGATGGCATCCTCAATTAATTAACTGAAAGAAATTTTTCGCGAGCGCACACGACGTAATGGCAAACACTGTGTGGCGATCAACAAGTCATGGACAATTACAGTTTACCCTGAGATCCATCCGCGTGGCGTTCAAAGGCTGGTTACTAAAATAGGTCGCAAGGTCGTCGCTTGCATCATTCTTTGCATACCTTCTTCTCGCAGTTTTCCACGCTCATATGCAACCACGCTGAACATTCCAATTATTGCAGGAAAACCCATCAGAAGCACATAATTAGATAAATAAAATATTTTACGAATATTTTTCGAAATAAAAAATTACGTCCAGCTAGCTGACGTCATGAACCTTGGTCGTTTGATAACAGCCATCTTGATTCCCGATTTTCCGTAGTACCGCGTCAGCCACTCTAATGTCAGCTGTTCATTTTTCACCGAATTTGCATGTATTTCTGTTGGAAAAAGTGTGTTATAATCACAAGTGAGTGCTCTGTTGCGTGTTGCGTGGTGTGTAGAGTTTTTAGCAGTTTCAGGGTATATAAATGAAATTCGTGTCTTTGAGCGCAGCATACGTGCGACAATTTGATTAGCAAGGAAGCTAGCATATTGTCGTCAATGGCTGTATTTTTAGCAACACCCACGTCTTGTAGTTACTTTCTCATTAAATTAGTCTTCAAATCAGTGTTCCGTTGCAGCTATCTCCGGTACTTATGCGAGTTATGATGATAGTTTGGTACATACTATATGTCCAAGGACGTTTCTGATATTATTTAGTTTGTTTCGGTGTGGCATTGGCTTCGGTTTGTGAATGGGGTGAGGAAGTCACTTGGACTAGACGTTGTAAAATTTAGTAGAGTTTATATGCCGGTTTCAGATGGTTTCAGTGTAGAATATTGTGAAGACCATTCGGGGGTCTAATTGATCTATCCTCATCCTCAAATACTATATTCAACCAGAGCTTTAAACTGCTTTCGCCTTTTTACCACATTATGAGTGGGGATGGCTAGCTTTGAACTAAACAAGCCTGGTTCAGAGCTATAGCTGCATAACTTGTTGGTGCCCGCTGGTGTTACAATGACAATAGTTTTGTCGACGCCAGCTCGAGACACAGCACAGCAAGGCGACTCTGTGTGGATCACAGCGACATTGAAGTTGAAGTGAGTACAGCAGCTGTTACTGCTTCTTAATTAATTGCCCACCACTCGGATCTCACTAGATACATAATCTCGATGTATCTGTCTTGTGACGACATCTCAGATCCAAGCCGAGTTTCTAGTCTTCAAAGTTACAGGTGTAGCTATAACCAATTTTTCTTATGTTCGGGTAAAATATCTCGTGTACCTACCTTTATTTCTGCATAATTTTTGGATAGGGAAAAACTTTGTCCACTTGGTGTTATTGGAAACTTGTGCATTAACCATTAATCATTAGGTAACAACTTAAAATTAATTAAATCTTAGAAACACTTTTTCATCGGTTCTACATTGCTCGTTTTTGTTTAAATTCCCATATCACAGCCGCCCCGATTTTTCCCAAATTGTTTTTACTCTGACTCCGATTTTGCCTCACTCTTCTGTTGCTTTCATGGGGCGGACAGAGAGTAGAAATTGTGTAATAGAGATCTGAATTCGCCGTTCCTAATTATTGGTGCTTTACATCCAGTGATTACATCCACATCAGAATTCGCATTCAAGGGAGGTGATTATCTTATCACCGGTTCAAAGGAATGCTGTTCGGTGTTTCGGTGGTATAGGTCATGCAGATGACAGGTCACGGTTACAAGCCTTCTGGGCACCTGAGAATGAGCCACTGAGCCAACAGTTGGTTTTTCCTAAAAATGTGTCCTTCGCAACGGAACCAGTAGTGTTCAAACTTTGGTTCACACCTCTAAATGTTGGCAACACCTCTTCAACGGCACCTATGTGTTAAAATAAGAACTGATACCTACAGAATTTTTGTGTTTTCGATTTTGCTACTAGAGCCCGCATGCGCTGCATTCTTCTCTCAACTTGTCATAAGAGTAAACGTCAAATATTTATAAAATGTTTGAAAGTATTCTTTCTTTGCAATCTCTGGGAAACTATCACTATTAAATTCCAATAAGATTTGATATGCTTATCCTAAAAATACGTCTTGTGCACCAGTTGTGGATCATTTCGGGTTTTTGCCAATAAGATTATCAAAACACAACAGAACAACTTTGATGACACGCTTTGCATTTGTTAAAATAAGAGACAAATCAATTCGAAACTAAGCATCAATCTCTATGTCCTCTCCTTGATCAACACCGAAGTGTACTTTTCCCGATTGCTGGTAAGCCCACGCCATTCGATCGGACGTGAATGCGAAACCGACTTCCCCTTTGTTGGAGACGGTGATCGCTCCCGCCGTGTTGCCTACTCTGTTGGTCATCGCTTCGCATGCTTCCTGTGTTGCTTGCTGTGGCGACTTGCCTACAATGCGACATCGAATGAGTACACAAGCAACATGGGGGAACATACGAGGGAGACCACTAATTGTTTGCTTCAGAGCTGTATTCACCTCCTCAACACCCTCAACTCTAGACCACCCCGCTTACCAACTAGTTATTCGATTCAAACTTAGGCCCCGTATAGCAATATCCGAACAAGGTTTGAACTTAGTGTGATTCGAACCTAATTGCAAATACTAGTTAAATGTACGGTACCTAGATATTTCGTAGATATCTGTGCCGGGATACATATTCTGGCAGTGGCGGCTTGGGACTTGGAAGGTAACCGGTGCCAGCTCCTTAGATCCCCGACACCCACCCACCCCAAGCGACCGGGGGGGGGGGGGGGTGCAAAGGAAAATACTCAGTTGCTGCATGCATCGAATTATTTCAATCGCTGACCCAATGCGAACGTGCATTTTGTGACGAGAATTGGGTAAAACTAAACTAGTCGGATATTTCCTAGTATGCCGAAGTGGCCAAAACCAAAACAAAACATTGCCAGTATGCCACACTGTCAGATCTCGGTGCGGCGGTGGGTCATGGAAAGAATTCAGTTATACTGGGAAAATGCGCCGACAAAGGGTTCTCAAGAGTCGAGACTCATATTCGAGATTCTGTAGTTCGCAAAGCAAAAACATACACACATGGGAATGATCGTGATTATCGTGGCTTCATACCGGGCTCAGTATGCGTGGCTTCACAACCCCGCGACATGGACTCCTTACTTACCGATCGTCGCCACCTAACCAACCACCCCTCGACACCCACCCCAAGGCCAGCCGGCCAGCCAGCCAGACACCCACCCACCCTTTGGAACCGGTGCCATGGCTAAAAATTACCATAGCCAAGCCGCCACTGTATTCTGGGATGAATATTTCGTAACTTAAAATAATCAAGGTTTTAACTTCTTCCTAACAAAGAATTGTCAAAGCAACAACCAATTGGATGCAATCACCATCAATCAATCAATCAACAACCAAAATTGGTTGTTCCTGAGTTGTTTTGGAGGGTGTTCAGAGGACTAAATTAGTTGATTGTTTCTTGGTTTTGCTCTGATTTGAGGAGATTGGTGGTCCTCAAAAGGACCAAGTCTGTCTTTTCAACAGAACGCAGTCTGTCATTGTCAGGAGTACTGAAGTCGCCTCAAATTAGATGAAATCCAAGAAACCATCCACTTCATCTGCCAATGGCTCTAGAAACCATCACCAAACTATTTTAGCTTTGAGATTGTAATGCCGGTCCTTGGCAAAATCAGAACGCTGATTGGAACCGACCTTGTTCCATCAACGTGAGTATCTTCAGGGACAGACAGACTCGCATGATGGATTCACCGTGGCCGGTCGCCGACACCGCTCCTACCGTGTCGTCCGCATAGGATCCACATCCTGGAATGCACGTAGAACACTTGATTGCACGCCACACTTCAAACACTGATTCATTTTCCCTCCTCAAATCATTAGAAGATTCTGAGAAGAAGGCTTATTTTATAGTGTTTATCGGCTAAACAGTTACAAATTGGCAGCTAACGAGCCAACCTCTGGCCACAAACTAAATACAAACTTATGAGGTACCTAGTTATAAGCTAGCTCAAACCAGCTAAAAACTAGCAAACTATAGCTTAGTGTGAATTTAATCCTAAATGCAAATAGGTAGCTACTCGCTGCATCCCCGGTAGACAATGATTATTATTTATTAGAAACGAAATATCAATTCCAAAATTTACATCCGTAACGGGATTCCAATCCGGGTCTTTGCCTGTCTGGGGCACTGCACTTATCCATTATGCTACACGGACAACCAACGGTAGGGATGTAAATTTTGGAATTGATATTTCGTTATTAATAATCATAGCGAACTATAGCGACACACTGAATATCTATGCAATACCTAGTACCTATATACCTAGTAATTTTACTTTCATAGACGTATCAATTAACTACCAACCAGCTATGTACTAGCTACCAGCTTAGCAGGAACTACCGATTAGCAAAGCGACAATCTTGCGAAAGCCCAACCCAAATCCCCAACCCTATTGCTACCCAATAGCTGCAACCTTGGTACAAACAAGCCACCAATTTACCAACTGGCTGCAAAAAGCAACCAAATCGCTACAAGCAACGTACCAACTAGCTACACGCCATTGGCAAACAAGCTACCTGCTAAGTAAAAGCAACAAACTCGGTACAACAAAGCTTCCAAGTACGTACCTAGCATGGGCGAATCCCCGACGCGTCCCGGCAGCTTGCCGGTGGTGCCCCCCGTCGAAGTGGCCACGGCAAGGCGGCCTTGCGAGTCCACCGCCACCGCGCCCACCGTTCCCACGCCGCCCTTGGCACAGCCGCAAGCGAGGTCGGCTTCGCTGGGGAAACACATGGCATCGCGCGGGTGTTTAGCATCATGCTCTCAAAGTGTCTAATAATAATAATAATAATAATAATTTGTTTATTTGTCATGTGATCATTACAAGGATGATATCGACAATTGTCAATTTGTACATGTACCTATACTCTTCAATTCATAATAAAAACTCATTCGTCGAGTAAAAGCACTTTTCTATAAGGAACGTCTTTAGTTTTTCTTTAAAATTACTTTTGTATCAAGCTTTTGATCATATTTGGTAGTTTATTAAAAAATCTTCTGCCTGCATACAATGGTTCTTTCTTATATAGCTCTAGGTGGTGGGCTGTTTCTTTTAGGTTGTCTTTATTTCTGGTGTTATGTACACTATTTGTTTCACTATCTGTATCTATTTGCTTTGCCCAGTCTATTACAAAGAGTATTGTGTTATAAATATATATCGATGGCAACGTCGTAATTTTAAAAATTCTAAACAGTTGTTTTGTCGAGTCTTTATAAAAAAACATCCGCGCACGGGTTATGACTGGCTTTTGCCATAGTTCTCAACGCATTTTTTTGTAGCGAGAATAATCTTTTGGTGTGTGAGCAGTTCCCCCAAACAATGACCCCGTACATAAGATGCGACTGTATATTCGCGAAGTATACAAGCTTCAATATGTCCGTGCTGATCTGCAAAGATGATGAGAAAGAGAATAAGTTATTTGGTAGAGAGGGTGGTGAGAGTCGAGTGTAAGGCTGTTAGCAATGTGTGACGGAATTCACAATGTTCAAATCATTGAGTTTGAAGCTCAAAGCGTGATACCATTTCATTTATACTCAAATCTCAATACTCAAAGCATTGCTCTAATGATTCAATTTATCAAACGAGGCGCCAAAGGCAGTGCCAAGAAGACCTTGAAAAAGATTTAAAATGGCCGACTCCCAGTGCGATCCTGACTTTGAGTTTGTTGTTGAACTAGAAAAGCATCCCATAATCTGGGACCCTAAAAATGAGGATTATAAAAAAACTGACCTTAGAAAATTAGCGTTTCGGAATATATCGTATCATTTGGGTGGAAAATCTGGTTTGTAACCTCTACCAAATTTATTGTTGTAACACCACTCTAACCTTTCTTCTAAACACAGCTGACAATTTTACAATTCAATTTGAATGTTTTTGTACCAGCAAAAGTGATTTCATAGTTTCCTCGATATTTTCCTTAGAAGCTGATCATCTCCTTGTAGAGGCAAGATATAAAGCAATAAGGGACAAATTAAACAGAAGAATAAGCACCAAAGTGTCCTGTGAGTCTGGTACCTTGGTCAAAAAAGCCAATCTGCAGCCGTGGCCCATAGAAGAAAGCTTGGGTTTTCTAAGAGCCAAACTGTCTTCAAGGAAGTGCGTAATCACATTCATACTCACGTCGTATCCTCGCAAGTAGCAACTAAAATCACTGTGCTCATACAAATCTCTATTGTAGAACATCGTCAACTTTCAAAAAGCCAGTCGGGAGTACTAGTACAGTTGTCGCTACGCAGTCATCAGCTATGTACGCTGCGTCGGAAGGGTGGCAAAGAACAACGACAGCCGAATCTTCACTTCCCGCACCACCAACGGTCAACATGCTTTTTGGCCAGATGATAGGGTTGACTCTCGACACATTGCCCGAGCAGGAAGCGGCCGAACTTCGTCTCGCCTTTATGCGGCAGGCAACGGAGGTGCAGAGATTCTACCTTTCATCTTCTTCATCGTCGTCATTTTGAACATATTACTTAGAGAATTAATTTCAATTCATTCACAATTATTATTCACTAGTCATTCATTACGTTTTTATAACATTTATCTTTATTTTCATAATAAAACAGATACATCAAAAACACTTGATCTATAATCTTTTTTTCCCGAATCTACTTAGGTACAAAACTGATACTGATATTACTTATAGTTTAGTACTACTAAATAACTCAGATCTACAGCTACTCCAGACCTGCCTGCTTTGGTTCCAAGGAACCTGCATTCCTCCATGAAGCAAGACTTCAAGCTTTTTTGGCAGTGCAAGTATATGCATTGGTTCCAGTACATCCTAAGAGGCGTATCACACGATGTCTCGCCTCTCCCCAGCCCACAAGGAACCTTCGGTCAACAAAGACAGGCAGAAAATACCTTCGTTATTTCGCTGCGATTGTCTTTTCGCTGCGTTGGTGGTAGTTATGGAGGCTACAGAACGTGTGTGAGATTTTCTCTACAGTGGAGAGCTGTGCAATGATGGATCTTCTGGAAACTCTCCATCTTGCTGACGTTACGCCAAAGCCATTTATCGTAGAGTCCCCTCTGTGGACACTGCCTTATAACTGTGAGAGGAAACGCAGCTTTTGCAACTATAACAAATCAAGTCACCTGTGTGGTCCCTGGGATTGCTCCATGTCTTGGAATGCTGAACAGGCGGCCTGCCGGATGGCCTGTCAGAAAACCGAGTGTCGGTCGGGATAGCATGCCTCCGTCGCTGTGCCTCTCAGCAGCGCTGATGTCAACGACATTCAGGCAGATGTCGGCATCATACATCGACATTAGGACGAGACTGTGTGCCTCTTTGTAGTTCCATTTGTTTGGTACCTATTGATGATCAAGTTTGTTATGAGGCGTCACAATTTAAAATCAGGTTAAAATGCCTCTGTGATATTTGCTAGGAACGTTGGATAGAACTTGTTTGCATTACAACATGGTTCCCATCAATAGCGCCACAGAAATTAGGGTGTTCCACTGCTGGAAATATTGTTTTCTCACAGTACAAGCCAGATTATATTCTTCGGTTGTTTCATGGGAAAAATTCCTCTTGTAATTGACATTTATTTCCTCATGTATTCAAAATTCCTCAAAATTCCTCATGTAATTGACATTTCTTTGTCAATGTTGGGAGACGAAGCTTTTTGATATTATCGATGAGAGACCTGGCTGTCTCCAGAAGCCAAATATCTGGAAAGTAATAAAACATATACAGTGGCTGTTGTAAAATATCCAAAGTCTTTATAATGGCCATTTAGGCCAATCCAGCTGTACTCACTTCAATGTATTGGAGAAACGTTCAAATGCACTATTTCCTTGTCTCTGACGTAGTCTTTGTGTTAGTACCCCGGGGGCCAATCTTGCTCGGAAAGATTTCAAAATTTGCATTGTTCATTCGTTGAAAATTAAAAAGTCTGTCTTCATCACCAAGTCTCATCTGTTAGATAAAATTTTTGTGGAATATCTGCTCGGCCCCGTTTACAAATATATAGGTCGAACGCGAAACCTCTGCTTTTTTCCATTTAGTAGTGCACAGAATTTAACAACATATTTCCTATGCAAATGATCTATGTTACGTTCTCGACGAGCCGCAAGAAGTCGCCAAATCAATTTGAACTCGAGCCTGGCCTAAATTAAAGTTGCAGATGTTTAAATTGATGTCCCTTATAAACTTTGGTAAATATCACCTTTCAATAATAATGTATTAGACTTCCTTGTTCGATAAAAGTTATATGTCATACCAACCTGAGCTAAAAAAGAGCCAACTATTTTATAGTAGGTGCATATCCTACTAGAACGGCCAATATGTAACTTTTATCAATGTGAGATGAGATGAGATGAGATCTCTATTTCTGTCAATGTTTTTAAGCTTACCAGTAGTTAACAGCAACATGGTCAGTAGTTAACTTAGTTCCAACAATGTACTTCGGTTTAAAACAGACACATTTGAATTTTTGATCACGTCGTTCATCAACTTTAGTATGATTCATGAACGGATGATGCTTGTAGAGAGTTTATAAGGTTATTGTTTCTACTTGGAACTTGTCATGTTCTTGACGTCGGATCTTATCGAACTTGTCCAAACTATGTCTCGATGGCCTATAAACAATATGCCGGCAGCACTCGAGTATCTTCTTGAAAGTGCCTTGCATAGCACAAATCATGGCGATTTCGGCTAATATCGTCTATTTCTCCGCTTCACAGGTAAGATACTTACGTAGCGGCTGCCCCACCCAAACTCTTCTTTTTCTCCAGGGCTCTCGTTGAACGTTCCGTCACCAGCTGCTCGTTGGGAACATCGGGGACTCCTTGGTCGTTAGCAAACCTGAATGATTTCCGTAGAGGTTAATTATATTTAGGAAACTAGGAACTAGGAAATAACTATATAGGAAGGATAGTTATCTTCCAGTTATCAAGAAAACAGAATTCTGTGCAAACAAGAATAGGTTGTCACTGTAGGGGATAAGTTTTTATCTGAATGTCCATAAATATACCAAAAAGTGTGTGAAGAACACTCTAGAGAATGCAAAGTCCAAACATTGATACTCAATGGTCCAGACAGTTACATAACTGCATGGAAGTAAATATTTGGTGAGACATTCTTCTGTTGGAGACACAATCACAATTGATGACGGTGCAAAGTTTTTGTGTTGGAAAATCTTTGTTCTAGACTTTGACAACACAGACAAACAGCTAGTGCACTTACAAAATTCTTGAATAAGATTTTTCTTCCGTGCTGACCTGAAAACATTCTAAATGGTTATCGTTTTCTAGTCGTATACTCATTTTATACCGGATTTAAAAAAAATTACAACCTTGGTGGATGTGTATGGATGTCTTTCAACTGAATTTGCTGTTGTTTGACCAGCTATGCATGATCGTCAAAGGTTGCTAGGCTAAAATTTAAAGATCCAGAAAAATTACCAAGTCTAACGGAATTCTCTGTGGTTTTCTTCTCCATCTGACTAAATCTGCTTTAAAGCAGATTTACCCTTGAGATCACAGGCCGCATTGCTTTGCAATAATCAGGTATTTTGTATCTATAGAGACATTCAGGACTTTGTTTTAAACTCTTTGACTAAAATTGGTACGTTTACTGTTTCGCTCTGCAAGCGTTTTGCTGTAGCCTTCTCCAAGCAGAGCCTGAGTTCGGAGCGTTACGAGCTTTACAATTACAATCAATGATCGAGTTCGCTGCTTCACAAATGTTGAACTCGGTTCAACATTTCCGAGCGTTGAGGTGGGTTACTTGAGCTGACTTCGCTTCTTTATATGCAAAGTCAAATCGATGAGCTACGATCCACTTTTATCTGATATTGCCTATGTCCTAAAATGGGCCATGAAGCAAATAGTAGTACTATTTTTTTTGGTATTTTGACATAATTCTGCCTATTTTGTTGGCAAACATCAACAAGGCGCAACATCCGCAGTCCTCGCAAAGCTCCACTGTTAACAACCCGGCACTAGTAAAACCACAGCGCAACGCTCCACTGTAAACAACCCGGCGCTGGTAAAACCACAGCGCAACGCTCCACTGTAAACAACCCGGCGCTGGTAAAGCCACAGCGCAACGTTTCACTGTATACCTACAACCTGGTGCTAGTAAAGCCACAGCGCAACGCTCCACTGTTAACAACCCGGCACTAGTAAAACCACAGCGCAACGCTCCACTGTAAACAACCCGGCGCTGGTAAAACCACAGCGCAACGCTCCACTGTAAACAACCCGGCGCTGGTAAAGCCACAGCGCAACGCTCCACTGTAATCAACCCGGCGCTAGTAAAGCCACAGCGCAACGCTCCACTGTAAACAACCCGGCGCTAGTAAAGCCACAGCGCAACGCTCCACTGTATACAACCCGGCGTTAGCAAAGCCACAGCGCAACGCTCCACTGTAAACAACCCGGCGCTAGTAAAGCCACAGCGCAGGCCAAACAGTAAACATACCAAGTTTCATCTATGTTATCAATATCATTACAAAGGTGACGAACATAAGAAAGACTACAATATCTTATCCGAGCGGTGTCGGTGTTTCCGCGCTGACCTTTTGGCCCCGTCGCCAACGAGCAAGATGTGTTTGGTCCGGTCCATGACGAGTCTGGCGACTTCGATGGGATGCTGGACTCGCTTCAACGCGCCGACGGCCCCAGCGTTGAGCTCCGTTCCCTCCATCACGACCGCGTCCATCTCCACTTCGCCATCAGCGTTGAGCACAGAACCCGTACCTATGTAGCAGACTCGGTTCACGGCAAGAAGGGTGGGACGCGTCCTTCCGTTACGTTGGGGCCACGAAATTGTTCTCGGCTATTTTCATTATCCACCTTTTGGTATGGATTTGTGTTTTGGATCTAGGTTTTTCATCTACGGTGACGAAAATATGAAATGTAGACAAGCAAATACGTTGATCTCAGTTGTTTTAAATTAAGCTTTGGAATGGATTGGTGCTTTCAATCAAAAATGTATGCCTCCAGTGATAAAAATATTAGATGAAGACAGGGAAATATATTGCTCAGAATAAATTTTAATCAAGCTTCGGGCCAGATCAGCCTTACAGATCATGTTTTTAACTTCCTGTTATGAAAATTTTAAATGTAGAAACGCAAATATTTTTCTATCCGTTCATATACTCCACTTCGGTAGAGGGCAGTGAAACCGATTAGTTTCCTTCAGCTCAGCTTACTTGTGATGACGACGTGAAATGTATGTTTTATCGCGGACACACGTCGTTGGCTAGGCTTTTGCGGAGCGTATCTCAATCTCCCAGTGACTCCGGCAATCTTACAAGCCATAGTTAAAATTTCTATCAAATTCTTCAATGACATTGTGTAGGAAATATATTATCCCCAAAACGAGTTGAGAAAAATGTGGTACATGTCAACAATTCAATTGAACTCTTACCGCAAAACTCACAAGTAAAGTAACTACTTCTTTCAATTATTTCCCAACTATTTCCAAGTGGAAATTCCTTGTGGAACCAATATTTGTATTTTATCATGATTTTTGCCCAGCATTACAGAAGTTTTATATGCCTGCTCTTACAATTTTAAATCATTGCACATGGAGTAAGAGCTCTGTATCCACCGGCACACAGAAGAACCCATGTTACTTGACCTAATATCTATTATATACTTGATAAAAAATATCTAATTTCACATCTATATAGCAAGGCTAACATTAACAACCCTAGCCTAGTAGACAAATGACATTAATTTCCTATACGTGATAGCCCAGATTAAAATATTTGCTGTGACATATTTGTTTCCCCACTGGGCATATCCCCTGTCCACAGCGCCTCGGGTTACCTATACCAGTATCTTTGGAGTACACTATGGTACCAGCTCCTATTCATCAAGACAGCACACAACAGCATCCACCCACCGGCATTGAACGCAGCATCATCTTCCATGCTCTTGACAGCAGCGATCGCAGCATCCAGCGCGCTGCCTCCAGCCTCCAACACGCTGTACCCGTTCCTAGCCGCCAGCACCGTGCCACGCTTCTTCGCCGCGACCAGATCGCTGGAGATGTCGCCGGCACCTCCGTGTACCAAAACTACAGGCTGCACAGAAGCCATCTCGCCTGCCTGTCTGCCAAGAACCTCTCAAGACGCTTTAGCGACACGGTGTCTCTCAAGGCACAACAATGGGAACCTCACACACTCTGCTCTATACGGAGACTCGCTCTGAACTGGGTCACACTGGCAAGTGAGCAGACGAATTTATAATTTTTATTCAGTGTGACTTTGATCTTGTCTATCTGGAAGGAGATATCATTTAACCATCGCAAGCTCTCACAAATAAACGGATACGAATAAAAAAATACAGGGCGAATACATTTTAATGATGATTGACATTACTGGCGGTTAATTTATACGAAAATAGTTATCAGCATTTTGATAAGAGGATTCAGTGAGGCTTACACCAATTGTTACATAATACGGAACACGTGATCATGTTTAATTTATTAACCGTCTCAGTGGCAATTGAGAGAGAGAGAGCTGCGTAGAAATGTGCGTGCGAGTATTAACAGCGCGCACGCGTGACAATGTTACGCGGCGGGGGTTGCGTCTGCGGCGTCAGCGTCTCAGCAACGCACTTCCGCCTTGCGGTGCAGAGAGGGTGCGTTCGTGATGTTGACGTCCTCCTCGGATTCCTCTTCGCGCTCGATCGGCGCTCGCTTGAACTTGATGTCGAAGTCAGCTTTTGTTCGGAAGAGAATAACAAAGATACAAATTAGATCTTGGGTTGTCAGAGTGGTTCAGAGCGATGGAAAGATGGTGGTGTTTTGAACGGTTTTGCTTTGTTTTGACTGAAGTTTGGTTCTAAAAAGGTGCTTGGTCAACGTTTTGACCACGTGGGCGTGGTCATCTTCAGGACTGGACATCCACCATACATTAGATTTGATTCGAAACAAACTGCATTCGATCGATGTGAGCGAGTGTTATAACCAGTTACGTCCACTTTTGGTCAAAATCAGTTAGTTGGTAATTGTGAATGTCCATGGAAATGTGAAAAGTCAGGAGAGTAAAGTCCAAATTGCTCCATTCCCATTTTACAGGCATTTTTGGTTCAACACTTCAACCTGCTATACTGCATAGCTTCCCCGCAGATTAAACACTCACTCCTTCAATAACTATTCGTTGAAAGCACAGCAGATAACTCGTTTCTAACAATAAATAACAAAGATACATACTACTTTTCAATCTCTACCAATCAATTCATCGGCATGGCGTAAACAGTTTTGACCCGAATTTCTGCCTAGGTTATGTTTCGTCGTCTGAACACTAAATGAACCAAAACAACATTGAGTAACAGTAAGTAACTTGTATGTAACAATGTAAGAAACATTGACCGAAGTTAGGCAAAACTGCGCATGTATCAATGGTTGGATGGATGACCATGACAAACCAGATTCGTTATTAAATCCACATAGTTACACAAGTGGCTTTTTTAAATACTAACTATCAATCTCAAGTGTCAACTGACAATTACCTTATAAATGAGTATAGTAATTGCATGTGATTACATTGCATTGTAATTGCATTACAATTGACTAGGCTATGCGAACACTCATATAATCGTGTTGTGGATGAGCGTAATTTTTACGCTCACCCACAACGCAATTATATTGCGTGTACGCATAGCCTAGAGGCTTTTATGATCAATTTTAAGTGTTCGGCGTTAATTTATCAGCTTTCTCAATGACATTGAATATTTCAAAACGAAAAAATCGATTTAAAGAAAAACTATTTAAATGATTTGCTTGAAATTAACACAGTATCTTCCTTTTACGATGTATAATGCACACAGTAAATTTTGTCAAAATCGGTTGAAGATAAAGTTGATTTAGTTGCAAAAAACTGCAAAATCGCTAAAAAAGCGTCATAAAAGCGCCATTTCCAAGAAAAGCGCTAAGCATACAACAATGAAATTTGTACACAAACATAAAATCGTGGGGGCCAACATATCTGGAAAGTTTCGTCAAATTATATTGAGATCCTCGGCCTCTAGAGTGGAAAACGTGTTTTGGAAAAACTGAAAAATTTCGTAAAAACTTAATAACATAAAATTTACTCGTCCGAATTGCTTCAAAAACGTGGCAGATCTAAGTTCAGAGAAAACGAAGGTCCACCGAAATTTTCATCAAAATCCGTTTTGGCGTTTGGCCGGAATCGTGCGAACAAACACACAAAAAAACAAAAAAAACAAAAAAACAAAAAAACAAAAAAAAAACATTCCGGATTTTTTTAGCAGTAAAGTGAAATTGAAGATTTCGCTTCACTCGCTACGCTCGTTACGCTCATCAATAACTACACATATTACCCACATACTACACATAATCACTGCACTGCAATTATTTACTGCTACTAACCAGGCTAGCCACCAGCGCTCTGTCGCTCAATTTCGTCGAGAGTAATTCCTATATATTCTACAGCCTAGTCCAAGATATTTGACGAGGGGTGGGTACCCACCTAAGAAGGGGTTCATCTCCGTGCCCCAGGCGACCTCCTCCTCGAGGTACAACACCTTCCGGTCGATCGCCGTCAGCGGTTGGATCAGCTGGAAGATGGGCAGGTGCTGCATGATGGCGTTGTCACGTGACTTGTTCGCCTCGCGCTTGTCCTGCGCCGTCTTGAGCAGGTTGCGCCACTTCTGCTCCATCTGCGCCGCAACAACGCCACAACAATCTTACAACAATCTTTGTACAATCTTAATAAAACCTTTCAACAAACTAACTGCAATATCATTCCAGGTGGCCAATATCAATAAGCAACACTAGCAACAGCAGTGTCACCGGTGTTTGCTGGCATTAGGCAAGGCACATAGTAATGCCAATAATCGTAGCATCGTAGCAACACTAGCAACAGCAGTGACACCGGTGTTTGCTGGCAAGGCACATAGTAATGCCAACAATCGTAGCATCGTAGCAACACTAGCAACAGCAGTGACACCGGTGTTTGCTGGCATCAGGCAAGGCACATAGTAATGCCAACAATCGTAGCAGCGTAGCAACACTAGCAACAGCAGTGACACCAGTGTTTGCTGGCATTAGGCAAGGCACATAGTAATGCCAACAATCGTAGCAGCAAAGCAACACTAGCAACAGCAGTGACACCGGTGTTTGCTGGCAAGGCACATAGTTGATGAGCGTAACGAGCGTAGCGAGTGAAGCGAAATCTTCAATTTCACTTTACTGCTAAAAAAATCCGGAATGTTTTTTTTTTTGTTTGTTTGTTTTTTTTTTTTTTTTTTTTGTTTTTTTGTGTGTTTGTTCGCACGATTCCGGCCAAACGCCAAAACGGATTTTGATGAAAATTTCGGTGGACCTTCGTTTTCTCTGAACTTAGATCTGCCACGTTTTTGAAGCAATTCGGACGAGTAAATTTTATGTTATTAAGTTTTTACGAAATTTTTCAGTTTTTCCAAAACACGTTTTCCACTCTAGAGGCCGAGGATCTCAATATAATTTGACGAAACTTTCCAGATATGTTGGCCCCCACGATTTAATGTTTGTGTACAAATTTCATTGTTGTATGTTTAGCGCTTTTCTTGGAAATAGCGCTTTTATGACGCTTTTTTAGCGATTTTGCATTTTTTTGCAACTAAATCAACTTTATCTTCAACCGATTTTGACAAAATTTACTGTGTGCATTATAAATCGTAAAAGGAAGATACTGTGTTAATTTCAAGCAAATCATTTAAATAGTTTTTCTTTAAATCGATTTTTTCGTTTTGAAATATTCAATGTCATTGAGAAAGCTGATAAATTAACGCCGAACTCTTAAAATTGATCATAAAAGCCTCTAGGCTATGCGTACACGCAATATAATTGCGTTGTGGGTGAGCGTAAAAATTACGCTCATCCACAACACGATTATATGAGTGTTCGCATAGCCTAGTAATGCCAACAATCGTAGCATCGTAGCAACACTAGCAACAGCAGTGACACCGGTGTTTGCTGGCATTAGGCAAGGCACATAGTAATGCCAACAATCGTAGCAGCGTAGCAACACTAGCAACACCAGTGACACCAGTGTTTGCTGGCATTAGGCAAGGCACATAGTAATGCCAACAATCGTAGCAGCGTAGCAACACTAGCAACAGCAGTGACACCAGTGTTTGCTGGCATTAGACAAGGCACATAGTAATGCCAACAATCGTAGCATCGTAGCAACACTAGCAACAGCAGTGACACCGGTGTTTGCTGGCAAGGCACATAGTAATGCCAACAATCGTAGCATCGTAGCAACACTAGCAACAGCAGTGACACCGGTGTTTGCTGGCATTAGGCAAGGCACATAGTAATGCCAACAATCGTAGCAGCGTAGCAACACTAGCAACACCAGTGACACCAGTGTTTGCTGGCAAGGCACATAGTAATGCCAACAATCGTAGCATCGTAGCAACACTAGCAACAGCAGTGACACCGGTGTTTGCTGGCATTAGGCAAGGCACATAGTAATGCCAACAATCGTAGCAGCGTAGCAACACTAGCAACAGCAGTGACACCAGTGTTTGCTGGCATTAGACAAGGCACATAGTAATGCCAACAATCGTAGCATCGTAGCAACACTAGCAACAGCAGTGACACCGGTGTTTGCTGGCAAGGCACATAGTAATGCCAACAATCGTAGCATCGTAGCAACACTAGCAACAGCAGTGACACCGGTGTTTGCTGGCATTAGGCAAGGCACATAGTAATGCCAACAATCGTAGCAGCGTAGCAACACTAGCAACACCAGTGACACCAGTGTTTGCTGGCATTAGGCAAGGCACATAGTAATGCCAACAATCGTAGCAGCGTAGCAACACTAGCAACAGCAGTGACACCAGTGTTTGCTGGCATTAGACAAGGCACATAGTAATGCCAACAATCGTAGCATCGTAGCAACACTAGCAACAGCAGTGACACCGGTGTTTGCTGGCAAGGCACATAGTAATGCCAACAATCGTAGCATCGTAGCAACACTAGCAACAGCAGTGACACCGGTGTTTGCTGGCATTAGGCAAGGCACATAGTAATGCCAACAATCGTAGCAGCGTAGCAACACTAGCAACAGCAGTGACACCAGTGTTTGCTGGCATTAGACAAGGCACATAGTAATGCCAACAATCGTAGCAGCGTGGCAACACTAGCAACAGCAGTGACACCGGTGTTTGCTGGCACGTGGTAAGGGAGGTAAATTGGGAGGTTTGTGTCACCTCTTCCGGCAGCCAGCTGTGTCCGGCGTTGCCGAAGAAGTTGACGCGGAAGCAGATCTCGTCCCAGGAGTGCTTGCGCAGCGCGAGGAACTTGGACTTGTGGCAGCAGCGGTGGCCGATCGCCCAGGTGAAGTCGTCGATGCCGCTCAACAGCAGCTCGACCTCCACGTCCGAGAACCGGTTCAGCCGGTCCGAGTTGCCCAGCTCCAGGTCTTTGAACGCCTCGTCGCCCATCTTGCACGGTCTGATCAAGGGATACAGATCTTTGAACGCCTCGTCGCCCATGTTGCACGGTCTGAACACGGGGTACAGGTCCTTGAACGCTTCTATTTCCATCGTGCACGGTTGAAAAAATGGCCCATATTCACTAACTTTTAGTAAGTTCTTTGGGTGAATTTTGGCTTTTGTGTCCTATACTTCCTTTAGGATAAAAGCCGAAATGTTCCCAATTCCGCAGAATTATAAACTTAAAAGTTAGCCACTTTTTTGAACGTTACATTGAATTTACATGCTGCACAGTGTAAGTCCGGATTAAAGGTCCTTGAAGGCTTCTTTAATCCATGTATGGTCTGAACTCGGGTTATAGATCCTTGGACTCATCCATGTCTATCCTGAACGTTATAAACATTTTTCAAGACACTGTTCCCGCCGGACTTTGAATACTGTGTGGCCCTCTCTAAACGGTCTAAATATAGTTAATTTACTTCCTTGTATAAAACCTATTTATTTTCCTCGTCTGCCCTTCACTTCTAGGGGATGCACATTTCGCTACTGGGTGATGGGATCATGCGACTGTATTTGATTTTAACACTCCTACCTTAGCTAACTTCTCGCCCGAACTGAAATTGTCTGCATGAACGCACGGTCACCCATCATATTTCTGACCTTGTGCCAATGTCGCTTAACGACAGGCGTCCAAAAAACGTTTTTAAAGAAATCTTGTTTGGAAGAACCACCGTTTCGTTTTATTGTTTGCTTTCGGTGTTGGGTTCAACTCCCGCTGCGCGTAAACAACCCTATTTGCATTGTAACTCTAAGAATAGCATCTAAGTGCTCTTGATATGACAGCTGTTTGGTCCTTATCACGCACACGATCATTAAACAATTGGCTGCTTATCGTTCAATTGCCGTTTCCATGCACTCCTTAGATTAGTCGACAAAGTGACAGTGCAAGTTACCCATCCGTGCCACTACCATCTTCTAGAGCTATCAGCTTGCTCCGTGCATTACAGCCATAAATCTCTTTTTTGAAAAACTCGTCCCACAATTTTTACTGATAGAAGCACAGTGACATCAGCAAATTGTCACATGCAAACAAAACGCGATACATTTAACTAGGTTGATTCCCCCATAGCGTCGTCATTAGCCTCGCGAGGCTCGCTGCTGCAAAATGTCGCGCAGCATCTCCGTGTTCGGCTTCTACGGCGACGTTACGTTCACCCTGGTCACCATCAGCCTTCTGCTCGTCTACTGGTACTTCACGAGCACGTTCAACCACTGGCGCGACAAGGGCGTCTTCTACCTCGAGCCCACCATCTTCTTCGGCACCGTCAAAGATCGCATCACGCAGCGTCTCAGCTACCCCGAGTACCAACTGGAGACGTACGCCAAGTTCGACGGCCACCGCTACGGCGGCGTATTCGAGGGACGCCGCCCGCTGCTCTACATCCGCGACCCCGAGCTCATCAAGTGCGTGATGGTGCGCGACTTCGACAGCTTCGTTGACCGGCCGGCGCCGAATTTCCACGAGAAGCCGCCGGTGGCGAACAGCTTGCTGCGGCTCAAGGGCGGACGCTGGAAGGCGGTGCGTGCGCTCATGACGCCGACCTTCAGCAGCGGCAAGATCAAGGCGATGGAGGAGCTGGTGAGGGTGTGCGGCCGGCAGATGGGCGGCTTTCTGCGCAAGTACGCCGAGAAGAACGGCAGCAACGATCTGGAGATGAAGATGTTTTTTGGCCGGTTCACGCTCGAGGTGATCGCGAGCTGTGCGTTCGGCGTTCACGGCAACTCGCTGACGGACGACGACGCCGAGTTCCCGAGGATCGCGGCACGGTTCGCCGACGTCGGCAAGGTGCAGAGGTTCCTGCTTTTCTACATCATCCTGTTGGCGCCGAAGCTGCAGCACTGGTTTCCGGTGAGGACGCTCAACTATGACACTGTTGATTTTCTGGTCGAGTTGGTGCAGGAGACGAAGCGGCAGCGGGAGTTGCAGCTGGCTGAGAGGAGGAACGACTTCATCCAGTTGATGCTGGACGCTGCGGCGAAGGAGGCGGCGACGGAAGACGGTGAAAAAGTTCTGGACGAGGGCACGATGATTGCGCAGTCGATCCTCTTCCTGATCGCCGGCTTCGAGACTTCGAGCACCCTGCTGTCATTCGCCAGCTACGAGTTGGCGTTGAATCCTGACTTGCAAGCGAAACTGCGTCGTGAGATTGTCACCGTGCTTGGGAAACACGGCGGGGAATGCAGCTACGAGGCGTTGCAGGAGATGCAATACCTGGACAGAGTCCTGTCGGAGACGTTAAGGAAGCACCCACCTGTGTCGAAGGTCGACCGAGTTTGCACGAAGAGGTATGTGGTTCCGGGAACGGACGTCGTCGTCGAAGAGGACAATCTGGTGACGATTCCGATTATCGGGTTGCACCACGATCCCCAGTATTATCCAGATCCGAAGAGATTCGACCCGGATCGCTTCTCGCCTGATGAGAAAGCGAAGAGACCGGTGCATGTGTACTTGCCGTTCGGCTCGGGACCGCGAAATTGCATTGGAAATCGATTCGCGTTGATGAGCAGCAAGATCGCTATCACTTATTTGTTGAAGGAGTTTGAGTTGCAGACTTGTGCGAAAACGGAGATACCTTTAAAGTTGGGTCGGTCGTCCTTTATGTTGTCGGCGGCGAACGGGATTTGGCTCAGTGTTGTGCCGCTCTCCCAGTGATGAGTGGAGGCACCGCGATTTGCAATTTCTCCCACGAAATTCGGGTCAGAGTTTGAAGGAAAACGTCCAGAATGGTATACACATACAAGTCAAACATAATGCATGGAAACAGAATAATTTAAGTAGCTTTTTTTAGGCAATTTCAGAAAAGTTTCGATGAGAAATTTGTCGGATTTGAAAAAGTTGGCGCAGCTCTGTTCGACAATTGACTGTCAACGTGCACTGCCCTCTAGAAAGCTGCTTGCAGAGCGAAAAGATTTAAACGTGCAATATGCTTCACACGATTGATACATGGCATATTATTTTCCTTGTAAGATATTCAAATGAAAATGAAAACAGTTAATTAAATAAACATACGTTTTTAATTATTAATTGACTTTTTTATAACGTTAATTGTTCAAGATTTCTTACAATATGCTTTTCTCCCATGCAATTAAATTTCCAAGTTAGATCAAATTAGCCACAAAGCGGAGAAAAATAATTATTTTCGTCGCTCGAAGCATAGAAATGAGATCAAACCGATCAATTGTTTCAGAATCACAACCATGAATGACATGTCAGAAATGCTATGGTTTATCAATAAAAATATAGGATTTACCAAGTCTTTTATTTCAAGTAGTATTTACCAAACGTTCACTTGGCCATTGATGATTGATAAACGGTTCATCATTTCCGTCTTGTTTCATACAATTTAAAACTGACGTCCACTGTTTTGATGTTCCAAATTGTTTCAAGTCATGGTATTCGATCACCTGGCAAATGCGATCATTCTTATTGAACCCATCAACTTCCCTAACTGGCACCGATGTTTGATCAAGTGACAAAACCATTTCTTGTCGTCGGAATGTAATGGCACAATGAAATTACAGGACCCTTGCAAAAATCCACGCCGCCAATTTTATGTTATGTCATTGCTAGTCGATCGAGAAAGAAACAGGATTTTTTTTTAGCCCGTTTGGTCACATTCGACTGATTGAAAAAGAGGTTTTGGTCGAATGGAACACCTTTAGTCTACAAATTCTATCATCCAACAGAATTGATGCCAAATCCCAGTATTACCTACACCTATATCCGCATTGACAATGGATATCACCGTCATAATCATAAAAAAATGCAGTCATCCTTGTTTAAATGGCCGGCTATTGGTCGGTGATCTAATATGCAATTTATACCGACCATAATCAGCATATTATGCACGTGCATAAGCTAGAAGCGAATGAGGTCAGGAATTCGCTGAGACTCGGTGTCTGATCTTTTGCCCTGGCCGAATAACAGAATTTATCTGCACCATAACTTGCATAAGAAACAACGATATAATCCAATTCGCAAATCGCAAACCCAGCAAATATTATTCAAGAAATAACTTAGCACCATGTACGCGCTAAAACCATCAGCATGCATCTAACCTATAACTACGTTCAAACTCCTTTCTGCTAATCGAGTCATATCTGTTTGAAAAAATAAACACAGACACACACAAAATGCAACCTATAATTAAACTAATAAACAACATCCGACAAATTTGCATTATAAATTATCGTCCGATCCGGGCAACGAAAACCAGGTCACAGAACACGGGAGACGTTTTAGCTGTCGAAAGCGAACTTGCCACGCGATTGGCTGCAATCGGGGTCATTGTGCCCCGCGACTCGGGTCCGGGGTCAATTGATAGATTGCTAGCATGTACAGCAGCAGCAGCAGCAGCAGCAGCAGCAGCAGCAGCAGCAGCAGCAGCAGCAGCAGCAGCAGCAGCAGCAGCAGCAGCAGCAGCAGCAGCAGCAGCAGCAGCAGCAGCAGCAGCAGCAGCAGCAGCAGCAGCAGCAGCAGCAGCAGCAGCAGCAGCAGCAGCAGCAGCAGCAGCAGCAGCAGCAGCAGCAGCAGCAGCAGCAGCAGCAGCAGCAGCAGCAGCAGCAGCAGCAGCAGCAGCAGCAGCAGCAGCAGCAGCAGCAGCAGCAGCAGCAGCAGCAGCAGCAGCAGCAGCAGCAGCAGCAGCAGCAGCAGCAGCAGCAGCAGCAGCAGCAGCAGCAGCAGCAGCAGCAGCAGCAGCAGCAGCAGCAGCAGCAGCAGCAGCAGCAGCAGCAGCAGCAGCAGCAGCAGCAGCAGCAGCAGCAGCAGCAGCAGCAGCAGCAGCAGCAGCAGCAGCAGCAGCAGCAGCAGCAGCAGCAGCAGCAGCAGCAGCAGCAGCAGCAGCAGCAGCAGCAGCAGCAGCAGCAGCAGCAGCAGCAGCAGCAGCAGCAGCAGCAAGCAGCAAGCAGCAAGCAGCAAGCAGCAAGCAGCAAGCAACAAGCAGCAAGCAGCAAGCAGCAAGCAGCAAGCAGCAAGCAGCAGCGTCTGCCGTCGCCAGCTGACCTAGTGACATCGAGGAACTCCGGACGGCTTCGGACGGCTTCGGGTGTCTTCGGCGTCTCTCATCGGTGACCCAGTGGCACACTTGAGACCGACTTCTTGCGACGGGCGCCCCCGCATTGGGAGCGAAGGGGAAGGTTAAGGTTGGGACAATCGAGCTCGACTTGTTTCGATCTGGGCTTTTTGTTTTTTGTGTGTGCTTGGTGTCTTTAAGAGTTCGATGGCGGTGAGATAATGGTTCGGTCGGCGGTTTTTTCGTGTCTCGATCGCGAAGATGGAGTTGCTTGACGTCCGGTCTGGCGTGGAACGATCTGTTCTTGCCGGCGTTAGGCGGCCTAGATTGTCGGGCGATGTTAACAGGATGTGCGAAATACAGCGCCCGAGCAAAGTTAACGGCTTAGGAAATGTTTTATGTTTTATACGATTATGGTTAGCATGATTCTTTGTTCGTCGTCGTGCACCTTTGCAGAGATATTCGCAGTGTCGTTCGATTTTGTCAGGTTATGTAATTTTGTCAGCTATCAATGTCTGAGTGCATGGAAGATGGTGGTGGAAATGAAGGAAGAGGAAGATAAGATTTTGGTGGACGAAGAAGAAGACGCAGAGGCAGATTAGGCCACCCAGCTAAATTTAAGAGAGAGGCATTTATAATTTTTAAATTGACTATATGTACGGAACAATAAAAATATTGTTATCTTCGATGAATAAAAGATGAGATAAAAGATAAACCTACGTTTAATAGTAAATAACAGTGAGATTTTTTTCTTGTTAAGGTCGGGAGATAGTATTGGAGGTCATTAAATCGGGGTAAATACAAAACAATGAGGAACTGTATGATTTCGCAGCGTCCAATTGGTTTTAAACGCAATTTCTTTCGCACAGTTTCCCATCTCTTTCTTCGCGCCTCTGCGCACGGATGACCTTATTGTCTCTCCACATCCTCAATGCATTCCCAAATCGTTTCCAAGATTTTCTATCGCAGGACAACGCCTCCCATACCACAATTACGTCCATCGCAACACTTTGCCACAAAGAACTCGACGGTAAACTGCGTTCAAATCACCGCTTGCTCCTCTCTCTTTGGGTGAGATTTCGCGCGAATACACTTGAGAAATAATCTCCTTTCTCGTTGTCGAAACAAACCACAGGATTGCAGCTCGCCATCATCCGGCGGAAGATTTATCACCTGCATGGAACAAAGGCACATCGGTTTGATTAATATCGCATGGCTTGCATTCGGCAAGGGCAAGCGTATCTCATATTGTACAGTTTCGTGTCAGACTCGGAAACCGGGTTCGATGCCAGTCGCGACCAACACCCACTGGAGTTCAAGCGATTTCCATCAATTTCAACTGCTTTTATTTAAGACCCAGACAATTTTGCACTACGAACGCGTTCCCAGCCGTCCGCCTCGCACCCAGCGTGCTACGCGCTTCAACGTCCCGCCGAACGCGTCGCACGTTCCCAGCCGTCCGCCTCGCAGCCAGCGTGCTACGCGCTTCAACGTCCCACCGAACGCGTCGCACGTTCCCAGCCTTCCGCCTCGCACCCAGCGTGCTACGCGCTTCAACGTGCCACTGAACGCGTCGCACGTTCCCAGCCGTCCGCCTCGCACCCAGCGTGCTACGCGCTTCAACGTCCCACCGAACGCGTCGCACGTTCCCAGCCGTCCGCCTCGCACCCAGCGTGCTACGCGCTTCAACGTCCCACCGAACGCGTCGCACGTTCCCAGCCGTCCGCCTCGCACCCAGCGTGCTACGCGCTTCAACGTCCCGCCGAACGCGTCGCACGTTCCCAGCCGTCCGCCTCGCACCCAGCGTGCTACGCGCTTCAACGTCCCGCCGAACGCGTCGCACGTTCCCAGCCGTCCGCCTCGCACACAGCGTGCTACGCGCTTCAACGTCCCACCGAACGCGTCGCACGTTCCCAGCCGTCCGCCTCGCACCCAGCGTGCTACGCGCTTCAACGTCCCACCGAACGCGTCGCACGTTCCCAGCCGTCCGTCTCGCACCCAGCGTGCTACGGGCTTCAACGTCCCACCGAACGCGTCGTACGTTCCCAGCCGTTCGCCTCGCACCCAGCGTGCTACGCGCTTCAACGTCCCACCGAACGCGTCGCACGTTCCCAGCCGTCCGCCTCGCACCCAGCGTGCTACGCGCTTCAACGTCCCACCGAACGCGTCGCACGTTCCCAGCCGTCCGCCTCGCAGCCAGCGTGCTACGCGCTTCAACGTCCCACCGAACGCGTCGCACGATCCCAGCCGTCCGCCTCGCAGCCAGCGTGCTATGCGCTTCAACGTCCCGCCGAACGCGTCGCACGTTCCCAGCCGTCCGCCTCGCACCCAGCCTGCTACGGGCTTCAACGTCCCACCGAACGCGTCGCACGTTCCCAGCCGTCCGCCTCGCACCCAGCCTGCTACGCGCTTCAACGTCCCGCCGAACGCGTCGCACGTTCCCAGCCGTCCGCCTCGCACCCAGCCTGCTACGCGCTTCAACGTCCCGCCGAACGCGTCGCACGTTCCCAGCCGTCCGCCTCGTACCCAGCGTGCTACGCGCTTCAATGTCCCACCGAACGCGTCGCACGATCCCAGCCGTCCGCCTCGCAGCCAGCGTGCTACGCGCTTCAACGTCCCGCCGAACGCGTCGCACGTTCCCAGCCGTCCGCCTCGCACCCAGCCTGCTACGGGCACTATACGACATCACGGCGATTCCGAGTTTGATCGGAGACGCTCGCTATAGCCAGTCGACAATCTGGCTACGTGCAGTCTCCGATCATCGATGTCTCTCCTTCTAGCAGAGTTAACCTACTTTCTTCTCGGCGACGTCGACGACGACGGCAAAGGTCTACGAGAGGTCTACCTACTACACTTCCAGTTGCACTGGTGTGTGTGTGTGTGCGTCTAGTCTTGTCGGGGCTCCCCCCCACTTCGAGATTGCGTCGATTGCCATTGTGCCCCCCTGTCCCCCGTCGCCTCCCCCCCCCCGGCCAAGTGATTTCGACGCCGGTGTTGGGCGCCCTCCTGGATGGCCAGTCGTCGGTGGTGACTTCAAGGATTAGGATATTAGATCTCGCTTCCTCGCTGGGAATCACGCTCAAGTTCATGGGAGCTGCTCGTTCAAGTACAGCTGTTGTTTTTCTTCTCCGTGTCTTCATCTGACTGATGTGCAGGTTAAGGACGTCGTGGATTCTTTTTGTTTCGGCGCTGATTTGCGAAGGATTTAAGTCTTCTGTCTCGTTCCGGGCGGTGGTTTTGACTGGCGTGATTTGGCGAGAGCATTTCGGGTGAAATGATGCTTTGATTGATTCAACGACATGGAGTGACAGCGACATCGACAGTTCGAATAATTCAAAATTACAGTAGCGACCATTAAGTAATCCGAGCGCGGGAACGTGATTTCAACATCAACATCAGCAGCAACAACAAGAACCGGCCAATTGCTCTCCCCAATATGTTATGCAACAGCACACGTAATACAAAGAAAACCGTTATTATTAAAAAGTGAATCTAGAAAAACACAGCGAAAACAACTTGAAACCAGCATTATTGCACCGTTAGCAGGAGCAGCAGCAGCAGCAGCAGCAGCAGCAGCAGCAGCAGCAGCAGCAGCATAACCATCATAATAAGATATTACTAAAAACGAAAAAAACAAATCGGTCTGTGATTTCGCATGCAGTTTGTGCTCCACAAACGCAGTTGTATATAAGTGAAAATTAAGTCAACCCGCAAAGTGTTCCTATAAATATTTGATTTACAAATATATACTTCTAATATTAAGTTCACACCTGAACGGTATTTCGCATTATAAATACACGTCCAACTTTTGTGAAGCGTGTCACTAAACCACCGATATCTTCGAGACAACGGCATCGTTCCTAAGTCAACCAAGCGCTCCGATTCCCAAGACCACCGGCTTCCATCAGCACGCAGCATCCCTACGACCCTTGGCCACGCCACAGCGCACCCAGCTCACCATGCCGGAAGGGTGCAAAGCGTGCAAGATGGGCGACGGCGGCGCCAACGCGGCGTCCTACGCCGGCTACTCGGGCGTCGCGACGCCTCCGCAGCGCCGGGTCCAGGTCACGGCCAAGATCTTGTTCGGCTCCGTCGCGGCGATCTCGAACATGAAGAAGGCAGAGAAGGCCAGCAAGACGCAGCGGCCGAGCTAGTGAGTTGTTGCTTTATAAAGGCTTGTGACTTGTCCTTATCATCAAGTTACTTGCTGCTTAGAGCTAGTGAGTTGTTGCTTTATGAAGGCGTGTGACTTGTCCTTATCATCAAGTTACTTGCTGCTTGGAGCTAGTGAGTTGTTGCTTTATAAAGGCTTGTGACTTGTCCTTATCATCAAGTTACTTGCTGCTTAGAGCTAGTGAGTTGTTGCTTTATGAAGGCGTGTGACTTGTCCTTATCATCAAGTTACTTGCTGCTTGGAGCTAGTGAGTTGTTGCTTTATAAAGGCTTGTGACTTGTCCTTATCATCAAGTTACTTGCTGCTTAGAGCTAGTGAGTTGTTGCTTTATGAAGGCGTGTGACTTGTCCTTATCATCAAGTTACTTGCTGCTTGGAGCTAGTGAGTTGTTGCTTTATAAAGGCTTGATGACTTGTCCTTATCATCAAGTTACTTGCTGCTTAGAGCTAGTGAGTTGTTGCTTTATGAAGGCGTGTGACTTGTCCTTATCATCAAGTTACTTGCTGCTTGGAGCTAGTGAGTTGTTGCTTTATAAAGGCTTGATGACTTGTCCTTATCATCAAGTTACTTGCTGCTTAGAGCTAGTGAGTTGTTGCTTTATGAAGGCGTGTGACTTGTCCTTATCATCAAGTTACTTGCTGCTTGGAGCTAGTGAGTTGTTGCTTTATGAAGGCGTGTGACTTGTCCTTATCATCAAGTTACTTGCTGCTTGGAGCTAGTGAGTTGTTGCTTTATAAAGGCTTGTGACTTGTCCTTATCATCAAGTTACTTGCTGCTTAGAGCTAGTGAGTTGTTGCTCTCTGAAGTTCTGAACGATCTAGTCTTTTACTTATCCAATCACGTTACTTGCCGCTTATAGATAGGGGTTGCTTAGTATGGATTAGAGACAAAATGGCCATTGGAAAATAGGTGAAACCCATTGCCTTATAGACATGGGCGTTTCTTGTTGGTGAATGGGCTTTGCCTTAGGCATTTGCCATTCGGGCATGGAGATTTGGACTGTGGGAACTTGGGTATGCCTTTTGGCCACATGAGTTGGGCCATAATAGAAGCGTGTCAAAATCTGAAATGCAATACTTTTATTCAAAATAAATTAATTCGGAAGAGAGTGTCAGGATTTTCGGAGGCACGAGTCACTGCTGCAAGACACTAAATGGCCAAGCGGAAAAGTGAGTCCGAACGGGGATAGGAACCTCGAACCATCGTCGTTACACTACTGGGCTACCTGTGCGACCGAACTTCCAAGGGATGCTGTAGTTGAGATATCGATTCCTTTGCAAGAAGCTTTAGCGAGTCTTTCTAAGGTTCAAATTCACGGGTTTCACCTTCCGAAAGCGACTGTAACTTACTGCAGTATGTAATTGAGTGAAGCTTAAAGCGGATAATTTGTGATGTCTACCAATATCGGTTAAGGTATCAATTGAATACTGTAAAATGCTGGCGGCTCTTTGCTTGCTCTCTTCGGTACATAAGTCGAAGTAATTACGTTATCAAGGATGGATAATATCTGTAGCGTTATTTCTCTTTCGAGTGAAAACAAGTCATTTGCGAGGACGTATAATTTTCTAACTTGGACATATGTTGATTCATTGATAAACAACCGTGAAACATTCAAATGTCAATTTGGATGTTCGTTTCTTAGGTGTCCGGTAATTGTGAGAGTAATGGTTTGTAAGAGTTGTATATACAGCTACAGCTGTTGAATGATCTGTTGACGGCGTCATACACATGTAATGCATTCTTGGGCGTGGTGGACATTTAGATATGAGTTCATGTGTCGCTAGCAGCTCCGAAGGTATGATTTATTTTTATTATCAACCTGGTATATGAGCGTCCACCCATATATCTTAGGGGCTGGTCTCAAGACATTATGTGTCTTAGATTCGATACAGCACATACTGGTTGTGCAGTGTGAGACAACACTGTAAGACATAGGTAAAGTGTAAGGTAATGCAAGTAATGATGCTTGCGGCCAGAGTTCAATTGCAGTGAAGCATTGAATTCTCAGGGCGTTACAAAATGACTTATCAGTCAGCTCACCACGTGCAACTGTCGTAGATTATATATTTGTCAAGGTGTCATTGCAATTTCCACCTTTTTAAAGTGAGTGTAAGAATCATGGCGACTCAGTGGCTGCACAATTTACAACACCTTTGACATAATTTACTTTTTAAGTAACGATGTATGCTAGAGCCAGTGTGGAAAATCATCTGATATATTTGGATTGTTGTAGATATTGACTCAATGTTCCGACTGCAAGCATTGTTATTCGTAGGGAGATTGACAGACACTTTAAATGGCGAACAAACTGCGCCTTGAATAACGCATGACAATGAAGCAAGGTCATGACGACATCAATCTGTTGCTTCTAACTAGTTGATCTGCGGAGGAGTCATGGAAACCTGGCCGCGGTTGGATGATCCAGTGACAATGTGACATCATTCTCATGTTTCTGCGCATCGCAAAGCGCCATTTTAGCAAAAACTTCATTAAAAATTGACACTGCGACAGACGCAAGACCGCTGTTGGGAACTGGCAAACAAATCTCGATTACACTATCTTTATTGAGCAATTGCACGAGCCTGAACGTGTGACACATGAAACAACTTGTGTACTAATAGGCAATTGTTGAACCATATTTAAAAACTTATGCTAATCGCTTGTATTGCGGCAGCGATGCAAATTAAAACATGTTCCATGCTTTCACGTGTCAGCGACTTGCTCTACACAATCGTCTAGCTCTCTCGTGTGAGTTCACTCCAACAGTAGCTCAAAGACAATAGCAAATAGTGAGTAATAGCACAGAGCTCACTCTATGACAATAGTACTGTTGACATCCAGTGGCGGCTGGTATTTCTCTCTTTCATTTAAAAATTTTTTTTTTGGCAGATTTATGATTTTTAATATTTTCAATTATGAGTCATTACAATGCAATAACTACCATTTTCATCCCGTCTTCCTCGCACTTTCTATCATCTCTTCATTAACTCACTTCTGTGAGCAGCCTCTCGATGTTACTCGGTTTTATTCGGCTATACTCGGTTATACTCGGTTATACTCGGTTATAGTCGGTTATAGTCGGTTATACTCGGTTATAGTCGGTTATACTCGGTTATACTCGGTTATACTCGGTTAAACTTGGTTATACTCGGTTATACTCGGTTATACTCGGTTCTACTCGGTTATACTCGGTTATACTCGGTTATACTCGGTTTTACTCGGTTTTACACGGCTATATACTCGGTTATACTCGGTTATACTCGGTTATACTCGGTTATACTCGGTTATAGTCGGTTATAGTCGGTTATAGTCGGTTATAGTCGGTTATACTCGGTTATACTCGGTTATACTCGGTTATACTCGGTTATACTCGGTTATACTCGGTTATACTCGGTTATACTCGGTTATACTCGGTTATACTCGGTTATACTCGGTTATAGTCGGTATTTCTTGGGTCTACTCGATTCAACCACTGTATCATGATTGGATAATATTTTAGACAGCATCTAACTTTTTACAGGGAAATAATTTAAAAAAATCCGCCCCAAGAACCACGTGTTACCCCGTAAAAAAACCGCCACTGGTCCTAAACCCAGCCCGTATACCGACCGCCCGCCACTCTCCCCGTCCATCACGCGTCCACAACGCGCACGCGTAATTGTGCGTGCAACCGCTGCCGGCTTCCGGTTCCGCCAGGTTTCACTGGCTTGACACCTCGGCGGGCGCGATTCGGGTGTCAATCTAGGCGGCGGCGTGACCATGCACGCCGCGTGTGTCCTACTTACCAAATCACAACAACACAAAGGCAACGATGCAGCCTATTTTTAGTCGATGACGCGTCGAAATAAGAGTGTGCTGACCTAGTGCCTTGATTGCCTCGCTGTCAGCTGTGAGACAATGGAAAGGAACGCACTGTTGCCCACGTGGTGTTGTACGCAAGTGCGTGTTCATGTTCTTCAAAGCGTAGCGTGACATTTGTGGCATCTGTCCACAATTTTTATTAAACTGCATAAAACTCAAGGCTTAACTTTTTGTTATGAAACTTGATATCCGTTCGTCAAGTCGTGTTAAGGCCCAGTTTTTTTTGTGTTTTGTTAATTAGTTAACGATCTGTTAACAAAATATGTGAATGCATCTCATTGGTAGTAGCCATGGTAATAACAGACTAACAGGCCGGTTAAAAGTTAACAGGCCACTGGAAAACTGATCCTAAATAGATTTTTCATCTTATATAATTTTTCATGGTTAGCATAATATATGCTCAGTATTTTTTTTTGCTATTTGGTTAATTTCCTTGAAACCATGCATTTTTTTGTATGAGCTCTAAAAAGTGAATTAAGTGTCGTGCACCCGTTTAAATCAACCCTAGGACCAGCCTGTGTCTGCTGCGAAGTCCAAGCATCCATCCCGTCTTGTAGCCACGTGACCACGCGAATTCGAGCCTGCTTTTGTTCGCTGGAATTTATCGCCGTGATTCTTGTGACCCACTGACGAAATTTCAGTTCCCCGAAAAATGCAAATCAGTGTCATAAAAAAACGTTCGCCATCGGTGATGGGCTGGCGTTGTCTGCTTCGTGTCCCAGATTTGCCAGCTAGACGGAACGAAATAAACTGCGCCCGAGTTTATAGAATCGATATTCAAGCAATTAAACTCTCAATCGGTATTGGTGTAAATTTTCACTTGGTTTAAGTTTGAAATTTACCTCCTTTTGTTGGTGAACTGATTTTGATAGAAACGTACCGTAGCGAAAATAAAGTCTAAATTTCACTTACCATTTTTCTAAAAGCCCAGCAATCCTTCTCGGAAATCCGCTAAGATCCGCACAAGTACCTACCATCCGATGTGTCGATGGCCTCGTACCAGCAATCATCAACATCTAGATTCGACTGGGAGAGAGTTCTGTACGCGTCGAGAGTTGCCAACTCGTACTGATACGACTGTCTCGTCTTGATGTCTTGAAAAGATCTCAACCGTCTTGATATCAAACGGTGATAACTAATTTAACAGGTGGAAAACTCCAGTAATTCCAGAAAGCATGTCGACCCCACAGCTTACAGGAAGTTTGATTTTGGATTCATTGGAAAAGTGGTATCTTTATTTCAATAATGTTGTGAAATATGGGAACTTTTACCAAAATGTGAAGTTTCACACATTTTGCCGATAAATAGGTTTATTTATCCTTGCGTTACCTCGTTAAAGGAACGTAAGGGTAAAACCTCGATACTACGTTTTTCTCTCATTTAAAAGAAAGGCGCCTGTCTCGCTCTGAATTAGGGCAAAATATTGTTTTTTTTTAAGGAACAATGATTTCGACTCTTCCTTCCATTCAAGTCTCCTTCGTTATTTCCGATCTTTAAAATGGAACCGAAACATTGTTATAACTCTTAAATCGAGGGAACGAAGACTTTTTTTTATTTCAAATGTGGATAGGTACACAGTCTTGACAATAATAGGTGTTTTCGGTAAACCGTCAACAGATTTTCCCGATCGCAAACAATTATTAAAGTGAAACCACAGTACCAATGTGAATGGGTCAGCGCCAATATAAGATAGAATAACAAATATATTACCATAAAAAGCATTGCATACGACGCCTTTAGTCCAGTGCCGTAGGGCCAGTTTTTGTCAAAACAGTGCGTCGTTAAACACCAATAATCAAGCATAGCCACCCAAATGCACCATCAGTAGAACGTATCTTTAAATGTGGTCCAATTTTCCATCAAAATATGATCGGAGATGGCCTCTCTCGAACCTCCCAAAACCCTCTCCTTCGCCATGGCGGCACAGCGCCGGGCCGTGCTAGTGAAAGTAAGATGGCCGACGGTGAGGGGCACGTACAGAAGGCAGTGGGTCGACCACCGCCCCTACCTGAACAACGCCAGCGCCGCGTGGTGGCGGCGGTGGGAGGCAACAATGGAACGCGATCTGCTTCTTCGTTTGTTTTTTCCTTTGTTTTGGCACAAGATGCTTTAAGTTTGTAAATGGACCAAAAGGTTAGGTTGGACTTGGAGAAGTTGTTTTTTGCGTTGCTTGGAATGTCACGATCGCATAAAACCTTTATGTTTCTTATCGATGTCAAGCGTTTTATGAATAGTTTTGTTGGTCATTGAAATGCATTGAAGTGCGCCTTGAACTGTATTGATATTTCGCGTAAATCGTTACCATTAATCGTTTTATATTTCACATTACGGATTGTCAATAAATCTGAAGGAAAATCAATCGTTATATCTCAGATCTGATTTAAACACCATGAAATGGACACCGTGAATAACTTAAGCTCCTCGACCTCGTGAGCTAATCTAAAAGTAAAACCAGGCTATGCGAACACTCATATAATCGTGTTGTGGATGAGCGTAATATTTACGCTCACCCTCAACGCGATTATATTACGTGTACGCATAGCCTAGAGGCTTATATGATTAATTTAAAATGTTCGGCGTTAATTTAGCAGCTTTCTCAATGACATTCGTTACCTACCTGAAAATATCATGATGTACTAGTCGTCGTGAAATTATTTGGATATTTCAAAACATAAAAATCGATGTAAAGAAAAACTGTTCAATTGATTTGGTTCAAATTAACACAATATCTCCTTTATTCGATTTATAATGCACACAGTAAATTTTGTCAAAATCGGTTAAAGATAAAGTTGATTTAGTTGCTAAAAACTGTAAAATCGCTAAAAAAAAGTGTCATAAAAGCGCCATTTTCAAGAAAAGTACTAATCATACAACAATGAAATTTGTACACAAAAATTAAATCGTGGGGGTCGTCATATCTGGAAAGTTTCGTCAAATTATATTCAGATCCTTGGCCTCTAGAGTGCGAAACGTGTTTTGGAAAAACTGAAAAATTTCGTAAAAACTTAATAACACAAAATTTACCTGCCCGAATTGCTTCAAAACGTGGTAGATCTAAGTTCAGAGAAAACGAAGGTCCACAGAAATTTTCATCAAAATCCGTTTTGGCGTTTGGCCGGAATCGGCGAACAAACACACAAAAAAAAAAAAAAAAACCTTCCGAATTTTTTTAGCAGTAAAATGTAATTGAAGATTTCGCTTCACTCGCTCCGCTCGTTACGCTCATCAACAAGCATAAAGATATCTCATATTACTTTTTAAAGAGTCACGTCTTTTCCTGTTTTTTTTTTCTCATATCTCTGTCAATTTATCTCTATGATAGTACTGATCATATCATCAACACTCTATTTCCTCAATAACATTTATTAATGTTCTGATGGCGTCTTCACACACATTTCTTGTACTTTATGCACTCATTTTACTGCCTGCCTCAACTACAAGAGTTTTATAACACACACCTTTACGCATCAATAAAGCTTGTTGTACCGACCACATGATCTCTATAACATGGATAGCGCTTCGTATTGAGCCAAGGTCAAGTAAGGTGAAGCCAAGTTTTCGCCATCTTGGTTGCCCCAATTATGCACATTTCATGCTGAAATACCGAGAATTATGAACTGAAAATATTTCCACAACAAGAAAATCTTTTCCACAACAAATTTACCTTTCCCTTTGAATTTGATGAAAATTGGAAGTAGGCGCCCCAAAGTGGCTCAATACGGCATCAAAGTCTTGCTGTACAAAGCGCTATCCATGGCTATAGAGATCAGTGGGAAGACATGATAAAGTGGCTCAATACGGCATCAAAGTCTCGCTGTACGAAGCGCTATCCATGGCTATAGAGATCAGTGGGAAGACATGATAAAGTGGCTCAAAACGGCATCAAAGTCTTGCTGTACGAAGCGCTATCCATGGCTATAGAGATCAGTGGGAAGACATGATAAAGTGGCTCTATACGGCATCAAAGTCTTGCTGTACGAAGCGTTATCCATGGCTATAGAGATCAGTGGGAAGACATGATAAAGTGGCTCAATACGACATCAAAGTCTCACTGTACGAAGCGCCATCCATGGCTATAGAGATCAGTGGGAAGACATGATAAAGTGGCTCAAAACGGCATCAAAGTCTCACTGTACGAAGCGCTATCCATGGCTATAGAGATCAGTGGGAAGACATGATAAAGTGGCTCAATACGGCATCAAAGTCTCGCTGTAAGAAGCGCTATCCATGGCTACAGAGATCAGTGGGAAGACATGATCAAGTGGCTCAAAACGGCATCAAAGTCTCGCTGTACGAAACGCTATCCATGGCTATAGAGATCAGTGGCACCGACCCACTCGGACAAATGGTTTGCAAAACCTACACTCATCTGAGAGTCGTGAAGCTTCAAGAATCGACAACTTCTTTACAACCTCGCGCTACACAAAGAAACGATGTCGCCAGTTCAACACACGTCCTTTTTTTCTCGTACCAGGCGAATAAAATAAGTTCTTTCTCTCTCTGTCTCTATCTGCGTGTGTGCGCTTCTCTCTCTCTCTGCGTTTATAATCTGAATCGCCTGTTTGATCGTGCAGTGGTGTAATTGGCGATGCGATCGATTCCTCATCGACGCACTGCTGGCATACTGGCTGGACGGCACGGAAGCTGGCTGATCGGCCAGCGGGCCCGGCGTCCGCGTACGCCGAGAATGTGGCTCCGATTAGAACAGGACTGTCTTGTATTTTCCAGGAATTATCTTCGCAGGGAGAGACTACAAAAAAAAAATGCCTTTTTGCACGCACCAACTTCTAAAACCAAACTTGAACGGCGGAATTACAATATGTAACTAAACGTAGGCTTTTTATATGTCAATAACAATACATTCACTGATCAGAACGCCCAGTGAGTTTCAACGCTGCAAGGGGCATAAAGTGAACTGTGCTAAAAAGCTTTCTTTAGCTAAAAACGCATTTATTTGCTTACTTCTGACACCACGTACCCATTTGAAAGCAAGATTTCTGCACACCAAATTATTTTGTCAATGATGTTGGGAGTTGTTGATGGTTAGGACACTTTGAGGCATTCTTGAAATTATTTCATTGCTCGACTTGTTTTTTTGATCCGTATTCACAAGTGATATTGCTTTTTTTCTGTTAAAATATATCCAGTTTAGTTCCTAATAATTCTTTTAGGTAAAACCCATTATTTTTTATTGTTCTAATCAGCACAGAAAGAAAGGTGACGATCACTTTCGAAACAAATAAATGTCTTCGAAACGAATTAGAGCCATTCTTACTGCTCGTCGCCAAATCAACGTCAAGATTTCCTGATTTCTTTTCGCAATCGCATTCGATTTGCAACTCACGTACTACATTGCAATCTTCAATGCAAACACCGCGATGTCAGCATCCTTTCCGCAAACAACTGACATTACAATTCCTCAGCCAGACATCAAACAAAGCAACAATGAGCAAAAAAGCACACGGGGAACAAACAATTATAAGTGAGTTTCGCTTTGTCAATCAACGCTAGCGAAGCCCAAACCACGCTTTCATCATTTTATCGATCACAGATTTGTCACCCTCGGTTGTCATCTGCAGCGAATCGGTCCAGCTTTCTTCTTGCATGCAGCGTTCGGTGGTTAAAAACACGGTCGACAATAATGTCCGACGGATTCGCTGCGCTGTCTTTTGATGGTGACGTCTGGTCGATTGTCGTGAGAAGCGCCAGTTTCTTTACTCAAACAGATTCAATTAATTTTTGCGGTGGAGGAAATCAGTGAATTCTTACGTCGCCGAAACCGCTTGCGACGGAAGAAGCGATTGTCCCCGATTATTCGCCTCGTTCACGTTTATTTCTCGTGTAGAAAATAATTTTGTGGTATTGCTGCAACCAGTTGCAGTTTCTAAGAGCGCTGCTGTTGCAAAATTTCACTCTTGTCTCTTTATGAATACTATACAGGACTGAATTGGCTTGAATTCTTTTATTTCGCTGTATATTTCTCACTCATTAGAGCAAGTAATATAAAAAAGCAACAAAACGTGTGATATTCTTTTCATAAAATCTTCATACAATCACAACGCATAGCCAAAATTACGACACAACAATATAAAAAAGTCTTTCTTTGATGCAAATAACAAAAAATAACAGCTTCCTCAAGTACACTATTAAGTTGTTTACACACGATAAAGTACAAACAGATGACTTCCGCGGGAAATGACTTCCGGGGACGCGTGCGTGGCATTTCCCTGGCCGCTTCATCTGTTCGCTTTTCCACGCTTCGGATTGGCTGGCAGACCGGAACTTCCTTTATAACGCGCGCGCGGTCGACAGCGACGTGCAGTCTGCCGATGACAGTCAAAATGTGAGGACTTTGTCGAGGAGGGCGCTGGCTCCGGTTGACAGTACCCGACGGTGCATTATAAGCAGTGTAAAGGACTGACGTTTGTGACTTCATACAGAGTTTTGCATGTGAAAATGGTTGATAAGTTGGCGACATGTGCAGAGGTGTGTAGCGGCTTCCAGTGTCAAGCAAGTAAGTCAGTGGGATTCTTACGTTTAGTTTTTGAAAAGGTTTATAGGATGAAATTGGCGAAAGGTGTTTGTTGAACAAAAGCTGTTTTTCTTCACTTGATTAACACACGAAGGGGAATAGTGTGTCGTGAATTTGTAACACATACACTGTTCTTGCTTTACAACAGAAAAATTAATAATCAATTGATTTTGGCCGTTCGATAAATACCGAGCGTAGCATCACTTTACCAAATCTGGAATCATTTAAAGCTCTCGGCTCTTTCGAAGGCTGAGTATTACAAGAATCCTGCTAGAAACATTGATTTAGAAATGAGACGGAATGAGTTTTATTCGAAAGGCCACTTCAAAAATAAAGTCGTCATCTCCATTTGGTTCTGTAAGGCAATTGCTTTATATCTGAGTCACAAATGTTTTTACGTTTTTTAATTGATATAACAGATTATTCTTTATGATACAAGCATGAAACACACAAAGTAAACCACTCGTTACGTTAGCAAAAACTCTTCCACGGTTCTCGCAAATCGACAGTTAATAACAATTAGAGATTTTAAACCGAGATTTAAAATATTGTATTCCACTATATCAAACACCTATTCCAATCATGCGCATCCAGTTAACAACTCGGTGCCAATGGGTGGAAGCTGCCACTCTGACAGCTGTCACCCCTTGACAGCTGCCACTTTGACAAGCTGTCAAACTTGAAGCGCGTTTCTGTGTCAGTCGGTCACCGAATCGCCGAGCTGAGACGAGATGAAAGCGAGAGTGGTTTCGCCGTCGAGCGAATGGAGGTCGTTCAACTCGTTCAACTCGGAGGTGGAAAGAGAGAGAGGGAGAGAGAGGGCAAAGAGATGAACCAGAAGATGCGGTGAACTTTGTGTTGGATGGGGGGGGGGGGTCAATTTTGTTAATTCTGATGTTGGAGGTTTTGATCGCGTTTGAGGTTTGCGCGTCCAGTTTGGTTCAACGGTCGTCGCAATTGGAAACGCATTTCGAAAATACGCAATTTGGGTGCCGAATTTCGCAGACTAGGATTTTATTTTGTTTTTTTTGATATGATGATTGAACTAATGATGATGATTTACTAAATTGTAGCTAATTTTTCCATGGCATAAGAACATAAGATTTGTTAAGCAAATTAATAAAGATGGTACTTCGAATATATTCTATGCATATTATTACTAACTAAAGCTGATAGTTACAGATCTTTGTGCATCAGAAATTTGTATTATTTTTTCAATACTTTGGTAAGCCGAAAACTTTTGATAACACAACATCAAATTCTGAAATAAGTAAAAACGTGCACAAAAATCCTACTTCATACTCTTTAAATATTAAATGTGTCATCATAGAACACATTACATAAATAAAAGTACCAATTTTCTTAATTATTAAGACAAATCTACTTATCGCTTTCTAAGATTTCGTCCTCTTTCTGATTCCAGATACCCAAGAATGTAGTCAACTCTCCTAGCAGATGCAGGCAGACATGCATCTGCGTCTGCAACTGCACTTCGCCTGCATCAAGATACCAATGTGCAACGCGCGCCAATGTGCCACGCATAACTGCACCTAAACTATGTCAACTGCATCGGCAGCACGTGCAGCAGTCGAGATGCACTTTACCAATTGAAGACCCACCGAAACCGCGACATAAGGACTAAGAACCAAGATCGTTGTTAACTTTGTATGTTTGGTTTTCCCTCGTGCAAAATCTGAACAGACAAATTGAACGAAATTTTGTTAATTGTTAAGTATTACTTTAAGATCTCAGCACAAGCTTGTAGTGATTTCTGTATAATTAGACATTATTGATGTCTGGAAAGAAAGTGTTTATATCTATTTTTAAAGAAATTTGCTGTGCACTGACTTTATTCTAGCGACGCGACTTACAAACTGCTATCGCAAACATAATATTTTTGTCAACACACTAAATACTAACTTTTCGACGACCTGTATTTAAGAAATGCATCGAATTGACTAAACTGACACTGCGAAATGTTATTGACTACTTGACTACTTGACTACTTGACTACTTGTTACGTGACTGTGACAGCAAAAACACACTAATAAAACTTAATTTTACTCAGTGACCACTTGAATCTAGGACCTTGACTTGACAGCGTCAACTTTAGGTAGGACATTTGGTACAAGTATTACTACTTACAGAGAACTGTCTACAATCACCAGACTAAATGGACACCGTACTTTCCTGACAACCGATGACAACCTGACACTTACTTTATCTTAATTGCTCAGTGACATGTTGACAAACAAGACAATTACGTTCATTAACAATAAACAGAAACCTGCTTGTAATAAATTGACATTTTGACATTACTGAACGGGACTGAATTCCGACCGAAGACGAACAAACGTTTAGACTTTAGCGCAACCCTTTTGATAGGACTGCAACGACAACGCCCTTTCTTCGACATGAACAGATGGGACTCCGCACTGCTTTTATACTGGACATACGATTAGGTTCACTATTACTAATTAACGTGTAATCTGTGCACGCTTTCGCTACTCAGGCTACAATGTACTGCCATTCACTGTATAAGTTAAGGACTGAATTTACGACCATCGTAACATTTACTATGACCATGACCACTGCTTACTGCGTTAACGTTATGGGGAAACTGTACTCGCCAGAAAATAATTGTCACTGTCACTTTTATCGTTGACAAACTACCGACTCCTGCATTACTGACTTGTTTAAGGTAGTCACTATTAAACAAAAATTAAGGTTTACTGACTATCAACACTCTTAAGAAAATGTTGACAGAAAAATCAGGACAGACTACTTGGGACGGTAAGTGACAATTGGCATCGAGGCTTTTCTTCCGCGAGCGAATGATTGACAGGACGGACTACGCAAAGAGGACGAGGACAGAAACTACCGACTTAAAGAGACTGGGCACCGGAAGCAAATATGATCTGACAACTGGAATTGAAAAGAGAAAAGTCATTACCATTAGAGCTTTGTTTCGATGTTTTCAGGGCATTATCTAAATGACTTAGAAGTGACTAAATCAGCCTCTAACGATTTGACCGACTTCACTTCAATGACCAGATTGACTTGACTGATTTGACTGATTTGACTGCCTTTAATGACTTGATGGACTTGACTTCAATGACTTCAATGACTCTGATTTCCTTACTGACTTGATTGACTTAGGAAATGACTGACTTTAATGAACTGACTTCAATGAATCTAATGACTATGGTTTGATACTGACATCACTGACTGTAATGACTTTACTTCAATGACTTTGATACAGACTTAAATAACTTAAACGACTTAAATACATACTTGAATGACTTAAAGGACAGACTTAAATTACTTAAATGACTTAAATACAGACTTAAACGACTTACATACATACTTGAATGACTTAAAAGACAGACTTAAATACAGACTTAAACGACTTACATACATACTTGAATGACTTAAAAGACAGACTTAAATACAGACTTAAACGACTTAAAGGACTTAAATACAGACTTAAATTACTTAAAAGACTTAAATACAGACTTAAACGGCTTGAATTACCAGACTGAAGGTCAAGTGCACAAACATTAGAATCGCGATGTGGTTGTTACATGCTAACTAGGGAAGGAAAAAGTGTTGTAAAATATGGATTTTGTGTACTTTAAACAAGTCAAACTAAATGTTTCGACGTGGATTTTTATTTTAGCCAGGAATTCAGTTTCGTCGACTTGATGACGATGAAGTGGATCCTCCCAAACAAGTACAAAACTAAAATAACTTTACGACAAATGACGGATATTCCAGAAAACCAACCACTATTTTTTTCTCCTTTATTGATAAAATTCCTTCTAATCCTGATTTTTCCAATACCGACGTTTAAAAATTTCTCTGATTTTTGGTAAAGTTTCAATTAATTACCAGACGAAGCGAAAACAACTCTGGATTTTTCAATGAAAATCTCTGTCGTTTTATACGCAGCAGTAAATAGTATTTATAAGCTATACGAATATCGTTATTGAATATAGAATTATATATATTATACTATATTATATATAGAAATACCCATAGAAGTAGACTTTTCCGTAGTCATTCTCAATTTATTTCCTTTCAAAAAAGCCACGACTTAGATACTTTCAAAAATATTTTAACAAAATTTTCACCAGGTATGTTGATGAACCATCAACTACCCAAAACTCAATTAAAAAACAACTCATCAACAACATACAGCTTATAAACCTATTAGTAAAACCCCTAAAGAGCAGACCAAAATAAAAATAACAATTTAACTCAACCAAACAACACAACCCACAACTCAGTTCAAAAACAACTCATCAATCGGATACCGCTTAAAAACCTGATTGGTCAAATCCTTGAAGACGAGACCGAACGCTTCCTCGGGCAGATGCTTGTACGTCTGGAACGCGTCCCTCCAGTTGTCGTTGAGGAAGCGGTTGGTGGCGTCGCCCAGCGTGCGGTCGCCGTTGAACAAGTTGTTAAACGTCGAGTTGGCGCCACCCACCGAGATGTCCCACTTGACCTCGCTGACCTCGATGAACTCCTTGCCGCCGCGGCGGACGGCATATCCACGGGTCCTTGACACGGTCTTCACGTCGCCTGTGATCGGAACCGGAAGTCAGGTCGCCATCACTTTCTTGAGACTGGTGTATCTCGTCTCGTTTAAGCTAAGCGGAGCTAAGTTTGAGATTGTCGATATTAACACGTTAAGACTGGTGTATCTTATGACTTTCTTCAGACTTATGTCTTTTCCTAATCTAAGAATGTTAGGTCTTAGATAAACTTTTTGACTTTGTATTGAATGCTAAGTCCCAGACTATCAATTAGCATTGAATTTGGTGATCAAGGGTCTAAACTCGAGTGCCAAATACCAATCCAGTAAAATAGTTCTTCTAAAAACTGGTTTATGTTCCTTTTCTTTAGCTCGTCTCGGGTAATGCGAGCCAAGTTGAAGCATATCTTAGCTTGAGATCCTTGACACTTTCATGACTCTTGAAACCAATCTACCAAAATTTAAAAATGCCATCATGTCAAAAAGAAGGCTTTTGTTGGCTGAAAGAACATCTGATAACTTAAAACTTAGTTCTGAAACTGATATTAAATTCACCAAATCAAATAAAAAATGGCTGGTTACATTCAACCGTTGACAAAGAATCAATATGGGCAATATGAATACATTCAGTCGTGTGAAGTTGTTAAAACAAAGCAGCTGTTTCGAACACTAGCGCTCGCTGCGGCAAAAGTAAATGCTCCCAGTAAATGAACTGTAGGAGAGAGAAGTGGATGAAACAAGAGCCTACAAAATGGCAGCGATGCGAAGAACCGTATGGTCCGTCTGGCCTCCACGCTACCGAAGCTAGTTGGGGCGAGAAATATGACCCCTTGACATGAAAGATAACGTCCGAGTGTGGTCTTAGCTCATCGTGTCACACCTACAAAACTTGGTGGACATCATCGATATTTTTTCATCAATCAATCGTCATCATACATGAGAAACAACATTGATAAAGCCGCTACTGGCACTGTCCATCGGGGGTGCTGGAGCTGATATATATTCCATGTAGCTTGGGGTTTCCACTCTTCCTGATACAAGCTCTCAAGTAAAGGTAATCGTGGCTTACTGAAGTGAAGGACGCAGTCTCCGCTGCCTCTGATGGGAAGCACCAGGATCTGTCCGTCCATCTCGTACTCAGCGTTCATCCGGAGATGCGGCGTGGTTATGTCGAAGGTGATTGTCATGTTGCCTCCGTCGATGTAATCCAATCTGCAATAGACAGGAAATTGTTGACAGCAATGGCTGACTTATAATGAAGAGTTTATAGCGGCTCAAATTTTAGTTCAACTTTTCTAAATTTGCCGATTGATCATGGTTATTTGACGAATTGACGAACGGTTTGGCATGTTGGAAACACTGGTTCTCGTGAGATCACCGAAGTGAAGCAACATCGTGCTGAGTTAGGTGTTTGATGGGTGACCATCATGCACATGGTCAGTTCTGTTCGGGAGAGAGGTTGGAGGGTTTGAAGTTAGTGCAACAACTTTACCCGCCTTGCTTATCAACCTCTCGACAGCACGGATAAGCGGAGGAATCCTGTTGATTCGAGTTGTACCGATCCAGTTGAATCCAAATAATCCAGCTGACTGACACATGACAGCAATTCGACGGCTACCTCAGCTGCAATTGTTATTTTTGAAATAAAGTTGCAAGGACTAAGGGATCAGCTGTGAATCGCAACGTTCTGTTTTAATCCTTAATCACTAATCCTTAATCCTTACAACCAATTGTGAATCGGGTGTACATCAATTTTCCTCCCTCCCCCCCAGAATAGACAGCAATGCGCAAAGCGGGGCATACGTCTTTTAGAAATTTGTTGAAAAATACTACTGAATTCGTTGCTTACTTGGTAGATATGATCTTGTACTTGCTGAGTCCGTGAATCGTGAGGTTCTTCAGAGTCTGCGCGAACCGGAAGTTGCCCTGACCTTCGCTAAGAGTCATCATGGGGATGAACATGGGCTCCAAGGAAGGAAGTCTCAGCTCCGGAATACCTGGCGTTAGAATAATCAGAGTTAATATCACATGGCAAGAACATAATATGAGAACTTGCTTGTCGTTAATATTCGTGAAGGTTCTAGAGAAAATAAAAAATTGAACTTAAATAAATGTCGTTTATTTAAAGATTTTTCTATAATTTCGTTTCGAATGAAAGAATTATTCAGGATTATATCTTAGGAGAGAGTAATTGACCAATGTTAGTAAGGCTTTTCGGTTTGTTTTGTTTGGAAATCCTTAAGCTTGATTTCCATCACGTTCACTGTTAGAAAAACCTCGTTAGTGTGGTTTCTTTGCACGCTAAATGGCCGATATGCTAATGCCAACGTTCAAAGCCACTGATGGTTTAGATATATTTCCATTGATTTCAGATCATATTTTATTTTGATCCATATTCTCCAATCTTTATGGGCTGTTTTCTGTAGAGGGAAATCCGTAATTTGACCACTGGAGTATTTGAGTCAGTGTATGGAGAGAGTTTGGCTCTGCTCTGATATAACGCTTTCGAGGTCCTAAAAAGTACCTTGTCGAGTGTCGACGTTTCGTCCACGTTGGCCTGGACATCTTCAGGACTGTCAGTAATTAAATAAATAAATTCCATATATGTTTACTTGTATGGAGAGGGCTCATTTCATGAAAGAGACAGCGCAATTGTTTCAAACAACTGTTCATTATAACAAATTGGTTGTTTTCAAAAGAAATTTGTGTCTTGAAATTTATTTTCAAGTGATTGCAATTTAATTCCCACATGCGACGGCTTCACGAAAATTTCGACTGTCAATGTCACAGAAACCAAATTTGGGATTGTTTTAGAGTGTCCAGACAAGTGGCTTTCCTCCATATAAAGTTAATCCCCATATGGTGACAACCAATCGGAGGCCCAGGATTTCCTAACTGAACGATAAATATTTCACTGCTCATTATAAAATCGGCCCTTTTTTTGGGATGCAATCTTTATTAAATTTCTTTCAATTTGCCACAAATCTTTCAAAACTATTCATAAGAAAAGCTTTTGGCTCCCCAAGCAGGCGACAATAAAAAAGGTCAAAAAGTTGTAGGAAAGCTCACTGTCACCGTGGTCCATTGACACAGAGGAAAGGTAAACAACGACGCCTGATATTTCAATGCGTGCATTTCTCTCACAGTGCGTCGAGCTCCCCGCGCGTTCTTACTTTCCAGGGGTCCCCGTGCTTCTCAAGGTCACGAGGATTTTTTTATTGCTTTTCATTACTTTTCACAAAGAATCTTGGTTTGTTGTATATCTTCAGGCGAGACAGCCACCAGTATCCGGGTTTGTATACTATGTCATTTGTATTCAATATTGAAATTGAGTCAGCATAGAAATTAGTTATTGAATTATTACTCTATTCTTTTACTTGGACTGACTTAAATGGTATGCAAATTTTGGTGTGTGTGACCATCTCTGGTAGGCTTCATTTTAGATGAATATCTATTTTGTTGAACTCAGAAAAATCAAGCCACATTTCGGCATTTCTCACGAAAATGACTAAGAAATCAAGAAAACACAGTATCAGCATTTTGATGAGCTATAGCGGTCGTCAAGGATTGAAGCTGTTTGAAATTGAGTTTGAAATTTTGTGTTTTATGCACCGGATGTCTTGGCTGTAAATTCACTCACCTTTAATTAGATGTGTCCTTAATGCGTTGACATTTTCGACGATACACTCGTTTAAATCGGGATTCTTTCTGCCACAGATCTTGAAATATGAGCTTGCTGCAAAAGAAAATCCAACTGTTACTTGATTGTATAATAAACATCACAACAATAAGTTCTTAACCTTGATTTGAGAAAAGGTTAAAAGGTTTCAAAACGTTTGTGTTAAACCAACTAACTGTCTTTCAAAAGTGGAACTCTCGTTGATAATAACTTATATCTTTCTTTTCTGCATTCCAGTAAAGTTTGACCGAAACGTGTTGTTTCTTCTTACCAGGCTTGGCTTTCGCTGATTGGCACTCGGATGTAAAACACAGCAGCACGACAACACCACCAAGTGTTAGTTGCCAAAACGTTGCCATTTTCATATTCTGCACAGAAAAAAGTAAATGCGTTTTATTTTGATTGTAATGTGACTTATTTTATCACCTTTTATGGCATCAATTATTTCTGGAAAACCCGACCATAAAATTTGACTCCAATTTTCCTTCCAGATTTCTGCCAATTATTTCCATGAATAACATGTCTGTGCTGTGTGATTAAAGGCAATCCAATGCCAAGTAAATTACACATGAAGTAATTATACTCGAGTTTCAGGTTTTTTTCTTGAATAAATTATTAAATCTTGTTCAGTTTTTAGTTAGCATTACATTTTATTCTCAATACAAACCAATATAATAAAATCTTAACCAATAATCTTTCCATCATATCTATTTATAAACAAATCAATGACATTGGATTATTTATTTTGCCAAATCAAAATGAAATAACCAGACGCTGTCAGTTGTAAAGTGACTGGAAAATCAATCTAAGAATAGAAATGCAAGTGTTCGGTTGTGCTCTGTTATAACGTATTGGACATCGTGGACATCTTCAGGACTGTGGATGGCGTGGACATCTTCAGGACTGTGGATGTCGTGGACATCTTCAGGACTGTGGATGGTGTGGACATCTTCAGGACTGTGGATGTCGTGGATATCTTCAGGACTGTGGATGGCGTGGACATCTTCAGGACTGTGGATGGCGTGGACATCTTCAGGACTGTGGATGGCGTGGACATCTTCAGGACTGTGGATGGCGTGGACATCTTCAGGACTGGATGGCGTGGACATCTTCAGGACTGTGGATGGTGTGGACATCTTCAGGACTGTGGATGTCGTGGACATCTTCAGGACTGTGGATGGCGTGGACATCTTCAGGACTGTGATTATGAGCAGCCGCTGGATGCTGCTTTATAATATGCAGCATACGTCGACACTCGACAAGGTCCATCTTAGGACGGCCACAACGTTAAACAGAGCAAAACCGAACACTTGCATTTCTACAAACCACGGCTCTGAACCACTCCTCATTTCAATCTAAAAATGTTTCCGTTCGACCTTCTTTTGAAGTTTCTTTCGTTACATATCAATAAATTAGTGATCTTACGATTAACCTATTTTAATTGTGAGTCGCCATTTACTTTGGATCATGAATCCTGAAGAATTTTGACACTTTATAGCTTAAAATTGCACTATTTTAACAGAAATATTGCAAAAGACATTGGAATTTTCAGTTGAAATTCTTAGCCTAACTAAGACTGAAAGCTTGATAACAAATGAACTTGACAAACACTGTCGTGTGTATTAAATAAGTAATTCATTTTCAAGCTATTTGTTTTATTAATGAAACCCCCAGTGATGAAGACTTAAAACCGTTTTTAAACAAATTCAGATGGAAAGAACACCTCTGCTAATCAATCAACTCACCTGTTCGTTCAGTCTCAGAGTTACAATTGCAATCGGCGCCGATTTCAAGTTCACCTGATACCACAACGTTCTCTCTTCGAATGAAGCTGCGTTGCACCCAGAGCAATTTCCCAGCCTCCATCTCCGCTCAGCAATCCCCTAGCCAGGCTTCGGAAAAACTCGTTTGTTGCAATCGCTAAAATTTTAATCACCGATACCCAAGGCAAACGGGTTATTTCTTAGTCTACTGACATCATGCGTGTTTTAATTTTTACAAAGTCACAATAAAACTTATTGTTTAAGATGCAAGATGTGGGAAAATAAATAGGTAAAGGTTGATATGCAAAGATATCATGCTGTTAAGTATCTGTTGTCGGTTAGAAATAGTTTTGTATGATAACTCTACTCTCTAGTATTCATGATTATGCCATAGCCTTGTGAACTTCATCGTGGACGTTATAAGCGCACGTAATTCGCATAATTACAGGTATATTTCTGATATACACTTTGACGTATAATATGCACTCACCACAAAGCTTGATAGCTCAAATGTAAATTAGGAAACAAATTTGGAGAAAGGAAAGGGGACAACATGCACGCAAAAATTAATTTGACTGACTTGCAATAATTTTTTTAGAGTAAAAAATGCACTAATGATTTTAATCGACTGCTTCAGAAGAAGGATACGTCCTCGTGTACATTAAAAAGAGAAATAAGCCAAGTGCCAGCTTAGTGCCTATGAGGCCCAATGCCGATTAACGTGTAGGTAGACATATTTAACAGCTAGTTCTTCAGTAATTTAAATCCGTTTTCTTTTCTTATTTTATTTCAGTGAGTAGGTAAACCTATGATGTGATTTGCTTGACGTATTTTTGATTTTACCTTGAGCTGCTATGAACTAAACGAATTTTCACTGGCCAGTTTCGAGCATTTGCGAACTAATTTCCCTAGTTTATAATCGGCAAAGAGATTTTGAGTGAATTTAATATTGCTCTCGATGCAATACAAGAAAATCTTTCTTCTATATCCTATTTTTCTTTTTGATTCACAAATTTAGACGACTTAAATGTCTATTTTTTGTTCTTGTAACAAAAAGCCACCATTTATCTGACAGTATTGTTGTACGCACTTCTCTAAGACACACCCAACCTGTAGGCAAAACTATTTCTCGTCCGTAGAAAGAATTTAAAAATACTCCACTATAGATACGAAATATCATGAAGAAAATCATATCTTCTCAAGGAACCGCAGTTGTATTAAATACAGCGAGATTTCATAAACTACTCGCATTATCTTTATGGTATACCACTACTAACTTTCATGCACATTGACATCTCTGCAGAACAATTAGCAGCTGGCTAACGTTTCTATAAGATAACACCCTCGCGGTTAGTCGAGATCGGTGAACATCTGGTCCAGGGACACTTTGCCCAGTAGTCGGGTGAGCAGCGACTTGTAGATGTCCCCGAAGAGGTCCTCGAGTCCTGGCTGGAGCTCTTTGAACGCCTCCTTGCCGTTCTCGTTCAGGAACCGGTTCATGGTATCGCCTGGAAGGAACGATCTCGAAATTACAACGCCCCTAGTCTCGAGAAAAACTATCTATCTATTTAACTTTTCAACCAAGTTTGAGTTTGGGACGTAGCATTCAGCTTAGCATAGGTAAGACAACTAACGCGATAAGATTAGGAAAGGACATGAGCCCTAAGGAAGTAATATCCCTAGTCGTCGCTAAGCTTGCTAAGTGACTTTGGTGTTGTGGATGGTTTCTCGGTTTTGCTCTGAGGGGAAGAATTTCCTAATACTTACAAGGACCTCTCTATTAGGTCTTGTATATGTATATAGGCACAAAATTTATCCGTGGCTCTGGAAACCTCCATCGAACTAGACTTTGGTGGATGTTAAGTGAAATATTAGTTAAAAGCTGATAGTGAAAAGCTTATAGAATTGCTTAAATCGTTTATTTTTTTCCAAAAAGGAGCTAAAATATAATAGTGAAGGCCTAGTTTTCTATTTTTGTCTGGTCAGTCGTTGGCGATATATTTTTCACATCTGCTTCCACCCTACGACTTTTCTCATTTCCACCAACACCTTCCATGCACTAATAAAATCCCACAACTGTTCCGAATTCATCATCCTTCGACTCAGCATTATACTCCCCACTAAATCATTGTCAATCAATTACCTCACTTATCAACATCATCGATATCTCAGTTAATTTCTTGTTAGCCAGTATTTCTTAATTGCACTTGTCAAGTAATGTCAGTGAGTTGGATTCTTACTGAGTTCCTTGTTGTTGAAGAGGTTGTCCAAGCGAATGCCGACTTTCTTGTTGTTGAACGAACACTTGAAGGTGGTGAGGTTCAAGTAGGTTTTGCCATCCCTCACCTCGCGCACCCCGTCGAACTCCAACTTGATCGTCACGTGTTCTGCAGGAGAGAAGCCACCGGATTTTAACACTACAAAATTGTGTGGGGCCATTTTGTGGCCTTCTCGATGACAAGATGGCGGTGGCTTGGGAATAGGTGCAAGTTTTACCAATCTCTAATCTAATCTGTGTTAAAGTGGGTCTCAAGTTTCATTTCATTGCAAAATTGTCTATTACCATCGCTTTCTTGTCTTTGTTTTTGTTACAATCCACTGAATTTTTGGCTTCAAAACTTATTTTATTTTAAGCATAGGGAAATTTTCCAAAAATATTTTTTTAGTTTAATGCTCCCTAATGTTTATTGTTCCGTATTTTAACTTTCACGGAAATTTAAGAATCGGTCAATCTTTCCTTCTAACTAGAACCATGCGAAAGAAAACAAACATACAAAATAAGCCCGTGCTTTTCCAACGATTTCAAACTTTGTAATCACCTAGCTGTCTGATCTTGAGAAACAGGGTCGAAGAAATCTTACTATTCTTATAGAAAGAAATAGTAGTAGATAGAAATAGTATTGTTGCGCTGGCGACAGAATCGTCGCGTCGAGGAAGATATGAAAGCACCACAGCCACCTAGTTGCAAAATTAAACAACGTTACTAACGTCATCTTATAAATATTTAGAGGGCTTTGTTTGCCACTGATGCTCAATCTCAAGTGTCAACTGTATCTTTGCAGGTGACAACTGCATTTGTTAAAATTAGAACCCGAGCGCATTGTCGCCCGATTTCTCCGAGAATTTCCTATAGTCCTATTTCCTAGTATTTCCTATAGTAATTTCCCATAGTCCAATTTCCTATGGACTATGTGGATGTGGACTATGTGGATGTGGACTAGATGCTACTATTGCTACTATTTCAACTATAGCAAGCTACTATGTTAGTAGCACCGCGTCCCAGCAGCTTCGTATGTCAACGAAGTACACACACAGACACCAAACGGTCTGTCATGATGGAAACACCGGTTCTCGTGAGATCACCGAAGTTAAGCAGAGTGTTTGGGTGACCATCATGCATCATGATCAGTTCTGTTCGGGAGAGAGGTCGGAGGGTTTGAAGTTAGTGCGACAACTTCACTCGCCTTGCTTGTCAACCTCTCGACAGAACGGATTAGCGGAGGAATCCTGTTGTTCAAGTTGTACCGTCCTTCGGAAGGGACGTACAGCCGGTGGTCCCCTCGGTGCTTTTCGACAGGAGTAGGCTACGTGCCGGCACCGGGTTTCCCCTCCTCCCTTCTAGCCGTAGGTTAGGTTCAGCAACACCCTTTCATTCACCAACGCCATTAGACCAGTGCCAGTAGTCAAAACAGTGCGTCGTTAAACACCAATAAAGAATGAATGAATCAACAAAGTACCAACCGAAGGTGAAGTTGACGAAGCCGCTGCCGGAGATAGGCAGCACTAGGATGCGTCCTGCCACCTGGTAGTCTCCCAGCACCGTGTAGACCGGCGTCTGCGCTTCCATCTCAAAGTGCAGCCTCTTCGGGTCCACCCTGCAACGGTCGGGGTTGAAACACGCAACAGACACAAATATAGGGCGCTTTCAGATTCTCTCTCTAAAGTGACGCTTTCACAGTAAGCTGGTGTAAGGTTTATATTATTTGTGCACTTTAAAACAGATGACATTGCCAAATACTTTATCATTGATTGCTGAACGCGCCAGCCGTCTTTCATCCAAGTTTTGATTGAAATCTCATTAATTTAACACTAAAATAAACAAAGCCACAAAAAAGACAGACTCACTGTCAAAGGACTGTCAAAAAAGACTGAAAGTGAAAAGCAAAAAATCGTTTAAATATGACTTTTACATTTCACCAATAATTTTTCAAAATATCAACGTCAAACTCCAGAACACTGTCTAAACGTTTTATCCAGTGGCGGCGCCAGAAATAAATCAGTAAGGGGGCAGAGCAGGGGCAAGCGAATAGGTGAAGGGGGCAGTAAATACCCCCCCCCCCCCCCCCATGGACCTGTGAGTGTTTTTATTTCTCATGCTGGTAATGAGGCAGTAAAATTGGAAGATAATTTTTCGCACGAAAAATTTTGCTGATGCAGCGTTCCACGTAAAAGCAGTTAGTTGCCCCTACAATAATCACTATATTTCTGAAAAACATTCAGTGGATAGATGAAAAAAATTCTAACTCGCAATGTGAAGTCTCGAGTCGATCGGACGTCAAGAGAAGAGTTCACAAGAGATCTGGAATTCGGGACTTTTCAGCGGGGGGGGCAAGCAGGGGGGGCAAGCCAATTTTTGGGGGTGCACTTGCCCCCCCATGCACCCCCGTAGCGCCGCCACTGGTTTTATCCTACATATCTTCATATCTTGTTAATCTACTTTACAATATAGTAACTTTCTTACTACAGCCATATACTAACACAGTTAGTTACAAATGTAAATCGGTGACTGCAAGTTTACCTGCCATCATAATGTGTTGCTAATCACACGACCGCTGAGCGAACAAGGTAATTCTTAAATTAATTATAGACTCCAAGCCAAAATCCCAGGCTCGAGCTCCGGTACGGGTACAATTTTGAAGTGGACTTTTACTTTTCTAATGAGAAATATCTGCCATGTTTATTCAAGGATTGACTGTAGATTGGTTCTGATCAAGTCTAAAGGCTGGTTCACAATCAACTTAGCAATAGACATAACTTAAAATTAGCAGTAACTTAAAAGTTAGACATGGTCAAACATTATGTTTAAGTCATGTCTAAGTTAAGTCCTTATGTTTGTTGTAGACAGTCTAATGGAGATCCACATGTCAAACTTTTAAGTTACTGCTTATTTAAAGTTATGTCTATTGCTAAGTTGATTGTGAACCAGCCTTAAGACGGCGAGTTTGTCGCATACTTGGCGTTGGTGTAGGTCGCCGCGGCCCATCCCAAGTGCTTGGCGTCGGTGATGTTGAAGCTGATGCCCACGACCCCGGCTCGACCTTCCTCCATCCGCATGAAGGGCACCGACAGCGGCTCCAGCGGCAGGATGCCGAACTCCTTGATACCTGCCGACAGATTGCACCACCAAACTCAATGATTGCGCGCTTGCAAGAAGTACAGAGAGCACGCCATCCAAATTGCCGCCTTTTTGGACGGACAAACTCCTAAAACCAAAATCCAAAGGGGAAATTTCAAAATGTCAATTTTGAAACTATGACGGCTGCTGTTTTTGACTGAAAGAACAGCTGGTAACTGAAAACTCAGTCCTGACACTAATAATAAACTAGGCTATGCGAACACTCATATAATCGTGTTGTGGATGAGCGTAACATTTACGCTCACCCTCAACGCGATTATATTGCGTGTCCGCATAGCCTAGAGGCTTTTATGATCAATTTAAAATGTCCAGTGATAATTTAGCAGCTCTCTCAATGACATTCGTTACCTGAAAATATCATGATGTAGTCGTCGTGAAATTATTTGAATATTTCAAAACGTAAAAATCGATTTAAAGAAAAAATATTCAATTGATTTGGTTAAAATTAAGACAATATCTCCTTCTTAAGACTTTTTATGCGCGCAGTAAATTTTGTGAACATAGGTTCAAGATAAAGTTGCTTTAGTGGCAAAAAACTGAAAAAACGCTAAAAAATCGCAAAAAAACGTCATTAAAGCGCAATTTTCAAGAAAAGTGCTTAACATACAACAATGAAATTTTTACACAAACATTAAATCGTAAGGGCCAACATATCCTGAAAGTTTCGTCAAATTATATTCAGGTGCTTGGCCTCCAGAGTGGAAAACATGTTTTGGAAAAACTGAAAAATTTCGTAAAAACTTAATAACATAAAATTTACTCGTCCGAATTGCTTCAAAAACGTGGCAGATCTAAGTTCAGAGAAAACGAAGGTTCACAGAAATTTTCATCAAAATCGGTTTTGGCGTTTGGCCTGTAGAGCGCGAACAAACACACAAAAAAACAAACACAAAAAAAAAAAAAAACAAAAACAAAAAAAACAAAAAAAAAAACATTGGAGATTTTTTTAGCAGTAAAGTGTAATTGAAGATTTCGCTTCACTCGCTACGCTCGTTACGCTCATCAATAAACCAAATCAAATCTAATCAAAAATTAACATTTCTCCACTGGAAAGGAATCGATAAAGGCAGTATTATACATATTTAATTGTGTTAATTGTTGATCACGCAATGAATGTTTCGAACACTAGCGCTCCCTGCCGACAAGTATGCTCTCCGAGTAAATGAATTGTGGTTGCCGATCGAACAGTGCTTAACGAGATCCTCCCACCATATAGCCACTTCATAGCCCCTCAGACAGAAAAGTGCATTTTCATTAGCGAAAATTAACCAGACAATGATAGGTGGGGGCTGGATGGATTGTGTATAGTCAAAAACACAGGACCCTTATGGAACAGAAAGCAATTTAGAGCAATTTTTTCAACTCCCAATTTGAGGAAAACTGACGGAAAAATGCAAGGGTATGTTTGCAAGAAATTCAGACATAGGTATTCTTGCTTTTTATAGACAATATGGAAATCCCAAGTTCAGAGTTGTTAATTGGGTGTAACTTACCCTTGACGAGCGAGGGGTACAAGATGTTGGTTTGCTTCAAGACGCATTCGTTGAGCTTTGGGTCCTTGGCGCTGCAGGCGGTGATGAAGTCCCCTGCATCATTAAAATCATTGAATCACTGCATAGTGAAAATCATTGAATCATTGCATAGTTAAATTCATTGAATCACTACATAGTTAAAATCATTGTAAGACTTCATCGTTAAAATCATTGAGTGACAACATCATTTAAACCATTGAATGACTGCATCATAAAAAATCATTAATGGTTTGCCCTAACCCAGATAAAACATCAGTTTAATTCTTCATGTGGTACAATAGTTGTTTGCTCGTTAAAAAAAATATATATACCTATTTATATTTTCGCTGTTCAATTTAGTCAAATGCGGTCTGGTTATGCTGAATTATTCAAGCAAAACCTTGACTGCAACGAATGTGAATTGCTTTCCTATTCCATCCTATTTTGAAGGCAACAGCACTTGCTCTACACAGTTTAGTTGTTCTACCGAGACCTTCTTCAGATGATTTCCACGAATATGTCTGCTCTAAAATGCTAATAATGCAGATGTACGAACTTTTAATAACTATACCTATCTGTACAAATAATAAAAATTCAATTTGAAGGTCCTTAAATTTGAAATGTATTCAATATGGCTCCGAATTAATTATTTCAACCCAGAGGAACATGCACTGATTTACATGTAATTTATAACAACAACAGAAATTAACGAATTATGAACGATGTTGTAGGTATAAGCAACCTCCCAATCCACGAAATCAAGTACCTACTCACCTAGTTTGGCAGAGGCATTGTGCAAGACACAAGCAAGCAACACAAGTCTTAAGAAAGACATTTTGATACTAAGACGCGCGGTTTTCGTAGAAGCAAAATAGGATTTTGTGAGCTGCACAGGCAAGATGACGTTCGCATAATGACAGAAACTCCAAATTGGTTCCGCCTAATATACAAACCTGGACGCTTATTTAGCATAATCTTGAATTCATACAACCTTGATGGAAATATTTAATATGCTGTAATTCAACTAAATTACGGGACGGCAAAATTAATTAAGGCTTATTGTATTATGTCCAAGGCATGTCTAATTGTTGTCGAACACCTTCGTGTCTAATTTGTTCTCTGTGTAGGTTACATATTATTCTGGTGGTGCTGCTTGCAATTAAGAGTACTTAACAACTGCGTTGCATGTGCAAGAAAAATACTTGCACTTGCAAGCGACGTTTGATCGCAGACTATAGATTATTATATACATAGATGCATACATCTATTCAAATTCTTATCATTGATTATAATTTTAAATGTTTTTTTTTGCCCATATTTCCGTTTCGGAATTCGAGGAAAAATTTTTAATTCCATCAGACGTAAACACGCGACTTCAAAGAATAAACAAAATCAAGTAGTCTTTATTAGTTTTTTTTTTGCTTCTCGCTTTGTGAACGAAGAAAATTCAAAAAGAAAAATTTTAGTTAACATTCGTGTTTTCTTTATTTTTAATTTTAAACTTTAATAACGTTAAATATTTCCTCTTCATAATAACAAGAACTTCGTGCCTTATTCATAACTATCTTCAAAATTTGTCATCAAGATAAGCAGTTAACCCAGAGTAAGTATACAAATAATCATTATAATTTATTTTTAATTGATGACACTGACCCTACCCGGCTTTGAAACACCTTGTGTAGGTGATTACGAGACGGAACCTTCTCTGTCAAGGTGACGTTCATCTCTGTGACGATGCTGTGAAGCACTCTGCACTTAGTCTTGCTTCTGTTTTGCTTTGAGGTCATCGAAAGACTAGACTGACATCGCTAAGGTCACCAATCTTATCCAACTTCTTCACACCAATCAAAATCATAACCCATATCATCGACGACAAATAATTGTAACTTCAAGGAATCCTCTGGGTGTAGGAAAAAACAAAATATTTATTTTTAAACTTTATTTATCACAACCATGCACTATAAGGGTTGGTTTTTTGATGTACAGATAAATATTTATCTTCCACTGAGAGGTTGTCACGTGGAGTTGAGTTTTTATCTGGACATTTTAAGCATGGACATTAGAAAACCTGCCCTTAGTGATTTAAAACGTCAGTGACATTTCTCATTAATGATTGAAATTCACATTCGTGGTTCTGTTTTGTTGAACATTATTTTTTGTAAAAAAAACATACAAAATTTCTGAATATCAAGGGCCCATCGTCTATTTGGTTCATTCTCTTATCAGGACAAGAAGGCGTCTGTTTTTATTTCCTAACGAACGATAAACAGCAGCTTTGCAATGTTACAATTACCACTGGTCTAGTAAGAAATTTCAATTGCTTGTTCATAGTTCATTAAAAAAATTATATCGCCATTTCATGACAAATTATAGGAAACTTTTTTCTCTGGACTGTAGACCTTTACCATTGACTGCAGAAGACATCTCCTTATTCTATTATTAGAAACGAAATACCCAATCAAAAGGGTGTTTTCAGTGCAAGGAACACATTTAGAACACATTTTCGTTTGGATATCTCTTTGCTAATAATTAATATCTACAGAGATGCAACGAGATCAGCAATTTGATTCGATTCCTATTCTAACAACTTATCCTATTCGATTACCTTTGACTCAACTCGTTAACAGCCCGTTAACTTGTGGTTGCAGCTTCCAGGACGTAGAGCAAATACAGTTAGCATCTTTGGGTGAGACTGAGATCGTCATTAGAATATAAACTGGCGCAGAATCAATGTTTATGTTCGGCATTTGAGTCATTTAAGTTAAATGATTTAAAATTTTACCAAACTCTGTTACAGAGACTGACTACTAAGACATGCAAATGTGAACGTGTAAAATTAATTAATTTCTATGCAAATTTTCGTAATTTATCCAAAAATATACCCAAGAAAATAATGAAAAACCCTTCACATGAACTTTTATCTAATTTACCATCTCAGACAAGCCACAATTTGGTCTAATATCGCTTGGCTTTACAACAAAAACCATGAAAAACGTGAAAAATTGACTCATTGCTACATTTCTATCTCATTCAGGCCAAAATTCGTCTCTTATCCAGAAACAAAACTTAAAAATCAAGAAAGCTTGTCCTCTACGTTGATTTAAATGTGTTTGACCCTCTCGCCGCGATGCAACGTTGCTTGCTCCACCCTTCGCCCTACGCCTTTTTCGGCGTCAAAGGCAAGACGTCGTCGTACGTCACTTGCGAGGCGAGCGACGCCAGGATTTGAGTCATCACTTGGCCCAGAGCGTCGGCGATGGCAGGACCCACTTCTTTCACCAGGTCTCTCCAGTTTTCGTTCATGAACTGGTTCATGCTGTTGCCTGAAAACGCCGGGGCAGCACGCGGTTAGAGTATCGATGGGGCTGGTTGAAATTGCTAGTTCTGGTGATGGCTGATGATCTTTGTTGAGAGATAACTCTCAAATTGAAATCAAGGCCAATGTGTTTGGCTGCTGCTGTGCGATTTAGCGTTAGTTCGACTTCAACTCAATGCTGTGAAAATTTACACTAAAAATATTAATTTTCAGACCGGGCATATCTTGCAGTAGAATGAAATTTGACATCAAAATCCCGCAATATTTCTCCATCTTTATCTAAAAAATGTCTCTGAAATATTGGGGAAACCAAGCGATTTGGTAAAATAATTTAATCTTTTTGCTACGGGACAGCAATAATTCTTGTCTCAAGGGTCCCGATTTTGTGTTTATATATATATAGTCTTAAACGTTGTCGCGATAAGATTTCCTCTCGGATGCTCACACATAACATTAGCATACCATTAATTGAAGGTAAAACATGTGATGTGCAAAGCTTACAAACAATTGTGTAAGAAATTTTGATCTTTACTCCGTCCTTGTCAATAATGCGCTATGTGACAATGTTGATCAATATTTTGCAAGGATAAAAATTCTGCTTTTGTCGTTTGATAGAGCTGTTGACCCCGTTGACTCTGGTAGGCTGCTTCCGAGATTGATTTCAATCTTCCGATAAATGACCCACGTTGAAAATAAGCCTAAAGAACCCAGTTCTTCCTCGATACAGGCTCTAGCATATGTTATTTTCTTCCAGTTGTTGAAAACCCGAAAACTTATTGTACAAAATAAATCACTCTTGTCACTTTCTTATTCCTAATCTTAGACCCAGTTTGTAAGTGGCCTGTTAATTATTAAAACGGCCTGTTCACACAATACCTGAATCTAATGGGAAGTGGCCATGGAAATAATACATTAACGAATCGTTAAGATTTTGACGGGCCACTGAATAAACAGGCACGTTATAGTTTTTCTGGAAAACAATTCACCGCGGTATGACACCAATAACAATTGACTTACATTAATTTAATTTTTTGAGAAAGAGCTGAGTTTTGCGCACCCTGACTGCGTTATTGGCAAGCTGTGAACTGTGTCCCAGCGGACAAAAGAATGCTCTCCCTGAACTGTAAGATGGCTTCCAACATCCAACGATTCGGAACCAAAGAGATGCGTAATCTTCGAGATGCTTACCCAAAAGCTTGTCGCCGTTGAAGAGATTGTCGAGTCGAATGATCGCCTTCTTCGTGTCGAACTTGAGTTTGTGTTCGCGCAGGGAAATGTATTCCTTGCCGTCCTTCTCGCTCTTCTTCACGTCGAAGTCCACGTGGTAGCTGCTCGTCGTGTCGACTGCACGCAGATAACATTACTCTCAACACTCGGTTAAAGTTAACACTGTGTTAGCCAGGACTTGGAGGAACCGGACCAAACTTAAAATCTTTGTTTTATATATACTAAAAAAATATCCATTTAAAATGCGTACCGTGATATTTATTATCTAATAATAAATATGTACATGCATCCAGTGGCGGTGCAACAGGGGTGCATGGGGGGACACTGGCCCCACTCTTGGCAAAAAATGGGGTTTCCCCGACCTTACTTGCCCCACCCCGCCGCTGTGTGCATGCAAAAAGTAACTACCAGTTTGGAAAAAAAAATAATTAGCTCTGCTAAATAAAAAAGGTAGATGGGAAAATCACAACCCGAAATGCTCTACCTAGCTTTAGCGAGTGGGTATCATGACGTCATTTTGATAGAAATTTTATGGAATGGAATAGGTGTTATGGCGATTGTCTAAAACAATGCTGGTAATACTGGTAAAATGTACCATAAGTCAAAACGTATCAATCTCAGCAATGCAATTGCATTCAACTTTTTCAAATCACTGGTAGACAAAGACCGTCTCATAGAAAACCGATTAAAACTTAAGCTATTACATGAAATTGATCATTTTTAATCGAGCCCGCATGCCTGGAATCAGTCCCAACCCCACCTTCAGACGTGACTTACTGAGCGTGATGTTGCCTGGTCCATGTCCCGTGATGGGCAGGATGAGAAGCCGGCCGGACACGTTGTACGTGCTGAGAATCTCCAGCTTCGGAATCAGCAGCGAGAAGTCGATGCGCTGCTGCTTCAGGTCGAAGCTGGTTACATCGAGACACAGTGCAGATATTAGCGCTGTGATTCGCGATACTCTGGGTTGAATTTCCATTCCATCCATTTCATTGGCATGGCAGCCACCCTTTGGTCTGTTTAGTGAATCCGGGCTCAAGAGAGTCCAGAGACGGTATTTCCTTCCATAAGTCAGAAGAATTGGGTCCATTCAATGGAACATACTATTTTTTTCTTACAAATTAAAGAATTTCATTTTTTTTTGTCAAATTCACAAACTTTTTCCTACAACTCGGTAAATCTAGGGCTTTGAATATGGTTGTTATAATTGCGCTGTGGATGAGCGTTATACTGAAATTTTACATAACCATGGAAAAATAGCATTGAAGTAGTAGGTACCCATCATAAGATTTTTATAAGATAATTTAAATGGTGCACTTTTAGGAGGGAAAAGATGAAAAACGATCTACACGAAGATTAATACCACGACGGACAATGATGTCCGATGGTTTTTGTATATTTTGGTTTCCTAAGCCGTTGAAAATATTATCCGCTGCAATTAAATTATCATTATATCAATTTGAAGGCCGAATTTTAGAGCTAGGTATGTAAGGCCGCACAAAAACTCAAATAATTACCACACAAAAATTGCGCACAAAAACAGTAGTTACGCAAAAAAATGACCACAACAACCAACTTTGCCACGCGATGTGCTGCAACAAGGCAGAAAGGCGAGATTGTCGTCTAGGTCTCCTAAAACACGTCTGGCGTCTGCTTCTCTTGTTACAGTAAATTCAAGGAAAGAGTTTATAAAGAGAATGATCTTAAAAGCGCAACTTTCATAAGCTAACCATCTGTATATAGTCTATAGTGGTCAGTAAGTAATCATTTAACCGGACTGTGTTGTTCTGTACCTGCCATTGCCTGGCCTCGGTCACGTCCAAGAATCTCTCGTCTTATAGAGAAGGACCTTTTCTAAAAATTTCTACGATCCGCCATATATTTTTGCTTAGCTTTTGGTGCCAATATGTATCTCTAAGCCACAGTTGAGCATCAAAATACTTGAACTCGCATTGAAACTTGATCATTATCGCATAGCAAGAGCTGCATCCGTCCACATCCTGTATAGAGACAAGCTCTCGGCAAGTGGAAATTAATTGTTTCCTTCCAGCGGTTTCCATTGCTATAAAATACGTCTATATAAGCTGGAACATATCAACATTTCTCTCTACCAGGTACCTGTTAGAGAGCACCAGCTGTGGGCAGCACCTTTACGTCCTTATACAGAGTTAATATACTTTGACAAAGTGCCCTCCCCACCAAATAGAGATTATTTGGTGGAATGCGCGTGCGCTGTGAAGCGAATATCGCTTTTCGATACAGCCATCCTGGTGCCATATTAGCATCAGAGAACACATCTCTAGACCCTTGCCCTCGTGACCTACGACCACTCACTTGATGGTCTTCAAGATGGAATCCTTGAGTCCCACCAGCGTCAAGTTGCGCATGTTGATGTCCAAGCCCAGGTTGGTCGCCTGCCTGTCCAGACTGATCTCCACGATGTGCATGGGATCCAGCACGGGCAATCGGTACTTGCGATCACCTTGAACCAAGCAGTAGCATTGACTTTCAGGCTCGCAATCGAATTTGTGGCTGTATACTCTGTGTGAATCACATTTTAGCTGTGAATACAAGCAAAGGATTTAAAGAGAACTTACTCGTGCAAACACGTGCAAGCACGATTTCAGTATAGTGTAGCCTTTTTGTCAATTTTTAGCTATCATAGCAGCCACGATTTCGCCCGAATTGTTTCGACTCTAGTTTTGACACATTCTTCTTTTCTCTTTCGTGTGACAGCCGGTAACTAATTATATAATTAGAGACTGATTTAATTGATTGATTGATTTGATTGGTTAAATTAAAATTAGAGAGAAATTTGCAGTGTCAAGCAAATCAGTGACAAAGCGTTTATGCGATGAATGTGGGCCAACGAACCTAAATCAGATATTCCAGAAATTTTCAGAAACTACTTGGATAAGCATTAAGAGCCAGCTAAAGGCAGCTTAAAAGCCTAAAATGCAGAGGTCCACGCCATTACTTTTCCTGCCCCTAAATTTGATCCCAATATTTTTGAAAAAAAATCAGTGTGTAGAGGAAGAGTACTCCGACCCGCCTTGTAAACTTAAATTGAGATCGGATGGAAAATAAAACAACCAGAGAAGAAAGAAAAGTGGTGTTTTCGCTTAAAAAAACCCCACAAAAAGTCCCAAATTCAAGATTTATTTGTGAACAAAGTAAACGTCCGATCGACACGAGCCTTTACATCGCGGGTCAGAAATTTTTTCAACTATCCACTGATTTTTTTTCATAAATGTAGGGAACATTTTAGGGGCAGAGAAAAGTAACCACGTGGACCTCTGCACTACCAAAATTTTCCGTGTGAGAAAGCTAATCTTTCACGGATTAGACCTGGTGAAAAATAACTTCCAGTTTTACTGCCTCATTATCAGCATGAGCGATACAAACACTCTTGGAGATTATGCTTGCACAACCCGACACATGGTTATATAAAAATCAGTAAAAAGGTAAATCATAAAATTCCGTGTTTCATATGGTTTTTTCGATATGACTGGATTCGTCTCTGTTTGCAGATCTAAAGCAATGTTGAAATGAAAAAATCGGATGAAAATTATCGATTTTTTCGGTAATATTCATTCGTTTTTACGTGAGTAAGATTAGAGCGGCTTAAAACATGACGCACATACAAATTCTTTTCCTTGATTGAAATGCGCCACAGAATCATCAATAAGTGCACTAGAACTTTGATTCAAAGTATCATACAATCTGCTGACAAAGATGAACCCAACCGTGTCATTAAAATCACGAAAATCGAGAAAAAGCACACTTTTTTCATTTTGATGATTAATCTTGGTTATGCAAGAGTCGCAGATTTGTGCCAGCGTTTTTAATCCGTAGCTTCTTATGATTACTGCCACAGATTATTTTGATTTCCATTATCGTATCGGGTTACAACCTATGTAGACTCTTAAGTGCTAGAAACCCTGTGTACTGTGATTAGAATCAATGAGATGGGACCAATTCATCGAATGCGTTTGATCTTGAGAATTCACAAATTAATGTTGAGTAATCTTGACTCGTTGAAAATTTGCACTGTGCAGCAAATCCTGGTTCATAATGTCATAACGTGAATGGATATCGACAATCGATGGTTGTGAATTTCGACAGAAAACGAGACTTGCTGTCGTCACAACTTTGAAAGTTGACATTGAGTTGTCGTGCTTCTTTGGCAGTAAACAGCGGAAATAGCACAGAGTGCTGTGCGATTCGCTCATTCGTGAATGTCTAAGCTTTCAGTCTCGATCCTATGGTAATGTGGAAGCAAATATTCACAGATTTAACATGTAGACTGTCCCCTTTGTATTCACAGAAGCGACGATGAGTATAAAATATCGGTTATACCTATATCAACTCATAAATAAATTAAAGAAATATCAATTGATCAAACATAACAATTTCTTTGTGTATCTTAATGTTTGTGTTTTACCTTTGATAAGTCCAGGAATCGCTTCCTGTCCGTTTATCAGCGCGCATTCGTTGAATTTCGCGTCGTCCCGGTAGCAAGCAGTCAGCCAACGTGCTAAACGAACACAATTTCATGTTACATCAAACCCAGTCATTAAACCACACATTTTGCGATGAAATCTCAGTTGCATTATTGATCAAAAAAAAATTTGCTTGTCATCCAATCATTGCAAGAATGCATTAAACTCGGATTAAATATGACCTATATAATTACAATATTTGAAATGATTTGTGCGGTTCCTTTTGGTGGTGCAATCATTGACAACAATAGTGCAGGTGAATTACTTTTGAATGCACTGTCTTTAATTGCGAAACAACTTTGTAGTTATTGAGCCACTGTCCAACACTGACTGATATTAAAATGCTCGCGTCAACAAAACTTTGCATTAAAATCCCCATAAATTTTCTACACAGCATTATACTGATTTAAAAATGATTCAAATTTTACAAACATTAATTTCTAAGTTTCTATTGAAAACTAACCATTGGTCCACATTCAATACAAACCATCCCCGCTGTGAGCAATCCTTTGGTACTATAAGTAGATGACAACCACTACTGATACAAGAGAAGATGATGCTAGACTTTTCAGCTTCATTAAAGTATGCCATCACCTCCAAAATGGCATCAACTAAGGCGTCGGAACAACCCCTATCTCAACCAAAACATCCCCAGGTAAACCTTTAGTCCACTCACGCAGTTTAGAGCCGGGGATCCTGGCTCCATGGCCGGCAGCAGCCAGCAACGCTAGCAACGACACACTCAAGAACAACATCACTGCAGAGAGGGAGAGCAGACGGAACGCAGCCACCACGAGATGGAATCGAACCCGACAAGCACGCAGACGGCTGACGTTCACTCTGCTTTATACCGGACAAGATGTTGGTCGGCCTTGGATGGACATGGGTCCGAAGACAATAGCTGCTGAGGTGGTGGCTGGATGGAGGTGGTCGAGACGATGGGAGACGAGGCGTGGGAGGATCGAGATGTGTGCTTGAGGAAGCGGTTGGATGGGCGATGCGAATGGTTGCAGTTTGGAAGATAATTAGTTGGAAACGCTGCTGTAGCTCATTTGTTGTGTTTCGCTGTCATGGAATCGAATGAAACTAAAAAAATATTGATTGAAAAATAGTTATTCTTTTAGTGTGATTCGAACTCAAATGCAAATTCTGGTTGCATGTTTGGAATGGATATTTCGCTTCTAATATCAATTCACTATTTAATTTTTTATATACCTAATTTGTGTACGATATAATATTAATACAGTGCCTATAGTGCATTTGGCGATAGGTATTTAAGTAATTATCACTGTCGGGGTACTTCTAAATTTACAATTAAATAGAACAGCATTGTGTATCCAACAAGATCCTGGACATTCGATTTTTGCAGCGATCATAAGTCGAGATGAAAATAGATTATCATGCAAACAAGTTCATGAACTTTGATAAAGTACTTAGCAATTTTGCTATGAAAAGCAGTAAAATGCTTATAAATTTTCACGCAATTTCAAAACGAGCTTTTTTTTAACATTTTTTATTTATTATTTCGCTAGTATTTCCATCAGTGATTGTCAAGGAACCAACAAAAATACAACATTGAAAAGCATCGCCATTACAGAGTGTAAACAGTCTTTGTCAAAGCATTGTGCAGCTCAGCCCCAGCTCTGGATCACTTCTTCGGCGACAAAGGCATGATGTCGTCGTAGGACACAATGTCAGTGATAACTTGAAAGATTTGAATCACCACGTCACTCAGCGCGTTCGCAATCCCCGGCCCGATGCTCCTCACCAGTTCCTTCCAGTTGTCGTTCAAGAACTGGTTCATCGTCGCCCCTGACAACCGACCAAGACATCCCCATAAGACATACTTCATCTCTCAACAATCTTAGAAAACGTTTTTATGCCACTTCTCATTAGTTCTCATCAAGCTGATTTTAGTTGGGTCAAAAATTCAAATATTTTCTCAGTTCTGGGTTGAAGAGAGATATGAACAACTAAAGAAATGTATTTCCAGTGACAAATAAAATCGACGGACCTCATCAGATTCATAATCCGAACAAGATGAGTCCATTTCCTATCAGATGCAACGAAACTGGATTTAAGATGGTAAAACCAGACTACTTCGCATTGCAGACCGGAAGAAATGATTAATAGGTGGAAGCATAAAAAGTCCGCGAATATTTTACCAGGATTTGCGTAATAAGCAAGCGGAACCAGTATGTTTATAAAATAGCCCCATCCGTTGTATTGCAGCGATCAACCCACCTAAGAGCTTGTCTCAACCCACCTAAGAGCTTGTCTCCGTTGAAGAGATTGTCGAGCTGGACATGGACGCGTGTTGTGTTGAATGTCAGACTGTAATCCCTGACTGTCATGTAGTTTTTTCCATCCTTGTCGTTCATCACCAGGTTGTAGGAGATGGCGTACACCACAAACACATTATCTGCAAAAATTGGTCAGAAAAAAGCAATCAAAATTGATGCGGGAGAAAACTTCTTTTGTATCCATCGTTACCATCTAATAACTGTTGCGTCTAATAAAATTACCATTTAATTCTGCGGCGACCAAGTTTATTCTAATCGCAAATACTCAGACTTGTTCGTGTTTAAATACGCATAACTTCATCAAATATGCTAATTTCGGACGAAGGATTCGACTTATATACGATCTGGGGCGCGGTTTACATGCATTTTTCCACACTCGACACAGCGCAGTGACATCAGCGTGGAGTTAGGCAAGGCCCAAAGTAATGCCAACAATCGTAGCAGCATAGCAACACTAGCAACAGCAGTGACACCGGTGTTTGCTGGCATTAGGCAAGGCACATAGTAATGCCAACAATCGTAGCAGCGTGGCAACACTAGCAACAGCAGTGAAAACCGGTGTTTGCTGGCATTAGGCAAGGCAAATAGTAATGCCAACAATCGTAGCATCGTAGCAACACTAGCAACAGCAGTGACACCGATGTTTGCTAGCATTAGGCAAGGCACATAGTAATGCCAACAATCGTAGCAGCGTAGCAACACTAGCAACAGCAGTGACACCGATGTTTGCTAGCATTAGGCAAGGCACATAGTAATGCCAACAATCGTAGCAGCGTAGCAACACTAGCATACAGCAGTGACACCGGTGTTTGCTGGCATTAGGCAAGGCACATAGTAATGCCAACAATCGTAGCAGCGTAGCAACACTAGCAACAGCAGTGACACCGGTGTTTGCTAGCATTAGGCAAGGCACATAGTAATGCCAACAATCGTAGCAGCGTAGCAACACTAGCAACAGTAGTGACACCGATGTTTGCTAGCATTAGGCAAGGCACATAGTAATGCCAACAATCGTAGCAGCGTAGCAACACTAGCAACAGCAGTGACACCGATGTTTGCTAGCATTAGGCAAGGCACATAGTAATGCCAACAATCGTAGCAGCGTAGCAACACTAGCAACAGCAGTGACACCGGTGTTTGCTGGCATTAGGCAAGGCACATGGTAATACCAACAATCGTATTAGCGTGGCAACACTAGCAACAGCAGTGACACCGGTGTTTGCTGGCATTAGGCAAGGCACATAGTAATGCCAACAATCGTAGCAGCGTAGCAACACTAGCAACAGCAGTGAAAACCGGTGTTTGCTGGCATTAGGCAAGGCAAATAGTAATGCCAACAATCGTAGCATCGTAGCAACACTAGCAACAGCAGTGACACCGGTGTTTGCTGGCATTAGGCAAGGCACATTGCAATGCCAACAATCGTGGCAGCGTGGCAACACTAGCAACAGCAGTGACACCGGTGTTTGCTGGCATTAGACAAGGCACATAGTAATGCCAACAATCGTAGCAGCGTAGCAACACTAGCAACAGCAGTGAAAACCGGTGTTTGCTGGCATTAGGCAAGGCAAATAGTAATGCCAACAATCGTAGCATCGTAGCAACACTAGCAACAGCAGTGACACCGGTGTTTGCTGGCATTAGGCAAGGCACATTGCAATGCCAACAATCGTGGCAGCGTGGCAACACTAGCAACAGCAGTGACACCGGTGTTTGCTGGCATTAGACAAGGCACATAGTAATGCCAACAATCGTAGCAGCGTAGCAACACTAGCAGCGACACCGGCAGGGCTTCTGAGACTCACCGAGCGAGATTTTGCCAGGTCCGTGGCCCGTGATGGGCAGGACCAGGATCTGTCCGGACACGTTGTACGTCGACAGGATCTCCAGCTTCGGAACCAGAAGGTTGGCCACGATGCGCTGATCCTGGAGGTCCGTGCTGCACACGAGGCAATCAATTTGACAAGTAACCTCTCAAAAACAATTTGTGAAATGATGATTTGAACAAATTGTTCTTGATGGCAATATTTGAAATGCGTTGTTCTTTCTGACATGACGCTTTTCTTAGCACGATAGTTTCCAGAAATATATTTTATAATATATTGAACTGGGATATTAAATGCTTCAACCTTCTACGACGTTATATGGTATTTAGAATTTATAGGTTTTTTTGATGAGGTTAATAATTATTTTTTGTTTCTTTTGTTTGGTTTTTGGTTTAATCTAGGATTTTAAGCAGATCCTTGATGGCAGGTAACTTAGCTTTGCGACACGTCTTGGCATTTAATAACTTTCTTCAATAGATTTTAAGAAAACTTATTATTGACTCGTCTGATTGATTTTCTGAATTAAATTTCTATCACAATTTCCATTCATTCGCTTTATAAATTAATCAAATGGAAAACTTATGCGGCGTTCCACAAAGCCTGGCGTTTCACAAAGCTTTAATTAACCAAACTTTCACCCAAATTTACTACCAAAATGCCACAAAAAAATTAAATTTTCAAGGGAAGTATTTCGAGTGATAACCAACTCTCTCCTCTGTGTATAACGCTAGCAAATACTCGCGATGACACTTGATCATCGTCTGTATTCCATGCAGCTTGTATCCCACCGCTGCCGCCAATGTGTGAATGTGTGATTGTTAATTCGACGACTCACTGTATCGTCTTGATGACGGTGTCCTTGAAACCCCGGATGGCGACGTCTCGCAAGACAATGTCCAGCCCCAGCTTGGTGACGTCACGCTGCAGACTGATCTCCACTATCTGCAGGGGGTCCAACACGGGCAGTCGAATTCGCCTCTCCCCTAGAAACAAAGAACTAAAATCTAATTTTTGTATGGATCGTGTATTTTCCGAATCGTTGCACATCAGTTTTCCCACGATATAGGTAATATTTTGCTTCGCTTTTCACTTTATACCTTAGTGAACTTTTCAGTCAACATTTTGGGAAATGCCCAGTGTTTTTGCTGAAATGATTATCTTTTTTGAGAAGAAAATTACAATGGGAGCAAAATTGAAAATTTCTATGTTTGGGCGTCCATTAAATTTTAATGAAAAACATTCCATTTATTTTTTGTAATATTTTCAGTAAATTCATAAGAATCACCTTTGACCAAGTGAGGAATCGCTTTCTGTCCGTTGACGATCGAACACTCGTCAAACTTCGGGTCGTCTCGGTAACAGACCGTCACCCATGGCGCTAGAACAGAAATCAACGCATTTATTGAAACTCGGTCCAAGTCTTCCTTCAACTCATGGCCGCAATCAGATGCATGTTTTAAAGATCCGATAGATCGGGCTTGCAATTCCTAAGATCTGATCTAAGTCAGAGCTTCGAAGATCTAACAGTTCACAAGAAACATAAGTCATCTAAGACACAAATCCCATGCAACAGATGCTTACGAACAAGTGACCCAGAAGTTCGTGCCCCGTTGCCCGTAGCAACGCAAAGAGCGAACAGAGTAAACACACAGAACGACATTTTCACGTCGGTGTTTCTTGCACGGATCTCTGTTCTCCAACGAGCTTCGTCGAATGAAAAGTATGGAACGAGTGCCGGGAAATGATTGCTTTAACCGCTTTTATCGATGGGAATTTTCTATTATTTATTTTTTAATTAGTACGTTGATAAATAGGCAATAAATATGCTTATGAGCTTCGTATCTATACAGTGTGTCGTTTTCGGATCATCTTCGTAGTTGCTTGAGAACTATCGGGCGATACGAATCAGTGGATTATGAACGAAGCCTTGATCATTTATAAGCGTATCCCTTGCTGATAATTATTTTGATGAGAATATGATGGCGCTTTGGTGTCGCATGGTTCAAGACATAGTTACCTCGGGTAAAAAATTACTGTCAATCTTACAGGCAAATGAGAATTAGGATCAAGTGACAATTTTCTTATTGCCAATATATTATTTGCTAATACTTTCCTATACTTCCTATTACTATATTCCTACTGCTTCCATGTTGAGATTGAAATAGTCTTAATGAAGTATGGATTTTTTTCTGTCATACATTTCTAAGAATTCATAGAAACAACATTTGTATTCGATTATCACCTTATTAAGCTTATATAAGATGATCATCAACATCAGTAGGTATTCAAATTTTCCCATGGTATTAATACGATCATTACCTATTCTAAATTCGGTGCCCCTGATAATCAATCTCGTCAAGCTTTTCTTCCCTTTGGCGTCTGGTTTTCAATCGGTTCATCGTTCTAAGAACCCAGTACATTTCATCCGAGGCATCTACTCATCAAAAAACACACAAATCAATCGCAATCCGCCGCGAGATTCCATTTGCATAAACTGAGTGTCATTCACTCACTATACCTATCTGTTTTACTTGCGCACAGCACCATTCAACATTGACAAGGTTTGAGGAAGGAAGAAATGGTTCGTGGTTGTGAGATAAACAAGGTGAACCAGCGGATCGTGTTTAGTAAGAGCTCGTGTCGTGACTCGTGAGGATTGGGTAAAAAGGGGCAAAGGCTAATAGAACTTTTCCAATAAAACTGTTTATCAATGGGGACCTCCATTCCACCAATGCTACGACATTTCGCAAAGCTTCCTTCGCTGCTTGTTTCCTTAAGGTATGGAAAAGGATTGAACTGGTTTGAAGGATTGATCGGGTTTGAACTCGACCAAAAAGAAAATATAAATATAAAAACCATGATTTGAATGTTTCTTGGCCCCGGGATTACGCAAAACATCGAAATCAACGAAATTGGCAAAAGCTAAAGTCTCTAAACAACAAGAACTCGGGGAAGTAACAGCTTAAACAATTAAGTACAAGTTTTCATGTTTTGTGACACGCATAATATAGTTCATGTCATGAGTCTTGATGTGATGAGATGGGTGATTGACATGACGCTATTTTGCTTCTTGGCTGTGCTTGTCAATGGACCTATTCAACTCAGAGAAAAATGACGTCAGATACCCACTGGACGTACTACCAGTTTGGAAAAAATATAAATTAGCTCTGCTAAATAACAAATGAATGTAGGGAAATCACAACCCGAATTGCTTTAACGAGTGGGTATCGTGACGTCATTTTGATAGAATTTTGATTGAATGGAATAAGTGTATTGTAGGCGAAATCGGGGTAGAGAAAAAGAAGCGAAGCCCTGCCCCAATTCAACATATGGAAACGGTGCGCATTGCGCCGTAGAGGTGCCGGGTTGAGCCTATTTGAAACATCACTGCTTCAAAAAGTGAGGAACGGGGAGCTTTCATTGCTTCGATGCTTTGTTTCTATACTGTGGAAGAAAAGTGAACCCTTCAATGAGTCTATTACCTATTTGCTTAGTTGTTACCTAAGTGTAGCGGTGTGATTATATTAAACATCCGCAGTGTTTGTTGTTTGTTACGCAACTTCAACTATATTGTGTGTGTATTTTGCAAATGCTTAGCTCGAAATTTGCATGCTCTGCATCTTTTGGAAATACCCGGTCAGCGTCAGCAGGTGTCGGAAGGCTTAATTACACAACATCAATATAATGCTTGATCATGAAAATTGCATTTTATATACACAGAGTGTTTTTTTTCCCCATTATTTAACATAAGCTCGTTACAGTGCTGTGGTTAATTGTGAATCTCACATCGGTCTGGTACGTCTGGCGATGTTCGCTTTTTTTTTCTTCTTAATTTATAACGCAAATCAAACCCATCTAATTAGCGCGTCTGAGACAGTGAACATGTTGTGGTTACTTTGTTCAGGAGTGTGTGTAATTTTCATTGCCAACTTGCTTGATCTGTGCAGGATTTCCGGTCGCGTAAGATCATGGACTTCACGCTGATCTTGGTCGTCTTGAGCTTCTGCGCGGCTTTGAGGTGAGACGCACATTCCATCTCATTAACACCTAATTAGTCGAGATGGTCTGGCGGGATTTTCTTTAAAACTATCAAAATATAATGCGTTAGTTTTTAACATTGAGTGACGCCAGTCGACCGAATACAACACAGCTTACATGTAACACTGTGGAAATATGCATATTCGTAATTATTTGCTTTCCCGTCGACTTTGAACTAGAGACTGTTAAGTCAAATCACCGTTCAGTCAATTATTGCTTAATTATTCAGAATGAACCGTGGCTTTCTATAGTTTTAATCAAAGACGAACATTGTACATGTATGCGAATTCACTCCATACTCAATTTTAATTGCATACCTACACGCTTTTCAAACCAATTGCTTCATTACAAGATAAAATAATAATTTTATTTCAATTAAGGCTTAGCCTTGCAACGAAGATGATCAGATAAAACTAATTAACTGTCATAGGAAGCTCTGCAAGTGTTAAAATTGAAAAGGTAACCAACAGAATAACCAGTTAAGAAGTCCACTTTTGGTCAAAAATCGAAATGAGTTAGCTTGAGTTTGGTCAATTTGCTTTAACATTTCAACCTGCTTTTGTGGGTAAGAGTAACCAGTTGTGGCCAAGCCAAGCAAATATTCGGATTTGAAGTCGCAAAGAATCCAAATTGGAGTTAACTTTTAGCAAATGTTTGCTTGAAAATGATCTTGTAAGTTATCAGCCAGCTATAAAAATAGTTTTAAACCTTCGATAGACTCATGTCTATAAGTATTATATTGATCTTTTCAGGAAAATGGTTATTTTTGCACAGTTCTGGCCATGATGTACCATAATTTGTATTTTGATTTGTATTACCTATACATACCATACCACATACCTAAAACTTTTTTGGCCATTTTTATAAATACACTGCTATAGCGTCACAAGCTTTGCAATTAGCTGTAAAAACTAATGTGGCCACAACTGGGTAGGTCACTAAAACTGGTCACTCCACCCTACATGACTTCCTTGCAGTTATTTTTCATTTACCGAACACTGAAGAAAATTAACTTGGCTGGCAATTACACATCACCACATCAATAGACCTAATCCACTCAGTGATAAATGACGTCAGATTCCCACTGGACGAACTACCGTTTACTAAAAATAATATTAATTAGCTCTGCTAAATAACACAGGAAGACAGGGAAATCACAACCCGAATTGCTCTACCTGGCTTTAACAAGTGGGTATCATGACGTCATTTCGATAGAATTTTGATTGAGTGAAATAGATGTATTATCAAAGCTGTCAATAAGTCACACAAAACTAAATGCATTCCCTCCAAACGCTACAGCATCGCCGAAGCGAACCTGATGCCCGACAAGGGTGGCCTGTTCGGCTTCCAACCCCTCACCCTGGACGAGCTGCTGCAGACGAAGCGTCACAGCGGCTCCCAGCATCCCTGCACGGCCGGGATCTTCCTTGCAAGCCAGGTGAAGGAGAAGGGTCAGCCGCCGAAGGGGAGACCCGTGTTGACGCACGAACAACCTGACGCCTCCGACTGCAATCCTCTCGGCTTCAAGAAGTGCATCAACCGGTGTCTTGACCAGGTGAGTTCTCGTTGACTCTCTCGGGCTCGGTTCCAGGCCTTACGTGGCCTTACTTGGCCTTACTTGGCCTTACTTGGCCTTACTTGGCCTTACGTGGCCTTACTTGGCCTTACTTGGCCCTGGAGAATATTAGGAAAATCTCTGCGGAATCAAACGGACCGGACAGTGAACCTGGCCACTAACTTCACTAACTTTTTCAATTTCTAACTCTGCGGAATTGGGAAAATTTCGGATTTTTTATTATGAAGGAATTATAGGAAACAAAATGCCAAAATCCATCCATTTCGGCAGAGTAAGAAACTGAACAAGTTGTTTACTATGTTAAGTAAGTGTTAGTGTAGTAAGTTAGTGAATATATAGTTATAATAACAGTAAAAAAGTTCAATTTATCACCTGCATTTTTTGCTGTATTAAATTGTCTTTTGCTTTTGCTACTGTCTTAATAAACAAAGTCCCCTCAATATGACATAAGAATAATTTGAGCGTTGTACTTCAATGTTTGTGCTGGGCTGCTTTCCTAAAATTGCGGCGATTCGCCAGTCCACCAATTGGTTCACCAGCATTGACGCTATTTTGACAGTGTTACCTACCTATAAATATTCTACAACAATGCGAGATGTTTGGTTCGAGTCACGGGGTTAAAATTGCAGTTGCATTTTCATGCTACAATCTTGTGGCAATTTTTTACGAGGTATAATTAAGTTCCAAATTCAATTACCTAAAATATCTTAATTTCCTACAACGACTCCCTGTAATTACTGGTGTATGTAAATAATCACTCGCTAGAAATTGCGCTGTTGTTTAAACGCTAGTGTTTTTAATGACCAACAATTAGCTCAGGTACGAAGCAGACTAAATAAACCAATGCCATGAGTCATATTATTTTCTCAGCCTCTCTGTACACCGAATCTAGTTTGCGATTGAGAGCTGCTTCCTTTATTACCAAACACTTGACCATCGTAGGTTCTATTTTCCAAGAAAATTTTAACATTTACAAGAAGTCGAAACTTTTAATGTCATTCGTACGTGTAACAAGTGGTTCCACCGGTAAAAAACGCCGGGTAAACTACACATTATAAGTACAAGTAGCATTACTTGCTGAGAATTGCGTGTCTCATGGCATGCATACCAAAGAAGAGTACCAAAACACGTCTTGAGCTGTCCTTCATTTCACACTTAGTAAGTTTCATCACGAGCAAACAACGAGCGTTCGCTTCAGTTTCGTTGGCAGCCACCTGAAATCATGAGCGTGGTCGACGGTCCTTTGTCTCTCGATTCCAGGAAATCTGGATCTTTCACGAAGACCACGAAGAATTCTGTCTTCTATAAGTTACCTTGGTATCTTATCATTCTTCTGACCTCTACCAGACCTAGACTGCAACAACCAGATTTAATTGACACCCACTAAAAAATATTCTAATTAGCTTCTAGTTATTACGACTAATATCTTAGCACGTTAGAAACAGCAGCATTTCGCTGCACGTGATAGAACTTTTTTATGACATTTAGCTCAAATAAAACACTTCAAATCAGAGTTTTTACAATTTTCTTTCTAGAACTTGGTCATTATCCCTGAAATAGGAACACCTTGTGGGCAGTGACTCTCTACAATCTTAAGACGGCTTGTGTTCACTTCAGCGTTGTGCTTGTGCTAATGCTGATCTGTGGACGAAACCGCATCAGATTTCTCCTGTTGCGCAGTTTGTCAAGGGTACCTCTATACGCTGTGCTTGTTCGCTTTCTTGTGTTGATGCTGATCAGTGGACAAACCCTTGACGGATCTCTCCTGTTGCGCAGTTTGTCAAGTACCTCCCGAAGAGCGCGGACATCCTGTGCGCGGCCGTCGAGGAGGATTGCTACCGCGAGCGCGCGTTCCTCTACATCAAGAACTGCGAGGACAAGTGGGTGGCGACCAACATGTCCGCCGGCCGCGAGTTCTGCTGCAAGAACAACGAGCCGATCAAGTGCAGCAAGATGGACGAGATGCGAGCCCGGTAGAACGAGTCGTGAACACCGATATCAGTTCCCTGGATAGTGTTTCGTGTTGAACCGAGGTCAAGTAAAGTGATGCCAGGCTCTAATAACGCACTTTTCATGCTGTAGTACCGAGAATTAAGAACTGAAAATATTCCTACTATTATTAAATCGTTTCCACACCAAATGTTTTATTCATTTAGCCTATTTGAGCCTATGAATTTGATGAAAATTGTAGATAGGAGAAGGTGGCCCAAAGTGGCTCAATACGGCATCAAATTCTCTCTGTACAAGGCGGTATCCAGGCTGATAGAGATCAGTGGAAACTGGGAAGACAAGATAAAGTGTCTCAATACCAGTGGCGGATCCAGGGGGGGGGGCGGTAGGGGCGATCGCCCCCCCCCCCCATGAATCCGGTAAACTCCTCATCCCTGAGTGCATTTCAAAATCATGTCCATGGTTTGGCTGAAATTTGTAAATTTGATTTTTAATGGAGAAAGAAATTTTATTATACTACATTACAATATAGTTTAGTAGAAAAAATTTCTTCAAAAAACGTAATAACCATTCAAGAATCGCCCCCACCATAAGTGGTGTCTGGATCCGCCCCTGCTCAATACGGCATCAAAGTCTCACTGTACTAAGCGCTATCCATGGCTTTAGAGATCAGTGGGAAGACATGATAAAGTGGCTCAATACGGCATCAAAGTCTCACTGTACGAAGCGCTATCCATGGCTATAGAGATCAGTGGGAAGACATGATAAAGTGGTTCAATATGGCATCAAAGTCTCACAGTACGAAGCGCTATCCATGGCTATAGAGATCAGTGGGAAGACATGATAAAGTGGTTCAATATGGCATCAAAGTCTCACTGTACTAAGCGCTATATCCATGGCTTTAGAGATCAGTGGGAAGACATGATAAAGTGGCTCAATACGGCATCAAAGTCTCACTGTACTAAGCGCTATCCATGGCTTTAGAGATCAGTGGGAAGACATGATAAAGTGTCTCAATACGGCATCAAATTCTCACTGTACGAAGCGCTATCCAGAGCCTTATGCGGGTGCGACGTCGCTGTGATGCTGATGACACGAATACCCGGTTTTGGCGATTTCTTTGCTCCTGTAGCTGTTTCATTTCAAATCATTTCAAACTGATGGGAATTGATAGCCACTCAGCTCGTGAGACAGAAAAGTAAAATATCCATCGGCCCGACAAGCCAAGCGACATATTATGTTGATTGTTCCATGGAAGTTTAGAATTATAGCTGGCATTTGGTTGGTCAATGAAGCCACATTCTATGGCAAGGCTTAATATGTCATCAAAATAATTGTTTTCTTAACTTTAATTTTTTTTTGTAAAAACCTTAGAAGACCTTGCAGGAGACCTGTGAAAGAATATTGTATTTCCAGGATTATTATTTGTAATATTTTGGTTATGTGTTCGTGAGAAATTCATAAATTATGGAATCAGGTTTCGTATTTGAGTACCATGATTACCTCTTATTATTTAAAAATTCTTATTAATGAAAAAACACTACCAAAACTTAATACTTTAATAATGAGAAAAATACAGTGCTTGTCGATGGTGCATCATATTTCTGTATATGAAAAGCTTATAAAATATGCCGATCCCAAGAGCAGATCCCATGGGATCTGATCTGATCCCATGGGATCATGGCATAGCCATAGTATAATATAATAAGAAGAAGCAAACAATATATCTACAACACTATAGCATCACTAAACTGTGGTCATGCCGTATTAATACTTGGACTTAGAATTAGAGAGTATAATTTCTCAAGCACGCAAAGTAGTCTGCCTTTTAATTAGACTCGCTCAATTTGAATTTGATCTTGAAGAAAGGTCGAGGTATTATATCACACCTAGAGAGAGGTTAATAAATAATGTCGGTATGGTAGTTAATTAGGACTGTTGCATATTTTATCTTGGCATAACTTATGGCTACATCATTTGCTCTGGCTTTCAGCCAAATGAGTGTTTCCAGCCCTAACAGATAATATTGTGAAGAAAAACATGAACTAATCGGGGTTGGTGTGTATGTGCGAATAGACTATTTTTTCACAACTCTCTCGGGGCGATAGAAGAACGGCAGCCATATTGGAAATAGTTGCTTTCGGTCACTAACCTAGCCTTTCTTGACTTCTGCAACTCAATTATTTGTTGTTTGTGTGGCTTATGCTTTATTTTAAAATATATTGAGCTCTAGGTTATCGGCAAAGGTATTAAGATCATAATGGCATCAACATCTGAGCAAGTTAATGAAATGGAAGTGGACGAATCTGCTCCACCTGCTGCTAAAAGTGTGATGGCCAGTTCGGGAACAGTAGGCAGCGTTTCAATATCCTTGCATCCCCTAGTTATCATGAATATCAGTGAGCATTGGACCAGAATTCGTGCACAAGAAGGAAAACCTCAACAAGGTATGTGCATTCAGTGCCATGATTACGTGAAAATGGATTTCTCTGGGCGACAAAACACTATGCTTATTCTTAAAATGTTCGGAGAAGACTAACTTTATTAACTTAACTTTAACTTAACTTTAACTTTCTTGTATAGAATTAAACGAGCTAGCATTAGTAAATTGACTCCACCATGGTATTTTTAATTTGTAGTTATCGGCGCTATGATCGGCAAGCAGAAGGGACGTAATATCGAGCTGATGAATTCTTTTGAGTTGTTGGTGAATATCGTAGAAGGAGACATTGTTATCGACCGGGAATATTACTCTACAAAAGAAGAACAGTGTAAGCTACCTTCATCTTGCTGCTTACTACTCTATGAGACACCAATTACTATCAACAAGTTTTTTGATAAAACCTCCATTGCATTTTATTCCCAGTTAAGCAAGTATTCAGCGACATGGATTTTCTCGGCTGGTACACAACGGGAGACCATCCTGATGACCGCGACATCAAAGTACAGAAGCAGATCTGTGAAATCTACGAGAGCCCAATACTGCTCAAGCTCAACACACAGTCACTGACAAGCGAGGTGGGAAATGGGAATATCAATACCTATATTTAAATATATATATATATATATAGGTTATATTCAATGATTCAATGCTCTTGTTATGCAATTAGCTAGTTAGTTAGTTAGTTTTATTTCCTTTTCACAATATGTTAAATACAGTAAATTTTATTTTACATGTAAAAAAACACACGCATTGACCCATAGGCTTCAATGCCTTAGTTCAATGCATACACCTATTCCGTAGAATCGTCAGTCTATCAAAATGACGTCATGATACCCACTTGCTAAGGTACCTAGAGTAATTCAGGTTGTGATTTCCCTATCTTCCTTTGTTATTTAGCAGAGCTAATTTATATTTTTTCCCATTAGGTAGTACGTCCAGTGGGTATCTGACATTATTTTTCTATGAGTGGAATAGGTCTATTGCGCTCGCTATGCAATAACTATTATTTTTTATATAGGTACCTACCTATGTAGTATGTACCTATCTATCCAACCTTAGGTTCATCAGTTCTCCTATTGATATTTGCTATAGTAAAATGAAAATTTAAATATGTAGGTACATTTTGTCAAACATTCATCAGTTGCACATTGGGCTAGGTACCTACATTTCTTCCGAACCCAGATCAAATGTAACTACCGGCTTGTAGTATAAACCGCAAGCTACGATACGTGCTCATTTCGCCTATCACCGGTGCAACTGTTCAGACGCTGCCGGTGAGCCTCTACGAATCGGTGATCGACCTGGTGAGCGGTGAGGCGACGATGCTGTTCATCGAGCTGACTTACACGCTGGCCACCGAGGAAGCTGAGAGGATCGGCGTCGACCACGTCGTCAGGATGTGCAGCAACGACTCCAGCGAGAGTTCGCTTGGTGAGTCGCCGTGTCAGCCTTTCTGACCTGCCAAAGACCCCGCTAAGAAAAGCTAACAGGGTCCCCATTCATTAACTTTTTCATTTTACAACTCTGCCAAGTTGGGTAAGTTTCGGCTTTTGTTTCCTATACCTACTTACTTTGCAAACAAAAGCCTAATTTTACATAATTCTACAAAACCAGAAACAGAAAAAGTTAGTGAATAGGGGTCACGGGTTTGATTTCTCTTCTCTGGTTGAAAATGTCAAAAAACAAATTATTGGCTTTGGAGATTAACCTAGGAAAGGAACTAGGAAGATAGCTTTTCTTAGTTAGTATATGACGTCATTTTATCGGCTTCAATAAACTGGAGCCCGTATACCTAAAAATAAAGATACCTCCGTGATTTTCACTGAACTCTGCTAATGAAGTGGCATTGATAAAAGACACAAGAATAACGAGTTGATAAAATTGCACAGTTATGCACTGTTTCAAACAATTAGAATGTTAAATTTGCTTTGAGTTGATAAAATTCAATGCTAACAATCAGAGCAACCACTAAACACTGTCCTCCATGCAGTGGCTTTGATAAAAGACACAGCAATCAAGCGTAGATAAAATGAGAGCTTGACCACGTTGTTCCCTTGCGCAGTCGCCGAACACCTGACCTCTCAGCACTCGGCCATCAAGATGCTGCACGCGCGGGTCAAGCTGGTGCTGTGCTACATACGCGCCGTCGAAGCCGGCCAGCTGCCGACCAACCACGACATCCTTCGCGAGGCGTACAGCCTCAGCCACCGCCTGCCCGTGCTGCAGAGCCCGCGCTTCCGTGCCGACTTCTACAACGTGAGTTGCCGGCAATGGCCAACGCTGTTTCGTTCGTCGGGCCGGGGTCCTTGTCTTTGGAAGGTCCTAGTATTGCTCGAAAGGGATTGATTGATTACTGGTGTTTAACGACGCACTGTTTTGACAACTGGCCCTGTGGCGCTGGTCTATCGGCATCGGTGAATGAAAGGGTGATGATGATTGATTGATTGCTGGTGTTTAATGACGCACTGTTTTGACAACTGGCCCTGTGGCGCTGGTCTATCGGCATCGGTGAATGAAAGGGTGATGATGATTGATTGATTGCTGGTGTTTAAGGACGCACTGTTTTGACAACTGGCCCTGTGGCACTGGTCTAATTGCGTCGGTGAATGAAAGGGTGATGATGAACCTAACCTATGGCTAGAAGGGAGGAGGGGAAACCTGGTGCCGGCACGTAGCCTACTCCTGTCGAAAAGCACCGAGGGGACCACCAGCCTTACGTCCCTTCCGAAGGACGGTGCAACTCGAACAACAGGATTCCTCCACTATAGTAACCGTAGGATTCCTCCACCTAGTAACTACAGCTACAACCTACACAGACAGTGTAACGAACGACACAATCAAATCATTTTTCCCACGTCCGCGGGGTTTTCCTATACGCGGCCGCGATGATGACCAACTTGACTCTGGTTAAGATAAAGGCAGTTGAGGGGCAGTTACTGAGTGTAGAGGGCGGGTGGGGGGATATGCAGCAGTCACTCCTGCTTGCTCCTGCTTGCTTCCTGGAAGGTGGAGAAGGCATATCTGCACAGTGTCCGCTACTCTTTTTTTCTATACAGACAGACTGTTAAAATTGTACCCGGATAATGCCGTAACCGTAACTGACCCGGTTAACCGGAGAACCGCCGGCATCCTTGATTTGCGTGTGTCTATAACAACTAAACGAAGCGGACCTAGTTGGCTGCTCTGCTGCAAGTGCAACCTACCGTTAACCCCGCTTATTCTCTCTGTGTCGACCAGCAATGCAACGACGTGGGCCTGATGACCTACCTGGGCACGATCACCAAGGGCTGCAACGACATCAACCAGTTCGTCAACAAGTTCAACATCCTGCACGACCGCCAGGGCATGGGCCGACGGATGCGCGGCATCTTCTTCTGAGCGCCGCCGCCGCCTCCTCTCCCTTGTACATCCATGCCTCTCCCCGCCGCCCGGCCCGCGGTGAGTGTTTATAACCGCGGAACTCGCAAACGTTTATTGGCTGCGTTGCACTACGTGGCTTCGTTGCGATACCTTAAATTCCTTGACGGTTTTGCAAAATGATCCACTGATACAGGAGGTTTTGGAACGGAATTGCCGAACAGGTGGATATCGTGAGACTGAAAGCGAAGTTTTAAGTTGTCGGCTTTATAATTGTGGCCGGTTGTGGTTAAAACTTAAGACGTTTTGAAGTGAGAATTCTGCTGGAGATGTAAAATGCAGATCAACTCGGTCAATCGTGCCGCTCTTTGTTGAGGTGTTTCATGTTTTCACTGACAAACGATGAAAATCGTTTGCGTTTGATCGATCTTGGGCGAGAAATTGAGATTAAGTTAACGGGATGCTTGTTCTCTGCTAGTGCCATCTATGAGAGACAGTCTAGAAACCTAAGTTAAGCGTCACTCGTTAGAGAAATCTGCTGAGCCATGTACAAAATTGGCTGCATAAATGTGTTTTATAAAGCGCTTTGTTCAAGAATTTTGGCGTTAAGAGTTTCGGCTGTCAGATTACTTTTATTCAAGTGTCTATTAAGGACTTCAATGCAGATTTCTATGTATCATCATTCATCACGTTCAGCAATGAAGGGCATTACAAAGCATCAACGACAAGTGGATTTTTGTCAAATTTAAGATTTGAGGCAAATTATCGCTTCCAAGCAGGTAGCAAGTGTCGCCCATTATTTTCCAGTCTTCTGTGCTTTTTTTCACGTTCTTGTCTCGATTAAACACAACCTCGGTTGTAAATACAAAATATTACGGCTTATTTTAACGAACTGTGGTTCAATCATTCCACTCATTCGACCATCCGAAAATATTCCTGATCCCGTAAGCGAAAATCTTTATGCACCAACAGGATTAGATATGTATGATATATGCGGGATTTGGAGATCGTGGAAAATTTATTGGTTGTGTTTTGAATTTGATACCATACAAAATGCTCTTTGGCTTATGTTTTATGTTCTCACCGAATATGCTCAGCCTAAAGAATTTTAGAAATGCAAAAGACAATGGTAGGTAAAAGAATAGTAAATCATCCAGTCAACTTCATAAATGTTTAATATTTTCAAAACTTAGATAGAACATGATATTTTTTTTGCACCATCTTAAAAAGCAAGCTAATTCCTTTCCTCTCTATGTTACAAGTACCGTTATGCAACATTGTGTGCAAAGGCAATTGCTCTTCACGTTGAATCTCTAAGCTAATGAATTCTACCCGGTCTTTATTCTAAGTTTGGTGGAAGACTTTATTACCGAGTATTGTGATTTGTGCTCGACATAAAAATTGGTAAAATTACTCGAATATTCCAACGTCTTAATGTTGCTCGTAATACGTAAATGAAACTCACAAAATGCATTTCAAAAGGTTTAAATAACTTTACGAACTACCAACTAATGGTTACTAATTTAAATTTAATACACATAAGAAACGTAAAGTTCAAAGCGATATTAATGTATCAAAAATTGGGAGCGAAATAGTAATCTGAATCTTTGAAGCAGACATTTTTATTTATTAAAATTTTCCTCGTGTTCTTTCACTAAGTTATAATATGAAAGTACTTATTAATAATCATTTGTAGGCATTACTTTTGCTGAAACCGCACTAACTCAACATTTTGATTCGATTTCTTAACTTAAACCTAGCCGATACAACTTCCGCAGCAAACTTGCACCGGCGCAAGTAGCAAACTGCAAATTTCAACTCACTAAACGTAAAGCCTGACATCATTTCCCTTGGTATCACAAAAGTTTTCGATGATTCGCGCTCATCACCCAGTATATTTACAAAGCGAATGAGATATCCCCTGCACAGCTTATGTCGTGGTTTCGTCAGAGAAATCAGTCCTGTGAACCGCACTTCTCTGTTCCGATTAGGTCGTCGAAGAGGCTGTTGTTTTTCTGCCGAGGCGATGGGTCGTTGATGGTTGACTGCGAGTATTTGATCGCCGCGTTGACCAACTCTCCTACTGTCCATTGCCGATCGTAAAGCACCCGGCACACCGTGTCCAGCTGGAATCGGAAAGCCACGATAGAAATCTTAGCAATGCACAAGACTTGTAACCCGCCAGGCGTAAAATACAACGCAAATCAAATTTAAATAAATAAAATAGAGAAACAATTTACAGCTTGTTCAATGCTAAGACCAGTGAAAATTGCTTGTAGTTAGCACTTTGAATAGAACTGTCACTAAGTCACTAAGCGTAAGATTTACGCTCGTCCACAACACAATTATATGAGAGTACTCGAAGCCCTAGACAAATTGATCATCATGAGAATACAAGATGCTTTGTATAAACATGGCAACTGTGAGGGAAAACAAAAGAAATTCTAGTTTACAGTTCTTCTACTTAATGAAAAAAAGGTGGAACAATTTCCTAAGTAATATTGGAAACAATGCTATTTTGGATTTCTTATCAACTGAGAGAGACACTCAATGCACTTTTTTGAGTCATCAGGTCGAATTTATAGGTAATTGCACACTTCCATCTACGACAGACTTAAACGCTTACAAACCCTTAGCGCAGAAAGCAAGCCTTAGGGCACGCAACCTTGTGCAACCTTCGATCGCCACTAGCATTGATCAAAGGTTCAACGCTAAACCAATTGAAAGTGAGCGGTGATCACCTTGAGCAGAGCGTGGTGCCCGCACGTGTAGTACGCCAGCGTGGGCACGCCGGCAACGCTGGCCGCCAGCCACTGGACGACCAGCTTGAGCTGCGGGTCGCCACCCCCCGCGGAGCCACACCCCCAGTTGCCGGTGGCGACAGGCCGCACGCCCGCTCGGCTTGAAGCGTTCTCGTCTTTCTTTGCCAGCATCGACACCTGGACCGGGAGAAAGTCGGGTTGGTTAGTGTCGAGCGACAGGCTCGTCGATGCCTGCAAGCTCGGGGAATCTGTTGCTTGTCTCACAAGTTTATCACTATTTTCCTGCAAAAACTTGTACAATACACCTATTTCATTCAATAAAAATTCTATCAAAAGACGTCATGATACCTACTTGCTAAAGCCAGGTAGAGCAATTCAGGTTGTGATTTCCCTATCTTCCTTTGTTAATTAGCAGAGCTAGTTGATATTTTTTCCAAATTGGCAGTACGTCCAGTGGGTATCTGACTTCATTTTTCTCTGAGTGGAATAGGTCTATTGTCTGCTTCATACTGCACATCGTTGAAGCGCAGTTTCTGTTTCTAGTTCAGAACTAATTTCCGTTCAAAATTGAATGTGTTTTCAACTGGACAGGGTGAATTCACAATAGCATGGCGTAGGCATTGGCGTAGGTGTCATTTGGTGACTGGTTGTCTTCACAAAAGACCTCAGACTCAGAGAAAAATGACGTCAGATCGTACAGACGTACTACCAGACGTACCCTGAAGCACGTACAGACGTACTACCAGTTTGGGAAAAAAATTAATTATGTCAGCTAAATATCAAAGGAAGATAGAGAAATTGCAACCCAAATTTTTCTACTTGGCTTTACTGAGAGGGTATCATGACATCATTTTGATAGAATTTTGATTGAATGGAATAGGTGTATTCTTTGCATTGTTTCATATGGTTGTAAAATATTAAAAAAGACATTAGATCAATGTTAATTTCCAGGCAAAACACAAAATACAGCTTGGCTTTTAGAAATGGTTTCATATTACAGACTATATAATTGTGGCAGGATCAATACTACTTCTTTTTGGATTGAAAAACTCGCTGACTATACTAATCTACTATCGAAGCAAAAAACACTTCTCCAACTAAAACCAATGCACAACCAGGCTATTATTTCCAGTAAATAGAGAGAGAGAGAGAGGTTAAATAAGTTTGCTAATTTAGCAACAGAAAGAGAAGAGATCAGTTCCAAGCAGGTGACATTGTTCTAGATTAACAGCATCATTACCTGACTGCCAGGCAATGATGGTAGCCGGAAGCAATATTCCTCCGACTCTAGAGTCTGTACGATTGCCTCCGTTACCATTACCAATCTGCGTGCCTTCTTCTTATTACCAGACCCACCCTTACGGATCTGTGACAATCATTCGCAGACCATCACCATCTGAGCCGCTGGCAATACTAGGGGCTTCTACCTAAAGTTGTAGCTAAAATATTGTCCCTCAAATGAGATGCCCAATCCTAAAGTGTGTTTAAAGTACTAATTTTTTTTCCATCCTACAGCCAAAAAGTTTAGTCTCAGAATTTCAGAAATGCATCGAGTTTTACAAATTGCTGAAAGCCCAGACTCTTTGACCATTGCTTTGAGTAGGAGAAGAAAATGTCTGTGCTTGCAGAACAATTATGAAACTCTATTCAGGTTCCTTCCACCTCCTTCACCTCCTTCCTCCTTCACCTCCACCTCCTTCACATAACTATTTTCTCTACACAATTCCACTCATATTGTGCGGAAGGGAAATTATTTCTCTCTCTCAATCGGTGAAAATAAACTGTGTGCAAGGTTCTATTTCTATTGACTGTAGAGAGGGCTATGTGATAATAGCTAAGGAATTTTTCTGGGACTTCTAAAGGCGGGGTAATATAAAAATTCTGTCACACACGTTAACTAAACTAGGCCTAAACTAGCAAGAAATGTCACTCAATTGCAAAAAAAAATGAAAATTCCATTTTGTAACATTGTTCAACCTGGGAATGAATATAGAGTATAGACCAACTACACACAGCAAGGATTTGGTTATCACTTTCTCCGAATGATCCTTTCATTGCTATTCTCCAAGGGCCGACTTTAAAACCTTGTCAATCCTCGATTGAAGTCAGTTGTAAAAGTGGAATTGATGACTCGCTTCAATCGCATCGATTGTTACGTTCATTAAAATAACTGACTTTAAATGACTTTTTAATGGCTTATTTCTTTAGCTTCTAAAATCGGCCCAGGTATCAATCTAACAGCTACAACCAAATGCCTACTAGGCCGTAGTATATAGAAAACTCTCGAAATCCGGCGAAAAAGTGCTGGTGGCGAACCTAGCGGCCCGGTGTGAAGTTAAATTAAACAAGTGCAGTTATCAAAGAGCACATAATGCAACAATGATCTTTTGTATGATGAAATGTAAATTCTGTCAGTTTACATTTGAGATTGAGCATTAGTGGCAAACAAAGCCCCCTCGATGTTATGTAAGCAGACAAATAAATTGGAACAATAGGTAGCTGTGGTTGGTGAACTTTCAGCTGAACCGCCTAGGAGTCCCTAAAAATATTTCTTGATTCTCTAAGTGGTTCAGAACCACGGAAAGATGGCGGTGTATCATCTGGTCATTTTCAGTACAGGAAATGACCACGAGTCAATCACAAAAGAGCAGAACCGTTAAACACACCACCAACGCTATTTCTGCAGATTTTTCCATACTCTACATCATCATAGTAAGATATTTTCTAGAAGAAAACACAGCGGCGCACGGCGAGCACTCACCAACTGCGCGGCAAGCTTGTGCTTGTGCCGCGCGAGCTCGAGACTGAGCGAGCGCGCGGCGATCGCGATCCGACCTCGCTGCTTGTCCACGTCGGCGTCCCCCGCCGGCGCCGGCACCTCGTTGAGCGACACGCCGGCAAACGACTCGCTGAGGGTGCGTTTGAGCAGCGATCCGGCGAACTTGACGACGGCGAGGTCGCGAGCGTTGAGCTCGTGCGCCCCCGGACCGTCGGGCGCTGCTGAGTCGTCCAGCCACCGGCTGAACTGGTCGTACAGCTCCTCCAGCTCTGCAAACAGGCGACGTGCGGTTCATCAGCGAAATGCAACCCTGGCCAGGGAGTTTGCAGTTGGTGGGTTGTGAGGTTCCGGGTCAGAAACCATCACTTGATGCGAGAAATACAATCTTGCCGAAATAACTCAGTTGGTTGCGGCAGTCTTCAAAGCTCTCGAACCAGCCGAGATTCGGTTGTTGCATTAAATGCATCAGAATTTCGAGTAGAGCCACGGCGCAAAGCTCCACTGTAAACAACCCGGTGCTAGTAAAGCTACAACAGCAACGCTCCACTGTAATCAACCTGACACTAATGAAGCCACAGCGCAACGCTTCACTGTTAACAACCAGGCGCTAGTAAAGCTACAACAGCAACGCTCCACTGTAAACAACCCGGTGCTAGTAAAGCTACAACAGCAACGCTCCACTGTAATCAACCTGACACTAATGAAGCCACAGCGCAACGCTTCACTGTTAACAACCAGGCGCTAGTAAAGCTACAACAGCAACGCTCCACTGTAAACAACCCGGTGCTAGTAAAGCTACAACAGCAACGCTCCACTGTAATCAACCTGACACTAATGAAGCCACAGCGCAACGCTTCACTGTTAACAACCCGGTGCTAGTAAAGCTACAACAGCAACGCTCGCAAAGCCAAACAGTAAACGAAGCGAAGTAGCGCGTAAACGAAGTGGTTACCTGAGCTGTACTCGGTGCTGAAGCTGTACTTGGACGATTCTGCGGTGTCGCGTTTTGACAGCGCGCCCGGTCGCTTGGCTCGGAACTTGTCGATCCACTCGCGCTCCTGCTGCAGCGATTCCCGCAGGAACTGGTCGTCGATCGAGTCTTCTTGCAGCATGAACCCACGGGAACCGCCGCGTCGCAGCCTGCAAACGGTAACGCTGAGTTATTTTCAGGTGTCAAGCGTTATTGTTGTTAAGCCTCGCTTTGCTTACAAGTGCTCGTGTGGGAATAGTTGACCGAAATGTTTGGCATGTTGGAAACACCGGTTCTCGTTAGATCACCGAAGTTAAGCAACATCGCGCTGAGTTAGGTGTTTGATGGGTGACCATCGTGCACATGATCAGTTCTGTTCGGGAGAGAGGTTGGAGGGTATGAAGTTAGTACGACATCTTCACTCGCCTTGCTTATCAACCTCTCGACAGCACGGATTAGCGGAAAAATCCTGTTGTGTTGTTCGAGTTGTACCGTCCTTCGGAAGGGACGTAAAGCCGGTGGTCCCCTCGGTGCTTTTCGACAGGAGTAGGCTACGTGCCGGCACCGGGTTTCCCCTCCTCCCTTCTAGGCTAGGTTAGGTTCATCGTCACCATATTTTCACTATAGACCAGTGCCAAAGGGCCAGTCGTCAAAACAGAGCGTCGTTAAACACCAATAATCAATCAATCAGCATAGGTTTGCTTGTAAGTGTGTCGGGGTCTAACCGGATGTTGGGGTCGGCCAGCTCCGAGCCGGCCACGCTGATGCCGACCGCGTAGCTCGAGTCCGTGCTCGAAGAACAGCTGATTGTCTCGCGACACAACGCGTCTCTCAGCCGTTCAGCGAACGTCGAACGTCGCTCGGGCGTGTCCAGCTGCGTCGAGTACTTGCGTGCGCTCGCGCTCGCTTCTGTTGGCCAGACAATCGATCGGACTTCGATCGTTAAATTGCTCAACGTGGATGATAGAATCATCGGTGATGGCTAGTGATGGTAACGTGGAAAGTTTCATTTGAAAATTCTTACTGATAAGTGAATTTTCATTGAAACTTCTTACTTTTAAGCAGTGTTGTGACTAGATACTTTTAAATTGTATCTAGATACCAGATAAGATACTCACAAAATAATGTATCTAGATACCAGATAAGATACTCATTTTTTTGTATCTAGATACAGATACAAGATACTGGGAAATGTATCTAGATACAAATATGTAGATACAAGATACTCCTAAAACATGCTTGGAAATATGGGTGTAAATAATTGCATCAACGAGAAAGTTTCACTGAACCCTGGCTGCAAGTCAAGTCCCGCTCGACTCCTGCTTGAGTCACATATCCGCGAACCTACCTTCTTGTTTTTGTGGGATATTTGAAAAAAAAAAAAAAACCATGACACAATTGGCAATTCCGTGTTAGTGCATGGTTTTGCACAGAGATTTGTATCTTGTATCTTTAGTCTAAAAAACAGATACAAGATACACAAATAAAGTATCTAGATAAGATACAAAATACACAAAAAAAGTATCTAGATAAGATGCAAGATACTCGATTTGTATCTAGATACAGTATCTAGATAATTGTATCTAGATACGTCACAACACTGCTTTTAAGTCAATTTTCATTGAAACTTTTCATTAAAATGTGAAATTTTACTGAAAGTTTTAATTTAAATCTGAAATTTCATTGAAACTCATTATTCAACCCAAAAGGATCCCCCCCCACAATGACAAGGGAACAAGCGTAATGCGAATAATCCCTCCCCTCCTTGGCTAAGGTGAAAAAGATGAACATGAACACTGATAGCGACAACTATAGCCTGAAGGTGGAAGCTGGCTGCGGCTTCACCCTATAGTTATCAATTCTGCACGGAAGTCTTTGCGACGTGTCGGTAATGTCTGTGTGGATAGCTATCTGAGCATCCATTTTCCAAGTTTAAATACTTTGAAACATGGTCAATTTACCACCAGTGTCAAGACCCGTTCAAGATTCTTCCCTTCTTAACCTTCTTAACCTTCTGCAATGTCTTGCGCCTTATACCGAAACTCCCCTTTACCCCAGAGAAATGTCGGGGCTAAGAAACGACATAAAGTATATTTACCCGCTAGAAGTCAATATGGTTACCAACATAATGGCAAATAAATTTTCAGTCACCATTTTACACTAACTATTTAAGAATATAACTGTGGTCATAAAGTTACTAGTACAAATCTAGAAGCTATGCGAGTTCTAATTAAACGCTTAGCCACTGTTCTAGTGTTAGATTTTGAAATTTTGATCTAGCGCCTTGTGGATTTAGTTTCAAGAGTTTGTGAAATGTAAACGGAGGCCATTTTTTGAGAATGACCTTGACCCTGGAAGGACTAAAAGCCATTGAGTATAGTCTTCCTTGCGACTTACCGTTATCGTCGCCGTCCACGCTGCCCTGCGCGCTGAGGAACTCCTCGGAGCTGCCTTCCGACGGACAGCTGGAGTACACCGGGCTGGCAGGCGCTGCCAGCGGGGCCCTCGTCACCGGGAGGCACTCGCCTAGAGTCCGCGGCAGACACGGTGTGAGACACAGTCCGTGCCAGACACGATGAGAGACACAGTCCGTGCCAGACACAGTCCGTGCCAGACACGATGTGAGACACAGTGTGAGACACAGTGTGAGACACAGTACGTGCCAGACACAGTGTGAGACACAGTGTGAGACACAGTGTGAGACACATTGTGAGACACAGTGTGAGACACAGTGTGAGACACAGTGTGAGACACAGTGTGAGACACAGTGTGAGACACAGTGTGAGACACAGTGTGAGACACAGTGTGAGACACAGTGTGAGACACAGTGTGAGACACAGTGTGAGACACAGTGTAAGACACAGTGTGAGACACAGTACGTGCCAGACACAGAAATTATTCTCTTTGAAATTGTGACATATAATACGATATTTCAAGGGTTTTGAAACTTTCGTTATAAAGTTTCTTAACTTTCTGCAAGAATGCAATAACAAAATTAGACAAAATTCTTGGCCCTGCAAGTATTGATTACGAGGAAAAAAACCTAAAATTGACAAATTGGGGGAGGTGGTAACCTCCCGATCGCTGTTTCACTGTCATCTGCATTCCCTCTAAACTTTCCTTTAGAGTTATTTTAGAGTCTAAAGGAAATCGATGAGGGACGTAGAATATTCCGTTAACATGCTAATATGCATTGCGATGAGAAAATTTGATGAGAAATATAAGTAAGGTGAAATCAGAGTGCACGGGGCTTACCTGACGATCCCAACACGATGAACCTGCCGCGCCGGGCTGCGGGCGTCAACCAATCAGTGCGCAGCGCGTCGGCCTTGAGCTGCGCAGCCGCGCAGGCAGCCTTCTCCTGCGCGGGCTGCGCGTCCTTCTCCTGCGCAGAGAACATGACGTCACGTTCATATCCGCGGTCCATTTCAAATTTCACGGTCTTATATCGCATCCAATATTGAGTTGAAGGGATTTTTTTTTGGAATTTTAAATGCTATACTCATGCTTTCTATAGACTGTGGAAAAAGCTTATTTTATAAAACTATTTCTTAACATCCTTTTTCATTCAGAGAAGAATGTTGCCATACATCCACTTAGAAAAGCCAGCTGGATAGAGGATTTCTATGTCCTTGGCTAAATTTTTCAACCAAAGAAGAAAATGAAATCAAAATTCAAGTTGCTTTTGTAAGTGGGAATTCGATGTAATATTTCTTTGAATGGAATTGGTTTATTGGTCGTAGTTCTCTCTCCTGCTCTAGGCACGGATTATCGGATTTATGAATTTCTTAGACTATTCCGTGTGCCTAATGCATGTAGCTCATCGTTAGAGCTAGTCAGAAATAGAACCACGGTAATCAGAAAAACTATCCAACTCGGTTATTGAATGCTACTAAGCTAAAGCAAAATTAAACTTTTCCCAAGCTATATGCTGCCAGCATTATCATGTCCCAGATATGATCAGAAATCGAAAAAAAAAAATAGTACATAAGGTTCCTCAAAAAGAAACCAACCCCCGAAATGTTAAGAAAGTCTTAGGGCAGACACCGGGTTTCCCTTCCTCCCTTCTAGATATAGAAGTTCACCCTTCAATTCACCGACGCTGTTAGACCAGTGCCATAGCGCAAGTTGTCGAAACAGTGCGTCGTTAAACACCGGCAATCAAATGAAATCAGTCAGGTAACGTACCGGCGATGGCTCCACGACAACCACCCTCTCCGTCTCGGGGGTGGAGCTGAACGACTCGCCGATGGGGGTGAGCCTTCGGGTGGCTGGGGGCGGCGTGGGGGGACGCATCCGGGGCGCAGGGGACTGTTGCTGGTGGAAGGCGAGCAGCGCTTTGTTCAGTTCACGCAGCACGTTGTCTTCTTCGAGTTGGCCGAGCGGCAGCTTCCGGTAGCTCTCTGCGTCCATGCAGCACACGTTCACCTGGACGCGACGTCGCGTACACAATGAATTACTTGTCAACTGGGTGACATAGAAACTGGGCGAAAAGCAAACTAGGGAAAAAACAACTGGACGAAAAAACAACTGGGCGAAAAAACAACTGTGCGAAAAAATAACTGGGGTAAGAACAGCTGGGCGAAAAATAACCCTCGGAACAGTGGGCAAGACGCTGGTGGCGAACCTAGAACTTGATAGAAGTTGGCCCTTATACCACCCACATGTCCACTGTCTGTATTTTGTAACGGCTCGCGTATCCAAGGGTGTCAAGACGACTTCGCTCACAATGAATAGCGAAATATCTCCAATCATTTCTATTATTTAATCATTTTTCCATCAGAAATCAAATTAATCACTATTTTTATCTCATTTCAGAAACACGTTTTCACTGACGTTTGAAAATTTAAATATGTTTTTCCTCTTGAAAACGGCCGACCATTTTATACTGAATTATGGCGAAACTGTCCATAGGTCTTAAGATTGAGCATTTGCAAATGAAGTTCCCTCAATGTGTTGCAAGTTGAACATTAATTTTTCTTTTCACCGTGACCGAAACTCGGGCCTTACCTAGCGCGGACAACAGGCTGGTATTACGGCGGTGCAAGTTAAAAACCGGTTTTTCCCTATCCTTTTAACACAGTAATACCTGGTGCTACTGTAGCACCACCGTAGCACCGAAACGTTGGCCGCGCTAGGTAAGGCCCGGACTGTACGTTATAATTATTTCTTTCGTCTAGTCTTAGCAATTTTAATTCCCATAGCCAGTTATGAGAAAACCAAACAAAAAAATACATTTTCAGTGCACGTGATTGTGTGCTGTTGAAATCAACCGCACATCCAAGTCCTCACCCCAAAGTCTGTATAATAAAAAGGTTCAAAAATTCCCTAAGCGAGATACAACCGTACTTTATGCTGGTACCTACCAACAGTGGTGGGTCCAGAGGCTCGAAGACACCCTTTTGTCGAGGGTCCAGGATCCTAGCGACTTGCTGAACGCTCTGCACGCTGAGTACTTCGTTGTCTTCTAGCGCTTCGAACGACGGCAACATCGCCAGCAGCTCGGGTTTCGTGCAGAACTGCACGCTTTCCTGCGTTTTTAATAACAACCCCTTTCAGACAACGACCCTTTGAAACAACCCCCGTTGAAACAACCCCCGTTGAAACAACGACCCGTTGAAACAACCCCTTTCAGACAACGACCCGTTGAAACAACGACCCGTTGAAACAACCCCCGTTGAAACAACGACCCGTTGAAACAACCCCCGTTGAAACAACCCCCGTTGAAACAACCCCCGTTGAAACAACCCCCGTTGAAACAACCCCCGTTGTAACAACCCCCGTTGAAACAACCCCCGTTGAAACAACCCCCGTTGAAACAACCCCCGTTGAAACAACCCCCGTTGAAACAACCCCCGTTGAAACAACCCCCGTTGAAACAACCCCCGTTGAAACAACCCCCGTTGAAACAACCCCCGTTGAAACAACCCCCGTTGAAACAACCCCCGTTGAAACAACCCCCGTTGAAACAACCCCCGTTGAAACAACCCCCGTTGAAACAACCCCCGTTGAAACAACCCCCGTTGAAACAACCCCCATTCAAACGAGTTTCGAAATCAAGACTTTCGTCAAGACCCTTTCGTCGTACGTCTAAGTTTGACACAAGGGAGAACCAATAAGATAAAATATATTCTCTGGAGGCTTCCAACGATCAACGATCGGCTCATCGTCTACTTTTCAGGTAATTACCGATGGAAACAAACTGGAAAAATGGCGCTGGTTCAGAGGCAATCTGATTGGCGTATTTATTACGGCTACGTCAGTTGTTTTGGACGGCGCGCATTTTCATTTAGTTTACGTGAACGGCTACGGCTGGGTCCGTTGTGAATGGACCGTCATTCACCCTGTTTCCTAATCTAGCACGTCGGGTTGCAACGAAAATAAATTTCCTGAATACGGCCTTCTTTCTATTAGCTCCATTTTACTATGTCTAATACTTTGCTGATTTAAATTATAATAACTGTAAAAAGCTCTAAGGCCTTTCATTTAACCACAATCCAAGGCCACAAAACTTTAAGACACGTCGAGAAAGCCTTGGTAGAAAACATAAAATTTATTATCACGGTTATTTACAGTGTCTGTGCAAACCCTAAGAATTATCCACCATAAGACATGGCTATTTTATCAAATCACCAGGCAATTATAACCCACATGTCACATGCGACCCCGTTATTTACCCACAGATACCCCGGAGGAGGGTATTTACCCTTACGTTGAAGCCGGGTATTTACCTGCGAGGCGCCGTCCCGTAAGACAGCCCCCCCGACGCGACTCGACGAGAAGCAGACTCGCATCGCGTTGCCCTCGGCCCGGTCGATCCTGCCCTCGTGTTTGATCGCCAGCGAGCAGAGCGGCAGGCTGCACTCGAGCCAGTCCTCGATGGTCAGCCACTCTTTGCTCGTCATCACCTGCAGATGGACCAGCTCGCTTGTAGCTTGGAGCCCGGCAAGCAGCACTAGGACCACTGATCTCTATAACCTGGGTAGCTCATCGTGTTGAGCCAAGCTCAAGTGAAGTGAAGCCTGGTGTTCGCCTTCTTGGTATCGCCCCAGTTATGCAATTTTCAAGCTGTAATACCGACTTTTCATGCTGTACAACCGACTTTTCATACTGTAATACCGACTTTTCATGATTTACAACCGACTTTTCATACTGTAATACCGACTTTTCATGATGTACAACCGACTTTTCATGATTTAATTCCGAGAACTATGCACTGAAGATATTCCTAAAATTATAAAAGCGTATCTACACCAAATTTTCCTTTCATAATAACTAATCCTATATGAATTTGTTGAAAATTGTAAGAAAGTGCTTTAATGTGGCTCAATACGGCACCAAAGTCTCGCTGTACGAAGCGCTATCCAGGCTATAGAGATCAGTGGGAAGACATGATAAAGTGGCTCAATACGGCATCAAAGTCTCGCTGTACGAAGCGCTATCCAGGCTACAGAGATTAGTGGGAAGACATGATAAAGTGGCTCAACACGGCATCAAAGTCTCACTGTACGAAGCGCTATCCATGGATATAGAGATCAGTGGGAAGACATGATAAAGTGGCTAAATATGGCATCAAAGTCTCGCTGTACGAAGCGCTATCGAGGCTATAGAGATCAGTGGGAAGACATGATAAAGTGGCTCAATACGGCATCAAAGTCTCGCTGTACGAAGCGCTATCCAGGCTACAGAGATTAGTGGGAAGACATGATAAAGTGGCTCAACACGGCATCAAAGTCTCACTGTACGAAGCGCTATCCATGGATATAGAGATCAGTGGGAAGACATGATAAAGTGGCTCAATATGGCATCAAAGTCTCACTGTACGAAGCGCTATCCAGGCTATAGAGATCAGTGGGAAGACATGGTAAAGTGGCTCAATACGGCACCAAAGTCTCACTGTACGAAGCGCTATCCATGGCTATAGAGATCAGTGGGAAGACATGATAAAGTGGCTCAATACGGCATCAAAGTCTCGCTGTACGAAGCGCTATCCAGGCTATAGAGATCAGTGGGAAGACATGGTAAAGTGGCTCAATACGGCACCAAAGTCTCACTGTACGAAGCGCTATCCATGGCTATAGAGATCAGTGGGAAGACATGATAAAGTGTCTCAATACGGCACCAAAGTCTCACTGTACGAAGCGCTATCCATGGCTATAGAGATCAGTGGGAAGACATGATATAGTGTCTCAATACGGCTTCAAAGTCTCACTGTACGAAGCGCTATCCAGGCTATAGAGATCAGTGGGAAGACATGGTAAAGTGGCTCAATACGGCATCAAAGTCTCACTGTACGAAGCGCTATCCAGGCTATAGAGATCAGTGGGAAGACATGGTAAAGTGGCTCAATACGGCACCAAAGTCTCACTGTACGAAGCGCTATCCAGGCTATAGAGATCAGTGGGAAGACACGATAAAGTGTCTCAATACGGCATCAAAATCTCGGAGTACGAAGCGCTATCCAGGCTATAGAGGTCAGTGAGTTTTTCAGTGTCCAGGCATCTCATTGGCAGTGGCCATGAAGTGCCACTGAAAAACTAGGCCTTAGTTTCTTTCAGCCTAGTATAAACCGGACCACTGAATTTGTAGTTCAACCCTGCAGTCTTGAAGTGCGGAGTCCGGACCATTTGAGTTTGAACTTTAAAAAAGGATCACTGGACTTATGGCCCACTTAAAATCGTCGTTTCTCAGTCCAACTCAATCCTAAAGATGTGTTTTTATGATAACGCTGTTCAATGCAAGTTTAATGAAAGATTGCGTTATAAGAAGTGCATTTTTTGTTATATATTTTCTGAAACAACGCCTATTTTTCTCTAACAATTGGACAGTTGTGTCAATAATGGAAGGACGCGTGAGAAAGCATGCTGCACCACTGACCTTTCTCGAGAAGGTGATTTTTCCCTGAGGTTCCCCGTTCTCCTCGATATTGTCGAAATAATGAAGAATGCTCCTGAGTTTGGCTCTCTGGCAATTACTGCAAATCAGAAACCGAAAATAAGTCAACTTTATTTTCAAACTGTCCCATCGACCAAACTTTAAGTGGCACGTGTCAGTTTCACATTGTCGTCTATGTGAAAACCAATCAGTAATTCGGTTTTCTCTCGATTCTAACTTTTGAGCAAGGCTAGGTTAAGATACGCAACCTGACGCGTAGGAGCCTGATGATAACTTTGAGACAAAATTAACAAGATTTGTAACTTGGTGCATTTCAGACAATAGTCACGTACACTTCCGTCGAAGATGTAAAAATAATTCAAGATTTTCAGCTCTGCAAACTCTACACGTTAGGGTTTTATTATTTTAGAACCGCTATACCTATCCACGAATCGTGAGAATCCGATTCGAATCGAGCTGCGTATCCCAACCTAGCCTTGGTCGTAGCTACATCGTAGCTGCATCAGTTCGCCGACTTGTAAAAGTTCTACTCACTTGTCCAAGTGTCTATAAAAATGTGTAAAATTGAAGTCTTGTAGTGTAGGATGTGTTTTAGCGGTGCGCTTCGGGAAGGTGGAGAAGAACGCATTGGCAAGCAGCGAGGCGACGAAACTTCGCTCGTACTCGACGCAGTCCGCTGCGAACACAAGCGTCACGCATTACGCAACACGCACCCGCACAAATCGCGAGGAAGATTCTCGATGATGTCCGCAGGGAGCTGGGAAGCATAGGGGTTGCTGGAAGCTGGTGTCTGCACCCGGAATTTAACATTGGATCATTAATCTCGTTAATACGTTTTAGCTTCCTAAAAGGATGGGGGCTCTGTTTTTTACCGGAAGTTACTAGGTAGCAGCAAGAGAATGACTTATGCGCCAACTCTATTTTACCGTCACATCTTCCTCAATAAATATTTGAGAGTAGAAACTCATAAAAATAAAAATAACAGACTAAGTTTAGTTGCGAACATATGTATGAAACAAACAACTTTCGACGTGGAGTCTTTGTGGATACCAACTTTAAGGTTATATTATAAACTGTGCTCGTACTGGACATAGTCAGCGTCACGCATTACGCATTACGCATCACGCACAAGTCACGAGGAAGACTCGCGATGGTGTCCGCTGGGAGCTGGGAAGCATAGCGGTTGCTGGAAGCTGGTGTCTGCACCCGGAATTTAACATTGGATCATTAATCTCGTTAATACGTTTTAAATGAAAATAACAGACTAAGTTTAGTTGCGAACATATGTATGAAACAAACTACTTTCGACGTGGAGTCTTTGTGGATACCAACTTTAAGGTTATATTATAAACTGTGCTCGTACTGGACATAGTCAGCGTCACGCATTACGCATTACGCATCACGCACAAGTCACGAGGAAGACTCGCGATGATGTCCGCTGGGAGTTGGAAAGGATTGGATTCTTCTGCAGACTCGGATTCTAGTTGTTCAATAAATTGGACCATTAAACTCGTTAATACGTTTTTTTCTTTCAAGAAGGATAGGATCTATCCTAGGAACTTCCTAGGAGGTGGCAGGAAGTGGTGCAAACTCTGAGTTCCGGTTTTTCAGTGGTCCGTTAAGATATTAACGGTGTGTTAACCCTTGCAGCAGGCAATCAGAGGTCTTAACGAGCCGTTAAAATACCGTTAAATCCTTAATGGACCACTGAAAACCGGTCCTATAAGTTAAGCGACATATTTCATTTCTCAAATGATCTTTGATAGTGTTGTCTCATAGAAATATAAATAACTGTACTTGTTTTTTTCTCGGCTTGTTTATAAATCAAACAAATTCCTTCATTAGTTTTGTGATAACCAAGTTTAAGTTGCGCTACAATCGGAAGCAACACGGTCTTGGGACATTGACCAGAGCTTAGGAATAGACAACCACATAATCTTTGAAGAGTGATTTAATTTACAAAAAAAACACCCCAGAACAGTTCGATTTTCGACAAAAGGTGCGACATGACGGTGCAAATGTCACAAGACAATAGACATATTCCACTCAGAGAAAAATGACGTCAGTTACCCACTGGACGCACTAGACCAGTTGGTAAAAACATTAACTTGCTCTGTGAAATAACAAAGGAAGATAGGGAAATCACAACCCGAATTGCTTTACATGGCTTTAGCGAGTGGCTATCATGACGTCATTTTCATAGACTTATGATAAAATGGAATCTGTGTATTGGTACGTGTGTACATGCACCAATGTGAGATCAATGCAAAGAGAGGAAGATCCATTTCTTTCATAAGGCTCGTGTCTTCTCTTACCTTAGCACGTTAGTTTTCCGAAAATCGATTTAACCGGGTAGCGAACTAAACCTTTTCCCGACGTTTTGCAAATCTATGCTGCCTAAGCTTTTAGCCAAAGGTCGAAACTCATAGCAAAACAAGATTGAGTTTAGACCCTTCATAAAACCGGCAGCTGCTTTGGGAAACAATGGGAAATGCTTAAGTTTGCACGCTAAGCATTCCCAGTTTCTGAAAGAACAGATAGCTAGTTCGATCGAAACGTACCCTGCTGCTGCAGACTGAAATGGAAGCCTGCCGGCGGCTTGAGCTGCTTCAACTGCATCGCCCGACGCACCATCGCCGGCGCGGTGTGCGTCAGGAAGTGCGTGCGCTCTTCGCCGGTGCAGACGTCGTCGAGGAACGCCGAGAGGCCGTCGAACGTCGTCGCGTCCGGCTCGTCGTCTTCGGGGTCCAGGCTGATGCTGTGTCGAAGACAATGTGATCAACATGGCATCGCTGCATTGTCCGTTTTCTGCGCTGCTTAGATCGCCTGCGCGGAGAGGACTGGGCTCAGATTTGGAACACGATTGAAACGCTCACGCAACCTACACACGCGCAGGAAGTGTTCAGAATTGGACAAAAAAAAGCCCAAAGCAGTTTTTTTTTGCCTCTTTTCCCCGAATAATCGATACTTTTATCTCGATAATGCGTTTTTTCAATACTTTACACGTTAAAGCGTTTTTAGTGCTGCCGGTCTTTGCTGGCATTAGGCAAGGCACATAGTAATGCCAACAATCGTAGCAGCATGGCAACACTAGCAACAGCAGTGACACCGGTGTTTGCTGGCATTAGGCAAGGCACATATTAATGCCAACAATCGTAGCAGCGTGGCAACACTAGCAAAAGCAGTGACACCGTTGTTTGCTGGCATTAAGCAAGGCACATATTAATGCCAACAATCGTAGCAGCGTGGCAACACTACTCACTAGCAACAGCAGTGACACCGGTGTTTGCTGGCATTAGGCAAGGCACATATTAATGCCAACAATCGTAGCAGCGTATCAACACTAGCAACAGCAGTGACATCGGTGTTTGCTGGCATTAGGCAAGGCACATATTAATGCCAACAATCGTAGAAGCGTGGCAACACTAGCAACATCAGTGACACCAGTGTTTGCTGGCATTAGGCAAGGCACATAGTAATGCCAAAAATCGTAGCAGCGTAGCAACACTAGCAACAGCAGTGACATCGGTGTTTGCTGGCATTAGGCAAGGCTCATAGTAATGCCAACAATCGCAGCAGCGTGGGAACACTAGCAACAGCAGTGACACCAGTGTTTGCTGGCATTAGGCAAGGCACATAGTAATGCCAACAATCGTAGCAGCGTAGCAACACTAGCAACAGCAGTGACACCGATGTTTGCTGGCATTAGGCAAGGCACATAGTAATGCCAACAATCGTAGCAGCGTAGCAACACTAGCAACAGCAGTGACACCGGTGTTTGCTGGCATTAGGCAAGGCGCATATTAATGCCAACAATCGTAGCAGCGTAGCAACACTAGCAACAGCAGTGACACCGGTGTTTGCTGGCATTAGGCAAGGCACATAGTAATGCCAACAATCGTAGCAGCGTAGCAACATTAGCAACAGCAGTGACACCGGTGTTTGCTGGCATTAGGCAAGGCACATAGTAATGCCAACAATCGTAGCAGCGTGGCAACACTAGCAACAGCAGTGACACCGGTGTTTGCTGGTTGATGGCATACTTGACAAGGACTCAGAGTCTGAGGGTTCGTGACGTACTTGCAGAGGTTGTGGATCTTGTGCATCCCCTCGACGAGCTCCTTCGACGTGGTCGCCTTGGAGATCTGCGTGAGATGTCGTTGCACCGTCGGCCACCAGGGGAGGTCGCACGGTAGCATCACCAGCGCCATCGTGGCGGCGGTGGTGGCGGCGGCCGGTACTAGCTAGCTGTCTGAGCTGAAACATCGTGACACCTTGATGCTTTAAAGGAAGGAATCGAAATGGATGGTTAAAGTTGGATGAAGCGTTTGGTGTCGTTTGCATGCTTCGGGTGCGTTGGCGAGCGGTTTTAGCTGGAAGTTTGTTTTTTTAACAATCTTTAAGAATTTAGATGTCGTTAGAATTGCATGCAAATATTTGATGAGCGTATAGCCAGCGATGCGGTTGCCTAAGTGCCTAAAGGCCGGTGTTACAATGTCCGGTTAGTGGCTAATCTACAGATAAAACTCATCTACACGGCGGCAACCTTTCTGTTGCTTTTGTTTTCTTCCTGACTGGATGATAGATATTTTACTTCACTTTGTAATTTAAGCCCTGACTCAATGACAGATACCGCTGTTAAATGTTTTGTTTGATTTTGATTATTATTTCTTTAAGACTTTTCGTTTTTTTAATGAAATGCTTAGACACTTCAGGGTTTCCTTATGCCTCTTAATATTTGCAGAAAATGCCAAATATAACTTTTCTCAAAAATTAAAATGTTCAAAAAAAACTTCAAATATTTGCCACAAAATTCTCCAAGATTTTTCAATTTAATTTCTATTTCTACCCGAAACAAGTTAAGTAATACTAATCACAAAACGTGATAAATAACTAAGCATTCTCTCATTATCTGTCTCTATTTCAACCTATGCTAACCTATGCCTAATCTATGAAAACCTATGCTGACTCGACATTTGAGGCATGTTTTCATCATATTTGCCTCCAAGAAATTCTAATAGGATCCGTCAAGTTGTGCTCTTTCCCGGGTAGAAGCTAACAGAGTAACCCATTCGCCAATAAACCAATGCAGCAACTGACATAAAACCAATACGTCAAATCTCTGATCTGATTTGCATGTTTGAATCTTGCAATGATGAGCTGATCAGAGGTGATGAGCCGTGAAGTGGCGCTATTTCTCGTGTAGTAGCCATTGGATGAACCTTCCAATCAGAAATTAACAGGAGAGATTTTATTGAGCCAAAGAAAATCGATACTTAGATTTAACCGATCTGTTTGGAGGACGGGTTTGAATCATTGTGTTCTGATGCTCTGTTAATAGAAGTTGGTCCGCATGGTGGCGCTAACAGCTTCGGAGCAGCCAGAATAACTGCCTTTATTTCAATCAATCAAATGAGTGACAGCTAATCAATAATTCGATTCAAATAATTTCCTTGGATCACCTGGTGGCCAAGTTCCATTGAAGTGAATTTGATCCGTGTTCGATGGTGGTATCAGAATTGTATAGTAGCAAGAAAAACAACCTTTTCAATCATAGATTCTAATTGTGTATTTGATTCGAAAATATTGATTTGTTTGTGTGATGTCATCGAAACGGAATGGATTGAAGAATATGCACGGGGTATGACATTTCTTACATACTTTAGATGAAATTAGCAAACGCTTCACAATTTAACTTAATATTACAATCGAAGCTGTGAATTATGCTGATTTTAAAACGTTCTAAATGATCTCTGTGATTTTGTTAACTGAGATTGAGTCAGAATTGACTTAGAAGGAAAATATCAGAAAACACCAAATCGGTGATATAAAAGTTTATTTTTTTAAATGAATTTTTCCACTAGGCACGTGCGTTACGTTATAAGGGTCGACAACCTGGAAAATGTTGTCAGATTTCTTCAAATACTTTAGTCTAATAGACAGAGAATCGTGATTGAAACAGCTGAAATATTTTGACAACACAGATTTTTGAGTAAATTTGCAATAAAAGATTTCAAATCCTCCCTGAAAATGTCCTTAAAATCACTTGCCGCATTTGGGCGGTAGAAAAAGAATTTGTTCAAGAAATGCAAGTTCTGTTTCGAGTGACCTGGCCGTGGCCACTAGGACAATGTCAACGACTCATTTGACCTTTCGACGGGCAGTTCACGGCTCGATCCCGAATCACTTGATGACAATCGAGTCCCTTTTGATATTGATTCGCGTAGACAGGTTTAAAGCTGACAGCACCGATGGCGATCAACGAAAACATTTTTATCATCGTCTTGAATTAAAGGGGACGTTATCAAGCCTCTGAATCAGGAGCTATAAACGCTATCATTATTTTCTATTTCAGTTGCCTGGGTTGAAGATCGAGCTTTCTGCGTATAAATAGATTTAGACGTCTTGTCTTGTTATGTCTTTCAATAGTCCGCTTGCTTCCCAACAAAATATGTCTTTCATACTGTACGCAAACGTGAAACGGAGATATTATTTTCAATGTTGAATGTCATTATAAATGATTGGGAAAAAGCGAATCATTATAATGCAGTAGAGCGAGGTCAATTCCCTTTTATTTATTTATTTATTGTCATTTTCATTGAAATACCATAGAACCAAGATGCTGGTGTACAGATATAATAATATATAAAAGTAAAAATAAAACACATTAAAATTTGTATAATATCAAATTGTAATAGTCCTACAACAAAATACCGAAAAAATAGTCATCAATTGACGAAAATGCATGTATTTTAATTACAACAGAGCAAAACTGTACATGTCAACAACGTCAACAAGAAATCTTTTGCAGTTTTACAAAACCGGATCATTTAATATAATATATCCGCAAGTTTAAAAAACCTTGCTGCCTCTAAAAAGGCACCTCTCTGAGAATTTTATCTCTTACTAAAGGAAATCAGGAAGTGATGAAAAAAGTAGCCAATTCGAATCTCAGCTTGAAATTCAGTTTGTTTTGAGAACACAAACAACCGACTGAATCACAGAATCACAAAAATGCACAAGCAAGATATTCTCGGCTCGTTTAAAATCACACCCTTGCACATCGCAACCCGCCACGCAGCAGGGCTTGAGAAATCAATGCTCGGCACACACGTGTTTTAAGTCAACCTTTCTAACATCGAGTTAGTCAGGCCCTAGGCTTGTATTGTGTCAGCAGGAGAAAGGGTTAAAATCATAGAAACACATTCCTGTGACACGCTTTCATGGTTTCTTAGTATATGTTGAAAGGATAAATACCGAAATGAAGCCGTGTGAAGATGGCCATGCAGAAACATACAAACGGTTTATATATATTTACTATGATTTTTGTAGTAACGCTAGTAAAACGCAAAGATATATTATGCCGAACTAAGGCCTATTAGAGATGGTCAACAACGTAGAGATTATTTCACTTGCAATTGCAATTTCCCTCCCTATAAAAATTAGGTAAAATAAAAAGAACCAGTTTATAATAAACATGATTTTTGAAGTTAAACTCAAAGATATAAGGCCGAAATGAGGCATGTCAGAAATTCACAACCACATATATACGCACTGGCAATTTTTTTCAGTTTCTGGAACAGAAAAAATAACCAAAATAAAAGACCCATGAAACAAACGCATTACATCGGTTCTGGCATCTTTTACATAAAAATTCCATATCGTTGACCATTTTGCACACAGATATAGACATAGCTAATGTATGGCGCGTGTCAAAGCGCCAAGATTAGCTTATAGTGAAACGTGTCACTTAGCGCTCCGCGTCCCATCACGACACCTGCTGCCCATTGCCCGCCGAGGGGTGATTTCATTGCGTCGTTAAGCAGCACTTTAGGCTAATCGCCCCAACCAATCACGAGGTGTGAGGGGGTGGCTGCGGGGGGAGGGGGAGGTTAAATTATACCCCACTTATCTTCGCTCATCTGGGGCGTGAAGTCTCTATCATTTTCATTGATTTAGTGAGTGGTGCGAGGCGTTTCGGGGAAACGCGCGTGAAACGACACTTATATATATTTATTTTCGGATATAACGGTTTTCCACAATCTTATTCGAAGTTTATTTTCAAAGACAAGAAATTTATGATGCCGATTGCGAAGAAAGTTTTTATTTTATTTCTTCCGTTCTTCAAATCGTCGCGGTTAAAGATGCGATAGCGCGAAACTGTAGCAACTGTTTAGCGGTTGTCATAGTGGCATGCTAACGGTCTGTTGTGTCGCTAACCGTCTGTTTAAGTGACCTTTGGGAAGGCACTCGGAATTGTAATTTTGCTAAGAAAGTCGCTTAGATATCATTCTTTGGTCTGAAACTGTTCAAAGAAAAATAATATTACATAATCCGAAAAAAATATACTGACAAGGAAGTCGGTCTATAAAAGCATTCAGTGATCATGACAAGATCGATTGGATAATGTCTTCTTCCATATCCGAGAAGTGTTTTTCAACAAATATGAATCCGATTTACACTCTCGTAACATTTTATACCGTAAAATATTGCAAAAACTGAAGTAGGTAACTTTCTTATCTTATCACTTGACAAAGTGTGCTGAGATTAAAAACTTAATTGCTCAGGCTGACAGCCACGCCTGCAGGTAAGCAAGCAGTGCGTTTACCAAACATTTTTAGACATTAAACTAGGGCTTCGCGAACTCTTATTTTATTCGCGTTGTGGATGAGCGTCATTTATTCGATGCGGATCTAAAATTATTTTGTACCGAATTAATAAATATTTAAAAGCGTAAAAAGAGAACTTTGGTTCATCATGATGAGATAAAGCAATCGCCTGTTATACCGACGTATGTTCACCGAAATGATAGGCTGTACTCCTACCAGGTATACCAACTGGTCGACAGAGTACGCTGATTGATTAACACAGGATATACTTTTTACGATCTTTAATGCACACACTAAATTTTGTTAAAATCGGTTGAAGATAGTTGCTTTAGTTGCAAAAAAACTGCAAAAAAGCTGAAAAAGCGCCATAAAAGTGCCACTTCCAAGAAAAGTGTTAAACATACATTCATAAAATTTGTACACAATCATAGAACATCAACATATCTAGAAAGTTTCGTCTATTTATATTTAGATTCTTGGCCTCTAGAGTGCAAAACGTGTTTTGGAAAAACTGAAAAAATTCTTAAAAAAGTAAGATCATACAATTTACTCTTCCGAATTGCTTCAAAAACGCGGCAGATCTAAGTTCAGAGAAAACGAATGTCTTTATAAATTTTCATAAAAATCAGTTTTTGCGTTTGGCCTGTAGAGCGCGAACAAACACAACAACAAAAAATACTAGAATTTATTAGCCGTATAAAATGTAATTTAAATATCGCTTCACTCGCTACGCTCACCAATCACTCAGACACATTAATGTCTTTTTCTAATTTAGCAACGTTAGTTTACAGAAGAACTATTAAACTCATTATCGAATGCTAATGCCTGACATAACAATCTCCCGTTAAGTTGCTAACCTACGGATAAAAACTATCTCCATGGTGAACCTATCTGTTGCTTCTGCTTCCTTCCTAAACCGGACATTGAAATTTCCACCCTAAGTCCCAAAATGAAACTATCTCCGCCATTTCACAAAGCTGTGCTGCCTGCTTTATCAAGGGCACTCGAGCTAACACCCTAGATAAAGAAAGCAACACAGCTTAGCGATTAGGAAAAGTTTGAGTATGTGACTTAACATTCAACAACACTGAGACTGGTGTCGTTAGAACGACGTCCCTGCCGCACCGCACGACGGTCCGTATCACTCACCTCAGCATCCAAGTGTCACGTGGTCTGCGCAGTGGACATGGCCGATCTAAGATTAGCCCGTCACCGACACGCAAGACGCTGGGCCTCGCGATGACGTCACTGGTCGGTCTGCACGAGGGGAGAATCATCGGTCAGGAAAGCCCGCTGGATCGCTTGCTATAAATAGCAAGCCAGAGCATCTTGCGGCGAGCGTTTGATGATCTTTGGAGGATCGATTATGATGTGTCTTATGATCAGGTACTCTGAAGAGTCGAGGCCGAGTGCTGTTCGGGGCCACGTCAAAACAATTCTGATGATTGGCCCGATTAATTTGATGGAATAACAACTCTGGCATGCTATTTTACAATTTAAGTCGAGTGTTATTATAGGAATAATTTGTTGTTTTACGATGATCATGTCCCACGATTGCGTCGCACGTTTCTCGCTGTAACTTTTGGCAGATCATTTAAAATATTTTTGGATTTAGTCAAGATCTCAGGAAGCCCCACGACTATCTATTTGGTTTCGAGGAGATATTTAATGAAAATGTTTGTAAAATACTCAGCCATTGTCTATACTAACTAAAGGTACCTATATAATCATTGTTCATAGTTAGGTTTTACCTATTTTTCAGTTTGTTGGGGTAAAATCTTTTTCTCCATGAAAAACCTAACATTTTAGTACTTTCATAAGACCCATGTCTTTTCCTAATCTTAGAAAGTTACTTTTCAGATAAAAACTTTTTGACTGGGTGTTGATTGCCAAGTCCCATACAGAAAATTTTCCCGGCGTTTCGCAGAGCTATGCTGGCTGAATTATCAAGGGTCTAAACTCGAGTTGAACGAGTAAACTGCCTTGACAAAGCGTCGGGAAACGTTTCAGTTTGTTACTTTACATTCAAAACCCAGTTCAATAGCTTTCATGAAAAGCAAACGTGTTCGTCGTGGCTTCATGATACTTGAAAATCCATCATTTGCAAGCGACTAAACCGCTATTTTTGGGTGTGATCTTAGCTTCGAATGCATCTAGCCTGACTCGTGTCCTGTCCGTGGATTTTGCTGCCTGCAATCAGTGCCAGTAAATGTGAGTGTCCTCATCAACACCGTGTTATTCGAACTAGGTTAACTGCGCCGCAGTTTCAAACCACGCTCTTCAACTTTAACAAGCAATTAGTTCACCGAACTCGAAGTAACGTCCGCATGAAGGAGCACACGGCTCGTGTGATTTCTGAAACCTACACGCGAGTTCGAATGAATTATTTAGATATTTATTATTAGAAATTTAATAATTAAATTAGTAGCTCCCATGCTTCATTAAAATTTCATTAATTCATCATTAAAAATTCGTCAAGACTACTCCACTATTTTCAAACGAATTCTACCTGGCATTTTTAAATATTTTGATCAGATTTTTTTCTATGGGTGGTGGGTGTGGGGTTCGGTTGGTTTGGACGACTTTACCTTTTATTACAATACTTTTAAATGCGGACAGTTCTTATATTTATAATGTTATGTTGACGATTTTTATGCCACTACGGTAGCCTTACTTACTCTATGCCACTACTCTATAGTAATGACGTCTCCTCTTTTCAAACAATCTCGTTCGTTTTTGTTTGGTACAAGATGTACACCATATAACTATTCAACGAGTAGTAATCCTTCGCTCTGTAATTGATATCTTTCTACCTTTGATCCAACTAAGTTATCCAGAGGACGTCCCACCTGCAAAGCTTCTAAATGATGAACTGGATTATAGCAGCATCTGGCGTCCCTTGAGAAATGGGGAAGAAGCTCTACTCTGTACAGAGGGTACGCTAAATCCCTCAAATTAGGTAAAGCCTTGTGAAGTTCGGTGAAGAGACGCTGCTACCCAGACCCCTTGAAATATAACCACGCTGAAATGTCAGATGCTGAGATTACTTCTTCGACACACAGGGCTCCATCATGATCTAATTACAAGAAAGATCTATTTAATTCTGTCAAATTTCTGCGGGGTAAAACCGAGGACCCTCTGACATTTGTCTGTCTGACATTTCACGGAAACCTTTCTTGAAAAAATAAAACAAAATGAACGTGAGAAATACGCGACCCCTCCCGGCTGAGTAATAATTTACAGAAAACCCTATTCCAATACACCTATTCCATTCATTCAAAATTCAATCAAAATGACGTCATGATACCCACTCGCTAAAGCCAGGCAGAGCAATTAGGGTTGTGATTTCCCTGTCTTCCTTTGTTATTTAGCAGAGATAATTTTAAAAAATTCCAAACTGGCAGTACGTCCAGTGGGTATCAGACGTAATTTTTCTCTGAGTGGAATAGGTCTATTCACGTTTCGACAATTTCTTTTGAAATGTATTCGTTTCCTTGTTATCCCACCCACTGCCACCAACAGTCATCAACCTACATAAACAAAAACTGAAATAATACAAGAATGCTTTAAATCGCTTCATTCCAAGCCCAAAGTATCCATCTCTGAACGACCCCTCTCTCCCAATTTACCAAGAGCAGTCACGTGGACGGATTCACGCACTTTTCACCCGACTCTATGATATCGTGAGCACACGCATCTTTCATTCATTGCACCAGCCCACGCACATAGCTGCCACGCACTGACTCGCTCGAGCGTCGCTGCGACCTATAAGCTTGACACTAGCCATAGGTATATTATGTTTGTTGGGAAAACGCCACGAAAACAAGTTATTTTTACGTGGATTCGAGGTTGTGGCATTCTCTTAGCTTGCGGAAATGTCGCGTATACGAATGCACCAGGAAGCGCGAGACACGATTGACACGGCTGTAACGATTATCCGCAGTTTTTGAAGAGTAAAACTTTTAACTGTTTCGAATACATCTTTGTTCGCACTCACAAAGAAAAAGAGTGTGTTTCCATCTTACGTTTTTGTCACGAAGCTAATGTTTATTTCACTCTGGTGTTTCAGTAAATTTGTAAGTTTTCGTTCGCGTTCTCGAGTAGTAGAAGTAGAAGCTTGAAATTATTTCGTGTCGAATACTTTGCATTTAAATGTGAGCTAGAATCGGAGATAAGAAAGCAATGTTCGGAAACGTTATCAGCTTGTGTATACCGTTTCACTGTGTTTTAGAATATAGCAACCGTTGTTTTGTTTCATAACAATGTTTTATAACTGACTATTATTTATGGATGATAATTATTTTGTACCTAGTACTGGTAGCCAACCTTCGTCTGATTTCTTTCAAAGATTCGCAGCATTTTGGCTGATATCCAAGAGACATTATTTCTGAAACACGCATATACTTTTACAACAAAATAAAACAAAGAAGTGAAACTCTTTTGAATGAGCAACCATCCCATAGGTCATCCCCAAATTGATGGTGTAGGTACTCTATAGTACAGGTCACAATTCCATATATAGAAGCCTACTTAAAAAAAAAAACGCCAACACAAAACTATAGCATGTCGCGCACTCAACTCAAGTCTAAACACAAATCATATCGATTTCTCCCACGATACCTCACGCAATTAATTACACACTCGACTGCGACCCACCCACCGACACCCTCCCGACGCCCCCACCCCCCGAACACCCGTCGCCCCGAAGCCAATCATGCAACACAACAATTACCCGGTTTATTAATCCATCGCGGACACGGCACAGAAGACAACGGCCGCACGGGTCACAGACACACACAGAGCGTCGAATATCAGACCGACGCCGGGCGCCGCGACGGCCAAACTGCACCCGGAACAGATTTAGACGGGCCACGTTGCCATTCGGCGTCGCGGCGTCGCGGCGTCGGCGTCGGCGTCGGGCAAGGGAGCATGCGCACTACATGGGCTTAGCGTGGGTGTATGGGTGAGGGAGTACGAGGGATGAACGGAATGTTTTGTAGTCTGTGGCTGGTGCTGGGCGCTTGTTCTAGTTTGCTCGTTTGTCTTGCAATTATGGGTGGTTTGAAATTATTGTTGCTGATTTTTTTTTCTGTTTTTTCTGGATTTAGTTGATTGACACTGTTTTTCTGTACTCAGATTATGCCGTTTTACTAATTGCAATCGCATGGTTAATGTATTTTTAAGTACAAATGTATTTCCTGAATGGTTATGAAGTGTGTAGCGATAAGAATTGCACATTTATCACAATGGGCGTTCATGTTCCGCCGATTGACAAAGCAAGCACTTTTAAAGACATTAATTCAATCTTTTATTCGTTTTCATTTCGGAAAAAATTGTTGCTCGCCTGTGCAATTCATATACATGTCCATTATTTTCTGGATACAAACTGTCTTTACTTCAAAGGAGAACATGATTTAAAGTGGAAATCGCTACCAACAATTTCTGTCTGCTTCAGGCAATTTAGTTTCCGAGTTCGAAGGCAACTTGAATGCGTTCGAGATTTTTTTTCGAGACCCATCGATTTTCTCTGTATTACAAGGGTTGTTTTGTGCTTCTAACTCGAGGATTCCGCTCAACTATATACAGTACTTAACTCACTCTACCATTTTCTACACACATTCTTTGCTTGTGGAGATATTTTCATTTTTTTTCTATCACTATAACTCCTGCATGTTATACTTTATGCAATTACCGGGACTTTGAGACCAGGTACATTTTCCCTTTGTGCACATTTCCACGGCGGAAGCTTTAAATTGCAAATACCGGCTTCATGGAAAGAGACTGTAAAAAAGTCGAGCTGGTTCTAGCCCAGCAGTAGAATGCAACATAATCACCTAGATGCAATGCGGGCGGTATTCCAGCCAAGCAAGGGGCTTCAAAGTCCTTATACGGTGGAGGTGCCGGGTTTATCCAACCATATGAACAACTTTCCTAATAATAGTTTTCGTTAGTTCACACCCTTGAAAAAGCAGGCAGGTAACTTTGCAAAACGTAGGGAAAAATTAGACTTGGGACTGAGCATTCAATACCCAGTTATACAGTTTTTTCTGAAATGTTTTCGTTAAATTCGACCACAGAGCTATTTCCACTTCATTTCATTTCCCTGTTGTTCCCAATAAATATGACACGAAAATTAAGATTTATAGAAAGACTTTCCGTCGCCAGAGGTCAAGTCTTTCTTTGAAGCGTGAAGCAACTTGATCTCATAAAAGAGGGTGTCTTTTGGAAGTGTTTCTTCTCATCTAGAGCTACATTTCACGTTGATCCTTATTGCCAGCTGCCGGACGATTCAAATACAGAACCACCGGTAATCTTCGCTCTAGATGCTAATGCTGCTCGGCTCTCTGAGATGGCCGCAGCGTGCTCAGGAAAGATTGGACCAATTGAGATTGTCGTTTGAACTTGATGACCGTTTGACCTGACTTCCGTCTTGCTGCTGGACCACATCTTCGGACAGTAGGAGTGTATTACTGTCGCCTAACTCACGTCTTTCGTTGACATTTCTTGGGTTTGTTATGGTCCTCTAGAATGCTGCATCGCATCGCAAGGTTTGTCAGAACCGTGGTAAAGTTTTGCAGAGATCTTGAAGTGAGATGAAGAACTATTGACCAGTTTCAGGTGGGGCTGTAGATTGACTGTTGTTTTTCATTTAGCAAGTTGCTATTTTATTGTTATATTATAATTACGTTTCACACGTATTTCACATTTTAAGTTTATACTGAATAGATTTCTTAAGAAGTTAAGACTCGTGCAGTCTTTACCCAATCTTAGCACTCGAGTTTGGGCCGTTGATAAAGCAGGCAGCACATCCTTGTGAAACGGCGGGAAAAGTTAATGTTTAGGACCAAGCATTAATAACCCAGATAAACAGTTTTTTCTTAAAACAACAGAATACAGTACAATTGCATCTGAAAAAAGTTCAATGTTTTAAAAAACAGATCCAAATCACTCGAACGGTAACAACAATTATCATAACCAAAATATGGTGTGAGATTGAGCTAAAGCCCCTTTTACACAGGAGAAGTTTTCAACCAAGTCTGGTGCAGAAGTCTCCTGCAGAAGAAAACTTGGGCCGTGTAAACAGAAACTTGTCTCAAAACGTGTTTGGCATGAGTCGGGACAAGTCGTCGAGACAAGACTTTCGCGGAAGGTTTTCAATTAGAGCATGTTCTATTTTGACACAAGTCTTGTGTCAAACTGACCAATCAGAATCAATCATTGATAACAATGGTTGGGAGGCTGAACTGACTTTAAACAAAAGTCCAACCAAGAAAACTTGTCCCATGTAAATGGTCGCCCAAGTCTTGTGTGGAACTTGTGTGCACAAGTCTTCCATAGAAGACTTCTGCACCAGACTTGGTTGAAAACTTCTCCCGTGTAAAAAGGTCATGTTTTGTTTTGGGTTGGCTATTATTATGTTCTACTCTTTTGCATTTATGGGCAACTACCGAGCTTATTTATTATGTTTGTTGACTCCACAACTTGATCGATGACGCTGTTTCAAGTTTGACTGAGGGCTCTCAGAGGATTCTAATAGACCTGTAAGGTCATTGATGAATGTTTCGCCTCACTTATATGAGGAGAGCGCTATGAACCTTATTAGCAAATAGGCTTGCTAATTGCTTAAATCAATGCAAGCGTACTTGCCAATTACGGACCAGATGAAAACAAAAATAAATCATTAGAGCTATAATCTTTGCTTCAAAAAACAGCTGAATGACCGTATGCATCTATAAGGTGTAGGTATAAGCAAATAAAGTGATAAACAAGGACGAAGTAAACAAATTAAAATGTGTTTTAAATGGCCATATTGTTCGGACGATTCATACAACAAATAACCATGATATTGTCAAATTATAACTACTTGCCACTCCGAATAATCCTATTTCTCTTAGAGAATAGTGACGTCAGATACCCACTATACAGCCCACAGATACCCCAAATTAATTAGCTCTGTTAAATAACAAAGGAAGACAGGGAAATCAGAACCCGAATCGCTCTGCCTGGCTTTAGCGAGTGGGTATCATGACGTTCTTTAGAATTTTGATTGAATTACATTGGTGTATTTGAAGCAAAATATATTTTATTTGTCAAATCGACTACATTTAGAAACTGTCAAAAATAAGAAAATGAAGGCTGAAATGAAGGTTTATAATATGATAACAATAATTTAAGAAGTGAAGTGGGTTCAAGAACTCTGAAGTAAAATGACAAGTAGTTTTATTCGACGCCAGGAATAACGAGGATCTTCTCAACTAAAACCAGCGGCTACAGCTTTCAACGACGAATCAAAATACCACTGCGTAACGCAGCGTTAAACGCATCTAAAACTGCGTATACGACATGGAAATCAGCTGCTCGGAGATCACAGTAATTACTTAAATGATCCAATTACATTTACCCGGCTCTTGATAAGAGCATTCGACGGAATTACCAGCTCCACGCGTTCTACGTTAATCATTCGATTTGGTTAATTATAATGATTACCATAATGAGAGCTTCCGTATTACGTTTCAGCCGCTTGGTGGCGTGCACCTGCTGCTTCTCTGTCTCTCTTGGTGGCGTGTAATTGCCTTATTTTTGATACTTAAAACAAGGATGAAACTTCTCTGACAAATTTCACGATTTAATTTTTCGGTGAAATTTGATTAAAAACGTTTTTGCTTGTATACCAAGTAGAGATCTTGAACATTTTGTTTGGTGAGGAATTTTAATTGGGTCTGATATATTTAATGTGTTATTTATAGTATCATGTTATCAAAGTAACAGCTTACCTAACCGCCTTGTCGGTGATAAGACAGATGTTTGTGTCTCACCAAATTTTAGTAGCACCACAGTTGGTGGCAGGGGCCCCCAAAAAACTGGCAAAGCCTCATTTCTTATAATTTTTTATAATTTAGAAAGTCATTGCAATTCATCATCTTAAAATTTCAGTCACTCTGTATAAGAGCAGCGCCCACAAGCTCACTAAACTGTCTCTTCGATAAAACTCACTAATAGCTACTTCACTGCTGTTAAAACTGAAAATGAGACAACATCATTTCTCGCGTCTGCTGCCAGTCATCTCGGCAGCAGGTCCACGAAGTGACTGTTAAGATGAGTCACACCCACATCTGATCTTGATCTTCTGAGATGCTATCACCAGTCAGCTCTCATCATCTCTGTTGTCCGAGCAATTAAGCCAAATTGTTGGCAATTCGAGTCGAGTTAACTTCAGTTATGGAATTCATTGCGAAATTGCTTGACGCCATATGTTTGTGTTTTCTGTAAGTGTCGTGTCTTGGCTTCGCAAGGCGTTATGTGGAAGGTAACCATACCGAGTACCGACCCAACGAATCGCTTCTTTGATGCATGATAGCTCATATTTATCATATTTTTTTTTGACACAAAAATATATTTTTTGTAATTTTATTGGGATTAATGAAATGTTATAATAATACACATTGTATTTAATGTTACAGGATAATATATTATCTTATTTCTACATTTTTAAGCATGGTCACTGATCATAAGCGAATATTTTCAACTAAACTCTGTCTAAAATAGTCAAATGGTCTGCATAATCTTACTTTTTGTTTCTAAAAAGCGATAGTACGTTTCAATGAGAGAGCTGCGTTTCGTTTGTTACCCAACTTCCTCATCAGCAGAATACTACACGTTCTATTTAGGGAGGCTGGCTGTGATAAACAATCTCCATTGATTTTGATGAGTAGCATTGACTTTGAAGCCGTCACACTGACACTAGGCGGTAAACAGATTGAGAAATATACATTGAAACATATTCAACAACGGAAAATGTATCATCTTAGTCCGGGAAAATAATGGTAATTTAGAGGTGGGTTAAGAAATAATGGACATCACAAAGTATTTATTTGGAATCGGTTTGATTTATTGACAAATTACAAGATATTTACAGAGAGTATCGTAATAAAATGAGTATTTTTTATATTGAAGTTGTATATTGTGATATGCCGTAGTTGAATAAGCTGGCAAATTGTCTACCTATTTGTACACTAAGTAATAACATAAAATAAATAACAATTCTAACATTTAACACATTAACAATGCTTATATTTATGGGGAGAAATGGTCATTAAAAGCGTTACGACTCGTCAAAAACAAGATCACAACATTGACTAAGGTAATTGATTTTGATCTAGATTATAGAATCGAATATGGCAGGATTATGTGAAATGTTGCAGTTCCTGAAAATGGCACTCAGCAATATTTCTACTGACTCGTGATGGTTGTATTCTCTAAATATTCTGCAGCGTTTCGTGAAGGTTCGCTGTTTGGAATGTAAGACTAAACAGTGTAATGGAGATGAGTGCGCTAACAAAATAACTACACCGTGCTCTTCGTAGAAAAAACTTTTTAAGAAAACCTAAAAAAACCTAATGAAAATGGACAGAATCTTATATTGAGTAGGTTATTCGGCTATTCGTGCATTCAGGCTGATTCACACATTGATTTTGTCACAAACCAGAAATCATGATATATATTATTTTAATATGTGCCTTTGTAAAACAACCCGGACCAAAAAAAGTTCCACTTCCAGCGAGATTTGCCTAACAAAATAACAATCCACGGATCGACAATCTGACCCGCGCAAAAAACCCGAACAGTTACAACGAAATCGAACTCTAACCCTTCGATCATTGCCGAAGTGATCGCAAAAGAAGCCGGAAAAACAGCTCACCGAATGATGACGATTCCAAGTGGCTAACAAGATCCCAGATCACGTTAACCTTCCCTCCACTTCATACCACGCAATCACGCCCCAACCACCCAGCAACGACCGAACCCCAAACCACCCCGAATCAATTGACCCACGCCGCTTTGGCCCAGACCAGCGCCAACACCACCATCACCTCTAGACCCATCGTCGTCGTCGTTGCCCCGTTCTTGCACGTCTCACGTATCTGACTCATCGCCAGGCCGCGTCGTTCCAGCATGTTGTTCACGGAGATCACCTCGATCTTGTCGAGTCTCATCTCGCGAGACATGACCACGCTCATCACTTGATGCTCCTGGCGCGAACAGAGCGTCAGGACCATGTGCGAGCCGACAGCTTTCATCACCTGCAAGCGAACATGGAGTTGACGGCCATGGTGTGCAGGGGACAGTGTTGGGACCACCGGGCTCAGTAACCTGGATTTAGCGCATCGTAGTGAGCCGAGGCACGGTTTTCGCCATTCTGGTCGCCCCAATTATGCGGCTTTTCAATTTTATTTAAGTTTATTTATTCGCTTAATTAGACAGTTTTTTACAGTATTTAGTACATCACTTTCATCAATATTCCTAAAGCTCACAATTAAATCAAAATTAATGCACTTTTTCATGCTGAAATATACCAAAAATAATGAACTGAAAATATTCCTACAGTTATTAAATCGTTCCTACACCAAATCTACATTTTGATTTTAAAATTTGATAAAAATTGTAAGTAGAAGAAGGTGGTCCTAAGAGTCTCTATATGATCTCTGCACTGTACGAAGCGCCCTCCATGGCTATAGATATTGATGTCAGCGGTTGGGACTATCTAGTGCAATCATCTGCATTGTGTATTGATTCACGGCATCTGCTCTGATTTCTAATGTTTATTGGTCCTAGAATGACTGAAGTCCTGGTTACCCCGGTCCTGGTTACCACGGCCCTGGTTACCCCGATGAATTTCAGGACCAAACTCCATTCAAATTAGAGCTGACACCGGGAAATTAAATACTTCGTGGACTCTGGAAACCTCCGCTTGATTATCTTGACCATTATAATCTAGATATTTTATTTCATCTTTTATCTTTGCCAAAATACTGTTTTGGGTAAGCATTTTTGTCTTTATCAAGAAACAAAATTATTTGTCACAGCTCGGTATTAAAGACAATAAATAAAATGGTACTTAAGTTTAAAATTTGAGAGCTGTACGACGACATAAACGTGAAGCGATCCGACCGTCACTTTTAACTACGCTTTTAGTTTTTAGACTAGCCACAGCTGGGCCAGGATCCACGAAGAAGAGCTACAACACAAGGGGTTCCGGACCCGGAAGATTCAAATTCGTTACCCACGACTGTATAAATTTTAGTCAGCTGATCATTTCTATAAAATTTAACATAAATATTTAAAAATAATAAAAACAAAGCTTGTACCTGTAGACAATTATCCAGGTAGGTAGATTTTTTGATATTATATAATATTTAAGCAAGCTGACTTTTTAAAGACTCATCTTATTTCGATGTGTCAAAAACTCAACAACACTGGTCCTCAATCGCATAGGAAAGGTAGTGATAGCTAAAGCTGAATTGGAGGTGGAACCAGATTATAACAGACATCTCAAATACCCAGCTGTCCTTGCATAAAGCAGTTAAATAATTCAATTACACCCCTTGTATATGTTTGAAACTGGTACAGCAGCTACTCAATTGACAATTTAACCCCTTAAATCTCGACAGGGTGAATCAGTGCTGTCATAATATAATAATGTTATTCGAGTTGTAGTGCACGGATTCTGAAGAAGGATCGGCATTTTCCAACAAAATTGCTGTATACATTTACCCTACCGTTGTCCAAGACCATGTTGACATTTGGTTGAAGGTCACTCATTCAACACCTAACTCACAGCTGTGTTGCTTAACCTCGCGTTGACTATCACTATCCAGTATTACCGAGAAAGTAGGTAACTAAGTCTGACATGGACATGGCGTAAGCAAGAGATAAGCCGCAAGGTAACATTTAATCCACTATGTCTTTCAATCGCAATGACTGATTGTGATACTATTAAATCGTAACAATTAATTCAACGATAAAAAGCGCAACTGGATTGATAAGAAAGTCCCGATTTAACTCTCTCCTTGAAATTCGAGCATAAACAAGTATGTCATGTCTTACCTGGGCAGTGCCACTGAACTGTACGTAGTTTCTGCCATCCGAAAGTGACCCTAGAAAAATTAGGATCAAATTTTAGGCGCACGTCACACAAAGTCAAATCCCAACACAAATTTGGGTCCATCCTCATGGGCCACGATTCTTGAAGAATATTACACACGCTTAAAGATTCTAGTTTCTTGATTATTAGAAACGAAATATCAATTCCAAAATTTGCATCCGTACCGGTACGGATGCAAATTTTGGAATTGATATTTCGTTTCTAATAATCATCATCTACCGTCCATGCAACGAGTATTTGCATTTAGGATTAAATTCACACTAATACAAGCGTACCCAACGTCATAATTGGGGTTAGTCGAGTTTGTTGGTGTGTGATCGCAGCATAGCGTCACTAGATTCAGCGCCTTCTATGGTCACTCATAGTCCTGAATCTATCTCCATGGAGCCCAACAACTCAAATAAACTTAATATCAATTCCACAGTTGGTCGTCCGTATAGCACAATTGGTTAGTGCAGTGTCCCGGATAGACAAAGATCCGGGTTCGTGTCCCGGTACGGATGCAAATTTTGGAATTGATATTTCGTTTCTAATAATCATCATCTACCGTCCATGCAACGAGTATTTGCATTTAGGATTAAATTCACACTAATTCTAGTTTCTTAATTTTTAACTGTAATACATTCTCCACAGTCATAATTGAGTTAACCTAAGCACTTTTTTGCAGTATACAACTTGCTTTCAACTCAATATATTGGCATTAACAGCTTTAACTCAATCTTCATTCGGTTAAATCATCATTCAAAAACTCGTCAAGCAACGTGGCTTTTGCAGAACTTTCTGTGTGTTTGAAACTCAATATCCATTCGGAATCGGGAAGCCACGCGAGTAAAATGAAGCTTCGTGGACACGATCGAGATGCAAATGTGCATCGAATTTATACGATTTAGAATGTAAATCCAGTAACACAGCAAAACAAAATACCGGACGGCAGTGCTGCCCATGAATAACTTGAGAGAGAAGCAACATTTCTATATACATGTACTGGATGGCGAACGTGATCATAACTCCAAGTAGGAAAAGTTCTTGCCTATAAAGTACATGACTGAATTCAATGTTATCTTCGTGAATTATCTAGCCGTTGTCAATTTGCTTGTAATTTTGTTGGAAGTAATTTCACAAGTGGCAGCCCCTTACAATAGTAATTGACAGGTCATAGGTATCATCTATCTGGCTTTTTGAGCTGAATAAAGATATGAGCATTACCTTTTGTACTGTGTTTAGGAAGGAAGGACTTGGTTTTTTGTATCACTAATAACTTCAACGATTTCAGCCAGGCTAATCACAGCAAAAAATGCATCCTAATACAATAATAATCCAGATAAATTATGAGTGAATCTATCTCTGAATGGAGCTCTACACAAATGCTTTCAAAAATACAACCAAGCCTGCAATTTTAGAAGTGAACATTGTTGCTTAGTCGTACTCGAATTTTGGCCTTGGTTGACCTCGTTTTGATGGGGACATCTTCAGGACGATGCCAAAAATGTTTTGGGACAAAATTCGATTACGTCAGAGCAAAACCGGCCATACCATCTAAATTATCAAACGACTCCTAATTACGAAATTAATTAGATTTTTAACTCGTTGCAGTGATGTTCTCAACTGATAAATAGATATGTATATTTGTCCAAAGTTGCTAGAAGTTGTCAATAGACCTATTCCACTCAGAGAAAAATTATGCAAGATACCCACTGAAATTACAACTAGCTTTACAAAAAAATTAATTAGCTCTGCCAAAACAAAGGAATATAGGGAAATCACAACCCGCATTACTCTACCTGGCTTTAGCGAGTGGGCATCATGACGTCATTTTAATAGAATGTTGATTGAATGGAATAGGTGTACTGTCTTCAATAAAAATCTTCAATAAAACAGAAGCAACTGATAGTGAGCCATAAACGGTCAAAAAATTTCAGCCCTAATAGCCTAGTTGGTGAAACACCACAGTTCAATCAATGAACCATTCAATGAACCCACCGTTCTGCTGACCGGTGGCCAGCCAGAAGCCAGGACTGTTCTTCACCGGTATCTTGAAGTTGTACTCGAGGAAGCCCGCCTTCTCGTCCCAGAGCAGCCGCAGGTGGTCGGTGGACACCCTGGCGAGATGCAGCACGGGACAGATGTCCATCAGCGTGGCAGCCGAGTTCTTCATCGGCGCGTGGTGATGCTGGATGATCTCCACCGCGTACCACATGCCCATCAGCTGCACACAAAGGTACCGCGTTAGTGGGAGAACCGAACGTGAGATCACCGAAGTTAAGCAACATCGTGCTGAGTTAGGTGTTTGATGAGTGACCATCATGCATATAATCAGTTCTGTTCGGGAGAGAGGTCGGAGGGTTTGAAGTTAGTGCGACAACTTCACTCGCCTTGCTTCTCTCGACAGCACGGATTAGCGGAGGAATCCTGTCATTCGAGTTGTACCGTCCTTCGGAAGGGACGTAAAGCCGATTGTCCCCTCGGTGCTTTTCGACAGGAGTAGGCTACGTGCTGGCACCGGGTTTCCCCTCCTCCCTTCTAGGCTAGGTTAGGTTAATCATCGCCCTTTCATTCACCGGCGCCATTAGACCAGCGCCACAGGGCCAGCTGTCAAAACAGTGCGTCGTTGAACACCAATAATCAATCAATTAGTGGGCGAGCCTACAGTTCATTTACTGGCAGAGCGTACTGTGCCGCAGCGAGCGCTAGTGTTCGAAACAGGCGTTGTGTTGCCAACTTCACACACCTGAAATGTGGAATGTTACCTGCACTTTTTTAGATTTGATTTGGTTTGTTTGTTTGTTTTTTGTTTACTGTCATAAGAAAACGATGATACATTCAAAAAGATGCTATCATCATTTATCATTATTTTACCGATAGATATGTAAATGTATTTTATTCATGGTTTTTGACATGTATATACAATCTTAAAAATCCTCTAGTCAATTAGGACATCTTAAAAAACATATTTTACTGGGGTTTTCCATACTTTTCTTCGATTTGGATTATTTTAGTATGGCAGCTTTAGATTAGGTTAGACATACATAGCTTTGTGAAAAGTCGGGAATTAAAATTAAAAACTTAGCTCTCAAATCGCAATTTTAAGACTCGTTAAAATTTCGTCTCTAACTCTGTTCACAAGACACAGTATGACCACTTATAATTATTAGGCCTGCTGCGGCCATTATGAATGTGTCTTGCCCTTGGGATGCAATTTATCAATTATGCTTGTCTGCACGTTGAGTCGACAATGTCATCCCCTGACAGGACACGTCACGCTTGCTCGTTCAACTTGATGGAGTGGGGAGGTAAGCACACTATGAAACTTTCAACCATCGAATCTGCTCGCTGAGGAGCCTAGATTGCCGCTTGTTTCGCTACCGTACATGCAACGACATGCAGCATTAAGGTTCGAATCACACATACAAGCGTACCCAGCGTTATAATCGGGGTTAGTCGAGTTGTTGGCGTGTGATTGCAGCATAGCGTCACTAGATTCACCACCTTCTATGTTCATTCATAGTCCTGTTTCTATCTCCATGGAGCCACGTTATAATCGGGGTTAGTCGAGTTGTTGGCGTGTGATTGCAGCATAGCGTCACTAGATTCAACGCCTTCTATGTTCATTCATAGTCCTGTTTCTATCTCCATGGATCCACGTTATAATCGGGGTTAGTCGAGTTGTTGGCGTGTGATTGCAGCATAGCGTCACTAGATTCACCGGCTTCTATATGTTCATGCATAGTCCTGTTTCTATCTCCATGGATCCACGTTATAATCGGGGTTAGTCGAGTTGTTGGTGTGTGATTGCAGCATAGCGTCACTAGATTCACCGCCTTCTCTGTTCATTCATAGTCCTGATTCAATATCCTTGGAGCCCAACAACTCAAATAAACTTAATATCAATTCCTCAGTTGGTTGTCCGTATAGCATAATGGATAAGTGCAGTGTCCCGGGCAGATGAAGAATTGGGTTTCAATCCCGATACGGTTACAAAGTCTGGAAATTGATGTTTTGTTACTAATTGTAAGTGTACAGCGGCACTCTCCTGGCTCTCCTGGCTATCACCCTTAGATCTAGGACTCTTTATTTTTACTTGAACAAGTCCATAGGTTTCATTCCTTGGATTAGCTCCTGCTTGATAAAGCAGGCATGCAGCACTCTACGAAACTTCAGAAAAGTTTCCGTAGAAATACATTGCTTCTAAAGTTAAAATCCCTTTTTTGTTATATTTCAAACTAGATTTCAAAATATTAAAGTTTAAACTCCTGAATTAAAGTTGAGTTTATCAGCCAAATGCTATGGTGTTACATGGAAGTAAACCTAGTTTTCAAGGGTCTCATTAACTCTGGATTAATAAGAATATTATAAGAGTCAGCTTAACCATTTTTTTAAACTCTGAGTCGAGAGATAACTCAAAGAAAAAGTTAAATTTCACTGCACGTGGTTGAGCCTTGCCATGGAGTTTAACTCAAATAAAACTTCAGCCTAGAGTTAAAAATGTTAAAATTTGCCCTAAGAGTCGATTTAACAACCTTCTCAATCTTGGATTGATTTCAGAATAAAGACAAACTTCTCTTGTAATCAGCCAACCAGATACAATGAACCTAATTGTTTCCAAAGATCAACTCCAGAGTAACAATTACTTTAAAAACAAACCGAAGTTAAACAACATCGCTCTGAGTCAGGTGTTTGATGGGTGACCATCATGCACACGATCAGTTCAGGTTTGAAGTTAGTACGAAAACTTCACTCGCCTTGCCTCAACCTCTTGACAGCACGGATTAGTGGAGAAATCCTGTCGTTCGAGTTGTACCGTCCTTCGGAAGGGACGTTAAGCCGGTGGTCCCCTCGGTGCTTTTCGACAGGAGTAGGCTACGTGCCGGCACCTGGTTTCCCCTCCTCCCTTCTAGACTAGGTTTCCTTTCATTCAACGACGCCGTTCGACCAGTGCCACAGGGCCATTTGTCAAACGATGCGTCGTTAAACACCAATAATCTCTGAGTAAAAGCTATGTAGTAAACAAGACATGAGTATTTACAGAGAAGTAGTGTATTTCCTTGGCTGCGTAGTGCTTGGCGATGCGCATCATCTTGTGCGACCGGGAACTCCTCAACAATGTGTCTGGTTAGGAGGGGGGAGGGGGAGGGGGGAGATTCATGGTTCAAGGTGGCTTTGGGTGGTGCACGCAATTATTTACGTCTAGACGCCACGCTCGTTTCGGAGTTCATTTACTGGAAGTGCATGTACTTCTCTGCAGGGAGCGATGGTGTTCGAAACAGCTGCTTTGTGTTACCAACTTCACACAAATAATGTAAATTGCATATATTGACGCCTTTTCATTGGTGAAATGTTGACAAATATTTTTAATCTGATTTGGTTAATTGATTATATCAGTTTCAAGACTGTGTTTTCAGTTATCAGTAAAAAAAGCCTATGTTTTAGTTGCATTCTTGACAGTTTGAAATTTCGCTGTTGAATTTTGGTTTTAGGAGTTGTTAAGTCCAAAAATGAGGCATTTTTTTGGTATGGTCTCTCCCTCTATAGACTGTAGTAGGTATTGAAAGTCGGACAGCGTTAGTGATAAATTGTCTTATATGGATAGACAGACAAAGATAATAGATTTTCTGCAGCTGTATTGACTTCAATGGAAACCATTTAATATGCGAAATTGTTTTTTGATATCACTAACATATTGGAGTATTATTTTAAAACGCTGTGTGCAACTGTAAAATGTACCAGGATTCACGTATAAGTATCCAACCCGAGTTATTTGATATAAATAATTGATAGATACTTTTCTGTAATAAAGAGCAAAATTGTAGAATTATTCTGTAGACCAAAGTTATGGTATTTGGTATAACGCTTCACTCAGGGTTTGAAATAATGATTGGATATATTATATGCATCACTTAAAACCACTTCGAAATGCTCCGTCTTCATGAAGCTCCCTCTAAATGTCTGTGCTGCAAATGCGCAGAATATCCATCAGCTATATAATCGTGCCATGATGATCACAACAATCGGTAGTCGATGACAGCAACCATTATGCTTGCAACGGTCCAGGGGAGATGCAGAGGATAGGCCGCTCGACATTAAGTGCTTCCTGTAATGCTGTGATGCTGTTGATCTAGCGACCAGGAGCCTCCTACGCTAATCTACAACCTCTATAGCGTCGTCTTGCTGGAAAGAGTGGCCAACTACATTCCATGGATGCCATACTTAGATAGATAGATATTTTGTTCATTTAGCAATTTAAGCTATTGTCATATTTTACATGGTACATGGTACAGAGGTTATCATTAAACAGAAGCGATAAAACAGCTAACGCTACATCCACAGGGACTTGCCAGGGGCAACGAGCATCCAATAAACTTGTTTTGTATCATATAAACAAAGTTGTGTTTTCCTATCGACGCACCACTTAACGCTAAAGGTATAGTTACTGGGTCCATGATCAGAGACAGCCACTGTGTTTTTCTATCCTTGATTCTTTGAAAGAAACTTGTAAAAGTCTAGCTCTCCTGTACCAAAATCAGTAAGTGAAGTAACAGCTTATTTGTATGTCCAGTCTGTATTTGAGCTGCATAAGTGTGAGCGAACAAGTCTACGACCGATGTAAGGCCAGGTAAAGCCATGGCTTCCTCAACCTGCATGGGATCCTCTGCCAGGATCTATTAGCTTCTAGATACCACCCAGATACTTGGCTCGTATTCCGGATGCAATCAAAAATTTTCCAACTTCTTTCCGCTGCCATTCACAGTACATTGACGCGTTGAGCAGAAGAAGTATTATTTCTCCTACATTTTAAAGCATTGTGATCATAAATAGTCCTACTTTGACGAAAGTTTATTTTTATAATAGTTGATTCAAACAGCCATGTTCAAATCGAGACTAAAGATAGTTGTATAGGAAATGGATGACCATATGATTTTGCTGGATTACTAAATGGCACTCGAGTTTAGACCACTGACAAAGCAGGCAACACAGCTTTGCGAAACGTGGGAAAAGTTTGGGTTTTGGGACTTAGCACTCAATAGCTTCGTTAAATATTTTTTCAGAAAAATAACACGTGCTAAGAATAGGAAAAGACACGTGTCTTAGGAAAGTGATGATACCGCCAGCTATTTCTAATACAACCCTCGAAAATGTCACCTATTTCCTGGCTTTGCGCAAGCGGTCCGCTCTCGCCCACTCTTCGCATATCGTGGGCTCTCTATCACCTAAACGCTTGCTCGGGATGTCAAGCAGCCAATGAAAAGCTGCACTCAGGTCCGACCGATGAATGGCCCTCGACGCCTGTGTCCACGTTCAATCGTGTGTCAAGCCGTGTTCGAACCCGGGTCCTGCGGATCATGCAGCTGCCAAGCAAATCTCATCCTCACTGTCATCCGGTGAAGCCCATAGTGGCTCTCTTGCCTTTTATCGGTACTTACATATATTTAGTTAATAACTACCTCGCAATGTATCTTTTCCATTCAATCAAAATTCTATCTGAATGACGACATAATACCCACTCGCTAAAGCCAGGTAGAGCATATTCGAGGTGTGATTTCCTATCTCCATTTTTTATTTAGCAGAGCTAATTAATATTTTTTTCCAAACTGGTAGTACGTCCAGTGGGTATCTGACGTCATTTTCCTTTTAGTGAAGTAGGTTTATTGGCTGTTTGTTATTATTATCATCCTAAAATATTCTGAGATGATGAATGCATGTTCTTCAAATTCCAACTCTTGTAATTCCAACCAACAGCGGCGTTCTGCTCGCTGCTCTCCCCGATCAAAATTCGATATAATCTCCATGCTTTTCAGAAAAACTATGTTAGGTACTGTACTGGGTTGTTGAACATGCTATGCTACAAACTTCTTGTCCCGACATAAGGACCAACTATTATTACTCGAGACTCCTTAAAAAACGCCCATCAAAAAGATAAAAAATATCCCCCTGCTGTCTGTAATATTTCGTCAATGACTTTGAGGGTGTAGATAAAAATGTTCCTAGGTACATGTTCAAATAGATCTTTGAACTGGATTTTCAAGTTGGATTCACGCATTAGCGAATCTTCTCAAACTCTTCTCAAGCAATAAAAGCCAGCAGCTTCCAGCTAAACTAAATCACTTAAAAGTTACACCCCAATGCATATGTTCACTCATGCGTGTTGGCAGAATTATCTCACCTCCTCCAAGTTCAAATTTCTCTGCCGCTCCAAATCCAAACTTCGCTGCGGCTTCAGGTCCGGACAGAACTGCTGCGTGCTACTCGAGCTCGCCGCACAAAGCGTCATCCCCGGGACCACAACCACAACCACAAACCACCACCGAGACATGCTTGCAAATTTCAGCGACGGAAAAAACAAGATCGCTTTAAATTTGACCGCTCGGGTCAGCCAATGACAACGAAGTGCACGTCAGCTTAGAAAATGCGTGCTTTTATAATGAAAAAATGTTTTTCATCACAATTTAGTAGATATCTTCATGAGTGTGCGCGTAGTGATGTTTCGATACGGCTCGTACATACATGCTTAGTGGATTACTCTCCCGATCGCCCGTTGCAATCTTGATCAACCCTTATTTTTACACACCCTTAAAAATATGTGGTTAATTAAACCGTCGACTGAGGGACACTTGGGAACTTGTAGCGCCTAATTGGATGAGTTTCTGTTGTTTTTAGCAGATAAAAATATGAATATTTTTGAAGAAATTATCTCCACCGAGATGATTAATTAATAATAATATCTTAATAGGCGAGGGATAGCCGCAGGCCCCAGGTTCGTATCCTGGTTCTGTCGCTCTCTTTTCTGGTTCGCTTGTTCGTTGCTTACTGGCGTACGCTTTAAACCAATAAAAAATATATGTATGGATTTGTCATTACTCTAATTAAATATTGTTCATAACTGTTTTAATTTACAAATTCCTTTTTTACAGTGAGACATACAAAAACTGTATGGAATTATATACCGTTACCACTCTTTCTTTTGCTCTATGTAGTGCAAGCAAACAGAAAAAAACAGTCCTTTTTTCTGGTGGCAGCAAAATCTCACCTTCTCCCGATCCCAATTTCTAAGTAAAAATAAAATATCTCGTTACTCGCATGTTTAATATCGCTGTATACAAAATAGTTATGTGACTCAACCCTGCCAAGAAACAGCTAGATTATGAATCTGGCAGATATGTATTTCAACTTCTTGTTTGCGAAACACGATTGAATTCGATCAAGTAAACTAATCATCGGCAAGTCATGCTGATGACAAATATAGCTGCAAAAATCCGTCACTCCTAGGTACGGGGTATGCCTTCTTCAATATTTAATCAGTGATTTGTAGGGTGTGGGTAAGCTAAGCACGTATACATTCCTGTTTTAAAACAGATCTTTTTACTGAATTTTCGACTTCTATTCAAGTAGAGCAAATCCTCTTCGCATCGCAAGCAACCGACTAGTGTTATTCACAAGTAATAAACGCCACGATGTTCTAAACTAACCGAAACACTCACATCCCAAAGCAGATATCCATGCACGCTCTAGCAGCCCACCTCACGTCTCGCCATGCTCTCTCACCTGGTCCAACTCCAAACTTCGCTGCGGCTTCAGGTCCGGACAGAACTGCTGCGTGCTACTCGAGCTCGCCGCACAAAGCGCCATCCCCGAGACCACAACCACAACCACAAACCACCACCGAGACATGCTTGCAAATTTCAGCGAAGGAAAAAACTAAATCGTAACCACCACCGTCGGGACTCGCAAGCCTGTGCACTTCACAAGACGTGCTGTTCTGGTATGGACAAAGTTTCCTTATTTTTTACCACAATCTTGAAGCAACAATCTAACCTTACTTCGTATCGATTTAGTCCGCGTGCGAAATTAGCGCATAAATTAAAACCTCAGCCTTGTTGACAATTATTTTAGCTTCGCTGAGCGAACAAGTTGCTTAAAACTGAAGAAAAAATAGGTCGAATTTTGTAGGTTATCTTCGTTATCCAGCTGAGCTAACAAGCTGCTTGGCGGTGGTCGTCACTTCGCTATGTCCAAATCTAGACTGGCTGATTTTAGCCGCATGTTTCAAAGGATTGAATAAAATGTTACACTTGATTGAGCCAGTGGGTAGATGCTACCGTGCGTGTGCGAGTGCGACCGCTCGCTGCGGCAGATGCAGGGTGCGAGCGAGATGCAAGGAGGGCTGAGCTGCGAGGCATGCTCGTCATAATTGCTGTATGGAGAGAATTGAGTCCAATTGATGGGTTGTGTGACGTAAGGGCGATGCAAGTGTGACCTGACTTGCCATGTGTGAAGGCATGTGCGTGCCCTTCGCCGGTGTTGACGGATTTGGAAGAGGTGGGACTCTTTTTTTGGATTGGTTATTTTTAGGTGCTTTGATAATATGGCGTGTGCTTTTGTGCGTGAGGTTTATGCATGTGGGGTTAGTGAAAATATACCGGTGCATTAATTCACGGTGAAGATATTTTTGTTACATTTTGAGTTTACTGAGTATGTTTATGTAAGAGCCGTTTTCGAAAACATCCAAAAATACTAAATTGAATATTGAATATTAAGGCCTTCTGATACCTAACTGATGCTTAATTAAATTGCTTAATTTATTTTATAATGTCAATCATGAATTGTTCAAGACTTAATCAATTATAATCTATCTTATTTATCTATCTCCATTCTCAGTACGGGACTTAAATATACATTGCAGTCATACACACGTGAATCAATACAATGTACACAATAAAAAAATATTCGAGCGTGGAATTTAAAAAAAGGATTTCACCCGAAACATTCGACATAGCTATTTCTAGCAGCTGTGAGTTCTATATCATATACAACATCCTGCTATCTATACATCTACTCATCTTGTCTGCCAAGACTTCAGTGAACTGACATTACGCTTATCGTGCTAATCTCTATAATTATCTTTATACCTAGAAAATATTTCACCGGTTGGTGATAATCCAAATCGATAACACGATAGTATCGAGCAGCAGAGCTCTTTCAATTTAGTCCATCGCGTTCATCGACACTGTGAACTTCACGCCGAATTTTTCTTCTGGTGAGTTTCATTATCATCTGCACCCACCTCTTTTCTATGTTCTTGCATGTCCAGTATATGAGGTCTAAAATCACATTCGTTTTCCGTTGATATGTTCGCTGTTATGAAATCCGTAAATAACTAGATTTAAAATTATTAAACAATTCTGTTACAGTAATGTAGCAAATGAAAAGTGTCAATATTCTTCCCTGAAAATGTGAATACGGATACACTTGCCTTTGGTTCGAATTTTCGTGAGCGGTTATAACGGCTAAAAACTTCAACGGTTTATTCATTTCTTGTCGATTGAACAACACAACCACACTGGCTAAAAAATAGCACAAGCCAAAAAAAAATCGATTTTAAATTGGCAATGTCATTTTAAAAAGAGCTAAAGATAAATGCCATTCGCGAACAGGATTGCACGACTGCGACTCAAAACGTTTTCCTGTTTTTCTCCTCGAAGAATAAAATTGTGTATCCGTCCATACGAACAATAAATCATTGGGTCTTCCACTTGCTGCGACAGCTCGAGTCCGCATAGATAACGTTCCATTAAATACAGGTTAACACTAACGAACAATCAGCTAAAATTACGTTGACGCAACTTAGGTGCAAAGATAAGATATGGAACCGTGCTTTCGGCAGTATGTGTTATTCAAAATAGTCTGGTATGACACTGACTCTATGATAATATTAAATATACTTCTATCTTTGTATACCTATTGCTTTGTCAGTTTGTCTAAAGTTGGTTGTGCTCAGTTGTGTTGGAGTTGTGGGTGAAGTTATGGCGGTATCGTACACTAGACTGAATGATTGGAACAAGCCTATTTTCACAATCGACAACCAGGGCAAGGGCAACAAAGAAACTGAAATAAAGAAGAAGAATTTGTTTATATGGTTTATTTGGACGTTTCGTGAGTATAACCTGTAGAGGTAGTAAATATTTTAAAACTATGCACAAACTTGCACAAACTTGCAGAGAATCGCATAGAAATTCAATGATATTTTTACAATTATTTAATTGGAATTTATATTAAAACTGGGTTTTAAATTTTTGCAATTTTTTAAGACGAACAATCCATCACAACCAGTTGTACAGTGCTGTTGAAGAGGATTTTGAGCAAATAATAATCAATGAAATGAACAAAATATTTATCTCTAATTACTCGTTTTTGCTCTTAAAGGACAATCAAACATTTTTTCTTATTGAAACCGCTTTCGTGATAGCTCTTACCATCAGAATTAAAGGGACTTCTACTCTATTTGATTGCCATTTGTATACATGAATGAAACAAGCTGAAGTAGGTGTCCTGTCACATTTCACCATGCATTCCTTTGTACATCAATGCAATGCAAATTGCCTATACGTAGAGTAGAGTACCTCGAGTTGGGTATAGTAGCGATGGAGTAGGGTGGCAGTAGAGAGCGAGGTATTCATAGTATTGTGTGTTGGAGTCATGCAAAAGCAGTCGTAATTGTATTTCTATAAGCCTCTAAGTAGTTGAGCATGCGAAAAATGTGCAAATACTTAAATATTAAAATTTACAACGAAACTTATTAAAATGAAATAAAATAGCTATTTTATTTCAACCATACAGAGAGAAAATCAATTTAATATTGACGGCTATGCATAAAACATGGTTGGCCGTTAAGGTCTAGCTTATCCAAATCAATAACAAATACGAATATTTAAAATTAAAACATTTGTTTTGATGACAGATAGAAACAACTATTTAGGAAATAGGAAAGGCTCTGCCACTCACAAAATATGCATACCTAAGAGCAAACGGCAAATACCTCGGAGCACATTTCGCTCAGCTCTCCTTCATATTTTCCTGATTTAAAAGGAAAATACGAGGTTGGGTGTGAGCTGTGCTGTGTTGCTTGCGCAATTTCTAGAGGCCCACGTGGGTGACTCGGGAATCGATCGAGCTGTCACTGGCGTTGGAATGTGGGCGTCTCTATTCTCTTCTGACAGTGTACGCCAAAGCTGCGTACGTCAGTGTTTCATTTGATGGTCGTTTTATTTCATGATTGATAATTTACTTCGTCGCCGGTGGTTGGAGATTACAAGCAGTCAATTGAATTGTCTGGTTAGGCGTACATGTAAGCCTGTGTAACTAAGCACCGACCGTTTTATTTTTACTTTGATACCAGTCGTTCTTATAAAAATGTTTTTGGTTTTGTCGAATTGCATGTTTGGGTGGAGGAGGAATGGGTCTTTTAGAGTGTTTCCAGGTATGATTTAGTTTACTTTTGTTTATTATTTAATGCAAAAGCTTCTAAACCCTTAGCTAATACCGCTAATTCCTATACAAAGACTTCACACTAAAATCATCATAACCTCTACATGTCCAGTGATACACCTGATGACCAGATAATTCTGTCCAGTGACTCATCCTCATCCCATGACCAACTCTTGTCAGTTGTGCTACTGGTCCAGAAGCTAACAGTCTCTGTGGCTACTTGACCTGTTACAGTCGCATTTCTCGCCGTTGTCAGTATTTTCTGCGCAATGTCTTCTGCCCAAGACCTCCCCACCGACGAGAAGATCATGGCAGCGCTTCAATCTGTTTCTACTAGCAGTCTCAAGTTCAGCACTGCAGTATACAAGGTAAGCTACAAATACATCATCGGAATTGAAGCTTTAATTTTACACAAAACTTGTATAGAATGTGGGTAAAGAAGGTGGTTGATCATAAAGTAGGTCCTAGATCCTATTCTAGATACAATTCATCGCAAGTATTCCAGCTTATTACGTCTTGTTGAACATTAGTTTGTTAAAAGTTGCAAAATTAGAACTTTTACTAGAGTAAAAATTAGGTTTGCATGACCTATTCAGATTTAATTGCCAAATAAAATTGTCTCGTTTCATTTCTCTTCCAAAGAATCGACGGCTATATTCCCATCCACTGCCAACATTCTTATTGGATTGGAACTAATATTCGGTGTACTCCCTGCAGCAATTGTCGCAGCAGGATGGCAATGTTTTCTTCTCGCCAATCAGCATTGAGGTGATCCTAGCGCTCGCATCCATGGGTGCGAGCGGAATCACCGCTTCACAAATGACGAAAGGACTCGAACTTTCCGGTGAAAACGAGGTCACCAAGCTGGGATTCAACGCGCTCATCAAGTCGCTGGCGGTAAGCTCCAGCTATAAATTATAGATATTGGTGTAGAAGATGAATAGAAATGCCGATTATAATGAACAAAAACGGTTATCAGAATCAAATGGCATAAAACAAGGTTCCCAATTCTTGAAAAATATGAAAATATCAGCTAATAAAAATTCAACAGACCACTCAGAGAAAAATACGTTGGATACCCACTGGACATACTACCAGTTATGGAAAAAAATATTAATTAGCTCTGCTAAATAACAAAGGAAGATAGGGAAATCACAACCCGAATTGCTCTGCCTGGCTTTAGCGAGTGGGTGTCATGACGTCATTTTGATTGATTGGAATACCTAGGTGTATTCATATCTGATTACCAGCCAACAGAAATACTGTTACAAGCTTTTTTAAATTGCCTGCGATCCCTCAAACAACTAATCCCCTTCACTCAAATTAAGCTGGACAAACTGATTGATTAAAAAAATGTGTTCCTCTCATAAAACTATTTCAATGCAAGTTCTACAGGCGGTATTAGCCTAGGTTGTAATAGAGGCTAGGCTAGGCTAGCAGTGGTTAGTATTTTGCTCAGTGGCAGTAGTACCTACAGGTGGAAGTTACGCATTATAATCTATTAATTGATTGTGCATGGTAATGGCTATGTATGTTACACCATTTATTACTTTTTTACTTTTGGTGGAAACACCATAGTGACATTATCTGCAAGGCTAAAATTAGCAGGAAATGTCTTGTTACCTTTTTTATATTATGCTATAACATTGTAAAACTATGAAATAACATCATACAATCTGAGGGGGAATAGGAGGCTTTTCAAGCTGTCTGATGTCATCAAATTAGCTTTGTTTTCTAATAAGTGCAGTGCTTACTATGCAGTAGGTTGCACAACATCACCATGTCTGTCTGTGTTCATAATAAAACCTAAGGGTAAACTTGGAGGCAAATATTATTGCTCGATTGATAGATATGTGGTCTGAAACCAGTTTGAGTTGTTATTGCGTATGTTTCCTACACTCATTGGGTAACGGTTGGCAGTGTTTGCCAGAGCAGTCACAATCAATGTGGTTTTCCACATTTCCTTATCTACTGCAATTATTAAATTTATCACTGCTGACCATGTTAGTGGGTAATAATTTAGCCATTTTTTATCTGCTAAGCATGCACATTAAATACACATGAAGGTCAATATGCAGATGATAAGAAGGTTGTTAAGAATAGCAGCAGTACTAGTGGTACCAATGCTTGTAGGAAATGCAGAAAGCTTTCTTTTAGCTATTAAAGAGCTCTGTTTGCTTACACCATCTAGTCTAAATGAACCAATGTATCAAATTTAAGACAATGGACATGTGCCCTTAATACCCACATGGCATTGCTAAAAAAAAAAAAAAAAAAATGGCCAGTTAACTAGCTTTTATACAAGCACTGAAAAATAAATATAATACTTAGTAGTTATGATAGTTAATTTCTTAACAATCTAGTAATCACTGATCAATAATCATGCAATATGCCCAAAGTTTTTGTATAGCGCAATTTATATCTATGTACCTACGTAAGATTCTGACTGCTGGGTAACCTTTGCCTTCAATATCCTGCTGTGCTTTCATAAGTTGTCTGAAATGACCAGCCACAAATTGATTTTACTCGTAAAAAAAGCTGCTAACAGGCATGGTGACACTTTCCCGTAGAGTATACAAGTCGTTGCTATTAGAATGTGCGTCACCTCTAAAATTCCGAATTAAAAGATCCAGGAAAACACAAGAATAACATAAGCACGTAATAAACACGTACACATGCTTGCAGCAGCGGAGAGGTCTGTTACATTACTTCCTTAAGACTCGTTTACTTTCCTAATCTCAGCACGTTAGTTTCTAGAATAACTATTCAACTAGGTATTGAATGCCAAGTCAAACTCAAAACTTTTCCCAACGTTTCGCTAAGCTGTGCTGCCTGCTTTATCAACGGTCCATACCCAACACCCAAATAGCAACAAATCAAACAAAAGAACCAACACTAAACCAAAGCTCCTCAACCCAACAACACAGTTGAATTGTTTTTTCTGCAACGGTCTGCTAAATCGTTCTTCCTCGCGTTTCAGAGCGACGGTAACGTGACCCTCGACATCGCGAACAAGATCTTCACGGACAACGCGATCGAGCTCAAGCCGGAGTTCCAGAGCGTCGCACAGAAGTCGTTTGTTTCGGACGTCGAGTCGGTCGACTTCCAGAAAAACTTCGAAGAAGCCCGCGTGCAAATCAACCAGTGGGTCGAGGGCAAGACCAACAAGAAGATCCAGGACCTGCTGGCTCCCGGCATCCTCACCCCCGAGACGAGGCTTGTACGTTCTGGCCGTTGCTGCTGTTTCTGCCGTTGCCGCCGCTGCACGCGATGCAGCTCTTGAAGCCGTCTCATTTCAATCACTTGGACTATCTTTAGTTTATTAGTATAGCTTCAGCTTCAGCTATAGTAGTAGCTTCAGTTCTTTGCTTGGACTCTCATTTGTACTCGGCTTATATCGTTAGATTGTTAACGTTATGATAACATAAATCATAGAGCTTGTAACATAAAGCTTGGATCAATTATAGTTCAAATATTTTTTGCTAGATCAACACTGTAAACGGAGTAGAACTAAGCCGTAGGTAGCTGGACTTTTCCGTGAAACTACGCAGTTCATTGCTATGTACTTTGCCGTAAAACTACATTGTTTTGCTGTAGACGAATTTCAATGCATTCTGATCTGTTGTTAGAGGAACTTATTTAGCGCTTTACCATTTAAAGTCTTACAAAGGGTAAGAAGTAGCTCCACGTTGAGACCGAGAAACAGAGAGGGCACGGGACGAGAACCAAGCGTATGCATTGACACGAAAGAAAATAATCACAAATTTGCGGTGGATGAAGCAGGAGAGACGTGCAACCAAACCCGAGACCTCTTGCGTGCTTGGCAGTAGACCTATTCCACTGGGAGAAAAATGACATCAGATACCCACAGTCCCACTGGACGTACTACCAATTTGGAAAAAATGTTAATTACCTCTGCTAATTAACAAAGGAAGATAGTGAAATCACAACCCGATTTTCTCTAGCTGGCTTTAGCGAGTGGGTATCATGACGTCATTTTGATAGTATTTTGATTGAATGGAATAGGTGTGTTGTTCATCACCCTCTGTGGGTCCAGGAGAAAGCAATTGACCAACGGACGCAAACTGACGAGCCGTGCAATCCTTGGCAGGTGCTGGTGAACGCGGTCTACTTCAAGGGCGACTGGGCCAACAAGTTTGACGTGGCCAACACTCGAACGGAGCCGTTCTTCATCACGCCCACGCAGACCAAGGACGTGCAGATGATGCACACGAAGAAGAAGTTCGGCTTCACCATCAACGAGCAGCTGGGCTGCAAGGTGCTCGAGATGCCGTACAAGGTGGGTGGACACGACGTTCACCGATCGGACTTTGCGTTCGCTGCCCGATGTTTAGCGTTAGAAACAAAATTTCCATTCCGAATGCTATACAGATACCCGATTTTTTATTCATTTCTTAATTTTTAATGGCAATAGTGCAAGATAAATAGAATAGACCTATTCCACTCAGAGAAAAATGATGTCAGATACCCACTGGAGGTACTACTACCTACTCCCAGTTTGGGAAAAAAATATTAATTAGCTCTGCTAAATAACAAAGGAAGATAGGGAAATCACAGCCCAAATTGGCTTTAGCGACTGATGACGCAATTTTGATAGAATTTTGATTGAATGGAATAGGTGAATTTGCGGCACCAATAGATTTTTTTCATTCAGGGAAAAATGACATCATATCGGTGACATATTCCGAAAGAGAAGCCAGTTGGATTGAGATTTACTTATATCTTCCTCTGTTGGACCGTATGGAATTCGGAAGGATGTTTTAAATAGGCCGCATTTTTAGTGTTCCCACCAGCCAAAATTATTTCTCAAAAAATTCAAATTAGCACCCATTTTTTTTGTGGAAAAATCGATTTTTCATCAATTTATTTTGATGACAATTTCTATAAATAAATAAACGAAACAATTTTCACTGTGGCGCCCAGAGAATGCCACAGTGCAGCGCAAGCAAAGCCCAACATTGAACACAACCTAACGCTGTTTGCAAACACAACTCCCTCCATGGCTAACGCTGTTTGCAAACACAACGTTGTCCATGGCCAACGCTGTTTGCAAACACAACGTTGTCCATGGCTAACGCGACATGCTTGTCTGCATCGCGCAGGGTGACAAGATATCGTTTGTCGTGCTGCTGCCCAACGAACTGGACGGCCTTGCGCAGCTGGAAGCCAAGTTGCCCGAAGTCGATCTCAAAGAAGTGATGAACAGCCTGTCCAAGGTGGAGGTTGACGTGTCCATGCCCAAGTTCAAGCTGGAACAGTTCATCGACCTCAACACCGTTCTGCAGAAGGTCAGTCGATCGAAAAACTATTAGTCGCTTCGCTTGACATTTTCATGACGCTGAGATACTGAAATGGTTGATTGATTACCGGTGTTTATCGACGCACTGTTTTGACAACTGGCCCTGTGGCACTGGTCTAATGGTGTTGGTGAATGAAAAGTTGATGATGAACCTAACCTAGCTTAGAAGGGAGGAGGGGAGACCCGGTGCCGGCACGTAGCCTACTCCTGTCGAAAAGCACCAAGGGGACCACCGGCTTTACGTCCCTTACGAAGGACGGTACAACTCGAACAACAGGATTCCTCCGCTAATCCGTGCTGTCGAGAGGTTGACAAGCAAGACGAGTGAAGTTGTTGCACTAACTTCAAACCCTCCGACCTCTCTCCCTAACAGAACTGATCATGTGCACGATGGTCACCCATCAAACACCTATTGCAGGGCAACTTTGGTGATATACTGTGACATACTGAAATGGAGGAAGAGTTTGTTAACTAATGTAAACTCAGCAGTGTAGCTGTGACACACGGTCTTGCAGGACCCCTATTCACTAAATTTTTGAGTTTATAATTCTGCAGACCGTTCCTGCTTTTGTTTCCAAAAGTAGCACAGGAAAAAAGGAAGAATTCCTGAAAGAGTTAGTGTAGGGGGTCCTGGTAGTAAAAGAGATACATATGCTGTAAAACTATACTTGGGACTTAAAGGAGGAAAAATAACTGGTGGTAAATGAAAGATAAATATTCAACCGATATTTTAATTTTTGGTATAACAAAATAAGCATCGAGATGGTTGACAGTGATAAGAATATACAAATAACCGACAAAGATGATTAATTGTTATTTAAAAACGCTAGAGAACAAGAGATTCATGCAAATGAGACAATTGCTTCTGGTAATTTTTGGAAATTTAATGAAGGAATTCTGTAAATTTCACCACAAACAGTTCAAATGTTTGCCCTGTATCAACAAGCAAACATCTAAAGCAACAGAATACAAACAGCAGGTTTTTCAGCAGTAGATTCAATAGAAATCAATAAAAACGTTTTGGAGACAAGCTCGTTTGGCGTCGACGAGTTGGTTAAACAAATCGACTGCTTGCAGCTCGGCATGGTGGAAATGTTCACCGACGGCGCCAACTTCTCGGCTATGAGCAACACGCCCGTCAAGGTCACCAAGGTCGTGCACAAGGCGTTCATCGAAGTGAACGAGGAAGGAGCCGAAGCCGCCGCCGCTACTGGTATGTCTCTCTCTCTCTCTCTCTTGCTCTCTCTTTACTGCACGGTCTCATTGCCACAACTCTAGCTGGCCGCGTCCGAAATCGACGTGAAATCGAGCGTGAATTCCGAATTTTACTAATTTTGCAGTCCACCAGGTCAGAGGAGGGCCATTAGAATCAGCGTAATAATGAGCTTGAAGTGCTAGGAATGAATAACGGCCACACTTCGGACTTTTTTAATACAAATGCTCAGAATTTGGGTGTCAAGTGCTCACCATAATAGACCTTTTCCGTTCGGGGTGAAATAATGTCGTTTACCCACTAAGAGAAGCCTGTTGGATTGAGATTCGTCTTTCTTCCTTGGTTAAATTGTAGGGTGGAAATTAAATCTTTGTGGACCTTTTCAACCAAAGAAGATAAGGAAATCAAAATTCAACTGGCTTTTCTTATTGAGTATTTGACGTTGTTTTCATTTGAATGGAATCGGTCTATTATTTAATCCTATGGTGACAACACACAGATCAATTTGTGCAAATTTTGCAAATTATTAACAAAAATCAAAAGGTATTTTATGATTTTATCAACAATTCAACACCATAAAAATCGTAAGACAAAGATTTCGGATGCGGCCCTGGCTCTCTTCGCTTTGCCGTCGCAGCATGGACATCGCTAAAACTTCTACGCCGAGTTTATCATTCGCTGATTCATCTGCATGACTCTTCGGGTGTTTCGTCTGGTTTCTTCCCCGGTTCTCAGCGTTACTTGGGATGCATGCTGCTGGCCGAGTGCGGCTTATTTGCGCTTACGACGAGGCTTGTTCCTTTCCGACTTGCTACTTCGTCGTTGAATTACACTGATTCTGGCCGATTATCGTGAATTTTGTTGCGCGCATTGGAAACCGTTCATTTTGCTTGAACGCGTTTATTTTAAATCTATGTGACGCCTGAAATATGTGATATTTCACGGAATCATATCATTAGTATACTCTACGGGATAATTGTTGTGGCAAAAAGTCGTAAGACACTTCTAAAGGGTTGCAAATCTTCTTACTACGCAACATTTCCATTACTCCCATGATAGCCCTACACCAAGGTATCCTACCACCGGTCTGTAACTAACCTCCAAACAGCCCAAATCATTCTATCAACTCGACTAACCAAGCATCATATTCTGTGGAACACTTTTGATCATACCTTGCACATTTACAATCACACAAATATCTCACCAGAAACAATCGTGCTGATGTCTGACAAAGAACACAAACTACTCACCAAAATACTTCTAGCTATTAATTATTATTACCTGGCTATTATTAATTAATTATTAATTAATTAACTTCAATTTCAAGTCACACATGTATTTCTCATGTAGATAGAACTGTTACACAAAGTACAATAACTCAGCATTAGCAATACTCTTTACTCTCAATTGAAAGACTTTTAAATATTTTACAATATTATCTTCGAAATTTAACTATTATTTACATACAAATTTTTTAGCAGTCAAATTTCAAACGGAGCAAAATGTCGACTCGGCGTTCCCAGCAGCATTTCAACGTCTAGTTTTAACTCGTTGTTTTGTCATGTCCAAAGGTTATTTGTTGGAGTCCCGCATGATGACCCCCGACCCCGAAGATGTGCTCATCGACCACCCGTTCATGTTTTGCATTTACCACCGCGACGCAGACACCATACTTTTCGTGGGAAGGGTGATCGGTTACCGGGCTGGGAAGTAGGCTAATTATTACTCGACTAGCGCTAATAACTAATTTCTTACTAGTTAAAAGGTAATGGTTAAACGGAGGTTGTCAGAGCCCATGTTAATGGTTGAAATGGTTTCACGGTGGCTGCTCTGTATGACTTGGTTGGTGCTCCTGAAAAGGACCGTTGTCTGACATTTCGTCGACGAGCGCGTTGGCATCTTCAAGATCGTCTGATGTGTTCGCTCCCACGACAGGTGTTAAAGTCGTGGGAGTAGTTCGGTCACCGAGCCAATGGTGGACGAGCTGTCGTCCCATTGGCTTTGGCGGTCGCCAGCCTGGTGTTGCGTGCTGGGTAGTCTGTGTCGGTGGGTTGGCGGCAACCGTAGCAACCAAGTCGTGCAGAGCAGCCACCGCGAAACCACTTCAACCCCCTAATATCTTACTATTCTAATACATCGGTAACTCTCGGAAAACTTGGCGGCAATTTTAAAAGTTAAATCAAAAAAGTGCAGCTATCACATGAAAATATACACTTTTTTTTGTCGATTGTCAGTTGGCTCTTAGGATTGAGCATCAGAGGCAAACAAAGCCCCCTCGATATTACGTGAGATGACGTAAGTAATGTTTATCAAGTTGTACCTGGATGGATGTGCTGGTTTAGTTCCTAACCATGCCGCCTAGGCAGCGCTGACGATTCTGTCAGCAGCTCAACGGTGATATTTCGGGAGAGTTTCCTTTATTAGACTGGTAAGATATTTGGTAAAACCATACACATCGAAACAGGATGTGTGTATTCGGAAATAATACGGCAATAGTCTTAATAAGATAAAGATCAACAATGTATAAGATACATTATTTATAATTAGAAATCTCGGCAATGTTGTGAATTTTGATTAGATATTATTTGAGTTTCTATTACTCGTCTACAAAACTATTTGGTTGTGACTTAAACAAATAGGTATTTTACAGATTACACTAGGTTACACTTACGTCATTATTAGTTACGTCAGTGTGCGTTCACCGTACATTTCACGTACACCAAAGACCTTTATCTTGACTAAAGACAAGTTGCTTGAAAAATATATTGAAAATACAGCATGCTATTTTTGAATCTCGCCTAGCTGCATGTGTTTTCTAGTTATTTCAGCAGATGGAACGGTTTCTGCGGATTGAACCATCCATTCCATCACAATGTTCATCCTTAACTCATCAAGTACTGGCAATGGAAGGTCTCATCTCTGTAGTTTGGCGGTTTTGGTTTCTCACTGTCTGTAATCTGTTTGACTTTGACGTACGGAGAGCTGTTTAACGAGGTATTCTTAAAGAAGTGATTTACAAATTGCCATCAATTCCAAACAACAATAGGCGCTCACCATTCCAAGGTCAAACAAACCAGAGTAGAGTAGTGTATCATATTATTCATATCGTGTACGTAGCTAGTACCTAACATAAAACTAAAAGCATGAAATTGATTAATTTGTAAAATTTTGTCTGGCATTTCTTTTTTTGGCCATTAATTATGCTGTATTTCTCAACCGAACATCACGTTAATTTCTGCGCCCAATGGACCTCCTCGGAGATCCGAACCAAGCGACGTTCTTCACCGTTCTCAACCCGAGGCGTTCTTTCCGAACGGGTCGCCGGCCAGCCATAAAGCCGTCCGTTCTGTTTCTCTTTGTAGCGGGCGTTGTGAGAATGAAACGCTCGCTCCCGCCGCCCCCGGCCGCGTTTGCCGCCGATCATCCGTTCGCGTTGTTCATTTACGATAGCCGCACGGCGCACGTGCTGTTTGCCGGCCGCTTGAGCCGTTTGTCGGCTGCGCACGACGCGAAGGGGGCCCACGATGAGCTGTAGCGTGGCTGTGGCATGACGGCAGCGTGCGAGATTGCGGCTTGCGATTCGATGGATGCAAGTGCTAGGGTAGTGGCGGTGTTGCCGGGCTGAAGAATCTTGATGAATTGGGGATGCATGGAAGTGTTTGCTAAGCTTTACTCTGATTTCCGATTCTGATGACGAGAATGACTCGATTTTTACTTTTTTAAGAGTTGAGACTCGTGTCTTTTCCTAATCTTAGGACGTTAGTTTTCTGAAAAACTATTTAACTTGGGTCCCAAACTCGAACTATTCCCGACTTTTTGCAAAGCCGTGCTGTTTGCTTTATCAGGGGTCTGAACTCGAGTTCGAATTCGAGCATTCGATTCATTTGTCAGCATTCAATACCCAGTCAAATAGTTTTTCTGAAAAAGAATGACTCGATCTTCAGCTCGGCTATGAGCCGTGACATTCGTCTCCATTTCATCCCCCAACTCATGTGGATCTGGTCAGATTGCATGTTTGCTTGTGAAACAGTTTGAAGATGAAATCCATTGCAGAGCTTTTGTCATCATGACCATCTATTCCGTCCAGTGATTGTATTTTCGCATCGTCATCGATCGTTCATATTGTCGATTTTTGTCAAATTTAGTCTCGTTTTGATTTCTTATAGTGGTCATGATGGTTCAGAAGAAGAGAATTTCAAGACCTTCCACGATCTTTGTAGCCAACCATCCGTTTTTATTGTTTATTTATCAGAGAAGTGGTGGTCTAGTGCTCTTTGCTGGCAGGATGAATCGTTGAATCTCGTTACTACAGCTATTTCACAGATAAACTCAAGTTTACTGTTTTGATTTTTTTATCATTTTTAATTAAATTATAATAATTGCTTATAAATATCTAGTTACTTGTTTTGCTTAATTATTGGCCCCTAGTTCCTTACGAAAGATACTTAAATATATATATTTATAGCGGAAATTAGAGTTACTTCCAGTTTGTCATAGAGCTAGCGACTCAATTCCATGGATTGAAATCTGCTAGGGTCGAATGTGTAGATTGGCAATACATATTACATACTGTGTACAAGGAATCTCAGGATGATATGCAACAAATTTGCAACAAAATAGTAAAATATTTTATATTTAATAAAACTGATGCCTTTTGGAATTCTCATGGAAAACTAAGGAAATAGAATCTTTCGATTGGCATCTTTTGCACATTGACTACTATGTATTAGTATTATAGATATCCTCGTATTTATATATTAGATTTTCGTTTTATCGTTCACTATGCACACATCCGCAATCGACGTAATAATCGATCATTGCTAACGCTGGAAATGGTGATCATCGGTCATACACTGCATCCTCGCTTGGAGCGAAACGTTTGCTTGGCAATCAATCGTTCATCGATGCATCCAGACTCGTTGAAAGGATCGTCAGGTGAGAGTTGACTCGACTACATTCACAACGACTAGGTACTAACGACGCATCACTGCGTTACTAAACCACCAACCCGTCGGCTTACGATGTTCATTTAAACTTTCTATAAACTCTATAAACTTTTGTTTAAACATTAGTTTAACTTTCCATAAGGCGTGTCAACCCGTTCTGTGTACTTTTTAACCAGAGATTAACTCATTAACCGGACATTTTAATAACGGCTCTTACCGTGCTTACCTAAATGAGAGGTGAATAACTTGATTACTTCTGTCATATGTCTATGTGTAACTTTCAGTTACACAAATCACATATTTCTCAGAGTTTGTTGCTGGCTGATGGCTAGTGTTAATACGGCATTGCGGTAATGTTTCCGTCATCTTCCTTACCGGTGCCGTACGATCACAGGAAAGAATCGAATTTAAACATAAATCTAGAATTTTAGTTCAAATCATTTATCTTTCGAGGTGACTCGCAAACTACATTCTTCACCTTGGAATGAGAAACGTATGCTTTTGAGGGTCTGCAAATTTAACCAGGCCCATCTTGCATTGAAAAGCGGTTAGTAATTTGATGAAAATCGGTGAACATCCAACGCTGCACAGAAAGACGAATGCAGCACGATTTGCACAAATCACAACGCTAGATCTGCTTTTTTTCTGTGCCGTTGGAATTTTCATGTCTTCATGGCTAACTGATTCTGCCACAAATTTGTATTGCCGTTGTTACTTGTAGTGAGAAGACATTACAAATACAGTTGTTTGGCCATTGGTGTCAGCACTTAGCATTTTACATTAAGTACTCCTTTTAAGCAATTTCAATATCATTTACCAAGGATATATTGGGGTCCATGATTTACTAAATATCTGTGTTTCACACACATAATCACAGAGGAATAATAATAATAATTTATAATTTTTGTTTTTGTTGACAACATTATTTTTTAGGGCACATTCTCTATTTCACAACGCACTATTGAACCACACAAAACACTAATACAACACCACACGATTTCCTTCCAGGCGTTGTCAGCACTTTGCGTACGGTAGGACTTCATTTCACCGTCGACCACCCGTTTCTGTTTGCGATTGCCGAAAAACGCACGCGCACTTTTCTATTCATCGGCAGATATTCTGTCTAAGACATTTATAAGCATACACAATTGGACATTGGACCTATATCGGCTTACACTGCATTGCATTCACTTTTAAAATTAAAATCAAATAATATCTATTTATGATTTGATTTTCCTACTTTTGTTTTATAAATGAGTACTTGTACACATCTATTCACATAAATACACTTAAGTACTTATATTTCTTCAAAGACAGCGCACATGAATTGTGTATCATTTTGCTTGCAAAACAAAACTGTCGCACTGCTTTTACTGTAATGGAATTTTTTATTTTATGTACCTACATTAAAAAAAAAAAAATTCTTGCACTTTCATCAACATTAGTACCTTTCCACACCACAATTCACACACATCTGACCCGTTTAAGATACCAGTTGAGCTTACGCATCATTTTCGGGATCCCTGCATCCAGCAGCTGTCCAGACGCCTGTAAACGTGTTCCAGCTGTGGTCGTCACCGCTTTAACCAGCGTCTTTGAACCGTCGCCAACGCCGCTGTTTGTTGCTGACCGCCCGTTCCTGTTTGCTATCGTTAGCAGACGCTTGCGCACCGCACTGTTCGTTGGCAGACATGCTGCGTAGCGTTAGACCTGCAGCAAATCACACACACGCTTGTCGCTGCTGCTAGTTTGCATACTGCTCAAGTTATCGGGACAAAAGCTTCACAAATATTGAAATAATCACGTACATTTTATGTTTGCTAGCTTGAGGGTACTGGGTTTCGAGTTCTAGCTGATTTTTTAACAGTTATTTGAATTGGCTGAAATGATATAAACCAACCAAACTTCAGTGAAGATCACATAAATAATCTTAAAAAATAAGAACATGTAATTTGGCAAATAAATGCTACCACATGTGCTGTTTTCAGTATCCATAATACACTTACACTACTAATACTAATACTAATTATTGGTACTTACATAGTTACTACACTTAGGGCCGGTTTTACAACTTTTGTCAACTCTGGGTTAAGCATCTAACTCCTAGAAACAAATGAATTACACTGCATCCCATTGGCCGTTGCCATAACAAATAACTTAACTCCCACTTTAACCTGGAGTTGGCAAAGTTGTAAAATCGGGCCTAACACTGCTGACCCATACTAATTTTCCTGATGCCAAATAAGTTAAAACGAGAGTAAAATACTTCATATGAGTAAAATATACGACACACTATACAGAGAACTTGAGGTGTATCAATTGGTCTATAGTTTGGTTCAAATTAAAATAACGCGCAACTCAAAGGAATACACAACGGTTCAAGCAACCTCATTTTCAAAAACGGGATTAGTGAGTGAAATTTATGCCGTTTTTCAAGTGTGGCACCCTCCTGTTGTCTATGCCTTGCAAATTGTCTGGCGCGTTGTTTACAAACAGCCTCGCGACCAAGCCCTTCCGCGCTTCTCACATTTGTAGGAAGCGCGATATTACTTATCAGTTATCATCACTTGGGACAAAATTATTAAAGTATAGCTAACATGGCGTGGTATTGACTATTGACTGTACTTTGGAATCAACAATAAGGATATGAAAATTTACAGATAACATAATGATGAATAATTATTCCTGCTGGATAAATTTTACTCGAGAACAGTCTAATTAGTAATTAGTGAGCATTATATGAATATATCCAAGCATTATTGATCGAAAAAACTCGAGACTTTATTCTTATAGCTGCTCTAGTGTTAAAGCCCGGGCAATCAAGTTAAATTTTGGTTTTCAGTAAAGCTTAGCCTATATTTAGTCAACTTTATGTTATCACAGCCGCTCCAATTTTTCCTACTCTGATTTAGACACATTCTTCGGATGAACGGTAGCAAATTATATAATTCAAGGTTGACAATTTTAGGTATTTGTGTCAAAAACAGGAAATAGAAGAAAAAACACAACTATCCTTAAACTAACAAAAACCTAACTAACATATCTAATAACAAACTAACATGGCAACTACCTGGGAATCTAAACTTACGTGTCACTGGATGTAAACCACAGTGAGTCGGTCTTACGGTTGACTGTTTCAGGCGCTGTGCATTCCGAGAAGATTTTTGAGATGATACAGACATTCAAAGCTAACAAACCGTTTGGTTTTGCGATTTGGAACCACCGCTCTGACACGTTACTTTTTGCCGGAAGATTTGCTTATTAAATTGACGTTTATCCCAGGGTAAACTCTTAAACACGGATAGGGTTTAAGTGCCCTAACTAAGCGCACTGTATTTATATAGTTATTATGCTATTGCACAATACACTACATACACTGCACTATTTCTGCTATGAATGACTGTAAAATTTAATCGCTGACAAATAATTATTTATGCCTACAACGAAAGCTGTGGAAAGAGCTGGCAATCAACAATTATAAATATAAATTTTAGGTTGAATTATGTATGAGACGTATGATTTAGACAGCATTGCATGTATTTAATATCTGACAACCTATTACTTAAGCTATTGGTGACAACTAATGCTATGAATATACATGGTTATATTAAAGAAAAAAAAAAATCATTTAAATGGGTTTGAGCAGTGAGAAACAAGTGCACATGGTTACACATATTTGTCTAAGCATGAGCAGTCTTACCTAAAACTCTCATCTTATGGGCATTTTTGGTGACCATTTCTTTCCGTAAGTTAACTTACAGAAAAAAAGCAAATTAGCATTAGTGTGATTCGAACCGAAATGCAAATACCGTACATGAAAAGAGTATTTGCATTTAAGATTAAATTCACACTAATACAAGCGTAGCCAACGTTATAATCGGGGTTAGTCCAGTTGTTGGCGTGTGATTGCAGCATAGCGTCACTAGATTCACCGCATTATATGTTCAAATTCTATCTCCATCGAGTCCCACAACTCAAAAAAACTGAATATCGATTCCACAGTTGGTTGTCCGTGTAGCACAATTGAGAGTGCATTACCCAAGACAGGTAAAGATCGGGGTCCAAATCTCGCACGGATACAAATTTTGGAATTGATTTATCATTATTAATGTAAGCATTATTAACGATGATGATTGCTAGCGTTGACATTGAATCGTTGTTGCAGGATTTCGTTTTGTTTCGTACAGTATACCTCGGCCAGCCAGGATGTTCAAGGCTGACCACTCGTTTGTGTTTCTTGTGTGTCATCGAGCCACCGGCGCTGCTCTTTTCATGGGCAGGGCTGCCGATTTTTAACTCTGGAAGTCACTGTTCCTGTCGAGCTGACTCACAAGGAAGCATGTTGCCAATGAATCTTCTTCCCGCATAAATTACATTTATATATTATGCTTCGTAGATTTGAACAATTACTTACTTTTGCAATCCTTCTGCTCAAAAATCGTATTTTTCTGTCACATTTGACTGATTTTCAGTCTTGAGTTTGATCAGAATAATAAAGACCTACTATCTATTCTACCAAAATTAATCCTCTTTGTTTCACATAGTGTTATTTTTGCCCCCACTGCGATTTATGCAAAACCATTACTACACCCACAGTTAAAAAAGTGCCCCAAATAGGAATGTCATGACAGTAAAATAGTTTTGTTATTTTATTGGCATAATTCATTCACATGACATTTTTACAAAGACTGTTTCAAGTCGGGGAAAAATTACACCGCCCACCCCTCCAAGAAAAGCCAGTTGGATTGAGATTTCCCTATCTTCCTTGGGTTGAAATTGGAGAGCCAACAATATTTTTATTGAGCTTTTCAACCAAAAAAGATAGGGAAATCATAGAAACATAAATAGAAGATAGAGATAAAAACATAAATACTAAAGGCAAAAACATCGCAAAAACATAGATTGCCAAACTATTTTCATTTTTCTAATTCCACTGAAAATCTTTCCTCCAATTCTTTTTCTTCTTCTCTTTGTTCCACCAAAAAGAAATAAAAGGTAAAAATATTAGCAAACTAAATGTCTCCAATAAGCTGCAATAAGAAACACTTAAATGAGAGATTCGTTCGGTGGCAAAGCAAGTATGAAAGTAACTATCGTTCCATCGTGTACATCAACAACAACTACTCAAATGCGCCGTTCTCTTTTTAAGGGATGGTCATGATGCTTTGTAGCATGCCGATGAGGCCCACGCCGCCCGCTGTTTTCAAGGCCGACCACCCGTTCGTGTTCCTTTTGACCGACCGCGCCACGCGTTCCGTGCTTTTCCTCGGCAGGCTTAGCGATGCATGAACGTCGATATTTGCTCGACTCTACAGAGCGGCAATTTCAACGTCCTTTTACGCTTGAAAAAATACGCTGATGTAAATTTTCTTGACTGACACTGCAATTATAAACGTGGCTTACCGACAATTCGAAGTTGCTAGGGCCAGTTTCGCCAATTTTTCGGCTACGCGAAGAAACACGGCTTAATTTGCTGTGGCTAGTTCTTAAACTTGGAGTAGCGAATATTGGTGAAACTGACTTGTCAATGAGTGCATTTTATATATTTATTTGAAACCTTTCAGTCCTAAATGATGGTCATGGTCATGTGAAAAAATTCCTGTTTCAGGCATGGTCTTTGTTGAGAGAATGTTTCAGCCAGCAAACATTTTCAAAGTTAACCATCCGTTCTTGCTCCTCGTGAGAGACAAAAACAGCGGCGCAATTCTTTTCTTTGGCCGTGTTAAATCTGTTAAAAGGAGGAGGTCGAAGAATCGAGTGAAGTTGGTACGTGTAATTTCCATGTCTGGAAAAAATATTAATGCTTACACGCTACTTGCGCTTGTAGGGAAATTTAATGTAGGTAATCTAGAACCGGAGCATCATTTAATATTCATCTCAGTTTTCTAGATAAATATGAGAACTGACCCACTAATTTATTTCGATTCTTGAGCATATTAACAGTGAAAATTACTATTTGAGCGCATGCGCATTTGCTTTTGCTGGTTAACAATCTTTTTGGTGTTTTTGACTGATTGCATCAGGGGGCATAAGAAGCCGCAGATAGAATTGTGGTTGAAAACCATTACTATCGCCTCAGATTCGCCTTGTTTCACGAATTTGGTGCCAAGCATGAAGTTTTAATGTAGAAAAAAGGGCTTGTCAAGAAGACCAATGCTACAGACCGAGAGAGAGATACAGATGTGTCAGAACGAGATGTATTTGAATTTTGGACACGCGGTGGATAATTGAATTCTCGCATGGCCTTGTTGATTCATATTTGGATAAGAACATTAGAAAATAGATACAAAAATTTGTCAACAGCAATGATTGACTCCAAATTTTCCTTGCGCTGCATCATCTTCGTCCAAAACTAAGATCCGTTTGTTTCCATCTCCACCTACTGTCTGGTTCGGTGGTGATTTTGAAAGCTGTGGGTGGATGTAGCTGCAGGTTTCACAGCTTTTCTAAAGTTCTCCTGAAGACGACAAACCGTTAGTTTCAGAAACATCGTGACCTCTTTATTACCGACAAACTATTCAAACTAGAGCAAAGCCGTGAATCTCCCGGCTTCATTCACGTTCTGTCATTCTCTCAGCCCTGTAAGCATTGACCTTCTCGTCACGAATTCATTGCACGACGGCATCATCGTCTATCGTTTAGCGTTGCACACGACCGGGTCAACAAGTCTCGGTGCTCGTTTGCAGGGGTAGTTTTTATGAAGAAGTCGGCCAGGATGTTGGTGAAGGTGCGGGCGGACCGTCCTTTCGTCTTCGTTCTTCGCGAGCGAGACTCTGGCACCGTTCTGTTCGCGGGACGAGTTTCGGACGTTGCCGCAGCGACGTAACGCGACCGTCGCTAGAGTTTGCGAGTCTCGAGGCTTTTATTAGTCGCTACGATGTCTGTCCGTTGATAGACATGCTTGTAGCGAAGAAACAGTGGCAGTGTCATTTTATTTAGTGGTATCTTATGGAATTAATTTACCAAGGCATTTTTATCCAATATTCTATATCGTTACATTCTAATACGTAAACAATAAACATGTGGCATTCAATGAAGAGGCGTTTGAATTATTGAAGATAGTTGTTGAGGGTTTTTATTTAATTATCATGTTGATACATTCGAAGAAAGAAATCGAAGTAGGAAAGAAGGAAATCGAAGTTGAAGGAAATATCAAAACATTATTTCAATTAAAATCCGTTTTAGGACAGAACTGAAATACATTTAAGTACCTGCCTATAGTACCCAGAGCAATTGTAAAATTAGCATGAAAGTGTTTTACCATAGGTATTAAATAAGTAGCGACAGATCGACTGCAAGTAAAGTACCTATTACACAAATAAAGGTACACCCTCAATACAACACAACTGCATCATCAGCAAAGGGTGTAGGAGATATTTCTTGAATGGTCGGTCACCATTGATCGCAATGTGTTACATGTTGGTGAGATAAACATTGCATCTTATCTTAAGCCCCTTTTACACGGTCACATTTTTCGTCAAACCCTTGTATAGCAGTCTGTAATATAAACATTGTACAAGGTTTTGTGTGATGGACTTGATGAAAAATGTGACGACCTTTCACACGATACAATAATCATTGTATCACATTTATTATCACAGTAGGCCATGGAAGTGATGTCAGCTGACATTTTAGAAAAAAAATTAGGGTGATTTTTGATTTACTTTTGTCAGACGTCAGGTATGGTTGTGATTTCTATCTTTTTATCAACTTTTAATTCATTTTAATTGAAGCTATTTCAAATTTTGCATTGCACACTGACATGCCGCCACGATTTTTTGAAAAGTTTGACGTCATGCAATCTCTGATCTCTGATTGGCTGTATTCCATACAAGACGTGATGGAAATAGAGTCTGGGCTATCCGAAAAAACTATGCCATAGTCTACCATACAAGACTTTTGTGTGACGGACTGCCGTGCAATGGACTGTTAACACGGTCACATGCAGTTGTATACAAGACTGCTGTGCAAGGGTTTGACCGAAATGTGATGAAAAATGTGACCGTGTAAAAGGGGCTTTAGAATAAATTTAGCTTTAAATGTTTTACTGCTTCAAGATTTAAAACTAGGCCTTTAACATAAATTGCAATGCCACCGACAGCTTTGCCAATCATGACTCTATAAACGCTTTAGCATATTTAACCATATATAGCACAAATTGTTGCAAGTAATTTCTATGGCAGATATCCACAATTGTGAAGTTCTTGTTCCAGGACTGACACTCTTAGCACGTAGTTTCACGTATATACCGTCCCACGAGAATTTCTTAGCCAATCACCCGTTTGCATTCACTGTCCTCGATCGGAGAAGTGACGCGATCGTTTTCTTTGCCCGCGTTGCCAATTTCGGTCGGAGGAGGCGTGCCAAGACGGTACGTTTTGCCAAATCAAGCGAATTGCTCGAAACGCTTGACAAAATAATGCATTAGGCGTTAAGGTGGATCCGTACAGAAATTTATTGTTTTTGTTTTGGTAAAATTTTACTCAGATGTGGTCTATGCCGGAAAGAAATACTCAAAAAAATATTTTTTTAAATATTTTACTGGAAATTTTCCGGAAAATTTGAAAATTTGTTTGGTAAACATGCCACCACTCCTTCCCTCAATTAGGTCTAAATATTGGTGATATCAGTCTCGACTATTTTTTTTTTTCGATCAAGACACTTGCAGCTTGCCAATAAAGGAATTAGAAAGTTTAGAACTGCATACTTTTTCAGTAACAAATTTTGAAACAAAGCAAAAAAATTGGCAAATTTACGTCATATTTTAACCATTGACAAAATTTAGAGAATGTCAGCGCGAATTGAATTAAGTGTCTTATTATAATCCCTGAAGTTTGGACATTCCATAAATATTAATTTCATTTCGATCGGACGACTGATACTCCCCCCTAGCGGGACAAGAGACAGGTCAGCAAGCGTAATTTTCCATACAAATTTTTTTATTTTCCGGAAAATTTCCAGCAAAATATTTTTAAAAATATATTTTTTAATATTTCCTTCCGGCATATGACCACATATGAGTAAAATTTTACCAAAACAAAAACAATAGAAAAACTGTACGGAGACAGTACGGATCCACCTTAAAAAGGGTATCAATGATGATTATTAGAAACGAAATATCAATTCCAAAATTTGCATCCGTACCGGGACTCGAACCCGGATCTTTGTCTATCCGGGACACTGCACTAACCAATTGTGCTATACGGACGACCAACTGTGGAATTGATATTAAGTTTATTTGAGTTGTTGGGCTCCATGGAGATAGATTCAGGACTATGAGTGACCATAGAAGGCGCTGAATCTAGTGACGCTATGCTGCGATCACACACCAACAAACTCGACTAACCCCAATTATGACGTTGGGTACGCTTGTATTAGTGTGAATTTAATCCTAAATGCAAATACTCGTTGCATGGACGGTAGATGATGATTATTAGAAACGAAATATCAATTCCAAAATTTGCATCCGTACCGGGACTCGAACCCGGATCTTTGTCTATCCGGGACACTGCACTAACCAATTGTGCTATACGGACGACCAACTGTGGAATTGATATTAAGTTTATTTGAGTTGTTGGGCTCCATGGAGATAGATTCAGGACTATGAGTGACCATAGAAGGCGCTGAATCTAGTGACGCTATGCTGCGATCACACACCAACAAACTCGACTAACCCCAATTATGACGTTGGGTACGCTTGTATTAGTGTGAATTTAATCCTAAATGCAAATACTCATTGCATGGACGGTAGATGATGATTATTAGAAACGAAATATCAATTCCAAAATTTGCATCCGTACCGGGACTCGAACCCGGATCTTTGTCTATCCGGGACACTGCACTAACCAATTGTGCTATACGGACGACCAACTGTGGAATTGATATTAAGTTTATTTGAGTTGTTGGGCTCCATGGAGATAGATTCAGGACTATGAGTGACCATAGAAGGCGCTGAATCTAGTGACGCTATGCTGCGATCACACACCAACAAACTCGACTAACCCCAATTATGACGTTGGGTACGCTTGTATTAGTGTGAATTTAATCCTAAATGCAAATACTCATTGCATGGACGGTAGATGATGATTATTAGAAACGAAATATCAATTCCAAAATTTGCATCCGTACCGGGACTCGAACCCGGATCTTTGTCTATCCGGGACACTGCACTAACCAATTGTGCTATACGGACGACCAACTGTGGAATTGATATTAAGTTTATTTGAGTTGTTGGGCTCCATGGAGATAGATTCAGGACTATGAGTGACCATAGAAGGCCTTCTATGGTCACTCATAGTCCTGAATCTATCTCCATGGAGCCCAACAACTCAAATAAACTTAATATCAATTCCACAGTTGGTCGTCCGTATAGCACAATTGGTTAGTGCAGTGTCCCGGATAGACAAAGATCCGGGTTCGAGTCCCGGTACGGATGCAAATTTTGGAATTGATATTTCGTTTCTAATAATCATCATCTACCGTCCATGCAACGAGTATTTGCATTTAGGATTAAATTCACACTAATACAAGCGTACCCAACGTCATAATTGGGGTTAGTCGAGTTTGTTGGTGTGTGATCGCAGCATAGCGTCACTAGATTCAGCGCCTTCTATGGTCACTCATAGTCCTGAATCTATCTCCATGGAGCCCAACAACTCAAATAAACTTAATATCAATTCCACAGTTGGTCGTCCGTATAGCACAATTGGTTAGTGCAGTGTCCCGGATAGACAAAGATCCGGGTTCGAGTCCCGGTACGGATGCAAATTTTGGAATTGATATTTCGTTTCTAATAATCATCATCTACCGTCCATGCAACGAGTATTTGCATTTAGGATTAAATTCACACTGGTATCAATGATCCCCATCCCACCTTAGCTGACACATTATAGGAAATTTCTATCTTTGCTAAAAGTGACACTGCATGCGCTGATGCTTTTAAGTCCGAATCTTTGCTCGAGACTAACAGTCCTACGTGATTGTTTCAGGGGTGATTATGGTGATGGAAACAACCATGATAACTTTCCCCGAAGAGGCGAAAGTTTTCAAAGCTGACCACCCGTTTCTGTTTCTCATTCGGGAACCGAAAACGCACTCGACACCTTTCTTTGGACGCTTTTCGCACGCTCCACAAGTTTAAAAATAATTTTCACAATCAAATCTTTCATTAATAAATAAGATACAGACTTTATTGAAAGGCATTTGTCTGTAAAAAAATTGCAGTTAATGTGCATTAACTGAAACGAGATTTGTATGATATTGATGACATAAAAAATAAAAATAATAGAATACAGAAATTTTTAACCATGTTTGTCATCCGAAAAAGTCAATACAGCATGGGTTTATTTATTTACTTTGTGGAAATAATTTCTCTCAATTCCTTACAACTCAAACCAACGTTTTATAACATGTTTTCCGTAAAACTAACGTGCAAAGATTATAGAAAGCCATGAGTCTTAAAAAAGTAATACTTATTACATGGGTTTGTTTTTAGAAAAGCTAACTAGACAAACACCTGAAGGTAGCGTACAAATCTTCTGCGTTCTGAAGTCCAGCTTTGAGTGGCTGGCAGTCCGTCTTATCGTTTTGTCTGTCCTCTAGGTGAATTCTGGCGCAATTGCTGGCTGCCTAACTACCTACGGGATCCCAAGCTTGTCGTTGACCATCCCTTTCTGTTCTTTATCCACGAGAATCAATGCAACCAGGTGCTCGCGATGGGCCGTTATTCCATCTAAACACAAAGACCCAACGGTGAGCAGATAGAAGATTATTTTCAAACAAAATGATTTAGCGGGGTTATTGTATGTTAATATGAAAAAAGAGGAAGAGGAAGACCAAGAGAGAGGTGGATAGAGAAAGTAAAATGGGATAAAGAAATGAGAGGAGAAAAGTGGGAAGAGATAGAAAAGCAGGAAACATGGAAGGAAAAAGAAAAATGGAAAGCATTATTAGCAAAAGATGAACAAGACAAGGTCGAGTTTTTATGAAGAAAATAATTAAAATTAGTTTTAAAGAAAATAAAGTAAAAAACAAGGAGTGGCAGCCCTTGTTGTATAAGAAGGATGCCTGAAATGTAAATTCTACCTGTTTTAACATAAATTACAGATGAAATAATTATTTCATCCTTTAAGGGATTAAAAAAAAAAAAAAATTGAATGTTGAGCTGCCAAACTTGATCTTTTCCTGTCGTCTCGCAAAGCTTTGCTACCTGATCTGTCATGGGTCTAATTTCAGACTCCAAAAGCAGGGGCAGCATAGATGAATGAAATGTCTGGAAAAGTTAATGTTTGGTATCTTAAAATTCATTAATCCAGTTTAATAGTTCTTTTGATATCTAAAGTGTTAAAGATTAGGTGAAGATAATTCTTTATCACTGAGCAGCAAGACACGATTTGATAGATGGATCACCATTTTGACCTTTCCTTTTGCTACCTAATGCCACCCATAACCAATATTGTCTATGTCAAACTCAATTTCACCCACATAGATATTTTTGAAAGTAACAAATAATTAACAGGAGATGGTTTGTTTGTGTTTTCCATCCAATGTAACATGATGGTAATGGTGGCTTTTGGTGAGGGGTATTTGTGTCTATTTGTTTTCATGACAGTCAATTTTGGTCAAGGAATCATTGTTGGTTTGAAAAGTTAAAAATCTTATTCTTGGGTACTTGTTTTACCATCTTTTCTGAAACAGCATTATATTAAGCAGTCACTGATATTAACAATCTTATTTACAGCCCCAGCGCTCTGTTGCAGGCATACAATCAACTTATCTTAACTTTATTATTAGAAACCAAATATACATCCCAAAATTTGTATTTTTGGAATGTATATTTTGTTTCTAATAATAATAATGCAACAAGTTTTTGCTAGCATTGAGTATGGAGTTCATTTAGGTTCTTATCTCACTAACTTATCTCTACAATTCTTCAGAATAACTATTGATGTTATCCCCGTTTCTTTTCTCTTGTTCTAGCTCTAGTTGGGTTCGGTTGTACAGCGTTTGTTAGAGCTGTCGAGTGTTTGGTCTTCAAAGCCGACCACCCCTTTGCGTTCATGATCCGCGACAAAACAAACCCCGCTGTCTTGTTTTTTGGACGTCATTCACAATAAAATAGAGGTAGAATACCCTCTATTTATCTAGCAGTTCACCAAATCTCAACTATTTTCATGTCAACAAGGTTAATATCTATGAAACGTTCCGTCACTGTCACAATATTATTTTAGTATAAATCCACGATAGTTACTGATTTTCCGAGCGCTTTCTGAAGTCGGTGGCTAACGTGTGTTCCCAGAAAAACTATTTTTTCTGGGTAATTAATGCCAAGTCCCAAAACTCCAACTTTTCCCGACGTTTCACAAAGCCATGCCGCCTGTTTTATCAACGGTCTAACACTCGAGAGCCAAATTCCATCAAATCGAAACAAAAGAACCAACAATAACCTAAGCCTCCTAAAAACTCCCCAAACGTCGAAACGTCAGGAAAAGTATGAGTTTTGGGACTAAGCATTTGTTACCCAGTATGGTTTATCTGAAAACTAACGTGCTAAAATTAAGAAAAGACTCAAGTCTTAAGAAAGTAATAACGTGTTTTCCCGTTTGTTGTTTATTGTTCTAGCCGTGCTCATGGTTCGCTGCATGGCCATGAGATTCCCAGCCGAGCAAATCGTCTTCAAAGCTGACCACCCATTTGCTTTCATGATCCATGACAAGTTCACCTCATCTGTCTTGTTTTTTGGACGACTCTCCCAGTAAATGGAGGTAGAATAAATCTTATTTTGTCTATCCATTCATCCTCCGAGAAGTAGTGATCGAAGTTATGCAAGCACCCGAAAATCTTGAATGTCTCGTCCAAAACCGCCTTCCGACATAAAAACTCGTCGGATTTCAAAGTCTTACAACAACAAGCATGCAAACAACACCAAAAACACACTTTAACACGACCCAAAACACGACCAACTTCGGTCAACAATCGTAGTTCCAATTCCATACGAGCCCATGTTACACAAGCACCCAAAAAACTTGAATATCTCCCCCAAAAACACCTTCAGACAAAAAAAACAATGAATTACTTTGTTTCACAACAACAAGCATTGACCAACGCCAAAAAACCACACTTTTCAAAATAGGATTATACCAAAGATTTTTGACGTTTTGTGTTCAACCGTGGTCTACATCAACGCAAACGTGTGAACAAGTCCTAAAACACTGACTGGCACTTTCCACTGAACACTTCTTTCTCGAGCCACTAACTTATGTTAGTATTTCGTTCCTCTCGTGTTCCAGCCGTGATCACAGACGACTGTGCGTCCCCGAGAAAAACCAGGCCAATTCTTTTCAATGCTGACCACCCATTTGCTTTCACGATCTGTCACAAGCACACCTGTTCCGTCTTGTTTTTTGGACGCTTCTCTCGATAAATAGAGGTAGAATAAATCATATTATTATAGTAGTTCAACGGCAAGACACCTCACGCATGATAAGCGCGAATATCTGTGGCGAAATTATAAGCAACTTTCGTACCGATATAGATTGGTGTTTTTCTAATGAATTAACATTTATGATTTTATGTTTATTTGCTTTTCTAGCCATGTTCAGGAGGGGTGGTCTTTAAGGGACCAGAAACCAGCTGATCACCAATTTGCTTTTTATGATCTATGTCAAGTCTATGTCCAGTGTGATTCCGTGTTGTTTTTCGTATATTGTGGCTCCCGACGAAACGGAGATCCCGTCAGCGTTACAGCGCGTTTGTTCCTGTTGTTCTAGCCATTATGATGGCATGCCGCGGGGGCGTTAGGCAGGCGCAGACTTTCCAGGCAGATCGACCGTTCGCTCTCTTTGTTTGGAATCATTCCTTGGGCAGTGTCTTGTACTTTGGACGGCTCGTCAATTTCCCGCGTAAAAGGGGAGAGGGTCGCGCAGAGCCACAAAATTAGGTACGGTCTTAAAAAATAGGGTATTCTTCTAAAAAAAAAACAATAGGGGGCTTTAAGTATGTAATTTCAAAAAATAAAATCTTTGTTGATAGTTAAATTTTGGGTGTCTATATCTGATATTATGTTTTATTTATTTAAATGAAAGATTTTAAGTTTATAGGGTTGAAATCAGGCTACTCACATAGTAATTTTTCATGAAAAGAAAAAAACGTTGCATCCTCATCAACCCATACTTCCTTTCAGATTTCATTCGGAAGTGATTGTTGTTTGGCCATAGGTTTTGTATATTTTCCGTGCATGTCTATTGTTTGTAGGTAGTTTCTTGGGTGTAATGACTCAAACACTAACCTTGTTTTTTCCATTGTTTCAGCAATGATTATGTGCATGCGGATGGCACTTCCGGGTCCCGACTTCTTGGCAAACCATCCGTTCGTGTTCGCTCTGGTCGACAAGATCTCCAATGCCGTGCTTTTCATGGGCCGCCTGGCTAAAACAGAATAACATCTTGAATCGCCATCCGTTACACAGTTACACACTAGTCAGAGAAGAAAAAACTTAAAGCTTCTTTTTCTTTGCGCTCATAGTGCCTTGAAAAATGTAGTTACATACAGTATGAGCATTGCCTTTAATAGAAATAAGTATTTTCAGATAATAGATGCAATATTTCAAGTTTTTCTATGTGCAGCTTTACAAACGAGCATTAAATGTTCAAAATTATTGCCTCACACGAATGCAATTCATTCAGGGAATAATATTTAATAAAAATTACCTTTGTTTTTAAATGTTTTCGTTTCAATTTCCTTGTCTCTCAGCGTAGTTTCCATTCCAAAAACAAAAAAAAGAAGAATTCTTTGCAGCTGTTCACCGATTCGACTTCCGTGCCAATCGCGGACAAGCGTTGGGCGTTCTGACACTGATCACATCTCGTCCAGAAACAAGTATGGCCGCGGCCGAGGTTCAATCCGGTGTGTGCGGGAACAGAAATGACCAAAGTCAAGAGGATTCATCCGAAAGTGAAACAGACCTCGAGCCGGCCGATTCCTTTCATCGCCAACTGTCCACGCATCGCGACAGCAAGCTCACGGTATGTCAGATTTGCTCGTAATTTAATCGTTTACTATCGATTTTGTCAGCTCCCCTTCTAGACCAGGCCAAAAAGAGGCGTGACTCCTGATACGAACAGACCCTCATTACTTTGACAGTTTCCGTTTTGTATCCACTTAATCTAATTGCTTCCCTATTAAACGACAGCCCATTTTTGGAAGTTCACTCTAAATGACCACGCACCTTCCCGACACCGAATGCACACCCTAATTCGACAGGTTTTGACAATTACTAGAGGCGTTACATTTTTACGGTCTCAACAAAACCCCTATCATTATACATCCTGACCCTGTAGATATTGTCAGAGCACTTGACGTTATTTATGATATCAAAAACTGCAAGGCACGATCTGTCACACTATCAGACATAATCGTTCACAGTTAACTCGTATCAGCGGCCGGTGGTTGTAAAAGTAAGCCAGGCGCTCCCAAGCATGTTGCTCGGCCCAATCTTCTAACCCCCGTCGTTGGCCGCCGAGCGTCAACAGGTAGTAGTATTAGTAGGTAGGCAGGTAGGTAGGAAAAGCGTGCGGCATCGGCGTCACGTCAGCCAGTAGTTGATTAATTTCCACGATATAAATTGCCAAATATTTACACAATAATAACCTGTTATCTACCACGCGCCCGTAACACAGAGTCTGCCGACAATTGTTTATGGTGTTAATGAAGGTGATTTATCTTAGGCTCGTTACGAATCGTGATATGTATAAGATAAACAGCTCGCTATATATCGTCGTTGAGTCTGCATTCGCCATCTATGACCTGCATTGTAAAGCATCCCGAATTAAAACGTAATTAAGTAAATAATAGACAAGCTGTTAAAAGATACAGGTCCAGTCGACAATTGGCCAATTCCCACAGCGATTATTTTCGACGACAATGAAATTCCATACCGTCTCGCGTTAAAGCACCCCGGTTCGGTTTTACGGGCGCAGCTGCATTGAATGGCATTTCGCGCGTATTGTGCAAGTCGACAGCATTATACTGCATATAAAATAACGGCAGCGGCAGGACGTTAAAACTGAAAATAGACTGCGGAAAATGTGTTGCTTGCTGCTCAGTTCGGTTTCGGCGGGCGTTGAGCGAAGAAAGCACCGTGGCTCAATCTATCTCGCTGTGACGGCATACTATGTAATTAGGCGTTGAAATTCATCACGTGTACCTGGTGTACCTGTTTACTTCCTGTTTGTAAGTATAAATTCGATCTACGATAAGATATGGCCCAGCATTGCGTACTCTAAATAGAAATATAGGTTACCAATCCCTAAACATCACTAAACAGCTTGCATGGTTCCATATTATCTTCTTCAAACATACCGCACGCGCCTATACCTCTGTCAATACTTGACTATAGAAGGTGATTGTTGAAGATGGTATATGTAGTACTTAAAGTATATAGGAAGTTGGTTCTTGGGAGTTTGTTGAGACCAAGGAACTTGTAGTACACCTATAATCAAAACTATGTACGGAAGAGAGCTGTGTATAAAAGCTTCTACAGCAAGTCGATCAAACTCTAAACTTCCTGAGACTTTACGCGAGCTTGAGTACACCCATGGATCATCGACCCAAACTGGCCCACCTAAAAATAGGTCACACACACTATCATATGGTGTAGGTATAGTATCCCCGTTTCTCGCGGGTTGTCCCCTCCCCCGCCACCGAACCTGGTGTACCCCCACCCCCTCCCATCACCCACCCCACCCACCCCCCAGCAATGCTTGACTGGGTACCTGTCACCCGGCATGACGCATTGGCCGAGACTTGTGCCAGAAAGTATCGGGAATTTCGGTGGCGCAATTGACGCAGAGATGGGAAAAAACAAAACATGGCGATTAATTTCGTACGTTTTTATGCGCGTAAATAGACACTTTTGTGGATAAATAATTAAAAAATCACCCAATGAATTGAGCAAAAGCTGTCTGAGTCTATTTTCGTTAATAATGACGTCTAATCAGGGCAAGTCATATGCTCTGGCAAGTCATAGAGAGTCATAAGAGGGCGAGATATCTATTCACGTTGCAATAAGGTAAATCAAATAACGAAAGAATAAAAAACATCCTGGAACTCACCACTTCTCTGGGTGGAAACAAATTAAAATTTTAGATATGAAACAATTCAAGAGAAATAGTAATGTTTTGTAGTTTTATTTTATCTTTTTAGTTTGCTTTCGGTAGAATTAATATTTATTGCATTTCAGCCATAGCGAATGTTTAGAGTGGAAAATTCTGGTCCGTGAAAAATACTCCGTTTATAGTCAAATTTTCTGAAAACTTTCGAAACGTCATTCTTGAAAATTTAGATCTGCCACGACGTCCACAGCTGACCGGTTCCCAAGATTTACTATGCCAAAGTTTCGATGGAATCACGGGTCTGAGCTAGGGCCTACATGCACAAAACACCAGAAAATAACCAAGATTTCCTTTGCCAACGTTTCGCTTTCCCGATGGAATCACGGATCTGAGCTAGGGCACACATGCACAAAACACCAGAAAAAAGCCAAGATTCCATGCTCGCGGTCACCACACCAAGTATCTAACCTGGCGCAGTGTTTCTTAACTTGAACGATGGCCACGGAACCGTAGGCAGGTCATCTGGTTGAGAAGACCCTGAAGATGCCAACATGCTCGTTGGCGAAACGTTGCAGACCCAAAACCTGTCGCATCAGAGCAGAAACCGTTAACTTCATCTAAGATGGCATCTGAAAACCTCCGTCTTATCAGCTGGTATATTTTTGTGATTGATTGATTGTTGGTGATTAACGACGCACTGTTTTGGAAACTGGCCCTGTGGCACTGGTCCAACGGCGACGGTGAATGAAAGGGTGATTATGAATCTAACCTAGCCTAGAAGGGAGGAGGGGAAACCCGGTGCCGGCACGTAGCCTACTCCTGTCGAAAAGCACCAAGGGGACCACCGGCTTTACGTCTCTTCCGAAGGACGGTACAACTCGAACAACAGGATTCCTCCACTAATCCATGCTGTCTAGAGGTTTATGAGCAAGGCGGATAAAGTTGTACTAATCTTCAAACCCACCCACCTCTCTCCTGAACATCCCATCCAACACCTTACTCAGCGCGATGCTGCTTAACTTCGGTGATCTCACGGCTGTAAGAGCTGTGGCAGCTGTGAAGCTGATCCAGCTGATTCCTGCTGTTACACATTTTTATAAAGCGGCTGTAGAAGCAGCTCAGGCAACGGCTGTAACAGCTGTAGCAGCTGTGACTGTGCCAGCTGATTCCTGCTGTTACACATTTTTATAAAGCGGCTATAAAAGCAGCTCAGGCAACGGCTGTAACAATTGTAGCAGCTGTGACTGTGCCAGCTGATTTCTGCTGTTACGCATTTGCCAACAGCTAATGCAACGACTGTTCCAGGCGACCACCAAGGAGGGCTTCCTGCTCAAGCAGACCTGGTCGTTCCAGCGATGGCGGAGGCGGTACTTCAAGCTGAAGGGACGCACCCTGTTCTACGCCAAGGAGCCAAAGGTAGGCGCACGCTCCGAGTGACGCTTGCCGGGCGTTTCGAGTTGTTGCCGGCCATTGTAGTCTTGATGTTGTCTTGACCTTGCTGTCGCTAACGAATCTATGCGATGAGGTGACCACTGGCATCATTTTAGTCATGTTGTATTCAAGGAAGTCCCATTGTGATGATTGTTTCCAGCGCTGTGGGTTGAGATGAGATACTTTTAACGAGAAAACTAAGTTTATTTGCAAATCGACACTTTATTGAGTGTGGCAGGCCATGGGAAAGCGGTAAGGAAACTGTATGCCAATGCTTTTATGGCGTTCTGATTCCAGAAAAGCTGAGTTAGGTTTTTTTACTTGCATAGCTAGGCAAATGTATATAGGAAAAACTTTCTTTACGAAAAAATTATAGCTGCAGCATTATTTTAATGAAGCCAAATAACTAATCAAGGTGTATGGTGACATTTTTTATTTTTAGTCATTGTAACTTGCATCTCGAGGTATTTTAATGATGAGGTGACGTTTCTGCCACATGACCGTGACCGTCCTTCGAAAAGGAAATTAATTCTTGATACCGATATCCTCTCGTATTCCCGCTTGGCTCTTATTATCTTCCCAGCACGACGCTGTTGGCTGTAAATTAGATTAATGAAAGGTGACTCTCACCTGTTTTTACTGCCCTTTTTTATGACCGACCATCGTAAAGCTCATCTCATCTGACGAGGGATGCTGTTGCACGTGAGGTATAATGTAGTTTACAGAATGTCCAATCAACTTCTTGCTGCAGACTAGACTGTAGATATACAGGAAACTTTACCCATCACACCAACTACAATGTATACACAGACAGAGCTCGCAGTGTGTGCACACCGGAGTAATCACAAATATGTCATACAACCGGGCTTGCTGTAGCTGAATTCAACATGGGGCTCCAAAAGCAACCGTGTTAATGGTATCGGGGTTGTTATCAAGGGGTGGAGCTGAAAGGTGATAATTAATGAGAGCGTGTGTGAAAATTTGTCTTCACATCTGTATCACATTTTTATCTTTTATCTTAAGATGATTTTTCTTGAGGCTATGGTCTCCTTTAGACCAGTTGCAAGAAGGCTTTTTAACATTCGCTATTGGAGCAGTTTACATTGGACGAGTTGCCAGTCAACAAATAGTTTTACAGACTTTAGAGGATTGGATCACTTGAAATGTATATATAACAGATACAGCGTTCCCTCCATTTCTACACACAAACGCAAACGTAATTTCTGTATAACAATTTCAAAACCAAACCGCTTTTCTAGTAATCATTGGCCCACAACAGGGAACACTTCGACCATTTTTCCGAATGCATTTTTTTGAAATTTCTGCGGAAATGTCTCGCGACCCGCTGTGCGAAACTCTTCTCGTGCGTCTAGACGAAAGTTAAGCAACACCGCGGCCCTGGTCGGGTGACCGCCATTCACATTCCTGCTATCATGCGGATGGATTTGTCTTCATTGACGACAGCCGTGCAGCAGAATTTTTATTTGAAATGAAATTCTCATGTAGAAAATCTGCTGACACAATCTTTCTTATACATGCAGTCGAGCCAATAAAACTATCCAATTTTTGTAAATTTGAGTTTCCGGCCTCGCTTTGGCCAAAAACAAATATATTTAATTCGACTTGAGCTCGACTGGCCCGACATGACCCCTGCACATTGGCTTACATATATCGACCCCTGCACATTAGCTAGGCGACCCTTGCACATTGGCTAACATATATCGACCCCTGCACATTAGCTAGGCGACCCTTGCACATTGGCTAACATATATCGACCCCTGCACATTAGCTATAACATATCGACCCCTGCACATTGGCTAACATATATCGACCCCTGCACATTGGCTAACATATATCGACCCCTGCACATTGGCTAACATATATCGACCCCTGCACATTGGCTAACATATATCGACCCCTGCACATTGGCTAACATATATCGACCCCTGCACATTGGCTAACATATATCGACCCCTGCACATTAGCTCTAACATATCGACCCCTGCACATTGGCTAACATATATCGACCCCTGCACATTGGCTAACATATATCGACCCCTGCACATTGGCTAACATATATCGACCCCTGCACATTGGCTAACATATATCGACCCCTGCACATTGGCTAACATATATCGACCCCTGCACATTGGCTAACATATCGACCCCTGCACATTGGCTCTAACATATCGACCCCTGCACATTGGCTAACATATATCGACCCCTGCACATTGGCTAACATATATCGACCCCTGCACATTGGCTAACATATATCGACCCCTGCACATTGGCTAACATATATCGACCCCTGCACATTGGCTAACATATATCGACCCCTGCACATTGGCTAACATATCGACCCCTGCACATTGGCTAACATATATCGACCCCTGCACATTGGCTAACATATCGACCCCTGCACATTGGCTAACATATATCGACCCCTGCACATTGGCTATAACATATCGATCCCTACAGACACCTAGCCGCACTCCGCATTGCACACACCCCTAATCTATATGCTATCCACCACAAACCGCTGACCAGTGACGATGCAGCCGACCGAACTGCCAATACCTTGCATCACCAAAGCGCCACTAATTACGCAACGCAAAGCCAACCAAGTTTCATTTATAGCCAGCCTGATTGGATTCTGAACCAGAATAATTAATTCTGAGAAGTTAAAAGCCTGGGGTAGTTAAAGTGCATCGTAAAAGCGTGTATACTGAAAATAGTTTAATTAGACTTAAGGGTCGGAGCGGTGGTGTATAAAAAAAGGTGCTCAATTAAGTGGCGCACGTTCGGCTGATAGTTATAACCGAATTTATAGCCGCTATAGCCCTTAAAATAGCTCGTGCCAACTTCATTACGTGGGGTGCAACGTTTAATATAGTGAGACGTCGCTCGTAATTTCGTCTGTATAGGTCAGGGGGCAGCAAGGCTGAAGAGTGTCTTACACCGCGTACCAGTTTTCATAGCCCTTGATTAGGTTTTCATGTTGAGATAAACTAGTCGCAATTGATTTCTTCACTGATGATACCAACTGGCTGGTGCTACGGCTGTGCTATGCTAGCACCGTTGTATCAAAAAATTGACCGCACTTTCTCTACTGCGAGGCTCCAGTAGCACAGTGGTGCTTGTGAATAACCGGGTTCCCCCATTCTTTGAACCCGCGCTGCTATAACTACTTGGTGCTATGATAGCATCTTCGTAATACCAGAAAACCGACTGCATATTTTAAGGCCTTCCGGAGTAAGGATATTTCAATTAATTTCGGAAGTTTGAGGGCAGATACTTTTCGTCACAGATGCTTGATTAGCTTTGGCCGAGGCTCATCACGTGACGGGGTCACCATTCCATGTCTGTCCGCAGCGCGATGTTGCTTAACTTCGGTGAACTCACCGTTCTTGCCAGTCTCGATGTCTACAAGCTGGATCAAAACCGCGTTCGTGAAGATTGAATGACATAATTGAATCAACCTCGTCCAAACACTAGTGGCTTGAGCCCGGATTGGCGTCAGTTTTGAAAGGTTACGTTGTATAATCTGGCGCCTAAATCATAACTAACCATGACCTTTACTCCGAGTTGCGTCTTCAAATGCAAAACCACATTATCCAGCGCTAGTCTAATTTAGCAACTATTAGCAACTCCTACACCGCGAGACGGAACGGAACTGAAATTGAAGTTTCCCGGGCGGAAAATCTGGTTAGTCAAACATCCCACACTGCAGACTGCGGATGCTGGATGGGCTCGTCAGATGTTTTATTTAATGAGCCAGGAAATAATGAAATCGTGATTCTGGGCTGCTGCAGACGCGGTTTGTGATTGCGTGCAGCTTCCGCGTTTCTGGCGCTGCCAAGATGCGTCTGGCAATTGAAGCGAACGCGACCGCAATTCACACGATAAAATTTCAACGCGGAAAAACGGCAATAATATCTTATTTCCGCACCTCGATCGTCCGGCTGCTCGGTGTCGGCGCCACAGTGCTTGCGGCTGCTCGGTGTCGGCGCCACAGTGCTCGCGACTGCTCGGTGTCGGCGCTACAGTGCTTGCGGCTGCTCGGTGTCGGCGCCACAGTGCTTGCGGCTGCTCGGTGTCGGCGCCACAGTGCTTGCGGCTGCTCGGTGTCGGCGCCACAGTGCTTGCGGCTGCTCGGTGTCGGCGCCACAGTGCTTGCGGCTGCTCGGTGTCGGCGCCACAGTGCTCGCGACTGTTTGGTGTCGGCGCCACAGTGCTTGCGACTGCTCGGTGTCGGCGCCACAGTGCTTGCGACTGCTCGGTGTCGGTGCCACAGTGCTCGCGACTGCTCGGTGTCGGCGCCACAGTGCTTGCGGCTGCTCGGTGTCGGCGCCACAGTGCTTGCGACTGCTCGGTGTCGGCGCCACAGTGCTTGCGACTGCTCGGTGTCGGCGCCACAGTGCTTGCGACTGCTCGGTGTCGGCGCCACAGTGCTTGCGGCTGCTCGGTGTCGGCGCCACAGTGCTCGCGACTGCGCGAGAAATGTCGTGTGCCAGATTTATGATTGCGTTTGTCATTTACACGTTTGTAAATGATGATTTTTCGCGACCAAATCTCAATCTACCCGAGGAATTGAACTCACGGGCAAATACTCAAGTAATTACTCAAGTAAATTACTCAAGTAAGGCACTCTATGTCCTGGACCTTAGCATTTCTATCGCTAAAACTGCTTTGATGTTCATGTGTTATATTTTTACCATATCGCAATGCCTTTTGCAATGAATTTTGACTTTTTGTCTTTTTAAATTTTTTTTCGAACCATATAGAAAATGTACAAACTTAAACTACCCTTAAGCAATGATAAAGGTGCCGCTTTAACACTTGTTGATCTTAAACCTTATTTTAAAAGAGGATATCTTAAATGTGTTGTAAGAAAATTTTCACGGGGCATTGAAAATGTCCACCAAACACGCTATAATATGGACTTCAATGCGATCTTGTAACTGCCATTAATGTGTCATTGACACTGTCCCATAACAAAAACACAGCATCATTAGCATCATCAATCATCAAAGACTTTGATTAAAACCGTGGTCAAGTCCCCAATATCCCACCAAAAACGTCGGGCCATGAACACTAGCACATCACGCGCAATTGATACGGCCATTCACGTTTCCTGTTCCTGAATTTCTAATCTCAGCGTCTGCTCTTTGTGGCCTCAACAACATGTCTGCCACACATGTTGAATGGAGGTCACGTGGTGCTCAATCAACGCCGGGACTCGAGCGTGGCTTTGTCTGAAGAAGACTTTGATGTTGAAAGGTATATATCGCCCGTCAAAGTTTGGATATAGTAAGTGCTTGTAAATTGTAAGCGTACAGCGAAGGGTCTCGTGCGGTGGAATGGCAATTGGTAGCTCTGATACGTGTGTGGTGCGGGTACTTAACATCTCTTGGCTTTGTCTGTGTTGGAGGCTGTTGGAGCCCGTTGGAGGCTGTTGGAGCCTGTTGGAGATGGTAGTGATAATGAGGCTGGAAGACACTTGACTGGAGTCGAGACCGAGGGACGGATTTGGCAAATTTTATTGACTGTGGGATGTAGACGATGGTTCGGATGGGACAAATAAGAAAATCGACAAAGATGTGAAGCGTTATTTAAGGCAAAACCGTGAAAATAAGGCATGGGGTTGTGTAATAAGAGAAGAAAACTGATGTCGGGAAACTCTTGTTTTTGAACCGAGCTTGTTGCTAATGAAATAGCAGTGGGAAGGCGATTTTGACGGAGTAGATATTATGAAGGTCACAGAATTCAGGAAAAGAGGAGTTGATTTATTGGTGAAAAAAAAGGTTGGTCTGAATTAACGATTTTGTAAGGAAAAATACACAAAGAAGTGTTGAAGTGGAGGCGGTATTGCAAAAGTCTTCCCAATGGAAAAACGAAAAATTTCTTGTATACTCTCAGGTGAGAACAGCTATTCTTACAGAAACGATATTAATTTTTTATTTATATCTCCTTCGTTTAGTAGATATCTTTTCAAAACGTCCTCCGCTCATGCGCATCAAACCAAGCGAAGACTTTGCATTTTTCATGATTTTTTAAAAACATTTTTGTTATCAATGTGTTGCGGCGGTATCAGATAAACGTTCATTTTACACCTACACATCACACACTCGTGTAACGTACACACATTACACATTACACAGTATACACCCACACAATTCTACGCACTCAGCTAGAAACTGGCACGGACTGCGGCTAAATATATCAACACGGGTCACATTTTGGTGACATTTCAGCGAGATTTCCCTAAATAATTATCAGCTGAACCACTATTTGATCAGTCCAGACTCAGCATCCGCGTCATACCGGATTTACCACAACGCCCGTTGGGAAATGATTGCTATTCTTGTATTATCGGCTGTTTGACCACCGCGAGCTTCCCTTCAATTGTCAGAGGTGGTTTTGAGGTGGGTGTTGACAGTTTGCTGGATTGCTTGCTTATACATCGGCGCATTCCATTGTCACATCGAAAGCAGCTGCAAATGCAAATAACCACCATAATATTTTATCGGCAAATGTGTGCAGACGAGATTGGCATTGGGAATCAATATTTTGCCAGCAGCGCTGTAACTAATCAATTGTTTTCCATTTTCATATCTTAAAATTTAAATTTAATACCTAATTATGAGTTTATCTGTTTAATTTATTTTCCCCCCTCAAATGTAATGGTTGTACTTGAATTGTTTGTAATGCAACAAACTATAGAATTGAACAATATACCGTTTCGGAGCATCCAGCGTGGCGAATGGCGCTGTGAAATATGAACGACAACTTGAAATTAATTCACGCCGAACATAAATCTGATGAGAAGAAACAAAAGTGTCGCCTCGATGACAATGGCACACGAGAACGACACAACTTTTGTCCGCAACTTTTAATTGAACCGAGAGCATGATACGACTTGAAACTTCGGCGACGCATAACTTTTCGCGTGTAAGAAAGCACACGTTTTGCTTACAGGCTCCGTCGCTGTAGCTACCGACTCGGCTTCTAGATTCCACGACTTTAAATGCAAAATATGTTTTTTTTTTATAACCCGACTTGCTAGGAGAACACAGAAATAACGGCGCATTTTCTAGTGGTCTCTCGTGAGCCCCCCCCCCCCCCCCCCCACTGATGACTGCGACCCAGCGTAATACAGCACAGTGGCCCATGCTTATCGCCCAACTTTCCTGATGCGGTTTTGAAACTTTATCCGCTTTCTCTCACCGCCTACCTTTCGTCCCGCGGGGCCAGCTTGTCACCGTGACGTCCTCGCCAGCGCCATGGCGTTGAGTGCGAATGCAGATCACCCAGGACCAGGACCAGGACCCGGGACAGCGACATAGGCAGGGCGCAGTAAAGTTCAGTCGTCAGAACGAGGACAAGTTTAATTTGTTAATTCTGCCAGAGCATCGTACTACCTACTGGGACTACGAAACGTAAAGTTTGGTTTTTAGTTAGTCCGGTGCTTTTTATTCGCCTGTGTTGACGTTGTGGAATTGTTAACGTTAAGCACACTGAGAAATGAAGCAATCAACTCGACCAAAAATTGTTTGGTTAGCCAAACCGTCGCACTCTTATCTCTGTGACAACGAAAACCGAATACTGGAACGTGATTCTGATAATTTTCTTGATGAGAACTTGTGTCGATGTTTTTAATGGAAGAAATGATTGCTCTCATCTCATATCAACTCAGGTACTTTGCTCCACTTAACCGGCAGTTAACAATTTAACCCGACTTTGGGCCATTACTGACCCACACTACATTGCTCCGTTGCCCCAGAGAATTTCATTAGATCTCGCCTCAGGAGCGTTAGACAAAACACATTCCACATTCTCTACCGACTATTCTTCCCCGATTAATGACGTATCGGTGCCTCCTAAAAGTTACTGGAATCCTGGCATCGTTCCGATCTCTTGTGCCACCTCCTCTTGGCTTGGTTGTGCCAGCTAGAGAAGCCAGGAACCGAACGGTTTGGCAACGTTGGAAACACCGGTTCTCGTGAGATCACCGAAGTTAAGCAACATCGCGCTGAGTTAGGTGTTTGATGGATGACCATCATGCACCTAAACAGTTCTGTTCGGGAGAGAGGTTGGAGGGTTTGAAGTTAGTACGACAACTTTTCTCGCCTTGCTTGCAACCTCTCGACAGCATGGATTAGCGGAAGAATCCTGTTGTTCGAGTTGTACCGTCCTTCGGAAGGGACGTAAAGCCGGTGGTCCCCTCGGTGCTTTTCGACAGGAGTAGGCTACGTGCCGGCACCGGGTTTCCCCTCCTCCCTCCTAGGCTAGGTTAGGTTCATCATCACCCTTTCATTCACCGACGCCATTAGACCAGTGCCAAATGGCCATCGCTATCGGCAATCGCTACCATTTGAAATATACATATTATTGGTTAAAAAGTTCCTAGATTTCTGGGAACTTTTGTCTAATTTTGGCCCTGCCAAAAATAACGAAGAATTAACAAAGACTACTTCTGTAATCATAAAGTCACGAGTAATTAGTAAAATACTTGAAGATTGATGCGAGTGGTAAATAAAACATTTGGGCTCTGTGCCATCCGGGTTTAATCTTATGACTTGCTGAAAAGATCAATTTTTGAGGTTGACGACCTTGTCCCGAAGATCTCTCCTCCCTGCTCGACCTGGACAGCCTCGTCATCTCTTGGCGGCGTTGGCGGGGGGATGGGGTGGCCATCGGACAGCCAAACAATGGCCGGATGGAAGCTACGGCAGAGGGTGACGCGAAGACGCCGAAACTGGGTCACCTCCCCCCGCCCCCCGCCCCGCCCCACCCCCTAAGGGTCCACGCGATGACAGGCGGTGAAAGAGAGGCGGGCGGTCGTGGCGATGCCATGTGAATTGCTTGATTGTTTCGACCAACGAGGCTATAGTGATAACTCTTAATATCTAGTTGTTATGTAAAAGGTCGGATAGTCAGTGTTGTTTCCAACCAAAATGAAATTTCTCGATGCTTGAACACTAAATATTTTCCATTAGAAACGAAATATATAATGGAGAAGGCAAGGTTTAAGGGAAAGAATGGACACGATTTTAAGTTATTGGGAAGGAAATTAGGGAAGAAAGGGGTGGGAATTTTAGAAAGAGGGATAGATGATTGGAATGGGTTAAATTTGATAAATGAATGTATGATGAGGAATGATAAATGTTTTAGGAGAAATTTAAAAATAATATTAAAGTAAGAGGAGAGTACCTACTCAGACACTGTATAAATGTATACTAATCTGTTTAAATAAAATATATATATATATATCAACTCACGAATTGTGTCCCTATCGGTAACCCGTATCCGTACCCTTGCCGGGATGGAGAATTAACAACCTTTCTTCACAGAAAACCAATGGATTTTAAGTTTCTTGGAGTTGTTGGCCTTCATGGAGATTGAAATAGGACAATGACAATGTTTTGGAATGGATATTCTAGTTCTAGTTACTGTTAGGAGCCGAATAGCCTGTTCTAAACCTAATTTCCCTTTTTTTTTATCTTTATCCCTCGTTTTCACGTACGCCGTCTTTGTGTCAACTAATACCAGAGGAAATTCACGACCATTATTAGTTTTGCGTCATGTCTGTTTGTGGTTGAAGTCAGCTGGAAGAACTGACCGTATTTCAGAAAAAAAAAATCTACCCCCCTCCCCCCCCCACTCCCTCCTTAACTTTTACAAAGCCAAAATCTGGCAATCCGCGAGATTAGACGTTCCTTATCTGTCATTACGGTTTGTTGGATATATATCTGGGTTAAGGTAAGAAGTCTTGGTGGATGAGCCGGGTTTGCTCTGCGGGCTGCGTCTAGGAGTCGAATCATTTGTTGTGCAGAAAAAGTAATAAAAAACGGGTTTTCCAATAATTGGATGTGAACCACCGTTACGCTGGCATTCGCCTGAACGTCCTTAGCATTGCAAGGGTAGGCTTGGGCACCCTCTGGCGACAACTCTGACCATCCCTGACCCCATGGCCATGTTACGTCACCATGGCCATGGTCACGTGGGCACCCCCGAACCGTATAAAAGACCGAGCGCTCGAGGGCCAAAGTGTCAGTAGGTTCCCTTAGGCTACAGTGGGTGGACGAGTGAGTCTTGTAACCCTAGAGTGTGTACCGAACAGGGAATAAACCGACCGAAGTTGTGGAACGTAACACGCTTTGCATTTACTGAAGGAGAACCCCATCCCGGTTAGGCTTCCTCTCGCTACAGCATGTTTATCTGTTTTTAAGGCTGACAGTCATGGAAACCATTTGACCACCTTCCCATAACGAATTCACAATTAACTCAAAAATATTCCGTCTGTTTTAGAGACCAAATATATTGAAATGCTTAACTCAAGATACAGGTCAATGAAAATGCCTTTTAGAAATAAAATAAAAATGGGGAATATTTGTTTTCTTAAGGGCCGGTATTACAACTTTTGTCAACTCTGGGTTAAGCATCTAACCCCTAGAAACAAATGAATTCCACTGCATCCCATTGGCCGTTGCCATAACAAATAACTTTACTCCCACTTTAACCTGGAGTTGGCAAAATTGTAAAATTGGGTCTGTGTTAAACATAATTATACAAAAAAAAATTAAATGACTAATGCCAATTCGATAAAAATAGTGTTAAAAATTCCGATCCAAAAACAGAGAAAATGTTTGTGAATCCCGCCACGTGCCGGCAAGCTAAGGGTAGGCAGGTGCGCCACTGGTGCTCGTCCCACCCCCGAGCCCGCGTTCCTGCATGACTGGCGCGCGACGCCGGAAGCCGGCGCCAGCGACGCACGCGACGGAGCGCGTCCCGACGCCGGGAAAGTGGCCCCGATGGCTTTTCTTCCATCGCTTGGTGCTTGGTTCTTTTATTTTCCGATCGGCTGCGTTCTTAGATTGTGGCTTTTTGGGCGTGAATTGGGTCGAGTACGGTTAAAGGGGGATTGTTTCATCTTACCTTTAATATTTTGGACGTGGAAGGCTCGTTTTTTCGGCCGAGACATGTGTGAATATTTTTTTCTGGGAATGTTTTCATACAAATTATGGTGCAGTTCATTTACTGCCAGAGCGTACTTTGCCGCTGGGAGTGCTGGTGTTCGAAACAGCTGCTTTGTGGTTACCAACTTCACACAACTGAAATGTAAAATGTTATCTACACTATTTTAGATTTGTGTTTATCAACAGTTTACCTACCGAATATAAGATCAGTGAATGTATTTAAAATACATTCATGGTTATTAAAGATGAAAAACACATATTTAAGTTTTGTCATTGACATTTTGAATCCACCGTTGAAGTTCGGTTTTAGGAGTAGGACGAGCAAAAGGCTTCCATATTTTTGGGATGTTCCCTCCCTGTATTGGACGTAGGTAGAAAACACGCTTAAAATCCAAAGGATAGGACACTTTCCGATCGAATTTTCTGACGTATTTCTGCACAACGCGAAAAATTGACATGTGTTGAGTAATCAAAATATAAAATCAAAGGTGTCCCTGTGTTAATTTCTGAACCTTGGAACGCCATATTTTGTAAGCACATAAAACCCATGAAATCCAGATTCTTACAATGTACCGAACACTTGCCTGGATACAAGTTGATGCTTATTTTCCCTCAGCAAACCCAGAACTGGAAGTAACGAAAGCTAAAGCTCTGAAATTAGCCTAATTAGAATCTAATCTCGATAAAACTGATTGGTTATTTTTCCAATCTGCCCTTTTCCTGCAAACTTTGGCAAGCAATTCGACCCCAACGTTCACTTTAGCCAAACCTCGTAGAAAAAACTCGTTTGCATATTTTTAACCTGACATTTTCCCCATAACTGACGCCAAGTATGCGTCATATCCTCTGTATTAACCTCGAAAAACTTTCCGTTCTGTGTACATTGCCAGACACCTTGAAAGAATTCTATCACCTCAGCATTGTCTTGCGCCCTAAGAAGCCTAGACTGCCATTTTGTGGAACGCTTTAATCCAAACAAAGCATTAAATGTGATCGGAACTTCAGCTTCACAAATATCCGCCAGCACTCGTTCAACTTTCTCGCCTCTCAGACACATTATTTCCGCTGACACGAAATCTTAATTTTGTGTCCAGCCATGAAAAGTGTTGCGCGAAACAAGCTTCTTACCCCTCTCCCCATGCTAAGTCTCGTGACTTGCGTTCAACTTCTGCTGAAAATCACCCCCCACATGCACCCTTAGCCTCGAAAACACAGCCCTCGTTTCAAATTACCCCATCCCATCCAGTCCCATCCCATCCAGTCCCATCCCATCCAGTCCCATCCCATCCAGTCCCATCCCATCCAGTCCCATCCCATCCAGTCCCATCCCATCCAGTCCCATCCCATTTCAAAACATTTTTAACTCACCTGCTTCCTTAAATTTCGATTTTCATTCCTTTCTCTACCCCCTTCACGTCCCTACGTCCAATCTCACGCTTTTCTTCTGCAAATATTCCATTTTCTTCCCGTCAACATCCTTGTATCGTACCGCCTGCTGCATCCCTCAAACAACCGGTTCACACGTTCCACCCTGTCCCAACCCCCAGGAGGAAAACACACCCCCGGCAATTCCTCATAGGCGAGCCCGCGTTGTTTTCCATTCCACGCATTCTTGATAAGAAACTTCGATATCGATTTATACACCGGCCGATATTTCGGAACCGAGTCTGTGCTCTCTGAAGTATCGACTTCCGTGCGAAAAACGCCGTGCGTTGCGTTGCGTTGTGTTGCGTTTCGTTGCGTTGCGTTGCGTTGCGTTGCGTTGCGTTGCGTTGCGTTGCGTTGCGTTGCGTTGCGTTGCGTTGCGTTGCGTTGCGTTGCGTTGCGTTGCGTTGCGTTGCGTTGCGCTGCGTTTCGTTGCGTTGCGTTGCGTTGCATTGCGATGCGTTGCGTTGCGTTGCGTTGCGTTGCGTTGCGTTGCGTTGCGATGCGTTGCGATGCGATGCGTTGTGATGCGTTGCGTTGCGTTGCGTTGCGATGCGATGCGTTGCGATGCGTTGCGTTGCGTTGCGTTGCGATGCGTTGCGTTGCGTTGCGTTGCGTTGCGTTGCGTTGCGTTGCGTTGCGTAGTTCAGCGACTATGGCTGACAGACCCGGATGAGCGAGCGAAATCCTTCAATTTCACAACATAGGGGAAAGAAAGGCGTTTGGATTTTTTTTTTGTTTGTAACAAAAACGAGCAGCCCTACTTAAAGGTCACAGATCGTTGCGTAATTTGGCAAAAACGTTTGTGGTGACTCAGCGAGGTGCTGCATAGTTTTTGAGCGAAATCTGTTCAGCCATTTGGTTTTTATGAGCAAAAACCCGTAAATTTTTCAGTTTTTTGGTACAAGCTTCGTAACTAATTAACCGATCCGCACCAAATTTGGATTGAATATATATGATAACAAGTTTAACAAATTGCCTAAGTTTCAGATTCGTGCATGAAGTATTTTGCTTATCAGAAAAATAAAATTACTTAATAAAAAAAAAACTTAATCATTAATGCATCGTTTTCAACAATATGATTGTCAAATGTTTTCCGTTTGGATTTCCTCAGGGAGATTACAGCTCGCTCATCCTGCAACGAGTGTAGGCTCTACTAATCGTTTACCTATTTATTGTATCATGATCGGAACCACTATCATTCCAAAACTTTTTTAAACATTGGTTGCATTCACTTTAGCACCGATTCTATTTTAATTTTTTAATTCATTTTAAATAATAAAATACCCTCCAAGCTTATATCTTCGTAACATTGATCAACTGGCGAATAAAACGAAACAAACAAAAATAAGTATGGCGCACCGGCTTAAATATATTTTGTTCGCGAACAGAATCGACGGCCCCCACAAATGAGCATCCCCGAATGCTTGTCATGGCTAAAATATCGTCCGGTCACCGGTCACCGGTCACCGGTCACCGGTCACCGGTCACCGGTCACCGGTCACCGGTCACCGGTCACCGGTCACCGGTCACCGGTCACCGGTCACCGATCACCGGTCACCGGTCACCGGTCACCGGTCACCGATCACCGATCACCGATCACCGGTCACCGGTCACCGGTCACCAGTCACCGATCACCGGTCACCGGTCACCGGTCACCAGTCACCGATCACCGATCACCGATCACCGGTCACCGGTCACCGGTCACCGATCACCGGTCACCGATCACCGATCACCGATCACCGATCACCGGTCACCGATCACCGATCACCGATCACCGGTCACCGGTCACCGATCACCGATCACCGATCACCGATCACCGGTCACCGATCACCGGTCACCGGTCACCGGTCACCGGTCACCGATCACCGGTCACCGATCACCGATCACCGATCACCGATCACCGGTCACCGATAACCGATCACCGATCACCGATCACCGGTCACCGATCACCGATCACCGATCACCGGTCACCGGTCACCGGTCACCAGTCACCGGTCACCGGTCACCGGTCACCGATCACCGGTCACCGGTCACCGATCACCGGTCACCGATCACCGATCACCGGTCACCGATCACCGGTCACCAGTCACCAGTCACCGATCACCGATCACCGGTCACCGATCACCGATCACCGGTCACCGATCACCGGTCACCGATCACCGATCACCAGTCACCGGTCACCGGGCACCGATCACCGGTCACCGGTCACCGATCACCGGTCACCGATCACCGATCACCGGTCACCGATCACCGGTCACCAGTCACCGGTCACCGGGCACCGATCACCGGTCACCGGTCACCGATCACCGGTCACCGATCACCGATCACCGGTCACCGGTCACCGGTCACCGGTCACCGGTCACCGGTCACCGATCACCGATCACCGATCACCGATCACCGATCACCGATCACCGGTCACCGGTCACCGGTCACCGATCACCGATCACCGGTCACCGGTCACCGGTCACCGATCACCGATCACCGGTCACCGGTCACCGGTCACCGATCACCGATCACCGATCACCGGTCACCGGTCACCGGTCACCAGTCACCGGTCACTTGTCACCGGTCACCGATCACCGGTCACCGGTCACCGATCACCGGTCACCGGTCACCGGTCACCGATCACCGATCACCGGTCACCGGTCACCGATCACCGATCACCGGTCACCGATCACCGATCACCGATCACCGATCACCGGTCACCGATCACCGATCACCGGTCACCGGTCACCAGTCACCGGTCACCGGTCACCGGTCACCGATCACCGGTCACCGGTCACCGATCACCGGTCACCGATCACCGGTCACCGATCACCGGTCACCAGTCACCGGTCACCGGGCACCGATCACCGGTCACCGATCACCGATCACCGGTCACCGGTCACCGATCACCGGTCACCGATCACCGGTCACCTATCACCGATCACCGGTCAACGATCACCGATCACCGGTCACCGGTCACCGATCACCGATCACCGATCACCGATCACCGATCACCGATCACCGATCACCGGTCACCGGTCACCGGTCACCGATCACCGATCACCGGTCACCGGTCACCGATCACCGGTCACCGGTCACCGATCACCGATCACCGATCACCGGTCACCGGTCACCGGTCACCGATCACCGATCACCGATCACCGGTCACCGGTCACCGGTCACCAGTCACCGGTCACTTGTCACCGGTCACCGATCACCGGTCACCGGTCACCGATCACCGGTCACCGATCACCGATCACCGGTCACCGATCACCGGTCACCAGTCACCAGTCACCGATCACCGATCACCGGTCACCGATCACCGATCACCGGTCACCGGTCACCGATCACCGGTCACCGATCACCGATCACCAGTCACCGGTCACCGGGCACCGATCACCGGTCACCGGTCACCGATCACCGGTCACCGATCACCGATCACCGGTCACCGATCACCGGTCACCAGTCACCGGTCACCGGGCACCGATCACCGGTCACCGATCACCGATCACCGGTCACCGGTCACCGATCACCGGTCACCGATCACCGATCACCGGTCACCGGTCACCAGTCACCGATCACCGATCACCGATCACCGATCACCGGTCACCGGTCACCGGTCACCAGTCACCGATCACCGGTCACCGGTCACCGGTCACCGGTCACCGATCACCGATCACCGATCACCGATCACCGACCACCGATCACCGGTCACCGGTCACCGGTCACCGATCACCGATCACCGGTCACCGGTCACCGATCACCGGTCACCGGTCACCGGTCACCGATCACCGATCACCGGTCACCGGTCACCGATCACCGATCACCGGTCACCGATCACCGATCACCGATCACCGATCACCGGTCACCGATCACCGATCACCGGTCACCGGTCACCAGTCACCGGTCACCGGTCACCGGTCACCGATCACCGGTCACCGGTCACCGATCACCGGTCACCGATCACCGGTCACCAGTCACCGGTCACCGGGCACCGATCACCGGTCACCGATCACCGATCACCGGTCACCGGTCACCGATCACCGGTCACCGATCACCGGTCACCTATCACCGATCACCGGTCAACGATCACCGATCACCGATCACCGGTCACCGATCACCGATCACCGGTCACCGATCACCGATCACCGGTCACCGATCACCGATCACCGGTCACCGATCACCGGTCACCGGTCACCGATCACCGATCACCGGTCACCGATCACCGATCACCGATCACCGGTCACCGATCACCGATCACCGATCACCGGTCACCGGTCACCAGTCACCAGTCACCGGTCACCGATCACCGGTCACCGATCACCGATCACCGATCACCGGTCACCGGTCACCAGTCACCAGTCACCGATCACCGATCACCGATCACCGGTCACCGATCACCGGTCACCAGTCACCGGTCACCGATCACCGATCACCGATCACCGATCACCGGTCACCGGTCACCGGTCACCGGTCACCGGTCACCGGTCACCGGTCACCGGTCACCGATCACCGATCACCGATCACCGGTCACCGGTCACCGATCACCGATCACCGGTCACCGATCACCGGTCACCGATCACCGGTCACCGATCACCGATCACCGGTCACCGATCACCGATCACCGATCACCGATCACCGGTCACCAGTCACCGGTCACCGGGCACCGGTCACCGGTCACCGATCACCGATCACCGGTCACCGATCACCGATCACCGATCACCGATCACCGATCACCGGTCACCGGTCACCGATCACCGGTCACCGATCACCGGTCACCGGTCACCGATCACCGATCACCGGTCACCGATCACCGATCACCGGTCACCGATCACCGATCACCGATCACCGATCACCGATCACCGGTCACCGATCACCGATCACCGATCACCGGTCACCGGTCACCGGTCACCGATCACCGATCACCGGTCACCGATCACCGATCACCGGTCACCGATCACCGGTCACCGATCACCGATCACCGGTCACCGGTCACCGGTCACCGGTCACCGGTCACCGGTCACCGATCACCGGTCACCGGTCACCGGTCACCGGTCACCGATCACCGGTCACCAATCACCGATCACCGGTGGCCTTCCCTCACCAACGCTAACACCGGCTTCTCCCAACTGTCACGTAGCACACAGACTGACATCATTACCCGCGGCATCGCCAAATTACCCCCCATTACCCCCTCCTCTCCCCCCCCCCCCGCACCACAAGACATCGTCGCCAAGAAACTCGGCAAATCGAACGTGAAATCCACCCTCACATTTTTTTTCAGCCCCGCACACCCCCGCGCGACGTGACCGTGATTGGACACCCCCGCACGTCCACCCCTATCGCGTCCACCCCTATACACACCGTCGGCAGGTGTATCTGGCACATTTCCACCCCCACCCCCCCGCCCCCACCCCCGACAAGCCACCCTGTTCCCGCGCGCGCCTCGCATCTATAAAGGGAGGACAGGGAGCTTCGCAGGGCTCAGTCGATCCGCGGACATTGCCGAGGACGCACGACAGCCAGCTAGCTCCGTTCTGAGCAACATGTGAATCGACTATGTGAGTACACGGACGGGGTTTCGTTGTGTGGGGTGTGTGGGGTTTTGGGGGTGGTTTTTTTTGTGTCTGGTTGTGTCGGATTGGGGTTGATGGGTTTGGGGGTTGTTTTTTGGGCACGTGGGGTCGTGCAGGGTGGATGGCCACGTGGGGCTGTGGGGCGGTTCGGTGCCGTTGCGTCTGAGTTTTTTGGGCGGCGGTCTTTGGGTTTCTCGTGGCGGGATTTCTGATGATTCGGCTCTTTGATTCGCTCAGGATGATAAAAATGCCTGAGTTTGACGTCAACTTTAGTCCTGATCAACGCTGTGCTGAATGGGAATGACACGTTGCTTATCTAGACTTGATTCTGGTTTATAAATACGTTTCTTGGATGAATTCTATTATAATTCCTCTCCAACAAAAATAATTTAATTACGTGAAATATGCACCAACATTTTTTCTCCAAACTACTCAAAATCCTTTGCTGTTGGCTGTCGCCAAAAATAGCTCTTGGGAAAAATGGATGGCTACACATAGGTACTTTTTTTCTGCACGATTTTCCTATGCAGATTTCTTTTATCAATCTAACGAGATTTTTCTATTCAATTCCTCCAATCTCCATAATGGAATCGGTCAACGTTGCAGAAACTAATCATGTTACGAGTTCATAGAATCTATATAGATCAATTTTTAAAAAAGTCGGTCACCACGATATCACTATGTGATACATCCCGTGTATATCGCCGTATCTTTGTGATAACTGCATTAGATAGATTACCTGGCATGCCTATCGCCAGTATATCTAACGCCCCCCTTCTAGCGAGATTGAGTCGACATTTCGCAGGATTATTACCGACTCAATAAAGTAAAGAGCACAGCACGCAACTCGCCGGATATGAGATGTTTCCATTACGCCCATCAGGCGGGAAACACATTCCATGGAACGAGGCCTTCCGCTAAAAGCACCGCGCACCCGACATCTCGTCACTGGTTAAGCGTAGGCACCTGGGGTGTTTGTGACAAAAGACGTGGGACTTGTAGAAAGTAAAAGGGCATAGTCGACGGTATATTAGAAATGGCTTGATTTGTTAATTTCATTCCCGGTTAATTAGCGATTGTGAAATTGTGGAAATTGTCAAAAAAGGTGCATGTTCCTATACAGTTAATCTTGTACCGACGTTAGGCGCAAGATCTTCGCTGTTTCTTGAAAAAGCTGGTGAAGTCGTCCGCTTCGCTAGGAAAGTGTGTCACCGGCGTCAGTTGTAACTTTTGGGGTCCTGATGGAGGAGCACCGTCGTTACCGAGTATAACAAGGAAGGGGTGGGTTAGGCTTCCCGGTTACTGGTTAAGATTACTAATGATCATTGTAGTTAATTGGTAGATTGAATTAAAGTTAATTGGTATTGGTACACAAATAATAAGTAGTTGGCTATAGGTTGATATATTTTACTAGGTAAACGATTAGTAGAGCCTACACTCGTTGCAGGATGAGCGAGCCGTAATCTCTGTGAGGAAATCCAAACGGAAAACATTTGACAATCATATTGTTGAAAACGGTGCTTTCATGATCATGTATATTTTTTTATTTAAGTCATTTTTTTTTCTGATTAGCAAAATACTTCATGTACGAATCTGAAACTTAGGCAATTCGTTTAACTTGTTATTATATATATTCAATCCAAATTTGGTGCGGATCGGTTAATTAGTTACGAAGCTAGTACCAAAAAACTGAAAAATTAACGGGTTTTTGCTCATAAAAACAAAATGGCTGACCAGATTTTGCTCAAAAACCATACAGCACCTCGCTGAGTCACCACGAACGTTTTTGCCAAATTTCGTAACGATCTGTGACCTTTAAGTAGGGCTGCTCGTTTTTGTTACAAACAAAAAAAAAAACAAAAATCCAAATGCTTTTTTTTCCCCTATGTTGTGAAATTGAAGGATTTCGCTCGCATCGCTCGCTCATCCAACTATTCAATGCTATTGGAATACGTCTGTCTACGACTAAGGCTGGATTGGTACTGTCCTGGCGGTTGCTATAGCTTTGCCTTTCTGCTGGCGTTCTCATAGGTGCAAAGTATAAGATCAAGATTGTGGGAACAGCATTGTCAGCAGTTGCATACTTCTGTCCGTATACTGTTATCAGCAGAATGAAATGATACTTGCTGCTAGTATAGAGTATATTATAGAATATTGTAGGGTAGAGAAATATCTACATGTAACTTTGTTACACAGTTTTCTGTTCGTATTTGAAGAATTCGAATGACACTCTCACAAATTCAAAGCATTTTGGAGACTAATAAAAAAATAAAAAAATAAAATGGATTTATTATTAGTTCGCTTAAAATAGCAAAGATGTCCTACATTCAGTTTTTTGACGGTGATTTGTCTTTTTCCAATCTTATCACCCATTTTCTTTGCTGTATTTTTGTCGGACGTTGTTCTCTGTTTGGATAGTAATCATTACAAGCTAGCAGCGTCGATGAACACATAACGAGGCACACACCTGGAGATAAAAACTAAAAATCCACCCAAAAAACCTATTCAGCGAGACTAGAGTGCTCTGAGTACCGATAACATGCCCCAAGCAATGTTTCGAGATGATAACGACGGCCTAGCGACACTCTTGAACCACCTTGAACGCTCTTATCACGCAGCTACCTTCCCATGAAACAGCAACCCTCGTCGAGGCCGGACGGCGTAAGGGATTCCGGACGGCTCTAGCAGCTCCATGCACACAACCCCATACCACGCGCGCGGTTTTCGGCTTTAGCAACGTTATTTCCCGGCTCGTTTATCTGTGATAGTCAACCAGAAGCTGGCTCCGACAACGCAACCGATACATACCTACCTCAGTCGGTGCAAAATATCCAGAGCAATTTTCATCAACCTGGCCATTAGCCGCAGATCAGTTTTCAGTTCGGGTGCAGTTATGATGTTATAAGGGCTTTGCGGAATCTGATATCGCGTTTGATGTGTTCCGATATCCCGTGCTGGTACACGGCTGGTGCCACTATCCTTTGCAAGCTGCGACAGTGTTTTCGTGTCCGTGAAGTTGCCAAGCCCCCTTTTGAATTTGGTTTCCTTTTTTAAAATTAGTTTTTTGTGCTGAATTAGTGTTAATTAGTGCCGCAAACCCTGGAATTAGTGCTGCTATTTAATCGGAGAAGCCTTATAGGGAAGCTACAAGCGGCACTATTAGTGGCACCAATTAGCACAAATTCGGCTCTAAAGGCTGGTTCACAATCAACTTAGCAATACACAACTTAAAATAAGCAGCAACTTAAAAGTTTGACATATGGATCTCCATTAGACTGTCTACAACAAACATAAGGACTTAACTTAGACATGACTTAAACATAATGTTTGACCATGTCTAACTTTTAAGTTACTGCTAATTTTAAGTTATGTCTATTGCTAAGTTGATTGTGAACCAGCCTTAACGATCCTGGATATTTCGGGTCGATATAGCTAATATGCTAGGCTGGATAGCATGAAGTTAGCAAGCCGCACAGGCAACCCCCTGTGGCTTCCCCAATTTTACGGCACTAAATAGCACTAATTCTGCACTATAGCTACTCTCGTAAAAAAATTGGAAAGCTCGAAAGTGCTATTTACAAATTCAACCACACAGACACAATGTTTTCATCTACTTTCACACACTGTTAATTCCCACCGTTATAAATTGGAAGCTTGTGGTCCTTCAGTGCCGGAAACTTGTTTCGTTTGACTTGTATCTGCCATTGGTGCTGGTCTTAAGTCTCTTGTGTCTTACTATTTTTCAGAAAAAATTATCTAACAGGATTTTGAATGCTTAATCCCGAACTCACACTTTCAAACTTTCAAACCCAAAAGTTTGAGTTCGAGGCTTTATATAGCCCCAAGTCAAGTAAATAGCAAGGTAACAAGACCCCGTTGCACCTAAGAAATTCGTCGTGTTCAAGCAGATCATGTTCGGGCATGCACAATTAGGGGATGCCACGACGCGCGATAACAATAAACAGAGTGGAAGGGAGCCGGAGTGGATTATTTTCGAGCATCACCGGTCCGTGGAGTTGACGGTGTTTTGGTTACCCATCCATGCAAACGAAGCCCGTTAGCTCGGCGCATAGCCATCAACCATGCGGCTTATGGGGTTAGTTAGTCGGTAATAGCTCACCGCACGGATAATGGCTCCGGATATTAGCCGGATGTGAACCGTGGAATATGTTAGTAAGGCTTCGTCATCGGAATGGGGAAGGAGGTTTTGATGGAGTTTACCATTAGGTTTGATTAGTTTTGTGATTTGAGATGGCTGAGTGCTGGGAATTATGTGGTTTGGTCGATGATGTCGCTATTCTGCGTCTCGTCGTGTTTGGTGGGTGGTGTTGTTATGTCTTAGACAACCCTTATGAAGGAGTGAAACCTGTGATCAATTTCCCTATAACTCATTGCAAACATCATTGTTATTGTGAATTTAATCCTAAATGCAAATACTCGTTGCATGGACGGTAGATGATGATTATTAGAAACGAAATATCAATTCCAAAATTTGCATCCATACCGGGACTCGAACCCGGATCTTTGTCTATCCGGGACACTGCACTAACCAATTGTGCTATACGGACGACCAACTGTGCAAATTGATGGATGCAAATTTTGGAATTGATATTTCGTTTCTAATAATCATCATCTACCGTCCATGCAACGAGTATTTGCATTTAGGATTAAATTCACACTAATACAAGCGTACCCAACGTCATAATTGGGGTTAGTCGAGTTTGTTGGTGTGTGATCGCAGCATAGCGTCACTAGATTCAGCGCCTTCTATGGTCACTCATAGTCCTGAATCTATCTCCATGGAGCCCAACAACTCAAATAAACTTAATATCAATTCCACAGTTGGTCGTCCGTATAGCACAATTGGTTAGTGCAGTGTCCCGGATAGACAAAGATCCGGGTTCGAGTCCCGGTATGGATGCAAATTTTGGAATTGATATTTCGTTTCTAATAATCATCATCTACCGTCCATGCAACGAGTATTTGCATTTAGGATTAAATTCACACTAATACAAGCGTACCCAACGTCATAATTGGGGTTAGTCGAGTTTGTTGGTGTGTGATCGCAGCATAGCGTCACTAGATTCAGCGCCTTCTATGGTCACTCATAGTCCTGAATCTATCTCCATGGAGCCCAACAACTCAAATAAACTTAATATCAATTCCACAGTTGGTCGTCCGTATAGCACAATTGGTTAGTGCAGTGTCCCGGATAGACAAAGATCCGGGTTCGAGTCCCGGTATGGATGCAAATTTTGGAATTGATATTTCGTTTCTAATAATCATCATTGTTATTGGCTGTTATATACACTTGTGATATTTTGTAAGTTGTAACTGGGCCTGCAACTCTAAAAATTACTAAATGACTAACAAGAACCGGAAGTTTGGGGGTTTTGGGGGTTGATGTTAAACCAAAAAGTGTGTCTGGTCACCCTCCAACCAACCCTCCAGGGCTGGAAACCCTCCAACTGTTATTTTTTTGGCTAAAAGTATTAGTCATTCTTGAGGTCACTTATGATTTTGGGATGGGTTTCATGCATTCGATTGCACGCTTAAAATTAAATTCTTCAAACGGGTCCTATTAATGGTCCTTGGTGACTAGACTTCAGGAATTTATGTTTTTCTTTTCGGTTTTCACTTACAAAGCCTATTTTCCGTTTGAATAGTTTTCTGTTCCCAGCGTTGCGAATTAAATTCGTTTTTCTGTAATTTTAAATGAAAAAACATCTTACATTTTCCAACCTACGAATATCTGTGTGTACATTTATTGATAGGACATCTGCAACGGTTGCGAAATGCGAAGTTGACGGCCGACAATAGCAAGGACAAAAGTAAGAAGTTAAGACTGTTTCTCTTGTGCTTCAAAGGCTGGATACCGCCATACCAAATTCTGTGAACAGTTTTACTGGCGAAGCCCTACCTACATGAACTGCCACTGTTTCTATTCCTAGAACCGAGCCCCTGTTTCACTCTCGTATACGTAGATAATTTGAAATGTGATACCTTGAAGACTGATGTCTGACCTCTTTTAGGGACATCATGATAAAAAAGAAATAAGGGTATAGACTGCTTTTTGTCAAGTAAACATCTCGGCAATACTAAGAATCGGTAAGCAGAGCTCATGCGATTTATCGAATTTAGTTTCGTTTGGTATCTTACACTTTGCTGCCCCCGAGTAATTGGAGATATTCTCGAGAAGTTCACACGATACATCGCGTCTTGGCGCGTACAAAGAAAATAGTCAGAGGAAAATCTTTCGATAAAGTACTTATCAAATAGTTGAAACAAAATGCTTTTCAACTTCTCTCTGCCCTGAATTCCGTGTTCGGCATCTTTTCCCGGAACCAAGGTGATTGTTGAAGCACGGTGTTCGCGAGGTCAATAAAGTTAAGCAGCAAGCCGCTTCCTGGATAGGTGACCTCAATTCAACAAAGTATATAAAGTGAAAAAATAAAATTTTTATCGCTTTCAAGTCGATAAATACACATAACAGCGAATATTTAATATACCCCTTCCAGCTCTCCAAAACCACCCCTACTGGCGCGTTTCACGTAGAGACCACCCCTACTGACTCGGGCTTGCATGGGCAGAAGCTGCATCACATCGCTGTCGTAGACGCCACGTTTAGAATACAAATTGCAAAATTAACCTGGCCAAGGAGTCACGTGACCATCGCCGAAATGCCGACTTGAAGTCCGGCACGTTTCGCTACGCACGAACAGTTATTTTACAAATATATATTTTTCAATGCGTGAGACACAGGCGTGTAGAAATGTAAGCATGTTGTTAAATTTCAACCGGAATTCGTACGTGGGACACGTTTAGACGTTATATGTTTTGTGGTGCCTCTTCTAAAAAGTCCTGAAGCATTTCGTTCTCATTGCTTGCTTCGCAATTTCATGTGCTCGCGGCTCCTTTGATGATATTTAGGGAATTTTTTCTGCGCGTTTCGAAGAAAACTGTTCTATAACGTTTCTAAATCTCGCTATCGTTCGGATTGAGTATTAGACCTCTGCGGTTGGCTAATACCTGTAGCCACTAAGCGGCATTGCAATTTCAATCCTTCCCATAATCTCGAATAAAGCCACAAGGGCGGATGTGTACAACAAGCCCAAACATAACAAATGTCACCCCTTTTGACGACTTGTGTTCTGTGCTGAGGAAAAGTAAAGCTTGTTATGAATGGTTTTCAATTGGCATTATATGAATGGTGATGAAAATACAGGTAGCATTGTGAGTTTTTTCTCCGTCTTAGCTTCGCTTGATTTTGATAATAATTTTCACGAGCTTGCTGTTTTTTTCAGAAAAAAACTAAGCTGTTTCTAATGACTAGGACTCTTATAGATTCCTGTTTGGGCAGGCAGCACAGATATGCGAATCCGCACGCAATACGTTAGTTAAATATTTTTCTTTTGAATTCTGAGCGTGCTTAGTTGAAGAAAATACAGGTCTTAACCTTCCAGTGTCTCTGTCGTTCGCTAGAAATAGATAAATGGGTTTTGTGGGAACGAATTGCGAACAACAATGAAGAAACTCAGTGTCATGAAGATGTTCGCGGTAATAACGAGGATGCGTTCATTCTTTGCCTGGGACACGTCGGTCGCTTCGCGCTGCGTGCGTCTGTAATAAGCAACAAGCAACAAGAAATATTTCTCACTGTCCGCTGACTGGAAAATAAATATAACGAGTGTCTTTCTAAGTTTTTGTCGTTCGGAGTCCAATATGTTTTCAGCTGTCCGGCATAATCGGTTTCTTCGAAGCGTTTAATCTAAGTTTTCCTTGTCAAGAACAGCGAATAAGGGAATGGTTACGAAGATAGAATAAATACAATCGGGATAAGAAAACCCACAGTTTTGATTGAAATGATACATTTTACTGCATTTTTCTTTAAAAAAAAACGATCTTAAACTCCATAGTCTACTATCTACTCTCTAAATCTAAATATTATACATTTTGTAGAGTAAAAAATAAACCCCAAAGCAAGTCATCTTTACTGGCCCGGAACCTCCAAAGCCAAGCATATACACAATTCTCAATGCTGGACATGCTCAAACCGAACGGATGCTACGGCGATTTTGAATCGTCGGTACAAAGTTCACCCTCACTTGCCAATTTGTAATACAAATGCAGCTTAGTGGACACATTTTAATATTATTATAGGTCACACCATTCGCCACTTAAATAATTTGCTGCACGAAAAATAAATAAAACATCAGCTCTCAAGTGCAGCTGTATTTCATTAACCAATAGACACAAGTTTCTAAAAACCCTTTCGCTGTATTTTCCTCATTCTCACGTGTCGCAATGGATACCGCTTTGTGTACCGCCGAAGATATAGGGCTGCCTCCCCCTCCCCATTCGGGAATTACTCAAGGTTCACTTTACGGATTACTCCCCCGGCCCACACCCACCCCCCGCTCACCCAGTGCTCCAGGGAGCCGCGTCAGATCTTCCGCCAACCGTTCCCCTGCCCTACCCCTGCAGCATCCCCCTGTGGCCCGGTACACTGGTGGCTGGCTGGCTCTATACACTCTCTGCTACGATGAATTATATCAATAATTTAAACCGCCGCCGCCGCCGCTCTGCCGTGTTGTGGACGCGTGCGCGTATAACCGTTGCGCATCCTACCCCCCCCCCCCCCACCCCCCCCCGTGGGCCCCAGGACGCAATCGAGCCCGCGGCGAAAAATAAGACTCGAGAATCTGATAATTTTACTAATTATTCGTAATCGCCGCTGCGAAGGCTTGGCTGGCGCATTATTTGGATCGATATTTTAGTAGTTTATTCCAGTTAATTAGATTGACGTCATCTCTTCAGCGTCGACAACAGCGGCATGCCAAATTCGATGAAAATCGACCGAAGTGTTTTCCTGATTAATGTGCACTAGTTTCCATTTTGGACGCGGTCCGCGCGGCTTTTGGAAAGCGTAGCATTGAACTACAAGAACCGTGATTTTAAAAGTGGGGGGGCCAAGTTGACGGACCCAGATTGAAGGCCGGTTGTATACAGTTTTGAAACTAAAATAGTTGTCTGAGCACCTGCCAATCAACTAGGGAACAACTGCATCCGGTTGGTCGTCACCACGGTGATTCCATGTTTGGAAGAAGTTTAAACCTTTATTATTAGAACAACACTATGTTGGGAGATTTTTTTCTCTCAAAGTTTTTTTGGGTTGCTGAACCCTCATCGTTGCTGAAGTAACTTTCAAAAAACAACTCCGGATTATGCCGTTTAATGAGATGCGCTTAAACGCAGCGCGCAGATCATGGTTCCTTCCGGTGTCAGTCTCTCAAGTCTCAACCGTCCACTTCAAGGTGGAGTCGAGCTGAATGCTGGCCGCACAAACTAACACCAATCACAATTTTTATAACGTCAACCATCCCGCTCTGTCGCTAACAGAAAACTGACCACATAAAGCTTATCAAAAAAAACAAGCTGTCCGGAATTTGTTTTCCGATGAATATTATTAGAATGTATCCGGAACTAACCCGAGTAATTGATAATTCGGTGTGAACGACAACAAACAACGTCCCGGCCGGCGGTGAGTTTGGCCGCGCACAAACAGCAAGTTGTAAACAAGGGTGGTTGGTGCCCTCAGGGCGCCAGGCTTCGCTGCTGTCTGACGCGCCTGAACGCAACCCGCAACACAATTCACGGCACCTCCACCGCAACACCGTCCTAACTTTGTGATGACGCCTTGGCACACGGCCTGGAGGGTTTCTCAGCAATTTCGTTGATTGCTCGGGTCTGTGTTGACGGAACCAACTCCCTGGAGACCTGGCAACAGGTACTAGGCCGCGAGAGGAATTACTCTCGTAATAAAACGTGTTTGTTTCTAGCTAATTGGACAAGGTTACGACCGAGGCTTGAAATAATTGATTAAATATCCATCGAACGTGTATGAGGAGGTGTGACCCTGGGTGACCCTGTGTGTATTTTCACGTTTGTTTGAAAGAAGAGCTGTGTGTCGCCCGTGCGAGTTGGAACCACGTACAAATCCACGCCATCATACCCGACTTTTTAAATGCTTGCAGGATAGAAACCGAAATATGGATTTTCGAAGTTGATCAATACAGAGATTTAAGTCCGTTTAACGCATCTATGATTATTTTTGTAATAAACCCATTTTCCCAAAGATTTTAAGCCGAAGTGCTTTCTGCCAGAGAGATACTTAATCACATTGGCATTTGCATCTCATGATTGCCAAGTTTTTCAGTTTCTCGCTTCTTATTTTAACGGTCTGTTAACACTTTATCTAGGCTTCTCATTGGCAGCCTTCGTGGTATCAAAACATTAACGGACCGATTAGAAGTTAACGTTCCGCTGAAAAACAGAGCCTTTTTCAGTCTCCGGAACACAATTGAGGAAAAAATAAACATGATTAATATCTTCAATATATTTTATTACAAATAAACCAAATGAAAGCATCGATTCTTGCCTCTTTTTATACAAATTGTATGCCATCGTCATCTCGCCCCTCGGCTTGAAAGCAGCACGCGCGCCGTTAACAGGTGTCAATTATTGCCGGGAGGGTTGCATCGTGGGGTGGGTGGGTGGCTACGGGGAAGGGGGGGGGGGGGGAGGGGAGGGTGTTGCAAGACTTCCTGTCGGCGCGAGGTGACAATTAGTGATGCCTGTTTTGCCCGCCGCGAGCGGGTGGCGGTTTGAACCAGGTGGCTGCAGGATTCTTGCCAAAATGTTTCTTGGAGTTGTGACTCGATTAAATTAGCAATTTTTTAAGTGGTTGCATTTTGTTTGCTAACTTTTTTGAATTATGTTTTCTGTTTTTTTTTAGTTTGTTGTATGAAAACTACAGTAGTGTGTTGAATGGGCGCTAGGCTCTATGATTTTGTACCTAATTTAAAATGACTTGCAGATTATGCGTGTTGCCCAAAATGCCCAGCACTCAACCCGTTTCTCCTGCCTTTAGAAACACTATAATTATATTTCCACTAAAGGAAACCTAACCACGGCTTTTTGGTTCCACCCATTAAATGAGTTGTTACTCTATTACACGAACTCGTGTTGGCACATAATAACATTATAACGTGCCTCTTGATTTTTCCCTCATAAACTGTCAAGACTTAACTCGCACGCTACTTTACCTGGACACACGCCTATCTTATTCAAATGTGCACACAATTGTACAACCGATACCGTCAAATCTTTTTAAAACCTAGACAAGCGCCGGGTTAAAAGCTTTTCTGACAGATAATTTTATTTACATAATAATATTAACAGTCGTGTATTCTCTTAATGCTGAAAAAATTTATCCATTTATTAGTGGAAACAATCACTGATCTCTATAGCCTGGACAGCGCTTCATTCAGTGAGACTTTGATGCCAAATTGAACCATTTTGGAGTACCTACCTTCTCCTACTTACAATATTCATCAAATTCATAATATGTTCATGGTTATCTATGCTCATATGAAAGGTAAATTTGGTGTAGTAAAGATTGAAAAAGATTGAAAGAAAGAAAGATAGAATAATTGTCATTATCTCGGTATTTTAGCTTTCAATGTCCATTAGCATTGAATATAGCCGCATGATTGGGTCGACCAATATGAAAAAAATCTTACTTCACTCCACCTGACCTTTTTGAGATCAGTGGGAAACATGAAGCATTCCAAGTCTTAGTAAACATTTGTCTGGACCGTCAATGGACTGTGCTCTCGATGCGATGCATCAGCATGCCTTCCGGATCTAAATAAACTGCACCTTTAGTTTGAATTAAATCCCAAATGCTAACTCGTTGCATGTTCGGTGGATAATGATTATTTGTAACGAAATATCGATTCCAAAATTTGTATCCGTGCCGGGATTTGAACCCGGATGTATACGAATTTTGGAATTGATCTTTCTTAGCTACCCAATAGACGAGCTGCTCATCGCACATCACGTATCGCTCCACCGCCCGGCATCTTCCCGGCGAACTGCACTGGAGCAATCTTGGGGTATCGCTGCCACTCTGCTAGTGTCTAGTGGCTCTTGCAGTCGCCGAATAGCCCTATGATTAGCGCGTTACGTTAATGGCCACTTTGCTGTTAGCGAGCGGGGGGTGTTGAATAGTGTTGAGTGCTCGTGTTTACCCCGTGTTTTCTTCGGGGGGCGTCGCTTGGCCGTTTAGGTCTCGCGTGTTAGCAAATTGTTGCTGTTCGCTTAGCTGGTTTAGCGGCGGCTGAGTGCTCGTGTTTTAGGGTAGCGGTGCTTAACGGTTGTTTTGCTCTTGATGAATGCGGTGAAACATTTCAGAATATCAGACCAAGAAAAAAGCAGTTTACAACCAAGAAATGGTGGTTTCAACTTTCTAAAAAACTTGTTAACAAATCGCTAACTGCCTGTCAGTCACCCTAGCGGTGTCTTGTTCGCAACAGTTTCAAATCTTGCTTTGAAATTTTGTCATAAAAATGCATAGAAAACAAAAAGACTACGAAAATATTGCACTTTAATATATTTGCTTGGTGTCTATCCAACATTAACAAGAAATTTCCTTTTCGAGCTCAGTGTGATGTATATAGAGAGACTATCATCCATCCACATTACCTTGTAACCACATTCCAGTACAGGAAACAAACATACAGAGCTCTCTTCTAAATATATATTCACGATTTTTACAATGGCTTAGCGAAACGCCACGTTTAACGTCAGCATGTTAAATTTGTTTCAGTGCACTGTTCCCGCCTTTGTCCGAGTATTTCCCCGTCGGCGACCCATGTTCCGCATGCACCGAGTCGAATGTACCAAGCCAGTGCACGTTTCAAGCCTGCTGCATTCCGCGTTAATTCCGTCCTGTTGTTCTTTTGTGAATCGCTGACCGCCTGGTTAATCGTGCGGCTAATTGAAATCGATACCAGTGGCGTCCTGACCGGCTTTTTCCGACCCGGAGACTTGCTAGCAGACCGGATACAGTGTCGGTGGACCGTTAGAGGAGTCAACGCTTGTCGAAAAGGACTCGAGATTAGACCCCTGAGGAGGCAGCACAGCTGAATAGTTTGAATTCTGATAACTAACGTGCATAGATTATAGAGGAATACATAAGAAAGTATAATATTAAGAGTGCAGTTTATTTGTTCTCGGTACCTTCGCTGCACGCGTGCGGAAAATTTGTCTCTTATCGACGTTCTAAGTAAACACTTCCACCATTGTCTTTTTGGTACATTTTTGCGCATTCAGTATTCAGCTTCATTTTCTTAAGTTATTTTAAGAACTAGCTGGTACCCAGCTAGGCCCTGCGGGCAGCTTCTATGCCCCTAGGGCAAAGTTATGCCCAAAGGGCAAATTCAGTATTCAGCTTCATTTTCTTAAGTTATTTTAAGAATGATTTACCGATAAAAGAAGCGTTAGTTTCGTGAAACTGAGATATTAGCGAGTATTATTGCTTATTTATAACCTGAAACGGAAGATACGAACGATAATGTGCGTCGACTTCAATCCATGTATTAAAACTAGCGGAGTATAAAAAGTCATTAAGTCATAAAAGTTCACAAGTAAAAAGTACCGTCCAGTACTCCAGAGAGAGGAATTTTGCGACTTTAATAGATTATTTCTCAGAATTTTTGCATGGTTTAATTCTTATCTTAGGCGAGGAATGTAAAAAAAAGTGTGAGCTGTTGTCCTCGCTACAGAGAGCGTGCATCGAAGATTGCAGATTCGGAATTAGTCAGACGAAGATATTCTTCATCGTGTCGCCGCTGACGAAGCGTTGAGATTTCATTGCAAGCAACGCGTGAAGAGATGCTGGGAAAATCCCAGACTCCCGCCAGATGATTTACTCGCCTCGCGCCCGTGTAAAACTTCTCGGAAAAACTCTATTAAAATTTTCCAGCCCGTCTGACTTGTTCATTAAATTACAGCAGCAGCAGCTTCGTGAGCACGCGTCGTTCCCATTGCTTGTGGGCAGCCGTTAGCGTGGCTTGAAGGACGGCCTCCGTTGCGTCTCCTGCAGCCTTCCTGCGTTATCAAAGAGAATAAGAACCCGCGTAGAAACAACGCATAAACAACGCTTAATTAGTGCAGAGTTATGGTTTTTTTTATGATCGCGCCTAGTTATGTCGTGACGGCCCAATTTTACACGGCAATTTGTACGTGAGCATCCCAACGTTCGAAACAAACACAGTAACTTTGATGCCGCATTCCCTAAGACTTGTATGAGTAAAAACATATTTAATTGATGATGGGATAGCTGAGCAGGAAAAATGTGCGTCCGAACCGGGATACGAACCCGGAACCTTCCGCTTGCCGGGCGGTTGCTCTGACCAACTGAGCCATTCGGCCACACAAGATTCCTGCTTCGCTGGGTGAGGAAAGGGCTCTCTCGGGAGAGAAGGGGAAGAAGCGACTCGTAACCGTACGAGCTCTACTCAGGCATCCAGTGCAAGTGTATTCGACGTCCCCGTGCCAGAGACACGGCTCTGACGTTTTGCACCTAACCTCATTCTCAGTAGAGATGGGATGGATGAGAAAGTGGTTTTTCTGGTGGAAGCTTACACCAGTAAGCAATTGTTGGTGGGTTAGCTAGGTAGCTAACCCCACCTAGCCCCACCTAGCCCCACCTAGCCCCTAACCCCACCTAGCTAACCCACCAACAATTGCTTACTGGCGTAAGCTTCCACCAATTAAAACCAATTTCTCATATTTAATTGAACCTAAAAAGTTAAGAACACTAACTATGTCCAGGCATATCAGATAAGTATATTATTTTTGTGAGAGGATCTCAAAATTTCCGGACAAACATACTTTGCGGATTGAAATTAAATATTATTGAGTCATAGCTTAGAGCCTTCCCTTTTTTCATCTACCCTCGACTCTCAATCTAGTACAAACAGAAAGTACATACTTCTAAAAAAGCGGAAACAATGATTTACGACCCTCCCGGCGAGAACCAGCCCGTGCACGTGCGTCCTTGCCTTGCGCGGCTATGAATAGTTTGCTGGCGGCGAAGCAAAACAGCGGCCTCCTTCGAAGCTGCACAGCCAGGGATGGGTTTTTGCATGTCTAAAACCCTTGTACACGTTACACCATGCTACACGTACAATACGCAAGCACGTACAGTTCATTTACCGCGATATAGCCTACTTTTACCCAGCGAGCGCCAGTGTTCGAAACAGGTTTTGTGTTTTTTAACCAATTCACACTACTGTAATGTGAAGGCTTACCAGCCAGTATACTATTTTAGATTTGATACGATTAATTGATCGTCAGTTTACCCTGAGTTTATAACCTACAGATAATCAGAATGTATTGAATTCATGGTTCAAAAGCCTACGGTTCAGTTTCTTTGTTGGCATTTTGAAATTCAGCTGTTAAAGTTTGGTTTTAGGAGTTGGTAAGAGCAATAAGGCGTCCATTTATTTGGTTATGGTCTTTCCCTGTGTTTCATACTTGTCTGAAAATTACCTATACCTAACACTATTTTTTCCTCAAAACAGTCCACTTAAATTTTAACTCTATGTAGGTATTTGATTGCTTGTCACTTATCTGTCCTACCTACCTGTTTATTTCAAACTTGATGACATAGCTCAGAAACACAGAATCAGAAACACTAATTTGCTTATTTCTGGCCCGGGCGCCAGGTATTTTGTTGTTCTTGAAGCCTCGAATCAATAAAAACAACCACTAAACCACTAAACAATACAACCACTAATCTGTTGCAATCACAATATTTCTGAGGTTATTTGTAATAGTCTAAGCTGTAAAACATCTAAAACCTCGACCATGGATCACACGGTTCAATTTTCCGTTCAAGTTTTGAGCTCAATCAAATTGACCAGTGTAAACACAAATATCGATCAAGGAAAGTTGAACTGAATACTTGAAGTTTTTTCATCGACTTTTTTGTTTTAAACTAAACCCATTTTTCATTCCAATTGAGTTTGAATCGACAATCAACCGCTCGAAAGTCAGTGCCTGCATGAACTTTTACTTCTGTGGTCACTGCCTTTAAGAAGATATTTTATTTTCATCCCGACGTTTCTTTGTTTTTATCACGCGTTTCAAGTGCATTCAGGAAATTGAAAATATATTGACACTTGAGACAACCATTCCATTCAATCAAAACCCTATCAAAATGACGTCATGATACCCACTCGGTAAAGCCAGGCAGAGAAAAACGGGCTGCGATTTCCCTATCTTCCTTTGTTATTTAGCAGAGATAATTAATATTTTTTTCCGAACTAGTAGTACGTCCAGTCTTCATTTTTCTCTGAGTGGAACAGGTCTCGGTGGTGAAGACGCTGCTTCAACTTTTCCATATAATTTTGTTGAGGTCAAGATAGAGCTTTGTGACTTGAACTAAAAATTGAACAGTGTTATCCAGGCTTACTACGCGTTCTAGACGTTAAAATAGTGCCTCACCAACTCTCATCGCCCTTCCCGTCGCTCACCTCAAACCCCAAAAACCCGGCCAGTTCTCCCGCGGTGGGAACCCCCCCACCCCCCGCCGGCTCATTTGGAAATAGAATACGCCCCGGTGACGCAAATAGCCGGTCTCGCGAGCATGCAGGTAGAGTGTTCCGCTGCTGCGAATAAGGTCATAGGTCACAGGCAGCGCTCGTATCCTTGGCTCGCTTCTGGCGCTTCGCTTGGCGCACGGGGATACCTCTTTATGACCGACTCCGCGATCGGAATTCGAGTATAACTTTGTTCATTGGTAGGTTGATATTTTTTACAACCTATACACCTATTCCACTCAATCAAAATTAATCGAAAATGACGTGATGTTGCCCACTCGCCAGGCAGAGAAATACATCTATTCCATTCAAACAAAATTTAATAAAAGTGACGTTATGATACCCACTCGGTGAAGCCATTCGGGTCGTGATTTCCCTATCTTTCTTTGTTATTTAGCAGAGATTATTAATATTTTTTTTCCAAACCGGTAGTTCGTCCAGTGGGTATCTGACGTCATTTTTTCTCTGAGTGGACAAGGTCATATGTCAAGGATATTTGTTTTGATTGAGAATTATTTGTATATCAGCTGCTCACTGGGCTGATCACTTACTACTCAGTCCCTTGCCTAGCTTCGGCAAATACAATCAGATGAAATCAGAAAATATGTACCCAATTGACAACTCATTTGTTACTTGAGTTGAGACAATGTTGTCAAAATATACTTCAGTCTTGTACCCATGGCCAAGAAACAGCAATGATATGCTGCTGCCGTACACATTCACCAACGCAGTCGAAAACAACATCTTCTAAAATTATACGCGCAACCACGGAGCTGTTAATGTTAACAATTTATTAACGTCGAAATGTTCATACCACCTTATTCAATTCCGGTGCCCGAAAAGACAGTTAAAAAAAATACATGCCATTACTAACAATAGCGCAGACTATATTTTACCTTCACCTAGATGCCAGCCACTACTGTGACTGTACACAAATAAAACAAAACCATCATAAACATCGCAATCCCAACCCCGAGCAGAGCGAATAAACACACCCAAACACACACAGCGTAGCGCCACCAGCATCTCTCCCCTCAACCTTCGTCGACCACGCGTCGTAGTAAGGCTCAGGTCGGGCGCAGGCGCCGTACGCAAGGCCTTGGCCTTAGCACGGCGTCCCCCCCCCCCTCCCAATCCCGACCATCCCCTCCGCCACGGCTCCCGGCCGGGCGACGCTGCTCGCTACGCGACGCCGACGCCGACGCCGCGCTGACGTACAGACACCTTCACCTCGTTTTGCCGATGCGCTTGAACTTTGCCAGGGTAAACCCATCGGTTGCATGAGCGCAAACGATCACGGAAATTGTAGGTCAGACACCGGTGTTGCTGAGTTGGGGTTTTCGTTGGTGCTACGATTGTTGGCATTGCTAAACATCGGTGCTGTTGCTTGTGTTGCTACGCTGCTACGATTGTTGGCATTACTATGTGCCTTGCCCAATGCCAGCAAATACCGGTGTCACTGCTGTTGCTAGTGTTGCCACGCTGCTACGATTGTTGGCATTACTATGTGTCTTGCCTAATGCCAGCAAACACCGGTGTCACTGCTGTTGCTAGTGTTGCTACGCTGCTACGATTGTTGGCATTACTATGTGTCTTGCCTAATGCCAGCAAACAACGGTGTCACCGCTGTTGCTAGTATTGCCACGCTGCTACGATTGTTGGCATTACTATGTGTCTTGCCTAATGCCAGCAAACATCGGTGTCACTGCTGTTGCTAGTGTTGCTACGCTGCTACGATTGTTGGCATTACTATGTGCCTTGCCTAATGCCAGCCAACACCGGTGTCGCTGCTGTTGCTAGTGTTGCTACGCTGCTACGATTGTTGGCATTACTATGTGCCTTGCCTAATGCCAGCAAACACCGGTGTCACCGCTGTTGCTAGTGTTGCTACGCTGCTACGATTGTTGGCATTACTATGTGTCTTGCCTAATGCCAGCAAACAACGGTGTCACCGCTGTTGCTAGTATTGCCACGCTGCTACGATTGTTGGCATTACTATGTGTCTTGCCTAATGCCAGCAAACATCGGTGTCACTGCTGTTGCTAGTGTTGCTACGCTGCTACGATTGTTGGCATTACTATGTGCCTTGCCTAATGCCAGCCAACACCGGTGTCGCTGCTGTTGCTAGTGTTGCTACGCTGCTACGATTGTTGGCATTACTATGTGCCTTGCCTAATGCCAGCAAACACCGGTGTCACCGCTGTTGCTAGTGTTGCTACGCTGCTACGATTGTTGGCATTACTATGTGTCTTGCCTAATGCCAGCAAACAACGGTGTCACTGCTGTTGCTAGTGTTGCTACGCTGCTACGATTGTTGGCATTACTATGTGTCTTGCCTAATGCCAGCAAACAACGGTGGCACCGCTGTTGCTAGTAATTGCCACGCTGCTACGATTGTTGGCATTACTATGTGTCTTGCCTAATGCCAGCAAACACTGGTGTCACTGCTGTTGCTAGTGTTGCCACGCTGCTACGATTGTTGGCATTACTATGTGTCTTGCCTAATGCCAGCAAACACCGGTGTCACCGCTGTTGCTAGTGTTGCCACGCTGCTACGATTGTTGGCATTGCTATGTGCCTTGCCTAATGCCAGCAAACACCGGTGTCACTGCTGTTGCTAGTGTTGCTACGCTGCTACGATTGTTGGCATTACTATGTGTCTTGCCTAATGCCAGCAAACACCGGTGTTACTGCACTAGCAATGTTGCAAGACCATGGTCCGTATCTAAACCTAGCGATGGAAACACCATACGCCACTAGAGTAATTGTAGCACCGACATTCCAGTGATATTGTTCAGTGCCACAAAATTGGCGTGAATTTTTCGCAGATTAAAAACGAAAGTTGAAATCTCGCGCAGTGAACCGTTTGAAAAATTACCGATGTATCCGATTAACTTTACCACTGCGAGTAGAGTTATGGATGTACAGTTGAAAAACAGACCGCAGTTAATTTTTCCGGTCTGACGGTCGGGTTTGCATGAAGTGGCTTGTAGCTACTTCTAAGCCGAGTTAACAGCTTTTAAAGTATGCATGGTTGGACCTGAATGGCCAGAGACGAAAGTAGCCTATAATTGGGGGCCTGCCGGCCATCTGGGGCGTTGAATGTTACTGGTCAATCTTTAGGGAAGTCACGCGAAAACAGTTCACAGGGGAGGCATGGACGGGTGTCCTCCACTCACTACGATGGCCGGTCGAGACCGATTTCGCATCGTTTCCTAAAGCCAGAAGCTTTTCCGCTGCTATTAAACTACAACCCGCCGCGAAAATTGATGCTTTCCTAACTCCTATAAGCTTGGACGTGGTAGACATTTTAAACATAACATAGGTTAGTGCTGATATCACAACATATTATATCTTCAATTACTATCTGAGCAATAAGTTAATCAGATAGGGCGAACCCCAGTAACTAGAGAAAAAGTAAAATTAATTTCTTAAGACCCTTTTCTTTTCTTTTCTTGGAACGCTAGTTTTCAGAAAAAGTATTTAACTCCGGTATTGAATGCTGGGTCTTGACTGAAATTCAAATTTTTGAGTTTGGGACTTTGCATTCACTACGCAGTTAAATAGTTTTTCTGGAAAAAAATAAGGAAAATGGTTGCCTATATTCACTGAAGCTTTTCAAGTACACGATTACAATAATTGTATCGGTCCTATATAATTCAACATCCCACAAAATGTCCTTAAATGTTGAAATAGCAATATGTGGTTCTATAACTATAGAAAAATGTTGTCCCGAAGAAGCCTGTTGAAACGTTGGCTTTTTTATAAACAGTTTTTTTCTCATTAGTAGCATTTACTGCAAACATGTACTTTATTTCATCTTTAGGCTATACGAGAACAAACAGCAGAACGGTAAGCAACCGACAGGTTGTCACCACGAAGATAGAGCCTTGTACCATCTAATTTCGGCCCTAATGCCACTAATTAATTTCTGATAAAATTACTGAAATTCCTATCGCGCCGCTTGCTGCGCGCGTCGACAACGAAATCGCACCACGTTTCTCTCCAATAAACGCACGACAAATCTCTTGCAACCACATACCATAACGTAACACAGACGAATTTTCACCAACCAGTTTCGCCATCAGACACTCTGCGAGGTACGCAGCGTTTTTTCTATTTTATTCTGCTTCTCTTCGACCAGTTGTAACGTGATTACAGCAATCCGTCGGCAAAGGCAATGCCAATTGTGTTCGCGATTCTTAAAGTGCTCTTGAATGATTTGAAAATCAAGGATGGTCACTCGAATTTCGGCTCTTCTTTGTAATGGAGTATCTTAGATCCGAGTAGGCTAGAGTTAAAGTGAACTGGATGTCAATCGTATCGCGTCTAGGTTTACCTTGTTTCCTGGCCCTGGGGACGAGTCGTATAGATGGACATTCAGTGCTTCTGTGTGTCTGGTGATTTCATCTGCCGAGATTGAGTTTTTTGATTAATTCTGTGTTGCTTAGCGGGTTGGCTTAAAGAGATAGCGAGATATCAGCGACTCGACTTGAGACTCGGATTTTCGCATTGATTGAAGCAGATTAGAGCCGTAAATTGCTGTTAATCCGGGATAGACGTGCAAGAAATTTAATGGTTGAGTTGCGTTTAAGTTCGGTGTATAGAAAAGGTCACAGTCAGCTTATGTGATGTACGCTGCCGTGCTCAGCTGTCAGCTTGTTTAATTGTTTTCTAGTTGGTAGAGTTGTTTGCTGTGATGAGGGGGGGGGGGGGGGGGGGCAGCGGATGCCAGATATGTTGCAAAACGGATTGCAGTTCAGGATTTTATAAAATTTAATCTCGACAAAAAGCGTGTGTCAGTTGGCCCTGGTGACAAGCTCTGATCTTTTGCTGACAGCTCGGTTAAATTGTACTGGCAAATGGAAAAACGTTAAACTGAATTTCAGATTCTCTGCTTAAAATTGGACCACTCTGTGAATAATATAATATGCTGGGCAAATATACATTATATTATATTTCCTGTTGAACTTTTTTTGTTGTAATAAAATATTGTATCTCCAGGATTAATAAAAAGTAGTGGATTTGTTTTTACTTGAAACGGGAAACATTGCAGCAAAAACTTGTTTCCCAACGTGGATCGCCCTTTAGCGATACGGTAATTTACCGTCCACAAGTTTTTCAAATTTACATAAGGTTATTTAAATTAATATTTGATAATAGCAGCGATGCCAAATTTGTGTTAAAATCTCCTGGCGTCATACCGAACGGTTTGGCAACGTTGGAAACACCGGTTCTCGTGAGAATGCACAATCGCATTGAGTCAGGTGTTGGATGGGTGACCATCATGCACATGGTCAGTTCTGTTCGGGAGAGAGGTTGGAAGGTTTGAAGTTAGTACGACAACTTCACTCGCCTTGCTTGTCAACCTCTCGACAGCACGGATTAGTGGAGGAATCCTGTTGTTCGAGTTGTACCGTCCTTCGGAAGGGACGTAAGCCGGTGGTCCCCTTGGTGCTTTTCGACAGGAGTAGCCTACGTGCCGGCACCGGGTTTCCCCTCCTCCCTTTTAGACTAGGTTAGGTTCATCATCACCCTCATCATCACCATTTCATTCACCGACGCCATTAGACCAGTGCCAAAGGGCCAGATGTCAAAACAGTGCGTCGTTAAGCACCAATGATCAATCCTGGTGTCATTAATTCTCTACAGGCATTCCGTGAATTGATCACGCAAACCCTACAACCTGCTGCACATTTTGAGGCCATTGATGTCTCTTCTGTTTAACATATCTTGTTTAACAATTCTCTCTTCGCTCGAGGCCTATAGTGAACATTGTCGGTATTTGCGCGATTTTATTATCTATTTAAAATTTCTTGTTAATAAACGAGCACGCTTGCTTCAGCCGAGCACGCTATACAAGTTTCATGATTCGCTTACAAGATCGTTTAATGAGATTAGACTTCCTTAGAAGGCATTCAAATGCAAACACAGGACTAATCTTCTCGGAGGTGTGCTTAACACGGAACTCTTTTTTCGAGTTATCCCCCTAATGCCGAGGAAGCAGGTCTCTCCACGCTATGTTTATGCTGCGTAGTTAAATTTCCCACAAGTGGCGTCCAGGTGTTGCCTGAAATTGGACGTTGCTGTGTGATGCTAGAGACGCACGCTTCGCGTCAGAGAGTGTACACATAAAGGTGCTATCAAATTTCCGAAACTTTTTAAATTTTCTTCTCAGAACAAGTAAACAACAAGTTACTTATGAATCTGCAAATTGAAGCCCATCGTGTCTTATATTACAAGATCAAGCTCTTGGAGTAGCTCTGAGACGCACGAAACTTAGTGAAATACCGTACCTTTGTGAAGTATCGTAAATAGGATGGCTTAAGTTTTTAGTTCAATTCCCTTCAGAAGTGTTTACTTCCTCAATTTGTTAGAGCAACACCCCGACATGGATATGAACGGGGTCCGATAATCCGAGTGTGAACATTTAGAGCAACACCCCGACATGGATATGAACGGGGTCCGATAATCCGAGTGTGAACATTTTGAGCAACACCCCGACATGGATATGAACGGGGTCCGATAATCCGAGTGTGAACATTTTGAGCAATTTCCTTTTATCTGTTCTCAAAAAACATATTTCTAGAACATGCACTGAGATTTTCAGTTTGCACGCCCACCGAGTTCGCTAGGGCGGCCGTGGAGGCTGTCAAATGATCGCCATTGTTTCAACGTTGCACGCAGGGTGTGTCCACGGGCTGGAAACAGGGACTAAGCTCTCCGAACGGGGGCTACGAACGTGTGGCGACATTCAGCGGTGAAAAGCCTGCGTGCTTGACCGTGTACGCGATTGCATTGTTCACCGACATATTCTATGTCTGCAGAGTAAACTTATGGTAGGCTTGTAGTGCCGATATTTTTTGAGTTAAGGCCTTATCTTAAAATAAAATTGCTTGTTTAGTGCTGGGATTGTTCTATTTTTGGGCTATTTTACTGGCTTGATCAACTTAAGTCTTAGCTAACACTGCTCTTAGTGGTGATGCTGCTTCTACAGTTGTCTCATAGCAACCATATTCTGAAAACACTGAAAAGCTTAAGAGGGTTAACCCCTAGACGCAACCCGCAGAGCAATCTTGGCACTTCCACCACATGGTCAGAGACAATCGCCTGAATGCAACCCGCAGTACAAACTCGGCACTTCCACCAACATGTAAAATTGTTTTGCACCCGCTTTAAATATTGTTTCGACTGCTAAATAAGATGCTGGCCGTCAACAAGCCTGGCTTCTAATTAATGATGATTACCGGATGGCTCGACTCCAGCGACGCCGAACGCTGGCGATTGATTGACCCTTCGCCGCCGGCCATAAATCTCTCGACGGCGACGCTCGACGGGATCTGTCCGGGAAATTGCCCCGTCCCAAAGGAAACCGACATCGCCGACAATCCCGGAAACTGCAGTGGCGGAGCGGTGACGCCACGCGAAACATAGAGAAATGTGTAGAATAATGTAGATCGGACAAGGGTTGGATGGTGTTCATTAGAACCAGGGGGTGGTATCAAGAAAAGCCGTGGAATTCCTTTCAATAGCTACTGACACTGTCCGCCAGGGGTGCTGGAGCATAAGGAATTTCTATATAGCACAGGGTTACCACTCTTCCTGATATAAGCTCCTTGATTAGACCCGTGTCCAAATTCTTCCATGGCGGTGCTGCTGCCGTGATTACGATGCTTTGGTGCTTGCATTGTGGCAACACTAGCAGCGAAATAACGTCGGCTTTTGCGGGCTGGTGATAATTTAGCGATTATAATAAGCGTTTTAACACCTACTATAAACTTTGAAAATGTTTCTAAAGCCAACAGTCATAGGTTGTTTGTTCCATCTAGCAACAAACAATAAACAAAAAGTTTCAATGCTTCCATGCGAATCAGCTAAGCGAATTGAGCTGTTTAATATATTTTTGTGATTTCCGAAAAAAAATCTTATCCTAAAACGACGTATACCGATAAGTATTTACCACTAATTGCCAGACGAGCTATCGCCTACCGCCACTGACATCTCAACATCAACATCTTGAACCTCGTGGCGACCAATCTATCTTGTCTGTCGTGCCATCTCACCCCGTCCTTTCTTCCCGGCCCATCAATCAGCCCCTAACCGGCCTCCCGAGGGCCTCGCCCGTCCTCAGCCCGTTCCTTTATCCAGCGGGATGAAACAATCCAGGCGCTGCTCGCATGGAATTAATCAGACTCTCTCTGTGCTGTGGCACAGCGTGCATTGTGCGACGGCTCGGCGCTTTTTCCGGGAGCCGACTGCTTCGGGTCGGTTACCTCGAGACCTTGAGCCAGCTCATTTGTTACACCATTTTACTTTGAATGTCGCGGAAGCCGTTGTGGGACATTGAAATCAACTCTCTGGGGATTACGTTCACATTAGTTTGATGTCACAAGAATAAATGATTCTGTATATAGCCGACAAGCTCTTTACAGACAAGCGAAAGCAAGAATGGTTAAAAAATATAAATAAATACTAATATTTCGGTATTTATTCACATCTTAAACATGGTGAACTCCTTCGCAGCGAATCTCAATACTCTCTTTTACGCTCATTAGTTCGTACGTGCGCCGAATTTAAATGATGCAACGCAGTGACAGTTTTTTTCATGAATAAATAACATGATAAAAAAATAACCACGTGCCGCCATTTAGGAAACCTCCCAGCGAAACATCACATTTTCCACCCTTTTTTTTAACTCTGGTAACCGCGACAGATCCCTGCGACAAGCTCCACGTGTCTCACTTCGTCACACACACACACACCCTCACACACACACACACTAGCTCCGAATATCGATCTTTTTAGAGTGCCTACCGTTGTTCTTTTCCGTTTCTACCCCTACCCCCCACCCCCACCCCACCACCCTGATCCCGGCCAGTTTAAATTACCGAAGAATCGCACCACGCTTTGCTGGGGGTCTAGCCGAAGGGGGGTCTGTGACCCACTTGTCGGAGTTGACACCCTTTGGTGTTTGGGGGGGGGGGGGGGGGTTAGCATAACCACATTCATCACACTTGTCAGGCGCGTCGTGAATTAGTGCAGGTGTTGGCCCAGATTGTCAAATTTTATGTTGGACTCGTTCATATTGTCATTGTTGTGCTGCGGAAAATCTGGACTCTTGTCTCTGAAATCTAGGTGTAACGGTGGGGTTAGTGTTGCTGCTGAAGTTCTAGCATTTGAAAGCCAACAATTGTAGCAGCGTGGCAACACTGGCAACAGCAGTGACACCGGTGTTTGCTGGCGTTAGGCAAGGTACATAGTAATGCCAACAATTGTAGCAGCGTGGCAACACTGGCAACAGCAGTGACACCGGTGTTTGCTGGCAGTAGGCAAGGCACATAGTAATGCCAACAATCGTAGCAGCGTGGCAACACTAGCAACAGCAGTGACACCGGTGTTTGCTGGCAGTAGGCAAGGCACATAGTAATGCCAACAACCGTAGCAGCGTGGCAACACTAGCAATAGCAGTGACACCGGTGTTTGCTGGCATTAGGCAAGGCACATAGTAATGCCAACAATCGTAGCAGCGTGGCAACACTAGCAACAGCAGTGACACCGGTGTTTGATATTTAGATATATGTTTATTTTGTAACCATAGGCACGGGTCTCGATCCAGCCAAATCACACCAGGTTTTAAATTATTATTTTTGTTGACCCAGATAACCAGATGGTGTCCCGTCGGGATTTCACGAAGCGGGAGAGCCGTGACCTTTGCGATATTGCAATCTGCGTTGAATTATCCATGGTTCTCGTATTGTTTTCCTCCCCAGTGTGCCGTGCCGCGCCGTCTGCTCGACTCGAATGATTGTTTGCCCGCAAGAATCGCGGGCGGTGCCGAGCGAAAGCCAGCCTTTTCTGCCGCCGCTGCCAGTTCTAATCTGGGTTAAAAAAATCCACTTGAATTTTATATTAATGCAACGCCATGCCCTTTGCCCAAGGATTCGTGCTTGCTTCAATCATTGATTATCTCGCGGTGTGTTTGCATAGAGATTTTCTGCAAACATTTCATATACTAATTTGTCGTTCCGCAAGAAAGTTCCTCTTTTATCGTTCCCAATCAAAATCTTTTGCGTCTTATGGATCGGCTTAAACGTAGTATCACCTTTTCGAAGGGGTTCGTGCTGCGAATCCCTAATCCGCGTTCGCCGTTGAGAGAATTGCGTCTCGCCTGCTTGCACCAACGATCTTCGTATACTCCATCGACGTCCTCCATATTCTGCCAGTGGCGCTGGGCACGGATTGCAGCACGGATTGCAGCTCGGCTGCCTCCCAACCAACCGTATATCTTACCTTTAAGGCCATTATTCACAAGCAACGTTCACCCTCGATTTACAACCACCGACATTATTTGGCAAAGTCTGAGATCGCGTAGGGCATCGCAGATTTCCGTGTTGGATCTATACTAGGTTTCACAAGCGGTAACACTCTTTTGCGAAAAGAAATGTTTTTTATGCCACGGATATTATTTCGCCAAGTCTCTCTCATAATTCTCCTGTTTTGATACGGCCTTGATACGGTCTTGATACTGTCTTGAAACGGGAATATGTTAATTTGCATGATCAAACATCATATCACAACTCATGTCCACTTTGCCTACCTGCTTGGAATTATAGCGTTGCTACTTTGCTATACTAATTGTTGGCATTCTAGTGATTCTAGGCTTTATTTAAACCTAATCCCAAACAATCAGACCATAACCACACTATGCTTCTCAGTGTAAACAGCTTGAAAGTGTACAGCCAAGGAACCTTATACCTACGTGCTAGTGTAGCATCAGGTACATTACTGGGCATGAAGGGCCATTGCGCAAGCCATTTGGCCGCAAAAGGTTATGCAATATATAATTCGTTTTTATTATTAATATCTTCCGTACTTACGTGTATTTATTTGCGTTTAGTTTCGAATCGACACTAAAACATACGTTATTTCTTGCAATAAGAGCAATCCAAAAAGCATTTTACTTTTTTAAGACTTATGTTCGTCCATTATCTCTAAGCACGTTAGTTTTTCTGAAAAATCGGAACAAACTCTTAAAATATTTTATTTCTCAGTGACACAGTTCAGAGAGTGACAATGGCGGCAGCATTTTACAGCCCCCTTGACTGGTACACCACCGTGAAATCAAGGATCAAATCCTTGCTTCTGTTCACCGAGTCTAACGCTAAATCAGGACACACGGCGCCCGTGGCTAATAGCGAAGCCTACGCCACCGCGACCGACGAACCGGCGAGTCTTTAGCTCCGATTTCACCATCTCCCAGGCGACACTTTATTCACACCCCGGTCTCCCCGGTGACATTTAAACACATCGATAATAGTGTCGCGCTCTCTCTCATACCCGTGGTTGCGTCGATCCCTTTGCACTGCAGCCGTCTCTCTTGCTCGCGCTGTTCGACTTAATGCGTGACGCCGACGCCGACGCCGACGCCGACGCCGACGCCGACGCAAGCTTCAGAAGCAACAAATAATGCGAACATAAGTCCGATTGATTGAAAGTGATATTGCGAGACCGGCTTCAAGCGGCGGAGCGAAGCGAGTTGAACGAATTTCGCTATTATTTTCCGTCTCATTTCGTGCGTTATCAGTTCCTTCGAGCTCGCTTCAAGGCCAAACGATTCGCGGGAATTGAACGTCTTTTTCCGAGCACCCCCTCAAGCTGACAACTAATGCACCCTTATTTGCTCAAATTATCTCAAAATTAATAATTGAAATGCATTTAATTGCATTTTTTGCCTCTTACAGTCCAAATTAATCTTAACTATCTTAAACAAATAATTACGTCTGAATTAGGAAAACAGAAGCAATCGATAGCTTGTCACCATGAAGATGAGTTCTTATCTGGAGTTGCCACTTGACTGCCGGCCGAAGCTTGTAGTCACAACAACTGGCACGTAAAAGATTTCCTTATCAGGTAAATTCTGTTTTCTTTTCGCGACTTCCTGCTTATTTCTCTCCATGTATACGATAATGTGATAGTCCCATACCATCGAAACAAACCAACCCCCATTCGCCCTTTTCATCCCCATTAAAGCCATGTAGTTGTTACCAGGATTTCGCTAGCCAAAAAAAAAATCAGTGCATTAGTTCTATCTTCCCTTTTTGGGCGACGTTATTTCGCATGGCTGGCCTCCGGAAGGGGATTTTGCCCCGGTGGCGGTTCTTCTAATTTAGCGCGCCTCGTTGGCCTTAGCGAGTCGTTACCGCTTGCTGAACTCTGAATGCTGACTGGTGAACTCTGAACGCTGATGAGGGATCAGGACCACGGAGCATGTCTCGGATTCTGTGACCGATTAGCGAGGCAGTCGCAATGGAAGGCGGACGTGAATTTTTGCACCTTGTTTTCGTCCGGGTTAGCGGATCGCTTGAAGGATGCCGCTGCCATTTCCTGTGCTCGGGTTCAAAATGCGAGTCGGAATTAATTGCATGGCAACTTCCAATTACGAATGAAATTCAATCGTTACTTGGAGTTATTATCAAAAACTTGTTAGAAAATCTGCTCTAAGAAATTAATGAGACACAATTTCAAGAGATTTTCCTCCAATTTATATAAAACATTTTACGAAGTAGAAAAGAATGTGTCTAAAAATAATAAGTCGTTATAAATCCGTGCATTATCACTTCTTAGTGACCGAACGGTTTGGCGCGTTGGAAACACCGGTTCTCGTTTGATCATTGAAGTTAAGCAACATTTCGCTGAATCAGGTGTTTGATGGGTGACCATCATGCACATGATCAGTTCTGTTCTGGAGAGAGGTTGGAGAGTTTGACAACTTCTCTCGCCTTGCTTATCAACCTCTCGACAGCATGGATTAGCGGAGGAATCCATGTTGTTCGAGTTGTACCGTCCTTCGGAATGGACGTTAAGCCATTTCGACAGGAGTAGGCTACGTGCCGGCACCGGGTTTCCCCTCCTCCCTTCTAGGCTAGGTTAGGTTCTCATAATCACCATTTCATTCACCGACGCCATTAGACCAGTGCCAAAGGGCCAGTTGTGATACGAGTGCGTCGTTAAACACCATAAAACAAACTTCTTAGTGCTGGTTTAACAATGTCCAGTTACCAGATAAAAACACATCTCCATGGAGACAACCCATCGGTTGCTTTTGTCTTCTCCCTAACTGGAGGATTTACTATTTAACTGTACATTGTAATTTCAGCCCCTAGCATTGTAAAACCGACCGATGGTCTCCGTTCTGCTTGAACATGCTTAACGAAGAGTTTTCAAGGGTGTACAACAATGGATGTTCTTGAAAGAAATGCTCGGTTGTACCTTCAAAACTACAATTTAAAGATAATTAAATATTTAAAATTTTTGCAAAACCTTTGGGCGAAAATACCCGTGTATTTTTTATCCAGATAATCGGGGTGGTGCGCCGAGTATTTTCACAATCTCGCCTTGTTCAAATGTACACCTCGAGGCAAGCCAATTAAATTATCAAACCAAATTATCTACATTTGTTTGCGCAACGGCTGGCCATATCGGCAATTGCCAAACGCAGGTAATTTTTCTCACATGCTGTTGTAGCTATTAGCCCGTGAGTCGCGGTGTCCGTGCCGAGGCACCCTTGGCGAGTGATCCGCCTCGTACACTCGGTTTAATTCAAGAACAACTGTATCAGCGCTAGTACCTATAGGTACTATAGGTACTGTAGGTACCTAGGTATTTTAGGTACTATAGGTACTATAGGTACCTAGGTTCTATAGGTACCTAGGTTCTATAGGTACCTAGGTTCTATAGGTACCTAGGTTCTATAGGTACCTAGGTTCTATAGGTACCTAGGTTCTATAGGTACCTAGGTTCTATAGGTACCTAGGTTCTATAGGTACCTAGGTACTATAGGTACTATAGGTACTATAGGTACTAGAGGTACTATAGGTACTATAGGTACTATAGGTACTATAGGTACTATAGGTACTATAGGTACTATGTACCTAGGTACTATAGGTACCTAGGTTCTATAGGTACCTATGTTCTATAGGTACCTAGGTTCTATAGGTACCTAGGTACTATAGGTACTATAGGTATTTTGACTATAGTCAATATAGATACCAGCATGATGCGAAATTATTTGGCAGTCATCGCTTTTTAGCGAAGCTAGTGAAGCGAATCTAATTTACACTTACTAAGAAAAAAAGTTTGTTTTGTTTGTTTGTCTGTTTGTTCGCGCTCACCAAACGACAACACGGATTTTGATCAAATTTTCAAAATATTTTCGTTTTTTTCTCAACCTAGACCCTGTACTATTTTCAGCTCATTTCACTTTCAACTTTTATCATAAATTAATTTTTACGAAAATTTTCAGTTTTCCAACATCACTTTTTTTACTCTAGAAGCCAAGTACATGAAAATAGTTTTACTTAACTTTCTAGACATGTCGACCTTCACGATTTCATGTTTGTGTAAAAATCTCATTGATTCATGTTTGGCTTTTTTTCTTGAAAATTGCGCTTTTATGACGCTTTTTATGCTTTTTTTCAGTTTTCGGCAACTTGAGCAACTTTATAACCTTCAACTGATGTTCACAAATTTTACGGTGCGCGTTAAAAATCTTGTAAAGAATATACTGTGTTATTTTGAAGCAAATTTATTTAAAAGTTTTTCTTGAAATCGATTTTTTCGTTTTATAACATTCGAATAATTTCACGACGGCTAATTCATGATATTTTCAAGTAACATCGTGAAATCAACTAAATAAAGGCCGAACATTTTTAATTGATCATAATTTAAGCCTAGTTTACTTGCAACTGCATTAGTTAAAATGACAACCTATAGTAAAATACTAGAAGCTTCGCGAGTGGTAAATGAAACGTAGTAGCACAGTTCTATGCTCTTGACATTGACATTTTGAAATAGCGCCATGCAGATTTAGTCTTATAAATTGGTTAAATATAACTGGCGGCCATGCCTTAAGCATTACAAAATATCTTACTATTGTACAATATGGTAAAACTCAGCTGAAATACCAGGGTTTATCTTGCGACAAATTCGCTCTTATTTCATTTACCACCTGCTCTGTAGCCCGATCATGCCGAGAGTTTCCCGGCATGATATTATCCTGGATGAACTGTATCTGCCTCGAAAAGCTGACCCTATCACATGGCCTACTGCGCACACCAATAATTTGCACGGAAAGCCGCGTTTGCATTTCATACGACCGCATCGCTCGCAGCTGTATCTATAATTCGTTGATTCATTTAGTGGTCTGGATGGAAAGCATGGCACAGCCGTGCATTTGTGTCTGGCCATACATGCGAATGCTGTGTGCTATGATTCGATAAAAGCGGAATGGGTGGATGCGGCATTTGGGTCTGACTATACCTCAGTGTCCACCCTGGTTGGTGAATGTAACTCTGTCCGGGTGGCGGATGGGTGTTGTCATTGGTTTTGCAAACGTTGCTGTTTTGGGAGGTTCGATGGGGAAATGTTGTTTAGAATATTAGGGATACACTGATCAAGAAAAATATGTATTTGGCTATCAAATCTATAATATCCAAATGAAGTATACAGTGTCGAGTGTGTTTCCATCGGGGAATTCTCTGAAATATTTAAAATCTAAGAATCAAAATCTAATTTTATGGTACGAAGATTTAATTGACTCCGAATCAAGTTTTAGCGCATGAACTAGAAAGTTTATTTCGAATAATTACCATTTTCACCTGTAAGTCCTTTATATCCAACATAATTGATTTGAATATAAAAATATATTTCTCCTAAAAACTACTAAAAAGTGATAGAAAGAATAGCATTCTGGCGACTAATCTTTATATCCTACCAAAGTTAAGCAGTCTTTCGCGGGGTCACTCTTGAAATAGGTGACCATTATTTGTGACACCTTTTCACCACACATGGTCCAAGATTCTCACGATCCGCTTCCGGCCACCCCACTAGAAAAAAACACACTTCAAATGAAGATACATGAAAAATTATCATTTCAACATTTTAACGTTGAGTCCCCCACAAGGTGTTGGCGGTGTCGAAGCCGCAGCAGAAGCTTCATTGGTTCAGCCGTTAAAACCGAGGTCGCTTTACTCTATATATAGCCTATATCTTCTGCATTAGTGATTATCCTGCGGAAACATCTAGCGTTCCTAGTGTTGTGGTCTTGAAATCTTTCACGTGAAATCTTTCAGTGAAATGAAATCTATTTGAAATCTTTCAACAGACATTGATTTCTTTCAAATTTTGTGAAATCTATTATTTTTGCTTGTTCAGTTATTTTTGCGCTATTATGTTTTATTTTCCTGTCTTGTGTGAGTTGGTAGTTCTATTCTAATATATAGAATAGATATAGAATAGAATCGCGCGATTCTAACTCCGAACTTGGCTGACAAAGACATATTTGAGGTTAGGTGACCATTTACGAGTTGCCAGTTAGTTACGATGGGCAGAAAAAAGGAGCGAATATTTAAGTTATTTAGAAGAATAGTAAATTCAAAAGAAGGGAAGAAGACTACTTGTATTGTTATTTGTAAGTGTAACAAAAATGTTTTAAAAATAAAATGTTTATGGTAAGAAATACATTTCAGATAGATTTCATAGATTTCATAAATTTCATGAAAAATTTCACGAAAGATTTCAAAAAATATATTTCATGAAATCTAACAACACTAAGCGTTCCTATAGCCTGGATCTGAGGGTGTCTTTATATTCGACAAGAACTCATATCTTCGTACAAGGACACACAGCTTTTTCTCTATAATGTGGCTTTGTACTCGCATGTTCCAGTTTACTCGATCATGCACCTTCATGTAAATAGCATAAAGGTTCAACATTCTAAAGTACATTTCTCTGAAAGTATTTCGCGTATCTGACATTCCTCTCTCAAACGTTCAATAAAAGAAAATTCCAGTGGTGAAACTCAGCTAACTAACATTTACAATTGTATTTTGACGACATGTCCGCTAGCAGTGGCACCGAAAGTTACGTCCGCTCTTATTGTTGGCAAATTGTGGAAATCTGCTCTGATTCCAATTGTCATTCGGGCGTAAAACCTAGACCCTTCATTGCAAAAACTAGTTACATATTAAGTGCTAAAGTTTTCCGACAAGACATCCCGATAAAAGTCAAGCAATCGCTTCTTTCTAAAACATAGTCGTCCTTCAACTCAAATAAACTCAAAATTAGCCCAATCTTTTGAAAATAGCAGCAACTGAAATGACAACTGATACGCTTCCTGTATGAATGGTGACGATTTCGCGAGCACTTCTGCGACCAGAAAGCCGTGAAACCACATTCTAAAATACAAAAGCAAACGCTGAGAAAGAGCTGCCGAATTCGAGACAGCACAGAGACCGAAACTTCAATCCGCATGGGAAAACCATTTCCCCGGCACTGTACTACCTTGTACCGTGTTTATTAAATATGGATTGTCAAGCCTGCAGTCTCGCTTCTGCCGTCGTTCCACAGAACTCGCCATGTAAAATAGTCATGACTTCTCACTATCTCACGCCCTCAGAACAGTTTCAATGTTCACTCAAAGTTGAGCTGCTGTTCTAAAATGGCGTTAACTTGTTTCTATGGCGGCTGAACTTTAGAATATTATGCTACATGCACAGAGGTGCTCGTGTGCATAAATAACGACGTATACAACGCTTCCCTGAGGTGTATTATCGTTTCTATTCCTATTTTTATTTTCTTCAGACCCTTACGAAACCAAGTGTCACTGCTGTTGCTAGTGTTGCTACGCTGCTACGATTGTTGGCATTACTATGTGCCTTGCCTAATGCCAGCAAACACCGGTGTCACTGCTGTTGCTAGTGTTGCTACGCTGCTACGATTGTTGGCATAACTATGTGCCTAGCCTAATGCCAGCAAACACCGGTGTCACTGCTGTTGCTAGTGTTGCTACGCTGCTACGATTGTTGGCATTACTATGTGCCTTGCCTAATGCCAGCAAACACCGGTGTCACTGCTGTTGCTAGTGTTGCTACGCTGCTACGATTGTTGGCATAACTATGTGCCTAGCCTAATGCCAGCAAACACCGGTGTCACTGCTGTTGCTAGTGTTGCTACGCTGCTACGATTGTTGGCATTACTATGTGCCTTGCCTAATGCCAGCAAACACCGGTGTCACTGCTGTTGCTAGTGTTGCTACGCTGCTACGATTGTTGGCATTACTATGTGCCTTGCCTAATGCCAGCAAACACCGGTGTCACTGCTGTTGCTAGTGTTGCTACGCTGCTACGATTGTTGGCATTACTATGTGCCTTGCCTAATGCCAGCAAGCACCGGTGTCACTGCTGTTGCTAGTGTTGCGTCGCTGCTACGATTGTTGGCATTACTATGTGCCTTGCCTAATGCCAGCAATCACCGGTGTCACTGCTGTTGCTAGTGTTGCTACGCTGCTACGATTGTTGGAATTACTATCTGCCTTGCCTAATGCCAGCAAACACCGGTGTCACTGCTGTTGCTAGTGTTGCTACGCTGCTACTATTGTTGGCATAACTATGTGCCTAGCCTAATGCCAGCAAACACCGGTGTCACTGCTGTTGCTAGTGTTGCCACGCTGCTACGATTGTTGGCATTACTATGTGCCTTGCCTTATGCCAGCAAACACCGGTGTCACTGCTGTTGCTAGTGTTGCTACGCTGCTACGATTGTTGGCATTACTATGTGCCTTGCTAATGCCAGCAAACACCGGTGTCACTGCTGTTGCTAGTGTTGCGTCGCTGCTACGATTGTTGGCATTACTATGTGCCTTGCATAATGCCAGCAAACACCGGTGTCACTGCTGTTGCTAGTGTTGCTACGCTGCTACGATTGTTGGCATTACTATGTGCCTTGCTAATGCCAGCAAACACCGGTGTCACTGCTGTTGCTAGTGTTGCGTCGCTGCTACGATTGTTGGCATTACTATGTGCCTTGCATAATGCCAGCAAACACCGGTGTCACTGCTGTTGCTAGTGTTGCGTCGCTGCTACGATTGTTGGCATTACTATGTGCCTTGCCTAATGCCAGCAAACACCGGTGTCACTGCTGTTGCTAGTGTTGCCACGCTGCTACGATTGTTGGCATTACTATGTGCCTTGCCTAATGCCAGCAAACACCGGTGTCACTGCTTTTGCTAGTGTTGCCACGCTGCTTCGATTGTTGGCATTACTATGTGTCTGCCTAATGCCAGCAAACACCGGTGTCACTGCTGTTGCTAGTGTTGCCACGCTGCCACGATTGTTAGGATAACTATGTGCCTGGCCTTATGCCAGCAAACACCGGTGTCACTGCGCTGCTAGTATTGCCACGCTGCTTCGATTGTTGTCATTACTATGTGTCTGCCTAATGCCAGCAAACACCGGTGTCACTGCTGTTGCTAGTGTTGCTACGCTGCTACGATTGTTGGCATTACTATGTGCCTTGCCTAATGCCAGCAAACACCGGTGTCACTGCTGTTGCTAGTGTTGCTACGCTGCTACGATTGTTGGCATTACTTTGTGCCTTGCCTAATGCCAGCAAACACCGGTGTCACTGCGCTGCTAGTATTGCCACGCTGCTTCGATTGTTGGCATTTCTATGTGTCTGCCTAATGCCAGCAAACACCGGTGTCACTGCTGTTGCTAGTGTTGCTACGCTGCTACGATTGTTGGCATTACTATGTGCCTTGCCTAATGCCAGCAAACACCGGTGTCACTGCGCTGCTAGTATTGCCACGCTGCTTCGATTGTTGGCATTACTATGTGTCTGCCTAATGCCAGCAAACACCGGTGTCACTGCTGTTGCTAGTGTTGCCACGCTGCTACTATTGTTGGCATTACTATGTGTCTGCGTAATGCCAGCAAACACCGGTGTCACTGCTGTTGCTAGTGTTGCTACACTGCTACGATGGTTGGGACTCAGTTATACGAACATTAATTAGCATCGCAAAAACACTAGTGTTTGTTAGTACTGCCAAGCATAGAAACAAGAAGATTTTACATTTAATTTTGAAAAAAACACAACATTGAATACTGAATTTAATTTAAATTTTTTTTTTCTCTTACATCCTAAAGACTTACGGGTTCACATGTCTGTGCTGTATGAACTGTGCAATTAGTCAAGAATGTTACAATTTCAGCCCGCACACAAGGCGCATGCCTTACGCGGGCTTCTGCTATTTTCATTTTTTTTTTCTCTACCCTGTATATTGCTTGTGATTGCAGAATAAAATGATGTTGAAATTGAAATTGAATTGAATTGAATTGATGCTGAAAAATATACATTCAATAGTGAATATTGTTCCTCCCCTCTACTTTGTGATGCCCGAATTCGTGTAAGATGATTGGAACAATAATTTGCGAAATAACGATCTCTGGTAGTTACGACAACAGGCTCATGCCGATAATGGTGATAAAGTTATGCAACATCAAACGTGCATAAATTAGATGCATAACAACGCAGCCTTATTAACGTATTGTTCAACCTGTATCGGAGCTTCCCGTGTCGTGTTATGCGCTGTAATGCGGATTACTAGAGTAGAATTTACGTGTTCCTTTGTTTTGGCAGACAACAGAATTGATTCGACCCTCAAAATGAGCAGGGGATGCTGTGTTCTCGCGGGTAGGAATCTTTTGTTGTCTGACTGTCCTCCCCGATCAAGGTCACGCGTTTAAAAACTGTCGCTTTCTAAATAAGAATGCGTCGGGCTTCACCAATCAGCAATGCCAGTGGCTTTTCCTGCCTCTGAACTTGGGAACTCGGGAATTCTTACTTTGCACAAACAGACTTATTTTCGCTTGGTTGCAGTTGGTGGAATAAGTGTGGGGAAAATCCACAATCTTATGTCAGGACATTGTTAGAGGTAACCTCTTTGTTGCGTACACAATTTGAAAAAAATTAACAGATTACATTTAGTTTTTTTTTCAATATACATTCTATACAAGGTCAACACATCAATACAGAAAATCAAAGTATTTTTTGTTTCTGTGCTCAGAGGTTAAGGCTTACCCAGAGCCGTGTTAATTAGTACTTGGAAGAAAAACGCATCGTTATTCCACACTCCACTCAGCTTTTCTGCTTTCCTTAGCGACCCAAAATTTGCTTGAATTCCATGTTTTCTATAAATTTTAACTACCTCGTAACGTGTTCATTAAAACTGTCTACCGAACCGAGCACAAGTCAAAGGAGCTGGCAATTGTTTCTTGACGGCGTCCTAATTAGTTATTACTTAGCAAAGGTGCAACACGGGAGATTATCTGCAGACAAGGGACGGAAAAGTTTCCTTTGACCTGCTGCCATTCTTTGCAGATCCACAGTTATAATTTTTGTATTGTTTTACTTGTTCGCCAGCTATCCAAGCTTCAAAGCGGTGTATTTTTGGCACTGTTTTTGAAATCTACATAATGCTCGGATTGTTATTTTGATTGTTCTTTTTTAAACAAAAAAAAACCTTTTTTAATTATTATTTTCAGCGCTTTTATACATAGCTTACATAAAAAGCCAGAATTATTATTTTATTTTCCATGTTTTTCTTCTATGATCAAGGATTGCGGATTTCCAGTTTTAGCTCAAGGTCCCGTGTTTGACCTTTTCAAGGACGCAATCAATGGGTCCCATTGTGCACTGGACCGCTCCGATTCAGAGATCACTGATGCAGAATGCTGGCTCTTATCGCATATTACATGACCTGCTTTTCAATGTCCAAAGAAGATTACGGTTGTCAGAATTTACTTCAAACAACTGATTACTGATTATACAAAGGTTAATTTGACACTTACCTACATTATTCAATACACACTTGACGTTGCACTGTTATTACTTAGGTGTGCGGTTAATTTTGTCCGTGACTTTATTAAAAAATCACGCTACTTCAGTCATCCATGGAAAATGTTGCCATCCATCAAATGTTTCCATCCGTGAAAAAATAGTGTCAAAAATTACAAGCTTTTTAGACCTACGTGTGTTTTCTGAAGTTTAGACAAACAGACAAACAGACAAACAGACAAATCCACTTCATACAAAAAACAAACAACGCGGTCCACGGAGAAGCCACATTGGGACCCTCGCTTCTTCGCTCAAGTTCGCTCTTTGAATTCAGGAAGACGACAAAAAGCTGTGTGTTCGTTGTTCCACGCGAGGCATGAACGTGGGCCATGGCGGTTCGGTTTTTGCCTCTCCACGTACTTTTCGATAGAAAAAACAACAGCAAAAAGAAATGCTAAACGCTTGCTAAAGATAGTATCCCTGCCGTTCAGATTTTTGCTGTAGTACTCGGCGGCTTATAGAAGTTTACGTCAACTTTCTTTCGCTTTAGCAATTATTTTGTCAAGAATTAATAACTGACGAAACCAATTACTGGCCGTAATTAAACAAGTTTTTCCCGCAGCGCATTTGTGGCCGCCTTTTAGAGCTATGATCTCGGATTTCTGTCAATATTAATTATTAAAAATATAACTTTTAACTAAGACTGAACGTTTAACGCTGTGTTGAGTTTTCCGAAAGCCCACGTGATAATACCATCAACTCTGCACGTGCTTGCTGCTGCTTGGTTTTGAATTCAACGGTGAGTCAATACTTTTGAAAATAAATACATTCTCTTTTCATTTAAAATTTAATGGAACTGACCAATATTTACATCTATTACTCCAAGACAGAACCACTGTTAAATGTTGTGAGCTATCTATTTTACCAAAACGTGCAATTGTGCAAAAATAGCCATGCAAAATACGTTACTTTTAAACGCATAAAACCTCTCTTTCGACACCAAAATGAACTGCTGTTTCTCTTTCCAGAATTTATTTTTCTGCCAACTGGCTTACATGCTTAATGAAGTTATGAAGGTTAATTCTTGTCATCGTTTCTAAACCTAGATTATCCACTGTTGTAGCTAGACGCCAAGAGAAACCTGATCACTCATTGTTATTCGATTAATTTGAACAATCTAAATTGTTATTCAATGCTGTTGAATCCAACATAGAATCGAATGAACGTGATGAAGCTCTCGACACTGAAAATCAGTCTTGTAACCCAAGGCGTAAGCCATCACATTGTAAAAATCAACCATCTCTGCACCAACATCGTCTTTCCCCATTTAACAGTTTCCAGCTCGACTGTGAAACTTGGTCCAAACACAATGGCTGCTTATAAGGACTTCTCCGACGTCTCCAGTGCTGCTCGACTCGAGCCTCGACTCGGGGGTTGGAAGTCAAGGGTAGCAACCCCCGTCTGTGCTCGCAAAGCATTGTGCTCTCGAGTCATGGTCTCTGACAATATCAATTGTCTCTGCGGCCTGCACGTATACAAAAGGGAATTCTAGTCGGCTTCAGGTCGTCTTAGTTCACTGTGCCGCTCTTAGATGACATTTACCTTCGAAATCTCTCAACTTGGACCTAGAACTATTTTAAGCGCTATTCACCCACAACTTTACCTAAAAAGAACTTAATGGTTGACTTCAAACTCTCATTCAGTTTTCAATATTACTTAAATTTGGAATAATAATTACAGTTACTAGTTTTTTTTATAGTTCAAAACTAAACTATTTAAGGATGGGTGACCATCATGCACATTATCAGTTCTGTTCGGGAGAGAGGTTGGAGGGTTTGAAGTCATTACGACAACTTCACTCGCCTTGCTTATCAACCTCTCGAAAGCACGGATTAGCGGAGGAATCCTGTTGTTCGAGTTGTACCGTCCTTCGGAAGGGACGTAAAGCCGGTGGTCCCCTCGGTGCTTTTCGACAGGAGTAGGCTACGTGCTGGCACCGGGTTTCCCCTTCTCCCTTCTAGGCTAGGTTAGGTTCATCAACACCCTTTCATTCACCGACGCCATTAGACCAGCGCCACAGGGCCAGCTGTCAAAACAGTGCGTCGTTCAACACCAGTAATCATCAATAACTACTAAACTTTGTCTTAGCTACCTAAGACCCAGTACAATGGATTGTTAAATATTTAACGGTCTGTTAATGCAATATCCAGGCATCTCTTTGGCTAGGACAATGGTTATCATTCATTAACTTGCTAAGAAGTAAACGGGTTGCAGAAAAAATGGGAAACTTGTTTATTGTTAACTTAGAACAAAGTCGCGAGAGGTTTCGGTTGGCAATCTATTCGAGACCGGCGTCGGAATTCAGTTAGGAGGACGCTAGGTCTTAATTGCGTTATTGGATGGAACTTGTTGAATCAGCTGTAGTGGGCTGTTATTTCATGTTTCCTAGAGCAGAGACAGTACTGAGAAATTGGTTCTCGCTCGTGGGAGCTAATTCACCGGCAACCAATTATTGTTGGAGGGAGATAGTATAATATTGTTTAAAGTTTTTCTTCGAGTAGTATTGTTCCTGGGTCCTGGTCAAAGTGAATTGCTTTTTGAGAATTTACTCTTCGTTTCTTTGGGTAGTACATCTGTTTTGAAAAAAACAGTTAATTTTATGTTATCAAATGCTTGATTCCTTCTCAGAGTCAACATATTTGCTTCTAGTGGGTTTTGTGCACTTTTCCTAAATAATCTACCGTATCTGCAACGAGCATTTGCAATTAGACTCTCATCACACTTTACTTATCATAATTTGATTTGGTTTGTTCTTAATGAAGTGGGAAGTGGTGCCAGACACGTTCGTTTCATTGTAATGTTCGTTTAACAGTGTCTTGAGTGAAACAGTACTTTGAGTACTTAAGCGTTGAAATTCGACAGCAGAAAAGCATCTGAATAAATAGGTAAACCAAACTTTTCATCACCATAAATAAACGTTCACCACTAAGGGCCGGTTTTTCAGTGGTCCGTTAAGAAATTAACGGTCTGTTAACCCTTGCAGCAGCCAATCAGAGACCATAACAGGCCGTTAACGGATCGTTAACTTCTTAACAGACCACTGAAAAACCTGCCCTAAGACAGTAAAAAGATGCTCACCTCTTTGAAAATCGTTATTATTTCGGTATTTTCTTGTCATATTCGTCTCCTTCGTCTTCTAAGCTCGACATAGTTTAAAAAAGAACAACTGAATTCTATGTGAAAAACTTTTCATAACATTGAGTATCTTAAGTAAACAGTTTTTTTCCAAACGTCGCAGACTTGTTTTTAGCCATGTTTACACAAACACCCGGGTGCCAACGTTCACCACGCTGAAGTAACCAATGAAACGCAGAGCACGCCCTAACGCAATTAACACTGGTGGCTGCTTGTCGGTTTAACCTCTCGAGACAACACCGTGGTACCCACAGGTTGTCATCCTTAACCTACTTGGAGAGATGAAGATCATTTGCATTTATGGATTCGAGCCCGGTGGCATTTTGGATTCACCAAACCCAACAGTCATTTTAAGGGATATTTACATTAGAAAATTATAAAACTAGTTTAATTTTGGATAAGGGTGTTAGTTTTTAACTAGGTAAACCATAAGTAGAGCCTACACTCGTTGCAGGATGAGCGAGCCGTAATCTCCCTGAGGAAATCTAAACGGAAAACATTTGACAATCATATAATAAACCGAATATAAATCGGTATTGAAACCGTTTAGAGGCAAAAAAAAAATCTGATTAGCAAAATACTTCATACACGAATCTGAAACTTAGGCAATTTGTTTAACTTGTTATCATATATATTCAATCCAAATTTGGTGCGGTTCGGTTAATTAGTTACGAAGCTAGTACCAAAAAACTTAAAAATTAACGGATTTTTGCTTATAAAAACAAAATGGCTGAACAGATTTTGCTCAAAAACCATACAGCACCTCGCTGAGTCACCACGAACGTTTTTGCCAAATTTCGTAACGATCTGTGACCTTTAAGTAGGGCTGCTCGTTTTTGTTACAAACAAAAAAAAAATCCAAAAGCTTTTTTTTCCCCTATGTTGTGAAATTGAAGGATTTCGCTCGCTTCGCTCGCTCATCCAATAATTTTAATATCCACCAGAGCGATAGCATTTTGGATTCACCAACACCAACAGTCATTTGAAGGGATATTTACATTAAAAATTATGAAACTAATTTAATTCAGTATTAAGATTTAAAGACGATTTTATGACCATAATGGAAAAGGAAATTAATGCTTCAAAATCAGAGTACAGTATAGTGATGGGAGATTTCAATGCAAAGATAGGATATGAAAGAAAGGGGTACGAAAATATAATGGGAATGCATGGGTATGGAAAACGGGATAGAGAAGGTCAAAATTTACTGGATATGTGCGCAAGAAATGCACTCTTCATTTGCAACACACAGTTCAAAAAAGGAAAGAAAGAGAAGATAACAAGAGTGAGTTGGGATGGATTAAATGAGACTATCATTGACTATATTATTGTGGGACAAAATTTAAAAAAGGATATAAGAGACATGAAAGTTTTATCTCACGTTAATTTAGATAGTGATCACAGAATGCTAGTGGCATGGGTGATTAATAAAAATGAAAAAAGAAAAGAGAAGAGAGAAAAGAAAGGTCAAATGAAAGGCAAGATTAAAAGTTGGAAACTACAAATAAATTCTATCAAACAAGAATTTAGGAGAAGATTGGTAGAGGTAGCGCCAAAAAATACAGAGTTGCAATCTGTAGAAGAGGAATGGAAAAGGTTTAGGGATGAAATAGTGAAAATCGCGGAAGAAGTATGTGGAAGAACAGGAAAAAGGAAAAAATTAAAGGAAACACCATGGTGGAGTGAAAGAGTAAAATGCATGGTTAAAAATAAAAATGAAGTTTGGAAGAATATGATTGTAAATAGAACCGAGGAAATGGTAGTAAAATATAGACAAATCAAATATGAAGTGAAAAAATTAATAAAGAATGAAAAAATAAGAACAATGCTAGAGTGGGCTGAAAAAGTGGAAAAGGATTATGAAGGGAATAAGAAGATGATATATGATATGGTAGAAATAAAGAGAAGAGATAATATAGATCAGAGGTATATGAGATATAAAGGGAAATTAACTAACGAACCAAGCATGATAAGACAAATGTGGGAGGAGTATTTCTATACGTTGTTAAACGGACATATTCAAATACGAGGAGAGGAAACAGAAAAAATTAATATTCACAAATATTCTGACAAAGAAGAACAGAATCCACATTTAGAAGAAGAAGAAGAAGAAGAAGAAGAAGAAGAAGAAGAAGAAGAAGAAAATTATAGTGATGAACAGGAAAATGGTATAAATAGAGAGGAAATAAGAGAAGCGATAAGAAGAATGAAAAATGGAAGATCACCGGGAATAGATCAGATAACGGTAGAAATGATAAAGGCGGGTGGTGATGTGACATTAGATTGGATTTATAGGGTGATAGAAATAGCGTGGAGAGAGAAAATAGTACCGGAAGACTGGGTAAAAGGAGAAATTGTAACAATATTCAAAAACGGAGACAGGAAAGAGTGCAAAAACTACAGGGGTATTACTTTATTGAGTCAATGTGCAAAGATATATGAGAGGGTAATAGAGAAAAGAGTAAGAGATAGTGTTGAAAATAAACTGAGAGAAGAACAATACGGTTTTAGGAGAGGAAGATCAACAATAGATCTAATATTCTCAATTAGACAAATCATGGAAAAGAAGTGGGAGGAAGGCGAAGATATGTGTTTGGTGTTTTTAGACCTTGAAAAGGCATACGATCATTTACCACGAAAGAAGATATGGGAATGTTTGCAAGAGAAAGGGGTTGAAGATGCGATGATCAGAAGGATTCAGAGTTTTTATAAGGACAGTAAAAGTAGGGTGCGATTGGCAATAGGGAGTACAGAATGGTTTGTGGTTAAATCTGGTGTAAGACAGGGTAGTGTTTTATCTCCACTATTGTTTGTAATTGTAATGGACGAGATGGTAAGGAGAGTAACAGATGAAGAAGCGAATGGAAAAATGATGGTTTATGCAGATGATATTTTAGTTTGGGGAGATGCAAGTGCGGAGGTGCAAGAGATGGTCAACAAGTGGAGTGATGTTACTGAAGAATTTGGAATGAAAATAAGCGAGAAGAAGAGTGAATCGGTTTTTATGTTTAGAAGAAGAAAGAAGAATTTTGACCGAGTAACGCTTATGGGGAAAGTAATTGAGGAGAGAGAAGATTTTAAATATTTAGGTACTTTGGTAAACAATGAAAACAAATTAGAAAATGAAATTAAAAGAAGAATTGAACAGGCAAATTTTTTTTATCAAAAAGTAAGGAAACTTTTATGGAATGAAGACTTCCCCAAAAAATGCAAGTTATTATTATACAAAGTTTATTTTTTACCCATCCTTTTGTATGGGTGCGTTACTTGGACGTTGAGTGGAAAGTTGGAAGATTTGTTGCAAGGAGCAGAGATGAAGTTTGTGAGAAGTATGGCTGGTGTGACAAAATTGGATAAGCAGAGGAGTTGTGAATTGAGGAAAAGAATGGGAGTTGAAAGTTTAAGATTTAGAGTAGGCAAAGAAAGATTGGGTTGGTTTGGAAAAGTGAAAAGGATGGAAGAAAGCAGGATAACAAAAAGATTTTTTGATATTGAATATAAGAAACGAAGAGTGGGAAGGCCCAGAGAAAGATGGATTATGCAGGTTAGAAGAGATGTTGAAGAGAGAGGTGAAGAGTGGGAAAAGGTTGTTGAAGAAGAAAGATGGTGGGAAAACAAAGAAAAGTGGAAAGAGTTGATCGAACGAAGGGAAGAAGATGACGGGGAGGAAGATGGCGGAGAAGAAGAAGCCAGGGAAGATGGAGATAGAGAGAGTTAATTATATATATATATTTTTTTTTTTTTGGATGGTGGGTTCTTGGCAAGAATCCACCGAGATATCCGTGTGCCCATGTGCAATTTTCTACCCGTTGCTATTAATGGATTAAGGAAATAAAATGATAAAAAAAAATAAAATAAAATAAAGATTTAGTTTGTAATAATTTTAATATCCACCAGAGCGGTAGCTGCGTGTGAGCCCAGCAAAAAAGGTATTGAATTTGATCCAATGCACCCACCATTTGTTTACCGATAACACGCTTCTCGCGCTTAGCCGAGTAAATCTCACGCCTCGCGAATTCCAGTTTGATTGATTAATTAGTGTCTGGTCGTACATTCTCGGAACAGATCGTCAATCATCGGCGCGATCCGTGTGTCGATTACACGAGGCCTGGCAATTCAAGTAACACCCCACACCAAAATTCGTAACAGCGTGCAATTGGTCTCACCGTCAGTTGTTACCTGCCGAAGTACTATCGCTTCAGTTAGACATTGGTTCACTTTCAGTTGGGTCTGTATCCAAAAAAACAGCACAGAAAATTAAATCCACGTCTTAAAATATATTCACAATTATAAATATAATGTAAAAAAATAATTATATTAAATAAAAATAATATTCACATCAAAATGGAATAATTAAATTATATTAAATATATTAAAAATTCAGGTACAGCGAGGCCGAATCACCTCTGAGTTCCCCATTACATAAGCTTTTTTAATTATTGTTATTTAAATTGTTGTTATTTAAGTGATTGTTATTTAAATTGTAGTTATTTAAATGATTGTTATTTAAATTGTTGTAATTAACAGTATTGCCATTATTTTCTAAGATGAAATGCAAGACCGATTCTGTTGAGAATTCCGCAACCCCTCATCTTCATTCTCTTAGGCCCTGTCTTCAGTGTCTCGTGAGCTTGTTAACGAGCCGTCAATGTGTTATTACGATGATTATAACGTCAACGAGATGCCAAAATAAGGGTTGAATCATTAACAAGTCACTGCAAACACGTGTAACGCGTCCAACGCCTCTAAAGTTGCTGACAACCGACGCTGAGACCGACGACTGCAGCAGACTCAGAACGTCACGGATAAAATAAATAGAAGCTACATTTCTCCTTCTACATCCGCCGCCCGTCTGGAATATGGCGCGCGGCGCTTTGTTCATAATCCGCATCGCACAGACGAAGAATGATTGAAATTCAACCCGATTCCATAGAACTTCTGCACGCTGCGAGTTACACGGGCTATTATTACAAAGCGTACTACACTTTCTCAATTAAACGTGCCACGAATGCGTGTGCGAAATTGAGCCCGGGCGTTGCGAATAACACATCTCGCGAGAATGCGTTTGCTAGAGACGAGACGCGAGAGGCTGTAGCGTGTACCGATCGTTTTTCCCAAGCCACCCCCAGTTTTGTGGAGGAAATTGAATTTTCTACCCGTCGATCGCTGCTGCCCGAGGCTATGTGCCCGATATGCTTAATAATGGATGTTTCTTTACGGTGTTTTCGCAGACTTCTGCAGGAGACTCTGGGGGTTTTTTGTTGGGAGGGTGGTGGGTGGCGGAGGTAGGGGTTGGAGGTGTGCAGAACGTCGTCAATATTATTATTTTAACGCCTTTTCCGATATCGTGGAGGTTTTAGGGATCGCGTTTGTTTTCCCGGGAATTCGGGGCGTCGAGGGTTTCGTGGGGTTGGGAGGTCTGATCAGAGGCGGGCGTTGAAAAAACTTATTTTTGGCCGAATATTGGTATAAAATGTGTTCCTTTTTTAATCCGTTACTTTGTTTACCAATTAACTTCACTAACTAACAACAATCATTTTTTGATCAATGACTTAATTAAATTTCCCTTTTTTTGTATATTTTATGTACCTATATGGGTACTACCAATATATAGCCAATATCTGTTTGGACTTTATTTGAGTTAACTTTGCAAAAATAGCACCGTTAGTAGATGCATTTGTATATGCATTGATATTTAGTTTTATAAGATTCGATTTTAAGTATAACTGACTTAAATTTACTTCCAAAAATAATGAAATTTCCTGTGTATACTTACAACATCATGTTCATTTTCTTTCCCATGTTTTGTTAAGAAACTTTTTCGCTCTTCCTACAAAACAAAAACAAACTTTTCGCTGGTTCACCAATTGCGAACTTCCTTGTACCTTCTTGTGTTAGATGAACTGAAACCTTCATAATATCATTGTTAGAAACTGTCTCGGAAGGATGGATTTTGTCGAGCTTGAATAAGTATCAAGTTTCCTCATCAGTGACAAGCAATCTTCGAGATGCAAACAGTTTGACGACAGCGTCTGTCACAATTGCTGCAGGGCGACGAAGCAATCTTCGAGGTCACACGGTTTCTATTTCAAGTCTCAGATAACTTTCAGAAACTAGAGAATATTGCAATCACATGAAGGTGTGTTGAAAATTAATATTATGCATTAGGGTTCGAAGTATATAAGTTCACTCCTCTATAATCCTAGTTTCAGACATAACAACCAAGAGGTAATTTGATCGCACTCACTTTCAATTCAATATTTAAATACTAGGTAAACGATTAGTAGAGCCTACACTCGTTGCAGGATGAGCGAGCCGTAATCTCCCCGAGGAAATCCAAACGGAAAACATTTGACAATCATATAAACCGAATATAAATCGGTATTGAAACCGTTTAGAGGCAAAAAAAAAAAAAAAAAATTCTAATTAGCAAAATACTTCATGCACAAATCTGAAACTTGCGCAATTCGTTTAACTGGTTATCATATATATTCAATCCAAATTTGGTGCGGATCGGTTAATTAGTTACGAAGCTAGTACCAAAAAACTGAAAATTTTACGGGTTTTTGCTCATAAAAACCAAATGGCTGAACAGATTTTGCTCAAAAACCATACAGCACCTCGCTGAGTCACCACGAACGTTTTTGCCAAATTTAGTAACGATCTGTGACCTTTAAGTAGGCCTGCTCGTTTTTGTTACAAACAAAAAAAAAAATCCAAATGCTTTTCTTTCCCCTATGTTGTTAAATTGAAGGATTTCGCTCGCTCATCCAACAAACTGAAACTAAAAGTTAACGCACTTAATATCTTTTTCCGGAAACTAGTGTGAGATTAGGAAGTCATCAGTAAGTGCGACTCGAATCTTAATCTAAATACTCGTCACATGTACGGTATGATATTTCCTTACTTAAAATATGAGTCATCAGTCTTTGTTACTGATCTTTACGATGGATGGTGCTGGTAAACAACGATTTCTATCTGCTTTCACACCCGCTTTCGATCAATCCTCATAAAATCTCCCAGATCCACCGTTAATAAACAGGTAAAGACATCGGAAATCGTATTCATTGATAAATTTAAAAGCAACTTAAAGATGCAATCTAATGTAGGTCAAATTGTGTCCGAACGAAGGTTAACAGCTTATGTATTGATCAAACTCGTCCGATATCGCGAAGCAGATTTCGCTTCACCTATATACCTTAGGATTCCAGGGCTCCCCGCTCCAGGAATTCCTTTCATTGATGTCGACAAAGCCTGCCGAAGACAATAGGCTAGATGACTATAACTTGAAAGTAATACAATTCCATTTCAGTCTAAAGCAAAGCGTTACTTATTTTCTCCTTGCATAACGTTAAATCGAATAAGACCGTCTGTTAAAACTTTGAATCAAATTTGAATTATATACATTTTTTTTATATCCAATTTGTTAAAGTTCGTAGGTAAGAAAATTACCTCCGCCATCTGCAGTTACCTCTGAACCAATCCGCCCAGTTTGAGACAAAATGAGACAAACCCGTCTCTAAAGCTGCACGGGAAGAAAATTGGCACAGGTAGAAAGGGGGTAACGCCCATCCCTTTTCGATCCCTGGCCCCTTTATCGCTCCATTATTTTCAAATGGCCTACTTTTGGAAGATTCCCTCGTGCCACCCTCTCCGTTGGTAGCCGATAACGACGTAGTTTGGGTAGTTTGGACGCCGCGAGCTATGTTTAGACGACTAAGCTAGCTGCCACATAACAGTGCATCATTTCTTCCAGACACCCGCTATAAAATGTAGGATGGAAACATGAACCGCGTTCATTCACAACCAAGACGCGCAAGAGTTAAGTTATTTGTTTATTTTTTGTTTATTTAACAACAATAGAGCGCGTCCAAACTTGCGTTACAATAATTTTGGACATTCCATTGATATAACTCAATAGAAACAAGACATTCGACAAGTAACGGACCAAAATAGGGTACACTTCACATCAAGAGCGTTTCAAATTGAGAACATTTTTGGATGAGCGAGCGAAGCGAGCGAAATCCTTCAAATTAACAACATAGGAGAAAGAAAAGCGTTTGGATTTTTTTTTGTTTGTAACAAAAACGAGCAGGCCTTCTTAAAGGTCACAGATCGTTACGAAATTTGGCAAAAACTTTCGTGGTGACTCAGCGAGGTGCTGTATGGTTTTTGAGCAAAATCTGTTCAGCCATTTTGTTTTTATGAGCAAAAACCCGTAAATTTTTCAGTTTTTTGGTACTAGCTTCGTAACTAATTAACCGATCCGCACCAAATTTGGATTGAATATATATGATAACAAGTTAAACGAATTGCCTAAGTTTCAGATTCGTGCATGAAGTATTTTGCTAATCAGAAAAATAAAATGACTTAATAATAAAAATATATACCTATACTTGATCATTAAAGCACCGTTTTCAACAATATGATTTTCAAATGTTTTCCGTTTGGATTTCCTCGTGGAGATTACGGCTCGCTCATCCTGCAACGAGTGTAGGCTCTACTAATCGTTTACCTAGTTAATAAAAGCAAACTATGCATTCGTAAGCTAACAAAAAACTATGTGGACTTTGTGGGTCACTAAATTTTTGCAACAGCCAACCCTGGACAAACTTGCATTAGTTTGTTATTTTGTACCGAAGTTTTAATATGCCAATATGTGTGAGAAATTCAGAATATATTCACTGAAAAATGCGACACATAATGTAATTTTTTTGTATGTTTACCTCAACTTAAACATGTCATCAGTTTTTATAAATAAAAAAACGCAATCGAAGTTTGTTACGCTGGGTGCCAGAGTCTATATCTACAGGCCCTCAAAATTCAACCATCCACTTTTTCTGTTAGTCCCGCGATCTACTCGATTTCGTTAAAAATCCAATCAAAAATCTTTACTCTCGAGTCTCTAAAAACACACACGTTGCCAATATCTCCGTAAGAAAACGCAAAACAAACAACCGATTGGACTTTTTTCCAAACTGCCATACACACACACACGCATATATATAATGACAAGTCACGTGGGCAAGAAAAATAAAAACACGTGACCCAATACACGAAAACACACTCACAGTGTTTGCCCACCAACCATTGGAGCATAGAAAATAGATTGAACTAAAAAGGGTCTACATGGATGGTATAATATTTAAGCACGCTCAAAGTGCTTTCCATTGCGCCATGTTCTTACCCAACCACCCACCCACCCACCCACCCTCTCGCAAAACATATATTGATACCTATTTTTGTATGTGCGCCGTATCGTCGAAATCCAGCCACTTTATTCCTTCCAATTTCCAGGGAAATTTCAAATGTTGACGCCGAAAGAAAATCGGCGCTGCTGAATTTTCAGAGTCTTGCGTTGGCATTTTCGTTTTGACGGGAATGGATTGTGGTTTATTCACCTTAAAATGGATAAATTAAACATAAAAAATATCATTACATTAATTGAGGCTATGATGGGATAGCTGAGCAGGAAAAATGTGCGTCCCAACCGGGATACGAACCCGGGACTTTCCGCTTGCCGGGCGGTTGCTCTGACCACTGAGCTATCCGGCCACACAAGATTCCTGCCTTCGCTGGGTGACGAAAGGGCTCTCTCGGAAGAGAAGGGGAAGAAGCGACTCGTAATGGTACGAGTTAACTACACAGGCAAATCGTGCAAGTGTATTCGACGTCCCCGCGACAGAGTTGGCTCTGACTGTGCACCTAGCCTCATTCTCAGAAGAGATGGAATGGATGAGAAATCAGTGTTTCTGGTGCAAGCCCACACCAGTAGGCACCAAAACCAGTTGACATTTTTCCTGCTCAGCTATCCCATCATCAATTGCCGGCTGGTGTGGGCTTCTACCAAACATCACTGATTTCTCAATTGAGGCTATGTTTGCCTAAATTTAAAAGACTGTTTAGTCCAATTTAAAATGCATTTAATATCTTTGAATTGCTACACAAAAGCTTTGATCAGATAGTAATACTTTGCTGGTGAAACCATGTCGACCATTCTTTCAATCAATCAATCAATTCACTTAAATATTCATTCAACAACTTATACAACATGAGCAACGAACATCCTAGTACATAGTTTTCTAGAAAAATATGATATTGAACCAGGATGTTACTAACAACATAAAAATAGCGGAGAAAACATAGTACCTATGCTTGTATTTGTGTTCAGGGTGAACGCACTGTCGTCCTTTAACAATGTTATTTGCCAATTCCCCCATCATTTTCATACTACATCTTATCTAGGCCATGAATATGAAATAGACAGCACTCTATCACGTCTATTTTTTGTTCGGCTTGTTACACAATGCTATTTTCTTCAATCTCAAAGCGTGCTTTGCCATTTATTATTTGAGTGCAGGCTGTCTCTTGCGTTTTGAATGGCCGTCTAGTTTATTATGTGCAGGAAGTAGGAGGGTTGGCCGTAGCTTCTCCAGGCGGAAGTGTTAGTTTAATTGATTCGAGTCATTACTGAGAAATAGCTTGTACAAACAACACGTAAAATGATTGTCGGAAGTGGATTTTCATTCGAGTGTTGATCGATCTTTTGGAGTTTGTTGAAACAGACGGAGGTGAGTTTCTATACTTATAGAAAATTATATGATTTTTTTCAGAAAGCTTTTAAAAAATATGAATATTTAATTTCTAACACTTTTCGTACCGTTTCTCAGTTCGTTGGAATCACGAGTGCAGCTGTCTGTGCAGAAAGTCTAACCGTGATTTATCAGTTATCCTCATGAACCGAATGTTTTTTTTTCAATCCGACAAATAATTGTGTACCCAAGGTATTGCAAATGGCTTCGCAAAAGATTTTAATTCACTATTATGAATTGAAGAAGTTATTCAAGGAAAACTAGTAATTTGGTTCAACCTTGATTAGGTGCGTTGTCATAATTATGTTCCTGTCGTAAGACCTATTTCGTCGCCGTTCTCGTGTGATAGGTTACGATTTCCCACTGAATCTAGTTCCCACGAATGCAGCGCGTTTTTTCGGCAAATTCTCTGAAAAACGTCCACTCGCAGAAGCTGAAGACGCCACCGGGTTTCAATAAAGACAATAAGCCGTCACTTTAAATATTCTACGCGCCAAAATAAGAAACAAAAGCGCACGGCAGAAGAGATCCACTGAATAAAACAACTTGTTCGCAATTGAAAACTCTATGAAGAAATCTGGAACGATTTATGTTCGCTGAGTGATAAGGAGGTTTGACTGCCTTCATATTGTTTGCAACTACCTTAGTTGAACCCCCATCCCATCTCAACTGCAAAATATGAGTTGACATATTCAATGACCGTTGACCACTCACAATCTGCAGGGAAATTGAATTCATTTCATATTACGAACTGACGGAAAAACGAAGAAATTATTATTTTGATAAAAAAAAATGCAAAAAAAATCAGAATAATGCAAAATAGCAGTTCCAATGACAAGAAACTGGTTATTCAAGCACAATTCTACAAGTCCCACATCTCTGAACTTCTTAAAACTTTTCCAAGAGTCATTTGGAAGGCCCACTGTTACAAAAATCAACCCATAAACTAGATATTCCTTGATACTGAAAAACCACAATAGCTAATTGTCACTTTATATTTAGTTACTTTGTCTTCATCCCCACACGTGAAGGTAGCAACCCTTAGGAAGCAGTTGACGATTTCACGTCGCTTGTTTAGAAACACGAGTCCTTGTGAAAACAATGACATGACATCTTATTTTACCACTGATCTCTATAGCCTTCGTTTACAGTGAAACTTGAAAGCCACTATGGGGCTCTCTCTCCTACTTAGAATTTCCATCAAATTGATATGCTTGGTTATATAATATGAAAGGTAAATCTGGTGTATAAACGAATAAGTACTTGTAGGAATCTTTTCCGTTCATGATTCTTGGTATTATACAGCTATGAATATAGCAGCATTATTTGGGCGGCCAAGAAGGCAAAAATTTGGCTCCACTTTTCTTGGCCCTGGCTCAATACAGGCACTATCCAGGTTATCAGTGAATTTCACTGGTGCAGTGTCTGAGCTCTGACAGATATCACACAGAACGCCGACTCCCAGGCAGTTGAAACGTGACAGTCTAGGCGACCGAACCGCTGACAGGCCGATGACGCAACAGCAGACACGTCACCGAAGCCCAGCGCTGCAGCCCTCTCTGCATGTGTGTTTTCTGCACGTTACGCTCGGAGTTGATCGAAATACAGATTGACTTGTTGGCTTATTGCGATGGGCGGGACAACCCCTAGCGAGCCAACCCCATCGGAAAGCACTTTGAGCGCAAATCCACGTCGCTGGTTTTTCATATGACTTGAACGTTGTCGCTGATGATGCGGGTGTCGAGATAGATTGACATTTTATGTCAGTTTCATTGCTTGACAATGTCAACAACGTCGATGTCAAATTTATTTGGCATCGCAAATCGTAGTTAATAATTGGTTGAAGTTGATGGAAATATTAAATGTATTACTTTTAAAACATGAGAAACTCTCGATGAAATTAGGCGACAAAGCGCTGGTGGCAAAGTCAGAAGTTTAATTAAACAAGTGTAGTAACCACCAGGGAAGACATTCTTTTGTATTGAGATTGAGATTGAGCAAAAGTAAGAAACAAAGCCCACTAAATATTACGTAAGATGACGTAAGTAACGTTATACCTAGATGGCGGTGTTGCTTCAAATTCTTCCCTCGTCGCCTAGGCGTCGCTGACGTCTCTGTCACCAGCTCAACAATGCTATTTCGACAGAGTTTCCTACATTTTAATAGTAAGATATTTGATGGCACTTCTGTGTCTCTGTGTCTCCAGGCAGAAATATGTGTATCTTGTCCGTTCCATGGTATACAAAAAAATCTCTAGTCATCGCGATACCGACTTTTCTTCTCAAACCATGCACCCACACATCGAGTCGCTGGCAATTTTCTTCGGCCGAGATTTACCCTCCGGGGGCCTCGCATTCGGACGATGTTTCCCCCCATTTCTCCCATTTCCCCCTGATCTTGTCGCCTACACAGCCATTAGTCTACACATTCCGCTGTATCCCACAGCATGGGAATTAATTGACTTAAAAAATAAATAAATAAATAAAAAATTGTCCCAACTCCATCTATAACCTCCGTTTCCTTGGTATTGTTCATCCGGCTACCACCAGACAAAAGAAAATCATTTGCAGAGGTGGCTCTCGAACGGCGCAATACCCGCCAGCTGTTTTCTTGTTGCCATGTTGGTAATAACTTGAGTATATGGTAAAACGCGTTCCTGCTGGAGAGGTTCATTCTTCGAGCAGGCGACATATTTTCCAACTGTTCCGTTGTAAGTCTTAAGCTGCGTGGCTTATTCTAAATTTACGCTTGTCATCATAAAAAAACAAGCGAACCATCTCACCTGTATTTTCGCGAGTAAACCTACCCTTATAGCCTCGTGTTCGCTTTGGTTAGCGTTATCTAAGACTCTTTGTATTAACTTCAACATGGCTCCCGCATCCCTTATCACCTAATGTGTCTGCTCATTCTGGATGTTATCCAAAATCCAAATCACCCCATTCACAGATAGATTTTCTCGCAATTTTCCACCGTTATCATAGGAGAAGCTCTCGCGTCGCCATGCTGACTTCTATAATCACCGGATTATGTTGCCGATAACTTCTCATCTAAAGGAAAGCACTAAATTTATATTAAATCTTTGAATCCGTGCTCTCTATGTAAGCGGCCCCTCTAGTCCATAATCTACATCGTTCCAAAGCACTGGGAGCTAATGCTGGAAACTGTTCTTTGTCCGTAATTCCAGTCGGTTTACGTGAATGCACGTGTGTCTGAGCAAATGACCTCTCTATCGGTCAAACCTCCATCGACCTCCACACTCGTCACACCTCTCCAAAACAGTCCACCCATTTCTATCCAGGCCCTATCGAAATAAACAAATCAACCGCGCGCTTGAAACCAACAACACGAGCAAAACCTGAAGTAAACATCGGTAAAACGGTGTATGATGACAGACCTGATTGATAGAAATTCTAGGAAGGCATTTCGTGATGTTTTGTAAAGCATTTGCAATTTTCAGAAAACCTTTTTACTGGGTATTGATGCTTAGTCCCACGCTCAAACTTTTCCTGAAGTTTTGCAAAGCCTGCCTTATCAGGCAGCAGTTTTTGGTTTTTTTTATGATATTTCTAGTTAATTGTTGGTTCTTTTGTTTCGATTTGTTGCTATTTGACATTCGACCGTTGATAAGGCAGCACAGCTTTGCGAAACGCCAGGAATTTTTTTTTGGTACTTGGCATTCAACTTTCAACTATAACGTGCTCAGATTAGGAAAGTACGTGTGTCTTAAGAAAGATAGACAGCATCTGCAACTACCTTCAATGGCAAAACGATAACAAACTCGCTCTCAAACAGTGTCCAATGTCAAACAGCGAAATCGAAATCACGATTCGCTCCAAAGCGACGCACCTGTCAGCCATTACCGTCGCTAACGCGGCTAATGGCTCGGCGGCAATGCAGAAAACCATGGGCGGGTAATTGGCACCTGAACAATTGCTGCTCTATAGCGTGCCCTGAGACGACACACCCTCGCTGGCCTAATGAACCCCGCATCGCAGGTCGACCCCCAAACCCCCGAGTGGGACGGGTTGGGGGTTGGGTCACATTACATTCCGCACCCCACCCCCCTTAACCCCCCACAGCGTCGCTGTCTCGCGTCGCTGTGTGGGGCGCGGCGTGGCCAATGTAGGTCAGGTCACGGGGTACGCGCACCTTTTCGGGATCGCCATGTTCGTGTGTAGGTGCGAGAGGAGAGTGAGGCTGCAATTAAACCCGAGCCTGGTCGCTTTGGGGACTCGGGGTTTCACAGGCGTGATAATGCATTAGTTTTGTTTGGGGAATTTTACTGAATATGTGCGGTGTGAGTTCACGGTCATACACGGCCTGTAAGAAATATTTACAAGTCGAACATTAAAAACACAAGTAGATTGAATCTAATTGAAAGTTTTTTTTTTGTTGACGTTCGCTAAAGGAATCAATTCACGGTCCTCTCAGGGGTGTGGGGTTGACAGAAGCAGCCGAGATAAACCATAAATGTTCTACATCATTGTCAATATTAAATACAGTTATTACCGAACGGTTTGGCATGTTGGAATCACCGGTTCTCGTGAGATCACCGAAGTTAAGCAACATCGCGTCAGGTGTTTGATGGGTGACCATCATGCACATGATCAGTTCTGTTCGGGAGAGAGGTTGGAGGGTTTGAAGTTAGTACAGCAACTTTACTCGCCTTGCTTATCAACCTCTCGACAGCACGGATTAGTGGAGGAATCCTGTTGTTCGAGTTGCACCGTCCTTCGGAAGGGACGTAAAGCCGGTGGTCCCCTTGGTGCTTTTCGACAGGAGGCTACCCGGCACCGGGTTTCTCCTCCTCCCTTCTAGACTAGGTTTGGTTCATCATCACCCTCATCATCACCATTTCATTCACCGACGCCATTAGACCAGTGCCAAAGGGCCAGCTGTCAAAACAGTGCGTCGTTAAACACCAATAATCAATACAGTTATGGAATGTGCCGTCATATATATATATTTAATCAGTTGTTGAATTGCGAAGTCTTGCAAACTGACTGCATAGGAAATAACATAGATTCATTTCAAAAATTCTTGTTTATCTGCTCATTTTTTAATTTTCTTAAGTTTGTGTAAGACAAAATGATCTGTTTTGTAAAACTTGACCTCATCCTGTTCAGACACTCATATCCTCGCTGCGTTTTTCTCCGCTGTGAACGTTAAATTGTAGTTTTCGCTCTGCAATTTACTTTCTCCAGCAAAAGATAAAATAAAAAATGTTGTGCAATCTCCAACTCAACTGCGTGGTTTCGTTGATCTTAGCGTATACACACTTTGTGACATTTTTTTTGCGTTTGTAAGAAACGAAGGCACGTCCATTAGTGCAATGAAACCCGTGGAAACTTGAGCTAGAGAGTGTTCTTGCTGGCGACGGAGGCAGGGAATGCTTTGCAGACATGAAAACTAGCAGATAGTTTGACCAGGGCACTAACTGGACTCGTGCACACCAAGTATATTACCGGGAAAAGTCGAGTTTTTCCCTTAAACCTGCGTTTCTCTTTAAAAGAGTGCCTTTTCTATTTGGCAAGTCTGCAACTTTTCTTTTCGTGGCACGTTCCGTTCGTATTGGAAAACGTATCGGAAAAATTGCTCGACTTATCTGATTATTCTACGGAAAACTAAATCGATTTAGTACTAATAGAATCAAAAATTGTTGACTGATTTGATATTTTACTTAGAATAGCATTTAAATTTTAGCTTCACTGCGCTGCTGACTTTTTCTGACTATGATTTTTACCCTGAAAAAGCAGACAAACATTGAAAAACATGTCTAGGTATAAGAATAATTTATGCTGAGACCTGGATGGAAATTTCCTACTCCAAAAAGCTGGTGGCTACGTCACACGACGTGCATTATAAATTCGACTTATTTTGAATTTTAGATTAAGAGCATTTCCGCTTGCCATGTTGATTTATGTATGCCCCTCCATTCTTTCGAAATCCGCTCAGAAAGGGATTTCCTCTATAATTTCCTTTTGTATTTAGCTAGCTGAATAATAAGCCCGACGAGAAAATAGAAATTGCTTAAAATTTATATTCGCAAAGGTATCACCGCTATAAAGCTCCGACCCTTTCACACTTAAAAATGGTCTCGCTGTTTGCAGAGTTAACAATGTTCATGCCGCCTGCTTTTTTACCCCGTGCATGTGTGTGTTCATAACTCTTTAACCGTATATTTGAAAATGGAAATTTCGTCCGAGCTCCCTGGCCCGTGGTACGTGAACGTGTTGTTAAACTTTGTCGTGTTCTCTGCTGTTTCAGGCGCTGTTGTTCCACGAAGTAGACTTGACCGACCTCATCTTTGCTGAGTGCAGCATCAAAAACATCAGTAACAGTTTCCAGGTACGACCCAGAAGATACAGTTCATATACTGGAAGAGGAAGAGCATCCTTTTTCCGCAGGGAGCGCTGTGTGTTCGAAACAGCTGCTTTGTGTTAACAACTTCACACAAATAATGTGTGTAGATTATCTAGATTGCCAATATTGATTCCTTTCCACCGGTGAAAATGATTCCACCTATGTTTGATTTGATTTGGTTCACTTAATATCATTTTCTAGGACTAAGTTGTCAGTTATCAGCTGTTCTCTCCGCCAACAAAAGTCTAAGTCTTAGTTTAAATTTTGAAATTTTGAAATCTCCCCGTGGAAGTTTGGTTTTAGCCGTTGGTGCGTCCAAAAGAGCAGAATTTTTTTGATATTCTTACATTATTGTAATGCTCCCTTAATGCTGACAACATTTTTTCTTGCTAACCAAATAGACGCCCTTATTAAATATGCACGTGCAAGTTTTTCCTTTAACGTGAAGCATAATGCCATGAATTTGACTCTATTAAGATGGTGGGAAATGTAAATGCTTATTGTTTAAGTCGGTGCACAGTCACTTAAACTGGTTACGACTCGGAACATACAACTTAAATTGTAGAATTTGTTTACCTGTCCGACTGTATTTCGACCAGCCGGACTTTCGTCCTGTCTCCTTGGGGACTTGCTCGGATCTGTTCCGTGGATTTTTGAAATGGAATGGACATGACAACCAAAGAACCGGATCGAACTAATCAGTGTGGAAATATCGATTGTGTATACGAAACCTTGCCGACCGTATTCGTTTCACCGTGGATTCCGCGTGGATTTGAATTTCCCCGAAGCACAATTTGTACGTTTGTCATATTGGTTCAATTCTCTTGGGCTGTAGCAATCGCACGGTCGCAGTGCCTACTTTTGACATTTCTTATCGCGATTCGTTCGCTGCAATCCCGTCGGGAAATCTCCTTCGCTGCAGCTAATTCCATTCTCTGCTCGGCGTATAATTTACTGTTAGCTACGAATGCGTGGCTCAAAGGTATGTCTTGAAACTACTTGAAAGGGCCACTTTCTCGTACCTACATTGATTTTATAATAAAATGCTCACAGTTTGCATTTTTAGGAGATTCCATGATAGTAAAGTTCTTCGCTGCCGACGTTTACGAGATGATAAACTAGTTGACTATCCTAGAGATATCAACGTGGTGAGACTATAATATAACATAGTATCGACGTTGTTTGACGTTCACTTGAAGTATTTAACTTCTAAACTTCTCTCGGGCGCAAAATGACAAAAAGTTTGACTTGCCTTAAAACAGCAAATATTCATTTATATTCAACGCAAAGCTCTACCATGGAATATATCTATAACAAATAGATATATACTACGCGTTTCTATTTCAAGACAAAGGCATAATTATCTAATCTCACATTCAATATTTGCATGAAACTCTGGCAATTACCAAAGTTCCCATCCGAGAGATTCGTTCTTCGTACATCCACCGTCTCATGATGAACACCACGGCAAACTCGCGATCTCTGCACATCTGCCAGGAATCTCAGATGCCCAATTACAAACCTCCAAGCTCAGACCAGCGTCTTCATATTCAATCCTCATCACAATCTCGACACACGGAAGTAAATGTTGCACGCGCGAACCTCCTTGGCGCCCACATGCACGCGTGGAGCAATTAATGAAAGGTCATTCAATTTATTGGGCGAATCCGCCCCGCCGCGCGAAATACCGCAATAAATTCATTTGATTTCCACCCCTGGCGAATGGAGAGGTGTTATTAGATATCTCCGAGGCATGGAATCAATTCCCTGCCGGAACGCCCCCGCGACTGCCGCCTCTGACCCTATTGACAAACACATTAATTAATGAATTCCATTCAACTTTGTAGTCCTCGGCACGGACCGGTCGCGCAGCAAACTTGCCGTGGTCTTCGCGGATTAAACCGGGATTCTGTGCTGTTGATTGTTGAATGCGAAATGCTAGCCGGCGTGGACACCGACGGTTTGTGCGAGCACGAAAGTCAGCGTTGTTGTTTTTTGTTGTCCAACGACTAGAGATGGAAAGCTGTAGAATTCCCGCGGTAATATTGCCGGACAATTACACTGGAATCTTTTAATAAAGATTTTCTTGCGTTTTTGTTGCAAATTTTCTGTGTATAGTGAGCTTGTGGCTAAGTTTCCAGCATTTGTCACCTCACCTAGAGCAGCAACTGCAAAGACACTACAATTCAGAATTTGTGTAAAAAAATAACAAAACTGTAATTAGTTTTGTCAGAACTGCAGCCAATGTCTTCAATTGCACACGTGACTTGTTTAAAAATGGGGCCATCGATGTCACAATTCCATTAGTGCAAATGTCAATCTTTACTTGCTTTTTTCCCTTAAAAATTTACAATTTGTACCGGGTTTTTGTAAAAAATAAACCCGGTATTTTTCCATCTCTATACCAACGACTAGTCGCTATAGTTCGACAGCTGTCCCTGGCCCTAAATTCAGTCTCAAAGTACACTAATGTGCCTAGCAAGAAATATTGTCTGAAATACTCGCGATTTCGCCCATTGTTACCAGAATTTTATTTGGCCCTACAGGCTGTAGTGACTCAAAATGCTAAATGCGCGGTCAAAAAATAAATATAATGGTTTAGAAAGTCTGCATTTCTGGTCCTTTTTTGTAATTTTCGTCAAGTCCGACCTGGTTTCTTCTTGGGGGAGGATCGAGCCGGCCCACCAAGATCTTGAGGGTTGTGGGGTGAGACTCGGCACGCTCCTAGAAGCTGTGTGTTCGGTTTTGATGGCCAGCTCAAGTCATGAGGGTAAATAAATAAACTGGTGGCTCGGCTGAGAGCATTGCCTGCCTGACCCCATTCACCAGAGAGTAACGGCTGTATTTTCCGTTGTCCGGTTGTTTAATTCATTCGGCTGCAGGCAGGCTCTGAAGCTGCGACCCCCCCACTAAATAATACGACGACGAAGAAGACGTTTCACTGGTTTTGACCTGTTGTCCGCATCACTCCTCCTATGTATAATGTATACCTCTCCTATGTATAACAAATACGCAATGCCAATTTTTTCTTTTTTCTAGTTGATATTTTTTTCATACCAGCTGTGCGATTCTGTTATTTTTCTTTTAATGTGAGACGAGATGAGATGAGAGCGTTTATTTTTTCCATCTAAAACACTGACAAAAGTTGTCATTTCATCTCATCTCACATTGAAAAAAATTAACATAATCGCATTCCCGTTTTAATCAGCTAGGTCGTCGTGAAATTGCGTTGAGGATCCGTGTGGTCCGTTTTACATAAGTTAGAATTTTATAAGTGCGATATTTGAAAAATTTCGTAGCCAGTTTCATTCCACATTTTTTGTCTTAAATGCAAATAATTCTTGTTATCTGTTATAGCAATAAAGCTTATTCAGAAACGAAGTATCCATATCAAAATTGTGTCTTATAAATGGTCGATCCGTGTTCGATCCCCGGCAAGGACACAAATTTGGAATGGAAATTTAATTTAAAAAATAAATATCTACTGTGAAAGAAACGAATAATTTTACAGTTCGATTCCAATCAACGTTGATTTGCATATTTACCGAGCATAGAGACATCCCCACGCCGAAACTGGCTACATTTAGCATCGTGGAATCTTTGCACACAGCTAAATCGGGGTGGTATCACGTCGTATAGTTGTTCCTGGTCCCAGGCTTGATTGCAGGCGGGCGTTGTGTTGGCGGGGGTCGCACAAATACATCTTCAGCTCCCCCACCATTCCGCCAGAGCGACCAATTTGGTACAAAGCCTCTTTCGATTCAGTGTACAAGTGAGCGGGGGTTAGAAAATTTAGCTCATTGTGCGTTTCGTCGATACTGGGATAATGTAATTCAGCAATCAGTATTCCACTCCTAATTCTGTCGATAGGACGCGATTTGTAAACCATCGCGAGGACAGAATAATTTTTACAATTTACGTGTATTCAACAGTTATAATTTAATTTGCTTTATCAATATATGCACGTTCCACTCAATTCTCTTGTTGGCGTAGTATAAGCTAAAAAATGAGCCCGACCTTTAGTCGATGTGATACTGTCATAGGTTCGTGTTACTGGGGATGAGGATGGTTAAGGGTTGGGAGTGAGAGATGATCCTAAAAATCAACGCTTCTTGGGTCCACTATTTACCCAGTGATGTGGATGAGCCAGCTTCATCCTTCAATTTCGCAACAATAAGGTCGGAAAAAAGTATATGACTTTTTTTTCCCTAATGGCCACAGATCCTTGCGAAATTTTGCAAGAATATTCGTGACAGTTCAACGTGGTGCTATATTGCTTTTGAGCAAAATCTGTCAGGCCATTTAGTTTTTATGAGCAAAATATCATGCATTTCCATCATTTTGGTTGTTGCGACATCAGATCATAAAACAATAGATATGCTAGTATATATCTATGTCCCAAATCAAGTTACGGGCCGGTTTAACTAACCTCCAGTTTAAACCCGGGGCAGAAACCCGCGTGCTCACTCATATGTTTTTTTCTAGTGACAGGGGTTGGAGAATCGGGAAGTGTTTCTGGTGTTCACCATTGCTGTACGGTAGTGCTAGCATAGCAAGGACTGGAAAGTATTGCCGAGTTAATTGTTAAGCAGAATGATAGCATGGAACAACGAAGGTCTTATTCTTTGGTGCTAGGTTGAGGGAATCCGAAGGACATAATATCTTGCGTCTGGTGCAGGTGATAACGCCGTGCCGGCGCCTGGTTCTGGCCAGCGAGACCCGGCCCGACATGGATGAGTGGCTGTCTGCGCTGAAAGCGGCCAACGCGCGCGCTGGCGGCGGTGGCGGTGGCGGCGAGTACTACGAGGGCGGCGGCGGTGGCGGGGGCGGCGGGGAGCACCACGATCTGCTGTCTGGCTGCCACCACTGGTACGCGACGTCGCACGCTCGCCCGACATACTGCAACGTGTGCCGCGAAGCGCTCTCCGGTGAGATCCGACGCTATGTTCACGTCCATCAGTCCTAGTGTCATAGCAATGGTCATAGTGAAGTTAGTGCATTTCTAGTCCTCTTAGGGTATAGTGAGTATAGTCCCTTCGGAAGGGACGTCGTAAAGCTGGTGGTCCCCTCGGTGCTTTTCAACAGGAGTAGGATACGTGCCGGCACCGGGTTTCCCCTTCTCCCTTCTAGGCCACCCTTCCATTCACGGAGACTGGCCATTGGGCCAGTTGTCAAAACAGTGCCCAATAATCAATCAAACAATCATAGATGTCCAACACCCATGGCTTACCATGCTCTTACCAACGCTTACCAACTCTTTCAGTTTATAACTCTGTGGATTTGTGAACATTTTGGTTTTTGTTTCCAAAAGAAGTGAAGGACACAAAAAGCGAAGTCCAAGAATCCTAAAAGCAATTGTCAAATATTATGGCACAGGTAACGTCAATAACGTCAACGATCTCTGAAAATGAATAAATGCATAGTAATGGCATATAGAATAAAGATCTTTATTCTATGGTAATGGTTAGACCCTTGTCAAAGCAGGAAATGTCCGGAAAAGTTTGAGTTTCAAGCATTCATTTCCCAGTTTAATATTATTTTTTCTGAAAACTAACTCTTGCTAAGATTAGGAAAAGACATGAATCTTAAGCAAGTAATACAGCAATGAGACATTTAATTGTGAACTAGTGGCAAGGCGGCTGCATTTAACGCGTTGTGATTGTTTCAACTCGCAGGCGTAACGTCGCACGGGCTGAGCTGCGAGGTCTGCAAGTGCAAGGTGCACAAGCGATGCGCCGCCAAGGCCATCAGCAACTGCAAGTGGACCACCCTGGCGAGCGTCGGCAAGGACATCATCGAGGACGACGAGGGGGTGGGTGCATCGGATCGCTGTGCACCCTTGTCTTAGACAGGGTTGCTTTCACGGGACTAAGCCTGCATATATCCATCTTTTTCTTCAAAATTCAACGCATGTACCCAATTGTCATTATAAGAAATACGCTAGCTATCCAGTAATGACTGGTACCTAGCTGTAATCATTCATGGAAATTACGAAATTGAACCAATGCTTGCTCAGAATTTCGTCTGCTTGATAATATCTGTAAAATAAGTAATAACGTAGGTTTTGATGGAATATAGCTGGCTCCAGTCGCTGCAAGGATTTTGAAGTTTAACTTAACTTACCAATTGCAAGCAAACTATGCGGAAACTGTAGGAAAAATAATCCCCTTTGCTAAGAAATTATTGCTATATAGTGCACTGTAAAATATGAGTTAAGAGCGGCACTCAACAATGATTTTTATGTGGAAATTGTAGGACATGCAGTCATATGACTGAAAAAGAGGGAAATGAGTGAAATAAAAGGGATGAATGACGTTACCCCTGCTGCTTTACCAGCATAGAGTAAATAAAAGTTTTCAGAAAATATTTCCCTTATCAACCTCCCAGCTTTGAACACAGACACTGCATGTGCATTGAAAATTGGGTAGCAAGCATGGCCTTGCTGCAAAATCTTTAGACTCAAAAACATTAAAAAATTATATTTGCAAAATTTTTACTAATTTATCTATTAATTAGTTGTGTTTTGTACATTTCTGATTGTCGCTATTCTCCCTGCTTTCAGAACATAACGATGCCTCACCAATGGATGGAAGGCAACCTTCCTGTATCAGCCAAATGTGCCGTCTGTGATAGGACCTGCGGGTCCGTACTTAGGTAATCATGTCTGCAGACTGCAATAGAACCTACATTTATTAACCAACTAGAGCTTCACGAATGTCTTTCAGTTCAAGAGATTTTAGATTCTTTTTGTTTGGCTATTGTCATAGAAAACTGTAGGTTTAGGAATGATATATAGTCATTCAATACTTATACAGTACAATACAAATAATTAAAATATTGAAATACAATACATGCAACTAGCCGATCCAGGTAGATGTATTTAAACTTGTACCTCCCTTCTTCAACACCTCATAAGTTAAAATTAGGTAAGTGGTTTTTGAAAACTAAAAATTACTAGAGAGATCAGAACTGGATAAAGATACCTACCGTTGTATAATTCTCACTCCCGCTGGGCATGTTCCTAGCCCGATTGCCTTACGATATGCTAGTCACTGTAGACTCAACAACTGTTGAAACAAGAGCCAAATTTTATCCAATTCTACAGAATTAGAAACAGAAATAGGGAGCCTGTGCTTGAAATGCAACAAATAAAGAATGGTTATCCTTGTGATGTCCTTGTTGGACAAGTCTCGTGAACGCTCTGGTTTCCCCGGCAGGCTCCAGGACTGGCGATGCCTGTGGTGCCGCGCGACGGCTCACACAGCGTGCCGGCCCAGCCACCCGGTCCACTGCCCCCTGGGCCCGAGCCGGGTCAGCGTAGTGCCGCCCACCGCCTTGCACAGCGTCGGTACGTTGCCTCCAACCCCGCGGTCGCGGTCGCAACCAGTGTTTGCATTTAGGTTCAAATCACATTGATTCAATGTCGTTGAAGTTGAGAGACGGAACGGTGACGTCGGTGTCCCCCGCAGGAAGCGACGAGGCGTGGGAGGCGGTGCGGCCGCAGGGCTGCTCCCCGCTGCTCGTGTTCGTCAACTCTAAGTCGGGCGACAACCAGGGCGTGCGCTTCCTGCGCCGCTTCAAGCAGCTGCTGAACCCCGCGCAGGTGTTCGACCTCATCGCCGGCGGGCCCGGCTTGGGGTACGCTCGCTTGCAAGTCTATCACATCGATCACGAACTAGCTAGTGTCCAATAACCGTACTTCGGTTCTAACTTCCAAGTCGACATGATTTCATAGACCACGCACTCTTAATTAGTGATGTAAGTGTGAAAAGTAACATTTAACTAAAACTTTTCTTGCTCGGTCAAAAGTAGTGAAAAGTTTGAAATTTCTTAAATCCAGCACCAATTTCCATTTTTAAGCATGTTGGCATCTTTGGTTTTTCAATCCTACCACACATTGGATAAGAAAGTTTGGCTCCACATGTGCTGTCAGCTGTCAGATTGGAGCTCGAACATGTTGTCTCCAAGACACTTAAAGATTTTTTCTTTGTTCAATGAATTCAAATGTAACTAATAGTTGCTAGCAAACTATTTCAAGTTTCACAAGGTAACTTTTCATGTAATTTTACACTACTTCTGTCGCCAACTAGACACTAACATTGAATCAATTCAATGCCGTACCTACTACTAGACTTGTTACAGGTTGATTTGAAGTTGAACCATACTAAAATTATTTATAATGCTTTACCCAAGTCAGGTGAAAGATCAAAGTTTCACTCTTGGTATGGATACGATTTCGGAATTGATATTTCATTTCAAATATAATAATAAATTCTCGGCCACTGCTTTAGTATTTCAGATTCAGACCTTACCAGTTTCCACAAAGTTGATTGACTTAGTTATCATATCAATTATAGATATTGTGATATGGTGTTTCGATGAAACTAACAATTTGTGCACAAAAAATAAGTGTATTAACCTTGGCCAAGTCAGATACAGTCAGCATTCCGAGAGAGCAGCTAGTCTTGGAATGTTGTTGATGTTTCTCACGCCGTCGGCTGCGTTTTCTCCGCAGGCTGGGCCTGTTCCGACACTTCGACCCGTTCCGGATACTGGTTTGTTCGGGGGACGGTTCCGTCGGCTGGGTGCTGTCGGAGATCGATCGGCTGCACATGCACGTGAGTCCGTCTTCCCACGCCCTCCGCCTGGCTCGATCGCTGCCAAGCCGTTTCAACGTTGACGCTGCAGCCAAGCTTCTGTTCCCCTATAGTACCGACTTCAACTGCCAACACATGCAAATAATATGCCACTTTTTTAAACTTATAAGCACCAACTCAAAGCTTATAAATAATTACTCGACCTTAGACACCTGATAATTATAAAGCACGCAGCATAGCTTTGCGGAACATAGCTATCTGTGAAGAAGATTAAGAAATTACTTTCTTAAAAGTCTCATGTCTTTACCTAATCATAGCACATTAGTTTTTCTGAAAAGATAGGGTAATCTCAATCCAATTGGCTTTTTGTAGTGGCCAGTGGGTACATAATATTATGTCATTTTTCCCTCCAGGAAGTAGATCTTTTGGGACCAAATATAAAATTATTATTTCATTTCCAGTTACAGTGAGAGCTTTAGAAAAATAGCCAAGTTAAATCTCAGCACGCTAAACGGAGGCAAACGATGACAGCCCTCCGACGAAACGTGAACAACACCTATAAGGCTGTGTCTACAACTCTGTGTCTGTCCCCCTGCAACAGAAGCAGTGCCAGGTGGGCGTGCTGCCGCTCGGCACCGGCAACGACCTGGCCCGCGTGCTCGGCTGGGGCAGCTCGTGCGACGACGACACGCATCTGCCGCAGCTGCTGGACAAGTACGAGAAGGCCAGCACCAAGATGCTGGACCGGTGAGTGGACCACGCCGGCTGCCTGGCTGCGTGTTTTACTAAGCAAAGGTTGGGGGAGCGACGGAGAGCTGGGGCAAGGAGCTTGGTGAATGGCGCCGGCTCTGTCAACCATCTCATTCTTTGGAGGTGACCTGCTGATTCTGCGCTGGAAATCTAGGCCTCCTATTTAATAGAAGTTGTCTGTAACTGGAATCCCAACCTAGAACTGCCTCCTCACCCACCCACACCTTGTTTTAATTTTATAGTTTACAACTTTTCTACTTAAGATTTTATTTATTTTGAAGCCAATGGTTTTACATCTCATTTTGATTGGGTGTAGCATTAAGAATCAAGAATTAAGAATTGAAAAATCTTATATTCAAAAAAGTGAAATTTTCGTAGATTTCAATTATTTTCGAAATTTGTTTGTTACTAAATGATAAAGAAAGAAAGAAAGAAATAATGAGAATTAAATTGAATGAAAAAAATGTGGAGTCTGGGTCAATGGATTTCAAAGGTACCCTGAAAACTTTTCAGTCAAACAAACAAAGATAATTTACCGCTATTTATTATTAGAAAGGTTTTTTCGTTATAATAAAATCTATCGTAGATGCAACGAGTGTTTGCATTTAGGTTCAAATCTTACTAATAGAAGCGTACCCAGCGTCATAATCGGGGTTAGTCGAGTTGTTGGTGTGTGATTGCAGCATAGCGTCAATAGATTCAGCGCCTTCTATGTTCATTCATAGTCTTGTTCCTATCTCCACAGTTGTCCGTATACTGTATAGTGTATAGCATAATAGAAAGTGGATTGCCCTGGACAGATCCGGTTTCAAATCACGGCACGGACACAAAATTTTGAATTTAATTTACGTTTTTAAATATCTACGGTCTATGCAACCAGTGCATTCAGGTTTGAATCACTCTGACAACTTGCCGCTTGTGTGGATTTCGACTAGGTACCGTGATGTTCCATCCACTGAAACCGTGCGCTAACCGTTGTTTGCCCTCGACGACGGCAGGTGGAGCATCATGGCGTTTGAACGCAGCATCGCGATCCCGGAGCGCAAGCTCTCGACGGACAACTACCGCTCGATGTCGGCGTACGAGGACTCGGTGGTGTCGCACCTGGCCAAGATCCTGCAGTCCGACCACCACTCTACCGTCATCTCGTCCGCCAAGTGAGTCTCTCGTTCTTACTTTATTAAGACTGATTACGTTCCTCGTTGGTTACCAGTCCTTCGCGGTTGCTCATTTTAAGAAACCTATTTTATGCAATAAAAATTCTATCAAAATGATGTCATGATACCCACTCGCTAAAGCCAGGAGAGCAATCCGGGTTGTGAAAGCCCTATCTTCCTTTGTTATTTAGCAGAGCTCATTAATTTTTTTTTTCAAACTAGTGGGTATCTGATGTCATTTCTCTTTGAGTAGAATAGGTATATATATATAATGCGTTGTGGATAAGACATTTTTAACCCAGGGCAGACTTCTTTTATGTTCCACTTATACTAACCGTTAGTACTAACATTAGAAACTAACGAGTTACCTACTCAAAAGTGAGTTGCTTGTTAATACTTTCTTGAGATTCATCTCTTTAACCTGTGGCTGATTTTAAAAGCTACCAACATTATACAAAATAAAATTAGCAGCCACCAATTCACCTTTATTTCTAACTACATCTCGATATAACTGCAATGATAAAGTTACTAGTAATGCTAGAAGCTATACGAGTGTGAGTGTTAAATAAAACGTTAAGCGACTGTTCTAGGGTTTGATGTGGGTATTTTGAAACAGCGCCTTGCATATTTAGTTTCATGAGTTGGTGACTCGTACATGGCGTCCATATGTCGAGTATGACCGAGCCTGCCAAACTGTATTTCTGATGGCATCTTCGGCTGGTGTTTCAGAGTGCTGTGCGAAACGGTGAAGGACTTCACGACGCGCGCCGCCGAAATCAGCGTGGGCCAGGGCGACCAACAGTTCGGGGACAAGTGCCAACTGCTGAAAGACAAGCTGGACTTGCTTCTGCAGACGATGCACGTAGAGGAGGAGAACGTTTCCATGCAGGTGGGTAGCAGACGCGACGAAATGCCATCGAAACGGGATCGGTTCAAGTATTCAAGCATTTGATATTGAAAAGTATTGAAGCGTTTGATATAGAAAAGTATTGAGAGTTGCTGCCACGAGATACAATCTGAATACGATCTAAATTGGATCGATTCAAGTAACTGAAGCGTTTGATATTCCAGAAGGTACTCTAGTAATGACGTGTCCTTTTTTCAAACACACTTGTTTGTTTTTGTTTGGTATTGAAAAGTAATGAAAGGGTAGGGTACAGGTTAGGGATGACGTCGAGTAATCGGGAATCGATTCCCAAAAATTGGAGTCGATGTCATCCCTAGTATAGGTAGGCCATTTCAATAACAAGAAAATGAGCATATTGTTCATTTGCATTGTTGTTTGACATTTATTATTGCCGCTAAACTATTTTCATATCTGTGGATACATTAAAAACAAATTTGCAATTTCTTTCCAGTGGCAAATAGATTTTTTTTCTAGCGGGGACACAATTAGTACTAAACACCTCGTACTAGCTATAAAATTCACTCCACACCCAACACAATGAAAGCCATCAACTGCATCATATTTCTCTGCATTCTAAACGCCGTTTCGATATCGAACGGGGAGGCTCCGGCCACGGAACACCCGACGAAACACGACGACGCCGAACAAACGTCGGCCGCGCAGACGACATCCGCCGACGTGACCCAGCCGCAACCACCCGCCGCCCGCCCCAACGAAACCACGCCTCCCAACTCCACCAAACCCGACGACCCAGACTCGGACGAATCGCCCGCCAAGACGAGCTACTTCGCGCGCATCACCAAAGTCTGGCACTGCATCATGGACGATTACCGCGAGCCCACCACCGCCGACGTCCGCTTCTTCCTGTTCACGCGCAAGAACCCGCACCGCTCCGAGCAGCTAAACCTGACACTGACCGGCCAGATCCGCGAGCAGATCCACCAGCTGGGCGTCAACCCGCTGCGCCAGTTCCCGTTCGAGTCGGACGCCCGCGGCGCCGACCGCCGCCTCCACCGCGCCGCCGGATTCACGCCGCTCTCGGAAACCTCGCCCGTCCGTTCGAAATACTTCAACCTGGACGTCGCCACCAAGCTGATCATCCACGGCTACAGCGAGTCTTCGCAAGACCCCAAGCTGGTGCTGATCAAGCGGGCGTACCTCAGCGCTGGCGACGTCAACGTCATCATGGTCGACTGGAAGGAGCTGGCCAAGCCTCCGTGCTACGTCAACTCTGTGCGTCACGCGCGCTTTGTCGGCTACGCGGTGGCGCGGCTGGTGGACCAGCTGCACGTAGGCAGCGTCGACCTCGCGTCGCTCCACATGGTCGGCTTCAGCCTGGGCGCGCACGTCGCCGGCCACGCGGGCAGCCGCGTTGTGCGCGGGAACGTGCGACGGATCACCGGGCTCGACCCCGCCCTGCCGCTGTTCTCCTCCGACGATCCGTCGCAGAGGCTCGATCGGACGGACGCCAGCTTCGTCGACGTCGTGCACACGAACGCAGGCGTGTTGGGGCAGGGCGGCGTGACGGGGCACGCCGACTTCTATCCGAACGGCGGGACGTTCCAGCCGGGGTGCGACGTGACGGACGTGACGTGTTCGCACGTGAGGGCGGCCGACTACTTTCTCGAGTCGATCCGTTCGGACATGTTTCGGTGCGTGGCGTGCGCGTCGTACAAGGCGTTCAAGGCGGGCGGGTGCGACGGCTCGGACGGGGTCAACGTGATGGGGGAGCGGGCGGCGGCCGTCGACGGGACGTTCTATTTGACGACGAGCGGCGAGAGTCCGTTTGCGCTCGGTTGACGTGGCCGCGTTTGTGATGCGGTTCGGTTTTGCGAGCGTATATCTCTTGGAGAATCGGTTCGGCACTGTTAAGTGGGCGCTAGAAACAGTTGGAAAAAAGAATCGTCCAAACATTAATGGCTTGTCAACGTATTAGAAGGGTATCAGCGCGTGGGAATCTGCCTGCACAAGAGTCTGCAAAAGAAACATTCAAGCAAATTGTGATTATTTTATGGTTTTTTTCAGTGGAAAAGATGCTAAGCTTTAATTTTAAATCCAAAAAAATATATATACATTTTTAATGTCCTGTCTGCCTACTGCTATATTCTTGTGTCTTGTAATATGATTTGTAGAGTGTTGTGAATTATTTCACCATTATTAGGAGGTAGGAATATGAAAAATCCAACCCTGGACCAAAATTATACTCAAAATCATATCAATTGTCATGGTACCACTTTAAAGTCCCCGTCACTGAACAGTCTTTTTGCTCCGTTTCTGTTTTTGGTTGAATCTGCTTTGGAATGAACACCCCCAGAATTGAAAAAATACAAAATATCAATTTTTTGGTGTTTGGTGGCTGCTAACATAGCACCATAGCACCATGTATTGGTGGATTAAATGGACCCAGGGCAAAACCGGTTTTAAATTACACTTGATAATTTAAGCAGATAACGGGGAGATAGACCGTTCACGTATGTACGGTGAAATTAAAATAGTACAAAACCAGGTACTACTGCTACCAATGAACGCTCACATCTGATCTCACTGTCATAAAACTTACAAAATCTCCCATCTGGAGTTTGATTTTGATTTAGGTTCACTGGTCTTCTCGATGAGAGTGTTCATTTGTTCCGTTAAAAACATCGACAATAATGGAGATCACATTGATGAAAGGCACAAAATTGTCCTCCAAGGGGGCAATTTTGTAAAAATTTCGTTTAAGAAGTCACTCATCTTTACGAGTTTTCTATTATTGTCAGTGATTTTAAATTTTAATGGAACAAAATGAACGCCCTCATCGAAAAGTCGAGTGATTTCTCCAACGAAATTTTTACAGAATCGGCCCACCGGTCACCCTACCCTAGTACCGGACGTAATCGTACGGCTAACGCAGACCGTTGCGCGGTTCCAGGAGACGCTAGACCTGCTCGTGCAGTCTTTGCACGGCGACCTCAAAAACATCCCCGAGCTGAACGTGGAGCAGCCCGAAGAAGACGAGAAAGGAACGCTGGAGAAGCAGGAGAAGGAGCTGAGCAACTTGCAGCGGACCAGCCGTAGCCGCAGCGGCAGCATACAGCCCAGGGTGAGCATCGAAGCCGGTTACATTGCACGCACGCCGGTTCTAGTCGCTAGAAGGCACGAAATGTCCAATCGGCTATGTGTTTCCATTCACGGGGCGATGAATTAGGAACCCGTACCTTGCCGGGTGATGCCAGCTGGCAACTGAACTGTTCATACAGCCGACTCTCTGAAGGATTGTTAGTTTATTTGAGTTGTTGGACTTCACCGAGATAGAAACAGGACAATGTTCAGTCTAGTGGTGCTATGCTGCAATCACACACAAACAACTCGACTAACCCCGATTATAACGTGGCTCCATGGAGATAGAAACAGGACTATGAATGAACATAGAAGGCGCTGAATCTAGACGCTATGCTGCAATCACACACCAACAACTCGACTAACCCTTTATAACATGGCTCCATGGAGATAGAAACAGGGCTATGAATGACCATAGAATGCGGTGAATCTGGTGACGCTATGCTGCAATCACACACCAACAACTCGACTAACCCGTTTATAACATGGCTCCATGGAGATAGAAACAGGTCTTTGAATTAACATAGAAGGTGGTGAATCTAGATGCTATGCTGCAATCACACACCAACAACTCGACTAACCCGTTTATAACATGGCTCCATGGAGATAGAAACAGGACTATGAATGAACATAGAAGGCGGTGAATCTAGTGACGCTATGCTGCAATCACACGCCAACAACTCGACTAACCCTGACTATGATGTTGTGTTGGATGTGCTGTATTTTCACTTGGTAGCAATTGAGCAAGTACATGAACAATAGAATTTTGATATATTTTTAAAAGTCAGCCTTTGAGATAGCTCAGTTGCTAGAACATGAGCCTGATAAGGTCCGGGGTTCATAACCCGATCTGGACACACATTTTCGATTGGATATTTTGCTTCTAATAATAAATACGAGGGTGATTAGCTAAGCTTTTACTCCAGGGATTTGTTGAGTAGGTTGGGGAAGGGCAATGAGATTTGCATGCTATTTTGGAACGTGGGTCTTGCGATGGATCGATCATGCTATTAGTTTGGGATTGTCTTTGTAAAGTTGGGGCTCATTGGGCAGTATGGCCGACAGAAGGGTTATGATTGAATGAGAGATACATACATGAGTTCACGGAGAGAAAATAAATCCTTGAGTTGCTTGTTTGCCCGGACACGGTGCCAATCAAACGTTGAATCGACAAACTGAGGCGGGTGAATGAGTTTAGATTTAATATCGTTTGATTTCCTCGGTGGGGGTTACTTTCCGTGAACTGCTCTTCTTGTGGCTACCTTAGCGATTGCTAGCTGCAACTTGCGCTGCCGATGCATTCAAATGTGTACGTAGCATCGTAGTGATTGTAGTTTGGATGTCTAGAAATAGGTACCTAGCAACTTATCTTTGCCATCTGAATACAACATCACTCATCGATCACATTGAAAATAAGTCACCCGCATTAGTACATTTGCTTGCTACAGTAGGAGACGGGTTACACGACAATTTAGTTTTGAATAGTTCAACTCTTTATTGTGTTTCCCTTAACTGTTGAGATAAAAACTTATTTCTTTTATATTTACTAGAGTTTTAAGATTTTTATCTTTGCAAGTTACACAACTGCTTCGGTGATTGAAAGTAAAGCTAGATGCTATAAACAAATCGTCTCGGTGATGATTTCCAGAGCCGTTGGTAGATGTAGAAGACGGTTTCACGGTTGTGATTTCACCGGACGAGTAAAAAAACAAAGTAAGATAAAACTTATCGGAATAAACTGAATTGCACAGTGTATTGGCAGACCAATAAGTCAAGAAACTGGTCCATTTCAGGACCACCAAACTCATCCCGTCAAAGCTTGATCGTGAAGCCACCTATTACATAAACAAATTGTCGTGCGCACGCCTCTTCAAAACTTGGCGCCGTAGAATGTGGCTTTAGCGCTGAATGTTTGACTGGAGTGGTAGCGAATGCCTGCGGGCAATCGGACGGTTTGAACGCTACGCTAATCAATGTGTAACACATGCAGCGCACTTGCCGGAGTGGCAGCATTCAGCCGCAGGTGAGCCATCATCACGCTTTACCGACGGTTACCGTCGACGAATACCTAAGCCTTACGTCTCTGCAAACTATCACTAACTTCCTTTGTTGTTGTCTTTATTGTCATCATTTCTGTAGGGTTGGTTAGACTGCTTTCTTAACAGAGAGCTTAAGTTATACTCAGCTTTAATTTAAATTTAAATTTAAATACTACGGAGTTGTTTTTTCAAATTTTATTCAGAATAAATTAATTTACTATCATCGGTACTTTATCACTTTTATTTGTTTTGTATTTCATGTGCTTCTCTGTGCTGACAATTTTCATTCATCAGACCATCAGATTGTGTACCAAATGCACTTAGGGCAGGTTTTTCAGTGGTCTGTTAAGAAGTTAACGATCCGTTAACGGCCTGTTAAGGCCTCTGATTGGCCGCTGCAAGGGTTAACAGACCGTTAATTTCTTAACGGACCACTGAAAAACCGGCCCTTAGTGATCACCACTGTTCTGTAAAACCGTCAATGTCCCACAATCACTCATCTCTGTAGGCTATAATATTATGTACATATTATGTAGAAGACTACAAAGTGATCATTACTTACAAAAGACGGTAACAGAAAATAATTGATGGTGAAATCAAATTTTTTTTAACAATAAACCTATTCCATTCGATCAAAACTCTATCATAATGACGTCGTGATACCCACTCGGTAAAGCCAGGTAAAACAATTCGGGTTGCGATTTCCCTATCTTCCTTTGTTATTTAGCAGAGCTAATACATTTTTTTTTCCAAACTGGTTGTACCTCCAGTGGGTATCTGACGTCATTTTTCTCTGAGTGGAAAAGGTCTATTGTCTTCCAAGAGGCCCGGATCCACGAAACAATGTCATCATAACGCTTGCGATAAACTTTGCTATCACAGTGGTGGCAACCAAACAAATGTACCAGGCGCTAGATACATGATCCCCAGGGAAACTCCGTGAATCCGGGCCGACGGTCGCATCGATTAAAACCGTGGCCTCTGTCCGATGGACGCCGCCTGACGCATACGCCCGTCATCTGCTTGGACCGCAGGAGGAGTCAAGCTCGCGGTCGCTGATGTCGCGGGCCAACAGCCTGAAGCGCGCCGTGCGCCAACTGGTGGAGTACACGGAGCAGGCGGTGGACGACCAGAACAAGGCGGCGACGACTCGGCGCGACTCGGTGGCCGCCGAACCGCGCCGGTTCCTCGACGTCCCCGGGCAGCGAGCCGCGCGCTCAGACTCCCTCAAGGTACGGCCGTCGCCCGTGTTGCCTTCGCGTTTAGAGACGCTCGCTTGCGTGCGGCATTGGCGTAGGCACTAGGACAAGCGTAGCGCTCTGTACGAGGTTGTTACTTCGTTATCAATTGACTGATTACAGTCAGGGAAAAATTACGTCATATTCTACCCGCTAAGAAGAGCCAGTTGGACCTTCCTTTGTTAAACTGCAGAGCCAATAATATTTATTGTGAACCTTTACAACCAGAGATGATAGGGAATTCAAAACCCTTGTGGCTTTGCTTAGTGGGAAGTTGATGTCATTTTTATTGGCAATGGCAGACTGAGTCTGTACTTGGAGCAAATATCTTACCTGGCTGCAAATTCTAGGAAACTCACGACAAAATCCGGCAAGAAATCGTTGGTGTTGTTGAAGCTTGAGATAGAAGCTAAGACTTATGATATCGGGTTGCCCATCAACCGCTGCTTCCCTCTGTCCACCTAAGAAAAAAATCAGTTTTTCAAAACAACAACTACATGTCTTTTTCTAATCTTAGCACATTATTATTCATAAAATCTATTTAACTTCAAGCCCCAAACTCACTTTTCCTGACATATCGCAAAGCTATGCTGCTTTATCAACGCTCTAAACTCGAGTTACAGAACAGCATAGCTTTGCGAATCGTTGAGAAAATTCCCAGTTTGGAAGCTTAGGTCAAAAACCCAGTTCAACAGCTATTCTGAACACCAAACCAAATTGAAAAAATTGAACATCTAGCCCCAACTAATCCACCTCTCGCCCCCGCAGCCGCCGGACTCCATCCCCTGCCCGTCCCCGTCCTCTCTCCCCGCCCCCGACTTCACCTACCTCTCGATCTCCCCTCTCCCGGACCTCCGCCGCGATTCCACCGGCTGCGACGACCTCCTCACCTCCCTGCCGGTCCCGACGGCGTTCGCCGACGGCCGCCGCTCCCTCACCCTCGCAGACGACGAAGACATCAAACGCTTCCTGCCGATCGCGCCCTCCCCCGCCAGCCTCGACCAATCGGACAGCACCGAGCCCACGGACGACACTGTCCGCGCCAGCGACGTCGTCGACGCGCTACGCGTGCGCCAGCTGCAAGACTCGATGCTCAGCCCGATATGCAACTCGGCGTCGAGCTACAGCGACCGCTACGGCCTCATGGAGGAGAAGAGCCTGCTGGACGGGCTGGACTTCGACCGCGCGTGCCTCATAACGACCGCCGCCGAAGACGACGACATGGTGCTCACGGCGAGCTTCGACCCGGAACTCGGCGGCTTCGTGCTGCGCCAGTCTTCGAGCGGCGAGTCGCTGGCGGCGGCGGCGGCGGCGGCAGCGGCGTCGTACCAGCCGTGCCGGTCGCAGAGCCTGGTGCCGGCGCCGCGTGACCGGCCGGCAGCGGACATCGCTCGGAGCTCGTCGGTGGCCGCCTTCGACTCGGACATCGCGCACATGGACTCGCCGGAGACGTCGGACCCGACTCTCAACAGCCCGACGCTGATCAAGTCGGAGCTGGCCGACGGCGGCGACGTGTCCGTCATCGGGGACAGCACGCTGCGCGACGACACGTCCTCCATCCTCGGCCTGAGCATCTCGCTGCACGGCGAGAGCTCGATCGGCGAGATGTCGTCGAGCCTGGAGAACTGCGACAGCTACCGGCTGCCGCCGCCGCCGCCGCCGCCACCGATGGAAGACGAGGAGGAGGAGGAGCCGCGCGGGCCCGACGACGCCGTCAAACTCGTCAAGGGCTGCAGCCTGGCGCACTTCTCAGAGGGAAGCGACATCGGCCGCCGCTCGTTCTACCGCCACGTCAAGTCGCCGCGGGCGAAGGCGGCGGGGGCGGGGGCGCTGCTGCTGCCGACGTCGGAGGCCGCGGAGGGGGCGGCGCCGAAGGAGCGGCGCGTGTCGCTCAACGTGGAGCCGGCCGGAGAGCCGCGGCGGCTGGACGTCGTCGACATCCGGATCCTCGGCTCCAACGGCGACATCGGGCCGGGATCCTCGGCGGAGCTCAGCGAGCGCGAGGAGACGCCCGTGGCGGCGGCGGCGGCGGCGGCGGGCAGGAAGCAGTCGTTCGGCGGGGAGTTCCGGATCAACCGCGACGCGTCGGTGGACGACGACGGCTACGAGTTCCCGGCGGTGATCAGCTTCGTTGTGGAGCCGCCGTCGCCGGGGAACAGTCCCGAGGGCCGGCATCCGCTGCAGATGGACGACGACGTCGTGTTCAGGAGGCCGAGCGTCGGGAAACGTGAGTCTGCGTTCGACTTTTTCGCTATCTTCTCTGACATTCTACGTCTTTCAAGTCGTTTCTTAATGTAGGTCGGTCATAAGTGTTACCCCTCTAGTTCCTGGTAAAAGATTTCACTAGATGGCTACAGATTTCTTAATAATAATCTGATAATTCACGATCGAGCTACTGAGAACCTAGAATAGACACATTCAAAATTCAATTTAAGAGACGGTAAAAATTTGGATAGCTATGCTTTTGTTATGGGAATACATTTGTTGTATTCATCTTTTGACCCTGGAATATTTACCTATAATTTGAAATGGAACATCCATCAGAAGATGTGCGTTGAAACAGGACATGAACCCCGAAGCTTCTTCTTTGAAGAGTGCTGCTCCAACCAACCTATATTAAGCTAACTAGGCCATGCGAACACTCGTATAATCGTGTTGTGGATGAGCGTAATATGGCGTAATATTTACGCTCACCCACAAAACTTTTATATTATAACTGCAAAAATGCTAAAAAAGCGTGTTAAAAGCGCCTTTTTCAAGAAAAGTGCCAGCCATCAGTCAGTAAAATTTTCATACAAACAAGAAATTCTAAGGGTCAACATATTATCTAAAAAGTTTAGTCAAATTATATTCAAATGCTGGGCTTCTAGCATAATAAATGTGATGCTGAAAAACTGTAAATTTTTGGAAAAATGAATTTATAAGAAAAGTTGCAAGTGATTTGAGCCAAAAATAGTACTACAGAGTCTCAGTTGAGAGAAAACGAAGATATTTTGAAAATTTCATCAAAATCCTTCTAGTCGTTCGGCATGTAGAGCGCAAACAGACAGAAAAAACATAAATACTAACAAACAAACAAAAACACACAATGGATTTTTTTCAGCAGTAAGTGTAATTGAAGAATTGTTTCCCGCACTACGCTCTTCAATTATTCTTCTGTTTTTCATTGCTTATTCCGTTTCTAACAATAAAAACCTCATACTGGCCCGCCGCGATACCATAGAAAAAGGAACCTTCTTGTTCAATGGGGATACCGTTACGAAGCTAACCCTCGGCTCGCTTCCCGCAGTCTCTCCCAGCACGAGCGTGTTCGGCCTGTCGTGCTCCCCGGCAGCAACGCGACGCATATCGACCTGCTCGCTGCTGAAGGCTCCCGACGGTTCCCCGGCCGTCGGTCGATACTCCATCTCCGAACGAGCCAAGTCCATCGGGCTCAGCGAGGACCAGAGACGGCGGCTGCCCATCATCAACCCGCTCGTGCGGCTGCCCATGTGGCCCAGTGAGTAGTGCCAGGGATTTTAGATGGTTGATGATTGATTATCGGTGTTTAACGCGCTCTGGCATCTCCATCTCAGCTAAACTGATCTTACGACTGTGATAACCAGCACCGAGCATTGCTGCAGCATCACGGCGGACCATGATTGCCGGTGTTTAACGACGGCCTGTTTTGACAACTGGCTCTGTGGCACTGGTCTAATGGCGACGGTGAATGAAAGGGTGATGATGAACCTAACCTAGCCTAGAAGGGAGGAGGGGAGACCCGGTGCCGGCACGTAGCCTACTCCTGTCGAAAAGCACCGAGGGGACCACCGGCTTTACGTCCCTTCCGAAGGACGGTACAACTCGAACAACAGGATTCCTTCGCTAATCCGTGTTGTCGAGAGGTTGACAAGCAAGGCGAGTGAAGTTGTTGTACTAACTTCAAACCCTCCAACCTCTCTCCCGAACAGAAGTGTATGTTGGTCACCCATCAAACACCTTACGCGATGTTGCTGAACTTCCTAGGGATTGTAGAGACCTGTGATTCCTGCTAGCGATTGTAGAGACACGTTGGTTGGTGCCGTCGTTTGCGTTGAGAGATCATTGGGACAAGTGAGACCCTGTGGATGGTAGAGAGTAGAGACCAGTGGCTCGAGAAGGTCTGTCTCCAGTTTTAATCCTGCAATCATCAGCAACTACTTCCAGTTGGTAGAATTAAAAGTCTCGATGAGTTCTCAAGGCTCGTGACAATATTGGGCCTGTTAGTTATCTCTGAGTTTGTATGGGACCTGTCAGTCCAAGCTGTTGATTGTGTTAACAGATGTGAAATGTTTATCATCTATTTTAGATTTTAGTTTGTTACTTATGATGTACGATAATCAGATAATCAGATAAGTGTATGTATTTAATTAATGGTTATTGACATATTTAAAAGCTTGAGCTTTAGTTTCATTAAGTATTGACATTTTGAAATTCTGCCATTGAAGTTTGGTTGTATGAGTTGATTCGAGCAAAATGGCGTCAATTATTTCAGTATGGTCTCATCCAAATACAATACCTGTATGGACTGTACCTGTGGGGATTTCTAATGTTCATCATATTTGAAGATCAATTCGTACTAAATATCATGAAGAATCAGTTACACCGGCGGCGACTTGTTAAATCGTTGCATTAATTTTGCAATACAACGTTGTATTTATTACGTACCATATTGCGTACCACGTATAGACCTGTGGGGATTTCTAATGTTCTTCATATTTGAAGATCAATTCGTACTAAATATCATGAAGAATCAGTTACACCGGCGTATTAAATCGTTGCGTGGACTAACGCCCGTCTCCGTGTGTCCCAGACGTGAGCAGCGGCGCCGGTCTGATCAGCAAGGTCCTCCTGGCGAACGCAGATGCGCTCTGTGCCGCAGCCTCGCCTCTCATGGACCCCGACGAGACGCTCTTGTAAGTCACGCGCACCGGGCAACGATGCTGACAGTCGGAAATCGGCCCAGGTGCTTGCATGTTACTTACCGAACTGGGGAACTTGGGATCGGAATGCGTTGGGCTCCCTGTGACATTTTACATTTTGGTTTGGAAATTTAATTAATAGAAAAATAATACAAAAAGATCTGGAATCATTGAATTGCATTTGTACCTACATATTTCTTTATTACATTAGTCTTTACATCACTAATGCATGGAGCACTAAACATTTAGCATACAAATATAGTTTTTTTTTACCTATTTTAGCAAGATATTGAATAAATAAATAAATAAATAAGTTGCAATATTGAAGAGCTATACATACCTAATCTTTTTCTTTCTTATGATTCTGTTGCAAAAGTTTAAGTACAAAGTGGAAAGCATATTCACTTTGTCCCTATTTCAATAGCTCTAGGAAACTTATTGGCCTCATTGTCATTATGAAATCAGAATCTAAAGTAATTATGTAAGTGTACGGTTTTGCTCTGTTGGAAGTGGTTGGTGGTCCCTTCTAGGACCACTTCCATAACATCCATCCACGGCTTCATCCAAATCCAACCAATCTTAAGTCAGTTCCAACCTCCAAGATGAAGCTACACAATCGGCCGCTAACCGATTGCGCGGCGTTGCAGGGAGGGCTACTACGAGCGGTCGGTGATGAACAACTACTTCGGCATCGGCATCGACGCCAAGATCTCGCTGGACTTCCACCAGAAGCGGGAGGAGCACCCGGAGAAGTGCCGGTCGCGCGCCAAGAACTACATGTGGTACGGCGTGCTCGGCAGCAAGGAGTGGCTACAGGTGAGCACACGCTTCTTTGTTTTCTTAACTTGTATTTCTCTTTGTAGTCTTCTTTTCAACCCAGGCCCCCTATTTCACTAACTGATTCAGTTTCTAATTCTGCAGAGCTGCGAAAATTTCGGGCTTTTGTTTTCAAAGGTAGAATAGGAAATAAAAGCCGAATTTCACCATACTCTGCAAAATTAGAAACTTAATAAGTTAGTGAATAGCTGGGCACAGGACTAAATAACGTACTAAATGTATGTATTCTAAGTAAGATAGCGTACATTTTTTCAATTAAAAATATTGACAAAAGTTCTCATCTCGCCTTAAAAGGATCATCACTCAGCATTGCACCCAAGTACTGTGGTTGTAAGCTGATGTCAGTCTTGAAAAAAATATTAATTAGCTCTGCTAAATAACAAAGTATGAAAGGGAAATCACAACCCGAATTGCTCCACCTGGCTTTAGCGACTGGGTATCATGACGTCATTTTGATAGAATTTCGATTGTATCACTCACTCTTAGGATAGGTTAATGAAAGATAGTGACAGCCAATTGTTCCAAAATTAAGCAGGTGACCGCAAGCTATGCCGTTCCACCGTCTTCCCTAACCTAAAACCCGCGCGTCGCCCACAGAAAACCTACAAGAACCTGGAGCAACGCGTGCAGCTCGAGTGCGACGGTCAGCGAATCCCGCTGCCGTCGCTGCAGGGCATCGTGATCCTCAACATCCCGTCGTTCATGGGCGGCACCAACTTCTGGGGCGGCACCAAGGAGGACGACTGCTTCCTGGCTCCGAGCTTCGACGACCGCATCCTGGAGGTGGTGGCCGTGTTCGGCTCGGTGCAGATGGCGGCGTCGCGGCTCATCAACCTGCAGCACCACCGTATCGCGCAGTGTTCGTCCGTGCAGATCACCATCCTCGGTGAGTCCGGTGAGGAAGCGACCACACACTTGTTGGCATGCTGTTGCCAGCCTAGGCTGCACTCACCTACTCTCTTGCCTAGTTCCCGCCTAGTTCCCGCCTAGTTCACTAACTTTACAGCTTATTATTCTGCAGAATTCGGTGAAATTCTGCTAATGTTTACTAGTCCACGAACTTTTTCAGTTTTCAGTTTTGTAATAGACCTATTTCACTCAGAGAAAAGTGACGTCAGATACCCACTGGACGTACTACCAGTTTGGAAAAGAATATGAATTAGCTCTGCTGAATAACAAAGGAAGATAGGGAAATCACCACCCGAATTGCTCTGCCTGGCTTTACCGAGTGGGTATCATGACGTCATTTTGATAGAATTTTGACTGAACGGAATAGGTATATTACGACAATAACGCAATTGCTTTGCCGCGCTAGATGGCATTAGACAAGTGCCCGGTCGGTCTGGTAACGTTGTCGTTGTCGTTTGGCAGGCGAGGAGGGCGTCCCGATCCAGGTGGACGGCGAGGCGTGGGTCCAGCCGCCCGGGATGATCCGCATCATCCACAAGAACCGCATGCAGATGCTGTGCCGAAACCGCAGTCTGGAGACGTCGCTCAAGTCGTGGGAGGAGAAGCTGAAGCAGACGACGCCGTCGCAATCCGTCGCCGGTAAGTCTTCAACGAGCCGCCTGGTTTTGTCGGAGCAGGAGGATGATTTGTGAGAGTACTTTCTCAAGTAATGAGTATCAACTTATTAAGAATAAAACCACAGGAAAATAATTTGCTGAACCAACTTAATCATGTCAGGCTGCATTAGGCATCTGGGTCATCAGTGTATTGTTAAGTCCTAAGTAATCTTAAGGAAAGAAAGCAAGACTTACTCCTAGCAACATAATACAAAATTTAGTATTTATTCAATGACGGCTTAGTCATAATGGGTACCATTGAAAAACCCCTGCTATAATAGCAAGTTCTGTCCTATTGATAAAACATAATAATAGCATGTGTCATGGAGAATAATTTCAACAGATGAGTAAATGTATGTAAATGTGTGTAAATGTAATGTATGTAAATGCAGATGAGTTAAATGATGAGTTTTTACAGTAAAAATACCAACCCTATAAAATGCAAATTAAAGATGGGCCTTATAATGTAGTTTTAGCCATAAAGGGTAGCTTGTCATTGCTGATTAATGATTATAATTCTGATAATTCATGATTGAACAATAAACAGTATTCAAGCAGCCTGGTTTTGTAAAATGTCAGATAAAGAAGGCACTATTTACAGTTTGATCAACGTGAAACTTGGCTAAAAAACAGACTTGATTCATTTAAAGAAAAATTACATCAAATACCCAAATACCTCAAATAACGTCAAATAAAATAAGTTAAATAACATCAAATTTGATGTAATTTGACTTACATATAATTTATTTGACTTAGGTATATCTGGGTCAAAGATCTTATCTGGGTTATGTACCCAGACAATCCACTTGGGTTTTGATTTCCCTATCGTCTTTGGTTGAAAAGGTCTACAAAAAAAATTATTAGCTCTGCAATTTAACCAAGCTCAATCCAACTGGCTATTCTTATTGACTTAAAGACGTAAACGACATCATTTTTCCCTGAATGAAAAAGATCTATGACCAACAATGCCGCAATCCACGCTTTCCCTCCGGCAGGCGGGGGTTCGGGCGAGAGCAAGACGTCGCCGTTCTCGTTCGAAGAGAACCAGCTGCTGCTGAGCTTCATCGAGTCGTCGACGACGCTGGTCAAGTACGTCAAGCTGCTGACCATCAGCCATCCGAGCATCGAGCCCGAACTCTACCAGCTGGCTGCCATCACGTCGGCACACATGGAGAAGGTGCATCCCGGGGGCAAGATCGTAGAAGGGGTGAGTGCTGAGAGCTAATTCTCGTTGCATTTAGGCCACATATTTGTTAATGTAAACAAAATATCCACTAGTGCAGGCATACTCAGCATTATAATCATGGTTTGTCGAGTTGTTGGCGTGCGATTGCAGCATAGCGTCACTAGATTCACCGCCTTTTATGTTCATTCATAGTCCTGTTTCTATCTCCATGGAGCCACGTTATAATCGGGGTTAGTCGAGTTGTTGGTGTGTGATTGCAGCATAGCGTCACTAGATTCACCCCCTTCTATGTTCATTCAAAGTCCTGTTTCTATCTCCATGGAGCCACGTTATAATCGGGGTTAGCTGAGTTGTTGGTGTGTGATTGCAGCATAGCGTCACTAGATTCACCACCTTCTATGTTCATTCATAGTCCTGTTTCTATCTCCATGGAGCCACGTTATAATCGTGGTAAGTCGAGTTGTTGGCGTGTGATTGCAGCATAGCGTCACTAGATTCACTGCCTTCTATGTTCATTCATAGTCCTGTTTCTATCTCCATGGAGCCCTACAACTGAAATAGAATTGCCAACTACCTAGGTACCTATATCCTTTTGACACTTGGTCGTCAATGTAGCATAATTTATTGATAGTGAATGCTCCATCCCGGCAAGGTGAATGGACGCAGTGAGGACACGTCGCCGTACCAACAGCCAAAACTCAGTAACTCCCTCAATAACAAAACAAATTGCAGGTTTAAAGGTTAAAAGAGTCTGAGTTTGTAGAAATTAGCAAATGCTAGTCACATGTTTACATTTTAGATTTAGTGAACTTTGCCAGACAATAAAAAAGACCTGCGGAGATGGAGATTTCAAGACTTACGACGTAAATTACTGTTTTGTCCGCCCGTTGAGGAACAAGCTCTTGCCAAGCCTCTGCTGACCCCCCGTCCCCCCCCCCCGGCCGGTTCCAGCCGAACCTGCGGCCGCAAGTGACGGAGCTGGTGGGCAGCGCGCGGCAACTCTACGAGGAGGCGTGCAATCTGCTGCGCGAGAAGGCGCACAGCCTCAAGCTGCGCGAAGACCTCGAGGGCAAGCTCAGCTCGGCGCTCGGCAACATGGAGATGGAGCTGCGAAAGTGCGTCACCTACGATTGCGTCGGACTCGTGCACTTCCAGCAGCCTTCCGCCGAGGAGCAGGTCAGTTGGGATAAGTTGGGTTAGTTGGGAGCCCCTAGCCATTGTTTAAAGTCCCTAGCCATTGTTTAAAGTCCCTAGCCATTGTTTAAAGTCCCTAGCCATTGTTTAAAGTCCCTGGCCATTGTTTAAAGTCCCTAGTCATTGTTTAAAGTCCCTAGTCATTATTTAAAGTCCCTAGCCATTGTTTAAAGTCCCTAGTCATTATTTAAAGTCCCTAGCCATGTTTAAAGTCCCTAGCCATTGTTTAAAGTCCCTAGTCATTATTTAAAGTCCCTAGCCATGTTTAAAGTCCCTAGCCATTGTTTAAAGTCCCTAGTCATTGTTTAAAGTCCCTAGTCATTGTTTAAAGTCCCTAGCCATTGTTTAAAGTCCCTAGTCATTATTTAAAGTCCCTAGCCATTGTTTAAAGTCCCTAGCTATTGTTTAAAGTCCCTAGCAGTTGTTAAATGTCCCTAGCCATTGTTTAAAGTCCCTAGCCATTGTTTAAAGTCCCTAGCCATTGTTTAAAGTCCCTAGCCATTGTTTAAAGTCCCTAGTCATTGTTTAAAGTCCCTAGTCATTGTTTAAAGTCCCTAGCCATTGTTTAAAGTCCCTAGTCATTATTTAAAGTCCCTAGCCATTGTTTAAAGTCCCTAGCTATTGTTTAAAGTCCCTAGCAGTTGTTAAATGTCCCTAGCCATTGTTTAAAGTCCCTAGCCATTGTTTAAAGTCCCTAGTCATTGTTAAAAGTCCCTAGTCATTGTTTAAAGTCCCTAGCCATTGTTTAAAGTCCCTAGTCATTGTTTAAAGTCCCTAGTCATTGTATAAAGTCCCTAGTCATTGTTTAAAGTCCCTAGTCATTGTTTAAAGTCCCTAGCTATTGTTTAAAGTCCCTAGCAGTTGTTAAAAGTCCCTAGCCATTGTTTAAAGTCCCTAGCCATTGTTTAAAGTCCCTAGTCATTGTTTAAAGTCCCTAGCCATTGTTTAAAGTCCCTAGTCATTATTTAAAGTCCCTAGCCATTGTTTAAAGTCCCTAGCTATTGTTTAAAGTCCCTAGCAGTTGTTAAAAGTCCCTAGCCATTGTTTAAAGTCCCTAGCCATTGTTTAAAGTCCCTAGTCATTGTTAAAAGTCCCTGGCCATTGTTTAAAGTCCCTAGCCATTGTTTAAAGTCCCTAGTCATTGTTTAAAGTCCCTAGTCATTGTTTATTTAAAGTCCCGAGCCATTGTTTAAAGTCCCTAGCTATTGTTTAAAGTCCCTAGCAGTTGTTAAAAGTCCCTAGCCATTGTTTAAAGTCCCTAGCCATTGTTTAAAGTCCCTAGCCATTGTTTAAAGTCTCTAGTCATTGTTTAAAGTCCCTAGTCATTGTATAAAGTCCCTAGTCATTGTTTAAAGTCCCTAGCCATTGTTTAAAGTCCCTAGCTATTGTTTAAAGTCCCTAGCAGTTGTTTAAAGTCCCTAGTCATTGTTTAAAGTCCCTAGTCATTGTTTAAAGTCCCTAGTCATTGTTTAAAGTCCCTAGTCATTGTTTAAAGCCCCTATCCATTGTTTAAAGTCCCTAGCAGTTGTTAAAAGTCCCTAGCCATTGTTTAAAGTCCCTAGCCATTGTTTAAAGTCCCTAGTCATTGTTTAAAGTCCCTAGTCATTGTTTAAAGTCCCTAGTCATTGTATAAAGTCCCTAGCCATTGTTTAAAGTCCCTAGCTATTGTTTAAAGTCCCTAGCAGTTGTTAAAAGTCCCTAGCAGTTGTTAAAAGTTACTAGCAGTTGTTAACAGTCCTTAGCATTTTTTTAAAAGTCCCTAGCAGTTGTTGAAACAGTTGTTGACCATTTCAAAAATTAAATTTTCTACGCAAAGTACACGTTCTCGCACGCTGTTTTCATCGGGTGGCGATTCACGCCTGAAAATTATGCGTAACGCCTGTGACCTCACTGCCAGCTCGGTTGGAATAGGTCTAATTCAGTTAAAAAAAATAGTGATCCCTACAGAAAAGTAGTGGTTTCAAAGCTAAAATTACCAAACAATCGCCATCCATCATCGATCGTCCTGGTCGCACGCATTACAAAGTCGTGTCCTCCGCAGAGCGAGTCTCGCAAGGCGCGCGCGTCGCGGGGCCTCTCCTGGCTCAAGTTCCGTCGCGGGCACTCGGGCGTGTCGCGCGGCACCCGCGACGTAGGCGGCTGGGGCGTCGTCGAGGTGTGCGCCTGGCTCGACTCGCTGGGGCTGGCCGAGTACGCCGAGAGCTTCACGCGGCACGACGTCCGCGGCCGCGAGGTCCTCACGCTCGGCCGCCGAGACCTCAAGGAGCTCGGCGTCACCAAGGTCGGTCACGTCAAGCGGATTCTGCAGGCGGTGCGCGACCTCACGTTGTGATCGGGCGGCGGCGGCGGCGGCGGTCTGCTTTCTTGTTTATCGGTGGTGGTCGCGATCACGGTGAAAGCAGGTGCAATACGCCTATTCCATTCAATCAAAATTCTATCAATGTGATGTCATGATACCCACTTGCTAAAGCCAGGTAGAGCAATGCTTCTCTATCTTCCTTTGTCATTTAGGAGAGCTAATTTTTTTTTGTTTGAAACTTGTAGTGCGTCCAGTGGGTATCTGAGATTATTTTTCTCTGAGTGGAATATGTCTATTGTGCTATGTGTGTGAATCAGTGAGGTGCTTTGGAGCTTCACTCTGTGGTGTTGAAGTCACGTCATTTGCAAGTTTTGTATATCGCTGAGCTAAAATTGAATTTCGGTTCCGGATTGAACAGAAGCGAAATGGTTGCTACGGGCATTTTGTTTTGTCAAATGCTTTGTGCAAAATCAGTAATCACTGAATATGGGGGCAGGTGTGGAAAGTAGGAGAGTTTCTGTGATTTTTACAATGATTTCCTCCGAGTATTTCTCCATCGAAATGATGTAGTGGCACCGTCTAGGCTGTTCCCATGAAACGATGATCAGCGACATTTGTGAAAAACTCAACGATTTTCGGTAAAACATCTCTTCAATATGTGTTGTAGTTTTGTGAACTACAAATGTGAAAGAGGTAGACGGGAGTAAAGACAAGGTATTGCTTGATCAAGGCACTGAATACGATAAATAATGAATCAGTATGAACCAGTCGGAAATTAACGAGCCAAGAGAACTGGAACAGCGCAATATCAACATGAAGGCAATACTGCAAGGCAATAACGACCTGATTATGTAACCCTTTCTTGAAGGTTACTAATTAGTAATTGTATTACCAATAACTTGGTATCCCGGTTATTGGTTTTCTTAATTGTTTTCTTGAAAATGGTAATGCAATTACAATCGTCTTAAGCGTTCAGTGACTACTTGGAGGTGGGAAATCATCAATAAATAAGGATTTGTAACTGATCATAAAATGGGAGACCTACCTTTGAGTTTGGGCTTAACCAAAGCATCGAAACTTTGAAACAACTCTACTAGTAGAGGAAAATCAAGAGGGAAATTGACCGAATAATTTTACCAACGATGGTCAATGTACAACAGTATTGCATTTAATACGAATTACCATAGACTGTTTGCAAGTATTAGCTACTACTACTACTACTACTACTACTACTACTACTACTATGTCTTCTCGAATTATCACGGTGTAGGCGTGTTTAGCAGGACAAGCGTCTGTACGCTTGTCGCGGTTAGTTTTCGTGTCAATGAAACGGGTTGTTCTCGTCGCAAGCAGTCGAAAAACTCTCTAAACCGACCAAAAATTCCGTTACGCTGGGAGCTCTATTGATAAACGAATTTTGCCTAGTTTTAATAAATGCGACAACGAGCGTGTATTTTAATCTATGAGCTGACCAAAATGTGATTGTTACACTTGAAGATAATTCAATTGTAAAAGACGTTCAAGTAACAGTATTTAACTTAAATGCCAAATAGCGAAATGCCAAAAGTATTAGATGTACCTACCGATAATATCTAATAAAACGTACAACGATATCTGCTTGCAAAAGCAAGCAAGTCGAACCAAGTATACCGAAAAGCGTGTGACTACAGGTAATGATTTTATATCTGATATTACACGTTGCCGTAGTAAGGATGTTGTTAAGTGCACTAAATAATACCGACCGTTATCGATACCTGCTAGGGAAAGCGTTGAGCAATAGCGGCAATATTCTAGAACTTAAATCAAGTTTTTCAGTATGATAAAAAATAAAATAAAACTCCTCTCTAGAATGAAACCGATTAGATCATTCTTGATTAATTGGTATTTATTATAATCTAGTGTTAGGTATTCAGCTCGTTGAATTTAACCTGGTTCTATTCGTGGTTATTTTAGCAGTCATTGTCACTAATGACATGAACTGCTAGATAAAAGAGTCAATTTGCAAAATATTTAGAAGATAATTAGGATTCATGATATTAGGCATTTCCTCAGAGTCAAATCGTAAGGCATAGGATTTTATTTATTGCATACAATTGCAAACTAGTACTTTAAATGTTAGCTAGTTTGTCCCGTGAGGTACCTAGTTGAGTTAAGTACTAGCTAGAACTACGTACTAGGAAATAAATGTAATCATTAGAGATTAAGTAAGAAAATTGTTGTCTAGTTAAGTAACACGTTATAAAACTCAAAACCTAGGTACCTATGTACTACGTAGTTATATCAGTAATTACTAGGTGTTACCGTCAAAATCTGATCTCCCTTGTTCTTCGACATAAAAATATCCTATTGCGTCGGAAATCAAAACGGTTAGCTATCTTTATCGTTATCAACGCTTGCTATTCAAGCAGCTTTAATAATAAATTTGCCTTCTTAGTTAATAAAAATTAATAAATAAATAATTATGAACCCCCGTTTGGGGAGTTGCTATGTCTGGGGTTGCCAGCACTGGTTAAATCTTATCTCCGATACCGCTGTAATAAACAGGTGTTTAGGTGTTGATTCAAACTACTTGAAAATCTAACGATTTGTATAACGTTTGGAGTGACTTTAGGGAATGCATCTATTAAAGGTGTAGTAAACTTATCCTGAGCAAGCGTTTCTCAACTGTGTTTCTGTTTATATGTGGATCAGATGTTTTATTTTTATTTTTAACTGATGGTTTTTACCTGTTTTCAGTGGTGACTTATCACTGCAATAATTCAGTCAGTCAAAGAAGCAAATATCAATTGGCATACACCCGTGATTACGAATATGCAAAGACGACCGATACGTTTACTAAATCTCTAGGCTCCATCTTACCGTAATATGTAATCATCAGTACGACTTAACTGTCTTGCAATAAGGGTGTAACGGATAACTGATGATAAGTAACAATTATTATGTGCCTAAATGGAAATATCATGAAATGTTCATGAAATCATGTTCATGAATTATTTGTGTACCGAATCCATAATGGAAATTCTTGACATCGAACATTTATCCACCTGAAGCCATTCGGGCTCAAAATTTCTCTCAACAGGTTTCATTTTATTGTCTTTGTTCGGAGTTTGAGAGGAGTTAGAGTTGTTATAATATCGTATCCAATGAAACTGTTACGGCACAATGGTATAAATTTTACAATACTTACATTCCCTACTTGACACCTGTGCCGCTGGCCAGTTTGGTCGTGTTAAAAATACTTATTAAATACTAATTCTTTTTCTCTTCGCCCTTCTTGTTCCGATAAAGTACGTAGGTTTATTGATATTTATAAAGCCGCTCTACCCGATATGTGTGCAAGGTGAACGACCACGCAACCAATTCACGTTAATTCGATTCTCGTCGACATAAACTTCTTCGCCACGAACGGCTAGACCATATTATTGTGTAATTAATTATCTTGTAGTGATTCTCAATGGGACCACTAATCTACAAACTAGCACGGATAATCGAATGTATTAATAATCGTTAAACTTTCTATATGTCGTTAAATATGAAAATTGAAAACTAAAATATTATAATACAATTGTACAAGCAATACATTAACAGGCACATGCCATACATTTCTAGCTAGTTGTGCAGCTGTACCATGTTCACTATCCAATCTTACTAAAATCTACCTGTGGATATGTGTGATTATTTGGATCGATGCTCGGAAATGTACGTCTTGCCAGCGACGCAATGAGGTTCTGTGCAAAGCATAAATTTGACGTTATTGGATTTTTAGTTCCATTCGTGGTTTTCAGAGAAACAAAAGCCGCGGACCCACATTTTTACAATGTCGCAGTAAAGTTATTGGCTTCCTATGCTAACTAAAATTTTTAATTTCTTGCAATATTGCTGAAAATTGCTATAGATTTATCAAAATGATACTTTTAAGAGGTTAGACCTATAATTAACATATTTGAACAAGGAGTACTCTATCTACTGCTAGTCACAGATACGAAGCAATGCCCCAGTGAATTCTTATAGACGTAGATTTTAGAATGTGTAAACATATTTGACCTTTCGTAATTATTCTCTGAGCCTTAAATTCGAAGCCTTCAATTTATTTCGCTGTCTCGTCAACAAGAATTGAGCAACAAATTTGATAATCATTTTCAGACTTGTTGGGTTATGGCCACGATAAAATCTTGTTTGTTCTTGTTCTGAACGTTGTTACAATTGCTGTTTGTGTACGTGTCTAACGTCTGCGTAATCTTACACTTTTCTACGCATTTATTTTGTATTCTTGCTGCCTTCGAACACTCTTATTTTATTTGAACCCAATTGTGAATGACAATCATGGCATTTCCTCTTCTATCACCTTGATGTTTTTCTTTTCCGCACATTTTGCTTTGCTGCAAGCAATTTGTTTCAAGTAAGATATTACCGTTGTTAAACTAAGGCATCTACCATCTAAAGTAACTAGAAGTAATATGATAATTTGTATGTAATTGTGTACATAATGATAAAATTTCTATTTAAATATTAAGTTCCCCCTTTGAGTGTAATTTTATAAACTTCCTATGCGGGCCTCTGAAGCTCTACTTTCTACATATTTTTTATTACTACATATAATAATAATAATGTTATTGATGTTGATGTTATTGGATAGTATATAGCTAGTGTTACAATCTTAGGATATGGTATTTAAGTAATATTATGCATCAACTCTGTGAATCCATGGGAGGATATCCCTTCAAGGTTCCCAAAAATTCCAGGCATTAAAATGTTGTATTGCCTTCTCCTACAACCCCTATAAATATACCTGTAGAGTGTAGAGTGATCAAGTTATGATGAACATAAGTGGGAATTCCATGCATATAGTTACTTTTGATGATTCAATGATTATTTTGCTGTAGGTTTACTCAAATCTATGTTATTTATTGTAATTATTAAATGTTCATTGATTGCCTGCCTGGATCTGGAATTAACTGTGACTATTTACAACTTCATTTATTTTTTGTAATTTTCATTTCATGGAAAACTATCAGTGAAGTTATCTAGAGGCAAAAGTCATCCACTAATTCATTTGCATCACTTAAAGACGGATGTGTCTTTTTCAGTATTTGGTAATGTTATCGGTTAATATAAACTATAATTAGTAATTTATTATTATTATTTTGTATATTTTCTTATAATTATTGTGAATTCAGATAATTTTGTTTTTATATTTCTTGCTGACGAGAGCACAAACTTATTTTTTATTATTGGATTTATTGTTTGGCACAAATTAGGTAGAATTTAGTGTGTATTCACACTTGAACAATGTGATATGACCACGAGATGTACTAGTTCTTCAATGATATCATCTCTATTTGCTAAAGCAGTTGACCTTTCTGAGGTATACCAAGTCAATATTTTAGATTTAACTGTGTTCAGCATAAAAAATTTACCATAAAATAAAATAAATGTACACTTACTTCCTCATTTCACAAGATAAGTTTCAAACTTTAAAAACAGCCATGATTTTACCTATATAAAAACCTGTTCATTACTTTTCTTGCAATTACAGACTCTTTTCTCGATGCATTTGCTTTATTTCTTGGCCCAATGTCACTAGCTCATCTATTAGTCTTGATTTGATAAACTGTTTGGGTTGGTGAAATTTGTGTTAATTTCTGCGATTAAATATGTGTTGTCATCTATCCCAAATGGACCAAGGTGTCAGTGATACATTATCAGTAATTGTGATCCAGCCTGTAGATTTATAATATAAATTACACCCAGAAAATGTTTGATACGTATCCGTAGTGTAAGCTACACTTTGTGGCTAGATATAGTTTATTTTCATTCAGGTACACTCCTGGACACTGAAAACCGTCCACTAGAAAATTATACAAGTCCCGAGGGAGGTTGGCTTGAAAAATAGTGTAGGTAAGTCGGGTACACACCATGCTGTATGCCATGTGCTTTCTGAACCCATACCTCGTTATGATAAACCAGTTTTCCTTATCAGTAATGCCTGCCCAGTGGAATGAGGATCGACCAAGCTCACAAATATGATATCTCGTGAGTTTTGCACACCATTTCAGCACCTCCCAATGACAGCTATAACTCGTAATTTTGAAGATGCAGAAATAATTCGAAAACTTCCTGCGTCTACTCTCTACAGCAAACAGGTTTATCTCATCACTTCCTCAGTATTTGGAAAAAGTTTGTTTCCATGGCACTATTTAATTTTCTCTCCTTTTAATTGCTTATCTTATCTTTGGATCAAGTCAATGGTTGGCTCCGAGATAACAAACGATTTCGATTATTACGATGCTGTGAAGGAAATTCAAACGGTTGTCATTTTTACCATCGAATAAATGTTTTTTAACTATTTATATGGTATCAATAGAAAATGTAAGTGTAGTTACAGCAAGGGTATTTAAATTCGTCCAAACCGTTTAAATCTTCACCGGCAAATCTGTGACAAATGCTGGAGCTCGATCATGGCTAAAATGGGCTACTCTGGTGAACGAATATTTGCAATGCACGGTTCATATGATTTGTTAAAAGCCCCACTGATAAGAAATCTGGTTTTCCATCATTAAGCAGCCTCCCAAGCAAGTGGTTTCATATGCCATGTGCTCAGCCTCTACCTAGCTACCTATACTATTTTCAAGCAAGACGAAATTGGGACTTGTAAAATTTTCAGGTGGACGGTTTCCAGTGTCCAGAGGTGTACATAGTCGAATGGTTGCAAAAAAATTTATCAAACGCATTGAATTGCCTTCTAAAATTTCCCCTTTGCTAATCATACAGACGAACTTTAAATCTTTAAAATCTTTAAAATCTTAATCTTTTTTAAATCTTTGGTAAATATTATTATATTTATCAGAATGTCAGAATGTGTTCCAGCCTACGACCAGTCTGAATTCGAGTTCTTCAATATAGGTACTCAAGTTCATCTCTAATCAGCTCTCACGTGAGTATTTAGTAAGCACATGAACACACAGACAAGACATGGTATCAATATACCATGTCTTGTTGACCATGTCCTGTCTTGTGTACCTGGTTTTCAAGGAGTTATTAAAGTATAGCAAAAAAATATAATTGTTTTGACTGACATATATACCTGCAGGCAATTCCATCTAGCTTGCTTCTATCTCTTACCGGCGCTTTTTTCTTTTCATGACATTCATTTTTATTCCTTTGCGAAAAATAATCGTTCAGGCGTCCTATATACTAAAACAAATCTTAAAACAACCCACTCTGTCAACAAATTCCCACTCTGTATGAAAACATTTGTCGATGCCAGAATGCAAAATGCCAGAAGCTTGGGAAGTAAAGCGCGCTGTGAACGACATCATCAGACGCACTGGGCGCTTCGTTTGACGAGCAGTGATTTTATAGTGCTAGCTAGAATGCTATAAGTAACTTCGTGCAAGCCGGCAGATCACGAACAATAACCCCGGCAGGGGTGGGATAGTTTTTATACCCATTCTAGTCATGTGCGATATTGGATATCGCCTGGTAAAATATAATCGGGTTACTTTAAAAACTTTTTTAAAGTCATTGCAATTCATTTCACATAAGGAACTTTATTACTCTAGATATGCGCAAGGCGTAATGGCTCGTTGGTTAAGTTACTGGCTCCTGATACAAGATCGTGCCTGGTTCGAGCCCTGTAGCATCCGACTTTTTTACCATTGTAAAGATCTTTCAAATAATATATATATATATATTCAAAATATCAGCCGCAGTCATATCCCTCGAATGGCCGAGTACGTAGTCGCTTGGTTTGTCAGGCCTGCAGGCTGACGATGCTCGTGGAGGGTCTACGGTGTAGGCACCAGCGTACCCTGAATAGCTGGGCGCTTTCCGGGTATTGCGGGGTTTGGGTTGCCGCGACCATGGGTGTGTCCATGGCCGAGGGTTGCCGCTAGGGAGAGGTGCGTGCCCTGGGCGGCATCACAAGTCGGAGCAGAGCTGAGTTGAGAGATGGTTGTGTGCGAGTGCGTGAAATAAGGAGTTGGTAACTGATAACCGAAAAGTGTTGTTATTGACAAGCCCTAGTCCTGTCAGGTTCATAATGCAAAAATGATGCGTTCAAATCCGAGTGGCTCTTGAGCTCAGCTCATGAATTGCGGTAGCGGGGGTTCGCCATCAATTTCCAATAAGTTCAGAAGATGAACAAACCGCTTGTAATTCTTGTACCATAAAAATCTCCGTGTATATATCGTGTCTCAACAGCCGAGTGGTTAAGGTACGAGACTGATAACCTTAAGGTACCGGGTTCGAATCCCGGGTAGTACAGAGACGCGTGAGATTTTTTTGCATTTAATTTAGGCGAATGTCATTAATCATTATAGATAGTAGCAAAAATTCAAACTTCGGTCGCTTCGCGACCTCGTTTTGAATTTTTGCGGAAAATTAAACGTCCCACCCTACCACCCTAAGCTTTTGCACTTCGCTTGGCCAAAATGTTTGCACCAAACAGCCTCGAGTTTGCACAAATTTGGTAGACAGCGCCATCTGGTAGATAAAATTGAACAAATCTGTGAGTTGGTACTTTTTTTTCCACAACACCTTACTACAACTTCGTGGCTTTGCACGACACATATTATAAACAATTTCAATTAAATTTGTATTTCCAAAAAGCTGGATGGTCCGGGAATCGAACTCGGGTCGCTAGATTACTAGGCAAGTGGGCTATCCAATGCACCACGCTGCCGACGTTTGAGTGACTCGAAGAGCACACCAGCTAAACCATGTGCCATTGCACATGGCACATGCCATGTCATGCATGCATGTCATTGAGATTGACTTGTGTATTTGACATTGCAGACGACCAAGTCCAATACTTCACTGATGTACAGTGTATATTCAGTATTTTGACAATGCCAGACATTGCCAAAAAGCTACGCCTGCTGCTGGGATCGAACCCGGGTCGCACCGAGCTCTCATTCGAAAGCCATCGTGCTATCCACTGGCCCACGCTGTTGTTGGTATCCTTGTATATATTTTCTTCCCACTCATTGTGTGAACCTAGATGCTGTAATAAATTCAACTTCTTCGTTGTACTCTGGCTGTCAGGTGTCTCAGCTTGGCCCTTCGTGACGTGAGAACTAGCAAGCTTCGTTCAGCGAAGAAGTTCCAGCCCAAAATTGTTGGACAAAAAGCCACGCCGGAACCGAGAATCGAACCCCGGCTTTGCTGGTGGGAGACAGCTAAGCTGTACACTCGACAGATGACGATGACGGGGCAATTTTGTTTGGTACTCAACGCTCATCGACTACGGCCTAGAAGTAACCTTTGACTACTCGAGAATATCACAACGCAATTGCATTTGCATCTGTTGCATCTGTTGACAGGTATTCAACTGCTTTGGTAAAATTAAAGAGTATTACTTGGCGGGTGAAAATACACTATTATTATAGTACATAGTTTGGCATACGTTTATTAAATATTAATGTACAGTATAATTTTATGTAAGACGTTCTTCTCGTGCTCAGATCGCCGCCTGAAACCTGTGAGGTTCACAGAACTCGGCACTCGGAGCAAGGCTGGCGTTGCCTCTTCGCGATTCCCGCCTTCCCGTCCGGGAACTCAATTCTTCTTCCACGAATTCGTCATTTAGAATTTCGAGAGTCAACAATCTGGAACAGAATCGCAAGTATTGCTACAGAATCTATGGAGAAAAGAGTGAAAATTTTAAGCAGACTGGTGTCCGAAACATTTTTCCTGAAAGTTAACGAAGTTAACGAAGATTAATTTGTCCCATTTTACAACTATGCCAATTGTCCCATTTGCAACATATTGTGACGTGTAAGTACGTAAACCTATGGATGAGACTCATAGACACGGTATTTATATTCAAGGAGGAGAAACTTTTATAATTTAACCACTTATTTAATAGTCCCTCGGGCCGAAATGTCCATCCATTGCCTAAACAGCCAAGCGACAGGACACAAGGACTCTGCTGTGCTGACGATTCTGCCACCAGCTCAACAATGCAATTCCAACGGGTTTCCTGCATTCTACAGCCCCCTTAAAATACCCGACAACCCCTACCTGTAGCTCGCGTTCCGGCGACGGCGAGGGCGACGACGACGACGACGAGCAGCGATGCTAGCGGGGCGCGCGCCCCCGCGGTGACCGCGAAGCCGCTGGCACGCGTCACGTTCACGTTGACGGCCGCCTCCGCGAGGCCGCGCGGCGATCGCACGACGAACACGTACTCGCCGCCGTCCGCGGCAGTCACGTGACGCACGGTCAGCACCGCCTGGTGGCAGTGCGACGAACTGCCGTTCTGCAGGGCGGCGCGGCGCAAGCGCAAGACTTGGTTAGGTCGATTTTCATTGACGTACTCGTTAGTATGTTTTTTTTTAGATTATTCTCGTTAGTACGTTTTTCAGAACGGAACGGAAGTTTTCACGATAAATTTCGACGAACATATCTTCGTCCATCTATGGGTGGCGTACTGAGCAAATAAATTAAAATGGAACAGAATTTGACGAAAAAACCACAGCGTTTTGAATAAGAAAAAGAACAAAAACCTGTAAAATAATGAGTAATGAAAGCCGACACTTAGACAAAGGCATTGGAAAAAATAATTGCTTTAGAGCTACAAGCCAGACAAGAGAGGCCTGCAGGTGACATTTGACCTCCACCCGTGGCTTCCGGTCACAGCTGCAGCTCTGACCACGGGTTGGAAATCATAGCTGACATCAAGACGAAACTTTTGATACTAGTGTCTATGTCGTTTGCGAAACATTCAGCGGAATCATGATTTGAGACATCTACTCGAGGTTGGTGCCTAGACTCACACATAGGTAAAATCATGAAATATCGTGACGCCACGTTCTCTTCGCCCGACGGATGCCTTGCGGACATCCGGTATGATGACCCTCGCGATGACCTACCGTCACAGGATGCGCTACAACGTTGTCCTGCTGCGAGCCCGGGGCGATCAGCCGGCTCGCCGTCATCCACAGGGCGCGAGACACGGGCGGGTTCGCGCAGAATTCCACCGCCAGGTTGAGTTGCTGGCCGGTCGTCGCCGACAGCGTTTTGTTGGACAGGTAGACCACGGGCCGGCCTGCAACCGGAAATCGTGACCTCTGTGATCTCTGTGACCTTCTGATGGCCTCGACATCCTCTAGAACCTCTAGACTCTACTTTAAATTTTCTTTTCTAAATTTTCTAAATTTTTCTAAATTTTTCTAAATTTTCTTCACCTTCCTTTCCTTTGTGCACTAGAGTTGCTAGACTCTTAGATAACTTGTGTTTTTCTAGTGGCACACAAAGCAGCTAGCAACCAAAGCAGCTAGCAAACAGAGCAACTAGCAAACAAAGCAGCTAGCAAACAAAGCAGCTAGCAAACAAAGCAGCTAGCAAACAGAGCAGCTAGCAAACAAAGCAGCTAGCAAACAAAGCAACTAGCAAACAAAGCAGCTAGCAAACAGAGCAACTAGCAAACAAAGCAGCTAGCAAACAGAGCAACTAGCAAACAAAGAAGCTAGCAAACAAAGCAGCTAGCAAACAAAGCAGCTAGCAAACACAGCAGCTAGCAAACAGAGCAGCTAGCAAACAAAGAAGCTAGCAAACACAGCAGCTAGCAACCAAAGCAGCTAGCAAACAGAGCAACTAGCAAACACAGCAGCTAGCAAACAGAGCAGCTAGCAAACAGAGCAGTTAGCAAACAAAGCAGCTAGCAAACAAAGCAGCTAGCAAACAAAGCAGCTAGCAAACAGAGCAGCTAGCAAACAAAGAAGCTAGCAAACACAGCAGCTAGCAACCAAAGCAGCTAGCAAACAGAGCAACTAGCAAACACAGCAGCTAGCAAACAGAGCAGCTAGCAAACAGAGCAGTTAGCAAACAAAGCAGCTAGCAAACAAAGCAGCTAGCAAACACAGCAGCTAGCAAACAAAGCAGCTAGCAAACAAAGCAGCTAGCAAACAAAGCAGCTAGCAAACAAAGCAGCTAGCAAACAAAGCAGCTAGCAAACACAGCAGCTAGCAAACAGAGCAGCTAGCAAACAAAGAAGCTAGCAAACACAGCAGCTAGCAACCAAAGCAGCTAGCAAACAGAGCAACTAGCAAACAAAGAAGCTAGCAAACAAAGCAGCTAGCAAACAGAGCAGTTAGCAAACAAAGCAGCTAGCAAACAAAGCAGCTAGCAAACAGAGCAGTTAGCAAACAAAGCAGCTAGCAAACACAGCAGCTAGCAAACAGAGCAGCTAGCAAACAAAGAAGCTAGCAAACAAAGCAGCTAGCAAACAGAGCAGTTAGCAAACAAAGCAGCTAGCAAACAAAGCAGCTAGCAAACAAAGCAGCTAGCAAACAAAGCAGCTAGCAAACAAAGCAGCTAGCAAACAAAGCAGCTAGCAAACAGAGCAGCTAGCAAACAAAGCAGCTAGCAAACAGAGCAACTAGCAAACAAAGCAGCTAGCAAAGAGTTGTCGCCGCGACTGACCTGTGACTGTCACCTTGACCTGGTGGTTCTCCCGCCAGTGTCTTGGGAAGATGTCGCGCTTGCCTGCGACACAGCGGTAGTCGCCTGCTTCTTGGTAGAGCACCCTGTCCAGGGTGAGCTCGGGCCCTGGCCCCACCGGCTCCAGCATGCCCTGCAACCGCGCGCAACGCGTTACCAACGGCCGAGTGCGTGGATCAAGCTCTTCCAGGGAAGATATTATATTGCAGTACTTTGCAGCGATCAACTAACCAAAGACCCCAATACACTTAGAGGAAAAATACGTCAGATACCCACTGGACGTAATAGCAGTTGGATAAAATATTAGTTTTCTCGGCTAAATAACAAAGGAAGACAGGGAAATCACAACCCGAATTGCCCTGCATGGCTTTAGCGAGTGGGTATCATGACGTCATTTTGATAGAATTTAGATTGAATGGAAGAAGTGTATTGGGTCCAGGTTTTACAATTTGATCAACTCTGGGTATATTTTCATGAAATTAAAGTTTTTAAATATTTACAACCATTTTGATAAGATTTAAGTACCAAGTTTAAGTAAATGTAGTATACCTAGAGGTAGTTTGATCAATAAATCTACTATGTGCAACAACGGACATACTTAAGGGGTTTCACACCCACCTAAGAACGGGGTTTTTATATGTTCTATGGTTTTATTATGCTAAACATAACTAACTAAAAATATTGAAAAAAATCTTGTGCATGAAAATTGGTTAGGGGCTCGGAAAATGCGATGAAATTTTTTGTACATTCCAAAAGTCGCAAAATTAGAGATAGCGTGATCAGGATTTTTTTCCTAGTGCATAATTATGGTACTTTTGTGACGAAGGTTTTTTATCTCTTCAAGTTTGATACAAACGGAAATAGTGAATTTTGAAAACTTGAAAAAGAGGTTCAAATTTTACATGGTTTTAAACAGACTGCCAGTGGGAAACAATGAGATATTCGCGATTTTAAAATAAATGGTCATGAGGCCTGAACCATGCAGATTCCAAATATGTAAGTTTCATTCTGATCGGTCAATAAATGTAGATTTCCCCCTGTACACAAGCAACGGTTGCGCGAAGCAAATTTTCCCAAGATTCCAAGCCGCGATCTTTATGAACTGCCTACATACAGGCGTCAATTCTTCATCGCTAGCAGCCAGCTACAGCGACCTTGGAACGTTTCGTGCACCAAAAGTATCTCGCGCGAGAGTTTATCTCATAAGCCTCTAGTTTATATTTTTGTTCTAAGCTCAAATGAAATGATTTACGAGCACTGTGATAAAAAAGTCTCGCCTTCCTAGCTCCCGACGTATTTTAGAATGTGACAAGACTTTGACGAACTCATTTTTGTTTTTTGAGTATTCGAGCGCTGCGCTTCCCAATAGTGGTATAGCTCACCTGCTGCCGTAATTATCATTAATAATTATCAATAATTAGTAATTATAAATTCTTGGTATATTGACCGATTGGCCGATTGGGCGCCTTCGCCTCTGTGGGTTGTCGCTATTGTAGCCTTATTGAAACAGAGGGTTTGATCACACGGAAGCACACGGAAGCACTAATAAGCACGGGTTATAAATCACTGGTTTCGAATATTAGCTCATTACTGATTGATATTGGAGGCTGGACCTTACAGGCACTCCAGTGATATCTGCATTGATTCGATCTTTTGGTTTGTGATGTTCGAAATCCCTGTCGCCTTCACACGGCCGTGGCCCAGGGCCCACCCTCTGACTACCTGTAGCCTCGGGATCACTTCGACGGGGTTATCGCGGTCAATTTGTTGGTATAACAATCGGCGAGCGTAATTTATCCGAACGATCGTATTTATTTAGGTGATCATTTATCATATACATACGATAAAATCGTATTATATGGTATCGTATTATCGTATCGTATCGTTTATCGTATTATTATTATCGTATTATTCGTATGTTCAAGTATATAGGTCCAAAGGACCAAGTGAAGCCTGCACGAAAAGCGACTAAGCAACTTCAATGAGACACTTCGATACCTTCGGTCTCGGATACGATGTCTACATTACGACGCTATGTGTATTCTAATTCCGAACAATCTTCAACAAACGAAGATAGAAAATCATAAAATTTCTCGTCAGCACTTTCTTCCGTTTCCCACCACCATTCCATTATTCGTTATGTCAATATAAAATTCCATTTGGTAACCTTAGTAATTTGAGATATTGGCAATACGTCATGCATTCACAAACAACAAAAATTATGTTTCCATCAAACTTCACTTGAAAAGTTCGTTCAAAAAGGAAGTCTCAATTACACATCCACACCCTTGCAATGATACTTACTAAATAATCGTTATCAATAAATCAATCGATATTCGGATTGTCAACTATTTATCACTGACCAATTATTTCTGGGAATATTTTATTGTCTTGGCTTAGATTTGTGAAAGAACAACATTCCGCAGTGCGATAATAGGCTTATACCGACACGACATAAAACTCGTAAAATAAAGAAATAGATCAATGTAATATCCGCAATTATCATCCGATCACTGCGATTCAAAATGATCTACACTCTGTATGCTGCCACGAGTCCAATGGTATCAATAGCATAATAGAATTCCCGATTTTGTGTGCCATTTTATGTCACTGGGATATGTTTTGAAATGAAGTGATAAGAAAAATTCCTTCTCGAGCGTTAATCCTTCTACTTGTGGTTGTGTGTATAATGTAAGAGTATTAGCTCATGACTAGACGTTGTAGCTTAGATGTCTGCATGTGCATTGGGGGTGGGGGCCATGGTGCAGGTGGCCAGAGCAGTTCGACTTCGATGTTTCGCCTTGTTTCGCGTAGGAATAAGACGGGAGCGTGAGAAAAACACATCCTACTTGCTTGAGAGCGCTTGAGCGACTGATTTTAAAAGAGTACGCAGAGTACGCATTAAGAACATAGTGGAGTTGCCACGGGTGTGAATCCCGTTAACGACTCTTCTACGATTTGTATTTATCAAAGACAAATGCTTATGATTATGATGAGGTGATTCATCCATGACAAAAAAAAAAAAAAAAAAACGACGCCGACGACGACGACGTTCAGGAAGACAACACTGAAGACGACGATTCGAGGATGACGCGTCAGAGGAGGAGGGCGTTGAGGGCCGCAGCAGCAACAAGTGCGTACCTGCGTGCCGACGCGGTTCCAGCAGCCCAGCACGCCGGAAGGACATTGAAGCTGCACGGCCCCACCGAGCGCCACCTGCACGTCCGTAGACTCACCGGGGCCGGGGTCTTGAGTCACCTCGCCAGGGTCGTCTGCAACGATCGTTACACGGTTACACGACCCGCTGGTTACACGGGGCGGTGGTTACACGGGCCGGTGGGTACACGAGCCGGTGGTTACACGGGCCGGTGGTTACACGGGGCGGTGGTTACACCGGCCGCTGGTTACACGGGCCGGTGGTTACACGGGCCGGTGGGTACACGGGCCGGTGGTTACACGGGCCGGTGGTTACACGGCCCGGTGGTTACACAGGGCGGTGGTTACACGGGCCGGTGGGTACACGGGCCGGTGGTTACACGGGCCGGTGGGTACACGGGCCGGTGGTTACACGGGCCGGTGGTTACACGGCCCGGTGGTTACACAGGGCGGTGGTTACACGGGCCGGTGGGTACACGGGCCGGTGGGTACACGGGCCGGAGGTTACACGGGCCGGTGGGTACACGGGCCGGTGGTTACACGGCCCGGTGGGTACACGGGCCGGGGGTTACACGGGCCGGTGGTTACACGGGCCGGTGGGTACACGGGCCGGTGGTTACACGGCCCGGTGGTTACACGGGCCGGTGGTTACACGGGCCGGTGGTTACACGGCCCGGTGGTTACACGGGCCGGTGGTTACACGGGCCGGTGGTAACACGGGCCGGTGGTAACACGGGCCGGTGGTTACACGGGCTGGTGGTTACACGGGCCGGTGGTTACACGGGCCGGTGATTACACGGGCCGGTGGTTACACGGGCCGGTGGTTACACGGGCCGGTGGGTACACGGGCCGGTGGGTACACGGGCCGGTGGTTACACGGGCCTGTGGGTACACGGGCCGGTGGTTACAGGGTCAATTAAACCCTTCTTTTCTAGCGTAGGGCATTAATCAACCACGGGACTTAAAATCTCTGCAATTTCTATGCTCTCTTTAATTTTAAAGTGTCCATTTAATATCTTGGATAAATTCTATCTTGGGGTCTCATTGGCCGCACGGAATGTTATAAATATTACCGCGAGGCAAATATTTCTCAAACTTCAATGAAATATAAACCTACCGTCTTGTGTCCACTCATGAATTTTCATTAGTGTGATTCGAACCTCCGTGCATATACTCATTGTATGTACAGTAGATATTGATATTTCGTCAATAACTATCAATTATTAATTTTCATCTCTACCTGACCAGTACTTTCGGAGTTATTCGCGATATTATATTGAAATTTTCACTTTCAAACCTTATTAACGTTTCGAAATTCAAGTGAGATCACCGAAGTTAAGCAACATCGAGCTGAGCCAGGTGTTTGATGGGTGACCATCATGCACATGATCAGATCTGTTCGGGAGCGAGGTCGGAGGGTTTGAAGTTAGTACAACAACTTTACTCGCCTTGCTTATCAACCTCTCGACAGCACGGATTAGTGGAGGAATCCTGTTGTTCGAGTTGTACCGTCCTTCGGAAGGGACGTAAAGCCGGTGGTCCCCTTGGTGCTTTTCGACAGGAGTAGGCTACGTACCGGCACCGGGTTTCCCCTCCTCCCTTCTAGGCTAGGTTAGGTTCATCATCACCCTCATCATCACCATTTCATTCACCGACGCCATTAGACCAGTGCCAAAGGGCCAGTTGTCAAAACAGTGCGTCGTTAAGCACCAATGATCAATCAATCAATCGAAATTCAATCAGGGCAACAGTTTTAACTGTATGTCAGGTGGCACTCACAGCGGATGTTGAGGAAGTAGCCGATGGAGGAGAACTCTCCCAACAGATGGCGACTCGTACACTTGTACCAGCCGCTGTGCTCGCGCCGGATCGAGCTGAAGTTGAGGAAGCCGTCGCCGGACTGCGCTACAGGCGGCGGCCCGTCATCTGCCGGCGAAACAACACTCCATTAACAAGGGGTGGTTGACACTTACGCGCTCTCTTGTTGGGGATCACAACTTCTCGTAGAGCAGTGCTTATTTTTAATTTTTAATTTTTAATTTAATATATTTATTTATTGAGGCTTACACATGTTTACATTGCATATAAGAAAACATAGAACATAATAAAACATTGTTCAACACACAAGCAGAGCAGCAATAAATAACCACATAAGCAGAAGCTTGTGCGTGGGAGAGAATATCAAAAGATATATTTATATATATATTTAAAATGATATTAGCGGTTAATGCTACGAATAAGACTTTAATTCACAAAGCCAACGTTTCGCTAGGCCTCCGCCTTGCTTCTTCAGCAGGGCGATTGTGTAACTTTTTACAGATCGGTATCTAGAGATAACAATCGGTAGCTAAGGAGATAACGATTCGGTAAAAAATCTGCGATTGTGTAAGATTTTATCGATCGATAGCCTGCCGAGCGATCGTTAAAATTAACGACATCAAAATAGGTGTCGTTATGTATTTACCGATCGGTAGATGGTTTAAAGATGGCGGATAACCTTTCAAATCTTCTACATGTCGAATAATTAGCGATTGAATACGATTTAATAAACTAAGAAAACAATGTTAGGAAAGTGAGAGTCGAAAGTGAATTTTTGAGAGATCGATTTGATCCATTTCAAATGTCGGACAATAATTTCATACATCTTTACCGGGTAGAAAAAATAGCTGTGTACGACCTCGTGACAGCCATGCCGGCGAACATCTTCAATTCCGCCTTCGATGAGAGTGGATGAGTGTAAGCTAACCTTTTTCTAAATACAATCTAATATTTTGAATTAACGCGCAAATACTTTGACGCCCAGCCAGCTGTCGGCCTTGGCCTTGCTGTAAGTCGCCGGCTGTCATCCAGCAAGTTGGCAGATCATCGGACTGAATCTTGTTTGGTCAATTGTCGCACATTTGCCCGTTGCTTTATCTACAAAACATGTGTTCAACAAGAAAAAACTTAACTGTTTGATTGTTCTTTTCCAGGTAAAATCACCGCTTTGGTTTATTTTTGCTTCGGGGAGCTATCAACGACGAAATGGACAAGATTATATCAGTGCGATGTGCCAAACATCAGTGTCTGTTTGCATCAAGGAGGTTATTATGGCAATTAATAATCATCTTTTAGATGATTGGATAAAGTTTCCGAGGACAGAGTTAGAGTTTCAAACCATGAAGCAAAGGTATGGTGCACCTACCTTTTCCATTTAATTTACACCGATGTGAGATGAGAATTAGGTGAAAAATAGGTACCTACCTAGTACCTACTCTATACTACTAGCATTGGATTTGGAATCATAGCAAATTCGATGCTTCTAGCATTCTACTAGGTAGGTATCTTGTCTATAGGAAAGACAAGCATCTCTCTAGGCTACAACTATTGCCAAATTTAATGCTTCAACCTACCCTCTAGCAATTTCACTGTTCCACAATGACATTATTTAGTACCTACCTAATAACTACATTATTAACAATCAATGCACTTTATTCTAGATTCATGGCAGCAAACATTTTCCTGGTGCCATGGGAATCATTGACAAGCATATTGCGATATGCCCGCCAAACATGGAACGTGAACATCTCTTCCTTGATCAAGAGAATCGATAGTAATTTTGATTCTTTCATTTTGAAAGTACTTAGTGGAAATGAGATAAATCTACCTTTTGCCATTAAGTGCAATCTTTTGTGGGTCCCAAGCTGCTAGAGTTCAATTGACCTGTTAATTTGTTCCACAACTCATAATTTTTTCCTGTGACGTTGGCCTTCCATAAACGTCACCAGCCGATAACTGTTTCCTGTAATATTTGAATGCTTACAAATCCATAACTGCATAGTTGTCAACCAGAAGTTTTGTAACGGGCTTATATCCTAAATCATAGTCATAGATAATGTGTAATTATGAAGTGATTGAGCAACGTGTGTTGTACATTTCAAGTTTACTGCCAATTAAATTATTATCTACACTGCAGAATTAAAAGACAGTAGTGCACAACCAGTTTAATTATTATTTTTTACCCTGCTTGCCGCTAGAAGAATCCTTCTTTTAAGAACTCATTTCGATATTGATTTTTTTCCAATAAATGAAGTTTCAGTTTTAACCTAAAACTTGCAAAACATTTGAATTTTGGTGCTGTCAACTATTCAAAGCAGCAAAGTGCGCGTGCGCGTAGTTCAAAAACCAAATACTCATTCCAAAAACATCGACTTGAGAGTTAACGAGTCGATAAAAGTTTCCGAATCGATAACTCTGCCGACATTGTTAGACGATCGCTATCTAGATACCGAATCGGTAGACTTATCGATCGGTAGCCTTATCGATCGGTAATTATTGAAAGTTACACAATCGCCCTCCAGGGCAAAATAAGTAACTCAACTAGCGAAACGTTGGCTTTGTGAATTAAAGTTTTATTCGTAGCATTAACTTAACACAAACTTAACATAAACTTTGGGCTACGAGAATTTACACCATGAAATTATATCAAAAACAAAAATAAACAAGATACTATATGGGGAATATATAATATATATATATAATAATAGAATAATATAACGCGCTTGGTGTGGCTGATCATTTAACACATTATTTAAAACAAAAATAAAGTTCAGATTAGAAACTGTTATTAATAGTGAAGAAAATACAGACGATATTTCAAGGAATTTCCTACACCTAATACTTTTAGTAGCAATACAAAAAGGAAACGCTGTTTGGGTACTAATTCTCTCTGCCAGTTAACGTAATTGGGATTTGTTGTTATTACCTCCACTTCAACATTAATGATCACACTTTTGAAATTATCAGCCTGCAATAGAGAATTAAAGTCTTAAGATAAAAAAAATGTCTAAGATTATTGTTGAATCGAGAAAAACTGTAATTACTTATTGCATTCCCAGTAAATATTTATTATTTGAAACGACAATCCATAACAAAATTGTATCTGTACCGGAAGACGAACCTGGATCTTCCACCTTGCCTAGGTTAAGCATTACTTATTATGCTCCACGGACAACCAAATCTAAATTAAATGTTAAGATTTATAAAGCTGTTAGGTTCCAACAACTCGGTACTTTATCTCAACAATCCTAACAATCCCAATAATCGGTGTAAAATCCTGGTAAGGATACACTATTGGAACGAAGAGTTCTTTCTACTAGTGAACTGAAGACAGTGCGCGATTGTTACCTTTGACCCAGACAGGGCTGGAGGGCGGGTTCGAGTCGACGTCGCAGCGCAGGGAGATGGCCATGCCTTCGTGAACCGGAAACCCGAAGCCGGGCACGCGGCTGATGCCGAAGGACGGGCTGTCTGCAAAACAAGCGAGACACGCTCAGCGGAGATATGGATAGCAGAGACAACGACAGCACGTCATGTCCGGTTCGATTTGGGGTGCGGATTGATTGGAGGGTGAGGGTGAGCTAGGAGATTGCAGCGTTGGTTGCTGCGATCGATTTCCAGTAGCAGTTATATTGGGGCTGCTCTAAAATACAATGTTATTTTATACAAATCATTGCCAACTAGAGATATTTTTTTGAGGTTGAGAAAACTCAAAACTTAAATTTGTGGAACGTTTTGTCACATTGAATGAAATCTTTTTAATACAGACGATGGTTATTTTTCCTGAAAAAGTTCTATATCAAATCTAGGATCGTTCACCCATAAACACATACCGCAGATTATCAAGAATAGAAACGGAAATGTCAAGAAATTTTCCGAAATGTAACTTTACAGGCAAAACTTTGTTTAAAACTGTTGTATTCCTGTCGATTCCGTCCTTCCGCGATCGTTTATTATCGAATCATCCTAGACGCAGCCCGCAGAGCAAATGGAGTTGGCGCCTCCACCAACCTCATAATTCATTCAAATACGCACTCTAATGAAAATGTTGTTTCCATGTAAGTTCTAATTGATAAGTTAGTGTGCGTAATAAATCGACTCTTAATTGCACTTTTCGTGATGTTTCGATGTTGCAAAATGAAACCAATTTTAGAGTAGACTCTAAATTATTGTTAACATTGGTGCAGCTAAAAATACAGATAAAACAGGCGGGGTGCTCTGAATTTGGGATTCGCAATTGGGGTGACCTTCTACAACCCTTGTGGTGCTTCTCTGAATGGTCAGAATACAAGGGGAAGGCTGGGTCTCCCCTCCTTATCAACACATTTCAAACCACAGCAAAAGCCGCCCTAGGGGCTTTTTGGCTAATTCAACAGCCTGAATCATGATTCCCAAAAAATGGGAAGTATAAGAGATTGGTCTTCCTTTTGGAGACGACTTATAGAAAAATCTGGACCGTTTCACTCGGAGGAACCAATGACAATAGAGACGATAAGCTACAGCTACAATGTCACTAAATTGAAGCTACAGAATTTCCAATAAGCGCGCGAAGTGTTTCAAGCACAAGATGTTCGCTTCTCTGAAACATTTCTTCTCACTTTCGCTCAATCGTAATTAATTATTTTAATCGCTACAAGATCACGCAAACAGTACGATGAGCGCCGAGCTGCCACCCGCTGGATGCTAATCCTCGCTGCAAAGGTCACCCCTGCATTGTCGCCAACTTAAAAGAAGATCAATTAATCTTCGCTCACCGCCGTCTGAAACCTCTACGTCGGAGACAAAAGATTGCGTATTGTTCGCGTCGTCTGCGTCGACAATGCGTCGTCGTTGAAGACAATGCGTCGTCGTTGAAGACAATGCGTCGTCGTTGAAGACAATGCGTCGTTGAACAGATCGCATGACAGCAGCACTCCGAGTTCTTTGCTCAGGGCGTTGGCTGCGTCTCGGCATGCTACTCGTCGAACTGCCGGCGACAGACGTCAACTCTTCACTCGCGATGGAGGATCGTTCAATCGGAGCCGGTCGAAGGTTAGTGGAGTGATTTGTAGTTTTCCTTTGAGATGCCAGCGACGGGTCCGTTGCTCCGAGTGAGATAGGGTGGTGAGATATGGGTAGGACTGATGTAATTAATTATTGACACAATCAGCAAATTAAACCGAGTTTGTTTGAGTTCGACTGTCTAGCTGCTTTGTTCAAATCTTTGGATGTCATCTGTTGGTGTTCTTTATACTACAAGACGTTTATTTCAACCGATAAAGATTGTCATCTAATCCTAGCTTGAGTGTCGAACTGCAGTATATCTTCCAAGAAACTCAAATAAAAGCCTTCTGTTTCAACCAGGTAAGCCGTGCAGTTAAAAATTATGCTCAGCCTTGAGACATTCGTTCAGTTTACCATATATAGGGGAGTTTTAAAGTTTTTATCGCACCCGTCATATTAGTATACAGCGGAAACCTTATCATACCTAGATATAAACTCAACGATCATAGCACCGTAGCAGTAGCACCAGTAACTGTAAGGCCCAGCCTCGCCGCTGATCTAACACTCGATACCTACATCGTAGCGAGCGATCACAAAAGCACGGCGTAGTTCTTCGCAAACAACCCGGCGACCACGCGGCGAGCGCCGTGCCTCGTCGGTGGGACGGTCGGACGGCGTTAATGTTGATAGGAAACGACGTGGAATTTTCCGCGAAACAACGCGGACGCCCAGCACTCAGCGTCGTCAGGGAAACTGACAGCCGGCAGTGGAAATTGACAGCGCTTCGAACGCGGCGTCGATTCCACGCCGTCTGTCAGCTCGCGTTACCGACGCCGCCGGCGCTCTCGTCGCCTCGCAAACAATAGCACTTACGATTTATTTTCTGCACTTCTTTCTACGGCGTGCGCGGACGGACGTCAAAATGAATTGACTGAAAAAGTGTTCGTCTGATCGCAGGTCCTCGTGTAATCCGATGTCGGAAGGGGTTTTGGACGCTGCGATGTGCTCCAATTAGAGAGTTCGACAGCGACATCCGAGCTTGATAATAGCATGTGAACCAGGCTGACATCGCGATAAGGAGCCTCGATCGCCGCTTGCTGCGTTCGGACAGCGCGGGAAGATCCGGTGCCTTTGAATCTCGATAATTTGCTAAATGATCTGGTAAGCAACAGGAAGCAAAGAAAAAAGCGGGTTTATTGAAGTAAAGTATCTTGATGCTGTGGTTGAATTTGTGCTGTCACCAAATTTTGGAAACAACTTATAAAATATTTAACGATTCTTTAATTAAGAATTCAGAATTAAAACTCAAATGCCAAATGAATTGAACTCGATCATATTTATGAATATTGCATTTATCTGGCGAGTGTTTCACATCGGCGATAAATTTCAAAAGCATGTTATTTCGTGAAGTTTCCGTGAAGTTTCTAAGTGAAAGTCCTACGACATCACAGGAAATTGAAGTCAGATAAGAAAGCCAGTGCGGGTTGTTACTTCCCAGCTTACAGGCGACGGAGACAATAGTTTTTGAGTGATTCCTTTATACAAAAGAAGATAAGAAAATCTCAAACCAATTGGCATTTCTTAGTCGATATCTGACAGCGTGGTCATAATGAGCCTATATTAACTTAACTTTAATATGTGCCTTAGAAAGTGTTGAATAAAACGACTGTAACTGCTTCAAGCGGCCAAATGGATCCACACAAATAAATGAAAATCCTTCAATCTACCCAACTGCGCAGCCTCCGTGCGCAGCCATCGTGCGCAGCGAACCAAGCGGCGGCGGCGGCGGCGGCTGCGGCAGCGGTGAAGGCGGCCCACAAAACGTCGGCGTGCAGACAATGCGACTCGACGGATCGCCCGGCGCTTGTCGGCTCAAATGAGTGCCAGGCTCGGGAACTTTCCCACCCCCCCCCCCCCCCCCCTTCACCAACATGTCACTGTCATCCGGGCGGGAAGAAAAGCGCGTGGAAACTGGGCACGCGTTTCACCGGGGCCGGGAACCGGAGGAAAGTGATGAACATTGATTATCGAAGGGGGAAATATGTTCCGAGGAAAATTGTGGTCGACTCGACGCGTTTTCTGGCCAAACTGTTTGCTGAGAAAGAAATTGAGGTGTTCACGATGGTTGGTATACGCTGATCTCAATCGCCTGGATAAAGCTTCGTTAGGTGAGACTTTGATGGCATACCGAGCCACTTTGGGGTAACTTTTCCTACTTACAATTTTCATAACTTCGTTAGTCTTGGTTATATAATATGAAAGGTAAATTTGGTGTAGAAGTCTTTTCAGTTCATAATCCTCGGTATTACAGTACGAACTGCATAATTGGGACGGCCAAGATGCCAAAAATCTGACATTACTGTACCTGACCTTGGAACAATATGATGCGCTGTGCAGGGGCCTTACCTAGCTCGGCCAGAGTTTCTCAGGTGAACTGAGTTTGATTTCACATACATTTTATTTTTCTGTTCTTTTTCCTGGTTTATAACGAACGAAAATTGTCCTAGACTCTGATATTGAACGTTATTAGGTTTGCCGAATTCGCATGTCAATGTCATACGCGTCTCTCTGTAAGAGTGAATTTTCATAAATTATTCTAATGTAATGTGAAGTTCGAGTGACGTTCTACTCGAGACTGTGATGCAGTCAAGAGACGAGTGATAAATGTGCGCTTCTAGTAGTGCAAAATGAGAAACTAGTCTTGTTTTAGGTATCACAGTCTGGCAATTCTGATTCACGTCTGTCTCTAGATATTAAGGTAGGTTGGCTGTACACCGGCGAAAATGGGCGGAATAGGGTAAAGCGAAAAGGAATTTCCCAAGAGGAAATGACAAGCCAACTGCACTGCATGCAGAATAATACCACGCGAAAGGAAATGGGGGAAGACGCAAAGTACGTATGAAGAAAATATCTTTTATACAAATATATATATGTATGCTTTCTGCGGGTGAAATGCACTGAATATCTCGGGTGTAAATGACATCCTACTTTTTTCATGAATATGTATGTATTTTTGTCATGTCAAAAGGGTCAGATCTATAAAGAGTTTGGAAGGAATTCTTATTATGATAATATCAGTCAGTATACCGTTGTGTATTAGAAAAAGTATCTTGTTTCTTGAATCATTTCTAGCAAAATAGTGCATGCCTTGTAGTGATGGCATTTCTAGTTCACAAGAATTATATCAAAAGAGTTTAAATAAATTTTAAAAATCATAATTACTCTCCCATTTAAAATAAAATAAAATCCACATTACATTTGACGTTGTAGAAATCTAACCAAACTGCTAATCTATTTCCATTCAGTAAACTAAGTTGAGTACAAATAAAATAAATTTTAACTGAAAGTTAAACATTAATTTCAGCCCCATAATGGGGCGTACACATCTCGGCAAATTACCAGCATCCCCAAAGGCATGTTAATCTTCGCGATAAATCTCCAGACAAATTCCTTCGCCTTTCACAACCACACATGCAAGTTTCCGTCATAACTCAAATGCAGTTCCCTATTTATTTTAAGCATTCAGGAAAGGCGGCTTCGCTCTTTGTAAAGGGCCTAAGAAACCTGTGCGATCGACTTATTAGTGTTTCTTTATGTAATTTATTTATGCTGGGACATAATTAGAATACATATGTCCAATTGGAAATTTTATATTTAATACGCTCAATTTTAAAGATAAGGTATACTTCTAAAGAAGCCAAGGTATTTTTTTATTGTAGGGTGGTGTGACCACGGAGTTCATCCCAAACAAGCCCCTAGATTCCCGCAACCCGCCCGACTCCGCAAAGCCACCAAACCAGTCCTGATCAGTAGCGGTGACGTCGCGGCTGGTGGGATAGTCAGTCGGTCTCTGGACGCAGAGAGGAGCGAGTGCCTAGGAGGAGAGAAATATCTTGCAATCGTGCAAAGTCGCGTGTTGCAATCGTGTTGAAAGTCGCGTTCGGTATAGCTTTCAGTGAATTAGGGGGCAGTAAAGGTCGCCGGACCAGGAAGCCTCTCGTCACCGACAGCCAACCCCCAATTGTTTTTCGTTATCGACGACGCCAAAGAAGACGCCGCCGAAACCAAAGAAGACGCCGCCGACGCCGAAGAAGACGACGCCGACGGCAACGCCGAGGAAGACGCCGAGGTAGACGAAGTCGACGGTGACGCCGAAGAAGACGACGCCGACGGCGACGCGGGGAAGACGTCGGCCCGGTGAGGCCGAAAGCAACCGAAGAGGAGCTCTAGGCTTGATTAATTGCCCGGGTGATTACTGTCAACGGCCGGGCTTAATCACAAGGCAGCAAATAGTAGACTTTGTTTTGTTTTGTTACGTTAATTGTTTTTTTAATCCCATCGGCAACCGCGGTGGGAACCCAGTAATTACATCTCTCTATTGGTGTACAACTGCCTTATCAATATACGGATAAGAATAGAGTGGCGCCCAGACCAAATTTCAACATACCCCGACAGCCCTCTGTCCCAACCCCCCCACGCCGACTTCAGCTGCCGTCGTGTTAAACAGGTGCGTGACAGTGGTTTTCCAAGCAGCATTCCTTTCCAATGTCGCTTGCAGTCAACAAACAACTCAAAACCCAAGGCTGATTTTGTGTACTTCCTAACTGGAGGTTAACTATATGCCCTGGCTTGGTGAAACTACCCCAATGCGTCCTCAAAAGCCTTGCCAAATTCATAAATTCGTTATCAACTAAGAGGGCTCTTTTACCATATACTAGATATGGCTTGCTAACATTTCACCAGCGAAACAAGGGACAATTCAGGCTCCTGAGGTACTTGATTGTAACAATATTTCTGCGGAACACAATGGTTTTTAGTGTGGGTGGGTGGGTGAGTGGCAAAGGGGTCGCGGGCTTCAAGGGAGAGAAAGCTTCTCTGCACAGCGGGCACTCTGGTCATTATTTAGAGTCTGGATAAAACCGTGAGAAACCGCACTGTTGCAATTAACTCAGCAGCAGCAGCAGCAGCAGCAGCAGCAGCAGCAGCAGCAGCAGCAGCAGCAGCAGCAGCAGCAGCAGCAGCAGCAGCAGCAGCAGCAGCAGCAGCAGCAGCAGCAGCAGCAGCAGCAGCAGCAGCAGCAGCAGCAGCAGCAGCAGCAGCAGCAGCAGCAGCAGCAGCAGCAGCAGCAGCAGCAGCAGCAGCAGCAGCAGCAGCAGCAGCAGCAGCAGCAGCAGCAGCAGCAGCAAGCAGCAGCAAGCAGCAGCAGCAGCAGCAAGCAGCAGCAGCAGCAGCAGCAGCAGCAGCAGCAGCAGCAGCAGCAGCAGCAGCAGCGGTCGCCACAACGTTTTTAATAAACCCAGTGTTAGTCAGTAAGTTCATTAAACGTTAATTCTCTCTCCGCCGGGCCGATCTGAGGGGCAATTATTTCGCTGCCTTTTTGACACACTTAACGGAATTAAAGAAAGAGTGAACAGGCGCGCGCGCAGCGGGGAATTGAGCTGTGTAAGCTGCTCGGGAATTCGGCGCAAAGCAGCCAGAATTCATCACTTCCGTAGCTTTACTGCAATGACATGGTCTCTTTAACACTTGCACTTTGTTGGTGGCTGCTACGAAGAACGAAGAGTTGAATTGTGATTTGATACCATTAAGCACTTTTTCCTTTTATATCGGTATTGCAAAGGGAATGATTTTAAGATTGTATGATTTTAACACGTGTTTAAGTATTAGGGAAACGACATTGTCTATTAAGAGTATGGCATTATGATTCTTATTGATAAAGCAGGTTCGGAAAGCTATAGAGGCAAATATACTTGTGTCTCTTCGGTGCTAGTGTTGCTGGTGGTCCATAGAAAAGACCCATTATTGATGAGCGTAACGAGCGTAGTGAGTGAAGCGAAATCTTCAATTACACTTACTGCAGAAAAAAGTCTCCACTGTTTTTTTTTTTTTTTTTTTTTTTGTGTGTGTTTGTTCGCGCTCTACAGGCCAAACAAAACCGATTTTGATGAAAATTTATAAAGACATTCGTTTTCTCTGAACTTAGATCTGCCACGTTTTTGAAGCAATTCGGAAGAGTAAGTTTTATGTTATTAAGTTTTTACGAAATTTTTCAGTTTTTCCAAAACACGTTTTGCACTCTCGAGGCCAAGGATCTGAATATAATTTGACAAAACTTTCCAGATATGTTGAACCTTACGGCTTAATATGTGTTTAAAAATTTCATTGTTGTATGTTAAGCACTTTTCTTGAAAATAGCGCTTTTATGACTTTTTTTTCGATTTCTTAGCGTTTTTTCAGTTTTTTGCAACTAAAGCAACTTTATCTTCAACCGATGTTCACAAAATTTACTGTGTGCATTGTAAATCGTAAAAAGAAGATACTGTGTTAATTTTAACCAAATCAATTGAATAGTTTTTCTTTAAATCGATTTTTACGCATATATTCAAATAATTTCACGACGACTACATCATGATATTTTCAGGTAACGAATGTCATTGAGAAAGCTGCTAAATTATCACTGGACATTTTAAATTGATCATAAAAGCCTCTAGGCTATGCGCACACGCAATATAATCGCGTTGAGGGTGAGCGTAAATATTGCGCTCATCCACAACACGATTATATGAGTGTTCGCATAGCCAAGTATAAATAATGTTATAAAGCAACACTATGTGCTCAGTATAACACCGGTGTTTGGTCACCATATCATGATGACGCCTACAATACACCCGCGATGGCCAACGTTTAGCTTCTGCTAAAGAAACGTAGCCTTGTAGGTATGTGAAATGGGTCGAAAACCAGCCGAATGCAGACAAATTCCCCGCCAGCTTCGGCCGGCGGCAGCGAACACGCGGAGAGTTATGACGTGACGCGCCAGCATTCACAATACTCTCTTTCCGTTATTTTTCTTCACGCCAATTTGTTTGGTAAATTGTTTTCATCGCGACGCCGCGCGAAGTCGACTGTCATTTCGCCGGCAAATGACCCGTGGTGACCCCCGGGTGCAGGGTTGTGGGTGGAAGGGGGGTGGAGAAGGGGGGGTGAATGATAACTCTCGTTAGCGGCCGACCGGTGGAAGTAATCGCCATGACGACGGACAGATAAATTTTCCTGCACGAAAATTCGGTCGGGAAATTCGGGTCGGAAAATCGTGTTGTTATGTACGCGATGAGTGCGTTGCATGCGTGTCGCTTGTGAAAGTTGATACACGTCGGGTGCGTTTGGTGAATGGGGATGAGGTTATTCTAATTATTTGCGGAGTGTTCACCTTTAGATAAGTGGCTTCTCTGTTTTTTTTTGCACTGACAGTTTAGGAAATAATGATTTATTTTCAGCAATCAACAGAAGTAATTATTCTATTTCTGAACTTTAAAATTGATTAAGACATGGCTTTAGCAATAATTCAGGGTTAACTCTAAATTTGTGGCAAATTTTCTGTATTTTCAGTGAGATTTTTGCAGCCGAGGCTATGTTCATTTTTCCCTTATCCAGAAATATTACAGTTTGGACATCTGCTTATAGCCATTAAATTAGCAACATGAGAATTTCAAATATTCTTCTGGTAAAATGCGCGAGTTAAATTTCTCCCGGCGGCGTTACTCTTTCAGCAAGTGACGCAGTAAAAGTAGCTGACAGATCACCTGTCTTTGTGCGAGGTAATTTAGGAGCCGGCGTCCTTCATGGCAACATGGCAACATGGCAACATGGCAAGCAACAGCGAACATTTTCCACGAACAACTGCCCGCGTTTGTTTCATTTTCCAGGCGCAACGCTCGAGAAGGAATCGACGACAAAGAATGTGTGACGCTCGCCAAATAATATTCAAAAAAACACACAAAGTTCGAAATTGCTCGCTGAATTTTAGATTTGTTTCAATAGGGTTGCAAAAAGTGGATGGGAACGCGAGTAGAAATTCTGTTTAGTATTTTAAAGTTTTTAATGGCTCCACTCGCTCCTGGTTATTAAATATCAGATTCACAGTATAAAAAGTTTTTGAATGCGAATAATAGCATTAAAAATGTAGGCACCGAAAGGAAGCAATAAGAGACATCAAAACCATTTTTTTGTCGAAAATATTGGAAACAATTTCGATTAAAGAGTAAATAGATGAGTGCAGTAAAATCCCTGCCCTTTACTTCACCGTCAACAAGCTTTGTGTAGATTTCGAACAACTCTTTCCGACTGCTAATGAAGAGGATCATAATTGGATGTCAAATTCGGAAACTCGTTTAATGTAAATGATCAAAATCACCAAACTTCGGCAGAGTAATAGGAACGGGCTGAAATTTCTGATAAAAATCAACACAAACCCTCTCCGAACCGCCATCGCCCCGACTGATCGATCAAACATCGCATTGAAGGACCAACTTGTCACCAAAGGGAAGGGGGAATTTATTCAGAGTGATTTTTACCAAAGTCATCGATCACTCGTCGCCAGCGTGCGTCTATCTGCATTTCACCGACGAAATTCATCAGCCTCCATTTTGAGGCAACATCCCGATGTTAAACTAACAAGGAACTCGTGATTGTCGACTTGTTCGAGTGTTCACAAGTTCTTAAATGAAATAAAGTGCTTGGATATTGCAGATATGTTTGCTAAAATGTGTTTTGACTACCTATTAACCTCAAAATTAAAAATGGCTAGACATTATCTTCACAGAAAGAGAAAATAAATGGTCGTGTCTTGCGTCGAAGTCTCTGTTCCCTTCAGCATCACTAGCCGTTGTCAACCAGTCGAGGTTGATATTAGTCCTGAAACTGCTTGAAGATTGCATAGCTGCCAGCAACAGAAGTCTTGAACAAGTTCGAGCTAAAGCGGTAGAAATCTGTATAGCCGGCTTTTAGAACGGTCGCAAGCGGTGATGGCTCAGCAACAAATTTTTAGCTACCTTTTCAAGGCTAGATCGGCTGAAGCATCGGTGTCCTTCCACGATTCAAACTCGGAAATCACCTTTGCACAGTGAAGCCCAGCATTCATCAAAGATTTTTTTCATCACAGACTAAACTTAACTTAACTTAACTTAACTTAACTTTCTAAACTCGCTGGAGGAATCATAAACAGCCTCATACAAGAACAACAACAAACATACCAACCTAATCCATTTGAAAGACAACCCCGAAGCTATCCAACTTGAATAGGCACTAAATTTTTAACTCCAAATAGGATCTCCAAATTTAACAAACAGAATCAAATTATTTAAATTTATGGCCACTGGCTGACAATAGACCTATTTCACTCAGAGAAAAATGACATCAAATACCCACCGGACGTACTACCAGTTTGTTAAGCAATATAAAAAGCTCTGGTAATAAACCAAGGAAGAGGGCAATCAAAACCTGAATAGATTTACATGGCTTTACCGAGTGGGTATCATGACGTCATTTTGATTGAATTTTGATTGAACGGAATAGGTGTATTACAAACACAAGGTTGCAATCAAGACGGCAATCCTGCAACAAGAATGTTCTGTAGCACCGATGCCCGGAGACACATGAGCGGGGTTGAACTGAGGCGCTGCACTCACATTGCACGTCGAGCAGCAGCGACGCGTTGAGGGCGTTGGCCAACGTCTCGTGGCTGACGACGCACGTGATGGTGGCGTTGTGGTGAGCTCGCTGCACGCGTCCCAGCCGCGCCTCGCTGCTCACGTGCTCGCCGCGATCGCCTGGCAAACACGCAGACACGCGTTGTGGGTTGCAGGAAAAAACTATTTGGGTGTCGAATACTGTGTCCTAACTCAAACTGTTGCAGACGTTTCGCAAATCTGTGCTGCCTGCTTTATCAACGGTCTAAACTTGAGTGTGAAATAGCAAAAAAACGAAAGAAATGAACCTAAGCCTCATATAAAAAACCAAAAACGTAAAAAAACAAACAAATATTTTGACCTTGCTTGTAAAAAAACTAATATCCAAAAAAATGATTTGACTCATTCCTAAGTCTTCCTTACCAACTATTTCAAACCTGCTTATCTAATTCCTCTCTTTCTAATTCCACCTCGGCGTCATCTTTTATATTTTATATTCTCTCTTTCTGTTTCAATTCAAAACTGTAAGCCAAGTCCTATCCAGAGGAAAACTATTCCCAGTTAAAAATTTTCTGTTGGTTTCTAATTTCTATTGCTTCCTACTCTTTCGTGTGTACTTCCTATCATCTTTAAAAAGCACCCTGACACTACCTATGACTATTTTGTGTTGAAACTCATCCCCGTGTTCTGCACACGCTGACTGGTTCAAGTGTCTCAGTGTATAAAAGTGCCTTATGACCGGGTCCTCCAGGCAGAGGCGAGGTTGACGTTTTCCTGGCTAGACATTGTCATGCAGGTATTCCCTCGTTGTTGGTGAAAGGACTCGAAATATGACAGCGTTTTGGGGCGTTCGGGAAGCAAAACCAGCGACATCCTGGCAAGCTGATAGCGATTCGTTGCACCTTCGATATACTCATTTTAAATTGTAAATAACATTCCGTGATCGTCATCAGTTAACGGTTACATCAAAGCAGGACATATTCTGCGTTGACTAGCGTTTAACCAAAGGATGGAATTCATGAAAAAAACTACTACAGAATTACAGTTTTTCTCTAGATTTTACTGCTTTTTCCCAAGTTGTCCATTATACCATTGATAGCGAAAAGAAAATTAGTGAATTATTTTCTAAAATTGCTAACATGGTGGTACCCAAAGTGACACTTTTAATTTTAACTGCCTTGAAAACAAAAAACTTTTCCTAATCAATAAATTTTGGTTTACAAAACCTATCTAAACTAGGAAGTGAAATTGTTACCATCTGTAGAATTATCTGTGACCATAGCTTCTAGAGACCCAAGAAGAAGCAGGCGGCTTTGCGAAACGTCGAGAAAGTTCTAGCGAAAAGCTTTGCATCCAATTTCCCAGCTGCAATAGTTTCCTTGATGAAAAGTAACAACTTCGCTTGAGAGAACAATGACTCGTTCGGTCCCTGCAGAAGTTCAGAAAGGCATTCTAAACCGAACGGTTTGGCACGTAAGCACTGGTTCTGGTGAGATCACCGAAGTTAAGCAAAAACCGAGTCAGGTGTTGGATGGGTTACCATCATGCACATGATCAGTTCTGTTCAGGAGAGAGATCGGAGGGTTTGAAGTTAGTACGACAACTTCACGCGCCTTGCTCGTCGCCTCTCGACAGCACGGATTCGCGGAGGAATCCTGTTGTTCGAGTTGTACCGTCCTTCGGAAGGGACGTAAAGCCGGTGGTCCCCTCGGTGCTTTTCGACAGGAGTAGGCTATGTGCCGGCACGTGCTTTCCCCTCCTCCCTTCTAGGCTAGGTAAGGCTAGGCTAGGCTAGGCTAGGGACGCCATTAGACCAGTGCCAAAGGGCCAGTTGTCAAAACAGTGCGTCGTTAAACACCAATAATCAATCAAAGTGCCAGAACATACCCGTGTCGTCGGGCATCGAAGAGTTGAGCGTGATGTACTCGTCTGCCATCGGTGTGAGTACCCACGCAACGGCGGGTGCAGGGTGGCCTCCCTCCACGATGCAGACCACGCTCAGCTCGGTGTCTTCCTTGACCGGCAGGAACAGGTTACCGGGGTCCAGACGACGTCCGTCGATCACCAGGTAGAGTGACCGCGGCGGCTCTGCAAGGCAGGTGTCAAGATGTGTCATGTTATTTTCTAAGTTATTCAATGGTCCAATGTTTTTTATACATTGTTATAGGTGCAAGGCGGGGTCGCTGTTCTTTGGAAGGTCCTAGAATAACTCCACATGTCTGCAAGATAGCAAACACTATTTAGACACATAAGAGTGTTATGTTATGTGCTGCGTTGTGCTCTGGCCCAATGTTTTTTTGTACATTGCTTTATGTACAAGGCAGGGTTACTCTTCTTTGGAAGGTCCCAGTATAAATCCACAAGTCTGCAAGACGGGAAAAAACTTCCTATTTTGACACATAACAGTCTGATTTTGTCAAAGCAGCTAACTTGAAGTTAAATGGATTTAGATGTTCTTGCGTCTGGTTTTTGAGTTATATTCCTTGACGCAGGAAAGTCATAAGCATGATAATACATTGTGAAATCATACAAATTGCTAAAATCAATCAATCACGTCGAATAAAGTCAAAATTATTTCTGTAACTTTAAGGTGACAGTTCAGGTTACTCAAGGTCGCCATTTTGGATTTTTCAAAAAAATTATCACCTCACCTGGCCACATAGATTCTCCACTCCAAAACAAGTGATGGCGATTATTTTATTTCAGGCGGTCACTCATCATGATCCATTTGAAACAAATAGATTCACGTTATAATGAATCTCAAGACTTTATCAAACCCGAAACATTAAATGCATTAACTCTCACTTAAAGACAGCTTGTCGTAGACTCTCCGGCCTGTTCGACTCGCATTCGAGTAATTTGAATCGCAAGATGGCACGTGATTGCCATTTTATGTAATTCGTTCGACAACAGCGCATTCCATTGAAGACGACTCCAAAGAAAACGCGAGCCGAGCTGGAGTCACGTAGCGAAAGAGTGCTGCGTCAGTCTCGAATTAAAATACATTCCTTAGAAAGCAGTTTCATTAAATTAACATATTTGATTGGCTAGGAAAGTTTCAGAAAGCCAATCAAATTGTAAGTGGCGCTTCCACTGCCGTTGCCGCCGCCTCGAAAGAAGCATTTCAAACGAGTCAATGTTGCAATTTCCAATTCAATTCAACTCGGTTGAAATTATTGCTTGGATCTCAGACGCGGACGAAGCCGCACGATTATTTTTTTCTCGCCATTAATGTAAATGTTACCGCTGTGAAAATTGAATTGAAGTTCGAAAAGTTGGTCGCACATTTTATAGAACTATGTCCTAGAAAACTTTTTTTCGCAAACAGTTTAAACGTTTATAACTTTGTGTAAATTCACTTTGTTTCACTCGGTTTCGGCGACAAGCGGTTTGAGTGCCACAATGGCGACACTAGACAAAAAAAAAAAGTGTTCGACATTTGGAAATGGCTGGCACTCAGATGCAGGCTTCGCGCAGTGAAATTTCCACGACGATATATATTATATACCTTTTTGCTAATATCCGCCACATTTCCTCCTGCTCTGTATTACATTTTGCTCGCGGATATGGCTTCACATCGCCACGACTGCAACGTGCAAAGAGAGAAAGCAAAGTCGGCGGTCTCGACGCCGGGTGCCGCCGACAAAAGTCGAACTGCACCGGATATGACGTCATGCATTGTAATTTCCTTTTATCGTTCACGTGACCTCTCGAAATACGAGTCATCTTTTATCACTTTTTAAAAGAAAAAACAAAAAAATAAAACACTTTTTCAGATGTCATGAGAGCAAGCTCTTTGGAAAACGCCGATGTCGGTGGAAAATGTGAGATCTTGTGGCTACATTTTGGGAGAGCTGTCACTTGCCACGTTTCTTGTGCGAATATATCGGAGGACTAGTGACGGTTGTGTTTATTTTTAATAATACTCTCCACAAGAGATGCCATGAAAAATTCAGAGCATTTTGGAGGATTTCTTCTGTAAATTGGTTTGAAGTTCATAAAACAGTTCATAGAATTCTGTAGCAAATGAGAATAAAGGAACACAATGGCAGCTATCCGTTCTGCACGAAATAAAAAGTCTTCATTTGGTCTTATGTTACTGGAAATTGTGCCAAAAATTGAAAAGATCTGAAGTCTTACAAATTAAATATATTTTATATACTACTAAAAATATTGACAAGAAATTATGAAACCAAATCAAAGAATCATGAAGCATGAAGCCGTGGCAGAAATCAGAGCGAGGAAATTCTGCAGCAGTGTCAGTGCGTGATGCATTGCTTTCATATGCAAGTTGGAATCATGCAAGTTGGAATCATGCAAGTTGGAATCATGCACATTAATTATTTCATCATATAACAAACTCAACTGGTTTGCTGTAATTATCAATTAACCTAATTAGCTCTGAGCTCGCTGCGAGCATTATTTTCTTTAATATTAAATTACATTTGTTGTAAAAACATCACGGTACCGCTTTAATATCAATTACTTCTATAATAAATGCATTGCACATTACGGTGGAGGTGCCGGGTTGGTGAAAAAAAAATCTTAGAATAGTATTTCACAATTAAAACAAAGGATGACTCAGTGGAATAATTGGGAAACGGAGCCGGGATACAAATCTGTGTCACGCGTTTCCACTTCAAACTACTTTTTAGATTCTACTATTAATTGTTCTCGAAAAGGCAGTCAAAGCCGTCCATTTTTCTTGCTATATAAATGCTCAACAATCGAAATCAAAGTGTCGCATCGAATCAATGTGATTATAAAGTTAAAACCACACCGAGTGAAGTGAATTAAAATTTGCATTTCATCGGAATATTTATCGCTCTCACACTATTTCACAAATGCTTCGACAAATATTACCCTCCCATTTTGTACAATTTTTTTTCTGTACCTGAAAATGCACTTTGTCGTCCGCGACGAAAGCTGTCCGCGCGTCGCACGAATCCATTCCCGTTAGTCCCGCCACACGTGGCCGAAAAACAACAATACCTCGTTACCGTCCCGGCTCATTATCGACGCTACGCGCACTGGCGAAAAAAAGCCCGCCTGTTTTAAGATAAAATCGATGTGACAGTGCTTGTGCCACCGTCCCTTGCCTCCGAAATACCAACCCCTGCCGCCTGCACACCCCCGGAAAACCCCCGCCGCGCTCGTTCCATTTCAGCGGCACGGAGCGGCTCGCTTTTCCATATTAAAAATTATGATTTGCGACATATAACTTGACAAGTGTGCATTCGCTTACCTACGCGCTGCTTGCCTAGTGGCGTAGCGCAGGGATTTTGTGTTTCTCTATAATCGTTTGCACGAAATTTTGCGAAGATTTTAATTGAAATTATATCGTGGATCGATTTTCTATTTTTTAATGAGTAACACTGGGTTTTAAATTTCTTATTAAGTGTTTAAAAATCATTGTCACTGGCTTGTGAGGTGATGTCTTTGTTCATGTTTTATCCTTCATATTGAACCCTTGACTCAAGAAAGGCTGCTTTTATCCTTCTTTGCCACATGTATGTACTTAATATTTTCATCCAAAATTTCATTGTAAACTATCGAGTCCTCACGTTGGCTGTTTTGGGCAGAGGCATTTCGCTTTAGTTCATTATTTAAGACCCTTCCGCCTTTTCCATATGTATTTATGTATAAATAATTTATTCCTTGAAATAAGGGTCAAATTTTCTTAATCTAGGACGTCTCGGGTTATTTTTAATCTGGCTTGCCAAGCCTGGTGATTTCCCTGCATCTTCTTCACTATAAGACTACTAAATTCACTTCCTTCCCCATCATCCAACTCTTCGTCCATTTCTATCAGCGCATTCCATCTTTTTACTTCTTCCCACAGTCTTCCTCTGCAGTCAACCTCCTCCCAACTCATCTTCCTTTCCTCCAAGTCTTCTTTTATCACACCACAACATCTCTCTTCCACTATTCTTTTCCTCTTATATGTTGACCTTAATTTGAATTGTGCTGGTGACAAGATGCATCTTTCGTACCTGAATCCCACAGCTTAAAGAACCCGGTGTAGCAACAATTTCAAGCATTGACGCCTGCAGAACAGCATGGTCCCACGCCACTGAATTCGACTCAAGTTTTCGCGTGGTCCCGTCACGAAGCGAACGTATCTTCAACATTTGAAGCAAAGAACGCCCTGCCCTTCTTGGTCGTCCTCGTGGTGTCTACTGACGAGCCTAGACTGCCGCCTTCCACCCACGCAACCGAGGGAATCTCTAACTAGCCTTGCATTCTAAGCGCTGGTCGTCAACATTGTTTGAACATCGTTCGAACAGCGATTGTCACTAGACATATTCCCCTCAGAGAAAAATAGGAAGCCAGATACCCACTGGACGTACTACCAGTTTGTAATAAAATATTTATAAGTTCTGGTAAATAACAAAGGAAGATAGGGAAATCACAACTCGAAATGCTCTACCTGGCTTTAGCGAGTGGGTATCATGACGTCATTTGATTGATTGAATATCAGTGTTTAACGACGCACTTTTTTGACAACTGGCCCTGTGGTCTAATGGTAATGGTCTACTGGTCTAATGGTGTTGGTGAATGAAAGGGTGATGATGAACCTAACCTAGCCTAGAAGGGAGGAGGGGAAACCCGGTGCCAGCACGTAGCCTACTCCTGTCGAAAAGCACCGAGGGGACCACCGGCTTTACGTCCCTTCCTAAGGACGGTACAACTCGAACAACAGGATTCCTCCGCTAATCCGTGCTATCAAGGGGTTGATAAGCAAGGCGAGTGAAGTTGTTGAACTAACTTCAAACCCTGCAACCTCTCTCCCGAACAGAACTGATCATGTGCATGATGGTCACCCATCAAACACCTGACTCAGCGCGATGTTGCTTAACTTCGGTGATCTCACAAGAACCGGTGTTTCCAACGTTGCCAAACCATTCGGTATCATTACGTCATTTTGATGTCATTTTTATTGAATGGAATAGGTGTATTTTATACCGATTCTCGTTGACGTTTTAAACGGACCACCCTTTAAGAAGCAAAATACGCGACGATTTAGTCTCCCTAGACGCGGCTAAATATAAAAAGTCAGCCTCGCCAGCGTTGGACGTTTATGCTGGATAAACTGTTGAATGATGACAGGATATTTCTGAAGTTATGGGCCGGGGAAGATTGCTGCTGTTACGAAAACTGGCCGAGGAATTTCCTAGATTCGCAGGCGAAAAGGTTGCGTTCGTTGCGATTTGCCATCTTCAGCCCTGAAGTTATTCCTAGGGGGTGGGAGGTGCCGTGGACGGCCACCGTTCGACGGAAATACCATGGTTTTATTAAGAAATTCTTTTGTTGGCTGGTGAAAAGAAAAGCTACTTTTTGGCGATAACCCGATAATGGTTGTTCATAACAAATTGACAGCATCATTTGCTTTGTTGAAATATATTCTTTATTGATTCATAAAACCTGTGGCTTCCTCTCATTTTCCTACATTTCTATGGTCTCCAATTAAAATTTGTAAAGTTCAAGCAATCTTTCTTCGCAGAATCCATGTCTTTTACCCAAACAATATCTGATAATCGTCAAGAGGCACTATAAACCACTTGTCTGCACAGCTTGCCATTAAGATAAGGATGTCCCTCATAAAGCCCCTTCGATGACTTCAAGACACGCACCTCCGCGGCGTTGGTCGCATCAAGTTGTAAGTCAAGCCAATATCAACATGATCCGATCACGCAGCAACCCCAACGAGACCAATCTCAGGGACGAAACCAAGCGGGGGTGGAAGTCATCCATCTCTTTGTGTCCTTGCTAATCGATACTAATGATCCGACGAATCATTGTGCTGATTTCCGGCACCTGATTGTGTCTGTACCTACTTCTGTGCCTGTGTAACTGTTATTCGTGTGAGTGATGCCAATATTCAAGCATTTTAAGCGTTTTTGAACAAATAATTGTGTTTGTGATGAAGGAAAATGAAAAAATTGAACTCAATATAAGTTAAAATGATATATTTTATAACGGCGTTTTAGTTAAATTATGCCCAATTTTCAGGGGCTTGTTAATTAATTACCGGTTTGTTAACACAAAATCAAGGCATCTCATTGGCAGTAGTCATGGTAATAACATTTTGACGGACCGTTAAGGAGAAAACGGGCTACTGAAAAATTGGGCCTTGCCAGTTGTTGTCTAAGATATTCAAATTCATACTGAGGGAAAATCTCAAATTTTGCCAAAAGGGAACAATGATTCGAGATGAATTTCTCTGGCCCTCGCACACCCCGATGAATCGAAGCATCCTCCTCCAACGCGGTCCTCTTTGTCTGTCACGTGATCGATCAGAGAGCGTGAATACACCGACTGAGTGCATGTCCACTTATCCACCGAGTATCACGGAGGGGTATTATTAGCTTGGTGGTGGGGGGGGGGGGGGGGGTCAATCACACCGGCTCAGTGCGACAGTGATTGATGATGCCTTTTCTCGCGAAGGTGTTTGATGCGGTCGTCATCTGAACGGAATGGGAGTTTCGATGCTAGTTTCGATGATAGAATTAAGCGTAGATGAAGATGCTGTAAATGGAGACCATTCTTTGATATTTTTTTTTGCGTAATTTGGTCTTGATTTGGCTGTCAAAACGAGTAAATAACCCACTTTTGTCTACTAAATGAATGGTAATTATGTCATGTAAGTATTTTGGATACAATACAAAGAAAACTTCGTGGTGCATTACTAAATGAATGATATCCTAGCCATAAAATAAACTTTTCATAGAAAGTCCAAGTAATGCCAACTACGCCCCTGATATCCACGTAAATAGATGTGTTAAGAAGAGCAGTAAGCGTTGTCTTTGAAGCTTTCCGAGACAGAAGCTCGCCTATTAGCAAGATGTCAAGCAGGCAAAGACGCGACCACTGGCTTAGCTGCCAGCGTGCGTTGGAATTGTCCTGCGTTCCCAAACTCCGTTCTCGCTCAGGGCGACCCTTGCCAAGAATGGTGCAGCCGAGTTTCCTTTAGAGATGGCTTCCTATTGAATTTGACAGCTAAGATGACGACGGAAGTGGCTGGCGAATTGAGTTAAGCTAACTTGGCGCTTGTCTTCGAATGCATATGTAATGAATGATTAATTACTAATTAAGATTTCCATCTCGGCTCCCGGCGTGGATGTGTACTACTTCCATATCACGTGTGCCACTACAGGAGACATGAATTGATTAACTACACTGCAGACTTGTGGAAGTAATTATGTTGGCAAGTTCAAGTAAATGAAGAGCGAATTTTTTAGTCGAAATGAGGGGGAAGTCTGACTACTATAGGTGACTTGGTTGATTAGTTGAAAGGCAGACTAATTAGGTAGTGATGTTTCAAAACTAATTGTTTGCTGCTGAGATAATATGCAAAGTTTCTAGGACGAGTACAGAGTACGCGTAGGAAATGTTTTGTGTTTCCGTCTTCGAGCAGAGAATTTTAATTTTTCAAGTTTTACCAATAAAGCTCTTGGCAGCGTAAGAAAGCAAAGCCAAACTATTAAATTCTATGGTACGTTTTGAGATTATTATAATCTTAAAATCAATTGAGCTTTGGGTGAGGCATATATTTCTGCTAACCATCGTAGCAGCGTAGCAACACTAGCAACAGCAGTGACACCGATGTTTGCTGGCATTAGGCAAGGCACATAGTAATGCCAACAATCGTAGCAGCGTGGCAACACTAGCAACAGCAGTGACACCGGTGTTTGCTGGCAGTAGGCAAGGCACATAGTAATGCCAACAATCGTAGCAGCGTGGCAACACTAGCAACAGCAGTGACACCGGTGTTTGCTGGCATTAGGCAAGGCACATAGTAATGCCAACAATCGTAGCAGCGTGGCAACACTAGCAACAGCAGTGACACCGGTGTTTGCTGGCATTAGGCAAGGCACATAGTAATGCCAACAATCGTAGCAGCGTGGCAACACTAGCAACAGCAGTGACACCGGTGTTTGCTGGCATTAGGCAAGGCACATAGTAATGCCAACAATCGTAGCATCGTAGCAACACTAGCAACAGCAGTGACACCGGTGTTTGCTGGCATTAGGCAAGGCACATAGTAATGCTAACGATCGTAGCAGCGTAGCAACACTAGCAACAGCAGTGACACCGGTGTTTGCTGGCATTAGGCAAGGCACATAGTAATGCCAACGATCGTAGCAGCGTGGCAACACTAGCAACAGCAGTGACACCGGTGTTTGCTGGCATTAGGCAAGGCACATAGTAATGCCAACAATCGTAGCAGCGTAGCAACACTAGCAACAGCAGTGACACCGGTGTATGCTGGCATTAGGCAAGGCACATAGTAATGCCAACGATCGTAGCAGCGTAGCAACACTAGCAACAGCAGTGACACCGGTGTTTGCTGGCATTAGGCAAGGCACATAGCAATGCCAACAATCGTAGCAGCGTGGCAACACTAGCAAAAGCAGTGACACCGGTGTTTTCCGGCATTATGTTAGAGTCCAAATTGATTCGACAAATCTCAATTTAAGTCGGCAGTGTCACATTGCAATGCCAACTAGATTTCTGCGACAGCGTCAGCTGCACACACCCTTTGTTGACAAAACAAACACTTTGTTGAGTTCTAGAGTCCAACACGCCAGCGCTAGTGTCATCGCCACAACTCACCGAGCACGTAGACGCGCACGGGACGCGCTGCCCCCACGATGGCGCGGGTCTGCGGATCGCGGTCCACGCACTGCCAGACACCCTCATCCTCGCGCAGCCGCGCGTTGGCGATGCGCAGCGCGCCGGTCGCTGGGTCCAGCGAGTAGCGGTGTGCGCCGGTGCCGGCGTAGCTCTGTGCCGGCGCGCGGACGACGTCGACAGGTTCATCGTCGTGCAGCCAGCCCGGGTTGAGGCGGTCGACCGTGTGGGAGGTGGTGCGGTCGGAGGGCAGCTCGCAGGCAAGGCTGGTCTCTTGGTGTTGGCGGACCTGCGGGTGGAGGCCGGGGGTGTTAGTTGGTGGGAGTTGGCTAGGATGATGGCAAGGGTGCGTGACGACACGATGACGTCTTTAGATGCAATAGCTATTATGGTATTGACTTTACACATGTAATATTGCATTACCAACCGCGTGAAAAAAAATATTTTATAAATCAATTGTATTGGATGGTTTGGAAATGTCTCGACGTGTCTACAGAACGCGGTCTGTCATTCAGGTGTCCTGACGGCTTTGGTGAAAATAATATGGGATGCAGCCTAGAATAGAGTCAAAATTTCGATACAAATTGATATAATCTTTCTCTAATTGATTGGCACAAAATTTAAAAATTCTGCTTTGGCTTCAGGGCTAGCAACACTGTAAATGGAATCCGACAAAACACATTAGATTTCTGAACTCCTAGTACATAAAGCCAATGTTTTAATTGCTTTTAATATTTCTCATTTAAGTTCCTTGGACCACAAACTTTTATTACGTCTTCTAAAGCAGTTAAAATAAATTCTCTTCTTTCATAAGCAATCGAGCTTAACTGATTCAAAAATATTTTTTCACTGGACCTCAAAAATACCAAAATATAGCTTTTCTGCGATTTTAAGAAAAACTTAACCAAAAGCTCTTCAGAAAACTATTGAACAGAGAATGTTGAACGCTAATTGCTACCAAACTTAATCTTTTCCCGGCGTGTCGCAAAGCCTGCTTTATATTTGTCCCACTGTAATATTATAAGCACTCAATGACCCGGGTTAATAGTTATTCTACAAACTAACGTGTTCAGACATGAGCCATAATGAAGTTATCGGGTAACCTACTTGTAATTGATTTTAAAAAATAATTCCGAGATATCCATTCGAATCCAGCGGGCTGGGTGCAGCTGCACTCACCGAGTATTCACGCATCCGGTACGGCGTCGTCGTCAACGGCGTCGGCGGCGTCGTGACGTCATCCGCGGTACCGTTGGCCCCGAACGGATCAAGGTCATCTCTCCTCGAACCGACGCCGACGCCGACGCCGACGCCGACGCCGCGTTGCCGGTGACGCAGATGCGACGACGCGATGGTGGCGCCCTCGTCTGCAAGGTAACGGTCCAGTGATGAAGCTCTTCGAAGAGTTCGTGACGCGGACAAGGGTTGGTTGTTGCAAGCATTGGTTGATGATTGAAATGGTTCATGATTTATTAATCTCTGAGTTGAGTTTATTTTTTTTCTTCAGCTTAGAAAATCTCTTTAATATGGCAATAATTGGGCCTAGGGCTTGGACACATATATGAAGCTTGTTACTTGATACTTGAAACTTGATATATATGTTTGGAAACCGATGAAGGTTTGTGGATTGTAGCAAAACAATTTTTAGCCCAATTTCTAATAACTACAATTTGAAAGTTTTATGCATTTTTGGATTTTGTCATAATTTCTAAAGCTGATTTTAAGGTTAAATGACTTTTCGATAACCCACAAGTCAATTCTTGCTCAGAGGCAATCAGAAAAGTGTGAGATTTAGTCCCTTGCTAGTAATATTGATACCACCTATCCATTGACTCAGCAAATTGAATTATTTAGTTGTCGATTGTACATCGATATTGATGAATTGATAACTGAAAGTATGACGCAGTTCGTACCTTCCCAGGTAGAAAAACAATTAGTTAACCCCTCGTGGTATTGAGGATGAGGACAATGCGTCACGCTGTTTTTAACCGTGAGCCGTGAAATATGCTGACTGTCAGACCGACGCGAATCAATAAGAATCAGTTAGTAGCTCGTACAAAGTTTCAACACCGGCGTCTGGCTTTCCCAACAGAAAATGCAGTAACACCCCAACTCCCACCTAACAGAGTCCGAGTCCGCCAAAGCCCGAATCATTTTTCAGACGAACATAATTACCACCGGAGCGACAAACGTAAATCCGACCACTTTTCACCCCCCGACCAGAAGCATTCATTAAAAACTCGCCCTGTCAATGCAAACGACAGGCGGCAACCCCTCCAACACACGCCGGAGCGAGACAGAACATGCAAAACACCCGCCAAACCAAGCGAGAAAGAACTTGAACGATGTTGACAACTCGGTTCTAATCCAGACGTGGCACTTCTCGCTAAACTCCGTCCAAGACGCCTCTGCTATCAATCAATCGAGTGTGGCTCATCTCTCCACGGATGCAGACACCGCCGTGGATATCGCCACGTTTGCAGCCGGGGCGTCGCACAATGGCCGACGAGCACGCTTCGCCAAGCACATTACACCAGCCATGCGTTTGTTCGATTTCCATCTCTGCTGGTGACAAATGGCCGCGTAGCATGCCACAAACCGAGCGAGATGGCGTTATCGCTGGTGGGGGGCAGTTGTCATATGTGTGTGTGACAAATGACGATTGCGTGGGAGTGAGATTGGATCCCCTTGTCCATATGTGGCCTTCGAACCGCGTCTCCCCCCCGGCCGTCCGTCCGCCTCACCGCGCGCTGATGCTTGACAATGTGATGTTTGGCATTGGGCTCCAGCATGTGTGTGCGCCGTTGCCCGGAATGGGTGCATTACGCCGCGGCGCGGTTGTTCGCCGTGTGTGTGTGTGTGCAGTTTCGGGGTTTTAACTGAGTGCGGTGCATATAAAGTAAAGTGCACTGGTGTGCTGTTTGGTGAATTATAGATAATGGGTGTCGGGGCCTGGGTAATGGATACATTCGCGTCCGGTGATTTATCGGCCGGCTTATTGGGAACGTGCGCGTTGCATGTAGCTGTGTGTTATGACGGGATGGCCGACCAGAGGGATTTTATTGAAACATTATCGAGCGTAACCGAACGAGATTCTCGTAACGGACGGTTTATGAAATGATTTGGAGCTGCTCGACCGTATTGATGTATATCGTCTGAGCGGAGAGCCATTTATATTTTAATAATAAAACAAAGGGGATTTCGTACAGGCGTTGCTTCTGCCAAACAAGACATGAAACCAACTTGTTTTTCGCCTATAAAATTATCTGCCGCCATTCATTGCGAATAAACAAGCACTCAAATATAATAAACACGTTTTAATATCACCCCTAAATGCTGTGTTCGCACACGAACGCGTCAACCCCCAAGAGCTGGAACTACCCGCGGCAGTGTCACCTCTACCCGACACAGCCAACAAAACGAAATAAAACCACCCCCCAGTCAAACTACTTGATTCCCCAAAACAGAACCAACTTCCAACAACTCGCGCCTACCGAGAAAGGTAGTCTTTACCGATGAGACAACCGAGCCGACTCACACGCGTTGACAAAGTGTTTCGCGGAACTGATTTACTGATTACTCACCGCTTCCCGCCAACTCGAAGCTAATCTGATTACGCACTTAATCACGCTCATTATGTCGGAGCCAGCGCCTTCTTGTCGTGCGCGTCTCCGTTTCACGCCCGACAAGATCTATTTGTCTCTTCCCGGTGTCTTTGATCATCTTCGAGTCGCGTCTCGCTTGCCGCTATCGGGTTGCAGTGGCGAGCTGCGAGACAACATGTTGCTCTGTGGTTCAAGTTTGGTTCGGGCCAAGTGTCTTGTTGTTTTGCGAGCGAGGCTTGTGTCCGCTTTGCGGATGTTTGCTGCTGCTGCTGCTGCTGCTGCTGCTGCTGCTGCTGCTGCTGCTGCTGCTGCTGCTGCTGCTGCTGCTGCTGCTGCTGGTGCTGCTGCTGCTGCTGCTGCTGCTGCTGCTTGCTGCTTGCTGCTTGCTGCTTGCTGCTGCTGCTGCTGCTGCTGCTGCTGCTGCTACTGCTGCTGCTGCTGCCAAGTTGTTCAAGCAACATATTTTATTCATGCAATTTTCATCCATGCAAAGAATTTTATTTGCTGTGGTTGTAGTTGAAACTTATTTTGTAGCCGTTTGATTACATCTAAATGAGTAAAGGATACGTTGTTAGGACCCCATAACATAACTGGTGTCGTTGGACTAGACCTTAAGCTAGATATCTCTATATTTACATTATATAATCGAAGGTTGATAGTGACATAATATTATGATCTCCGTCATACTTTCACAGAAACACTATCTCACCATCGTACTTGGTGTTGATACGAACTTAAATGCATGGTTGCATGTAAGGTAGATATTCATTATCAGCGAGAAAACAACTATCCATTCAATTGGAAATAATCGTACAGCTACAAGTTGAATTTGTAAAGCTGTTTCTTTGTTGATGAACATTTAATGGTGCCTAACCAAAATGCCATCCTGCCAGTAACCGCACTTTCTAATGTCAAACTTTGATTTAAGAATAATATGAACTGGAAGCGCTGTGGCACCGATCAACGGTCTTCTACGAGGTTTCACTCTGACAACTGCTCCTGACGGCGCTACAAAACCACGCCACTGCCTTCGATTCGACAAACGAAGAGCAGTAAAACACAGAAAGAGACGGCGCGCGCGTCTCCTGACAGCTCTCCGCTGGTAATTAATTGAATTACGTTGAACGTACGTTGAATCTATTGCTCGCTCTAGAGTGTATAGAAGGTGCCGCCGTGTTTCGTGCGCTTGCAATATTTAAATCGGGCGCATTAAATGCATCTAAGTGCACGTGTCAAAGTAAAACACGAACGTAGCGCGGCAGTTTATGTGGCAACGGCAAAGCGGGCGATAAATCGCTGGAAAACATTGCGCTGTGCCGGCATTATTCATGGCGAATCAGCGGAAAGAAGTGAAATAGGGGGCAAGTGGGGCGTTTATCATTTGTCTGGATCTGTGTCGTCGCAACTTTAAATGCGCAGATTTCTGTCCGCTCGGACACTTATCCGAATCGAGAGCGGTGCTGTCGCGGCGGACGTTTTCCTGCACAGAGGATGTTTAAAATCTTACACGAAGGAAGATTCTGCTGCATGGGTATAGTTTATACGGAAGCGGTGTGCGTCAGTTCTAGAAACTGGTTGGCACGCCAGAGAATAAAATAGTTCATGAATAACAATATGAATTGCATGTCTTCGATTTGAATAAAATTCTTATCTTTTAATCCCACTGCTCTGACGCCAATGTAGTGTTGAAAATATTATGCAAGTAATGATATCAAATATATTTTCTATTCAGGGGGAAAAAAACACGCCATAAACATAGCTTATAGAAGCCAGTTGGATTGGGATTTCCCTACCTTCCTTGGATAATGCTGAGTCAATAATATCTTTGTGGACCTTTTCAACCAAAGAAGAAATGAAAATAAAATCCCATATACTTCTCCCACTCAAAGAAAAATGGCGTCAGATACCCACTGGACGTTTTACCAGTTTGAAAAAATTGTTATTTAGCTCTGCTAAATAAGAGAAATCACAACCCGAATTTCTCTACCTGGCTTTAGCGAGTGGGTATCATAACGTCATTATGATATCATTTTGATTGAATGGAATAGGTGTATTGAATTTTCTTAGTGGGTATGTGACGTCATGGTTCTTTGAATAAACTTTAAAAAATCTACTAAACTAAAATTTCACTATGCCAACCAAAAGGTTTCCTCTATTTTCCACCTAATCACGCGCCTATTACTTGTAAATTGTAATCGAAATAATAAAAAAAAACAGCACTTGAAAATAGTAAATCATGCTCAAGTCCAGTGAAATGTAATGTTGATCCCTGGAAGTGCGACCCTCCAGGGTTTCCCCAGCAGCAACAAGAACGGGGAAACTTGACAAAATCTCAGCTTAAAAGTTTACCCATCACGGAGCTGCGCGACCCACAACAATGAAGATAGAAAATCATTTAGAACGCAATCACGTACCGCGCGCATCCCGGACCATCATCCCTAATCCAACACAGCGCTTACTTTAAACGCACCATCCCTTTTGAAACGTGGATAAAAAAAACATAAAACCAAATCTAAAACAGAATAAGTTAGCCATCTGAAAAAAAACTCCCGTTAGCAAAACTTGACGTGAAAGCAGAATTCACGCGTCGCACATACCGAAATATATGTTTGTGATGGCCAGGGGGTGAGATGTTAAGGGGTGCCAGATAACTTGGTTAAGGGTTGGCTAATAAAGAACGTGCGTCGTGTCAACCCACGAGGGCAAATCCCGAGGGTGACGTATAGAGACCCGATCAGGGACACGTGACGCAAGTCTTCGAAAAGCCTAATGACCTGATCCCAGAGAATGGAGTCCATCTTCGTGGAGAAAAAGTTTGCCAAAGTATCGTGAGAAGGACAAAATCTGAAGTGGCATGAAGAGCATCGAATGAGTCTTGTTACCTCGGTGTTAACTTGCATGCTTCGCGCTGCTTGCTGATGCTTTTTTTTTGCTGTGCGTCTCGCGCTAAGAAGGGGAAAATTCTCGCTTAACGAGGATGTGTTCAGGTGATTTGGTTTGTCGGAGTAAGCTTTATTGATGATGAAGTATCTTGCAGCTGATTATCGTCGAGTAGAACTCTAACTTTTGAAAGAAGCCAATTAGTTGATTAGATGTATTTGCTTTTTGCTAATGCACCTTTGTGTGCCGTCCTACTTGCTTGAATCTTTAAGATGCAATTACTAAACGCATGCATTTATAATTAGTAATACGCACACGAGGTGCTTAAGCATGTCTAACCTATCAATTTATTGACTTATAAAAATATAAAGCTACATTAATGTTGGTATGATTCATTTTAATAGCGTTAACACACTTCATGCTGTTGTTTCCTTCTTTATTTTTCGTTATTGTTTTCTTATATTTTCTCTCTCATGTTGAACAAGGAAATAAAGAGATCATACCAACATGCCATCAGCGAGCACCGACATAGCTTCGCAGCCAGTTGAGCAGGAAGAGGCGAATGACAGTTATTTCAGACGTTGATGCGTATAAAGAAAAGTCATCACTGTCTCTGCCCGGAAAGGCTCCGGGCGTGGGATCACTTTTCCCGTATCCGAGGCATCGCGAGCTGTTGAAACACAGCCATGGAGTCGCTTCTTTCCCAGCGTGCCCGGCTGGCCGGAGGGGGTGTTTAAATGATGGCATGGCTTAAAAGCGCCCGCTTTTTGTAGCAGAAGCAGCAGCAGCAACAGACTCGTGCGACGTTGATGATGCCGCGTACTGACAGCATAATCATAATTATGTTAATGGAAATTTAGAGGAGAAACAACAGGAGTCATTTGTTGTTAAATCCAGGGTTGGGTGGGGGTGAGATTGTGCATCATTTTAAGGGTGGCTACCGCGGGGTATGAAAGTTGGGAGAGCGGCGTTGTTGGCCGTGTATTTTTCGACGAAGATGGAGGTAGATTACGGGTAAGCTCGCGCCAGATTTCATGTCTTCATGACCGTTTAATTGCTTTTCGGCGAGTATAAAGATGAAAAAGATGGATTGAGTGCTGCCTGGCGTTGGATAGGTATAATTAATTAGGAACACAGCAATAGCTTTTGTCATAGATGGATAAAGAATGAGAACAAATTGGCTTAACATCTGTAGAGTCATGAAGTGAAATATGGTAAATGTTTATGGTAAATGTTTATGGTAAATGTTTATGGTAAATGTTTATGGTAACAGTTTGCTAAAAATGCTTAGGCGCTTCTCGATTTGTATGAGACTTGCCAAGTAATCCTAAATTTCTCTTCATTCCACTTCTTCCATGTTCACCAATTCACTCCATTCCACGAACTTTCTAATTCTTCACCACGTCCAGTTCTTCCCCCCATTCTTCTCATCACTTTTTACCCGGTCAACCCAACTCTTCTCATCTTTTTAAGATTATTTCCATACAATCTAAAAATACGAAATAAAATACCTGACAATATTTGAAAGATATAGCGCTCGCTAACTGAGGCTCACCGAAACCCAATTAGAAAAAAAAACTTCGCTTGCGAACACTTTTTTTTTCAGCCCCAGCATCAAAGCACTTCCCCCCACCCTCCCAATTCCCTCCGGCGTCTCGCCGCGCGATGTTCCAAAACTTAATTTCAATCGCCTTATTTCACGTGCACAGCACTCATGTAGAATATCCATCCGACACATCCGCAGCGAGGTAACTCCATTGCGAGCGTCGACGAAAAGGAGCAAGTCGACGCCGACGCCGACGCCGACGCCGACGTCTCAGATACCGTCGCGACGCCCGCAACGCGCGGTGTCGTCGAGACGATAAGGAAGTGCTAGCCCCTAGATCAAGGCTGGCAGGAGCTCGGCGAGACAATCAACGTAGTGAAGGTGGGACAAGAACGCAAGACCAGCGTCCACCGAATCGATGCCCTCGTTTCGAGCAGCGAAAAGCGATTGTGATACTGTATATGTGTGTGTGTGGTGGTGCATCTGTGTTTTTCATCTCCGTCGCCGGATGCAATGATTCACTGCGCGACACGGCGATGCGATAAGCGGGGGTTGTTCGTTTCGGAACGGGTGGCGGGGTGGCTGAGGTGTGTTTTTACCGGTGTGGCGAATGCTGCAGATGCCGGGGACAGGGTTTCGGCGGAGCTTGTAAGCTTTGCACAACATTAAATGACTGTTAAAGTTGGTTGATCTTTCCGATCGTTTATACACTATCATGTATAAGATGGAAACACATTTTAAGATCTTGTTTCCTTAAAATGTTACACAGATTGAAAAGTCGAGAAATCAATTACTCTTCAGAAAAACGAAGCTTAGAAAAATTGTTTTTTGATAAACCTAGATAATACTTCAAAGATAAGCCAATTTCCGGAACGTTCATACAGATTCAGCGCACAGGACGCGATTAGGTTATTGTCTCTTTTCTCTCAAGATTTCCATCAAGAATCATCCCCCGAGACTTCGCCCTCCATTACCAGGCATAGCAAGCCAAGCCCACCGAAGCTGATAACACAAATGCAGGGGAGCTAACAAGAAGAAAGTAGCAACATCACCCCGCTCAGCTATTCATATCTGCCTGTCAGTTAGCTCTAATTTTCTTTAGCCTCGTCCCGAGAACAAACAGCGTCGATCCTTCTTTTTATCTCCCGGCAAATTCCGCAGCCGCATCGCCGACGAGACTCGAGAGCAAATTACGCATTTTCAAGGGCCCCGGCACTTGCGCAGCGCCGGCAATGGATGGCCGGGCGAAAGGCTAATTGAAAATGTTTTCCTGAGCCCCTCGAAAAGACTGGGGGTTGAAACAGGGCGCGGGCTCTGTGATGCCGAGATAGCGATGTCTCTTTGCGAAGGTCTCGCCGCTCCTGTTGCTGGTTGTAGCAAGCGTCGACTTTGTAACGTCACAGAGATTTCTTTTGTAGCTATCTTGGTGATTGTCAGATTTGTTCAAGTATTTGAATTCACGAATTGACAGCATTTTCATTGTATTTTTTGTTTTAGGTTTTTAGGGCGCTCTGGAGGGCGATTGTGTAACTTTTTCATTGGAATTGAATTTCCATTGAATTCACAATGGAATTTGAACAGTTGAAAGTATTGAGTAAATGTTAGTATTTTAATAGTTAATCTCCGGGGTATGAGTTTCTCAAGATCTTGTTTACGATTATGAGGTTTCCATGAAACTAAACTCTCGCTGTAAAGTGCTCCTTTTTGTGGTAATTCACAACCGTTCAATGCATTTTCTGTTGCGAACAGAAACCAACTTTAATAACTACTTCTACTACCCCGTGTTCATACACACTGTCGGAACCAAAAATGACCGAATAAACGCGCGAAATAATCGCAGCGTTTCGCCATCGCTAGCTCGTGCACGCCGTGGCGTAATCTACGACGCCGTTTTGAACTTTAGAATAAAACCACCAGCAGTATTCCGCGACCGCAAAATTTGTAGCGAATTATTTCGAATGGCGACGCGAAGCGATCCTTGTTTTGCTCGTCTCTTTGAAACACTCCGCCGCCCGAAGTTTGCTAGATTTATGATGTAACCATTAAAATATTTCAAGCTTCTCCGAATGGAAGCTGAGAATTCAGAAAGTAAGTCATTGTTAATGGGTGGGAAGCGATTCCGTGTTTGTTGAGGAAGATTGAGGGAGACGCTAGCCTTCATGAAGCCAGCAAGGAGCGGGCTGCAGGAGTCGATAGAATACCGCACGACGAATTAACGCGTAACCGTTGGTGCGTGCAAACGCAACGAGAGTTTGCCTTGTGGTCAACACTTGCAAATCCATCGCGCTCGACGTGACATTCGTAACGCAATAATAATAATTTTGTTTTCGACAATAAATTTCTGAAATTGGATTTATTCTAACGATTAATTCACCTCGAGTGGATTGTTGGAAATGTCAGCAATCCATCAAAATATTGGTCGCTCTCGTTTTTAACACGGTTAACGCCCGCTTCGCGAGTATCGTTTATCCAAGCATTCGCATAGCAATTACAACAGCTGCTGTGATATACTTTCATAACCACATCAAGTCGAATAAGGACTTTGAGGTAACGCCATGCCCAAGACACAAATTAATGTTTGGAAGTGGGAACTGTTGGAGTTTAGTGTTTCTTACAATGCACGGCAACTCTTTTCAAATGAAGCGAACGAGACTTGCTCTTGTAAAGGAAGGGAGCTATGTAAGGAAGCTATTATTTTACTTTATAGGGATATGGAAAAATGAGAAAATGTTATCACGGGTTAAATGGCAATAAAAACAAAATAAAAGAAAGAGGAAGGCGACAAAGCAAGTATCGAGTATACGGCGGCGCGTTGCACTCTATTCCCTCCGCGACGAGCTCGGCAATGATCGGCCACGATCGGCGCTTCGTTTCCTGCGCTCGGCAGGACAATAGCTTCACTTGAGAAAATGTAAGGAGTTGCGAGCGCGATCTCCTTCAAGCGGGGGACGGGGGAAACTCTTAAGAGACGCCATTCAAGTGGAAACCTGATGAATAAATAGAACACTGTGTGAACGGCGGGGACTGCTTGAAGATCGCAGCTTCGCGAAGCGAATCCTCGCAGCTTTGTGTCGAGATAGAGGGAGTGAAAGAGATAGATTTTAATACACACAGAAATTTCGTTTCTACTAAACAAGAGGCAAAGTCGACTCTGTTTGTTAATTTCTTGACAGTGATGTTTGTTTTTTTGTGTTAGCCGAGTTGTGGGTGAATGATTTTGGTGATGTTTTGGGGGTGGATTGTGGGTGACGCCGCAGGGCGAGCGTAGAGGCAGCTTTTTAGGCACTGGGGTAACACCAGTCAGGGATAAAAAAGAGCATGAGAAGTTTTTGTTTGCATGTTAACAGCGCAGTGAACACAACAGTGGCTTTTAGAAAGTTTCTTTCTTCCCTTGACATGTTAATCACAGCGCTTGAAAGCAATTATACATGGAACGTATAGGTATCCAATTGACAAATCAGGCTTAAAGTGATTATAAGAGACGTTGATTTAAGTGAGAAACAGTTTATAATATAAATAATATATCAACCCTCTAAGAAATGAGATTATGATATCCAATTCCTTCCAGGTAACTAGGCATTTCTAGACATAAGAAAAGTGTTTGTCTACAAATATTTACAAAGGCTGTAACTTAAAATGCTTGTAATTATAGGTAAGCTTATAAGTGATGGGATAGCTGAACAAGAAAAATGTACATCCGAACCGGGATACGAACCCGGGACCTTCCGCTTGCCGGGCGGTTGCTCTGACCACTGAGCTATCCGGCCGCACGAGATTCCTTCCTTCGCTGGGTGAGCAAAGGGCTCTCTCGGGAGAAGGGGAAGAAGCGACTCGTAATGGTACGAGTACTTTCCTCACCCAGCGAAGGCAGGAATCTTGTGTGGCCGGATAGCTCAGTGGTCAGAGCAACCGCCCGGCAAGCGGAGGGCCCCGGGTTTATATCCCGGTTCGGACGCACATTTTTCCTGCTCAGCTGTCCCATCATCAATTGCCTACTGGTGTGGGCTTCCACCAGGAACACTGATTTCTAAGCTTTTATCGATTGTATTAAAATTCTTATGATGCTTATGAAAACATTGCAGTTGAAAATCAGGCTTGTGCTCGATCTCCTAAAAGCAACCCGCAGAACATTGCTGAATAGTGACAAAACAAGTGAATTGCCAGTAATTTGCTACATATTTAATTGGATGATTACACCGCGGTGTTGTCATGAACTTTAAAGTGACTTTTTTTCTGTTCAATTAGTAGCAATTCGTAGTAAATATCGACCAAGCCACGCCACGACGTGAGCGATTCGTTTATCGTTGTGCATGTTAACCTAGGATCCTCCTGCCACGCTCGACGCTCATCGTATTTGCGTAAAGCATCGAAGAGTCCTGCCACTGCCGCTTGGCTTAATCTCACCAGCCAACAGATTGAAGCAGCCACCACACCTAGCGCCACATCGAGCGCTGATTAAAATTAGATGAACGAATTTAATTAATTCGACGTGCAAGGTAGAAGTAACTTAATTTAATACGCGTCTAACTCTGAATGTATTCGAGCTCTTTTCACCGAGAGAGAGAGAGGGAGGATATCCTGCTCTAGCACCTATTTTATGTCTGTGCATACCTGCTTTTATGTATGTGTGTGTGTTTTTAGTTCACGTTTTGCGACGAGAATTTGTTTGAACTCAACCAGGTCGCGTGTGAAATTGTGAAATGAATGTCACAGTTTCGTTTGTTTGTACAGTTGAAATGTAACATTAGGACACGTGTGTGGCGGGGACTCGTTTCGGCCGAGTGTCGAGTCGGGGCCGAGTGGATTTCGTTCAGCTGCACGAGCGCAATTTCCGGTGTCCTGGCAGGATGCAAATGCAGTTTGTTACTCCGACACCGAGAGAAATGCACTACACAGTACACACGTTGCATTTGTTCCGTTGATTGTCAAGTGTGATAATTCATAATCATCTGTCAAATTCGTTGAGGACATAGTTTTAAGCGAAGTGTTATTCACTGAGGGCGAGTTTTACAATGTTCAATTAAATAGTTAGGAGGAAAACAGAAGCAACCGACAGGTTGCCAACATGGAGATGCGTTTCGGACATTGTAACACCGGCCATTATTTGGAGAAAATAATGTTTGAGGTTCAATATGGCTGAAATCGGTATTTGTTTTTGATGTCAGAAAACAGTATACCTACCTAGTTTGTTTCAAAGTTCTTGCAAGTACTTCAAACACCAAGTACAGACAAAATATTCGTTAGATGCGCTTGCTATCTTGTCGATTGAGTCACGTTTTGACTGAGTTTGCAACTCCATTAGACATTTGCAACTAAATCAATTACCGTTCCCACTTCCCACTCGACACCTCGCGAAGCCTCTAGCAACACAATTAAGAATGAAAATCTTCACAAACAACACTTGCAAACGTCCGCCGCGTCGAATCAATTGTCCAATACGCCGCTATTCAGCAATCGAGGACACTTAATTGTCGTCCATTGAGCCGCCACTTCCCGGCACCTGGTTACAAGCGATCCATCTTCGTTCTCTACGCTTAGAATCAGAAATCCTCGACGCTTTTTCTCCGAGACGTCGCGACGCCTTTGTTGGGCATCGCGAGGAGCAAGTCAACCCCAGTGCCCGTCCCACGCGAAACACAACAAGTCTTTTGAGACTATAAACACAAAACGGAGCGCGAGAGCTCTGCTAAAAGGTGTGATGATTGTGTTTTCTTTCACGATAAACAGTCGCCGGCAATTTGTACTGAATGGGTGCACGCGGAGAGAAGAGGAAGGACTGCGTTTAATTGGATTCCGAGGAAAAAAAAATGCTTTAGCACATCGAGTGAAATAAGTTTCAATGGGATTGTAATATCCTACTCAATTTTTAAGTGTTTTTACTGTAGCTGCTGCGAGCGCTTTTTGGGTCAAAGAATTGTTTTGAGCGAGATGCTAATATGCAATTAAAAATAAAAGCGTGTTACGGTAGTTTTCATGCAGCTTGCTAGCTGCTCCGCGAGAAGTGTTGTGTAGCTTCAAGTAGCGAATTGTGGGTTGCGATATTTTTAAAACCAAACGTTAATATGTGTTTTTCGATCTCTTTGCGAACAGCCATTGTGAACATGAATTCAATTAGGATTTGTTTATTTCCTGAAATAAGTATGTTGTATGAAATGGATTATCGACAGCTAAGAAACATGCATGTCTAGGACGTCATTTACAAAGTAAATATAAAATAGAAACATAAGTAGAGAGCGATTTGAACCAGTTAGGTACTTGGGGCATCTCTGGTGGCTATGTATTATTTAAAGTAAATTCGGTAAATTCCTCGACTTTCATACACCCTTCATTCATGTGTTCAGAGCAGAAAAAATAAAATTATTTTCTGGTGCAGTTAACATCGCAATTTGAAGCAAGCAGCCATGATTTATGACTCGAAAATCCGCCTGCCACTAAAGCATAAAAAAGCTGAATGCTCAGCACCAATAATGACGTAGACTTAACAGGTTGCGCGATCGTAAATTGTGCAGAAAATTGCTTTAAAAAAGTCTTACTTTGTTTGGCATCATGGAAACTTGTAGAGTGTGTTCTTCAGTCAGCTAACTGTTATGCTGTGTTACGCATGAGTTGTTAACAAAAGCTATCAGGGCCCTTGGACATGAACATGATAGCATTTTCTTGAGCTATGATTTTCTTTTAATCCGTTCGTCAACGTTCATTGAAAGGTATTCATGGAATATCCATTCGCCCTGTTATTCCAGAGAAGGTCATGGTTTTTGAGTTCTGTTTTCCATAAATTGAGCAAATTTCCTGGCTTACAATCGATGTGATGTGAACTAAAAAATGAGACACAAATAGATTTTTTTTTCATCTTTTATTTCTTTAATTTCCATTCATTTAAAGGGTAGAAATTTTTTGCAAGGACACAAAGATACGTCGGTGTTTTATTGCCAAGAATCCACCATCCACAAAAAATCTTTAACTACAAAATGATAAGTAACGTAATTTCTTAAAATGAATACAACAATCCTTCGATTTTCTTATCAGTATGTCCAGGTATGACCTGATTTGTGAATGAATAACATTTTCCCCACATTTTCCTTTATCACTGAAAACGGAAATGATTACAGAATTATCTGCTTTTTTTTCAATTATGACCACCGAAAAGCTATCTCAAGGATATTGATAACCCATTAAAAACTTCACGCCTGCACAATCTACGAACTTATGCTATCCTAACCGCTAGCTCACAGACTGGAATTTCGCTGGAATCTGCTTGTCATTAAAGTGATACCGACAACGACTGCGTGTTGCCTCCCGCGGGTAAACTTGACTTAACGACCGCACATCGCAAACATCACACTTATCCATCCTCGCCGATCCAACTTGATGCCGACGGGCGAGCGAAATCGATGAGCTACCCACACCATCGGGGGCGTCGGGGGTGTAAGATGACGCTCGCACATACGTACACCCTCGGGTATCGTGCTAAACAAATAACCTCTCACATGATTTAGGCGTCGAGACGCTCGCAGCGGCATAGCCTTTTGTTTGAGTTACATCTCAACTTGTTCGCGCAAGACGGTACGAACGAACGCACGCAAACTTTCTGACTCCGATGTGTGTAAGACGTTCAATGGGTAATTAGTATTTAAATTAGGCGGAGGGAAACTCTACTGGCTCAGAAGTAATGACTTTGTGGAATTGAAAATTTTCGGGGTAGACTCGGTGTAGAGCGGCATGCCATCGGGAAAATAATTTCGTGGATGAGAGTCAAATGGAGTGTGTGCTTTTTCAGATGTTCGCTTCTATACTAGAGTCTAGACGGTGGTGAGAGTTGAGAGGCTAGGAGTGGTGAACTAAAGCAACTGTTTTGCATACCTAGGTTAAGCGCAGTTCTATTCAAACACTGCACCAGTACACCAAACACCAGAAATCGAATCAGAGATGAATTTTACATGCTTTTTATGATTGCCTACTAATTTTGTGTAATTTAAACCCCAATTTTTACGAAAATTTCGTTTCAAATTGCAAAAAACGATGATGATTCTGCAAAATCATTGTCAGTTTGCATTAGTTCGTACAACTTCAGTTCCTTTTTTAATTTTCACTGGACGATTTTTCTGAAAATTGAAGTGTATGATAACAAACGACTAGGAAAGTTGAGTTCCATGACTCCATTTAAAGAGTGATATATCAATGACTTACAGAGATTAGTTAAAGTTTTTTCAGCTTACACCTATAGATGCTGAAGCTGGATGCTAGATGCTAGATGCTAGATGCTATAGATGTTAGATTACAGATGCCAGATGCTATAAATGTAAGATGCTATACGCTGGATGCTAACGACGCTAGATGCTAGATGCTAGAATGTAGATACAAGATCCTAGAAGCTAGATACTAGATGGCCTCTCTCTGCTGTGTCTCGCCTCTCTATCGCTACTCGAGTCACGCTGAAAGAGTCGTGTTTTGCGAACGAAGGCACCTGCTGAAATATGCCTCGCCGAGACGCGTTGAGGCAAGATCATTGATGCTCGCTCCGGCAGTCCGCAATGCGTCGCTAAACAATATCTCCTGCGACGTCAGCTGGCTTCGAGTAAACTAACAATACTGAGACGAGGACATTATGTCCCGAGAGGCTCGTACTTTGGCGACCAAGCAGCGTAATTTTCTGTATGTCTTCTTTAGAAAACTTTCGAAGCTAATAAAAAGTGACGTTATCAATATGACAAGAATAATATTTTCTGTGCTCTATTGTGCGAGCCTAGAATTAAGTATGCGATGTTGTTGGAGATGTATTGATGTGTTAAGGGTCATTCCACAATGGAAACTCGCTGGTATTTCCTGGGAAAATGGTCCTTAGAGATGGTTGGTCTGAAAGCTAGCCCCATTAGGTGTGTGCCAATGGGCTGAAGTGACCATTTCTTGCATTGACACATTGCCCGCGTCACTGGAAGTCGCATAAAGTCGCGACAAAGTGCAATTCCAAGTTGACCAACACAAATAAACATCCGGTTTGTTATTATCCACACTCAGCGTTTTAATGGCACACGTTTCCCGCTCTATTTTGCCTATAAACTTGTTTTTACTGCATTTATTTGTCAAATAAAACTACTTCTCCATTTACAATTCGGCTTATTTATTTTTCTAAGTTTATTGCGCAAAAGTTGTGGGTCGTATTTCTGCAGACATAAAAGACTAGTGGGGAATTCGAGTGACTTCAGATATTAAAATGTCAATGGCTTTTATTCTTAAAATGAAAATAGCAGTTTCATTTCGAATGCTCTTCAATTGACGCCGTTGGTGGAGTTTCTGTATTATCCCATGTAGAATAAGAGGCATACTTTTACGGAAAACTCGTACGAGCACTTTGACTTAAGCAAAACCCAAACTGCTCTCACATTCATTTCGATAAACTATCACGGAAAAGTTTTATGCAGATCAGCAAAAACCCAATAGCGCTTAGTCGTATCAGAAAAAAATCCGACAATCATACATCAAGGATATTAATAAGAAACGAAATATCATTTGGAAATTGTTTGTTCAGATGAGGATAAGAACCCAGGACCCTTGTCGCGGTTCATACCCTCTGTATCACATTCTACATCCATATTCTAAAACATATTTCGCCACTTATCATAAATATCTATCGTATACATAGACATGAGACCTGCTGTTGAACGCTCTGACTATCCAAACGTTTGAGCATCGAATCTGTTTCGTGCGAATGAATCTTTGAAGAAATCACAACAACCAGCAAGCTATCAAAGCCATGCGCGGAAAGTGAGAATGAAAACTAGCCGAAGGCAAAGTACATTTCAGATGTGTCAAATTGTAATACTTCTCCTCGCAACTTCATGGGGGCGCTTTGAAACGATGATTCTGTTGATCATCAACGCCGATAATGACGACAAAAATGGATGACGGGTCCATTCAGACATTTGCCTCCAATGCAGCTTCGGATGAAAATAAAAATATGCCTCGTAAGCTTCATCCTGACTAGAGAGTATTCATTCGTCAAGAGTGGGCATCTGGAATATGTGGTGAAGAGTGGGCAACTGGAATATGTGGGGAGAACCGTTTTTTGAACGGGAACATGTTAATCTACACACACATGAAGCTCAGCGTATTTACAGGATTACTTCTCTCGCGTAGCGTTGATGGTGGGTGAGCGAAGCAGGAAATCCGAACTGAGCTACGAACAACAACACCTCGTTAGTAATCATTAGGAATAGATACTAAACTGAAATGGTTATTTAATCATGGAAGAAGCCCAAGATTTACTTAAACATCATTTATTAATTGGAACAAATTTAGAAGGGACCATGAAATTTTTTTTTTTTTTTAAGGAACCAGGGCCGACATAGGAAATTATGGATTTCTTAGGGCCGATATTACAACTTTTTTCAACTCTGGGTTAAGCATCTAACCCCTAGAAACAAATGAATTCCACTGCATCCCATTGGCCGTTGCCATAACAAATAACTTAACTCCCACTTTAACCTGGAGTTGGAAAAATTGTAAAATCGGGTCTAAGCAGAATAGGATTGTAACGGATTGGAAAGGTGTGGGTTGAAGAGGAGAATGTTACTAATTTTAGGACAAAATTGTTGGTTATTTATTACTATTCTTAAATATTCTGCCGCACTAATACAAATGTAGAAAAAAAATTAAAATAAAAGTAACAGCAGCACTTAGGCAAAGCGAATGCCCCGAACCCGCCTCCCCACTTGCAGTCATCATCAAACAAACATCAGCAAGCCTCGGAGATGTCCACTCCGCACCGCACACGTTCCTCCCACACCCGGTTATCTCGGCAACCAGCCGCCAGGATTAACGAAACACAAATACACCGCGGACAGCGCCTCGCCGCGGCCGTTTCCCCAACTGCACGCGGCGAGCACAATCGCCGTGTCCGTCGATGACGCCCATTGTTCCTCGTTCTGACACTTTGCGCTATTGTCATGTGTTTCGGCAGATGACAGCGGATGGGGCGGTGGGGTGAGTTACGGAGGGGAGGGCATGTCTCCAGGAATATCGGGCGAAATGTCGACGAGACGTTGACGTGGAGGGTGGGGCGGACGCGGAGGGGTGTATTTTCGCGGGTTGAGAGAGAGCTGGAAATGATGACGCGGACCGAACCGATTAGATTCGTGGCGATGCGAAGAGATCCGATGTTATCTATCAATCATCGTTCGCAATCTCGCTTTATCGGAACTGATTAATCAGAATATGATTTCGTTGAATAATAGAACGGCAATTTGTTTGTTTTGCGCTCGGTAAATATGAATTGTTTTCTATTGATATCCGCGCGCGATTGAATAGGGATTTTAATTAACATGTAAACTCGATGCTAATTTGAGACAGAGCCATCGCAACGTTCACGTCTTGAACGTGATATCCACGGTAGAACTGGATCGGAAAATCAACAAGCTATACTTAAAATTAAATCCTTTTGGCGTGACGTATACGTATAATTAGAATCCTTCAGCACTATGTACTTAATGCGCTTGTGGTCGTCATCCCTTGGACGTGACCTGCCCTTCCAGTCAGCAATCCACTAGTCAGCAATCCACTAGTCAGCAATCCACTAGTCAGCGATCCACTAGTCAGCAATCCACTAGTCAGCAATCTAATAGTCAGCAATCCAATAGTCAGCAATCCACTAGTCAGCAATCCACTAGTCAGCAATCCACTAGTCAGCAATCCTATAAACTTGTTGTTGGTCTGCTAGGTAAACTCCTCGCACACCTAGCCGAGGATGGGAGGGATTTTTCGCAATACGCGCTATTCCCTAAGTGGTGGGGGGAAAATTCCTGTCGAGGTTGATTTGAAATAGTCCCCGAGACTCAAGAATAGCCTTCGCACAGAAAACACAACGTTGTTTAATCAAGAAACATCCTTTGCAAATCACGACAGACACACAAAAACAATGTCGCCAACCTTGTAGCACGCAAGCGGAACCGGAAGTAAGTTCAGTAATACCAACAAACAGCGAGCATCGGATTTGTGTTTCCGGGTGCAAGCAGGATGGGGTGTGTGAAAGAGCTATAAAAGTCGGTAATTTAATGCACTGGGCGACAGAGACGAAGGTGTAAGACGCCCAAGTGCGCCCTCGGTGGTGTATTTTACCGGCGTTGGTCGTAGCTCCGTGTTGGTAAATAAGGGTTGGACGTAGGGGGTGTAGCTGGCTGTTATGCGGGGGTTGTGCGAAATGTCTAGTCGCTGGTGGTGGTGGATGGATGGGTGAATGTTGTTGCTTACTTATTTTGTTGATGTTGGTTGTTGTGATTGTCGTACGGAATGGAGCTTGCTGGATGAATGTTTTTTATTAAATTGGTAATTGAAGGAAGTTGTGATTTTTCTTTTTGCTATTCATTATTACTTAAATATTTGTATGAACATCAAGGGTTGAGATTTAAAAAAACTTTAATTTTTTTGTCTTCAGCCATCGCGTCTTAATTTCCTTATCCAAGCAAGATTGTATTCTAAAAAAAAACTATTTGAGCAAGGTTAAAGTTAAACTAATCACCCAATAACCCGATAAAAATGATTTCCTAAAAACTTGAATATCTTTATTGGATGAGCGAGCGAAGCGAGCGAAATCCTTCAATTTCACAACATAGGGGAAAAAAAACACTTGGATTTTTTTTTGTAACAAAAACGAGCAGCCCTACGTAAAGGTCACAGATCGTTACGAAATTTGGCAAAAACGTTCGTGGTGACTCAGCGAGGTGCTGTATAGTTTTTGAGCAAAATCTGGCAAGCCATTTTGTTTTTAAGAGCAAAAACCTGTTAATTTTTCAGTTTTTTGGTACTAGCTTCGTAACTAATTAACCGATCCGCACCAAATTTGGATTGAATATATATGATAACAAGTTAAACGAACTGCCTAAGTTTCAGATTCGTGTATGAAGTATTTTGCTAATCAGAAAAACAAAATTACTTAATAAGAATAAAAATACTTGATCATTAAACGTCTTCAACAATATGATTGTCAAATGTTTTCCGTTTGGATTTCCTCAGGGAGATTACGGCTCGCTCATCCTGCAACGAGTGTAGGCTCTACTTATCGTTTACCTAGTGAAAACAATACAAACACGATGTTAAAAAGAATGGCCGAATAGAACTATTCCACTTAGAGAAACGTTCACTTCCAGTTTGCAAGAAAAAATTACTAGCCGTACTAAATAACCACTAACTACTAAATAACAAATCACAACCCAAATTGCTCTGCCTGGCTTTAAAGAGTGGGTATCATGACGTCATTTTCGTTGATTTTTTTCTTATAATGAAATAGGTGTGTTAACAAACTTTAAATTATTTTTTTTGCTTCTTACTTTAGTGTCTTTGTAAGTGAGTGGGAAATAAAATATTAAAATTATTTTTGCATGAATTAAGAAAATTAAGGTCTTACAAATATGAAAATTTTATTATATTTAAGTATATTTATGTAGAAAAGCCGTGGTTGTGTTGTACTTAAAAAAAGTAGTTCACTGCTACTTTAAATATCTTCTTTATCAATTTATTGAGAATATAATGAAGCGACGAAGGATCTTTACAAATTGAAGACAGTGATAACAGAAAAAAACATCAATTTTGCTTCGTTTGGATGTTCATCTATTCTTAATTAAAAAAGCAGTAATTAAATTTCAGTTTATGACCATCTTAATTTTCGATGACCAAGCATCGAAGCAGCATAAAGCAGATATCGAATTTCACGTTGTATGCAAAGCTAATCAGACCCGCGATAAACCCAGTTGCCTCCAGTCATACCCCAACGCAGACGTCAAAGATTTAAACCAGAAGCTATTTACAAAAGCGACCCCAAAACGTTCTCAACCAATATCGAATACACTACATCCAGGCAAATCCAGACCCCGCCGCGGTTAAGCATGCAGTTGAATTATCTCTCCGATTTCGCAGCCTAGGAAAACATGAAAGTCTATATAGGTTTTCCGAGTTTCGGGGCGCGCCAATAAACTTACCCCCGGTTAAACTCGACTAACCACATGTGTATAAGGGATGGCGGCACGATAAATACAATGGGGTTGCCAGCCACCCCCACGTGCACAAGGAAACAAGTGCGCGGCGTGGCTGCCGGGAGTCGAAGGGGAGACCGCAACGAGTCCTGCGTCCATTGCCTCTACTCTCTATGTAAATCTGTCGTGGAACAGGGTCCGGTGTTTTATTTGCTGCCGTGCGGTTTCTACAATGGACGAGGTATTTGCGAACGCGATGCGATTTGCCGCGTCTGATCTTTTGCTCGAGAGTCCCGCATCGATTTGCGGATTGCGATCACATCCGATCGAAATATGTTTTTATTTTCATTGTACCTTCACGCAATGTTTGAGGTACTGCTTTAACGGTTAACTTTTAAATTATATCTTGGGTTTGAAGACGGATTTACTTCAGTGGATGTGTCTTTTGTTGGAGGGATTTTGTAGCGAGCTGTTAGGTAATCATTTGCTGCCTTGATGCCTTATTAAGAAATGCTGGGAATGATCAATCGACCTATTCCACTCAGACAAAAATGACGTCAGATAACCACTGGACAACAGTTTAAAAATAAATAAATTAGCTCTGTTTATTGATGAGCGTAACGAGCGTAGCGAGTGAAGGGAAATCTTCATTAACACTTGACTGCTAAAAAAAATCCAGAAAGTTTTTTTTGTGTTTTGTTCGCAAGGTACTGGCCAAACGCTGAAACGGATTTTGTTGAATATTTCTGTGAACCTTCGCTTTCTCTGAACTTAGATCTGCCACGTTTTTGAAGCAATTTGGAATAGAAAATTTTATGTTTTTAAGTTTTTAAGAAATTTTCAATTTTTCCAAAACACGTTTTGCACTCTGGAGGCCAAGCATCTGAATATAACTTGACGAAACTTTCTAGATATGCTGACCCTCACGAGTAGATGTTTGTGTTCAAATTTAATTGTTTTATGTTTAACTCCTTTCTTGAAAATGGCACTTTTATGTCAATTTTTAAGCGAATTTCTGCAGTTTTATGCAACTAAAGAAACTTTATCTTCAACCAATTAAAAAAAAATTACTTTGTGCATTGAAAATCGTAAAAAAACAAGATACTGTGGTTATTTAAAGCAAACGAATTAAATCGTTTTCCTTTAAATTGATTTATACGTTTGAAAATGTCCAAATAATTTCACGACGACTTCATCTTGATATTTTCAGGTAACGAATGTCATCGAGAAAGCTGCTTAATTAACGCCGAACATTATAAATTAATCATATAAGCCTCTAGGCTATGCGCACACGCAAAATAATCGCGTTGTGGATGAGCGTAACTATTACGCTCATCCACAACACGATTATATGAGTGTTCGCATCGCCTAATTAACAAAAGAAGATAGAGATATAAAAACCCGAATTGCTCCACCTGGCTATTGCGAGTGGGTATCATGACGTCATTTTGATTGAATGGAATACTGGTGTAATCAAAAACCCACGTGCTTTTGGCATAGCTTCAAACAAGATTGAATATTCCAGCCGTTTTAAGAATATTTAAATGTAGCTTCAAACATTGTTTAATCTGGTACCACGTCATTTCTATCAGCATGCACATTTCAGGATATTTTTCTTTTATTTTTGACATTGGATATGATTTTCTCTGAGCGTCGCTGCTTCAATGTTATTTTCTCAGCAGTTTCCAGTCTTTTCAGTCTCGTGTCTGCCGAGCACTTGTTAAAATATGCAGGGTGTAATTTAATTGCAAAAACTTTAATTATAACAAGCCGACATTTCGCAGCGTTCTTCACTGTTTGCCTCCTCAAGGGCCGAAGGGCCGAATTAAAACTTAAAAACTTAAGACACAAATCCCGGTTGTGAATTTTTTGTTACAAGTCACGCTTCGTTTATTGGAAAGAAAAAACTTAGCCAAGCAATTATCCGAGGACAGCCAATAACCGTGTTAGCTGCCATAATTTGTTTTTATTACAATATCTTTTCTTAGCGTATTCAAAAGATATCCAGGCATTTTTTCATTTTTTCATCCAATGCTTGGTACAATGCTTGGTACAATGCTTGGTACAATGCTTGGTACAATTAGCTTACAATGATCTAGAAACCATATCACATACCTACCCACAAAAATAAACTCCTTCTTGTGCTCACTTAATTACCATATATTGTATCTTTCATTTCTACAATCATCATTACAAAAAAAAATCGAATAGACCGGGAATTTTGAGCTAAACGATGTCAGCTTCATTAATTTACCTCGGTAGTAAGGAAAAAAAACAGACGGACTTTCGCAGGATCATTTGTGCAAGTTACGTTGTGTGGTGACGTAGGAGAAGCAAGGAACAAGGAACAAGGAACAAGGAAAAAGGAGCAAGGAACAAGGAAGAAGGAACAAGGAACAAGGAACAAGGAACAAGGAGCAAGGAACAAGGAACAAGGGAGAAGGAACAAGGAACAAGGGAGAAGGAACAATGAACAATTATAAATAGTAAACAATTATTTGCCAGCAGCAGATAATGAAAATAGCAACTTGAAGCAGAATAATAAATTACTGCTGTTGGATCCGGCGAAGTTTTTACGTTCAGTATTCGGTAAGAGTCATGTAGTGCATTCGTTTCTTATCAGTTTTGTGTAACTTTACTGAAGGTTGACCGAATGCAACGTTTTGCGGTTGTTGCTTTGTATTTGTATTTTCTTGTTGGTGTTAACCCGCTGTTTTCTCTGATGGGACTCGCCAATTACGAGTTGCCGATTATACTTTCTGACCTAGTGAGCAATTTTCTTCTGCTTATGCTTTTTTTTTATCAAATACTATAGAGAGTATGAGCAATTCATCAAGATGACCAATAAACGAACTAATTTTGAACAAGGTTGAAACACACAAATGTATATTTGCAATCCACTTTGCAGCAATACTTAAATTACTTAAAGCAAATAAGATATTTACTGCAGATAAAAGATAAACATAATATTTATACATTAAATATAAGTTATATAGAAAATATAGACCAACTGTCAACGTACAAGAAAATTTAATAAAACAACCAATAAACGAAAAACCAATTATGTTACATTTCTATCAAAAGAAGAAATTCTTAGTCCTTCCATTATCAGCAACGAAAAATTGAAAACATTTAGAACATAAATTAAATGGACGAAAATGCGAAGAGTGGATAGAAAAGGTAATAAAAGCCAGGGGATATCCCATCTCTTCTTAGCTCAGGATAGTGTATATACCTTACAGCCGCACATACAATATACAACATCCCCCAGGATGGCGGCTAGGCAGCCTGGACTTTTGTGTAATAGCTAGTACATAGGTAATAACAACCCCGACCCGCGAGGGAATAAACCATACAACGGAGAAGACGAAAGATATAAAGCTAGGAAAATTGTTTGCTGCGTTCATCCAGTTTGGCTGCAGAATGGACCAGTTTTTTTCCCCCTTTTTCTTTTTACTTTGGTTTGCGTCGTATAAACATGAATAACGAGGCCACGTGTGAATATTATTCCGCATAAAACTGAATTAATGGTTATTAGATATTGGACGAGTAAAATAAGAAATTGGATATACCATATCACGACCAGAATACAAAGTAAAAAATATGGAGAAAGAAAAAAAGTAATAAATAGGAAAGTTTTTATTAAAAGATTCTCTTTCCTTCAGAAATGTCTCCCAGGTTATTACATGAATAAAAAACGCAGGCAGAGCGTATTTCCTGTATATCGAATGGCCCGTTGTTTATTACTAGAGCACACAGGGATCTGCATCCAGGACTCTCTCAGATATGCACCACCCACTCAGACATGCAGATATTTCATTGATAAACTGCCAGCCGTCGTCGACGATGGCAAAAACAGTCGTTAAAAAGTTTTAGCGCCAAAATACCGTCATGAACATTTGATGGGAGCATGTCAGTTGGACATTTGCATCGGAGAAACTTCTGGCTATAAAACAATTCTTGGAGAGGCAAGACTAAGTTAATAGCTAGCCGCAAGGAGCAACGGTCATATAGTGAATAGCATACACGTCCATGGGTCACTACATCCTGCTCACCTTAGCGGATTAGGCAACATTACTTTACTTGACGTGTAGGGAACTCAAACATGACAGTTCATAGACAGCTCTGACGCAAGTTATCAAGTAAGTTACTCTTATCTGTAGTCAGAAAATAGTTTTGGGTCATTTTTACTCATCACACAGCACGTTTACTACATTATTTTTATCGGATTCAATTCTGAAGAAGCCTGAGAACTCAGCAGATGGAAGGACCCCTTCGAAGTTCTACGTTGTGGATATAACAACAGAATGTTTCGCAACTTGGTTCATTATCGAGCTGTGACATAACTACGATAAGCGCAACTTTGACAGTTCTATTTTGATGCTCGTTTAGTAAAAATTACAATTGCAACGTATCCAATTAGAGCACCGTTGAATTTGTCATTAGAGACTATTAATTAAAATTTACGAATTAACGAAGGGATATTAAAACTCGACTGGATTAAATTATATTGATGTAAGTTGAAGGTTTCTAGGATTTGCTCTGATTTGAGGAGACATAGGACCCCTGGAGATGACAGACCGTGTTCTGTGAACCGTCGAGGCAGCTGGTCCTTTTGAGAACCACCAATATCCTCAAATCAGAGCAATCCGAGAAACCTTCCGTCTCCGTCTCTCTGGAAACCATCACCAAACCAAGTATATTGATGTTCAACAACTCAAGATCTTTTACACGTGAAAAATGTTTGGGTCAATCTTTTTTTCAGACGAATAAGCAATTTTTATTAAATTCAACGAAAATGCTATAGCTAGAGGTGATTTACAGGTAAGGGTATCAATTAATTTTCAAAAAACGTACCGTAAAAATAATAAAAAAAAACATGATTGAAAATGAGAGTCTATATTTATTCTTTTAAACTTTAATTTACTCTCAGTTAACCCAAAACTGTTGGCCGTGACTCAGCCAACTCGCTGTTACCCAACAAGTTTTCCAACTTTCATCAAATGCTTTTGGCAAATTAGAGCCTTTACGATTACTTAAAACTCGCTGGCGCACAAAAAAACCGAAGACATCAAAAATCCACTCAAAATGCAGATTATTTCGTCCCGAACTCTTTCTCTCTCGCTCTCATCAACTACGTCCGCGCGTATAGCTATGAAAATAATTAGATTCCAAAACAAAAATGGCGGCCGAGGCGTAGAGAGCTGCTGAGCCGACTTCAAACGCGCGCTATGATCACGTGTCGGTGCCGCCGAGAGCGAGAGCCTGTTTGAACGGCGAAGAAGCTTTGTGGCTCAAGTTTAAGCTGCTTCCAGGGAGGCTGCAGCGCCGCGGCCAGCACCAGTAATCTCTACTGTATCATCCGCACGGCCTCGAAATAATTGGACCGCTGCGCAATCGTTCAGCGAGGAACCATCGCTCGTTCTATAATTAGTACAACGATGCGATGCACCGCAAGATGGCGTATTGTTTCCGAAAGCATGAGCCTGATCCGCGAGTTGTAACTCTGACGGTGTGTAATGGCGTCGGCGAAAATAATTGACTGTGAGCCATTATTTCGTGTCTGTGGAAATTACCTTGCGAGCGAGGAAATCGCCGTGCTTTTGAGCTATTGGTGAAAGAAAATCTAGTTGGATTTTTTTTCCTCACAGCAGTTCCATATTGTTGAAAGCAAACGTTTTTGTAACGTTTTTGCGATTGTAAAATGAGTTCCTGCTTGTATCGATGTTGGTGGAAGTCAAAACTGTGCAGAAAACCGAACGGAACTTTCCTTAGAATTGGTGGAAAATCTAATCTAAACCCTGGATTTAAATTGAGGTTCTAATCTAAAACGGGTATATGTGCCTTTATGCCAAGAAAAGTTAACCACAAAATCTAAATTGTAAGAGGGAATCTGCATTCTAAAAAGCTTGCTACAGCATCACCGGCAAACGATTTCAACTTGTCTACGCTGCCAAATGCAGAGATGTTGATTTCTGTTTCAATTTACAAAAAGGGTCGGACAGCTGAAGAGAGACAGTTATTTATGACACCGCACAAATCCTCGGGTGAAACAGGTGAATTACAATAAAGAGCTATATCGCATCTGACGGCGGCCATGGTAATCGCATAAGCCAGCAGGTTTTATCATATCAACTTCCTGCGAGTGTTTTCATTGTGCAGTGATCACGTTTGAGATGAGCTCAGGCCTCACCACGCCTCCGCAGTAAACCTGCCGGGTGCCAGATTACTTCCATGGTCCAAACATAAAAAAAACACATTAGAAAATGAACGATTTTAACAAATTCGTATCACTTGTAAGGTGAGTTTTCTGGTAACATTATTTTTTACCTCTGATTCATAATGTATGTGAAGAGCAGAAATTTAGACCGGCAATTTGTGTCTGGCTGTTGAAATACTTACACACTTTATGCATATGTTATTCTGCCAACTATGAGCATCTAGATGATGATCAAGGTCCAAGCAAAAAATAACAGGTCTTTTAAAATGAAAATAAAAAGAGTTGGTAAATTAGCATCTGTTACTGGATTGCAAGGATGATAAAGTCTTGCTCCGTATCACGTCCATGCGGCGACTTTCACCCTCGACTGTACAACGTCACATTGTATTTCTAAATTAAACCCCGGTTACGAAGTCGTGATTAAAACGCATAATTGTTTTCGCTGAAAAGTCCGATGGAAGTGGAGGCGGCGGCGGCGGCGGCATTGGGCGACTCGAGACCCGGAGGTGGCACGGTCTGCATTTGAATTAACTTCCGTCGGAGAGGGGGATGCAAAGTGGACGACGGCAAGATATCATATTTCAAGAGAGACGTGGAATATAGGGGTCGGATACGTATGCGCCTATCTGACCGAAGCTGGCTGCTTAACCCAAGCAATATTCCCCGGCAATATCCGAGCGTAACCCTATTCCATGGACCAGGATTATTATCATGCGGCTCAATGGGCTGATGCAGATTTGAGTTGAAGTGATGGCCAGTGTATGTGTGTGTGTGTGGAGTTGAATTTTCACATTTTTTATCATGTTGAGGATATTGACGTTTGGATTCTGCTCTTCAGGGTTTATTCTGGACACATTACAATCACGAGCGTGTGTAAATCCTTGTTCCGGATCCGGTGCTTCGGTTTGGGGGTGCTCGTGCTCGAGTGGTCCGTAAGCCAGCTTTTCAAGTTTTAATTGAATTTTTTCTAGCCGTTTGCCGGTTGTATAATTATTTTTATCTAGTACACTGTGATGCATGATTGATTGTTCTTTAATGTTTTTATATTTTCGCAAAGTGATGGCAGCGGTGGTGTAAAAATATTATAGAGACGAGCATCTGAGCAGGGAGTAAAAAGTTGAATTGAAATTTTCCAACCCAATTGCTCGAGCTTTGCGCGAATGCGGGCTTTCTTTTGCCCTCCGCAAGAGAATGCAAAATAGCGTTCTAGTTAAAATATTTTATTTAATAGTGCATCAAACTTTCCGGGAACGAGTTTGATCCTCAATTTACTGGGAGGTTATTTCTGTTTAGTCACTACTTTGGCATTCTCTCATTGTGAAAGGGATCAACCCGTCTTTATAAATTCCTAGAGGAGCAATAAAAATCCATCAAAAGAATTAAGACGCCATAGAACATTTTGGTGTTAAAATTATTAGCTTGAGACACTTCAAAAACTTGAAATTGAGTACTTGCACTCAGTGACACTGCGTTAAAATCTAATTGCGTTAAAACTCACGAGAACAGTGTTAAAATCCGTGACATTGAACAGTAAAACGGAGCAGAACGGTTCCACCACCTGTCTTGTCGTTCTGGCACTTGCTGCATCTCATACTCACACCATCATGAGAACTGGCCGACGTCAAGAAGCCCAAACTAACCGTCCTCTGCAAAGCAGCACTATAAATCACCTCCTCCGCGAATCAAACTCACATTCGCCGTTCGCGAACACCAACATAAGTCAAAGACACTTTCGACAAACTAACTATTCACAAACTACGAATGCTCCACGAAAAACAAGCGAAAAAAACCATCTCTAAAATCAGATCTCGCGTAGTTTCTCGCTACCTAGTAGCGGAGAGTTTCCACGCCTAAAGTCGTTAGCAATCAATCATCATTACAATTCCATTACGCGCGCATGCGGTACATATGCTCTCAAGTTTACTCCTGCAGCTCTCAGCTCCTTCGGTTTTACCTAAGATAATAATACTATCCTGGGCGCGTGAAGGGTGCGAAGCTGACGCAGTGGCGGGCGGGCTATGAAGCCTGGTTCGAGGCAAAGACCATATTCATAATTAAATTCCATTGGGTGGCACTGCTTCTGTCGGGTCGTCGAATTATAACACGACTTCGTTCAGTTGAAATACGTTTATGGATAAGTAAATTGTAAAGAGCTCGATATAAAAGGTTGTAAATGAAAAGAGCAAAAACACGTCTTGTCCTTGTCGTCGTTTGAAGTCAAGTCAGTAAACAAAGTTTGTCGCAACAATCCACTCCCCCCGGGGACTTGGATTCATCTTGCCTCCGGGCCGGAGTGGATCCCCACACTTCTCTTTTGGGAAAACGTTTGTTGTAATCACTCATTGACCCTGGAATGGGTAATTACGAATGTGGTCTATTGTGGTCTATTGGATAGACCACACTTGACCATGGATAGATAGGGTGCAAATTGAAATGAAGGAATCGGAATCTGACAGCCCAAGGAAGGGTGAGGGGTGCTTTCCCTCTGAATAGAGTTAACTAGATTTGTCTAGAACAAAGGAGTTCTGTTAATTCTGTGCTTTTTTCTGTGATATTTCTGTTATTTTTGTGTAAGTTATGTTATTTATAATTTATGTTGTACGATTGACTCCAGTCTTGCAAGAGTTGGTCTTACAATCTTGTTAAGTGACAACCTCATCTCCATCGTGACAACCCATCGGTTGCTTCTGTTTATTTCCTAACTGGAGGAGATTCCTAACCGGCCCTAAAACGCATATGTAGTTAATAGATCTCCACTTAGAAAAAAATTACGTCAAATACTCACTGGACTTTACCGGAAAAATATGTTAAGCTCTGCTAAATAAAAGAAAATAAAATCACAACCCGAATGGCTTTACCTAGTGGGTATTATTGCGTCATTTTGATTGAATGTAATATATGTCTTGGTTTGTGGCATTATATACAACTCTTTTATGATGTTTGATGCGTATACATAATATTATATCTATAAGCTTGAACGACAAAATCTCAAGACATTAAATATGGCTGATCAAAATAACCGAAGATAATAATCTTGTATCTAAAATTCAACAGTATAAGCTGTCCGAATGGAAGTCATCTTGGCCGGCCGGCACGCCACTGCCGAGGAACGTATGAGGAATAAAACAAAAAGTCAGGTGGCGCACGGCTGGAAGCAACTTCTGTCGCTGTTACCGGGAACTTGTGGCAGCCGTTTGTCAAAGCAGCCCGTCTATTTGTCCTGCTCGTTACGAGTTATCCGTTTCTCCGGCAAAGTTCCCCATTGTCTCACAAGTAACTCCGCTGTAGAAAGCATACTTTCGTCGCACAGTGCTATTATCATGATGTGCCCGCGTTGACGATTATGGCATGGACACGTGATCGAAGATACTTGCATCACGTCCGGTATTGCAGTAGGACAGAGCACAGGGGGAATCGTTGAGGGGCTGGCTTTCACGGATTGGGCTCCGATTTTAACGCGCTCTGTATCCGTGTGTGTAAAAATTGAGGTGACTTGTTAATGAAGAACTGTGGCTTTTGCCAATTCCCAGAATAAAGTTAACCATTAATTTTTAAAGGTAAGTAATTATTGTTATCATTATTCACGTTCAAGAATATACAGTGATATGAACATGTCAGACATTAAAGATAAAAAACGCAATATTTAAAACTCATAAATATTAACGACATGTGTTTCAGAATAACGCCATGTACCAATGTCTGCAATTCTGCTAACAATTAACCTCTTGTATTTTCTTAAACTCAGCGCGTTACTTTCCAAAATAAACTTTTGAAACTGACATTTAGCTTTCCACTAAAACTTGCCGCATATGCTTCACCGCGTGCTCTGTTTGGTTTCGAGTTACGTGATCTCAAACAGAACTTTACAACCAGAACCGGCCGATGGGATTAAAACAGGTCAGGGGTCGCGGGGAATTCCGAGCAGCGAAAAGAGCTTGATTTATGTGAAGAATGCTAATTCGAATTAATTGCAGCGAATTCCGATGCATTTATGCTACTGTCACGCAGCAGCCGTCCGGAACGAAGCAAATTAATTGCACTTTCAGACATCGCTATCGTCGGCACCGAAAAAACAACCAGCATTTTTATTTGCACCAGAAATTCGTCTTGGCTGACGGCTTGGAAGGAAGAATGCGAGAATTGCAACGACTTACATATTATCTTCCATTAGAAAGACAACGTTATGTGAGAACAATAAAATGCTTCTCGAGTTGCAAACGTCAAGCAGCTGAGTATCCAGCACGTTGATTGCAATGAAAAACTGCAAGAAATCAAAAAGGAATTGCACTCTTTCAAAGGAAAACTGCAACAAACGACCAATTAGAGGCCATGTTGTCTTTGGGGCCCCACATTCATAACCCAATTCTGTCACACATTCCTCGCTTCCTAGCCGTCCATCTCGACGAAACTATACCATCTCATATCAAATAAGCCACTCAAAGCTTCTCAGTACTCAGCCACTCGAGATTTTCGATTAGTGACATAAAAGCTTGCGGCACGCCATCATATCAAAGCAGCCATCGACATAAAGCTGTTACGGACCAGCTACCGGCTCCTTACGCACAAAATACTGACTTGTCTCTCCCCTTTTCTCCTTCCAGCGCATCGCCGGCCCTTCCCGCCCTTCCCGGCGCCCATTAGAAGGGTCAGGGTGGCTCGGCCCTATTTTTTGCCCGTCTACGTTGAATGCATACTCTATCCGTCCCCAGCGCCTATCTAGGTCTTGCCGATAACATTAGTGAAGGGGGCCTGGCCCAGCCATAACTTACCCTTAGGCTAAAGGTAACCCCCCACATTCGGTCTGAGCCCGAGACGCTGGGCGCCCGCTAGGGGCTGCCGAGCCACCCACTGGGGGGATGTTCAAGCGTCCCCCACCCGGCCGTAAGACAAGCGAGGCTAGATTGAACTATTGTCTATTCGAGTGTGGGTGCGTGGCACGTGTGTCTGTGTATGTGTGTTGAGTGTGGGAAACGGAAACTCAAAACTATTGATCGGGCAAAGTGCGATGGTGTGTAAGGGCCTCGGGCTAGAAAAAAATATGTTGTTGAGATATTGGCATGGTTTTTTGATGAGACGCGAAGAGGCATGCCTCGCGTTTCTTATGATGGCGAGGTTGGGGTGGCGTGCTTTTGCCGTATTGCTGCATTTTTGTTTGTCGATGTGGAATTCTTCGCTTGCTCGCTCTGTGGCGTAGATGTGAATGGATGTGAAAGAAATCTTAAACTTGGTGGTGGCCCATGTTGCTCATTTTTACCTTCTGGCCCACGCGATGCGCATGTCCCACGCAACCCCTTTGGAAGCAAGGTGTCCTCACAAAACATTTTGTCCCATTTGTGTATCTTTTATACTTAACATTATATGGATGAAATCTGTTTGAGAGGTTCTTACCAACTTTCTCCAAATAACAGCGATTTCACGGCGTAATGTTTGCGAAAGCTCACCTGTGAAGACAGAAATACGAGTTAGACAAGCTGCCTGTGTAACTAACCCAACTTTGTTACAACCATACGAAGAACCACATCACTTTGAATCCGTCTCAGCATTTCTAAATGCTGATTTTCCCAGGTGAAAAACATGTTAAACACGTTTACAAATTGTCTGGCATCAACTTTTCTCCCCGGCCAGTGCATTATTTTAATTTGAATTATAAAAACAAAACAAGAAATACTGAAACTACCCCGCGAAGCTACAGCTAAAAAGAGATAATAATCATAACACAACGCGGCGTCAGAAAGTTTGTTATGAATGTTCTTTCTTACGACTAGCATCTGGATCTTTGTAATTTACTGGCGCGCACCGTTCCTACAGCTATATCCACAACACGTAACTCATCGCAGCTTGCGTCGCCAAGCTTCCTCCAAGCTTCCTCCAAGCTTCCTCCAAGCTTCCTCCAAGCTTCCTCCAAGCTTCCTCCAAGATTCCTCCAAGCTTCCTCCAAGCTTCCTCCAAGCTTCCTCCAAGTTTCCTCCAAGCTTCCTCTGCCAAGCATTTGTCTCATCTTATCGTCAACGAAAAGGAAGGTGAATACTTTTTATAAATAATAGTGCCAGGCTAGATTACTTTGCGAGCTTCGTAAGGAGAAAATTTCGGGGAGGTCTATTATTCGCCACTGAAAATATTTTTGGAGATCTTTACGACAAAAAATTACATCGACTGTGTAAAAAGATTTAATTTCAATTTTTCGTGAATACGTTTCAGTGGAGGTGCCGGTTCTCTTTGCTCTGCGGGCTGCTTTCAGGGGCAAATTTGAATTCGGAAACGAAATGAAAATTGAGTACTGTTAATCGAAAATCAACCCGATAATTGCCTGAATTTATGAAAATATTTGTCGTTTTGGACCATAGTATTTAACGATGAAAATATACCAGTGATTTATATAAAAATCAAATATAAAAGTGGTTCATGTTTCCACAGAGAACTTCGTCCCATCGTTTTAAATGATGCAAACCACTGCATCGGCTGGTTGGGGAAAAATTAACGAGCTTATGAAAATACTCGTAACCCGAATCACGGTTGGCACAGGAAAATTTTGGCATTAAAACTTCATCAATTTCCACGTCAATGCGTATGTGTTTCATGACCTGTTTCCTGGATTCACTAAAAACATATCCGTATTAAAATTAAAACCATCTCTTGTAGATTAGTCGACAGGATTGTGTTAACTCTACACAAACAACACGCTTGTCACATGTTTCTGATCATGGTTCTAGATTCGGGCTGTGTCGCAAAGAGATTTGCTAAAAACAGCATTATTTTTGCGACCTGTAGCTATGCATGCAAGTTATTAGAAGTTCAAACTAAGATATTCACAACAACAACAGCCGTGTAACAAGAAAAAAGTGTGCCACGCCGCAAAGGTAAAACCGGAAACGATATATTTCCCGAAATGATAGCAGACAATGAAGTAGACACCATACGTATAGCGTCCACCGCACAGCAAAGTTACCCGGTGAAGTTGCTTTTTATGGCCAACAGAGATTAATGCAGTGAATGTGCAAATCTTGATGTTGACACAGCAGTGTAGAAAAAGTAAAACATCTGGTTTACTTTTATACGACCAGGGGTTGAGATGTTAACGAGAAATGATGGCCGCATCGCATTGGCCTAAGACGCTGGGGGGTGGTTTATGCCCCGTGCGTAGACCAGCGAGCTCACGCACTGGAGATATCGTCATGCGTGGCAGAATGGGAAGGAAATGGAGATATTGTGAGACGAGCAGTGGCAGGGGCGGGGGTGTCTTTTGAGAGAGGAAAAGTTTGCCGGGCTGGAATCTATGAATAAATTGAGCAGCGTTAGTTTTTTCGTTTTTTTCTGGTTATGTTTATTATATGTTGTGTGTGTGTGTGCGAAATGGGGTGGATTTATCAGCAACGGGCCCGTATGGGGTTTTATGATGTTGGCTGTAAATTTCGTGTTGAAATCACGCCGGGAGATTTGTTACTTTCTTTGCGGAACGTGAAATGTGATCATATTTTGTATAATAATTCGCCACGGCAGTCTTATGAATAAATTGGACGAGGCATTACGCCTGAAAATGAGTAGAAAGACAAAACAAAAAAAAACTTTTAGCGAAACTGTACGCAAAATCTAAACGGACTGAATCAGCTATAATTTAATGTATCTATGTCAATGCTAAAACAAATTTATCTACACGATTCATGTGTGCTTTCATATTATCGCCAGCAAGGAGACAAGCAAAGCACACAGCCAGCCCAGACACAGACACAAAAGCCTGCAAATCGCCCATCTGCGGCCAAACTAGAAGCCTTCGAACCCGCCACCAAGCATGAGTCTCGCGCCTAGAAACCATCACACGAAATCTCATATTCAAAATTAAACCGCTCTGATCCCCCCCCACCCCCCGGCCACCTATCCCGCCCATCAAAACCCCAGACATCTCATTAACCAAACATCAAAATTTCACGAGCTCATTCACGAACAACCCCCGTCAGATTCACTCCCACACCGAGACGATCCGGGGCTATGATACTAAACCCCGTACCCTCTCACACCCTATACCCGCAGGTGTGAGAGCATTTCAATTAACAAAAAACACGCGTTAAATATTTACAGATGCACACTCCTGGCACATCGTCTATGGGTAAAGTAGACCCTCGACAACGGCGTCCGCACCCGCCCTCGCTGTGCAAACAGTCCACGCACCCCCTAACGTCACTGTGTCTAAACGATACTCCGGTATTTTCCCTTAGAAAGTCTATTACTCAAGGGGACGTCTGTTAACCTTTTCAGCCCCCGTTATAAACGTTAACGCGCGCGTCCAAAGGTTTTCCCGGATACGGAAACTCATAGACGAGCGTGTTCCGGTCGCGCTGGAAGGGTGGGTGGGGGTTGGGGGGGTTGTAATTCCTCCCTGTTGTGCGTGAGTGCGTGATCTAGCGGGTCACGTGGTCACGCGTGATTGATGCGTAACGCGTGCGTCGGTCGCGCGCGCTCGCCGGGAGATGGATGCGTGATTGCGTGCACGCATTATGGAGGGCCACCGTTTCGTGAGAGTGGTTTTTGTTTGTCGCTAACGAACTAAATTTTCGACTATTTATCAAGGTTGTTGCAAAATTTTATGAAGGCTTATGATTTTCTTGCTTGAAAATGGCAGATTCCTGATTCCAGCTCTACCACTAGCACCATTACTTCTTTATACAGTTCTTTTTATAGTTTAATTCTAGTAATATACCTTACTTTGAGGATGTCTTGTGATTCAATGACATTGCTATTTACTTTTATTAATGAACAGACAAACCACTAAATTCCCTGATATTAATTGTAATCATTTATCATTAGAGAATTGGTATTTTGCACCTATTTTGTTAACACGATTTCTCTTGGATTTTTTAATCATTTATTAAACAATGCAACACCGAACCATAAAGTCACGGCCACTCTCTGGCTGTCAAGGCTGCACAGCTTGACAGTCAGTCTTGTGTCCAACATGGCGTCCACGCGCGGAGTCGGCCACTCTCTGGCTGTCAAGGCTGCACAGCTTGACAGTCAGTCTTGTGTCCAACATGGCGTCCACGCGCGGAGTCGGCCACTCTCTGGCTGTCAAGGCTGCACAGCTTGACAGTCAGTCTTGTGTCCAACATGGCGTCCACGCGCGAAGTCGGCCACTCTCTGGCTGTCATGGCTGCACAGCTTGACAGTCAGTCTTGTGTCCGACATGGCGGCCACGCGCGGAGTCGGCCACTCTCTGGCTGTCAAGGCTGCACAGCTTGACAGTCAGTCTTGTGTCCAACATGGCGTCCTCGCGCGGAGTCGGCCACTCTCTGGCTGCCGCAGCTCTCTTCCTATGATGAACGCGGCGAGCACATGGTAATGTATTCACCCTGGCGGTGGAGTCGGGTCTGGGGTGGAATGGGGTGTGGTGGGGGTGGGGGTGGCGGTGGTGGTGGCGGTACTACTGGCATATTCTCACAGGGAATTTTATAGAGGGTTGAATGCGAAATTTTGTCGGGATGCACAAGGAATCCTGGGTTCATCCCGTTAGGCGGCGGAACGCGGTCGGGCTTGATGGGAACTCGCGTCGGATTAGTTTTGTTTCTTATATTTTTTTGTTTTGATATCACAGTATGGAGGCCAAAGAGTGCAAACAATCATGCGCAGACAGAAATATTAGAAATTCCGTGAGATACGTGGCGTTGTGCTGGGAAAGATCCGATAGCATTATAAAACAGCCATGTTTGGTGTGAGATGGAGTCAGAGTTTACGGAACAGCTTCTGGCTTACGAAGTGCTTTAATTTTCCTACTCTTATTTACGTTTTTGTGCGGCAATGTTTTTAATTTAAGTGATGTTTACTTTTATCAATTAATCAGCACAAAATTTCAGAAAAAAAAGGAGAAACGAGCTATCTCTAGCCACCATGAGCTAAACCAAGCCACCATGAGCTAACTCAAGCCACCATGAGCTAAATCTAGCCACCATGAGCTAACTCTAGCCACCATGAGCTAACTCAAGCCACCATGAGCTAACTCTAGCCACCATGAGCTACCGCCGTCCCATCACGTGCTATAGCTTTGCAGTCCAGTATGAAGCGATAATTAACTTGATATGGCTGCGACGCGGTTCGGGAGTGAATTCAATTCGGCCAGCGCGCTGATGAATTCAACGGTGGCGGCGGCGGCGGCGACGGTGGCGGCGGAGTGTGGTGTGATATGGAAATCATAACGCGGGTCGTCGAGCTGACCGCAATCAGGTGGTTCCTGCATCGCAGTGACCGACGCAAGCTGCCTTGTGAATGGTCGGCTGGTGTCGACTGGCTCGCCTGTTTGTCTGAGTTTAGATAAGAATTATGTGGGGACATGTGTCTTGATGGTGTGAAATTATAACGGACCGAAAATGTTTGGGATTAAAGTTAGAGATAATGGTTACTGAAGGTGTAAGTTTAATAGTGAGATAATTTACCTCGTGATGCTTAGCAGAATCTTATTGCGAAGTCAATTTTGATTTTTCTGAGTGGTTTTTGAAACTTTTTGGAACCAACTTAAACAATAATAAATCTTGAATGTTCTTGAATAAAGTTTACTTCCGTTTATGTAGAAAGAAGCATCCGGTTTGTTGTCACCAAGAGCATTTAAATGCCGCTGTCATGACTGACAAGAAATACAAATAAGCACTTGGGGGCAGTCAATACTGATGAATTCGATCTAATTTCGCCAAATTAAGGGCAGATGAGCAACGGACGATACAAAATTCTTGGGTATTCACGCCCCCATATCATTGACGAAGTCACGCGACGAAAATTGGCAGCAATATGATTCACGCACTGCAACTTTTTAACATAAAGCGACGCTACGGCGAAAAGTGGACATAGTTTTGGCGTCTGTTTCGCCTTGTTGCATATTTCGAAGAGCGAGAGGGAGAAGCGAACGACGGATCGCGAGACTCGTTCTGTGCAGCAGCTGCAGCAGCAGGGCTCGCTTTAAAGTCCTGGCTAACTCGATTCGTCCCATCAACACAGGGCTAAACGATTTTCTAATGAAAGCACTTCAGCGTCGTTCAGAATTTTCTTGTATTTTCTTCGCGAATCAATTCAGGTTTCTTGCGACACTCTGACGCATGTACTTTGCGCGTCGCATTACACTTCCAAGTTTCACGGAGCGACTTGAACAAAGACTTGATTCTCTTTTCTCAGACAAGTGATTGGAATGAAATGACGACAGGCAGTTCATGTTTAGAACTGACTTTCGGGAAAGCATTTTCATTCGAGGTTTCCCGAATGCATGGTGTCTGTTTTGCTTTTTCCTTGAAGCAAGTATTTTGATATAGCGCATTTTTTCACACTTTATTGAGATTTTGCTAAATATGTTTTTCATCTATTTATTTAACACGCTTGAGAAGACCACTGCTGTGATTTTAATCAATAGTATTGTGTCCATTTTGATTACAGAATCAGATTCTCATTTCAACAAGAAACGGAAACTTTTCACAAATCAAAAATACGTGTTTCGGCACGAAGCGTTCTGCAAATGTTCGCGGCATAATCACACAACAACAGCCCGAAAGAAAAACGTTCAATCATCGAAACAATTAATTTCGTATCCCGAAAACGACAATTCCAATCATCGAGAAAATTGCAACCTCCCGATTGCAATCCGGAAGGTTGAGATGATTTGTGCGCCTGCCCAAAACAGCCCCGAGCGTTAATGAACAAAGGCTTGGGGTGTGGGGTAATACGAACCAGCAAATACAACCCGGCCCAATATAAAACAAAATATCGTCCTCCCATGCTGATGGATCGCGACCAAGGATTGAACTCTTTCATAAAGCCACATGAGAGGAGTCTGTTTCTTTCTTGCTTTTAACTTTTGATAGGCAGTTGATAGTTCAATTGCCATTTTTTCAAAACCCATTGCATAAACTGAAATCAGACAATAGTAGATGACTGACTGTCACGCAATGGAATTGGCATCAAAGTAAGCTGAACTTTCACTTCAACAAAGTTCTAATAGTAAAACCTCGCCTTATATCGATTCATAGCTGTTCGACATTAAAAATAACTGTCGCAGAACAATGCTTCGCCATGTGGTTAGGTGTCACAAATCTTCTAAACTCACAGACAAAAGCCTACCGAAACTTGTAATGGGAACAGGCAAACACGCAATGTTCCTGGAGATTATTTTCTTCCAGCAGATAGCGTTGCAAAGAAAGCTTGGGCCTAATCTTTTTAGAAATAAAAGACAGCGACAGGGTGGTCTGTCGATGGGGTGCAGAAACGCGAGTTCGACACCCCGTCGTTACCATCCGCCGACACGAGATGGCGCGCCGATCGATAATTAATTAGGAAACAGTGAGATCAACGTCGTCAAAATCTACCCCCTGCCACCCACACACCCGCCACCCTCCCAGAAACACTCTCAGAACTCGGAAGCTTTTTATCGGCAAAGTTCGTGACCCCCAAAACCGCAAAGTAGAAAAGCAGGGCGAGCGTATCGGTGGCACGAACATGTGCCGAATGCAGAGATTAATATTGATTCCGACGATTCGAGGCTTTATAGTTGCAAAATTGTACAGAATAACTTTTTTTCAGCTAACGTGCGCATTTTTACTAAAATGGTGATCAGAGGATGAGAACAACCTAGTGGCCCGTGAGATGAATGGACTTTTCAATACAACAAAGACTGTAAAGGAAATGCGGAGTGGTTCAGAGCCGTGTTTGGTGGACTGGAGAATGTTCGGTTCTGCTCTGATAAGATGCGTTTGTGGTCCTGATAAGGACCCTGACGATTGTCGACGTTTCGTCCACGTTGGCGCGGACATCTTCAGGACCTCCAGGTCCTCCAGGTCCAGGTCCTGAAGATGTCCGCGCCAACGTGGACGAAACGTCGACAATCGTCAGGGTCCTTATCAGGACCACAAACGCATCTTATCAGAGCAGAACCGAACATTCTCCAGTCCAAAGACTGTAAATTTTGACAAAAATTCACGTAAATTTATTGTACAACATTGGAAAGCTGCTTTTAATCACTCTAAGTGATTAAAAGAGGATATTATTACATTGATAAATTTATTTCACGCAATTAGACGCATTTCCAAGCCAATTGTAAGCTATATGGGTACAAATCAATGTTTCTCATCATCTGTTGCGCACGTATCTAGCCCATGTGAAGCCCCAATCAACCATAATATCCGCACTGCATCTCTGCCCTTGCAATCAGCAGCCCCTGTCCGCGTTATCATCAGTCATCATTGTGTTTCAAACGAACATACCGACGTACCGCAGTCTACCAAGCATCGCTACAGCATAGCCACAACAACAAGCCCACAGCAGCAAGCAGCAGCAGCAGCAGCAGCAGCAGCAGCAGCAGCAGCAGCAGCAGCAGCAGCAGCAGCAGCAGCAGCAGCAGCAGCAGCAGCAGCAGCAGCAGCAGCAGCAGCAGCAGCAGCAGCAGCAGCAACAGCAAGCAGCAAGCAGCAGCAGCAGCAGCAGCAAGCAGCAAGCAGCAAGCAGCAGCAGCAGCAACAGCAGCAGCAGCAGCAGCAGCAGCAGCAGCAGCAGCAGCAGCAGCAGCAACAGCAAGCAGCAAGCAGCAAGCAGCAGCAGCAGCAGCAGCAGCAGCAGCAGCAGCAGCAGAAAGCAGCAGCAGCAGCAGCAGCAGCAGCAGCAGCAGCAGCAGCAGCAGCAGCAGCAGCAGCAGCAGCAGCAGCAACAGCAAGCAGCAAGCAGCAGCAGCAGCAGCAGCAAGCAGCAAGCAGCAAGCAGCAGCAGCAGCAACAGCAGCAGCAGCAGCAGCAGCAGCAGCAGCAGCAGCAGCAGCAGCAGCAGCAGCAGCAACAGCAGCAGCAGCAGCAGCAGCAGCAGCAGCAGCAACAGCAAGCAGCAGCAGCAGCAGCAGCAGCAGCAGCAGCAGCAGCAGCAGCAGCAGCAGCAGCAGCAGCAGCAGCAGCAGCAGCAGCAGCAGCAGCAGCAGCAACAGCAGCAACAGCAGCAGCAGCAGCAGCAGCAGCAGCAGCAGCAGCAAGCAGCAAGCAGCAAGCAGCAGCAGCAGCAACAGCAGCAACAGCAAGCAGCAAGCAGCAGCAAGCAGCAGCCAACCCCCATAGCATGAGTCACCCGCCCCCGACAACGTGCCCATGCGATCTGCAATCAAGCAGCCTACGATCCGAGATCCAACGTCGGCTAATCTAATAGGTGTTCGCAGCCAATAACGCAGCCTCTTCATCAGCCGGTTGATGGAGCCAATCTGGGCGGCAAGACGCGATGGCAGCGCGCCCCGCGGCGTGGGGAGGCACCACGGCAAGTGGCCCTCGAGGGTGGGGGGGGGGGAAGAAATCTCTTTCTGCGCGGCGCTCTGAGTGCTAATTTCGCGTCGAGCTCGTCGTCGTCTGATTTCGGGACGTGTGACTGGGTTTTGATTTGGCAGCCACGTCGAGAGCGATCCCCTGGTGTGTTGGGTTCGGTGTGTGTGTGTTTTTTTAGGGGGAGTTGTTTTCTGATGATGCCGGCTTAGAGTCAGACAGTTGCTATATAAATCTACTTCGATTCCGTGCTAACGGAGCACCCATCAACAGTGTATAAGCACGATCATAGCGCACAAGGCATAGAAGCACAGGACAGAATCTAACACAAGTTGCTTCATGGAAAAGCGTCACTGTCCACAAGGTTTATCAGTCACATGGACCAAGCGTGGATTTCGTCGCTGCTATAAATCTCAAGACATTAGATGTTGGTGTAAATAACGATGTGAAGAGCTGTTCCTTCACTCTCACTCATTTGTGTTGTTGTTGACATCAACATCAACCTGGTGTGACACCTTCAAACTTCAAGTGAAAACTCTGTCTGTCAGTTGAACTTGTATCTGCGCGCCGTCGTCAGCTGTGTTGCCTTGTTTTCAATGGACGACTTTCGAAATTTCCCATTCCGGGGTCAGTAAGTGATTACAACAAATATATTTCCACAAGAAAAGCATTGCCATCCAAATTTTTAAAGTCTCTGGATTTGAATTTTGTGTTCTATTGTGGGCTAGGGCGGGTCTATTGTGTCATGATGATCATGATATGATAAACCATGTTTCTCCTTCCTTGTGCGCTATTCTTGTGCGCGCTAACGTTGACTTAAAGTAAGACTGTAGTTATGCGGTTGGATGCCAAATGAACACCAAAATTACTTGGAGATTTGGTTAATCAAGTAACACGTGATTGAGTATAAAAGCTTTGGCTAAGGAAGGTGCATTTCTCATGTGATTTGCTTCTATTACATTTAGTTAAAGTTCAACCTATGATGCCAATAAGACGCAAATTAAATTTCTCATTCACAACAATGAAACAAACCAAATTACCATAAAGTGAAGTTGCGAATGCGAAATATATTTTTTATTTTCACCTCAACCATCTTCAACCAACCTTTAACACGATATAACCTTGCCCAACTCCACTGACCATACCATATAAAAAAAAACCAGCCCTAGCACCGCATACAAACAAATACCAGACGCTTCTTTGATCTACACAAGCAGAACCATACCCTCACAGCAAAAAACAAAACAGAAAATAAAAACACATGCCAAAATTCTTCGTGCGCGCATATTTACGCATCAAACCAACCCGACGAATCCTAGCAATTTTCCCCAAACGCACACACACACAATTCCCTGCGTGCACGCACGCAGCTGCGGTCCGCGTTCTAAGCAAACAACCCTTGCAGGGCGGCGAGCGCTGAGGGCGCTAGTAATGCCAGCCAGTCATACAGCGAGCTGCGGCCACCAAGTCGCTGCCAGCCTACGCGAGCGGCCATCATATTTGATTAGGCTCTCGGTGTGTCTGCTGGGTCAACACTCAGAGTGGCCATTAGAGATGTCTTATATCAACGCGTTGCTGGTGCTACAGCCGGGTGAGGTTGAACACGCGGTTGGTGCGATGTTGCCAAGTGAAAAGTGTTCCAGCGGTGACGTTATATGTGGGGACGTTTAGGGATGGTTTTGGGAGGGTTTAGGGATGGTTTTGGGGAGGTTTAGGGATTCTTTTCTAGTAATATTTACTGATGTAAAATAGACAAGGACACTAAAATGTATGTAGCAGCAATGTAAGATTTCTTGATAATGGCTGTAGATTCGTAGAACCAATAAATAATGATTTTAATAAAATTGGAACTTTTTGTTTCGGGCTGCTGTTGAACGAAGGCAGTAGAGTATAAACTGTTGCATTGCATGAAATTGAAGTGTGGTTTAGAGAAATTTTGTGAAGGTCCGAGCACGTCCGAGGCTTGTTTTAATGAACACTCAGGATTTTGTTGTTCACGCTTCGAAAAGTTTTACTGCCGGCAATTTATGGTTCTGGTGGAATTGTTGAGTGAGCTGTGATTGAAAGAGATGTTGATGCATGTTGACAGGTGGCCCACTAACAAGTGTTGATCGAGAAAGGTGTGAAAAGCATATGTCAGCAATAGTTGGAACCATCACCGAGAAGAAGGTCTACAAACTGCATAACGCTCACTCTCATTTCAATTCGCTTAAACATGAGTGAATTCAGCTCAGAAATGAGCCATAACTTCGACCAGAATACGTCGTACTTGATTCACTCACACCCGAGATACACGTTCGCTCGCGAATCACGAGTGAAGCTGAGTGAAGCTACGGCTCGCCCACTTCACTCACGGCAGCTGGGTCACTAAATATCCAAACGAGCGTTGTGCACTCCGACTTTAAACTGGATTATAGTAGGGGGTGATTAGAGGAACCGTTTGACACCTCATTTGGCCATGGGGGATGAAGGGTTCACAAGATATGGGCACTTTAATTTACCATTTTCGTGTATTTTTGTAGGCAACATTGGGTTGCGGCCTTTTGACTTTAACCGGCGCTGCTGTTCACTACCGCTGGTGTTGGTGTAGGTGCAAGTCAGACACCGATACCCATAACCTCACCTTTGTTTTTTCTAATTCTGACATATTCTTAGGAATAGGATGGAATTTAGGATTAGGAACTGATCAAATCTGCAATTCATTCAAGTTTTACCGTAAAGATTTAGTAAATAAGCAAACAAATGGGATATTAACCTGGGACCGCTCGATTAGAAGAGGTGTGCTTGCCGTTGAGTTACCAAAGTAGCCGTGTTTGCTCTCCGCCGCAAAGTGCTACCTAGCTAAAGACTAACACGATCATAACACTAGTTAAAATCAGTTCAAATGGTTCGCAAAACATGTAAACGCTGTTGGCAACTTGGCATCACGCGTCAGTCGTCTCCTTTTTGTCACTGTCATCACTCCCGCCCGTCATGCCGCGTCGTGCTATCAACCAACAAGTCGCAACAGGCCGAGTGGCGCCGAGACTAGCATACTCGTGGGCAATGCGTGCGCAGCTACATTTGAGATATCTCTGGCTCATTACGAGTGAACATTCTCACACAATTGCTTTGAGTTAAGTCAAGCAAGTGAAGATTTTATAAGCTAATGGTGTCGCTCGCTAAAAATGAGCTGATATTGACTCGTATATAGCTATATATTGCTCATATTCACTTTGAGCTAATGCATTCACTCGCTACTTGAGCTAATCGAAATGAGAGTGTGATGCGTGCAGCTGGGCTTTAACAGGCTCAGCTCTGTTTTAGCGTGACTTTCATGAGGTTGGGTGGACGCATGCTCCCGGAGATATACTGGCGATTTTGCGAAATTTCATTTTTAACAGAAAAAAGACGGTCAAAAATATCGCCAACGAGTGGCCAAACTAGTCTTGAGTGACACGTCAGTGTTTTTTTTATGTTGGCAACGATTGACGTTTCAAAAATGTAAAAAAAAACACATTCGATTTGTTATTCTTTCATCTAAAAGTAATAAAAACAGTTTATTGTTAACTGGAAATGTTCCATAGACGGACAGCATCTGTGAGAACACTGAAAGTTTTGTAATCATCTTTATAAAGTGATAAATTTGAGCATCTGCACGATTTTTAACGACTAATACAGTCAAAGTTGTTTGCCAGGATGCACCAGCGACCAAATCCGTATTGCCAACATGCGCGCAAACTACACAGACATCATTGCATCGTCATCCAACGGGGAACAGTAAATAAAAGCTTGCACAGCTTGGCTGAATTGCAGAAAACAAAGAAACATCGCGTCGTTACCTCACATGGCAGAGAAACACAGACTAACTATTCGCTGGTCCCCATGTGAGTTAGTGGATAGTTGTTCTGCTTTAGTTTGACGAACGATGTCCGGCTAGAACCGACGGATATTTGCACTGGGGTGTTAATTCATGTGCAAAGACGCACTGACGCCAAGATGCATGCAAGCAATCGAGCTAATTTATGCAATTACGCCTTCGAGTGGAGATTGCACAAGCGTGTGATGTCAAAAACTGATATATTCCTGTTTCTGACATATCCTTAGACTAAGTTATGGGCTAAGGGTGTGCGTGTCTTTAGGGGAAAGAATGCAAGGGGGTGAACGTGAGCTTAAGAAAAAAACAACGCTTTAAACATCAAAACGTTTCCAATAAGTTAATTCGAGAGTAATATTTGTAAAATAGGCAATTACACAACTGTTGCTGACATTGAAAGGTAGTCGGGTGATTTTATCATGTCACACGCCACATCGAACCCGACCCATATTTAATTTCGAAACAGTGCACTGGGACAAATAACGACCGATGCTTCTGCAATCAAACAAAACTTCTTTCAACGTGTGAGTGATGACAAGGTCTCGTCAGAAGCATATTGCGATCCTTAACTAATTGTACAGTTTCCAATTGATAGCTGTGTCGTGACAGAATGTCACAGCGTGGCGCAAAATGTAGAACGCCAGGCAAAAAAAAATGCAAGGCAAATTGAGCGCCGTCAGCTTGTGATGTGTATTGAGTTATAACGGTGAGGTGACATGCACGGCACAAAGCCAGCACTAGTGCTGCCTTCCTACGTTTATTTACTCAAACAAATCTAATTGGATTTGTAGTCAATTTTCAAACAGGAAAAAAAAACACTTTCAACGTGCAACACATTTGATTGGCATTTCATTAAGGTTGCATGCCGCCAGGAGTGAAAAATTCTCAAGAGCTCGTGCATTTTTCAAATCACCCCGTTTCCGACGGGAAAAGTTTGCTTTCGCAAATCAAGAATTCGTATGTTTTATTAATTTTATCTTCGACTGTCGCACGGCGGAAAGCGACTGGAAAATGTCGTGGAAATTTGTCGGCGGGCAATTTTCCGACGGGGAAATCGAGAGCGCGGGAGATCCTGGAATGTGCTGCGACGAAAGCAGCCGACGCGAAGTTTTCGCTGGAAGGAAAACTTATCTTATCTGGAAATGCGAGGCGTCGACCCGAGGAAATCGGAGGAATTCGTGGGAAAATCAAGTCACTTCCAGAGCCGTGATGCGGCGTCTGATTGTTTTTGACTTGAGTGTCTTACTCATGATTCCATGAACAATAATGATGTTATGGTTTTATGTGTAACTAATATGTTTTTGGGGGCGAGATCAAATATTCAGATTAACTTATTTGGTGACTCTAAGAGAGAGTTATAGATAATTATAACGAAGTGATCATTTTTAATCAACATAATTCATGGCATCTGCACAAATTATCATAAATCATCATTTGTATTGGCCGTCGAAACAAAAAAACGATTTAGACTTTTGATTGATGACTGACTATTGGTGTTTAACGACGCACTGTTTTGACAACTGGCCCTTTGGCACTGGTCTAATGGCGTCGGTGAATGAAATGGTGATGATGAGGGTGATAATGAACCTAACCTATCCTAGAAGGGAGGAGGTGAAACCCGGTGCCGGCATGTAGCCTACTCCTGTCGAAAAGCACCAAGGGGACCACCGGTTTAACGTCCCTTCCGAAGGACGGTACAACTCGAACAACAGGATTCCTCCGCTAATCCGTGCTGTCGAGAGGTTGATGAGCAAGGCGAGTAAAGTTGTTGTACCAACTTCAAACCATCCAACCTCTCTCCCGAACAGAACTGATCATGTGCATGATGGTCACCCATCAACCACCTGACTCAGCGCGATGTTGCTTAACTTCGGTGATCTCACGAGAACCGGTGTTTCCAACGTTGCCAAACCGTTCGATATTTATAAATTTTGGTAAAGAAATGAACGAACATATTACCTAACGGAAAACCACAAAATTTAAGTATTATTTACCATGTTTAAACTTTGAACTTTTCAATGCGTGGCACATTTGAAAAATGTCTGCATCTTATATCTTAGAAGTCAAATATCATAGCCTTGTGCCCGTTACCGTCGATAACAAAGACAGCGAAAGTAAATGGAATATTTTTTATCTTGACGCGGGAAACCCGACCACGCGGGCATGAAGAGTAAAAAAGAAGAATTTCTCGACTGTCAATCTGACAAAAAGTTGAACCAAAGAAAAAAGATCTATATCGCGAATATTATCTACGAAACAGGGCTCGCAAGTATAGAAGACATCTTCTTTGTGTCGGATTCAGCAGTCCCGTACCTACGGCAGACGCGGCGATGCTGTATTGGAAAAGTCTTTAAGATTTGACGAAGCCTTCAAAAATATACTTAGAGTCGAACCACAATGACAGGAAATAAGATGCATGGAAATGGGAACACGCGAGAGCGAATGTGACATGCCACGAAGCACAGATTCAACGATTTTGTATCCACAGCGAGAACAGAAAAAGCAAATCCGCTCAGAAAAAAACCGAAGCGAGGCCGTGTCACCAGAGAATGATCGAGCACGATCGCAGAACCAAAAAAAGAATGAGTGGACAGCGTCACCGACGCCAATACCTTGGAGGAAAACACATCGGAAAATATCTCCCAACGCCACGTTGATTTCTTCTCGAGTTAACAAGGCCACAGAGCCACCTTATCTGTATCACTCTCCCACGCTCGAAGCAATCGTAGAAGTCTCCGTTAGCCGAAACCGCCCTTGGAACACATAGCGGAGCAGCCACCCCATACCACCCACCAACGCAACAACCATACATCCCTCGGGCACAGAACGCGCCGCCCTCCACACCGGAAAGTTTCTAAACTTTGTCTTTCATTTCCTGCTACCACTTGCGGGTAGCGGTTTGAGCCAATCCTCGAAGACGTTGTCTTCACGGCAGCCCTTGCAGACCAGTAAGGGTTCGAATTACAATCTCCCGTTATGTGGCTCACCTCTAGAAAAAAGCGCATGGCGAAAACCTAATTCTTACTAAATTGAAGATAGCTATTTAACTTTATGCATCGTGACACTGGACGACTGGACAATGAAATGTATTTTTTAGGATACACAGTTAAAATTGGGCGGCGGACACTTTGCCAGGGGACACTTTGCCAGGCAACCCTTCAAGACATGCCCCCTTATATAGAGAATACACTGCCTTGTAGGTACCAGGTAAAAAGTTAGAGTAAAATGAAACATACAAAAAAAAGATCAACGCGAAGATCCAAGTAGCCGGGGAATTGTATTTGCGATGATAATTGTTTATTCTTTCCTGTCTCGAAGTCGAGATATTATTATTTTAGAAGAGATTTTAATTGAGATCGAGATTTAAGTTTCAAACGAAGTTTTTTTGGTGTGGGTTGAGTCGGGTCGGGTAAGGTCAGGTAGGTTAGGGAAAGATTAGTGGTGGGGGGGGGGGGGGGTCGGGTCGGGTAAGGTTAGGTAGGGTAGGGAAAGATTAATGGTGGGGGGGGGGGTTAGGTCGGGTCGGGTAAGGTTAGGTAGGGTAGGGATAGATTAGTGGGGGGGGGGGGGGGGTTAGGTCGGGTCGGGTAAGGTTAGGTAGGGTAGGGATGGATTAGTGGTGGGGGGGGGGGGGGTGTTAGGTAGGGTCGGGTAAGGTTAGGTAGGGTAGGGATAGATTAGTGGTGTGGGGGGGGGGGGGTTAGGTTATGTTTGGTTTGGGTTAGGTCGGGTCGGGTAAGGTTAGGTAGGGTAGGGATGGATTAGTGGTGGGGGGGGGGGGTGTTAGGTAGGGTCGGGTAAGGTTAGGTAGGGTAGGGATAGATTAGTGGTGTGGGGGGGGGTTAGGTTATGTTTGGTTTGGGTTGTGTCGGGTCGAGTAAGGTCAGGTAGGGTAAGGGTAGGTTATTAAGGGGGTGGTGGTCGGGGTTGGGGGGGGTGTGTCAGTTTAGGTTTGGTTCGGTTTGGTTTGGTTTGGTTGGGTTGGGTTCGGTTGGGTTTGGTCGGGTTAGGTAAGGTTAGGGGGTGGTTGTGGTTTTGAGAGTTTGGGGTTGAGTTAGGTGTTGATTGATTGTATCTTTAATTCAAAGTCAAGGTCTATCATTATAGGATCATATTTTCATATTATCAAATAGGACCTGTTTTGAATAAAAGTTTATCTTCCAGCTCCCAACAGTTCCCAAACTTGGTAACCCTGCAATTGTGTGGAATTACACTTGAATCGTTATATCTACACATTAACACATCATTATTATGTTTCATTTTACTCTAACTTTTTACCTGGTACCTACAAGGCAGTGTTTTCTTTTTCTAAAGGGGGCATGTCTTGAAGGGTTGACTGGCAAAGTGTCCCCTGGCAAAGTGTCCTACGTTCGTTAAAATTTGTTTGATCTTAAGTATGATAAGGATTGAATTTACGGTTAATTCCATAGCAATTTTTTATCAAATGCAGTGAAGCAACTGTCTAGCTAGTTTTCGTTTACCAGGAAGTTAGCAGAACTATAGTAGGTACTCAAAAGTTACATGATAGCTTAGCTACAGCTGAAATTGTAAAACTTTAATCAGAATTAGCTGGTAAAAATGTGTAAAAGCTTTCATCAACCGTTCCCTCGTATTCGTTTGTCACGTGACGTAGCATCTATGATCTTTACCCCCACAACCACCCCCTCGCCACTTTGCTAGCAGGGAGATAGTTTTCGCGGCGCTTGGAAAAATCGCACTAACCCAACCGTTAATTTTGCAAGATCTACTCAGCTCCACTAGACATAGGTGGAGCTAAACGTTGCCAAGTTTTCTGTCTCATTTCCACTCCCAGGTGAGACAGCTGCGCGCGTCCCAGCGCCGGTCTCCTGAACACCGCTTTCTGGGTGCAAGCAACTCGGCGAAACCGCATCGGCGTACGGTAGAGAGGGCCACTAACGCTAGAGAGTGGCTGACTGGGAATACGTCCATTCCATGCTTTATCTGCATGGTTTTCTTGACGAGATATAACAGGAAAGTTGTGTGAATACATTAGTGAAGCGGGTTCTTAATGTATAAGGTTCTTTAAGTTCCTTTCAAATCTCATTTGTTGAAGAGTGAAATTGAGTGACATAACAATATATATTTATGTTTTTTTTTTGGTATTTTTCTTACCATGGCATTTTAGTGTTCAATACATTAATTGGTTGTTTTCGAGTTAATCTTTGACTTAAACTCAGACACTTGGGTTTGGAAAACATCTGAAAAAACTTTGTAGAAAAGCTTTGCATTGAAAAACACAGTTCAATAGCATGTTTTTGAAGAATAAAATTCATTGCCTGTTTTTTAATATGATTTTATTGATAAATATGTTCGCTGCCAGGCTGATTCGGTGTGCTTTGTTCTGTATAACAACAGAATGTCCAACTAATTACAACAATCGGGTGTCCCTGCATTCGATTGCAGCTGTGCAACTCATCTCAACCCCCGCTTCACCCTGAGTTGATGAAATGTTAAAACTACCCCAATCCAGCATGGACGGTCACAATCACAACCCACCGGACTCGCACTGGGCAATCATCAACTCGACGAGATTTTCTAGACGAGCTACGGGAATTAAAAGTAGCTCTCACCTAGAATCTGGAGCAAGATCGTTTGTCATCTCTCCAATTCCCAGGACCGCGCTGCGTCAAACCATACGGTCTCGCTCTAACGCGACGGCAACAATCGCACTTCCTTAAAGTCTATTTCATTTAAGAAGAACCTTGTCCGCTCAGCGCTAGCAGTCGATACCACTACCAACGTGATGGCATTTTCAGTCACCGATTTACCTTGATTTCTAGCTGCATAAGTAATATAACTGTAATGATAAAGTTTCTAGTAAAAAGCTTGAAGATATGCGAGTGGTTGATAAAACCTTGAGCCACTGTTCTAGTGTCTGACTTACGGGTTTAGTTTCTCGAGTTGGTGAAATGTAAATGACAGCCATTTTTTGAGTGTGACCTTATCCTGGATGGACCATATCTTGTAAAGCTGCACTCTCAGCAGTTTCTTCAGTCTCGGGGATTTTTGTTGTTGATTATTACCATCAACATTTTATGCATGAATAAAGTTTCCTTTTAATAATTTGGTCTGAAACTGAAAACACGGTTGTTCTTAAGACTTTATTAAGACTCGTGTCTTTTCTAATCTTAGAAAGTTAGTTTTCAGGGGAAAAAAACTATTTAGCTGGGTTAACTAATACATAGTCTCAAACTCAAACTTTTCACCCAGAAATCTAGACATGACAATGTCATCTGTTTGAAGTGTGTCTCGGTTCTAAAGGCAACCCAAAAGTCCGTTTCGTGCAAAGACACAAAACTTGTAATGATGGGATAGCTGAGCAGGAAAAATGTGCGTCCGAACCGGGATGTGAACCCGGGACCTTCCGCTTGCCGGGCGGTTGCTCTGACCAACTGAGCTATCCGGCCACACAAGATTCCTGCCTTCGCTGGGTGAGGAAAGGGCTCTCTCGGGAGAGAAGGTCCCGGGTTCATATCCCGGTTAGGACGCACATTTTTCCTGCTCAGCTATCCCATCATCAAATGCCTCCTGGTGTGGGCTTCCACCAAAAATCACTGATTTCTCATAACTTGTAATGAGCTTTGATTCGAACCTGAATGCAAAAACTAGTTGCATCTACAGTAGATATTTCTTTGTAGAAACACAATATTTTGGAATGGACACTTCGTTTCTGTTGTTAAAGTGTAAGGTTTTGTTCTGTTTCGAAGTGGTTTGTGTTCCTAAAAAGATACTTTGTTTATAATAATGAGAGGAATGAGTAGAGGCATGAGTAATGAGAGGTAAACATAAACTTTTCAATTTCATCTAGTCACAGGAAACGTATCAAAATACGAAAGCTATAAAAAATTTGTCTTGGTGTGTCAAGCAGGCCACAGGCAATTTAATCTCGGAGTTCACCTCTCCCTGTCTATCGCAGCTCTCTAGCCGGTCCCGGCGACACTAGCGCTGCTAGCGGCAGAAAAACCACCGGATACAGCAGCGCCGAGAACTTTGACGAGCGGCGCTCAATTCACTCTAAATTCCCGCCGCCACTTAACCCTGCGCACACTCAAATTGTTGAATTACACCATGTTGTATTCGAGTGGGAGGAGGCGGAGTGGGTTGAGAGGGGCGGGGGGGGGGGGGGGCATGGACCAAGTGGGCTGTTGCGAAAGTCTTTGCTTTGCGGGGCAAAGTTTCGCTAGCGCCAACTTTGAGATCTTTGAACCAGACGAACTTTATTTTGTCAATCATAAATGAGCGATTCCATTGTCTTTGTTGTTCGGGCGCATGGCAAGGCACGAGACGAAAGTTTTGTTTTACTTCTCATCATCGTTGGGTAAATAAAAGGAAAATGAATGCCGGTATTTTGTGATTTGAAATTGCTGTTTGTTTAAGCGTTAAAGGCATGCGAGCATATGTTCAGTCTCGTCGAGTGTGTTGTGTTTTGCCGTCGGTGTAAAGTGTGTTTCTCCTTGTGTATGTGTGTTGGAAAATGCATTTCCGCGGGTAATAGATGCTCGGGGAGAGTTTTGTGCCACGAAGAACGATCCAATGACGACTGCTCAGCGCGCTGGAAATTTCGTCGACATCGATTCGGTGACACAACATTTCAAAGGGCGATATCGAAGCAGTAGCAGTAGCAGTAATGCAAGTAAACCCCCAAGATCTCGGTGCATTGAAATGGACCCAAATAGGCGATCATGTGTGTAGACATTGAAGTGAACATGATAAGGAATGCATTTCATGAAATAATATAATGTGGAAAATATGCAGTCGAATTTGCGAAGCAAACACGATTAAACCCTTCTGCTCTGCAACCTAGATGCAAAATTGTTAAAATTTATTTATTAAAATACGAAAATCTGTCAGAAACGCCGCTCCGTAAACCCAAGTTATCTAAAATCAATTCTCACAAACAACGAAAACAGCCGCCCCTCATTCTTAAGCAAGATCCACACCGCGCGATACGGGTTGTAAATTTACCATGGCAGCTGACAAGAAAAAAACAGCCAACGATTTTCACGTCCAGTACAACGCAAAAAAAAGCTCGAATACATTTCGCCCGCGAGGCCTGTTAAACAAGGTGTTAAATTTTCCACCAGGGTGGTGAAAACATAACCGCGTGCGTTCCTCGCAAAGCAAACACAGGGGCGGGCGTTGCAGTGTTTCCACGGTCAACACTGCGCTGTCCGCACAGCACCCAGCACTTTGTTAGCAGTCGGCGCGACGCTCTGCGTTCATCTGGAGCCTTTGTTCGGGAAAGCGTTGCGTTTTAACCCGTTTCACATGGCCACTAATAGCTTCCGGGGTGCAGGGTTGGTGCGACTAAAGGGTGGCAAGTCAGAGTGATGTTCGTCAGCGAGGATTCTTTTTTATTATTTAATTCGAGCTCTTGCGGCTGCTTTTTACTCACGGATAAACGGCCGATTTATGACATTTTTGTGGAAACGTTTATATAGATTTTTATTTGCTGCAGTTACTGCTGTACAAGTTTCTGTGTGGAAGGATTCAATAACTGTAACAGTTTGCTATCTAATGGGATGCCGAGGGTCAGGCTAGCAATTGTACACAAAAATTCAATTAGATGGGTTTTATTCGTTGATGCTTACAAAAACAGTGTATTTAGGAGGCTAGATATAAGAAGATGTTGCAGGTTTGAAAGGTTGCCAGACTCTGACGAGAACAGATCTGCGAGCAGGTATCTGCAGTTTTGCATGGTCGGCATAGGTGCTGCTAGGAGCAAAGGTCTACTTTATGCTCATGTATGTTGCTAGTATATAGTGTGTGACAGGCTAACTGTTTCATAATCAGCCAATTAGTGATATAATTGACAAATCTGTGTTCACACTTTTGTGGATTTAGTGCATCGAATGATTTGAATGACATGTTTTTCAAACAGTCACTACAACTGGGTCATAAAAAATTTGTTTTCTTGTGCAGAACTGTTAAGGGCCAGAACAAATTGAATAAGAATAAGTTGTAGTCAGGTTGTAAGATATTCCATCAAGATTATAACAAAAATAACTCGCTTGTAAGAAAAAAGTGTACCTACAACCTTTGGACTAGAAGCGTAGAAACTTTTTCAACGGAAAACATCGTTAATTTCGTTTTGAAATGCTTGCAATCCGAAATGAATTAACTATTTATAGTACTACAATTCGCACAAATACTCGGCTTGATTCCATTTAAGCTCCTAGTTTATGTACTCGCGCTAATTTCGCGTCACTGAAAACTCCTTGCATAGAAAGTAGACAATGGGCCCAAGACACTGGAGTCTTTAACGCCCTGAGAACCATGAGCCTTGACATATTTCTTAATTTTGGTCGAGTCGCCGAGGTTTCCAGGGGGGAGGTTGTCACGGAGGGTGAGCTTAGGGCGGTTCGAGGGTCGAGGGTGTAGGGTGTAAAGCCTGCAGACATCAATCGACATGTCTCTTCATTAATGCGTGTCAGTAATCTTGTTTTCCGGCGATCGCAGCGCTCTGAAATGATCGATATGACCCACGGCGGAAGCGAGCACTCGCTACACAGGGAACCGAGCAAATTGAGCTCTTTTTCAGACAAGAATGATTTCGTCTAGTTTTAAACAAGCCCCCAAGGTGTTTCGAGGTGACTGTTTACTAGGCAAAAATAAAGGTCGAGTGTCTGTCGCGTATAGAATGAGAATTAAGCAACGTTGAGTACTTTTCGAGATTAAAATACGATTCAAGGAGTGTTTCGTGTGGGTGGCGGGGGTGTTTCGGGGAGGGCGAGAACTGTTTCACGGTGTTAAACTTGTTGAGACTCAACCGTAGTTTGCTGCTGCTGCAATGAGTGAAATTGCTAAATGAGAGACTTAGAGTGAGAGAAAATTGAGTGAGACGAGAGCGAGAGAGCGTTGCGATGTTAAGATTGTACGTGCCATCAACCGAAGTGCAGTTAAATGTAGTACTATACACCTCCGTACAGTTTGTTCCATTTTCAAGATTACGTCGCGCTGAGCCCTTGTGTTTTAATAATGCTCGTCTAGCAGCGAGCGTGGGGGTGAGAGCCGAGCGAAGATGCATACATTACGCCCGAGCAGTCAGACAAGGCTGGGTACAGTGCAATTATTGTGCTGGGTATTTACTATCGAGATTGGTATTCGCGATTCAAGCTATTTTAATTGATGAACACCAACCGAAAAGTTGAGATTGAGACTTAGCATTTAGTACCCAGTTATAATATTTTTTCTGTAAGCTATAACCTGCTAAGATTAGGAATGGACATGATTGAGAAAGTAAAAACGCATCTATATGAAGGAAAACGTGGGAAACTAGTTGACAGATTAGCCAGACTTCGTGAGAAAAGAACGTAGGATTTAGGCTCAGGCTTTTGATTGGTTTGGTGTTTTGGTTTTTGGGGCTATTTTAGGAGGTTAGGGTTTTTGTAGGTTCTTTGGTTACGATTTGTTGCTATTTGGCAGTCGAGTTTCGACCGTTGACAAAGCAGGCAGCACAGCTTTGCAAAACGTCAGGAAAAGTTTAAATTATAATAGTTTTTCTAAAAACCGATGTTATTTCTAAGACATCCACTTTCAATTTTTTAAAGAAAATCCTCGTAAGACCCGGCGTGACGACGCTAGGAATCAGAATAGTTCCTTGCACTTTGCAAACGGCTACTCAGTTCAAACACTGTTCTCTACGAGCTCAAATCTAGTCTGTACACTGTAAAACCGGAACCAACTATCCACGAACCTCTCATTCTAAAATATCGTCACTTCACCGTAACTTTATTCAGCCAGTATGTCTGTACCGTGTTCCCGCAAGAACATACAGACCGAACACGAAAAAATAAACACACACTATTCCCTCTCCAAATTGCTGCAACCAGCTTCAGCTCCGCCCCTTAACCCGCGTCAATTTACAACCCCACCGAAAAAAAAACATCCCCTCTAACGAAGTCCAATCAAAAAGTTAATTTTACATTAAAAGCGAAAAAAACTGTGGCGCGTGTCCTGCAACGCCGTAAAGGTGGGGTAGCCCGTGGCAAACCACCCCATTGGCTGCTTGTGGGAGCAATTACCTATAGGCAAAGGGTGGCGAGGTTATTTATTCTGGCTAGGCTAACTAGATCTAACTAGCCGACTGAAGGACCGCGGCTCAATATCGTAATTAACTTGCTCTGTCGCTTTAATTGCGCACCGCGCGATTGTAATTAGTAATTACTACGGTGTGTGTATGTGTGTGTGTGTGTAAGGGTGGGGGGAATTGGTAGAGTGAACGACTAGTCGTGTGGGATGATGATTAAGCGTTCGACGGGGGCGGGGGGGTGGGGGGGGTAGCGACGAATCAGATGTTAGGGGATGAGTTATAGCGGGTCAGTTTGTTAACTCGGATTAGTGTTGGGTTATGCACGGCGATAGGGTGATAGGGGGTGTGCTGGATTGTGGTCCGGCGACCTGGCGGGGTTGGAGTTGACCTTGTGACGGGGCTTCATCGACAAGGGTGGCTTCGTGTGAAGTTCGGGGGCATCGTCGAGGGCCATGCAAAACTGGCTGGTTGTTAGGTGGTGTTGATGAAAATACGACTTTTTCTGTGGTGTGTTAACGCAGGTGTTAGCACTGCCGCATTGTTGAAAAAACAGGTTTTCTTAGTCAAAACTTAATACACATATTCCATTCAATCAACATTTTATCAACATGACGTCATGATAGCCACTCGCTAAAGCCAGGTAGAGCAATTCGGGTTGTGATTTCCCTGTCTTCCTTTGTTATTTCGCAGAGCTAATTTATATTTATTTCTAGACTGGTAGTACGTCAAGTGGGTACCTGACGTCATTTTTATCTGAGTGGAATAGGAAAGTGGTATTAATATAAAGGAATATACGAAGACGACAAAGCAGAAGACCATCCGACTTAGTTTAATAAAGAGGGCGAGGCCTTAGCTTATTAGCTTATTTGTACCCATTTGTTTGGAAAATAAAAGCCTTTTATAATTACCAAGGAATCCCAAAGCCATGTTGATGAATACTGATTTTCAATGGGCCCATTTAAATGAGACGTAATTAAATAAAGATAAAATAATAATCAGTCTAGAAAAAGAGACTTTTCTGTCTTGTATTAACTCTAGTCCAAGCTAGAAATTCGAGGAAAACTTGACAGTAAATAGTCAAGCAGTCAGTTTACTTTACAGTGCGTTATTCAAGAAAATTAACTAAGGCCTTTATTTTTGTTTTTCGAGTCATTTTCTAAGCGGCTGTGGTCAAAATAGCGATGAAAGCGAAGAGTGATCGGATAGCTAGCAGGAAAAAGGTGCGTACGAACCGGGATACGAACCCGGGACCTTCCGCTTGCCGGGCGGTTGCTCTGACCACTGAGCTATCCGGCCGCACAAGATTCCTGCCTTCGCTGGGTGAGAAAAGGGCTCTCTCGGGAGAGAAGGGGAAGAAGCGACTCGTAATGGCAACCGCCCGGCAAGCGGAAGGTCCCGGGTTCATATCCCGGTTCGGACGCACATTTTTCCTGCTCAGCTAACCCATCATTAATTGCCTACTAGCGTAACACTGATTTCTCATAGCAAAGAGTTGTTCAATCTTAAGTGTGTTACCGTGAAAGTTTCGACGGTGGACTTCAAACCCTGATATTTGGCAATTTCGGAGTGTCTAAATTTCAATTTAAACTGCTGATTCTACGTTTTAAGTGTCTGCGTCATTTAATGAATTCTTTATGGCGTGCTTTCTTTTTCAATGATTCTCTAGAACTCTCTGTGGACAATATTAGCAGAATCACATTTTTTAATATTCCCGTTTGAAAATCCAATAAATACTACTGAATTCTATAAAAACTGTGTTAAACACAAAGTGCTCAGTAAGTGAACAACGAAGCACAACACATACGTAATTAAGACTCGTGCCTTTTCCTAATTTTAGCGCGTTAGGTTTCATAAAAACTATTTAAGCAAAGCTGTGCTGCCTACTTTATCAAGGGTCTAAACTCAAGCTTAGATAGGTGGATACAGGGAAATCACAACCCTAATCGCTCTACCTGGCTGTAGCGAGTGGGTATCATGACTTCATTTCGACTGAATTTTGATTGAATGGAATAGGTGTAATCTCAAGTCATAATAAGCAACCACAAAAGTCTTGAGTAGGGGACTTATACATTGTACATTGTACATTGTACATTGTACTTATACAATACATTGCACCCAAACGCGCAGCTTTCCTTTCTGGCGTGTTCAAGTTAAAACGATTTTCTGTCTAGTTTCTGCCTGACCTTCTCAGAAACAGCGAAACATTCGCAAAGGTCAACTCGCAAAGTCAGTGCGTTCGCCTGACGATCTAGAGGAACCACCGTCGGAAGGAAACCAAAAATACTGACAGATAAACGAGGAAGTTCCAGGCCAATTAGTCACGATTCTATAATTGGCCACTTGATTGAACGGCGACTTACCAACTCCACCAAGTAGAGTTGTTGATAAGCGAGACACCCACCTGAAACAAAGATTACACATTTGTTAGGCCAAGTCGCATGATATGATGCCAGTAAGTTAGACCTGTGTCAATTCCATGATTCCTGGCAGTCCTGAAGATGACCACACCATCGTGGTCGAAACGTTGACCCGGGCGCTTGTAAGGGCCAAAAGTCAGTCTAAACATAGCACACGCCGCACAGCCATCTCCCGGTTTCAATCGAATTCCAAGTCTTGCAACAAAAAGTAATTTGTTGAAGATTTGAAACAATTCCTGTTGAAAATAGTTCGGTCTTAGATTCCTATCATTTCGGCCGGCATTTGTTTCAGTCCACCCCCCTCCCCCCACCCCCTCAGGCCAACCATCTTGAAGCGCCTCGCTTAAATTGCCACTAAATCATTTGATATAAACGAACTCCATTAAAGAAATTAATAATTCCTTAATTACATTTTCATTCTATGCTAAGCTCACTTATTAGACTCCGAGCTGTGCATGTTTTATAGCGTTTCTTTTTTCACCCTCCCACCCTCTCCTCTCTCTCTCTCTCTCTCTCTCTCTCTTTCCCTCTCTCTCACGGTCACGAATTCGTGGAAAAGAAGACCGGATAACTTCGCGTCTTTTCGCATCATTTCGCCTTGCATTGAACGAAAAAAGAAGAACGCTAACTAGCAAGGCATGGATTCTGGTATACAGAAAAGTTATTTAATAAATTTATATTTAAAAAAAACGTCGAAAACATTCCGCCTCGTTTTTTTCCCATTAGAATTTTTAATCAACTTCGCTCGCGTCTCGCGATGTCGGGCTAAATTTGAATTTGATTTCCTTTCTAATCTTGCCACTTCAGATTTCGTTGCGCGAATCATCTACCATGGAGCGCAAGAAACGCAGAGCCACTTGCTTGCTGCGGATACGTCATGCCTTCTTCGAATTTGACTTCACCGAAATCTAAGCTATTCAAAAAAAAAAAAATCAAAAAGTTAGCGTAACTTACCCAAAGCTCTGTTACGATTGTGTACACACATGTTTTTTTTACTACTTTACTGCTTTTATTTGTTATTTTGCCAAGGCTATGTTTTTATGTTTAAATGTCTATGTTTTTGTGTTAAAATGTTTCCACATGTTGATGTCTAATGTTTCTATTTGTTCCGTCTCGTCCTGTTATGTTATGTTCGTCGTGTTTATTCATTGTCAAACTTTATTACACCGGCACTCGTGGACTTGACAAGTTGACTCTGTTGCCGATACATAATTAATTAATTAATTATTTTAAAAAACGTCACTTCGCATCCTTCACCGAATCTTCGCTCTATCTTAGCTCTTTTCTCGTCAGAAAACAACAAATAAATGAGACCTGAAGACTTCAAGTACACAAAAAGCTAACAGACGTTTCGGTGTTTCTCAAAGGGCTGAAATTACAATCTCCAGTTATGTGGCTAACCTCCAGATAAAGCTTATCTCCACGGAGACAACCAATCGGCTGCTTCTGTTTTCTTCCTGACTGGAGGATAACTTTTTAACTCGACATTTTAAGACCAGCCCTTGGTGAAATTACACGATGCAGGTCAAATATCTAACGAAATTTAACGAAATAAAGCAAATTACACGATTTAAACTCAGACTTCAAACATGATAACTTCAAAAATTAGGGGTTTTTAGTGTCAAAAAATGCAGCTGAAGCAGAAGTGACTGCGTCTCTCAAAAATTTTGGCGGCTCCTTAGGAAATTTGTTTGGCCTGTGTGAGATCCTGCCAAAGTCTGGATTAGTTTTCCGGCAAGCTGCATTGTTCCTTGAAGTACGTTCGTGAATTATTGTGTGAAGACGCTGGCAGACACGAATCAGAGTGAGCTGCATCAAGCTTGAGCAATTTATCACTCCCGGTATCGCTGCAGACAAAATAATTAATCTGATTCCGAGGTATTGAAATGCCAACTGGATGCTGCTGTAGGAAAGAGTACGGGGCTTTGTTCACTGAAAGAGTTGGTGAGATATCGAGATCAGAGCCAAAAGTTTTATCTTAATAATTGAACTAGTATAGTTCCTGGAGACTGAGAAAGAGAGAGACAAAGAGAGAGAGAACATGTTAAATGTGGACTTTTGATTGAAATTAGACACTTTCTTGAAGATATATAGGTAGAGAGCTAAAGGGTAATAATAGTAAAAAAAATCTGTTTGTAACAAAAAAGGTTTCGCAATCAGATTGAACTATTCAAAGATTCTTGTAAGGCTAATTGCGATTGCAATCAACCAACTATTGAGAAAACTATTCCGCTAATTAACAAATTTAAATTAATAAGCTCAAACTTGGTCGAACGAAAGAACTAGTACACAAATAGAAAAGAGAAAATCTTCAAATACAACATCCCAAACAAAAGTCTCCCAATTAAGCATCTAAAACTTGAAGAAACTACATGAAAATAGTTTGAATGTAACTTAAAATCCTACCCGCATTGAGCAACTGTATCGCGCGCAGGGTAGTGCACCCCGAGGGTTGATGGGGTGGTGGAACTCTGAGTAGATGGGGTGAACGGAGATGGCATATTAATGATGATGGATGGATGCTGGTCGTAAGCCAGTGCCATGTAATTACTATCGAAGTGTGCACTGCAATGCCTGCTTGCCTGGCTGTCTCCTTCGATGGAGACGGAGACGGAGACAGAGACGGGTGACGTCAGAGGAGAGCCAGACATCAGGAGACAGCGTCGGTGCCGAAGGGTGTCATCTCAGCTGTCACTTTCCGCTCTTTCTCGCTTTTGCTCACTCTCTTTTATTATTTCCAGCACTTAGGTTGACAAAAAATGGAAGAATTTTTATTTTGCGAGAATATATTTGATTTGTATAATACGACATGATTAGCTGAGAAATTGGTATTGGCCGGATAGCTTAGTTGGATAGAGCAACCGCCCGGAAAGCGGAAGGTCCCGGGTTCATATTCCGGTTCGGACGCTTATTTTTCCTGTTTAGCGAACCCTCCAAATTGTAAAGCTTACACTTATTAAACCCATGGGCAAACGTTACTGAAAGCTCTGCTGCAAGCTCACTTCTCTGCATTGTCGCCTCTCATATGAGGAAACAATATCACGCTTATTTGGATTGTGTCCCTACCTTTATTACTCAATTTATTTTTTATATTTTTCGATTGAAACAGTTCTGACCAATTATATGCGCGAGTTCTTAGCCGGTCCGATGCAAATAAGGGTTTAACGTAAGGCACTTGCAGTTCGTGCCACAACGGCTGCCCCTCAAGGTGTCCCAAAAGCAGCCCATCCACACGCATTCACTTGTGCAGGCTTCGTTCTAATACTATGTAGAAAAATAAACATTTTTACTATAGTTAATTTATGATATTTTTAATACCTCAAGTACAAATTTCTCTCTCCTATGTGGGACTCATTCAAATAATATAAGTATAGAAACCCAAAATTAAAATCATCGCGACATGAAGGTAAACGATTATCTTCGGTCAAGCTGTAGGTATACTTGTTTTTGAGTGAATCTAAAGCTCTGAAAATTGGTACGCTGTCTCTGTCTGTCCGCAGCGAGACATGCAGTTTCCGGCCGAGTGACCGAGACGGCGTGACGTCGAGTGACTCGCAAGGAAAAGTCGGCTCGCGAAGAAAGGAGCTCGGCGACAATGAAGCCAATCTTAGCTCGCAAGGGCAAGCCACACGTCTGCTGAGCAGAACTTAAATTTTGTTCCAAAACAAATTTATAACCGACAAATTGACCGCTTCATACAAACCAACCAATCTATACAATCTTTTTCACGTGGATTCACATATTTTTCTGATTCTAGTTAAACTACGAAATTGCAACGCAGCAAAATGGTGAATCGGTTTCGTTATGAACTATTTGGTGGTAACAAAATTTGGTAAATTACAAAAGCACTGTGAGCTTAACTAATCAGGCGTGCAAAACTAGCCAGCCGAAAGCCGGATCTACAAAGTGAGGTTATGTAGGTCGCCACTCGCCCAGGGCGAAGGCAAATGCTCGGAGCAGCCAATCACAGATGAGTATGCAGTGCTTTTCATTGGCTGCTGACATGCGGATCACAATTTAACCCCAGGGATGACCCTGGTTTGTGGCTGCAGACTTGTTACATAATGGTTATGTCGTTTCACTGCAGAGTGCATGTCGAATATTTAGAAAGTATCAGTTTCTTCGACCTGGCGTTGAGAGATATCCCACAAAATAATATAATTGAATTTCACTGCACGCGGTTAGACGTTGCCATGGAATTCCCACTTTAACCAAGAGTTAAAAATGGTTACAAATTCTGCCCTTATTACAAGTCGTGAAGACAGTGTGTCGTAGAATTTGATCCGTAGTAGTGTCGCTTAACTTTAGTGATACATCGTTTTTCATATATTTTCAAACGTGTAAGTTTGTCCTGTATGAATGTTCTGGCCTTCACGAAACGAACTTTCTTGCTAGGATGAACTATCTCCTTGCTGGGGTGAACCACCTCCTTTCTACGGGTGCTAGGTCAGCATTCTGATGCTAACAAGAACATTATACACCTCATCCTAACGCTTGCAGGCGGCGCTCCGTGACATTTGAAAACGCAGACGCGGCAGGTGAAGAAAAGGTGTGTCTGACTCAGAACTCCGCATCGACGAAACCCTCCCCCAACCCCACTCAACATTTCCCCCGACCGAAAATAATGAAAATTAATGTTTTCAACCGGGGGCATACTTATAAAATTACTTAACAATAAAATTCATCCTCGCGCGGCGAGCCAGCCGCCGTCCCGCCATCCTCGAGGATACATTAATCCTTGTTAAGGACACAATTAAACGTTGATTTATCAACGTGTTGCCATCCCCCTTTCGTGCAGCCATTTAATTAACCACAAACCTCTCATATTCTTCAGACGCGACCGCGAAGACACAGAAACCGAGACACGCCGAGAATTTATCTTTTCATGATGCAATTTCCGGAAAGTCTTTCTGTGTTTCTTCCACGGGCCGGAAAGGAGAGAGAAAAAGAGGGCGGGAAAGCGAGCAAGAAAAGCCGAACAAGACGCGAAAGAGAGGGCAAGCAGAGAGAGAGAAGCAACGCGAGAGAGTGCAAAAAGTCGTCTGCGATCGATCCTCTTGTTTCGCCGTTTTTTTTTTTTCTTCTTCTTCGTCGACGTCTTAAAGGGATGATGATGAAGGGAAGCGAAAAAGAGAGACGGGAAAAACAAGAGGCAGCTCGTTCACATTCCGCCGTCGGAACCATTTTGTAAGTAGCCTCAGACGAAGCGAACGCAAGAAAAAAAGGAAGGCGTGATGAAAAAAACAAACTAAACGTTTTGAGCAAATGAATAAGTTATAATAATGTGAGACCGCACGGCAGACGGGCGATAAATCTTGATAACGGGCGATGGTGAGAGAGCGCGCGAGCACGAGACACGCGCCTCCAGGACAGAGATGCCCGCAATGTTTGAGTGTATAATGCGAGATGTGCACCCTCCCCCCCCCCAACAACCCCGTGTGCCGCGTCAATTAAGGGTGGCTGAGTGTATGTGCTCAAGGGGTAGCTCAGCGATGGGTGCGCGCGCACGAGCGCGTTACCAGGAAATTAGATTATTTTGAAGCGAAGAGACACGTTTTTGGTGGGGGGAGGGGGTAGTGTGATGTGAGTTTAAATTTGCATCGTGGAATTGACGGGGTGCGGGGGCGGCGGGGGCGGGGGCGGGGGTGGAAATCGAGTGAGTGGACGTCGAGGGTGGGTGTGTGATCGACGCTGGGACGTCGTCGTCTAGACGCCAGACAATGGAGTTGTGGGTCGGGGCTCATGGAGTCGCGTCGGAGGCTAAAGAGGCCATGGCGTAATTTAATAAATTCATGACTTTTCCGAGAGGCGGATATCTGGTTTTCCCACGGGGGGCCCTGCATGTCGTGCTGCTCGCCTTGCCGGTAATGGTATTGGTGCGCGTTCATATTTTCGAAATAGATTTCCTGAAATCTATATATCGGAAAATGTAGAGCAAGATGGTTGACATGTCTCGTATTGTGCCCAGGTGTATGCATTGCAACGAGTTCTTCAAAAACATCTTATAATAAGTAATCATTGCATTTCTTACGAAGCCTCTTTGTTTTGTTGACAATGGTTTGTGAAGAACTCACATTAGAGAAATACTTGAATAAATCCAAGGAGTTGGGACTTGAAAAAAGAATATGCTTAACACGTTATGTTCAACATGTTATGTTCAACAAAATGATGTATTCAAACATCTATTCGAACGCCAAAGAAGGAAATTTACCCTTCCTGGTGACTTTGATACCTTCAAAGCATGCCCCTGAATGCAAGCAGAACAAACTCGGCACCTACACCATGACTATAAGGACGCATTTAAAGGCTTAAATAAATTGAATTTATTGCGTTAAATACCACCAAAGTGAAATAACTTTGCATGCTTACCATATTATCAAACGAAAATTCAAAATATCACCAACTTAATCCCCACTTCGTACATTCGTCTCCCATTCATCGCCAACCAGCAGGCATTGCCAAAAGTATATTTCATCAAAATCTCCAACCCTCGAGCTTTAGGCTAATAATTCTTATTCGCCAAACGCATAGATAAGGGGCGGGTACACGCATTAATATGCAAATTCCTAGCAACTACTCATATAAGCGCAGCCATTTTGCAGAATGCCGCCGTGTGCAGATTAGAAAGTTGCCAAGGATTTAAACGAAATACAAATACTGTTCTTATAAAGTTAAATAGAAGCTATTATGAGGGTCTGAAGTTCCTGGATAATGATATTCATTTATTCGCGCGAAAGTTTCAGCGCTCTCTCCGCTCGAGGACGTGCGATCGTTGCGAGAAAAACATATGTTAATCATGTTTTATTAGCGGTCGGGGGTTCGCGGGGTGAGTTGTGTTTCAACATGATCAGGGCGGGGGGAGATTAAGTTGATGTTATGCAAAGATCGGCCGTTAGGGGCGCGCCGAGAGTGAAGCATAACTGTGCTTGAGATTGCGCTCGGGAGTGCTTTTCGAGAGTTATAACTCGGTGTTCGAGTTCAAGATGGGGGTCGCGATGCGGATGATTGGGCGATGATCAAGTGGGGCAAAGGTTGTGTCAAGCAAATTAGGGGTGGAAGCGAGCGGAGGTGAAAAGTGGGGTAGCTATGACTTTGTTGTTTACGGTAACTATTAGTTTTGCGTTATAGTCGAGTAATATTTTGCACTAGGTTGTAAAATAAAACTTTGCTCTTGAGTTGGCACAGTTAAACATAATCAGATATTTTTTTTGCCAATTCAAAATGAAAATATTTCCAACAAAAAAAAGGTGGCAATGTTTCTATGGCGCAAAATAATTAAGGCACCACTTTCATAATACGGTGCGAATATTCCCGGTGCAAAATCGTGTTAATTAAATCTAATAAAACATTTATCTTAAACATACTCGGAACTGCATTCTAAATTAATTAAAATTAGAGAGAAAATTAGAAAATTCTTCGTCTGGAACACACCAGAGCAGCTCTTCGAAGCATTGCATGTTTCTCTCTGCATTTATGCAGTTGCATTCACACGCGATGCAAACATTCTGCAGATGCCCGCATTTCCCGTTTTTCCCTACAGCCTCGACACATTACAAAGCAATTTCATTCACTTCCGAGTCCAGTGCTACCGAGGCTAGAAGTACTAGAAGCTAAACGCTAGAAGCTCCAACGCAGAAGCTCCAACGCTACAAGCTCCAACGCTACAAGCTCCAACGCTACAAGCTCCAACGCTACAAGCTCCAACGCTACAAGCTCCAACGCTAGAAGCTCCAACGCTACAAGCTCCAACGCTACAAGCTCCAACGCTACAAGCTCCAACGCTACAAGCTCCAACGCTACAAGCTCCAACGCTACAAGCTCCAACGCTACAAGCTCCAACGCTAGAAGCTCCAACGCTACAAGCTCCAACGCTACAAGCTCCAACGCTACAAGCTCCAACGCTAGAAGCTCCAACGCTAGAAGCTCCAACGCTACAAGCTCCAACGCTAGAAGCTCCAACGCTACAAGCTCCAACGCTACAAGCTCCAACGCTACAAGCTCCAACGCTAGAAGCTCCAACGCTAGAAGCTCCAACGCTAGAAGCTCCAACGCTACAAGCTCCAACGCTACAAGCTCCAACGCTACAAGCTCCAACGCTACAAGCTCCAACGCTACAAGCTCCAACGCTACAAGCTCCAACGCTAGAAGCTCCAACGCTAGAAGCTCCAACGCTAGAAGCTCCAACGCTACAAGCTCCAACGCTACAAGCTCCAACGCTACAAGCTCCAACGCTACAAGCTCCAACGCTAGAAGCTCCAACGCTAGAAGCTCCAACGCTAGAAGCTCCAACGCTAGAAGCTCCAACGCTAGAAGCTCCAACGCTACAAGCTCCAACGCTACAAGCTCCAACGCTAGAAGCTCCAACGCTACAAGCTCCAACGCTACAAGCTCCAACGCTACAAGCTCCAACGCTAGAAGCTCCAACGCTAGAAGCTCCAACGCTAGAAGCTCCAACGCTACAAGCTCCAACGCTACAAGCTCCAACGCTACAAGCTCCAACGCTACAAGCTCCAACGCTACAAGCTCCAACGCTACAAGCTCCAACGCTACAAGCTCCAACGCTAGAAGCTCCAACGCTACAAGCTCCAACGCTACAAGCTCCAACGCTACAAGCTCCAACGCTACAAGCTCCAACTCTACAAGCTCCAACGCTAGAAGCTCCAACGCTAGAAGCTCCAACGCTACAAGCTCCAACGCTAGAAGCTCCAACGCTAGAAGCTCCAACGCTAGAAGCTCCAACGCTAGAAGCTCCAACGCTAGAAGCTCCAACGCTACAAGCTCCAACGCTACAAGCTCCAACGCTACAAGCTCCAACGCTACAAGCTCCAACGCTACAAGCTCCAACGCTACAAGCTCCAACGCTACAAGCTCCAACGCTAGAAGCTCCAACGCTACAAGCTCCAACGCTACAAGCTCCAACGCTAGAAGCTCCAACGCTACAAGCTCCAACGCTACAAGCTCCAACGCTACAAGCTCCAACGCTACAAGCTCCAACGCTTGAAGCTCCAACGCTACAAGCTCCAACGCTAGAAGCTCCAACGCTAGAAGCTCCAACGCTAGAAGCTCCAACGCTACAAGCTCCAACGCTACAAGCTCCAACGCTACAAGCTCCAACGCTACAAGCTCCAACGCTAGAAGCTCCAACGCTAGAAGCTCCAACGCTAGAAGCTCCAACGCTACAAGCTCCAACGCTAGAAGCTCCAACGCTAGAAGCTCCAACGCTACAAGCTCCAACGCTACAAGCTCCAACGCTAGAAGCTCCAACGCTAGAAGCTCCAACGCTAGAAGCTCCAACGCTACAAGCTCCAACGCTACAAGCTCCAACGCTACAAGCTCCAACGCTACAAGCTCCAACGCTACAAGCTCCAACGCTACAAGCTCCAACGCTACAAGCTCCAACGCTAGAAGCTCCAACGCTACAAGCTCCAACGCTAGAAGCTCCAACGCTACAAGCTCCAACGCTAGAAGCTCCAACGCTACAAGCTCCAACGCTAGAAGCTCCAACGCTACAAGCTCCAACGCTACAAGCTCCAACGCTAGAAGCTCCAACGCTAGAAGCTCCAACGCTAGAAGCTCCAACGCTAGAAGCTCCAACGCTACAAGCTCCAACGCTACAAGCTCCAACGCTACAAGCTCCAACGCTAGAAGCTCCAACGCTAGAAGCTCCAACGCTAGAAGCTCCAACGCTAGAAGCTCCAACGCTACAAGCTCCAACGCTACAAGCTCCAACGCTACAAGCTCCAACGCTAGAAGCTCCAACGCTAGAAGCTCCAACGCTAGAAGCTCCAACGCTAGAAGGTCCAACGCTAGAAGCTCCAACGCTAGGCTAGTTCTAACGCTAGACCCTGTAACGCTAGACCCTGTAACGCTAGACCCTGTAACGCTAGACCCTGTAACGCTAGACCCTGTAACGCTAGACCCTGTAACGCTAGACCCTGTAACGCTAGACCCTGTAACGCTAGACCCTGTAACGCTAGACCCTATAACGCTAGACCCTGTAACGCTAGACCCTGTAACGCTAGACCCTGTAACGCTAGACCCTGTAACGCTAGACCCTATAACGCTAGACCCTGTAACGCTAGACCCTGTAACGCTAGACCCTGTAACGCTAGACCCTGTAACGCTAGACCCTGTAACGCTAGACCCTATAACGCTAGACCCTGTAACGCTAGACCCTGTAACGCTAGACCCTGTAACGCTAGACCCTGTAACGCTAGACCCTGTAACGCTAGACCCTGTAACGCTAGACCCTGTAACGCTAGACCCTGTAACGCTAGACCCTGTAACGCTAGACCCTGTAACGCTAGACCCTGTAACGCTAGACCCTGTAACGCTAGACCCTGTAACGCTACACCCTGTAACGCTAGACCCTGTAACGCTACACCCTGTAACGCTAGACCCTGTAACGCTAGACCCTGTAACGCTAGACCCTGTAACGCTAGACCCTGTAACGCTAGACCCTGTAACGCTAGACCCTGTAACGCTAGACCCTGTAACGCTAGACCCTGTAACGCTAGACCCTGTAACGCTAGACCCTGTAACGCTAGACCCTGTAACGCTAGACCCTGTAACGCTAGACCCTGTAACGCTAGACCCTGTAACGCTAGACCCTGTAACGCTAGACCCTGTAACGCTAGACCCTGTAACGCTAGACCCTGTCACGCTAGACCCTGTAACGCTAGACCCTGTAACGCTAGACCCTGTAACGCTAGACCCTGTAACGCTAGACCCTGTAACGCTAGACCCTGTAACGCTAGACCCTGTAACGCTAGACCCTGTAACGCTAGACCCTGTAACGCTAGACCCTGTAACGCTAGACCCTGTAACGCTAGACCCTGTAACGCTAGACCCTGTAACGCTAGACCCTGTAACGCTAGACCCTGTAACGCTAGACCCTGTAACGCTAGACCCTGTAACGCTAGACCCTGTAACGCTAGACCCTGTAACGCTAGACCCTGTAACGCTAGACCCTGTAACGCTAGACCCTGTAACGCTAGACCCTGTAACGCTAGACCCTGTAACGCTAGACCCTGTAACGCTAGACCCTGTAACGCTAGACCCTGTAACGCTAGACCCTGTAACGCTAGACCCTGTAACGCTAGACCCTGTAACGCTAGACCCTGTAACGCTAGACCCTGTAACGCTAGACCCTGTAACGCTAGACCCTGTAACGCTAGACCCTGTAACGCTAGACCCTTTAACGCTAGACCCTGTAACGCTAGACCCTGTAACGCTAGACCCTGTAACGCTAGACCCTATAACGCTAGACCCTGTAACGCTAGACCCTGTAACGCTAGACCCTATAACGCTAGACCCTGTAACGCTAGACCCTATAACGCTAGACCCTGTAACGCTAGACCCTGTAACGCTAGACCCTGTAACGCTAGACCCTGTAACGCTAGACCCTGTAACGCTAGACCCTTTAACGCTAGACCCTGTAACGCTAGACCCTGTAACGCTAGACCCTGTTACACTAGACCCTGTAACGCTAGACCCTGTAACGCTAGACCCTGTAACGCTAGACCCTGTAACGCTACACCCTGTAACGCTAGACTCTGTAACGCTAGACCCTGTAACGCTAGACCCTGTAACGCTAGACCCTGTAACGCTAGACCCTGTAACGCTAGACCCTGTAACGCTAGACCCTGTAACGAGCCACGAGCTCTCTCCTACGCTCTACGCTCTACGCTCTACGCTCTACGCTCTACGCTCTACGCTCTACGCTCTACGCTCTACGCTCTACGCTCTACGCTCTACGCTCTACGCTCTACGCTCTACGCTCTACGCTCTACGCTCTACGCTCTACGCTCTACGCTCTACGCTCTACGCTCTACGCTCTACGCTCTACGCTCTACGCTCTACGCTCTACGCTCTACGCTCTACGCTCTACGCTCTACGCTCTACGCTCTACGCTCTACGCTCTACGCTCTACGCTCTACGCTCTACGCTCTACGCTCTACGCTCTACGCTCTACGCTCTACGCTCTACGCTCTACGCTCTACGCTCTACGCTCTACGCTCTACGCTCTACGCTCTACGCTCTACGCTCTACGCTCTACGCTCTACGCTCTACGCCCTAGGCCCTACGCCCTACGCCCTACGCTCTACGCTCTACGCTCTACGCTCTACGCTCTACGCTCTACGCTCTACGCTCTACGCTCTACGCTCTACGCTCTACGCTCTACGCTCTACGCTCTAAGCTCTACGCTCTACGCTCTACGCTCTACGCTCTACGCTCTACGCTCTACGCTCTACGCTCTACGCTCTACGCTCTACGCTCTACGCTCTACGCTCTACGCTCTACGCTCTACGCTCTACGCTCTACGCTCTACGCTCTACGCTCTACGCTCTACGCTCTACGCTCTACGCCCTAGGCCCTACGCCCTACGCCCTACGCTCTACGCTCTACGCTCTACGCTCTACGCTCTACGCTCTACGCTCTACGCTCTACGCTCTACGCTCTACGCTCTACGCTCTACGCTCTACGCTCTACGCTCTAAGCTCTACGCTCTACGCTCTACGCTCTACGCTCTACGCTCTACGCTCTACGCTCTACGCTCTACGCTCTACGCTCTACGCTCTACGCTCTACGCTCTACGCTCTACGCTCTACGCTCTACGCTCTACGCTCTACGCTCTACGCTCTACGCTCTACGCTCTACGCTCTACGCTCTTCGCTCTACGCTCTTCGCTCTACGCTCTACGCTCTACGCTCTACGCTCTACGCTCTACGCTCTACGCTCTACGCTCTACGCTCTACGCTCTACGCTCTACGCTCTACGCTCTACGCTCTACGCTCTACGCTCTACGCTCTACGCTCTACGCTCTACGCTCTACGCTCTACGCTCTACGCTCTACGCTCTACGCTCTACGCTCTACGCTCTACGCTCTACGCTCTACGCTCTACGCTCTACGCTCTACGCTCTACGCTCTACGTGTTACCACACCGCTGTACCAATTGCATCACGGGGTGAAATTTAATAACGCTAAAGGTATAAGTTTATAAGATAATTCAATTTATAATTTAACTTAACTGGAAAAGTTATAGACATAAAGAAGCATTGAAAATCGAGTTAAAACGACTCTAATTTTTCGCTAATCTAATCGTGCAGAAACTAATGGGGTTAGGTACGTAGTGTTCGCCGAATATCGTCGTCGGGCGGTATTTATGTAATAAAGGAACTCGAGACAAAACAAAATTTCCACTTTTAATTCCATTTAAAAGTCAATTATCTTCATTGTTCAAGAAACGGCGGGGCTGAAAAGCTAGCTGAAAATTCTAGTAGGAGCGGTTAGTAACAATTGGGTGGGTTATTTTTTAATTGGTGGTTAAGGATCTCTAACAGTCCGTTAGTCTTTAAGCTTCATCGTGAAAGACAATTTAAGGTCCATTTTCAAGCCAAACGATTAGTAGTTGATAACCAGAGAATTAAAAGGTTAACGATTTCATTCGACATTCTTATTTGATATTAAAATTTATTAGGAGAGACAATTTATGTTCACAGGATTAACGAAAGCAATATAAACCTGGTAATAATATGTAACCTCATTTTCATTATATGAAGCTATTACATCCTGATGTTAAATTTTGATTCATTAAAATGGGTTAATTTAACATTCTATTCCTCTCAACCTTGCAATAAATTAACATTAGGGAAGATAAAGAAAAACTTCTATCAATCTCTTCTAAAATATATTTATTTGGTTCAAATATGCCAAATCCCAGGTCATTTGTTTTTGTTTCACTAGTTGGACGGTTATAAAAATACAAAAAATACTGGTCATACTTGCAGCAACTGTTTTAGTCGAGCAAGTATTTGTGTAAGTCGTAGCCCGCTGTCTTCGAAGTCAAAGAACCACAACTCGTTCCTCGCAAAGAAGTAGACAAAGTCAACATTTTCTGTCTGACAAAACAATTGATTCCGACACAAATTGTCATCGCCGGCGAAAGCCAATCTCTCGTCGAGATGAAGTGAGAGTATCTTTGTGTAAAAAGTAGATCCGAACGCCTCGCGCGCGTTTCGCAAGACGCTCGCCAAAGAAATTGAGCAAATGGAGTTCTAAGTTCCGATTTCTCGGAGATCCATTCACGGGGTAATGCTGTCAGCGTGAAAAGCGTGCGAAAAGACGAGTATCAACTTGCAGTCTTCCTGACACCATCTCGTCTCGTGTATAAGAGCCCCTCTAATGTTATTACCTGGAAGAAAAAACATCCCCCGTCGCTGCCGAAGAGAAAACTTCGCTCCCAGTTCTCATTATGACATGGAGAGGGGTGGTTTTTTTCTACTCTCGTTCAATGCTTAGTAAGCCATTGATACGGGAGGGGGAGGTGGTTTGGCGTGAGGTATTTTCCGTAGAACATGATGGGACTTGATAAAAGTGAAATTAAGATTCGCCCCCGCTTCGAGATGCTCGAAAATGAAGAAGAATCGTCGGATTCCTTGAGCAGATTTCAACGTGGCGCAGGCACGGGATCGTCGACGTCGGCTCTGGATGTATTTTGACAGTAAATCAATCTTGAAAATGCTCTCAATCTCATCGGCGAATGATGAAAGGCAAAAAACGGGGACGATGGGGCATAAAAAGCGAGCGATTTTTATCTGGCGAGTATTTTTTAAAGATGAAAAATTTCTCGGCTTAAACTACGTATAGAGACTGAGCTAGATAAAAAAGGGTATTACGTGAGCAATTTTCATCATTCGCTCTCCGCTTGGCAGCGGCAACTAAAAAAAGTAAAACTTGTAAAATAACAATTTCAGAAAACAATATCTTATCTCGAAAGTACGTCCTACTTTCGTTGATTGCATCGGCTGCATGAGCGTTTTGTGCTGCTTTCTGGCAATGTAATGCTGTGTTTAGCTTTAGGTGATCATGTAGCAACACCGTCCCAGGAGTCTAATTGGCTGGAGCGAGCCTGTATGTAGTTTACAGTGATTATGCAACGCTTGTACCAAACGTCGAGGTAGTTGCCAAACTTTCGCGCTGCGTCGTCCCTACTATATGTCCCTACCTGTGTTTCCCACCCCCTCGAGTAATTCCGCTGACATACGATATTTCCTTATCAACCACCGCATGTTTCTCTCATTACAAAGCAGCATGAATGATGAATTTTTAACTGCTAATTTTGCAGTGATTGCTAGGTCTTGAAAATGGATATTTCTTCATTCATTAAGTCTTATAGCTTAGACATGGCTTTTAAGTATCCTTCTGTATGCAGTCTCTGTTAAGCTTCAAAATTTTAGGGAACAAAAAAATAAAAACGACAAATATTTCATTCATAGTTCTCACCAGACGGAATCAATCAAACAAAAGATACATAAAATCGCACGACAACAAACGGGCTAAGAGATTTTCTCTTATTTTGTGCCAACAATCCTCAAATTTCAGTGAGAGCACGGTGAAAACTTTGCAAGAGGCGCTAAATATTAGCGAACCACTTCAATGTTGTTAATGAGATGAGTGAACGAACTAATATCACTAAACGTCAATCTGTTTTTTCAACCATTACGGCTGAATAATTGTGAACAATTAATCATGGGGGAAAACACTGAACAGGTTTCTCCATGCATGTTTACTTCGAATGGCCCCCTAAAGGTATAATTGGAGTGATTATTATCTGCATTATTAATTGCCGACCCCATGCGTGCTCAAGTTGTAAGCAACGGTACGAACCTTGCGTTTTGTAGTTGATAACATGCAGTTATGTTGATAAAATCCTCGCCCTGTGGCTGTGGCTACCAGCATCTTTCAATTGCACTTCTCAACCATTGTTTAACACTGCTACACACGTTGATTCGTTGATAACACGCCTGTAATACGGCTATTTCAATGTTTCTAACCGCATTGTCACCTGTAAAGAGCACGCTTACACCGTTACATCATAAAACGATGGAATAATTGTTGATTCAAACACGTCAAGCACTTCCTACTATATCGCGTACGCAATTGAAAATTGTTACTAAAGAACTTTGCAACAAAAAGCACAACTACACTCGATAATTATAGACGAAGATGTAATAATGCTATTAATGAGAGATTGACGAATGAACGTCCTACCCGATCGAGTATACGGTGATAACTGAAAAGGTTGTACACATATCGTATCATGCTATGGTCTCGTTGGTACATAACCCATAACCCAGCATGGCTGACCTCGCTTTTGACAAACACATACCTTCGTTCAAAACGCATTGTGGCAAAGTTGTAGACATTTGAGCTTCATCAATGATGTTTTGAAAGCATCACGATAACTTGTGGAATGTTGATTGATTCGGCCAATTAACCAGTGTTTATGAAATTTAAATTTAAATAAAGCGTAGACAGACTGTTGGAAATTGTGGGGAAGGGATATAAGCTATTCAGAAAAATTATAGAATGCATGATTCCACTGAAGGAATGCTGTGTTTACGGAATTTTGATCCAATAGCGTTAATCATTTTATGGTTTCTATAATATTTCCCGGCGCATTTTGTGTGTGTATTTTGAGAAAAGCACGTTTCATAAATGTGTGCAATGTAAGCAATTTTACCACATATTACCGAGGTTGCGTCTAGTAAATAATATTTGGGCCGATTTACATATAATTTATTGGTAACTTTCAAGGTGCTATGTTAAAATAAACTTTTATTGATCGTTCTAAAACATTGTGTAGAATTATCGATGATATTACTTTCATAAGGCTCGTGTCTTTTTCTAATCTTAGCATGTTAGATTTGTTGGGGCAGGCAGCACAGCTTCGCGAAACGTCGGGAAATGTTTGAGTTTTTGGGACTTAGCAATAGTTGCATTTAAATAGTTTTTTCAAAAAATTATCGATTATTATTAATATGTAAAGCCAATAAAATCCACGTTTTCTGTCATTCTTCAAGGCGTATTACAAACTGAGGCTAAATAACTTATTTAAGGATGTCAAATCAAAATATTTACCCTTTATCACAGATAAACCGATATCACCGATGATCACCGATGATCACCGTAATGAATCGACCTAAATATAGGCGATAATAATTTACTATTTTCCTTCGTCGTTCGTCATTTCAAAATATACATTCTCTCACTCATCCTTCAAGGCGTATTAAAATTACAACCCACATCCACAAACCCCATTTGAGAATCACAAATCATTTCAAAGTTAGCATAAAATCACCACGGCGAACAATAGAGAGACATGTCCAATCACACAACTTCCCTTTGAATCACACCAAGCAACGATAAGAAGTCACTTAAATCCTCCCCGCTGATGCCGTGCCGCCTGTAGACAGCTTCCTCCCGGCACAAAGTAGCAGAAATAAACTCATATCCGGTCCCACAGCAGCAAAGGGGTGCGGGGGTGGATAGCCGGCCGATATTTCTTCCCGTCTCGCCAGCACGATGTGATTGATTGTTAGCGAGCGGACGTGCCAGAGGTCGTCACTTAGAATAGTCGAACGCCTCTTCAAAACCGTGACGCCGGCGTTTGCCCGCTAGGGGTGGTCGACGGACTAGGAGGGTGGGAAGGGGAGGGCGTTTGGACGGGGACTTGACGCGGGGGTGGCAGAGAGTGGGTGACTCATTGCGGTATCGCCGACCACGCGCCGTACGGTGGTGGATGATAGATATTATGTCCGGTTGATTTCACACGGTTTTGTCCCACGGTATGTTGAATCTTGGCTGTGTGCGCCGGTATTCTGTTGATGACTGATTGACAATGTGTGTACTTGTGATTAAGGACGAAAAAATCAATTAAAACACTACCTGCATGAATAAAAGCATATACTTGATAATAGAAGCGAAATATACAGTCTTAAATGTGATCCAGATAGGGCGACTATCCCCAGAACTTTACCTAGCCACAATGGTTAAGTCAATATAAAATTGTCCCAAAAAATAAATATTTACTTTGCATTCGATGATATTTTGTAATTTGTTTCGATTCTAACATACATATTCATCTAATTCTATGTGTTTTATTAGAAATGTTAATGTAGGAAATAATATGAGCGCCATGCATCTTTATTGTTGCTTCCCCATTGATAAGAGATCTCCATAAAATACCATGCAGATAAAATGACATATAGCAGCATAACGAGAGAGCACCGCTCCTAGCGTCAAGCGACTCTCTCGACGCCGCCTATGAAGATGATGAATGATGGAGATGCTGTGGGACGAACCGCGCCGCGTGCCAGCTGAGTCATATACAAACAGATGTGAGATCCTCCAGCCCGCCGTCCGCCGCCCCGCCCGATAACAAGAGGTGTGCAAAAAGAGGTAATTGGGTTTCGCGACAGAGTTTGCACCGCTCGTCAGCCAACCAGATGAATAATAGAAGGGTGGAGGGCAAAAAAACGTGATACGTTCGCTTACGGGAAAAGTAAGACGTAAGGAGTAGGTAAGTAGGAAAATTGTTTTGTTAAATTCTTTCTTTGATTGATGTCGCGTTGGATGCGGCTTGTTTATTGGTGGCATTCATCTTTCGTTACTTTTCGTATCACATTGAAATTAGAGTGTCTAAGACGGTTCTTAAAGGGTTTACCTCACCAGTCAGCTTTCAACGTTGGTTTCAGTTCCTAGCAAAGCCAACCAGAAAGTGAATCTATTTTATTTTGGCAACCGAACTGCGAAGTCGTTCAAGCGAAGCGACAAAACACCTCTGTGAAAACTCAATTACCGCTTCTAATCACCGGAGTTAAACACCGTCATCTTATTTAGCTGAAAAACCGTCCAACCCTTAACTCAACCAACCCTCCAACAGCCATCGACTAGGGAGCCTAGAAAGTCGCCAGTTATAGTCACATAGCAAAGAAGTAGGCATACATTTTCACAAGTAATTTTGTCCTTAGATCCATGCAAAATTCAAAAAAATACTTTTCTTTAAGACACTGATTGGTAAGCTGTCAAGAAATAAAGTTTTCGTTCCCTGCATGAATCAAAGCAGCTGTGACTCCTGACACCCTCCCGAAGTAAGCGAGTGTCCTTGCAATCTCGCACAAGTAAGTACAGCAGTCGGCCCCGCCTTTGCCAAGTCCAATCAGTGGTGAAAGTGCGTGTGCACTCGGCTAATCTCGGCCAGGGTCGGGCCGGACACACGACAATCGGGTGTTATAGCTGCAAGGATGGTACGCATCCAGCAAAATCCCTCTCCGTTACCATGGAGAAACGTTGAAAGAAGCTGGTTTCGGGCTGGAGTTGTGAAAATTTAACCAACATTTGTGATAGGAGTCAGTCCAGGTCAAAACACCATTGGAATTTATCAAAGCAGACGTCAAAGGAATCTAAAAGACAGACGATTTTTTTGTCTACCAGAAATGAAGGACTTTGAAAAATGTTTGCAATACCTCATACATACCTCAATACATTTAAAGAATACTGAATATTCAACTGAATTAATTTTAGAATGCTTGGTACAAACCGTTTAAGACCTTAGTTCTTCTCAGGTCAACATCTCAAGACGTTGCTAAAGTAAGAAACGAGACTGACTAAGGTAGGCATCGGTGAAACCTGGTCCATTGTATCTCGAGCTCTATGTTAATATCTAGGAATCAATGTTTTGCAGAGCGAGCGTCTGAGCTGGCTGCAGATGTTGTTTAAACAAGTAAAACAAGTAATTGCCTTGTTCTTCGCCGCAGACCGTCCTCGCTGCTTAACATTCAATCGGCGTGTGCGAATATTCATAAAGCAGCGGAAAGCACGCCGAGCGGCGTGATACAAATCGGAAATCAATGGAAATGTCGCCTCTTATTCGAGATAACGTATTTTTTTTGCTAGAGAGAGTTTGGGTGAACGGCACAGATGGATTTGACTGGTCTGGGCTGGTAATATAGTGGCTCGTTGTTAGGATTCGAACTCGGATTTGGTTTCTGTATGACGAAGAAGGGTACTTTTTTTTGGAATGGGCATTCAGATTTCGATGGTATGAAACCGATTTTGTCGGGCATTTATTTTGGGGTTTGGGATTCATCCAGAATAGACGTTTTACGGTAACTGAGAGAAGGACGAGATAATGAAGCCACAGAGTATTGAGTACTTGGCATATTCAAGGATAAAAAGAAAATTTCTTGACCTGAATTTGCTGGCTTTTTTCTAAAATATTACAAAATCGTCTTCTTGCGTTACAAGACGCAGATTTTTTTGTTGTTGTCGTAGAAATCCAGGTCATTAGTTTTCGTTTGGAAGACATTCGCTATTTGCGATAGTTTGCGTAAAGTGTCATCATTGTGAGACATGCTTTTACGCCGCCTTTTGGATTAAAATTTGGATTTATCGTAAGAATATTTGGGATTAATAATTATAAATCATTGGTGATAGAGACAACTTGTCATTGATGATAAAATTTCACTTCTACAAATGGAGGTGCCAAGTTTAAAGTTTTCTGCTCTGCGGGCAGTATTCAGGCGCCATTCTTCTTCATTCCACTAAAACTTCACTGAAATTGCTCTAAATCAGAAAAAAATGTTCAAACAAAGGCGTGCGTCCTCTCCCAGCTAAGCACTCGAGTTGTGCCAGACCAAAGCACAGCTATTTGTTTCATTTCCCAGGGCCCACCCAGCGACAATAAATTACCAAAATTAAACAAAAACCCATCGCGGCAATATGCCCAAGTCGCGACTATACCCAGGCCCGATAAATCATTGAAGACGCCGACCCTTTTACCCAATAACGTATCCATTTCCCGCCCGTTCCCGACTGTACCCGACTATACCCGACTCAATGTAATCTCCCTTTAATTAAACTGCGAATCGGCGCCGGCAAGATCACCTTCCCCACCCCCTGGCAGCCCCCATTTTGGACCACCCCTTATCCGATTCGAGGGCCATTATTAAGTTACAAGATTAACCCGCCCGGCAGCGAGATTCGAAGTCGGGACATCTAGCAATATGCAGCCAAAGATGGAGCAAAACATCGGGCCAAGTTCGGTAATGAAACAATACCTTATGGAGCTGCGAGCAATGAGCTGAGGGCGCGTTTCAGCTAAGGTGCCTGGAGCACTGGTCTTGTGAACATGGTACAGAAGTGGATATTTAATGGCTTTAGCTTGAGGATGTGGACTTGAAATTATAAGAGCGGGGTGTGATTTCATTGTAACAAGGTGTGCCGATGCGCTCCCGACCGCTTGGATTCGAGCACACAGCGGAACGGGCAAGTTATTATGTGATAACTGCAATTAATTGGCACTTGATTTTAAATTGCCCGCCCTACAAATTACATTTGTGCAAAAAGTGACATGACCTCAAGGCATATAAAGCACCAAGTGGGGACAAATGATGCAAAATTTTGAGTATTGAAATACCCCGCAATGAAGAAAGACTTATTTTTATATCTGGGAACACTTTCTTGCTTTTGATTTAACGAAGTTGCTTAAAATAACTGAGAATTCCTGAAATAACATCAATTTTTCTATTCCACAATATTAAGCATACATAGTTTTGCGGCAATTGGTAATGTATACCCATTGGCTCTGTTCTATGAAAAAAATAACGGTTAACATGAACAATAATGGGGAAACTTACTTCTTAAATATTAATAAAACTTAATGTGAGAATAAAGTAAGCAGAGCGACGGTGAAGCCTCCTTAGACAAGGCTAGTTTGCATTGGATGTATACGCTGGACGATGAATATAGATTGTGCAGATTTGCATGAGCTAGACAAGTGGATGGTGTCCTTCGAGATTGCTCGTGGTGTCTGTGTCTTGTGTACCTTAGAGAGATGCTGTCTACGGTTGTCGACGTGTGCGATGCCAAGGAGGTAGTTTGTGACATGGCTGTTGCAGTTTAATTTCGCTGGATCGAATAGCTAATTGCCTTGTAGTTTTAGTAAGGATATTGAAAGGATATAGCGATGGTTGAAGTTAAATCATCACTAAAATTAAATGCATTTCTGTTGATTCTAACCTTTTAACAATTAATAATTGCATGGATTTTTCGCTTCCAATAAGTAGGTGTATTTGTTTATTTTTTGTTTTTATATGTGTTTTTATTTGTTTTTCTTTGTGTTCTTCTTTATCGAACTGTTTGATTCGATAGGGCAATCCAAATTTCCTGCAACTAAACACAAAAAAGTCAACTAAATTTAATTTAATATTTGTTTTGTATATTAGAATTTTTAAAATTTGCTTGTGTATTTCACGTTGAGTTCATCCTAGAGTATCATTGATAAATGAATACTTGTAAAAAAAAAAATGAAAGGAACACAGATTTCGTGGAATATCTCTAAATTCTTGATGACAAATGATTCGCAGGTGTCGATGGCACCTCAATTGGAAATTTAATTAACCTGATTATGAAGTTTAAAGTTGATTATGTTCATCGTTTTGCAGGAGTTTGTGCACGTGTCGGCGTGGCGCTCCTAAGACCCGAGTTGAGCTGCGAGCAAAAAGAAACGAGCAGAAAGTGTGACTTAGACTTCACCTCAGTGTCGGTAGAGACAAGTTTGGAGTTCCGGTGCCAGTCTGCTAAGAAAGTTTGCTTGAGTCACCTAAGACGTGCATACTCTGCAACGTGCTGAAAATATTCCCTGCACCTTTAGTAAAGAGCACTTTATTTTATAGGAGTCTATGCGTTTTTATTAGCTCTGTATTTATCACAAATGAAAATATAAATAGGGAAACATGAAAATTAAACGAATGTTGTGGTTTGTTGTTTGTCTTAAGCGTTATTTCCTGGCTACATTTTACCGTTCACGTTCATATGCTAGGCTAAGAGCTCTGTTTATGCGAAAACAATAAATTTGAGTGACACTGACAAATGCAAGCAATTCCTTTGCAATTTCAAAACGTTTCTAGAGACATTTCTACATAAACGTCAAATAAATTGGCAAATTGAGCGACTCAATGAAACTTGAAGAGAAAAAAAAAACCGCAAAGACAAATAACTTTGCTTCCTTCAGAGACGAAAAAGTAGTAAATGTATTAGATATTCCGACCCGTTCAAAAAACAAATAACCACGGAGAATTGTAGCATATTTCTTCGCCAGTCGAGCAATATAAAGTGGGAAAACATTTGCACGACGGTTCGCAAGGAAAAATCGTGAAAGTGAATCCGCGGTATTAGAACACAAAGAGTGTGGTGGATAGGCCCTAGGGGGCAGTTTACCCTGGGCACTATGGGGTGGAGTAACAATGATATTTCAGCAGATACGGACAATGCCCGAAACGGACAGACACGCACAAAACCAAGGCAAAAGATAACACCAAGCAAGGCAAGAAACTTTCCTGATTTACTGGATTTGCTACAGGATTCTTAGCAGAAATTAAAATAGTAACCTACTCAATCATTTTTTAATAATCAAAGTTCCATTAAAAATTATACAATAATGGATTGTTTATTTATGGATTAATTGGATTAATGGATTGTACATGTAATGGATTGCTTATAAACTTGCTATGGCTGTGTCTGCTGGCGTTCTCCCATGGTATAAAGTCTTGGATGAAAAGTGTTGGAAACGCAGGGTCAGGAGTTGCTTGCTTCTGATTACCTAAACGCAATAAAACTTTCTGCTAGTGTCGAGTACATTATTTAATGTTGTTAAATAGAATAATACCAAGTTGTGAGTTTGTTTCATGATAGGTCGCATGTGAGGTGAAGTAGAGAGAGCTTGGTTTCAATTTCAAGCCAGTTTCTGAGCGATTGAGTGTTAACTTTAGGTCACTTTAGTCGTAAAGTACTTCTTATTTTTTCAACTGAAGAGCTATGGGCGCTGCACTTTCAAGATGGCTTGCTTTTGAAGCATGCCACGAGTTAGATGACTGAGATACTAGAAAATCATGATGACCCATCATCTCAACTCCTAGTTTACTTGCAAAACCATTGTAGAAAAATATGTCAAAAAATTAATGATTTGCCTATGATTCTTATAGTATTTTTGCACCCTTCTAATGGTGAAAATGTAAATTCCACTATTTTTGGTTTCTGGACTACCCTCTGATCACTTTTACCAGACGTGACCCTTCCATTCAAATATAGAGATCAGTTTGCTAAGTTCATAGCATTTGAGATCAAAAGCCAACTCCAGTGCCATTGCAGGATAAAATACCAACTACATGGATGTCCATTGGCTATAATTCAGTTCAAATGCCGCATTCACTTCTAATTTTTTATCACGATCAACGACAAGGTGAATTTCAACGCCGCAAGCCGGAATATAACACCCGTTCTGCAAATTAGCTCTCACACAAATTGCGCGTACGAAATTTCCACAATTCCCCGTTCGCTCGGCAAGCTTTTTGACACGCCGGTGCATGACTCCGCGCGACATACGAGACCCCTTTTCCCTGCTCAAGCTACGTTCTAACGAAATACGAGCGCAGTGAACTTGATACGTGGTGCCGAGGCCAATTAAAGAAGTAATTACGCTGCCAGTCTTTGAAATTTAACCAAATTCGAGTCGCCGACCATATTTCAGAACCCCAAACGCCGCCCCACCCCAACCCACCCCCCCCCCAAAAAAAAAGTACGAGCGTCGAATCAAGTGTGTGGATTTCGTTCTATTTTGTTGGCAGTCACAGGTCAGCCAACAGAACACGACAAAGTTTTCGTTTCACATTAAAAGTTTGGCATTGTCCATAGGAGTCGGCGTTGACATCTGGCGAATTTCAAACAGCGTGGTCGGTGGTCTACTTTTGGAGTGAACTGTACCTACTACTACTAGCGCTCTCGTTCCCGGGACAAACACGTGTGAAAATGTAAAACTATTCGTTGATAAGCGTGCCCCACCCACTATATCAGAGCGGCGCTGTGTTCTACGTCCTAGAAACGTATGCGGTCTTTTGTTTCCGTTGTTGATTGGGGTAAGAAAACGGGCTTTGCAGACACCACGTGGAGGTATTATCACATGAAATGACATTACCTTGATTATTTAAACCAAACAAAAGGCATATTTTATCAGCGTTTCTATTTGCAGAACGAAACTAGCCGGAAAAGTCGGCGCCGCTGGAAACGTATTGTTTGACTCGGGGTGGATGTGATATGGTGGATGAAGGGATGGAACGGGAGGGTGTGAATAGAATGCTAGGGAAGGAAACTTTTCCTTTATAAGGGGTGACTCGGAATTTCGTGGCGCGCATGGAAGTTTGAAATGAATTTTCCCAGTTTTAGAATATGGCGGAATCGCGATTGCGAGAGGAATCCCGTCCGCCTGTTTGTCGATGAGAAGATTGGAGGCAAGTCTCACTCAAATATCACGATTCGAGGGGTAAATAAAGTGAGTCGGCCAAATTCGATAAGACTTAAGTTTTGCATAAAATAGAGAACTCCGCGATACACACTACTAAAAGGGGTAGAAAGGTTGAACTAAGTGATTTGTACGTGTTCACACTAACGCGGCTATACTTATACTTGTAATGTCATTGTTTTGTGGGAGCTACCTTGATGCTCCGGGCAAGGTATAAAGTTCTATTTCCTGGAAGGACGTGCGTTAATCAGGCATGGGGTTTGCTTGAAGGAAAAATTGAATTATCGGAAGAGGCCATTAGAGCGGTTGGAAAATGTAAACGTTAGATGCACTCGGGTTTTGTAAGTGGTTCGTAGACGGACTGTGATATTGATTGGAAAAGATGGGCTACAGGAAAGACTGTTCGCTGGAATGAACTCGTTCGATGGGAAAATGGTTCGGCTTTTCGGAAAAGACGAGATGCTGTGCTGACATTTTGCGACAGCGCCCTACTTAACATATCACATCGCTAATGATATTGTTTTCATTGTTACTTTTTACAAGGAAAATGTCGTGGAGCGGTCTCGGGTGGTTTTCGTGGAAAGTCGGCTCCACAAGCTGTAGTCTAGACTGTTTCCTATAGTTTATTTAGTAAGGTACTCGCTGAAGATGAGCGGAGGGCCGTTTTTTTTTCTTGAAGTCGGGTTTACTCGGGCGTCACAAAGGAGCTGCGGAAAGTTATTTTGCAAAACGTGTTCAATCGGTTTTTATCTTCGATCGCATTTACGTATCGAATTGAGTTTTCTAAGTTCGCGAAAAGACTGCAAAAGAAGCTAGTTGGCTTCTCGAAATTTGGTTCGACTTCATTTTATAACACCAAAGATACTCCTTGTGTAGATCAGCTTCATGTTTGAAATCTGACGTTTCGATATTAAACGTTATAATATTTGTTACGACAGTTCATAAAAAGAAAAAAGTATATGACATCACTTAAGTTGAACCATATCCAGTTCAATTTGCAATAACTTTTCCAGAAACTTAACACCAATTTTAGGGGCTGTTAAGGTTCAAGTCAAATGAGAAACTTCACTGCATAAAAAACAACTCATAACTTATAACTAGAAATAAAAATAGTTCCATAACTCTCATAAAATTCCACTATTTTATACATTACTAATTTTTTTTATAAGAAGGTCAATTTACCTCTGACACAATTGCGGTAGCATCAACCAGCGTTGACCTCTGGCCACCTGATCCTGACTTCCTGAACTCTACCTTAAATCCTAACATTCCACATTCTCTACCACGTCCCTTTGCGTCTCTCTCTGACGCCAACTACCACTATCACTGTCTCTCTTTCACCAACATGAAACACATTCCTTCCAACCGACCACTGGACACAGTTGAAACTGAATGACTCGCTACATTTACACGAATCTACATTTACACGATTTACACAAACCACAAATCGGAGACACTCTGAATACAGTTCGCCGAGGGAAACAAAATATGCCACTGTTATAACTTCTGCTTCAGTTACAATTTAAACTCGGCAAATAAAGTTCAATTAAGTCTTTTGGTTGTGGATAGGTTACTCTAAGCGTGCGACGAGATCCGATAATATATTCCAATTTACGATAGCTCTGTCATGTTGTAATGTAAAGGCCAGCATTGAAAAATAATCAAAAACTTACTGCATGTAAGACAGCTGAATTACCATGAGTCAGAAAACCCATAACACAGTGGACCAACAAAGATATTATGCATTTTCTAGGTTAAATTAAGAATTATGGATCATTTTAATTATCTTGGTTCAAATAATCTCACGAACCTAATTGCATCTAGCATAGAAGGTGTCATATCATAATAAAAGCTGCATACACTATGATTGGCGAATTCTTATGCAAGTACTACAGTCTCCAGCCATCACAATGCTTGTTGACTACTGAAGTCCATGCACCAAGCCGAATTTTTATTGAGACACGACACTGGACAGATGGGAGGGACTGTACTTGAAGCCAGCTGATGCCTGCCACGAGCATGCAAAGCATCACGTCGCAAAACTCAAAAACTACCCCCCGAACCCACCCCCTCTCCCACCAGGGGATAGGCGTCGTCCTGCGGACTGAACTTACCAGCGGAGCGCGAAATTACGGTCAAGTGGAAACAATTAGAGGGTTGCTTCGGTCAGAGAGTGGCTGGTTGCGATTATGTTGACCAGGGGAAGCTTATAAGCGATGGATGGTGGTTGCGGTGGACGATGTTTTAGGGGTGCATGTGACGTAGCGGTGACCAGGGACTTGCTTATTTACTTTCAAGGGCTGGTTTTATAATCTCTGCAAGTGGTTTGAACTTAAACAATGAACCGCCGTGGTGACCAACAATCGGACAAAGTTGTTCCTGAGTTGTTTTGGGGGAATTACAGAGTTTATAAGTGCACAAAGTCAGAGTATTCAAGTGCACAAAGACAGGAACGAATTGAAATATCAATTATCTAGGGCTATATCTAGAGTACATGTACTTATGCAAAGCAAGTTGATCCCAAAAAAATATTCGTTCAAATAATCTTTATCCTTAGGGAAAAGCGAAGGGAGAACTAAAGTATAAACCCTACAGGCCAACGCGTTCATTTATATAGAAATAAAAACGATTTGCATAAAATGTTTCAGTACTTTGATATAACTGGGCATTTTAATCTCAGACTAACTTATTTTTTAACATTTTCATGGCGTCCACACGTTGAGTTGGCCGCTCCCTGATGATGAAGACTCTCTTCGCAGAATCTGAGCGTCGCTTGCTCGGGAGTTGACTTATTTAGCAGCGAGGGACAAAGTGTCCCAACCCCACCCCACTCCACCCCCTAGAATCGCCGAAACGCCGACGACTGGTGTCCGAAATCTCAACGTTTAGGACCAGCGATGGTGGTCCAGTCGTAGATCGATGTCTCATTAGAACACATACAGTAAAGACTGGTGGACATTTCAAACGTGCAAGCATTCAAAACTTAGGTGGACATCGAGTTTACCAAGCAGTTACGCAGCAGCACAGAAATAATTGCAATTATATAATTGCACAAGGGTCAGTGAGGGTGAATATGATGCACTCTTGACCGTTTTTAACTTCACGAGCCGAACCGAACAAGACAAATTTGCGTTCCAAATCTCTCAGTCGGCTCGTCGGAAAGAAATTATTGAGAAACAATTATATCCACACAAGGTAATGCTCTCGATACAATATTGAATTTTTTTCGGTTGATGGCAATTGAGCGAGGTTTGGGTGCGATTTTAATAATATGACTTCTTGTTTTGACTTGTTGACCAGATGTAGGGCTTATTCTAGAATCGCGTACGATAAAATGAAATGAAATCCATATGAAGCCAGTAAAAAACGACGACTCTGAATCCACGCTGTACGTATGAAATAAAGTTGAAGTATGCAAAACTTAGATCTTGCTCACCCATAAACAACATATTTGACGTATCTTTATAACAATATCCAAGAAATTTACGATACACTTTTGCAAGCGAGCATAAATAAACTCGGTGCAGGACAGTGCACAATAACTGCATTTCAAATTCACGCTGCGAGCAAGACATATGTGTCTGGAGGCATCGACTCGAGCGTAGCTCAGGAAACAACGACGTCGTTGAATCCACGGTGTCACAAATCACCATATCGTGAGACTTTCGCAACTTTATTCGCCTATTTTTTATCGCGCTCGTTTGCACGCGTTGACAAATGGGCGCAGCTAAATTTTAGAAACTCCGAAACGACGATTGAGTCGTTGGTGACTTGATGGTGGTGGTGCCGCGTTTCTTTCTATGAGTTCCTCTGTGTTTATCTAGTCGGAGTGAAGGTCACAGCTTGATGCAGCTGGGAAGGAATTGATCTCTTGTCTTGCTTAGGCTTGTGCTTCACTTCTTTTGAAAGGACGAAATAAAATGCTTGCAGATGGAATATCGCGACAACAGCGTGACCGATATGGCAATATTCACATTGAGGCTTAAAATGGAGCTCGTGACAACCCGGCTACAACTGTTCATTACAAATCAGCTGGTGGCTATAAAAGGCTGTTTACCTGATTGTTTGTGGAGATAACAGGCTAACGTACGGTTAGTTCACAACCACCCAGTAAATAAACCAACAAAGAGTCGCAGTAAGCATCATAAAAAGCTATATTTTTCATTTATGCCTCGTAGGATTTCTTAATTGCTGTTCACAACCTAATAATTGGAAAGTGGCCTAGTATTAATTTTTAGCTTTAACGCCGAAATAACTGTATTACCATAAAAGAGCCATTTCGCAAATTGACAAACGCTTCAGTTCAATCAACCTAATTAATTTAGTAAGACTTCGCCCCACAAACAGCCCCGAAAAAAAAACACAAATAAATTATTTCTCCCCCTCCCCCCACAAAAAAACCAAGCCATGCTGAATTCAGGCCCAAACAGAAGGAATGTGACATCAAAGGGCGCAAACTTGCTCCAGAGCAAGCCGGTGATTCACGAAAAACACAAACACGGGGCCGCTTTCCGAAAATCACAGTGTAAAAATAAGATGAAAGGACACCGCGGCCGAGCGCGTCCCCGCACTGAGCGTCAATTAGCTTGTCGTCGATGCGTTGCCCCCCCCCCCCCCCCCCCCCCCGTGAAAGTGGCCAGCCAATTAGAGCGAGGTACAAACGCGCGTCGTGTGAGTTATTTGCCGTGAAATCATTGAGATGTCGCCTGATCGCGTGCCGGGCCAACGTTTTGGGTGGCACCGAGTTTCGTGGTACCTACTCGTCGCGATGGTGGATAACGTGGCTAGATCGTCGGTCGCGTGGACCGGCTTGCTGCTACCTTGATAAGAGTGCTGCTTCGAGTTCGAGAATCTTCGAGTCAGGACTGGTATCGGAATGTAGAGTTTACATATCAATAGTTATTTACCAGTTTTGAAGAGAAGCACAGTGGAGATGTGTTCTTATCTGGATGTAACCTGCCTATAACAGCATTATCATGCATTATCATTATGCATTATCATTTCGGACAATACCCAGGCAGATTAATCATAATCTAAGCTAGGTCGTGGCAAATCATGTCATATGGCAAATCAACTTTACGACTAACGTTGTAACAACAATAGTCTTAATATTAAAGTTAATAAAATCGTAGTAAATAGTCGTACATTAAATATTCAATGAAATAAATGTATTATATTGTATAAATATAGTAAAAATGGTTATTGCTTTCCGTCAAAGAGCGCTGGGACTCTTTCAATCGGGTGAGAATCACATAAAATCACAACAAAGAAAATGTAATTAAGGTTTAGTACCATGCTGATCTCTGGCCTTACATATCCCAAGATAACAAAATCATTCGTACTGAAAGGAGAACAAATAGATTGGGTTTTACCTGTGGTTTTACCATCTTTTACCACAATTCCGACAGTAATCTGTGATGGTTAGTATGATTCGAACCTCAATGCAAACTCGTTGCATAAATAGTAGATATTGATTATTACTAACGAAATATCAATCCCAAAATTTGTATCCGTACCGGGATAATATTAATAATCAATATCTGTGATAGCTCTCATGCGACTTGTATTTCTAGGCACCTCAGCCAAAACTAATCCTCGGACAATTCTTGTACCCGGAATGTATCTTCTCATGACTGAATCCCGCGACGTTCTAGGCTCCCTACACAGGCGACGCAACGCAGCGCGATAAATTACTCGAAATCCGTCAGCGGCAGGGAAAATGATAATAATAATGATGGCAGATCGCCAGTTGACAATGTTCGTGATTTTAAAAAAAGTTACGCGCGGAACATTCGTTTTTCGTTGCTGGTTTAATGAGGAAACCTGGAGTCGGGATGAGGAAGATGAGGGAAATCTACCGTCCCCATCAGTGGCGTAGGGTCATGCGTTAATTTAGCGGAGTTGCAGCTTCTATTTCAGACGTATTGCTTTTAACTCCTCTTGCTAGCAGAGACAATTAAGTTCGTTGCATATTACGTCTCATTGTGGGGTTATTGTCGATAACTGTAGGAAAGTTGTAGTGAAAGTTATGATGTATAAAAAATTATTTTGGAAATCGGAGTGAAGATGTTTGAAGGAGAAGTGGTAATTAGTCTTGAGATGCATGAAATGAGAGAAAATAAAACAAAAAATATGTCTTTGAAGAATGATTACATTATTTTGATGTAATTATCACTTGGTCAAACCCTGACATCATACTAAGCATACTGCTCAATGTTAAAATTATGATAATAAAAAAATTGATAAATATTTTGTTTGATCACATCTCATTGAAAACGGGAACGGGTCAGCCTTAATAGAGCTACTTTGTCAATTTGTATTGTTTGCTTTCTGAGGGGGAAAGATATCTCTGCAGAAGTCACAGCGTGGATGGCCAGCAGTGTTTCTGGATGTGTCTAAATAGCACCGGTTACACTGCGCTAGATGAACATCAGCCAAGATCATCAACACTTGGGCTTGAAGCACGTAGGTCACAATCGCACTGAATGTGTTTCGTTGTTCAAGTGTTGTATTTCTAGTTCGTTTAACTTTCATGGCTGGAAACTTTAATGGTACTTCAGTGTTTTTTGTTTTTGTTTGATCTTTTGTGTTCCCTTTATACAGACAGACGCTCATAAAAATTACGAATAATGGATCGGTTAAGAAAGCTCTAAGAACGATGTCTTTAATGCAAACAATATTCCATGACAAGAATTTAACGAGCATTGAATTGTGACACCAGCTGTTAAAACGGTCGACGGTTCACACGTGCTAATTGTCTGTTTAAATAAAGACGTTAGGGTGGATTTTGTGGCTCATCAGGGGATGATTCTTCAATAGTCTACAGCCCGCTTTACGGTCTTACAGATGTTGACATATTATTATAAGGAAACAGCGAGCTTTGAGAAGCATTGTTTTTGCAGAACATTTATGAAATATGATACCTTCGTATTTTTTATAAATGTTTAGTCAAAATTTATATTGTGTCTAGCTACTTAAACCTGTACCTCATATGTAATAATAAACAAGTTTTGGTACGGTTAAATACCTCATTTAAACGACCTCTTAGGCTGTCAAAGAAAATGCCATGATACCGCACGATACTGACACAAAGCAAACAATCCTCACTTGAATACATGCATTTTCAATGGAAATTTAGTGTCACATTAATAATATTCGCAATCCACATTGAGGTTTGCAGTTTTTTTCGATGTCGACAAGATTCCTCGCTATTTTTCATTAGGTGTCTGCAAAATGCTTGCTCATTGACAAGGCGCTGACAGCTGGCGGTGAGACACAGTATGGGTACGAGTGCTGATACCGAGAGTAGCTGTCTGAAAATTGCACAAATAATGTATGCCTTTGGTAAGTCTAGTTTTGAGACCATTTAAATAACTCGTTTGTGACTTTTGCTAGATTCTTCATGATGGTTATGAAGGTTCACTATGGTTCTGATTTATCACTGACACTAATTATAGATTTTTTCTTGGCTTACGATTAAGTAGTTTGATTTGAAGCAGCGCTCTAGAAAATATCCTTCAAAACAATCTGAAAACACGTTTGGATAGAGTTATACTGATTTAAAAACAATTCTTATTTTTAAAACACTAGGATAGTCCCGATTCGGACAAAATTGTCCAATTAATATTTCGCTTATATTAATAAGAAATACTTTCTACTGTGCATTCAGCGAATGGAAGCTGCAAGATTCGAATCAACTCCAGTCATAACCTGTGCTTGTAATTTAGAACGTACAGCGCCTGTCAATGGTAAATTCCCGAATTTCGAGGCAGCACGTTTCTCTGGCCCAGCCACACGCCACTGCCGCGCGCCAACTAGAATAATCTGTTTGGTAGTTTTCGTAAAGGACTCCGTCGGGAGTGGATGGCGAAGACCGTGAGACGGTTCATTTGCCGGTCCTCCAGGGAGACGCCGTCTACGTCGCCGTCGCGGAGGCTGGAGCCTCGAGATGGAATCCATTCATTCTCCATCCGTCAAACGAGGCCGACGCCGCGGAATCGCAGCAGCGTGAGACGCTACCGTTGCCGTCTTGGACAACTTGCTGGGATGCTGCGGAGAGTTATGACTTTTGCTTTGTCTATAGGCTTGGACCCATCGAAAAGTTTTCTAAGATGTGTTTTGTTAAGATAGCTGGAAAATTATAATTTTACGCGAGATAGAAACGTGTCAGCTTAGTAAATTCGTGCTCTCTGTATTCAGAAGTGGTTTGAGACGCTTTGTAAAATTGAAACTTTTAGCTAAGAATGTACACGGTATCTTTTATTGAAGAGCATGCGAAAAAACCTGATACATTCAAATATTTTCTATCAAAATGACATCATGATACCCTCTCGCTAAAGCCAGGTAAAGTAATTTGGGTTGTGATTTCCCTTGTTTTCTTTTTTATTAGCAGGGCCAATTATATTTTTTAATACACCGTTAGTATGTCCAGTGGGTTTTCTGACGTTAGTTTTCTCTCAGGCGAATAGGTATATATTGTAGTTTTGGATTTTCATTAATTTTCGATTGAAGTTGGCCATTAAGAGTTTATGTGGCAGAAAGGTATGTTTTTGATTGAAGGTAATTCACATTTTCACCAACAATTTACAGATTCAATAAACAACACGCAACTACAAATACACTATCATTATAACAGATCATCAATACAACCATTATTAATTACACTAAATAATCATGGCTGTAATAACCTCTGATCAGGTCCATGAAATAAGAATTTAATGCATTTTACATACGCCAACGTAATGGTTTCTATAATAAATCAACAGTAATTGATGTATCTATATTTAAAAAAATCATTGTTGTAACACGAATGGTAGAATGTGAACGACCGCGTTCCTCCATCCAGCGATTGTGCTGCTTGCTAAATCCAGCTCATAGAGAGCCTGTCGAGCCTCGGGACGCTATTGTCGAGGAGAAGAAACCACAGACTGCTGGCTGGCGCAGAGAGCAAGACCAGCCAGGATTACCGCCATGAAGAGGGTCCTGAATTATTTATAGCACAGCGGTGGTGGAACGCCTCTCTAGAGAGTCGCCTAGGAAAAATGCATTCTTCTTATTTGCTTCTCACCGAGTCTCGTCTTGTCTTGGCGGGGCGGGGGGTGCGGAAGTAGATGATGGTAATTCGTGGAGCCCAAGTTTTGGGTTCGAGTTTTCGGCTGAAGGATGTGGTTTTGGGAACGGGGTTGGCTGGGTAACACGATTATCAGTTGGGCTGAATGGATATCTGCTTCAAAATTAATTAGCTTTCAAGTGCCTCTCTCTCTCTATCTCTATCTCTCCCTCTCTGTCTTCTCTCTCTCTCTGCTGTCTTAACTGAGAATTGAAAAAATAAATATTTAAGGCAAACAGCAAGTTTCAATGTAGCTCGTGAGAAAGACAGCGTCCAATCGAAGATGCCAGACGGAAATGTTGCTTCAAATAACAAATGTTTACAGTGCTTGCAAAGGGATTTACAGTTGGCTGTTTCCTACGAAAGTCTCAGTATTTCTTGTCTTTATTAGTTTGCACATATTTATGAACATGGTCGCTAAAATTTTCGCGAAAGAAGACAAAAAATACATCAAATCAATCCCAACACAGGCTCAGAAAAGTAAGTAAAAAAGTTTCAGCAACTTTCTCAATAAACGTCACGCTACTGAAAAAAATGGTTGAAACATAATAATATTCAATAAATATGTGTAAATCAGTAATTTTCTATCTCAAAATTGATTGAGTCCGTTTATCCATGCAACGATGACGTTAACAAATTGTTATTCGCTGAAACAACACTTGAACACTAATCCGCACCATCAAGAGTCTAACCGCACTACTTTCATCAGAACCCAGCCACATTTAACCACCCGTCAACGCTTAACGCGCAGTCGTTAACTCCGCCTACGCGACTAATAACCATACTATCAAATAACCACCAATCACGAGCGTGCACAGCGAATTAACACAGCGCACATATTTCAACGACGCGCCAAGAATTTCGATGCACGCTCGAGTGAACAATAGGCCAATAAGCCGGCAGGGATCGCGGCCATATCGATATTTATTATTATAGACCGAGTTAATTATAAGCAACGCTTCTAGTCAATTACAGCCGCGTGATCTGTAATTTATAGCCCACTACGCGGAGGCTGCAGGAGCACAATGATATCGGCTATTGATTTCAGGCGATGGTGCATGCTGCTGGCACGGTTCGAACGCTAGTCTGTTTCGTCGAGAGATGGGCGGTGAAGGCCGGTTAGGGCTGTGTTGTTCGGCGTTGGCTAGCCGCGCTGAGCAGGGATTTCTGGAGGGGATCTCCACCTCCTAGAGTGTAAAACGTTTGGTGGTACGGAAAACGGTTTATCATCAACGAAATGTCTACTGGAAAATGTTTGTCTGGATCGGTATACGAAACCACAGTCTTGCCACTGAACATGACTCTCAAAATAATAAGTTGTTGGTCTCCGTGAAGATAGAATCAGGACTATGATTGAAGACAAAATGCGTTGAATCTAGTGACGCTATGCTGCAATCACACGCCAACAACTCAACTCGCCGCAATTTAACGTTTAATTAGATTTTTTTAGTAAGATTGTAGAAATTAGTAAAACTGTAAATATCGTTGAATTTGCGGTAGAAATAAGATGCAGCATAAATTTAAATGTTTCTGAATTAGCTTTAAGCTTCTATCTTCCTGGGTTAATGGATTACAACAATTTTTTAAAATCTATTATTGGTTGTATGTAAATTCAAACGGGACAAAAAAATTTCAGCAACATATTTTCAAACTGTTTTACGGGATCCACTGTAATAATGTTGTATTTCTAAGGAGAACAAACTGTGATGTGGTTCTGTGCAACATTGGTGCCAGCGGGCGTGGGATTTCACCGGGCCATCCGCGCAGGAGGTGTTGAATCAATGATGTTTTCGGCGGGGATTTTCAGGTGTCCGATGATTTCGTACGTGCCTTCTGTTCGAGGGGGTAGGTTCGGCGCATGTGTTGAGGTGGGTGCGGGGGCCAGTTAGCTTGAAAGCGTAGGGGGTGGACGAGGGGGTTGAAATGGTTTGAAAACGTGGCAATGTGGTCTGCGCTGCCATGGAAAGCGATGTTCGTTTTGTTCTGCTTTTTTGCCCCTTGACTTCTGAATCGTGGTTTTAGGATTTGAACATGTTTGAAATTATTGAACAAAGCCGTACGCGTCGGTAGGTTCGAGCGATTTTAGAGTTATTTCACAAATCAATGAATAAGCGACGAGTTTTTTCTGTCATTCCAGCAATCGACTGGCTAAATTTACGCAAATAATTCTCATTTGAAGCTAATGGAATAACGATCATCTATGTTTATTCGCGTACGTCGCTTGAAGTTATAAATTCACCTAAAAATCTATTTAGTAAAAATTGGATATAAGCTAGAGCATAACTCTAAGCCGAGCGATTTCACAAACATCAACGCGTATCCATAATGAGTCTAGTTTAAATAGTGTATCCCCGATTAATAGCTATCGAGTAAGTCCTCGAACAACTCTGTGTACTTATCCGATTACATCGCGTACGGCCGCGGCAGCGCGGACCAGGAATCGAGAACACCATTAAAACGTATCATTATCACCGAGAATTACATGACTTGCATTACGAATTAGTGCACAGCACACTGTTTGTTTATGTGATGCCGTTCTACAGCCACTATAGCCGATTTATCCAATCAAAAAGCACTAGACCTAGTCGTAAATTCGTTGTGTCTACAAAACTAGGTTATGTTACCCTGCATCGGAACAATCAAATCGAAACAAATCAGGCTGCAGGGGGTTTGATTGCTTGTTAGTTCAACTGAAAGTTCTCAGCGTGTTTGTGATTCGTGGTTGTGATCGGGTGCCGATGAACATCATGGCCTCGATTTCATATCGAATGGGGGGGTGAGGGGAAAAATTAGTGGCTTGTTTGTTTCACGGACTGCGAAGCTCGAACTGTGAATTTGTGATTTGAAATTATATGTGCACGTCCTGTGCGAATTTGTCCGTTTGTTTGTTGGAGCACAAAGGTTCAGCTCATTTCATCGATGCAATTTTAAAATGAAACGGTTTTCTGCTTTTGATGTTCATTGGTTGATTTTGATAAATCTATTTTGAATGTTTATTTGAAAATATTTCTGTACAAGCCTAATCCAAACTCCAGGCTCAAACTTCCATGCACGCTGGTCGTCTATTTAGTGAAAATAGTTGTACAACACTATAAATAAAATTATCACAAAGCTGTATCGATTGGATTTGCACAAAAGCATCGAATTATGAATATAATTCAGTTTTAACTCCATTTGTGCCCGTCGCCGCGTAAATAATACTTTAATGAATTGATTAATAATTTAATTCGCTTACCAAATAAACGGAGCACACTTCCAAAAACATCGACCCGCAATGAACAAGTTACCTGGAACGAAACAAGAAATTAGAACATGTTAGGATGGCCTCACAGGTGTGAAATAAATAGGGTTAAACGATGTCATTTGTGAATCACACTTGGATTTCAAGTCAGTGAGCTGTAAAATTTGGTTGTTTCTTTGAGAATCATCTCCTTTCGAACAAGAAACAATTCATGAAATCAGACCTTTGTAACTTTGCCACAGCGTTTCAACATTTTGCTTCCACTGAAGCCTTGATCTTTACATCTCCAAAAACCAAAAATCCGGGACCAACACAAAAAAAAACCTCCCCTGTCAACTAGTTCCCGGCATCCAACTAAAAACTGAAATATTGAAAAACACAATACCACACGGTGGGGCCATGACACAGTTACACAAAACCAAACAACCCCTAGATTTCTATATTTTAGTTTGATGTCTAGCAAACACACACCACGAACCGATGGCAACCCAGATTCTCACAGCGTAGAGCAAACAATCCGAAGCGAGACATCGCTTTCTTCGAGACCCGTCTACGACACGACGACGACGACGACGACGACGAAGACGACGATGTAATATCGACAACGGAAACCAATATCACTGATTAAATGCTAACAGAGAGGTGGTTGATGAACCGAGTTTCCAGTAACAGGAGCCGCTTGTTCCCCACTCCCCGCTCCTCGAGAGGGTCTTTGAGAAGAGCGAGTGCCATCACCCGGCATTTCCCAGTAGTGTTCCTTCCTGTGGTAGCGGCGGCGGAAAATGTGGAAAGCCATTCGTTGTCGGCGCTGTCGCTGTGCTGTGCGGCAATGCCCGTGAGTTGGAGGAAAATGGGCGGTGGTGACGCGTTGGCAATGGTGGCGTGGGGTTTCTTAGCTAGCCGTTAACAAGAGGTTTGCTAAGGGTGCTGCTTTTTGGGAGCTACGGATGCTGCTTGTTTTGGATTTGGAGGATGAGAGTTTATTTTTTTATTTAATAAGATTAGTACTTTAATATGTCAGTTTGTCTGAGTTCTAAAATTTCGCCACACTTTCCATAATCTCTCTCATTACTCTTAAATTACTCCATTTCTTGATCCTATTTTCTTAAGATTTTCTCAGTCCATGTTAAAATGAGCAACTTATTTTAGATATTTATGTTGCCAAAATATATTTGATATATTTTTTTAATCATTTTAAATTGTAACTTTTTTAAGACGCATGTCTTTTCCTAATCTTAGCAAGTTAGTTTTAAGAAAAAACTACTCAAAGGGGAAAAGTCTCAAACTCAAACTTTTCCCGAAGTTTCGCTAAGCTGCGCTGCCTGCTTTATAAAGGGTCTTAACTCGAGTGCCAATTTACAATTTTATTTTGTATTTATTGCCTGTTTTTCAAACGTAATTAAATTTCCCTACCAATTTCTTTTCAAATCGACGCATTTTTAGTGCGCTGTTGAATTCGAGCAATGTGGCCATTTACGCAGTCGTATCGAGGACCTTATAACGTTCTTTCCGTTATTCATACATTTTTCTGAAAAATTGATCAGAAATTCAATTTTTTCTATCAGTTATAGCTACCAATATTTAGTTTCTAATAATAACTATCCTCCGTGCATGCAACTAATTGTTACAATCAACACCAGTTGCCAATATTTAGTAATCAAATTACCTAAGCGATCACCTAAACTTGGCGGTAAATTAATTAACTAACAAATTACTGTACAAAGTTATCAAAAGAGAAATTAAATTACTCTTACTCAATTACTTCTGAACACATTGCCTGTAAACCACACCAAAAACACAGATATTAAGATCCAATTAATGGAAACTAACGTTCAGACGACGTGCTATCGTGAACTAATTGACGTTTCGAAATGCCCACATGTTAAATCGTGTTGATGTTGTGACAGCCGCTGATGTGACTGAAATTAGCGGGCAGTGATTGACATTGATAGAGATCGGTGATGAAAGCTAGCTGGCCCCGGGTCACGAACAGCGGACCACAAAGCGCTGAAGTTCAAACGTAGTTCGACCACTTTGTGGGAACACACTCATTGTGTGGTGGTGCTGATGGTGCTGGGGGGGGGGGGCGAAATATTATGTTGCTGACATGTTTTGGAGCCGAAGAAGTTTTCGGTGTCGTTGTTCGAGCTCCAGAACAGGAAAAACTGTCGCTTTATGTTTGTGGTGACAAGATTTCGGTTGGATTATTTATAATTGTGTAAAACTAGGTTTTTATGATAATGTTGGCTGCTTCTTCACAAGATTCTGCAATTAAAATAAGAGAAAAAACTTCTCAATTTATTCAGACTTTCTGAACCGTGACTAAAATGTCTACAATTTTTTTCTTACTCGAATTATTGAATCGTGTATTTTCTTAGTTTTTTTCCCCGATATCGAAGAAAAACGTAATAAGTTTCAGAGGAGTTCTATTTTCGGACCAGAAAAGAAAAGTTTGTTATTCTATCTAATAACACGAATGCGAGGCTGCGGTTTTGTGTGCGATCGACAAATTGGCTTCATTCGATTCTATGCATAGAGTAAGTATATCCTCCGATCAGAGGAAATATTCATAAATGTCAAATGGATTATAGTAAAAAAAGATTTATTTAAAAACGAATATTCTAGAGCTTTTTTTCCTCCGCAGCTTCGTTAATGGAAGTCACAAAATATATCTTTGTCGTCGGAACGAGCGAGAAGAAAGTTTCGGTGGAACCATCGTTGAGCAAACAATTTTTCATTTTCCTTCCATCTTCTGGGAATACGCCGATCTGAAATCGTGAAAAGCTTTAGAGAAATCAAACAATATCGTCGAGGCAATGTATCGCGGTGGAATTTGCGAACGCAAAACCCAAACTCTAAATTATTCTGCACTTCGCGGAGGAGAGCGCGGTCTACGCGAATAATTTCAAAGCTTCTGCTTTAGCAAGTTGGCTGAGGAAAGGTAAGACTTGTTCGACACACAATGCTTTTTGTGAAGTGAAAAGAAAATGCGCGACTCGTTCTTGCGAACTCGGCTGTAACGGCCCACTAACAAGAAGATTGAATTTCAAGTGTGGAAAATGATGGGCAATGAATTAGTGTTGCTATCGATTGGCATCCTGAACAAACAAGAAATGCCTGCGTAGCATAACAAAGCTAAACATTTTACTTGGAATTCTCTTTTATTTCTCATACAAAAGTCAGCTGTATTATTATTTTCATTTTAAATGGGCATTCGGTATAATATTTTTCTTCACATTTTCTTTTTGAAATAAATGTATGAGCTAAGGTTTCCTTACAAATTTTTACATTTCGGAATCGGCCATCTGCTTTTAACAAGAATGTTCTAATTTTAGTGATCTTGAAAAAAAAACTACTAAAAATTTTCTGTATCTAAAATTTCTATATCATTGATTGAATTGTCAAATTAAATCGTAAATTTCTATGTTATCGATTTTCTGTAATCTTACAAAAATTTTGCGCCGAAGACATATGCTCTATTTGCACCACTTCTCCAATTATTACTAGTTGATCTACCTCGATTTCAACCCCCCGATGAGGAACCCCGTCTCCGTCCCAACCCCACAACAATCAATCTGCACAGATCTCTATATTCAGCGTCCCTGGAGCTTTATACCCGACATTATCAACCTTGCTATCGACCCGTATCATGAACTCTGCGCGTACATTGATATCGATGTTAGAGCTGAAGGTTAGAATACAAAAATGATGTTGAGTTATTTTACTCATGCTACGTTTGTGATTTAGGGATTGTCCAGAATCCCTGTCATCTCAGATGACGAAGAAGAAGTAGAAAAAACTAAATTTTATATTTCTAGTTTTCAAATATCAGAGCTTGCTTAGATTCCTGAACGTCTAGGAAAGTCTAAATATGTAACAGTTTATTTTTACGTTAAATTTAATTCAAAATAACGTTATTTCAAATAATAACACAGTCATTATCTAACAAGTTGTGTGCTTTTTGAAGATGAAACCTCCTCTGAACAAACAATTTAACTTGGTTGTTGAATGCAAAGCTTTACCAAACTTGTATACATTTGGCACTTTTTGTACGTTGTACGCTGCCTGCTTTATTAAGGGTCTAAACTCACGTCAGCTGACCAAAAATCTAACAAAGATTAGGAAATTACACGTGTGTTAAGAAAAAAGTAGTGATTGTAATTCCAGAGAAACCAACGGATGGAAAAGTTCTAACCATTTCGCTGGAAACGGTACGAATGAGAGATTACTGAACCTAAAAATCTCAGGTGCTTTTGGAATTAATTAACGCACGCTCAGATTTGGCATCTGTCAATATTTGTTTTCCCGCTGGACCGCTTCCGATTGCATGGGCCTGTACTTCGCCAACGAATCAATAATCGGCCGAATTCGAGAAGGGAAAGTTAAAAAGTTAGCAGCAAATTAAATATATCATCTGTATCACTGATTGAGATATACAGTTCGTAAATGATTTGCCTGCTAGATTTCTTAGAACGAATCAATAACTACTTCATCACGTTTTATTTCACATTTAAGGTCCGTTCTTTAGGTCAGAGTTCTCACAGTGAAGTCTACTTCCAAACTATTACATCCTAGATGACATTTTCTCAAGAAAAAAGGAAGCACTGAAATGTGCTGAGAGTGATCTAAGAGATAAGTTACTTTTCAGTTAGCGAAACGCGGTGATTTGTAAAGTAGGTAAGCGATTCAACGTGGCTGGACAAACTCAATTACTTCAGCTCGAGCGAACTTCGCTGAATTCACTTCTTCGATTGATTTGCTAGCTGCAGTCGACAGAACCCCGACTGAACCCTAGGTTTTGCATAATGCCTCTAAAGGTGTAGTAGAGATGCGCAAGTCTAAATATAGACTTGGCAAATAACGAATGGACCCGTCGTTGCTTGGACTGAAGCATCACACAACATATACAAAATAACTATTTTTGTGTCATGAATATTGCAGCATTGCTATCAAAGTATGTTGACTAAAAAAAGCGGAGTGTTTTCACTGATTTCGATCTCTGGGAAAATAGTTGGCTCGTTACCCACTCGGCTGTTAACGTAACGAGCGTCTCGTTAGCCGTGGCAAGCGTGGAAAGCGTGGAAAGCGTGGAAAGCGTGGAAAACCGTGGAAAGCGTGGAAAAGCGTGGAAAGCGTCTAGCTCTTCATTTGCCACAGTTGGATGGACATCATTAGCGGTGGGGCGCAAATGTGCAGGCAAAAAACCCGTTCTAAATCACACACGAAGATCGTCAAAATCCCTGTCATTTCCCCGCTGGAGTATGCATTCGAAACTAACACGACAACTAACCGTGATTTCAGACGGCCAGAAGCGAATTGTGGAGCAGATATCAATGCTTCGAGGCAAGTCAAATTCTAATTGTGGTTTCATCTTGCTGACTGCGTTTCTTTTTAGAGAAACTAATGATGGTGAGTGCACGAGCCGATGAATTATATACATCCTGAAACGAAATTGTTATCTTCCGAGACGAGACAACGGAATCCCAAAGATAAGTACTTATTTCTAATCGGCGTCTTTGTTTTTCAAACAATTGCTTTGTCAATTACATTCCCATTAAAACGTCATATCGCAACCGAAGTGACTTATCTGCGATACTTTTTCTTTGTCTCTCCCACCATCCTCTCACCCTCGTTTCCAACAACCACCAACCCGTCATTCAGCAAATTTCACCCAAAAAATAAACAAAAAAACAAACCCAAAAATATCATGGAGGCGCCGAGCCACTAGTGGCTGCACCAGTGGCGCTGTCCCACATTTTGCGGTGGTTTGCAGCAGCTCAAGCCACTCAGATGAGTCAATCATAGAGGAGTGAATCTAGCAGCATCACCATGTCTCATCAAACAGCTAGCATCTCTCATTCACTCCTACTAGCTGGCCATACACCATCTCTCTCTCCGAACTAACGCGTTACGACAAGCCCATCTCAATTTCCACCTCCTCTCTCTCTCTGTCCATCTGTCTCCCTCGCTCGCTGATATCAAACACATCTTGTGTCTCTCATCCCTCTCTCGCTCTGTCAGACTTCAAGGGATGGCGATATAATCAAGAATTCGTGGAATTATTAAATTCACCCCTCGTAGTGGATATTTTATAGTCAACAAAGTTTTTCAGCGCAACGCGTCGTCAGTGGCGGTGGGTGGCAGAGAATGCTGCTGTGGGAAGCGGGATCGGTGAGAATGGTGGTCCATCACTGTTCTATCGGAAGCGGGCGACAGATTACGCATTGATATGTGAAGCTGTCTGTCGGAAGATGAAAGGACCATGAAGACGTCGACCATTGCGGGCTGTTTGTGTTATGTGAAGCCGGATATTCTTGGATATAATCATCGACCTGAAGAGAACGGTGGTTGAACAATGGACCGGTAGTAAACTGACGTCTGCTGAGGTAGATGCATTTCAATTACTATAATTTTGGAAGCAGGTGCTTTGATGACCAATATAGGTTTCATCTTCTCGCATTGTCATCTTTTGATGTTTAATAGCTTTCATTAAAGCATTTTAATGAGTAGATTTCATCAATTTTTTTCTGAGAAAACACGTAAGAAAATGTTTTCACTGACGTTTGGAGCCACAAGCATTTCAATTGCTAATTTATTTTAAAAATTGTCTTTTGATATTGACCAGCGATCGTTAAAGAAAGTTACTGAGTGTATTTAACCACTTTTTTTTTCGAGAAGCCACAAAAAAAATGTTTTCACCGTCATTTGGTGCCACAAGCATTTCAACTGCTGATTTACTACAGCGATAACAATTTAACCCCTAAAATGTCCTTCATTTGAGTTCACAACGAAGTGCGAAACCACGACGAGTCGCCACTGGCGTCGCGCACGTTTTTATGTTAAACGTCATATATTTGCAAATAATCCTGGCCCTGCACTCTGCTATACAGCCCCAGATTAATGCCGTTCACCCGGACGTGTCTTGGGAGCGCTGCTAACAAACAAGGGTTGTTTTACTTTTATTATTCCCTCTGTCTGCCATTTCATCATCGTCTCGACGCCAATTCGCTTCGAGTTTAATGCGGCGGCGTCGGAATGAAAAGAGGGGCCTTCGCCACGAAGATTATACTTTCATTTCGAGACATGGCGGACCGGCGACGCGACGACCTGCAAATTGTTTAATTTGCAACGCACGAATATTAAACTTGATGTGCGTCGGGACTTGAGAGCAACTTGCTTTTCAAGATGTATGCTCTGACGAAAAATGACTGAAAAACGAGCGTTGTATCTCACTTTTCACGTCCGAGAAGTTCCGTTAGCTTCGGTGTCTCTTACAAGCGAAGATAAAAGTGACGATAAAATTCGTGATTGTCACAGATCAATGTTTGGACAGAGAACTTGAGCGAAAGTCAGAATCGAGTCAACCCTTATTGTTCAATGCATAGAAGCATAGAAAGGATTGAAAGGATTGGGTAAAAGCAGAGTATAAGAGATTTCATCACAAAATACATACACTCTAGGTCATGTATTGGACCCAACACATAACTAACACCAAAGGTAAAAATCGCAAAAGCTGTCAGACTACCTCGTAGGTTATTCCACCAAAATTAGACGTCTATAAATCCGGTCATTGAACAATTTCGCTCTTCGACATCATTCAGGTCAACACCTACAATTCAACCCTGGCAACCCTGGCAAGCAAGTCTTGCCCTAGATGCCATTACACTCCTTCTACCCTTCTCATCAAGGTTGCGTGACGGATCACGCATCCACGCATGTTCGTGTCTTGCGTTCACCCTGCACGCACCGACATCAATCGGCCGCTACGCACCCCCACCCCCTACAGGCAGCAAGCTACGCACCCCCACCCCCTACATGCAGCAAGCTACGCACAGCACCGAGACGGTAGGGTTCGGTGTCAGCAACAAGGTTTTAATGCTAACCGGGGTTTACCTCGGTGCAACATTGAGATTAAGTTCAGTTTAATTTTTTGCAATGTTGGTCAGATGCGTAGGCTTGGTTGGACAGAGCGGAGGACGTTGGGAAAATCAAGCGAGTTGGGAAATTGGGACTAGAAGAAATAAGGTGGGATGTTTGAATAGTGCTGGTTAATCGAATAAAATATTGCACTTGCACGGGTTTGATTCGAGGAAGCTGAGTCTATAAGCTGATCCTCGAATTTCAAACAGACATAGAATATCCATTATTCGATCTGTAAGTTCGCATAGAAAAGCTAATTATTATTGAAGTATTTTTCATAGAAAGTCACTCATGATCAGAGAAGAAGATGCCACCGTAATTCAAAAAAATGAAAAATTCTAAGAATTGTGCCACTTTGAATCCACTCTGGTTTCAAAATAGGAGGAATAAAAACAGATACGATTTGAAAATAAACTTTTCCTGGAATTTATCTTTACTTATATTAATTTTGAGTTCTTCGAAAAAAGGGATACATAATTTTAGCAATAAACTCGAACAAGAATGTTTCCCCAGCGCAAGCGATCGACGTCGGATCCCATCCCGGCGCTTGCTAAAGTTGGGGGAGATTCGCTCCATCGACGAGGGGATGATGATAGCGAATGATTTTTTTTCAACCCCCTGAGGCGCTATTCTTATTTCGAATATGCAGATGCAGCTCCGAGTCGGTTATTTGCGTCGAATTTATGCAGATTGCACATTGTCAGGCTTGACGAACGTGGATTGGCTTTGTTAAATCGGTGGAAAATGTGATCAAGCAGCACCGACACGAAGGGACACTTGAATGACGAAATTAAAACCACCAGCAGCCAGGAGGAAATGTGCTCGAACAGTAATTCCCTTTCTCGATAGAAGTTTTGGATCCTGATGAAAATGTATGAAAATGCAAGATGCTTGAAATGTTATTCACGTGAATAGAAGTTGATTTGTGGAGGGGATACTCTGGAGATCTATAACAATCAACAATTGTTTACACAACAAAGATATTTATGTGGAATGTCATACTGCAGGAAAATTTATTCGAAATATATTTTTTTGCTGCTGTAGCGAGCAAAAATTTGAAAAACTGATCTATTTTTCGCGCTATTTCAGCACAATAAACATGAGCAGTAATTCCTACTTTGATGTACTCCGGGACACTGAAATCCGTCCCCTAGAAATTTATACGAGTTCCGTGGAAGGTTGGCTTGAAAAATAGTGTAGGTAAGTCGGGTACACACCATGCTGTATGCCATGTGCTTTCTGAACCTATACCTCGTTATGATAAACCAGTTTTCCTTATCAGTAATGCCTGCCCAGTGAAATGAGGATCGACCAAGCTCACAAATATGATATCTCGTGAGTTTTGCACACCATTTCAGCACCCCCCAATGAGCTATAACTCGTAATATTGAAGATGCAGAAATAATTCGAAAACTTCCTGCGTCTACTCTTTACAGCAAACACGTTTATCTCATCACTTTCTCAGTATTCTGGAAAAAGTTTGTTTCCATGGCGCGATTTAATTTTCTCTCCTTTTAATTGCTTATATTATCTTTGGATCAAGTCAATGGTTGGCTCCGAGACCCGACCTTTTTGATGGCTGTAGGCTACCTTGTCCTGGCGGGTCGGATATATTATATCAAGTACGGGAGATTAGATAAAAAACGACGTCGATTATTACGATGCAGTGGAGGAAATTCAAACGGTTGTCATTTTTAGTATTTTTACCATCGAATAAATGTTTTTTAACTATTAATAGGTATCAATAGAAAATGTCAGTGTAGTTACAGCAAGGATATTGAAATTCGTCCAAACCGTCTAAATCTTCCTCGGCAACTCTGTGACAAATACTGGAGCTCGATCATGGCCAAAAGGGCCACTCTGGTGAACGAATATTTGCCATGCACGGTTCATATGAATTGTTAAAAGCCCCACTGATAAGAAAACTGGTTTTCCATCATTAGGCAGCTTCCCAGGCAAGTGGTTTCATATGCCATGTGATCAGCCTCTACCTGGCTACCTATACTATTTTCAAGCAAGACGAAATTGGGACTTGAAAAAATTTCAGGTGGACGGGTTTCAGTGTCCAGAAGATCTATTAAAATTAATTAGACGTGCATACGAATATAAAACTCATGCTGCAGGAATGTTGTGTTACTAGTTTCATGTTACCTGTTATTTATTTATTTTGAGAAAATTAACAGCAATTTTGCCCGAGTGATAAAATGTCTTCTAAGCCTTTACGTCAATCATGAAAAGTCATATTCAATTTGATCTCAAGCAATCGTTGCCACTGTTTTTTAATTATAACTGAAAGCAAAATTAAATTTTTTGAACTAATTTTCATAGCTTGTAAGTAAATTCTGGCATCTGAATTTTGGTTTCCAAGTAAATATCGAGTTAAAAAGCTAAAAGGCTAGAGGATAGCTAAATACAGACCAAGAATAAACCTAATCCAAAGGGATTTTGCTACCTTTACAACGCTTTACAAAGCTTTGCAACTCCGGATTAATGCAAAAACAACTAACCTTTATTCTTTGAAATTAAATATCCATTTCAAAATTTGTATCCGTACTGGGATACAAATGTAAGATTGGCTTTTTCGTTTCAAATAGGAAAAATCTCTCATACGCGCAACGAGTATTTGCATTTAGGTACGAATCACACAATGGACCTTATTGTTTGGTAAGATTATCTCATAGACTCCTAGCTAAGAGCCAATACAGACATAAACCGTTGGATTTCAGCGCGAAGAAATCATTAAGAGTCGAGGAAAATGGTAGAACTACATCAAATAAAAACACATATTTCTTTTTCCCTCCAGATTGAAGGCTTGTTGTGGACAGATCAATTGGTTTAACCCACCCACCTTCACCCAACTCTCCGCACTGCCATATCCCAGATAAACATTTCAAATGGCACATCTCTCTACAAGAAGGCCATGGCCCGCCTTGGGCACAGGATCTACGTAAAACATCAGCTCGGCGAACGCGATCCGACCGTATCACAGTGCCCTAAGATTTACTCGGAAACCCATAAATCTGAGACGACGGTGACCCTATAAATCAGATCGGGGGATGCGAGGAGGGAAACGGGAGACCGATTGAAGCGGGCTCTATGAAAAGAAGAATCATCGGCACGGAAAAACGGGGCCCGTGGACAAATATATTTCAGACTCTTTTCCCCCCAGTCCCTATAACCATAGCGTAGCTAGAAATCGCGAATAAAGGTGACCTTTTTTTTACGTATACTACCCACCCCTTCCGTTTCGCGGATAGATTCATAGTTCAATATGTCAGCCTCTTGCGAAGTGTTCGCTATTTCAGCCCCGCTGGTACAGCAGACTAAAGTTTGCGAAAATGCCAAAGCGAGAAAAAATAAACTCCTGGGCGAAAAATGTTTTCGCCGTGTTTTGCGTGTGCTTGTAGATTTTCCGTTTCATTCCGTAGATTTGTTGTAAAAATACGGGTGAAATATGCTGCGTGTAATTCCGCGAAGGGTTGCAGGGCGGGAGAGAGGGTAGGTCTGTAACATTTCAGACGGCGTGGGGCTGTTTAGGTGCCCGGCGTGCGGGAAATGGAGCTTGTCGGGGTGGTGGAATTGATGACGTCGCATGGAGGTGCATTCTGCAGAGGGGGTACGCCAGAGAAATTGTTCTTTTGGGGAAAGCAAATGTTTGACTGCAAGAGATATTTGTGGAATTCGTCACTCTTGTGCCTCATTTAGTTAACGGAAATTTAAACGTTTCTTCAACTTGTCAAATTGCCATGTTGCTATTAAACCCACAGAAAAATTGACATTGTTCCGAATTTCTTTTCCGAAGTTCCGAAGTTCTTGTCTGGAACATTGCAGATGTCATAGAACGGAACTGGCCCAATTTATTCACCTTCCGCATTAGATTATCAAATTATTTCTACGACCCGCTCAGACCGAGTTAGCGCTAACGCGTCCCAGCAAACCCACGACATAAAATCGCAGCCGACCACCGACATTAAGCAAAATGTTAACAGCACATAAAAGCCACCGTCACCGCGACCGTAAAATAATGAACATAAAAATTACGCACAAAGACAGTCCCTGGTAGACTCTACGAGCCCACCCACTAACCCAGCAACCACCCTCTTAATTCCACACACACTCACCGGTTGCGAAAGCCAGCGACCAAAAATCACGTTCCAAAACATAACACGCTTTCCGGGTACATGCCCCTATCATACCCCTCTCTCTCTCTCGTTCTCTCGCTCTCTCTTGCGCACACGCATCCTGTGCACGCTCTGACGCAATAAAATACGCATGAAAACAGAGAACATTGCACACACACACACATACACTGGCACAAGTAGTGGGACAATTTAGGGAGACCTGTTTTGTCCTTTCTTCTACGTATAAATTATCATGCTTATGCCGTCTACCGTACATTATCATTTCCTAGGGCTTTGCCATTATGTCCGTATACAGTGTGATGTCATGGCGTTGGGTGGCTGCAATGCTGGGGCTAGAGTAAGGTGACTGGATCGAACATTGTTTCAATGTGGATAAGTGAGTGGATGTATTCAGCTTAGGGACAAAATTACAATTTCCGGTAAGATGGCTAACTTGCAGGCAAAAAACTAATCTCCATTGTATCGGTTGCTTCTGTGGTCTTCCTAACTAGAACTTAACAATTTTCTTGACATCGTAAATTCGGTCCGGAATTGACGTATAGATTAAATATTTTTCCTGAATATCTAATTGTACTTAAAATATTTAACTTGTTTCTTGTCTTAGAAAGGTTTGAAATGCATACAAAGAAGTGAAATCTTAATTGTGTCTCGATTTTAGTCGAAATGAGCAAGAATTTGAATAGGTACTATAGTTTCATTGAAAGTAAACTCAGACTGTTTTGGGGGAAATGGCCGTCTAATTATGCTTATTCCGGTTTAATTCAGGGTTGCGACGCATTAGCTGGTAAGCGTACTACAGTATCGATATGCCATAAAATCGTTTATTTCATTTTTGGCCCGGGTTTATAATTGACTTTCAGAGAAACTAATTGGCAAATAAACGAGAGAAACTACCGACTGGAATTGCTTTCAAATTGCAATGAAGTTGCAACGTGGAGGGAAAAGTCTCTATGGCTCAAACTGAATACAAATACACTTGAAATATCCATTCTATTCTTTCAAACTAATCATAATACTGAATAGTCGGACAGTTTCCATCAAAATGAAATTTTATTATCATGGATTTTCCAAGCTTTACAAACCTATAGAAAGTCATGGACATTTTCAACTCTCAATACAAGAAAACTCAACATACTTCAATTGTGGTACGAAGTTGAAAGACAGAAAAGCACACGTTATATAAGTTGCCGCATGGTCTTTAAACGTAGTACATACTGTATTGACAGCTAGCCCATTGGCGTTGGTAAATCAAAGGGTGGTAATAATAGGGACATGATGAAGCTTACAGCCCCAAGGCTGCCACCAAATGATCGTAAAAATCGACACGAAGGATTCGTTCGCCATTCGGTGGTGTCGAGAGGTTGACAAGCAAAGTGACACTCAGCTTTCTCAGCTTCACTACCCTGGAGTCCGAACCAAGCGTCCGAACAGAACCAGGTTTCAGAAGGAATAACCACTCATCTTACATTTGACCCATGAATTAATGTGTAGTTAACTTCAGTGACCTTCAGGGTTGTGTGTGGGATTTGTCCAGGTAGCTCAATTGAAATAGCAGGACCCGATTGGATGAACATAGGAGGTTGATTCCCATTCTGTTCACACACTTTCTATTAGAAAGTTAAACAATATATCTGAAGTGCTTGCAACGAAATTTACAATTAAGTTGGATTCGACTTACATTATTTGATTTGTAGACAGTGCCTCATTGTCAATTGACCAATGAATAAATACATTTCCGTGGTTAAGTAAGGACTCGATTTACCTTCAACACTTATCAACACTTCAACACTCATAGTTAAACTTTGGCTCAACTCTTAAAGTTGAGAGATAACTTAGAAAAAAAAAACACTTCACTTGGTTGGCTGTTGCTATGCCGTTGAGCTCATACACTTTAACTCAGAGTTAATGAATTGGTAAAATCTTCAGCTTAAACTGAGCAAATAAACAGCCTTAAGTATAAAAAACGAATGAGACGAACATCCCACCAGTCTTTAAATCTAAAAAAATTATTTAATCTAGAAGTGAGCAGCCACGCGACGTTCAAGCCTCCTTAACCGCGATATAAAACGCAGTGGAAATGTCTTTTAGGCGGCTGCGCAATCGGCACGGCGCAGCGCGTTCCAGTGCGAATATATGCGTCGTCGGGGAAGGCTTAACGCTCGGCGTACAATTCGTGGCCGGGAGGTGGGGGGTGGGGGGTGGTGGGGGGAAGGGGGGGGGGGGGGTAACTTATGTCGGGAGGGAAATTTGTGCGTCGGTGAGGGCTATTTGAGGGTGGCTGGGTTAGTGTGTGTTAGTGTGTGTTAGTGTGTGTTTGTGTGAGATGGATGGCCGGCGTCGGGGACAGCCAATTGTTGGACTGGTGTTTATGTGTTGGTGATAAGAAAGTGTGTGTGTTGTCATGCGTGTGGATGTGTGGATGTGTGTGGGGGTGGATGTGTGGATGTGTGGATGTGTGGATGTGTGGATGTGTGGATGTGTGTGGGGGTGGATGTGTGGATGTGTGGATGTGTGGATGTGTGGATGTGTGTGGGGGTGGATGTGTGGATGTGTGGATGTGTGGACGTGTGGATGTGTGGATGTGTGGATGGGTGTGGAGGTGGATGTGTGGATGTGTGGATGTGTGGATGTGTGGATGTGTGGATGTGTGTATGTGTGTATGTGTGGATGTGTGGATGGGTGTGGAGGTGGATGTGTGGATGTGTGGATGTGTGGATGTGTGGATGTGTGGATGTGTGGATGGGTGTGGGGGTGGATGTGTGGATGTGTGGATGTGTGGATGTGTGGATGTGTGGATGTGTGGATGTGTGGATGTGTGGGCAAGTAGCAAGTTCAATCAGCGTTGTCTGTGAGTGCAATGTCAGGGGCTCAGGAACCATGGGTCTCACGCCCCCTGGAGACATGTCCTGCGTTGAAGGGGTGGGGGGGGGGGGGGTTAACCAATCTGCCCTGTCCATCAATCTTGATGAGGTTTTCTTTTAAATCCGAGGGAATCACTAAGATGTACGGCATGACAAGTACGAAATATATTTAGTAGTCACTTAGCCTAAAATTCCCATCTGCGGAAGATATTTCTGGGGTAGTTCTGGGAGGGGTTGAAATGGGATGCTTTACTCATAAAATCCATGACCCTAATCTTGAATTAGTTTTTAGAATATGTACTTCCTATTAACGTCGGATGCGTTTTACTGAGAGTATAAGAAACATGTTTTTTTTTTAATTTCAAACACTTTCTTCCTCTTGTTTTAAGGGTGTCTTAAGATATTCAACAATGAAACATCGAGAAAATTATTGAAACAAATGTGAAAACGATCTTGACAATATTACCACAGTAGATATGGCTTACATTTCCTTGAACTTCAAATTGTAAATAATGAATTTACTCGTGATTCTTGTCCAGCATTGATGCAGCATCTAAATAATAAATACCAATTCGTTTGCTCCGTGCAAACTTGTATTGTTAAAAGTTTGTATTGAAGTCCATCTTTGCAGCCGAGTCGCTCCTCAAGCAATAAAATACGATGATTTCAAGACTGACGACACCGTAAGCAAACACAGATGCCTTTCTCTCGATACTGTTATGCAAATTGCGAGGCAGATAAGAAAGCATCCAAACAGCGTTTTCCGCAAACATGTTACCTTGTTCCGTTCATGCGAGCTGCTCTTTCTTGATATGAACAACTCGACTTGAGTTTCTTCGAGCAAAGACTTTTCCAGCAGAACAAACAGTCTGCGATTGAATCCGAAAAGCGTTCCTTGTCTGGAAAATATCTCTGCTTGAAATCTTTGTTGTTTTCGTTTCAGATGGTAGAAAAAATTTCTCGGACTTAAAACTATCTAGAACTACATCTAGAAAAAAAATGTTCACCAGAAAATAAGCACTAGTTATAATTTTTTCCGAATGCCAGCCAACATCGGTGCCACTGCTGTTGCTAGTGTTGCCACGCTGCTACGATTGTTGGCATTACTATGTGCCTTGCCTAATTCCAGCAAACACCGGTGTCACTGCTGTTGCTAGTGTTGCCACGCTGCTACAATTGTTGGCATTGCTATGTGTCTTGCCTAATTCCAGCAAACACCGGTGTCACTGCTGTTGCTAGTGTTGCCACGCTGCTACGATTGTTGGCATTACTATGTGCCTTGCCTAATGCCAGCAAACACCGGTGTCACTGCTGTTGCTAGTGTTGCCACGCTGCTACGATTGTTGGCATTACTATGTGCCTTGCCTAACGCCAGCAAACACCGGTGTCACTGCTGTTGCTAGTGTTGCCACGCTGCTACGATTGTTGGCATTACTATGTGCCTTGCCTAATGCCAGCAAACATCGGTGCCACTGCTGTTGCTAGTGTTGCCACGCTGCTACAATTGTTGGCATTACTATGTGCCTTGCTTAACGCCAGCAAACACCGGTGTCCCTGCTGTTGCTAGTGTTGCTACGCTGCTACGATTGTTGGCATTACTATGTGCCTTGCCTAACGCCAGCAAACAACGGTGTCCCTGCTGTTGCTAGTGTTGCTACGCTGCTACGATTGTTGGCATTACTATGTGCCTTGCCTAATGCCAGCAAACACCGGTGTCACTGCTGTTGCTAGTGTTGCTACGCTGCTACGATTGTTGGCATTACTATGTGCCTTGCCTAATGCCAGCAAACACCGGTGCCACTGCTGTTGCTAGTGTTGCTACGCTGCTACGATTGATGGCATTACTATGTGCCTTGCCTAATGCCACTGCACTGCTAGGGACGTCGAAGTGCTACTAAGTTGACTTTACTGGCTGGCTGACCGAGCCAAAATGAGTATATGACGTATTTTTTCTAAATTTTTACCAAATAGTCAGGAACTTTATTACTGATTTGGTGAAAAACCGCTCCATATTTTAGAAGTTATTGACCACTCGTGTAATAAATCTGTTTTTGTGTTCTAATTGGACCTTAGCGCCGACCATGACCATAGCCATTTTACCAGCTCAAGCATCGACTGTTCTCAGTTGTGTATTTCTCTCTGTGTCACACTAAACCACCGCCTAGCTTGATCATGAAAAATGTGCCACCCGGAAGTAACGTTATAGTATTTCCCGCGCTTTTCACACCCCACCCCCCTCTCCACCCCACGCTAACATACATCTTTATTACCAGCCTCGCAAATAAATCTGCCTCGGTACAACAATGAATTGTCAAACCATAACTCATTTTGCCGGAGGCGGCGGCGGCGGCGGCGGCGGCGAGCTTGACTTTGGCCCAATTCGGCGTCGATACGCCAAAGTTGAAATTGACCAGTGATTTCAACTGTTTGTGACGATATAGGAAGCCTGGACCGCCACTTGTTTTGTTATAGTCACTGGGACAAAGCTGTATTTGTCATTTCTTGCCCCATAAGATGGCTTTAAACGTCAATTTCTTTCTCCGGTGGGCCAATATTTTGCAGAAAGTGTACAAAGAACTATTATGAGCGAGCTGGTAATCTGTCGGGACTAGGCAATCCGGCGTGCATTCAGGCTTGAGCTGGCCGCTAGCTGCTTGTCTTGCCAATAGAAGCAAATTGCCAATATTTTGAGTCAAAACCTGACTTCAAGAGGCTATCAGCATTAAAGCAAGTTGTTCCAGCTGAAATCAAGTGATTTATCGCTTAAATTTGTTGGAACTGAGATCGTAGAATTAAGAAATATGGACGGTTATTGGAACTAGTCCGAGATCTTCATTCGGATGAAAGTTAACATTTAAAGGCAAAAAACGTATGAATTTTATCTCCATGCAGCTTCCAAAAGACCAATTTCACTCAAAGAAAAATGACGTCAGATACCCACTGGACGTACTACCAGTTTGTAAAAAAATATTAATTATCTCTGCTAAATAACAAAGGAAGATAGGGAAATCACAACCCGAATTTCTCTGCCTGGCTTTAGCAAGTGGGTATCATGACGTCATTTTGATAGAATTTCGATTGAATGGAATATAGGTGTATTGTTTGGCGGCAAACTCGCGACAGTTTAGGCGTCCTACTGTTGAAATTATTTCTAAGATGGCGCCTCCTCGAAACCGATCTAATCCATTAGCCTAACGTTGAAGTGGCCGTGATGTGACGTCACTCTGTTTGCCTGGCGGTAGAAAAGTTTGCTCAGGGTGTATGGAATATTGATTGCTAAGGGATGGAGCTGGACAAAGGGTTGCCGGGGGACGCCAGTGTTTTGGGGGATGTTCCCCTCGCTGGCCCGTGGTGCCTGCTTGATCGCTAGGCTGCGTCACCCAGTTGTCAGCGGTCCGAACTCAGTTCTTCGTTGACACTTCGTGGGGCTCATATTTCGGTCGAACTGTCGAACTGTCGAACAGCTCTGTCCTATATTTTCCCAATGCAAGGTTATAGACATTTTCTCAGCTCTGGGTTAGTGTGGCGTTCTATATTCCTGGTAACGTGGCTTGCAATTCATCCATGCATTTATTTTATTATATTTGTCTTTCATGTCAGAGACGAAGTTAAGCACCTAAAACCTAAAATGCATTATAAATGATAAAATGCAGCTACATACCGTGACATATCACAAGAGTGAAATGTATCTCAGGTGGGTGGTTAGCACTACGTGATTTTAGATAATTTCTTAGTAATCGACTGTTAGTGAGAAAATACTGGAAAACAAATTGAGTTTCTAAACTAAATGGATCTAATTGGATGCCATATATCTATTTAATTGGCTATCTATAACGGCTATCTATAATGTAATTGGCAGTTCCTATGAAATATTATGACTTAGCTCTAAAATTAACCCAGAGTTAAGTCAAATATGGCAATTGTCGATCTGGGGACGGATTCACAAAGCCGGGTTATCATAGAACCTGGGATTAAATCTCTCACAGCCAATCACAGTTGGTCTCCGGTGAATTTAACGGGCTGTCACCATGGTTGTAAAAAGTTAACCTTCGGGGTTACGAAAAGCCTTTCTTGACCCAGATCCGGTAAACCTCTGTTGTTTTCTGGCATGATCAATAATTGTTGAGAAATATTGTGAAATAAGAAAAACCGGGGTTTTCCGTGAAAGATTTGTTTCATGTCATTGCAGCATGGTGCCTCAATTTTAAACTCAGAGTCGGTAAAAATTATTTTTTATTTTGCAGATTCTGATTAGAATTTGAGAACAAACGTCACAAGAAAAAAAATGCAAACTTTTATAAAACGAAAATGGATTGAGGTTTGCAGCACGAATCACAATTCACAACTAGAGAAAACAAAACGTTTAATCGACATCACCTATCCCTCGATATCAAAATAATATTGCTTTAAAGGCAACGGGTCTCGAGCAGACCGATGACGCTTTAATGCGTTATTTATGCAGCCATGACGCGACGCTACGAACTCGTCGAATAAACACTATCTATACCAGATTAGTTTCCCAATCCAGCCGCTCGCTCGGCTTTTGTCCGGGCGCTAGTTGTACAGCGAAGTGATTGGGGGGTGGGGAAGGTGGGCAGGGGGTCGAGGGGGGGCGATATAATCAAAAAGACAGATCAGTTAAATCGGAAAGATTATGCGAGTCTGTAAATCCTATTAGAGCATGTAGATGAAGCTATAGAGCGGGGATTGGATGAAACCGGAGCGTTGGTGATTAGGGGATGTACAGGTAGGGGTTTGGGGGATTAAAAGTAATTGAGTTTTTTTTTTGGTTGGTATTTAGTGGACCGCGTCGATTTGAAGCTCGCGGCGCGTGGGGTAGATTTTCTGGAGTTATAGGCAAATTACAGATGCTTTCTTGTTCCAGTTTATACTAATGTCTCCAAAAAGGCATAATTGCAACTAATATAGATTTTTTGTAAGCCAAACGGATTCGTTTGTGGTAATTTATTATTTTAACTGAAAGTTTATTCAAGGGTTTTCAGAGTAATCAGCGAAACAATCAAGTTTTATGCCAGAGAAATCGATAGACACACAATTGAAGCGACAATAAAAATTCCAGCCAATTGTTAGTAGGGCTAACACAATACCGACGCCGCGGTCGATGAATCATAGCACCTCAATCTGGCTTATTGACACAATCGCACGATAAAAGGCTGGAAATAGACAATCATCTCGGCTTATCATAATAGCGCGTTCTTGTGATGAATAGCGCTTTGGATTGTCATCGAGAATATTAACCACCGAGCAGCAGTTAGCTCAGCCCCTCCGTGATCCGGCTTTTATTGCAAGATTTCACCCAGAAATGAGTTATTGTCGACTGGCATGACGTTAACGTTGTGATTCATTGCGTGGTGTCCTGCATCAGGAAATAGGTACGCGAAGGAAATACTCTCTAGACGGTATTCCTGGGTGTACTTGTAAGATTTGTGCAATGATATGTGACGTGGAAAAAGTTAACAATATCGTGTTTGATTTTTTTTGGAAATTATGGTGATTGAAAATGTACTTGAGGTTTTTGTTCGATATCAATATTAAGTCAAGATGAGGAGAAGAAATCATAAGTAAGTCAATGGTCGGACATAGCAATATTATTGTTCCGTGAATAAACCTGAGGTGGCTATATTATAATATACGAAAGATTTTCGCGAAAAATTATTAGAGCGTAGCATGGTGAATCACCAATTGATATTTGGTTGCGGTGGTTAGAAGAACATCTCGAGAAAGCTCACATTAATGCAGGTGAGAACTTCTCATTACCTTCAGGTGCGATAAGCTATACCTATGTCAATCTGTTATTGATCATAAACTATCCTCGCTATTCAGCCCCTATTCAACAACTTTTTCTGTTTCTATAATTCTGCGGAATTGGGGAAACATTCGGCTCTTGTTTCCAAAAGAGGTTTCGGAAACCCAAATTTACCCAGATCCTCAGAATTGGAAAATGAAAAGGTTGGTGAATATAGGGTCCCACAACCTGAACAATAAATCTGCATGCATCTCCGTCAAAGGTAACGTCAAAGCCGAGTCGTACTCGGGTAGTAATGCAAGCAATTAGTGTATGTAACGCCACATCGTTACCGACGCCAATGTCCGTGATGAAGATCTATGCATCGGAGGACCGACCATAACGGACAGAATGTCACACGACATGCAGCGTACAACATACGGCCGAGTGCAAAGCAACAATGATAACACTCTGCCAGCTGGCTTAGTTTATCTGCATGCATTAGCATTAATCAATGTGATATGGCATAAATTATCACACATGAGATTGATAAAGAGGTGAAGTGACGTGTAATCAATTGACAATCATTGCTGAGAGCTGAAATGTGGAGAAAATAGAAAAAAATATATATGGAAAAATCAGTGTTTGATTACCTATGAATTCTTCATTGAAAATCTAAGAAAAATGATCGAATTTCTGTAATTTCTTTGGTGAATCACGAAGCGAATTGACTTGTCATGTCTTGTATTTCAAGACATTTTTTTCACTTCCATTTTAATCCAGAAATGAACGCAAGGCAACTAAAGACCATCCAACAGTTAAAACATTCTCTTCTTGATGATTCTTTGTAGATTAAATTAATTTTCTATTCAACCAGAAGCAGGACTTTTGCATCGACAACCACAGAAATTAGATGATGAACATGGCGAAGTATTTTGGGATTTCCTTGACCCACCTGCATGTTACGAGGGAAAAATATTGTTTGCAGACACTTTTTAATGATTCAGGTAACATTTTCAATCAGCGTTAGTGCTCTTTAGGCTCGGCTGCTTGCAGCACGTACGGTTGAATATGTTTTTAATTATAATCATGTAATCTAGCAAATGAAATAATTGGTATGATTGTTCGAGTGGCTTCGGGAATTGCGTGGGATGAATTTCAGCTCGGGTAAACTGTTTGCTGGTGGTGTAGCTGTCGTTTTTCTTTTAATTTGTGAGACTTTGTTATGTTAATATCAGGGCATATAATTGTGTGTTTCAGGATGGCAAACAATTTCCGAACAAATTAAAATTGCTCGCATTTATAACTGTAAATAGATTTGTTTTTTAATTTAAAAAAATTACTAAATTTGTGTTTTGCGAACTGGCAACGAATTTATCATGGTAAAGAATTTATAGTTTCGGCTTAGCTGTGCACAGTCTGTATATTTCCATGTCGCATTTTAGCATCGCTTTATGGACTTCGCTTGTTTCAAAAATGTTATATTAAAGTAATGAAAGTTGAAACCCAGTAATACTTTACGAACTGCAATTATTTTTGAATCAAATAACAAATCGAACTAAAAGCGTCCATGAGATCAAAAAACGATTAATGACAGCTTAATATTCATATCAATGCAGTAATAACTGGATTCATTTCACATATTTCCGAAATGTGTTCATCAATTCGGAATAATTGATGTTGGTGATTTTTAATACACTGTCGCAACTGCTTCAAAAAGCTAACAGCTTATAAAATCTATACTGACGGTACACGAAAGCTTAAAAAAATAATGCAATTGGGGATGAAAAATTCATAATTGAGGTTCTGGAACCCATTTTGAAGTTGCGTTGAAAGATGAGCGTTATTTTCCGCAATCACGCCGGCATTTTTAAATATAAATACCAGTCGAGTTGTTGGCGTGTGATTGCAGCATAGCGTCACTAGATTCACTGCCTTCTATGTTCATTCACAGTCCTGTTTCTATCTCCATGGAGCCACGTTATAATCGGGGTTAGTCGAGTTGTTGGCGTGTGATTGCAGCATAGCGTCACTAGATTCACCACCTTCTATGTTCATTCATAGTCCTGTTTCTATCTCCATGGAGCCACGTTATAATCGGGGTTAATCGAGTTGTTGGCGTGTGATTGCAGCATAGCGTCACTAGATTCACTGCCTTCTATGTTCATTCACAGTCCTGTTTCTATCTCCATGGAGCCACGTTATAATCGGGGTTAGTCGAGTTGTTGGCGTGTGATTGCAGCATAGCGTCACTAGATTCACCGCCTTCTATGTTCATTCATAGTCCTGTTTCTATCTCCATGGAGTCACGTTATAATCGGGGTTAGTCGAGTTGTTGGCGTGTGATTGCAGCATAGCGTCACTAGATTCACCGCCTTCTAAGTTCATTCATAGTCCTGTTTCTATCTCCATGGAGCCACGTTATAATCGGGGTTAGTCGAGTTGTTGGCGTGTGATTGCAGCATAGCGTCACTAGATTCACCGCCTTCTATGTTCATTCATAGTCCTGTTTCTATCTCCATGGAGCCCAACAACTCAAATAAACTTAATATCCATTCCACAGTCGGTTGTCCATGAAGTGTAAGTGGTAACGCTTAACCCCGGTAAGTTGAAAGACCTTGGTACAACCCCCGGTACAGACATAATTTTCAATTGATATTTCATTTCTAGTAAAAATATATATTCTCACAGCGTTGTTCACTGCTGTTCAGGTGAGAGATCTGGCTTAAAATCTCCATGCGGATACTTGAAATGGACATTTCGTTTCTAATGATAAATATCTACAGCGTAGGTACACTTAGTATTTGGATTAAGGTTCGATAAACACACTCCTTCACGCAGTTTTTATCATTCCACAACCTTAGAAAGAGGAAGAAAATGTCTTCCTCAATGAATCACGTTGAAAATCGCACAATTAATTTGCAGACATCAGCAAACGCGCGCCGGCAAATTAACCGCCACCCATCATGCCAATAAATCCCTTCGAACCCGGGGGTCACGTGACAATGCGACGGCCGACGGGCAGCATGGCGTGATCCCGTACGCCCCGGAACCAGAACAGGACGGACTTACGATATTAATTCCTGCAGCGGTGTTTGCATTATCCTTGTTAATGCGGATCTACGGCCGTGGCAGCGCTATGTGTTACACTGGCACGTGATGCCGTTTGCTATAGTAGGCTACGGTGCAACGTTATGAGATGCATCATCTTCGAGCTTTTCTGAGCATCTTAAAGCTGGCTAGAATTTTGTTATTTATACTATTTTTTATGTAAGAATACTCCTGTCCGGTCAGCGCTTGTTGTCAATATTAGTAATACCAACACAATATGAAATACATTTTCAGTTACCAATTTATATTTTTTAAGACTAGGTGAGTTAAGAACTAACAACATAGAGGTAAAACTTAAAGGCTAGAAGGTATGCGAGTGGTTAATGAAGCATCTAGTGTTCGATTTTGATATTTTGAACTAGCGTCATGCGAATTTAGCTTTTGCGTCAAGATAGTTTCTAATCACGAGAAGAGGTAGTGTCACTTCTAGACCCTGTTGCCGCTAGCAGCAGCACGTGGTTTAGCATGGCAGATGGAGACACGGTTAAGCCCGGCACGACTCTAGCCACCATCGTCTGGCGAGCTCGGAATTCGCGCGCGCTGAGTAATTACACGCGGGTTAACATCGTTAAAATTCTGCCTGGTGAATTACAGGGGTGTGTGCGGCCGTATTAAAGTAAATGGGGGTAGGTTGGTTTCACCATGGTTTTAGTGTAAAGCAACGGAATTAGAAAATGGGGTAGTTGGTATTATTTTAGGGCACGCTGGGTGTATGTCTGGCGAGGTAAATTGGATTGTCGTGTTATGAATTTCGCGTTTTAATGTGTTTTAAATTTTTAGTTTATGACCACAATGTGTTGCGCGGAATGAAATTGGCGTATTTTGTGGTTCTGGGCAGCTGATATGTGGTTTGTGATGATTTTATTATGTTATTAATTTGCTTCATGATGTTGTTAATAACAGAGTGTTGGCATTGTTTGGAAAGTTTCTAGACGCAAGAGTGCCGGCTGATAATAACTTAAATTATTCAAAGAATTTCAAACTTTCTTAATTTAGATAGTAAGAGTGTATTGATTTTTTTAAGTTGAAAAAATCTGCTGCAATTTACCATGCGTTACATCTTTGTGTTCAGTGGAATCTTGTTAAAAATGACAATATAAATTATTATTGGAAATTCAGCTTGATACGTTTATATTTATGATTTAAAAATAATAATAAATATGTGTATGTTGTATGTACCTAATATCTGCGCATGGTCCAACTGAAGAATCACTTCACATTGCTACGCTCTGTAGCAAATAATTTCCATCTTATTATTTCGTATGTTTTCTTTTCTTATAATTATAAATTCATTATTATTTTAGTTTTTATGAAAAAAAGTTCATAAGAGCCGGTGCGGTCTTATATTTATCAATTCCAGTCAGGAAGAACATAGAAGCAACCATTCGGTTGTCATCATGGAGTTGAGTTTTGTCAGGATGGAACCATTTGGCCATGGACATTGGAAAACCGGACATAAGAAAATTAGTTAGCATCCCCAGAAAAATATTTAATCAGAACCCCGTATAAAAAACACTGATTGGCCATGTAACAATTCGTGGAAAGCTTAAACAAGGTGTAAAAGGCGCCTGTTCGATCACTCCAAGCAATCAGGCGATCTGACATCGACTCTGTATCAACCAAACAAAAACTCGAACAAATGGAACAAAACGGCGATTGCGAGTCAACTAATTCTAAGCGGAGGTTTTTTTTTGTGTTGTGTACCCTCCGTAACTTAATTTAGTATTCCTAAGTCCCGCGGGGGCGCAGCGCTCGGAATCGAATCGACGCAGGATATCGCATTGGAAATTGGTCACGTGACTAATGCTGTGAAGAGAGGGTGCGCCGGGCGGAGATACAATTGGGCGACAACTGGCGAGAGAGCCGCGATGCGGGCGGAGTGGCCAACTGGTCACAGGCTCGTATGGTCGCCGCCATTTTATTGATTTGCTTAGTCCTGGACATTCAGCAAAGAGGTGCTAACAGCGATAGCTCCTTGTACAGAATTGCTCAGAATAGAGATGAGCAATCTGCGCTTTTTACAAGAAGTATGAAAAGCCACTTTCTATAGTGCACTAATATGCACTAATCCACTGTCTAGCCATTCTTTGAAGCTGGTGGCTTCTGTCTAGAGTTTAATTTTTTGGGCTCATCTACAAAATCTTGCAAAAAAAATGAGAATATGACAGACATTCTAGGTTTCATTGGTGCTGTGTATACGGGAATAATTGAAAAACATTCAGTATACATTTTTTTTTTTTTTTTTTTAAATGATTATTTATTTGATCATAGGATTACAAAAAGAAGATACAAATATATAGATACAAATAAATAAATACCCACATAAGCATTATGATTCTTGAGTTAAGTAATTGTCTATTCAAAAGGGTAGCGTTGTAATATACCTCGGAATTCACAGTTTTTAACATTCTGCTATGCGCAATCGGTTGAATTTCTATTTAAGTTTCCAAACGTGGTATAGGAAACAAGAACACAATTTTACCCAAGTCCACAGGGCTAGAAGAAGGAACAGTTCGTGAATTGGGCACATTTTGTAACGAACGTGGTAGTACTGACACAACAATGTGTACAGTAAAATTATAATAAAATTAAATAAAATTAGAAACAGAAAAAGTTAGTCAAGGAAAGCGTTGTATACCAAAAGAAAGAATATCAAACTATTTAAAATAACTGTTTTTCTCTATAGTTTTAGCTTACATGCAGTAAACCCAGATCTCCACTCTCGCCCCCAATGGACCTATTCCACTCAGAGAAAAATGACGTCAGAAATACCGACTGCACGCACTTCCAGTTTATAACATAAAATTAATTTTCTCTACTAAATAACTAAGGAAGAGAGGGAAATCACAACCCGACTACACCTATTCCATTCAATCAAAATTCTATCAAAATGACGTCATGATACCCACTCGCTAAAGCCAGGCAGAGCCATTCGGGTTGTGATTTCCCTATCTTCCCTTGTTATTTATTTATTTTTTCTAAACTGGTAGTACGTCCAGTGGGTATCTGACTCATTTTTCTCTGAGTGGAATAGGTATTTTGCTCTACCTACCAATAGCTTTAGCGAGTGGGTATCATGACAAAATTTTGATAGAATTTTGATTGAATGGAGTATGTGTTTTCTCCACTCCCGCCCCCAGCGCGGCTCTCGGCGATCGTTGGCCGCCCGTCGACAGAATGTAATCGTAGCCGACGGCGGAGCGAGCGTTGCGTCGTCGATGAATGATCGATGAGCAAAGTAAGCGTCCACCTCGTTACCTAGCCATTCATTCATGAATTACTAATGCCGCCGCGTAGGGCGCGTAGGGCGCGGAGGGCAAGGAGGGCAAGGAGGGACGGGGGAGGGAATTGAATCGTGGGGGGTCACGTGGGACGGTTTCAATTGCGCTGTCAGCGTCGCTCGGTCAATGAATACTTTCGGATGGGATTTTTCCGACAGGAAAGTCGGCGTTGGTGCGTTTTCACTGACTTGACTCTATTAAATACTTATTATACTAATTTACCACACTAATATTATTATTTTTTTTAAATTACATTGTATCTAGCCAGCGGGGCAATCAACTGAACTAACAGTTGCGCTTTAACCATGCGCTTAGCGCTAGTAGTCAATTTTTTTTGTTATATCATTTATTTCATCTGTAATTTATGTTAAAACAGGTAGAATTTACATTTCAGGCATCCTTCTTATACAACAAGGGCTGCCATTCAATAAGTCAATCTTGAAACCAATTAATTATACGGAATAAAATTGCAGGCGCCTAACATTATTTGTTATTGCATAGCTACGAACTGTGTTTATAAAGTTACTAGTCAAGTGTTTGAAGATATGAGAGTGGGAAATGCGTTTAGCCACTGTTCTAGTATTTTATTTTGGTATTTTGTAATAGCGCCTTGCGGATTTCGTTTCATGGTTTCGTGGGAAAAGGTTGAATTTTTTTAAATTGGACCTTTTTCTGTAAAGATCATTTGCTTTTTAAGAAATCATTTCATTTTACCCAAGTGGGTATGCCCTATTCATAGCCTTAGGGCATCGCGAACGAATTATTATCGACGCATTATGGATGAACATCATATCAATGATGATGATAGAATTCTGATTCTTAGGAGTATATAGTATAGCAAACTTAATATAAAATCCCATAGTGTGGGAGCTTGAAAGGCAAAGAGATAGAACGATCGAAGCTATGGACCATTTTCAAATAAAATGGCAAAACAACCAATTACCTTAAAGATGGCTTCAGAAACAAGCCAGTGCAGTGATTGATGCTTGCACGAGGAAAAGGTCAAGCATAGAATGGAATTCGACGGTTGTGATTTTCTTTCTTTGACTAAGGGCCGGTATTACAACTTTTGTCAACTCTGGGTTAAGCATCTAACCCCTGGAAACAAATGAATTCCACTGCATCCCATTGGCCGTTGCCATAACAAATAACTTAACTCCCACTTTAACCTGGAGTTGGCAAAATTGTAAAATCGGGTCTTAGGGCCGGTATTAAAACTTTACCAACTCCAGGTTAAAGTGGGAGTTAAGTTATTTGTTATGGCAACGGCCAATGGGATGCAGTGGAATTCATTTGTTTCTAGGGGTTAGATGCTTAACCCAGAGTTAACAAAAGTTGTAATACCGGCCCTTAAAGATATTATGTGTGGTGTCAAGTAAAAAGATTCAAAAAGTTTTGGAAGCGATGCGCTAAAGTCTAAGAAATTTCCCGCAAAGTAGTGTAGGACGACATCAAATCATAAGCTTTGATTTCAAGCAATCATGACAAAGCTCCAAAAAATAAGAGGATAAAGAAAATTGGGAAATTCTTGAGACTGCAAGGTTGCAAACAAGCATTTAAACTGCTAAGACCCTGTTCCTGGAACCAATCAGAACTATGGGGCTAAATTGAACTGACAATAATAATGTGTTGACTGAATTCCGGCTTTGTTTGTTAAGCATCATATATCACGCACGCTATGTCAACTAGATAATAATTACAAGTAAATAATCTGTCTGACAAAGATAAACAGGTAGCCCATTAGCGAAAACTAGTGTCATTAAGTATAAAATATGGAAGCAAGTAACATGAAATTGGTAGAATAGATTAGTGTTAAGTCGTTACATATAGATGTATGGTATAAATAACCTTCCTGAAAAATACAAAAAAATCCAAATTGTGTTAATGACAAAGCGGCTAGCGCACAAAATCTACCGACTCAAAAAGATCGCAAAATTCCATGTCATGTAAACATTTGAGGAGTCACCTCTTAAAATAGGTACCCCGTTAAATATCGATAACAATAATTTTCTCCTCAAGCAGCGAGCTCAAAAAATCTAGGAGTTAACATACTTACACCGACCTTCGAATATATCAGATTTCAAATGCCATCTCAAGCAAATATTTCCATGAGACACATTTTCTTGTTTTCTACGCCTTTTCCAGAATGCTAATACTACGTATTTCGGAAGCGTCCGAGTTTTGCCTTCTCTCGCTCGCAGACTTCCGCATGAAGTGCCAAAATTGGGGAAATGGGCCCATCCACTCGTGAATTGCCCGGGGAGGGGTGACCAAAATTATTTCGCTTCGCTGTGAGCGATTTTTGGTCCTCAAGATGTGCTGGTTTGTCAAAGTTTCGACCATGTCAGTAATTAGACACGACAAAGTGGCCAAAACTCTTTCAGCTCTGGAAGTGGAACTCAACGTTTTGCAATTTCTATGGGTAATTTTCAACCTGCTTTTCGCTTCTTCATTATACAAAATAAATATGAAATTAATGTTTAGCCACGGGGACAGGCTCTACATAGCGCCTTTTTTACCACCCCCAGCGTGACAAGGAGCATTATCTTGAGATTTCTTAGCTAAAAATAATTGAATTGAAGGAAAATAATTCAAGTTATATTAAATTTTGCAAAGAAAGGACTTTTTTAAGTTAAAGTTGTTGACAGAAACGATTTTATTTCATTTTTGACGTTATATTATTTTCATACTCAAATTGTCTGTAGGTATTAAGAATGAAAAAAAAAAAAATGGATTAAATAATTACAAATATTATTATTAATATTACTAATGCAAGCCTTCCTAGCTATCAGTGGGCAGAACACTTGCCGCATATTTCAAGCTGCATTTCCATTCCCACAGTTTACTTATACATTTATACATATTATTATAATACATTATTAGGATGTTTGCTAATTTTATAAGAAATGAAAGTGGGTTCGAACGATTTGTGTACAAAACCATTTGCAATTTTTATGCACTGGCAGAGTGGAACGGGAACTTACAAAAAACTTCTCGATACTTTTTTTCCGATTTTCAAATCAAGTACCAACCGGAGGACTCAATCGGTCTTGAATTTTTCAAAAGTGAACTTTCATGTTGATATAGAAACCCGATCGAACCCCACAGCAAACAAGTGATCAGCAAACAAAGAGTTTCATTGATTTCAACCCAATTGCGTGTACCAAGTCTGACCTCCAGCAAGACACCACTGATTCGCACAAACCCCCCGCATATTTCACCCCACATTTCACATGGGTGTGTGTATTTCTGCGCTCATAGGGGGTTGGGTTTAGGGGGTTGGGGTGGGGGCTATACGCGAAAACAGCGGGATAAACGAGTTGCGTGTGCTGGCGACCGGGCAGAATAATAAAATGCGATTTTATCGTCTCACCGGAACCGTTTTCGCGAATGGTCGTGTGTGAAAATGAGGTTTTCCATGGCTCCTTCCCGTTTGCACCCGGGTGGCAAAACCAGCAACGTCATATTTCGGTGCGAGACTCGAATGCCATCCCCTATCATCTTCCCCTGGCCCGAAAACACCCCCGAGGACAACCCTTTCCTAAGGTCGATCGGGGACCGTATAAACAAACGCAATCTTGTTGGGGAATGCCACATTTTTATTGCCATGGGCTTTGGGAATTTCGTTTGTTTTTGGCTATCAGCGCTATAACCAAAGGATGGCAAAATATTTAAGAAATTCTTGCTTTGTGTGTAAAAATGTATTGTCGAATGGATATCAATTAGCTTGGTGATAGTTATTAGTGGAGATAAATTGTTTGATTGTGTAGGGAGGAAGCTCTGTCAAAGGATCTGAAAATCAGTCAACCATTTCCAACTGGCGTTTAGTTTTTTATAGTAAACAATTACGGGGAATTTAATCTGGGTCAACATTTCCTTTATCAGATTTATTATAAAGTAGCATTCGCAAAGAAAATTCAGGGTAATTAATTATTATCTTTGTTTTCAAGTTAAGTCATTTAATCATGGCTAGAGTAGTAACTCATTAACTAAAGCTCTTTATTTAGGTTGGGTTCAATAAAGAACGGACAATATTTTCAGTTTATTCAGTCGGCGAATAATCGTCATGGTAAATATTAATGCCAACAATTCCAAGAATCTTACACATAGTGAACTTAGATAAACTCCAGGTATGTTAAGAGTTGTACGCTTGATGGCACATTGTTTTTCTGGATTTGTGAGCAACGAGTTACATCGTCCCGAAGAAAACTCTGCTTTGAGCAAAAGCACACGTGTCTGTGTTTAACAGACCGAAACGATTCTCAGGAAAAGACAAGTGAATTGTTGAGGAAATGTTGCTCTTTTCGAAATTCGTCGAGCTGAAATCCTGGGCTGAGATGGAGGAAGAAGGTGAGTGGGTTGGAAATGCGATGCGCACTGTGCTGTGCATCAGTTGAGACAGTAGGCAGCAATCTGAGATTGAACCCACGGCGTAAACTTTGAGGAAATTAATGGAAATTGTTAGGATTTTATGAGCGGCTCAGATTTCTTAGCAGACAACGAGAAAGACAGGATAAAGTGACGCGGAAAATATACAGGTAGCTAAGAATGCCACTGATTTTTGAGATTGGATTTTGAAATATACACAGCAAACTAGTTTCGAAAAAATGCTTAGAAAACATAATCAGGTAGGGAAATCGGTGTTACTAGGAAGCTAACACCAGTAGGCAATCAATGATGGGATAGCTGAGCAGGAAAAATGTGCGTCCGAACCGGGATATGGACCCGGACCTTCCGCTTGCCGGGTGGTTGCTCTGACCACTAAGCTATCCGAGGGAGCCCTTTCCTCACCCAGCGAAGGCAGGAATCTTGTGTGGCCGGATAGCTCAGTGGTCAGAGCAACCGCCCGGCAAGCGGAAGATCCCGGTTCGGACGCACATTTATCCTGTTCAGCTAACCCATCATTTATAAGAAACTTATTTAGTACAAATCTGATTAAATATAATTTGAAATGGTCAGAGAAAATATCTTGCTATAACCAATAAGCTTTCATAGAGCTTCATAAGCAGAACGATGTGGGACTAACTATAAAAACGATTTAAATAACCTACATCCCCAAATAGAGCCCAACATATCAAAAACAATACTTGGAAAAGATAAATAATATATTTTGTCAATAAAATCACAAAATATCAGAAAATAAATTTTGTTTTCATGACCAATTAACAATTTTTTTGTTAATATTATTGAACCATCGTCACGCTTTATATGCATTTAACAAAATTTATGACTCAACTGATTAAAAAATTCACAAAAATACAGGATATCAAATCTAGTACCCTGTTGAAAATTCCACGCGGTAAAATTGTAAAAACAGAGGCCCGTTAGTGATTGATTGAAGCATTGAGGTGGCTGTTTTGTGCGGGGGTCACGTTCCGATGATTTTGTCCCTGCAAATCGTCAAATAGTCACGTGCTTTTGTCCGAATCGGCGGCGAAAATATAACGGCCGTGCGGATGGTGACGCGGAGCCGGTTCAATTATCTCGCTTAATTCGCTGTGCGAAACGATTTCGCACTATTTGTGTGCACAGCCTAGCGCTGGCAATTGGTTGCCAAATGAGTAGCATTACTATACAATATTGGTTAATCCCTATTCTCACAGGAACGACTATATACATGCACAAAAATTAACCCGTTATAACGTATTCATTATGGGTTAAATCAATACACGTTTTACAATCCTGACATTCTTTTAAAATGAAAAGCGACTAGTTTTTCTAATTTAATTTTTCTAATATCTAATTCTAATTTAATTAAAATCTTGTGGAACCCAATGGAGTTTGGGTCATCACAAAAAGTGTAGATATATTTTTTTCACTGCACATAAATACAGCTATCATGACCCTTTAAAAGTGGCCACTATGGTATATGCCTTTAGGCCACAGGGCCGAAGACTCTTCATATCTAAATACAATTATTGATCGAGAAATTTAGTTCCTACAATACTGGAAACGATATTAGTGTCTATATTATTATGAATCATTATTAAGAGCGCAAGAGCTACGTCAAATGAAAAAAATCTCACTGAGTTCAACCAATATCTCTTTTTCCCGTCCATACTGGTGAAAATGAACAAGAACGGCACAAGCGTTCATCGACGACGTGTGCGGCTGCCGAAAGCAAAAAGTCTGCCAGGTGTGGGGTTCGAACCCACGAACTCAGAGAGTACCAGATCTTAAGTCTGGCGCCTTAACCACTCGGCCAACCTGGCAGCAGAAAACAATGCCATTGTGTACGACTAGATAACGATATAATACTAATCGATTTATTCGTCAGTTAGAGTGAATGATTTTTGCACAAAAAACACAAATGAAGGCCTTCTCAAAGTCATCCGGCTGGCCAGGCCTGTCGATGTTTCTTCCTCCTCTTCTTCACTCTTCTCTTCTTCTTCTTCCATTTCCACTAACGCTTTCCATGCTTCTTTATCTTCCCACAATTTCTCTAATTCTACCTTCTTCCAATTCCTTTGTCTCTCTTCTAAGTTCTAAATCTTCTTTAATGAAACCACTCCACTTCTCTCTCGATCTTCCACCTTTCTTCTTCCGACTACAGTTTTTTCAAATTCTCTCTTGGGCATTCTTATCTCATGCATCCTTTTCACATGTCCAAACCAAAGTAGTCTTTCTCTTCCCATCTAATCTTTCCACACCTAATTCTTTTCTGATTTTGCTACTTCTTACTTTATCCATTTTTGTCACCCCGTTTACACTTCTCAGAAACTTCATTCCTGCTGCCTCCACCATTCTTCCCTCATTTCCTCCCATCGCCCATGTCACTGCCGCATATGTCAATATCGGTATAAAGTACATGTTGTATCATGATTAATTTACATTTCACTGGGAACTTTTTCTCCCACAGTAATTTTCTAATCAAATATTTCTGATTTCCGCACTCTGTCTTTTACCTCTCCATCTATTTTTGCCTTCTTATTTAATTCACTCCCCAAATATTTAAAAACGTCCACCTCTTTCAATACCTTGTTTTTAGTATTAATTGAGCTCAATTCCTCTAGAATTATTTTTTCTTTCCATTGTCATTACTTCGCTCTTTTCCTGGCTGATTTGTAATCCCATCTTCTTAGCTTCTTCACTCCATCTGTCTATCTTTTCTTGTATCTCTTCCCTACTATCTCCCCAAAAAAGCGCATCATCTGCATATATTATAGTTCGTGATTGTAATCTTTCATTTTTCTCTACCAATCTCAATAATTCATCCATTACAATCAAAAACAGAAATGGAGATAACACACTACCTTGTCAAACACCTTCTTCAACTGCAAACCATTCAGTTCTTCCCACATCTGTCTGAACACAACTGCTGTTGTTCTTGTAAGTTGATCTTATCCTTTCTATCAGTCCACTTCTTACATTATTCTTCTTTAGGCAATCCCACACTATTCTTTTTCATCCTCTTTTTCTCACATTCCATTCATTTAACGGGTAGAAATTTAAGCAAAAGCACAAGGATACCTCATCCACCATCCACAAGAAATCATTTACTTTCTTTCTCCATCTTCTTCTCCATCATCTTCCCTTCGTTCAATCGACTCTTCACTTTTCTTTGTTTTCTCACAATCTTTCTTCTTCAACAACTTTTTTTCACTCTTCACCTCATTCTCTTCAACATCTCTTCTTTCCTGCATCATCCATTTTTTGCTATGGCCCCACTCTTCGTTTTTTGTTGTTCAATACCAAAATTTTTTTTTCTGCTTTCTTCTATCCGCTTCACTTTTACTCACCGAATTCGAGATAAACATATTCACAACAATAATCAATCTTTCTTTGCCTTACATCTTATTAAAATTTCAACCCCCATTCCTTTCGTCATTTCAAAACTCCCTAATTTATCTAATTTTGACACACCAGCTAATACTCCTCATCATACTTCATTTCCGCTCCTTGTAACAAGAATTCTTCTAATATTCCATTTAACGTCCAACAATTGAATAGGTAAAAATTAAACTTTATATAGTAAAAGCAGTAAAAACTTATATTAGATTCCTAGCTTAAATAATTGGGTAGTCGTACCGATTATGAGCACCCCTTTTGCTAAAAGTGATTTCTCTTCATCAGTTCAATTGATTCAACGATTTAAAAATAAAACATCTAAGAAATTATCACAACAATATTAAGCAATATCTCTGTTTCCCGTCTAAACAGGTGAAAATGAACAAGAACGGCACAAGCGTTCATCGACGACGTGTGCGGCTGCCGAAAGCAAAAAGTCTGCCAGGTGTGGGGTTCGAACCCACGCACTCAGAGAGTACCAGAACTTAAGTCTGGCGCCTTAACCACTCGGCCAACCTGGCTTGTACACGTTGAGTGATTCAAACAGCTTCATATCCAACTACCTGCTCATTGTTATCGGCCTTATCATGGGAGAAAAGTGATAACGATTACGTCGGTATGATTGCACCTCTGTCTGGATCAATACGTCGAGCGTTTGAGAGCGTAGGTAGGTGTGAAAAAAACTTGTTTTGAACTTAATCTTATCAGATTGAATTGTGATGATAACAACTCGTTATGTTGTCTCAGGTCTTAGTTTTTCGGTAAATTGTTCAGTCTTAATGTTGTCATTGATGAAAATACATCTGGCGCTAATTGAAAAAAATTTTTGGTGCCCCATTTCGCTATTTTCTTATTTTTTTGTAAAATTCAGGTGAAAAGGTATGCGAAAATACTGGTTGTAATTGGGTTTAATTACAAGAAATACTTGTTGACCTATGATTCAGGAAAATTTAACTTGCGAATGTCAACAGCAGCAAGATAAAATGGCTGCAAACCGCTTTCTGCCGACATATTAATATTTTCAAAATCATAACTATAATAATGCACGAAATAAACAAGCTCACAACAATACCAAATCAATAAACCCACCCCAACTTATCACTAAGAGTTGTCGGGAAATCAAGCTAGATTTTCCGCAGCATTTCTCTCTCCGCTGCTGCATCGCGCAGGCCATGCACCGTTGCACCCGATAGCACATGGCGACATTAATACCACGGATATATCTCAGCACGACGCAGCTCGCACACAGGCGATATTGAAAATCGAATCCGTTCCCCCATTTAACGGTTAGCTATATACGGACATACGACGAACAAGCAAGCTGGCATCCTCGCTGCTCCAGGCAAATTTCCCAGACTCTGCTCGAATGGGGGAGACGAGAATGATTTTAACGCCCGTATATCAGTGTGGTAAAAAGGTTATACTCCCTGGCTTAAAGTGGGCAGACCAATCGGGGATTCCTGGGAGATTTAAGCCAATTTTCCAAGAAGCAACTTAAGGGATGGTTCCTGGACAATTTCAACCCTTATGACTGACACCGTTCGGGAATTATATGGGATACTGACGGATAATATAAGGATAACGGAAAGGGCAGTTGTCCCGTTATTTTTCATCGTTTCTCATAAACGGTATCCCATGGCATATTGAAAATCCATAAAAGTAGATATTTGCCAGAGCTGCTTTTTTTCCAATCTCTTTTGTTCGGTAAAAAGCTTGTAAAGTGTTTGGGGGTTGGAGGAACACGGGGTTTTTGACGTGCCTGCCTACATTTTGAGTGTCGACGGGACCAATATTGTCTAGAGATCAATACTCAACGGCGAAGGGTTATAATCTAATCATGTTTAAAAAAACGTTGGAAACGGGGAAAAAATTGTAGCTGTCAATGCAATTCTTATCTGAGATATTTATGTGTGCCAATTTTTTTCTCCGACAAATCGATTTTGATGACTCAACATGGCTTCCCTGCTCTTGATTCTGTAGGCAACGTCTAACATGAGCGAATTTGAGCAAACATGAGGATTTTTCGATTAACGATAAAGAAGACGATGAAGATAGCGACGAATCGCACTATTCTATTCAACACCGCGTGGGTCTCTGTAAATATCCAAGTATTTTCTAGCCTGCTTACCGAAAGTGACTAGTTCCTATAAAGATGAAGTAACTTGTTACCATAGTTTGTAAGCTAAAGTTTGTCTGATAGTCTGAAACGTTTGTTGATAATGAAATCATATCATATGTTCTCATCAAGTAATATCAAATCATCATTCGCAACTCTTCGATCGTTTGAAATAGCTTTAAGTTGCCGCTATTGAAGCCAAGACCACCATTTGTCTTAGAAACCGCCAAAAAAAATACCAAATATAACACAAAACTTTTTCCGGTACTTCATATAAATTCATAAATACAAAAAAATAAATAATAAAAAAATAAACTTTTATACAGGCTTTTGTTAGTACCAATTGGAGAAAATATCCCATAAGATCATTGACCGACGATCTCGGCTCCTTAAAGCATCACACACCATCAATAAGAACACGTGGCATTGCGTCACAAGGCGTAAACTCGTTTAATTTTCATTGCAAACACATTTTGGCTCGAGACCAATCTCAAAGAAGACACGATCCCATGCGCGCCCGAAGAGACGTTGCCTTCGTAGAGACCCAGATGTCTGTTGGGAAGACAAAGGGATGGATACAGGTGATCTCCGGTGTGGACGACAATGTTGTACTCTAAATGCAACCGTTAACATGTTGTGTCTTGAGTTGGACGGTATCAAGTCGCTTACAAGAGACTATCTCTCTGATGTTATCTGTTACGAGGACATTTTCGACATGGGTGAGCTATTGAATAAACTAAACGAACAATGGAAATCTATAAAATGGGCGATCATTATAGAATTATTTACATAGCTTAGCGATGTTATCACGTATCTGGCTCAGAGGCCAGATATTGCAAAGATTTTGTTTAGATGTTCAGTGAAAATTGCTTTAGTTTTCCTGCTAGTTCAATCTTTATTATAAAGATGTTTAAGGTACACCATTGAGCTCCTAGATGCACCGCATGGCCATTGGTTTTTAGTGCGGTAATGTCCTTGTAATCTAAGGTCGTGTTTTTTGACTTGTAGTGGTGGTAACCTTGTAACTTGTAACCTTTTTTCTATAACCTTGTGAGTTGTAAGTTAGCTTGAATGTATAACCTTGTAAGTTTCATTTATTTTTTATTCTTAGAGTGTCTGAAGTTATTGCTAGGAAAAATAGTTTTCTATTAAAAATAAATTCGTTAGAGCGTATATTATTAGAAACGAAATAGCCAATACAACAATGTATCCGTACTGGGATTCTAACTTGAATCTTTTCACCTTTCCGGGGTTAAGCACTATACAGGTTATGCTATACCTGCGGACAATTCCAAATGTGGAATCGTTATTAAGTTTATTTGCGTTTTGGGCTTCAATAATAAATAAAAATCCAATAATATCTACCGTTTAAACAAACAGTATTTGCATTTAGGTACGAATCACACAAATCGTTAAAGCGTTATTTGCAACATAAGAAATTGTAAGCAGCTTCACTATAATATGACACTTTTAATCCACAAGCGAAGTCAACTACAAACCGTGAAATCACCCTGATCTCCCTCGCAGGGTCAGACACAGTACAATAAATGGCATGGTGCACCTTCCTATTTCAACGAGTGCCTGCGGCCTGTTTGCTGAGGGAGATTAACAAACTTATGCTAATATCTGCACGCTGATCTGGCCCCGGGCGCGGCATGCTGTGTCTAAGCCGGACATGACCGTGGCTAATCAAGTTTGTCTTTGATTATCAACTCAATATGACCGCGGGCTTTGCACCATTCACCACGATAACATCGAATTATCGTTGCTTAGAATATTCCAAACAAGACTTCTATGCCGGATATTACACATTATATAGTGATTATTGTAAAACATTTCCGAGGGTAAATTTGTTATTAGTTGTAATGAGTTTTGCTATGCGAGTTTCAGTCGCTAATTTTAAACAGAATTTTGGGGAAGTTAATTTGTTTTCGGGGGCCAGATATAATGAAACTTTTGTGTCGTCGCGTCGCTGTATCGAAAACTTGGCATAAGCAGTAAAATAAACACCGAAAATACAAGCGAATGTAGTTTGTTTTTTCGAGACAAACCCATTCTTTTTCGCACCATGGTGTATTTGAAAAGTTTTGAAAAGTACTCTTGTGGAAGTCTTTTAGATAAACATTCGCATAAAAATGTCAGAATATAAAAGCCGTTATACCGGAGACTGAAGTGGAAGAGAAGAGAAGCAAGAAGCAACTATTTTCTTGTAGTTTTCAAGCTGCTATGTGTTTTCTGGCTGGAGAGATTTTTATCGCCCCGGAGAGTTTTGTCTCTGCTTAAGGCAGGTCGTCCTGCGAGTTTGACGTGCGGCTAGGCGCTCGCTAGTTTGTACGACTAGATTGCGCTATCTTGAATAGAAGCGAACTTCAGAGTCATTGCTTCCTTTTAATCGAAGCAGGAGCCAGATACAATGGGCGAAACGTTGCTCTACAAAGGGACACCATTTTACTTTTAGATCTGATAAGCGTTGCCAGCTTTTCCATTAAAAATATCTTTATTTCGCATTATATAAAATTGAATACGTCTCGATTTCAAAAGATGAAAATTCAGAGAAGAAAATAAGTGGAAAGACTTAGAAAAGATTAAAATGGAAATGAAACGTAAATTGAGAACGGATCGTCCAAAAGTCTTGAAGCAAAAAATCAAGTAATTTAATATAAAATCCGAACGGATTCTCAGTAAAAATTATAACAAATTTCTCATTTGTGCAGACAACACTAATGCGTTGTCCGTACACATTCTACTTTTCACCCCCATCATCGTACTCGCGACACGAAAGTCAATTCGAAATTCTCATCAACCGTGGCACCTGCCAACAAGTGGCGCCAAAAACCCGTTCCCGCCTCCGAGCAATCAAGTGTAGCTACCAAACCCGTCCGCAAACATGGCGACTGCCACGTTTAGCCTGAGCACTTTGACTCACAGAACAGCACGGCGGGCCTCGCATCCCTCAGCGGGACGCGGCAAGAGGGTGAACTGTTCCCGATAGAGGCGGCTACGGTCCGATGACGACCATCAGACGGAACGATGCCGATTCAAGGAGAGAAACAGAGACGCCGCGCGAGCTGTGAGAACCGAGCAGGCTGGACATGGTGGGGAGCGGAAAAGTGCTGCTGCTTCAAACTTTGGCCAATTTTCTGAATCGAATTCTAATGGCCAGGAAGCTGAAAGGAACGCTCGTTAGGACACTGAAGTGTATTGGATGCTGGTCTTCAATATTTTTCAAAAGAGTAGATTTAAGTGCTATCTCAAGATGTTAGGAACCAATAAGACTTTACTGCATGAAGCTATGGCCAAGTGTGCTTTGAAAAATTATAAAACGACGGTCTTAAATCGTTATTCTCATTTATTTGCATGTTAAATTGTTATTTCCTTTCTTCAATTCGAAATATTTGCCAAAACAGTACGGATATTAATTTGAATATCTTTTCATCCTCTATGACTTGCTTAGAGAATGAGAAGAATATAATGTTTCAATTCAATGGAGGACACATTCAAACAAACCATATGACTTTCGAAGCAACTGTTATTTCTTTGCCAAGCGTAATTACCACACAAAAAAGTCACTCATTCAGCATTCATGTATACAGACTCTCTATACATATAAAATGAATGAAGCACAGAAAAAAAAAACTCATACACCCAGTTACACCATGTGATGTCAATCAAGGCAGTGCTGTCAACATAATATGACAACACCATGTCATATTCTCCGCACGGGCCGCCACTGCGCGCAGGGTTCGAAAAGGGGTGCAGTGGGTCGAGGGGGTGGGTGAACTCTACACCCCCACGCCTCACCGAGAATCGCCCGCCGGCCGTGCGCCAAATTTTGTTATTGCAGCTTGCAATTTGAATAGGCCCGAGCGGCTCGCAGGCCGCGAATCCAGGATCAGCCGTCCATTGAAGGGGGGTCGGCCTTCCACTTTCTATGCTCGCCGCTGCTGGGTGCGTTTGCTGGGAGAAGAATACGACATACAGTCCAGGGAACTGATTTCGCATTCGGGAGGGCGAATCAATTTCAACTTAGTTTGCTGGACTGTGTGACGTGATGAGTACAGCTTTCCTGCATGTCAATTTGGCATTTCGGTTGGTAAAGGGTTGTTTATTCAATGGCTACCCTGCATGTAGATTTATAGATTGCAATGAAAAAAAATTAAAGTAATAAAATAATAATTATTAATTTAAGCTATTCACTTATTTATTTATTTAAGTAATTAATCAAGTAATAAATGAATAATTACAGAAATGTATGTTTTTAACGAAGTTTCTAGCATCTAATTGGTGGTGGACAAGGTAACAACGCATTGACGGACCGACTGTTTATAATTTAACGGGACACTAAAATACTGGACCCAAAGGTGTGTTTTGTTTAAATATAAATCTTAATCTCGTCATTAAATGAAGCTATAATTCTTTCAATCCAATTCTTCAAAGACGAAATGATTGTCCTATAATCACCAATTAAAAATAAAATCTTCGTGAGTCAGCCGAGATAATTAAGCTTGTCGACAGCGACTTCTAATCTATTGCTCCACGAGATGATGAGCACTCGAACACAATGGGAGTTACGTTCAGTAGATCTTGTAATCCGGGGATCTGTCTCTCAAGGATCGACATGGCGTACACTATAGCGCTAGCTGGCTCGTTTATTCTTCTAGGTTCAAAGTGCAGCCATACAATCCTACATCCGTCGTACGCTGAGCAGGAAATAATCCTTTGGGCCAATCCAACATACGTTTTGCGGGGTAAGAAATTTCACGGCGATATTATGGTTATAATAACATTTTTTATGTCAGTAAAAATAGAAGGCAAAGCATTGTCTAATTTCCTATATATCAGGACAGGATATTAACTTTATAGGTGAAATATATTAATTGTTTCGATGAAGTTTATTTTTTGTGACATGACAACATGATTCCGATTGATTGGGGGTATAATTAGTGAAACTAATTGCCAATAATGATAAAATGGTCAACTGCGTCGAGGGACTCAATAGATTGTAAATATAGATTATAGATATAGAAAGATATTTATATATATATATATAGAGAGAGAGAGATTTTAAATATAGATTTGAGGCATAGATGCCTATCCACAAATCGATATCCCTAGAATAGTCCAACCCTCACCTTCTGGGCTTACTGCGAAAGAATAAGAGCATTCCATTGCAATACCATACCAATGGTAGGTAATAAAATCTGTCGCCTTACTGGTAAGTGGAAATCTATTTAACGTATTTATTATTTTAAACAGATAAGTTGATTTACATCTATATCAACAAACAATATAGTACATATTATATATATTCCGTAAACGCAACGTGTGTTTGCATTAAGGTCCGAATCGATAAATGCTGATGATATTTCTATTAATTGACAATTCCCAATTACCTGCAAGCATGTCTGTTGAACCAAAGATAAAATCACTCGGAGCTAATTTATAAAAATGTAAAAATAATCAAATGATCAGATCATTGGGTTCTTGATTACCCATGCCATCCAAATATCTACGTTCCTGGAATTTTAGATAAAGTGTACGGTTGTAATTGACGATTTTTGACAGTAAAACGGCCCGGTTCAATGTTGAAGCACTGAAAATGCCGAAGATACCACGCCATCGTGGTCAAAACGTCGAAACGGGTCCATTTTTAGTGTCACACAGCACCACCGTACATCCACATTCCGTAGAATTGTGTCTTTTTCCCACTTGGTCGGCGCCCGAGGAAGTATGACAGCGTTCCATTGTAATCCCGCGCTAAGGGTAGTTATTCAAATAGTGCGGTCACCCTGGCGTTCTTCCGTCGCTAACTGACTGAATAATACCGTAGCAGCCTCTCTCAGCGTCACCCTGCGCGGAATACGTAAGCACTAGCGAGCTGTGTGCTGAGTTGGCGCGAAAATCTTCATAATATTAGCATAGGAAAACAGCAGGGAGGGGGTGGTATGGTTATGAGACGAGCGCGAAGGGTGGAGGGTGGTTTTCCGTCGCGGCGGAAAATTGTAGCGACCATGTGGGGGGAGTGGAGAGCGTTTTATTGTTGTTGGAGCACATGCGAATTGTTGCAATGAGACTCGGATGGTATTAACATGGAAATTAGGTATACTTTTTGTGCTGTGTGGACGGGTGGGGGTTGGTACGAGACTTGCGTTGGAGTTGGAATACTCGCGCGCGATTCGCTCGGAATGGTTATTGGTGTGTGCAGGATATTCGTACAGTAATTTTTGTTGCTGGAAGTAGTTAATTAGTTTTCGTTTGGTGCCGATTAAAAAAATATTCTAGAGCGAAAAAGTCTAGAGCGGAGAAGCCACTAAAGGTGAGCATTTTTACACTTTTGTTGTTCAAATTGTTTAGCAAACAAAGAAGAAAACAGCCAGAAAAGTGTGAAAGTGTTCGGCAACAAACATCAAGTGCATTGCTAGCGTGTTTGTGTAGTTCAAACCCGGTCGTGTCCTTTAATGCTTTATCCTGAAACACGAATAGTTTACTTCTCGGGAACACTGTTAATGGCCACCAACAACACCATCACAAATAAGCCCGACATAAATAAAGATGAGCATCATTCTGCAACCAGCATAACATAATCTTTTATGTAATCAGCAGCAGTCGACTCACAGCCAGCGCTACGCTGCTCTCTCGATGAGCAGCAATTTGCCCTTTGTAACAGAAGAAACTTGTCGATGCTGCATTTTCCAGAACGACTTTTCCGCAGACAAACGAACAATGCTCTTCTTTTACGAGCCTCGTTAGTCTACAGATGGCACAGAATTGTGTCCCCGTGACATTACCACTGCATCATTTGATAATGAACACCGTCACCGTGCCCAACCCTGGAAAAGGAAAATGGTGACCTAAGGATTTGCATACTGATATGCCCCAAATGCCACAGTTAAAGAGCCTGGACTGCTAGTTATTTCCCAGGGTCACGAAATTCAATTCGTATTTCGTTCATGAACACGGAATCCTTACACACGGTGAAACCACAGCTGTGAAACCAAGGGTGTGCCATTGAGCACCCAACCACTTTGATTCGAGCACCAAGTGGCACGGTGAAACCACCGTGTGATGACAGCTTGACAAGGTGTGTCATTGCACAAATTTGTATCGCAATTTTTACCTAACTAATGGCAAAATAGTCCGAGATCTTAGTGAAAATTGTTTGCAGGAAACGAACCTAGAGGACTTCCAGGCTCCTTAGAATGTCGGAATTGCAGTTAAATAAAATGCATGTGCTTTTCGTGCAAAGGAATCAGCCTCCGGGATAACGAGTGAGCTTCACGTTATCTCCTGGACTAGCAATGATCCATTGCGCTTGATGATCCTGCTTTATTGGCAGCCGTTTTTGCCAGAAATCGAATAAAATTTCACGAAATCGTAGTTCATTTGGTTTAAGTGATGCCCCGGAAGCTGAAAATCGGCCGTAAATAATAGTGTGGTGCTTTACTGCTGCCAATGAGCGGGTGTAAAACCGGGATTTTATCAAATAAAATGCCAAAGAGTTTATGAACTCTGGGATAAAGTGGAAAACTTTTCACTGAAGACGTTTTTTTTGTAATCAATGAACATAAGATGTCTCGTAAATTTATTCGGATTCATGATTAGTAATCATGGTGGCTCGACTTTTGAAATGAAATTATTTTTTCAAAATCCCACCACATTCCACCATTGTAAGATATATATTTTTTTTCTTGGAGCAAACAGGTAGTCAGTTACTAAGTTGTCGAGCAAATTAATCAATTCGGAAGTCAATCATCCAACGAGGGTTGAAAATTAGGAGTTTTGTACTTGATCAACTCAAGCTGAACTATTTTTTAGGCTAAAACTGATCAGGTTAAAACTGCCAAATGCTACGTGACGTGAGACTAAATAAACTCTCGTTAACTTATTTCTCCACAAGAATTTAAAAGCTGATCAAAGAGAGATTTCTATTTCTCGTCGATTCAAACGGGACGGCAAAAAGTTTTCAATATGACGAATTCGCCGATCGGAAATAAAAAAGAAGTTCTTTCATCTTTTTATGATGAGTTCGTAAAAAGAGGACTGGAAGATATAAAAAAAAAAGCTAATTAGAAGAAAATTTGATTTTGATTTCTGAAATTAGAGAGAGAGAAATATGTCCGTTAATGAGGTCGTAAAATCAGTGAAAGAAGGCCGGTGAGCCTCGAAAGTCGTTAGTTTGCGATTTGAGATGTCGTACGAAACTAGAAGATTTAATCTTTTGATGCACCGAGTGTTAATGACTACTAATTCAAAACGGAGATGCAATGTTTGCTGATAACTACAATCAGTTGTAGGAAATAAACACTTGATATTACATGTGAAAATATTTTCGCGTAGCAGATGGCGATTTAAAAAAAACAGTAGCCTATTACTATTATTAATATGATTTTTTTATTTCAATACAATTTTAAAATAAAATATAGTCTCTCGCTGCATGCCTATCTATCAATTAAAGATTCTGATGAAAATAATATCAAATACATTGAGTTCAGCTTCAGGGTGAAGTAACTCAGAGCTATTATTTTTTACAGCTGCACGCCAAAGAAATGTTCTTGCGAATCGACAAACCTCCATTAAAACAAAGTGAAACCTCACGTTCCTACCCATTCAGCAATATCTCTCACAAAGAAAGAAAACCATCTGCCAACGCAAATACCAATATATTTTTCTAATTTAAATTTCCCTTTGTTTCCTCTTTGATCCGCTAGACCGACCACTGCACGCAATACCAGAGTCTTGATCTTCGAGCAGGCCGATCATTTCACGCGTGCCTTTCTCCACCCGCATAAGTTACTTTTTCCCTTACATTTACTTCATCCCAACCGAACTTTCACCAAGACATCTGACGTCGAGGCAAAAAGGTTCAAACGCAAGCAAAACTTTGCACGAGAAATATAAATCAGATGATCAAAGGGAAGAGGAATCACAAAGAAAGCTGGAACATCGTTGGAAATGGAAGAAGATGGCGAGATGAGATGAAGATGCGAATAGAGAGCGGTTGGTTTCGGATCCGGCGAGGGATGGATGGAACACTTTGTTGGCGATGCTGCTTCTCTTGAAGGCTGCTTGAGATATCGCGGTTCGCTTTCTGGATGGCTAATTAGAATGTTATAGTTACTAATAACCGAGCTAAGCTGAAATGGCGCGTAATTACTTGCTAGGTATTGAGATGCAGTCTAGAGAAATGATTGGAGCTTATTGCTTAAGTTATGATAGGTTAGGAAACTATTTAAGTTTGAGTATTATAGTTAAGTTTCGATAATTAGGGACGGCATGCCATATTTTAATCAAACAGCAAAATTTGGAAATAACAAACGACAGGTGTATTGGACCGTAATATGTAAAATTTAATTTTCGAGAAAAAAATAATAAAACATTATCTTGTAATTAATATTTGTAATCTAGCAGCTGAAGTTAAACTAATGAGTTTTATTACAATTAGTTACAAAAACCAAACTAATGAACGAACTATCGATACACCATTGGACAAAACAATTCAAATTACAACTCTAATTGCATGATATTAATTTAGGCATTGTTTAACTAAATTAATTTGCTCTGTAGAACTGAAATCAAAATACGAATTCAAAGGCAAAAACGACATGAAATTCTCGAATAGCAATTGTAATTAATTAACTCAGCCTCGATTTTGAGCAGTGTGCGATTGTTCAAAGGAAACTAGTGGCTTTTTGCGTAACTATTTCTGAGAGCTGGCTTCGTGATTGTGACTTGTCGTGTCAGCTAGGAATCAATATGCAAATGCAATTAGATTTGCTGGATGCATTTTGTAATTGGCTGCTTAATTAACTGTTCGCGTCAAGTGAACTGTGTTTGCCCGGATCGGTGGCTAGATTGTGCCCGGAAGTATGGGGGCAAAAAAAAAACCTTTGTTTAGAGAGCAATTGTGAAAATGTCACCAAATGGATTGCAATCAATCTGGTTGATAGAATATTCAATGTAGGCCAGCAAAAAAATAATGGTTGTCATTACTCATTCGTACAGTCATATGCGTTGAATAATGGATACTCTTAAGTAGTCATGGTGGTGGAAGTTGTGCTTTGTGTCGGGACCTTTGTATGTTACGGGTCTGCGTTGGGCAGAACACTAAATGCGATTGCTTTTCAACGGTTTGCACCATTGAAGGAAACGTTTAAAAACACTCAAGTTGCCTTAACTTTAATCAACTAAGGTTTTTTTGTACCACTAACTGTGTCTATTGATGGAAAGCAAATATCCGTTTCAAAATTTCGGTTAGAAATTGAGGTATTTATCAACACTTCCACTTCCAAACTTATGATATTAAAGATAACCAACTACACAATAGCATGGACAGTAGATCATTTCGATAAAAAATGTATCTAACCAAAAATACCAATTGAAATTACTTTAAAAATATTGTTGCATAGAAAATATAATCTTTGGTGTGATAACCACAAATTTTTCCGCCGTCTTTTGTTCAGCTTACCCCTCACTTTTAGCACTGCCATGAACTTAGCCGCCACACTTCCGCATTAAATCAAAAAAATAGAAATAAATGTTCAGGGCAAAGGAAAAATAACCCATCGAGGCACATACTCCCAACGAAGATATACATTAAATCGGCCATGTTTCCATGAGCGATCAATGGTGGGCCAGTCATAACCTAGCCTAACCACGTATTTGGGGATCTTTCCGGTCCAGTAAGCATGGCTGGCTGCCAACGCACAGTCTGTGTCTCCAAAACTCTAACCCTCACAGCAGCCATCGTTGCAAGAGACTGGAAAACTCTCGGCGGGGTGCTCCACAAATTGGGGTTCTCTAGCTGATTCCTAAGAACGAGACACTAGGTGACGCGTGCACTAGTGCCAGTTGACTGCTTCATCTCCTTCTCAACGGAGAGTCCTTCCCTCACACAGCAAAGCAAACTGGTTCCCAGTTCGGTGGCACATTTTTCCAGCTTAGGCATTCCAGCATTCATGGCTGGCATTACTGGCGTTACTGGTGCTTCGAATGGCAGAACCAATTCCTCAACTTAAGCAACTTGTCTTTGCGTGGATGGCGTCGTTCTCAATCCCACGTGTTATGCTTTAAGTGACACGCACTCTAGCGATTTCCAATGCTGCCAACTGGCTTGTATTGCGCTGGTGGTACGGTAGCGTCTGGAAGTATTACTGGATTGAAAGGATAGGGAAAACCTGGTTTTTCATCAGCACCGCCGTAATACCAGCCCGTTGGCAGAATCAGCTAGGAAACACTGGCCTTACTAATGCAGCATACTGGCTGAAGCCTATGTTAGTGTTAATGAGACTGCGTGCTCTATGGTGTTAGTATAGCACCCGGTATTACTGGGTTTACTGGGCATCGCCGTAGCACCGAAAAATTTGCAGCATTAGTCTTCACTACTGGTGGTAGTGTATGCAGCATCAGGGTAAAAATAATTGGATCTCCGCCCTATACATCCATGGCCAGTTGGCCCCATGCTAAGTTTTGCCTCTAGATTTATTCTACTTGCACTGTAGCAAGCCAGGGAATCAAGCAGGCCTGTGTGGAGCGACGCGCACTGTAGCGAAGCGTCGCTGCTCATCCGACGCCGGGCGTCCATTACGCCAGCCGGCGTCGCGACGCCTGGCTCATGGACGCCCATGGAAGCGTCGTTTCGGCCGGAACGCTATATTACTTAGCCTAACCTGCTGCAAATTTTTTGCCTGATTTTAATCGTGCCTTCGGCGGAAATTCTTTGGTCATAAAATGATAATTCAAATGTGCTGCTTTTGTCTTGAGTCTTTACGTTGGCAGTAAGCTTCAATCGCTAGCTGGTTTTAGAACGCTGCTGTCAGATCCAGAATTGCAAAACAAAATTTTAAGAAACATTACCTTACCATTGCCTTAGATCTGCTCTTTTTTGTAAGCCTGTTTCACGAAGTTTGCAAATGAAAAATGGAGCCAAAATGATAAAACTAAACTTTTTAGCTAGTAAATAACTTTATACTTTGTTTAAGCATGCGAAAATATGATTTTTAGTTATTTGATGGTTCAATCTTAAGTTTGAGGTATTTTATTAATGAAAACTCCAAATTACTTGTGTCAAATTCGATCAAAAACTATCGGTGGATTCAAGAAATTTTACATCATTTATCAGTTACTGGTGAAATGGGGTTATTGGGAACGCGATGGTTTTTCGAATCCCTCGATGACAATTTGACTTCGCACGGATCGTGGCTGAATCCGGCGAAGTTAAGCATTCCTTGGCAAAAAGCACATTTCTCGTACCACGATTAAAACAAACAAAGAGTTAAATTATGGATATTCTACTTTAGGTGACTTGGAAGTCGGAGAAAATAGTTTTTGATAAACGTCGTAGCAAAATTCAGAAATTTTTCCTGTAAAATTGGTAAACCATCGCACATATAATCGTCTTAAACCTAACCTAGATTATTTTCTCGGCACAAAAGACAAACAAAGGAACTTGAGTAGCACGCAGTAAATAAGCCGACCAATTTGTTTCAAAGTGAACCGCCCTCTGCAGCACAAATCTTAGGAAGCAGGACTGAAGTAAAAGCACGAGCATGTAAAAATACCTGCCATGCATCCATAAACTCCACAAACAAAGTGGCCTAATCCCCTAGCTTTCTGCAAACCGCGACGCCAAGGAAAATCTCTTAACTTTTGATAGTCTCCGCGATGCGTTCTTTACTTTCCGTGCAGTTCGACATAAAACTTAAAAGTTGGAGTTGAATAATTTACTACTTGTAAGGAATAATAATTACAGGAATTACGGCAAGGGTGGCGTTTCGCTCGTGGTAGGGGGAAGTAGAGAGATAATAATATTTTCTAAGTCGCATTAGTGGCACTTTGCATTCGAGTCGGGTGCTACTGAGCCCTGCTTGTCTGCTTTGCCCAATTGCCGGCGCCGTTTTGGTAAATGGGATATTAAAATGTTGTCCGCTATCCCGGCAAGATCCTGGCTATCGGATTTTTGGAATGGGGGCCCAGCATGGAAATCTGCGCGACGTTTCGCTTTGGCTGAAAAAACATGGTCCCCCCTTTTTCTGCAAGAAAACTTGAGACTTGAACCGAAGTTTTCAGCTCGCCAGAGTCTTTAGTGTCTAATTTCCACGTCTTGTTTCACAACGAAAAGTTGAATAGGCTTAATTTCCTCGTTTGATTGTTTTAAAGACAAGCAGAAAGAAGGTCATCAAACAGTTTGCTAATGTTTGCAGACGTAGCGAATCTGAAATGTAATATTTTATGTGTAATTGGCTAGTCAAGCATGATAGATGCATCAGAGCATGAATTGCATTGCGAAGCACGTTAACCTACAGCGAGAAGCAGGTTAAACCATAGCACAGGTAAAACTTTATCGAGATGGTTTCATGAAACAGATCATCTCATTATTAGCAGAAACATGAGAACAACAAGAGTAACAGAGTTATAAAATAATAATTTGTCTATAATTGAAGGATAAAATATCTTATTTTGCATTGGTAAATTGGGTTCAGTTTTCTTTATATGGTCCAAAGGTGATTTTTATTTTTATTATTTATCAGTGGTTGTATTTATTTATTTGATATGAGAATGGTACTGACGAAAAAGGATGAGTATAAAAATTTCTGCTTAACATTATGCTATTTTTCTAAACTTATTGCAATACTAAGCATTAAAGTAATGAATCCATATGTACCTATAAGATTCTAATGCCCGATACACGCTACACCGCCAAAACAACAGCGCCATTGTTTCGCCACAAGTACAGCAAAACGCGCAAAAACCGCACAGAAGCACGAACCATAATCATCCACACTCTTGAATTTCGACCAACCTAACAATAACAAAAATCAAAATGGCAGCCACCCAGCTATGTTGTCCACAGTGCCATGAAGCAGGCTGGCAACGCAACGCCCAATTAGACCATATCCAGTGAAGGAAACATGCACGCCGAGCAATTCAAGACCTAACAACAAAGCGAAGATGCGTACGATGCTTTTTATTCGCATCTACGCACCGTTTTAATGCGGTTGAGTATCGTTTGTTTTTACGACACGGATGGAGGCACGATCGCTAGCGCTGGGGGCGGGGTGTTTATGTACTAGAGTCAGCGGGTTTGTTGGAAGTACTTCCTTTGCCCGCTGCGCGCCTGTAGGGACCCTTAGGCAATGTCCTAGGTCTTTAAGAGACAATTGCGTTTTGAGAGTAGTCTCGCTGTTATTTCGTTGCCAAATTGGGCTGACTTATGTGAAATCTACCTGCCTGAACTTCCTATTTAAGATGCGTTGATCACTTGCTTTAGTAGAATTGATAAGAAAGTGATTAGATTTACCTAAGCTTTCTGCAGAGGCTGAAAAAAATGCAAAGTGAGGCTGTGACCAGCCCACAGAGGAAATTTTTAACAGCCAATCCCAAGGAATAACAAGTTATCAACAAAGTTTGTACAGTTGATAGCTCCTGATAAGAGTAGTCAACAGCTGTATCTTGTCTCAAAAAGATATGTATTGGTCCTAATAAATTTTATTCAAAACTTTCTCAATCAGCACACGTATGTCACACTTGGATTGTTGGTCTTAATCCATAAGATCGAAGAAAAGTTTTATTTCAGAATACATAGCAGTACCCTTTTGAGTGAACTAAAGTAACAAATAAGAACGTGTATTTACAGTGTAAAGCTCGGTTAAATTCATTGACAGTCCTCATCTCACTAGCAATTCGATCTGAACAAAAGAAAATTTTAGACTAAATATTTCCCTCCCTTATTCGCAAAACATAACCAGCACGTGCCACCCAGATAACGGTTACCGAAATCGCGATGCCACCAACCTAACAATACTTAACCCGACGCAAAGCGCTAACCCAACGTAGCTGCCTTTCAAAAACATTCCCTTTTAAATCCAGCGAGCAACACACCAGCTCTCCCCTCGGCGTCGAGTCGACTGTAGCAACTAGTAACTGGAGGTATAATAAAGCCAGAGCAAGGGGTGTGAGCCGATCTAGCAAGCACAAGCAGCAACTGCTTTAACATTGCACCCCAGCAAGCAAGGGATGCCAATGAAAGCCATGCGAAGATAAAAGCGACATGACAGGACTAGATTCAAATGAGAATTTCGGTATACGGCAAGAAAATTGGTAGCTTTGATTTCCGTCGCTGGCGTGGATGGCTGGCGGCGTCGCATCAACAGAGATGAGGCTGCTACTCGGCATCTTTGACAGAATAGGAAGCTAGATTGAACTCGTGTAAGGATATGTCATTACTATCGAGTGAAGTGGCTATGTGAGTGGCTTACTTTGTCAGTGGCCTATTTTTTTTTGTGGGACTTGTCAAATGTGGACGGTGAGAAGCTTTTTTGTCTAGCTTGCGAGGAGTTAATGGAAATTTATTTGAGGAGGAAGTGAATATGGATAGTATTCTTGAAATTTTTTATTAGTTGGGTTCGTAGAGATTTTTGAGCCTTGACGAACAACTGACTAAAATATCATTGAAGAGAAGTAAAGACAGTTTTTCAGCGGCCTGTTATCTTCTTAACGGCCCGTTAATGTGATATTACCATGGCTACTGCCAATGAGATGCCTAGATTTTGTGTTGACAGACACTTAAATAAATAACAACCAGGCCACTAATTAATCCACTGAAGATCTATGTGGATCCACATGTCCACTAATTTGCGGTATTGCCAAGCAATTGTGGCAATAATGTGAGACTTATTAGACAGTAAGAATCCCCGTCCAAGTAAATGGGCTCATGGTATTTTCGAACTATTCACCCTACCGACAAACCACACAGTTAAATTATAAGTGTGTTTTGCTGGAACCAGCGAGTGTTTTGGGTGATTTTATCGGACTTCTTCGTATAGCAAGCTCGGTCGAAAACAGTTGTCATTTAAAAGGAAAAAGCCAGCCAGCAGACTCCAATGTATAAATTCTAATTTGCTTGTCATGAAACCATTTACTTTTGCTGCAGCCGAACAATGGAAGAAATTGTGATTTACAAGAATCAGATACCAAATATAATGGAAGGGGGGTGGAAAATACGAATAAACAAATGCTGACTTTGCAACTCTCAATCCAAAAATAAAAACTTGTAGAAAACGGGTGGCGTTTCTGATTATTTTCTTCGACATAAAAAGAGTTGAAAGTTTGGGGGTGAATAAGATGCCTCAACCGTCGCTGCCTCAAACTCTCGCATATAATATCTGCTCCAAAACTACCCTTCATAATTTGTTGAATCTGTTTGTACACTTTTAGACAGTTATCACGATTATCGGAAAAAGCGAGGGTGGCAGCTTATTCTTTTATATGGGGGTGGAATATTAAGGCGACATTAGTTATAATAACGAGTGACGACACAACGGAACGAACTTATTCGAGTGTTTTGATGACGGCCGGTCAAGGCTCCTGAATCATCCCTTGATGTGTCTGGAGCAGGGTCGGTCTGCCCGAGTCCCGAATCCTGGATGCTGGAGATCGGATGCTTGCCAGGGCGATCGCTGCATCGAGATCCAGGATGGGAAACCGTTTTACGGTTCCCATCCGAATAAAATATCATGCGAGATAAAAATCTGATCTATTCTTTACGAGACTCAGCCCAGTCCGTCGACTCGACGTACGGCCCGGAGATAAAACCGTGTATTTTTGCAATTTTCTTCACGAGCAGAGAAAAGTTTAATATTGGAAAACACTATACTTTTCCGAGAGTTTTATAGTGTTTAGTGATCGTTTATGATACGAGTTTCCACAATTTAATTTGAAAAGGAAAAGCTTAATATTTTATTAAGTTTTAGCCTTGGACATATACACACACAAAAAAAAAAAGTTTCGTGGAAGTTTCACTGACATAATATCGGAGGGAAATTGGTTAGAATAAACAAGCTGGAAACTTGCGTCGCACGCCGCTCTGGTTTCAGCAAAGTTTTCATGTTAAATTTTACTGCTATTGGAATTCGTTGACACAAACGCTGTTAGAAGCAGCGTGGGAAATGAATCAAAGCACACTGGCACATCTTCACATCTGCAAATATTTTTACCGAAAGTCGCTAGGGACGGTCATGGGTATTTCTCAGAGACCATGTTTGTTTGTTTGTTTGATTCGCTAAAACAAACAAATAAACAAAAACTCTCTTTTGCAATTGAGCCACAACCAGATCTAATCTATAAAAAGAACACTCGAAACTAAAGCAAAGCGCTTCCTGTTATCACAAAACGCAATTACTACGTGACATCAATTAAATCCCACATTCCTTCAGGAGAAAAATAACACAAAACTGTCATAAAATTAATTAACTTGCTTCTCGCCAGTAACAATAAAAAGTAACGATATTAAAACAAAGTCATTTAAAGTCAACAAAAGAAATTAGACTTGGCTGAGGCGTTGGGGCACGAGATACGGAGAGAGCGATAGAAGAGAAGGATAACGATAGAGGGAAAGGCACTTGCAGGTTGAATCGTGTTAAATTCCTTCAGCAATTACAGAGATAATACTCAAAGCCGATGTGTTTTCGGATGCGTCGGCTGTGCATCTCATAAATTACCTTCTGAGCTCCAGGCGAGACAATTTCTGTGCAGTTTTTACGCTTTTCAAATCACATAAATTAAGAATATTATACTTGAAATACCAAGAAACCATTATGTACAGTATTTTTAACATGATTGATTGATCGTGAACTTTTTCAACCATTAAAGCAATTTAGTTCGACTGCGAGCCTGATTTTTAAATGAATGATTAAGAAAAAAGTTCTAAACAAAAACAAAAAATATCCTTTTTATCTACCACGCTGTGTTCAACTAAACAATAACTCATAAATACGAACATATTTCGCTGAACCACTATAATATACTACCCATAATATAAATAATATTATCGAATACACATTTGGTGCGAGCATAAATTTTTTCCAAGTATCTTTTTCAAGTACATAAAAATTGATCAGCGTAAACGCTAGCGTCTTGTTGCTGAGAGACAAGGGGTGGTTTGTGTGATCGAGGGGTTGTGGGGGGGGGGGGGGGGGGGGGCACTGTGGTGGAATAAGTTATTGTCCGCCGAAGAGGAGACAATGGCGCTTGCCAGTCAGATGCAGATCTTCAAGCGAGAGAAGAGGAATGTTTCGGATTCGGATTAGGCCAGACGGTGATCGTGCCAGGAAATTTCCTTAGACATTAGCAGGCGTTTTAGGGTGGCTGGACCGCAGCTCGATTCTAGGCATCGAAATCTACAAATTACTTGTCTCTTAACTTTCTTAAGGCTCGTGTCTTACCTAAAAGGCGTAGACCATTTTACAAGTTATACCCAACAGCATTAGATAAGGAAATTAAGCTTAAGTGGATTTTGAGAGAGGATTTATAACAATTTGCAGAAGAACTATTTTACTATGTGGCACTCGAGTTTAGACCGTTGACAAAGCAGGCAGCACAGCTTTGTGAAACGTTGGCACTCGAGTTTAGACCGTTGATAAAGCAGGCAGCACAGCTTTGTGAAACGTTGGCACTCGAGTTTAGACCGTTGATAAAGCAGGCAGCACAGCTTTGTGAAACGTTGGGACTTGAGTTTAGACCGTTGATAAAGCAGGCAGCACAGCTTCGCGAAACGTTGGCAGTCGAGTTTAGACCGTTGATAAAGCAGGCAGCACAGCTTTGTGAAACGTTGGCACTCGAGTTTAGACCGTTGATAAAGCAGGCAGCACAGCTTTGCGAAACGTTGGCATTCGAGTTTAGACCGTTGATAAAGCAGGCAGCACAGCTTTGCGAAACGTTGGCTTTCGAGTTTAGACCGTTGATAAAGCAGGCAGCACAGCTTTGCGAAACGTTGGCATTCGAGTTTAGACCGTTGATAAAGCAGGCAGCACAGCTTTGTGAAACGTCGGGAAAAGTTTGAGTTTTTGGGACTTAGCATTCAATAACCAGTTACATAGTTTTTTCGTAAGCTAACGCGAAAATACGTGAGTCGTCAGAAATTAATAACTTAAAAGCATTATCTGCCAAAATCATGACAAGATCTTATAAATTCTGACATGAAGCATTGTTAAACCATTTTAACACTACATTATTTTACTGTTGCTTGAGCACATTATCGTGATTAGTGAAACAAATTATTGAATTTAATCAAATGATATTTCAAGGAACCTTAAATTAAACCTTAAATATTCCATTTCAAGTGAAAGTGTGGTAGTCAGCATTCAAGACCTCAGTATCTTTCAAGAATTTGTCTCTTTCTTGGTATAGTCTGCCTTGGAGAAGATTGTTGAAAATAACAGACATATTGATGATGACAAACTGAATTTCTGAATGTAAATGTTTGTCCATGCGGGGCATTACGATACGGTCTTCATCTTCTGTTGCACATTTAGTTACATGGAAAATGTAACGGATATTTGAATTGATCAAATATATGGCAGTCCCAGATCGAACATGTTCCAATATTTGCATAGATATATTATCCAGCATGCATCACAGGAAGACAATAAAGATCTTTTGTTCGAATTTTAGATTAATCTCAGAGGGACTCCTTCTATCCGTTCAAATATCCATGATAAAGCAGCCAGCAAAGCTTTGTTCAACGTCGAAAAAGTTAAGAGTAAAAACTTGAAGCAAATCATAACCCCAGTTTAGTAGTTTCTTTTAAACTAATGTTCTAAGAAAGGGAAAGACATCATATGAGTAATGAAAAGGTGCGACCATAAGAGGTATGTTAGTTCATTAAGCGTTTAGTAAAAAGTAATTATCTTAGTGAATGAAAAATTAATGAATATTCTGTGGATTTTTGGCTATCAGGAAACACCGGCGGTAGTCCAGGCGCCTTATCCTGAAAGAGGCTGCAAGCGAGAGAGATGACTGGCCGAAAGCAGGATCGCACGTCGCGTGCATCGCGCTAATTCGGTTTTGAGTATTCGATTCGTGGCACAGAATTGCGCGAACTTTCTGAAGCTGATCGCAGTTGAGATTTGCGAGAAACGTTGTTTTTACTTCTAGCGTGGTTTTGTGATAATGTGGTTTGCCAAAAAAAAGTTTGGGTTGGTTTAAAATTTAGCCCATACTTAAATGTGTAAAGGAACTGGGATTTCACAGCAATCAACCAGAATTAACATGTGACGTGTTAACATAAATGCAAGTACTCGTTGCTATTTATAGATATAAGATTAGATATTTTGTTTCGTTAATTAACATGTCAAACATGGAACTAACATTGGGAAATTTCATGAATCTTATAAGAAAGTAATAGCATGTGACGCAGATTTTCGTAGACGAAAGCAAGATTTAGTTGCAGTGACGCAGGGAGAACGGCGTCCACTGCCCAGAAGGGTAGCTACCCCTCTACACCAAGCAGCTATCTACCTGCTACTATTGCTCGCAGGTGGCTTAAAAGTTGAAGTAATGCGAAGGGGGTGCAATTTCACTAAATATGGAGGTGACAAGTATTCAAACATATTCTAGAATAAATGTTCCTAATATTTAAGTTTAGTATTTCACAATCAACCGTTTTTTGTTCCATCTATTTCTTTCAGAAATCTAAAACTCAGCTTAAAATTGGAATTCACTAGTCTATAAAATGTTTATTTATGATTCTCACAATCACTGTAATTCAAATAGACTCGAAAGATGAACTAAATGAGATTTTCCCTGCATGATTTGAGCTAACTATAAGAAGCCCATAGCAGAACCCGTGATTTCCCCGTGGAAATAAAACCCATTCGTCAAGATCCGTTAAGCTGTCCACGGGCACGCTTACGAAGATGCGTGCATCTTAACCGCCTTGCATGTCTGCAAGATGCAAGATGCACGCCGCACGACACGTCGCAAGATACCCACCTTCTTATCATCACCTCTCATTACCCGGCAATCTGCACGCATCAATCTTCGCCGACCAGACGAGCAAGAACCATCCCCCCGAAAAAAAAACACATTACTACGGCATCGTCGAAAAAAAAAATAGATAACTTTTACAAATTTTTGGCAAGCACGTTAATAGCTTTCCTAATGACCTATCTTGGCTCTCAATTTTTTGAAAGTATATGCAGACACAGAGCAGCAGCAGAAAAAAAAAACATGGGAGGAATGGCTTCGTTTTATCATAAATCGGGTAGCAAGCACAATTAGACTGGCTGGTTTCATATACCGTGAATTTATGTTCGAATAAATAACATCTTATATTAAAGTTCATGGGGAAAAGACGTCTGATTCCATCTTCGCGGCGGAGTGGGTACCCTGCCACGAGAGACGAGCTATCAGTGGTGGAGCGGGCTTTTCTCGTGTGGATTCTAGTTGACGATTGGTATAAAAAATATATTAGCGAAAAATAGAGACCATTAGGAAATGTTTAATGGCTTTTTAAATATGGTTGACCTTCATCACCAATAGCATGGACGTATTTTTATTTGAAATTAAGATTGGCACAAACCATCGATACAGTGTCAGTTAGAGATTCTACCATCTGTGAACGTTCAAAAGCATCGTATAAAGGTGAAAATAAATGGCAAGTTGTTAAAATTCAAATTATATCAATACTGTAGTTTTTTATGCAAACATAATATAGAACTTGGAAACTTTTGAACCAAAATTTGTTGCTAATGGGCTTACCATTGTTAGCTTTAGGCCTTACTTCATACCAACAATGGTAGCTAAGAACCACTAGAACCACCGTAGCACAGACATTAGACATTCGACAAAAAGGTACAAATTAAAAAACTCTAGTTCCGGAACTCCACCACTGAATCTAGCCATTTTCTTTGTGTGTAATTCGTCTGTTATCAGACTTCGGGGGTTGGCAACACTGAAACTTGGCACGCCAGCACCCCTAGCACCCACCGCCCGCCCTCTATATGGCGTGCGATATTCGCTGGAGAAAGCCGGTGCAATCTTTACAGACTGCTGCCAGAAAAGTTTCACATTTTAGGCTGAAGACGTTAATGGCGATTTCCGCTCGCACGTGCCGGGGGAATGAAGAGGCCGAAAATTGGGTATCGAAAGAAGAGTCTTGGCTTTAATTTACACCTGTCGAGGTACACTTTCTCATGTTACCTGTTGTAGGAACGAGACAAGGCATAGAGATCGCTTTATAGTATTTGATAAAGATTTTACACGAGGGCATAAAGTCTGTTGATTATTGCATATTATTGAGTGCGGTTGTAGCTGTTGTACGTTGCTAGCATTAAGACGTTGCAATTTATTAGCTAGATTAAGTGATTGCACAAATTACCATAGCATCGCATAGACAAACATTTTAAATTGAGTGATTGGACAGAGTTGGTGCATTTTCCAGACCTAGCCAAGTTGAGTTATGGTTTTAAGTCATTTAATCTTGCTGACAAGCAAACATGGAGTGATTGGACAAATTGTCATTGCACTTTAAAGTCGTCAGACGGATTGAGTGAAGGTTTATTTTTGAGTCGTGCATGGTGTGTGTACACACAGAAGTTATGGGGGTGAAGATATTGTGACAGGATGGAGGATTCGACAATACCGGGAAGCAGACACCGGTTGTTGATTCATGGAGCAGCGAGCTGTTTGCATAGAGCTGAGAGCAAGATGCTGGATGCGAGGAAGATGTTGAAGACCGCGGGGGCTACTCGAAGAGACATCACGACGGGATGGGAAATATAGGAACTCGACGCGAGAGCCAGTCGGTTGGCGTTTGCTTTGATCCGGAAAAACGAGTGGAAATGTGGGGAAATGTCTGGCCGGGGAGTGAGACGCTGATAGATTTGCCATCAGTTCAAACAAATATCGATTTTTTTTTTCAAATAAAGTTTTTTGTTCCTTGCTTGCTGTCCGAAATAATGGATAAACTCTGTGCGCTAAGCGCTGGTAGTCAACATTGATACAATAGTAATACGAAATCAATTTGCAGTCACTTTTTTAGCCGTATTAGTTGAAAACTGTTAGAATTAAGTTACCTGTAAAATACTAGAAGTTATATGCGAGTGGTTAATAAAGTGTGTAGCCAGTGTTCTAGTGTTTGATGTCGATTTTTTGAATTAGCGCCATGAAGATTTGGTTGCATGAGTTAGTGAAACCTAAATAGCGGATATTTCTTAAGTATCCTGAATATTATAATGATTATCCTGAATATGGACTAAGGGATGATTGCTATATACAAGACGCAATGCTCGGATTATTTCGCAACCATTTATTCTATACGCCGATTTAGCTACCATATTGACTTTTCTTCGAAATTCCACCAGAATTCGCAACGTGCAAGGACGTGTCAATACAATTTCCACCGCACCTGCATTTCAGCAATTTCCCGGGCAGAAAAGCGCGGATGACGCGACTGCTGTACGCCATATCGGATTCCAGTCACATTGCACCAGTGCCGTTCGCCCCATCTTAAAATTCCACTGAACAAGTCACGCTATTTTCAATTCTCAAAGGCATAGAAAAGTTGTGCTCTAGTTTTCCGAGCAAGCCAAACAAAAGCGTAGAGCAGGAAGACTTTGATTCGAGTAACACACTCGCGCATAAATTTGTTCATCGAATTTCTGGCGGTGCAAAAACTCAAACTATACTAGCCCGTGTTTATTAAAAGCATGGCGACACCAACTACGCCGTAAAGGCCGTACACATGGATGTGTCGCTATAAGGATTGACTGTGGAAAAAGATGGGGAAATTGTAGTGAATCTAGAGCTCTGTACTTTCAAATAGATGATCCTGAGGAGCCAGTGTAACAGCTCAATAAAAGAAGCCAGGATATGGCTTAGGCAAAAAATAGTTCCATTCCACCACTGTCAACTTTATGGTATAGAAGATGTTATAGTTTATATATCAACCTGATTAGCAAGTCTATTTTCAGATTGAAGACCTTTCTATATGAGTAGAAAGCGCAAATTAGGAGCCGGTTTCATCGATGACAACAGCCAAACAGTGTTATTTAATTGATTGAACGGCCGATTAATTCAAATTCATGTTCTAATAAAAATCTATTGAAGTTTTTGTCATGTGCGCTTCAGTTTCATCTTGCATTCACAGCGTGCTCACAATTGCCTTAGCGCCATCAGGCAACTTGCGAAATGTATTGTTCAAGGGTTGGGTACGGTAGTAGGGGAATTGTTTCACATTACATCTTAGCAAAGTCGTTACGGGATAGTTTCAACGGTTCTCGGATCGTCGAAGGCTCGACGTGTCCACTGTAAGAGCCACCCACCCCCACTCACTACACAGCGCTCCCCCTTGCTCGCTGTGTGCCTAGAAACTTTTCTTATTATAAAGTTGGTGGCGGGGCGAGCCACGATCGAGCCTCCCTGGCTTGCCGCTGGCCGAGTTTCACGTCGCCCGAATTTGTCAGCACATAAAACATGACCGGCGTCGGACGATGTTCGGGGCAGCGGTCGCTGGCCGTCCGAAGCGAGGACGCTTGGAAGAAAACGATTATTTGCATTTTTAACCGGCTGCGAGAAAATAAATTACGAGCTACGATAAAAGCAAAAAAAAAGGAAGTTAAATGGACAGATGGCACAATGTGCGTTGTGTTTGCTAAAATAGGGGGCCTCAACTGGCGCTTGTTTCGCTGCCTATATACGTAAGGGACATAATAATATGCAAATATCCTAACAGGCTGAATGTAAAGGAAACTCGGCCGAAGTAGCATTATTGAGAGAGAATCGTCAGGTTAGGCGTATTAATCAAAATACTAGGTAAACGATTAGTAGAGCCTACACTCGTTGCAGGATGAGCGAGCCGTAATCTCCCTGAGTAAATCCTAACGGAAAACATTTGAAAATCATATTGTTGAAAACGCTGCTTTAATGGTCACGTATTTTTTATTATTATTAAGTCATTTTATTTTTCTGATTAGCAAAATACTTCATGCACGAATCTGAAACTTAGGCAATTCGTTTAACTTGTTATCAAATATATTCAATCCAAATTTGGTGCGGATCGGTTAATTAGTTACGAAGCTAGTACCAAAAAACTGAAAAATTAACGGGTTTTTGCCCATTAAAAAAAAATGGCTGGCCAGATTTTGCTCAAAAACTATACAGCACCTCGCTGAGTCACCACGAACGTTTTTGCCAAATTTCGTAACGATCTGTGACCTTTAAGTAGGGCTGCTCGTTTTTGTTACAAACAAAAAAAAATCCAAATGCTTTTTTTTCCCCTATGTTGTGAAATTGAAGGATTTCGCTCGCTTCGCTCGCTTCGCTCGCTCATCCAAACAGCCATAATAGGTACAACTAAAATCAATGTTTACTTGTCATCATATACTTCGGTAATATTGAGGGGAATTTGATTGAAACTAATGCCCAATATCAAGAGTCAACTGACAGTTGACATATAAAAGAGTATATTATTTGCAGGTGATTATCGCGCTTGTTTCATTTAGCTTCTAATTTTTCCGCCAGGTTCGCCACGAACGCTTTGTCGCCCGAAATTTTGAAATAAAGTCGCAAAAAGCAGAATGAGCATGAGAATGTTCTACAAATACGAATGAAAGCTCTGTCAACTACATTTCTATACGTGCAGCGTGGTTTATAATATCTGCAGGTGAGCTGCAGGTGAAGGTGTAACTTTCAGACAAATAAAGTGATACTCATATTGAAGTCTTAAACTTTTAAGGACGTGTACTTAGCGAGTATATGCGAGAGAGGCAGACCAGTGAAGTGCAGGTTGTTACTCTAAGCTACATCGTGGAGCATTGAATTATCGGATGCTGCAGTCCTGTCAGCTGTGATTTTTAAACTAGGTATTTTGCAAGAAAACACTATTCGCTTCGCAGTATTTTATAATGGTTATGCAAAAAGCATGTTGACTGAGTTTATTGAGAAAAATTGATGGAATTGCAGAGATGGTCGTGCCAAATGTTACGCCAGAGATTATTTTGCATGATGTATTTTTCCAGCAGACGAACTTTATAGGGAGTAGGTACTACAAATATTCGTGCAATTGGAGTGCACTCTATGAAATTGTTTCCAGCTACTACAAGAGTAGGGAACAACATTCACATAATAATGCACAATTTACAAACATTATATTATACAATCTTCAGTTCCACGATCAGTCGCGTAGGATATCCGGATGAATGACTAGCCCGCAAATGTCTTGTAGTTTTTCCTGAATTAGGTCATACCTACTCAAAAAATGCCCGCCTTTTACATCTCACCAACTTATGAAAGTAAATCCACAATGCGCTATTCCCAAATATCAAAGAGTGACTAGACAGTGCCCAAACGTTTTATTTTTCATTTGAATATCTTGTACCTTTTACTAGTTACTTTATAATGACAGTTATTTACCGATAGAGATAGAAATAAAGGTGTCTTTAAATTAATTTTGCATCATGTTGACAATCGTTTTGACTACTAGCGCTGGGCGGAGAAGGTTATTCTTTAATGAAATGAGCCGGAAATGCCGGTTTTTCAGTGGTCCGTTAAGAAATTAACGGTCTGTTAACCCTTGCAGCGGCCAATCAGAGGCCTTAACAGGCCGTTAACGGATCGTTAACTTCTTAACAGACCACTGAAAAACCTGCCCTTAAGCTGCGACAAAACAAAACGTGGTGCACTTATATTTTTGTCAAAACTCAAGGCAGTCACGTTACCGAGAGGCCAACGAAGTTAAGTAACAATGCGCGCGGCCAAGTTTCGGATGGATGACCGACAAGCAATATACCGTTGTGACCGGGAAGGATCTGTTCCCAGAAAACATCATCCGTCTCTTATGTTATTATTAGAAATATAAATACTTAGTTCCGTTTGAAGATGTTTATCCTGCGCATGCGAAAGGTGAAGCAGGGATAATTGTCTCTACGATTGGATCCAAGATGCATTTCAGTCTGGATCGATTACGTCATCGTCTGCGTTGTTCATAGAAAAACTTCTCGCCAGAATGAACTGGGAATTGTTGTTTGTACTTCAGAAGGACGGATCATATAAACCAATAAAACCAACTCTTCTTATCAGAAAATCAATTGGTATTGAATACATTGAATGCATGCTAAGCTTTCATGGCATCCCTTGATAAAGCAGGCAGCACAGCTGTGCGAAGCGCCATGGAAAGTTTGAGTACCCAGTTATCTAGTTTCTATGAAATCTAACGTGCTAAGATTATAGCAAAAGAAATGAGTCTAATTGAGAAAGTGAAAACCAACTAATAACTTCAATTTGTGTTGCCCTTTAGTGAAATGAACAAATAAATCCAAAAAATCTACAGAATCCAGCCGCAAACAAAACTGATGAGTCCTGCATTTTTATTTTGAGTTATTTTTCGCCTTGGTGAAGCTAAAGCACGCTTCTGCCGAAATCCACCAAAAATTCTACAGACCCACATCAAAAATCCTAGCAAACCCACACATATAACACTCAGACATTGGTCTCAACAAATCCCACATACATTTCAAGCGTTAACAACCCCTATCAGCCAGCCCTGGGCGTTGTCATCACCTAACCATCCCACCGCGACCGCTACAGCCAGTCCAGCTAACCCAGATGAAAGCTGGACCACAAAATCCCGTGGCGCCACGCGTCCACAAAGCCAAGGATTGTAACGCAACCCCCCGAGGGCAGGTTTTTAAAATGTCAATAACAGGGCGAGCGCCCGTACAATTCATTAGCTGTTCCGACGCACGAACAGATCAGCCCAACGCGAAACACTCCGGATCCATGTGATGTTTGGATTACTTAGTTGGGTTTCATGCGCCTTCCGTCGCGTTGATACGAGATTATTAACACAGGCTTATCATGTCGCTCTCAGATTTCAAATTAATTGATTAAAAATTGGTTGTTTGCATCGTATACAGGTTTGAAAAGTATACAATCGGTATAAATAAGCCGTACCTCTATTACAAATAAAATAAAATTTTTGTTCAATTGAGAAATGGTCCATATTCGTTTTGCAATATGAAGGAAAAAAATGCTGTTGTGTTTATGCAGATTGGATGCTGTTTAGCTTTACTGTTTTAGATTGAAGATAGTATTGTCACTATATAAGAAAGAAAACTGATAGAAAAGCGAGCAGCATGAGGGTTTCGGTGAATTGCGTCTTATCTGTAGTGTGTCGACCAATTGTCGACCAATTCAGACGCCAACAGAACTTTCCAGAATATAAGTCAGCATATCACAACTGTAGGCCACTTCTAGAGTTCCGCAGAACTCAGAATATTGTTAGTCCTTACAGATGACTTCTGAAACCTTTGAGAATCTCACAAAGTTTATTACAACTCTGTATTGGCCGCTTTATGGTAGGTACCTACTCTGTAGAGCAATTGAAGGCATTTAAGTCATGCCATGGCTGTTTCAAACTAGAGAAAACAGCCCAAACAGCCCCAACAGCCCCAACAGACCCCAACAAACAATCAGTAGGTAGAGTGTGCCTGCATTCACTTCACTTGACGCTGAAAACTATGAAAAAATAGGTAAATGATAGTTTATTGCAATTCTTATTCATTTTTCTTTATCAAATTAATCAATTTTTCTCTAAATTAACGGTCCGAATTTCAGTAGACGTATTAGACATTCAGAAATTTGAGGAACATCCCACTATTTGCAATCGAAATCGTTACGAAATAGCCATCCCTAATCGACACCCCTAAATGAGACCCTTCTATGATATTCACTGAACACTATAAAGATTGCAGAGTGAGACTCGAAGACATGCCAGGGGCAGTGATGACAGAAGTGTACGATATGTATCATCATCATCATCATCATGTAATGATTTCAGGTGACTTGGTCTGGAGTATAAAAGCAGAGGTTAGCCCAGGTGAGGGACTCACTTCTTGCAATCAACAACGACGATAACTACGAGTTGTAATAAACAAGATATCCGCCCAAGTATCCACTCATAATCAACATTATTTCCCTCCTCAAGAAGAGCCCAAGAAAGAGGCTCGAGCGAGGGAAGAACTGTGCTGTCGATGACCATCCGGATATCATGATTTCAAGACATTACAACGTCCTACCTGAATGTATCGCCAGCGCCAGCAGCAGAGATGTCGACAATATCCATAGGTCCGGCGTGGTGGAGACTGTGTCTTGAAACACTCTCATGGCGGCATGCTTTAGACTTTCATCGCGTCACTTGCTGCACGTGGCGTGAACGCACCCGGCACGGAGCACTCTCTCTGCTCGGCGAATCTCTAGCGCCACGTGGCTTGCTTAGACCAACGCACAGCCTCCGCCGTGTTGATATTTGCGCGTGCGCACTCTTGCTTTATTAATAATAATTAACTTTTTTTCTCGCTTGCAGCGCGCGAAACCAATTAATTATGATTTTAATTGTTCATTAAAAGTGTGCGGTGGTGAATTTATGAGCCGGCCAGTACGCGTTGTTTTTTTGCTCGTTTGCGCAAAGTTTTGTGCGTTTTTGCTTCGTGCTTGCGATATATTTTAACTGTTAACTGTTAGTTTTAACTGTTCGTAAATTGTTGTTATACACTGGTGTTTAATACGGCGGTTATTTGATAATGGCTTGACGTGTTTCACTGTTTGATAATACGGGGGAGATACTTTCTGTTCGTCAAAGCAAGGTCGGTTTCAGAAAACAACACGAATGTAGACACAGCAGAGTTCAGTTAAAGTCAGTATATTATATAAAAAAACATATAAAATACACTTTTAGACTCTGTAACTCGCGAGTGGTTAAATAATGACGTTTTATCTCGACGTGGTATGTATTCTGAGTTGTTGGTCAGAATCGACGAAACGTATTCGATGACAGGAAGCTTACGACGGTATCAAAAACACGGAAGCTATGATGCTTGATTATTTAGTAATGTTATCCAGCTTTTGATAAGCGAAAATGTTCACCTAGGTTTTAAACAGCTTAAAACTTGGTGTTGCTGAGCTCGTACGCCGCGCAACGCTTGAGTCTCGACTCTCGTATTATAGCACGTCGTGAAATTAACTTGCTGTCATCATAATATTGCTTCCAACAATTAATTGAACAATTAGTTTTTATACATCCACCGCGAGTAAATCTCAACTTTTAATCAAAAACTTTTTCAGCTTGGTACAATATTATGAGAGATATTATATAGGGGTGGTTGCTATAGAGATAGCGAGGGGTACGGGAAACTTGGTATGATACACTCAGCGTACCGGCGTGGTTATATTATGAATTATTAATTAAGTTAATTAGTCGGCGCGGCTGGAAATATGAATGGCAACAACGGAAAGTTTCACGTTAATTCACGAGGCAGACAAATTAATTGTTATCGAGGTTAATACGTCAGCACACGAACACTCGCCAAAACCGCCACTTCTCCTTTTAATTGACCAACGATACCTTATTAGTACTTAATTTGACGTCAATTACGCAATCAACCTAATTCAATAACATTCAGTAAAGGTAATTTTAACTTTGGGATATACTTAGAGATAGATACACTGTAAGTCACACGAATAATTTTGTCGCTTTTATGAAAAATCTTGCGCGGCTGGGAATTCAGTCGAACCGAAATTCCAAATCACACTTTCAAACGATAACAAAATAGCTGCGACCTAGTTGAGACTAAAATAAAACGTCAAATTTTTCCTCAATAAGTAAAATCCAAACTATCAACCGTCCACTAACCAATGTCCACACAGACTCAACGAAAAATTCGTGGTGGCCCGTTACGAGGCAAGTCACCGCGTGGTTTTCCGTGCGACGCTCTCGTCAAAATGCGTGGACAGGCAGCGAGCGTCGTTCACCGACGACGCCTGGCTAGCGACTGAACGACGCCGACGCGACGCCGACGCCGACGCCGACGCCGGACACGTTCGCGCGATGAATCGCCAGCTGGCGGTTGCCATGGCTACCCGTGTGCCAACAGCATCATCCCCCCTTCGGCTTATAACGATTCATCCCTCGCCGAGATCGGTGAAGCATGCGCACTACGGCCATTGTGTTCGTATCAAAGAGCACATGCATGCTGAGAGAGAGAGAGAGATGAAAAAAATTCTGTGTAGTATTGTGTAGTAAAATGAATGATTTTAGATCTTGCTGATTGTGCGTTATTGAATGGTTTGCGCCGTGAGACTAAGAGGGGTGTGCATTTTGTTTGTGTTATAGAGGAGCTAGGTGCTCGATGTGATGTGTGTCAACATTATTATACGTGTTGGTTGTGTGGCGAGATCCTTGTTTGATCATTTCTTAGGGGTTGCGCTGGTAGAATAAACACTCTGGGTTATTTTCGTGGATGTTTGAAATTTTGCGAAGCATGATTTTGGGACAGGGTTGACAAGGGGTTTGTTGTTGTTTGAGAATTTTTGACCTGTGACCCTGTGATGGATTTTTGAACATTTAAAATATATAAGGGGAAGCAGACTTGATTAAAAGTAGCACAAATCAGCGTTACAGGGACCCAGCTGGTATGCAGCTACATCAAAGGGCGACATTTCATCGGAAATTAACTATGGTTTCGTCCAAGAAATTCTGATATTCATTAAATATTGAAGGTTCCCAGCTGTGATTTCCTGCAGTTATTTCCTTAAATATTAAGTAGGTACGCATTTTAGGTTTAGTAAACCAACTCCTTCCAATTAGGTTACATCTAGGAACATGCAATTGTGCTCTTTTAGTAATAGAAGCAAATTCCGCCGCCATGTTTGACCAGTGCCATAGGGCCAGTTGTCAAAACAGTGCGTAGTTAAACACCAGTAATCATCATCAGAAGCTAATTGAACCAGAAAATGAAATTGAACCATGTACTATAGTTCATCTTCGATTCTACTAACTATAATAATTGTTCTAGCAAAATACGACTTGAAAGTTTGTCCTTAACCAGATAAAGGAAACGAACGATTTTTTCACCACAAATAATTACACACCAATCGGTGCTACCATGTTTAAAACTACAAGCTTCGGTTCCATGTGGCTAGAACTGAATATTTCGCATTCCATCCGAACATTGCATCGAGAATAAAATCCTCCGAACAAGCACAAGAAATCGATTAGAGAATTGCTTATGAATTCGAATTGCGAGCAGTGCAAGGGCGGATGTAGATTATTTAACTCTGACAATTACAAGATTACGAGGGTAATTTAACCTATTTAAATGCTTCTTATTCTATTGACGAAAATAATACGGAGACTTGACTTGAAGTAATAGCAACTAGTTGTAATGCTAATCAAATAGCTGCAGTCGAGTGGTTTTAAAGGGGGAATGATTTCCATGAGAATGAGTCATGAACCCGAGCATTCCTTTAGGCCTGAGGGTATTATGTGAAGGGGTAGCGAAAGCTATATGCAAACATACGACTGGTGAGATGTGTTCTGTGATTATATCATCAATCTGACACACATCAAGCTTGATTAGTGGCTTGGCGGAAATATATCGAACGAAATGCGGTAAGAATCATTAAAAGTTCAGTATTTTTTTGTTAACCGTTTGTGTTCAAATTTTTATTTAACTAACCAAAATAAACTATCCTACAGCCTATATTTAAATGTTTGGGTAAGCAACAAATTCACCCCAAAGAACGTTAAAATTGTGAGGGTCAGTAATAAAAGTGTGTACCTACCCGCATTGGCTACAACAATAAATCATACTTGATGTGGTGAGTCAAACCCAGATTTTCCCATGCCAGAAATGCCAACTGATTAAGGCCGAGTTCGAGGTCTGAAAATTAGCCAGTTCAAAACGTGATGCGGCCTGCCATGTTGAAAGCTCACCGACGCTTCGCAAACCAAAGGAAATGAAACTAATGTCGTCATAACAAATGCAATGATGTTCATAAATAATTTGAACGTTGTATAGATTGGGTATATATACTTATTTCCTTTACCGAACGAGCATTTCCGAATGCAATCCAATTTCATCGGGCGAATCGTCGAATGTCTGTCTAAACTTGAATCATTTCCATCTACGTTAGCAAGTTGACAATTTATTTTGCTCACATGGAGCGCAAGGAAGCGTCTGAGACGAAACGGAACTATTACTGCTCAGGAGAACAAGTTTGCATCCAGCCAGCGAAAGCAAAACGAAAAGTTTGAGATTATTTATCTTATTTTCTAGCTTGTAGATAACAGAAAGAGAAATTCGGCGAATAAAAAACGAGGTTTATTTTAGTTTAGTTTTCCGAATGAGTCCATCAGGCCGAGGAAATCCAATTTCAGAAAACGGCAAGCGGTCCAGATTAGGAATTACAGTCTGCGGACTAGAAAAACGAGTCCATCCCAGGGAAAATGGTGCAGATATTTTACTCCCCAAATTAGGTGACATCACTTTTGAAACGTATAACGAACGATGTCTTTGATAAAAAGTGTCTATTCACGCAGTGTTCATTTCCACGAGAACAGATAAAAAAAGTGAAATGTAGTGCAATATAAATTTTGGCACTCCCAGCGGGCTTTTAAGATTGCCCGTGCCGAAACTTTTGGCAAGAACGCATATTGGACGCATCAGTTGATTTTCATCGTCGATGCGTTTCGATCTACGAAAGCAGAAAAATAGAACGTTCATTGCCAAAAAACAAAAAAAAATGAAAGAAAATAACAAAAATGGTCGGCCAATTCACACAAATTAATAACTTCGCGTGCAAGAACGCGGAAAAAAGTATTTGAAACTAGAATAGCCTGATGAAACGTCGTGGGCGATAAATCAGCGAGCAGCGAGCAGCGAGCAGCGAGCATGGCGCGCTCTCTTCGCGTCTCCAGCCTAGCAGTTAATGAAACGCTAGGCTATAAATCTAAGCGGGCCACGGGGATGAGCCCGATAAAGTTTCCCCAGCGCCGAACTCTCGGTTCGCGGAAAGCGGATGAAAATTCAACCGTCCGGAAGTTGAGCATCAGTGCAGCGATCGTAGGGCCGAAATTCAAACTTTGCCGTTTTTCCGCCTAGTTTTGTTCAGTGCCACTGATAAGTTTAGCTCCAGCAGTTTATTTGCGGCTGTCATCAAAATAATATTTATAATCAGAGGCGGTGTTTACTTTTCACGTGGTTCGCCGTTCGAGTTTTCTCGTTGTGAAATTGTGTGGATCGCTGCTTTTCCGCCATCTGTCGGCGTTGAGAGAAGCTAGTAGTTCGAACGTAACCCAGCATAGCACAGAGCACCCCATCCCCAACGGCAAGCCCATAGTAAACACGTCTTTCTTTGTATTCATTTGTTAAACATTTTAAAAAAATCTATGATATTTTGATCAGAAATTACTATACCTACATCACTGAGGAAATTTTGTTAAGACAATTGCATGTATTATTCTGGAAAATATTGTCTGAGCAATTGCCTTCAATCTTTCCAAGGCAATCATCAATAATATATTTAAAAAAATAGCACAAGCAGTTGGTTAAGGGCATATAGGAGCACTTTACCCGTGGGTGCACGGGTTCGCTTAGAGAGCATGCATCCTGCATCGCAAAGCAAAGCAATTTATGTCGCTTAGATTTTCTTACATTCTGTAAAATATTTGTTTTTACTTCACATATTTAATCCTCCGGCCAAAAATTCTAAACCTAAACAGTCTTATAGTATAACGAATTTACTGATGACTGATATTGATGATTCAGGAAAGCTTTGAGTGATTTCATCAATTTGGACTTGCCATCTCATTGGTTCTATAACCGTACTGAGTTATTTTTGGAACAATAATAATAACAAACCATTTAGCATGACAAAACCATGTGATTGTGATATACCTATTCTGGTATTTTTTTAAAGTTGGAAAGGTGCATGGATATTAAGTTAATGATGTCCAAATTATTTCATCTATTTGAAAAGTATTTTTGATGGCTGGTACACCACCCTATAATGCCTTTCATTGTAAGATGACTTCCTTGTGGCTAAAGTAATTGTTCTATGATGGCATTTCAATTCAATGTGGGAGGCCAGACAAAGGGGTTTGTAGAGTTTGTAGAGTTTGTAGGTGGGGGTGCATTTCTTAAAAAGTTTTGCACATGACAATCATTACTCATTATTCACATATATAATATCTTTATTCTTGTTTCCTTATAAAAATACAGGGTCAAGTTTTCTTTTTTTCATCTAGGGCATCTCGGGTTTTGGCAATTTCCCGTTCTCTTCTTCACTGCAACTAAATTCACTTCCTTCCCCATCATCAAACTCTTCGTCCTTTTCTACCAGCGCATTCCATTCTTTACGTCTTCCCACAATTTCCCTCTATCAACCTCCTCCCAACTCATCTTCCTTTCCTCCAAGTCTTCATTATTCATTTGGTAAGAAATTACCACCCTCAATTGGGTGGTAAAAAAAAATTGGTCATCATAATCGACTGACGAGGCATAGTCTCAAATATCGACGCACAATACGCCATTTAAAGTGGGCAGGTTTGTGGGTAGGCATAAGAACGGAGCAATAAAATGCAGCACAACTAAATATTATGCCACATGGCTCGAAGTCCGACCTCCAGCGCGCAATCGTCACCGGGAGTAAGTTTTCCGTTCGCTGACACGTGATAGAGAATAGTCGTGACTCGATCGGATTGCATGACCATTCTCCTCTAGCAAAGTAGATAACTGACCATCACCACACTGGGCTAACTTTGTCCAGCATTTAAACTAACTTACAAATAACAAGATGTGGTATTTTTTATCAAACAGTATTTTTTTTTACAAATAAATTAATAAAACAGGTGCCATATCATATACTTAACGCACATAACAAAAGTAAGACATCATCAAAGCACTTTCAAATGCATGCTTTCTACAAAGACATACTCTTCCGCATGTTATTTAACTTGACCAATTCCTGTTCCAGGAGTACGAGCTTTATCTCGTGCTCGGTGGCCAGGATCCGTTGCCTGATTGCCGCCGATTCAGCGAGCGTGCGAACTTGCAGGTTTGCCAGCTGTAGCCGGGCGGCTGCCAACGTCGACTGCCTGCCGATGCCGGATCGGACGGCTCGGTCCCTGAATGTTGGTCTCCGTCGGCAGCGAGATGGACGCTGGCCGCGGTTCAACCGCGTTGCCTCCGGTTTAGCCGGCGGTTTCAGCCGCCCGGCAGGCTCTTCGCTCGGCTCGGCGCTGTCTTCTGAGTCCTGGAAACAATGTTTCGCTCATAGTACAGAAATATCGATTACAAAATTTGTAACCGTGCCGGGATTTGAACCTGGATCTTTGCCTGTCTGGAGCACTGCACTTATCCATTATGCTACATGGACAACCAACTGTGGGATTTATATTAAGTTTATTTAGGTATTTTGTCATTGAGTTCATTGTCTACCGTATATGCATAGAGTATTTTGCATTTAGGATAAAATTCACAATAATGTTGCACTTGTTTTGATTCAAACCTGAATGCAAATACTCGTTACATGTAATTAGTAGATATTTATTTTTATGAATGAAATATCCAAGCTAATATATCAATTATTATACCAGGTCAAATTTAGAAATTTTGGTAAGGTTATTTCATTTATATTAAATAATAATATTGCACTTGTTTCCAGGAAAACTATTAAACTATTTACCTAGTTAAATAATATTATCTGAAAACTAACGTGCTAGGTTAGGAATAGACACGAGTCTTACGAAAGTAGTATCGCACTCGTTATTTATTAAATAGTAGCAAAATAACCAATCCAAATTAGTATCCGTAACGGAAGTTGAGCCACTCTGAAGCTTTCAACTTGCGTTGTAAGCCTTAAATTAGTTCTACATTAAACTTAATATCCACTCGAAAGTCTGAATTGTCCGGTGTCAGTGTAGCATATTGTAATTGGTAGGTAATGACTAATGCTTAACCCCAGAAAGGTAAAAGTTCTCATTTCTCCAAGCTACTCATTTCAGAAACTGCTACTTTACATTTACTTAGTTGCTGCTATTTTATTTCAAACTGATAAAAATACTGAATCTTTCTAAAAATGTGCTCAACAACTTACACTCATTTTAATATCCTCTGCGTTAATGGTCACTTCCCCCCGTGAATTACCCAAACAGATAAGTCTGGCACGGGCAAGCCGTGTAATATCTTTGCTTCGTTCTGAGCAGATCTGAGCGGAAGGCGCTTCATCAACGTCGCAAATAAAGTGCGATCCTGAATCCTGATTGACATCCGTGTGCTCTGAAGAAATGAGAAAAATATTTGTTATTACTTATTAGATATGTGAATCCAGGAACTTTTTGAAATAACCATGAAAAATACATCTTTTGGTAAACGCCATGCAGATTTCTTGGCCTCTACTTTTTATAATTTAATGCCTCGCTCGCCAAATGCTATTTATTAGATGTCGGCAAAATCAGGTTCATAAAGGAACTTATCCTGAATTGTTTTCAATAGGAGAGACTAAGTGAGAAAACTCTGGGTAAATATTTAATATAACAAAAATAATATTTTTGTTTTTGAATGCTGAATTTAATGAATTTATATGTTTACCATCTTTAGTCTTTAATTTTATTTTCATGACTTCATTCACACCAATATTATTGGTTTCAAGTATCTACCCATGTTATATTGTGATGTGATTCACATCACATGTTATGTGATTGAATAAAACACAAATATAAAACCAATTCCCTACAGGTCAGTTTGAAAACAATGCAAATGTGTTTGTGATTTTGATGCCCCTATCATAATTTGTACACTAATTACCTGTCAATGACGTGCTATATTTTGCATCGCTGTCATAATCGCAAGGTACCGGAGTAATGGTAAGCTGAAGAATGTCTCTAATCCTCTCTGTCACAGGGTCATTTCTCACCTTCGAGGAGAGACCACCGTCTGTAAAAAGAAACTTCTCTATTTTACTGAAATTATGACACTGTTTCAAATCAATTTATTGAAACGTAGAGAAGCCATTCCACTACTTACCACTACTTTACTTACCAGTTCGCAACATTTCCAGTCTTTCGTTCACAGCGGATTTTCTTGTTTGCTTCTTGAGATTATCGAAGCAGCCACGCAATGAAGTTGCAGTTCGAGTAATGCTCGAAGTTTGGTTGTTATAACTTACTGCTATTTAAGCCCATGCCGCATCTTTCTCATGGGTTGACAACCCATCTGTCCTTTTATTTTCAATTATGTTCAAATATGGTTCCAAACAGCAGATGAGAAGATTTTTATCAGTTGGAGTATAATTAGTACCCCTTGGTTTGGCTTGTTTGGCTATTGAATTTAGAGGTTTTTCCATTGAAATTAGAGAAATCACAATCCAACTACGAAGTTTGGAGTGAAATGTTTCCAAGTAACGTCTTCTTTTCGTTATTAGATTCAAAATTTGCGCATTAATCGCTGAGGAGTGCTTAGACCTGGTTTATACTGGGCTTAGGTAAGATAATCGGAGATTGTGTTTTGAATTTGATCTCACTCTTAGCAATGAAACAGCTGATGAACAAACACCTAGCTGTCAAAATATCAGCTGTTTCCTTGATAACTTTGAGGTTAGTACACACAATTGAATTCGGTAATCACGAACGAATTGTAAAATAAAATGCCACCCAAAAAGGGGGGTGCTAAACCAGCGGCAAAGGGCAAAGGAGACGATGAAAAAGCTGGTGCATCAAAAGAAAAGAAGGGAGGAAGTGCAGTGAAGGTACCCTAAAGCAAAGTTTATAGTATATAATGGTATTTGCCTGAACAAAGACACATGTTTCGGTCAGTTACAGTGTTTTTTTGAACGTCATACGTGTTTACTTATAAATGCTGATATTTATCAACATATTAACTAGTTTGTGGTCTCACACTTTTCATAGGTTCGTCATATCCTCTGCGAAAAGCAGTCGAAAATCCTGGAAGCGATGGAGAAACTTAAGGGTGGAATGAGGTTTCCGGATGTGGCGACTGCATACAGCGAAGACAAAGCTCGCCAAGGAGTAGGTTGATAACGTTGTGTTGCTGACGGTAGTATTTAGGTGGATGGAAGAGTTCGAGTCATTGACTGTCAACGCTCAATAACGTTGCAATAAATCAATGAAACCAATCAGGAATAGTTTTTTGGTAAAAACATGAATATTGTCCCATGTACATACCATAGACAGATTGTAATATACACTGCCAACAAGCAGTGAATCGGTAATCAATTCACAAATATACAAAAGAACAGCTGTGAGATGATGTTATCAGTTTTGATGAATAATTTCTATAGTTCAATTAATATAAAATCAAAATTAAACAATTGACTCTGAATGATAATCCAGTCCACCTCTGGCTGCAGTACTGCATCAATTACCGTCAAGGAATTCACTTAGCAGATCATCTATCTTTAGTTCCTACTGAGTACTGACCTACATTTGGGGATCTCATAACTGGAATTTGAATGAAACTATACTCCGGAACTGCAAGCTTCTTGGTTGGTTCTTGGTGGAACTAAACCTTCACCATTGCGTTCGAAGTGCAGTTGCTTATATCCACTCAAAGGCTTGGCCTCTTATCTCGAGTAGTAGTAGCGTAAGCTACTAGTTATCATTAGAAACAAAGTACCTATCCAAACTAAAATTTGTGACCATGGTCCATGCAGGCAGACAAATCCTGACCCTTTACATTGCTTGGATAATGCTCTTCCGTTAAATTTACGGTCAAATACTTTAAATAACCATTTATATTGATGGCTACAGTTGTTAGCATCCAACAAAGCAAGGACTGGGGTACAGTTCTCTGTTACAACTCACATATTTGAATGAGAAATGAGCTTCTAATAATACTAGGTACTAAGCTTGCAACAAGATAATTCCTATCTAAGAAATCATGAAGGTTTTGTATTACTTTTGTTCGATTTCCAAGAAGTGGTACCAACTAGTAGTAGAAGTAGTAGGATTACCAGAGTAGTGTAATACAAATTTTATCAACTTCTGAGCTCCACAAAAGTAGGAACTAAGGAAAGAAGATAACTGCTAGGTGAACATTATGGACATTACGCCAATAATTGGAAGATAAGTATGGTTGCGTTTCATTGAATAATGCTGTTCAATAGTTTTTCTGAAAAGAATGATATATTGGGTAACATTAGAAACATACTATCCAATCTAAAATTGTATTCTTACTGTGAGTCAAGCCCCGATCTTTCACCATTCAAAAGTCATTTGTCCGTGTAGCATGATTGGTAGGATGCTTCTCCTCGGTAAGGTGAAAGATCTGAGTTTAACTCCTGGTACAGTCTCAATCGTAGAATGGATGTTGCATTTCTAATCATTTATATATGCCGTGCAGGCAACGAATAATTGCTGTTCTGTTCGATCGCACATTAAGTAGGAAGATAACCTCACTTGCGCGAGATCCTGTCTCGGCAGCTATCCTAACACGGCTGTCTTTCCGCAGGGAGATCTCGGCTGGCAGATCCGCGGTTCGATGGTCGGCCCGTTCCAGGACGCCGCGTTTGCCCTTCCCATCTCGAACGTCACCTCCCCGGTTTACACCGATCCTCCCATCAAAACCAAATTCGGCTATCACATTATAATGGTCGAAGGGAAGAAATAAAGCTCGCTTTTCTTTACTTCAAATTGTCATGAGTATGGCTTACTCCACACTTTATTAGACCTACAGTGTAAATTATTTCCTGGCTTCTATTATTTCAAGCTAAAAATAATTCCAGATTCAGGTAAAATCCTGCTCAAGACAGACTGGATGTTCATGGGTAAGATAATGTATAAATTTGCTTGCAATATCTTCATCAGCCATCCGTTTTCTCTCGTGTGTGTTCCAACATGGATGAACATGTTGAAAGGTGGTATAAATTACTTCACCATAATTTTTAAAAGGTTCACAATACATACCAGTTACCACCCTAGGGTGGTCTAGGGTAGGTACAACACTGTAGCTGTCCAGCAGTTTTGTCACGTCAACTCAAGTAAGCAAGTTTTCCCATCTATTCGCATGGATAGACCATGTTTATTCCTCACTTCTCAAGACTTCTCCTAACTAGACCTTGGTTAAATGCTAAGATAGTAAAGACCCACTGGTTATATTGATAGACGATACCGCTTACATTTCTATCATCATTGGTTTTGCCAGTGAGTTCCTTACGAAATGCATCCTACGCAGAGTGGTGAACAATTGTACTTGCTTGAACCGCAAATGCAGTGCAAGTTACCTTCACCAGTGCACTATCGACAGTGAAAACTGTGCAACAGGTAACGTAAGTAATTCTACCTTGTAATTCTAGCACCCGACCAATCTTTGTAACAATGGATCTTTTGTTGTGAAATCCAATTTGTCTGCGTGAATAAACAATTTACCTTTTGGGTGGTGTATGGTATATATATATATGGTTAATTTCGAGTGAATTCAGTGTAGACTATTGCCTCTACTAGACTGTTGAAGTTTTCATACACATTGGAATTGGCACTTTGCAATCACTAAAGACGGTTTCGATCGGTAGATTTGGATGGGCGCTTAAAATATTACTGCCCACATAATTAAACCAAATATTGTGGCTGGAAATACCTAAAGGTTGGTAAGGTAACAGGGTTTGAAGGAAAGTATAGCGGTACAACTTACACAGTGAGAAATGGCAGACGATAGGTTGATCAAACGTTTCAGCGACGGTGAGCTCCTTCTTCTCACCCAAACTGCGTCAATGCATGTAAAGTTCGAACGAACACGCAAAGGAAACATTCTTCGATGCTGCTACAGTCAATTTACATCACCGCTGAATTCATATTGAGACTGCACAATTGCTCTAAATCGAGGTTGATTTCACAATTATCCACTCTCTAATATCACTTATAATCACTGTAATGATAATGTTCATCGTAATCTAACATGAAATTGATAAATTATAAAAAGTAACATAAATCCGTAACATCTAAAAACTGCATGCTCTTGTGAATTGGATTTGAATTCATTGTGTGTAGATTTCGGCCAATGAAAGGGCGGCGGTGGATCACTTGAAGTGAGTGAAGTTCAGTCACAGCTGCTCTTTGCTGAAAATCAGAGGCGGTCGTTCCTTATCCATCCAAAAACTCGAATATTTTAGTAATTAACGCGTTAATAAGTCTAGCCATGATTGATTAACAATAAAAAATAAGTGTGATGTCAAACATAGCGTCTTAACTAATATCGGTCTTCAAAATGCTTAAAATTCGCAATTAAAGTCATTTTGATCCGCCTTTTGATGTCTTTGATTTCGACCACTTGATGACCGCGACTCTGACGGTAAAAATTATAAGTAAGGCAAATGTTTTTTTCAAACTGATACATAATCAGAGAGTACAAAATCATAAAAGTTGACGGCCATTTCGCGTTTTTGCGTTATTCAAACGTGCGTAGACTCTTTTAAAATCAGTGTAGTAGAAATTTGAGTAAATGCAGTGGTATCATGTGGTGATACTGATATCAATCAAGTGTAAGTAGTAGTCAGTGACAGTGGCGTGTGTTTAACTGATTCTGCCGCTTCTTATGCCAATCAACTCCGAATCCAACCTGACATTCTCGCGAAAAAATGGATGGCGAATGACGAAGAATCGCTTATAAGGTATGTGTTGCTATAAAGTCAATCCTGGATTAAGTTACCACTCAGCTTGCATTAATGATGCATCCCAATGGTGGGCAGGGTGTTTGGTCTTTGGCTCACCCTTTGATGAGAAATCGAGGAATGTTGGGAATGTGAGGAATCGCGTTCGCTGTGGCCTTGTGTTTTTGAGGTTCACAAATCGATAGGCAATTAAAATATCGCATCACATGTACAATTAATGACAAGTCACCGTCCGTCATCACAGGTCAGGTACATCGACAAAGTAAAACCCGACCGCAAATTAAGTGTATTGCATATTTTTATTGCAAATGAGCATATTTTGTACAAGTATGTTTCTTTTTTGTAAAAACAAAATCATCAAAAACAGAATTATGTACATGGCAACATTTCGAGAGGGGAATCTGTACCAAAAACGTACAAAACACATTGAGCAATCACGGCGGTACCATCAATTATAAAGGGTCGTATTCAGAGGCACTTGATGTTCAACAACGCCTCCTCTACATCAGCGCCGCAAGACGGTCCATCTCAAGTCAACCGTTACACAGCCATCATCTTCGGTGGCCATCGACGATGCCTCTGCAGCGACTCTAGACTCCAAGACATTCCATCAGCGCGCAAGTCGATCGCTTATTGGGGGAGGTGCGCGCCCTGGACGGAAGCTCCGGCCTCGTTGGACTTGTAGACGGTGGTGTACTCCTTTCCGTCGGCGCCCACCCACGAAACCTTGCCGGTCACCTCGAGCGCTTCCTGTTCAGTTCCGGCGTTCTTAAGCACGGCCTTCTCTTCGCGGAACGTGCCGTCGCTGGTGCGGTATCTGCAAGGGAGAACGCCCGAAGCATGGTTATACGGACTTGGGACTAATATCTTACATGGCTCTGTCTAGAAGATGGTAAATTTTAAGTAGGCTTCGTGCCGGCACCAGGGACTCCTCCCTTCTAGGCTAGGTAATGGTTCATCATCACCATTTCATTCACCGACGCCATTCGACCAGTGCCAAAGGGCCAGTTGTCAAAACAGTGCGTCGTTAACACCAATAGTAATCAGTTATGATAGCAAAGTGAGAGTGTTTAGCACTGGGGTGGATAAGCTATGAGATGCGTGGGAGCGGGTTGTTTTCGTTAGGGGTGTATGAAATAGGGGTGGGGGTGGAGTCTTACGAGAAGCTGTAGCCGCCGATGCCGATGTTGTCGCTGCTCTGTTCGAGGATCTCGGCGAACTTGGGGTCTTGGCTGGCCGGTGCGGCGACGGCGACGGCGACCAGGAGGGCGAGGACCAAAAACTGCACAAAGAAAGCAGTACGTGTCAGTTGAGAGACAGGGATGACCAACCACGGTCCACGGGGTACTTAAGAAAAAAAAGTACCCCGATTTCGAAGTAATTTTCTAAGCATTGTCGCATGAACTGCTACTTTATGTTGGTGTTGAGGAATTTATAGACTTAAATAAATAAGTAAAAATGTCTATACACCTATTTATAAGCAGTTTGCGTGCTAACTGACTTAAAATTTGGTTCGATTTCTAAACGTTTGTTTAATTTTCTGTGTAAATCGGGTTGTAACAACAGAAATGATGTCAATTTTAAGGATCTTTACACATAACTAGCCCTTCTTTCTTCAGACAATGAAGTGGCCCATGTTATCTGGTTTAAAAATTACTTTGGAATGGATATTTTGTTTCTAATCATGAATATCTATGCTGTGCCTTGAACGATTGCAGAATCATTCAAATCAATACAAAGTCGCTGAGTGTTATTCCAAGAAAGCACCAAATATCTCCATAAAAACACCACAAAAACCCCAAAATCCCGCCACGTGCACTCACCATCTTCATGGCTGCTGGGTAAAACTTGACGACTAACTCAATATAACGAAGAAGATGAAAAGTATAATAATTAAAGAATTCCTCTCGTGTATATATATAGTCAACCCCCCTCCCCGCATGTGCCACACATTCTTTTACCCTCTCCCCTGTTTCTATAATCCTTCTGACATTCACGTACAACTCGACGCCGCCGTTCCCTATAACTCTTGGTAGCCGACATTACCGAACACCCGGAGAAGAGCATCTTCAATTGGATGCTGCGCGCTGAGACGAAGGTCGGCCAAACGGGTCTTACAAGACAGATGACATTTACCTCGTGGCTGATGGTATTTAGAATTCGGTGCTACATTACTTTCTTGGACGTTGTCTACGTTGCTGCGATGCGCTAATTAATTGGTACATAGGTGTTGATGGTCGACCAACGAGGTGTCAATGAATTTTGATTGATGGATTCATGATGGTGTGTGGTAATTTTTTTATGCTGGTGCTTTTTTTGGAAGGTGTTTTTTTTTATGGCGAGCAATGGCTAAGTGATCTCTAAGATTGTTCAATCTTGTTGAGGCATTACAGGTGAAATGCATGGGGGGGGGGGGGTAATGGGGTATAAGAACCGAACCGAAAACGCCAGAGTGCTTATTGCTTGTTGTTAACCGAGCGTTGAATGGCAGGCTTTATTTTCATTATCTTGCAGTTGTGAGAAATCAGGTGCAAGTATTTATTCCAGCGAACCAGAGTTCGAATCCCGGTATGGACTTGATTTGCGAATGGGTATTTGATTCATAATTACTTGTACCTAACGGTGAATGAATGCGAACATCTGAAGTTTGATTCGATCCCATCATGAGATACAAGGATAATATTTTTGGTTTTAATAATATGGCTGTTACCATCGAATGGGACCGCTTAGATGGTTAAATTTTCATATGTGGATTCCAATTAAATATAATCAACTGTAAACGCAGAGGAAATTATCAGAGACCATTGCCACAATCAATTGCAGATATTTTTACAACCAGATCCGTATGTTTCAAGCTATCTCCTTTATCTCGGTCTAAATCATATATAATCAAAGGACAATTAAATGCGTCAGTGGAACCGCTTAAAACTAATAACACATGCTCGTTATAAAGCACGGTAATACTTACACGCTCTATTTATTCCTTAAGTCGAAAGAAAAAAATCACCCAACATGTTAATATTCAAATTAGAATCAAATCTTGGTATGAATATAAAGTGAGCAATAAAAGATCGAATATCACGAAAAGGTCGCTAGAAAAGCAAGCACTTCCCACCTCGTGGTGATGCCGCGTGCAAAGGCCATCTTCTTCACGGCAGAAGATCGTCTCGTGGACCGCAGCCTCCGCTTCCAGCAGCAAACACCTTTGACACTCGCTCCGATCATTTTAGGTCATTAATAATTCACTAACGAAACTTTCGTCGAGCGTCTACACACTTCTTCTTACATTCAAGGCTAATGCCATATCGAGCCACGTAAGACGTTTGCTGACACAGAGATGGGTCGAATCTTCGTCGCTCAAAAGAAAGGAAAAACTTGCAGCAGCTTCTGTGCCAAGTTCAAGTTTGTTCGACGGTTGAAAGTTTGATTGAACTTTTATCAAATCCATCTGAATTGAATCGGTTTCGATTGATGTGACGCTAACCATGTTCGCGCCTCTGTGATAAATAATGCAGGCAACAATTAATACTTTTGTAACTTTTTTTGTGAAGACATTTCGGATTTCACTGTAAATGTTTGGCCACTCTTTGCAAGCTGTTTGGACATGCTTTCAGTTACGTGAGAGACACTAATTTACAGTAAAAAAATAATAACATCATTTCAAAAATCTGCATGAAATTGAGGTGAATCGTGTTTTTAGGCTTATTTTTTAGTCTTATTTCTTATGGATAGACAAATATTTCTTTCATCTATAGTTCCTTATTTTTTTTTTTCTATCATTTATTTCATTAATCCATTACAAAAACAGGTTGAAATTTTCACATGGGCACACGGATACCTCGGTGGATTCTTGCAAGGAACCCACCATCCACAAAAAAAATAATTATTATTAACTCCCTCACTCTCCACCTTCCCCGTCCTCTTCTTCTCCGCCATCTTCCTCCCCCGGCATCTTCTTCCCTTCGTTCGATCAACTCTTTCCACTTTTCTTTGTTTTCCCACCATCTTTCTTGTTCAACAACCTTTTCCCACTCTTCACCTCTCTCTTCAACATCTCTTCTTACCTGCATAATCCATATTTCTCTGGGCCTTCCCACTCTTCGTTTCTTATATTCAATATCAAAAAATCTTTTGTTATTCTGCTTTCTTCCATCCTTTTCACTTTTCCAAACCAACCCAATCTCTTAAAAAAGCCCACATAACATTTCAAACTCAAGGAAGTAGAGCCTCATCATAGTCAGACATAACATTGCAATGAAGCCATAGGTGTTCTCTTTCTATGTTATCATAGCTGGGCGATCAATCAATAACAAACATTTGATTGATTTCATCCATCCCCGTTCGAATCCATCACAGCATCTGGCTCCGACACAGATCTACGTTGACCTGGTCGAAGCATGGTGAACTCAGCGCGTGGAATGCAAATTGGGTGAACGTACACCACGTGATGCAATCGCTAAACGATGATGATGGGCATGGAGACGTGGACCATTCATGCCGCTGGAGGATTACGGCCGGAGGATGCAAGCGTGACAGGCGATTCGAGACAAGAAGGTGGCTGCATTCAATCATTTTCTTGGACTTTTTATTATTATACTATAGGTAAACGATTAGTAGAGCCTACACTCGTTGCAGGATGAGCGAGCCGTAATCTCCCTGACGAAATCCAAACGGAAAACATTTGACAATCATATAATAAACCGAATATAAATCGGTATTGAAACCGTTTAGAGGCAAAAAAAAACTATTTTTCTAATTAGCAAAATACTTCATGCACGAATCTGAAACTTAGGCAATTTGTTTAACTTGTTATCATATATATTCAATCCAAATTTGGTGCGGTTCGGTTAATTAGTTACGAAGCTAGTACCAAAAAACTGAAAAATTTACGGGTTTTTGCTCATAAAAACAAAATGGCTGAACAGATTTTGCTCAAAAACTATACAGCACCTCGCTGAGTCACCAAGAACGTTTTTGCCAAATTTCGTATCGATCTGTGACCTTTAAGTAGGGCTGCTCGTTTTTGTTAAAAAAAAAAAAAAATCCAAATGCTTTTTTTTCCCCTATGTTGTGAAATTGAAGGATTTCGCTCGCTTCGCTCGCTCATCCAATAAACTAAATATCATCTCAAAATTTATTCCCGTACCGAGATTTTACCCAAGATCTTTCGCCTGTCAAGGGACATGATAACAATAAAATATAGACTTAATATCCGTTCCACTGTTGATTGCTGCTACGTGAAGTGCAACTAGATTAAGCAAGGCTCCGGACTGGCGAGTGATCTGGGTTTGCATCTTGGTAGGGGGACTAATCTTGGAATTAATATTTCGTTTCTAATGACAAGTATCCACCGTACATTCAACGAGTATTTGCATTTAGACACGAATCAACACTAACTTTGGTGGACAACGTCTATGATTTTACTTATTGAATTTTTCTCTGTAATTCGGCAAGGAATATATTTGAGTCACGCATGTTCCACGAATATCGTGCATCAATTAAATCGTATCAATCATAAAACATCCAGAACAACGTAGACGTTGTTTTGGTATTTTTCTAGAAAAAACGTGTTAAAAACTCCAAAAGCAATCAAGATCTAGGACGTAGTATTTTGTTATGTGCTCACACTAAAAATCAAAGTTCTCTGAAACACACTGAAATCTGGAACAATGAAATTTGGTACCGCCATTTGGATCCTGCCAGCGGTTCCACCACTAAAGGCTGGTTACAATCAACTTAGCAATAGACATAACTTAAAACAAGCAGTAAATTAAAAGTTTGACATATGGATCTCCATTAGACTGTCTACAACAAACATAAGGACTTAACTTAGACATGACTTAAACATAATGTTTGACCATGTCAAACTTTTAAGTTACTGCTAATTTTAAGTTATGTCTATTACTAAGTTGATTGTGAACCAGCCTTTACCTTTATTATTGTTCCACTGCAGAACGGACAGCAACAACGTTACTTATGTCATCCTATGCAACATTGAGAGCTGCTTTGTTTGCCACCAACTTCTCAAGCGTCAATTCTAACAGTTGACACCTTGTCGCCCGGACTCGTTGAGAGTTTCCTACATTCTTAACTTCTTCAGGCGTCGTGTCCGCCATCTTGTGTTCTTGTTATCACGCGTGCGCTGTACCGACCTGCCGTGCTCGTGCTCGTGCTCGTGCTCGTGCTCGTGCTCGTGCTCATGCAATGAGTGAAAGTTTTCCGGCTTCTTGCACCCACGTCAGACCCATCCAGATCCATGCTAGACCCACCATGACCCACGGTAGACCCATGAGAGACCCATGCTTGGCCATCCTAAACCTATGCAAGACCCATAACCCTAGCTAGACCCGTCACCCATGACCCATATCTGACCCATGATCTATTCAAGATCTATTCTAGAGCCATGACCAATTCTAGACCCATCCAGACCAATCCAGAGCCTGCTAATGATCCGTGCTAGACCCATTAAGAACCAGCGGGGTGCAGCAGGGGTTCGAGTCCCGGGTGATGCAACGTGAACAAAGTTCACGTGAACTGATGGAAATTGCCATGGCGCCCCCCCCCCCCCTCCCCCTGGAGGTTCGGCGGTTAGGGGGTCATCACCCTTGCCAGGCAGGTTTCGATAGGTAGGGGCAATGTACTTGCTTGGTGCTAGTTCTCTTCTTGACCATTAAGGGTAATGTGTGATGACTGCTATTTTTTCGATGTCATCCTCATGTGTGAGACGCTTGCTTGTGTGCGCTCTGTAAGCGAAACACATCAACGGATTTTTATGAAATACTTAGAATGCTTTCAGAATCTCACAAAAAAAATACCTAATACTTTTCCAGTGCATTACAAGCACAACTTGTCTCAAAAAGCACGGGGTTCATGATCGGAGCGGAATCGTCATGCTTATGATTTTTGTATCAACACAGTTGTGTTTGGTTCCTTAGTGTTGCTAGAGCTGCCCTTCTTATTACTCGCCTGTGTTGTGCACTTGACCAACAAGCGGTCAAAGTGTCGCAGTTATCTTGCATTTCTGATATCCGTCTGCCTCCTTTGTATCATTATTGTGTGTAATTATTGCGGGTATAATTACTGTGGGTTGGCGAGAGCTTGTCCCGAATCCTTGCTGAGAGGACAGAAAATGTATGTACTGCTGGGTGAAAAACAAGCGGAACTCTACTTTAGGGACACTCTAAACGATTCAACGCCTCTCTGTGTGCCGATGGATTTACATCTTTGGATGATTCTCAATATCATGGACCGATACTGAAGCTGATGCAGGAAACGTTGCGAAAACATTGCCACCACCCTGATTTTATACAAATTATTGACAGAATATCGATTATTATCGATAGCATGGACCGTTTGACTGTGCCAAACTTGACACTGTGCAGGAAACGTTGCGAAAACATAGCCACCACCCTGATTTTATACAAATTAGTGAAACTATTTTAAAGAACATCTTGTAACCGGCGTTACATTTCGCTGCAGGCCGGCATTTCTTCTTTCACGAGAAACGTGCAGCCGCGGCGTTGAGTTCCTGCTAGATTTCAACGAACTTTAAACAAACACACACCGCCCAGCGCCTTGTTATTCAATCCCATCTCGAGATCCCACTCCCAGCTATCAAGGCATCGCCTACAATACTCTCTCGGCTACGCTGAGAGACTGAACTTTGAAAATCGAAAGGGAAGTAAGAGTGCATCATTTTGAGGTCATCACAATGCTTGCTAGACGAACTGCATGACTAGAATGCAACGTTCATCTCTCAGGGAAGAAGGTCACGATTAATGGAAAAATTCGGACCTGTCTTCAACTGCCATCACCTGAAGTTATCTAGAATTTGGTATTACTAAGAAAAGATGACTTAACATGTGAATACAGCTGTTATTGAAAGTTTGAGTTGTGCAATTTGCTTTTAAAGTTGTGGACACGCAATATGGCATTTATTTTTATGAGATGACTCGACTTATTTTTGAATTTTCTGAATTTTATTGGCTGGTCTGTGGTTATATTGTTGCTGGTGGCTTTATTACTTTGTCTTAATGTGCGGCTCAGGATGGATGCTGTCCATTTACTCCATCTACTGTAGCTGCTGCAATCGCAATTGAATGGAATGGGTGTAGCTTCTTATTGACTCAGACAAGTTACCCTTTGCATTGAGGCTAATTGAATTTGATTCGAAAATGAACAATTAAATTTCTATAAAAGTCAATGCTGAGATCGTGACTGTTTTGTTGTGGTTTGCGTTTCTTTTTGCCAATATTCACAGGATAATAAAACAGGAATTAATATTTTTTTGAGTGTCAATCTCATTGCAGATAGCTTACTGATTGAAAGATTTGTGGGGATCCACTTTCCCGGGGGCAAGTGGATTTTTGGAGGAGACATTGTTTTTTAGGCATTCAACAATTCAAACGACTAATTCGACAAGAAGTGATTTTGATTTACATTTTCTTTTTGGTCGAGTTCAAAACCGAGATCGAGTTGGACGGTTCAATCAAATTGTATTGCCTTCATTAAATAAACGTGCTTACTTACGAAGTTGTAACTACAATTGAATTCGTTAATTTCTACAATCTTACTGAGAAAATAATAAAAATATGAACGATATTACGGCGAAGAGCTCCGTACAAGATAAAAACTTTTATCTTCATCATTGGGTCCAACATTGGATGCTGTGTATGTGTTGGTTAATGAACAAACAGGTAATTAATATCGCAGTTTCCTAACTTCCACGCAGATTTATATTTATGGTGTGAAGTTTACTTGAAGTCTGTGCGCCGCGCACACATCGACGTCGTGGGAACCGAGAGTTTTAATGAAGCAGGATTGGGTGCTAATTTTAACCTAATATGTCTTTAATTACACGCTATTAGCCGCATGTTTGCCAATTGTAGTAGAACTACAAACACTTGAGGGCTTCGCTACACTGAGATGAAACTTGCGATCGGAAATCAGTGTTTTAAATTTAATTAAGACATTTGCAATGACCTAATACTTTTTTGCAGGGTTTTCGTTTACCATAAGGGGTTTTAATTTTAAGCAACCAATAATAATCAGCCTCAGCTGAATTTATTGGCTATCATTGACGGATAACAAGTTTAATCCAAGGCTTAGATTAACCGTGGATCCATCCATCGATTTGGTTTTGAACCGATACGAAAACATTTATGCAGGAACCATTAAATGTTTCCAAGTTGATGACACTATTCAATCTCATAGGCTGACTTCAAACGGAAGAATCAGTACCTAGATAACATTATTTTTTCTTGTAAGTCACATCTCTTTTCCTTGATAACATTAGCTTAAAAAAATGTTTATGTTATGTTTCTAATAAATATTTATTATACTCAAAAATGTTTACTGCATGAGCCAGTTAAATTAAATTTTTCTTCATTCAAAATTTCCGTATAGAAAATTTTCTACAAATAGGCAAAAAAAAAAAAAAAAAAAAAGATTGGGTGCTAAAGATCTTTTTATTGCACACTTTTAACTGCATTGTACCAATACAAACAAAAAACACTTTAGCCACTTTGGCTGCTGAGATAGAAATTTATTCAAAATATAATTTTTTTATAAGAAAAACCACTTATAAATCCTTCTGATGGTAACAGGTGGTCTACCATAATAAGTGCCTACCGGCAAGTCAAGGGGCCACATGACCCCATGACCCCATGACCCCCCCACCGTAAATTGCATATGTGTCGTGCGAATGCCCCCGAAACGACCGCGCTGGTAATTGAAGGTGCAAGTAATTAGGGTCGACAATTGGCCAACGCTGTGGGTAAGCGCCGATGTGAGATTGCTTCGTCTTCGAGCTTGAGAACTGCCCCTTTGTTTTACCGCCAAGATACCGAAAGTTATAATTTTTTATCCTGTAAGCAAATTACTCGTGACTCTTCTTAGGGCATGACATTCAAAGTGCGTTGCATAACGCTGAGATTTGTTTCTCTTTGCCGGCTAGTCGTGGTTAGGAAGCTTAAGTGACGGATTAGGAAGCCTCGATAGGTGGTTTGAGCGTTGCTGCAAGGGATTTTCTTATGGTGTTTCGGTGCCTTTGCTGTGAGTGAAATCGGTTGACGGTCCAGGCTTCTGTGGCGGGACGGTAAGGAGCGCACAAAGGTTACCCAAAGAAAATGGCAACCCTTTATCTAATACTTTGCTGCCAAGAGAAAGTTGAAATGATTTCGGACGAACATTTATGTATGCAACAAATATTGTTCTTTATTAAAAATTTCGTATACAATATCGAATGTTATATGGGCAATGATGGTAACTATATAGAAGTATAAAATGCATTCACAAAGCGATACAAAAATATCAACATAAATATATTAACTTTACGACACTGTGCAGGTAATACTTAGGTTTTATCTTTCATTTTCTCATGCACATTTTTTGTCAAAGGTTTTTGCAACGAAACAATACGATGCACATGAATCCTTCGAGAGTTTACACACAACAGAGACGACGCAATGGCTCTGGCAATTAACGTTGTGTAATCGTAACCCGCATCCAAAATGTCATGCGAAATACCGCTGGTAAGATATTCTGGTATTTAACAAATTTTTTTTCCTCTCATCTTGTTTGTTGCTCAACTCGTCGTAAAGATGTTAGCTGGTTGTGCCGCTAAGCGAGTCTATCAACGTCCTGTGCAGATTGAACGCGGTTACAACAAAGATGATTCCTCGGCTGTCGCAACGGCTTCGTTCGCTGATTAAATATGACCTCTTGCAGTATTTTAATATAAAAAAACACGTACACTTCGCCTCGATATACAATTAACTTAAATTGACTTTTTTGGCCTCATATTATAAGACCCACTTATGCCGAAAACAAACAGTCCACCTCGTTACGAATTTAGCTCGATGGTTTCAGTTGTTTCGTGGCTTAAAAGGATCTTTTAACATTTTTTTATCACTCAGAGCTAGAGTTTTGAAATATCCATATGAATCATTTGGTGAAATGGCAACTGATGTAGTAACTACTTTGTCTTTTATTAAAAATATCCCTCTTCGTTAGACGTTGAACCAGCCTATAATCCGGCATAACTAAGCAAGGAAAGTCTTCATTTTCTTTTGTTCTGATTCAACAAAAATATCGAACTCCAGCCTAGCTGTTGTCTATCTCAAATTTGGATTCCCCATTATTATCATATTTAAATTTCAAACTAAGATCCCTCAGCAATTAAAGTGCTGGTTTTACGAACATCGTTTTACAAGAATGCATCCAAACTTCATCCGAACCACCTTTAACTGTCATCATCGGCAGCTCGTAATTCAGTTCGGACATGCTCTCCCTTTTACAGCATCAAGAAATGGACCCAGCTGTTCAACTATCAATCAACAGCTATAGCCGCTAATTGAAAAGTTGAATAATCGGACACATTAACATTACAACAAAAATTAACCTGCCAAAACTTGCATCATCCACAACCAACTTAGCTAACTCAAGTGTTACCAAAGTTAGCATCGCGGATGGCCCCCGAAAAACGACGACCGTAAAACCTACCCCCCACAAAAAAAAACCTCATCTCCGTCTCAGCCATCGGTCGAATCTACAAGTTATCTTCCTCGGGATGTGCCGCGTTGTACTCGAGTGCGCGCAGGATCGCATCCGGGATTGGGGGCGGCGTGGGCAGATGGGCGCCCTGGGGCACGAAGCCGTTCTCGTCGGCGGTGTAGGTCATGCTGATCAGCTGACCGTCAGGGGCGACGTACGAGAACGCGCCGTTGGCGACCTGGATCTCGTTGTCGGGGCTGCCCAGGTTCTTCACGAAGCCTTCCTCGTTGGCCTTGATCTGGTTGCCGGTCTCGTAGCTGTGGACAAGGGTTAGTTTTTGTTAGCGTTTTAGCCCTTGCCATCTTGTTTTTGCATAATGGGTGGTAAATTTCTCTGATATTTTTCTATTTTTTCATCTTGCTGGTTTGGGGTGATCTGTTATGACTTAGATTTGGTTTCCGGTTTCGTAGCTATGGACAAGTGCAGGTGGTTTGTTTTGTTACGGTGGCGTCGTATCTGGTTTGCTTGTGCGATGGGTTGCTATATATTCATAATCTATATCTTTTTTATTATATCATATTGTACGAGGGTCTTGGAGAGATTTGATCTGACCTTGACCTGGTTGTAAGTATCGTTGCTGTTGGGTGGTCACAGAGGGTCGAAAGGTTGACTTAGGCTTTGACTTTGTGTATTTATTGCTATTGTGGTTATTGTAAGCTTATTTTAGGTTTTAACATCATTCACTGCTTAGTATTCATACAGTTTTTGATACAAAACCTCGTTAGTGTGGTTTTGAAAAACACGGTTTCGGCCTTTTTAAAAAACGAGTCCAATAGTTTGTAAGGAAATGTGACAACGCCTGGACCTTAGGTTTAAAAGAATCATGAAACCTTAATACACACTGAGTATTGGGAAGGGAATCAAATTTGACCGATTTTCGATTATTTCGAGCTGTATTTGAACTTGATTTTAGCTGTAAGCTACTTGGTTTGCTCGCTTTGCTGGCTGGAGATTGCAAATTTTTGTTTCAGTCGAGTGACTCTGTTTAAAGAGAAACATGTTTGGAAGTCTTATCATCATTTTCCCCCATAAACTCGATTTATCCATGTATACATTAACAACTTGCAGCGACAAGATTTTAAATTATTGCTTCCCCTCAAAAAATTCCACTTAAATAAAGCTGAAACTATCTACTGCATTTAGATAGCAAACTCCTTGACACTAGATCCTCGATCCTTGATCCTTGATCCTTGATCCTGGATCGCCTACGCGTTGTAGAACCCGCTCCAAAGCACGAATGTAAACGAGTGTCCCTGATCGAGCAAGGGAAGGTAGCACCTAATCCTCGATTAGTCCTTGATAAGTATTAAATTCACTCCTCTTTACGACGAAAGACGAAACATTTCCCACCATTTCGCAACAATACATTGTATTGTGTTGCATTGTATTGTGTTGCATTGTATTACCTGGATTTTATCATAATACACGGTAATGGTGGTTTTAATATAGTGGTGATCACCTTGGTAATTCGATTTACCATCACAAGATTGGTTTTCCTTGAAATTTATTCGCGTCTTTCTCCATGAAAGTCTCCATGTCTTGGAGTTGCACATCTAAGAAATGCACCGCAATCGCAGCGTTGCAGTAATGCAGCGTTGCAGCGATAAAGCGATTTGTTGGAATGCACTTGCCAATGCACACATGGCTTGCAATGCATGCGTGTGGTGATTGCATTGATTGCTAAATTAGTATCGAGGATAATTGCATGGGATGATTCTCATCTTGGAAAAAAGCGAATTTCAGTGTACAAGCATTGACTAATTTAAGAATACTTTACACGCTGTAGATGGTTTTTAGAAAAACATGCAGAGTAACGAAATAGATTTAGCTATTCCAGCCGAAAGTATTCCTTGGGATCGCGGTTCGAGTTCTTGAGTGTATACTTTAGAAAGACACTTTGATAATTCATTAGTTAATATGAACATAAAAGGCAAGTGTGGCATTTTCTTATGTGAATCGTCACCCATCTAGTATTTCGTTTCTTTTACAACTTTAGCCATAAGAAATTCCTTTAAACCGTAATATTTATTTTAAATCCCGTTGTAGCCAAAAACCGCTCATCCTCCAACGCGTTCGCAATGACAACGTCCTATTTACAGCGTCGGTGATTTTCATGCTTTTTATTTGAAAAATCGCGATTTATAATTTCAATCAGAAAATTTAAAGTTGAAAAATAAGTAGAGTTGCTATTACGTTTTTTGATTTTTGATGCATGCATTTATATTTCCCATTGTCTCTCTAAACTGTTAATCTATAAGAGTTGTGATAAATAAAATTATTATAACAGAATTGCTCTTCCAGCAGCATTATTTCAGAAATCATTTGTCTATAATCTTCATTCATATGGATTTTAAAATGTAATTGAAGAGTTTGCATATTCTTTTGCTTCGTAATGCAGTTTCTAACGAGTATAGGGCATGTGTATCATAAAATCGACCTAAATCAATGATATTCAAAGTGGCTTCAAATCAGCCCAACCCCACTTGTGGGTGTCTCAAAGCTCACCTCCACTTGTATGAGCCGTCGAAGTTGACACCCTCGTTCTCGTAGCTGATGATCGGGATTGGGGGCTGGGTGGGTCCATCGGCGGGACGGGCGGCGGCGAGGCTGGCCAAAGCCAGGAGGACGACGGCGATCTGCGAAAAAAACAGCACGAAAATTAGACCATTACACACTTCAACACTTATAAATTACTTTTTAGTAATCGCGTTTTCATAGTTAGTTATTGTTTTGGGGAGGGAAACTAGACCGTCGATGCGGAGAATTTGGTTTTTCTGGAAAGGGTTCGTGAAACAGGGTAAGATGGGCAACCGACGTCGGGACAATTGCTTGCTGGGAGGTTTCTCTATCCGCTGAGCTGTCCGGAATAAGATTTGCTGAACTCTTCAATATTTGAAAATAACTTTTTACCGATGTCAAGAAACTTGTCAAAATTTTAACTGAGTGGGTTAAGTTAGTAAAATAAGGACTGGTTATTCAATGTCTAGTGACTAACGCCCAGATAAAACCGCATCTCCGTGGTGACAACCATCGGTTGCTTCTGTTTTATTTTTAACTGGAGGATAACTAATTAACTGGACCCATTTAAAACCCACACTAAGAAAAAACCTTAATTTAAGAGACTTGGTTTAAATGTTGATGAATTTGGCACTTATAAGGAGAAAAACTTCAAGTTTCAACTGTTATTTTTAGCAATAACTAATTAAAAACGTGTTTTTTGTCCAATATTTCGGCAAAAAATCCACTTTCGCGTTCATTGCAATCAATTTGAATATTGATTTGAAACGCTGATACAGATCTCTATGAACTTCCGCTGTCAACAATCCCATCGCCCCACACGAAACTCCGAATCGCTCTCGACGACACCAAAGCCACTGGATGCAAGATAAACTGCGAGATAAAATTTAATACCAAAAGCCACTGATGACAAACTAAAATAAGAAAAAAAAACCTAAATATAAAAACGTCAAAGCACAACTGACCATGTGCATGATGTAGTTATGTGTTGATTGAAGTATCCACAGAGGTAAACTGATGAATAGCTCACCCAAGTTTCTGATATTTATAGTAAGAAATGATCAGCGTGTCCCCCCACCCTAGCCACCATCACCATCACCCCAGGATCCCTGGTACACGGTGATTACGTTGCTGCCAACAATGGAAAATCTCTGCTCGTAACGCCGAGGAGTACCGGCTAGGCGTCGTGAGCAGCTGTGCGGTAATCGGTCACCTTTCAGTAGAAGCACAGAATCTTGCCACGCGGAGCGAGCTGAGGGAATGGGTGAGGGACGTCAGTTCGGAGAATGCTTCGTCAGGGCGCTAAGGGGACAAGGAGGTAAAATTATGACCGCTATTTTTATTTTTGTTTGGAGATGCTTTTGCTGAATGATTGACATGATTGAGCGCCTGTTCTGGGGTTGAACTTTTGAAGGGGTTGGGAAATGTAGCAGTAGTAGCAGTAAGCAGTAGCAGCAGTAGCAGCAGCAGCAGCAGCAGCAGCAGCAGCAGCAGCAGCAGCAATCAGCAGCAGCAGCAGCAGCAGCAGCAGCAGCAGCAGCAGCAGCAGCAGCAGCAGCAGCAGCAATCAGCAGCAGCAGCAGCAGCGAAAGGTTATATTGATTGCGGGAATGAGGACAGTTTGATTTATTCGTAAATGTGATTTATACCAGGTATATCTTTATTTAAATATATTATTGCCGCAAACCTAAGTATTTCTGTTCTTATGCTGGCGTTAGTGATTTTTGCTAACGTGTTTGATTGGCAAAAAATCACATTTTTTGTGATGTGCCTCTGCTTATAAACCAATGCTTGGTCTTCTCAAGCATGTTGTGTATATACCTATTTGCAATAATATCGAAACTCACAAAAATGATTGCATATTCTAATGCAATGCAAGCGTACTTTCAGTTTCGGTACTTGTAATTAAATAATCCCATAGTGCACAAAATGTCAAAACAAGCACTGGTATAAAAATACACAGCTGCAGCGGCAGCATAGGTTACTGCGATCTCAGTGAATACCTGAGCCGGCGCAATGTGGAGGTGGGAGATATCTCTTCACGAGCCTCCTACTCGAGTGAGATAACATTCTAAGACAAAGATCATCATTATCTGTCTGTGTTCATATTTCAATTCCCCAGACTCTTGTCAGTTCTTCAGGTCAAAGGTCAGCGACGATTATTACGAAATTTGCCAGCCATGGTATACATCGATTGAGTACGTATTATAAAGCTACACGAATTCGAAACGGTAAAGAAAACCCCAAAAAGCACATACGAGACAAGTTTGAGAGATTAATCAATGTTTTCGCGCAGTTATTTAACACTTTGAAAGTGACAAGATATCGGTTGTGCGTTGCTTTTGTTAGCCTCCGGTCCATGGCGTGGACTTTTTGGCGACGGTGAAACGGCTGAAAGGTCAGTTTACCAATGAGGAAGAGGCGCTAGCAGCAAGTTATTGCCCGTTAAACCTTTAAACTAGACGTGGTCGCGGTCTAGATGGGTCACTTGTCAATTGGAGAGTCTTTGTTTTACCTGCAATGAACATGCACAGGATGCAATTAATAAACGGATTGGTGCCAGTGATTTCAAATTGGCTGCATTGATTTTTTTAAGTACAGGGGATTTTTAATCATTCAGTGAACCGCCTTTTGGCTAGAAATCGCTCTAAAAATGCATGTTACTATTATTAATTATTGCGTTTTCTTATACATTGAATTGAAAGTCGATTTAAAATTGACTATAAATGTGATCATAATCAGCCTTACTCGGTATCGAAGGTGAAGACACCAAACTAAACGCGGTTTCCACACAAATTAAATGATCCGCAATTTGTCCCATTTTGTGTCAGAAATTGCAGATTACCACCTTCTATACAAAGTAAGCAGGAGGCGTGAAACAGTACACAGAAATTATCCATGATCACTTAATTTCAACTGAAAAGGGCAATGATTCACGCAATTACATGGCCCAGATTGTCAGCGCGTCTACGAACACATTGCACGCAAACTAGCAGTTACTTTAAAGCGCCTATCATGCTTATTTTCAACTTGGCATTGTTCAGTAAAAACCCGTGAAACGCTACGAGACATCACGTCGTGTGAAAGGTCACAATATTTCACTCGTTTCGACATCGCTGTGTCTAACCGCAAAGACGTCTCTGACTCGGGTATAATTTTCTTGGAATCGCACCCACCTTGTAGCGTACGACAAAGACAAGGTGTCGGACAAAATGATGAAAACTACTCGCGGATAGTTTTCAAGCAAGCGGCGATTTGTATGTTGACTCCCGTCCGCTGTGTGACATCAATAGTTATTTTTAGTAATTTGATATGTAATAAGTTTTATTGAAGTCCGGTTTGAGATTTATCAATGAAGAAAAAATATAATTGTGCAATGAGATTAGACATAGAACCTGATTGGTGTGCTGTTGGATTCATTGATCTGGGCAAGCGAGTGCGGCGGGTATAATTCTATTATCTTCTCTCCGTGGTGATAGGACTGAACCCATTGGGCCAAGTTATTGTGTTTTATCTTCAATTTTGTCTTGGGAGACTGCTAAGTGCATGTGATTGCATTTGCCATTGTCTTAAGAATTACAGACAGCGATTACTGATTACTGATTACAATGTGGCAACTCAAACATCTCAACTCACTAGTCACTACTATATTGCATGTTTAAACACCACACCAATTAACTTCTCAAAAGTGTTAAATAAAACGAACTTATTAATCCACATTCACAAATTATATTTCCACATGGTTTTTAATTAGTAGAGATAATTACTTTTGTAGTACACAGAGCAAACAATAAGACGTGATGTGAACATTTTCGGCCAAGCTACACACATTTACATGAGACCATGAATTCTATACTCGCTTGCAACAACAAACATATTTTTTGTAGAAAATTATTGTTCCCTTCGGTAATAAATTCAATCTCGAATTTTCTCACTGAAATTATTTCTATGAGTTTATTTCTGTCTATCAGCCCCCAATTCCTGCCCGAATCGAATGGCTGAAACTAATTAATTTGATTATAGCGCATGTGTATATGTTTTTGAAATTACCAACAACATTGTTTTCAAATACCTAGCGCTTCCGTTCTGTTGTCATTCCAAGGTGGTCCTTGATTGTACAGGGAGGACCGAGGTACAGAAAACATCTTCACCGAGTGCCACCGCTCATTGATGCTTCACAGTCGCCTGGTGGCCGGCACCTTCTTGGGTCGCCCCCCAAGGACAGGCGACTTGACTTGAGACACCTTTGCCCCGATGCCCGAGGTGCTCCAGCCGCCCCCGGCGCCCCAGGTGCTCCTGTTACCTGATGAAACGCGTTGCTAGGAATTCTCATCATTTCACGTCGGAAATGCCCCTGGCTGCGTCAAATGGAACCGACAAATTTAAATCATTAAGATTTCTGCTTCAATTTTAGCAGCGTTGATAGACTTAACATAAAACAAAAAATTTACCTTATTTTTTACGTCATAATTAGTGAATCTGAATCTGCGAGCAGCGTGTTCATAGCATGGGTACCAGTTTTAAGGTGGAAATCTGCTGAAATTTTATGTTTCTGTAACATAAATGCTAATGGCGCTAAAAAAATTATGTAACAGTACATCAGGTTAGGCTAGTGTGTTAACATTGCGACCTGGGTCATCTCAAACATAAAAAAAGTTAGGTAATTGGTAATTTTTTAAATACAAAAAGAAATTATCTCACGGGGAAACGAGCCCCGAACCAAAGACCTTGCATTGGTCTACTCTTACATCATCAAATCATCTAACATTCAATATTTTCTAAGTAAAAAAATAGTTTAAGATACCGTATATGCCCATGGTATAAGTATAGTTGATGGTCTATGCCAATAGAGTTGCTAGTCACATTTTAAGTCGGTCGGGGTGATTTTGGTCCAAAAATGTCAAGTTGGAGTATCAAGTTTAGTTATTTTATACAAATTATAATATATTTACATGTTGAAAGCTTAAATTTCCATTTATGTACTATCTTTGAGTTAGTGTATTAGGTGTGACCAACAAATCAAATTTAACCAATTGATTTATGATTCCTTAACGTTCATAACTTCGATTTTCAGCACGTTTCGGATTCTTACAGCATCTGAGCAGACTATCTGCTATACACAATGCATCTTAATTGCAAATTTTACTGCTAGAGAAATATGCCAAACAAAACAAGGACATTCCCTGAAATATCTACCGCGCAATTCACTCCAGCTTGTGCATGCTGTTGTTTATTTTTTAAATGAGTCGGCTTATTTCGGTAAAGCACTTGCAACAGCTAAAGCAGCAAGCAACAGCAGCAGCAGCAGCAGCAGCAGCAAGCAGCAAGCAGCAAGCAGCAGCAGCAGCAGCAGCAGCAGCAGCAGCAGCAGCAGCAGCAGCAGCAGCAGCAGCAGCAGCAGCAGCAGCAGCAGCAGCAGCAGCAGCAGCAGCAGCAGCAGCAGCAGCAGCAGCAGCAGCAGCAGCAGCAGCAGCAGCAGCAGCAGCAGCAGCAGCAGCAGCAGCAGCAGCAGCAGCAGCAGCAGCAGCAGCAGCAGCAGCAGCAGCAGCAGCAGCAGCAGCAGCAGCAGCAGCAGCAGCAGCAGCAGCAGCAGCAGCAGCAGCAGCAGCAGCAGCAGCAGCAGCAGCAGCAGCAGCAGCAGCAGCAGCAGCAGCAGCAGCAGCAGCAGCAGCAGCAGCAGCAGCAGCAGCAGCAGCAGCAGCAGCAAGCAGCAGCAGCAGCAGCAGCAGCAGCAAGCAGCAAGCAGCAAGCAGCAAGCAGCAAGCAGCAAGCAGCAAGCAGCAAGCAGCAGCAGCAGCAGCAGCAGCAGCAGCAGCAGCAGCAGCAGCAGCAGCAGCAGCAAGCAGCAAGCAGCAAGCAGCAAGCAGCAAGCAGCAGCAGCAGCAGCAGCAGCAGCAGCAGCAGCAGCCGTAATCTTGATTGCAGCGTGACCACAGAGCGCTGAGTTCGAATGAAATTGCATGGGAGGTGCTGGGAGTGCTAGATCTAGCCATGGACAATACACACGGCTAATTTTTATGCTAGCGGACAAGGACTTTTTGTTTCACTCATCAACCAAATTGTACACGAGATTCATTACAAAATTCAAGGAAAATCTTTTGTGAAATGTTTGATTCGTTAAGGCAGGTGATTGATTGGCATTTGGGATTTCTTCACCGTGATGTGTGTTGGATCGGTCAGTGTGTGAGTTACGTATCTTGTATTCCGCCGCCGCCGCCGCCGCCGCCGCCGCCGCCGCCGCCGCCGCCGCCGCCGCCGCCGCCGCCGCCGCCGCCGCCGGTGATATGATGAGAACATGATGTCCGAATCACAAAGGGCAACAATGCAAATTACCGAGAAACAGATTTCCGGCAATTATTTTAGTTGATCGATTTGATTTGATTAACATTAACAATTCATCGGCCCCGGTTAAAAAGCAAGCAGGAATGAGATGAGATGTTTATTAAGTACCTAAACGTCTATTACTTAAACTAACAATAAATTGCAATTAGTTTGAATTATGCCACCATGTTGTTTCTCTCCTTTCACGCAATGCTGTATATCTACTTGTTTTTATTAGAAGATATAAATTTCTCATGCAGTAGAGGTGTCAGCCAAATCGCCCACTTATGTAATTACGTTGCAAGAAGTCTCAGAAATACAACGAAGAAATCAGGGAAAAGGTTTAAAAACACAGAAACCTTTTCACTAAACAATATTTAGCGAAATGCTAGAAATTCTAGCATAATTGTAACGACAGTTGTTCTTCAGTATTTTCAACCATTCTGTATACATATTATATTTTAGCTAAGTACCAATGGTCAGTCCCTTGATCGATGCTTAAACTCTGTATGAAGTGCCAAAAGAGTTTTCCTGTATATTTACGTCGACCGTTTCTTTTAGATGCCGTCAATCTGACGGCCAATCATCATTTCCGAATGCAGAATAACGTTTTTCTCCCAGCAGCCAAATCCCACAGCATCATCCCAAGAAACCATGTGCACTTTCTGAAGCTCCACGCTTGAAGGCGGCTTCGCAGCACGCTGCGTGACCCTCCGGCCAGCATAACCCAATCCAGTATAGGTTTACCATCCAACGCTCAACACAATTCTTCTGCAGATACTTTTATATGAGATGTGAGCGAAAGGCAGACTTGTGTCTTCGCGTCTGGTCGCGTCATTGATAAGATGGTCATTATGACAGATTACTTAATAATGAGATGGCGCAAGAGATCAGATGAAAGATGCTGGAGGTCGGAGGTCGCGTTGGCAAACGTGAAACGGCAGTCGCGATCAACCTTAGCCAGCGGATCATTTATCAGATGGGAAAATAGAATTTGAAGCTAGATTATCTCATTGATAATTGCTGATTACAGGTTTGGAGATATTCGATACTTTTAGTGTCGTTGAGTTTGTCCTTCACCTCACCTTTTTTGTTTTGTAATGTTTTATTTTGGCAAGAAATTTTGTTGCTTCAGGATAGTTCATATTTCCTTAGCTACAAACAGGACAAACACGCGATGAATGAGATTTCTTGTACGATGACATTTTACTTTTCAATTTATAGAATTTTATTTATAAAAACCATGAATACAAATAGATATGATCACACAGCGATACAAAAAGAGATCGACATCGGAACGTAAACAAAATAACAAACAACAGGTGGATAATTGTCATCGATCTATGGCGTCATGTGTCATCATTACTCATCACAGGTGCACAAGACAATTAAGTTAAATGCTTCTTATTGTCTGAACCTCCTCTGGTTGCTTCCCTGATTGTTACGCTGGTTGTTGCTGTTGCTGTTGCTGTTGCTGTTGCTGTTGTAATCGTAGTTGTCATTGTTGTTGTTGTTGTTGTTGTTGTTGTTGTTGTTGTTCCTGGAGTCTGCTTTGGGGACCGGAGACTGGGTCCTGCTAGCCTGCTCCTCCTGAAAATACGAAATACAAATCTCAGTAAAATTTTAGATACATTTTGACTTCCTTTCTTCAGTGATTGTTCGGAATGCTTGAAACATCAGAATATAAATATTGGGCGCCATTCTTCGCAAGAAAAAACAGATCGGATTTCAATTAATTCATTCGCCGGCATCTTAGAGCTAGTTTGATAAGGTCCGTTCTTTCTATCGTTTTCTATTAACCTGAACACTTGTTCACAATTATTGTGATTGCCAGGTCAAAGCTCATAAGGCAAACCATATGCCCACAGGCCATAATTCCAAAAGGGCAAATATTCACGATTATAAAAAAAGAAATATGTGCCCATATATATGGCAAAATCTTCGCGCGTTACATTTTTTGAGGAGGCTTTTGATTTTATTTTGGAGTTGGATTTTCTAACCAACTCCAAATGGAGTTGGACTCCATTTTAACTCTGGAACAGTCCCAATGAAACAAGTCTCCTGGAAGTCGGTGCTTGTTTGAGTTAAGAGCCCTTGAAATTCATCATTTGTCAGCTGTCTTTGACGAAAAGTCTGAAATGTTGATATTGAGTTTTTGCACAACAAATGGCATTGAATGGACGTAATTGACATCTCCAAATGGATAGTTATGCATGTACGTATCTAAATTTAATCGTATTTATGATTATTTTGTGATAAATGAAGTTTCGATGAGTGCACCTTGCACTTGGGATAGCTATCTAGGCTGGATCCTGAAAACTTCTACCGAGTTTTCGATATAATAATTCTTTAATATATATCCTTCTAAGGTATACTCGCTAGTATTAGATATAATATTTGGCCTATAAAACAAGGCCAATCCATTTTTTTCATTTCAAAAAAACTTTCCAGAAATCTTACACCTTACCATGATGCCTGCGAAAAACATTTATTGGATGAGCGAGCGAAGCGAGCGAAATCCTTCAATTTAACAACATAGGGGAAAGAAAGGCGTTTGGATTTTTTTTTTGTAACAAAAACGAGCAGCCCTACTTGAAGGTCACAGATCGTTACGAAATTTGGCTTTTGCCATCACGTTCGTGGTGACTCAGCGAGGTGCTGTATGGTTTTTGAGCAAAATCTGTTCAGCCATTTTGTTTTTATGAGCAAAAACCCGTTCATTTTTCAGTTTTTTGGTACAAGCTTCGTAACTAATTAACCGATCCGCCCCAAATTTGGATTGAATATATATGATAACAAGTTTAACAAATTGCCTAAGTTTCAGATTCGTGCATGAAGTATTTTGCTAATCAGAAAACTAAAATGACTTAATAATAATAAAAAAAATACTTGATCATTAAAGCACCGTTTTCAACAATATGATTGTCAAATGTTTTCCGTTTGGATTTCCGCAGCGAAATTACGGCTCGCTCATCCTCCAACGAGTGTAGGCTCTACTAATCGTTTACCTAGTGTTTATTATGATTAGAAGTCTCTTGAAATCGTTGATTTTCAACGTTTTTTCCTCATTTCTCCTCACTAAATCAGTTCAGTCAAACCTGTTGATTCTTTAGGATTGTTCAATGAAAATCATTAAAATATCGCTTGTCCACAAGGCTCACCCACCCTAGTGAAGGTAGGTAAGCGTGGCCTTGAAATAAATGCAAGGGTAGAATTAAACGCAGCAAAGCGCCGAGCAGGGCGAGCGGTGAGTTCAATGCACGATAGAGCAAGGATCTACAGTCTCTACTGCGTCCTGCACCTCTCTTCAAAGCTGCCACTAGTGACGTGTCTCCAAATTCGACTGTCAAGCATTTCCTTGACGGGGCTTTCAAATGTCAAACATCCGGCGTATCAAAAATATCCGATGAAAAAGTGAGAATTTTTGTTTATTTTTCGCGATGTTCATTGTTCACAAATATTGCCAAGGGGTAACTCGACATTTAAACTTTTTACTTGCAATTATTTCACCATAGTGATTATAATTTTTACTTCCCACAAGTGGACGACTATAACCTAGTGAAGTGATAAATGATGGACTATAGTTTAAAAAATGAAATGTAAGTTAACTACAAGAGCTTCGACGATGTTGTAACTTTCTTAGTCAATTTCCAGCCTCTCCATCTAACTTAATTTCAGCCATTCAACCTTCAAATCATCTTTCTAAACTGACCATTTCTATCAAATCTTCTCTCCCATATTTTCATACCCTTATATCCGCATAACCCCCGATTTAAAATCAGCCTATATTAAAATCCACCGAGCTTACAATCAATTCCATCTTTACATCCATCTGTACTAAAATCCTCTTTTTTCTAACCCTCTTTTTTCAAACCCCTCAATCTCCATACATTTATATCTACAAACCCTTTCATCAACTAAAACCCACTATCTTTAAGCTTAAACCAATTTTGAAAGTACAACATCTAAGCCTCTCAAGCTTAATTTCTTTTACCTACATACCCTTCTAATCAACAACCCTTCTTACTGTCAACCCTCATCATAGAACCATATAATCATCAACCCTTATAGTCACAACTCATCTTATCGCCAACCCTTATTACCACAACCAACCTAATCATCAACCCTTATTATCACAACTCACTTTCCCCACCCTTCTTATCATCAACCTTTCTTATCACCAACCCTTATAATCACAACCAACCAAATCATCAACCCTTATTATAACAACTCACCTAATCATCAACCCTTCCTATAATCAACCCTTCATGTCATCAACCCTTCTTATCATCAACCCTTCTTATCATCAACCCTTCTCATCACCAACCCTGCCCCTCCGCAACCCCTCCCCTACTCCCACCCTACAACTCACCGCCTGCGCGCGAATCCCCGCGTAGATCAAGTCGAGCGACTTCTGTATTTCGGCGGGCACGGGGGGCGGGGTGGGCAGGTGCGCCCCCTCCGCGCGGAAGCCGTGCTCGTCGGCCGTGTAGGTCACTGTGATATCGACGCCCTCCGGGGACGTGTACGAGTAGGAGCCGTGCTGCACTTGCGCAGTCTGGCCCTCGCTGCCCACGTTCTTCAGGAAGCCCGTCTCCTCGGCGACGATGTGGTTTCCGGTCTCGTAGCTGGGTGACGGGGGAGGGTGCACGGTTATTGACATGTGGGCTTCACTCCGTTTTATAAGGTCTTATATGTTGTTGGATGGTTTTTACCTTGTTTTACATGGTGTTACATGATTTTAACTGCAAGATTTTTTTTTTCCATTTTTACTAATTTGTACATATTTCTTCTCTGTTTGACATGATTTTAAATGCTTTTACATGGTTTGGCAAGGTTGTAAACATTGTTCATTTGTTTTTCATGTATTTGGATGACGTTTTAACTTGTTTTTTCTTGTTTTTTCACAATTTATATCTGATTTACCTATTTTTTTTCTCATGACATGCTGTTACATGGTTTTTTCCTGGTTCTTATCTGGATTTCACAAATTTTTACCTGTTTTAACTCTATTTTACCTGGTCCAGCAGAACCATTGTACGATGCACGGTCACCCATCTAAATTTGTTAAACTTAATATCATTAGAATCGAAATATCCGTTCCAAATTTGTTTCCTTACAGAGGGTCTAACCCGGTCTTATTACCCTACCGGGGCATTACCAATCATTATGCTACACGGACAACCGACTTTCAAAAGGATATTGAGCTTTTTTGAGTTATTGGGTTAACATACTGAATATTTTTTTCTCATTTTCTCCCATCTGAAGCACAAAACTAGCTGCTTCTGCAGAGATTCAGCCGATTTGCTAACCAAACATACCTCGTCTTGTAGTCTCCATTGTCGTTGTGCTCCTGCTGATAACGCAGGATTGGAATCACGGTGGTCCTCTCAGCAGATGACTGCCTCGACTGCTGCTGCTGCTGCTGCTGCTGTGGCTGGTTGCTTTGCTGGCGGCTGTTCTGGTTGTTGTACTGCTGGCCCTCCTGGTCGTTGTACTGCTGGTTGCTCTGGCCGCTGGTCGGCTCCTGATACTGGTCCTGGGACGGGAACTGCTGCTTGCGCGCTTCACGCTGATTGGCTTGCCGTTGGGCGGAAGTAGCGCTGAGGTAGACGGTGGCAACAACAAGTACTATCTGAAAGAGATAATGTGTGTCAGCGGCTGGTCAAGACCGGAAGTTAGCCCCCGGACGTGTCGGGTGATGAAATGTGGGCACAATTCTTTGCTGGATTGTTGAGTGAAACAGGTTTGAATGCAAGCCACTCAATAGACGATGAATAAATGTGGAGCCAGATTCACGGAGTGTGCATTTTGTGCGATTTGGAAGTGCAATTACTAGTCAGCTTTAACTGTGCTCCTTAACTCGCAGCAGATTTATAAACACGTTTCATATTATTGGATGAGCGAGCGAAGCGAGCGAAATCCTTCAATTTCACAACATAGGGGAAAGAAAAGCATTTGGATTTTTTTTTGTAACAAAAACGAGCAGGCCTACTTAAAGGTCACAGATCGTTGCGAAATTTGGCAAAAACGTTCGTGGTGACTCAGCGAGGTGCTGTATGGTTCTTGAGCAAAATCTGGTCAGCCATTTTGTTTTTATGAGCAAAAACCCGTTAATTTTTCAGTTTTTTGGTACTAGCTTCGTAACTAATTAACCGATCCGCACTAAATTTGGATTGAATATATATGATAACAAGTTAAACGAATTGCCTAAGTTTCAGATTCGTGCATGAAGTATTTTGCTAATCAGAAAAATAAAATGACTTAGTAATAAAATATATATACTTGATCATAAATCACCGTTTTCAACAAAATGATTGTCAAATGTTTTCCGTTTGGATTTCCTGGTGGAGATTACGGCTCGCTCATCCTGCAACGAGTGTAGGCTCTACTAATCGTTTACCTAGTCACTTTCACTATCGCTCATGTCTTATCCTTATGCTAGCACGTAAGTTTCAGGAAAACTATTTACCTATTTCCCCCAATAGTGCTCAACATTCGCCATCCACCACAAGTTAACTATTTATACCCAGCTAAATAGTTATTCTGGCAACGTTTAATATCAATTTATCATCCAGTCTAAGCATTTCAGCCTCAGCAAAAATTTGCTTAGAATGCCTTCAATTTTAAAACGTGGAAACAATAATTTTTATCGTCTGTTGTTCTATTTTAGGCGAATTCGGGACTCCGATTTGAGAGGCTGGCTCTCCAGTGCACTAGCTCACCCAAAGTTACAGGTTAGTTTACTTCATTTGAGTCTCGGGTGCGTTCTGAAATGTCGCTATACACAAACAATTCTACTGGCGCCAGAAAGAAAGAGTTGTTGTGAACCATTTCGCTACAGCTGTCCACTACGAGTCAACAACATTATCGAGCTAAAACTCAAAAATAGACGTTACTACTGGAGAATGTTCATTGGTGAACTATTGCTTCCTCTGCAAAAACATGTGAGCGTTTGCAACTACCAAGACGGTTGTATAATGTTCCATTGTATTTATCAACTGTGAGACAGCTAAACTAGCAAGGCTCTCTGAAAAGATCATGACACTCTTAGGTGTTCCTATTGAACCTAAAAATATCTATTGTTCTGAAGCCAATGAAAACGTACTCTTACATTAACACTTAAAATCGTCAATTCCTTTGAAACGATTCACAGAAAATCGATTCATTACTTACGTCGTAAAATGTTTGATTTTTACCAAACTAGGTAACAAATTTTCAATGAAGTTTCTGAAAATCTCGCAGAGCTCTTCATTTGACTGTCGCAACTGTTGATTATGTCCTTTAGATTGACAAATCATTGAAAATAATGAATTTTGGGTGAACTTTGATGACTCTGGTTATCCACTTAAGGCTTGAATTTCGCTTAAGTATATTATTTCCTCAAGTTTATCTCGTCCAGCCCTCTGGCCCATTATTTCACGAAATAATAAGCAATCGTTGACACGTTTTTACTGTTACGAATTTCAGCCTGCACGTTTGAAGAAAAAGTCATCCGGCTTTCTACTGGTTACAATTAACGGGTCGGACGTAATAAATTTTGTCATAAACGGAAATTGAAACGAGTTTAATCTTATAATATCACTTTCAACGATTAAAAACCGATTAGAACGAGGCGAACGGAAAGCGTGCCTGCATTGCATACATCTTGTTCAGTTGACGGTGGTCAGTTTGTACTTTGTGTTGAAGATAATATGATCATTGTATTTGTATGTTATGTATTGCATCAGTCCTCCCTGTAGATGATAGCAAGCCTAGATATCCGCGTTATATTCAAAAGACTCGCTTTTTATAGGAAATGACTTTAAATTTAGTATAATATTAGCTACAACCCACTGCTCCTATTTCTTAAAAAAAAAAAAACTTACATAGCACACAATTTTGTTTATACTTTCTTGATTGAAACCACTTTAAAGAAAACAATGTTTTGATATCTCTGGATCAATTTGCGATCAGCGAAGCAGGCCACTGTATACCTCACCTCACTTCAAATACCAAACGTCTAAGCACTTCCTAATTCACCCCGATCGCCGCACACGCCAAGAAAATCACACACAACCATCTTAAGAAAGTGGACGGTTTTTCTTATGTGGTCCCAAAAAGTGCCCACTTTTCAGGGCCAAGAAATCGTTCGACACAAAGCAAAGCTGTACTTATTAATCCTCCAAGAACCAATTAACAACTTCCAGTTAAGTGACTAAACTCCAGATAAAAACTATCTCCATGGTGACAGCCTAACTATTGCTTCTATTTTCTTCCTAACTGGAAATCTAACATCGACTCCACCAAACAAACCGTGTCCTACTCACAATCAGTTTCATCTTCGCAAGCCCGGTGATCTCCAGCAGCAGAGCCAACGTTCGCGCGTCCCAAACACTACCGGCCTAATGGTAAACGATTGCGATTCCTACCGCCTATTTATACGTGAAACTAAGTGACCCGATTTCCAGCCTACTCCAGCACAGTGTCTGCCTATGCACAGGCTCGCTCACTCACCTCTATTATACAACGTTGCGAACACCAACAAAGATCTGGAGCGAATCTCTTTCCTTTTTTCTCCAACACATGACGCGATACACAAGTGGAGCTCGTCTTCTCTCTTACACTCATTGTGTTTAGAAAGGTACGCCGTGGTTTCACTTTTATTCAATCTCGAACCTTTTTGCTCTAATCATCTTCATGAAAGTAATGCAATATAAAAATTAATCATGACGAGTTAGCGTTGATTGCATGCCTTGTTTTACTTATCCAATCAATACTGCTCTTTGGTTGTAATTGCATATTTAACATTACGCTAGCTGTAATTGAGCCTCAAGCGATTTTGTTTACTCGTTTGAACCACGCGAGTTTGTTTATGGAAGTGCTGCGCCTAAGTGCTTATTATATATTACGAGGATTTCCTTTCATTAATTACTTTAATGTATATAATTATCATGTTGTTCCATGATCAAGCTTTTTCGTGAACGCAGTTTCGTGGCAATCTTTTTGCATATCTCACTTAATTTCTTAGCCACTGATTGATTTTTATAAAGAAAAAAAACTAATTTCAATTTGATCACGGACTATAAAATCTCGCACTTGATTATAAAGCCAAGTTAGGTAACAGAATAGTGTTCTAAATATGCAAACGTTTCTCGGCAAAAAGAAGAGAAACAATATCTGTCTTGATTGTGGGTGTGTTGTATTGGTTTTGAAATAAGCTCGAGGATTATTTCATTATAAAATGGGCTCTCAAAGTTCACCAGTGCAGAGAGAAAGCTGTTGGAGGTGTTTGGATGATGAGAGCCGACCGAAAATCTACATCAAAAGACATCCTACCATCGTCGATGATAGCTCGTTGCTACATCAAAAGACATCCTACCATCGTCGATGATAGCTCGTTGCTGTTAGCGAGCCGCTGTAATTCAATTGATGCAGCGAAGAATTGACATGTTATACGACCTGGCGCAATTTCCCGCTGTATATGGTCATGAGCAGAAATCGGCGCTAAGAATTCAAAATGAATTTCGAATCACTGAAATGCTGCAGGGGTTCTCTAGACTTCAGCAACTTTTTGACTCAATTTTGTTTAGTATAAATTTACAGAAATACCTGTCAGAGGCTAATTTTGAAATCGTGATTCAGTATACTAACCTACCTATAAATATAGTTAATAATGCAGAAAATATAAACCCATTGAGTTCTTAGTGATACTTCCCACGGTAAGCTTACACAATTTTTAATTTTCGATGGCACACACATCAATTCTGTCTTTCAATATGTCTTCATGTCATCTGTCTTTCATTTAATGGTACCCATGTTAAAAAAAGCGTTGCGTTTGTCAACATACTTAGCATAACTATTCAGATTTTTGGTGTTACTTGACAATCTTTCATCGTCAAAAGTCAGTGATTGTTGTCTACATGTTACCAGCAACCATTAAAAAGCGATTTGAACTCAACTAAAATTGGGCTGGTTTTTTTTCTAAGCCACTCGTTTAAGACGGAAGAGAAAGTTACGCAATAATTAGGAAACAGGAAACGAACCCGATTGTATTAAGGAGCGTTCTCATCTAACAGATCGATTGGTGCTAGACCTAGAGACCTTCTTGCGAAGTCCTAAACATTTGTCCTCCGCCAGACAATGGACCTGATGGATAGAGATTTGCACGGGCTAAAATATGCAGACGTATGCTAAATTGCGTGATGCTGTGTGCCGATGAGGCAAGTCTGCATTTCCGGCCGCCTAGACCACTTTGTCTGGGTGTCATTGTGTCATTGTTTCATTGTGTCAATGTGTCGATGTGTCTTGAAATCTGAATCTATCTTGCGTTGATTCATGAAGTTGGGGATCGGGTTTGATCTTCAATTACTTTCAGATCGATTCCACCGACACGAATTGCGTAGAACATGTGTTCATTTGAAAGGTGACTGATTTAGATTGATTATCTCTAGTCGAAGCAAATATTTTGCATTTAAGTGTGAATGATTCATATTTTTTGTACGCAGGGAGAAGGCATGCTTTTTTTCTTATACTATCTCTTATTCTGAACCTCGAACAACTTTAGTTTTTGCAGCTGTTTCTGTCTTCATACAACAATAACTTTATTATCAATCAATTATTAAATTACGTCTGAGTTGGAGGTATCTTTTAACTTATCGACTAATCGACAATCTTTGCTAGTAACGAAAAAAAGAATAAATATTAAGCGTTATTACAACTTTTACCTATAGAACCGATTTAGAGTGTATTAGAACATTTAATAAGACTTTCAAACACCAAACACAAATAATATAAAAAATCTAAATTATTTGATAAAGCAACATTCAATGGAATCTATTTTGATTGCTCTGCCAGGATATGGATAACTAGCTTTGCTACCCTATATCGCTGTACAAGATAAATATCACAAGATTTACTTTCAAGACACATTTTAGAATGTAGGGGGAATGTGAGGTTAGTTGAAATACGTACAGGTTTACATTGAAAAAACGGATATAAGAATTAGCACAAGAAATAAGGAAAACGAAAGACACATCAGATTAGCTAAGCAAGCATAGGGCGCAACAGAGAAATTTAAACCAGTCAGCTTGTGCAGAACACGGGGATGAGTTTCAACACAAAAATTGCACATGAGAGGGCTTTGTTTGGTTGATATAGAAAAAGGGAGGCAATAAAAACTAGAAAGCAACCAAATTAATTCTAAAATGGATGAAGTCTTCCATTGGATATGCCTTGGCTTACCATTTTCAAATAGAAGGATAAATAGGAAATAAGTACAGTAGAAAGAGAGGGAGGCATGAGACATATTAGACAAACAATTTAAAAATAGTTAACCCAGAGACCGGAGTCAAAGAGTATTTTTCGAGTTTTAATTGTTTGGAAAACAGGGTCAAATAATGGGTTTAGTTTTTCGGGGTTTGGATTTTTGGGTTTGGCTTTGGTAATTGTTGGTTCTATTGTTTGATTTTAGACCTGCCTGAGACTTGAGTTTCGAACCTTGACAAGGCAGGCTGCATTGCTTTACGAAACGTCGTATACTAGACCAATTCTATAACGCAGGTCAAAAGCTTTTCGGAAAACCAGTGTGCGAATATCAGGAAAAGACGCGAGTCTTCAGAAAAAAAGGAGCCTGCCTTAATTAGCGGTCCCTTTGCTCCATCCATTCCGTGGAATGCCATCTCAGCCGGGTGTGAACTCTGACTGAAAGGTAACCGTTGTAGCCGAAGCATCCACATAACTTGTCCACGCTTGATAACGAACTGCAAAATAACATGCAGTCAACATTGTACCAAAACAAAGTGCACCCTACCCGTGCGACCCTAGTCAAATTACACCCTACCCTAGTGCGACCCTAGTGCAAAGTGCACCCTACCCGTGCGACCCTAGTGCAAAGTACACCCTACCCTTGTGCGACCCTAGTGCAAAGTGCACCCTACCCAAGTGCGACCCTAGTGCAAAGTGCACCCTACCCGTGCGACCCTAGTGCAAAGTGCACCCTACCCTTGTGCGACCCTAGTGCAAAGTACACCCTACCCTAGTGCGACCCTAGTACAAAGTGCACCCTACCCGTGTGACCCTAGTGCAAAGTACACCCTACCCTTGTGCGACCCTAGTGCAAAGTGCACCCTACCCTTGTGCGACCCTAGTGCAAAGTGCACCCTACCCGTGTGACCCTAGTGCAAAGTACACCCTACCCTAGTGCGACCCTAGTGCAAAGTACACCCTACCCTTGTGCGACCCTAGTGCAAAGTGCACCCTACCCGTGCGACCCTAGTGCAAAGTGCACCCTACCCGTGCGACCCTAGTGCAAAGTGCACCCTACCCTAGTGCAACCCTAGTGCAAAGTACACCCTACCCTTGTGCGACCCTAGTGCAAAGTACACCCTAATCTAGTGCGACCCTAGTGCAAAGTACACCCTACCCTTGTGCGACCCTAGTGCAAAGTGCACCCTACCCGTGCGACCCTAGTGCAAAGTGCACCCTACCCTAGTGCGACCCTAGTGCAAAGTGCACCCTACCCGTGCGACCCTAGTGCAAAGCGCAACCTACCCTAGTGCGACCCTAGTGCAAAGTGCACCCTACCCGTGCGACCCTAGTGCAAAGTACACCCTACTCTAGTGCGACCCTAGTGCAAAGTACACCCTACCCTTGTGCGACCCTAGTGCAAGGTACACCCTACCCGTGCGACCCTAGTGCAAAGTCCACCCTACCCTTGTGCGACCCTAGTGCAAAGTCCACCCTACACGTGCGACCCTAGTGCAAAGTCCACCCTACCCTTGTGCGACCCTAGTGCAAAGTCCACCCTACCCTTGTGCGACCCTAGTGCAAAGTGCACCCTACCCTAGTGCAACCCTTGTGCAAAGTGCACCCTACCCTAGTGCGACCCTAGTGCAAAGTGCACCCTACCCTTGTGCGACCCTAGTGCAAAGTGCACCCTACCCTAGTGCAACCCTAGTGCAAAGTACACCCTACCCTTGTGCGACCCTAGTGCAAAGTGCACCCTACCCTAGTGCGACCCTAGTGCAAAGTGCACCCTACCCTAGTGCGACCCTAGTGCAAAGTGCACCCTACCCTAGTGCGACCCTAGTGCAAAGTGCACCCTACCCTTGTGCGACCCTAGTGCAAAGTGCACCCTACCCTTGTGCGACCCTAGTGCAAAGTGCACCCTACCCTAGTGTGACCCTAGTGCAAAGTGCACCCTACCCGTGCGACCCTAGTGCAAAGTGCACCCTACCCGTGCGACCCTATTACAAAGTGCACCCTACCCTAGTGCGACCCTAGTGCAAAGTGCACCCTACCCTAGTGCGACCCTAGTGCAAAGTGCACCCTACCCTTGTGCGACCCTAGTGCAAAGTGCACCCTACCCGTGCGACCCTAATGCAAAGTGCACCCTACCCGTGCGACCCTAGTGCAAAGTGCACCCTACCCTAGTGCGACCCTAGTGCAAAGTGCACCCTACTCTTGTGCGACCCTACTGCAAAGTGCACCCTACCCTAGGTCGACCCTAGTGCAAAGTACACCCTACCCTAGTGCGACCCTAGTGCAAAGTCCACCCTACCCTTGTGCGACCCTAGTGCAAAGTGCACACTACCCGTGCGACCCTAGTGCAAAGTCCACCCTACACGTGCGACCCTAGTGCAAAGTGCACCCTACCCTAGTGCGACCCTAGTGCAAAGTGCACCCTACCCTTGTGCGACCCTAGTGCAAAGTGCACCCTACCCTAGTGCAACCCTAGTGCAAAGTGCACCCTACCCTTGTGCGACCCTAGTGCAAAGTGCACCCTACCCTAGTGCGACCCTAGTGCAAAGTGCACCCTACCCTTGTGCGACCCTACTGCAAAGTCCACCCTACACGTGCGACCCTAGTGCAATGTGCACCCTACCCTAGTGCGACCCTAGTGCAAAGTGCACCCTACCCTTGTGCGACCCTGGTGCAAAGTGCACCCTACTCTTGTGCGACCCTAGTGCAAAGTTCACCCTACCCTAGTGCGACCCTACTGCAAAGTGCACCCTACCCTTGTGCGACCCTAGTGCAAAGTTCACCCTACCCTAGAGCGACCCTACTGCAAAGTCCACCCTACCCTAGAGCGACCCTAGTGCAAAGTACACCCTACCCTTGTGCGACCCTAGTGCAAAGTCCACCCTACCCTAGAGCGACCCTAGTGCAAAGTCCACCCTACCCTAGAGCGACCCTAGTGCAAAGTCCACCCTACACGTGCGATCCTAGTGCAAAGTCCACCCTACCCTAGAGCGACCCTAGTGCAAAGTCCACCCTACCCTAGAGCGACCCTAGTGCAAAGTCCACCCTACCCTAGAGCGACCCTAGTGCAAAGTCCACCCTACACGTGCGACCCTAGTGCAAAGTGCACCCTAACCTAGAGCGACCCTAGTGCAAAGTCCACCCTACCCTAGAGCGACCCTACTGCAAAGTCCACCCTACCCTAGAGCGACCCTACTGCAAAGTCCACCCTACACGTGCGACCCTAGTGCAATGTGCACCCTACCCTAGTGCGACCCTAGTGCAAAGTGCACCCTACCCTTGTGCGACCCTGGTGCAAAGTGCACCCTACTCTTGTGCGACCCTAGTGCAAAGTTCACCCTACCCTAGTGCGACCCTACTGCAAAGTGCACCCTACCCTTGTGCGACCCTAGTGCAAAGTTCACCCTACCCTAGAGCGACCCTACTGCAAAGTCCACCCTACCCTAGAGCGACCCTAGTGCAAAGTACACCCTACCCTTGTGCGACCCTAGTGCAAAGTCCACCCTACCCTAGAGCGACCCTAGTGCAAAGTCCACCCTACCCTAGAGCGACCCTAGTGCAAAGTCCACCCTACCCTAGAGCGACCCTAGTGCAAAGTCCACCCTACACGTGCGACCCTAGTGCAAAGTCCACCCTACCCTAGAGCGACCCTAGTGCAAAGTCCACCCTACCCTAGAGCGACCCTAGTGCAAAGTCCACCCTACCCTAGAGCGACCCTAGTGCAAAGTCCACCCTACACGTGCGACCCTAGTGCAAAGTGCACCCTACCCTAGAGCGACCCTAGTGCAAAGTCCACCCTACCCTAGAGCGACCCTACTGCAAAGTCCACCCTACCCTAGAGCGACCCTATTGCAAAGTCCACCCTACCCTAGAGCGACCCTAGTGCAAAGTGCACCCTACCCTAGAGCGACCCTAGTGCAAAGTCCACCCTACACGTGCGACCCTAGTGCAAAGTCCACCCTACACGTGCGACCCTAGTGCAAAGTCCACCCTACACGTGCGACCCTAGTGCAAAGTCCACCCTACACGTGCGACCCTAGTGCAAAGTACACCCTACACGTGCGACCCTAGTGCAAACTGCACCCTATATACTACAGTGGCAGGACGGGTCGTTATAACGATCTTGTCAAATTTGAGGTGAAATGCTCAAAGAAATGGGAGCTTGTATTAACAAAGATGTTGTCACAGAGATCAAGTTATTATCTGAAAATCAGTAGAGATAGCAAATTTATTATAAGGAAAACTTTGCGTGTTGCGAATTTATTGATTCCTATAATAAGTCAGAGGTCAGATAATGTGTTTGATGGATTTTGTAGATCTGATGAGCTCATGACGCAATGACGTTACTGACCTTAAAAGCCTCGTATTGATTGCGTCTAATTGCCAAATTAAGTATTTTATTTTTTGTAAGTAAACAGCATGAACTGTCAAATTCAAATTGTTTAATACGATATTACCTTCCTTATTTTATCAGCTACAGCATTTCCGAACCAATAACTTTAATACTTACCTCCCTAATCTTCGCCAATAATCATGCTTGCTTAAAAAACCACCCTAATTAAGGGTGGAAAGTATGGTGGTTTTCTGCGATTCCTTGACAGTCTGGAAAATGTTAAGGAGGAGGTCTTGAGCTTATATCAATATCCTATTTAATTTAGTGCGCACCTTATTTTGTCTAGGTCTTCGAATTACTAATTCTTCTGCAGAAAATCCACCGGTTTTTTCTTCAATCCAACGTTAAGTGATTTTTCGAAGACATTTTTAGCGATCTGTTACAAATGCCAATTGGTATTCTATTAATAGCGAGAAAACTAATTTTCATTAAATATTCGCAGCACCTCATTCTTCTTAAAAAATTCAGTGTTGCGAATCCTGTGGGCATGGACCTTTTCGATTTTCAGCACATTTTAGTACAAAATATCCTCAGCAATCTACAACAACACCAACACAAACTTTTATTCAATTTCTGGTCAGGTCATTCGAGTTGACAAAAAGTTTCCTTACATATTTTTCCTAAGATATAATATATTGGCAGAGTTTCCTGCATTCAACAGCCTGGTAAGATCTTTGCTAGCAGAGTTTTCTTCATTTTCATTGAGTCGAGTACCTACCCCTCACCGACTAAATCATAGTAGGTACCTTCTTTTCGATACATCATGCATTTCAACACTTCACAAATAGTTTTCAAAATCAATTTGACAGGGATCAGGGAAGTCATCAAGGGCCAAGAAGAAAATGCAAAATTGTGAGCTATAGTAAAAAACGACAAAAATATATTATCAAGAATGAAATCAAAAATAGGCCGAAATCATATTCGATACCGAAAACAGGTAAAAGACAGTAACAAAGTTGAAATTTATCACACCATTTCAAAAAAGGTGTCTTACATTTTTGCGAATTGAAAAAAAAAATGCACATTGAATGTCATAAATGAGGTGAATCAAAGGCTTAGTAAATGGTCCATTGCAGGTAATTCAAGCTGTTCGATCTGTGAAGGATTGCTGTGACAGTGCTGCAAGACCCTGTACTACTAGACACACAATTCTCAAGGTTATTGACGTCCAAAATTCGCCCATTCTGGGCATTTTTAAAGTAAAAAAAGGTTGCTTGCTGAGCGGGAATCACCTGCCAAAATTGCCGGTTGTCATCTTTAGCGTCGTCTCCGTAAGCATGACCTTCGTCGTCAGCATAAAGAACGTTATCGTTTTCCATGTTCGTAAAACGAAAATATCTACCATTTTCTTTGACCTCGACCTTCCATTTCTGATTAAAGCCGCCTTCATAATTGTTATCAGGATAAGCGTAAATATTTCCTGGGTGGCTCGCATACAGCGTGTATCCATTGTGTCTCACACTGTTAATAACTACATAAGCATCCCATATCAAACGCCGAACCCCGTCAGGAAGCCGATACTTGATGCGATCAAAATAAGGTGCACTCTCCTTTTTAACTTTATTATAATTACTTCGATCCATGGCTTCTTTTACTTTGTTAGCCAACAAGAATACCTCTGAATTGTCCAAGTGTTTGTTGCGTTCGATTTCGTCAAACAAATGAGTTAACCCTAGGCCATGCTGTGCCAGCCAGGGTAAGCTCCAAATGAACGCCAGAATTCTTTCCACGTTTGCAACCCTGGTGTCATAAGCATATGCTATCAGCCTTGATAGATAATGTTGGTTGAATGTGTTAGCATTTTCGATAGTTTTCATCACTTGGCTCTTGTAGTCCTTTATCTGGTCGCTCGTACCGCTGCGTATCCTGCTGGCCCATGACTTAAGCATCTCCAGGGCAAAGGGCTCCAAATCGGCTTTCAGAGTTTGGAAGTGTGTATTTTCCTGCAAAGTGTGTGCAAAGTGTGCGTCCATTGTGTGAGACACCAGCAAAATCAAGTGTAGGCCTTGTGGGCTTTCCATCTGACTGTTTTGTTTCATCTCGTCGAACAAACTTCGATAGCTTATCGCTTTTTGGGACACATCATCAAGACTCGAAATGAACGCCAAGACATTATAAAAATTATTTAAAGAATTGTTTAAAGTGGCTTGTACAAGAATATTTAACTTTTGATAGTCAAGTGCTGTTAATGCCGTTTTAGCTTTTGTTAAAGAGCCTTGCTGAATCAAGGCAACAACATGGTTTGTCGCCTGTACTTTTTTAACCTCTTGCAATTCTTTGATTCTCTTGTTTGTAGCAGTTAAATCATTATTCAGATTTTGAAGATTAAGTTCCAGTTCAGTTTTAAAGTGTTCGTAATATTGTGTGCTCTCGCGTCGCATCTCGACTAATTGTCTATTTTTTTCAGCAATTGTCGCTTCGTAAGTGCTATTCAGTTGGGAATATCGAGTCTCCTTGAATTGAGAACTGGTTACAACGTTGATAATGCTTTGGAAATTTTGTAAATAAACATTTGTTCTTTCGATTTTTAAATAACACTCGACGTTTATGTATGCAGGCTCTATCTTTCCATTTGTTGATGAGCTGCTTAATCCTTCAAAAATAAGAAAAATTTCGTCTAACCAAGCGAGAGGCATAAAACATTTTGTTTCCGGTGAGAAAGGATCACCGGAAGATACCTCAGAAAAGCTAAGCGGACGATAATCCTCACTGTCGCTCGTCTCCAAATGAAATATTTGTGGCTCTAATTTTTCCTTTTCTTTCAAAGCTTCGTCCAATTTTTGCTGCACACCACGAATCTTTCTCTTTAATTCATCTAAAATGTGTCTGTACTTGAGTGCTGTTTCGTTTCTTATAGACAACAGCTTGTTGTCAAACATTTGAATTTGTGCCCCAAAAGCAGCTTTAATTTCTGCGCTACGAGCATCAGCTGCGAACTTGCTTTTCACCAATTCGTTGTACAGCGTCTTCAAACCACCCGCTGAAGTTTTGATACTCTCCATCATTTGGACACAGCCAACTACAGAACTAGAATCGGATGAAATATTAGAACCCGAGAGTTGTGCATGCATCCGGAGTATCTCACTTCGCAGCTGCTCCAAATAACCTTCCTTCCCTTCGCAAGTATCAGCAGAACGTCGGGACCGACCGAAGATTGCACGAGACTCCAGCATCGAACGAAGGGGTGCTTCCTTCCCCAGCAACTCGGTCTTGTTAAAGAGCGTGGTGTTAAATCTTACTGCTAAAGGCACGTGAAACTCATTTTCATGACTAAGATGGTCCCGAGACAAATCCCTGGCTAGTGATTGGTTAACAGCGCCTGCCTGACAAGCAGTTACTTGTACAACGATTCCCATGGCAATCATCAGCGCCGGACGCTGCCACAGGAGTTTTCCCGGACTCTTCATAATCTGTCTGAGAAGTGTTGTCAAGATGGTTAGACAAAGCAGCCTGTCTTGAGATCGTGGTGTTGCAGGCGAGCTGGCTGAGAGCTCGCGTCTGATTCCCGTCGAGCAAGCTTCACGTTGCGGCGCATCGCATCCCCCGGGTCGGTCCTGGGAGACGTTGACACCGAGCATCCTCGTGACTGGCGACCTCTCAGTGCAATGCGACACTAGAAGATGCCAAAGCAATTGCAAGAAAGAAATTGTTATCGAATACCTCAAGGATATTCTGTTGTTTAGAACATTTACATCGAAGGTCTGTTAATGGGGGCCTTTAACAATAACATTTGAATTGGAAAAAACATTCAATTGTAGTAGAAATATTTTAAAGCTTTACCTGAACTGGTTTTTAAGTAGGACGTTTCGCGGCATGTTCAGTGGATGGAGGCTGATGAACTGGATTCAAATACAGAAAAGACATGCTTTCAAAGATAACACAGTCTGGGTAACTCCACCCCTCCCCCCTCCCCCCCCCCCCCCACCACATATTCCAAACAAACCACACGACCTTTCCTAGGTCAAGTTTAAAAACGCTCTTCTCGAAGATTTGATTAGATTGCCTACGCAAAAGCTCAAAGAAATCCGAAACAAATATTTGTAAGCAGTAAAAAATGTCCAAAAATATATTATTATCAGTTTTTCAATAGACAATTGTTAAGTTTGCAAAAGCCAAGAGATTTGATAAAGGTCTTGGTCCTCAAAGACTTCATGAACACCTGATTTTGTTGTCAAGTAATGCTATTCATTAATAATTTTAAATGGAAACGCTGCTAATGTAAAAGCAATTATAATGTTTACTTTGCTATTTACAACGACGCTAATATTTTCTTAATCGAGCTAGATACAATAACGTGAAACACACGGCCAAATTCACCACGAATTTCGATTCAGAGCTTACGACGAAAAAATATCTTTGTTATTTTAATAATTAAAGACAAGAAATTTAGACAAAACAACAAATTTAAAATGTCACATTAGAATACTTGCTAACAATTTTACTTCCGAGGCCAAATTCATCACAGTCTTGTTAAATACCTTAGGGTTAGGTTAAATTTGCCAATAACAAAGCAAGCCAATTAAAAATAACAGGAAGAAAGAATTTGATCTCATAGGGTTTTATTTGAAATGTGAAAGAGTTTCGAAAAAATGCAAAATAACTTATGTGGAATCAAAAAAAAAAATAGATAGAAAAAGACAATGATACAAACTAAATATTTCTAATATTTAATTTATTATTATTATTTATTTATTTAATAATATAATTTCTAATATTTCTTATTGTAATGTTCTGTTCCTTTATATGTATGTGTAAAATTCTGGCTAGAAAGCTAATAAATAAACATCATAATAATAATAATAATAATAACTCATTCCCACAAAAAAGCTTAATCAAGTAAAAATCAGACTTCCTAATAAATGGTCCACTGCAGATAGTTCAAGCTGTTCGATCTGTGAAGATGTTGTGCTTCCATGGTGTGAACAGTGCTGCAAGACCCTGTACTACTAGACACACAATTCTCAAGGTTATTGACGCCCAAAATTCGCCCATTCTGGGCATTTTTAAAGTAAAAAAAGGTTGCTTGCTGAGCGGGAATCACCTGCCAAAATTGCCGGTTGTCATCTTTAGCGTCGTCTCCGTAAGCATGACCTTCGTCGTCAGCATAAAGAACGTTATCGTTTTCCATGTTCGTAAAACGATAATATCTACCATTTTCTTTGACCTCGACCTTCCATTTCTGATTAAAGCCGCCTTCATAATTGTTATCAGGATAAGCGTAAATATTTCCTGGGTGGCTCGCATACAGCGTGTATCCATTGTGTCTCACACTTTTAATAACTACATAAGCATCCCATATCAAACGCCGAACCCCGTCAGGAAGCCGATACTTGATGCGATTAAAATAAGGTGCACTCTCCTTTTTAACTTTATCAAGATTATCGCGATCCATGGCTTCTTTTACTTTGTAAGCCAACAAGAATACCTCTGAATTGTCCAAGTGTTTGTTGCGTTCGATTTCGTCAAACAAATGAGTTAACCCTAGGCCATGCTGTGCCAGCCAGGGTAAGCTCCAAATGAACGCCAGAATTCTTTCCACGTTGGCAACTCTTTTATCGTAAGCATATACTATCAGCCTTGATAGATAAAGTTGGTTGAAGGTATTAGCATTTTCTGTAGTTTTCATAACTTGGCTCGTGTACTCCTTAATCAGGTCGCTCGTGCCTCCGCGTATCCTGCTGGCCCATGCTTTCAGCATCTCCAGGGCAAAGGGATCCAAATCGGCTTTCAGACGAAGAAATTGGTTTTTCTGGTCTTGAGAGAGAAGAGGATAGGATGCCTCCATGGTGTGAGACACCTGCAAAACCAAGCGTAGGCATTGCGGACTTGCCATCTGACTGTTCCGTTTCATCTCGTCGAACAAACTCTGAAAGCTTATCGCTTTCTGGGACAAATCTCCAAGACTCGTGATGAACGATAAAATATTATTAAAATTGTTTAATGATTTATCATATGCAGCTTGCACAATCAATTTTAAAGTTTGTTGATTTTTAAGTCCGGCTAGTGTATCTTTGACTGAGGACAAATCGCCCTTCTGAATCAGAGATGCACTTCGTCTCACCAACTGCGTTTTTTGAATTTCTTGCAATTCTTCAATTCTTTTGTAAGTGGCATTTAGATCATTTTTTAGTTGATGAAGTTTTAGTTCCAATTTCGTTTTTAAGTGTTCGTAATATTGTGTGCTCTCGCGTCGCATCTCGATAACTTGTTTGTTTTTTTCAGCAATGGTTACTTCGTAAAAACTTTTTATTTGAGAATGTTTCGCTTCCGTGAACCGAGAACTGGTGAAAATATGAACAATGTTTTGAAATTTCCTCACGTACATATCTGTCTTTTCGATGGCTACCGAACAATCTTCATTGATAAGTTCCAAGTTGCTTTTTCCACCCGAAATACTTTGCTCTGAGACAGATAAATTTAATAATTTCTGAAATGTCAGTAAAATATCTAGCAACCAAGACACTGGCATGATGCAGACAGGTTCAGGTGAGAAAGGAAAATTCGTTCGACGGTGAAGTCCCGTAGCAGGAGAATTTCCAAAAAGTTTTTCCAAAGATTGTTTCTCTTTCAAAGCTAGATTAAGATTTTTCTCCACATCGCTAATTTTCTTATTGATGTCTTCAACCACTGGTTTGTACGTTAGTGCAGTTTCGCCCCAATGAGTGGTCAGTATTTTGTCGAAAATTTGAATTTCAGCCTCAAAAGCTGCTTTAATTTCTGCGCTACGAGCATCAGCTGCGAACCTGTTTTTCACCAAGTCGTTGTATAGCGTCTTCAAACCACCCGCTGAAGTTTTGATACTCTCCATCATTTGGACACAGCCAACTACAGAACTAGAATCGGATGAAATATTAGAACCCGAGAGTTGTGCATGCATCCGGAGTATCTCACTTCGCAGCTGCTCCAAATAACCTTCCTTCCCTTCACAAGTATCAGCAGAACGTCGGGACCGACCGAAGATTGCACGAGACTCCAGCATCGAACGAAGGGGTGCTTCCTTCCCCAGCAACTCGGTCTTGTTAAAGAGCGTGGTGTTAAATCTTACTGCTAAAGGCACGTGAAACTCATTTTCATGACTAAGATGGTCCCGAGACCAATCCCTGGCTAGTGATTGGTTAACAGCGCCTGCCTGACAAGCAGTTACTTGTACAACGAGTCCCATGGCAATCATCAGCGCCGGACGCTGCCACAGAAGTTTTCCCGGACTCTTCATAATCAGTGTGAGAAGTGTTGCCGTGGTGCAAGGAGAGACGTTGTTGTTTTCGATACCCTGGCTGGATTCCCGGTCTTCCCGGAGCGTGGGCTGAGGTGGTCGTGTCGGCTGCAGCAGCTGTGATGATCCACGGAGGACCCGCCTGGCAGGATGTCCACAAGCCAGGCCAGCGTGGCCAGACACACGACACCCTCGATTAGCGAAGGGTGCGACGACGTCGCCACCACCGTCAACACTAGGGAATTCAAGAAGTAATCGTTATACTATCATTGTGACCACGGATTTAGTCCCAAACAAGCCCCTAGATTCCCGCAACCCGCCCGACGCCCTAAAGCCACCAAACCAGTCCTTATCAGTAGCAGTGACGTCGCGGCTGGTGGGATAGGTAGTCTGCCTCTGGACGCCGAGATGAGCGGGTGTTGTGGACGAGAGTGAGATAGAAAAGTTCGATCCGCGATCGTATTAGAAGGTGCAATCGGGATAGCCGTAAGAGAGTTTCCGGTCAGTAAGTGACACCGGAAAGTGTACCCCCTTTACGCCTCTCGGTGACGACCGAGTCGATAAAGCCCCCCCCCCCTCCCCCCTCCCCCCCCCCTAGTTCAACTGTGACGCCGAAGAAGACGCCGCCGACGCCGAAGAAGACGCCGCCGACGCCGAATAAGACGCGGACGGCGCCGAAGAAGACAACGCCGACGGCGACGCCGCAGAAGACGCCGGCGAAGCCGAAAAGAACGAGTAGGAGCTCTAGGCCGGATGAATTGCCAGCGCAATTACCGTCAACGACCGGGTCACTGCCAGGCTTAATCACGAGGCGCGTGCAGCAAATCGAAGATTTCGCCGAAGAGTCATCATCGCCTTGTTTTGTTGCGTTTGTTATTTTTCTTTGTTTATCCCATCGGCAATCGCGGTGGAGAATTTGAAAATACATCTCTCTATTGGTGTAAACAGTTTTATCATTAGCAGATAAGAATAGAGTGGCGCCCAAAAATCCCCAACATACCCCTCCCCCCCCCCTCCCACCCCCACCTGGATCGTTGGAAGAACCCCCCCACGCCGACTTCAGCTGCCGTCGTGGTAAACAGGTGCGTGACAACTAGTTGTCTGCTTATAACTTTTTTCTGTCAGGGGTTGACAATGCTTTGCTGATTTTAGTACGCACTGAATGATTTATGTTATATTTTATCATATTTCCACGTTTATCATTCGTCACAAAATCCATGAAATGATTTTAAATCTTCGTAGTTAATAACCGGTCTTAAATTAAAATAATGTCAATGTAACCGTCGTGTCTGCTGGTTTTTGAAACGCATTCTCTCATTTAATTGTGTTTCAAGATCTTTGATTGTCTTTGAAGAAAGTAATATATGTGAAGAAGATACCTTGAACTCGAGAGAGGGCGCGGATTGAGACGCGACACCGTGTGTGGGTAGATTTCTTCAATCGAATGAATCAAGAAAACAAGCAATTGTCGTGGGACGCTGTTGGTAACTTCCTGGGGCACGCTGGTTGAATGGAAACTGGTGAACTGTTAACAGATAACAAACATTGGCATGCTTTTAATATGTCGCTACATCCCCCCTCCCACCATTATCTCACACAAAACACACTTCCAGCCTAGTTCAAGTTCTGAGATGCACTTTACGAAGATCTCATGGTTTGATTAGCAAAAAGTTAGTAGAAATCCGATGCAATACTTTGACAGCGGTTTGTGCAATACAAGGTAATTGTTTAATTATTATGCTGTCTTTTCGAACAATTTTGTAACGTCAAGCGGACGCATGATTTTTATTAGGAGTTTTGTCAATACTAAAATATGATAGAAACGCGACTAATTTTAATTTTCCGTAACTTTAATTAAGTGAATCACTCTTATTAGCTTGACCTTTTATCAAACAATAAAAATTATCATCTATTGAAGTAGTTTAATTTTTATGAAGTCGACTATTAACATTTGTGAAGGAAATATTGATGTTCCTAGGTATAGCTGAAAGAAAATTAAAGTTCAAATCAAATATCAAGTTTACTCTACTTTCATGAAAATAAAACAGTTACAAGGAAATAAGGAAATTGAAGAAATATGAGGAAAGTTAAGTGAATAAGGAAACTTATAATTATTATTTTTTTGTATAAAGTTCAATGGCAGTTCAAGTTCAAATGGCGCTGATTAATAATCAGTCCTCTGATCCCTCAACATCGACCATCTTTTTGCCGATTATCCTCAAAGTGGAACGCGAACAAGTCAAGACATCAAATTTTCCTCCTACTTAATCTTTCAAGTTGACTCGACGGTTTTGCTTTGTCTGGAACGATGAGTGGTCCTCGCAAGATCCGAACCAGACCACCTGTCACCAAATCTACGGCATAGAGTGCAAAATTGGATCAAGTTTGTGGAGTTTGCCACGCGAAGTTCTCTAAATAAACTGTCGTTTTTAAAGATCATTAAAGATCATTCTAGCCGATTCAAATAGTTTACTAATCAAATCAATCATTCAATCAATGCATCCTGAAGCTCCAGATTTTGATCACGGGTGAGCTGACCCTACTTCAACTGGAATAAATGCACTCATTGATTTGGTGGATATCATTTTCCGTCGTGCAAAATTACACGGCGATCTTAAGGATCTTTGTATGTGGGTCTTATCAATACAATATATTTTTAGCGGATGTATTTTCCACTTCACGCTCTGCTGGAAAAACTCTGTTTAAAACACATGCTTAGCATTTTCACACAAACCCTTCATACGGTCATACCAGCCGTAGATTTCCTTTCATCTCCATAGAAGATTAAAAGAATGAAAAACATCGTCGACAGACAGCTCTTATTTCCAATTTTCTGATAAATATACACCAGGATATGATATAACACAACACTGTGAGATCTGCCAACTGAAATATTCTAAGCGTATCTCAACGCTCTAGTGTAATGCTCGTGGTTTATCAAAGCATTGGACATGCGCAAAGAACGTTTTGTGGAGTTGATTATGACGATTGAGCAACTTTTGCAATCGGAATGGTGAAGGGGAGAGGGGGGGAGGGTCAGATTAAGTTGATTCACTTGTAATGCTAGAGCCGTTGTGAATTATCTTGAATCTCTTCGCCAGCTCCAATTCACTCGTGCGTTAACAAGTTTACTGTGATCGACGTCAGGTAAAAAAAAACTAATACAAAATAAACCTCACACATCATGTATATCGTTTGACAACTAATGAACGCGGAAAGAATTTTAATAGAAAATCTAAACTTTTAAGTATGTTTCACCAAACCTTTTGGACTATTTTTTAAACCAAAGTTAGCAGATTTTGGAATATTTCTTCACTGAAAAATGTTATTCCAAGAAAGTATTTTCCAACATAATGTGAATTGTGTGTCCTATTCATAAAAATAAATAAAAAACATCTATACAATTCACAGAGCTCATTCTTTGCAACCATCAAAATCTGCATTGAAATTTGGGCCAAATAGATAGCATCTTAAGTGTCGCATTATTCTGAAAGTGCGTGTATCATTTGTGAACGTAGCTAGAAGCCTGCGACGGGGATGCTCGGTGTCAACGTGTCCCTGTACCGACCCGGGGGGTGCGATGCAACGCAACGTGAAGCTTGCTCGACGGGAATCAGACGCGAGCTCTCATCTTGTACACCTGCCCCGGGTCGTCTCACAATACACGCCCTCATCGCAGCCACAGGTAGTTGACATGATAAGACTTGTAAATAAGAACAACTTACTTCATAGAGCAAGCGAGGAGGAGAAGTATGGCAACACTTGGGTAGGAACTAAACACCTGAGACCCCGGAAAAAAGGGTCAAATATTGAGATGTTTATCAGTTATGTTGGTTATCAGGCTACAAAGTGAATGGATTTGGTGGATGGAGCCATAATATAAAGGTGATGAAAATAGGGTCTTAGGAGTGGAAAGTTGTGGAAGAAATCGGAAATAATAAACACGAGAGAGATATAGCTGCCTTATAAGTTTTGAAATCGTGCTTTCTGAGTAATTTCTGAATCCATCGTCCCCAAGCACCTATTGTAAAAAAAAAAGTTGAAATTGTGCTGGTTTCCTTAGTGTTGGCGGTGGTGGCGATGTCGTCGCACCCTTCGCTAGTCGAGGGTGTCGTGTGTCTGGCCACGCTGGCCTGGCTTGTGGACATCCTGCCAGGCGGGTCCTCCGTGGATCGTCACAGCTGCTGCAGCCGACACGACCACCTCAGCCCACGCTCCAGGAAGACCGGGAATCCAGCCAGGGTATCGAAACCAACAACGTCTCTCCTTGCACCACGGCGATCTCAAGACAGGGTGCGTTGTCTGATGGCTTCTATACTCCTGTGGAACTTGCAATTATTCACATCTATGATAACTGCAGTTTGCTGCATATGGTTGAAGCACTGGTATCAATATTTTGTGCACTCTCAGTCATTGCCGTCTGCAATAACAGTGGGCTTAGCTAAAACCCGAACGATAAGGACTCGGCATAAGTCAGGAGCGTCACAAGCATGGAACGCGTCGTGTTTGTCCTTGGGCTGGCGTCACCTGGGTAAGCTTCTGTGGCAACATCCGGTACTGTTGATGGCCTTGGGACTGGCTGTCCAAGTAACATCCGGTCAGGCAGGCGCTGTCAACGAATCTCTAACTAGGGGTTTGTGTCAGGACCGCTTGACGCATGAGGTTTCCGTGCAATCTTCGATTATTTTCAACACCACTCTGTCTCGTCTTGGTCGGGCCCAACGTTCTGCTGATACTTGTGGAGGAGAGAGAGATTATTTAGAGCAGCTTCAAAGTGAGTTACTCCGAATGAAAGCACAACTCTCGAGTGATAGTGGGTTTGGTGGGGGTGTCGGCCCTAATTATGGTTGTTTTCAAATGATTGAGAGTATAAATGCGACCGCGGAAGAATTGAAAGTCCTAGCATATGACGTGGTCACGAAGCTGTTTGCAGCTGATTCTCGAAACGATGAAATTAAAACAGCTTATGAGGCACAAATTGAAATGTTTTCCAAAAAGGTTTTGGCAATAATTAGGAAAATCGAGGGTAAGTTTGGAGAATCTGCGGATGACATTCGAGAGTCGTATAAATTCACGTTTTCAAACCAAATCGATTTACTCGAAGGATTTCAAAAAGGACTTGTCGATGGCATTCATCCCATGAACTCAACGAACCGCGCAGTGTTAACTGCACGACACGGCAGCGATCTGATTGGCTACGAATATGTTCCTGCGAACGCCTCCTGGCTCTACCGCTGGCGGGAAACCGTGTTCGAGCCACGCGCCTCGATGGCCGGCTACCCCTGGTGGGTGACGGACTGGCTGGCTGACGGAAGCACCGTGCTGATGCTGCGTCACCAGGCGGGCATCCGGTTCTACCAACCACAGTCCCACCCCCAAGCACTGCGTCTTCTGGCCGAGGACGGACGGTTTCCCGACGTGTTCGGCTGGATGAACGACGACCACGTTCTTGTGGCCGGCCGGTTTTATCCAGATCGTCAACTGGTCGGCGTGATGGCTCGCAACCAGCACGGCGCGGTGAAGTTCTACGCGGTGATTCGCAGTCGAGTGCTTGCCAACCAGTCCGAGCCGCTCTGGCCTTTAAACAAGAAACTGTCTTTGTCTGCCGCCTGGACGTCGAGTCAGACGAAGTTCTTTGTGACCGATATTCAGCGAAGTGGCCAGGATGCGATTGTCTTGCGTTCCGCAGCAGGGCTCGAGGTCTACCGCTTTAGAGATGATTACACCCTGCAGAATGTCCTGAACATCTCTCAGATGGCGCTGCCACCACCAGGTATTGTCGTAGATGAGCGACTGTTGTTTTGCGAACTTACTAACCAGCCTTATAAAGACATCATCCTCTTCAACGAAAGTGGTCTTTTTACTTACCGATACAACAGCAGCCAACAGGACTACGCGTTGCTCAACTACCTTCCGGAGCTTTCAAGACACAACGGCTGGCAGCCAGAGTTCAGCAAAACCATCCAGCTGATAGATATCAACGGCGACGGCCGCGACGAGCTGTTGTTCACCGGAGTGCATGGCTTAACAGGGCTCACCTTCCACTTAGCCACCTCTTCGTGGCGCGTGGCGGCCGATCCCGCTCACTTGACCGGATGGCAGCGGTACGCCTCGCTTGTCAGTGCGACCGGTCCGATGCCGCCATTCATTTCAATGCCGTTGGCGTTTGCGCAGGACGCGCAACAGGGATTAAGATGGGCGCAGGTGACAAAACACGCGCGTGCGCGTTCCGACGATGACTCGAAGACGGAACTGGCGACGGGCATTACCGACGATCTGGGCGTCGTGTCGCGTCTGCGCCAACGTCATAGCGGCCCGACGCCTGCGCAGATCGCTCGCGCGTCGATCCCCGAAACGCCGACGCTGCGGTGGACGGAGCAATGGGAGGACCGTTTTCTGGAGGAAGCGGTGGAGGCGGCCAGCGGCACGGTTCGATGCAGCGTGCCGCTGCTGGACGTTCAAGACCCCCAGGGACTGGGCTTGCAGCTGGCGCTCTCCTACCACAGTCAGAGCTCTGCGAGTGATCTGGTCGGCCTCGGCTGGACGTTGGCGCTGGCGGTGGACTTCATCGGCGTCGAGCACCGAGGCAGTATCTACCCGCAGGACGCCCGCTACTATCTCTCGACGCAAGATGGTGTTTGGGAATTACAGCCGACGTCTGCACAGGGCAACGAGCAACACTTCCATGTGCCGGCGCAACCCGAGGTGGATTTCCTCTTCGAGCCTGACAAGCAGCGCTGGACCGTTGAGAGTGCGACGGAGCAGGCCATCTACGGCCGCGCCAACGATTCGGCCGCGACGGACGGCCTGCAGTGGAGCCTGCAATGGCCGAGTTGGCGCGGGGTGGGCTCCGACAAGGCCTTCTTGCTGCCGCTGGTGACCGCGTGGTATTTGAATGCACGGCGCGCGAAACAGCGTCGTCGGCAGCTCGTCTACCGCTACGAAGTGGACAGCGCAAGAATCCAAGGTGGCCAGTCGTACACCGTCGCCCTGCGGCTCAAAACCGTCAGCGACGGTCAGCAAATGACGCTTGCGTTCGACTACGGGGTCAAAACCGAAGCGGAGTACGCAGCCCCGACGCCGGTCGATGGCAAAGGCAACATCTTTTTTCCGATTCCACTCGCCAAGAAGCAGTTCCTTCGTGGATACAGCATCACCACCGCTGCCTACAAGCAAACTTTGCAGTTCGCCTACCGAGTGGAAGGCCGGACCCGACTGCTGACGGCGATCAACCAGCTCGTCGGGTCGCACACCGAGTCTGTCCTCCGGTTCGGTTACTTGCGTGTGGTGCAGGCGCCCGTGCTGGCGGAGTGCACGCTGCCTCGTGGCCGCGTCGTGAGCTTCAGCTACGAGCCGCGTGAGGCGACGCGCTCGCCGCTGCAGCCCGTCATGACGACACATCCGGTGCGCGAGAGACCCGCCCTCGCCGCGGGGCACAACTTCACGGTGATTGGCTACCGCGACACGAGCGCCGCCGGCTCCGTCATCTTGCGCGTGCTCGAGAAGGCGGCAACGCAGACCGCCGCTGTCTTGACCACCGGCTTCGGCTTAAGTGTGGCACGCGCGGAGAACCCCGTCAACTCATTCCAGGTGCTGGCGTTCGGAGACTCGTTCGTGGTGATCTTGAAGACGACGGAGAACAGCGAGCTTTGCATCTTTCAACGCCGCCAGCAGACTTGGGCGCCTGAGCCCAGCCGCCACAAGTTCGGCAAAGACGCGCTGGTGAGAGCCAGCGGAAGCCTGCTGGCTGTTGCGGAGCCTGCCATTCCGGGGGCCACGGTCTTGGAGTGGGTGGCCGGTAATTCTACCTGGATCCGGTCTAAGTTAGACACCCCTCGAGCGTCTCATCTTGTGATGGACAAGCACGTGATTGTTGGCTACGGCGACGGAAAGCTCTGGCTCTGCAACCAGAACTCCCAGGGCCAATGGCAGCCTTATATGATTCTTACAGAACGGCTGGTGCTTGCGGATAAAGTCACTCTCCAACGGTTTTCCTTGGCGCCTGAAGTTGAAACGCAGTTGCTGGAAGTCTTGCAGCAAAATGGGCTGCACATGTCCAACAACCTCGTGGTGTGGAGCTCGCTCCGCGAAGACCGGGGTCAGCTTTCAACTCGCGTCGATTTGTTTCTACTGGACGCTCGACACCGCATCATCAAAACACAGCACTACGACATTCAGCGCGAAAATGTAGTGAACATAAACAGAATATTTGAGCATGGTAACACCACATTTGAACTGATATATGTGCAAGAAAATGGACGCTTTGAGGTCAAAATTAAAAACTTTCTTGCAGGCGGGATCGTTACTTCTTTAAATGAAAATTATGGAAACAAAAACCCGCGGGAGGACGCAAGACAAGAACTGCTAAAAGTTTATAACGAAAGTGAAGACTGGAAGTTGTTGTTTAAAAATAGTTGGTTCGTCTCGTGGAATGCATGGTACCAAGTTCATATAGGTGCCTACGGGGTCCATTATGGAAACGATACTTTGCTGCGCATGACCGGAACCGGATGGCGACGTGAGCCACCTCCGGTTTCAGAAGCGATCAGATTGGGACAGCATTTTGTACTTGAACAGGCCGATATTAAAGGACTTCAGTTTAAGCTTTACAAACAAGACAGTCATCAGAGGAAACAAGGCAATTCGCTCAAGGACTTGCTGCTCAGTAGACCTGGACATCTCAGCAATCGATATCCCGCTTACCTGCCATACCAGGAAAATCCTACAACCATTGTTGTGTTGACCTTTCAAGATCAGCAAACACTGGGACCTGCAAAGAGATTTTATAACGAAGAATTAATGCTGGAGAGTACCTTTGATTGCTTGCTGTCGCTCACAAATGCCTCAACTTCCAGCGTTAAGCACCTGGAACCTATGGAATTATTGGTACGACCTTTATCCAACTTTAGTCTACCTATAAAACAGGTGGCTGTCATCCGAATGGCATCTGCCGCTGGAAACGTCCAAAGATTTACTGGCTTTGAGCGAACCTCCAGTACGGACCAAGCCAGCCTTCTGTACTCTGAGACAATTGCACAAATCCCCGGAGCCAACAAGAGCCTTTCAGGCTGGCAAGAGGAAACCATGTCTGTTCATTTGTACAGCAGGAACATCACTAAATCAAAACAAGCTTTTGATGCAAAAGGCTATTCCGTCCCCTTTCCGCCAGACAGCCAGGGACGAGATGATAATTCGGACGAAGCAGCTGTTGAGGAAGCTGGAACGTCGGCGTCGCAGCAGATGCTGTGGGACCGCACTGGAGAATGGCTGATCAGCAACTTCTCTCCCTTCAGCTTGGAGGACGGAATGGTGGCTTATTATGGCTTCGAGTCTTATGAGAGCATGCCAACGATGTCACCGTCCAACACAAATCCAAAAGCCAACACTTGGCACTTCAAAGAAACCAGTATAATCACGAAAAAGTTTGCTTTCACCGGTGAAAATTATTTACATCTCAAACGCTCAGACAATGCGCTGGAAAGAATCCTTGAACCACGTGACCGGGAAGAGAAATATATCGCATCCTGTTGGATTCGTTGCAGTGAACCTCAGGCTCTGAACGACTACGTGCCATTCATGAAAGCGATTATCAGCACCGATTCAGGCGAAGAAGTTATCGGATTACTTGCACAAATCAAACGAGTGTCAGGAGAGTGGTATTATCTCGAGCTCTTTATAGATTTTCCCTTGATAAAAAATATTTACGAGAAGTATCAATCACATGCAAATCAGACCGACGGTAACAAGAAGACCCACCCAGACGTTGAGCGCCACGCCACCAAGTCGGCCAACTTCAAGGTAACCCTTCGAATATCTCCTGACTCGGAGGAAAGTTTGGACCTCGATCACGTAAGATTCTCTCCGATTTCGCATGACTTCCAGGCGACTGTGTACCAGCCTCTCACCGGAAAGTCCACTGCAGTCGTGCAAGCCAATGGTCTTGTCACGCGCACCCTCTATAACCACGTGGGGTGGGAAATCGCAGCCGTCGATGAGAACGGACAAGTCGAACACGTGGTCAGCACTAGCAAGACGGGCCGTCTGGTGCCGCATCCCCAAGGAGCGATCGCCGCGCAGCCACCCAGCCGGTTGAAGTTCGAACCGGAGAGCGGCTTCCACGAGACATTCGACGCATTTGCTCTGCGCAGCCGCTGGCACGTGCAAGACTCTGAAGCGTGGCTCACGGCGACAGGGCAGCTCTGGCATCGACTCCCTGACCGCCATCGAGTGGAAGCCGACGCGCACTTGTTCGACGCCTCCTCGGCAGCGCTGCGCTGCACGTTCGCGCTGAACGCTGCGCCTGCCGCCTTCGAGTGGCGCTGGGCAGCGGCCAGTATCAGACTCGAGCGTCAAGCGGGCGGCTTTGCAGTCCTCACCCTTGTCCCCGCTGAGAGGACCATATCGCCGCTACCGTTGAGCGGGGAACTGATCGCGATGACCGAACACTCCCGGCTCGTGGTCTGGCTTGACGGGGTCTTGCTGATCGACGAGGGACTCCCTCCAGGGTGGAGCAAGGATGGATCGGTGGGCTTATGGACTCGTTTCGCCATCGAGGCCGAGGGCCAAGTGCTGCTGGAAGACTGCGTGGTGATGAACCGGCCGCGGCTGCGCGTGGAGTACAGCGACGCTTGGGGCGAGACGAGCCAGGTGGTGGACTTGGAGGGCGAGCACACGGCGCTGGTCGCCGCGACGGTGCGCGACGCGCTGGGTCGGCCGGCGATCACGACCAAGACGACGCGGGTGACGCGCGACGCCGCGCGCCCGCTGCTGGCGTTCAGCGTGGGCTTCGTGCACGGCGTCGACCCGGCGGACCTACGCTCGGTCTGGCACACGGGTCTTCTGCGCGGCGAGGTCGACCTGCTCAACCCCGTCGACCGCGGGTTTGCCTACGAGCGAACTGTCTACGAACCGACGCCGTTCGGCCAGAAGAGCATCTCAGGCCTGCCGGGTGCAGAGTTCTCGGTCACCGGCCACTATGCAAAACATCACAGCCAGAGTTCCGGTATCGCTTTCATGAGCAACCTCTTTCCGAGCAGCCAGGGATACCGCCAGCAAGTTGAAGAGTCACCCAACGGCAGTCGAAGGGTGCTTATTTTTGACGCAAATGACAACAGGGTTGGCCGCTACGTGCGGGTGCCTGGCTACGATCACATCTTCAGCACCTACGAATACGATGCGAAGAAGCAGTTGGTGAAGATTCTGCCTCCACTCTACCACGAAAAGGTCCGCACTTCGATGCAATTGGACCCTTGGCAGCCGGGAGACAAACACCTGTCAGCCGAAGAGAAGAAATGGCAACTTTCGCTCGGCACCCACTTAGACTACGACGCATCCGGGAATCTGATTCGTAAGACAACCCCAGATAGCGGCACTGTCGAGTACCTTTATTCCCCAGAGGGCCAGCGACGCTTCATGGTAAACTTGGCAGCCGGCAATCAACCCGAACAGGTGATATACTTTTTCTATGACGCTCAAGGACAGTTGAGTCGAACCGGCCGATTAACTGAGCCTCTGAGCACCGCAGAGTTAAAGCAGTACTTAAACAACACAGAAGTCCCGCAATACGAGGACTACCAACAAATTCTGTACTCAGATTCTGATCCCGACCCCGCGTTGCGAGGCCGTCTGAAACGGTTTCTCACTTACAACCGTGGGGCGGGTCCGGTGGTGGAAACACTGCGTTTCAATGGCCAGCATCAGGTGGTGTCTAAGAGCACCCTTGCCCTGCCAGGAGAGACTGCCTCCTCGGAGTTGCTGGCCAACATTGAGAAACAGTACCGCGGTGGTTTGTTGCACGCACTGGTTTATCCCGCGACCGTCGACGGCCAGCCCTTCCGGCTGGTCCACCAGTACAACAGGCGCGGACAACTGAGCGGCCTGGGCACTTCGGAGCACCCGACCTTCTTCGCCAGCTTCAGCTACCACGCCGGCGGCCAACTGGCCAGCGAGCACCACCAGCCCAATGCCGAGGATAGCTTCACCCGCAGCTATCGCTACAACTCCCCTGGCTATCTAGACCGCTTGTCTGATCCGTTCCTTACAGAAGAGGTGTCCTACACGGAAGGCGGCTACGGCCAAGATGGCTACGGCGACGGCATGGTGATGCGCACTGCATTCAACGCCACATGGCCGGCCGGCGCCGACGCCCGAGCGTTTCGCTTGAAAGACGACGCGCTGGCCGGTAACCAGTTTTCTGCGCTGTGTGTCGCCGCGTTGAAACGCAGCGCGCATCTCGACAGCGTCGGCCGCCCGCTGAAGCTGTTCCATTCCGGGGTCGACGCGACGTTGCCGTTGGTGTGCGGCGGCCGCACCGGCGACACTCTCGCGCGCTTGGTGGCTGAAAAACAGCCGCCTGGATACTACGGCCATCGCTACGCGTACGGCAACCACCGGGAAATGGTCAAGGCCAAGTACTTCACCGACGAGACCAAGCCACTGGTCGCTCCTCTTCAGCGCGACTCGTTCTCGACCGGAATCCCCGGATTGGGACGCGCACGATCGCGCCAGGTTTGGCAGCTGTTGGTCGACGCCGGCTACCTGGTCGCCGACCGGCCGCATGCGGACTCCAGCACGGCCATTGGCGCGCGCGGCAAGACGTTCGTGCGCGACGCGGCGCTCCGCGAACAGCTGGCCGAGCTGAGCACGCCGGCTGACGACGCGACGGTGTACGCCGGGCGGATCGGCCAGCTGGTGGCGGCAGCCATCAACCGGCGGCGAGGCGTCACGAGGTCGGAGTTCGAACATGCGCTCCTGCACTGGCAGGGCGTCGACGAAGCCACGCCGGCTCTGTTTCGGCAGCGGCATGAAACCCAAGCTCAGCGCATCTATCAGGCGCTGACAAGCAAGGGGTTGCTGCCAGCTTCCACCAGTGATCCACTGGCGGGTCTTGACAAAAGTTTTAGACATATCCTCGGCAACTTCACCACTCATATACCTGATATCGTGGGTGTCCTAATGCGCCATTTCGCTCATTCGCTTGGCGAGACCGCGTTCGACGTATCTTCGTATGATATCGATGCCAATGGCAACCACCGCCATTTTGTCACCGGCTTCCACAGCTATCAGCTCCATTACCGTGACGCCAGCAACCAAGTCCACGCCGTCGAAGTCGGCCGACGGACAGCGTCGCAGCAGCAGACGTTCTTGATGCAGCACGATGGCCAGGGCAACGTCATCCAAGCCTTGCACAAAGGCATCGCGAGCATCGAGTATGACCCCACATCGCAACGCACCGCGCGCGTGCAGCTGACCGACGGCCGCTCGCTGCTCTTCGACTACGACGCGCAGGGCGAGCGCGTGCTGAAGCGCGTGTTCGACGCCCGGGGCGAGCTGACCCGCGAGACACGCTACCTGCGCGACGAGCAAGGCCAGGTGCTCGTGGACCAGCGCACGACCTACCTCCCCGCACCGTTGCCCACCGAGACCGTGGTCACCAGCTACCTGTACGGCCCGCGCGGCATCCTGGGCTTCTTGCGCGACGGCGTGTTTCACAGTGTCATCGCCGACCACTCCGGCTCGGTGCGATTGGTGGTGAGGCGCCGCCAAGTGGTGGCTGCCTACGACTACCTGCCCTACGGCCAGCCGATGCGAGGCTACGGCAGCGACCCAAGGAGTCAGATCGCGTACCGCTTCACCGGGCAAGAGTGGGACGAAGAGACGGGACTGTACAACTACCACGCCCGGCTCTACGACCCGACCATCGGGCGGTTCTACCAGCCGGATCCGCAGGCGCAATACTTCAGCCCTTACAAATATGCCGGCAACTCTCCGGTGTCGCTCGTCGACCCCGACGGAGAGTTTGCGTTCCTGCTGATTGGCCTGTGCGTTGGTTTTGCTCTCCTTGGAGCGTATCTTGGGGGAGCTGCGGCTAATAACCGTTGGAATCCTGGTGACTGGGACTTGAAAGACAAAGGGACTTGGTTTGGTATCATTGGCGGTGGAATAGCAGGTGCATTACTGCCTATTGGGTTTGGGGCGTCTGTTGGCGTGATAGGTGTGGGTGGCACCCTTATCTTGGGCGCAGCTGGTACGTATTTGACAACAGCAGCTGCCAACAATGATTGGAACCCAGGAAATTGGAAGTACGACAGACCAGCCACCTGGAATGCTGCTTTTCAAGGGTTTGGGGCTGGCACTGGCCTTGTCGGTGGAGTTAAAATAGCTCACACTTTCGCTGGCAGGTTCACTAGTAAAATTTTCGGCGTTGCCAACTTCGGGAAAAAAGCAATTTTGGGTACCAGTTACTCTACTGCTGTTGGGTTCGCATATTACTCGGGGGTACGGGCAAATGACGGTAAGGGGGCGTTTTGGCAGTGGGACTGGACCAATCCTGGGACCTGGGCCGAGCTGCTAAACGGATTTGACAGCGGTATGGGCGTGCCGCAGGGATTTGGGGAGATTGCCAGAGGCCTAAAAAAGTTAGCAAGGAATTCAAAAAAGCTCGGCTTGATAACAGAGCAAATTCCGCGCTCCAAATTACAAAAACTAAAGGGTATTGTGAAGAATCCGAAACACCCGTTGTACAAAGTGGCTACGAGCACGTTGATGATGTACTATATGGGCGCAGCTGCGAACAACGAACTTGACATCACCCGCTGGGGCAACTCGTTCAGCACCTATGAGGGAGTGCTCAATGGCCTGTTTTTTGGGAAAGATTTCACAAATACGCTAAAATTATTTCGCTCTGCTAAGACCAAGAAGTTGTCGAACCAGGCCATAAAGAAGCAGTCGCGATCTTGGCGGAAATCTCTCGACAATGTGCTCAATTTTGCACGAGGCTTGCAATATCAAATTTTGATAGTTAAGTTTTTTAAATCTGATGGTGTTCGGTCTACATCACCGGTTTCCGCCAAATCTTTCTTTGAGCGCGGTCTAGACGCTTGGAGGAACGGGAAAAGTCGATTTCCGGAAAGCTTACATCAGCATCTTCTAAGACTAGCTGATAAGTCAACCAAAGATTCCTCACAGAAAGCAATCAAATGGCTGGATGAAGCCAACCAGCAGAAACGTAAAGAGCAGGAAGTAGCTCCCGACCGAGACGCCGACTTCCTCGGTTGCCGCGCGAAGCGGCGGAGGAAGCGTGGAAACGCGCCATCCAGAAATGTTTGTGCAGTTGTTAAGCCCTCGGACGACTTTAAGAAAGATCCTGTAGATTTCTTTGCCAAAAACTCAGTCAGTACTGCGATCATTGGTGACATTCCTAGCACAATAATTAAGGACAGAGTAGAATTGAAAACAGGGCCGATAGATTTCAAATTAGATAGGACCGAGTTTGGGGGATATCAATTGCTTGTGGCACAAAATGGTGATACTGACGTTATAAAAGGAGCTTGGTTGAGTACCAAAGACAAAATTGTTGTCCAAAAGTCTGGCAATAATCCCGAGCTAGATGCAGCGAATATTATGCCTGCAATTCGGACGGACTTTATATTCACCAGCGAACTTCAGGGCTGCTCAATGTACATTAAATACGATACAGATACAGATCAAATGACCGTTTTTCATCACAACAGAGCCGACCCCATTTCAATTTATGTCAACAATGATGCCCGATTTCCTTTAAAATTAGAAGGAAGACAGAAGTTCGTGGACAACTCGGGCGATGATATAAAAGCCTTAAGTGGTGTCAATGAGTTGCTCGACAGCAACGGCAATCGCATTGAGCCAAATCAAGACGGTGTCATCATAATAGACCAATCATTATTCTTCGAGAATGAAAATAAGCAACTAGTTGAAATAAATAGAGTCAAGTCAAGAGATGTGGATGAAATCATCCAAAGCAACGAGAAACTTTTTAAACATGAAAGAACTTTGGCTGAAGAATACGATGTTGTTATCCGTTATGAAGACTACCTTCAATTGCCCCAAACATATGATACCTTAATGACTCATAAAATATTACCCAAAACATTCGCGACCCCATTTTTATTCCGCGGGAAGAACAACGAATGGTATTTCGTATCCCAAAAAATAATGTACAGTAACTCTCCACCTGCCCAAAGAAAAGCGGAAGCAAAAAGAAATGCGGCATTATTTCAAAACTTGGGTAAGGAGCAAATGTACGTGCAAAAGCTGCAGTTCCGTGAACGAGTCCCTCCCCTGCCTCTTGCCCACCCTCGCAACAAACGCGTCGCCCCACCGCTCCCCTCCGCCGCCGCGCGCCTGCGCCCCTGGCCGCTCGAAGCGCTCGCGTCGCTGTTCGCCCACCTGTCGCACGTCCGACCCACCCCTGGACCCAACACCCCCATCGCCACCCACGATCCCTCCACGCTCCGCTGCCATCCAGGCGCCTGGCGCGGCGACCGGCATTGCCACGAAGCATTCACCTGCACCCTGCATCCCTCCACAACCCACGTCTTCCTCAAGTCCACCACGACCACCATCCGGCCCCAAACACCAACCCCACCCACCACCCTCCCGACAGACACCTACGCCAAAGCCAGCTGTCGGCCGGTCGAGTTCAACGGTCGGCCGTCTGTCTTCTGCGAAGGCAAAACAACAAACATGGTCTACACCCCAAACCTGCCGTCCCGCCTTTTCGACGAGATAGACGGCCAGATACTGCTGTCCGTCGTGCTGCCGAAGATGGCCAAGCAGTTGTGGACGTTCCTCTGGGGAGTGTTCGCCGTGGACGAGCCGGCGACGGTGATTGCCGTCAATGCAGGGCGACGTCGTAGATGGCAGACGGGTGTACGACTGCTGCGCGCCAGGGTCGACGGGCTGCGCGAGGTGGTCGGCGCGCAGGCGTGGGACTGGGTGCGGCAGCAGGTGGCCGAGTGCGGGCGTGAGGTGGAGGCGTTGGGGCGGCGACGCTTGGTGGAGGCTTCGGCCGTGGATTGTCTGGAGGAGCGTTTGGCGGCGTTGCGGGAGGAGGTGGACGAGATGGAGGGGGCGGTCGGGGATGGTGGTGGTGTCGAGGGGTCTGCGGGTGTTGGGGGTGAGACGGTACGTGGGGTGAGTGAGGTGCCTCGGGGAGGATCGGTTGCGTTCGCGCGTTTGGGGTCGGGCATATTGCCGGCGATGCTGCTTTTGGGGGAGCGTTCGAGCAATGCCCTAGAAACTATCTCGCACCGAAAGGGTTAAATTATTTTGTTTAAATAAGGAAATCCTTTTCTTTGTATTTTCCAATTTTGCTTTCGTTAATTTGCGTTTTTACTTTAGATTTTTTTGGTCACTTAGCAATTTTTATAATATGGTGTAATATAATATGGTATAATATAATATGTAATATGGCAAAGAACCTAATTCATATTACCTAGTAAGCCCGCGTGGCATTCCGTCGGAAATCTAAGTTTGTGAAATAAATGAAATGTTTTTATTGTCAAGCTGCACGCAGTGTCCAAACGTGACGCTGTGTCAAACTCAAATGTTATATCACATGAATGTATTTCTGATAATGTTTGAATCAAGGATTGTGCAAAGCCACATACATTGAAGATATACCTACTCTTATTCTCTACAAAATGTTTACTTTTCTTTGTATGGGTGAAATAATTTTTCTGTGTCTTAACCATTGGGAATGTTTAAAATATTCAAGGCGTCATTAGGAAACGGGGCGCTTACGCCACGTTGCCAAATGTTTATCATCTGAATAATCAGTTGTACTTTATAAATTGGTGTAAAATATCGAAATTTTGTTTACGAATATTTATTTTTTGCTTACTCACATCCAAAATTAGCACACCAAACTGTTAATCCCGCTATACATAAATATTTTATCAATTTAATTCCGCGAACACCACGAACACAAAACAATAGGCAATTCCTCTCAACCCCAGTCATCCCTTTTTACTGAAGCTATTTTCTAGTGCGGTCGCCTCAGCATTCAATACCACCGTGCACGAAAACTTGCAAGATATAAAATCTCTTGTCAGGACTGAAAGACGCACTACCGAGGTTATTTGAAACACACAAACGCACTATCGAGGTTTTAATTTCACGGTTCTCCAGCTTATTTGATACGCCACAAAAAAACTAGAGCGGCCAGCCACTAAGTGCCTTGAAGTGAAAATGAAGTGGGATGCTCCAATTCCTAAGAAAGATTCGCTAAAATAGATACAATCCGGTGTTGTGAAAAGCGTACTTTTGAGGTTAATATTAACATATATGTGTTGAAAACCAATTTTTATATGATGATTTTGCAATAATTACTCGCACCATGGGAAGTCAAAGGATCGATTGCTTCTATCAGTCATCCCTGAACAGGGACATAGCCCAAACCGGGCCTGGCCCAACGCCTCGGCTTTGCGGCCAAATAAATGTGCACCAACCACATATATATATTTTTTCATTTTTATTCCACAAAAACACCACCAACACAAAATTACAGTAAAAAAAATCACATCACCACCCACCCGTCGCGTCCCCACGCCCACCCACCCCCCTACTGCGAGAAGATGTTCTCGGGGGCGGTCGGCTCCTGCACCTGAGCGATCTGCGGTTCGGGCGCACGTCCCGCTGCGGCCGGCTGCGCGGCTGCGCCAACCTGCGCAGCGTCCTGAGGCTGCGCATCGAGCAGCCGCGCGATGTACGCGGGGACGGGGGGCGGCGTGGGCAGGTGGTCGCCCACCGGCCGGAAGCCGAGCTCGTCGGCGATGTACCTAAGAAGAGGGGGGTGGTCAGTCTGGACTCGAACCTTGCACCACGCTACCTCGTTGCGTGAACTGGAGATATTTGTTTATAGAAAATAAATATCAATTCCAAGATTTTTATTCGTACCGAGAATACACCTATTCCATTCAATCAAAATTATATCTAAATGACGTCATGATACCCACTCGCTAAAGCCATGTAGAACAGTTTGGGTTGTGATATCTCTAACTTCCTTTGTTATTTAGCAGAGCTAATTAATTTTTTCTTAAACTGGTAGTACGTCCAGTGGGTATCTGACGTCATTTTACTCTGAGTGGAATAGTTCTATTGAACGCGCTTATCCGAGCCTGTGAAGTACCCAAATCTAGTAAACGGGCAACAAACGGTGGAATCGTTGTTAAAAATATGAAATCCCGGTACGGATACAAATTTTGGAATGGATATTTATTATTTAATAATATGGTGGAATTTATTTCGGTTAAGGGTCTTTCAAGCGCTCTCCAAACCTTTTAGCAGCATGTTAGTTGTAAAATAAACACTGTAGCAACTAGGCTTCAGGCTGAAACTGTTTTTACAATCTGTAGTTTTAAATGCTAGCATTTCATGCTAGACGATACAACAAATTGACTTGGAGTTGGCTTTGCTTCATCATCTATATATTTCTGAAACATTCTAAAAGATCGTGCACCGTAGGCTTAAGAAAGGGATATAACTTGTCGCTCACCCAACCACCCTTAGCACCTGTCCGTAAAAAAGTTCCGACGGAGATTGGGGGAGAGTTTCCTTCTCGTCCATATCCCTACCTTGTGATAGCATGTGAGTTTAACTCCTTATTAGCACCTTTCCGCCTCATTCCTCCAAGAGTTTCCCACGTGGTATACGATATTTGAAGGCGGCGTCCTCCATGGTCTACCTGAGCGAGATGAGCGTGCCGTCGGGAGCTGTGTACGAGTACGAGCCCTGGATCACGTTGATGTCGCCGTTGTCCTCGCCGTCGGCTGCGTCGTCTGCGCCGGCTGCGCCGCTGCGCGCTTCCACCTGCGCCGTGTTCTTCTTGATGAAGCCGCTCTCCTCGACCTTGATGCCGTTGGCTGCTTCGTAGCTGCGATGCGACATGGACACAGTTAGCAGGGGCACGCTGCATTTCACGGACCTCCTCTGCACACCGCGATGCTTAATTTGGGGGTTTTTGGGATGACTGGGTCCCCCCCTGGGTGGCCATAAACTATAAAATTGTATAATATAATTTTTATAACCACCCTGTCCGGTCAGCACTAGCAGTTATTCTTTTTACATACCAACATGATTCGGAAGCAAATTGGAATCAGCAATATACTATTCGTTTATATTTCTTACAGCATTCGATATAAAATTAAATAATTTAGTGACTAATAAAATCTTAGCATTTATGCGAGTGTTAAATAAAACGTTTAGGAATTCTTTAGTGTGTGAGACCCATTCCACTCAGAGAAAAATGATGCTCGGTACCCACTGGACGTACTACCAGTTTGGAGAAAGAAAAATTAGCTTTGTTAAATGTCAAAGGAAGGCGGAAGTTTCACAACCCAAATTTCTCTTCATGGCTTTAGCGAGTGGGTATCATGACGTCATTTTGATTGAATTTTGTTTGAATGTAATCGGTGTATTAGCGCCATGGGGTTTTAGTTGTATGAGTACGTTGAACGTGAAGCATCTGCTTCAGTAAAAGCTTAAGTGGTTTGAAGATATAGTATCCACTCTGCGACTAGCTCCTAGACCCAAATCAGGCAACACGGTTATGCGGAATTCAGGCTAGGTTCCAGTGGAAAAAGTTAGCATTCAAAAACATATATTTTATAACGATTCCAACTTCGAGGAGGAGGTCACCTGTGGTTGAAAGTCCCGTCGGCGTTGATGATGCTGTCCTGCTGCACGATTTCGACGATTGGCTGCCGGGGCCCAGCGTCCACCGCGACGGCGTCGTGGGGAGCGTCGGGGGAGCCTTGGGGCGCCGCCAACGAGCCGACAACAGCAGCGAGCAGCTGGAAGCACGGGCTGATTTCATTCGTGTCCGACGATGTCCGTCCTCGCAGCGATTTCAATCATTAACTTCTTGTGTAACTTATGTGTTATTAGAATGGACACTGTCAATGCAATGCATGGATATTTTACCGTTAAATAATTTACAAGCTGGACCTTAGGGCTGGTTGAAAAATGTCCAAACAAGATTTAAATTCTTACAATCAAGCAACCACTATGGTGGCAACCAATTGGATGCTGTTGTTCACGAGTTGCTTGCATGAAGCTTAGAAAACTATTTTAGTCATAGTCCTAGTCGTGGGTTATGTGTGAATGAAAAATTTAAATTGAAATATTTTCCCAGCCCACTGTGACGTACCCTACGAAAACAAAGTCTGACTGTTAGACCGTTGGTCTCAACTCTCTCACTAACCATCGTCCTCTACAGACAGTCGAAATCAACTTGTATTTTTTCATGGCTTGCATGTCTCTTTTGGCAGACTCGTCATCAGTTCTTCTAACCACGTCAAGTATTACGTTAGACTTAACCGTTACCTTGCGATCGACTTTACTGTCTCAGCCTGTATTTCTAATCTGTTTTTGTATAGGCGTTGCGAATTTCAGAAATTTTGTGAAATTTCAGTTTATTTTTGTACACAATTTGTACCTGCTTGCGAGCGTTGCTCTGAACCAATTTCCTTCCTTGATGGAAATTTATCAAAAGAAATCAATAAGTTTTCAAATTAAACTAACATTTGTGCAGTCTGACTGAGGATTTATTTACCAGGGAAAAGTAAAATTGTAAATACTTCTTGATTGAAAAAAGATCTCTTCATCAATTGGTCAGTTCTTGTTTATACTCAGCACGCTGAGGTGTTCTATGGGTGCCTTATTCACACATTTAGGGGCTAAATAAACCCCTTGTGGCTGATAACATTCCTTATTTCTAGAGGTGCCGAGTTTCATGTCGGAACCAACGTAGCCGTTCAATATGATGTGCAATAATTCACTCTTCTCTTAGCTTGTTAAAAACTAATTTTCCTTGTAAGAGAGTGTTTTTCAACATACTGACTGCTTATTTGTTTGCTGTTAACTTTACTATTATCTGTGTGAAATTGTACATTGCTTAAAAAACTCCCCACAAATGTATCAACTGTAATAATGCATCAACATTTTATCTGTTTCATCCCGAGCAGGTGGTTACTCACCAAATACACCAACATTGTGAAGTAAATCCAAGGGTTAGCAGGCACAGAACAAGACACTCGACGTACTGCACTCAAAAGCCGAGAAGAGTATGATTTTCACAGCGTCACCCGTACCTTTTATATGAATGGTCGAATCTGTCGAGATGTTTACTTTGTTAACACCGAATCTTTATTTTCTCATCGGGTGCTAAGTAGTCTGTCCTCATTCGGATCCAGCGAAGATGAAATGCAGATGGATGAGGATCAATATTGCGTCATCTCGTCTGAAGAAGAGATTGTTATTTCGGGTGTTTTGAGAAGTGGAAGAGACTCAAGGAGGGTATACATGGACCTGGAGTGTGGTTGTCAAACATTACGATAGTGTACACTTTGGGTTTATCATATAATTGTTCTGTTGGCACAAGCTGACAGCGTTATTCACTGAGAATTTTAACTTCTGTCCAGGAATTTGTCGAGCTTCAGGAGGAACTGGCTGCGACTAAAGTGTATGTTGTTCAAATATTTGAGAACGGCCATCGGATTGTTTTAATGCTTTTAGTGCGTCAGAGTAGAGAAAATTATTCCTACAAGTTATTTTTGATTTATGGAACGTTTGTGTTTTTGTAGTTTCTATTGTTTGTTTATGTCAAGTTATTCATTCATAATTAAAATTTAATTTCAAATAAGAATCTTTCAATTTGATAACTTTCTTATCATTTTGGGTAGGGTCTCCTAGCCGCAATTGATCCATTTCTTATATTTTGAAAAAATTACATAATCATGAGTGTTGACCGATATGCATTTATCATTTTTCTTGCGCGAATTAATTATTTAACGTTTTTATGCTCCTTAAAATATGACGACTCACCGCAAGAAATTCACTAATAAAATATACAAAGCAATCTCATTTTTGCTAAAATCATTTTTACATTAGCAATTAAGGCCAAGGTTTATTTCAGACAGAATAATATTGCTCGCTTTCTTTAGTTAAGTATTGACGCTGCAAAATAATCACTAACAAACCTAATCTCTCTCAAAATAACGTTCTTATTTATGAAATTATAGTGTTGATTATGACAGTTTAACCTAGATGACCCAGACCACCGACAAGATTTACCTCTATAAAAGGGGTGCAACAGCTCACATAAGTTCGTGCTTACTCCTCTGCACTGCTAAGCTGCTAAGTAATGTCTTCGATATCACTTCACCTTATTCCAGTATCTCCAGCTTCAACTTCCTAATTGCTTTTCCCATAAGCTTTGTACAGATGAACAGGAAAACACTGGTAAAATATTAGTGAAATTTAATATCCTGTAAGGTTACTCAGTTTCCCAATCACGTCTGGATATCTTTAAGTTCCTTGCATAATATTGACAAGAAATCTTCATTGTAATGCCATGAAGTTTGCATGGTATCGTAATATTGACTTAAAAATAAAGGTATCCAGAGAATTTAAATTTTTATCCTGCTTAGTTTTAAGGAAACAAGCAGCCGCTTCCTCGTTACAAAATGCCAGTGTTTTCTACTTCTCTCATCAACTAATTACTTAGATTCTCGTTGTGTGCAGACTCAATTAGACCGCTGCACCCGAGCCTGGCCAATGCAGAAAAGTGCACCAGAGTGCATTAATGTGCATAGCATGACGAGTCACTACATCGCATGAAACACTTGAGCTATGCATGTGCATTACGCGGTTGCACAATCTTCTATATTTTGTAATAAACACTTGCGCTGCGCCTCTGCAAGGAAACCTTGTAGTGTTCAGACAGACAGCAGCAGAGACACGGGAGATATATGAAAGAACTAATTTACCATCCAAAGTTGGGAATCCATGCCACCTCCACAGAGCCTCATTGATTATGGCCAAAGTTCATGTGGATCTGATTTTTCTTTGCAGAATTCTGTTGTTATTTTGTATGTCAGCATGTATGAATACTCCATTCAATCCATTCCATTCAATCAAAATTCTATCAAAATGACGTCATGATACCCACTCGCTAAAGCCAGGCAGAGCAATTCGGGTTGTGATTTCCCTGTCTTCCTTTGTTATTTTAGCAGAGATTATTAAAGTTTTTTTACCAAACTGGTAGTGCGCCCAGTGGGTATCTGGCGTAACTTTTCTCTGAGTGGAATAGGTCTTTGTATGCTGGGGAAGTGATTGCAGATGGCATTGATTTTTTTTTATTTGAAACAAAATATCTTTGTGCGTACAGTGCTTAGATGCACTTAAGTTCGAGTCAACTCTAACATTTATGATTTATAAATAAGGCTATTTAACGTGGCTTCTGACAGCTTATTTTTCAAACCTACACTTTTTCCCGACTTTTTTCAAAGCTATGCATTACAAAGCTATGCTATTCTCGCTATAGATTTAAAGTTCTGTTCCTGAAACTCAAATGTTATTCACATTCCAACATCCGAGCTATTATTTCAACGTTTCGTCCTTTCATTCCACAGATGCTTCGAGTCGGGATGCTGGCGTCAAACAAAGCCAACATCGGCACCACTTCAAAGTACCCTCACTACCTGAAGGTAAGAAGCCTAGCTTGACGTTCTCTGCTTTGTGATGCGTTGTACACAAACAGCGAGGCCAGCAGGCGTAGGATGCGTTTCAATCATTTTCCTCGGTTCAACCAACATAAACTAAATTTAATGAATAGTAGAAATTGATGGGTAAGTGAATATATACTTATAAAACAGTAGTGACTATTTGGCATGGAATGAATTGGTAGGTAGATTGGAAAGAGTGAGGTTTATTGGGAAGAATGGTCGTGGGTTTAAGTAAGACATGAAAAGGAAAGGAATGAGAAAGGTAAGGATTTTAGAAAAGGATGTCGACGAATGGCATAATGAAGAGAAAGGGGAGAGATGATGGAAAGTGTGGTGAAACTTCAGGAAGGGTTGATAATGGGATGGGATTGGAGGTTATAGGGACTCAGACAAACTGACATGTGCATGTACTTATCTAATTAAATAAATAAATCAACAAACAACACACTGTGGGTTTCTTGATACGAATAGATATAACTGACTCCCAAGACACTCTTTCTGAATGGAGCATCACTTCTCAGTTGATAGATCCACTTTCAGATGGATATCTATGTTACTATCATGATAGATAGTGGTATTAGAGTCTGAGACTAGACTTCGCATAGCGACTGCAATCCAGGCGCCTCAATCTTAAATAATTGCGATAGTAAACACATTTTTTCCATCGCAGCAGCCGCACGATTAATTTGGTCGTGCGTTCAAATAGGATGTGCCTACTGCGTACTCCTCTCAGCGTCTCAAAGTCAAAGGAAAGACCTCTCGAAGGTCGAGACTGCGCGTCGGCAAACACTCTTGGAGCCAGCAAGGAGGTCGGTGAATTATGGCCAGGACTTGGATAAAGGTCATGTGACATGGATCACGTCTTAAAGTGGGATGATTATTGTTATTTGTTGATTTAATCCGTGGGATTGTGGCTTGTTCTCACGGTCATCGAGGGAAATGGCATCTCTGCTTTGGATCGAATAGTTTTTCCATACGATTTTTTTCTGCATCAATACATTTTTGCTGGAAATTCCTTAAACTATCTAAAAAAGTTAAGATTATGGGAAGATTTAACATGAGAACACGTTTTTTACTTATTTCTAAACGGAAAAGTTTGAGTTTGGCATTTAATACCCAGTAAAATAGTTTTTCTCAAGAAAATAAGTACACGTTGTTTTAGGGATACATTTTTATTTTTGCATTCAAGCATCTGTTTTTTATGTGATGGAGGTAATTTGGGCGATGGCGATTCTGTAGACTTCATACAGCGCTTTCAGCCACAAACTTTGACTCCATTTTCTCAAGTGCGGATTATTTACAGAAAGCACAAGACCCAGCTCGGTCAGATCGGTCAGATATGCGGTGGATCACGGATTACATAGATTCACCCGATGTTAAAAACTTCCAGACAGTGAGCTTGAGACTTGGCAACATCAGACTTTGGATATTTACGTTATTGTTGACATCGCTCACATGAAACGGAGTTCAGAATGTAGGAAAACTTTGAATGATTTTAGAGAGAATAGACCCAACGACAAGATTTAAAAAAAACAAAGTATCTTCTGTCACAAAGCTTCTGTTGAAACTGATTTGACACAATTGCTTTTATGAAACAGCTAGAGAGAGAGAGGGCAATATCTAAAACAGATTCGCAATCAATATTGGGTTCATTTCAGAGATATACGAATGTATTTCCAAAAAAGTGCATTGAAACCCAAAAAATAATCATCTCCGACAGCATTGAGTTTTGAATTCAGTCTATTTGGCAGACATTTCAAGCCGCAGACAAAATCATAAATTCAATAAACCCTATTTCAATAAATTCAATATGTTCAATATTTCCATGAAGCAGAAGAACACCATAACTTTCCCTATCTTTGCCGCTAAACCTTCAAAGTGTTCCTATCTTCCGTGCATCGTTCCACGGAGCCGGTGATTGCGAGATCGACATTATTGCGGTCTCAGACGCGCTTTGCGGTCTCGCTGATGAACTTGAGGGCGCGGGCGATGTCGGCGGGAATTGGGGGCGCCACGGGCAAGTGCGCGCCGGTGGCGACGTAGCCGTTCTCGTCGGCAGTGTAGGATGTCTGGTAGTTCTTTCCGTCGTCGCCAACGTAGGAGAACGCGCCCTGCACGCGCCCCAGGCAAGAATAAGTTACACATCCTTGGCCCAACAAGCCAAGCGACAAGGCGCAAGGGGCAATACAAATAACTTTTAGTTAATAGAAACCAGTATTTTTCCTATTTTAAATTGGGAGATGACGATCCATCATCTAGCAAAACTCTGCTTTACCTATATGAGCAGCAGCTCCTCTATTCATACTTAACCTATTGCATGTTAAATTTAGGCTGTCCCGTATGGGTGAGACGAACAGATGTGAGGGTTATAGCCGATACACACCGATACTCGCGCGTTGAGAACTCGTCGTGTGTATCGGCTATTAGTGTGTTAAACATGGGGGTGGTTTTTGTCCTAAGATATGTAGCATGATATGTGTGCGAAAAAGAGGGGATGCTTAGAGAAAGCTTTATTACTTTACTTTCTAAAGACTCGTGCTGTCTTTTCCCAATCTTCGCAAGTTAGTTTTCATAAAATATATTTATAACAGGGTTATTGGATCCTATGCTCCCAAACTCAAACTTTCCCCGAAACTCGAGTTTTACCCCTGATTAATCAGGCTGCATGGCGTTTCAAAACATCAGGAAAAGTTTGAGTTTTGGGACTTTGCAATCAATAACTCAATTAAATAGATTTTCAGAAAACGCATGGTGTTTTATTGTGTTGGATTTTTTCTTGGTTTTTCTCTCATGTCCTAGGACCTAGTTGCTCGAAGTCTCGCCAGAGCGTGGTCTGCTATTTTCCTGAGAACTGATCTTCTCTTACCATCTTCAGGAGTACTCCTGAAGATTTGCTTCACTCGCTTATGATTGTTACGCACATAACAAAAAATAAGCAAACGTCTCAAAGTTATTTTAAAACTGACCCAAGCCTATCTTAAGTTCCTTTACTTCGGGGTCAAATTGAAAATGTTACGCCCCAACTTCAACATACCTGCACGGTTTCAGCATCCTGGTTCGGTCCCAGAGATCTCAGCTGTCCATTTTGGTTCGCCTTGCTTCCATCTGCACCCTCATAGCTGAAGGGAAGCAAAGCCTTTCAATCCACTTCCTACAATAACAGCAACGTTTGCTGCCAGCGTTCAATCTTTACTTGAGGGAAGGTTTGTTTCAGCTGTGTGCTGATTAGAATTCACCGCATTCGAAAGTACAATAAGAAAATTACTTAGATATTAAACAAGAACTAACAATAAGGAAAACAAAGCATGATTTCTGTACGGAAATTCGCCGTTCAATCAAAAATGGCCGTGAACTTTAATTGCTTAAAAAACAATAAACTCGCAATCGCAATTCTATAAACTGTTCAAACCATGCTCGTAAAACTTGCTTATGAGTTATATTTTATTACTCGTAAACCATTTTTTCTTTTATATTTCTCACGGGAGACCTTTCTTTGGAGGCATGCCTAATTATAAACGTGAATGATGCTTCGAAGCGGCAAGAATTTGATACGGTCGTACCACCCTTTCACCGGAATTCTGAAAACCTCGACAGTACACTCGTTCTGAATCATCGATTAGAGCAACTTTTTACCCTGCGACTCCCAAATTTGTGAAAAGTTAACATATTTTTGGTCGCTAACATCATACTTCGGTGGAAAACATTGCCTGACTTTTCTCATCGTGGCTTCCCCGGGAGAAAGCTCTCTGTGTTTGCGGAGGGGAGGCGTTTGCTCACCTGTAGTGGAACGAGCCGTCGTGGTTCACCTCTGTCTCCTGCGAGATGATGGCGATCGGGGCTTTCTGCGACTGCGGCTTGGCCAACGTCGCGGCGACCAGGCAGCAGATTAGAATCTGTTGATTGAAAGACACTTGGTGAGCAGGTGGATGAATCCTTGTCCCTCTTACAGAAAAGAGAGATGCGAAAATACATGAACCCGGTAAAATGCACCAACTGTTTTCGGTGACACTAACGTTCAAATGAATATTAACTTTTCTTGAGTTTTTAGACTCCATGGAGATAGAAACAGGACTATGAATGAACATAGAAGGTGCTGAATCTAGTGACGCTATGCTGCAATCACACACCAACAACTCGACTAACCCCGATTATAACGTGGCTCCATGGAGATAGAAACAGGACTATGAATGAACATAGAAGGTGCTGAATCTAGTGACGCTATGCTGCAATCACACACCAACAACTCGACTAACCTCAATTATAACGTGGCTCCATGGAGATAAAAACAGGACTATGAATGAACATAGAAGCCGGTGAATCTAGTGACGCTATGCTGCAATCACACGCCAACAACTCGACTAACCTCAATTATAACGTGGCTCCATGGAGATAGAAACAGGACTATGAATGAACATAGAAGCCGGTGAATCTAGTGACGCTATGCTGCAATCACACGCCAACAACTCGACTAACCCCGATCATAACGTGGCTCCATGGAGATAGAAACAGGACTATGAATGAACATAGAAGCCGGTGAATCTAGTGACGCTATGCTGCAATCACACGCCAACAACTCGACTAACCCCGATTATAACGTGGCTCCATGGAGATAGAAACAGGACTATGAATGAACATAGAAGCCGGTGAATCTAGTGACGCTATGCTGCAATCACACACCAACAACTCGACTAACCCCGATTATAACGTGGCTCCATGGAGATAGAAACAGGACTATGAATGAACATAGAAGGCGGTGAATCTAGTGACGCTATGCTGCAATCACACACCAACAACTCGACTAACCCCGATTATAACGTGGCTCCATGGAGATAGAAACAGGACTATGAATGAACATAGAAGCCGGTGAATCTAGTGACGCTATGCTGCAATCACACACCAACAACTCGACTAACTGGGGGTTGAGATCGCTTGTTTGAAATGATAATCCAAAATTGTCTTCATATTTCATACCGATAAAAATATATTTCGTTTCTAATCTATATCTAACCGCGTATGCACCGTGGCGGGTCTGGTTCCAGTCCCACTTTCATCCTTGCCCTGATCGATCTTATCCTGATAAGATGCTTATCTTATCCTGATCCTGTATCCCGAACGAAGTGCTCTAGGAAAAATCCTCGCACATTGGATAAGTGTTTGTCTTCAGAGAGGTCTGCTTCATAGTTCATGATTGGCGATGATTCCACACTGTTTAATGATGAACACTAAGATTAATTAACAAAGCTGTAATGTTTGAACTACTCGGTGTAGTTGCTGTCTTAATGCCACAACAAACGGTCGAACGTTTAATTGTTTTATTAAATCATACGATGCCTGCTTCCGCGTACGTTTTTAAAACACTTAAATTTATCAGGCATTGTCTCATAAATTGTAGAATGTGTCTAGAGAAAATGTTAATGAAACATAGCACATTCAAATAAAAGAGCAAACGAGTCTGGCGGTTATTTGTATTTTGAAACAAAATACCAAAGCGATAAGATGTTCTTGTTCCAGTATTTTTTTTCTATTCCCAAGTAAATCGTTTAGACTTTTTTTTCAATTTTTGCACTCAATTAATGATTGCAATAACTTCTGGCATGTTAATAACCAGCCTCTCCATCTCTAAGTACTCAATGTGCAAACTTCAGTAGAACATTCCGTGAAATAGAATGAAAGATGGCCACAGTAAAGCAACCCAGGTTGCGACTAATATTTAAATTGATCGACACTTAGCTGCTGCACTTTGATAACACTTTAAAATAGCACACTCTTTGATATTGTTCAACTTACAGACTTGAACATCTTGCAGTTGCACAGAAAACGATTCTGGTTGGGCAGACAAATATACCGCCTATTTATATACTCTTCGTAAATGTTCGTAAAAGGTTTTTTTAACAACTTTTAAATCCCTCCTTCAAACTTTTAATCAATGCAAATGAATTCACTGCGGAGGGGAGTCAAAAAAGAAGTACAGACAGACTTACCTACCAAGCCAACTGACAGCTTCACCATCTTAGGTTATTGTTTTGCAGAAGATACAAGTAAAATTCCCCACCAAAATCAATTCCGTATTACACTTACTAAGTTAATAGGGCATTTAAACACGAAACATATTTGAGAAATTACATTGACATTTAATTCAGGGGAGGAGTTTCATCTTAAAATAAAAAACTCGATGTGTACAGAAATAGAATAATAATAAAACGATTCATTTTCGTTTAGAGGTTAACGTGTCGCTGTGGAAACTTGTCGAGTCGAGTCGTCTTCAGATGTCAGATGCTGTTTGTGGGTCTAGGTCCTCGTTGCTCGTCAACGCCCCTTTGAACCAGTCCTGAAGATGCTTTTCACTTGTCGCCGAACTTCAACAGCTAATAGACCTATTCCACTTAGAGAAAAGTGACGTCAGATACCCACTGGACGTACAACCAGTTTGGAAAAAATATAAATTAACTCTGCTAAAGCCCAGTTTTTCAATGGCTTGATAATTTTTGGACAGTCTATTAAAAATAATATCTAGGTATCTCATTGGCTGTGACCATTGTCTGCTACCATAGTGACCATTTGAAACGTTAACAGACTGTTAAGAAGTTAACGGGCAACTGAAAAAATCGGGCCTAAATAAAAAAGGAAGATAGGGAAATCACAACCCGAATTGCTCTGCCTGGCTATAGCGAGTGGGTAACATGACGTCATTTTGATAGAATTTTGATTGAATGGAATTGGGAGATATTAAAATAATATTCGGTGTGTTTTATATGAGCACTTCTATACTATTTGCAGTTTCTTCTATTCAAATTTTTTCTCTAGATTTCTGATTTAAGAAAATTTTCACAAATTATTACCTAGAATTCTCTGAGATTTGTAAATGTTTATAAGAATTTTTAGGCGAAACTTTTAGCTAAACGCCATGTTCGTGGTCCGACGTGACGATGTGTCGGCACATGGCGTTAGACAAATAATCACCAATCCCATGCTTTCATGAGATCAAGTCGCTTAAATGCTTCACGAGATACCAAGTAAATGTTCTCCTTACATTTAATGTCCAATGCTTGAAGTATTCCTTTTGTAAAGAATAGGAGAAGGTTAATCTTAAAAGCAAGCAAATTCTAATACGGGAAAAAACGGGATGGCATTTGCAAGGAGGATAACAGCTGAGATTGTTGGCAGAAAGCATGACTCGTCTTGCTGCAATCCGGCGCGCATTTCCCTGCCCATCTCGTCTACACATTCTTCTTTCTAAAGTAACCATGCAGATTGTAGGAACTCCTCCACTTCCTCCACCTCCTCCTCCTCCACTTTGAATGTAGGATGAGCTTGAAAATAAATAATTCGGATTTTTTTTCATTTGTAAAAGATGTTACCAATCCACACTTTATTTTATTTTACTGACCAGCCGAAGGACTTGCTTGTTTGCAATAAATGTTACATCAAGTGCTGATAGTTCCTCACGCTTTCAAATGGTGTTAAATTTTGAATTTTTTTTTATATCCTTTATTTATTTCATCTGTAATTATGTTAACAGGTAGAATTTTTCATTACAGGCATCCTTCTTATACGACAAGGGCTGCCACTCCTTGTTTTTTACTTTATTTCTTTAAACCTAATCTTCGTCTTGTCCTTCTCTTGCTATTAATGCCTTCCATTTTTCTTTTTCCTTCCATGTTTCCTGCTTTTCTATCTCTTCCCACTTTTCTCCTCTCATTTCTATATCACATTTTACTTTCTCTATCCACCTCTCTCTTGGTCTTCCTCTTCCTCTTTTTACATATTCAATATTAAAAAAATTTCTTGGCAGTCTATTTTGAATATCACACCAAAATGGTAGTACAAGTATCAGATTTTTTTGGTCAAGCAATAACTCACAGAAAATTAATGAAATCAATAACTATATTCTGAACTTTCATTATTATGAAGTGTTCAAGCATCACTTCAGCAGAACATATGCAGAACTGCATCCTGTATTTGCTTACAAGTGCATACTTCTGGTTCGTTGACAGAACAATAGATTTCCCTACGTGACACATTGAAACTTCTAAATGTGAACGGTACTTCAAATTAGCACTGTGCAACATCACACCCCAAGATACAAGTGAAATTTAATGTTGATTCGCCGAAGGTGAAGGACAATAAAGAGTTACATCAAGACACGTCAGGTTACCTCAATTAAGTAATGATCAAGCAATAACGAGGCACGTCGAGGTGCGATACAACCCGAATAAGCGATGCGACCCAGAAGTTCCTTCTGCATCGCGGTGTTAGCTCTCAGAAGCCGAGCTTGCCTTAGGAAGATGTTGCCGAAAGTGAAAGTTACGCTGAGACGCTCGCTGGAGATGCAGTCAGGCTGCATTTGCTATGTATTTGGCACAAGCAAACAGATGATTGATGCCAGCACACGTGAGACCGACGCTGTGCAAATGTGCCGGTGCATTGTGTCAAATTGTTGGGTCTGATGGTGTTTGCATGAGTAGTTAGCATTTTGGTGACAGCACTTCATAGTCGTGGTGGGTTGCGCAATGATGTGTGAAAATGCACATTGATTTTATTTATAGAATCACGTTTGTTTAATCTAATGCGAATTGAATATATTATTTTTAACAATAAATTCATAATTGAGTATAACTTTACACTTTTAACTACATAAATAAACAGGATTAAGGGACGTAAAGCCGGTGGTCCCCTCGGTGCTTTTCGACAGGAGTAGGCTACGTGCCGGCACCGGGTTTCCCCTCCTCCCTTCTAGACATAGGTTAGGTTCATCATCACCCTCATCATCACCCTTTCATTCACCGACGCCATTAGACCAGTGCCAAAGGGCCACTTGTCAAAACAGTGCGTCGTTAAACACCAATAATCAATCAATCAATATCATTAATCTGCAAAAAATTATTGCGAAAAAGTCTTGCGAACTAAGGAAATCCTATAAAATTTTTATTTCGAAATATCGACAGGCCTGGCCAGCCGGATGTCTTTGAAAAGGCCTTAATTTGTGTTTTTTGTGTAAAACCCAATCACCCTAACGGACGATAAAATTGATTTTTATTATTATAAAAGTTAAAACCACTTTTCAAATAATTGATGAGCGTAGCGAGCGAAGCGAAATCTTCAATTTCACTTAGTGGAAAAAAAAACACTTGTGTGTTTTGCAAATCAAAAAAACATTTTTTTTTAAAACAAAACAAAACAAAAACACACAGGTGTTTTTTTTCCCACTTAGTGAAATTGAAGATTTCGCAACGCTCATCAACCAGGACCCAGTTTTCCATTGGCTTGCTAATTACTTAACGTTCTGTTAACACAATTTAGAGGCTTCTCATTGGCAGTCGCCATGGTAACAAAAGTTTAGCAAACTGTTACAAAGTTGACGGCTCATTGAAAAACTGGGCAAAATAAGTATTTAAAATGACAGTTCGATGCAACGGAGATGCATGAGTTGCATTAAAATAAGAAATGTTGTGTCAGCAGTAAGCCAGTTGGAGAAGAAAGTGAAAGTAAGACTAACTGATTCTGACGCCGCGGCGGAAAAGCCGAGAAACTTTTGCCTCGAGTGCCGCGATCTTTGCACAGATGGCGCCAGTCCTAGCGATGCTGTAAGCGTCTCGGTTTCAAGATCAAGGTCAGGTCCGTGGGAAAGGAAGAGAGAAAAGGAAAACTACGGATTACGTTCACTTTCAGAAGGTTGAGTCACCACTTAAACTTTCATATCCTTATTTGTTTGTGTCTATTTATAACCAGCGCGCGCTGAAATCTATTTTGACCGTTATCTCGATATGGTTCATTACAAGACGAAGAAAAAACTACATTATTAATGAAATGCATTGATACAGAAAAATTTAAATAATTTTTGCTCTGAAACTCAAACTTTTCGCAGCTAAATGAAATATAAACCAGTATAAAAAAATCTGAGATTTAATAATCCTTAAAAATAATCTATACAAGCATATTAAAATATTCAATAAGTGTAGCTTTATTGAAATACGGTAAAATGATGACACTACTAACTGTTAAAGTACACAATCCTGCAAACAGCAATGCAAATATAATTAAACTTAAACATCAATTAAAATAAAACCTCTGCAGCAAGATAATATATTTCGAAGCAAAACTTCAACAAACTTGAATTTCCTCATCCAGAAACGCCAATTCAGACAATATCTAACCATGCGACAAGCCTTCTTCGATTATCTAACACCGAACATCTCCCAGAGCCGTGCATCTCGTCTTGCAAATGTCAAAGGTCACAAGGAATCCGATCCTACTCATCAGGGCCCTCGAACGATCGTAGAACGATCGTATAATCGATCTGACCTTAGTTTCAGTTCTTCAGATCTTCGTCTCGCACCTTTACAGTTAACAGTTTAAGCGTGTTTGTTGCGTGATGCGTTCGCTAGAAGACCATCTCTATGCTAATTGTTTCTAGAAACCGTTATTCGTTCGCACTCTATACTTAGCATGCGAACTCGTATGCTAACTAGATCCGAGAAATATTGTCTGCCTCCTTGCACGCATTGATTAAATTTCTGCTTTTTTTTGCGTGCACCAAACATGCCAGAAAACACTGGTGTTTCTACGCTGCTACGATTGTTGGCATTGCAATGTGCCTTGCCTAATGCCAGCAAACACCGGTGTCACTGCTGTTGCTAGTGTTGCCACGCTGCTACGATTGTTGGCATTGCAATGTGCCTTGCCCAATGCCATCAAACACCGGTGCCACTGCTGTTGCTAGTGTTGCCACGCTGCTACGATTGTTGGCATTGCAATGTGCCTTGCCCAATGCCATCAAACACCGGTGTCACTGCTGTTGCTAGTGTTGCCACGCTGCTACGATTGTTGGCATTGCAATGTGCCTTGCCCAATGCCATCAAACACCGGTGTCACTGCTGTTGCTAGTGTTGCTACGCTGCTACGATTGTTGGCATTGCAATGTGCCTTGCCCAATGCCATCAAACACCGGTGTCACTGCTGTTGCTAGTGTTGCCACGCTGCTACGATTGTTGGCATTGCAATGTGCCTTGCCTCATGCCAGCAAACACCGGTGTCACTGCTGTTGCTAGTGTTGCCACGCTGCTACGATTGTTGGCATTACTATGTGCCTTGCCTAATGCCAGCAAACACCGGTGTCACTGCTGTTGCTAGTGTTGCCACGCTGCTACGATTGCTGGCATTACTGTGCCTTGCCTAATGCCAGCAATCACCGGTGTCACTGCTGTTGCTAGTGTTGCAACGCTGCTACTATTGTTGGCATTACCATGTGCCTTGCCTAATGCGGTGTCACTGCTGTTGCTAGTATTGCTACGCTGCTACTATTGTTGGCATTACCATGTGCCTTGCCTAATGCCAACAAACACCGGTGTCACTGCGCTGCTAGGATTTTTGCCAAAATGCAATTTGCCATCTGGGCGTTAAGCCTTATGCCAAAATTTGTTTAGCGTCATATCTTAAATAGCACCGCCCATAAAGTTGAACTGGTTTGGAGGTAGTTCAAAGAATGGGTATCTTCAATAACGAACACAAACTCTGAACTTTTCTAGGCACACTTATTACCATATTTTCCCCATTTTCCCTGTGTCGATGCAGAAAATTCTTGCCACTCTACAAGCATCTCAATTCTTATGATACCAATAAATGTAGCAACACCCTTTTGAAGTGCCCATTATCTTCACGCTTCATAAAGCTAGCGACGCTGGGCGTTCTCGGTTTCACCAGCTCAACGGAGCAGAACGCATCAAAGGTCACACGATGCATCCTCGTCCATCCGTGATGCATTCACTCCCATTGTTTCCATACGCCATCTATGTCACTGGACCACACCATCCCCGGTACACGCATTCCCTTTCAGTTTCATCAGAAACGATTATCAAACTAATCGCTGTTCACCAATTTTTTTTCTTCTTATTCTTCCACCGCGGAACCTGTTTCTCTCTCACAAAGAATCTGCGAGTTGTAACGTCTTTGAAGAGGATCTGGTCATCCTTGACCCAAAGGCCGCGCTAGCATCTTAGCATGGAGAACTCGTCTTGAACTATTGTGTTTTTTGTAATGGCCGCTGCTGGAGATGAGCGTGTTACAAAGTGTGATAATTCTGCATGGTTATACAACCAGATGGGTAGGACTGCGTTGGCTTGGCTTCAGCTCTCTGCTAATGGATGCTGCTGCCGAGTTTTTTTGACATTCTGTCTGGGATTGGTTGAGTTACTTTCACTGGCTTGGTGTGATTATGATTTGTTGGTGAATATTAAGGTGGCTAGATTGTTTTTGCCACTGATTGTAGTGTTGCTTATTGGGATTCTTTGGATCCTTTATCCAAAAGTCTAGGCTTCTTAATTTCTCTTAATTGAATTTGGGATTGAGTTCAAACTTTAATACATTTTAAGGACTTTTTTTGTGAAAATTCTCATGTGCACTTTTTGGAAGAATTTGATTCTGTTATTGAGTTGTTTTTCTTTATTATCTTTGTAAAAAGTGCAGGTTTTATGAAAGATGCTACATTTTTTAGGTGAGGACACATTAAAAACTCAAAAACTGTTACAAAATGGCTAAACCTAAGGAATAAGATTGATTGACAGGAGGAAGGAACCAATTCAATATTAAGATTAAAACAGTATCGATAATTTTAAAGATTTTTAATAGATTTTTTTATCTTGCAGGACATTAAAATATAATAATTAATCAAACTGTGACAAGATTAAAGTACTGGTGTCAAATACCCAACGTAAGGCGTTCAACACTCGATTAGGACACACACAATTTTGAAGGAAGCCCCATTTCATTCGGGTTTTCCCGGAAATATCGAACAGGAAACAGTATCTAGTATTAATTCGTAGGGTCCGTGAGACGACGGACGTTTGTACAAGTTGAAAAAGTGGAGAATCGGATTTTCATTTAGCGCTTGAAACTTTGCATTGCGAAATAATCGGTCGCTTATAAAAAACCCGACAAAAAGCGACAAAAATGTCGTTGTAACCTACTCGAAACAAATTTCAGCCGAGTTTACCTTCAAGTGCACATTTCCACCCGTCACTTCTTGCAGGCTTTTCATCTGCGTCGGATAAAGTCTTACAAAGCCAACAGTAGCCACGAAATGCCAGGATTAGACGCTTTTAGTTCATAATTTCCTTCAAAAGAACGAACTTAAACGTGAAAATCAAGACATTTTCGTAGATTTATCTTGAGTGTCAAATCCAACAAGCCTTCGCGAAGGTGACATTTCTCTTGACTATACATAGAAGGCTGTTGAATCTTGCAAACTTGATAAAAATCTCAAAGGGTTAAATTCCCAGACGCACACCAAGACACTAGCTAAATATCACTAGTCTCTGGGAGTAAACGTCACACCAGCACCCAGTTTCTCAGTTGCCAAGTTAAGACTTCAAAACAATGGCGACGATTAGAAACCCAATCGAAAAAACCGGATCCCAGCTCAAATCGCACCCCATGACGCAACATAGCCTTTGCAAAACAAGACCCTTGCACACGATTGTCGAAAAAAATCACTACAGACATCACCGAAATCGCGCATGTCACAAGCAAAGCAAACCAGCGACATAATTCCGCAATTCCGCACGCAACCGCCCGTAACGCTGCTCGATGACTTAACCCTGCTTGGTCTCGGGCTGGGGAGGCAGGCTTCTGAGGTAGTCCAACGCGCGCTGGATTGCGGCGGGGACCGGGGGCGGCGTGGGCAGATGGGCGCCCTGGGGCTGGAAGCCTCCTTCGGCGTCGGCCACGTAGGTCAGCGAGATGGGGACGCCGTCGTCGCCGGTGTAGGAGTACGAGCCTTGCGCGATGACCACGTCGCCGTTCTCGGGGTTGCCGGTCTTCACGGGGGTGCCGGTCTCCTCGGCCTTGATGCCGTTGGCGGTCTCGTAGCTGGAGGGATAAGGGTGGTTAGTGTGGGTGCGAAAGTCAATGCAAATACATGTTGATGTCTTTAGTCATAGAAGCGAAATATCGAAGCGTGGATATTGCTAAATAAAGGTTGTTTCGACTTTCTTGAAACCTGGTGCTGTTTTCAAACTGCTTTTCTTAGCAAAATTGTTCGAAATAAATTTTAACCGGGATACATGAGTGTAAATTTAGTATTTTTTGTTTAGTTTTGTATCAAATCTAGTGGTATGCAGGTATTTTCCACAGTTTTAGCCAACTTTACGCCTTTTTGCAAATACAACTTGAATGTTTGTATAACTTTTAACAGTTTGAACGAAATAAGAACTGTTTTAGCACGAGTTTTATCAATGAGATTGCAAAATAAATGTGCTTTTTGGGGAAAAGTATACAATCCTAATGATATCCCCTGAAATCGCGGGCGCAGATCGATTATCTTGACAGTAAAGATAGCATTCTCACTCTCAGGATTCTTACTCATGCATTGGTCTAGCCAAACCAAAGTCGTTTTTGGGATGGAAAAAAATCTCATTCCTGGTATGAAGGAAATATTATTTATCATGCTGTAAGTCATACCATTATCATATATATATAAATATATAAATAATATAAAGCTATATATATATATATATAGCTATAGCTAATAGCTATACCAGAATGCAGTATTTCAAAAAAATGTCAATATTCCAGCGCCAGAAAACACCGGTGTCACTGCGCTGCAAGAGTTGCAACTCACAACCATGCAACTATTTTTGACACCCCTACGGTCTAACTCCAGCAAACTTAGCACCAGCTTCGAGTAAAAACAATCTTCATCACACCGTCCTGGTGGTGGCATCATGCAAGGCCATCGGACAGCGTACTGCGTGCAGACGTACCACAAGCAGAGAAACACTCACCTCCACTTGTAGGAACCGTCGTGGTTGACGCCCTCGTTCTCGTAGCTGATGATGGGGATCTCTTTGGGCGCGTCGGCGGGGGCGGCGACGGCGACGGCGACCACCGCCAGGAGGACTGCTAGGATCTGCACCCGGGGAAAACACGGCGGGAAATCAGCAAGGTGGAGCTACACTTCGTTCACGAGGCTGTGTTTGGTGTTTTTCCATCAAGTGGCCCAGTTAATAACCGATGTATGCGATGGATGTGTGGTTTCTCAAACTTTTCTTAAGCTTTTCCCTAAAAGTGGTAGCATAAGCATTTAATAACACAGTTGAAATGTATTGTTTTCGAAAATTTATGTGCTAAGATAAAAGACATTGGTCTGATGAAAGTTATGGTGTGTTTGGTGGTGTGGCAAGTGAATTGGGGTGCTATCTGTCTATAGAAGTGGTTTTTTAATAAATACCGAAATTCTCATAACCGAAAACACACGAGTTTCGCACGCTGTCAAAGTGATCGTTTCGCCGGAATTTGTCTCTGCAATAATCCTTCTGTGTTTCATTTGAGAATGTTTTTGAAAAGTTTTTCGATTCAGCCAAGCAATTCCAATGTTTTGACCCATAAATGGAGAAAATTTGACTTGTGCTTGTGTGCATCCCTCCTCAATTAAAGATTAAATATATTTTTTAAATTTTTGTGAATTGAATTGCACTTTTGGTCCCCTGCAAAAATTGATCATTATGCCTAAGATCAGCCCTCTGTCTTCAATGATAAGTCTTGAATAAAAAGTATAAACGAGTCCGCTGTTGCATCCTTAAACTTCACCCCTTCTCTCCGACTTCGCAATGAACCAACGCCCACCAGTCTTCCACCCGAAATCACCAATTACTTCTCAGACACTTGCGCTTACCATCTTCATGTTGATTCTGTGTTCACACTTGCGAGCTTGTGCTCCTGAGACGGCTGTCTCCAGTATTTATACCTCATCAACAATGATAGTCCCTTCCTCGAGCAGAGCCGTTGCAAAACCCATGTCCCCATTCATGTCTCCCCATGCAACGAGCGTTGGACAGAGACGCAGCATAGGGTGCCCCTGTCGTTGCATAAGGATAGTACGATCAGCATTTATTTTATTACGCGTCGGTAATTTTCTCTGCCAGACAGAGAAATCCTAATCAAACAGCAGCGACCAGAGCGAGATGAGTATGTGTTTTTTTTCCGTCATGTTTTGGAGCTGAGTGGTATTCGCTCATTTTTCGGTAGGATTTAATTAGATGTTTGAGTTATGGGTGCGGATGGTTTATTTTGAAATTAATTGAGTCTTTGATTACGTTTTTATGCCATCGTGTGAATGATGGTCAGAGGTAAATAATGTAACCTTACTCGGCAGTCAAGGTTGGTTGAGGAAGTACCTATTAAGGCGGCCTGCTGTTGTGATTCAATGCCTCTGTGGTGGTTGCTCGGGCTTCGGTAATCTACGGGACTAATTTCATCGAGATTTGACTGGACACAATCACTTTACTGACAAAAATGAGTGCTTTTCTCGAAGATGTCAAACACAACTAGCCAATTTTATGGAACATCTGAAATATTGCCTGAATTTTAATGAAATATCGGCTCAACCTTTAAGATCTGATTTTGCTATTTTGAGTTACAACTTTCGGTGCTATAAAGCAACTATAGAGACATATGTCGCAAGGGATGTGTCAGCCAAGATAGATGGTCGTAAAAAAGCACAGTACTAAGTTGATAAAGCTGAGATTTATGAAATTGGTTAAGGATGTAAGAAATGTCGCCGTTGGTCTGAACGTTTGTTTGCATTAATTAGTGGAAGGTCAACTCTTGTTTTGATTTATTTTCTTCAGGAAGACCAGCTCTAGCGCTAAGCGAAGAGCATTGCGGTTGTGTAGCAATACATTCGGAAAATTTACATTGATTGCTCACCGAACAAGGAGATAAATTTCCAGCTAAATGACTTCAATTTGTCAATCAAGGTGGATCAAAGCTACAATTTTGTCGATTAATATATTTTTTATTAGGTATTGATGATAACCATGATCGTTTCTATAAAAAAAATAACCAGTATCCTCTAGCATTGCATGGAAATTACAATTACACATATGTAATTATTTTTTATTTTTTTATGCGTAACATCTCTACACAGTAAAGAAATACCAATTTACCTATTTAAATTTTCCATAAGATATATCCTTAAGAAGAGTGAAATCTCTAAGAACATCACAGTTAACGATCACTTATCACAGAGCAACACTTAAGAAATTTAACTAAAAATAAAAAAAAGTATGAAATCTGACGAAACTGACGTTAAAATGTGTTAGATCGTGTGGTAATGCCATGCTCTTAAAATTCTCTACACACCGACACAAAGGAGCTACTGCTGCTGCTGCTGCTGCTGCTGCTGCTGCTGCTGCTGGTGCTGGTGCTGCTGCTGCTGCTGCTGCTGATTCTGTATCGCGATCGGCAATCATCATTACCAGATAAACGCCCGCTTTGGGCAGAGCTATATGTTCTCTTGAGTCTTGGGCAAACAACTTGATTGAAGTAATTATCATTGTTGACCAATTCCAGTTTCATCGCGTTTGCTAAACGTTGAACAAAAAGCGTGGTGGAAATCATGAAAATATATGGGCTACTTTTCTGTCATAAGATCTTCTCTGTCCGACTAGAATTTCAGACAAAAACATGCTCTTCAATTATACCAACCAATGCAAGAGTGTTTTGATATAAATATAATAATTATAATTGATAAAACATGAGAAAACATGTTATGACTTGCGTTGAAGTCTCCGTCTCTATTTCGCTCTATATAATGTGTGTAACCCATTATTGTATTGGGGAAATTGGGTAGGAACTGGAATTCTTGTGCATATTATCCTTGTTATCTTATAGTTTCATAAGATCAGAGTTTCCAATCACGTTCTGGACTCATATAAAATAACACCAGCCCACATATTCAATTTGCCGTCTCATGCCCTGCTAAACTCTCACTTTATAGATATTGGGTTTTATCGTGGTCACATCAGTTCCTTACAACCACAATAAACAAGAAATTACAATTCTTCTTCATTCCACTAAAAAAGTATCTTAAAAACCACACATTATATCGGATAACAATACAGCAATAATGAAGATGTCTTTGATCTCGACATTAATCGCCTTCGCCAAAGCACTCTCCTCTGACCTGCAGGTCAAGATGACGCAATCCAAAACCCAATCTAGCAAGCCAGACAACCATTCAAACACCGTAAAAAAAATCGGCCACCCACTCATAAAAGCCTGAAGACAATGACTGCGAGCCACGAACACAATCTCTGAGAACGTCCATCTGTTCTTACGATAAGGTCGCTTATCCAGCGGCGCCTGACACAAATGTGAATCGCCGTCGAGGCATTGATGGCGGCTGGAAAAAGGGAAAGGTTAACCTTCGCATTTGCAGAAGATGGGCCGGGTGTGATCGTCGTGTCGGTGACGACAATCGTGCGACTTCTGGTCGATCGTTGGGTGTAGGGACGCGTGCAAAGGTTAGGTCATCAGCTCGTGCGCGTGCACGTGATTTTCCGGGTGGCTTGGCTGTGGGCGGGGGTGTAGCGGTTGTTGTTTCTTGCTCGTCACGAGATAGCGTTGCACTTGTCAAAAGACGTTTCCCTATTAGCTCTAGGTAGCAGAGTAAAAAGATTAACTGGACCAACCAGCCAAGCGACAAGGCTTTTTATGTGGTATTTCACTAAATTTTTGTGTGATCTTTTCTAACCTTTTCCACTCTGAATATATCTGTTGCCAATGATGCAAATATTGCGAATCATCTCGATGACGGGCGTGAAAAGTGATGATATAACAGTTGAATTTCCCAAAATGTCTGTTCAATTTAAAAATTACTACAAGCTTCACATTTTTTATGTTGTTTCCAAATTGATTATTTAGCCAAAATATACTCATTTTTGGTGAAATGTCACTTCAAATCTCACCAGTGGCCACAGTAACAACCTGGAATTAAAATTTCCCTGAATATGTGATTACATCAAACCGTAAGGGTGCAATCATCGTGATTAAAGCCAAAAAATGCACGGCAACTTAATGATGCCAGATAGAAAAGCTAACAAATATCAAGCAAAAAGAATGTCATTCAAACTTACAGACCAACATTAAAATAATTAAAATTTCTTCAAACAATAATGTATCGCTGCTTCTCGACAAAATTGCCCAACCGACCCCATCGACAACCATAGAAGATGTTACCATGTAAAACCTTGCAGCGAGCAACGATCCACGGACAACGGACCCAGGCCAGGTGTTAACATGCTGCCTTGTAATTTACCTGTCCGCGGGTCAGAGGTGAAGTGGTCAGGCGATCACGTGACTTTCGAGAAGGTCGCCTGCACTCGGCGTGTCGTCATTCCTGGCTGACGACAGTTGGTCGGCTATATAAGTGCTGGGTCGCAATGCGACTTGTCTCATAGATTTCAATGCGTTTGGCTAAGACGTTCATCTATCAATGAACGGCGAGCTGGAATGCAGTTGGTGGTTTTGGTGGCTCTGTGGTTGTAGGAAGTTTTTAGATGGAAAATAATGAATGAACTGCGTAGTTGTATGTGTTTAGATGAAGTAACTACACAGATATTTGTGGTTACTAGGCGTGTAATGATATACAATTGGGATTGTAGAAGAACAGAGTATAGGAAATGTAGTAATTATTTCGTGCATGTTTGTAGATAATCGGTTTATTTTAGAAAATTAAGCAATTCTACAAGGCAAACTTTTATGAAATTCAAGGCAGAGAAATTAATTGAACGAGCCTTCCAAATGTAAGTAAACAATCAATTGAAAGCAGGTTGGCTTTTTGGAATAAAAAATATTCCCACATCTAGTAGATAACCAGCCGCAAACAACCACATTCTACGAACGTTAGCTTGGCAGGTAATCGAATTACCTTGTCTTAAAAGATCGTTTTCTACGAAAACTTTATTTAAAGCTACATTTGTTTCTTATTGAGAGAGTACTGTTGAGCAAATTCCACGAATTACAGGAAGCTAACAAAAACCATATCCAAACGGGCCAACTAAGCCGTTGGATATCATCCCCAGCCCCATGCAAACGACAGATATTTGATGAAGTCTTCGTATCCAAACTCCGTGGCCACGCCGAGACGACGCCCCCCCTTCAACCGCGGAAGGTGTTCCTGTTGTACGACACGGCGGGAGATTCGGGTCCAGCGTTGGCTGCGTTGTAGGCGAGGGCTCGGGCGATGAGCGCGGGCACCGCGGGGGCGACGGGCAGGTGGGCGCCGATAGCCTTGAAGCCGTTCTCGTCGGCGGTGTAGGTGACGGTGATGGGGGTGCCGTCGGGGGCGGTGTACGAGTACGTGCCCTGCACGGTCTGTGCCTCCTCCTTCGAGCCGGCGTTCCTCAGGTAGCCGGACTCTTGGGCGCGGATGCCGTTCTCGGTCTCGAAGCTGTGGGGTGGGAGTTGGTTAGAAATGCCATTTTGAGATTATGAAAATTGGTGGCGCTGTCTTCAAGGGTTGTTCAGTCATGGCTCTATTATCTCGTAGTCATGGCTCTATTTTCATAAAATATGATGGTTTTACAAAAACTAGAGTCTAATGGTGGTGTTTTTCTCATGATGTGAGAGAATAATTGAGGAGCTTAGCAACACAAAAATGATATTTTTTTCTTAGCAAATAAGCGGAATATTCTCGTCTCTCAGCAGGGTTGAACGAGTAATTCTTTTAAGCTTCGTTTTGAAGTTGATCAAAGATTAACCTCGTTAAAACGTTTTCGACAAAAATTATCTCGTTAGTGCGTTTTAAATGAATAAGGGTGGGTTTTACATTTCTGTTGTCTCTTGGTTGTATATGCGACTCGTGGCGTGCGTGCTCATTATAGGAACTTGGACGAGTTGAAAACATCTTTTGCTTCACAAATGTGTGGGTATTTTCTCCCAGTCCAATTTTATTTGGTGGAAGTTCATGAAAAATAGACATGACTCCGACTTTGTGCTATTCCTTAATGAGGGGTTCAAAAATTTCATATTGAGTTGTTTTTGCCAATCAATGGAAGGAGATTTGGTTTGATATCATCTCGTTTATAGAATCAACGTTGCTTCTCGAATAGATAAGTGAATGAATCCAGATTCACGAAATATTATTTCCAAAGGAAGCTCTCATGTGTAGTTACAGTGACAAACATTTCATATCTCAAACTATATCTCTAGCGTTCCTTGCTGATGTTCTCAAATATCAATGAAATATTTCGCAACTGATTCTAAAAACCTGTTTTTTAAGAGTTTAAGTCATCTTTGCGCAAATGCTTACGTCACAATCTATTAAATATGTTAATGAATCTGCACCTGTTCATTACCATAAGACATTTGTTAAATTTTGACTAGCATGACTTGATTATGGTATCCAGAGTCGTGGATAGTTGTAGTGGATATTTTCATTGTTTGCCTCTGAAGGGAAGCATTGTCATGACCATAAGCATGTAAAGTATCAGTCTGCACGGGGTGCAGGAAACTAGAGCGGCGCTGCTCGCCCGAGACCATGCAGTTCAACGAACCTGTACTGGAAGGAGCCATCAGGGTTGACGTCGGCTGCTTGCTTGAGGATCCGGGGCGTTGGCGCAGGCGCGAAGCTACCCCTTTGTTGGGCAGACACGGCGCAGACCACAGCCAGGAAAATCACCTGGCGAGACACAAAAACACCATGAAGAACAATAGGCTAGGCCAATAGTTGAAGTAAGCAGCTCTGGTTTCAGATGCCTAGATGGTTGATTGATTTTTAGGTGCATAAGAATACAATTGATCCAGTTAACTTAATTGGCAATTATAACGCGTTTCTTTAATTGTCATTGCTCGTGGGCAGAATTCTCATAATGCAAGGCAGTGAAAACAGATTTTCTAAATGAAGCACCAACACTTATACTGCGATAAAGAAAAATATTTGCGTTTGATCTACATTGCATTTTGGTGCTCAGTTGTATGTCTATGATGACGGCTTGCCATGTATGGATAGGATTTTTTTCACTGATATGTCTTCTTATCTAAGATGTGATGGCTCTCTTAAATGCTGGTGGTATTTCGAAGTTAATTTGGTGACAAAAACTGCGTCCTTGAATTTAGCCGGAAGACTGTTGCTCTTGATAAAATGTCGAGTCGTTCTCTTACCAAAGTGTTCATGTTGAAAAGAGTCTTCTGTCTCGAACTGTTGGCGAAGCTGAAGCCGAATATGATGTGACTCAAAAAAAGAATCTTCCAGTATTTATATGGAAGCCACTGCGCCCCACCGACTTGAAAATCGCCTTAATTTCAACGATAAACTTTGAATTTGTCCTTCAAAAATATCGTAAACCCGTCAATATGGACTACAATATGGGCCTAGGCAAAGTTCAAACATGAATCTTCCCAAGAAACCAAGCCTTGTTCACACATTCAAACCGAATCTGCATGCAAATTTCCCAACATTTTCCCGATATTCCGGTTAACGTTTGATTTGTGGATTGGGCTTTTGGCCAAGCGAACATCTTACTGCATTTGCGTAGGCTAATAAATAATTAAAGCACGTTTTAACCTTTATTAATGATGGTGACAAGTGTTATTAAAAGCTTTTTTGTCGTTTCGAATGAGAGCTGCACATTCTGGCCAGGCCACGACAAAAGGAGATGCATTGTGGATTTGCAGGGCAGTAAACACTTGCACCATGAAACAACTTTGCTCGTGGATAGTTGGCTTTATTAGAACTTTATGATCGACAATTTTTCCCCTCAAATCCTCTTTTTTAACATTTTACATCTACTCCCCACGTAAGGCACTTTGAAAGAAGGCTCCCTGAATCAAAATTAAAGTTTCTCTACCATTAATTCTTATTTAATTGCTAGGAAAAGATTTAAAAGTAATTATGCAATGGGGACAAAAAAAACACATGAATTATTGGCAAAAGATGCCAGGACATTAAAGTTTATTAACACTTACAAAACCTCATTAAAAGGCTTAAACATGTTCAACTTATCTCAAAGAACACCGCATTTAAAATACACCTTCTCAAATGCACTTCAATTGAGCAGATATTTGATATTTTTATCAAACACACCGACAGGTATGGTGCTTCCTAAGCACTGTAGTATCGTCTCTTTACAAAATGTAGGTCAAATCTCATCTTATTGCGTCACTGATCGCACCGGCAACCCTACAGGTGGAGGCGCCAAGTCAAGACTAAGCTCCGCCGGCTCCTCAACCACGTCATCGCCCGCACCCCCAGTCCCAACAAACCGCGCCCACGCCCTGGCAAAGTGAGCCGGAACCTCCTGAGACACTCGCTCATCGTCCCCTTGTCCCACAACCCTAGCTTGCCCCACATCATCCCTACTAGTAGCAGGAGGCGGCACCAGTTCAAGATACGGCTCAGCGTTACCCTCTAGTGGTCTCTCCTGCGCCACATGCCGCTCCCACGCCATCACGAACTGAGCAGGAACCTCAGCATCTCCAGACTTTTGACCGACATTCGACGGAATCGCCACGTCAGCGTTCCCCACGCCAGCGTAACTGGCCCATGCTCTCGCTAAGTGCACCGGAACCTGCGGCGCCAGAAGATAGCTATCGCTCAAAGCATCGTCTCTGACAGGGACCTCGCCGCTAGTCGGTGATACAAGCTGGCGTTCTTGCATCGCCTGCGCTGCTTTCTTCTTGGTGGCTTTGGCAGCGTGGTACGCCCACGCCCTGGCGAGCTGGGCGGGCACGGCGGGCGCGACGGGCAGGTGGGCACCGGTGGGTCGGAAACCGCTGCCGTCGGCCACGTAGTGGGTGGTGATGGGGGTGCCGTCGGGCGCGGTGTACGAGTAGCTGCCGTTGATGGCGCGCGACGTGTCGCGCTGGACGCTGGCGTTGGCGTGGATGCCGTTCTCCGTCGCGAAGCTGGCGGAGTGTGTTTGCTTTGAGAAGAGGAGTTTGGTGTACGGATTCGTGTACCTATTTTCTTATCTGTATGAAGAGAAATTTGCGTGGAGAACTGTTGGAAAGAAAAGAAGAGAGAACCAAATGATATGAAGAGGATGGGTTTGGGTAGTTAAGGACTGCAAAGTGTTGAAAGTCTGATTTAAAGGTTGTTGAGCAGCTAAGGGAAGGTGTTTTGAGAGAAGATAAATTTTATGTTATTAAGTTTTTACGAAATTTTTCAGTTTTTCCAAAACACGTTTTGCACTCTAGAGACCAAACATCTGAATATAATTAGACGAAACTTTCAGGATATGTTGACCCTTACGATTTAATGTTTGTGTAAGAATTTAATTGTTGTGTGTTAGGCACTTTTCTTGAAAATGGCGCTTGAATGACGTTTTTTTGCGATTTTTTAGCGTTTTTCAGTTTTTTGCAATTAAAGCAACTTTATCTTCAACCGATTTTCACAAAATTTACTGTGTGCATTAAAGATTGTACAAAGAAGATACTGTGTTAATTTGAAGCAAATCAATTCAACATTTTTTCTTTAAATCGATTTTTACGTTTTGAAATATTCAAATAATTTCACGACGACTACACCATGATATTTTCAGGAAACGAATGTCATTGAGAAAGCTGCTAAATTATCACTGGACATGTTAAATTGATCATAAAAGCCGTGTGCGCATTGTGTTGTGGATGAGCGTAATATTTACGCTCACCCTCAACGCGATTATATTGCGTGTGCGCATAGCCTAGTGTTAGCTTAATGTTACTTGCTCTTAATTAGATTTCAATAGAATAATATCTGCACACAATGCGACTGATAATGATAGCTTTACGATTCAAGTCCTTATGAATCGCATATCAGCCCCTATTGTAGTTATTTTGTTAAGCTCACAAGGGGCTTCTAGGCCCAAAGATCCATTTACCCCCTCACTGGTGATTTATAAAATGTGAAGGGCACCATACGGGCATTAATCTGCATCTTGAGGGCATAATTTTGGTTGTGTTCGATAAACAACGATTGAAATTTCAAATCTAGTAACAAAACTTCAGAAATTAATCCACTAAATAAATGTGTGGGCACAATAAATATTCAAAGTCTGATATCTTCGTAATTTCGCTTACGTAATCCACCAAAGTACGGTCACAAATTACAAACACAATCTAAATATCGCGCTTGCTTTTAAAATTGATATGTATACCTACCTTTGTGTGGTAGTTAGTGGCTTTATCAGTGGCGTGATGCGATTGTACATAATTATTAGCGATAGCAGTTCCACGTGTAGAACAAACTTGAGGTAGAAATTTGTAATATCCTGATTGTTCGATGCTTGTTAGTAGTTTGTCAAAGACTCTAGTGGTATTGGATGGTTGTGTAGTAACTGTTTTCATTCCAGCCAAAACGAAGAAATTTGACATATTGTACAAAAATCAACACTTCGAGTTATTTTCGCGCCGTTATAATGAAATCAACAAAATACAACGGCTTGAGAGGTAAGCCTGAACATTAAACAGGTTATGTGCTTACAAATTTGCCTCAATTGATTTGTCAATTGTCAACCGTTAAAAAAGAAAAAAATTATTGCAAAAATTTATTTGAGCACGAATATGAGTTGACCGTAAAATTTCAACTCGAATTCAACAACTGAAATGTTAAAACGAATCTATAAATGAATGTAGAATCAAACTAAGGTAGATTGTCTGTAATAAATGTGTTTCAATAATGTAATACAGTGGCGCCTATACTGTAAGCTTCTAGCATTTGCGAGTATAAAACCCACGCGAATCGCTCGGTCTCTCGACGACGCCTAACGCCTAAGGTTGTGGTCTTTAAAGAAAGGGGTGGGATGCCAACACAATATTCGGATATATAATAACAATTTACTGGATTTCAAAAAGATACACCAAACTCCCTAGTTCCCTATAGCTAGCTAATGTTTCTGGCCAGAATAATACTAAACAGTGGTACTCAAGTATATGATCGTCGCAATGCGCGGTCGAAAGTTCAGGCGGTAGCGTCGGGCGAGGCGTCCAGTTGGCGGACACACCGGGCGAGGCGTTCAGCGTCGTCGGGCGGACACACCGGGCGAGGCGTTCAGCGTCGTCGGGCGGACAGCGTCTAGCGAGGCGTCCAGTTGGCGGACACACCGGGCGAGGCGTTCAGCGTCGTCGGGCGGACAGCGTCTAGCGAGGCGTTTAGCGTCGTCGGGCGGACAGCGTCTAGCGAGGCGTTTAGCGTCGTCGGGCGGACAGCGTCTAGCGAGGCGTCCAGTTGGCGGACACACCGGGCGAGGCGTTCAGCGTCGTCGGGCGGACAGCGTCTAGCGAGGCGTTTAGCGTCGTCGGGCGGACAGCGTCTAGCGAGGCGTTTAGCGTCGTCGGGCGGACAGCGTCTAGCGAGGCGTCCAGTTGGCGGACACACCGGGCGAGGCGTTCAGCGTCGTCGGGCGGACCGCGTCTAGCGAGGCGTTTAGCGTCGTCGGGCGGACAGCGTCTAGCGAGGCGTTTAGCGTCGTCGGGCGGACAGCGTCTAGCGAGGCGTCCAGTTGGCGGACACACCGGGCGAGGCGTTCAGCGTCGTCGGGCGGACCGCGTCTAGCGAGGCGTCCAGTTGCTCCCGAGACTCCGGTTTTTCTTCTGCCCCGTTTCTCTCTGGTGATTCCTCGAGCGCTCTCCCTGCGATCCCCTTCCAGGACGCACCTCGTGCCCTCGACGACCAATCCGGGAGTTTGTGCCCATATATGGTGCGAATACAATTTTGAGAACTCAGCAATACGACGATCTGCAGCGACGCGCTATTACCGTATCCACTAACATCTAGTTACATATTGCTAAATTTAACATTTCAAAAATGAGAGCCGGGTACTTTTGAAAGTAGTGTAGGACGGGACCAAAACCTTACGCGTCGGCATTCTCTCCTCCCGGCTCGTTACCGCGAGCGACGCAACTGTGGCGCAATATGCTGCCCGAAGCAAGACTCCTGGCGCCCCAACATTCGGCTTATCAAGGATTAAATAAACTTGCGCGTGGCAGGAGCTTGGGTACATTATGTGTACCTCACAATACAATACCGCTGAATGATATTTTTCTAATTACTCTCTAAATCCAGGCCTGCCCATCTCCCTGCTGCTTGTGGCTGCGCTCGCCGAAGCTCAGACCCGCGGCGCAGTCCGAAGCGCAGCACAACCCCAATGGCTGGTCCCTAGCGTGCAAAAAACCAGCTACATGCAGCCAATCGTCAACTACATGCAACCCTCCAGCGTGAGATCCGTTCCAATCAAGTTCCTTGGCTTGCCCGCATCACAGAACTACCAAGGACAGGGATATGCCATCCAGGGTGCACAGTCCCCGGTAAAAGCCAGCCAGTACAACGCCCCACAACAGGCAGCTCAGCAAAATGGTTATGCTCTTCCTGCACAAACTTACCGCGTTAACGCTCCAATTCAAGCCTCGCTGCCAAACGGTTATGCTGCTGCTCCTCCTACTTTTCCTGCTGCTGTGCCTGCTCCCGCATGCCCACCAGCTGCGACTTGTCCTGCTCCTGTAACCTGTCCTGCCCCTGTAACGTGTCCTGCCCCTGTAACGTGTCCAGCGCCAGTAGCATGTCCTGCAGTTCCAGCGTGTCCTGCTTGTCCTCCGGCTGTTACATGCCCCGCGGCTCCAGCATGTCCTACGACACCACCTCCAGCGGCATGTCCAACTCCTGCTCCTCCTGTAGCCTGCACCACACCGGCTCCTGCTGCTCCAGTGGTGACTCCACCACCGGTCTGCGATGCGCAATTGGGAGGTGAATTTTAAATGCCATCTTGCGTCTCTATATCTTACTAACAGAATCATTACGGACATTTTCTCCCACTGCAAGGGTGGTATTTGATATTTTTGTTAATTTTCGATTTTTTTAATGTTGATTTTAAGTCTTGTGATTGACTATGCATCCTGGTTGCAGACATGCGGAGCGAGTACATGAATCCTGATTTCTGGACTTGTTCCACGAAGCTCGCTGCTGATGGCACGAGTAAGGCTTGTATAAACACCGGCACTACAGCCACCAGCGTTGCAAAGGGCGTCTCAGCTTGTGGATGGAAAATGCCTATTTTCTGTGATAACTGCATTAACGATCTCATGAAGATGCTGGCGAAGCCTGCTCCTGCATGTGAGTGATTTTGGTAAACGATTCGGAATGTTTTAATTACTGAATATCCAAATAATTGCATATGATATGAATCAAATATTACACCAGCCGCAACTCCGCCCGTGGGTTACACCCTCATCCCGGGGGTTGGTTACTACAAGGTCCACACGGAAACCGTGAACTGGGGTGCAGCTAAGCTTGCGTGCGAGGCTGAGGGCACTCATCTCGCGATACCCAGCATCGTTTCTGATTACAAAGCCATCCTCGACATGATCAACCAGATACTGCCGGCTCAAACAGAAGGGCTGTGGGTCGGAATGACAGACGTAGCTGTCGAGGGTTCTTACTTGACGGTCACAGGTTGGTCGGAACTTGAAGGATTTGCTTATATTTATCTTCTCACACTCTTCAGCTTGCATTGACGATAACTAATTTCCGATCCAAAATATCGTATGCTACTCGTTTATGAAGGAAATTGTGCTGAATTCTTGGTGTTGTGTCGCAGGCCAGCCGATTTGCACCCTGGGTCAAGTGCTATTCCAGACTGGACAACCCAACAACTCCGGAGGGAACCAAGACTGCCTGACGATCGGCTACAGCAAGCAGGCTCTGTTGAACGATTATGGATGTGAAGTTCTCTTGCCCTTTGTGTGCGAGTCGGAACTGCCTGAGATGTTGGTCCAGTGCTAGAAGCCTGGACTCTCGGCAAACTTATCACATATTTTCTTTGGGTTTGTTGGTGGGTTTTCAGAGCCGTGTTTCAGAATAGTTTAAAGAGAGTGTTATTCATAAATTTTCTTTGAGTGTGTGAGATTTACGTTGGTTCTACCATCTCGAGGAGAATCCTACTGCTATCCTGATTCCTATTGAGTCGTGTTTCATACATTCAGAGACACGCAGAGAATATTGTAATTTTTCTTGAAAAATTCAGTTGCTAAAAATGAGTGTATTTTTTCCCCTCGGCTGATGTGTGATATTAGTTTTTTAATGAACCAATGATAAGGGAAGCACACACCTTTGGGCAAAATCTAAAGTTTGATGTGTTTTGTATTCCAAGGGCGTGATCCAATGTTTTGTCCGATGCTTACAAGTATTAATAAACTAAAAAATGGTCTAAGTTAAAACAATTAAGGTATGAAAAATGATTGATGAGCGTTACGAGTAAGAATGGGTTCGAACAAATGGAATGGCTTTGAATGTTGAAAAATGTAAAGTGGTGTGTTTTGGAAAAAGGGGGGAAATTTGGAATGGAATATAAAATTTATGGAACAAACATTGAAGAAGTCAATAATTACAAGTACCTGGGAATAATGTTTAACAAAGACTTAAACTGGAAAAAACAAATTGAATGTACAAAAAAAAGGAATAAATACACTGAACTTTGTAATGCGACAACTAAAAGGAATGAAAACAGAAGTAAAAAGCAAGGCATATTTATCACTGATTAGACCATTGATGGAATATGGTTCTTCGCTATGGGACCCTTTAAAAGAAAAATGAAATTAAAGAAGTGGAGAAAGTTCAGAGGCTTGCGGCTAGAAGGAGTAACAGGGAAGATGAAAAGGTTTTATATGATGGAGAATGATAAAGGAGAAGAAGAAAGGGTGATGGAAAGACCATCAGAAATGGTAAAAGAACTGGGTTGGAAGACGCTGGAGAGCCGCAGAAAATTAAATAGTCTGTGTAATTATTTTCGAGCAATAAGGGGAAGAGGAGGCTGGAAAGAATTGGGAGAGCAGATAGTGATAGCAGAGAACAAATATGAATATAGAGGAGGACACAGAAGAAAGGTGATATTGAAATGCATGAAAAAGGATGTGGGGCATTACTCTTTTTTAAATAGGATTGGAATGGAGTGGAATGGATTGGAGAGAAGTGTTATGGAAGGAAACCAGGAAGATCTATAAATTTTTAAAAGTAGACTTTTAGCTTTAGATAAAACATAAGTATAGGGACCTGCCACCAATACCTTGTATTATTCGCGGAAGTTTGTTAAATAAATAAATAAAAAACGAGCGTAGCGAGTGGAGCGAAATCTTCAATTACTTCTTACTGCTAAAAAAATCATTTTTTTTTGCACTCTGGAGGCCAAGAAACTAAATATAATTTGACGAAACTTTCTAGATATGTTTACCCTCACGATTCAATGTTTTTGTACAAATTTCATTGTTGTACGTTTAGCAGCTGTTCTTAAAAAAATTGCACTGTCACTTTTTAAGCGTTTCTGCAGTTTTTTGCAACTAAAGCAACTTCATCTTCCACCGATTTAAAAAAAAATTACTGTGTGCTTTTAAAATCGTATAAAGAAGATACTGTGTTAATTTCAAGCAAATCAATTGAATAGTTTTTCTTTAAATCGATTTTTACGTTTTGAAATATTCAAATAATTTCATCATAATATTTCCAGGTAACGAATGTCATTGAGAAAGCTGCTAAGTTGACGCCGAACATTTAAATTGATCATAAAAGTCTCTAGGCTATGCGCACAAACAATATAATCACGTTGTGGATGAGCGTAAATATTACGCTCATCCACAACACGATTATATGAGTGTTCGCATAGCCTAGTATTTGTATTTTTTGATGTCGTTACTCAAATATTTGATGGCGTGGTCAACTGTCCTACCTGTATTGGACGGAGCCATCTGCGTTGACGTCTTCAGCTTGCTGGAGGATCAGCGGCGCTCGGGTGGACTTGAAGCTATCTTCATGCTGAGCTGAGACAGCACACAGCATCGCCAGGAACGTCACCTGATGGCAGCACTCGATTTGACGACCTGGCGACAACTCGGACACCTCGGGGACAACTCGGCCGATTTGGCTTTATATAGCATTGCTCTTACGCATTTTTTTGTGTACATAACAAAATTTTTCGGAAAACAACAGTTCTTGGGGATAAATCTTACTCCAACGAACACTTTCTCGGATTTACTGCTTCATTTGAATTCAATAACCAAATGACGTGGGAGCTTTCTAGATTTAATTTATTTCAACAAACATCGATGCTGAATTATTATTTACAAGGAAAGCCAACCCATTTTGTTATCTCGAATTGTACAGTTTACACAAACAAACATATTTGACACGAAACCAACCCTATTTTTGTGTTGAACAATTATATATATTTATATATGTGCATTCACTTGCAAGTTGCATCATTAAACTCGTCAATAACCTGAAAAGATTGAGCTTCACATAAAATAGTATGAAACTAAAGAAATGTAGGTAATAAAACATGTCTTACCCAAGCTTCCGTCTTCATTTTGATTACTCTGCAACAACGAACTGTTCAACAAAGAGCCTGAGTGTGGAATGCATGTAGATACAAAGATTGTTATATTTATATGCTCACGTCACCAATGCTAGTCGATGCTAGATAAACTAATAACTCCCCAATCACTCACCGTTGGAGTGCGTCCTTAGCGCCACTGAAGGACACAACAATAATGGAAGAAATAAGGAAGTACAGGACCAATAATTCGGAATAGACACACGTTTACAGCGATGATTTCCGTTTTGAATTTTGATTCATGCTTTTCGCACACTAAGTGATATTTCTCACTAACCTTCCTACAAATTTGATTGGCTAATGGTTAAATCTATGCTCATGTAGCTGAAACAAGAAAGGTATAATTTTATCTGAGTACAGATCGATGTTCAATTGGGCTTTGACTTCGGCCAATTCCCTTGAAGATGGATCGTGATAATAGATTGCCTCGGACCTGTAACTATATTCACCATGAAGAACGAAGAGTTGGAACGCTAAGAACCATCTCTCAAGAAGGTTGTATTTCAACTTGGCCGGGAAATTGCCGGGAAATTGAGAAAAGTTATACACATTCTCAAGCTTGAATATTTTTAATTTATTTTGATTTTTTGCTAAAGTGTGCCACGAACATTACATCAATTTCTCATAAAATAAGTGGATTATTTGACGCGGCATGATAATGGATAATGCATTTTCTGATTCACAGAAGTATGAATGGGCCAGTGTTTTTCGCATACCACTTGTCGTATCGGCTTTTGAAGGAGGGACGTCCATAGAATCTTTAAACCGAGGTGCCAGCATGGAATCTCTTGGTCGAGGAGGGTTTGGGTTTTTTGGCGGTCGGCTTTCTTGTCCCGCCGTTGGCAACGTTGTCGGCGTTGTGAAGCGCCCTGAATAAGAAAGATTTTTCAAATTCTACAATATTCTTACTGAGCAATGTAGAAATTAATTTTATATTTTGGAAAACGTTTCTATACAAACATAATTCGTGTTAAGACAACCACACATTTAGAAGTCATTAGCACTTTTATTTATTAGTTGCACCTTAAAGTTAAGCGTTTCTACAGAACCTTAGCAGAAGAAAGAAGTTATTAACATGGGAGGCGCTTTTGTGTAAAACATTCTTAAACTAAATTACTACATTTTTACAGTCGTAAGCCACAGGCCTAGAATTGATAAGAAAGAAGTGAAATCTCAGTAAATATGAATGCATTATCTTATCAGCAATTTGGTGTTTGGTGCTTTGTTATTTAAGAAAAATATATCTTGTGAAACCATCCACCTGAATATTACCTTGTCGCGGAGGATTCACATGGGAATGTAAAATTTAGGAACATTTCTATTGGAAACTTAAAATGAATGCTTTCAGTAAATCAATGTAGCTTAGTCTGTCCTAGAATAAAGGTTAAGCCAAAAATAAGTTTTCTGTTAAAGAGAAATTGTCAAAAGTCAAAATTTACATAAAATTATGCCACATTATTCAAGTTGTGTTCCCTTAAAACAGACATGAGTTCATTCTAAAATTTAAACAAATTCTAATGCGGGCGTAAGGGCACAAATATTTAATCATGTACGAAAAGAAAACAATCTTCTTTCAACCATGGTTTTTGTTTCGTCAATTTCTGCTTTCGAAACTTTTTTATACTGTGATACAATTGACGCTAGAGATAATTAGATACAGTAATTATCACAGATGAGGGAAATATGCTGCCATCTCAAACATTTTTTTCTAACTATCACGGCTTCATTTTTCCAATAAAAAAACTTCAGCAAAAAGTAAATAGCAAGAAAAAATCGTATCGCGACAAGATTTGTTTCAAGAACGGCGCCTAAATCTCAGTCCCCGAATGAAAAGCCACCCCGAATGCAACCGGTGGTTCCCTCGTCGTCGTCGTAAACACCACCGGCCTCCTCGTCGTCAACTCAACCAACCCTCCAACCCCTCCAGCAGGCTTCCCCGCGTTGTAAGCCAACGCCTTCCGGATGGTTTCCGGCACAGCGGGCAGGTGCGCGCCCTCCGCCCGGAACCCGTTCTCGTCGGCGACGTAGGTGACGGTGATGGGGGTGCCGTCGGGGGCGGTGTACGAGTACGAGCCCTGCACGGTCTGCGCTTCGTTTTGCGAGCCGGCGTTCTTTAGGTAGCCGGACTCTTGGGCGCGGATGCCGTTCTCCGTCTCGAAGCTGTGCGGTGGGAGACAGGCAATCAGACAGGCGCTATTCAAATGTGAAAACTACTTTTACTGGTGAAAATAATTCTAATTGGTTCAACCGTTTTTTCTTGGCTTTTGGTCCTACTAATGACCTTGGTCATGTTCAGGACTTTCTTGAAAATCCAGTTTTTAGGATAATTTTTATTTGCTTATTAACGTTCACACTGCAGAGGCCAAAATATTCTATTTTATTTGGCATATCTTTCCAAAGATTATGTTAACCCACTTGATAATATTTTTTTGCATGGACTTTTCTTGTATTCATCACTTGCTAGTGTATATATTTTTTTTTACAATGTTTTTATTAACTTTTGAATCCGAATCCCTTCTCATCACTATTCAAATCACTCTCATGCACAGTGCATGAACAACAAGCGTGAGGAATGTCTTGGTTTAATTAATTTAATGAGAGTGTCTGTGGCTGAATACAAATTGATTGGCATTCTTCTCATTCTGACGTTTGGACAAGAGAGGAGGGAAAAGTGCCGACTCTTCTTTATTGTTTTTGTTAAATGATGGTTAATGATTGCTTAGGCTGTCACAGCAGCTGCGTCTGTTATAGCAAACAATGTTTAACAATCAAGCTATAAGTGTTAGCTCTTGATAAAAATAACTTAGCTCCTAGATCATTTATCTGTCTTGCCAATCAAGTAAAATATTCGTGCTGTGATTAGCCTGGCAAAAATTAGTGAATTATTTGGCCAAAGAGTTGTTTTTGTAATTATGTCCAGTAAACTTTGATGAATTCAGCCTGCTAAATAAAAATTATTGATTTTATTCTTTTTGCCGAGCCAAATAAATGATCTAGAACTATGATTTTCATGAAGCTGTCAGTTAAAACTAGCATTTAGTAAACATTATTGGGAAGTAAGCTCTAAGTCAGCAAATAGGCAAAGATAGATCAATAAATTGCTTAACCGAATTCATTTATTTGACTTTTTCTACACATTGTGTATAAATTTGGGAGATACACCAAAACTACCCGTCTGAAATAGGCTTAAATTGGACCCAGAGCTTGAACAAAGTTACTACTGAATTTAAAAAAGGCTTGCGTTTTTTTTTGTAACGAACAGAATTGGCTCCGGTATTCGATGAGAGAATTGTGACCTGTGTATACAGTAAGTTACCTGTACTCGTAGGAGCCATCAGGGCTCAAGTCTGCAGCTTGCTTGAGGATCAGGGGCGGCGGCGCGGGCTTCAAGTTGTTCACTTGTTGTTGAGCCGAGACCGCGTTCAACAATGCCACGAGCATCACCTGTTTGAACAGAGCACTTGCGTCAAATTGCGCCACGATTCAAGTTCATAAAAGCTGCTAAGCTAATCGCTTATTTTCCTAAAAATCTACTCTGCCCTTGTTATTGGAAATGATTGATTGTAAATTCTACCCCAAACTCAACAAGAAACGCACTCTGCTTGTGATTTTTTTTTGTTTTATTTGCCAAGTCAGAGACTAGAAGAATAGTTTTTTTGCAGCGAACGTAACAATTTAAATGTTGTTGCAGATTTCTTGTTTTATTACTAATAGTGTTATAACTTTTTTTACTACTTGCGATATTATTTTACCAGCTTAACGTTAATCTTCAGCTTCGTATTCATTTCAGTGGCTCGGCAATGCTGCTGACGATGTGATGGGCTGCAAATATGTGTCAAGATATTTATAAGACATTCCCCGAACTTGGCTGAGAAGTAACCTTGAGAAGGTGATCGCAACCACTCGCATTAGCTGGCCAATCGTCCTTGCCAGCTTTTTATAATACGTGATGAAGAGTTTAACCATCGTTATACATTTTTTTTCACTTTCACACAATAGGCTTATAAGTGGGAAGTTTAATATAAAAAAACCACTGGTTGTTCTAAGATTTCCAGATGCTCCTGGAATTTTCTTTTTTCATTGGACTAATGCACGGCAGATGTTAAAAAATATTATTTTACTATGTAAGTAGAAGGTTGTCTACCGAAATTCTCCATAGAAACCTCCCTATAATTAAGCAATGAATTTTGAAATGATCCCACTCTTGGCACCAATTGTAACACGATTAAAAATCCCATTCATGACGCCAACTGTGATTATTCAGTAATTTGTATCTGAAAGCTACAATCTTAAAAGGATTCCTCAGCGTGGATCAGGGACTTAGAAAATCATTTACTCGTTTCGTTATTATTTCATAGAATTTTAATAAATATTTTATTACACCATAATGAATATCATATAATATTATAATATTATAACAAAATAGACGAAACAATGAGAGATGGCATCTGAAGCTGATGATGCGTAGCATAAATAGTCTGGGATATTTCACTCCCATCTAAAGAACTACACAAGTGATCGGGTAAGCAAAATGTCTTGTATAAAAATATTGATGAATGCGGGTGGTTCTGTGTGTGGTTCTGGGGGTTGATTGACATGACAATAAGACTGCCGACGAATTGAGAAACACTTATGTGCTCGAGTACTCCTAACACCAACTGTTGCGCTTGTAGATTTGTTTCTTTCTTGATGTGAAACAGGTGAATTCGAAAAACAAGGATAACAAAACCTAATTCTTTAAAAATTGGTTTTTTCACCTAAATTCTAAGAGAAGGTTTGTATTGCGTCCACCAGCCAAATTCAGGCTCATATTTTGTTGAAATGTTATTAGATTTTTCTAATGAACCTAGACTTGAACACTACAGCTAAAGGCAGAAATAACAGTTTCCAAAGAGATAATAACTTATTCCGAATAAGAAATCGCCATAGGGACAGCCAGCCGGGCTTAGTTTCTTACCAGCTATTTTAATTAAGTTAAGTTAACCCTAAAATGAATAAGGGTGGGTTTTACAAAATCCAGCCAAGTGGCTATACTCCAGATAAAACTCATTTCCATGGTGACAGCCAATCAGCTGCTTCTGTTTTAGATGTTCCTAACTGGAAGATAAATATTGTACCGGGCATTGTAAAACCGACCCTAAGGTTACTTAACTTATTTGCTCGTAGATTGCTGAACCGGCCCTAAGCTCACATTCAACATTGCACACATTAAAAACGCAGCCCATACTTTCGAGCGAACTTCACCTAAACACAACCAAAAAGATAACTACTACCTAAACCCAGCCACAAGCCAGCCGCAGCGAATGCCACGAGTACTCGTCAACACTAGCGCTCAGTTCTTCTGCGGCGGCTGGCTGGCGATCCAGTCCAACGCGCGCTGGATCGCTGCCGGGATTGGGGGCGGCGTCGGCAGATGAGCACCTTGCGGCTGGAAGCCGTTCTCGTCGGCGACGTAGGTCAGCTGGATGGGGATGCCCTCGGGGCTGTAGTAGCTCGACGAGCCCTGCACGAACTGAGCCTCCTGCTCTGTGCCCGGGTTCTTCAAGTAGCCGGACTCTTCCTGCACGATGCCGTTGCCAGTCTCGAAGCTGTCGGTCGATTTCAACAGGGTTAGGGTCTTACAAGATCATAGTTGGTGTCTGGTTGGTTTGAACCTTAATCCACAAAATCATACATAGTTCTTAATTCGAGCATTTGCCTGTCTCCGAGCTGTCAATTGGATTTTAAGGGAATTAGGGCTTCACGAGGCATGGCTGGTGGTTAATTTTGTAGATGCGACTTTGTACTCATTGATTTTCGTCGAATTTATCGAAACGCATTTATTGAAATCTGAAAATTGATCGCATACCCGTTTTAAAGTGTTATTTTGAAAGGCTATAAGAAATCGAAACAACTCGTATTTTTACATTTATAGCGACCCATTAGAACGTTTCTTTTGCAGAATAGATTTGTGATGATCCACTCCCCCGGGGGCAAGAAGAATCCAAGTCCCCGGGGGGAGTGGATTGTTGCGACTGACTTTGTTTTACTTGACTTGACTTCAAACGACGACAACGACAAGACGTATTTTTCTATCAATTGTACTTTTCTAATTCCGGATTTCGACTTTGTAAGTCGTGTTTTTCTTGTCCGAATAAATAATTGTATTAAACCTTGCTAAACGACTTTTCAATCCGACGACGCTACAGATTCTTTGATTGCCTATCTAGGTACAATCTTGAGATTAAAATTCAAATTTGGAGGATTCCTTTCGAAGAAACGTAAAACAGCATGAGACTGGGAAAATTACGAACTAAAACTCATCGAAGGATTGAAGTCTTTTACTGTAGGTCGCTGCTGGGAAATGTAAATTTAGTCGACTCTGTGAAAAGTGATTTTATCTGAGATTTGGAGTTTATCTGCATATGCGCTACACACCGTGAACCACCGTGAACCACCGTGAACCACCGTGAACCACCGTGAACCACCGTGAACCTACGCTGTATTGATGGAGTTTGAAAGGAGCTGTTTGACGTAACGAAACGTGGATGTGTATGGGTCTGGGAGTGGATTCTGAGGTGCATCACTGTACTCGTTTGAACGATGCCCGTGCCCTTCTCGATTCTCTGTGCTGGGAATCGGGTCGGCTCGGCGTGCAACGAAGTTTTGTGAGATTGAGAATTGATTCGGTCGAGGAAGTTAATAGGTTTGCCTAGTGCTCGCTAGGGATTTAGGAACAGTTGCACATATTTCCTAGCTCACCGTAAAGCCATATAAACCCTGATTATACTCATTGCTTTAAGTTATCAATTAACTCCAAAGTAAATGTTTCTTGTCAAAATACCTATCTGTTTGCACTGGTAAATTTTCAATCCTAATACTATCGGTTTAATTATTTTAAGTTTCCTTAAAGCCAAAAATATGTTAATCTTTTCTTGTGTAATATGGTCCAAGAATAAATAGAGAAAGAAATGAGTAACTTGGCAATAATTGACTATCACTAACGGCTGTGATATGAATGTCGATGATGATCAAAAAGCTCGTTCGCTGTCCTTGCTTCGAGCGCCACGCCTTGGCTTCATGTCACTCACCTGTATTTGTAAGAGCCGTCGAAGTTGACTTCCTGTTCCTGACGGAGGATGGGGATGGGTTCCTGTCCTTGCGGAATCGGCACGGCGGCAGCCAGCGCCACGAACGCGAGCTGGAACAGTTGGAGTGATCAGTCAGAGCTGCTCTACTGGACGCGTTACGAGGTTAGCGGAGGAGAGTTCACCATAATGCACCGAATTTAACAGCAGGACATGAGTTTTCATAAGCATTCATTTCTGGTTTGCTGATGATTTTAATGAGATGTGTCCATCTAAGTGATTGGGCCAATTAGTTGCCACTCGTAAGTGGTATCTTTCTGAATTAAATTAGCAATAAATATTAAAAACTGGTTAAATATCCAGTGAATTATTCAAATTTCTCTTCGGCAAATGAAACAGGAAATTTTTAATGAAAAAAAAGCATTTAAAGATGTTTAATTGTAAAACGTTAAATATACATTCGTTAGTGAGATTATTTGCACACGAAATGCATCGTCTATTAGTTTAAAAAAATGGATTGCAAGATTAAGCAATTACCGAAAGTGCAACAGAGAGATGCATGTTGAAGATAGAGCGGTGCACTGGTGGTAATCCTCTGGATGGAAGCAAACACTTAACTGTGCCTATCTCCACAACAGCAGCCAATATTTATATCAAGCCACACGCGCGGTTTGGCAAACCAGGATAGAATCTAGCCAGCTTTCTTCTCAACTGCATTCATCTAGAAATGCGTTGCGTTACAAAGAGAAAAATGTACGAAAAATCAAATTTATTACATTTCTAGCAGATTAAAACCAATAGCAGCCGTCATGATATCTTCATACTGTTAAAGGTCATGCATCAGACTTGCGGACGGTCGCACACCGAAGGCTTGGGTGCGATGGCACCTAACGCACACTGTCCCCAATCTCCTTACCAACACGCCACAGTGTGCGACCGGCCTCGCTGAAATTTACTGCCCTCTCACTTTACTGGTTTGATAATCTGTTTAATGTCTTGGTCCATCTTACACGAAGAATGATTACCGAATCGCAGATGTTCCCTGGAAAAAACGCTGCATAACCGTGTCTATGCGGTTCATTGCGTGGGCTGGGACTTGGGCGGTGCTGGGTGGTTTTCTCCTGTCATCTCGCTTGGCTTCTGTTGGTGCCCGGAGGGTAGGCTGCCTGCGTTGCAGCGTGGAGGTGCCGTGATGGAGGTGCCGCGATGCACGGAAGTTCGTGGTTTCGTCGCATGGTTGCTAGTGATCATTGGTTGAATAGACCTATTCCACTCAGAGAAAAGTTACGTCAGATACCCACTGGACGTACTACCAGTTTGGGAAAAAATTTAATTAGTTCTGCTAAAAAACAAATGGAGGCAAAGGGAAAATCACAGCCCGAATTGCTCTACCTGGCCTAAGCGAGTGGGTATCATGACGTCATTTGTATTAAATTTTTATTGAATCGAATAAGTGTATTGTAGCCCAGATTTAGGAATATGTTTAAGGGTAGCTGCGTTAGTCTTGTCAGTTGGAATTTTTAACTCGCTTTTCTTCTTTACTAAATCAACTACTACAAGCAACGAATTCAAGCCACAAAAATTTCGCAAACAAAACACAGTTATTTTATAGAAAACATTTAATTCACACTATTGTTACACATTTATAAATAAAAATAAACAAAAACACACGTTTATCTACAATATTCACAACAAAATCAAATTAAAGAACTGGCCAAGTCGTCATAATCAGTAATCGCCGAATTTATAAGCGATTCGAAATGAAACATGCGTCTCATTTTAAACCACGAAACAAGTTCGTTAATTCGCGCTTCTCGAATGGTCAGTACAAAGGGCCGGCATTACAATGTCCAAAAATCCAGCAACATTCTCTGAACTACCCTCAACATTCCGGATACTGTTTCCCGAGACCCCCCCATAAGCTTACGATTCGAAGCAAACTGCAAATTGAATTGACACTAGATATGTCTGATGTGAAATTAAGTTAAATTATGATTTGATTAGCACCTTAGCAGCATTGTGAAGGTCCGTCTTTAATTTCCCACGTTGATCGTACACATCGTTCCGCAACCAACCCCTAAATCCGTCTCGAACATCATGCCACCGACCCCTACCCACCCCACACCCCCTAGTAGCGGTATCCCTGATTGCTGGGAGGGATGTACGCATTATTAGGCGCCTGCGACTGGTAGCCAGAGTTCTTCGACGCCTGAGCCTCCTCGGCAGCGTTCTGCTCGAGCGACTTGAGGATCGCGTCGGGCGTCGGCGGCGGCGTCGGCAGATGGGCGCCCTCCGCGCGGAAACCGTTCTCGTCGGCGGTCCAGTTGACGGTGTAGACGACGCCGTTGTCGCCGGTGAACGAGTACGAGCCGGTGACGACGTTGGTTTCGCTGTCGCTGCCGGCGTTCTTCACGTAGCCGGACTCTTGTTGCCGGATGCCGTTGGCGGTCTCGTAGCTGCGAGTGGAGATGGTTACGTTAAGGCTGGTTGTCGGGGAGTCACTTTCGCTTAAAAATAACTGTCCCACTGGGATATTTGTGGCTGGAAACGAAACATCCGTTCTAATATTGCGTTTTTTTGGCACTGTATAGGATACGAATTGCCGTTTGGTTTGATACAACAGTGGTTTGAATTCCATGCTTTTAATTAAAGCTTTTCGGCCGTTTGGAAAAACTATACTTTCTGCTTTATAATGGGTTAAGCGTCAAGTCACAGATCAAATTTGAGTAAAAAGAACCACAAGAGTCAATTAAGTGTACTATTAAACCAAAACACAGCTAGCAACCAGAAGCTGCCAACCAGAAGCTGGCAAAAAAGATCGTAGAGCGTCATGAAAGCTTATTTGATCGGTACCCTCACTAAAAAGATTTTTGTTTGAAAACTTAAGATAGGGAAAAGCCACAAATCCAAAAGTACTAATACAGTGTGTATTTTTGGTTTCAGGCTTGGTGTTTACGTAGGAATACGATAGTGTTCAAGTTAAATGCAATCAGAGTGCAGTGCTCAAGACAGAAGGCATCGCGGAGACGGAGGTTGCAGGGGAGACATCAACGGCACGACTGTCGCTGTCGAACGACCGCGAATCTACCGGTGCAGTGTGTAAATGTGTCTTGCAATGCTTGACTAGGAAGAGAGGAGGAACGTCAGGCGTGTCACGATAATTGGACTAGCCAAGAGCTCAGTGAGCGACCTGTATTAGGGCCCCGATGGCCACTTTCCCCTCTCCCACCGCGCGCATCAATCTTCAGACGCAGCCGCTGAGACGCTGGCCGGAGAAACGGTAAGGAGATTATGCGTATGTTTTGAGAAACTAATTTAATGCGGTTTGTTGATATTTAGATGCCTCGGTTTCTTAAATACAGGTTGGAACGTGGAATAAATTTTCATCGTAAAATTTCAGTGGACAAAAAACTATTCCTAACTAGTGTGAATCGAACCTAATTGCAAATACTCGTAGCATGTATATTTATATTTATTTAAGAACTTTTTGCGTATCCAGCTTACAAGGTGCTCAACTTTTCTAACGTTTTTTTACCGAAATTAGTTCCTATATTCCACGGAAAAAGCTAAAACAATTGTTAGATATTTATTTTGTGGTTGTGGTTTCTTACCATTAGTGGTAAGAAAGGTATTTGGTTGTAAAGATGGCGGCTTTGCTCTGGTGGAAGTGACTTTTGGTCCTGAAAAGGACCTAGATCGACGTTTCGATGGACATCGTCAGGACTGTCAGTCCATCCATCAGCGCAAAGCCGCCATTTTTTCAACCATCTTTCCGTGCCTCTGAACCACTCCGCCAAGCCATCGAAGGTATTTATTTCATTGCCATTTGTTGATATTCGTGATTCGCCTTTTGAAAACATACATTTTTATCAAAACTTTTTAGTAAGATGATGTCTCAAAGGCAATCTTCGAAGGGCTTTTGAAATTTAAACTGATTGGATGAGCGAGCAAAGCGAGCGAAATCCTTCAATTTCACAACATAGGGGAAAGAAAAGCATTTGGATTTTTTTTTTTTAAAACGAGCAGGCCTACTTAAAGGTCACACATCGATACGAAATTTGGCAAAAACGTTCGTGGTGACTCAGCGAGGTGCTGTATAGTTTTTGAGCAAAATCTGTTCAGCCATTTTGTTTATAATGAGCAAAATCCCGTTAATTTTTCAGTTTTTTGGTACTAGCCTCGTAACTAATTAACCGATCCGCACCAAATTTGGATTGAATATATATGATAACAAGTTAAACGAATTGCCCAAGTTTCAGATTCGTGCATGAAGTATTTTGCTAGTCAGATTTTTTTTTTTGCCTCTGAACGGTTTCAATACCGATTTATATTTGGTTTATTATATGATTGTCAAATTTTTCCGTTTGGATTTCGTCAGGGAGATTACGGCTCGCTCATCCTGCAACGAGTGTAGGCTCTACTAATCGTTTACCTAGTTTAACCTCATTGTAGACGAAACAGCTACAAACCGAAATGTAACCACATCTAAACCTTCCGCGGTATCACCTCGACGTAAGGGCTGCTAGCGCAAGGGGACGTGGCGGCGCTCACCTGTACTGGTAGGTGCCGTCGCCGGTGTTCTCATTGCTGTACTTGAGTATCTCGATGGGTGCTTGCTTGGCTGCCGCGTTGGACGCCGACCCTCGGCTTCCTGCGTACGGCGCCTGCAAAGCGCCGTTGGAGCCCCCTGCGTACGCAGCGCCCGTCGGTGGCAGGTAGTGGTTCTCGAGGCGGCCAGCGCAGGCAGCGCCCACAAGTGCGAGGAGGACGAACTGCGCGCGAGGACATCCGGGTTAAGCAACAATGCGCTGGGACACTAGTTGGATGGGGGGCCGTAGCAGTTTTTTTTTAGTAACACATGTTTTTTTGGAATGTAATGGTTTTTGATGCGGGTTAAGAAAAGTGCGCTGGTTGCGCTTTGTTGGATGGGTGGCCGTTGTAGGGATTTTCGTTAACACATGGTTGGGATGCGACGGTTTGTGATCCACATTCCACCGACTTACGCGCAAATATATCAACACATATTTCTGTTAGCGTTGATCCTAATTGAAAGTTAACCGCTGATGATGGTGCCATACGGAATTTATAAGCTACCTAAAAAACCCTGCCTTTAATGCACAAACGATTCCCAGTTAAGCTACATCCACCCAGTCTGCATAATTCTCCCCTTAACTTCCGGGTAAAAAGCTCGCTCCCAATGAATCGGGATCAGATCGATAAATCCACTTTACAAGTCACACCACAAGCAACACCAAAAAAATAAATATCTATAACCGATTTCGTAAAATAGCAAACACAATTTTCACTCACCATATTCATGGTAGATAAATCCTTATCAAGTTGCTCTTCTCCGAAGAATTATCCAGGTTGTGATGCTGCACTGAAGCACCCAGAGAGCTTATATACCTATTGATCTGCATTACTCTAACCCCCTCCTAAATGAGATCACACATATCAAGCCACACATTACCGATGCAGAGGTCGCCTTTGCTGGCTGCTTTATGGAGCATCCATGCCAGGGAGTGGGGTCCGTCTCTCAAAGATGATCCACATGAATTAGTATGCAGCCATCGTTCATGATCTTCCATTAATCAGCCAGACTAATGAGTCTTACCTTGCCTGATGATGTTACGCCTGGCAATTGCGAAGTGGATTTCGTTCACCGCCAGCGCGATATTGACGCACCGATGTCGATGGGATCGAGATTTTGTCATGGTTTATGTAATTCGCTTGACATGCTGACATTTTGGCGGATGGCTGCAACGATGGTTTGCTGGGTGGGACTGATCTTGAACAAGCAATTAGCCAGCGAGCAAGTGCTAATTACTGCGTTATTTTGATATAATTATGCGTGGTCTGGTTTCTTCGATTAATTTTTTTATCTAATCTAACTGATAGCAATTTACATTCTAGGTGCCTGGGAAAAATTTATAAAATACACAATAAGCTGAATTTCTACTTCAGCATATACAATAATAATAAAAATAAATTACACCGTACAATATTTACTACTGATGGTATGTTCAAGAAATAATGTCGAGATGATATAGATACGATTATGGAGTTGACCAAAAGTATTCTCTTTTGTAATACCTAATATATCCACTGGCAACAGCAACAAAAATATTTCATGGATGAACTTCGGTGTAATATTCCACTTGAATTGAATCGAACGAAACTGGAATTTTTTGTGGCAACACAATTATAATAAATATTCCAAGTCTTCGACTCATCTTCCAATCAGCGCCACGTAATTTTATCTCCCTGTTTTCACCTGCATTTTAACGACTTGCTGTAAATCATGAAAACGACAAGAGATTGAATTAAAAAAGTTCCCAAACGACCCGAAGAAACAGGACCGTGCGCATAAGACCATCAAACTCGTCGCACGCAGCGCCAAAATGCGATTTGTTACACTTTTTTTCGCAACTCGATTGCCAAACTTCGCAAAATATAAATCGTTACGAACCGCGGAGAGTAAAAGTTGAGCCAAATTTTTGCTCATCATCTTACAACCTCGACGATGACTTTGAATTCGTTTTTGGTCATAACATTTTGAAAGTTGATAATATTTATGATCGGAAAAAATAAAGCCGATCAGAAGAGCACGTGCTTCTCAATTAGACAATGTCCGATATTGAAATTAAAGAGAGAAAAACGCAGCCTCGCGCTGCTAGCAGTGGTCCTTGAACCATTTGTTGAGATGGCATTACACAGAGATGCTACACTTGTGTTTTTTTGTGAAGCTGTCGTTGATACAGATGACCAGTCTGTGCAGCCTCAGAGGTGATCTGGATCATCATGATGCATAATCCATGGCAAGGACGTTGCAATATGCTTCACGACATGGCGATATATCACTAATGATATCATCTGATTTCCACTTCTATAATTGTTATGCCGTTACACGGGCTGGACGTGTATTAATCCTGAAGAGAAAATAAGCGAGAATATGGCAGACATAATATCTTCGTACTTACAATTATTAATACTCTCAATTCGGTTGTAATTTGAAACAGTTATTAAAGCTAATTGTGAGATACGAAATATCAATTCCACAATAAATATCTTCCATAAACGGAACATAAGTAATTGACGCTCGTGACCGCACTGCATATAATTAATATAATTTTAGTAGAAAATGCAAAGTAAATGCGTTTGAGCAAAAAGATAGGCGCCAATTAATTTTTCATGGGTTGTTTATATCTTGAAATGTGTAATTAAATTATGCACCATAAAGATCTCATTTACAGTCGTTTAATCGAAGCTTAATCAGGTGATAAAGTAGTTGTCGTGTCGAACTAGTAAACCTGGATTGTCGGATTGACCTTTGACTTCTTTCAATTAGGCTTACACGGATCTGCTAATGAAGAGTAACTTTTATTTTTTCATCCGACACTCATTCGTACATCAGACATTATGAAATGTAAGCGATGGAATTAATTTACCTTGTTGAAACGTATATGCGGCGACTAACAACCATATTGCCAATCCAAGCTTTATATTAGCACCATGCGGTGTTTTATCGCACTTTTACTCTCTAGTTACTTACTCCCACTACAGTGGATATCAAATTTTGTATGTTAGCGGCTATAATATTTACTCTACAACCCACACTTGAATACACGTGTCAACTATTGTAGACAATTCACAGCTCCTAAAATTTGACCGATAATTTTACAATAAATCTTAATTTAAATCACTGGGACAATATTAAAAATAACAGATTTTTTGCTTCAACCGATAAAAGCTGGAAGTGATAGGGATAATGGATTAGACAGGTGGCTTTATCATGTTGACTTTATTAGGATAGATGAAAAGCTTTAGTTTAGGTGAGCACCTAAACCTACTACTGCTACTTCACCTACTAAAATACTAAGATTTATAATATGTAAGAGTCCTCATACAACTGATCAGCTGTTAATGCTTCTGATGATGTCAATTTCTGTAACATTAGACGCAGTCCAACTGAGCCTTCTTGATAAAACTAATATAAATAACCGATGGAGATTTGAACGCACTAAACCAGTCAGTTCCCGAAATACCAGAGCAGCTTTTCAAAGCAGCAGCATCAGCTTGCAAAGGTGATGGCGGAAACATCAAATCCACGTGGCTCTCAACTGAAGCCGAGGGGCGTGGATTTCTCTCGAGGCATCACAATGGACCATCTCGCAGCGTCTTCTTGAAAGTGAACTTGGGTCTCGGGCAGACAAATTATGTAGAACATTCGCTCAAGGCCACGACCTATCTTCCTGGTGATTGTCTACATTGAGAAAGAATCTGACAAGGATAACTACCATCGTGAAATATTAAGTTTTTAAGACTCAATACCTATCCTAACATTATCTAACGGTTTTTTTAATTCATGGGATGTTTTGAGCAAAAAAAACTGGACCAAAAATTATCTCGTTGACATTTCGAATCGTTTATGCATATCGTGATTAATTTGGCAAATCCCACGGAGCTGCTTTATTGATTTTCGCTTTTCTAAGGCATTTTTTTCTTACTTAATTCAACCAACCGCACATAATTAAATCATGATGTAGATTCGAACCTAAATACAAATTCTCGCTTCATAAGCGCTAGATATTTATAAAAGAAACGGAATATTCATCCCAAAATGAGTACCTATCCGTATACCGGGAAATACATATTAACGCCACGGATAAAAATATTTGGGATGGATATTTCATTTCTAATAAATACCTATTTCAATATTATGTTTTCCTTTCATCTAGGTACTTCAGATGCGAATCACAGACTTATATAAGCCAAATCAACGGATATCACTTTTTACGACTCATGTTTACCTAAAAGTTTCCATAACATATGCATCAAAAATCAAAATTTTCCTTGATATAGGTGTGTGCATAAAATCCCCAGCAAAGCAACAATGCTATGAATCAACAGTCCTCCATTTCTCCTCTCTCATCTTCTCCTTCCCGCTCCTCGCTGCTCACCCAGCATTCCATCTCTAGCAGTCGAACAACTTCATGCGAATCAGATGCGAGGTGACAGTTCATCGTCACTGTCACAGCGCGATCTAGATCAATATCACGCGACACGGTCTCTGCCTGACCGCCGCCGCCGCCGCCGCCGCCGCCGTGGGCAAGCGTAAAGGTCATCCCGTCTCCCATCTCTTATCTCCCATCTCCCATCTCCATCTCTCATCTCAGCGACGGCGTCTCGGCCGTGTTCGGTGAATTAGAGAAAGTGATGAATGGACGCATCCCAGCTAGCTGCGCGCGCAGCCCAATTAACCCAGATGCGTGCAGACTGCAGACACGTCGCGACCGTCTGATGCACTTGTTGCACTCTGTGTAGCTGGTTACTTGTTACTTGATGTATTGTCCATCCCTTGTTGAATTGTGCAATGGATGTCGGTCTTGATTAATCAGTTGAAACTTTAATAGTATTCACCTAATTACTGATTTTAATTCACGAAAAATTATTTTGTTAGTTAATCCATGGCTAATCTCACCAGTAATTAGTTATTACGTAGTTATTTGAACTGCCTTGCCTCTGCTTCGTACGTACAGGTCCTAATCCGTAATTAAATCTGTTACATCAACTGTTTCTGTCGTGACACCACAGCTGCGGTGTCCGAGTGGTTAAGGAGTTGGACTTGAAATCCAATGGGCTCTGCCCGCACAGGTTCGAATCCAGTCCGCAGCGAAACATTTTGGTTTTCAAGGAGTTTGACATCTTAGTTGTTCTCGTGATGCAGTCGAGGGTTTACAAGGTCTTTTACGATGCACCAGCTCACGACATCAACGACTCCTGCATCACTCTATAATTTCTAATCTCAAGCTTGGGGAACTTTTAAGTTGATCGAAACGTTCGATGAAATATGAAGCTTTGAAGATTTAGAGACAGATCAGAATAATAATATATTTTGCAAGAGTGAATTATTAGGCCTTTTGGAATAAAAACAATGTTACTTTGTATTGAAGAAATATAGGCAATGCATGGTAAATTAAGAATGTCGACACTTTTGTCAAAACAAAATGTTTCGCTGCGGACAGGATTCGAACCTGTGCGGGCAGAGCCCATTGGATTTCGAGTCCAACTCCTTAACCACTCGGACACCGCAGCTGATGCTTCTGGGAGAAAACAATTGATGTTAGAGATTGACTGGAAAATTACGGATTAGACCCTGTACCAAAATATACTATAGTATTTGCCTGTACGCTATCTACCAACCAGAGGCACGGCAGCTCGAATAAAAAACTATTTGCCGGGGAGATAAGCCATGGATTAACTTACAAAATAAATTTTTATTAGAAATGATTAAGAACGTACAGAACTCTTGTTTTGTTGCCCCTGCAAGAACGTGGATTTGCCTAAATTGATATCAAATTATTTTCTTGAAATATTATGAATTTTGTAAAATGTTTTTTTCCTTGGTCCGCTTTTCATTAACTTTTTCAATAAGTGCACTAACTAACTCAAAGTTCACTACTTCACTAACTTTTCTTGTAGTGAATTAACTTGCTATAACTGCAATTAACAGTGCAGTACATTTCTCTGTTACTAAAATCGTTAGTAAATATTTCAGTTAGTGAAGTTCACTAATTGAAAGAGTTAGTGAATATAAGGATTCTGAAAACAGAGTTAAATGAAAACTATAATAACAGTTGGCTGCAGATACATCGTGCTGAAAGCTGGTAAGTTGTCATTAAAGGAAGATACTGTTTTGAATGCATTAAAAGTTCAATAACCAACCAAGAATTTATATGCGGAGCTTGAACACAGTGAAACATTTCAAACATCTTTGATAAGATGTCAACTTCCTTGAAAACCAAAATGTTTCGCTGCGGACAGGATTCGAACCTGCGCGGGCAGAGCCCAATGGATTTCAAGTCCGACTCCTTAACCACTCGGACACCGCAGCCCTTGTTACTACCGAAGAAATCAAAACCAAAAGTTCTCTTAAGCTTCATATTATGTCATTTTTTGTTGCACTCTTACGAAGCCGGGTTGCGAAAGTAATTGGAAAATGTAAAAATTACTTCTAAATTAATTTATTTTGTGAAGTGAACACTATTTTATAGCTGCCTATATCTCGTAATATCAAGATGGCTTTGTTTGCCACTCTAATGCTCAAGTGTCAAAAAACAGAGAGTATCTTTTCACGTGATACTGCACTTGTTTCAGTTGCGTCGGCAGCGCATTGGTGCCCAATTTGGTCGAGAGCTTGAGCTTCCTACATTTTGCAGCATTGAAGACAGTTCGTGACACAATCAATCTATTGGAAATGGGAAAGGCCCCACCTGGGACGCGTGTGAATCTAGCAGCAACACGCAAAGCGTTTATACCTTCGTCCTTGGTAAGCTGGGCAGGAAGCGAATTGCAAGCTGCAAGTGCAGCATAGTCTCAGATCTCCCTGAGGGCGTCAGCATCAAAGCAAGCGGAAATCACTGTCATTCTCGGCTCGTTCGGTTGCCCACCTCAATCCCAGACGCAAGCCTCGGACGTTCTCACACCTGTTTGGATTAGACAACTTCCAGTTGACGCTACCGGCGTTCTCAGAAGACATTAATGGGTGCAAACATCGAATGCATTACATAATAAACGATTAGTCATTTATGTAAGACGAATGGACTTTGAATAACAGCATTTACGTTTCTATTTTTAGTGGCTCGTCATTTCCTAATATTGAAAATTTGTTGAAAAAAAAACTGTTTGGATTTTATTTAATGCGGATTCATTTAGACTTCCCGGTCGTTCCGCAACGCCGTGCATCATCAATGGTCTCTGGTCAAATCCCAAATCAATCCTTAATTCGAACTTCGTCTCTGACCCTTGATAAAACATGAAAGCACGTGACTTTCTGAAACATCGGGACGGTTGTGAAAAGTAGAACATTCCCAAACCCTGTTTAATTGATGAAGCGTAACGTCACGCGAAGCGAGTCAAGCGAAATCTTCAATTACACTTTACTGCTAAAAAAAATCCATTATTTTTTTTTCCTGTCTGTTTTTGGCGCTCTACAGGCCAAACGACTTAACGGAATTTGATGAAATTTTCAAAATATCTTTGTATTCTCTCAACTTAGACCCTGTACTATTTTCAGCTCATTTCCCTTGCAACTTTTCTTATAAATTAATTTTTACGAAAATTATCAGTTTTTCAACATCACGTTTCTCACTCCAGAAACCAAGCCAATGAATATAATTTGACTAAACTTTCTAGACATGTTCACCCTCACGATTTCATGTTTGTATGAAATTTTTTTCATTTATGTCTTGCACTTTTCTTGAAAATGGCGCAACTGTTTTGCAATTTTGCAACTAAAACAATTTTATCTTCAACTGATGTTGACAAATTTTACTGTGTGCGTTCAACATCTTAAAAAGAATACACTGTGTTATTTTGAGGCAAATCAAGAAAATGGTTTTTCTTTAAAACGATTTTTTCGTTTTAAGTATTCGAATAATTTCTCGGCGAGTAAATCATGATATTTTCAGATAACTATGCCATCAAGGAAGCTGCTAAATTAACGCCGAACATTTTAAATTGATCATCCTCTAGGCTATGCGCGTACACGCAATATATCACGTTGTGGCCTGTGGGTGAGCGTAAGTACTACGCTCATCCACAACACGATTATATGGGTGTTCGTATAGCCTATTTTATTTTTGTACACAGTGTTTTAGACCACAAAATGGCCATGTTTGGAATAAGTTGTCAATCCTCTGTGTGTCTGAATCTCCATCTTCGTGATAGTACAATGCTCTCTTGCTATCGAAAGCTACCGGCCCACTATCGCCATCACATAATCGACTGTACACCGGGTGGCAATCACGCAACGCGAGTAAACACTCCACCCGCCGAAATCGCTGCTGGTCCATTGTGTGTTGAAAGATCGTGTGCGGTCGGTCGATCTTTGGCGTAAAGGCCAATACAATGTCTCGCCTCAGCGTGAGTCATGCAGCTTCATATAACTTCGCGGCTGGGTAGTACCCCCCGTAGTACCCCACGAGTCAGCGGGGGTGCAAGTTGGCCACGCGACGGGGTGGGCTTTGTGGGTAATCGCATTCACAGATCGCACTGTGAAAAGTGGCCCTGTGCTGTGCACCTTTACGAAGCGTGTAAGAAAATAGTGTGGAAAAGAGACTGGGTCGCGAAATCAAAGTTCGGCATTGAAGTTGTTCTTGGCGGTGTAATGTACTTTTTATGGTTTAATGGTATCTCTTATAAATTTTTAATGCTTTTCTTCACTTACTAGTTTTTTTTTTATGTAGGTATTGAAAACCTTACTGCAAACCCTCTAAAAATTATTTGCAGTGCATGCACTTACTGTAAAGTACCTAGGTACATTAGAAATGACTTCACTCTTGCCTCACGATTGATGTTCAACCCGTAATTTGCACTGCCCATGCACTTTATACAGACTCTATAAAATCATTAATTACACTTTCAAATACCAATTACAAAAAAATAGCCTACAATATTTTGCCAACATCATAGCCATGGCTATCTTAGTGACCAAGGAGAATTATTCAATCTAACTCTTCTAAAAATGTTATCAAATTCAAACGTACTATAAACGTACTGGAGCATACGTTTAATGCAACGTGCACCTTGTCAACCTTCTTTAAAATCCTTAAATTTGGCTCCGCGTAAATCGCCAGCGAAATTGCGAAAACGAGATGAAAACGCAAGGGGAAAGTTGCGTTGTGTTCGTGCCACCGGGGACTTGAGCGCTGCAATACTTAGGCAGTGATTTGAGCAGGGCTTGATAGGGATTTGCCAGGGCTCGAAAGGGCTTGATTGGGGTTCACGCGGCCGAAATCCGTCCAACGGCGAGACAAAATTCGAACCAATTCATCGCCTCTGGCTCGGGCCAGCCCAGTGGGCTGGATTTGGATCTAGTGTCATGTTTTAGGTCATGTTACCATGGCCACTACCAATTACACGTCTAGATAGTGTTAACAGACCGTCAAAAAATTAACAAGCCACTGAAAAACTGGGCCTAAGCCTAATTAATTAAAAACAAGTCAATATTTTTGCAAAATCAATTTTATAACCACACACATACATCAATCCACAAGTCCATCATCGACCTAATCAATAATTCTTATTATACTGCTGCTGCGCGTTGTACTGCTGATACTGCTGCGGCTTGTACTGCTGCTGCTGCTGGTACTGCTGCTGCGGCGCCTGTCGCTGGGTCGACGCGATGAGGTCCAGTGATCGCTGGATCGCCGCCGGGATGGGAGGTGGCGTCGGCAGGTGCGCGCCCTCCGCCCTGAACCCGTTCTCGTCGGCGACGTAGGTGACGGTGATGGGGGTGCCGTCGGGGGCGGTGTACGAGTACGAGCCCTGCACGCTCTGTGCCTCGTTCTGCGAGCCGGCGTTCTTTAGGTAGCCGGACTCTTGGGCGGCGGCGCCGTCGGCGGTCTGGTAGCTGCAGGGTAGAAGCATAGCATAAGAAGGGTGCCTTGTTCTATGGTAGAAGGGTGGTTTGCTTGGATGTGCGGCCGGTGCGAAGCAAAAAACAATGTTTTTTTTTGGTTTTTGGTTGTAGCACCACAGGAAATGAATATTTAAAACATGAAAATTATAAAAAAATAAGTAAAATCATTATGTGGTTATGACGGTTTCACCAATCGTGGTTTAAGCCCGTGTTAGGGTTGTTTCATGCAATTTAACGTGCGTGTGTCGTGAGCCCTAGCGGGTCAGATACGTTCCGAGCTCACTACACGTGCGAACCCAGCGTATGCCTAGTTTAGGAACCACTAATCAATTTAGTGTGAATTTAATCCTAAATGCAAATACTCGTTGCATGGACGGTAGATGATGATTATTAGAAACGAAATATCAATTCCACTAATCAATTTCAATTATCAATTTCACTAATCAATTTATTTTATTGTGTGTTCTGCATGAAATGCCAATAATCCACAATTTTCATTTTCTTTCAAGTATTCTTTTTGACTTGTGACTGTTTCGAAAGTTTAAAAAAATCGCCTCTGACTGCCTATTTCTTAAAGTAACTCTTTAACTCTTCAAATCAGAGCCAGACCGAGAAGCCGTCTACTACAAAGTTAATTTTGTTGTTTTGTCATGTTACAGCTGTTTCCAGTAGAATGTCAATTTTAGTTGGTTGGAAATAACGTAGTTTTATGATGGAATGTGACGTCAACGCACTTCAAAAGTGATTTCAGCGCCAGTTCAAAAGATATATATATATTTTTTTTTAAAGTCAATCACTGACAAGCTAATGAAAGGCAATCTATTATTGTTGAGAATTCCCTGTTAGTTAGTTGTCGGATCGAACCACATCGAAGACATTACTCTCTTCAGACACCTATCTTTTCCTGAACTGACAACGTTAGCTTTCAAAAGAAACCTCTCGAACTTCGGCACTGAGTGCTACACATTTCACTTAAACTAAGAAGCAAAGCGCTTGAGTGTAAACTGAAAATTCCAGGTTTTTCTCACTGAATTTCCCATTCCCACCTTGTGATTGGGAAACTGCAATCGCCTGGGTGATAAAAACACACCATCATTCTGACTGCTGCTTCGTTGAGAACGACGATGCAACATCCGGCCCCGTCCGTATCGCAACTCTTCGATATGTCGATTGATTTCAAGAACGCGTTTGGTTTTGCAACTGGTCAAAAACCGGGTAAACCCAGAGGTACCAAACAAGTGATACAAAACAGCTATTTGGTACATTTTCACAACTCAGTTTTGATGAGGGAGCTTATAGCGTTATATCTTTGACGGCTGCAGCCAAGTCACATATCCAACATGTATATCTGTTTGTTTTCTCTCAGCTGTGAGTTTTCAAAAGTTTGAAATCCAGCCCACAAAAGTCTTATTTCAACGAAAGCGTATAAATTCTAATCAAATTTGGCTAGTTATTTGTCCCCTCAATACGTTGGCCGCAATGTCTCAAGACTGAGACTGAGACTGAGTCTCTAAAGATGATAACCAAAACGTAAGACGCGTTATCATGTGAGCTACCTGTACGCGTAGGAGCCATCAGGAGAGACATCGTTGCTGTAGGCCAGGATGGCAACGTTCGGCTTGGCGAACGAGTTGTACTGAGGCTGAGGCTGCTGGTACTTGGGCTGGGCGTACGGCTGGGGCTGCTGGTACTTGGGCTGGGCGTACGGCTGGGGCTGCTGGTACTTGGGCTGGTTGTACGTCTGAGGCCGAGCCGCTTGACCACGGTATTGCTGGTTGTACGCTGGTGGCTCAGCGAGAGCGAGGGCCACCAGGGCGAAGAGGCAGATTAGCTATGCGGGGTGAGAAATTTTGGATTAGTCAGATGCCCTGCAGTGAGATTCATGTGTAAGTCACGCTTCTATATAACTTTGTATGAAACGGAAAATGAAATGCAAGGCTTGGTACTTTTATTTCTTTCTTTCTTTCAAGTTCTAGTTTCCTCGAAGGTTTTGACAATTTAATTGCTATGTTGAATTGTTTCTTGCGTGCACGTGTGCTAGGTTTGAGGAACAAGTGACAAATATAATATAATATGTTTTGAAACCGAAAAGCTTGTTAGGGTTGTAATTATTATACCATATAATATAATGCTCATTTAGTTATTGAGTGCAAGGACTGGTAAAAGTTTGGTATTAAGACGTTTGCTTTGTTACCCAACAAAACTACCATTTTTTGTTGAATTTGGAACATAATATTTTTAGATTTTGATCGTTTGGTTCCCCCAAATCTAATATTTTTATACAATGTCCAAATCTGAATAGATTAAGATAGACTAAGCCATGATTAAATATTCCCTCTTCACCAATACATTTTTTATCGAAAATTTAATCAGAGTTTAATCTTCATTGATCGTTAAAGGAACAAAATTTTGATTCAGATATTCACATTTAAAAACCTTGTTTCTAGGTTTACAGTAAAAGCCGCAGGGGCAGAGCCCCTAGTATAGGTTTACAGTAAAAGCCGCAGGGGCAGAGCCCCTAGTAGGTTTACAGTAAAAGCCGCAGGGGCCGAGCCCCTAGTAGGTTTACAGTAAAAGCCAATTCCCAAGAATATAATGGTATTTGTTCCATTCTCACAATATTTTATTTCCAATTCTTTGTTACTCATGATCATTGATCCTATTTAAGTTAATATTGTGACCTACAGCTGAAAGAAGTATTTTTCAAAAACTGAATTTTCATTTGTGTTCATTCCCAAAAAAAAAAAAATTGCACACGACAATGGAAAAAATCTCTCGCCAGCGAAATCCCTGGACCACTTACCAGCTTCATGGCGATGTCTCAACAATATCCCACTCGAACGGCTACAAGTCGAATGATATTTCATTAGCAAATCGCTCTTCTTTATATAGAGACTCCTCCCGCGACCGAAAAAAGAACACCTCCAGCTCCAGTCTTCATTTCCAGCCTCCTAACCGTTTAACAAAACTCGGACAACGGTGCCATGAGCATTCCTCCCCCACCAACTGTAGCCGAGGGCATGGCAAAGCTAGCGATGCTCCAGACAGAGATGCTGGCAGAGTGGTGGGGACTTTACCGAGGCGGTAATAATCAGTTACAAGTTTTATGAGTCAGGTGCAGTAGTTTTGATTCGAAACTGTTCGCGAATAGATAGTGGTTCGGTATCAAGGGCGAAATCGTAACGCACCAAAAATTATATGATGTGGTTCCTTAGGATGTCTTGTGGCTGGTGAAGGTGTTATTAATAAAGATTTATTTGTGTCGTGATTGGTTGCCTTGTTCGCGAGATCGTCTGCTGAATATTTAGTTGTTTGGTCGAGTCGATCAGCTTGATCAAATCGTTGTTCTTGTTTTCGGAAATTTTTAGTATAAGGAATACGAAATAACAATAAAATTAAGAGGGTGAGGAAATTATGAGTTTCGGCGTATTTAATTGCAACTTATTTAATATTTAATAGTTACAAATTGTATTTAACTTATGAGAATATTATTAAAATAGTATCCGGTAAAAAAACACAATATGACTTCATACAACACAAAGGGCGATGGTGAAATATGCGGCAGTGAATTTTGATATTAATTTCAGTATTTTTTGTTGTTGGTGATGTTTGAGAGGAAGCAGTATTTTATCTGAATTTGACATTTGAGATGTGCTTCAGTAATTTCTGTTTGTTTTCAGTGCAATAAAAATGTGCTGAGGACGGTTTGATTGGGTACGTGATATCAAACGTTTACCCTTACGCGGGATATTTATGAGCTCACTTAATCCTTTCTGATTATAGTGTGCGCCATATGTTTGAAGCGTTTTGCTAAAAACAAACATTATTTCACCGTATAAGAAGCATGCTCAGACGTATGTGCCATTATCATACATTTTCATTCAGTGTATGGGAGTTTTTAATAATAACATTTGATGATTTGAAGAGTTAAAGGGATCTATATTCAAGGACTAGATACCAAGGGGTACTGGTAAATTATCCAGCTTGTCGTCCCCTTATAAAGTTGTCATCGAACAGAGTATCGTATTGTCTCATGCGTTAAAACGTTCACTTGTCGGTTTTCTTCACCAATTTTCTTAGATTAAAAGCATGGGTACAAAAATAAAGCAAACTCTCTTCAAAATCTGTGTGTCTATGTTGTGATACATGGAAACTATACACTGAATATTCAAGGGACATGTTCCAATTGCCAATGATATAACAAAATTCACTCTCATCTTTGCGACACATTGAACAACTCCTCATAGAACCTCCATGTGTCACCGGCGCATTTCCTCACGCCGTCGAACAATTCCAGCTGATTACGAAACGAGCCCAGCATCCTTGCACTAAAAGGATCAAAAGACAGCACACAATTCATCATCTTGTAAACAACAACAGAGTCGTGCTGCTTTCCGAGACAAAGTGCGTCTGCGGACGAAGACATGCTAATTCTGTCACAAACACGGGATGACCCCGCGTGACAAAACTGCCGAAACCGTGAGCCAGAAGTACTTTAATTGCATGCCAATAAACGCATTTAGGATGCGAGCTGTCCGATGCGTGACCTTTCCCCATCGTTTTTATCGCCGTGGATGCCATTTGAGATCGCGAGCGTTGCTTAATTTTTACGATTACAACAATATATTGAAGCCTCTCCCTTTTATTTCTTACTCGGATTCCGACAGATTCAAAGGTTGGCGGCGAAATGGTTTATATTAAATGTGTGTAGGTATCTCCTTCACACGAAGCGATTCACCTTCGTTTTAGACAAGGAATTGTAAATATCTTTCGGAGACAGGATTCACTGAGCAAGGAAATCGTTTAGTCTGTGGGATTTCAGGGATGAGTCAAGACTTCCTAATTAATGTCTGGGTTCGGGTTGACATTATGGGACCATAAACAATTTCCCCCCGCATGTTCTTATACCTATTTTATTTTTAATTGGTGGTTTTCCATTTAACGTAGGACCATGAGACGTGGCGAGGATGGCCATTTTTGCAACTTATATTTGTGAAAATAATTTAGTTTCTAAAAGGTCTACAGTATTATTAGTTTAATTAGCTTTTATTACAAAATGAAGTATAATGTCTCGCGAAGACTTATGGCGTTGTGATCCACAGCGAAGAATTCAGTTTAAGTTTGTGAAAATAGAATCGTTTTGAAGTTCGCTTATTTCCTCGGGTAATGTTTCAAACTGAATAGAACCTTCCAAAAGCTGCAATTAGACTAACAAGAAGAGTTACCAAAAAACGGTAGCTTCACATAAGATGTTAAAAAATAACATTAAATGACCTAAAAATTCCTCTGCTCTTAAAACCACACGACCAAAAACACAATTAATTTAATTTTCCATCACGATCAAAAATGAAATGGCGCATGGCTCACCTACCGGCCATACGTAACCGCTGGCCGTTACCAAACACCGATTAGACTATTTTCAGAAAAACATAACGCTCACAATTAAATAGCATGTGTGTTGCCCAACGCTGACCGACTAGCCTATGATAATACGCGTCATGGGGCGATAATTTACTTGTGGCTCACTTTCGGTCTCGATTCGGGTGGGTTCGCATTTCGGTGGTTTGCATGTCGGCCTTGCTCGGACGCAGCACGGATTGCAGAGCTGTTACTGTTGAGTGTTGCGGAACAACTTCCATTGTCCTGGCGTTGTTGATACAGGCGCAGCGTGGAGAGCTTGTATCGTTTCTGTACTCCTCTGGTGCACTTCTCTACTTTGCATGTATTTATTATTTATTGTTTTTTATTTATGTGTCATGTTCATAATTTCCTCTTTCTGTTTTTTCTGTTGAAACTGCCTGATGAATATTTCTGATTAACTATCGTGCATATTAAATATTATTCTCTTGACTTAATATCATTAAATTTTCCACATGTATGTCAGGTCTCAAAGTTCTTATTCTTATGTCCATGGATATATTTGGGAGCATTAACAAAAAATTTAGATAGTTAATGGTGGTTTTTCAAGAATTTTACTAATTTCACCTATTTCCCACTAATTTGACTATGAAAGGGGTTGGCTGCGGTTTTTCACAGAGCCGGCTCCCATACGCGATGGGATCTGCAAAATTTCGTCCCATTCAAACGAGGAAAGCTTTATTGAAAATCTGTTTGAGTTTTCGAAAACCAACATGCTTTACGATTAAAGAAATTAAATGAATTGATGTTTTTCCCGTGGAAATTGTTTTTTGATTTTTCTTATCAGAAGTTCGATTCTGTAAGATCGTGTTTGAGGAGCGTCTCTCCACAATGTATTTTCCATTTCAATGAAGGATATTTGAATTCGAAATCGACATCCGCACAGTCCCTTCATCTATCAACACTTGAAATTCAGCACCTACGCTGTCGGGCAGAGAAACTTTGCAAATCCCTCAAATCCCTCAAGTTTCAGCGAAAAGGTTGCCCCTTACAACTACAAAACCAACTTCTTATATTGACAATGGCATTAATCAATTTAATAAACAAATTAAAAGTTTTATGAAGAGTAAATATTGTAAATATTGTAAATACTCCTTGGCCTGGCATTCCAAGAAAGTATATGTATGCCCCAGATACACTCTACCTGGTCAGTTTTGACTGGAATAAAGAGATTATTGAAAAAAAAAAAAAAAAAAAATGAAGAGGAGACCAGGAAAAAACCAACCAATACCATTTCATAAGAAATTGCATGGCTTGACCCGAGGCAAAACAACTTCAGAGTAAAAAGTTTCGAATCGACCAAATACACCAATTCCATTCAATCAAAATTCAATCAAAATTTCTTCATACTACCCACTCGCTAAAGTCAGGTAATAGAGAAATCCAATTTGCGATTTTCCTATCTTCCTTTGTTATTTAGCAGGGTTAATTACATTTTCTCAAACTAGTAGCACGTCCAGTGGGTATCTGACGCCATTTTTCTCTGAGTGGAATATGTCTATTGACACTCAAGCATTGTATAAGGGTGGTTATACTGGCATAAGAAATGTCTGGACTGTCTGTGATGTCTGTGAACCTCAAACAAAGCACATAAAGAGTAAAAGGCAGCTGGACAGCCAACGCTGTAGCCTTGCCCGGCAGCGCACGTAGCACCTAGCCGTTGCGTCCAGCTCGCGTCTGCCCGCGTTGCAGCATCCCATTGTCTGCTGGTCCATCGCCGTCGAAACAATCAGCTCGACGTCTGCCATTCTCATTCTAATCTGCGTCGATTCGTTGCGCTCGGCCGCGTTCCTCATGGATTTCTAGGCGTGCTGGTGGAGATGCTGGTGGAGGTGCCGGGTTTCTGTCATAGCCCTTCGCTATCGAAGTTTACCATCTAAGGTCCGGTCTTACGTTTTACAGTCAAGTGGCTAGATTCCTGGTAAAAACTTTTATCCATGGTGAATATTTGTTGTTTGTTAACTGGAAGTTATCTATTTAACTGTACATTGTAAAAACTTGTAAATGAAATTTTATATTATACGCAGCAATCAAGCGTCAAACCATCAAAAAAATATAATTTTCCAAATTAAACATCAATTTTAAGAAAATTAACAGGTGTAGGAGTGAAACTGTGGACTTTTTAAATCAACTTTGATATTCATTATACAGCCTGTACCCATTCATTATACAATTCTTGTGTCCCCTTGTGTGGACAAGCCATAGTATAAAGTTCATTAAATCTGGTAGATGCTATTAGTTTTATTTTTGTATTCATCAAAATTTAAATTATTTGGAAGATTTTTAAAGATTTTCCGCTCCAACCAATATAATATGTTAGTGAGAGGGTAAAGATTACGAGTAATTTTAATAAGACAGACACAGATATGTCTTGAAGATTTGTCTAACGTTTTGACTACTGGATGTTCAACATGTTGATCGATTGATTGGTTGTTTTGATTTCCTTAGCGCCTTTCGTTATTGGCGCCGGTATCAAGTAATGCTAACACCTCGGCTTTTATACAATCTCTACGCTTCGGTGTAATACATATTCGAAAGGTAGCATTAATTTGGTAGAATTTGTATAGTTTTTCTGAAAAACATATCGAGATTGGTGGACCTTTGCACAGGTATAATGGGTTTGATGTTCTTATAAGATTGTTAGGTACTGAGCCTAGATAGTTGTTTGACATACGGAAGACGAAATCTGGCGTTATTTCTAGAGTGCCAATAATGTTCATGAAAAAAAATCAAGTACCTATACTAGTGATAAAACCACATAAAACTTCAAATTTCACTCAGACCAAGCAATCGTAATGGCACTCACCTAAGCTTTTAAATTACTTAATGACCTATGTTTATTAATTGTTCAGTGGATGTACGCTTGCAATGCGTTACTGATAATTATATGCTATAAAATTAATTGCTATCAATTGCTTGATGGTCTTCACCATAATGACGACTTGCTGAGGTTGTGACATTAAGTTGAGCACGTATTTGATACGTTGCGGTCCCCAAATAGAATTGCATTTTCCTCTCCACTGGCTGGTTCAATCTAGAAGTTCAAACCGAGATGACAGTTGCGCAACGATTTTCAATTTCTGCGGACACGGCACGTTTGACTTCAGGCGGCGTTTTAGCCACGTCAAATTATGAAACAAATGCTGTGTTTTATTTTAATTGGGCGAGTTATAAATTAACGAGACAAACTAACTTAATAACAGCCAACAATTTGTTAAATGTCATGGCCTAAATTAATTGCGCATCTCAACTCATGCTGTACACATTTTAGCTTGAAATTAAACATTGAAGAGCATCGACGTTGTACGCGCGTTGAGGTCTCCAATCACTCGGTCGCGAGTTTTGCTGACCACAAGAATCCCACCACCCGATTTTCTCAGACTAATACTGGATTTATCAATGTTTCCAAATAACGGTGATGATCATACGAGCTGAAACCTGTTTTAAAATAAGAAAATTACTGTCTAAATTTGGAATGCTGACCACTTCACTTTGAAACAAACACTCTAACAAAGCAGTAACGCGTTCAAATTAAAACCCACCGCATTTCGGTGAATGTCCACCTTCTCCTGCAAAGGGGTCAAAACAAGAAAGGCTGCAGTAATCAACATTTACAACTCGTCTAATTGCAGGACCGCTGATGAATCGCATGTCCAAACAATGCGTCTAATTGAATCCAAACGAGCAGCGAAATGTCAGGTCACTGCCAAAAGCAAAAAAATAAACTCTCAAACTGGTTATAGTCAATAAAGATTTTGGGACGGCATTACTGCATCTGTTGCTGCGAAGGTAAGCGAGTATACAGATTGCGGTGCATCCTTGTTTTTGTCATCCGCCTATCACGCTTTATATGCGACAATTAAATTGATTCAGAAGCCACCTGTGGTCTCTTGATGGATTGTGTTTGGGGATGGAAAAATCCTGCAACAGGACGCGTCGCTGCTTGGCATTAATTTACTGGCGGAGATCGTAGAGGACAATGTGAGTGTGAATGATTAATCGGACTTGTAGGTTAATATGTGCAGGATTCATGGTTTGTCCAGCTTTAAGGGAGAGAAGGTGTCTTAGATGTTCACGCATGCCATACTGTTCCGGAATCTCGTGTCTCCACATGCTTGCTTCTGTTCAAGCACCGGACAGCCAAGGAAATTTAAACCGGCACAGCCAGTCTTTGAATGATGTGCATGGATTTTAGCCGAAGATTTGATGATAATGTTGATCTTATAAAGTGTGAGCTTAAATTAGTGGTTTAGGTATTCTAGAGAATACGGGTGAGGCTTACGCTCAATCATACTCGTTTTGAGTTACCACATTCAGGTATTTATTGCACAGACAGAGATAAAACAGATAATAAGGGATTACAGATGTTTTGTTTTGTGTACCATCGGTTATTGGAAACCAAAACACACACGATTAGAGAAGGAAGGCCCCGAAATTCAAAGCGTTCTGATTTGTAGAATAGAATGTTTTCAATGTCCACAGACAACATTTTATCATTTAGCCCGAACAATGCGGTTGTAACAATAGCTCAGAAAACATAGTTCCTTGAAGTCAACAATAGTGCTATAGATTTAAGTAGTATATGATACTCATCGTAAATGAGATGGATTCCTTAAGACAAAACAACTCCATCGACAAGGTCGAACGTCGAACGAGGAGCATTGTCAATCGGAAAGAAAGAAATTATCATCGTACGATGAGAACAATTCGATTATGGTGAAATCGTTAACGGTAGTTGCTTGCGTCTAGAATCGTCGGTTGTTTTGCGGCCGAGGGTTGCTGTTCTGGAACTGCAGAGACCTGAGAGAAAGGAAACAAACACAAATAAATATCAAATCGTTAATCTCACAGGATCAAGCCAAACTTCTTGGCCATGAAAGTAATTTCGTATTCAAACTTGAGCCTGCGATTATCTCTACGAACGTCGTGACATTCCCAAAATGCTCTCTTGATCGTCAAGATGATACAACAATGAAACTGGAAATAAACTTGACACGAACTATCCCTGACATTCGTACCATCTTTGATCTTGAAGAGAAGATTATAAACTTTGCTGATCGAGTCTTCCTTCACAATTTTACTAACTACTCTACAATTAGTGGATGCCACGAATAAAAAATGTTACGAAATTTACTGATTTTTGTATAATACTAACTCATATCGGAGACAATTGTTGTCTCTCCACACATAAGCTCCGGCTAATGTGGGTAATTTCCCTTCACAAACAATTTACACTTAAATTTAAATTTAATTTTCAATAAGTTTTGGAATTTGTGAATTGCTGTGAAGAAAATAAACAGATTTCAAAACTCAAAAACTAAAAATTGTGTCCGATCCTCAACTTTAGGTATCCCGAAAACTCGGAATTTTTTCGTGGAAACCTTGGCTTCAATATTTCTATCAATGTCATCTGATTTTCGTCCATCTTCCATGATAGATTACCACTACCACTACAATGCGAAATGTAGATGTAATCCAAAAAAGCAATATGTAATACCTTTTCACAACATTGGAATGCACAATTCGATTATGCGATGCTTTTTGCACCTGTTTTCTGTGTGTTTGTTCCTGGAGGGAGCTTCGTTGACTGATGTAATCGTGATGAGTTTAATCATGCTGTCGGATTCCCGAGTTAAGTGGCTATGGCGTTAGAAGTAGTTTTTCTCACAGCCATCGAAAGTTCACTCTGGTATGCAACATCGACATCGAGACATCACGTCTGCAGACAAGTCGGAACACTTCGAGTTTGCGATCGCTTTTCCAGAACAAAGAAGAGCTGGGTCCTTTATCAATTAACCTTCAATTTCTGTCAACGTTTTTCGGATTTTAAGAAAGAGTCAATCGAAACAAATATAAATGTCTGGAGTCTTTCCAGTACAAATAAAAATTATTAATAAATATCCCCGTCCAAATAGTAAAATATATTATTACATATTTTTAGCGAACACGTAACATTTTCATTTATATTGATCGCGATTTCTTCTGCTTTTCTTCTATTAACAGCAAACAAAATGTCCAAATTGTTGGAAACTTTCGATTATAATGCTTTCTTTAAAATTCTTTTTCAATTTCAACAAAAATTATTTATATTTTTTTACATAACTTTTTCCGCGTGGCTCAATTTTCAAAAAAGTTGATTTTTGTTTTTAATGTAGAACTTGCAACGTTATTTTTAGGTTTGCTATCAGTTGACTGCAGTAAAAGTTAAACTACGATGCTTGCAATTTCTGTCTCGGCATGACTTGGTATGATTGACGACTAAGCGCCACACGAACATGTAAACTCTGATAGGAACCCTAATCTAACAGCATGTTCGAGTAAATGCGTGCCTCTGGATCATCTATAATCAGCTTGTAAAGCTTACATCCGAATGACAACTATTCTATCAGCAAGCAAAGCGTGCTGAACGCCATCTAGTCTGACTAGAATATGGCGATCAGCAAGCAAAGCGTGCTGAACGCCACCTAGTCTGACTAGAATATGGTGATCCGGATCAGCTCTCTGCTTTAAAGCGTAGGTACCTCGAATGCATCTAGCTATCAGCAAGTACAGTACGCATGAAACTAGCCTAGCAGACTAGCAGCAAGTAAAGCTCTCAGCAAGTATAGCGTACCTCCGTATGAAGCTCGTCTAGCAGCAAGTGAAGAGTACCTCCGTATGAAGCTAGTCTAGCAGCAAGTGAAGAGTACCTCCGTATGAAGCTAGTCTAGCAGCAAGTGAAGAGTACCTCCGTATGAAGCTAGTCTAGCAGCAAGTGAAGAGTACCTGGGCTAGCAAACTAGAAGCAAGTATCTCTCTAAACTATCAGCAAACAAATGCGTACCTCTGGATCGCATCTGGGATTGGCGGCGGCGTCGGCAGATGGGCGCCCTCCGCGCGGTACCCGTTCTCGTCGGCGGTCCAGTTGACGGTGTAGACGACGCCGTCGGGGCCGGTGTACGAGTACGAGCCGGTCATCACCTGGGCCTCGAGGTCCTTGTTGCCGGGGTTCTTCAGGTAACCCTCGGCGTTGGCGCGGATGCCGTTGCCCGTCTCGTAGCTGGGGGTTCAGACGGGTTTAGGGTGGGTTTTGGTCATGGGTTTTTGTGTTAGCAATATTTCAAAGGTTGATTATTGTCGCAGCGAGGTGTTCAACCAAATGGCGCTTTTAAGTGCTTTAGCGCTTTTCTTGACTTTTTTAGTATATTTCTGAAATGAGTCTTTTAAACATGGAAAAAGATTCCTGATTTCTGTTTATCCAGCCTGAGAGACCTTTGCACGCCATTTTTATCAGTCTTCGCGATAATTTAGGTAACATTTTTTAACGTTTATCTATGATGACTCAATTGGCAATATTTTTTACAAATTAACAAATATAAATTGGTGTCTGACTGACTTAATTACAAAATCGATATCATTTGCCGTTTTGTACAAAGATTTAGCTGATTGAGCTTAATTCCATGGCCTAGCACTCAATCTTATGCAGTGACATTGAATTTCTATATTCAGTATCCCCATGGAAGTTAAAAATCGGTGTGTGATGCTGGATTTTAATTCTGTCTAATATGTCAAACCAAGGCGATTTTTTTTACAGAAATAGTGAATAGCATAGTGAAAATCCCATTGAAGCTAATTCCCAGGTTCAAAATTGAATTTTGTAAGATTTTGAAGCAACAGCACACAACTTTTTCGAGGATTGGTGCCCAAGGATTTTCGTATCTGAGCTAAGGGCCAAAAAGGCATGCTGACCTACGAATAAAAACTCACATTTGTGTTGACAACCTACCGTTTTTTCTGTCTTCTGACTAGCTAAGAATAAGTAACTGCTCCAAAAGGGCCTTAGGGACCAGGCCCTTTGGACTAGGGAACTAAGGACCTCGCTCTACACCCAACTTTAGCATGCATCTGTGTAGCTCACTTGTATCTGAAGGAGCCGTCGGGGTTGATGTCGTTGTTGTACGCCAGGATGGGCACCGAGTTCAGGCTGTTGTACTGCTGCTGCTGCAGCCCTCGCTGCGCCAACGCGACGCCCACCACACTCAGAACCAGAAGCTGCAGACGACGATCACCGACAATTAGCGACAACTTATCAGGAAAACCAATTTACTGGGTCTTGAGTGCTAAATCCCAAACTCAAACTTTACCCGACGTTTTGAAAATCAGGGTCAATATCCTATCGGGTCTATTCCTAATCTGAGCATGTTAGTTTTAAGAAAAAACTATTGAACTGCAGGTATTGAATGCTCAGTACCACACTCAAACTATTCCCTTAACTTAGTTGTAATGCGGACACTGAAAGCTTGTGTGGGAGGGTGGTCTGTCATTTCACACAGATTTATCCTGTGCTTCAGGTGCCTAAGAATTAGAAGATTTATGGCAAGAAAATTCGAGGAAATATCTACTCTTTACACATTCAACGAGTATTTATATGAAGTTTTGAATCAACACTAGCAGCCAAAGTTGTTTCTCATTTGAAATATAGTGACTGCTCATATTTGCACCAATGCACTTTGTACCGAAATTGCAGAAAATGGGTTTCATTGATCCATGAATCTTTCACCGAACTTGTAATTTCTATGGTCTGGGTGTTTAGTGGCGTGGGGGGAAAAGAGCAACCCTAGTTTGAATTATTATCAAGCGTGGCTAATTTTGCTACTTTCAACATGGAATGACTATTTGCAAAGCTGATTGGAATTTAAGAAAAATTATTAAAAATCGCGTTAAATATTTAGGTGAGTCCTCAAGTTTTTGATATATGAATGGAGATGCAACGTATTTGAGTGTGTCAGAAAAGGTTACTCGGAATCGTATTTGCATGTAAATATTCGTGTGTTGTGGGTCGTTTGTCCTTCTAAACTGTGAGATTTAGCGTGGAGATGTAATCGAATGAATGAAGCCGATGTTTTACGCATCCTCGCAGAAGTAATGGCAATGCGTGGTGCGTTTTGAGAGGCGTGGACATTCTTAGAAAGAAGATACAGAATAACTTCCCAGCGAAGGACACTACGCAAGAATTAATTGACTTTTCCTTAATTGGAATCGCAAAATTGGGACACATCGCGAGGAGCCGTAACATTTCTTGTCGGTTGTGAAACCAAAAACTAGCAAAACTAATTATTTTCTTTGATTGCCGCGATGCACTGTAACACTTTTCACGCGTTAGCTTTCCCGGCTTTTCCTACCAGTTTCATGATGGCTTGAGTAAGATTCACTTGTAGTCGATTGGCACTCAACACTTGAACTATACTGGATTCGGAACGTTCGTTAGGTTTTATACGAAACGATTGACCTATGGGAAAGAACTCCCTCATCGGGTGCTAATTGGTCTTACCAGGGATGGAGAAGGGGCCGATTGAAATGCACAGATAATTTCTTTTTCGAGGGGAAAATTCATATCCAATCTTGGTAGTTATGAGGAAAAAAGGCAGAGCGTCGAAGAAGATGCTCGGCTGCTGGGCGTGCTGGGGAAGCAGCGATGGGAGAAAGCAAATCGCCGAGGTGGGATTCAGAAACACAGCGCCATTATCTCGGCTGCCTCATATCGCATATCTCTGTGAGATAATTATTTCATCGTGTTTCAGACCTTTTAGTTATCTGCTTGTTAATTATTTTGCCATCAAGCGCCTTACATAATGCGACCAGCTATTGGGAGGATTTCGGCAGAAGATGAATTTTTTTTTGTATAAGGACAGTATTCGTCGATAGCGCTCGTGCGCGGCGATTTGAAATTTAGTTAACCTCTCCGTAATAGCCCATAAAATTTAATAAATTGTTACCAATAAATATTTTCTAACTTCTCGACATCTTTTGCAAGAAATCAATTTTCCTTCGACACTCCTGACAGCGTGAATCAAATTCCCGGAACTTTGCAGACAGGTAATCATCACCTCGGTCGCTCTCATCACGATACGAGCTGGTTTGCATTCCGATCGCCGCTAATCACCTGGAATCAATCATCTCGAGCCCTCCTCTAACTGCCTCAACGAGGCTCGAAAGGCCAAACGTAATTAGCAAAGCGCATAGTAAAAATTGCATCATTTGGTCACTCTAAAATCGAAATCATTGTTCGCAATTTTGATATGCTTGCTGACTTGCTTAATGCACCTAGTTGCAAAACGTGCCGTATTTTTGTTTTTTCATATCATTCGTTGATGTTGTGTTTCTCCCGTTAAAGCAGGTACCATATAAGAGTAGTATCCAATAAATCATTTGTATATCAAGTACCTTCATGTCTTAACCATACGTTAAACGAACAACAGAGTTAAAATCCCCATAAATCTGGATAGAAAACAAGTAAAGGGGAACGATAAAAATGATACTAGAATACGTCCACACCTCAATAAAAAATCGCTGTTCGTTTCTTGAATTGTTGCTGGTTGCTGAAGGCTGGCAAATGGCAGGATAATAATACGATGTACTGATATTAGTGCAATCTCGCGTCTTCTTCGCTCTCAGGCCGAAGGCCGATGTTATTAAAGATGCAGCATCTCGCCGCTAGAGCCTCCCTGGTTCGCGATTCCGTGAGCAGAGAAAGGCCGATTGTTCTTCGGTTTCCTTTGTGCCGATTGTCTATCTTTGATTCGGCGCATGATAGCCCGGTCCAAATTCCTGGGTCAGCCCGAATTTTGCTGAGACAAAAAAAATACGCTGTCTTTCTTAATTCTTGTATTGTTTTGCGGATGGGGTGTAACAAAACAGTACAGGTAAAGTTAGTTTTGAAAGGTTTTAATTTTTTTCCTAAATTCATTACTCTGAAACTGGTGCAATAGTTATGCCGTTTCCTTTTCTCTTCTTTAATTGACACTCCCTGGTTTTTTGAGGTTAAGGAAAACCATCCAGCAATCTCATGGTTGGATGTAAAAATATGACATATTTTGTGAATGATTTCCTCACATACGCAAATTACCTTCACCTTTTGTGTCCGCCTTACAAAATATTTTACATGATCCAAATGGGAAAGAAACGGTAATTCGTTGAACGGACCACGACGGCTGATTACACACATGCTGCTCCTTGCTCATCATATTTGGGCAACCACCAACAGGTAATGAAAATGTCTCCAATTTACCGAAAGATTACCTCGACGGTATTCTTAGTAAGCGTACTCCCACCCAAGTGGGCAGATTCGGGCGTTGGTGACTCTGGAATGGGCTTTTTTCTTAACACGCTGCAAGCTCGTGAATCCTGGTGCATTGTTTTCATGTGCGAACAATGCAGGTGATGAAAGGTGTTTGCAGATTCAAGCCTCACCGATTTCGTCGGGTTGCTAGTGTGGAATGTCAGCGACATCGGGGAATTCATATTACCTGCCTACTTTACTTCAACATACTTTTACAACCATTGAATTCTTTCTAATGCAGAAGGTTAATGCATTATGTGTTCATGCAATATCATATAAAAATTTAAAAAATAGTTTTATTGGATAACAAGTGTTTTTTCTCTCTTATGAGTGATTTGAACATATTGGCGCGGTCATCTTCAAAGCTTTGGTCCAGCATAACTCGATCCGTGCACTGGGATAAGGACAATCTGCCTTACATTGTTCTTGCATAATTGGTGACCACTTTGCCAAAGTTTCAATTCCATGAAGGTCATCGGAGTATTCACCGGTAGAATGACCGTGAATATGTGCCTCGATAGAGTGACAATATTATTGTTGGCTCCGTGAAGTCTCATATAAGATGAAAAGACTTAACTCATTTTTTTTCTTGTAAGAATTCGATTGTTATTGTTGCGTATTCGCGGATTACGTTCGGGGCGTCGCGAAGTTCTGAAATGCATGCAGACGTCTGGTAAACTTTGCCCCGCTCGTTGCACTTTCACCAGACGATGTTAACGGTCAAAATTGGGCTACTCCCTGAACCGATTCTGTGTGCAAATTTTTCCAACCAAAATCCGATAAAACGTGAGCATTTTCACAACTGTTTCAGCGATCGCGCTGTTAAAAAGCCTTGATTTCTTCTTCATTGACTGTAGCTGGTGAAAATGACACTACCCAGGCATGTCCTTAAATATTTGATTACCTATTATTTCATTGGTTCACTTTGCCAAAATGAGAACTCAAATATATATACAATTTAATATAGTTTTTTCTCTTTGGTGGCGCGAAAAACAAGCGGCTGCATCACAGCCTCCTTAGCCCTGAAACCAATTGTCAGCCAGGATCGAAATTATTTAAATGCCATGCACTTTTTCAATAAAATTAGCATTTTCGACTTGAAAACCCGCCGACCTCTCACGAAATTTCGCAAACCATCTCCAGATTGGGTCAAAAGCGCATCGAATTATTTTTACAACCCCTAATTACGCCATAACTCCGCTAATAAATTATTCTGAAAGAAAATCTTCTTCAAGTTGATGAGCTGAAATAAACGCGTTGCTAATTGAGCTGCGTGGTTAATAGCTTCATAACACGAGCGATTACGCATCTGCTGAAAACCAGCAGGCTTCAGCAGCCAATCCAGTGAGCAGCTGCCGATATCGTGTGAAGTAGGCTCTTAACTCGCCTCAGGTGTTGACTGGAGGCTGTTAGAGGGCACTGTGTCTCACCGCCAGTTGCCATGAAGACCTCTGCTACACTGTGTCTCACCGCCAGTTGCCATGAAGACCTCTGCTATAATGTGTCTCACCGCCAGTAGCCATGAAGTTCCCTGCAACACTGTGTCTCACCGCCAGTTGCCATGAAGACCTCTGCTACACTGTGTCTCACCGCCAGTTGCCATGAAGTTCCCTGCTACACTGTGTCTCACCGCCAGTTGCCATGAGATCCCTGCTACACTGTGTCTCACCGCAAGTTGCCATGAAGTTCCCTGCTACACTGTGTCTCACCGCCAGTTGCCATGAAGACCTCTGCTACACTGTGTCTCACCGCCAGTTGCCATGAAGTTCCCTGCTACACTGTGTCTCACCGCCAGTTGCCATGAGATCCCTGCTAAACTGTGTCTCACCGCCAGTAGCCATGAAGTTCCCTGCTATACTGTGTCTCACCGCCAGTAGCCATGAAGACCTCTGCTACACTGTGTCTCACCGCCAGTTGCCATAAAGTTCCCTGCTACACTGTGTCTCACCGCCAGTTGCCATGAAGTTCCCTGCTACACTGTGTCTCACCGCCAGTTGCCATGAGATCCCTTATACACTGTGTCTCACCGCCAGTTGCCATGAGATCCCTGCTACACTGTGTCTCACCGCCAGTTGCCATGAAGTTCCCTGCTACACTGTGTCTCACCGCCAGTTGCCATGAAGTTCCCTGCTACACTGTGTCTCACCGCCAGTTGCCATGAGATCCCTGCTAAACTGTGTCTCACCGCCAGTAGCCATGAAGTTCCCTGCTATACTGTGTCTCACCGCCAGTAGCCATGAAGACCTCTGCTACACTGTGTCTCACCGCCAGTTGCCATAAAGTTCCCTGCTACACTGTGTCTCACCGCCAGTTGCCATGAAGTTCCCTGCTACACTGTGTCTCACCGCCAGTTGCCATGAGATCCCTTATACACTGTGTCTCACCGCCAGTTGCCATGAGATCCCTGCTACACTGTGTCTCACCGCCAGTTGCCATGAAGTTCCCTGCTACACTGTGTCTCACCGCCAGTTGCCATGAGATCCCTGCTACACTGTGTCTCACCGCAAGTTGCCATGAAGTTCCCTGCTACACTGTGTCTCACCGCCAGTAGCCATGAAGTTCCCTGCTATACTGTGTCTCACCGCCAGTAGCCATGAAGACCTCTGCTACACTGTGTCTCACCGCCAGTTGCCATGAAGTTCCCTGCTACACTGTGTCTCACCGCCAGTTGCCATGAAGTTCCCTGCTACACTGTGTCTCACCGCCAGTTGCCATGAGATCCCTTCTACACTGTGTCTCACCGCCAGTTGCCATGAGATCCCTGCTACACTGTGTCTCACCGCCAGTTGCCATGAAGTTCCCTGCTACACTGTGTCTCACCGCCAGTTGCCATGAAGTTCCCTGCTAAACTGTGTCTCACTGCATGTGGTTTGCAGACTTCTGCTACACTGTGTCTCACCGCCAGTGCTCACAGACTTTGAAAATGAACGATAGTTACACTTGAACGCACATTGATCATTCATTATCTTAACCGTAGATGAATGTATTTTAGGACAAACCATTTAGCAGACCCAAGCAAGAACCCAAAGAACCACCCCCTATGCAATGGGGAGTTTTTTAATTTCATGACACCGACAGCTTGTCCTTCTTTCAGTCAACGGCAACTGAGACGTAGCGCAGCAGACTCGGTCCACGTGTGATCATCAAACAACGTCAATAAAGACAATTGCGGCGACCGACAAGCAGTTTGAGCTTGAAATATCGATTACTAAAGACTTGTTTTAATTGTTCTTGTAAAGCAATAATAACTTCATTATAAATAACTGTGTGAAATCATGTATGAGATATGTAGTCGGTATGTCTGTGATGCTGTATGGGTTGGAGCTTATCGATGTTAACCAGCGAAGCGCATCTCACTGAAGGCAATCGAACAAATCCATTAATAAGATATAGCGCCTAGCAAGAGTCTTGTGAAGGTGGTCCGGGTTCGCATCCCGCCGCATGAGTTGACTCACTGGGATTACCATTTCCACACACATTAAAAGTATATTTTTATAGTCGCTAATTTCATGCTCTGAGTCATCTTTCTCCGATGAAAATGCATTGTGTTTTTGTTGCCTCGAACCTAAATGAAAATCCCGGTACAGATACAAATTTTGGAAGGGATATGACGTTTATACCAAGAAATTAATCGTGTTATTTGTGGCAATCGCTTGCTGTGTTTCACAAACACTTTTAAACTACAAATTTTTTCTCAAATGACACCGCAATTTGGCTTATTTTGCATTACTTTATTTATTCTCTTACCTATCCAAGTGTATACGAAAAATTTGGACTGCTTTCATATTATGGTGCCATATTTATTCCACCATCATGTCTCTATTTTTTGTTTCATTTGGCATGTGTTTGTATTTTTTGTTGAGACTATGCTGTTTTAAAGATGGTACGGATTTTTTTAACGGGATTGTGTATTTATTTTCGACGCTTTTCGTGGAAAAACTGTGTGTCGCGCTGCAGGGCTGTTTCCGCGAATTGAAAGATACAGACTACACAAATCATGTTACACAATACAATTAAATATTTATAGGGACACCCACTGTTACTGATTTGCAGGAGCAAAATTTGCGATAGTATTTTTACTTTCAACGAATTTAGAAAAAAAAAATTAAAATTAAACTAAAATTCGCAATAAATATGTGTTATCTCGCTCCAATTTAAATTCGATTGATATTTCCTCATTGATATCGAAGCCTAAGCCGCCTGCGGCATGCTGATGCATTGAATCAAGCCACTGCTTCGATCAATGTTGCAATAGAAGCCATCACTTTACACCTATCACTTACCACTAAGACTAACTTCCTATCCGAACAACTCCACAATCTTCCAACAAAGCAACAACGCCTTACAATCAATCAATTAAACCAATCAACATCGACTTTCAAACAAAACACCAGCCGAACCAAATCATTCGCACCATTACCCCGATGTATATTAAGTTTCATAATGACCACAAGACAACACAAGTAGAAAACGTAACCAATCCAGACAATCTACTCTAGTGAACTTACGTCGAAATAATACCCACATATTTCTGTGCCGCGGGCATGAAATTGTGTTGTCCGCATCCAGACAACTCGTGTTATTATTGTTATTATTTAACATCACGTGGCACCGCATGACTCCAGCAATTGCACTAATGACCTTTAGGTGCATTACATTCGATACCCTCGAGTTGGCCTAAGCACCGGCAATTACCCCCCCCCCCCCCCCACACGTGATCATAGTAAAGGTAATCATCTCATCTGGCGAAGAGCTAGTTGCGTCATAATTTGATTGTGGTTCATCGTTTTGCATCACCATTCAACACAATAATGTATTGAATTTGTAAAAATATTTAGAACGCTATGTTTTCGTCTGGCCTTGTGGGATTCCTAGCCCCATTGTTTTTCGTTTCTGCCGAATCGCGATAGCAGCTATGAAATGCAAATTTCAAATTAAAAGTTTGATTAATTAACATTCTTGATGTGAGTGCAAATTGAATTAAGCTGGAAAAGTACGGCGTGGAGAACTCCTGAGACCTGTCGTAATTAAATTTACCGCTGAATCACTTTCGGTGTGAGAAAAATCGAGAGAACAGCTTCGTGAAATTGTGCGCAGCCGGAGATCGAACCCGGACCTACTGGCAATTGTGTTTGCAAAATCAATTCCCTGCTTTGTGAGATTTCAAGCATTGCGTTTGTGGTGGGGATACTCGATGGTGGGTTGGGGTGTGAGGCTGAAGTCCCCACTACTTTGTTTCTGCCCCTAACGTCTCCAGTCCCCAGAACATGATGATGGTAAATTATCTGAAAGACAGTACAGAATGTGTACAGAATACTATGAAAACACTGGACACTAAGATGGCTGAAGACGTTTTTGAGTTGTTGCGAATTTCAGAAGTCATTTTAGAGACATTTGCAAAAGCCGCAAGAAGGCAATCAGTAAAAAGGCATTTCTAAAGATAAAGAATTATAGGTTTTGAAATAGGTGATAGTAGCGCTTTGAATCCAGGGTATAGACTGTGTGTTTAATTTGCTGGCAGAGCTAGAAGTGTTTGGGGTTAATTTTACTTTACAAATGATTTTCAAATGTCCTGATGTCTGCCAATCGGCATGATTACCTTAATTACTTTATGTAATTATCTAGTGAGCTGCGAAGTTAAAATTATAATAAGACGGAGTGTTAGCGAATGCTGCAGGCAAGCATCCACGAGGTTAGTGTGAATTTAATCCTAAATGCAAATACTCGTTGCATGGACGGTAGATGATGATTATTAGAAACGAAATATCAATTCCAAAATTTGCATCCGTACCGGGACTCGAACCCGGATCTTTGTCTATCCGGGACACTGCACTATTCTATCTCCATGGATCTCCATCTATCTCCATGGAGCCCAACAACTCAAATAAACTTAATATCAATTCCACAGTTGGTCGTCCGTATAGCACAATTGGTTAGTGCAGTGTCCCGGATAGACAAAGATCCGGGTTCGAGTCCCGGTACGGATGCAAATTTTGGAATTGATATTTCGTTTCTAATAATCATCCACGAGGTTCTCATCTGTTTAAGACACGGGCTCGAACCATACTTTAAATAGTTAAGAGAGAGACTTTAGACTTGAAAATGCCGTGAAGTATTCGGTCCCAGGTCGCATGTTGTTGATGCTGGTCTGTTGGAGGAAGCTGAGGAAACTCTGGAAGGATGCGAGATGCTTCGAGATACGTCGTCGCGTCCGACGCCCGGAGCGTCGTCTCGATGGAGATTATGTAAATCCGCGGTGCAAACTTCAACGTCTGCAAACTCGGATGAACTGCACGGTGATCCACGTGCAAATAACGCAATTTAGAAGTTTCTCATGGTAAAAATTAGGAGCAAAATCAAATGATTTCCTCAATTAAAAATGTGCGATATACATACAACACAAAATGAGATCGCTTAGGTTTTTTGCCAAACCTCATACGTTCTTTCACATCCCATGCTAGAAGATTGAATGATTTGTTTTGCTAATTCAGCGATGGTATAGGCCAATATGCTGGTAACTGACGAAATCATTAACGTTTTTTTTCTATCTTACAATTCATGTGTGTGTGAGATGGTTCACTAAAATGCATCGTTTCCATTGTGCACGTCTTGAAACAAGAAGTCTGACGAGACTGATTCCTAACATGGACATCATGGACACGTCGCAAACCCAAATCTGTCTCTAACAGACGGAAAGTGTCAAGGGATCATCACTTTCATTCACTTGACAACGAATTCATGGGACAACAACTCGTTAGCGTCTAAATCTGCAAAGATAGCCGTTTAGTTGTTTTAAAATAGCGCGAGGTGCGATCCACTTCGATTAATTCAAACATGATCATAAGTCACAGCATCCAGTTGCTGTGTACTCTCATAGACGACCCAGTCAGTGTCCATAATCCTACCCCCGTAGGATTGTGCAGAAAACATGAGATATCTAAATAATTGTCAACCTTTTTAGTCACTTGTCTTGAGTCAGGGACAAGATAGAAGGTAATCGTTGTCGCATTTTAAGACGACCACCCTCCACTAAGCCTGTAGATAAATTTCCCACTAACCGAGTCCCAAAAGCCCACGATTCGCGTGGGAGGAAGACAGAGCCAGACGGACGTGGAATCATGGCACTTTGCGTAATTCAGTGTCCGAAGGCTGCGCGCCAGACATTCGTTCGACATCGCTCTGATCAAATCACGCCGAGCCCATCACATGATTGGCCCATCTTCATGAGAAGCAGCAATCACAGCATCACCGTAGCGAATCGTTGATCAGAGTTTCGTGATGATAACAACCCGATCTTAATCATTCTAATACATTCAGATTTTAATAAACTTAATTAATAAAGCTCGAGGGCGGATTATAAAATGATAAATTATTGTAACGATAGTTATAATGTTCACTGGCGCCGTATGATTCCCACACAGAGTTGGATTTTTGTTCGATTATGCAATTTGGTAAATTTGCAGGCTGGCATTAATCCTAGGTAATCAGAGTAGGTACTTAGGCGGTACAATATTTACTATTTAGTTACTCAAATATTGTTCGGGTTACGACACGTACAGGTTGTTCATAATTTGTTGGCGGATCATCATTGCAGACCGGAGATCAAAAGTTGCTGAACTTTATTCTTTGGCCGTCCAAATTTCTCTTTATATTCCCTTGAACGCACGCCTTTAATTCTGATTATTTACCCGCCATGTATGGCTCTAGTTTTTTTAGTGGTTCAATTATAACTATTCATAAAATTTAATTTTAATAAAACAATAAAATTTTATTACCTCCATCACAGAGATCCAAGATAAGGTTTGTGAGTCATTCTTGCAGCCTGGCCCCCAATTTTCAACTCCCATTAAGCCAAATGAACCCGACAAACATAATCATTGCGAACCCTGGACCATTTGACCGTCCGTGCAATTGTGACCTGGAAAAATAAGCTCAGACCATGTGAGCTGTCTATCATTAGACCGACGGTTACCTAAATCGAATTCTCCAGTGGCTGGTTTCATCATCATACAAGCTACAGAGAGTCAGTTCAACCGTGATCTCTTCAAAGGGCTGCTGTGATATCCAAGTGAAATTTCATGACATCGTCCAATGCTGTAAGTCGTTGATCAAAATTATTTTTTCACTTGTGAGAGTTATTGTTAAACATGATTTAAAGTGAAACATTGTGTAAAACTCCAAATCATCTTTAATGCAACTCCAGGAATAATTGTACTAATTTTGTGCACAAAAGGCGCGTATTGTTTTCGCTAAATATCGACACTAAGAGGATAGAGAGTCTTATTAACTCTAATGTGGCCAAAAACCAAGCGCACAGAAATTCCTGCACAAGGCGATTTGGTAACACCTCGAGGCTAGCACCGCGAAGCACCGGGGATCGGTCGTGATTCCGTCTTAATGTCAGTGGATCGTTCGACCTCTGACCTTTTGCACGGCGCGATCGAGACGGCGTCTGTGTGAATCCCTCGCCTCGGGTTCGAGCCCCGACTGACCCCGAAGACTTGCTAATCGCATTCTAAATGTGCCTTGCAGAACGCGCCGTGCGGCAAGGTGTTTGCATCATTTTTAATAAGCACCCACCGTTGCCAGGGTTGATTGATAATTTGTGTGCTTTGATTATGGTGATGATGCGTGGATTTTTTGTGAGATTATTTGACTGGCCGATATTTTTGACATTTAATGAGTTATTGATTCGGTTTTGTTGGTAGTTTTACAAAGTGATTTATGATGGGATAGCTTCTTCCCCTTCTCTCCCGAGAGAGCCCTTTCCTTACCCAGCGAAGGCAGGAACCTTGTGTGGCCGGATAGCTAAGTGGTCAGAGCAACCGCCCGGCAAGCGGACGTTCCCGGGTTCAAATCCCGGTTCGGACGCACATTTTTCCTGCTCAGCTAACCAATCATCCTACATGAGACTACTGGCGTAAGCTTCCACCAGTAACTCTGATTTCTCAAATTGATTTATGTTTGATAAACTTTTAAAATATCAGCTATTATATAATTAAGATCTTTGCTTAGTTCGAACATATTTCATTCTTTATTTGCAATTTATTCATGTGATTCTTCTGTGGCGAGATAAAAGCCACCTGTTCTTAACAGTTGAAAACCTGTTGAGATTTTCGCGGGATCGCCTCCATATGCTAACTGCTGGAAAAAAAACATATTGCTGTTTTATTTTCTTCATTATCGTACAGTGTGTCGAGTAGGAATCAATGTACTATAATAAATAGTTGCAATTGTCAGATTACACCCCCACGTGCGCGTTTGATGTGACGTGTGATAAGTTCATAATCAACAATTTAATTAAATCTGTGTGAAGATGAAACTTGCTGAAACGATTGCATCTCATCTCAATACAGCAATATAATACTCTAACCTATAGCGTTAGCTACAGCCTAAGCTATGGCTTGATAATGATTAACATTTTATTGAAATGTCTTAGCGAAAATACGTGATTAAAATTGTTATTTAATTCTACTTCTGGTGCTGGCTTATAGGCAAGAGATGAGATCTCTATTTCGATTCCCGTAGAAATCAATCATCAAATTAGAGGTAGTTGTAATGATGGCTGACAACTGATATCATGTGTGAAATTCCTACTTTTTGGCATGTTTGTTTATATAAATAATAATTACAGTCATTCTTATAAGGTGTTTAGCTGCTTCAATGCACGTGCCCGCATAAAGCAGCATGTACTACATGATTACAAGTCAGCAAACATGATTCATGTGATTCAAGTCATCGTTAAGTTTACTGCCGATAACATAAAACTCCGTCGTCAGACTGTCGTTTGCACGAACCAAATGATTTGCAATACACATATTTCGTGCAATCAAAATTCCATCAAAATGACGTCATGATACCCACTCGCTAAGGCCAGGCAGAGCAATTCGAGCTGTGAATTCCTTATATTCCTTTGTTATTTAGCAGAGCTAATTCATTTTTTTTCCAAACTGGTAGTACGTCCAGTGGGAATCTAATGTCACTTTTATCTGAGTGCATCCCAAATTTAATTCCAGAAACGTAAAAATATGGGTGGTAATGCTTTCCTTATATATAGGAAATTGGGAAGAAATTTGTTGTAAACACTTTATTATGACCCAATTACCCATAATTGGCCCAAGTATGGGTAATTTAGAATGTGTGGTGTTCGAACTAACGGCCGATTGAAGTTTCAAAGAACTGTGATGATAACTGATAAGGGAGAAAACACATGGTAACATTTCCCACTCAAATTTTAACCCTTCCAATTTTTCGTGTATTTGCCCCTAAGAGCTTGTTAATTTTTAACCGGTCTGTTAACACACTTTCTAGACATCTTATTGTCAGTGGCCATGCTAACAACACGTACATGGATCCTTATGAAGTTAACAGCCTGAATCTATTCTGGTTAAACCAATTTTGACATTTTCCGTAAGCCAGAAATGATCCAATTTTAAAGCAGCTGGCAGAAAAGTTAACTTTGAAATCATTCAATTTTAATTTTACTTTTTCGACTAAAAATTCCAGTTTGTAGCTTCCTTCACTTTTGCGCACGATGTAAGCATAACCATGCAATTTTTCTTATCGAACCTTTCCCTTTTGAACATTTCTTGAATGTCCATTTGAATGAACATTTTTTGAACATTTTGCAGCGAGTTTCAATTTTAAAAAGGTATCATTTATATCAAAATTCTATAGACTTTGTAAAGAAAAGCAAAAAAATATTCGTATTGACATTCATCCCCTCTGCTAACTCTATGCCTCTATGTTCTCATTATCAACAAAACCAATCAATTGTGCAAAATTGCAAAACTCATGCTACTGCTTTTAATGATCTTCTCACACCATTTCATTGCAAAAGACATAATTGTTTCACGCCAATCAAGCGATTGATTAACAAATCCATATTTGTACGATAAACTCTTCTTCAGATTATTCACATATGTGTGGAAATCAATCAAAAGTGAAACACTAGTTTATTTCCAAGCTAAATAACGCCTAATGTTTGCCATTTGGTCAGCTAGAAAAACACAGGGCAGCACCACTTTGCCTCTCCATATTAGATGATAACCAGTTCTTGTGATGAGTTTGAAGATCAGTTGGACTCGATGTTTGCTTATTCAATATAATTGTTTGTTTTGCAAGATCTACAGTCGGTCAGCGCCGCTAAAGGCAGTCCAGTTCGTACAAGAAGTTTACCCAAAAGTTCAGTCCATATAAGCCGCATTGTTTGAGATTCACTGCATGATTTTTGGGTTACAAGTTTCGTAATTTTATAAATATTCGTTTTTCGACATTAAGAAATAAGTGGCCAGTCTTATTTCGTTAGTAAAGAGAGAAGTGAATAGGTTTATACGTAAGTGTGAAATAGAAAAAATATTATAGTATACTCTTCTTCTGTAATCATGGAGCGCCATGATATAATATTATTATCATCTGAATTCTTTATCATGGGCACCGGTACTGATTAAAAGTATAAGTATAACAGCACAAGTCATGATTCGACTAACTTATTGGCGTAGCTTCTTGATGCACCACAAAAACCATGCCAGATGCAGTTCAATTATAATATGTATGAAAAATATTTTTCTTTTTCTTTTCTCAATTGGCTAGAGGTCAATTAGCGCCTAAAACCAAAAATATTTGTTTTTTACCAGTATTTCTAGGAAACATCATGAATTCTGAATTCAACCAAGATGGAAGTTTATCTCCAAAATAAACATATTCCAGAAAAGATGGGAAGAAATCTGTCAAATACTTCAGGAACTTAAAGGGGTTATCAAATAAAAGGATTGGCATGTAGATTTAATCGAGCTTTTATTTGACAAAATGAACATTTTCACATAAATAATCCCTAAGTTTACAAATATACAAAAACAAATAATTTCATACATTCTACAAACTACAAAAAATTTTACACGAAATTTGAAACAAACAAAATTAGTTGTCAAATACTAACCATAATACAGAGCATCCGACAACGAAGTAATCGACAATTAAGATCCCAGCACCTGACGCTTATGCAACCGAAGCTACACCAACCAATTGCAAGCACTCAAACCTTCAGGCGCAGCTATCGCCATAGCAACCAGATGTAATCATCTCTAGCAACTTGCACGTTGAAACCACCGCCCTCGGCCACCTAGACTTGACAAGCAATTAAATTCCCATTACATCTTGCCAATTGTTTCTCTCCGGCTTTGCAAATGACGACTTCGTGTGAGGCTTCGGGGTACGAACCAAGAACCACCAGGTTTGCAGCGGAATCTTGGCGGAAAGGCAACTTGCTGGTAGAAAATGAAAGGGTTGTTGTAATGTAAATATCCCCCATAGCAATTTGCAAACATCACGAGCAGATTCTGACGACATGCAAGGATCGAGCTAAATTAACCCTGATGCTATTTTATCGCGACTGTAAATTGTTAAGAGACGCTCAGGATTTTACTTAACTCTACCATTGTAAGAGCCAAGCTGTATCTCTGCTATGACTTGGTTGTTCATGTTAACCGGAGAAAGACCAAAAAACTTCAAAAATAGACCATTATCTCAGCTCTTACTTAGGTTTTGTGGCAAAAGCATCACCAGCAACCAAAAGTTGTGATGTTTCTGTTTTGACAAGAAACGCAACTGTCAGATGTAATGTTTTGAAGCAATTTGCTCAAAGTCAAGCCGAGAATATTGAATGGACTAACTGTCTACACAGTTTGGCACGTTTCAATCGTTTGACGCGTTAATTTAAAATGGCTGATTATAGCTACACTAACATTATCTAGGTCTTGTGGTAAGTTACAAAACCACATTCGAAATCGCCCATCCCAGAATCAATAAGAGATAATTCAATGCTATTCCTTGAGAAATACAGTGTCCCAAATCTTATTTGTCTCTAAGAAGAGTTTCAACCGTGGTCTACTAGCTAGTAGTTGTCGACAAAATGGCGTCCCGAAATCAAAATGGCGACTACCCCGTTATCTCATGGACACGTCCACGGCCCGCTCAATACTGCCTCGGATTGTAGACGTAGGGCGGCAGCGAACGCGCACGCGCCACCTGGTCTTGCACCGCCTTCGTGATCGCCGGGTGGATCACGTTTCCAATCGGCTGGAATCCGTTCTCGTCGGCGATGTAGTTGACGGTGACCACCTGGCCGTTGGTGTCGACATAGTTGTACGAGCCGCTCACAGATAGCGCCTCGATCGGCGTGCCCGGGTTCTTCGTGAAGCCGTTCTCGGCGCGCGAGCTGCCGTCGGCGCTCTCGTAGCTGTGTAGGGGGTGGAAATTGTGTTTTTGAGGCATGTCGTGGTCAATGCTTAGGGTTTATCGACACAAGAGTGAATTTGCTCATGTGTACGGCTTTGCCATTTTGAAATGATGATTTTCAATCTTTGTAGCACGTTTTTATAAGTTATATCGCTTAAGGGGGTGGCTTTTAATTAGATTTCATTAAGGAGTGGTTTTAAATGGCGTCCCGTGCAATGGACCACGAAATGGGGTTGTCTTGGTTGTAATTTTAGGTAGCTTCGAACTCTTTCTGTACGGCTTTGTAAGATTTAAAAAAAAACTCGTTAATACGTTTAAACATTTCATTTCGCAAGATTATTTGCAAAGATTGCCAACAAGCCAAGATTATGGTGGTGGTATCCAGATGCGTCCCAAAGTGTGAGTAAGAACTTATGAGACTAAGATATGGTTAGATATTGAGGTAATCTCTCAATAAGGGTTGGTAGCCTTTGAAAGTGTTAGACTTGTTGAGATCCGTTTACAAAATTTATATCGCCCTAAGGGATAGTTTTAACAAAGCTAGATTCGAGTGGTGGGCTTTAAATTCTGCATGATGTCTTACTTGACACTACTTGGTGGCTTCGCTTTGTTGAAATGGTGGGTCGGTTGAGATATTAGTAAACACTTTCACTTTTACAGTAGGTACCTAGCTGTTTTTAGCTGTTTTCTCGTTAGTACGTTTTTTTGAAATAGGGATGCTTTTTCTATAATTTTTTTTCAATGGATTGCATATTTGTCCTATGGTCCTATGGTGTGGGTTAATCAATTTTTGGGCACTTTTACTGATGATGCCTATGATATCCTACCAAAAACCCTGTTCAAAATTAGAGAGGACAGGTGTTTTTAATTTTGTTAGGTTCTAATAGTGATATTCTTATACATCCCTTAACGGAAGGGAAAGTAAATGGAAAATAGCGTAAAAAAACGACCAAATGACGTTGAAGAGAAACGTCAAAACACCTTCAATAAGGCCAGGTTCTAAAAAGTTTTGTAAGTCAAAGAAATAATTCGATTCCACTGCATATAGTTGGGTTTTGCTCACAATATCTCGCCGAAAGTAAAATTTGGTCCTTATAATTAACTGCATGTAAAATGAAAAGAGTTTGTGTCCCACGAAAGTGCCCTGTGGCCATAGCTACTGCTGCTTTGCAGTTTAACCCTGTCCTTGAATCTCGGAAATAGATGTGAAGTGGCCGATTGCGTTAAAAATTTTACCACAACCACTACAATTTTGTAGAATTCACTTCACTGGCCTGAAATTGTGAGCGCTACTAAGGAATAGCTATGGAAATACAACATGAAAATAAACGAATTTTTGTATCCATATTTTAATTCACATGTGCTACTCTAGATCTCGTTGGGGGACTCGATTGTGTTATCAAGTGTAAGGGCTCTGTGCTTCGCAGTAAATGTCGCTTATAAGGACCAATTAAACTATTATATTAAACTCTGAGTTTATAGGTTACTCTTTAACAATTAAAATACATTGCACGTTGACATGCAAATTATTTTAAATCACGAAATGTTAAAACTGTGTCTTAGGAGAGTAACATGCGGTCTGCTAGACTCACTTGAAGGTGTAGGAGTTGTCGACGGGGTTGAGGTCGAAGCCTTGACGCACGATGGGCACGAACACGCCGTTGGCGCCGTACCCGCGGTTGTAGTAGCCCCCGCTGGGACCCTGGGGCGCCGCCAGTGCGACCACCGCCACGCTCAGAACTAGGACCTAGAAAACAAGCAGGGCGGTCATTTTAACGACAGATCCCCACTAAACAGCCCCTCTGGCGGAGAAGTAGCTTTCCGATGGACTCTGAAGGATGAGGAAGTGCGTTACCGGGTTTAAGCCGAGGTTGGTGAAACCGGCCCTGCAGCCTGGGATATACTTTGTATGGTACCTTGATAATTATTACGATAGCTACGGTAAATATTGTTGTAGAAAATTTGGTACTGCAATATTAATTACTTACTCTCGCGAATGCTCATTTCAAACGCGTTGTGGATGAGTGAAATTTTGAATGGTACCAATAAAAAAATATTTTAGGATGTTAGAGTCTAAAATATCTTTTAGAATTTAAAAATCAATTTTAAATAAAACTGCTTGCTCAATTTTCGTCAAGCTCTCGCATTTTCTTACGTTTTTTATTTACTTGTAAATATTTTTGAAATTTTCGTCGAGATCGGTTATTTTTGATAAAACAATGGTTTTTACAGCTCCAGAAGCTCTGTAGCTAACTTCAATAAAATTTTTGGTTAAGAGTTGATTTAATTTGGGGTCTAACTTAAACAAGTGGTATATGAGATGTTCATGTTTTTAACAAAGTACTATAAGACATTGTGTTTCAAGAAATCGGGTGGTTTTTATCTTGAATCGTTAATAAATCGAACCAGGGGTTTGATAATGAGACTTTGACGAGTGAGAAAGTTGCAGGGGTCCAAATTCCTCGGGGAAAATTCCAGTGCACATGGAAGAATAGTGTTCCACTTTTAAACCAATACACGACAGAATCCCCGGAATATAAATACTACTTCCTAAAACCACACTATTTAAAAGCGTACCATCTAAACGCATATTTTTTTGTATTAAAAATACGATCCTTTTTGATTCCGAAAACATGCGAAGCTAGAGCATCTAAATTAACCATTGATCTGGTTGACGTCTTCCCTGATTAATAATCTTCAGATTGCTGAACGAGTTCGATAAATTTAATGATTTATATATCGTGGTTTATTAGTAAAGCGGAAGGATAATAATTTGAGTGCGAATTGCAGGAGAGTTCAATGCACGAAATGTGATCCAATTTTAAACTTATAGTTGTACTCAATAAAGCTATGGTTCAATAACGTTTCAAGTTTATATTTTATCATGTTAACTTCTTTTTTTGTTCCGTTCTTTCCAACTTTATAAAAACGAAATTATTTGGACGCCAATTTTTTTCTAAATTGTTCAATAATGTCAAAAAAATGTATTACGGCAATGTTCTGATCCAGTCTGACAATATGTGAGCTTAAGTCAGTTGACGGTTAAGGTTATTGTTTTGAAAAATACTTTGGTTCACTTTCTGAAATACTGCTATCTGCAATAATGGTACTTATAGATTCAATCAAGCAGTCCAGTTCTATAAATTATATGTGAATCACTTGATATTCAAAAAAATTACAAAAACCCAAAAATCGATAAAAGAATCTCAAATTCAAACTAATCCACCAGCCACCGCACACACCAAACAACCTACCAACTTGAACATGATGAAAACAAACACAACACAAAAACTCAGACGAAAAACCAAAGCAAACAGTGGAAACTGTATCGAATCAAGCCACTCTGAGAACTGTGCTCTAGTCAGCAGGGATGCACGTATTTATACCAACATCTACACTCTTGGCAATTACATCCACGCCAGCCACCTCCTATCCCTCTCAGACGGCGTCTTCTCGGTGCACCTACAGCCTCCCATTGCTCCTTCCAAAGACCCGATGGCACGTTTCAAAATTATACACACTCTCATTTTCTCCGCATCGATCCGAGGCTTTAGTTGACCTCTCTTGCTAAACTCACGCTCTGTTCAACTAGAACAGTCTGGACCTGATGCTGGTATTCAATGGTTTAGACTCTGTCAAATGTCATTTCCTTATTTGACGGCGATTGGGATTTGCATTCGATGAGGTTTTAGCGATTTGATGTGTAAAAATGTCGCGTGGAAATTTGCTGTCCGATTAAAGAGAGATGCGTGGATGGTGAAGTTTATGAAGTTTACAGCGCGTTTCTAAGGATCGCTATTGGTTTTATGGGTTTTTCATTGAGATTTGCTGACTGAGTCTTGATATTAATTATGAATTTAAGGTAAGCGGCCGATGTTTGATGTCTTGTGATAGAAATTTTCTTCTCCTTTTTTTGAATACTCGTGACATTCTTCATCAAAATACCTGTGTTGGTCGAAGAATTTAAGAAAGTAATTTTCTTATCATATCAGAAGCGACTTTTATAATTAAACACAATTTAAAAAACTTAAAAACGAGCAAGTTTTGTCCCAAGACATCACAGAGTCGTACATGCATCAATTCTGACAAGTTCTTTATATTCTTTTCAACGAGAGTTACAACTAAGATTTTTTTTTTCAAATCCAGCAATCAAAACCAAGATTTGCATGGTATATCCCGTCTCGAATTCACGTTCTGATTTTGAAATCGCGCATGCCGGGGTAATAATAGAGCCCATAACCCACAATTTTTGCAAGCACCCCTCTCGATCATCTTCCTTAACGGCGATCTTATGTTGATTTCTGCTCGTTAATCGGCAGCTTCCGCTGAATTTCATCGCAGCGATGCAGATTTCTTAGCCTTTGTGAGTCGTAATTAACATCTTACCCAGCGAGGCACTAAAGTCTACCTGAGGAATGCAAATGAGGCTGGAAATCGACGCATAACGCTGTCAATTTAACGTTCCGCTAAATGCAGTTTCAATCTGTCCGGCTACTTTATATTATCTGCTTACATAATTAGCATTGTAAAATGTTATAAATATGGGAAAACGTTGTTTGAAGGATGCATTTTATGAGAAAATTACTGCACTTAAGAAGATGCATCATATTTATTTCGTAGCAGTGCGAAAAGTTTCATAAATTACGTTTTAAATTGAAAATGTGGAATCTATGGAATTATTTTATTGCAGTCTATAGCCTTTTCTATGTGTCCATTTCGTTCCTGTTTATTGTGGAGTAAATTTCAAGCTCGGTGTTTCGCTGTTGAATATCGTTTTGTCAGCTGCAGAGCATTATTATCCAGCAAACATTTCATTGGAAATTGCGTGTTCAAGAGGCAAACCAAACATTCTTACCAAATTCCGCTTGATTTACACCACGACACGCGGATCACAAGGTCCTATTGTTTTCGGGCGACCACGATTCGAATCCCGGTCGCTAGCGTCTGATTTACGAGTCTCATCAAACCTCACAATCGTGATCTTCTTAACTTTTATTCATTTACACTATAGATGGCTTGCGAAACTAACGTCTTGCAATTTACAAGAAATAAGTCAAATGGACGCTCTCATTATCAAACGTGTTATCTGTCTACGTTTAGTAAACATAGCACACATGTGTGTAATTATCTTTATAAGAAAATGATTTTCGAATTTATAACCGTGAAAGATGCTTTCAAAGCCTTTGGCACTTCTCAATAAAATGAAAATTCCGTTTGCAATCAAGTCTAAATTAACGTCGGTGTAACGATCATGGCATTTGCCGATATTCGGTAGTCGTAAACTTTGTATGTCGTGATTTCGTTTTTGATGGAGTAAGAGCATCGCAGGCAATTGGTGAAGTAGTCTGCGTATACGCGATAGGTAAACCTGGTTGTAAAATGTCGACCCTAAGTCAATCAGCACTCGTATATTTGCACAAGCGATCCACCCCTTCATGAGGTTCACTAATTGTCATTACATCATCAATGTATGTAATTGATTGCTATTGATTGCTATTCTCAGAGTTGTTTTCAATAATTTAACGATTTTGTACGTGCTGCGTTTTTTTGGTTTTGATGAACAGATCCGATCGTTGATTTGTATAGCCAGATGATTTATGAATAATCGGAGTTAATAGTTCAACTTGGGCTGAACACGTTTCTGTCAGACAAAGTTGTCAGTTACACCTCCTTGCAATTCAGTTTATATGCGTTTGCTTGGATCATCGCGAAGAATCGTCATTCTGACGAGCACTGATGGAAAAATTACTGGGTTTTAATTTCTATGTCAAGATAGATCTAGCATGTATCTATATAATTTGCCTCAGATATTGATGTGTTTAATTTTCTATGATATTTCTCTCCGTTTTTGGTTGTGTCTGGTTTGATTTTCCATTCGTTCAAGGTTTATTAAGAGAATATTTTGCAACTAGGTTATGCGAATGATTCATTTGTAACTGGTCAAGTCCTCCCTAAACAATTACTAATAATTATGATGCTCATTAAAAATTACGAGAACCGACGCTTAATGCCAAGAACGAAATTTGTTCGTGTGTAAAAATTTCATGGTGTGCTTGTGTCATTTACAAATCAGAAATCAGAACCTCAGTTAAAGAAGCCTCGCACAAGTAATAAAAACTAATCGTTCGCATTAAAAAAACTATACGCTGAGATATCAAGGACATTTCCGAGGGGTAACAAGGCTTTTTTAAAGATCACGGAACTCTTCAACCAAAATTAATCACTTTATTATACCAGCACCTGTATATTTTTCTCTAATTGATTATTCTTCCGATTGCAAGCAATTACCAACTGACCATCCCCTAGGGTTAAAATGTGGGTGTCTACACAGCAGTTGGCTACTAACTCATTAGTTCAATTATGCACAAGGCTAGGCCACGAGGAATTCTCGGGCTCAGCGTGGACATGTACCATAACTTCACCATCGCTGTAATACACAATTAAATTGATCTACGAATTACATCATTTTAATCAACCAAAGGCGGGTACTTTCGTGATTTAATGGTTCATACACCGACCGAGTGGGCATTTCTTTATGATACCTACTCGTTCATCTCTGCGTCCATTGTTACCGAAGCCTAATTACAATTTTTATCCAGCAATTTCAGACAGATTCAATGCAAGAGTAGGACGAAAGACAAAGATGCTCGGTTCCCATAATGATTCCATATTTAGTTGCGTGTTTGTTTTCTATAATAAACACGGTGCAAATTAAATTGCTAGATATAAAATCTTTATGACTGCCCATCTGCAGACAAAATAATTGCGAATCCTTTCACAAAAATATCAAAACCGTCCAATTAGCAGCGAAGCGATCTGGTAAATGGCAGCCTCCGAAGCGGTGGTCAACGCTGGTCGCTGGGAATTGCTTGGCGTAGCGCGCGGACCGAGTGTTAGGAGTCGGAAGGCGAGGCGTTCAGGCGGCTGATTCTCGAAGAGCGAAGCCAATCAAGGGGCAATCATCGCACCGACGCCAATCTCGGGCGTTACGGACAACATTGGGCAAGGTGAGAGGTGCGCCAATTGGCTGGCTGCACAGAAAGTTACACGAAAGAAAAAACACACATTAAAACAAAGCGATAACCGATAAATAAACATTTATTTAATAGATACTACTTACAGTTAAAATACACACAATGTTTACAAACTCTATACAGTGCAAGATTACGCACACTCATAACTGGAGCGACTAAAATAATACGTTGAAAACAAGCGAATCCCTGCGAATTACGCTGCTGTCTTTGCTGGCTCGAACATGAAAGTCCAATATCAGAAAAAACGACGTAATTTTCATTTAGAACTGCTTCTTAAGTCGATTTAATACAAACACATTTCAAAACAACTCAGTTAAACCGAACAATCCTCGTTAGCTGAAACTGAAACACCAAATTCAGTAAAATCAAAGCAATTTCGCATTGTTTTTCACACCGTGCCACTTCTCAATTCGACACACAACACATAACTCAATTAAACTTGACAATCTGGCCGCTAGCATTTCGCAAGTACTCTGGATAGACGACGGAACGCAACCTCGCCGCATAGCTCACCCTGTCGCCCGACCTGGCCGCCGGCAACACCGGCTTCTCAGCGAACAGCGGGCCCAGCGCCGGGTTCAGATAGGGACCTTTCCGATCCTCCCCCGCCACGACTACCTCCGGCTTTTCACTCACAGCCAACGATCCTTGCGAAACCAACCCGGCATTTTCCACCACCTTAGCTACAGGTGGGACGGGACCAGGGGTGGGTCTCCGAAGATTTGATTCTCCACTCCCCAAGTCACCAACAGCCGGGGGATAGGGACCTGTGATTTGGACACCCCCGCTAGCTTCACCACTAACAACAGGCTTCACAGCCGGGGGATAGGGACCTGTGATTTGGACACCCCCGCTAGCTTCACCACTAACAACAGGCTTCACAGCCGGGGGATAGGGACCTGTGATATGGACACCCCCGCTAGCTTCACCACTAACAACAGGCTTCACAGTCGGGGGATAAGGACCTGTGATTTGGACACCCCCGCTAGCTTCACCACTAACAACAGGCTTCACAGCCGGGGGATAGGGACCTGTGATTTGGACACCCCCGCTAGCTTCACCACTAACAACAGGCTTCACAGCCGGGGGATAGGGACCTGTGATTTGGACACCCCCGCTAGCTTCACCACTAACAACAGGCTTCACAGCCGGGGGATAGGGACCTGTGATTTGGACACCCCCGCTAGCTTCACCACTAACAACAGGCTTCACAGCCGGGGGATAGGGACCTGTGATTTGGACACCCCCGCTAGCTTCACCACTAACAACAGGCTTCACAGCCGGGGGATAGGGACCTGTGATTTGGACACCCCCGCTAGCTTCACCACTAACAACAGGCTTCACAGCCGGGGGATAGGGACCTGTGATTTGGACACCCCCGCTAGCTTCACCACTAACAACAGGCTTCACAGCCGGGGGATAGGGACCTGTGATTTGGACATCCCCGCTAGCTTCACCACTAACAACAGGCTTCACAGCCGGGGGATAGGGACCTGTGATTTGGACACCCCCGCTAGCTTCACCACTAACAACAGGCTTCACAGCCGGGGGATAGGGACCTGTGATTTGGACACCCCCGCTAGCTTCACCACTAACAACAGGCTTCACAGCCGGGGGATATGGTCCTTCCAACATGGCGTCGCCGACGGCTTCGCCCTCTGTCTCGACCTGGGGTGGCGCCGGCGCGGGGTACGCCCCCTGGCTCGCCGCCCCCGCACCCTCCTCCCCTGCTGCCTCGGCGGCGGGCTGGGCGGCGGGGTAGGGGGCGGGGGCGGGTTGGGAGGCGCCGGCGCTGGCTTCGCCCGAGACAGATGGCATGACAGGTGACGGCAGAGAGAAGGCTGGCCAAGCGGGGATTACATGTGTTATGATCGTGTAGGGGAGCGGGTAGGGGAGCGGGTAGGGGAGCGGGTAGGGGAGCGGGTAGGGGAGCGGGTAGGGGAGCGGGTAGGGGAGCGGGTAGGGAATCGCAAATCCCGGGGAGAGCGTGAAAGGGTGTTGCGGGAATAGGAATTGTGAGCTGGATATGTTTTGGGGTAGTGACAGCGACCTAATTTTTCTTGTTAGCGTCGGTGTTGGTGGAATCCGCGGGATCGATGGTAGCCGTTGTGGGTTTGGGATGGTGGGCAGCGCTGGTAGACTTGGTAGACTTGGTAGACTTGGTGGACTTGGTACAGCCGGTAGAGCCGGTAGAGTCGGCAGCGATGGAAGCGACGTGGTCGGCAGCGCGAACGAGGTGTCCTCGTTGTAGACGAGCGTCCTGCCCGTGTTGTCTGCGTTGTTCACCAGCTGGTTGTACGTCAGCCACGGGTACGAGTGCAGCGTGACGCGTGGTCCGCGGTTCGACGCCAGCGCGGCGCCCGTGAAGATCCCGCCGCCGTTGGGAGCGATGACGCGGTTGGGGGAGGTCGGTGGCGGCGGGGGGGAGAGGGTTTGGGGGTCGTCGGGTTCGGCGCGGGGTGGAGAGGGTGGGTTGAGTTGGAGGGGCTGGACGGAGGTCAGGAAGTGGAGGAGGGCGAGCTGAAATAGAGGGAATCGTTTTGTTTTTGAGAATTTGGGAATGCAATTGAGTGGATGCATTTTTGTGTGACATTGCAGTTTTGTGATATCATGTTTTATCATTTTATAATCGTTTGTTATTGTTACGGCGTAGATTAGCAAAGTTAATTAATAATTAGTGGTAAATATTTAAGTAAAATACTTGATAAGCATGTTATTTAAGGGCCGTACCTGGCAGGCATGGTGATAATATGGCATAACTTTGCCTAGTTTAGTTTCGTTGATCTGGTCATTGAAAAAAACGAAATAACACGTGGAGCTCTTATGAATGAACGCTGGCATTTAGTTTATTTGAAGTAGGCAATTAGAATCCGTGCACGATAAGTTGTATAAGATTTTCACATCGCAACACATGAAATACACCTATTGGAAAGATTATGAATAGGCATGTGAATTTCAACATTTTTTTCTGATTAGTATATAATATGCTATTAACTAATTGTTTTTTAAAAGTGAATATGTTAAGAAGTATTTGTTAAGTATGATATGTAACACCTACCGTCTTCAGTAATCTGTTCATTTTCGTGCAAGAAGGTTGTCCCTTTGGTTCCAATCTTCACGGGTCACCAAGGGTGAAGCTAGCAACAGACTTGACCAACTCGAGCGCTATGCACGACCGCTTAACACCAACTGGCTTACTGTATTACAATTTGACAACACTTTTACACATTCTAAAAGAAGACTGCGTGACATTGTTTTTATTGACAACGAATTGGAGTGAATGGTCGGAGACATACAGCGATGCACCGAAAGGCTTGGTAATCTTAGCTGAGATTGCTGTTCAGATTGTTGTTTAACCTCGAAATACGTCGGACTCGTTGTTTGTTCTTTGGTGCATGGGTTTTGTAATTGTTTCATAAGTGGAATGAATGAATAGTGAATGTGTGAAGGGTGCATGATTCATTAAAGAGTTGTTGGTTTTGCATTTGCTGAACTTGCACCCGATGAGTCAGATCAAACGTTCCCAAGAAGTTTTCAAACTCTGTTTTACCATCCCTTACACAACTTACGCTTACACAATGCGAGGACTAACTACAGCCTAATTACGACTATTTTCTTTCGTATGTACACTCCTGGACACTGAAAACCGTCCACTAGAAAATTATACAAGTCCCGAGGGAGGTTGGCTTGAAAAATAGTGTAGGTAAGTCGGGTACACACCATGCTGTATGCCATGTGCTTTCTGAACCTATACCTCGTTATGATAAACCAGTTTTCCTTATCAGTAATGCCTGTCTAGTGAAATGAGGATCGACCAAGCTCACAAATATGATATCTCGTGAGTCTTGCACACCATTTCAGCACCCCCCAATGGCCTTTAACTCGTAATTTTGAAGATGCAGAAATAATTCGAAAACTTCCTGCCTCTTCTCTTTACAGCAAACACGTTTATCTCATCACTTCTTCAGTATTCTGGAAAAAGTTTGTTTCCAATGGCACGTTTTAATTTTCTCTCCTTTTAATTGCTTATCTTATCTTTGGATCAAGTCAATGGTTGGCTCCGAGACCTGACCTTTTCTGACCCTGAGTAAAAGCACTTTTTAATATACGAAGGATATACGACGGACCGCAATCACAACACTCTTCACTCCTTTGACAGAAGCCAACTGCCAGTCTCTCCTCCAAGGGTCGCAGCCCTCGCTCTCTCGATCTACCTGCCGCGGTGACAAGGCAGGCAACTAACTACCCTCCTGGTCATGAAACGTCACAAAGTTTAACCCTCATTAGCCCAGTAAAATGCACGATTGTTTTTCATTAAATACTTATACCTACACATATTTTAACACGTCTTGCCCGTTGATTTTCAGGAAAAGCACGAGGGTCTCCGATCAGGCTGGCCATCCTCGGTGTCTGCACCCAGAAGCAATTCAACGTCTCCACGAAGGTAAGATAACATGTTACCCATGGTGGAAGCTTGTGTCATTGAGTCGGTATAAGCTGTCGTCTTGTGTAATGGCACTGCCATGCGCGCTTGCGATGGCTGAATGCGAAACGGCGGGAATGAGAGTAAGAAACCTCATGGATTTGGAAACAAGTGAATTTAAAATTCATCAATCTGATGTGAAGGCAAGGAATTTAAACTGAAAACAATTTATCAATATCTTGCAAAAATTTGGTGGTTGCTTTATGCGAGGAAAAATAAACCACTGTTAATTTTTACCGCTGAATCTATAATTTTTGTCTCGCAGGAATGATTGAAACTCTAATTTAAACACTATTCTTGGCCAATCCGCTTAAATAACATGGCATTTCAGAGTGAGCAGGGTTAAATGTTCCCTCAAATGCAAGAAAATACTGTACGATTTTCCCTGTATAGGGAAGAGTTGGCTTTCGCGAAGCTAGCTGATCTTGAACTTGCAGCTAGAGTTCGCAGCGAAACTAGAATTTGCATAGCAGTTGTGCGGTTGCTGCAGAATCAATGTGACCGATGCGAGATGATAAGGCAGTCGGGGCTTTATACCGATTACCGACCCATCAGACTGTTATCGACTGGTTGAATTGTTGAAAAGTGCCATGCTGTTAGCGTATCTTTCGGATTGATTGTTTTTGCTTTGATATTTGAATGATATCAATATAGTTGCATGAGTGAATTTCAGATCATGAAATAGTTAGATCACGTAATCATTTATCATTTAATCTTTTCCATAAAATATATGACGTATAATTTCTGATTTCACCCAAATACCGTTCATTTACTGAGATGCATCCTTTTCTGCAGGGAGTGCAAGTTTTGGAAACAGGCTTCGACCAACTTCACACAAATGTTACCAAATTTTTTCGATTTGTGTTGGTCAACTTATCGTCAGTCTACCTCTACTGATAATCAGATAATTTAATGTATTTAATTCATGGCTGTTGTTATTGAAATTAAAAAAGCCTATGTTTTTCTTTAACTGTCGATAATTTGAAATCCCGCCGTTGAAGTTTGGATTTTTCGGGCAAAGACCATATTCTTGTTATTGTCTCTTCCAGTACAGACTGGACCTTCTATGGGTATTCATGGAAAACAAAATTTAGTATGGACATTGACTTTGTGGCAAATTCCTTTCTCTTGGTATTTCATGCGTGGAAACTGGAAGGGATTTGCGAATACTTATGAAAAACACTTAGTGGATGAGTATACACAAAATAATAATGCCCATCGAAAATTTATGGATAATTATCGATAGTGTTGAGGACTTGTTTGCTTAATACGATATTTATATCGTATTAAAACTTTCCTATACCGAGTCAATCATTTCCTTGATTAATAAATTACGCAATACCTGCGCTAAACTCTTGCAAAGTGCAAAAAAGTTCAGTTTATCACGAACATCCAGTTTATTCAGTACTTATAATCACTTGCTTTCAGTAATTAATATTATTTAAATATAATTAATAATAACAACGCATATCAGTAAAAAAAACATCTATTTTATTAAAAAACACATTTACACAAGATCACTCAGGATCACTCTAAAACAAACTTTATGGCAAAAGCACCATCAAAAGTGACAGAAACACGCCCTCCTCAATTACAACTTAACAACGATACTCTAACTCTCTGAATTCATGACACATGATATGGACTAGAGATGGGAAAAAAAGCCCGAACGGCCCGAAAGCCCGGCCCGGCCCGGCCCGGCCCGGCCCGGCCCGACTTTCGGGCCGGGCCGGGCCGGATTTTGTTTTCAACTTTCGGGCCTCGGGCCGGGCCGGATCTTGAATCTGAGACGTCGGGCCGGGCTCGGGCCCGACATCCCCGGCCGTCGGGCCGTCGGGCTTTCGGGCCGGTTCGGGCCGGTCGGGCTGTCGGGCCATCGGGCTGACGAGGATTGGCCCGTGCACTCAGAATTCCCTTTCCCGTACAATACCTTAAACCGTAATGTTTCTTTCGAGTCGATATTTTTTACTCGCAGCTGGCTTCTGTTATCAACATTATCCCTTGTTTTGCAGTCAAAGCTAATTCCCGAACAGCCATACTACCACATACTACGTCTGTATGTGTATCACAGCGATAGTGAAAATTTTCCCATGCCATGTGCTTGTTAGACCGATCTCACGCAGCCTTGCGAGGCTTTGGGCTTTGGTCCTTCATGAGTTCGAGGAATTTCCGACATGAGATTTGCAGACTATGCTTGAGTTTGCTGGTGCCAGCCAGCCGGCCGGCAATTTGACGGATTCGGAAATTTGAATAGAATTAGTCACGAGCTATCTTGTATTTTAGTTTTATAAGATAAATTTTTGCTTCTCTTACGAATGCCTTCCACTCCATGCGTAAATATTATGCGATTTGCATTCAGTATTCCCCTGAGAGCCGACCGGGATGCAGTCACTGCTAGTGTAGTTTTCAATGTGCTAATGTGATATGTGCAGCACAAATAGACAGGGAGAGCAGTCTAATCGGGATTTATTGCACCTGCTGCGCTGTGAATGAACTCTTCTAATACAGTGAGTCAGATTTTCTTTATGTTTGGAGCATTCTTCGTTTTGGAAAAATCGGGACCAGGACAAAAAATACTCTATGGCCTCTATGGATTGCACTGCTGAATTAGATTGGATTTCTGGAGATTGCTGGCATCAAGGAGTGGTTTCGGACCGTTTCGGACCTTCTGACATTTCCGGATTTTTGGAAATTTTCGGACTTTCGGACAGTTTCGGACAGCTTCGGGCCAACGGACAGCTTCGGGCCTCGGACAGTTTCGGGCCTTCGGACAGTTTCGGACTTTCGGACAGCTTCGGGCCTTCGGACAGTTTCGGACTTTCGGACAGATTCGGGCTTTCGGACAGTTTCGGACAGGTGTAAATTTTGGGAAAAAACTTCGGGCCGGATCGGGCCGAAAAAATTGGGGGCCCGTCGGGCTTCGGGCCGGGCCGGACTCGGGACTGGTCGGGCCGAGGTCGGGCCGGGCCGACGGAAATCCGAAAAATCCCATCTCTAATATGGACGCTATTAAATAATGATGAGAAATAAATTAAAAAAATTAAAAAAACACCTCCCAAGTCTTTTAACCGAAAAGACCACCCAAAAGTCCTCCTCCTCCATTATACCCGCCATACCCCTGATTGTATCCCCCGCCATAACCACCCCCGTATCCATTACCATAGCCACCCCCATAACCACCCCCGTATCCATTTCCATACCCACCCCCATAACCACCCCCGTATCCATTTCCATATCCACCTCCATATCCACCTCCATGGCCGCCTCCGTAGCCTCCTCCGTAGCCTCCTCCGTAGCCACCCCCGTAGCCGGGCCTATTGTAACCACCCCCGAAGAGGCCCCCGAGAGGCCCGCCACCGTATCCGCCGTATCCGCCGCCGCCAAACTTGTTGGGCTTGAGGAATCCGAGGAGGTGGCCAAGTGTTCGGGAATCTCCCCCCTCGGGGCCATCCTTGGATTGGGCGCCATCTTGTCGGTTGTTGTTGTTGTTGTTGTCGTTGTTGGAGTCGTCAGCGAAGCAGACGTGGACGAGGGCGATTGTCAGGCCCAGGACGGCCAGGGTGCGTAGGGCGATCTGCAAGGAATAAGGGGTTCTTTAGTTGACAGAAGAACTATTTTACTGTAGGTTTATGAATTCAAAGCTACCAAACTACAATTTTTCATGACGGTTTGCAAAGATATGCTTTGCTATATGCTATGCTATGCTATGCTATGCTATGCTATGCTATGCTATGCTATGCTATGCTATGCTATGCTTTGCTATGCTATGCTATGCTATGCTATGCTATGTTATGCTATGCTATGCTATGCTATGCTATGCTATGCTATGCTATGCTATGCTATGCTATGCTATGCTATGCTATGCTATGCTATGCTATGCTATGCTATGCTATGCTATGCTATGCTATGCTATGCTATGCTATGCTATGCTATGCTATGCTATGCTATGCTATGCTATGCTTTGCTATGCTTTGCTATGCTATGCTATGCTATGCTATGCTATGCTATGCTATGCTATGCTATGAGTTTTGTTAAGCTCTGATAAGGGTGTACACTCAATATAATATGGTAGATATTAATTATTTTTTTTTCCCGGGACGGACACAAATTTTTGAATGAATATTTCGTTTCTAATAATAAATAAATTTTGTTGGATCTTTTTAACCATTCCTAAAGAGTTTGAGGGTGTGTGATTTTGACATAAGGTAAGATATAATCTAATTCGTCTATGGTTAGAATAATAATTGTTTAGTGATTGGAACCATTTCAGCAGACAAGATAATTGTTGCTTGAGATATGAAGCAGGTGTAGACCATTTACATTGAGAAGTTATAGCGTAAGATATCCATTGTGAAAAGCTTGGGGCTTTTTGCTACCTATATTCTTGCTACCTAATAGTCTGCACGTTCTATTGCTTACCAGTATTAGAACTTTTAGACTTAAATAATAAATAAATCAATAAAATAACTATCTTGCTTGATGAGGCAGAGCTGGTTTTATTTTTGTGGACACTTTAAACTCTAATAGCTTCACTTGCTAGATATATAAAAGCGTCTATTTGCTCTGGATGCAATAGCTCTTATATCTGATAAGTACTTGTGCTAATGCTTTTCAATGTCACCATACGAAATCTATAATTTAGTATCTAAAAAATTAATTCATTTAACCTTTTTCACTCAGAGAAAAATGACATCAGATACCCACTGGACATACTAACAGTTGTAAAAAATATTAATTAGCTCTGCTAAATAACAAAGGAAGATAGGGAAATCACAACCCGAATTGCTCTGCCTGGCTTTAGCGAGTGGGTATCATGACGTCATAATGATAGAATTTATTAAATGGAATAGGTGTGTTCTCAAAAGATGTTGTCACACAAAACTTACTAATAAGGGTTGATAAGCAATGAAAGATTTCACTTTTTGTGAAATAAAAATACTAACACGTGAAATGTAAAAATGTATTTTTTGTGTACTATTTCGTATGGTTCAGCAAATACGATTAATCTAAGGCAGTGGCTGCTGCACATCGGAGTTAGACGTGTCCCTCCTAAAGTAAAGCGACCGGTGAACGGAGTTCTCTGATTCGCACGCGAGATTTCGCGATCAAGAAGTTGCAACGAGACCAGTCGCTTTTGTGTTGCCACATCGAAACGAGAACCACTTTTTTGTCGGACAAAATGTCTGACCTGAACTTGATCTAAAATTTGCAAGCAAGTGACGCAAAATACGATCTGTCGCTTCGTCAGAGTATCGAGTGACTACTGCATGAATGCATCTTGGACATGAGTTGGATACACGTACCACGTGATGTCAACTTGAACTTGACTGTTGGAAAATCAATAGCAAATTCTATGAAAAATTGTGTAGCCAGTCAAAAATTCTAGAAGATGGTTTTGATAAGTTTAAATTAATATTCCATTGGAACCTCTTTTACAGAATCAGTCCCCTATTCACTCACTTTTCCATTTTCTAATCATGCGGAATGGGGTAAGTTTTGGCATTTGTTTACCGATTGTACCCTATTCCGCAGAAATATCAAATACAAACTAATGAAATAAGCAAATTAATTATTTTTCGTCTCTTAAGCAAAAACAACGAATAAATCTTGTATTAAAAACAACTGAAAAAAGTTTCCATCCTCTCAGGGAATCGAACCCCAAATTAACTAGTACCCAGCTATAATGATGTGCTAATTTGTATGAAAAAAATCATTAATTAAAAGATTCACTACTTCCTAGTGTAGTTTCCGATCACTGACACCTCTAAACCACCCCTACAAATAAAAAATACCCTTAATAGAGTCACTTCGCTACTGAAAACGCCACTCACCATAATAAGTCAGCTGTTGCTTGCACAGGTGAAGCGAGGTAAATCCAGTGGTGTGTCGAAATCCGAAACTAGATCTCTGATCGAGTGTACAGTGTCTGTATGAATGGCGGCCTAGTATTTATAGGTGCCACTTTTATACCAGCACTTACACACACAACTGTGCGATCGGGGGAAAAGCCCCCCCAAAAAAGGGTCATTAACATTGAGAAAGTGGTTATGCAATGGGCGGTAAGACGCGATAAGACACCAGCCGCGCGCGCGCCAGCCGAGAATAACAAGCTTTTACTTATGCCCTTGGACTTGACGAGTCGGCCGACGATTTTGTCCGGAGAATTGACCAATGTGAAAAACCCCAAATTTTTGGAGGTAATTGATTTGGTTTGCGTTTGGTTTTAGTGTCTTATTGGTTGACTTTCGTGTGCTTGTCTCCAGGGTTTTGCTGCGTGACCCAGTTTAGAATTATTGACATGGTAATGAAAAGTTTTGTACCATTGAAAAGTTATCGCTTGCTTTTTTTGTTCTTTCATTTAAAACTAACGGTTCTTGTAAGTGATTTATTATCAATCAGTTCAAGAAGACACTTCTTACATTTTTTAATCAAGGAACACAATGCTATTTTAAATTAGATTCATATCAAAAAAATAAAATAGATCAAACTTCAAGACACCTCTTCAGTGATAATGAACTCATAACAATACCCATCTTCATTCATTATCACTTAAAAAAGGAAGCAACACTTTTATATTTCTGATTCGATGTCAACCAATTGATCCGATTCGGAAACTGGTTTTCGTGGGTTTTCCGCCGATAGACAAGTGCTTTGCAGATTGGCCATCCAAGGACATGGCCCATTTCTCGCCAGACCACGGCACACGCATTCGCACTGCGTTACTACGCGTTTCGCGCGCGTAAATGATCTAGCGACCCGTGCTCAGAATCTTCACCCAGCATTGAAGTACTGACCCATCCACCCCCAAAAGAGTTTCACGGTCATGACTCATGTCATGATGTCAAATATCACGTCGTAAAAGTGGCTTATCTGTTTTGCTCCTGACACCCTTCATCAAAACTAACCCACCCATTTGATTCAGAGCTTGATACACCTAAGCTGAGTTTAGTCTGAACTTGGCACACATAAAAAAGCCAGAGTAAAACACTAAAATACTTTGACCTGTGATGACGAGGTTTTGGTCTAACGCCCCCGAATACGAGCCCACGAAAGATATCTTATGGTTTCTGTGTTCAAGGACTTGAACTGATCTCAACTTTATTGGAACCTGGAAGTAATAATTTATTCTGGCTGCATGAACCAAAAATAAGTGGCATTATACAGGAAAAAGAGGTGCACATTTTTATGAAAGTGATTTTGGTTTTACTTGTATGTATACAGGTAACCATTTTGATCATCCCCCCTGTTTCAAACACCAAACTTTGCGGGGGTAGTTGCCGCTACGGACAAAGCTAGTTTCGCGATTTGAATGCCCCTGAATTTGTAGCAAGTGGGAGCTTGGCTCGAAGTTTCACAACGAGTTGATAATGAAACTAACCGTCAACCGAAACCAGCAATTACGAATTGTTCTCCGATTTTTGGAGCAATGCTGTATGTCGAATCGTCGATACTCATTTCGTCGCGAAGGCCAAAAGGGTGTAAATGTGTACTTTACTCCTCGGTGTGTTTGGCTTCGGCATTGCAAGTAAATAAAATTATTGATTTCTGTTAAAAAGTTGTTAAAAACAGTTCAAACATTACAGCGTAACGCTTCTTGGGATTGAGTAACTATTTCTTGGGTGGCCTTAACACAAAAATTAATTTAGTTGATTATTTTGCAGTTATTGGAGGTAAAGCTGTAAATGCAGTAGTACTTGAACCTTTAGTGTGTGCATGGCACAAAGCTGTTGTTTTGAAACACCGGATATGTGTGTGAAATTTGGTGCTGTTCTCGTATAATGCGTTTATTGCATTACCGGTGACTGGGTGACTTAAGGTCGTTAGGTGTGACTCTGAGTAACAATTTAGTAATGCCCAAAGCGCACTTTAGATGCGAGGCGGACGTTTCGGAACGTTTGCTGGCTCTAAAGAGATTTTTTTATCCATGATAAATTCTCTATTAAGAATGTTCAATGTGTAAATGTTTGAACTATTTCTTAAGGTGATACAGACTTCTCTACCAAATGACAAAGCTACCCTAGATTCTTAGCAATGGTCAGTAGATGGATGAAACAAAAAATTAGTCAAAGAAATTCCGTTTTCAAACAAATTCGAACTGTGTATGGATTTTATTAAATAAGAATAATTGTATATAATTGAATAGCTAATCTTTAACTCACAATTTCAACAGTGCAGGCAATAAAATAACGTTGATTCCGCCTCATGAAAGAAATAATTGCAAGCATGACATTAGTAATTGCATGTGTGCAATTTGGAAAAGTAAATGAATATTTTCAGTAGGTTTGCCAATGTCACCATGCATTTGGGTGGATTAGCGAATCAGATCTAGAGGCAATTATTGTTTATAGCCATTTTTTGGCGTGACCACAAAATGAATATCAAGTTTCATCATTTAGCCTAGATATTTTGTCAAACAATAGCCAGTATATTTGGGCTGATCGGGTAGGTTCAAATTTGACCTAAATTTCAGATAATTGAAACTATGCATGATTGCAAACCTTAGCTATTTAGGTTTTCATAAGTAAGGCTTTGCGAACCTTAAGCACGATTTGTTTATGAAATTAGCTAAATTTCAACTATGATGTTCGAAAAATCTGCTAAAATTTGAGATGATAAGAGTTTGATGCAAAAACAATTAAATGTGTAGCTTATAATTAACATCTCAATGTTCCAATAATAATCAATACATTTTTAGCAAATTTTGCAAGTGAAAAAATTGTCAAAAATCTTTTGTATTTTGTACGTTAAGATATTCATGAATCATCACAGCGGGCCTCTGAAAGGGAAAGATAAACATAGATGCAAACTAAATGAACAGCCAGCAGCCTTCCTATCAGCCATACCACAGCTCTCTTAGAAAGTTCAATGCTATCGCTGACCAGAAGCGATCGATGGTCATCGACATTGCCGCCGTGTCTCATTGGGGTAATATTAATTGCTGCACACTCTGGGAAACCCAGCCACACTCTTTGTTACACAACACTTGAATCGTGGCCGGGCAGCGGGCTCGAACAGGATCAAGCGCTGCTGCAGGTCGATTCTGTTCATTCTTTCATGTGGGGTGAGGCTGACATTGTTCATCTGTTACAAAAAAAATATTGGCAAAAGTTTTCATTTTAGCCCATCTCACCTAACAAAATCAATAGAATCACACTGTAGATTTCTTTGCCTGTTTTACATAGCGACTCCGCTTGAACATCTCTTTACCTTGTCAGTAAAGTGCATGCGTTGCACAAACGAAGTAAAATACTAGATTTGGACTTTGGAGCAAGGATTTAAAATTTAGGTGGGATGTTTTATTTTGCTTAAGTTAAACTGTTGTGGTTCCTATTTTAGAATTTTGGATTAGTTTATGGACTTGATCTTCGACCCTTGCTTAAGGAGAAGGCTTTGTAAAACTTTGGGAAGGTTTTAGTGAAAAGCTAACATTCAAATTCGAAGGGAAATAGTTTTCTTTAAAAATATCGAAGCAAAAGAAAACACTATACTTAAAAAAGTAACAACATGGAAAAATCTGAAGAAACATTGTTTATTTGTATCTTATAAATGGTGTTTGAAACAACAAATGCAATGGTGTGTTCTTGAAAAATCATGGCTAACAACAAAATTGGTTTCGATGAACTGACACCAGAAGAGAACTTGACCTAAAACATCGGAGCAGCACTTGTTTGTAAAATTCTGTGGATTTGTGACTATTTCTCAACTTTTGCAGAAAATTTGGCAAACTATCGTGGTTTATTCAGTGTCAAATTCCTATCTTCCTTCAAGGCAAGAAATTAGACACCTAATGAAGACTACATCTAACATTTTAATGAGCAGTTCATACTTTCCGGTATTTCATAGAAATTTCTTGAGTTTTATATTTATTTAAACAAATGTTAAGGAAATTCTGTCAATAATCTTGTTTTGTATCAATTTTTTGCGTTTTATTTCAGAATTCAACACAGCCACCCCCTTTAGAGAGGGGCAATTAGACAATAAGAGCGATAAATATATTGTATCCATTGCTTTTCACGTCTACCCACTCCATTGTGGATAGCGAAACACCAACACAGCACAAATACTTTACAAAGACACAGAATACACAAAATTCACCAAGTTCACCACAACATCTGAATCACTCCTCATGTTGTCCCTAGAACAAGTCTCTTGCGAAATGCACTCAATGATTCACCGCGCACTCAACCGCGCATTCAACTCCTCTCTCTCCACTCGTTGACGCGACCCGCACCTTCAAAATACTCCAACCACGCCCGTCGCTTGTCCAAATCTTCCAAGTCCCTTGCTGTCATCCCTGCAGCGCGTTGTCCGTTATCAAATCTAGCCCCGACGTCGCCAGCTTCAACCTCCCTCCTTTCATCGTCAACGCGTTCCCTAGTCTCTCCTAGGACCAGGAAGTTGCCGTACTCGGGGAAGTCGACCAGGAACGCGTCGTAGGAGACTGGCGTCTTGATGGCGGCCGGAGGGGCGGCTTTCGTGTGCAGATCTGTGTAGGAGAGCCACTCTAGGAGCGTGGTGCCGATCAGGTTCATCAATGGAGCGATGATCTCCGTTAACATGGGCTGGATGGTGTACATAATCTCTTCCAGTCCTGAAAGGGCAGGGAATGTTTGAGGTTTAGAGAAATCAAGTGACTTAAGTTTGGTGGGTTAGCCAGGCAGGAAAAATGTGCGTCCGAACCGGGATACGAATCCGGGACCTTCCGCTTGCCGGGCGGTTGCTCTGACCACTGAGCTATCCGGCCACACAAGATTCCTGCTCCGCTGGGTGAGGAAAGGGCTCTCTCGGGAGAGAAGGGGAAGAAGCGACTCGTAACCGTACGAGTTCTACACAGGCATCCAGTGCAAGTGTATTCGACGTCCCCGTGACAGAGACACGGCTCTGACGTTATGCACCTAACCTCATTCTCAGTAGAGATGGGATGGATGAGAAATTGGGTTTCACTGGTGGAAGTTTAAGCTTCCAAGCTGGAAGCTTCCACCAGTGAAACCCAATTTTTCTGACTTAAGTTTAATTTTTTTTTAATTTTGGATTTTGTTATCTTATATTTTTTGATGATTCATCAAAATTTTTCGTAGGAAAAGTGGTTTTGGTTTTATTTGTCCATCATATGGCACCTTCTGGCATTAGTCATATTATTAATGAGTTAGTGATGGTTAGAAAACTTTACTTCAATTCTACCTCAGTCTTCACAAAAGGTGATAAGCACTTATATATTACAACACATTTTTTTAATGCTACTGGGTCAGATACCAGAGCTAGGTTTTTCTTTAAATTTACAATATGTATAGAACTTTCCGGGATACATTTAAAATTAACAGTGACCGTTTTAAAAAGAGCGAACCCTCCACACCCTAAATTTGATTCGAAAACAACCGACAGAGCTTTGAGATGAAGGTGATTCAATTTTAACCATCGACTCACGGATTATATAATGCCGGTGTCATCCCGTAATGCAATGTCTTCAAATTCGTCATCCAGCCCAGCACTTGCTATCGTTGAGCGATTACGAATTGAAGATTGCAAGCTCGAACATCCATTGTGAAAGTGCACGGGACAAGTTGGTAATCGGGGATGGGTGGGTTTTAACTATCTTTAAAATACCAATACATCTTTGAAAAGGCACACCACTGATAGTACTATCAAGCCGAAGATTCTACGCAGCATTGCTATTTACATAACCAATATCTTAGTTTTGCGCCCCAATTGCGCGCCAACTTGTCTGTAGCTTTATTTTATTATTAACAGCCGTAGAGTTTACACTCATTAAGAGTTGTCTTATGACTTGATTTCGCTCAATTAATTAGTTGAAAAAACGGCATTTATTGATGCTTTATAGATTATAGTGCCTTATCACCTTGTTACACATTTGAAAGTTAATCAACTAATCAAATAGATGCATGGAAATAAAAAATCCATACTAAGAAATATCTGCTCTTCTTTGAAAACTTTTAAAATAAAAATCAAAGCATCAATTTTCGTTGATATCTCCATGACTTACCAGATCCAAGCAGACTTGCCAGCATCTCACCGGCCTGTCTCGCACCCCTCCCCCCAATGGCCACCCCGAGGTCGCCCCATTGACTACTGTCAACCCCATGGCGGCCATAATCCCTTCTCAGGACGTCCGCAGCGTTGGCCAGCGGGCTGCCAGCGTTGGCCAGCTGCCTTCCAGCGTTGGTGTCCTCCAGTTCGCCACGCACCAGCGTGTTGATCGTCTGCAAGACTTCCTGCACTTGCTGCGTGTGTGACTTGGATGGAGGGTCGACGGTCTGCAGGGCTGCTCCTGAGGACATCTTGGCTAGAAGCAGCGGCGTCAAGAACGCTGAGAACCACTGGAATTGTGAGATGGTCGGCATGAACGACAGGTGAACCTGATAGCAGTCTTGGTTACTTACGTTAATTATTTTCAGAAAAATTATGTAACTGAGTATTGAATGCGAAGTCCCAAAATACAAACTTTTCCCGAAGTTTAGCTGCCTGCTTTATCAACGGTCTAAGCTCGATTATGGAAATGTTTGTCATGGCCTAAAAAAAATCTAAATAGAGTTTGGTGAATGCTTATTAAAATTATTTGGAAGCTGGGTTGTTTGGTTAATTAGCAATTAAAACGTTGATTTTGACGAATTTAAAGTCCAATTTAATTTCGGAATTCGTAAGAAAAACGATTTACAAGGAAACAACTCGTAAAATTAGTTTCAAATTCTAGTCATATATATTGTTTCAAGAATTTCTACGGCAAACATAAATTATTCTATCGAAATCGGGGTCTTTGGCCACTAAATATTGATCAAATATTCAACTGAGAGACAAAACGTAGAATTCAAGATCAATAGATCGATGCGCCCAACGAACGACCGATTGCAACAATAACAAGAACAAGCTTTCCGTGAAACACTCATCAAGACGTGTCTGACAGAAAATCGATTCTTCGTTTTAATGATTTATTATTTTGATGGTGGTTTTGACAAGTTGACTGATGCACTGATAAATCGATTAGAGAAATGGTAATTACGGTGGCGCTGCCAGCAAAACAAACTTTCAATTAGCTAATCAAATAGTGACAGAAAATCAATAGTTATATTTGTTATCTCATCGGAACTGCGAGGTTCCCAAGTTTCCACTGTTGCACTGATTAGATAAGTTGGTCCATACGGTGGCGCTTTCATCATCGTATTAGCCAGATAAACAACTTCTCCATGAAAATATTTCGATGCCGGTTTTTCTTAGGCCATGATTGCAGTTATGATCCCAATTTTTAGCAACCCTTTAGGAACGCGCTGTGGACAAGTGATTGAATTTTATTTTTACCATCGTTGGAATGAATATTGACAAGAAACCTGTAAAAACTATGGCTAGCTCGCTTCAAAAGCTTGGTATTGTTTTTTCGTCTGGAAGGCAGATCAAAAATGATGCCTAGCATTCAGTGCTGATAATTTTAAGCGATCGTTTTGTGACAAGAGCCTTATATCTAGGCAACTTAATAATATTTTATGGAAAATAGTTTGAACTGTAAAAAGAGCTAGAAACTCTGGACAAACTTAAATATTTCGTAAACAAATATAACTTCGCCCATAATGCACATCGAGAGGCGTGCAAAATCCTGTAAATATCGTGAGCTGAAGATCTATAATTTTAAGAAAACAGTCGTTTTGTTACAATTAGCGAATCAACGCCTTTCAAGTTAATTTTTTTTGAGTAAGAAACTTCGTTATTTCCTTTCTCAAAGAAGCGGCAACTTCGTTAGAAATTTTTTGACAGAAAGGGAAAGCTTTCTTGACATTTCACGTATAATAAATATTAAAACGTTTGCCACTTTGTAATCTCGAGAGTAATTACAACGTACACCAGCGCGCGATGATCATACACACGTAAAACTAAACGCTCGATCCAAACCTGGGCGAAGCAAAGCTACTTGCAATCATCACGAATTCCAAATTCATTTTATCAATTCCTAGTTTCTTCAAAAGAGAGGTTAGGGGTGATGCATTGGAACAATAGGGTGAAATAAACTTAATTAATGAAGTCCTCTTTCCATATTATTCCTCTCTACTTTCTTATAAACAGTTCCTTCTTCTGTTTTCCTTTTCAGTTCCACTATCCTTCATTAAATTCCAAGTTTGCTGCCACTAAATCCATCCATTTCACCAAAAATGTGAGGATTTTAATTTAAAAAATGATAAATTTTTATTATTTAACTGAATAATTTTTTATACTTTTTCTGATAAAAATGGTCTACGGGAAGAATATACAGAAAGTTTCAGTCTAAATTGGGATGATCCTACAGCCATTTCCATGGGATTACGTAGTGAAATTCCTAGGGTAAATATCCACCGCACCTTTTGACACTGTCTAAAATTTGAATCTACATTCGAATCTGATTCAACGTTTCTCAACTAACAGTCCAGAAATCGCGTTAAACGTGTAACTTTAAGAAATGTTGACTTCAAACCGCAAGATCAAGTCCGCACGAACTGAAGTTGAAATCGAAATTAACTCACAAGGTTCATAGATTTGTTGGCAGATGGAAGCACATTAACACTTTACAAGATGATCGACCTTTTGCTATTTCTTGAATTATAATCATATTTTACAGACAATCTTGAGATGTACGAAGGAAACAAACCAAACTACAAATCTTTTACTTTCTTGAGTCTTGTGTCGTTTACTTATTTTATAACTGATTAACTATTTAAACTGCAAATCTGGTTGCATACCCTGTAGATTATTCGTTTCTCAAAATCTTTTACATTTTCTGTCTTCTCGAAATCGCTTCAGCTGCAAGGCGGCTACTTTCAAAATACTGAACAATCTTTTCAACTATGTTTCTATATTAATCTCAAACAAACCATATTACAACAGCAGTTCCCCACCCTATAGACATCAAATAATTGTGCAATCACTCAGTATCAACTTACGATCATGGCAGATGTTGATTTTAAATTTCGGTGAACAACTTCCTTGGACTGTCGTCAACTCTTGAGAAACTTAAAGTGTCATCAAGCATAATATTTTACTTGCGAACTAATCCCCAGTCTTAATTGCTTTAGGTAACAGTACTTCAAGTAATTAATTTCGATTGGACACTCACATCGATTGTAATTAGCGTGGTAATTTTCTCACTGACCCATCGTTATTATGTGTGTCAATTACGTAGTTCTAAGTGGTACGCACTTCGCAAGCTAAGCCGAGATTGATCTTTAAAGCAGATTATAAATAAGTTACTTGATTTTGAAGCCAGTTGTACATTTCAAACGTCGTTCAGTAAAACTTTCCGCAATCAAACAGGTAAACGACAAGCAAAATGTCACTTCACATTGTAATTTATTTTAGTTACTAGAGTCCAATTGAACTATAAGATTATATTCTTAAGCGAATTCTTATTTTAATGTATTGCAACAGTAGTTTAATGGAAATCAACTGTATTCCAGTAGAAAGTATTGCTTTTAGATTTTTAAAAGTCTTTTTATGTCTCAAAGGGTTCGTTGGTTCGTCTTTCAAATGCTGAATCAAGCAAGGGTGGATTAAATGATTTCCAATCAAATAATGAGCAGGCATTGTTTTGTTTTATTACAAAAACAACTAAGCAGATATAATACATTTGCATAAACTTGTCGAGTGCTACACTTTGAACATCAACCTCTATTTACACAAGGAGCGAATTCAGACAGTTTATGATATCCGACAGCCGGACGACACTCGAATTTTCATTTCATTATGAAATAAATTTACAGTTTTGTGTTGTTTTCAAAACTCAAAAGATTTCCTAAAACTCTCTCAGATCGAAGGAAAGATTTGGAACAAGAAATGGATGTGATAGTAAAACCTCGTTTCATAAATTATTTTGCAACTTTAATAATTTATTGACTTCAATTAATAAAGAAGCGTAAAAGGTAGGTAGAAAAATTTGAGCAATAGTAGGATATCTCAAAGATAAGAATTTTAAATTGCACCTCACATCAGTTGACATGTGACTCAATATAAAGAAAATTTTGTCAATATGGCACAGACAATCCATACGTTAAATTGTAAAAAGTCGTGCGTTAACGCGATTAGAAAGGAATTCAAACAACTGAACCCTGTCTAAGAAAGCCTAATCGCCAGCGATTTAAACTCCGCTAATCACGCCACCGCACGAAATCAAACCACTTGTGCATCATAACAGACATGGACGGCTCTTGATAGCAAGACTGGTTTCGAGTGTTTAGCGCGTCGACGGCTCGGCGCTGCCATCTAGTGGTGGCGCGCGAGGTATCTGCCGGTGTCGATCTCGGCACGCTCCTGCTCGCTCAGCTGCGACTCCTCGGCGGCGTTCTTGGCGAGGGCCTCCAGGATACCAGCGGGCACTTCGGGAGCTTGGGGGAGCACGTTGCCACGGGCGACGAAGCCACCGTCCTCTCCAACGGTGTACTCGACCTGCACGTTGTTACCTGCCGGAGTGGAGGGGAGAGCCATTAGTAACATGATCAACAATCTTAATTGTGCGACAGTTAGTCTGTTACACACTATAGCTCATACCTCATCATAAAATAGACTTTTTATTCTAGCAGCACTCTGGGCTCACCATACAAAACTAAGATCTTCTCGCATTTCATACACCCTTCAGAGCCATCTTTGAAACTAGCAACAACTCTTTCAATATAACTTCTTTGTAAAGCATTTACCAACAATATCAATATATCTACTCCATTTTTTATGAACAGTTGCTATCACTGACTCTCGGCATCCCCAGAGGTCGCAACCTGTTACAATTTTGTGTCCGGGGATGCGAATGTTAGTGTGTTGTTCTACCATCAAGGGAAGAGAAATCTGCATTCTTATACTGTATTCTCACATGGGTAGACTCCTTGCAAACCGGGGAGAAGCCTTGCTGAAGATAAAGTGACATTGACAGCTATAGAGTGCGAGATTAGAGACGTTAAAAGTGCTAAAATTTAATAAAAATTAGGAGTTGATATCAATATTTCTAACTACCTCTCATAAGTTTCCTTACATATTTGCTGGCGGAAGGGATCAATGAATTTAAACCGAAACATTGATTGTTGAGAGCAATCTTAACTTCCAGATGGTTGGCTACAGGCGATTTTTTTACAAGATGTGTTAACTTTTCGTCAATTCCGAACAACTATTTCGGACGCTACCTTCTAAAAAAACATGAAATTTGGCCTACTCGTGACATTGACACTGAAAGTGCTTATTATGACCAATTATCTTGTCCTCCTATGCACGGTTCAGATCCGTGCTTGATCGCGCTTGACTCGACTAGACTCATCGGTAATGATCGTCGGCAAGACTGGCAGCAATCACCCATCGTAATTAGCTTTGGCAAGGCACGCGATCTGCACCGATGGTTGCTGCTGCTGCTGCTACTGCTACTTCTTCTGCTGCTGCTGCTACTGCTGCTGCTGCTACTTCTTCTTCTACTGCTGCTGCTGATGGTATGCTAATTACCTTCGGGGTCGACGTAGGAGTACGATCCGCGGACGGTCCTCAGCTCGCGGTCGGTGCCGGCGTTCTGCACCTCGCTGACCTCGTCGCGGACGATCGAGTTGCCGGTCTCGAAGCTGTGCAGACAAAATTGGGGTGTTAGATTTTTTGTAAATTGGCTTGTCATTGTCATTGAGTGCACTAAGATTTGCTGCAGGCGGGTCAGGACGGCTGAGACACGAAGATTAGATATCATTTTGTAAACAGTAGTGAAATAACTCTTGAATTTCCATTGATATGGCCCATTTCATGCCTAACTTTACTTCGGAATGGGGTGATATTCATTGCCGTCTCTTAAATCAATCTTCAATGCAAATACAGATTCAAAATTTTAATGGCACCCTCACTACAAAAATCGGCAACTACCATTTATGTTAGGGTGATTAAAGTGTTTCTAGCAGGACTGCATCCCATCTCTGTTAAACAATGAACTGCCAGTATATTTTTGATTAGAGACTCGGTCAAAAAAAGTCGCACATCTTGAAGAACATTGCATAACAAGGGAGGCACGCTTTGCAGACAACTTCGCAGTTTGCCAATTTCCAAAGGGTTGGGTAATAGAATGTCGTGCTAAATATGTTTCGACGGAAAATGCATGTCGGCCATGCAGAGTTGAACGGCCATGCGTCAGTAAACCGTTGTGGATGACATGCAAATAACTATGTTTCCGTTCCGAACGCAAATGAGATGGGATTAGCAAAGATTGTAACACCGTCTGACATTTGTAGGACAACACAGCGTTGTATTATCATAGTTGCAACAATACTTTCAAATTGGCATTAACATATTCCACCTCTTCCCATTAAAGATGAGTGCGAGAGCAATGTAATCAAAATGTGATAGGAGACACCTGTGAATCAATTAGTAATTCGTGTGTAATTTATGGGCGAGCGAGAAGGATGTTGCATGATATTCAATGAGAGACATCGAGGCCTACGGGTTTGTCTTCAGCCTCAACTCAAACACTGGACCGCTGCGTGAGACATCTTCTTGAGATGCTACGAGCTAAAGTTCAAGGCAGCAACCGTTCTCGTTTCGCTCGATACCAGTTTCAATTTCAACCGACCTCGATTTTCCAAACAAATCTAATTTATACAATCGCAGTATTATTAGCAGAGGTTGGCCAATAAATTCCAAGCCATTTCCCAGATCGCAATCAATATTATGTGTATAGTTTTGCGCGAAGGTTACTACAGCCGATTTGTAAAGTGAAGTTAGGATCGGGATGGTCGCTGTAGCAATCGTCTCGCCGCGGGGCGAATGTTTTGCCCTCCGCGAAGAAACAAAAGGAAGTGCGCCAAGTTCTCACCTTGAAAATTCGCCAGGGAGAGGCTTTGGTTACTTGGAATTCGCAAGGCCCTGTACTTAGCTCACAGAGTTTCCTCATACGATGCGAGTGAATCTCCCCTTCTGTGATTACATGATTATGATGAGCTTTTATTGGAACAAAGACGCACGATTTCACTCAACTGTCAAAAAGATTTGAATTTGTTTTTCGGGCATCTGAAGAAATAAAATGATAGGGAACGTTGTTTCTTGTCTGACCATAAGCAACAATAACCAACGCTGTCCGCTCCCACCTCCGTCTCGACGCCACGACTTATTCAATAACCGAAATTTCCCATGGCGGCCGCTGCAGGATCCAGTGAACTCGATCGTGAGAAACGGTCGGCGTTGCTACACAAAGCCGCGCGGGGTCGCGTGCTTGGGTCAGGGATCGAACCCGAGCCATCTGGGAGAAAGTGATGCTAGCATCGCGGTGTCTTCGGCTGTCGGCAGGTTTCTAGCGGCTTGAATAAGGTCGTGGCTTTGAGTGATGCAATTCTTTCTTTGTCTCCAAGACTTGTGGTGGCGAGGATGGGCAGAGAAGCGCTTTTTTACCTTATATGTGTGTAATGATGTACATAAAGTAGAGGACTGTTTTGAGCAGTGGAGTCCTCGAACATACTATCGAGGTTTTTATTGATAGTGACGCTTTTAACCACGTTAGCTGTCAAAATAACACCGCATACCTGACTTTTACCGCGTTTCTTGTTGCTAGTTGCTTTTAATTGAGGTTCGGTCTTTATGTCATGAACATTCTTTGCCACTTCGTGTATAAATTAAATATATTAGAGATAAATATAGATAAATTAGAGCCAATTTAAAAATCACGGCGTGTGTTAAACATCACAATGATCAGACTCCGGAATAGTGGTTTCTATTATTGGAACAAAATTTCTGATCGAAAATGTATGTTGTGACAAAAAAATACATCTCCTTAAGATCAACAATTCAAATAAACTTTACCTGTTGAACAGGCATTTTCAATTGACATTTACTTTCCCAGAATGCAAAGCATTGAGCTTTCTAGTTCGGACTTTGGCGTGATGCGCCCTAGCGTCGGTGGCGGCGGCGACGGCGACGCCGTGAACTAACCTGTACGAGAAGCCGCCGTCGAAGTTGGTGTCCTGCGCGCTGCGCAGAATCGGGATTGGGGGCGGCGCTACGCCACTCTGCGCTTGCGCGGACACGACGGCCAACATGGCGACGGCTGCGATCAGGAACTGCGCGGAAAGAAATGAAACGTCACGATTAGCAGGGAATACGTCACGATTAGCAGGGAATACGTCACGATTAGCAGGGAATACGTCATGCAATGGCAGGGAATACGTCACGATTAGCAGGGAATACGTCACGATTAGCAGGGAATACGTCATAATGGTTAGCATTTAGCAACGAGCACGTATTGAACGATAAATTTGTTGGACAGTCAAATAATGCCATCAAAATTACGAATAAACATGTGAAACGGGCTAAAGACGTTTTAACTAACAAGAAATAAGATTTTTTAACAATGAGAACATGTTGTGGGCATAAATTTGGTTAAATAAGGCAAAACCACTAAAAGAGTATTAAGTAAGCAAGAAATACGTTACAGTGGGCTAAGAATCCCAGGGTATATGTTACAATTGGCATTGCAACAATGCAAGTAAGCAAACAAAAATTACACGCAATGTTACCAAATTATTTAGACAGTGCAACTTTGAGTGACACCTCGATGCTCATTTAGAACTGGCGTCTGATTTATGCAGTTTTTTTACTTGATAAATATTATTGGGATGACGTTGTAGCTTGCAATGAGCACGATTATAATCAGGAGAGATTGAGATTGCAGCGTGTGAGGCAAGAGTTTTCGACTTTTTCTTGCATGTGTCTCATGGGAACAAGTGTTATGATTAGTATGGCAGTGAAAAGGGGTTTGATGCACGTGTTTCCGCCCAGCAATCGAACGGGAAATGATTTTGTCAACTATCAAAGGCAGACAAACGCCCTCGTCTCGTCCGAAGACTAGCGATGATGAAGCAGTGTCGCTTAACGAAGACGACACGTCCTTGACATTAAGGAACCGGACTGAGCGCGCATAAAAAGTGACATGGTTTCGACGATTTTGAGTTGAGATGGATTTAGTGCTCGCCGGATGGCCCTGATTTGCTGTAGTGAGTGAAATTTCTAGAAAAGTATTATTTTTAATTCTCTCTTTTCCTGAACTGATCGCGTTTGTTTTCGAAAAAAACCTTATAACTGTGTTTTTGAATGCAATTCATTTCCGCTGACGCTTTTCCCGGCGTTTCACGCAGCAATGCTGCAGCTGCTTCATCAATCGTTATCGATGTTATGATACTGAATCCGTATCTTTATGATTTTGACTCCGAATTTTCTTGCGAGTAGAAAATTTGATGCCATTTTGAATTCCGTAAACTTTTAAGCAACGCCAAAGCTGCATTCTTATCGAATATTACTTGATGTTCACTGTTAGATATTTTTTTTAATGCTAATGCTGCGTGTCTGTACCCAAGCTGCACTTACCATCTGCATGATTACTGTTGTTTGCTGAGAACTGACAACTGGTGCCCATTGAAAGTCCGAGATGGTCTTTTATACCGCGGCAAGGCATCGCCGCCGCCGCTGCTGGAGGTAGTAGGGGCAAGCGAGGGGAGCGCTGCGCACCACGCTCGACAGGGAGCGTCTTCGTGTTAAGGTCTTGGCCAAATTTCCGAGATTTAGTCCCCGACGAGCCTGAGCGTGCGTCTGCGCGGTTGGGGAAAGGTGTCTGGCGAATTAATTAGTGTGGTGGCACTCGTCGAATACTAATTAGGTTGCGTTTGGGATTGTTTTGTTGGTTATACGGTTGATTTTTGTGGTTTTAGGTGATGGGTTTTTGGTTTTTTTTGTGCTGGAGTCAATTTTATTTTTGGTGCTGAATTGTTTTACGTTGGGGTCGACGGTGAAGTTTGGTGGATTTTTGGCTTTTATAATTTTGAATACTATTTTCTTCGCAAAATTTAGTTGATTTTCCAAACAGCATTGATTTCCGAGAAGCATCAAAATCAAAAATGTTCGGTACAGGACGCTATTTCGTTGCTTAGAACTTAGCTTCATCAGCTGTCTGATGGAGAAATGAATCACACTTTGAGAAAATGAAAATAAAGTAACTTTTCACACTGCGATACAAATGCGAAAAATTTTCACCGAATTTTAAATTTATTTTTTAGGTATTTAAGGAATAAGAAAGATAGGAAGTTAAGAAAAAGGAGGTGATGAATGGAACGAGAATAGAGAGTGAATATATGATTAAGTGAAATACATATGAATTTGTGAGGAAGCTAGAACAAGTGAAAAGTAAAAATCTTAGTAAGAAAATGAAAATTCCGCTGAAGGGAATTAATAATAATTAAAAAAAATTAAAGTAAGGCTTGTCTTTCAAAAGCCAACAATCATCTTTGACGTTTATTTGTGTGATAAATGCATTTCATTACCAAGAAGAGATTCGATGAATGGATCGTGACACGCGTCCCTAAATACCTGAAAATGATCTGCTATAATTACAGCAACTACCATGACGATGATGTTGTCAGTCATGCATGAAAGTAATGTTGTGAGATCAATGCTTCAGATCTCAAGGAAGAAAACAGATACTCTGGGTCTGACGTTCGTCTTCACCAATTTGCTTGCTAATTGTTCACTTAATTGCTATCAAATTATTCACGCTCACACATTCAAATTGGTACCTGCAAGTTTTCACCGACTCATCCTCTACACTGGTTAAGCAAGCCACTCGTAATGCACCAAGTTTAAATAATCATTATGCATTATGGATTTTGGCACTGTCATCAAATTTCACATCAAATTTTAATTGTTAATTTTGTAACAGTTTTCTCGATATGCCTTGTATCCCCCAGAATAACACGTGTTTTTTTTCCACCAAATCTTCTTACGAAATTGTGCACATAGTAAAGGTTATTTGGGATGTCTGGTTTGTGTCAATTGTCATCCAGTTTAATCTCGCAGAGAAATTGTGTTGCGACATCGACGTGGGAGTTTGCGACGAACATAAATCTTTGATGGAGATTCCCATCGTGTTCAATCGCATTCCTCGTCTCCGTTTCCTAATCGGCGAGCTATCGGCTTCTAACCTTTACGTGCCTTGTCTTAGAGAATAACAATCGCATTGCGGCTCTGCGCTGCAGACAAATCATACGCTTTAAGAAGATGACTCTCGCAACCATTAACTGCATGGCATCCCTAAGAAAAAAAATCAATCAAATTCCGAGACGCTAGCAAGGCCAGAAGGGCTCACGCTATTTTTTGGGTCGACCTAAAAATTGCGAAAACAATCAATTTTAGTTTTGATTGAAAAAATGAGGATTGTTTCCAAATCTAATGCTCAGGAAAAATCCGTCTCGTTTTTTGCATTCTAGTTCGAACCTTAGTGCAGGATAATCTATCGCTATTATATTTTATGGCCAGGCCAATTATTGTCATTTGCGAAACGATGCGCGGTGCCGCTAAAATAAAAATAAAACGCTCGATTTAAACCAATTTAGTGACAGGTGAAGGTCTCTGCTGCCATAACTCACTTCTGTACGCCGTAGCCAGTGTTCAAGAACAAGAACATCTGTGTGCAGTTCACCCCAGCAAGATTCAAAGACACTCTTGCATCCTAGCGGGCTGTCATCAACGTTGATAAATATTCGCCGAGCACGGATTTTGCTCATCCTGTATCAGTATGTCGCTGTGAATTATATTTGTTCGCGTCTTCCGCGTTTGCCATGTTTTTTTGTCTAGTCTAGGCGTGTTTGAAATCTTGCTGCATCATTTGGCGATTAGCAAGTTGAGAGATAGACTTCAGGCGGCGGGTCATTGAGTTTGGGTCAAACGTTCTGTCAAATTAGTCTCAATATGTGTAACAAAAACATATTTCATTTTACTCTCGTAAGAAGTTTGAAGGTAAAAGGTAATAGTCAAAATTAGATCAAATAAATTGTCTTTGAAAGCAGTAGTGAATCTAGTACTGTGTTCAATACTAGGCCTATTACTAAATTAATTTACCCAAAACATGGTGCAATACTTGGTATAATGATTGAATATTTGCTTACAACATAAAAGAAATGTGACAGTGGTATCTGCTTGCACCGAAACTCAGATTTCTAATTTATCTAAAAAGTTTCTTATCTGGAATCCAGGTTGTCTGCTACCATGCAGCCTCTTGAGCAGTATCAAGATACACCTTTGTTGGCATTTTGTCTCCAAACAAATGGCCGTGTCAAACGCTTGAAGCTCTCCGATAAGTTGTCTCGTTTATATTTGCTCACCTTCAACAGGAAGACTTTTCTATAATGCTATTAGCAGCTCGATTAGTCAACAGCAAAATTTTGTACACCCACGTTTTCGCACGAGCTTTTCCGTGCTTTCCATACCTCTATTGCAATCACACCAAATTAAGTTTCCAAGATATTTTCAGCACAAATAAACAACTAATTGATATTTCATTCATTTGATGAGATTTCATAAGCGGGAAGGTAAAGTTATGTATCTAATTATATTTGATTTGTGAAGTTACGTAATCTACTCAAATTCAATGGTCAATTGAAGTAAGCCCTGGTATACAGTCAAGAAGAAAATATGGATCAGAAGCAATGGAATTTTCTGTGCTGTCATTGCCGCAATTTCAAAGTCTGGTGTAAAAAGTATTATTTTCATAGATGTGCACACAAATATGATTTTGACAGATCAAACACAGCTTCGGGCCTCTGCCCAAAAACAAATCCCGATTTACTTTGGAGTAATAATATCAGTGTGCAGCGTGCTTTCGTCTGCAATCAGCGTGCAATTAAAGGTTTTATTACGTCATCGATAAATTTAGTGAGTATTGACGTGCAATGACAGAAGGTACTGCATAGTTCAAAATCATCAAATTGAAATGTGAAATGGAACGACGGTTGAGGTGCATTTGGAAGGTCCTGGGTTCGATGTTGATGGTGAGGTTTAAATCTAAGGGTCTTCGGCATTAGAAAGACCGATACTGATGATACCTTGTATGGACGGCATGCATGGCATTAGATCTTTTGGGGAGAGACATTATCTAAAATAGGAACCGAAACCAACTCATGCTAACCCGAAATAAGATGTTGAGTTGTTGGTATTATTTTAAAATCGTAACAACACAAGTAAATGGAAAACACAGTTGCCGATTCTAATATTAAATATCTCCATGATTTCTTTAAATGTGTTTTGTGTTAAGTCAAGCCTTTGTGTAAATTTCTGGCATCACCAGCTCCAATTCCACTGGGTGTAGAAACTAGCATAGAGTTTGCCCGACTTGGTGGAGATGCCGAGTTAAGGAGAGGTGACATTTCCCAAACACTTGTCTATCGGTGTTTACCTATCGAAATAATGCAGAAATCATTTAGTTGATGCAACTGGAATCTGTCGTAATCAATATCAAAGCGTTTAATTATTAAAATCTATCCCAATCACACTACTTTAATAATCACTGCCATTTGTTTAAAGATAATTTAAAGGCTAAAACATGTCATTTAATTACAACTAAACCTCGATTAAAAGACAGAAGATTATTAATAGCACGTGTATGCATTTAATTATGCAATACTCGCCGATACATTTGATTACCCGATCTTGACAGAAACAAGTGCATAATCGATTTAACAGCGAGCAATAACATTTCAAAATTACACCGAGCGCATTATGGTATACATCGCCTTCAAATGAAATCACAAACTTGCGACTACGTTTCTACATACTAATGTTATAGCTTTACATGAAAAGTACGTGCCATCTAAATGCCTCCTACACACTAGATAGCATTCCGTCAGGAAATCACCAACTCCATTCATAAATCAATGCTGGTCGTGATGGGAAATATTCTTCGCAGCATGGGCCACGTCGGATGAATCCATCCAGCCGCTCAATCTCCAACCATTTCCCGACCATCAATTTTCCAAGAAGCGCGAGCCGTATTTGGCGTTAACCACGCCGTAGGTCCTAAGTCTCTGCTGTCGCCGCAGGAAAACCGGATTGGATCTTCCGTTTCAAGGACGTTGGTCGACGCAGAGTCTTCCAATCGCCGGTCGCTGGACCGCGTGAATGTGTCGCAATTTTCTAAGAGACCGGTTCGCATTTTCACGTCATCCTCGCTGCTAGAGCGCCTAGATCGTCGTGCGTTTCGAGAATCTCTTCGCAATAGACATATTCCACTCAGAGAATTATGTCGTCAGATACCCACTGGACATACTACCAGTTTTTAAGAGAATATACGGAACGGTATGCATCGGTTCGAAACATCGGTTCTCGTGAGATTACCGAAGTTAAGCAGCAGCGCGCTGACAGCGCGGTGACCATCATGCACACGATCAGTTCTGTTCGGGAGAAACGTGAGAGGGTTTGAAGTTAGTACGACAACTTCACTCGCCATGCTTATCAACCTCTCGACAGCATGGATTAGTGGAGGAATCCTGTTGTTCGAGTTGTACCGTCCTTCGGAAGGGACGTAAAGCCGGTGGTCCCCTCGGTGCTTTTCGACAGGAGTAGGCTACGTGCCTGCACTGGGTTTCCCCTCCTCCCTTCTAGGCTTGGTTAGGTTCATCATCACCCTTTCATTCACCGTCGCCGTTAGACCAGTGCCACAGGGCCAGTCGTCAAAACAGTGCGTCGTTAAACACCAATAATCAATTAATCATTCAAGTAAGAAAATATATCTTCTTAAAAACCAAGAAAGATAAGGCAATCGCAACCGGAATGGCTTTACCTGGCTTTACCGAGTGGGTATCAGGACGTCATTTTGATTGAATGGAATATAGGTGTATTAGCTAGCTTTACTCCGAGTTACATCAACCACGCACGTAAGTCCGATCTTTTCAAAGATAATGTTCTCTTTAGCCGCAAGTTGATTTGGTAAAGCCAAACACCGGGAAGTGATACGTCAGATATCAGCATGAGAACCGGCGATTATTTGCGGTGCGTGCTATCTAGGCACCTTAGAACGTGCATTTTAAATGCACTGAAAGCGACACCTTTGGGCTGGCATCAACAGGATCATGCCTCGCTATAAATAGAATGGTGGCAGCAGCTTCGGTAATCATTATCATCTTGTAGCTTGCCCTTTCTGCGAAGAACAGTTGTCAGGTTTCGGCTATTTTATTACCTTCACTGCAATTGAATCAATACGCGGCATGGAACGTGGACTTTCAATCACTAATTGACCTGATTCAACCTGATTATCATGTCTGTATAATCGGCAGCTGTGTTTGGAATGATTTGACTATGTGCCCTGACTCTACAAGAGCGAAAATCTCAATCAATTTTAACCCTTAACCTGAATCCGCACCGAAAAGTGGAGTTTTTGTTAGCACAAAGAAGCTTCAATCTTCATTTTGAGCCCTAAAAAATATAAAATGTTAGAAAATGTTTGTCACTATAGTCCTTTCATCAATTATACCACCACCTTGGCTGCTGTGGAGTTACGGTTGCTGCAGGCATTAGGTAATTGACGCTACTAGGCCAAACAATAAATTTTAAAACGGTATGAATCGCTACAGCAACGCATAAGCAATCGGCGTTTGCTGGCATTTTACGACGAATGGGCCGCTAAACCAACCCAAAAAGATGGCCCGATATACCCGGTAAACCAGCTGACCAAACCGGCGAGTGTGCACATAATTTATAGCCCATCACTGCACGCCAGCGATGATCTTTCCGATGATTGAGATCGCGCGGGGGCTCAACAGCATCTCGCTCCATCTTGACCAGCCGCGCAATGCGCCCGCTCTCTCCCACTTGAAGGAGAAGATCACCCAGAGAAGTGATGCTGACGCCTGACCTTTGTGCACCTGTAACAGCTGACGCAACGCTTTACGCGTTGTGTTTGAATAGCAGCGATCGGTGAATAGACCGTCGTTGGGGAGACCGTCGTTGCGATTAAGAGCATCCGAGCTGAGATGGGTCAAGGAGCTTGTCTGCAGTGTTCGACGGCGCAATGTTGGTGTCGCATCTTCGACAAGTGGTAAATGGGATGAGATCATTCAAGCAGCCGTCAAGAGAAAATCATTTGGTTTCTGGTTATAAAGCTGTGCGTAAATCATCTGTGTGGCTTATATTTTTAGAGTGATAATTAATTTTCTGAGAGGACGCTTATGACAGGGTGATAAACACGATGATTTGAAATGCGCCGCTGGGATTTGGCAGCGAGCTCTTTTTCGCTTTTTGATGGTGAAGTGTTGCTATTTTGATCTAGTACAAGGCGCATCGCTTGTGGCAATTGATGCGCTAAAGTTGTTACTAATTACTATTCTGATTTGCGACCTTCTGATTTATTATTTTAACAAAAAAATTACTATCAAAGTGCTGGGTGTGCTTAAAAGATGCCTGCCTCACTTGTTCACATTGCAGTAAGCTATGATTCAAACGCCTAAAGCCCTACCTTTTAATAATAACACCAAATAAATGTCTATATCTAAAAGACTTGCATCATCTCAAAACTATATCCGTTCCCATTCCATCTCCATCCCATGCTGTATGCAGCCTTACAATACTGTATGAAGCTGCCATGACTCCGTTAACGTGGCGTTGCTAAACAATTCTATTGTAATTCAAGTATATATTTAAATTATTTCCTTGCCGCTGCAAAGAATTAACCGTGAAAGTTGCCGCCTGAATGCGATGGGTGCAGTTTTGTCGATGAATACCAGATTGAAGTGAGAACTAGCTGGAACTGAAATGCCGCTACAGTTAGATCATATTATTGTTGTCTTCTCAAGCGACTCAACTGCAGCTGGATTCACATCCTAATAAGACATACTCGAAATGTTGGACTAAGAAGATGAAGCATCCGGCAAACTGCATCCAAAGGCTTGCAACTGCAACTAATTCAGCTCCACGCCTGCTGCAAACCAACCCATTTAATGCCATCTGATTACAAGAATCTTTAATTTCCGACAAGCAGCCTCAACGGAACAGTTTCTTTGAAATTTTGTTGGACATTTTGGGCAGGAGATTGGCGAAAACGTGGAAAGAGAATTTAAGAAAAATTCATAATATAAAATCACCGAAGGTCAGCTTTTTTATTTGTTACCCATAGTTTATAAAATATCACTTAGAAGTTGGACACGGGACATGGCTGTAGGAGGTTTATCTTTTATTTTCTGTTATAAATTCATAAGCCATGAAGCATTCGAACCTCGGTCATGTAAACAATTATTTTCATTTAAAAAAAACTCATATCAAAGAGGAAGAAGAAGAAGACGAAGAGGAAGAAGAAGAAGATTAATACAGATAAGAGCATTGGTGTGGCTGGCCAGCGCTATAAATTAAAGCCGAAATACAAATGTCTGTTCATTGATATTTAAGACAATAAACGATAATTATTTATTATTATTTATCAAAGAGTAGATCAAATTGCGACCAATTATTCCATGTCAACTAACTTCATTGCCGACTATGTGTTGACACGCCGAAGGTTTCATGCTAATCAGCATGAATTCAGCGTTGCTTGCTTCCAAGCAAGTGCATCTATACAAGTATCACGTCTCTGTGCCTCTCACGCGTGCGTCATTCTATTTCGGCGGTTGCACATGGCTCCGGGCCGATTGCACCCAAGTCTCAGTTTAATTACTCTAATTACTCCACATGCCGTCGATGGCCCGTGAAACTGTCTGAAATGTGTATCGCTGATTCGTGCCGGCATTATGCTTCTAGAGGTGTGAAACGAAGTAGTTAGACGCTTCGGTTCCCATGCATGAACTACTTTGTAATTAAATCCGCACTTGGGCATACTTATTTTCAACTCTGCAGTGTAGATAATACAACTTGCTCTCTTGGCATGAAACAAAATACATCATTTTTACTGCAATTAAGTGACAAAATAATATAATGCAAAAGGAGATATTCTTTTGAGACATAATATATTGCAAACCGTGAGTTGAAAAAGGTACCGTAGTCTTCGGAATTATTCCGAATTCATCTCATCTTAATGCATGTTATTCCGATTGTATCTCAATTATTATAATTAAGTGAGATCTCTGTGATCTGGATCATGCAACTATCGGTCAGGAACGGAATTGTGAACGCTGTTGAGGAAATCGACAGGAAATGGTCGAAAAGGTGTTCGTGTTCTGAGTCAAGTGAGATCTTTTTCTTGGACGTGAAAAAACTCAGGTAAATGCATGCTGTTTGCAATGGTTTGTGTGTTGTCAATCCGAATGGGACGTTTCTTAGCTGAAAGATTGACGCATTGCAATTTGTGATGATGCGGTTATGGAGACTTGGCACATATTTTTAATTAGTGATTGATATAACAGTACGCTTCATGTTGTAACATTTACGTGACTCGACCAGCCGAAACTAAAAGCACAAATCATCTCTTGTCTTTATTTCTTCCTTTCTTTGAAACGGACACAATGATCCGAGCTAAACGATGTGCATTCCAATACTCAGTATAATTTACTAGCCATTCAACTCACGGTAATTAATTTCGAATAACTAATTGAACCAACGGCATGTCATCATTAATTGTTATTACTGTTGTTATTGATAAACAGTAAGTTCTTCTCGCAATTCAAATAAAACATGTCTATAGTTAAACGGGACGAAAGTGAAATTATACTGTTTCCTAATTGTGTAATATCAAGTCTAGACCGCCGCTTGTTTCGCTGTCTGCAAAGCAGCCTGGACTGCCGCTTGTTTCCCTGTCGGCAAAGCAGCCTGGACCACCGCTTGTTTCCCTGCCCGCAAAGCAGCCTGGACTGCCGCTTGTTTCCCTGTCTGCAAAGCAGCCTGGACCACCGCTTGTTTCCCTGTCTGCAAAGCAGCCTGGACCGCCGCTTGTTTCCCTGTCTGCAAAGCAGCCTGGACCGCCGCTTGTTTCGCTGTCTGCAAAGCAGCCTGGACTGCCGCTTGTTTCGCTGTCTGCAAAGCAGCCTGGACTGCCGCTTGTTTCGCTGTCTGCAAAGCAGCCTGGACTGCCGCTTGTTTCGCTGTCTGCAAAGCAGCCTGGACTGCCGCTTGTTTCGCTGTCTGCAAAGCAGCCTGGACTGCCGCTTGTTTCACTGTCAGCAAAACAGCCTGGACTGCCGCTTGTTTCCCTGTCTGCAAAGCAGCCTGGACTGCCGCTTGTTTCCCTGTCCGCAAAGCAGCCTGGACTGCCGCTTGTTACCCTGTCTGCAAAGCAGCCTGGACTGCCGCTTGTTTCGCTGTCTGCAAAGCAGCCTGGACTGCCGCTTGTTTCCCTGTCTGCAAAGCAGCCTGGACCGTCGCTTGTTTCCCTGTCTGCAAAGCACCTATAAAGCCTGCCACTGGCTTCATTTCCCGCTATTTGAACATGTCAAGCTTCCCAACAATCACTATGAAAGTATTGACTCTTCTGCCATTGAGCAACAAGATATAAAAGTTCAATTGTTATATGTTCTCTGTCAGTCACCGGCGAAATAGCACGCGATTATTTGGTTTATTGTTGATGAAATTTCACGGGTTCCTCGTATGAAACGATGATGAGTTCTTGCTAATGGAAGCCATTACTGCATTTCTTTCTTTCGTCGTATGCCAAGATCCCAATCTGCTGCCGTATGCTAAAAGGTTCCTCGTTGCGTAAGTTAGAAACTGTGATGTTTATTTCGTTACTCTTGATGATGTTCGATGAGGAGGTAGGTTACCGAAATGGGTTGTTTGGTAATTAGCTACAGCTTAACTAAACTGTGCGCTGATCTCACGCTGCTGTTTGTGAGAATTAATCGAATGCTTACAATGTCTTCCGAAACTATTTTTGTCTTGTTTTACGCCGGTATTACACACTCCACATAATTTTTACTACCTTTAATACCTGCTCTCGATTTCATCTGGGATATTAATGTGGATTAGGTTTAGTATTCATTCAAAATGACAGGGCACCAAACAAAAGATAGTTGTAACACCAGTGTGCCATGACTTTATCTTTGATTTTAGTATTTTCCATTAACATCTCGTGAATAATTGGCAACTTGAATGAAAGGGACGTTGGTAATCAACATCATTTGATTTGTCTCCATCCCACCCACGGGCTTCGGATAATTCACTCTGCACTTCCTGCATTCTTTTCAAATTCCTCGTTCACGATTCAAAACTAGGTCTTCGCACGATCTTCGCCGCGTGCTTTTAGCGCACGGAAATTATGAACACTTTCAATTTATTTGCCATTGAAATCTGCAGGCAACATCCAATGATTTCGTTTTAGAAGGAATACATAGGTAAGTTGCAGCGAGTTGTGACTTACACTGAATTCATCGAGTATTCTGCCCTCTTTTCCGTCACCGAACATTATTGGGCGTCAACCAAATTCCAAACCTATACGCCTTCCTCGCAGGGGCGGAACTAGGCGCCCGCAGGGCCCGCGGCCGCGGGCGGGCCCAGGCCCGTCTACGGCCGCAGGGGGGCCCGTCGGTTGTCACTAAATCTGAAACACTTATACTCATTTTTGCGATACTTTCAGTGTTATTCACTCTTGTTTCACGCCAACTGCAGATTCAAAGTGTGAGGCAGACTGGTCCAGTACGCGGGGGGGCCTTGTCGAGTCAGGTCAAATTTGGTACACGAAGGTTTCGCTTGATACGGAGTAAAATATCAGAAAATACGAAAAACTACAGAAAAGGGTCACTTATAGTGATTGAAAGTATCTTATAGGTACCTACTCAGACGCGCTGAATTTTTATTTCCAGGAAATGTCTATCCTGCTTATCATATTTCAAGATAAAACTTGGAAGTGTGGTTCACAGAAAATATCGAGCTGATTTTCCAAATCCGTCAATTTGAAAAAGCTTTGCAATATGTTTAAAATTCTTGCTACAACGCATGGATTCGCTCTAAAAAAGGCCAATGATTCAAATTTTTTTCGGGGGCTGAAAAACCTGTCGCCTTTGGGAGAGGAGGGGGGGGGGGGCCTTTTTGTCCAAATCTGCGGGCGGGCCCGTGAATCGTTGTTCCGCCCCTGCTTCCTCGTGGAAACTTCCTCGACCAAACTTCCTCGTCCAAATTTCCTTGTCCTCCTGCGATTGACTCTGATTTTCAGTCTTCAGTGCCCTTGTTGCACATGATTACCCCACATTTTGAGCAATGTTAAACAATTTATCACATTTTAATGATTTTTTATTAGTAAACCCAAAAATATTAGACCGAATTGTGGCAAAACAGAGATATTCGTCAACATTTGACATATTGGCATGCCATCTTAGTCTGTTTATGTTGCCGAATTCTATAAAATTATGTAATATAAACCGACGATGACCCGATTCCAATAGAAATAACTTAAAAAACAAATACAAACACCGATTCTGGTAGTTTTTAATCACCGTTGCAGCGCTGAAGGATATAGCTAGTTAAAAAGGGGTGGTTTCTTGACAGCTGAAGATTTCCAGCCCACAAAGCGAGACAATGCTATACGAGGATCACTTTCTGCACCGCTGCGTCCACGGCGCAACGTGTTTCGCGCATCCGTGGCCTAGTGGCCTTGACATTCACTCTCGCAGCGACTTTCCCTCTCCGTCGGTATTGCGAGCCGTCGTTACCGACGCTCGAGCAGCGCTAACGGGATCGTTGCGTCATCCGCGCGAACTAGCGCAGGAGAAACGGCTTCCTGAAATAGAATCGCGATCTTTTGTCGAAATGCGGCGACGCCATGTGAACTTTCGGTGTTTTCGGCGATTGTTTTTATGACATGTGGACGAGAAGATGTCGTGTTGCCTGGGACGAGCGTGTGAGGGCTTGTTGACATGTTGAAATGTTCTGTTTGACAAGTTTGGATTGTAAGGTAATTAGCTGAGTTTTGTATTTTTGGTTCAATCTTTCCGCATTCTCAACAATGTGGGAAACATTGAGAAGAGAATGGATTTTTGACAGTTAGGATTCTTTCGTTTCAGATGCGTGGGATGCATTTCTGTGCAAGTATATACATATTTATATAGGGAATTTGTGAGGATCAGAGGGTATATTTTTTATTGGATAAAGGTTTATTTCTCTGTGATTAAATCGAATTAATATCAAGTTTTTTAATACATTCTGCACAAATAGGTATAATGATCTCTGCATAAAAATATATGGTGCATATTCTACTCTATAGTAGAAACCAATGATTTTTTGTACAGGTAAAAGGGTTAAGATCCGTCATTTAAGAAATCAATCGGACTTATACCACAGCCAATGAGAACCGTTAATTGCTACAAAGATCAGTTGCCAAGGCTACTAGACGAGTGCAATTAAATCAAAACACAGCGCATCGGCATCTTCCTCTTCAAATACAGTAAACTGAAATCAGCTCGCACGAATCTCTTCCCTGCGAGACCGAAGCGAAGAACACAAAAAGAAACATGCAACGACAACAATTAACTCACGCAGACATTTTCTCTTGGGCCGGTCTCGTGAGCATTAAATCCACTTCGACGTCAGCGTGTCGAGTCCTCGATCTCGCTAGCAGCAGCAGCAGCAGCAGCAGCAGCAGCAGCAGCAGCAGCAGCAGCAGCAGCAGCAAGCACCAGGCAGCAAGCACCAGGCAGCAGCAGCAGCAGCAGCAGCAGCAGCAGCAGCAGTTTTTGCTGGCAAAAAGATATTCGAACAGGATGACCATAAATCTGTCGCCACCGCCAATTAAGTGCAACGTGCATGTGCAACAAGAGCGGCTGTCTGGTGCACGGGGTGCATCGGTAACAGTGGCGCACAGTATGGGGGATATTACACATGGGCTTAAGAGGGTTGCGTTCTTGGCCCCTAATATCTACAGTCTTTTCTGTTAGCATTTATTGGTATCAGGATAAGCTGATGGCACTTGGTTAATGGCTTTTAGCTCATATCTTACAATTGCATTATGGAAAACTCTGCCAAAATAACAGTTTTGAGCTGGGGATAGAGTCGTCCGCGCTGCCTATGGCGGAGAGGGAAGAAATTAAGGCACCCTAGCTTAAAATAACGTTACTTACATCATCTGGAACAAAGGGGGCTCTGTTTGCCATTGCTGCTTAATGTCAAGCGACAACAAGAGTATTTTTGCATGTGATTATTGCACTTGTTTAATTTAACTCCTAACTTTGCCGCCAGGTTCGCATAAGGTTGTCTATTTTTTTTAAATATTTGGACACATTTGATGGAAACAAAGATATTGAAATGGAGTCTTCATTAGGTTTAAGTTTGAAAATGTTTTACTTTATTCGGTTACTGAGATTGACAAAAACTGCGTGCAAATGTCTATGTTTAGTTGAGCTTTATTGGTATCAATGACAGACCGCACTTCGATATAATTTCATTTTTTTTTTTTTTTACAAAAATCATGAACCATGGCTCAAGGAAAACTTGTCAATGGCCTGCATCTGTCTGTGTTTGACCATATTGTCGGGATGAATCAGTAGAAGAGGATTTTTAAGAAATTTATCACTTAGGATCTCATTGTTGGTCCATCTCTTATTTTCATGTTTGAATTTTACAGTTGCAGTAACAGTTGTATCTGATTTTCACGACATTGCTTAGAAAATTTTCCTGTAACGCTATCTACCACTTCGACTTGATGTGCACAAGTTAATTAGTTGCATCAGACCGCGGGATTGGTCCAGTAATGAGCGCCACTGGCTGCTGCGAAGATGATCTGGCAAGTTGAGACAGTTGGCATAAAAATCCGACCTGTACGCATCGCCGAAGGTCGCGATGAGCCCAGGCTAGACTCGATGCGACATCACCAGTCAATAATTCACCTGCCATTCGACTGTCTCGTTGTCTCTACCTGCCAGACAACTTACGGCTTAACCGTGTTTTTATTTACTGTTATTTAATGCTTTATAATTAATTATCGAGGAAATGCTGAGACGTTCTTGGGAAATTGTGTGTGCACGACCATTTGTATCACTTAGCGTGGATTTTGAGTGAAACCCATTTGCACTTAGTGCCACGGATAAGACTCTAGAATCATTCATTACACTGCAATCATGTTACTAGTGTTGTAATTGCTTCAATTCATGTACAATTATTTTGTTATCCTATGTAACAGCTCCACAAAAATCAGTGGCCTTCCCATTTCGACTAACAAAACAGTCTGTGTTGTTCTCTTGCTACTTGACTGTATCCTAACTATAGTTTCTCGTTGTTAAATTCTTCGGACCAATTAATTTTATGGGAGCATTTGAATGAAAATAGAGTTCCATCGTGCTGTCCGAACTCCATTAAAACAGTCATAACTCTCGCGCGATCCACGTCCAAGAATAGTTTGCCTCGATGAGCGCTAAAAACTCTGACCTTTCTTTCAACTTCACACTGTTGATAAATAGCGCTGTTGACCAAGAAGATACGTCGCCTGCTTCTCTATTAACCTGCTTCAAACATCGCGGCAAATCACGTGCGACATTTCGGTTCGTCTCGTTCTTGTAAAGCAACTTGCATCGCCAACTGTACAATCACAAGCAAATTACGTGCATATTTAAATGTTATCATAACATTACCGCCCGCATTATGTACTGCCTATTAATATTGAATATTAATCCTAACTGGTCTGTGCACGTCATGGGGATAGGGCAGTAGGGGAAGAGGGGGAATTCAGTTAATTTAGTCAATAAATATAATTTAGCTCGTCATACTTGCACAAATCCATGTGCTTAGTTTTCATTTTTGACCCTTAAAACCCAGTTTTCAGTGGCTTGATAATTATTTAACGGCCCGTTAACACATTATCTAGGCGTCTCATTGGCCATGGGGATAACACACTAACGTCCCGTTAAAAATTTAAATTCACACTTAAATCTGAGCCTTAGGCCCAATGTATTATATTTTTTTTAATTATTTAACAGTCTGTTGACACAATATCCATGCGTCTCATTAACCATGGTGATAACACATTTACGGGCCGTTAATATGTTAACAGGCCAATGAAAAACTAGGCTTAGACTCGTTATCGTGCGATTTTACTAAACATTGTCCTAAGATTCGACTTTTATAAGTCTGTCTTCGATGTCTATCAATACAGCATGCCTTATGTCAGAGACCACTCTGCTGATGCTTGCTTCTGAAAGCTTCTTTCTCTTTGTCAATCAGAACTAAGCAAAGATCATGTCAAATATCACAGAGGTATAGACACAGATTGTTGAAGTGTAAGCAAATAGGCTGTAGGAGACAGGAAACTCTGGGCGAAATCGGACGACAAAGCGCTGGTGGCGAACCTGGCGGAATTGAAAGTAAAAACGTGCAGATATACATGCAAAGATACTCTTACTATGTCAACTATCAGTCCACAATTGATCTTGCGCTTCAGTTACAAACAAAGCCCTCTCAATTTTACGTAAGATGATGCAAGAAACGTTGTGTTAAGTTGTACCGATAGATGGCTGTGCTGCTTTAGTTCCTAGCCAAACCGTCTAGGCAGCACCGAAGATTCTGTCGCCAGCTCAACGGTAATATTTTGGCCGATTCTCCTGGATGCCTGTAATATATTTGGTAAAAACAAACATTCATAATGATCCAGACAGGAAAATACACTAATTAAGAAATTAATAGCCGGTAGACTGCAGTTAACGCCAAGAACCAGGGGAAACGCTGAGCGTGGAGCCTCCCCACCTCGTCACTAGCAAGAATAATTGGTCCATCTGACGTCCGTGCCCTTGTGTCTCACCGTATCACCGGATGCTGGGTCGTGCAATCGATTACCTAAGTACCGGAATGTTTCTACCTAATTACCGGGCTCGTTATACTCGGAGAGGGCTTGGGAATCTCCGAAGTATCTAGTGCGTGGATCAGCTAAGAGATGGAGCGCTTTACTCAAGGCTAACTCGATCTCTCATCGTGCTCGTCCGAGAGACAAAGTTCACCGGGACAGTGGAAGCTTGGCTGATTTTTTATTGTGCTTTGTTTCTCCGTTTGTTCTGCTTTCAGGAAAGTCGGCAACGATTATGCGACAGCAATTCTAAGCCGCTTTAGACTCGCAAGATATTTGAAGTACTTTATAAGATGGATTTTCGAAGCACCTGTAAAACAACGAGACAGTCCTGATCTCGTTCAATACGCGTTCTAAAGCGATTTGATGACATTTTGATAACACTTCAGGTGCCATGACTCGTGGTATCAGTTTGAGCGCTGAATTTGAAGCAATTTGACAAACAATTGGCAATGCGACAATAATCCAGGGCTTACATTGGTGTTCATGATGAAGGACCTTTTATGCTCGCTACGCTAGTATAAGCGAGGGTGAGTTCGACCAGACATCTTACAGGATGGTCACAAGAAATGTGTGTTACGGTCGTAAATAGATCAATTTGAACGTAATGGCCTTTTTAAATCCAAACCAAGGCTGTGAATAAGGATTTTCTTCTCCGAAAATCTGTTAAACAACATTAGCAGCAAAAAATAGTGCCGTTATCTTTTTAACCATCTGATTGCTCCGTGAGAAATTTGGGTGGGAGGTTAGAGAACGTATTATTTCCTAGATGCACACACTTATAAATTCCTTAGGTTTTTTATATTGAAATAAATGCCTTGCAATTCAAGTATAGATGTCTATACTACATGAAAAATGTCTTAATAAAATATATAAATATATATTAAATCCTTTGTCAACCTTTCTGTCTTCTATAAATACAACAGAGACAATAATTTACCGGCAAAAATCCTGGTCCTGAACACAACGAAGCGAACACGAGAAAGCAATTAAGTTTTTCACGCCATCCCACAGATGGACTCGCGCGGTAGCTCATCAATTTACAGCTCAACAACGTGGAAAGGTCAAGCTTGATCGCTGTGAAATAGTGTAATATCATATCCATGATAAAGGTTATGAATTTGTGCGAAGGTCGCCTCGGTTACGGAGGTATGACATCTTCGAGGCTGTCAAACGATCTTCTTCTTCTTCTTAACACGCGCGCGCGACGTGGATTCCTCATGACGACCTTCTCTGACCTGTGACCTGAGCTAACGGATGTTTTGCATTGACGTTTCTCTTTGGAATTATACTTATTGATTGAGGCGAACGCTTGGTTATGGATTTACAGACAGGCGCGCCGTGATTTTGTCAGAGAAGCAGATTGTTTTGTAACGCTATCTGTTTGTTGTTTGTTGGCGTTTGTTGGTACAGGTGTGTTTGCTCTTTGGTTTGAAACAAACAGCAAACATTTTTATGAACGACACAAGGACGCGCATGAATTTTATCAAAAATAATTTTTGTTTCTGTATAGTCGAAGTAATCCTAAATAATTTTGATTTTGTATTTTCATGTAGCCGATTCTTTACTATTTATAAGAAAAAATATGGAACTTATATAACAAAAAACAAAAACAGTTAAGAACCTAATTTGATCTTAGCTACTGATATAATGAGCTGATTTTCGGATCTAATATAATGTAGACGAAACGAGACGAAACTCTTTCAGAATAAGATACACCAATTGGAGTAAAACCTATAAAAATTTTGAAAAATAGTCTAAAATACAGCATCTTTTGAATACTAATCAAACCCAATCCACCAACAATACTAAAATTCAATCTCAATCATCTCTCCATGCACAAATCCCCGAAAACATCTCCCTATAAACCATCACCGCGCATCGATCTCTCCGACTTCTCTCATCAAAATAAGCCCCAGCGTCAGCACCACCCGCCTTATATACCCCGCCTCATTTCACTTTCATCCACACACTGCAAGACATCAGCACACCGCCAGCATCACCCGGCGGAGCAAACAAGACCTCCTCAAGCATCTCTGATGGTCTTACCGCGGTCGCACCGCCACCACACACTACACTGCCGACTTGTTCACCTTACAGCCAAGCTTCGTGTACACTTTCACCTAAAATGTCGACGACGGCGGTGGCAGACGCACCGGCTGACCCAGTTACCTTATGTCCAAGTGTCTTGGGTCACCTTCTTGCTTCGGGTATGCATCATCGGCCAATTCAGATAATTGCTGGCTGGTGAACAATGCCAATTTGACGAGATGGCATTAATGTGTGGTTGGTAGCTGTAATCGATTGATTAACTGTTAGTGCTAAATATATGATTGAAGTGTTCGTTTGCCGGGGTAATGGTGTGAAAGGTGTTGGCGTTTATTTAGCCGTTTAGTGGCGGTGATTACCTACTGATTAGTTTGCGGAAATCGTTTATGGTTGTAATTTTCGTGTAATGATGACAGCGGCTAATGATTGCAATGATGCAGTCGACTGTTTTGTATGAGATATAATTGGTGGGTTGATGCTCGGGTGGTCTTAAGATCATTTTGTACGAGATCATAGAAGTGCACCTTTGTGATGTTGCTGGTGTTCAATGGAATGCATTTCCAGATTTAATTGCGAGGTGAAATTGATCAAAGTTTTTGTTAATATAATTACAACAGCATGTGTCCCGGTGTCCCTTACACAAATTGGCAAATATTTTCATTTTCTTCCATTTCCATTTTCTTTAAATTGATAAAATGACATATTTGAAAGTTGAATTTTTACTTTTTTTAGCATCTACACTTAAAAAAACAAACAACGTACTTGTATTATAGCCAACCACTCGAAATCAACCGCTTACCTTTCCCAAAAATTTCCAGAAACCCGAAATTATCGAAAAGACACCAGTCGAGCGTATAAATTCGCGCTTCCCGTTTCTAAAACAGGTCGCGCCATCTCTCGGAATCCAAAGTCCTCCGAGTCCACGAAATGCTGACTTCAACGCGTTTAGCATAATCCATGGGTGTGAGGTAATGTCTAGCAGAGGCAGCAGCATCTTCGAAGATGTCATCTCGATTAGCGCCCATTGGTTGGGACAACAATAACCTTTCGTCCGATTGGACGCCGATCAAGTTCACCTGGCCATCGAGAGTGAAAGTCCTACGTGGAGATACGAGACGCAGCATCATGCAATTGCAGCGGAGTCATCTCAATGATTTCAGATGATTTAACTGATGTGGAATCGACTTTGTTCTTTGAAACATTACTACATTCTATGCATAATTCAGCCGATTAATGGGGCTGGAAATTAAGAATTTTCGATGGTTTTTGATTGCATTCATATGCCTACAATCATATTAATTAGAAAATGATTTATCACATTATTCATAGGACCTTACAAAATTCCGCAAGAATTTCTTTTAAAGATTGTGGTAACAATCTTGGCGATAAATGTGTTTGAAAGCAACATTATTTTGTTTATCAATTGCCAGAAAATTCTAGACGAATTCTTGCGACATGCCATAATATTCATGACGAGCATGGCAAACCATTAGGAGGAAAAGATAAGAAAATATCGACAAGCCGAAACAGTTTGGATTGTGTCAGTCACAGTATTTTTGCCTGTAGGATATCACTGTTATACTCATCATAAGATACAAATTAATTTATATCCATGCTTATCACTCCCATCAATCACTTTTATTAATTAATGTACAGGTTAATTATTACATGATTAAATGCCATTGCATTATCTGACTCCAGAAATTATGTAACTTTTTTTAATGTATTGCAATCTGCAATAAGCTTCTAATTTGTGTGTATTTGCAGTTTAACTAAACACAATGAGGCAGTTGTTATCACATTTTTACTATCAATGCTAATGATATTTTAAATCCCTATACTAATATTATCCCTGTGGTTCGGTGTGTTTTCATCACTTTCAGACATGTCTATGCACGCCTAAAGTTACCATCCGATTCTTATGAAATTTTGGAAACGCACTCGATACACCGTAAATGGGTGCAACGAGGGGGTCTCGCTGCGGTTTGACCAAAATGGGCCCTTTTTTGGGGGGGTTCACCTACCAAATTTGGACTTGGAGGATTGAAAATTTATACCCGTGTAGCAGCGACCATTTTCAATTCAAATTAAAATTTTCAAATCAGCCAGCCCAAAATTGGGCCCTTTTGAGGGGGTCATTTAGCAGAAACAAAAACTTGCGATTACACTTGGCAGTTATTTTCCTAACTTTATGAAATTCTGGAAACGCACTCGATCACACATTCTACAAGTCACTGCTGGGGTCTCGCTTCGGTCTGACCAAAATGGGCCCTTTTTTGGGGGGTTCACCCGTCAAATTTGGACACATAGAATTGAAAATTTGTACCCGTGTAAAAGTGTTCATTTTTAATTCAAACCTATAACTTTAAACCCGCCAGCCCAAAATTGGGCCCTCTTAGAGGGGGTCTTTTTCCAAAAACAAAAACATGCGACTCTACACTTAGCAATTACGCTCCTATCAATATGAAACTTTGAAATCGAACTCGATCCAACATTCTACACCTCACTTATGGGGTCTCGCTATGGTTTGGCCGAAATGGGCCCTTTTTTGGGGGGGCTGGGGGGGGGGGTTCAACCACCAAATTTGAGCATCTATTTTTATTACAAATCCACGCCTTAAAATTAGCCAGCCCGAAATTGGGCCCTTTTTTGGTGGGGGTGGGGGGGTCTTTTCGCAAAAACTCCCGACTTGCGGTGTGGGCATTTTGGAAGATATTGAAAAGTGCATGTCCGTTGGTAGCATGGTAAAATTGCGCTCATATTGACATTATTTCCCGTCAAATGTATGAATTTCTTAAACTTATTTCGTTGCGTTCAACGCTGACAGCTAGATGAGCGCTGTGGTCTGTTTTTGAAGTACTTTGTCCAAAAACACATGGCCCCACCAAGTGCATATAAATCATCATGGAGAGAGGGGGCTCGCTACAGCCAGCCGCATTTCGGGGAAGTCCCGTGATTACGCAACTGATCATACACATTGAGCTTTTTTTTTGAGCACATTTAATTGAAACTAAAAATGAATCTGAAAATTACTGACGATATTGTGATTTGTTTTCGTAAGGCGTCGGTATCGAGAGTTCGCGAACATTGGTCAACTTTGCGCGTTACGACACCAATTTCGCGTTGGTTCGCGAAAAGCAGCAAACACACAGCAAACATAGTAAACATCAACCTTCAATCATCATCCACCTTAACTAAAATCCTTAAATTTGGCTCCGCGTAATTCTTTATAGAAATTGCGAAAACGCGATGAAAACGCGTGGGTCAAGTTGCGTTGTGTTCGTGCCACTGGGGACTTGCGCGCTGCAATATTTAGGCAGCGATTTGAGCAGGGCTTGATACTGATAGGGCTTTGATAGGGCTCGAAAGGGCTTGATTGGGGTTCACGCGGCCGAAATTCGTCCAACTTCGAGACAAAATTCGAAGCAATTCATCGCCTCTGCCTTGAAGTTGGGTTGGGTCAGGAAAGGTAGGATTTTGGAGGGTGGTGGGGGTGGGGGGGGGGGGGGGGGGGTGAGGAATTCTGCAAAACCATTCCTGAACCAATTGATGGTGGACGTCTGCGTCACGAAAACATATAGCCATCATTAGTAGTACCCATAAGTTCGCATTTGAGCAGTGAATATGTAGATAAACACGAAGTGTTAGGTAAGCGTGGCAGAAGGGTCAAAGACTAATTACCGGAAAACAAATCAACACAAGAAACAAATATCACCTACAGGGGGCGAAGCCCCCTGCAAGGGGGCCCTACGCAGAGGAAGGTTGGGAAGTTGGGTTGGGTCAGGAAAGGTAGGATTAGTGGTGGGGGGGGGGGGGTGGGGGGGGGGGAACTCTGCAAAACCATGGTTGGGAGGTTAGTTTGGGTCATGAAAGGAAGTCATAGAAGAAACACGTGTAGCGGCACGTGAGAACTCATGCTTCGGCGACACCACACCACTCGCCTTTCTTGGATCAACTACTGATGGAGGACGCATGTGTACCAGAGTCATGAAAATATATAGCCATCATTAGTAGTACCCATAAGTTCGCATTTGAGCAGTGTATATGTAGGTAAACATGAAGTGTTTGGCAGGCGTGGCAGAAGGGTCAAAGACCAATTTCCAAAAAACAAATTAACTCAAGAAACAAATAAAACCGACAGGGGGCGAAGCCCCCTGCAAAGGGGCTTCGAGCAGATGGTGCTTTGGGGCGAAGCCCCAAAGCACGCCGGGCGGGTTGGCGGCCGGAGGCCGCAGGGGCAGAGCCCCTAGTTTTTAATCATGCGCTTGTTTTACTATTTCTGTGACGTATACTGCACTCTAGCGCGAGAATTCAAACCTTGCTGTCAGTGACGTCACTGTCGGCTCGGTGCAGATGACCTGAAGCCGTGACGTCACAACTCACGTTCTGTTTGGCCGAATGCCATTATGGCAGGCGGATGGTTCATGACAAATAATCATATGACTAGCCTTGTGAAAGCAAAACACGTGATTATGTTTACGGTTTTAGCCTATGGTTTGGGATAGATTAATTATTTGAACCGAAGTTACTCTTAGAAAGTGAAAATGTCATCGTGTGAAGATGTGAACTGTGCTGCGATGAGCTCCGCAAATGCAGGGCCAACCCGAACGTGACTTGTTTGGGTTGTTCCTATTTAAATGGCATTGCTTAGTCGACTCTTTTCGACTAGGAAATTTAACAAAAACCAAAACCATTTATGTTCAGAAAAGAATGAAAGGTATATCTACACGTCGTACAATCGGCTGGATTCTACATTCTAATTGACATTCTGATACGATTTTTAGGTTGTGTTTCATCGGCAACTTCATTCATTCAATTTTCTTAAAAGTCATAGTGCAACCCTACATGTATTTTTAGAGGCTCCAGAAAAGTTTATCTTCGTTTCCCTATCGTTCATTTCCAGTTTTGAGCAGAAAATACAACCACAATTCTTTCTAGGTCAAAGTGGAAACCCTTTGCGTTCAACAAGGACCAAATCCGGGTGCTTCTGTTCCGAGAATGCGATTGGAGAGGTCGGAAACTTCTGTTCGACTCTCAAGCTGTTCAGAAAGTGGCGATGGAGAAGGCGTGCAAACTCGGCTTCGTAGGTCGCCAGAAGACTGAAAAGAACAAGAAGGACACTTTTGTTGAAGTTACTAATGGGTTTGGCTACCAGGTACTTAGCTACTTACAGAATGCACACTTTTACAGAAAGTTTTGGGTTGTGACTTGAAAAAAACAATGATTGCCATAAAAAAGCACAGTTGGAATTAGGTACCTAAGTTGTAAACAAGAACAAACACTGTGCTGAGAGTTGAGCTTGTGGATGAAAATATCAAGTATATATTTGGAATTTTGCATTATGACATCTTAGCCAATATAGACTGCAGACAATCTCTTACTCAAAAACCTGTAATAAATTTGGGCTTCAATACACCTATCCTACTCGGAGAAAATTGATTTATCTTAGATACCTACTGGACATGTACTACCAGTTTGGAAAAGAATATTAATTAGCTCTGCTAAATAACAAGGGAAGATAGGGAAATCTCAACCCGAATTGCTCTACCTGGCTTTAGCGAGTAGGCATCATGAAGTCGTTTTGATAGAATTTTGATTGAATGGAATAGGTGTATTCTGCTGATGATGTCATTACTTCCACCACAAGCACAAAGTAGGTAAATAGTTAAAACCGCGTCGCATGAAACTGTAGGATAACCCGGCAACGCTTGCTGGTTGCAGTACAGCAAGCCGAGCGCCGACGCCAGCCTGATCGGCGAGATGATGTTCGGCGCGGTGGCGATGACGTACCGCGGCACCGCCATGAAGGTCCACTCGATGCCCGACCCCGACCGGCTGATGTGCACCAAGGTGTTCCCTTCGTCGGAGATCCACCACTGTCGCAGGCGGACCAGGTAGAGTTTGAAAGTTGATTCGTAACAAACTGCAGATGCTGGTATTTCGATTGGATATGTCTAGGGATGTAAAATTTCCGGAAATTTATTTTTCGGAAATTTTCCGGAAATATTCGGAAATTTTCCGGAAATATTTTTATTAGGAAAATAATTGGGTATTTATTGGCGTGCAAAACCACTGTCCTACTCCTGCGGCCTGCCTGGTTGCCAGTAACTAATACACATTACATTATATAGAGGTGATTTTTAGGAATTTGTATTTATTAACAACATAATACAGATTGATTGATGGGATAGCTGAGCAGGAAAAATGTGCGTCCGAACCGGGATACGAACCCGGGACCTTCCGCTTGCCGGGCGGTTGCTCTGACCACTGAGCTATCCGGCCACACAAGATTCCTGCTTCGCTGGGTGAGGAAAGGGCTCTCTCGGGAGAGAAGGGGAAGAAGCGACTCGTAATGCTACGAGTACTACACAGGCAACTTGTGCAAGTGTATTCGACGTCCCCGCGACAGGCAGGAATCTTGTGTGGCCGGATAGCTCAGTGGTCAGAGCAACCGCCCGGCAAGCGGAAGGTCCCGGGTTCATATCCCGGTTCGGACGCACATTTTTCCTGCCTAGCGTGGCTCCAGCGGCAGCCTAACGTACAAAACACATTTTTGTACGTAGAGTTCTCATTTTCAATGTTTAATATGCTTTGAATTCTGGGAAATCAAAAGTTAATGGAACCTCGTGATTCTCCACATCTTCGTTAACATCGATACCATCACGTTCCTCACCAACATTCTCTACAACTCCTTCATCCTCAACATCTTCATCATCTTCTGCATCACTTCCTTCTACAAAAGCTAATCTTTGCTCTTCTCCTGTGCAGGTGCCTCTTTCAATTTTTAAGTTGTGGCTTATGTGCATCAGCATACTTGCACTTTTAGTTGTAAGTTTGTTCCTTTTTTTGGTATGTATGGCTCCAAACGTACTAAAAGATCGCTCTGTCGCTGCTGATGTAGCAGGAAGGCCCAGAATAACTGTGGCAATTTTGCTGAGGGTCGATGAATTGCATATGGCTTTCCACCAAAGGAGTGGATCCATGGAGGCTGCGCCCGAAGGACATGGCTCTTCGCTAGTACTTTCCTTTATGTTTTCCCATACAAATGGCTTGGCCCATAGTTTGTCCACTGCCTTTCTGCTTCACACTGCCTTCAGCCTTCCTGAGTTTATTTTGTGCGGGATATTTAAACATTCAAATTGGAAAATTTCCGGAAATTTATTTTCGGAAAATTTCCGGAAATTTTCCGTTTCCCTGGAAATTTTCCACGGAAATTTTTCCGATTTACATCCCTAGATATGTCGCTTCTAGTACAAGTGCTGCCGGTTTGTTAGAGACCTACAAATCAAATACCCTTCATTTTATCCTAAGAAAAGGTATCCATTAAAAAACTGTGTCGATTCCGGGAGTCAAACCCAAATCTTTCACCTTGTCCGTGCCAGGACGTAGCAGTTCCATTATGCAACTGCTCGTACAAATGACTTTCGATTGGATAGCTACATGGTGATAGAAATAGGACTATGAATGAACATAGAAGACGGTGAATCTAGTGACGCTATTCTGCAATCACACACCAACAACTCGACTAACCCCGATTATAACGTGGCTCCATGGAGATAGAAATAGGACTATGAATGAACATAGAAGGTGCTGAATCTAGTGACGCTATGCTGCAATCACACGCCAACAACTCGACTAACCCCGATTATAACGTGGCTCCATGGAGATAGAAACAGGACTATGAATGAACATAGAAGCCGGTGAATCTAGTGACGCTATGCTGCAATCACACGCCAACAACTCGACTAACCCCGATTATAACGTGGCTCCATGGAGATAGAAACAGGACTATGAATGAACATAGAAGGCGGTGAATCTAGTGACGCTATTCTGCAATCACACACCAACAACTCAGCTAACCCCGATTTAACGTGGCTCCATGGAGATAGAAACAGGACTATGAATGAACGTAGAAGGCGGTGAATCTAGTGACGCTATGCTGCAATCACACGCCAACAACTCAGCTAACCCCGATTATAACGTGGCTCCATGGAGATAGAAATAGGACTATGAATGAACATAGAAGGCGGTGAATCTAGTGACGCTATGCTGCAATCACACGCCAACAACTCAGCTAACCCCGATTATAACGTGGCTCCATGGAGATAGAAATAGGACTATGAATGAACATAGAAGGCGGTGAATCTAGTGACGCTATGCTGCAATCACACGCCAACAACTCGACTAACCCCGATTATAACGTGGCTCCATGGAGATAGAAACAGGACTATGAATGAACATAGAAGGTGCTGAATCTAGTGACGCTATGCTGCAATCACACACCAACAACTCGACTAACCCCGATTATAACGTGGCTCCATGGAGATAGAAATAGGACTATGAATGAACATAGAAGGCGGTGAATCTAGTGACGCTATGCTGCGATCACACACCAACAACTCGACTAACCCCGATTATAACGTGGCTCCACGGAGATAGAAACAGGACTATGAATGAACATAGAAGGCGGTGAATCTAGTGACGCTATGCTGCAATCACACGCCAACAACTCGACTAACCCCGATTATAACGTGGCTCCATGGAGATAGAAATAGGACTATGAATGAACATAGAAGGCGGTGAATCTAGTGACGCTATGCTGCAATCACACGCCAACAACTCGTCTAACCCCGATTATAACGTGGCTCCATGGAGATAGAAATAGGACTATGAATGAACATAGAAGGCGGTGAATCTAGTGACGCTATTCTGCAATCACACGCCAACAACTCAGCTAACCCCGATTATAACGTGGCTCCATGGAGATAGAAATAGGACTATGAATGAACATAGAAGGCGGTGAATCTAGTGACGCTATTCTGCAATCACACGCCAACAACTCAGCTAACCCCGATTATAACGTGGCTCCATGGAGATAGAAACAGGACTATGAATGAACATAGAAGCCGGTGAATCTAGTGACGCTATGCTGCAATCACACACCAACAACTCGACTAACCCCGATTATAACGTTGCTCCATGGAGATAGAAACAGGACTATGAATGAACATAGAAGGCGGTGAATCTAGTGACGCTATGCTGCAATCACACGCCAACAACTCGACTAACCCCGATTATAACGTGGCTCCATGGAGATAGAAATAGGACTATGAATGAACATAGAAGGCGGTGAATCTAGTGACGCTATGCTGCAATCACACGCCAACAACTCGACTAACCCCGATTATAACGTGGCTCCATGGAGATAGAAATAGGACTATGAATGAACATAGAAGGCGGTGAATCTAGTGACGCTATGCTGCAATCACACGCCAACAACTCGACTAACCCCGATTATAACGTGGCTCCATGGAGATAGAAACAGGACTATGAATGAACATAGAAGGTGCTGAATCTAGTGACGCTATGCTGCAATCACACACCAACAACTCGACTAACCCCGATTATAACGTGGCTCCATGGAGATAGAAACAGGACTATGAATGAACATAGAAGGCGGTGAATCTAGTGACGCTATGCTGCAATCACACGCCAACAACTCGACTAACCCCGATTATAACGTGGCTCCATGGAGATAGAAATAGGACTATGAATGAACATAGAAGGCGGTGAATCTAGTGACGCTATGCTGCAATCACATGCCAACAACTCGACTAACCCCGATTATATCGTGGCTCCATGGAGATAGAAACAGGACTATGAATGAACATAGAAGGTGCTGAATCTAGTGACGCTATGCTGCAATCACACACCCACAACTTGGCTAACCCCGATTATGACGTTGAGTTTGCTTGTATTAGTGTTGATTCAAACCAAACTGCAATAATTGGGTTCATGCAAAGTCGATAATAATAAAAAGAATCAAATCATCCATTCCAAGAATGTTTAACCCTGACGAGGTGAAAGACCTAGGCTTGACTGTCGGTATGGACTTGGAATGCTTATTCATGATTCATTAACCACCAGAATCTTATAATCTGCATTGCTTTCCTAGTCTAGTTTTCTTCAAATTCAAATACCACCTTTTTTATGCGCTAAAAGCAAAAAAAAATTAATTCACCGCTAAACACGAAACTGAGCTCCATTATCGCCACCAGTTCACCGCTCTTGAGAATTTTAAAAACAAATAATGACTTTCAATCACCACAAATACCTGCCTCTGATTATTTTACTTCTAATAATAAATATCCCTACTCTGCATACCGAACGGTTTGGCGTGTTGGAAACACCGGTTCTCGTGAGATCACCGAAGTTAAGCAACATCGCGCTGTGTCAGGTGGTTGATGGGTGGCCATCATGCACATGATCAGTTCTGTTCGGGAGAGAGGCTGGAGGGCTTGAAGTTAGTACGACAACTTCACTCGCCTTGCTTATCAACCTCTCGACAGCACGGATAAGCGGAGGAATCCTGTTGTTCGAGTTGTACCGTCCTTCGGAAGGGACGTAAAGCCGGTGGTCCCCTCGGTGCTTTTCGACAGGAGTAGGCTACGTGCCGGCACTGGCTTTCCCCTCCTCCCTTCTATGCTAGGTTAGGTTCATCATCACCCTCATCATCACCATTTCATTCACCGACACCATTAGACCAGAGCCATGGGGCCAGTTGTCAAAACAGTGCGTCGTTTAACACCATAAAACAAACAAACCTGCTGTGCATTCAGCAAATTGCAGCTTATTTCAGTTAAGTGCTCTAAAATCCAAGTTTCGATTCCAAAAATTTCCGTAGACTTGATGGCATTACCGCCGCCGTCGTTGTGTAACCGCTAACGAGTGTTTGCGGTTGCGGTTTCACAGCCTGGAGGACTCCCTGGGCAGCTCGCTGAATTCTATGAGTGGCTCGGAGGCGGACGGAGGCTGCGTCCGCGACGTCCCGCGGAGCTCCGGCGGAGACAGCGGCTTCTGCGGCGATCTGTCGCTGCGGTCCGTCTCCAGCGTCGGGTCTTGGACACCCCTCAACAGCCCTGCCGGCTCTCGGAACAGTGAGTCGGTCGCGCGAGCTGCCTGCGTTGGAAGTTGCGTTGTGAGAGTACGGCGATGCAGTTGTAGCGACGCGATGGGCTCTACTAGTCGGGAAGCTTACTGCTGCTGTTACACATGGAAGCTTGAAGACAATAGGGAATCCTTTTTTTTTCAGAAAATTATGAAATTGGGTAATGAATGCTGAGTTACTTGAGATTTTTTTGGCACTCGAGCTTAGACCGTTGATAAAGCAGGCAGCATAGCTTTGCGAAACGTCGGGAAAAGTTATAGAGATCAGTGGGAAGACATGACAAAGTGGCTCAATACGGCATGAAAGTCTCACTGTACGAAGCGCTATCCATGGCTATAGAGATCAGTGGGAAGACATGATAAAGTGGCTCAATACGGCATGAAAGTCTCACTGTACGAAGCGCTATCCATGGCTATAGAGATCAGTGGGAAGACATGATAAAGAGGCTCAATACGGCATCAAAGTCTCACTGTACGAAGCGCTATCCAGGCTATAGAGATCAGTGGGAAGACATGATAAAGTGGCTCAATACGGCATGAAAGTCTCACTGTACGAAGCGCTATCCATGGCTATAGAGATCAGTGGGAAGACATGATAAAGTGGCTCAATACGGCATCAAAGTCTCGCTATACGAAGCGCTATCCAGGCTATAGAGATCAGTGGGAAGACATGATAAAGTGGCTCAATACGGCATCAAAGTCTCACTGTACGAAGCGCTATCCATGGCTATAGAGATCAGTGGGAAGACATGATAAAGTGGCTCAATACGGCACCAAAGTCTCACTGTACGAAGCGCTATCCATGGCTATGGAGATCAGTGGGAAGACATGATAAAGTGGCTCAATACGGCATCAAAGTCACACTGTACGAAGCGCTATCCATGGCTATAGAGATCAGTGGGAAGACATGATAAAGTGGCTCAATACGGCATCAAAGTCTCGCTGTACGAAGCGCTATCCAGGCTATAGAGATCAGTGGGAAGACATGATAAAGTAGCTCAATACGGCATCAAAGTCTCACTGTACGAAGCGCTATCCATGGCTATAGAGATCAGTGGGAAGACATGATTAAATGTCTCAATACGGCATCAAAGTCTCGCTGTACGAAGCGCTATCCAGGCTATAGAGATCAGTGGGAAGACATGATAAAGTGGCTCAATACGGCATCAAAGTCACACTGTACGAAGCGCTATCCATGGCTATAGAGATCAGTGGGAAGACATGATTAAATGTCTCAATCCGGCATCAAAGTCTCGCTGTACGAAGCGCTATCCAGGCTATAGAGATCATTGGTCTATCGACGCCCACGAAGAGTGTGTCACCAACGCAGCGTGCCGGTTTGTTGCAGGCGTCGACTCAACGGTCCAATCCGGGGGTTGCGGCGGCGGCGGGCGCGGTGGCGGTGGCGGGGGCAGCTTGTCGAGTCTGCAGCGGCGATGGGCGCGCAGCGTCAGCACCTCGCTGGAGCTGGCGGCGGGCGGAAGCGTCGATGCGACCGCGGGGTCGACGGCTCATCGGCGTACTCGGCTCGGACTCTGCGTCGTCGTCACCCTGTCGGACGAACAGCGCAGGTCAGGCTTTGGCGCGCTCTCGACGCGAAACACTTCCCCCGATTCCTTTCAATTAAATTTCAATCAAAACGACGTCATGATACCCACTCGCCAAAGCCAGGTGGAGCAATCCGCGTTGTGATTCCCCTGTCATCTTTTGTTATTTAGCAGAGCTAATTAATATTTTTTTTCAAACTGGTAGTACGTCCAGTGGGTATCTGACGTCATCTTGGTAAACGAAAACTTCTCAACGTTTCAGAGAGATGGAGGCGTACATCTTCGAGCACATCTCGTTGGTGGAGGCTGCGCTGGGCCGGCTGCGGCTGGCGGTGGAACGCGCGTACGTGCGCAAGGACACGTTCGTGCACGCGGTGCACGAGGCGTGGCTGGCGGCGCAGCAGTCGTTCCACGACCTGTTCTGTCTGCCGCGGCTGGCGCGTCCCCTCTGGCTCGGCCTGGGGATGGGGGCGGCGGGGGAAGGGCACGCGGGGCTTGCCGCTACCTTCCTGCAAGACTTGTGTCAGCTGATCGCAACGCTCGACACCAAGGCTACTAACTTGTGAGTTTTTTTGTTTGTTGGTTTGAAAGATTGGGTGGAAAAAATTACATGTTTTAATTAATGTGCATGCACACAATACTAGAAAAAAATATCTATCATCATCTGACAGATTTGGCGTTAATCACTTTATTGGTCTTGCTTTGTTCAATCACAGTCCCTTTGCTATCATTACCAAGCTCAAACATTCAATCATAGACATAATTTCATTTTGAATCGTTGATTTCTTACTAGGTAAACGATTAGTAGAGCCTACACTCGTTGCAGGATGAGCGAGCCGTAATCTCGCTGAGGAAACCCAAACGGAAAACATTTGACAATCATATTGTTGAAAACGGTGCTTTAATGATCTAGTATTTTTTTATTATTAAGTAATTTTATTTTTCTGATTAGCAAAATACTTAATGTACAAAACTGAAACTTAGGCAACTTGTTTAACTTGTTATCATATATATTCAATCCAAATTTGGTGCGGATCGTTTAATTAGTTACGAAGCTTGTACCAAAAAGCTGAAAAATTTACGGGTTTTTGCTCATTAAAAAAAAATGGCTGAACAGATTTTGCTCAAAAACCATACAGCACCTCGCTGAGTCACCACGAACGTTTTTGCCAAATTTCTTAACGGTCTGTGACCTTTAAGCAGGCCTGCTTGTTTTTGTTACAAACAAAAAAAAATAAATCCAAATGCTTTTCTTTCCCCTATGTTGTTAAATTGAAGGATTTCGCTCGCTTCGCTCGCTCATCCAATCACCCCAATCGATATTTGTCAGCAATAGTTGTATGAATTGTACACCCTCCCGAGAACAAGGCGTCTAACAAACTTCCCGACGGCAGCTTTGTGAGCACGCTCATCACGGCGGTGCTGACGCATCACCTCGGCTGGGTGAACACGGTGTGGCCGCCAAACACGCAGCCGCCAAACACGCAGCCGCCGCAGACAACGCAGCTGACGCAGCTTCCAACGGCGGCAGCCACGCAGTCCGTAAGTTGAACTAATCGATAGCAAGAAACGAGCCCACGCCCAGGATTTGGAAAATGTGTCGCGTTGCCAGTAGGTACACATATTGAATCTAGTACGGCACCCTCACAAGGGTAATGCCAGCAGGTGGTTTTGTATCTAGTAGTATTTTGTAATCTAGTACGGCTAGTGATGTAAGTTGGTAAATTACGCGGTAAATTACCGCCAGTAATTTTCCAAATACCGGTAATTTACAGAGTTTCCAAATACGGTAATTTATTTGGTAAATTACGATTTGTAAATTTTGGTAAATTACGGTAAATTACGGTAAATTACCATGTGGGAAGGGAAGTTTGGTTGGTTGGCAGCAATGTCGTACTTGATGAACATGGTTAAATTCTACCATTGCAAGCTGTTTGTTTACAAGGCTGTGTAGAGCCAAGTAGAAACTGCACCATTGAAATTGCAGTTCGAAAAAAGAACATTTTTCCCTGCATCCTACTGCACATACGAATGATTTTCCATTAGTTTTTTTTTAAATTACCGAGTGTCGGTAAATTACCGGGTAATTTACCGCGTAATTTACCATTTTATAACTTACAGGTAATTTCACATCACTAAGTACGGCACCCTCACAAGGGTAATGCCAGCAGGTGGTTTTGTGGGGAGACTTTCCCAAATGTTAGTACAAATCTTTGCTAATAGACAGCGCACGGCTCTAAGCTTCTCTTACGTGATTCGGGAAGCAATACGGCGCAATTCAGGAAGGGCTCAAGCCGTCCGGCAGCGAAACGTACAAACTGGAAAATTAAAAAGATAGCATAATATTTCTGGTCATTTTATGCTATTTTTTCAGAATATTTCAAAAGTGTGTGTCCAGATTACCACTTAAGTACAAAAATAAGTAATAGTACTCTTATTCATCAAAGTAATAACTAATAAATAATAATGCGAGAATTGGAGGGATTGCTAGGCAGGAAAAATGCGCGTCCGAACCGGGATACGAACCCGGGACCTTCCGCTTGCCGGGCGGTTGCTCTACCAAGGTCCCGGAAGGTCCCGGGTTCGTATCCCGGTTCGGACGCGCATTTTTCCTGCCTAGCAACCCCTCCAACAATTGCGTACTGGTGTAAGCTTCCACCAGAAAAACCACTTTCTCATCCATCCCATCTCTACTGAGAATGAGGTTAGGTGCATAACGTCAGAGCCGTGTCTCTGTCGCGGGGACGTCGAATACACTTGCACTGGATGCCTGTGTAGAGCTCGTACGGTTACGAGTCGCTTCTTCCCCTTCTCTCCCGAGAGAGCCCTTTCCTCACCCAGCGAAGGCAGCAATCTTGTGTGGCCGGATAGCTCAGTTGGTCAGAGCAACCGCCCGGCAAGCGGAAGGTCCCGGGTTCGTATCCCTGTTCGGACGCACATTTTTCCTGCCTAGCAACCCCTCCAACAATTGCGTACTGGTGTAAGCTTCCACCAGAAAAACCACTTTCTCAATGTGAGAATTGTGTTACGTCAGTGCAAATGAGCTTCAACGATACCGCGCCTAAATTACCGATTCACACCACCGAGCATAGCGGAGTAATATCTCGTCGTAACTTTGCAGCTGACCGCGCTGTCGCGCAGCCACCCATACAACCCGCTGTGGGCGCAGCTGGGCGACCTGACTGGCGCGCTGGGCGCTCCGTGCGCGACGGCCCGTACGGTGTTGACTTCGGGCGGCCGCAAGCCCGACGTCGCCGCCGCCAACAAGCTGCTCGCCGCGCTGTCGTACTTCATCCGCTGCGGCGAGGTCAAGGAGGCGGTGGGCCTGCGCTACCAACCCGACGCCGCCGACGTGACGAACTCCGCCAGCACGCAGACGCTTTTGCCATCGGCGTCGACGGAGTTCGTTGCGCCACCGCCGCCCTCGCCGGGGAAACGGAAGGCGGGGTCTCGAGGCGAGGGGGCGGAGTTGCGGCGCGACGCCGCCGCCGAGATCCTGGGCCGGGAGACGAACGGCGGCAACGGCGGCGGCCGGAACTTTTGCTCGCCGGCGGGCGCCGAGTGGGAGAACGACGGGGAGCTTCGCGGCGCGGCGAGAGAAACGTCCGAGATCGGAGACGGGAGTCGGACGTCGGTGAACTCCCGCTCAGAAGGAGCGGACGGCAACGAGAGATCAAAGAGCGACGTCGTGAACGGCGTCTTACATAAATCCCATTCGTCGCTCGAGAGTATCATACAGGAGAGGGTCCCGAAACGCGACGATTCTTGCGAGAGAGACGGCGGCGCGGTCTCAAACGGCGCGCCGCGAACGATGAAGCGGTCGCCGAGCTGCCGCGACCGGCTGGCGCCGCCCGATCCCGGCGTCGGAATTTACCCAGACATCGGACACCTCGCGCGGTTGGAGAACATCCGACTGCGCGATCGCTCGCCGCAGGAAACCGAGACTGAGTCGGGCTTGGAAGACGACGCGGGGAAAGCCGTACGCCTGTCCCTCCCCGTCCAGAAGTTGGAGGCGTGCAGCGTGGAAACGCGGATCGCGAGGCGCACGGCAGCCAAGACTGAGCCAGGCTTGGAAGACGACGCGGGGAAAGCCATACGCCTGTCCCTCCCCGTCCAGAAGTTGGAGGCGTGCAGCGTGGAACCGCGAATCGCGAGGCGCACGGAGGCGGAGTCGCAGAGGCGGGCGCCGGCTTCCGAAGTGCTCTTCATCCTCGGCGATGGCGAGGAGCTGAAGGGGATCAAGCGGCGTTCGACCAGCGACCTCGTGGCGGGCAACGTGGTGATGGTTCGCTCGACGCAGATCGAGCTGGAGGACGAACGGGGAGACTCGAAGACTGAAAGGGGGGTTGAGGCGAAGCCGCGGGTTTTGTGCTGCGCGAGCGTCGACTTGCCGATCGACGAGCGGAAGCGGATCGACGAGGTGACCAAGGTAGGGGTGTCGGTCGATGCGGTTTCATTGGTCAATTGACCAATTATAGCTTTAAAACGACTAATCAATGGTTATTAGAAACGAAATATCAATTCCAAAATTTACATCCGTACATGCAATGCAACGAGTATTTGCATTTAGGATAAAATTCACACTACTAATCAATGGTACCTATTTTCAGTAATCGAAATAATCAAAAAATATTATAATTTTTTTGTAAGGAAAGTTGAACTTGGCTGTTATTTGCTCAGTGAATCTTAATTTCTATTTTTTCCTTATAATTTCCAAGCTTAGAACTTAGGTTTCCTCTGCTCATGAATAAATAAATGCATTCAATTTTCGATTAAATAAAGTAAAACGATGATTATTAGTTATTACTCAAGTAACGAAATAACAATTCCAAAATTTGTATCTTCTACCGATATTTGAACCCGGATCTTCGGAATTTTGTAATTGAAATTTCGCTACTCAGAAATTCACCAATGTCCAGCGTACTTGCAATTGCATTCACGCTGAAATCCACACGAAAACAAACCGATATCCGTTGCTCCAAACCTAATCGCTTGCCACCCCAAACGCAGGTATTCCGACGCCGCCTGGAGACCTACTGCAGCCGGTGCAGCTCGCTGCTCCGAGCCAGGCATCCTGACGCCGCCACCGCGGAGCTCCTCGCCTGCGAGAAGTGCCGCTACGCAAAGCTCGGCCAGGAGGCGGGCTTCCGTAGGGCCAGGACGCAGAGGGCGGGGCTAGCTTCGGCGGGGGCGTCGCCGGAGGAAGAGGCCGCAGGGGCGGAGGGACACGCCGTGTTCGACGGGTTCAGTCCGTCCGACGAGGAGACGCCGGCGTTCGGGCGGCGGCGGGGGCGGGAACGCGACGCCATTGAGTTCGGCTTCGACGAATTGCGGCTGCTGGAGATGCCGATGCCCAGGTGAGCCAACCGGCAGAATAATAATAATAACTTTTTTTATTGTTGATAATATAGTTATCATTAAGTTATGGCTAAATATATCAGTGCTGGCTTTGTGGTCGGTGCACTTCTAATTTTGTTGAAGTGGTGGGTGGCCGAAGATGTGTTGACATCGAAAAATATGTTGCATTGTGTTTTACCAATATCACCAGCTAGTGATGTCTATCACCTTTTTTTGGGAGGAGGGGGGTAAATATTACTATCAACGTCAAAACGGGAATTTTACCAAAATCTCCACCACAAATTCACCACATTTTAGTTATCAAAACGGGAATTTTGGCTTTTATTTCCAGCACAAACTCTCAATGGTCAATGTCAATTTGATGATGATTGCAAATTACCAACGTATTATTTATGTACGTTCTATTATTCTCACCAATGACTGAGCAGACAGTGATAACGTGGCTCCGCCCCCCTTCAGGTGCCCGCCCTTCGAGCAGCGCACGGTGGGGCTGGCCGCCTCCCTCCTGGGCGGAGCCTCTCCCCGCTACGTGCCCGACCTGGTCCTGCAGGCGTGCGTCTCGCCGCCCATTGGCTGGGAGGCGGAGCTTCGCAGGGACCTGGCGCTGGCCGCGCGCTCGTCGCCGCTGGGGCCGGACGTCACCGAGGCCGTCGCCGTCGTCGCCGACACCCACGCTTGGTGAGCGCACGTTTTGCGGAAATTCGGATAGTTTTTTGATGAGCGAAGCGAAATCTTCAATTTCACTTGGTGGAAAAAAAACACTTTTTTCTTTTTTGGCGCGCTCTACAGGCCAAATGGCTGCTCCGATTTTGATGAAAATTTCAGGAAACCATATTTTATTCTCAAACAACTTAGACCACCGGTTTTTTTCAGCAAAGTTGGGGTATTAGTTTCTTAACTATTCAAAATTTACAAAATATTTTAAATTTTTCAAAACTTTTCTTATTTTGGTATAATAATAATCCTAATATAGCGTATGGTCGAAATTTGTGGTTTTTTGGTGTTGGTTGATGCGTATTGGTGTGAAATGTAGAAATCCGTTGAGTTTTTTTGTCGGAAGCTAGTTTTGGGCGAGATATTCAAGATTTTCGGCAGTCATTTAACATGGGGGGCGCATGCGGGGCAATCAATGGTGCGGGCGAAAGGGCATTCGGCGGGAGTCGAACCGCATATTTATGGATAGCCTCGGTGAATGCGCATCTCTTATGTCTGATTCAATTATGCGGAGAAATTGAATTTAAGGAAGTTATTGAAGATTTAGTGTTTCGATCGGAATTGCGGCCAAGTCGATTAACATGGGCTCTTATGGGACTATAATTGTTGGCTAGGGCCGGCCGTGTTTTGTTATTATTATTATTTTATTTATTCTCTTACAATTGTATCTTTCAATGCGGTGGTAAGGTTTTCAATTCTATTCAATAACTAACAATTCATTCTCACTCTGTCTTCCAGTAAATTCCAGTCTCTTGCTGTTCTTCTTATAAAAGAAAACTTGCCCACATCAGTTTTTGATCCCATCTCCATTATTCTTTTTTTAAATTCATTTCTTCCGTTTGTTCTTTCTTTTATTTTCTTGTGTAACTCTTGCCATCCCTCCATATTTTTCATAACTTTCTGCATGTTCTTAATTCTCGTTTTCTTCCTTCTTTCTTCCAACGACTCCCACCCAAGTTCTTTGATCATTTCTGTTACACTTTCTACTACCCAGCCTCCTCCCGTTTCTCTATTTTCATTTATTCTTTTCCCCATTTTCCCCAAAACTCTTCGTGCAGCAATTCTTTGTACCTTTTCTATATCCTCCACTTCTCCGATTCTATATGGATCCCACACTGATCCACCGTACTCCAATATTGGTCGTATTAATGATTTATAAGCCTGCTCTTTTACATCTTTACCCGCTCCTTTTAAAGTTCGCATGACAAAATTCATATTTTTTAAACTCTTTTTTGTGACTTGGTTTACTTGAATCCTCCAATCCATTCTACAATCCAGCCACACCCAGATATTTATATCCTTTTCTTGTTATAAGTTCTTGATCATTCACTTTATACTTCATGTTTCGATTTTTATTTTTCCTGCTAAATCCTACTATTTCACATTTGCTTATATTTAGTTTCATCTTGTTATCGTTCATCCATACTCCTATTTCATCAAGATCATTTTGGAAATTTCCTTCATCGGTTGAATCTTTTATCTGTCGGTATATTGTTTGCACTTTGCAGTTGGCACCAGTGTTGCAATATGGTGGCTCTAGTTTTCAACTGTTATGTACTCGTATGGGGTATTGAGGTTTTCTAATTTGTAATTTGTGACTTTTTGGTTGCTTACCGACAATTTATTTTTGTTGCAAACGCGTTATTATGGGTTTTTGAGTAGAAATGAAGCAAAATGGGGGATTTTCCCACTTTACGCCATACTAGGAAAATTCCTTATTTTTTACAGCCAATATTTATTTATATAATCACACCAAACTTAAGAAACATATTAAGTAAATTGATATGCAGCTGTGCTGAAGTTTTTGGATCTATATCTTATCTGGTTTGCATTTTTCCGACAATTTTCCATGATTCTTAACTATTTATCCGTCGAGATTCAAGTGGAAGGCTTAGGTGCGATCACCTTCATATTCTTGTAGGTCTTAAATCTTATCCTCAAGCCCTAAATAAGTACGCTCATCTCCATCGCGATTATATTGAGCGTTCACGAAGCCCTAGTACGATTTAAATGAAAATCAGACCCTGTGTAACAGTGGCTATATATTTTGAGTATTCGCATTTAGGATTAATTTCACACTGTAAATTACCTCCGTTGTGGCGTGCGCAGGGAAGTGCACCTGGTGTCGAGCCGCACGTTTGCGGTGGATCGGCCGGGAACGCTGGGCGTCCGAGTCGGCATGTCGCAGCTGGTGGCCAACATGCTCGAGTCGCTGGTGCTGCTGCATCGACTCAAGACTCCGCCGCGACACGTGAGTCCCGCCTCCTTCTCCGCTGACTGCCGTATACGCTCGTTTGTTGACTGATTGCCGGTGTTTAACGAAGCACTGTTTGGACATCTGGCCCTTTGGCGCTGGTCTAATGGCGTTGGCGAATGAAAGGGTGATGATGATGATTGATTGATTATTGGTGTTTAACGACGCACTGTTTGGACATCTGGCCCTTTGGCACTGGTCTAATGGCGTCGGCAAATGAAAGGGTGATGATGATGATTGATTGATTATTGGTGTTTAACGACGCACTGTTTGGACATCTGGCCCTTTGGCGCTGGTCTAATGGCGTCGGCGAATGAAAGGGTGATGATGGACCTAACCTAGCCTAGAAGGGAGGAGGAGAAACCCTCCTACTCCTGTCCTGCTACCTACTCCTGTCGAAAAGCACCGAGGGGACCACCGGCCTTACGTCTCTTCCGAAGGACGGTGCAACCGGAACCACATGATTCCTCCGCTAATCCGTGCTGTCGAGAGGTTGACAAGCAAGGCGAGTGAAGTTGTCGAACTGACTTCAAAGCCTCCGACCTCTCTCCCGAACCGAACTGATCATGTGCACGATGGTTGTTTGTTAGGTCTAGTTTTCCAGTAGCTTTTTAATTATTTCACAATTTGAAGGCATCTCATTGGCAGTCGCCATGGTTATAACATATTAACGGATCGTTAAGAAGTTAACAGGCCACTAAAAAACTGGGCGTTGCAAACGTTGATTTAAATATAACTATTCCACTCGGGGAAAATTACTTTGGTTACCCACTGGACGTACTACCAGTTTGGAAATAAATATTAATTAGCTCTGCTAAATAACAAAGGAAGATAGGGAAATCACGCCCTGAATTGCCCTACCTGGCTTTAGCGAGTGGGTATCTGACGTCACTTTGATAGAATTTGATGCAGATGCTCCTGCCAGCTGCTCGGGAGGTGGAGAAGGCATGTCTGCAGGCCTACTCTCCATGTCAACAACTTTCTTTATCATCGGTTCCGGTTGTTTTCCGACTAGCCTGGACGGCCAACCGGTCACGGTTTTACAAACCGACGGCATCCCCGTGTCTGATGCTCGCGCGCTTCGCTCTCTTCCAGTGCCTGTCGCACATCGAGTCCCGGCTGCGCGAGCTGGTCACGCGCAGCCGCGCGCTGGCCGAGCTGCTGCTCTCGGCCGAGATGTGCAGCATGCGCACGCTGACGTCGGCCCTCGACCTCGAGCCCAACGACGTGCCGCTGCTGCTGGCGGTGGCGGCCACGCATTCCCCGGCGGTGGCGCAGCGCTACGGCCTCACCTTCGTCTAGCCGCCGGCGTTGACGCTGTCTCCGTCTAGCGAAGCAGCGTGAACACCGTCTTTGTCTAGTCAGGAGCGTTAACGATGTCTTCTTCAGCCGACAGCATTAATCTTGTTCGATCCGGCAGCGTTTGCAACGCTATGTTCTTGGCTTTGTCTAGCTTTGCCATTTGCTGACTGTTTGGTATTGGTTCAATTGAGTTGTCGACTAAAAACGCTAAGTGCTATTGTTCTTCGTATCGGCAGGCACCACTACCGACTTTGTCTGGCGTTGCCGTTTGCCAAAAGGTCGGTAATTGCTCGATCGCCGTGACCTCCAAAGTCTTACACGGGCCAAGTGCTAGTGCCCTTTTTACCAGCGGCCATCGCTACGGCCTCTGTTATGGATACATCTGGCTGGCATTGTTTCCGAAGCATGTCTCGGCTTTGTCTGGCATTGCCGTTTGTCTAAAGGTCGGTAATCGTTCGATCGCAGTGCAGAGCTTGGTATCGACCAAGTTTTCCAACCACTTCAATACGTTTTGGCTCGGGAATGTTTTATTTTCCGAGTAATCTTCCGCTGAAAGCAGTCGATCCATCTTGGACACATTTCCGCGTACCGATCGTTAACGTAAATGTACACCACACGAGTACGTTTTGGCTTCGATGTTTCGGCGCTGAAATTTATTTGTTTTCGTTGGCATACGTTTGTTGTGTGCCGATCCATCTTTCTACGACTTGCGATCGGTCGACGTTTGCCTCGGTTTTCAGCTTGTTTCCTTGATCTCTCGGTGGCCAGGTTTAATTCCTGAGTTCAATCATTTCTTGAGCCTTAGCGGTTTGTTTTTTGGTCTGTAAAGAAATGTACGTAAATCCATGTTGATGAGTTCGGGAAAGGTTAGCAATAAACGGGCCATTTTGAAAATGGTATCTACTGTCGAAGAAAAGGACCCCCTTTGCGGTACAGCGGCTATAGATATGCCGAGCCACTTCAACCAACCATCGAGAATCAATGACGATGCCTTGTATCAATCTCTGACTGGGTCAGACTTAATCAATTCTAAAAACAAAGGAAATCCACGTCTTCCACTTTTCATCTATTTAGCCGTAGGACCAAGTTGTAGCTTTTTGTACGCTTGTGCAGCGGAAAGCTAATGGGAAATGTTGTCTCTTACTTTAATTACTACGTGCGTGGCCGGTAGGTTTTGTATGAAAACTAGGTTGCAAAGTTTAATGGTGTGATTTACATGGAATCATGGACTAGGACGGAAAGAATACGTCTTTGTGTATTAATCGATATTTTAGAATTTTTGACACGTAATTGGATACTATTATATTTTAGGTAGCTTTGTCTACAAAATTACTATAAACCTAGTACAAAAGTGTTTGTTAGTTCCTTAAAAACCACTGAAAATTTTGAGATTATCAGGTTTATAGTCATAACAAGCATAGTCAAAAAATGGAAGAGATGTACACAAATTCTATTGCTATCTGTGCAGCAAGGTTGTTTACTAAGTACGTACTGGAAATTGCCACTGAGATTTCAGCGTGCTACTGGCAACTGTTATTTGTAAGCATCTATAGTATTGTCTTATTTTTATAGAGAAATAATTTATCTTTTCAGCGTTTTCTTTTCGTGTACCTGTTTTAGAAACGTAGGAGGAACGTAGGAAAAGCCAGATAGCACAGACCACAGGCAAGGGCTTTTCTATGTGATTCTAACATCCTATACTCTGACTTCATTCGTACAATAAGGATTATTTATTTTACTATATTTATTTATTTTATTAATTTATTTGTTCACAAAGCTTCGATTTAATATTAATTTTTGTGTAAGCAGGTGGTCACAGCATTATCACATGTCATGTAAAAAAATATAACAAGCTCTTGATTTTGTTCTTAAAAGCTAAAGAAGTTGCAATTTTTTAACAAATATAGCGATTAAATTGAATACTTATGTTTATGTTTTATGCTAAATTAACCATCTAGAAAGATGCTTCGTGTCCTAGTTTCACCAGTGCGCTTTCCTCTCGTGCGCCACTGCCGAGATGAAGTCGGCATGCGACGCGTACAAAACCAGCTCTTTCGAAATGTCAATCCACCGAACTTTAGCCGCGTCGTCTCCGGCATTCAGGTCGAATCCGACAGTGTCGCCGGTCACGTCGTGGAAGTTCATCGCCACCGTCTCCATCCAAGCATTGTCTGTATTCCGTGGGTCATCCACATATCCTTCGTAGATCGTGGTCCCCCCACTGAAAAACTTGTCGATACTCCTCTGAATAATTTCCCTGTCGCTCGGAACGAATTCCAAAGAGTTCAACGCCTCTTCCATGAATTCGCGTTTCAATGTAGTCGTGACAACCTCGAAAGGATCGACCATACCGCCAGGTATCGCCCATTCGCCGCAGTCTTTCCGTTGGATTCCGACAAACTGAAGTATTGGGTCCCCCGAAGCAATGTGATGGTCAATTTCCATGTTGGGTTTTCTCTTCCAGCGGGTCACAATAGGATCAGCCGCATGGTTTGGTCCCCAACGACCCAGACATCCCCTACCGACGATTCCCGTTCGACCAGCGATATTTCTAGGGTAACCGTCAACGATTTGGTATACTGATGAGAAGCTGGCCCTGTTAACTGGGCCATCAATTAGATTCCAAAGTGGTTTGAAGTCTGGATGCTTAATGTCCAAGTCTGCATAAGGCTTTCCGATTGTTTTCCTGTCAGTGTATTGGACGGGTTTGTAGTCGTCAAACCGAATGTCCCACTTCACTTTTTCATCGGGAACTGGAAACCGCTTGATAGTGTTATTTGTTAGAGGATAGTAAACACCTCTACATTTCTGGTGAAACATTGTTTTCAATCCCTGTCTTACCGCTTTTGACATACGCCTTGCTTCTTCGACGGGTAAGGTTAGAACAACTTTTTTACAGGTGAGCGAAATGAAGGGGGAGCCATGTCCAATGGTCCAGCAATTATCGCAAACATAGACCGAACATAAAAATACTTATTGCAATAGTCTAAGTTATTTCTAGTCAGCATACATTCGGTTATTTCCGAATATATCAGAAATTATATTTTTCTCATTGTCTAGGGTTTTAGCAGCGCCAGCGAACATTTAAAAAATAACCGTATTTTATTTGAGGAGGAGAACTTTGTTGTGATATTTTTGCTGCGGCTTGTGTCTTGCGATACCTGACATAAACCTGACATTTAGGACACTTGTCAGTTGCTTTAAAGATGGCGACCACTGCAATAAGCTTTCGGTGGTTAGATATTTTAGAAAAAGAATTCGACAAAGCTTTCGTCGATCTCGACATAATAATCGGTAAGAATCATTTATACTGCAACCAACCTTTTACACACCTAAACACATTCGTTCTTCCCCAGTGCAGCTGGGAAATACGAATTATTTTAAGGTGGTAGCCAAAAAATCAATAGGGTGCCAGCCTGTCTAGCACAGGAAGACTCACAGGCGCCGACTGAATGAATTCCAAGATGTGTTCAGGGTTTCCTTCCTCCTACTTTACTTGTCCTGCGATAACTCGATATTCGGAATAGAACTGTATTAATCTTTCTCTTTGTCTTGCTGTAAATGTGGTCAACTATTTCATGTTCTATCAGCTGACAATGTACCTGCTAGCATTGAATTTGCCACTACCATTAATTTCAGATAATTATATGGCAAACTCAATGGTAATAGAATGGTAATAGATACTGATAGAGAGTAGGTTCAAAATTAAGTAGGTGCTTCGATTCCTTTCTAGTCATCTTGTCATAAATGACAAGTATTTAATTGTCTTGTTAACAGTCAGAATTTTTATGAAACAGGTGAAGTGGATAATGAAGAACCGGATTTGGTATACAATGCGCGTCAGAAGATTTCTACGCTGAGTTCCTGCTTTGCTCAACTCACTCACAAGGCACAGACGATCTTCCAAAATAGCGCCAAAGTTGAGGTAAGTTCTGCCACATTGACCTGAATATGTTGTCACAAAGGGGGGCTGCAGCTCCTCGTCCTTACTTGTCGGTGTGTACGAGTGAAATTGCACGCCTAGCCGAGGATGGGAGGGAATCTTCGTATTACGCGTTATTTCCTTTGTGGTGGGGGGTTAAATTCATGTCGGGGTTGTTTATTCTTGAAACCAGCAAGCCGGACACGCTAGAGAGGCAGGGCTGCATGTGGCCTCGGGTACTTGTCATCATGAGGCATGGTGACGTAGGCAGCTTGGCCTGATATCAGTGGGTTCTTATTGGAGGGCAGCTCCGCAAAGAAGTCCACGTTCAGCCTGTTGATGGTGGCTGCAGTTGTGGCAATATTTTCGTAGAGTTACCGTGCTTTCAGTTACGAACTTACAGCAGGGTAGCGCAATAACTCACAGGACCCTGCAATTTGTACTGCGGACCCTTTCCCTCTCTCCATTATTAAATAATAGGCCTATGCCAAGATCTTTTTCAGGACCACAAACTAATCACAACAGAGCTAAACCGTACCTGTCACTAACATAAAAGAAATAAATTGCAGAAATTTTAACAGAGAAGTAGGTAGAGGACCGAATTTTATACATGAAATTATTATGGGAGTCAAGTTTTTCCCATTTTTAAATTCATAAAATACACCACATAAAAATTGGATTTAAATTTTAGTACCTAGCAAATTTACATCCTACTTAGTCTTGGTAGACAGTCATCCTCCAGATTAAAACTCATTTACATGATGACCACCAAGGTTTTCTTCCTGACTGGGAGATAACCATTGAAATGCACATTTTAATTCACATGTTCAACTTATGGACGTTAATTTAAACCCTTGGATGCCAGCCCTACCTACTTGATGTTTAAACAGCTCTGAATAAGTATAGTCACAGAAAAAATAGAAATCAATTGATAATATTTATTTTACTGACACATAATTGGTGCATTGGCAAACTATCAGGCTCATGGTTTCGATGATAATTAATATTTATTACATATCGTAACCTCCATATTTGATCATAATTGAATCAAAATGACGTCATCTTACCCTCAAGGTAAAGCCAGGTAAAGCTATTTGGGTTGTGATTGCCCTATCTTAGCAGAGCTAATTGTTTATTTTTCTGGGAGTACATCCAGTGGGTATCAGACATCATTTTTATCTGAGTGGAATAGGTCTACTAACTTAACAACTAGAAATAGGTCATTGATAGACCTAGCTTGTGCACTACTACGGGTATTTACTTGGCATTTAGTCAGGTTCACTACTTGTGTAGATAGCATGGAGTGTAAAAATGTGTTTCTTATTTGAATTGTCACCGTCATTCAGAGATTATTTGTACAAGTGTTGGCACAGAGAGGTTTTCATTTCCATATGGACTCGAATCTACGAAAATAACTTTCATAGGCTAAAATTTGTCTAACATTGAACGTTCAGTGGCAGCAGATCTATCATTCGTATAAAACTAAGTGTCTAATTAATTAAGTACTGGTAATAATCGGTCCCTGAACGCGAATCAACCGTCGTAGTCGTACTCCTGGCGGTCGTGGTTGAAGTTCACGCGACTCGACAACTTCAAGTCGAGCCCGTCCCCGCCGCCGCCGACCTTCCCCTCGCCCCCGCGACCTTTGCCCCCGGCGACCTTTGCGTCGTCGCCGCTGCCGTTGAGCTTCTTGGAGCGGTGCCAGTAGTCGGAGAAGACAGGCGGCTCGATGTCGACGCGCTTCGCGCTGCTCTTGTCGCCTTCCGCGTAGCGACCCTTGACTCTGGGGGCGTCGCCCGCAGGGAAGGCTTCTGCGTTGGGGCCGGCCGTCGTGTCGTTGCGTCTCGTCGTTTCGTCGTCCTCCTCCTCCTCGTAGTCGCCGTCGCCATCCCCTTGTGGCTTGCCGAGCTCAAAGTCGCTGCGGGATTTTCAGAAAAACTATTCAGTAAAAGCAGCATGGGTTGAATTTTAGAGTTCGGCGTCGTATGTCTAGTAGTGTACGAGATAGGCTCAATTTGGCGACGAAAATCGAACATGAATCAGGAAATAAATGTGCACGCTTACTTTCTTAAGTCACGTGTCTTTTCCCAACCTTAGCACGTTGGTTGCTAAGTCCCAAACTCAACTTTTCTTGATGTTTCGCAAAGCTGTGCTGCCTGCTTTATCAACGGTCTAAACTCGAGTGCCAAATAGCAACAAATCGAAACAACAGAACCAGCATTTTTACCTAGGTAAGCCTCCTAAAAAACAAACCCAAAAACCTAAAAACCAAACCGATATATTGATCCTGCTTTTTTTTTTATAGCTAAAACCTGAAACCACTACTTGACTCTGTCATACATCTGTCATATTAATATGATAAGGTCATACTCAAAAAATGTCTGCCATTTAAATTTCACCAACTCGAGAAACTAAACCAGTAAGGCGCCGTTTCAAAATATCAAATGCGCACACGAGAACAGTGGCTACACGTTTCATTTACCACTTGCATATCTTCAAGCTTTTTACTAGTAACTTCATAATACGGTTATAAGTGAAGGCAAACCGGTGACTGTAAATTTGGCATCAAGTTGGTATGACCGCTATGGTGCTGGGCAGACCAGGTTATCCTTAAATTAAACAGAGTTCATTTCCAACCTTGAGGATTCTTTTGCGCGGGCTGCCGTTGTTTCCGCGTCTTCGGTCACGTTGTACTCGAGGGTCTCGCCGAGGTCCTCCTCAGCGATGTCCAGCACGCTCTTGCCTGCAGCCGCAGAACAATACAACAAACGTTGTTGATATTAACTTGCTGCTATGGTATTACTTGTTGTTATGCCATGCTTGTTGCTGTGACTGATCCTTTTTATAAACAAATCATACTTTATAAGATCTTTTGACTCAATCAAACAAAGCTTTTGACCGCAACAATAGTATCCATTAAGACCAATTTTACAATATACTTGTTGGATGAGCGAGCGAAATCCTTCAATTTCACAACATAGGGGAAAAAAAAGCATTTGGATTTTTTTTTTTTGTTTGTAACAAAAACGAGCAGGCCTACTTAAAGGTCACAGATCGTTACGAAATTTGGCAAAAACGTTCGTGGTGACTCAGCGAGGTGCTGTATAGTTTTTGAGCAAAATCTGTTCAGCCATTTTGTTTTTATGAGCAAAAACCCGTAAATTTTTCAGTTTTTTGGTACTAGCTTCGTAACTAATTAACCGATCCGCACCAAATTTGGATTGAATATATATGATAACAAGTTAAACAAATTGCCTTAGTTTCAGATTTGTGCATTTTTTTTTTTGCCTCTAAACGGTTTCAATACCGATTTATATTCGGTTTATTATATGATTGTCAAATGTTTTCCGTTAGGATTTCCTCGGGGAGATTACGGCTCGCTCATCCCGCAACGAGTGTAGGCTCTACTAATCGTTTACCTTGTAAATACAGAGCTAATGTGATAAATAATCCTTGAAAACAAATGAGCTTCACTATTGCTGATTGGCATTTAGCAAGTTGTTTTGCTTTACTCTGGCAATAGTCTATGACTGAAAAGATGGCAAATTGAATTATACGTAGAGGAGTGCAATAACTAACTGCTTACGACCAGCCTGGCAACAAACTCAATAGATGAATGAATGGCAATGAATTAATTCAGTTCGAAAAAGAGTTAATTTTTTTTTTAATTCACTGCAATATTCGCCCTTAGCGTCCCCGCTCTCATCATCCATTCGCAAATATTCGTAAACGTCTTCATGTCAATCACAAGAAAAAAACCCACGTCGCGTTGCGAATCGATCGTCACCGAGCTTTCATCACTCGTTGCGAGCGTTGATCCGTAACGAACGGTCGCTCACCGTCGGAGCCGTTCCCCCGGCCGCTCCTGCCGAACTCCTCGAGCCGCCGAAACGCGTCGTCCTCGTCGCTGGCCCTGCCCGCGGCGCGCGTCGCGTTGACGACAGCTTCGAAGCGTTCTGCCAGCCGTCGCACGACCTGCGTCACGTCCGCGCACGGCTCTTTGCCCTCGTCTGCATCCGCGCCCAATGCCGCCAGCTCGCCCACCTGCTCCTTGATCACCTGCGGCGGGGACCAGCGGTTAGCTTTGACTGTAGCCGACCACTTATTAGAGACGAAATATCAGTTCCATAATATGTGTCCGTGCCGGGATTCGAATCCGGGGCACTGCACTTATCCATGGAGATAGAAACAGGACTGTGAATGAACATAGAAGGCGGTGAATCTAGTGACGCTATGCTGCAATCACACGCCAACAATTCGGCAAACCTCGATTATAACGTGGCTCTATGGAGATAGGAGCAGGACCATGAATGAACATAGAAGGAGGTGAATCTAGTGACGCTATGCTGCAATCACACACCAACAACTTGACTAACCCCGATTAAAACGTGGCTCCATGGAGATGGAAACAGGACTATGAAATGAATTAACATAGAAGGTGGTGAATCTAGTGACGCTATGCTGCAATCACACGCCAACAACTCGACTAACCCCGATTATAACGTGGCTCCATGGAGATAGAAACAGGACCATGAATGAACATAGAAGGAGGTGAATCTAGTGATGCTATGCTGCAATCACACGGCAACAACTCGGCAAACCCTCCAACCCAACGCAATGCCAACGACGCCAGCGTGGCACCGGCTTCCCACCTGAACCAGGTCGTGCAGGGTGTCGAGCCTCCTGGGCAGGGGGTCGAAACGTCGTGCGCTCTCGCTGGCCTGGCTCTTGATGATCTCGCCCAGCGTTCCCAGCCGCTTGGACACCTCCTGGCTCCTGCGCGGGAAACAGACGGGTTGTTAGTGTGAATTTAAACCTAATACTCGTTGCATGTACGATAGACAATGATTATTAGTTACGATTACGAAATATCAATTCAAAAATTTGTATCCGTACAAGGATTCGAACCCGGATCTTTGCACTTATCCATTATGCTATACGGACAACCAACTGTGAAATTGATATTAAGTTTATTTGAGTTGTGGGCTCCATGGAGATAGATTGAGGATCATGAATGAACATAGAAGGCGCTGAATCTATTGCCGCTATGCTGCAATCACACACCAACAACTCGACTAACCCCGATTATAACGTGGCTCCATGGAGATAGGAACAGGACTATGAATGAACATAGAAGGCGCTGAATCTAGTGCCGCTATGCTGCAATCACACGCCAACAACTCGACTAACCCCGATTATAACGTGGCTCCATGGAGATAGAAACAGGACTATGAATGAACATAGAAGGCGCTGAATCTAGTGCCGCTATGCTGCAATCGCACGCCAACAACTCGACTAACCCCGATTATAACGTGGCTCCATGGAGATAGAAACAGGACTATGAATGAACATAGAAGGCGCTGAATCTAGTGCCGCTATGCTGCAATCGCACGCATTTTGAGCGTGTTTGACACAAATTTCCATTGGGTTCTGTTACCAGGACTATGGCATCAGGAACAAAACGATGATTGAACAAAGAAGGCGCTGAATCTTCTGACCCTAAACGGCAATCGTGCCCACAATGAACCAACTTGACGCATACTTTGTACTGTGAACCTGGTTCCTGACAACGGGCCCACCTGTTATCGGTGATGTCTAGCGTCTTGTCGAGGATGTTGGCGATGTGCGCAGACAGCTGCTGGTCCTGCTCCTGCAGCCGGTAGCAGCTGTCTCGGAACGCGTCCTGCGCGGCGACCAGCTTGTTGTGGTTGGCCGACAGCTGGTTGCTCAGGTTGCCGAACTCGCCGGCCATCAGCGCCGCCAACGCGTCCCAGCCGAACTCGAAGTTACCTTCCGACAGACGCAGCGCTCGTGCTAAACGTTGTCTTGCGGCGCCCGAATTCCGGGGCTTATCGGGGATTCGTTCTTACCTTGGCTTGGCAATGACACGCTGATAAGATTCAATCGTTCATTGTTAGGCTGCTTGGTTTAAGATTGAGGAATCTCAGCCATCTAGTTACATCAAATGTATTACTATTTTAAGTAAGGAAACTCTCAGCAAAATCTTGGGACTATTAGCTGGTGGCAAAGATGGCGGCAAAGTTAGAAGAAGTTGAATGAAACAAGTGCAGTTATCACATGCAATGATACTCTCTAAGATGTCCACTGTCAGTTGACAGTTTAGATTGAGCATTAGTAGCTATGAGGGCCACTAATACCAGTATCTTTGGTGGCAATCAAAGCCCATTCAGTATTGTGTTGCTCTAAATTCTCCCCTCCCCACCTAGGCAGCGCTGACGATTCTGACGTAAGCTCAACAATGCTATTTTGACAGGGTTTCACGTATTAAGATAGTAAACTAAAGATATTTGGTTAAACCGAGGTTTTCAGAGCCAATGTTGATGGGAAAAGAGCAGCAACCGAGAAGCCACTTCAACCAAAGATATTTGATTAAATCTTAAAACAACTTTACCATGCCACTAATGCTCAATTTCAAGTGTCAACTGACAGTTGACATCTTAAAGAGTATCTTTGCAGCAGTGATAACTTCACTTGTTTACAGTGTTGGGCAGTAATTGAGTAAAAGTAATTGAATTACTGTAATGAATTACTTTTGTCAGTAATTTGTAATGTAATGCATTACATTTAAGAGAAGGTAATTTGTAATGTAATTAAATTACATTATTTTATGTAATGTAATTGAAAAGTTATAAAAATCCCCAATTACTTTGCATTTTGCCTTGCCTAAAATTATTTTTATAACAATGGATGGATAAAGCAACTATTTTTAGCATAATTTAAATTCCCGCTCTCCTATGTGGCGTCCATTGAGTAAGAATACTAGTCAGAGTCTTGGCGCTTATGGGAGGCTGCTCGCTCGGAAAAATAAACCCCCGATAGCGGCGCTAGTGTAGAATCGCACCTCGGCATCCCTCGGAAAGAGCCGAGATGCGCGGCGACTTTGAACCGTTTGAACGAACAGCACGAAAACACATCAGCGAGACTCGAGACCAACTCGAGACGGTGCTGAGGGTGAAGCGCTGTTCTTTCCGCACGCTTCGGAATTGCGTGAATACGTATAAGAAGCAGTTGTTATGCTTACCATTGATATTGCCTTGGATAAGAGATGTAAAAAATGATTTTGGGAAATATTGATGCCCAAATGATTTACAAAACCTAAAACTAGTACGGATGAAGTCAGTAAACATCGATGGCTTATAAAAGATAACGAATTGTGCGAAGAGTGTTTTCGTATGCATGTCTGAAAGGTTGTTTATTTGATAATCATCCAAGCAGCTACTGCAATTTCTTTGCGCGGTCACGCAAATAGAATGCCACGCTTATTGGACAGATTATTATTTCATAGGTTAGTATAAAAGATGGGGAAACAGAATATGACAGCAAATCCGGAAATAAGAAATTACTACTTAGTTACAAGCACTCAAATCTGCAAGCCATCAAAACTGTTAAAAGGGTTTTCTGATCTGACTTTGATATCTTGTTGACATAATTAGCTAACCAAATGGGATTATAGGTCTGCAGGAAGCATGAATCATCGTCATGTGAGGGGAAGTGCTCATTTTTACAACTTTCCTCGCTGTGGTCACTGCAGCAGGTATACTCGGGAGGGTTGATGTTTCGATGCCAGCGAACCTTGCTTCTGTCCGGCTGACTCATCGACGGACAGAATCAATAACAAAGGGACATTCCCATGTATTGCAAAGATTTTATTTTTCTACCTATATCTGCCGGTGATCTGAGTCTTAGCGGCCAGCTGGCTGGCCGAACTCGGAAAAAAAAATTTCACGTTCTTGCCCGACGATTCGAAGATTGTTTCGAATAAATAGATAAGTAGTATGAGGCCCTGACCTAGCCCAAGCCTGCAGTGGTTGCATGCAGGTGATAGAACAGGTCGTTTTGCTCGTTTGGTTGGCTTGGTTTCATTTACATATTATCAAGCCTTCCAAACGTCTAATTGATCTGTTCGAAACAATCTTCGAATCGTCGGGCAAGAACGTGAATTTTTTTTTTTCCGAGTTCGGCCAGCCAGCTGGCCGCTAAGACTCAGATCACCGGCAGATATAGGTAGAAAAATAAAATCTTTGCAATACATGGGAATGTCCCTTTGTTATTGCTTCTGTCCGTCCATGAGTCAGCCGGACAGAAGCAAGGTTCGCTGGCATCGAAACATCAACCCTCCCGAGTATACCTGCTGCAGTGACCACAGCGAGGAAAGTTGTAAAAATGAGCACTTCCCCTCACATGACGATGATTCATGCTTCCTGCAGACCTATAATCCCATTTGGTTAGCTAATTATGTCAACAAGATATCAAAGTCAGATCAGAAAACCCTTTTAACAGTTTTGATGGCTTGCAGATTTGAGTGCTTGTAACTAAGTAGTAATTTCTTATTTCCGGATTTGCTGTCATATTCTGTTTCCCCATCTTTTATACTAACCTATGAAATAATAATCTGTCCAATAAGCGTGGCATTCTATTTGCGTGACCGCGCAAAGAAATTGCAGTAGCTGCTTGGATGATTATCAAATAAACAACCTTTCAGACATGCATACGAAAACACTCTTCGCACAATTCGTTATCTTTTATAAGCCATCGATGTTTACTGACTTCATCCGTACTAGTTTTAGGTTTTGTAAATCATTTGGGCATCAATATTTCCCAAAATCATTTTTTACATCTCTTATCCAAGGCAATATCAATGGTAAGCATAACAACTGCTTCTTATACGTATTCACGCAATTCCGAAGCGTGCGGAAAGAACAGCGCTTCACCCTCAGCACCGTCTCGAGTTGGTCTCGAGTCTCGCTGATGTGTTTTCGTGCTGTTCGTTCAAACGGTTCAAAGTCGCCGCGCATCTCGGCTCTTTCCGAGGGATGCCGAGGTGCGATTCTACACTAGCGCCGCTATCGGGGGTTTATTTTTCCGAGCGAGCAGCCTCCCATAAGCGCCAAGACTCTGACTAGTATTCTTACTCAATGCTGTTGCTGTTTGCCGGATGCTTTTACGCGGCGAGGCATTTGAAATTTTCTTCCATGCAGTGTGACAAGTGATCAGCTCAAACATGTCTGATTCAGAAATAGGCGATTGCTTAGAATCTAGATGATATTGTGGAGGTGGCCCACATTAAAGAGGCTCCCATGGCCAGATTACACGTATTAACTCTGAGGTGAGCTTGGGCAAATTTTCTTAACGTGCTTGATGTGAAAACCATTTTATTTGGCAGCAATTGGCTTGCAAAAGTAAAAACACGAAACTACTCAAGAAACCAAATATTGTTATCTGGGTAGTTGATATGCAGAGATATGCAAAAATACAAAAAAAAAGTAATTGGAAAAGTTATTGAGTATTTTTTGTAAGTAATTAGTAATGTAACGAATTACTTTTGGTTTTAGGTAATTTGTAATGTAATTTAATTATTTTGAGAGTCATGTAATTGGTAATGTAATTAAATTACTTTTCAAAAGTAATTGACCCAACACTGCTTGTTTAACTTAACTTGTTCCGCCAGGTTTGTCGCCGGTTTTTGTCGCGCGTTTCGTACTTTCTACAGCCTAGTAAGACATTTGACTGCGTTGGTTTAGGACCTCGTCACGGCTGCGTCGGCACGTACTTTCCTTCTCCTTGGTGTGCTTGTTGCCGTGGTAGACGAGGCGGAGGCCCAGCGAGCGTAGGCCGTCCTGCAGTTCTCGCCGCGTCGCGTTTGCCAGCGACATTGCGTTCTTCACCAGGCCCTCCATGGACTGCGCACGCTGCGAGAAGTCGGCCACCATCTTGCCCACCTGCGCAGGTCGAAGCTCGTTAGGCGCGGTGGAACGTTTACGCACAGTCGAAGCGCTCTAGACGTTTAGCGCTTTAGGCGCCGACCGAAATTTTCCTATTACTACCAGCTTGCTTCCTATCGCCAATCCAACGGCCAGCCGCCAAAACGCACCTTGTTCGCCACATTCTCCATCCCGGCAGCGAAGGGCTCGACGTTCCCGGCGTCGTTGGGCTCGTGCCGTCGCCCGGCCAGCTCGGCCACGGCGGCGGCCGTCGCGTTGAGCGTCGCCTCGAAGCCGTCGAACTGCCGCTGAAGCTCGCCGATCTGAGTCTCGACGTCGACGTCGGCCGGATCGGAGTCGCGGTCGCCGCGAGCGATGCGCACGAAGCCCGACTCGATGCTCAGCTGGCGGCGGGAGCGGCAGAGTGCGGTTAGGTGTACGGCGTTTGCCGGCGGGAATGTGAGGCGGACTTTGATCGCTCGCCTAGCCAGGGGGATTTTTGTTTGTCGTAGTTCATAATAAGCGATTAGAATGGTGCCAGAGAAAACCGACACACTTTTGAAGCCACATGGGGTTTTGTGCGCTTTCCGATGCCATGAAATGCTTGTCGGATGCAATCGATTTTGCGAAAATAGTTTGAAAAGTCCGAATCAAAGCCTGATCCTTCACCTTGTCTATTTACTGCTTTGCCAATGGACAGCTTACTTGTTCCGGAGCTTTTAAAACTGGTGGCATATTCAGTCCCATCTCTTATTTGTTCAGTTTATTATTTGTTTTAGCATGATTTTTTCAATGACATGACTCCAATATCCGATTTCTTAGTCCCTGTCATTCCAAAAAAATAACATGGCAGATCAACTGCTGTGGTTGATTGCTGAAACTTCTAATTCTACTCTATTACCCATTGTCACATGCATTGAATTAATGCAATGCATTGTTTTGACCACCTTTTCTTCTTAGCTGTACTCTTTGACAAAAGATCTGTTTGTGGCATGACGTGGTGGTTATCTTGTTCACTGTGTATTGCCTCGGTGTTTGTCTTTCCACTGTTTGCTCGGTTAGGTTTGTGTGCTGGGTTTGCTTGTTGTCCCACGGATTGTTTTCTGGTCGGGGACTTGTTTACCGACTCGGCAAGCTCATTAAGCTAGAGATTACTTCCTTCTTCATTCGGCCATATAATTTAAAGTACTGTTGTCTCAAAATATATTTGTCCATTCCTTGGTACAGAATGCACCGAACTTATAGCAGTTGTAGCTGTAAGTTCACATTAAATACTCGTGTTTATTAAAATTTACTTTCTTTGGCTGAAATTCTTACTAAAGAACCAAGTTAGCTCTATGCAGAAACAACAGAAAATGGTAGCAGCGTAGCGACACTAGCAGCGTAATGACACCAGTGTTTGCTGGCATTGGGCAAGGCACATAGTAATGCCAACAATCGTAGCAGCGTGGCAACACTAGCAACAGCAGTGACACCGGTGTTTGCTGGCGTTAGGCAAGGCACATAGTAATGCCAACAATCGTAGCAGCGTAGCAACACTAGCAACAGTAGTGACACTGGTGTTTGTTGGCATGAGGCAAGGCACATAGTAATGCCATCAATCGTAGCAGCGTGGCAACACTAGCAACAGCAGTGACACCGGTGTTTGCTGGCATTAGGCAAGGCACATAGTAATGCCAACAATCGTAGCAGCGTAGCAACACTAGCAACAGTAGTGACACTGGTGTTTGTTGGCGTTAGGCAAGGCACATAGTAATGCCAACAATCGTAGCAGCGTAGCAACACTAGCAACAGTAGTGACACTGGTATTTGTTGGCATGAGGCAAGGCACATAGTAATGCCATCAATCGTAGCAGCGTGGCAACACTAGCAACAGCAGTGACACCGGTGTTTGCTGGCATTAGGCAAGGCACATAGTAATGCCAACAATCGTAGCAGCGTAGCAACACTATACTATAGCAACAGCAGTGACACCGGTGTTTGCTGGCGTTAGGCAAGGCACATAGTAATGCCAACAATCGTAGCATCGTAGCAACACTAGCAACAGCAGTGACACTGTTGTTTGCTGGCATTAGGCAAGGCACATATTAATGCCAACAATCGTAGCAGCGTAGCAACACTAGCAACAGCAGTGGCACCGGTGTTTGCTGGCATTAGGCAAGGCACATAGTAATGCCAACAATCGTAGCAGCGTATCAACACTAGCAACAGCAGTGACACCAGTGTTTGCTGGCATTAGGCAAGGCACACGCGAGTGGATTGGAAGATCCTGGACTCATCACCTGCATCTTAGCGACGTCGAGGTCGATGCGGCTCTCCGTGTGGTGCATCCGCTGGTTGAGTCTGTCGTAGAGCGTGTCCAGCTTCCGCGTGATCTGCTCATTGAACAGCGACTGTTTCATCTGGTTGCCGCTGACAGCCTGCCGAAGAGTCCGCAACGCGTTTTAAAGAATCCATCCGAGTTTTAATACTACATTCCATTCAATCAACATTAAATTATAATGGCGTCATGATACCCACTCGCTAAAGCCAGTAAGGGCATTTCGTGTTGTGATTTCCCTATCTTCCGTTGTTAATTATAGCAGAGCCATTTTTTTAAAAACTGGTAGTACGCCCAGTGGGTATCTGACGTCATTTTTCTCTAAGTGGTATAGGTCTATTTAAAGCTTAAGAAAGTATAAGGATTAACAAGCAAAGTACTACTATATTTTGGAAAAAAAGGTCGATAAAAGTGGATAACGTGTACTGATTTCCACGTTCCATCGCTATAATGTGCTGATTTATTGAAGGCACGAGTATCTGCTAAAAGCGGCGCTCTTTTGAAAAACTATTTAACTATAGGTTATTGAATTTTAATTAAAAATTAAACTTTTCGCAACGTGTCGCAAAGCAGGCAACGCATACGCTCGGAAAAATTTTAAGTTTCTTTTAGCTAAGAATTCAAAGACCCAGTTAAGTCTCACACAATTATCACGTCCTATAGTTGATATCAACTTAGTTTTTTTTCATGGCTAAGATATTCTACAGCCTACACAATACCTATGTCCACGCTAGTGAACAAGCCATAGTTCCTAAATTTTGGGAGATATTTTCAATTTTATTTTTGTATTTAATATAAATCGTTGAGACCATCTTGAAAGTGTGGGATTTCTAGCTTCAACCAACAAAAGCTGGTGGCGAGAGAGTTAAATATCTTCCTGAAAACCAAAACACAAGACACGAGTATAGACAGCAAAGATAAACGGACAAGATTACCTCGGCAATCTTGTCGAGCCGCAGCTCGAGCAATGCCTCCACCCTCGCAAGCCGCGCGTCGACGGCGTCCAGTCGCCGACCGACGGCCGCCTCCGCGTCGGCGTCCCAGCTGCCCCGCGGCGGCGGCGGCGTCGGATGCCTCGGCGCGTAGACCAGGTCCAGGCCACGCAGCCTCTCCTCGATCGAGTACAGCACAGACTGCAGGCTCTGCGGGCAGCCGTTAGAAGACCATGCGTTTAGGACATGGATCACGGACAATGTGTTCTGTTTTCAACGATTCTTGGCCCTATACAAAGGGCCATGTATCATGTACAATGTGTTCTGTTTTCAACGCTTCTTGGCTCTACTAAGGGCCAAAGTTTTAGAAGCGTCAATTCCCTACTTTTTCACAGTCCTGAAGTCACGCCATCGTGCGTCGAAACTTTGATTCGCAAGCAATAGAATTGACCTAGGCAATTCGGTATTTTATAGTTGTAAACGATTTCGACCGCAAAAAGGGTCTGGATTATCATTCTATCTGCGTCCATCCCCTGATTTCTCAGTCCTGAAGATGACAACGGCATCGTGGTCGAAACGTTGATTCGCAAGCAATAGAATTGACCTAGGCAATTGACTTACTCGGTATATACTATAGTTGTAAACAATTTCGGCCGCAAAAAGGGTCTGGGTCATCATTCTATCTGCGTCTATCCCCTGATTCCTGAAGATGACCACGGCATCGTGGTCGAAACGTTCATTAGCAAGCATTAGAAGACTACTCTACTCTCTATTCTCTGTGAATTATGGTCGTCTTAGGTATATGCAAACGATTTTGGCCCTACAAAGGGCATGGATCAACGTTAGAAGCGTCCATTCCCTCGTCACGTCCTGAAGATGACCACGCCATACTGGTCGAGACTGGCTGCACATGAAGCTCAGTGCAAAGAATATTCAGATAAATTGATCAATTTGAAATTATCTACAACCCAATGAGTGGAGAATGAATACATTTTGTTTGTTCTTTCTTTGATAGGTTTCCCCACCGTTCAGAAAATTCAAATTCAATGCGTATCCCTTTGATACACACGCGCGTTTTATGAACATACGGGGCGTTTGGAGATGCTTCTTCCTCAAAGGACCTTGATTAATTCCAGGTTGTTTGATATACCGGCCATGCAATCCCAATGATATTCATTGGCAACCCCTCTTTAGAAGTTTCGCGGTTTTTAACGGGCAGTTGATGATGATCCTTTAGTCGTAGAACGTCGATTGCGAAAATACCAAGAAGTTTTCGAGGATAAACGTAGGTACGCCGCAAGACGAAAACTCCCCTGTGATTGTATATTTTGGGTCTCTGTCTGCCGGATATTTGGGTCTCCTTCCAACTTTTGACAAGACTCGCACCCTACGATTTATGACGCCAAAAAATTCTTGTAGTATAATTGCCCCATAAAAAGTCTAACGCATGACACGGTGTATATTTTTACCAATCCTATACGTGGTTATTTCCAATTTTCTCGCCTGTCATCCCCAATACTATCTAACCGCCGTGTACCCACCCTACATGCCTCTGCGATGACTTCGGTTCAAACCGGTACTATTTCTGTTTACAATTTGTTACTAATTTAAAAATAAGCGGCACGAGTACCTATAAACACATACGAGCAGCGAGCATTTCAAATTAGTATAAACACGCAACGACAGGACGATTGCGGTGAAAAAAAGAAGGAAAAATCGGACAGCAGCTCAATTTTCATTGTTGGCATTGGTCCACGGGGTAAAAATAGAGCCGGTGCCGGTTATTACAGCAGCAGAGCACGTCACCATTCTCTCGCAAGCCCAGTGGCGGCTACCTCGTGGGGTTGGGGTCCCTTGATCTTCCCACGCTAACGATATTGAATTGTGGCCTCGCCAAAACACATGTTGCTTTGCTGATAATGTTGCTGTTTACAATGAAGGTTTGTATCGGAATCGGGTGCGGAGCTTGAGTCTGCAAAAGAGTAATCTTTTCGATCATATAAACAAAGCGTATAACCCAGGACAATTTCATCAAAACAATGAGAATAAACTACCACCGCTGATTCGATGCTTACTATGTTATTAACTTTAAACAGCAGTCAACACCAGCCCTTCATGTTTTTAGAGCCATCATTTACTAACTTAACAGCCCGTTAACATATTTAACGCCCTCCGACAACGCCCTATCGCAGCCAATTAATTCTGCAAGGTACTAACTATCAGCAATCCGTCACCCTTGAACAACTATTGAAAATTAGGATCCTGAAAGATGACCTTCCCTTGGACGCTATCAATTCTCAAATAGCCGTCACTTCATCACTTTCAACACCGAGGGACTCGAACGTCATCGACTCCGGCTGCTTCTTCCGGAAGAACTTGATTGCAATGACTAGACACTATAAGCTGAGTTTGGCGGGCGGGCGTTCTTAGCTGCATCGCGTCCCGCGCGTCATCGTGGAGGCAGCACAGGTGCTGTTTCTAGTGGTTCTAGCTTCGGGTGGGTGGGCGGGTGGGTGGCCCACGCTAGGAATAATAGAATTTAGAGAGCCCAGTGTCACGGAGTTGGCAACTGGGACTCTGGTCGCTGCTACACCTGCTCGAGTTTAACTTATTTTCACTCCATTTACACTCGGACAATATGTCTATTCCATTCAGAAACAATACGTCAAATACCCACTGGACGCACTACCAGTTTGCTGAACAAATGTAAGAAGCTCTGCTAATGAACAGAGATCTGCTATCTATAGCAGCTATAGCTATCTATCTGCTATTCAGAGAATCTTTCCATATCTCATGTTATTATTCAACGAGTCTTTAAGAAGTGGAGAAATTCCAGAAGATTGGAAGAAGGCCATAGTGGTCCCAGTATTTAAGAAAGGAGAGAAGACTGATCCAAGCAACTACAGACCTGTGAGCCTCACATCGGTAGCATGCAAAATTTTAGAAAAAATAATTGGAGAATATGTACGAGACCATTGTGAAGTAAAAAAATGGTTTAATGAAAATCAGCATGGATTTAGGAAAGGACATTCTTGCGAATCACAACTTGCGACTATCGTGCAAGATGTGAGTGATGCAATAGAGAAGGGAAGTCAGGTAGATATGATATTTCTGGATGTCAGCAAGGCATTTGACACAGTTGACCACAATATTTTACATAAGAAGATAAAAGAAATGAAAATTGATAATCGTGTTGAAGTATGGATAAGAGAATTTTTAAGTAAAAGAACACAAGTTGTCAAAATTAACGATGAAATATCAGAAAAGATTGATGTTACTTCTGGAGTGCCCCAGGGGAGTGTTTTAGGCCCACTGTTATTTCTTATTTTCATTAATAGCTTACCGAAGAGAATATTAAATTCAACTGTCAGATTATTTGCAGACGACTGTACCATTTATAAAGAAATTCGCAGTTTAGAAGACCAAGTTAAATTACAGGATGACCTAAGAACATTGGAGAATGCCCTCAAATCGGTTCACTTAAAGCTTAATGACAATAAGTGTGAAACAATAACATTAGGGAAGAGAACGCTTGATGAATTTGATTATGCCATTGGAAATAACCATATACTGCAAAAAAAAGATCAGGTAAAATACTTGGGACTAATAATTGACAAAAAACTTGGATGGATGCATCATATAGATCATATGACAAAGGTTGCATTCCAGAAACTCCATTTTGTAATGAGAAACCTTAAAGGCACTAAAAGAAGAGTTAAGGAAAGAGCATACTTAACAATAGTACGTCCAGTATTGGAATATGGGTCTGGTGTTTGGAATACAGGAACAGAAAGAAGTGTTGGAAATAATAAGAAAATTGATTCTGTACAAAGAAGAGCAGCAAAATATATACTGGGGAAAAAAAATGTTAAGAAATGCATAGTGAAAAAGAATATAAGAGACCTTAAAAGTAATGAAATTAAAGAGGAGTTAAGGAAAAGAGGAATTCAAATCAATGGCAACAAAGACACTTTACTGAAAGCACTATTGGAAACCATAAATAACAAGGACGGAGAGGTACGAAAAGGACAAGAGGAATTTGGAAAGGGGGCTGCGAATGGAGGAAGAGGAGAAGTTGGAGTAGACGATGAAGAAGGTGAGGAAGTCGAAGAAAAAGGAGAGGGAGGAGAAGAAGAAGAAGTAGAAGAAGAAGAAAAAGAAGAAGAAGAAGAAGAAGAAGAAGAAGAAGAAGAAGAAGAAAAAGAAGAAGAAGAAAAAGAAGAAGAGGAAGAAGAGGAAGAAGAGGAAGATGATGAGGAGGAGGAGGAAAAAGATGAAGTAGCAGATGGAGAAGATAAAAATGAAGGGAGGAATGAAAATGAGATTGAGACAATTGAGTTGGTCACGTACAACTATAGAAGTATAGGGAAATTTGTTGACCAACTTGGGTGGGAAGATTTAATGAAAAGAAGAAAGATGAGTAGATTAGTTTATATTTATAAGGCAATAAGTGGGCAGTTGGCGTGGAAAGAGCTGGGAGGTAGATTGGAAAGAGCGAGGTTTATTGGGAAGAATGATCATGAGTTTAAGTTGGACATGAAAAGGAAAGGAATGAGAAAGATAGGAATTTTAGAAAGGGGTGTCGAGGAATGGAACAGTTCAAGAATAAGTGAAGAGATGTTGGAAAGTGTGAAGAATTTTAAGGTAGGGATAAGAAAAGGACGGGGTGAAGGTTAGGGACTCAGACACACTGGCATGCAAAATGTACAAATCTGTTTCAATAAAGAAATAATAATAATAATAATCTTATTAAAGGAAGATTGGGTAAACACAACCCGAATGGCTTTACCTAGTGGTATCATAACGTAATTTTGGTTGAATGGAATAGGATAATATTGACACCATCGCGCCCAGAGCACTAGTTTCCGCAAGATCGTCCGCGTTACCAATTTGTGACAATTTTTAACAAACAGACCCTGTTTCCGCATCGCGTTATTTCAAGCGTTGTGGCTGTAATCGGAACTCGTGTTTGAGTGTAGCTATAGACGAGGTATGCTCCAGTTATGTTGAGTTTCTGCTGATTATTTGAATTTCTATCTTTATTTTGAGCCGTTGAAATATGAGATTTCTTGTATACCTACGGTATCGCTCCGTATTGATTTTATTTTGGGTTGGTCGAATGGTGTCTCTTGTCGAAAGGTCAGTAGAAAATGACAGTATAATTTCTTTTGATAATAATATTTCGGACATCCAAGAACAAACATAAACCGGTACAAATTTGTAGATATAGTAGAAAATCAGTGAAGGACGAATTATTCTCCTGCTCTCTGTTAATAAAGACCGTATGATAAGAAGAGGATGATTTCTAACGATTTTAATAGTTTCGACTGATCCTTCGACCAAAGATAGATTGCCGATTTTGCTATCGGCTTGCGTAGACGTCAAATTTTGTCGGGGTTAGTTTTGGACTGAAACCCAAAGCGAAAACCACACTAAAACCGATTTCTTTGGCGGAAACGTAACGAAATTACCTCGGTTCATTGACTAATTACTTGATGTCGGTTTTTTTATGGGGCTAGAAAATAAACTAAATACAATTTTAATAAATCACCATTTTGTCGGAAAGATGCCGAATAACTCTTGCACTGAAATGTATTATAGACTCGGAATGTAAACAATATTGGAGATGATACGGCCATGGACTTGATACGGCCATGGACTTGATACGGCCAAGGAGAAAGCCTGATGAATGGAGAAATTGTTCGATATTTGATACGATGGATAAACTCTCGATAGTACGTCTTTGAGAGAAGTCGATATGTCGGCGTGCTTTCATGCTTGGCAATCAATCTTACAAACTTGACCTACAACTAGCTCTCGCCAGACAGCCCTTCATAGAGTGTCTAAGGAAAATTTCTGAGAAACCATCCTAATTTTTCTGTAAATTATATACACAATAATATATATTATATATTGTATTATATACAATAATATAATTATATTGGCATCATTATGCCAATATCACACCTCGAAACTCGAGACTGTGTGATGCCAATTTAGTTGAATAGGTAAGGTATAGGTTTCTTTTTCGAAATTTGTACACAAATGGCCCCCAGAGTCTCGATCTGGTACAGTTGTGTAGATTTTTTTTCATAAATCTTGAATTATCCCGACTGCGATTGAAGTTTTGGATCCTAGCTATATGCTATTACATTGCTGCAATGGACACTGACAGCCAATCTTATATCAACCATTACTGTCTTTACATATATCTTTGACATAATAATGTTTCTTTAAAGTAGTCAAAATCGATGATCTTAACATCTTATTTGTTATTCGTGTAAAATTTGAGCCATAATTACCAGATGAATTTAAATTTTACCCAATCATGTTACAGAGACTGCCTAAAATGGCATTACTATATCTAAGGGGTAGGCCAAATTTCTTTTTAATATATTTGACCGGACTTAACCGGTCCTTAAATCCTTAATTTACATTAACCAGCTCTGAAAATAATTATGATGATAATGATGGGTTGGTAACACATCATAGCCGACTTGGCCACTCTCTCGTGGCCTGTGCTCTCGCCTAGAGAGCTTACCGAGCTTCCTAGACCCCATGGCGCTGTGGGCCAGTGACCCTCAAAGCTGGATTTTTGGCAGCGCGCGCGCTAGCTCCGACAGACATGTGTTATTTGTCAACCACTAAACACCGGGGAAGACAACGGGGCTAATTTTAGCCCGCGTATCGTTCGGTGGGCGACGGCTGCAACCCCTTTGTGTTGTCAGGCGAGCTGTCTGACGATTTGAGCGTTTGATGAGGTTTGTGGTGAGATATGGGCCGCGTGATGCGTTGACCGGTTCGAAAGTCTGGTACAGGGAAGAGTTGCACTGTTGTTGCTGCTGTGAATGACACGAATTGTACTTAAACTTTAAGAATTTCATACTTGTTAATGAATTTCTCTGCAGAATATTGTTCTTGACAGCTTGTGGTGGTATTTTAGAATCACTTTAGTCCCAATTATTTATTTCTGTCCGTAAGTATTTTATGCACTGTCATGAGTAACTTCTCTATAAAAAAAAAACATGCAGGATATTGTTCTTTACTACTGCCTGCTTATTTTTAGTCATTTTTACACTTTTTGTGTATTTTCGAATCACAATGCCAATTATTATTTATTTCTAAGTCTATAAAATTATTTTATGACTATGTCAGCTTTACTTGCAGAATATTGTTCTTATATTACCACTGCTTATGATTGGTTATTTTACCTTTTCTTATGTATTTTTTATCACTCTAATCTCAGTTATTTATTTCTGCCCATAAATATTTTATGACTGTCAGAGTAACTTCTCTGTCAAATAGACCTATACCACTCAGAGGAAAATGACGTCAGATACCCACTGGACGTACTACCAGTTTGTAAAAAATATCCCTTAGCTCCATAAATAAATAACAAATGAAGATAAGGCAATCACAAGTCGCAACCTGAATTGCTTTACCTACTCTGCATTTTTAGTGTAGGCTGTGGGGATGTGGATTGCAAACAACTTCGGTCGGTTCAATTGAAATATCTATCATTGAAATGGAAAATAAATTGGAAACACGACTTTACGGAATCGAACTCCAGATGAGAAGAAACAAAATAGCAAAAATACATTTTTCACGACTGGTATTTTCTGTTAACGAAACAACGATAAGTTGTCATTGTTATATGATCGTAGTTTATTAAAATATAATGTATAATGCAATTTCCATAAGTCATACACCCCGCTCTCCGAAACCAAAGCATCTTGAACGGCAAGTAAGACAATGAGGTTGATGGTTCTTTTTCACGTTCAATTTTCATCTTCTCTTCGCTCAGCTAATTACCATTACACAAGGCCAATGAACAATAACGAAGACACGGTAAAATCGAAAATAATTTTCGTTGCCATTTTCCTATCATAACTTATTTCATCACACAAAAAAACGATACGATATCTCGTGCCATGAATTGTTGCCAAAGTCGTATCGCCCAAAGTGTTTGCGATTCATAACCGCCGTCGCAAGTCAGAGATGTAATTTATCACCGAGAGGCCAAAGAATAAACGCTGCGAGTGCCGTGCTGCTATCCCATGAAAAAATCACGCAATAAAATAATAAATGATACCCGTTTGGCGATTCTTTATCTCTCGTGTCTAACGCTAGCTGAGCTGTGTGCGGCTCCTAAAGACGCCAGCAAGGTTTGATGCAGATTGGGATCTGCGACTCGGTGTTTCAGAAGAGATCAAAGGAAGCTGCGAGGATCCGGCTGTGTTTCTGGTTGTGATACGAGCCGAGTGCTTCTGAGTTGTGTGGCGCGATAAGAGCTTTCAGATGCACGGTTGGGCATGGGACTCGCGGGCTCGACTAGAAGGAAATCCACGACGAATAAGTCTACTAAAGTATATTTAATTTAACAATAAACTTTTCCGCTCAGCGCTATGCAGTTAATGCGAATACCAGCATGAACGCAGCCACCAATTTACCTTTATATTTTCTAGCCGTAGTTGTTAAAAACTGTCATAATAAAGTTACTACCATAGTAAAAAGCAAGAAGATGTGCGAGCGGCGCTTAGCCACTGTTCAAGCGTTTGATTTCGATATTTTACGCGCCATTTTTACGCGAGATATTTTACTTTGCGGATTATTTATTATCATGAGATATTATAATCAGTTGCAAAGAACTGGAAAAACGCTTAAAAGTGACATAAAAGTGTAATTTTCAAGAAAAGCGCTTCACATACAACCATTTGTACACAAACATTGAATCGTAAGGGTCAACATATTTAGAAAGTTTCGTCAAAATACATATTATTAATTTATAATATATAATATATAATTAAATATCATAACGGATTTTTTAGCAGTAAAGATTTCGCTTCACTCGCTACGCTCGTTACGCTCATCAATAAACTCTGAACCCAATGATGCAAATATGCAAATATCTTACTAAGCTGTATGAATGGTTTAGAGAGGAAACACTACGAAATTTGGCGACAGAGCGCCGGTTGCTATCCTGGCGGACCGGAGGGAAGTTGTAGCAAAAAACCAAAGTTTTCACATGCAAAGATACTTTAACTTACAAATCAACTGTCAGTCAAAACTTGATATTGTTTGGTTTGGCGTGTTGGAAACACCGGTTCTAGTGAGATCACCAAAGCTAAGCAACATCGCGCTGAGTTAGGTGTTTGATGGGTGACCATCATGCACACGATCAGTTCTGTTCGGGAGAGAGGTTGGAGGGTTTGAAGTTAGTACGACAACTTCACTCGCCTTGCTTATCAACCTCTCGACAGCACGGATTAGTGGAGGAATCCTGTTGTTCGAGTTGTACCGTCCTTCGGAAGGGACGTAAAGCCGGTGGTCCCCTCGGTGCTTTTCGACAGGAGTAGGCTACGTGCCGGCACCGGGTTTCCCCTCCTCCCTTCTAGGCTAGGTTAGGTTCATCATCACCCTCATCATCACCCTTTCATTCACCGACGCCATTAGACCAGTGCCAAAGGGCCAGTTGTCAAAACAGTGCGACGTTAAGCACCAATAATCAATAAAATTGTTTTACCTATGAGGCAGTGGCATTCTTTATTTTCTAACCTTGCCGCCTAGGTAGCGCTGACGATTCGGTCACCAGCTCAACAATACTTTTGGCAGAGTTTACTGCGTCCTACAACCTAGAGTAATATATGTTTTTCTTCAGGTGTACAAGCTAACTGTCATTGTTACTTCAGATAGACCTCGTAACGCAACTCTTTGACGCGATGCCCAGATGTGCGAATTAGTGTAGCGTCATTGTGTTACTTTAGACCGTCGAGCTCGTCACTTCTCTTCCTTTAATTAAACGTAATTAATATTAATTACAATATAAATACATGTGACGTAAACAGAGTAGCATGCAGACTGGTCCGATAAAGCGAGTCTGACCGATTGTAGGGAAAGATTGCCTGCCACCGCCACTTCCTTCGCTCGGTCGCATGGTGAGACAATTTGTCATCTTGCTGCTGGTCTTTGACGCGCTCCCAACTGCCTCGTGCCATCGCGACAGCTGACAAACTGGGTCATTATGAAAAGACGTCGATTTTAATCGGAAATAACGACTACGTGTCGGTGAATGTTGGTTTAAAATAAATGTGTACAACATTATTGGCAACTTTTGACAGCTGTCAAGAAGAGTGGTTGGCCTAATGAGATGGCATCGCACCGATTGCTAATTTTAACTAACAAGATTTGGTTGCCAGCAGTTTGAAGTGTGCGTATTAGTTGATTCAGCTTGATGAACACTCCGCTGTCGCTGTTTATTGAATGATTGTTGCCGCGAACTTGTCGAAGAAAACAATCTATTGGAAGAGTGACAAGTTGGCAAGTGATTTTCTTAAAATCGCTTGTACAAAATAAATTTCAATAACGCTCCTCGCTCTATAGACCAAACATAATAGGCATAATTTGACATAACTTTCCTGTAATGTTCACCATTATAACATGTCGACTGTTGAAGTTATTTCAAGCTGACAGGCTACTCAAATCGACATTTTGAGTCGCGCTCTTAATTTTTTGTTTTTTCATTTCTTCCACTAAATCAATTCTGACTCAACCGTAATTGAACGTTGATGATTGAAGGTGTGTAAACTTCAAGAGAAGCCTTGGTGAAGCTATAACAAATTCCCCCTGTGTGATAGGTCCCACAGCCAGGCCGCCTTAGCCCGGCATGTTTTCCTGAGATGACACTATCTCGATTGACCGAATCATCGGCTTTTAAATATGACTAACCTTTTTAAACTAATGTGGTTTAGTCAAGCTTTTGAAGCGGTTTTACATTCCTGGCGCAAGTATTCTTATAGAGTGCTTCTGGAAAAGACTAGGTACTTGTTTTTTTTTTAGCATTTTCCGTCGCTTTTTCACCCATTAGTGACAATTTTTCCCGATACAGAAATTTTCCCAGAGTTTCCGAGTAAATATTTCTCTTGATTTATTGATTGATAAATAAGTTGCTTTATTTCGTTTTTCTTCTTCCAAAGAAAACACTTGTATATGTTTAACAATAAAAGCATTGAAATACGTAAAAAATAAAAAATACATAAAATACATAAAATACATAATCTACAAATTTTGTATTCGTCAATAGTATACAATCCGTGGTATATAAAAAAATCCTTAGTCTTGTTCTGAAAATCTGTACTTGTTTGTGATTTTAAATATTCTGGAAGACTATTAAAAATTTTGACGCCAAATACTGACACCAATTTTGTTAGTAAAACACCTGACCGACGCAAAAAGCCCAGCTGACACGCCGTTGAACACCACCAATCCAGCAAATCAATCAAATCAACCTAGCATCTAGCAATGAGACACTGCCCACAGCATATGGTCATTGAGTCATGGAGTAATCAAATGATACTCAATGATATAAGGTCGCACGCAGCACGCAGCAGGCAAGACACCCACGAGAAACGACTTAAAGTGACTCGAGATCATGCACTTGGCTCGTGTCTCCTGCAAGCGCAGCGGCGACGCCGATCAAAATCACACGCCGCGGATCGCGGCGGCGGCGGCGGCGTGAATAAATTCCCCGCTAATTGTCACGCGAATAAATCAGCTGGGCCAAGAGTGAAGTGCGTGTAAATCGAAGGGACGCGGTGTGAAAATGTCGCTGATGAGCCTTGTGCGAATTGCAGGATTCTGTCGAGTGATGCACCTAAGCATTACCTAGCGGCGCTTTTGACGGCGAAACCACAATGATTCCCAATGACTGATATCAATAACCTGGACCCCTATTCACTATATTTTTCACTATCTAATTCTGCGGACTTCCTATGCTTCCTTAGGCCGAATTTTACCTGATTCCGCAGAATTAGAAACAGGAAAAGGTTGTGAATATGGGGGCCCTGGAGAGCGCATCGTATTGAGCCAAGGTCAAGTGAAGTGAAGCCAGGCTTTCGCCATCTTGGTCGCCCCAATTATGCGGCTATTTATTTTTATATTTTTATTTATGTTTATTTATTTGCTCAGTTAGCCAGTTTTTTTTACAGTATTCAGTACATGGCTTTCATTAATATTCTTTTACCCACCCTCTATAGCTTTCATTTGAATCAAAGCCATGCTGTAATGCCCAAAATTATGGACAGAAAATATTCTACTCCAAATTTTCACTTTGATTTGAAAATTTGATGAAAATTGTGAGAAGTTGCCTTCAAAGTGGCTCAATATGGCATCAAAGTCTCTCTGTACGCAGCGCTATCCAGGAAATCGGTGGTCCCAACAGACTCAACGTTGAAAAGGCAATCAAAAACTTTAAATTTGCCCCCAAGCCACTCACCAGACACTATGGTTGTATCTCCCACCAGCGAAAACCAATTCTCAATTGGAAAAAAATTCCTAACTTTGAATCCTGCTAAGAAATACATTTAAAAAAAACTGAAGTTGATGCCTTCTGAATGTTGCATCACGGCGGGACGTGAGACCGAGTTGAAATTCTAGCCATTGACAGCTGCGTTTTTTGATTTATTTACTATTTTTTTATTTTTAATATAAAGAACGAAGTGTGGTCTATTAGAGATGGTCAATTCCATCTTGTCCGTTTACAAGTTTATAATATTTTTTTATGTAAAACCACTCATCACCAAAGATCACCAAAGATGTATTATACCGAAATATGGCTGGTCAGAGATAATTGCGACAACATGCATGCAATCGCATGTCATTTTAGTCATGTTCCGTCACAGAATTAGGTCAAGGTCCAGTTTTTCAGTGACTTGTTAGTTATTTAACGGTCTGTTAACACATATATCTAGACATTTCATTGGCTGTGGTCATGGTAATAGCACGATAACAGACGGTTAAGAAGCTGACGGGCCACTTAAAAACCGGGCCTAGAAATTGACTCAATTTCAATACTAGTTACCAAAAAAATTATTAAATAAATGTGGATTCTGATGGCTTTTGATGCGTATTCTACGCCATCGAGCACCTCGCTCGAAGATAACAGCTAAAGATGTCATCTGTAAAGTACAGAGTTTTCCACTTGCTGCTCATGCTTGTTTACAGTTGCTCGTCGTATTGGATAAACAGTTGCAACGTGCGCGAATGCACTTCGACTCTCATTAGTATGTGCAAGTCGTACTTTTAAAAGTGTAGTGTGTGATGCAATTTCTGCGTGCCAGAAATCAGTGAGAAGTCTGCAATGAGTCACCTGACTGTTGATAAGCGAAGGTTCTGATCGTTTCCTATCCCTAAGTGTAGATTTTCTTGCAATTTTGGAACATATAATCGCATAGGAATCACTTTGAATTGATAAACAAACCGCACGAGTTCAATCAAAAAGCGGAAAATCCAGTTGATGACAGAACTAAACATTTAGTAGTTCTATAAAATCATAAAATTCTATTCAATTGAGAGATTATTTTTAAGGCGGCAAAGATTTCCACAGTTCCAAATAAGTTTAAAAAACCTTTCAAGCAGCAAATGCGTTTCAAGATGCTGTTGGCTGAAACAACAGATCCATCCACCGTGCAGAAGCTCGTAGATAACTTAAACTTGACACATTTTCACAAAACCACCACAAAACCAGCCTCACTATCGTCGCACTGCACCGGACCCCCCCCCCACCACCGCCGATTTACCTGTGGTCCATTGTTATCAGTCAACGCCGGCACCCCCGACGCGTCCTCCGCCCCCACCGACACGCCCCCGACGGCCACCCAACACAAACACGCCGCCACCGCGGCCACTGCAGCCCCCACACGCGCACTGCACCCTCCGTCCATGTCCACTGCCTTGGGGCACACCACCACGTGCTACGTCCGTTGCCCGGCTAGCTACGCGCTGCTCGCTGCCGATGCTGCTGCTGCTGCTGCTGCTGAGACGCGCTGTGCTGCGTTCTCCGCTGCGGCATCGTTGGCAGTCGAGGCAAGACTGGGAACGCGAGCTCAAGACGCCGGTTGTGTTGTGGTGTTGGAGTGGGGACAGCGATTAAGAAGTCTGAGCTCCGTATTTGCTTCGAGATGGGGAAGCCATTGCTTGCTAAATTCTCTGTGTTTCTGGAATTGCTTGCGACACTTGTGTTTCGTGCCATGGTAGCCAATTCTGGAACCGATGTCAAAATCTTGGCATCAGACATGCTTTCTTCTCTCGTCTGTATCTGTGATCTTTTGAGAGATTGCATGCAAATTAAATAGCGGTTCACCCGTCAAACTGTGCTGTATAAAATAATTTTTAACAAAATTTAAAACAAATTACAATCCCTTTGAGACTTATATTCACATTGCTTAAAAAACAGGTCAGTTTCTGGTGTGGCTACTAGGTGGCCAAATAAATTATCTGAAATTTCTCAAATCCTAAAAAAAATCCGTTTTCTTTCAACGAAAGTGACTTTACTTTAGCGGGTGTCGAAAGTAGAAGCGGTGTAGCCCTCTTATCGTCTTGCGATGAAGATGCATGCTAGTTGTTGGCATCGCTACTGCCACGGCTGTTGGCTTGGCTTGGCCTGGCCGTCTAGGTGCGTTCGTATGTTGATGTGATGTCATTTGTTTTGGGTGGTCGACGCCGGTCAGAGCACGGGAGTCGGGTCGCCGTTTTGCCCGCTGGGGGCGCGCGGGCCGTTTTTGTTTTTATTTTCATGACGTTAGATTATAGGCGGAAATATATTGCTAGGCCATTGTGGTGATGTTATATTCGACCGTTGTGGTGGTTTTGGCGCTTGTCTTTCTTTGCCATCATGGCTGTCGTAGTTTGTTTCATTCGAAATTGCCCATTCCAGGGTCAATTTGTGATGACAACAATTGCATGCCCATAAGAAAAGCATTGCCACCCTGATTTTTATCATCTCTAGAACTGAATTTTGAATTTGGTCTGTTGTGTTTTCATTTTATGCTTGGATTGTTGGAGTACAGAATTAGTTTCTATTGGGCTTTGCGCTGTGGCGTTCTTCAATCTGAGCCTGAGTTACGAGCTTTGTGTTGGCGATACAAAATACAACTGTTAAATTCAGTTCAACAATTTCGATCTTTCTTCGCCGTCTCCGCTCATCTTTGTATATGCAGGAGCATCTTTAAACGGACATTTCTTATGTTTTGCAAATTGACAGCAAGATAAAATTTCTGGATTATATATCTAAATTTTCACACAATCCCGTCCATTTCGTTCAAGGCAACGCACCGCTTTAGCAGCACAACGCTCTACTAAAAACCACCCAGCGCCAGTAAAACTACAGAGCAAAGCTCGCAAAGCCAAAGAGTAAACGAACTTTTACACTATTTTCATTGTTCAACATAATAATGTTTTTTTCGTTTTTTTCCAACATTTTCGTGCGAAATCTCCCCGTGTCACAGAAACTACAAACACAGACACGTGCTGCTATGGTTCCTTTCGATTCGTTCCGCTCAATTTGAGCCGAAATCCTCAATTATCCATCTATAAATTGCCTTGATTCGGGGTTCAAGGCCGCCACGAACAGGTTAATAGGAAGTTAACATCGCACACTCCAAATCGTTCGAATTTTATTAGCACTTCGCATCCACTAAAAAAAACCCAACGACCAGCTAAAGTTTTACAACGCGTTGTTAAACTTAATCGACTGCGTGGAAGTGCAATCTAGTGAACACGTGCTCCAGCCTTCTCCCATCCGTGTGTTTACCCTAATCTAATTGAGATGGGTCCATAAAAGCCGGCTGAGTCTGATGAGGGGTTGTAAACTAGAAGGGTTCATCGTGCGAATGGAGGGCCTCGAGTAAATTATGGTAGCCCACCCGTGGTTTCCGTTTGACTGTCACTGGTTTAATTGAGTTATCATGGTCGGCGGCGGTAGGTCCGAGGTTTGGACGGCTCATTCGTGCTGTGGTCGAAATGTCGGTGTTTCCATCCTCGGACAAATGACGTCAGATGCACTCGCTAAGAAGTCACTCGTGGGTTGTCCACTAAAAATATTATTGGCGTTGCCATTAGACCTTCGATCCAAGCTTCGATCAAAGCAAAGTAAGAAAGGCCCAAGAGCCCAAGAGCTGAAGCTTCTCTAGGATGGTGTCTGTCGTTATTTCCCCTGAATGGACTTGGCGACGAATCTATATTAGCTAAGAAAATTGCTCTCTCATTTTATCTTGTATTATTCTGGTAATTCCTTACCCCGTGGCCCCTTCACTTATCTTTTCAGTTTCTAACTCTGTGGAATTGGGAAAGTTCGGTTGCTGTTTTCAAATGAAGTAAACAAATATCTAATGAAACAATTTTACAGAATTATAGAAACAGAAAAAGTTAGTGAATAGGGGCATGTCTACCCTCTATCAAATCATTGATTGTTGGTGAACTTAATTGCCCCTCTCCTCCACATCGGCCGTGTCTTAGTGCAGACGCACCCAGCTGCTCTGAGACAGTGTTAAGTCGCACTGTTTGCTGCACCATCGATGCCCTCGACGCTTCTCAAGCCGACTCAGCGGCGTTGTGCGATACGGTACACGGTACCACGCTGCAAGCACATCTTCATCTGTTGGACAAGAATCAAAGCTTCCCGGCTACGTCCCTGGCTTACCAATCGGTAAAATTATCGAAGTTAAGCACCATTGCGCGCGGCCAGAAGTTGGATGGGTGACCGCGCCGAAACTCGTATCTTGTCGGTAAGCCATCTTCGCGGTTGAGTTCTTCGTCAGGCAATTAGTTCACCGAGAACAACTGAACAGTGCCAGCATGGAGTCAGTGCTGGTAACACTCTTCAACTCTTTGCTGCTTTTTTGCTGCATGTTATGTCAACAAATTAATGCCGGTTCGGCCGACTGATAAACTGCGCCATGCCGATTTTATGTCTCCTACAATATGACTTAACTCCGCTTTAATCCCGTTTTAAATTTAGGTGAATTTAGCCCTTTTTGGGGCAAGCGGATTATCAGGCTTATCAATTCACCCGTTCCATTCAATCAAAATGACGTCATGATATACTCACCATATACGTAAAGCCATTCGGGCTGTGATTTCCCTATCTTCCTTTGTTATTTAGCAGAGCTAATAAATCATTTTTTCAAACTGGTAGTACACCCAGTGGGTATCTGACGTCACTTGTCTCTGAGTGGAATATGTCTCTACTAGCGACAAGTCACGCGTCTGCGGCGATTGCAGTTGCATGTTATCAGTGGCGATCGTGTGGCGTCCCGATGACGTAGCTCGTCCTGCGTTCTTTGCCAGCCGACTCTCCCTGCGGTTCAACGCAGCGCTTGCCGTCGGCCGGCTGCAACGCTGGTGACATTCGTGTTCAGGCTGCAAAGCGCAGTGCTATTTTCGTAGAGCATCGCATTCTGAGCGGCTCCCCGTGCTGCTACCTGCAATCGTTCGATCGGCGATGCAGTGTCCGTATACTCTGTGGATTCGTCATATCCTCTACAGCTGACGTTTTGAGCGTACACAGAGGCATTGTTAACGTACTACCATTGATAAAGTGAGGCTTACTTACTCTATGGTAGTACCAGGGTAGCCATACTATTCGTTCATGATGAAGATTTTTCATCTTGACAAAATTTGTATTCTGAAATCGGGAATTTTAGAAGAGTAAAAAAACTTACAAGAAAACTATTTCACCGGGTATCGGTTGTTCAAAGAGTGTGGAGGTCCATTGATATTTACAATAAAAATTTGACACATTGAAATTTGGTATCTTTGAAGACTTAGCTCGTTGCGGGAGAGAGATCAGAGGCTGAGAGTCCTCGTTACACTAATTATTCATTAACAGACGAAGCCAGTGGCTTGTCGCGATGATTCGTTGTATAGAGATGCCACGGCGCTGTCCATGCCAACCGACGCTGAGGCAGACCATAGCTTGGCTGGCTGTATACACTGCAACAGCAAAACCAAGTCTGACATACCAAAAATGCACTTTCATTTCAACTGGGTGTAAACATGATGACTGAATGACGTTTGGCAGCTGATTTTGTTATTTTTCTTGACTTGAGACTAGAAGCGTCTGATTTTATTAGGCTTTAAACTGAAAATTAGACTCTAAACACGGTAAGACCGTGATAAAATATGAGTTTCGCTGATTTTAAAAATCACTCAGATTTGTCAGCAATAATTTGTCAGCAATCAGCAATAATCTGCGTACTTAACTTTGTCGAAACAATTCCATGCACTCTTCTTGCTGCTGCAATGTCTGAGAACGGAAACATGCTCGCTGGTGGCATCTCTGCGCGTGTGTGGTTTCCCCGAACGACGTAGGTTCAAAAGGTGACTAATTGCAGAGTAATTATCTGTTTAAACCAGTTGTTTTCTTGCCGAAGGATCAAATGTCGCCGCGTGAGTTTAGCATACAAACGCGATGCTCTCTGTCAGTTTATGGCTGTATGTAGGAATCGGGAAAACTCGTGGATTTCTCGTCTGGTTTTCTAGACGATCGTTTGTCGCTGCTTAGCAAGGAGATGAGGTTTGAAATAATATGTTTGTTCAATGTTCGTGGTTGCTTGAGATGAGATGGTAAATGTTGAGGACAGAATGCACTGGCATTTAGCTGGATGCTTAGGAAGCAATATGGTAGGTTTTATTTGAGTTGATATGAGCTTCAAACAAGAAAATTCGTGCGGTGAAATAGTTTCAAGCATCCCTCGAAGACGACAGAATCAGATTAATTCCATAGTTTGTATATTTCTTACACTCATAATATACAATCAATAGATGGCATGGAAGGAATTTGGGGAAAGGTTAGAAAAATCTGTGTGGAGAATGGCAAAATGACGGTGCAAGAGAAGGGTTAAATTGGTTGAATAGTGGAATGGATGGATTTAGGGGGGTGGTGGAGATTTTCAAGAAGTTCAGAAAATTGATTGGTAAAATTCACGATTAATAGCTATCCTTGAATACTGTATATTGGTTTACAATTGTGTCTTAAAAATATAAGCAAGGGTTCCCCAAACTCTCACCAATTCTCTCACCACATTTTAATTGTGATCTAATAGACCACATTCAAAATACGATAAAAACGTAAGTGGCTTTTCTTTTCTTATGGAAATACGTTTGTTTTAATCACTTATCTGCCCTGCAGAATGTTGTTTATTGACCATCTTACCTTTATGACCAACTTGTTGCCAAAATCCAAACTAATTTTGAATTTTCTCCTATAACTTTCCGAATACGCATTCCACATTGACCATCTTGTATTTGCGACGATTTGAATATGCCGACCGTTCATCAACTGATAACCACATCAAATTAAACACCAATAAATCTTAAATTAGTTCAAAGTCGCGACCTGAATTCCCCCAACTTTTGCAACCGGCGACATCCAAACATCTGCGGCGCCTGTAACGCGTATAAAGCCGCATCGGTCAAAGGTCACACACCCAATCGGTATCAACGTTCTCAACAAGCAAGTTTACAACCATGTCTTGAACTTGATCGGAATATTTGGTCAAAGATCAGTGACCTTTTGCCGTCGCCCTGGCTCGCCCTGGCTTGCCCTGGCGTGCACTGCGACAAGAGTGTTCGAGCAAATGATGTTAGCATGCATACCTTGTGATTGTTGGCTTGCGTCGTAGACTGTGTGATGCCGAATTCTATTGTTCCTGGTTGGCAGCCAGACTTAGGATGTACTACATCATGACAATAACTTTATTGTGGAGTTTTGCGAGCAAAGCATGTCTCTAATTGCAAGGAATCCTGGGATAAATTGATTTGAATGTCTCGTTAAAGCAATATCTTTTAATAATTATTGAAATAATTTGTGTTCAGTGGTGACTGAATGTCAATTACCTGCGATTATTAGACTCAAATGTCGCGACATTTCCTGGCTCTACCGTTGGAGATAGCCTGTTGATAGTAAATGTGAAAGTTGTTGGCGAAATTTACCGAGTTTTTTTCCCCAATTGCTAAAATAAGGGTTTGAAAATGCACATTTTATGTTGGTTTAGAATGCCTCGTAGGAGATATCGAAAATAACTCCAGAGAACTGCATGACAATTATTATATCATAGCTTAAGATAGCTTTTAACAGCATAGCTTGGCGAAACGTCGGGAAAAGTTTGTGTTCCGGGAAATTAGCATTCGCTACCCAGATAATAGAGTTTTTCATGAAAACTGATTTGCTAAAATTAGCAAAAGACACGTGTCTTAAGAAAGTAATTAAGGCTGGTTCACAATCAACTTAGCAATAGACATAACTTAAAATTAGCAGTAACTTAAAAGTTAGACATGGTCAAACATTATGTTTAAGTCATGTCTAAGTTAAGTCCTTATGTTTGTTGTAGACAGTCTTATGGAGATCCATATGTCAAACTTTTAAGTTACTGCTTATTTTAAGTTATGTCTATTGCTAAGTTGATTGTGAACCAGCCGTAACTCTTGGGGTTCTAATTTTTTGGCTATTTTTACAACCAAACTGAAAATGAATTCTATAAATTTGGTTGATTGCTAATGGCACAAATGTAATAGCATCGTGCTACGTGCAGCGTGCAGCGTGCAACGTGCAGCTTATACTGCTACCGCAATTGAATTTTTTTAAACGGTTCTCCTGAAATCAGGTGTTCTGTAAAGGTTACCGCAGGTTACCCAACCAACAACGCAGGGAAAGATGAGGGGTTTTTACCGAAGAGTTGTAAATTTCTTGAAATTTCTTTCGCAATTGCATTATAACAACTATTTAAAGTACAAATTGCTTGAATGATTCGTGTATAGCAGCAAAAATTTGTTATGTGATCATTGTGGAAAAAAAATCAAAAATCACTGAAAATTTCCAAGCAGTGTTGAAAATTTGGAACCTCCCATCACAAAGTTAAAGTACTTCTGCCACTATCCGTCTGTTAAGATCTCAATAAGCTGGATAGCGCATCGTATTGAGCCAAGATCAGGTAGAGTGAAGCCAGGCGGTCCCCATCGTGCTCGCCCCAATTATGTGGCTAATTTTTATTTATTTTTGTTTGTTTATTAGCTTAATTAGCCAGTTTCTTACAGTGTTTAGTAGATAACTTTAATCAATATTCTTTGACCCACCCTCTATCCATAGCTAACAATTAAATCAAAGCCACGCTGAAATGCCAAGAATTATCAAGTGAAAACATTCCTACAATCATTAAATCATTTCTACACCAAATTTACCTTAAGTTTTGAAAATTTTATGAAAATTGTAAGTAGGAGAAGGTGCCCAAAGTGGCTAAATATGGCATCAAAGTCTCACTGTACGTAGCGCCATCCAGGCTATAGAGATCAGTGGGAAGACATGATAAAGTGGCTCAATACGGCATCAAAGTCTCACTATACGAAGCGCTATCCATGGCTATAGAGATCAGTGGGAAGACATGATAAAGTGGCTCAATACGGCATCAAAGTCTCACTGTACGAAGCGCTATCCATGGCTATAGATATCAGTTGGAAGACATGATAAAGTAGCTCAAAACGGCATCAAAGTCTCACTGTACGAAGCGCTATCCATGGCTATAGAGATCAGTGGGAAGACATGATAAAGTGGCTCAATACGGCACCAAAGTCTCACTGTACGAAGCGCTATCCATGGCTATAGAGACCAGTGGGAAGACATGATAAAGTGGCTCAATACGGCATCAAAGTCTCACTGTACGAAGCGCTATCCATGGCTATAGAGATCAGTGGGAAGACATGATAAAGTGGCTCAATACGGCATCAAAGTCTCACTGTACGAAGCGCTATCCATGGCTATAGATATCAGTGGGAAGACATGATAAAGTAGTTCAATACGGCATCAAAGTCTCACTGTACGAAGCGCTATCCATGGCTATAGAGACCAGTGGGAAGACATGATAAAGTGGCTCAATACGGCATCAAAGTCTCACTGTACGAAGCGCTATCCATGGCTATAGAGATCAGTGGGAAGACATGATAAAGTGGCTCAATACGGCATCAAAGTCTCACTGTACGAAGCGCTATCCATGGCTATAGATATCAGTGGGAAGACATGATAAAGTAGTTCAAAACGGCATCAAAGTCTCACTGTACGAAGCGCTATCCATGGCTATAGATATCAGTGGGAAGACATGATAAAGTGTCTCAATACGGCATCAAAGTCTCGCTGTACGAAGCGCTATCCATGGCTATAGATATCAGTGGGAAGACATGATAAAGTGTCTCAATATGGCATCAAAGTCTCACTGTACGAAGCACTATCCAGGCTATAGAGATCAGTGGGAAGACATGATAAAGTAGTTCAAAACGGCATCAAAGTCTCACTGTACGAAGCGCTATCCATGGCTATAGATATCAGTGGGAAGACATGATAAAGTAGCTCAATACGGCATCAAAGTCTCACTGTACGAAGCGCTATCCATGGCTATAGATATCAGTGGGAAGACATGATAAAGTAGTTCAATACGGCATCAAAGTCTCACTGTACGAAGCGCTATCCATGGCTATAGAGACCAGTGGGAAGACATGATAAAGTGGCTCAATACGGCATCAAAGTCTCACTGTACGAAGCGCTATCCATGGCTATAGAGATCAGTGGGAAGACATGATAAAGTGGCTCAATACGGCATCAAAGTCTCACTGTACGAAGCGCTATCCATGGCTATAGATATCAGTGGGAAGACATGATAAAGTAGTTCAAAACGGCATCAAAGTCTCACTGTACGAAGCGCTATCCATGGCTATAGATATCAGTGGGAAGACATGATAAAGTAGTTCAATACGGCACCAAAGTCTCACTGTACGAAGCACTATCCAGGCTATAGAGATCATTGGGAAGATATGATAAAGTAGCTCAAAACGGCATCAAAGTCTCGTTGTACGAAGCGCTATCCATGGCTATAGAGATCAGTGGGAAGACATGACAAAGTGGCTCAATACGGCATCAAAGTCTCATTGTATGAAGCGCTATCCATGGCTATAGAGATCAGTGGGAAGACATGATAAAGTGTCTCAATACGGCACCAAAGTCTCACTGTACGAAGCGCTATCCAGGCTATAGAGATCAGTGGGAAGACATGATAACGTGTCTCAAAACGGCATCAAAGTCTCGTTGTACGAAGCGCTATATCCATGGCTCCATGGTTCCATATCCATGGAGTTGTAGAGCTAATACAACTCCATGGTTCCATATCCATGGAGTTGTAGAGCTAATACAACTCCATGGTTCCATATCCATGGAGTTGTAGAGCTAATACAACTCCATGGTTCCATATCCATGGAGTTGTAGAGCTAATACAACTCCATGGTTCCATATCCATGGAGTTGTAGAGCTAATACAACTCCATGGTTCCATATCCATGGAGTTGTAGAGCTAATACAACTCCATGGTTCCATATCCATGGAGTTGTAGAGCTAATACAACTCCATGGTTCCATATCCATGGAGTTGTAGAGCTAATACAACTCCATGGTTCCATATCCATGGAGTTGTAGAGCTAATACAACTCCATGGTTCCATATCCATGGAGTTGTAGAGCTAATACAACTCCATGGTTCCATATCCATGGAGTTGTAGAGCTAATACAACTCCATGGTTCCATATCCATGGAGTTGTAGAGCTAATACAACTCCATGGTTCCATATCCATGGAGTTGTAGAGCTAATACAACTCCATGGTTCCATATCCATGGAGTTGTAGAGCTAATACAACTCCATGGTTCCATATCCATGGAGTTGTAGAGCTAATACAACTCCATGGTTCCATATCCATGGAGTTGTAGAGCTAATACAACTCCATGGTTCCATATCCATGGAGTTGTAGAGCTAATACAACTCCATGGTTCCATATCCATGGAGTTGTAGAGCTAATACAACTCCATGGTTCCATATCCATGGAGTTGTAGAGCTAATACAACTCCATGGTTCCATATCCATGGAGTTGAAGAGCTAATACAACTCCATGGTTCCATATCCATGGAGTTGTAGAGCTAATACAACTCCATGTTAAAACGTTTACACTGAGGATACGGCTGCGGTCATGTCGATGTCATCTCATCATCTCGAGTTGTTCGTGAATCCACGCAACAAGTTCACAAGTCTCATGGCTGCATCTTCCACCTGGCTTCTCGTCTTTGTCTCTGCAGATGAACCAAGAGATGCGCACGTACTTTCCCACGAGCCACCATGCATGCAAGCAATGCAGTCCACCGCCAACTTCCTACATTCCGAACTCGTACTCCTGCTCGCAATTTCATGGCGGAAATATTTTATAATTCTGCAATTCGTCGCTAACAATTCGCACTTTGCATGGTGCAATGCCATCATTTGAAACGTAGAATGCTATTAGAGCTATTTTTGGTATAGGTACAATTAAAAAGAAAATCCATCTGGCAGTTTTTGACACTGATATTTGTCCTATGAACATATTAATTATAGTGATTCTTTTTTAGCATTTTTTTTTTTTTTTTTTTTTTTTTTACGTTTTATTGAATCGTAGTCACCTCAGATTTCTGTACAATTATGGACACGATTTGAACCAAACTGAAATTTCTCGTAGATACGAATACGTAATCAACCATTAATTAAAATCCTTAAATCCCGTTGCCACGATATCATTCATCAACCTTCTTTAAAAGGGGGGCCCCTGCAGATGGTGCTTTGGGGCAAAGCCCCAAAGCACGCCGGGGGGGCTGGCGGCCGGAGGCCGCAGGGGCAGAGCCCCTAGTCGTTATATTAATTCCTAAATTTGTAACCGTACCGGAATTTGAACCCGAAAATCCTCTGGCCAACCAACTGTGGAATCGATATTAAGTTTATTTGAGTTGTTGGGCTCCATGGTGATAGAAACAGGACTATGAATGAACATAGAAGGTGCCGAATCTAGTGACGCTATGCTGCAATCACACGCCAACAACTCGACTAACCCCGATTATAACGTGGCTCCATGGAGATAGAAACAGGACTATGAATGAACATAGAAGGTGCTGAATCTAGTGACGCTATGCTGCAATCACACGCCAACAACTCGACTAACCCCGATTATAACGTGGCTCCATGGAGATAGAAACAGGACTATGAATGAACATAGAAGGTGCCGAATCTAGTGACGCTATGCTGCAATCGCACGCCAACAACTCGACTAACCCCGATTATAACGTGGCTCCATGGAGATAGAAACAGGACTATGAATGAACATAGAAGGTGCTGAATCTAGTGACGCTATGCTGCAATCACACGCCAACAACTCGACTAACCCCGATTATAACGTGGCTCCATGGAGATAGAAACAGGACTATGAATGAACATAGAAGGTGCCGAATCTAGTGACGCTATGCTGCAATCACACGCCAACAACTCGACTAACCCCGATTATAACGTGGCTCCATGGAGATAGAAACAGGACTATGAATGAACATAGAAGGTGCTGAATCTAGTGACGCTATGCTGCAATCACACACCAACAACTCGACTAACCCCGATTATAACGTGGCTCCATGGAGATAGAAACAGGACTATGAATGAACATAGAAGTCGGTGAATCTAGTGACGCTATGCTGCAATCACACACCAACAACTCGACTAACCCTGATTATAACGTGGCTCCATGGAGATAGAAACAGGACTATGGATGAACATTGAAGGAGGTGAATCTAGTGACGCTATGCTGCAATCGCACACCAACAACTCGACTTACCCCGATTATAACGTGGCTCCATGGAGATAGAAACAGGACTATGAATGAACATAGAAGGCGGTGAATCTAGTGATGCTTTGCTGCAATCACACACCAACAACTCGACTAACCCCGATTATAACGTGGCTCCATGGAGATAGAAACAGGACTATGGATGAACATTGAAGGAGGTGAATCTAGTGACGCTATGCTGCAATCGCACACCAACAACTCGACTTACCCCGATTATAACGTGGCTCCATGGAGATAGAAACAGGACTATGAATGAACATAGAAGGCGGTGAATCTAGTGATGCTTTGCTGCAATCACACACCAACAACTCGACTAACCCCGATTATAACGTGGCTCCATGGAGATAGAAACAGGACTATGAATGAACATAGAAGTCGGTGAATCTAGTGACGCTATGCTGCAATCACACGCCAACAACTCGACTAACCCCGATTATAACGTGGCTCCATGGAGATAGAAACAGGACTATGAATGAACATTGAAGGAGGTGAATCTAGTGACGCTATGCTGCAATCGCACACCAACAACTCGACTTACCCCGATTATAACGTGGCTCCATGGAGATAGAAACAGGGCTATGAATGAACATAGAAGGCGGTGAATCTAGTGATGCTTTGCTGCAATCACACACCAACAACTCGACTAACCCCGATTATAACGTGGCTCCATGGAGATAGAAACAGGACTATGAATGAACATAGATGGTGCTGAATCTAGTGATGCTTTGCTGCAATCACACACCAACAACTCGACTAACCCCGATTATAACGTGGCTCCATGGAGATGCTGCAATCACACACCAACAACTCGACTATAACCCCAAACTTTGTGTACCTACGCTTAAATAACGCCAAAACAAGCCTGCTATACCCAATTATCCTCCCGCAACGCTAACCACTCATCATTCGACCACGAATACAAGTTCTGTCCTCGGCACTTGAAACACTCAGAGACACTCAATGTGTGTCTGGCTGTGTTTGCCATCGCATCGCTGCTGCTGCAAGTGGCTGTGTCGGTGGATGAGTGGCATGATGGCATTGCCCACCCACCGTGGTCAGCATCCCGCCGCGGCTCCTGTGCACCATCATCTTGCAGGCAGCCACTTGAGACTGTCAAGTTTTCGGCTGCGATGCCGGTCCCTGGCCCTGTGGGTGCACTGGGAAGATGTTGCCGCGACTTTGCTGAAGAGGCTGAAAGCCGAATGTTATGAATGTTTGCAATCAGCGTATTGGGTTGTATTTTCCATTTGGACTTAGCAAAAACACCGGTCTTTGCAAGGATTTGCTTTAGCAGATAACAAATATATATCAATAGCAAATTGCAACAGCATAAAGTCTATTTAATATAAGAATAACCTTGTCCGCTCAGCGCTAGTAGTCGATACCACTACCAACATGATGGCAAATTGATTTGCTGTCACCGATTTAACTTTATTTCTAGCTGCATAAGTAATATAACTGTAATAATAAAGTAACTAGTAAAAAGTTAAAAGATATGCCAGTGGTAAATAAAACGTTCAGGCAGTGTTCTAGGGTTTTATTTTGAAATTTTGAAAAAGCGCCTTGCGGATTTAGTTTCATGAGTTGGTGAAATGTAAATGACGGCCATTTTTTGAGTATGACCTTGACCCTGGAAAGACTATAATAGATTTAAAAAATATCCCAAACTGGAACTTAAGCGAAGTTGGTGTCCAACACGAGCTAAGACGAGCCTATACGAGCCAAGACGACGAATTTCAAAACATATATATTAATTTTTTAATTTTTAGTGCTTCGTTCAATCGAAATCAATCAAATTTTCTCCAAAGCAAGGTTCGCAAGGTTTCGCAGTCATAACTACAGTCATAACTACAGCATCCCTCGGCTAAGGAGAAGTCGAAGAGGTCTCTGATTGCACTTGCGCACCTTTCACTGTTTGCGAACTCGACCGCTCGTCTTGAGTAGCAAACAAAGGTGGTGCCGCTGCTGCCATCGAAGTCAGTCAACCTTTCTTCGCAAACATTCATTTGCAAGTGGCGACGTGTCTGTACCAACTTGTAGCCTGTAGAAATCCTACTTATTTTGCTGCAATCTAATTTAAAATAATATCCTGTCAGAAGACGTCTCTTGCAGCTTTAAAGTACAGCACACGTTGCATGTACTTTAATATTTACTGACTGCTTTTCTATGAATTGCAGTTTTCGAGGATTTCGCTGCATCAAATCTTCTTCTTGACTTTACTTCACTTTCTTGATTTACTACTCGTGTTTTCTGCACGTGAATTCTATGAGCACATGTACCTACTCTTTTGCGCGTGAATTCTTTAAGCTTTGCGCCAAAACTTTCATAAGGTTTTCGTTTGTGTTTTCAAATCAACTAAACTGAGCTGTAACGCTTTTCACCGTGGGCATTCCTGAAAAGCTTCCCAGTCAAAGAGTATTTTTTGAAAACCATCATGAAGCGATTCACTGCAGTCCATACATTAAATTGATTGCTGATTTTTGATCAGGCTTCGCAAAATGTTTTTCGAATCGGCTAACTCTTCTACATCTTGAATCTCCGTGTTTATTTTTAGCATCATAATTGCACTAACCTTGATCAACATGTAATTTGTATACAAGTAATACGATCAGCTCGATTTAGCATTTAAAGTCTGAAATGAGCAAGTGGAAGAACTGGTCAGTAAGGTGCACGGTGCATACACAATGTTGGTACCTCTTTATACTTCATAGCTCGTGTCTCTCTATTCTTAACAGATCCGTGCCGCAGATTGGGAAAGATTCGAATATAATTGAGCACAACGCAGCTCATGTTAAAAAAAAAATCTTGAACAACACATGGGCTTGGCACCGGCACATAATAATATCTTGCCTAATTATATGCACTATTCTTTAGTTTCCCATGATGGCCAATTGAAGATTGATGATTGTCAGCGCACAGCCAACAAATGCGTCATGTGTAGTGCATTCTTTTTGTGTGGAACCCTTTCACTTGATGCGTCACCGGGAAATAATTTTATAATTACAAAAATAAGACGATATTTTTCTAAAGCAATATACAATAAAAGCGTTGGATCATCGTGCGACGCGAGGCCAATGCCAAATTCTGTTACCCGCCATGCATCCTCCAAATGCCAGCCACTTAATTATTTTAATTGTTTTATAACAATTCATTTTAAGAAGCCTGAAACCACTAGTAATACGCTTCGTGCCAATAAGAATAACTCGCATCTGAAGTTTCCACGAAAGTATACTTAAATACAATCGATTCCTTAAAACCATTTTCATTTAAATATTGAATGCTAAAAAACTTGTAAGTACTAATCGTGAAAAGCTATCAGCTATATTTTCCGAGTAGCAACAACGAATAGTCTGTAAGCCTCACTAAACCATCGATTAAATTAGAAGGACACCCATTTTTTCCAACATGCTAACAAAACATAAAACGGACAGACATTCATGAATTACAACTCTATTTAACTTGCAATCGCTAGCCCAATCTTTATTAGCGCACATTAACGAGTGCCGCATCGCATCCATGGTCCATAAACTGCACAAAGAGTGACATGGCCATCGGGGAGGAAGTGACATTGAATTCGCAAATGAATCACACGCGAGTTGGCTCGCAGTTAGCAACGCAACGCAATGAATTGCCAGACCAATATGATTGACGAGCTCGCAGCAGCGAGTTATATGCGAGGAAATTCTGTTCCAACGCAACCACATTTCGCTATTTTCTCATCCGAGTATGACGACGCAATGTCTGGCATTGCAATTGCTGGTGGATTTATTTGTCTGGCTTGCTGCTACAGCCGCTGCAGCTACAGCAAGGTTTCATGTTATAGTCAATCCAGGATAATAAGGCTATATACTTGAAAAAGAGTCGCCATTTACGTTTCACCAACTCATTAAACTAAATATGCATGGCGCTAGTTAATAATATCAACATAGAACCGTGCCTACACGCTTTATGCAGTTTGTGCAGTTGAAAATGTTTGATCAAATTTATTTTGTATTATGTTGGTATTCATGTTGACTGTCTGGGATTCTTCTTAAATTAAATATAATATAACATTTAAAAAGTGGCCGAATATGGTTCAGTTTAGTTTAACAGGGGTGAGGATGGTTTGTGCTTTCTTTTTCAATGGCATCCCATCTTGCATCGAACGTGATCGTAACTTTGGACGTTATATTGCATGGCCCTCCTAAATATTAGCTTATGCAGACGCGTAGGTCATTTCGTCAAGTATGCAAGCAAAAAATCGCACCAAAAAATGATGCAGACGCGTTTTTTAATGGTCATTTCTGGTGTGCGATGTGTAATGTTCTGAGATCATCTTTCCGTTGCTCGGTCGGTCGTGTCTGGAACTGTGACACACCATTCAACGGAAATGATTTTCGATGGCCGGGACTGCATTTTTCGAGTGAACGCTGCAGGATTGTGCAGTGATTACTTCGCGAGAGTTCGGGTCCATTCGGGGGTTGAGTTTGGGTTGACATTCTTCGACTTATGTCCCGACTATTCACACAGAGTGTTTGAGCTATCCGCCCAGGAAAATTTACTCGAGATACTAGAGATGGGAAAAAAAGCCCGAACGGCCCGAAAGCCCGGCCCGGCCCGGCCCGACTTTCGGGCCGGGCCGGGCCGGATTTTGTTTTCAACTATCGGGCCTCGGGCCGGGCCGGATCTTGAATCTGAGACGTCGGGCCGGGCTCGGGCCGGACATCCCCGGCCGTCGGGCTTTCGGGCCGGTTCGGGCCGGTCGGGCCGGTCGGGCCGGTCGGGCCGGTTCGGGCTGTCGGGCCATCGGGCTGTCGAGGAGTGGCCCGTGCACTCAGAATTCTCTTTCCCTTCCATTATCTTAAACCGTAATTTTTCTTTCGAGCTGATATTTTTTACTCGCAGTTGGCTTCTGTAATCAACATTATCCCTCGTTTTGCAGTCGAAGCTAATTCCCGAACAGCCATACCACGTCTGTATCTGTATCACAGCGATAGTGAAAATTTTCCCATGCCATGTGCTTGTTAGACCGATCTCACGCAGCCTTGCGAGGCTTTGGCCTTTGGTCCTTCATGAGTTCGAAGAATTTTCGACATGAGATTTGCAGACTATGCTTGAGTTCGCTGGTGCCAGCCAGCCGGTCGGCATTTTTACGGATTCGGAAATTAGAATAGAATTAGTCACGAGTTATCTTGTTTTTTTGTTGTTTAAAATAAAATTTTGCTTCTCTTACAAATGCCTTCCACTCCATGCGTAAATATTATGCGATGTTCATTCAGTATTCACCCGAGAGCCGACCGGGATGCAGGCACTGCTAGTGTAGTTTTCAATGTGATAATGTGATGTGTGAAGCAAAAATAGACAGGGAGAACTGCCTAATCGGATTAATTGCATCTGCTGCGCTGTGAATGAGCTCTTCACTACAGTGAGTCAGATTTTCTTTATGTTTGGAGCATACTTCGTTTTGGGAAAACCGGGACCAGGACAAAAAATACTCTATGGATTGGACTGCTGTTTTGGATTGGATTGCTGGAGATTGCTGGCAGCAAGAGTGGTTTCGGACAGTTTCGGATATTTCCGGATTTTTGGAAATTTTCGGACTTCCGGACAGTTTCGGACAGCTTCGGGCCTTCGGACAGTTTCGGACTTTCGGACAGTTTCGGACTTTCGGACAGATTCGGGCCTTCGGACAGTTTCGGGCCTTCGGACAGTTTCGGGCCTTCGGACAGTTTCGGACTTTCGGACAGATTCGGGCCTTCGGACAGTTTCGGACAGGCGTAAATTTTGGGAAAATACTTCGGGCCGGATCGGGCCGAAAAAATTGGGGGCCCGTCGGGCTTCGGGCCGGGCCGGACTCGGGACTGGTCGGGCCGAGGTCGGGCCGGGCCGACGGAAATCCGAAAAATCCCATCTCTACGAGATACCCACTTAGAAAAGCCGTCTTGCGTAAGAATTCCATAATATTCACGATGGAAAGGGTCCACAAAAAATATTATCGACCCTGCAACCAATGAAAAAAGAGACAAACCTACTTTCTTTTCTTATCTGATTACATTTCCCTCGAATTAAATCGAAAGGTAACTCGAAAAGTCACATTGAAATCAAAGAAAACGAAAATTCCACGTCTCACTATAAGATTCCCTGCGTGGGTATGCGTTTCCCCCCACCACACTTCCATCCAAACCACCGAAACAGAATTATTGCGCTCATAAAACCATCTTTTAAACCAGCAGCCGTCAAAAAAATGTTTCTTTCCTTAATTCGAATCATAAATCATCGTTCCGACGCGAATGCTTCGAACATCGTCTTTTTAAAACGGGCAATTAATCGTGTCAATGATCAAGTTTAATGTCTTCATTTTGCTGCACATTCGCCACGGCTGGTTTACTGCCAGCTCCGCAGCGGAGCATGACGTCACCTCCGGTCGAGGTCCCAGCGTCAAAATCGTTCAAATCTTTCATCACACCGGGGGTTGAGGAGATGAACGCGATGTTGTAAGAACAGACCGATGTCGTCCAGGCTAAACTTTTCCCCAGAAACCCTCTAAGGGCCGGTTTTACAATGTCCAGAGAGATAATCTGGTTTACATAGGTTTGCAATTTCCCTGCTTGCTTATGGTTGAAAAGGTGCACAAAAATTACTGTTAGTAATGGCCCAGCTGGCTTTTCTTATTGGATAACTGATTTAGGACCTATTTACAGAAAATTGAAATAACTATACGCAATACAGAATGTATTTTTCGCATAGGTATAGCTCACTGTTTTCATACGTTTTTATAAGGCTGCGATTTACAGAGCCAGTCAAATTCGAGGGCCAAATTTGCAAGTATTTTTCAGCTTCCAAAACTTTCGATTTCACCTGCGTGGGATCTCAAACCGTGGTCCCCAATTAATTTTCCATCCTCCCTTTGCATAAAGGGATTCAAGTGAGCATAAGAGGCTTTCAATAAAGTGCCTCTCATCTCCTAGCGTCTAGATACCTCCACGCCAGTGTGTGCTTATGCTGGCAGCACAGCAAGCAACAAGGCAGTTTGACGAGTCTAATTCCATCCAGCTTCTGATGATTTATTACGCGGCCTGTCAACCCATCATCCCCCTCGTTTCCTTCTCGCTCCTACCCGTGATTCTCGATCTCTTCGGGGACTTTTTTGTCAGCGACATTGTTGACAGCGTCTGGAAATAGGGCTGCAGTTTTCAGGTGTCTCCTCGGCGTTCTTTCATCGCCAATCAACGTTATTTCACAAGTCATCAGCCAGCTGACAAGAAGCAGCCAGCAACCAGTTACACCCTTGCACCATCCCCCCGGGATAACGAACCCTTTGACACCCAAGTCAACGATGCGCTGACTGACACCATTTCTCGGCGCTCCCTTGCGTTTTGAAGTCTGTTTTTTAGGTTAGGGATTCGATATTCTTAACTCATCGGCCACAACACGCATGTTCGATATCCTGAACTCGCTGAGTTACGTTTGAGGTACTGAGAGTTATTGTTTTTTGTACAACCAACTCCTTATCCATTATGCTATACGGACAACCAACTGTGGAATTGACAGGCCAAGACCCGGATACGAATCGCGGTACGGAATGTAAATTTTGGAACCGATAATTGATTACTAATAATCATAACCTTTTTTTCTAATATCTTATATTTGTTTCTCGAGAATGGTTTGAGCGGAGCGTCGACTTAATCTCGGCCATGTTCCATATACACCCCTGCACCTGCTCAGAGCAGCAGCGCCGTCTAACCCCCGTGCCCGGTGCTCCTTGCGCAGGCCGAACTGGTGCACCTGCGCGCCGAGCTGATCGACGCGCAGGCGCGACACTCGACGCTGGAGCAGGAGCTGCACAGCGTGTTGCTGCGGCTGCACTCGACGCAGCTGCAGCAGCTGTCCGTGCAGGACGTCAACTCGCAGCACATCCGGCAGCGCTTCGAGACCGAGATACATCAATCGCCAGCGCGACAGCCGCGCTACAAAGGTAACCGGGATATATTCATACTATCAACTTAAGTTGTCAATCTTTCAAGCTATCATAACTATCGAGCTGTCAAGCTAAATACTGTATAGCTGTATAGCTGCCAAGCCACCAACCTATCGAGCTGACAAGAATCAGAAAATATCTATTTCTATTCTTTAGAATCTTGTAGAACATAAGGAAACTCCCCTCTATACATCAAAACGATAACGGGTGCAAAGCGCTGGTGGCTTACCTGGCGGACCGGATTGAAAAGTGTGCAGTTATCAATTGCAACTCCTTTTAATCTGTCGGTTGTGAACATTAGTGGAAAACAAAGCTTCCTCAATATTTCCTAGGTTAGCGTGGTTAATTTTGAGTTAAATTTTAACTATGGCTGAAGTGCTTTAATTCCTAACCAAGCCGGCAGGTGGCGCTGACGATTCCGTCCCCAGCTCAACAGCGCTATTTCGGCAGAGTTCATACTGCTTCTCTAAGTTAACTCATTGGTTGTACTAAGTCTAGGGCATGGAGTTAGACTCGCGTTATGGACAATGGCGCCTGATATTCGCCTATATTCGCCTTATGGCGCCTTATGGTTCCTGATATTACTTCCTGGGCGAGAGGTTGGCCCTTCTTGTGCACGGAGTAAGCGTTCCCAGTTGGTAGCGGAGAGTTGACGCCCATTAACAACCAACTTTCCCATTAACCTAATGCCAATCTGTAAAGTTTTGCATGGTCAAAACGTTCACGCCAAGTCACGCCAAGTAACTAACTTGATTGTACTTTGTCTTACGGAAATACACATTACAACTTTGCTTGCTGCTAAGCTAAGTTGGTTGAAACTTGAAGGTGGGCCGTTAGCCCGCCTAACAGTCACAGTGCAAAGTCAATGTGCCTCTGGGGCCTTAATCTATAATTTGAGAAAATGGCAACACTTAAATAGGCATCATAATTTTCCATGTCCTGCTCCGTTAACTGGGCGTGTCTCTCGTAGAAGCAACGCATGCTAGCGCTACCGATTCCACCGACTCTACCGACTCTACCGAGCGGGGACTTTGCATGCGGTCACCGCTTTACTTCCAAACTCCTCAACTCGCGGCTCGAACAGCAGGCCTCGTAGGTGAGCTGCCTCTGACTTTCAGTTTCCACGCACGGGCACCAATCGGTTTGTCAAGCACTTAACACTATGGTTTCACCGTGGTTTCACCGTGGTTTCACCGTGGTTTCACCCTGTCACTTGCTGCTCGAATCCAAGCGGTCAGGTGCGCAATCACAGGCTTGTCAAGCTGTCATCACACCGTGGTTTCACCCTGTCACTTGCTGCTCGAATCCAAGCAGTCGGGTGCGCAATGGCACACAGGCTTGCCAAGCTGTCGTCACACCGTGGTTTCACCGTGACACTTGCTGCTCGAATTCAAGCGGTCGGGTGCGCAATGGCACACAGGCTTGTCAAGCTGTCATCACACCGTGGTTTCACCGTGTCACTTGCAGCTCGAATCCGACTTTTCAAGCTGTCATTACATCGTGGTTTCACCGTGGTTTCACTGTGGTTTCATCGTAGTTACCTGCTGCTCGCATGAAGAGCGACGACGTCATGTTTTCAACACGTTGTAATCCGCGCAGGCGCGAGTGACGCGGTTTCGACGCCGGGGGAGGGTGCGTCGCTGCGCAGCGAGGCCTGGCAGCTGCGCCAAGAGAACGCGGCTCTGCGAAACACGCTGCTCGCGCTGCACAGCGAAGTGAGCGGCGCCAAGCTCGCCGCTAAGTACCTCGACAAGGAGCTGGCTGGCAGGTGCGTGAACTCTCCCGGTGTTTCGTTAAGGTGTGCTGCCTGATTCATCATGGGCCAACTGCCAGATTAATCCGATTCCGATATTCGAACAAATGAACCGCAACAACCAAAGCTTACTCAAAAACACCGTATTTTTTAAACACATGCCATTTTACTCTGACTTCAAAAATATTGAAACCGAAAATATTTTTTTACTCTGTTCTAAGCCTTCTTGACCAACTGTTTTCAATCTGCCTATCCAACTCATCCCTTTCTTCTTGCTGCTTAATTACTCTACTATCTTTGATATCCTTTCTTGCATTGTAAAACTGAAGGGAAATTAGCTTCTATTAACGATTTCACTATCTTACTATATTACTTAAAAAATATATATATATATATGGAACATTAAAGATTTTTGCAGCAATCGGAACAACTTGAAAACCCACCATAGATAAAAAGCTTACAAAATGAGGTTAGTAGGTAGTATTATTCTAGTCAAATAATTTTAGGAAGCTGCTAGATTTATGTAGAAAACGGAAATGAAATAATTTACTTCAAAGGAAATTTATCCCGTAAAGAGTGGAGTGGTGTGATAAAAGAAGACTTGCAGGAAAGGAAGATGAGTTGGGAGGAGGTTGACAGAGGGAAATTGTGGGAAGACGTAAAAGAATGGAATGCGCTGGTAGAAAAGGACGGAGAGTTTGATGATGGGGAAGGAAGTGAATTTAGTTACAGTGAAGAAGAGAACGGGAAATCGCCAGGCTTGGCAAGCCGGATTAAAAGCAGCCCGAGATGCCCTAGATGAAAAAAAAAGAAAACTTGACCCTCTATTTTTTTAAGGAAACAAGAATAAAGATATCATTATAAAGAGTGCAATCAAACAACGCAGGATACATGAGCCAGCACAGCCAACAAATCGTAGCAGGAGAACTCTATAGCGCCCACTCCTCCCCCAGGATCCAGCAGCTGCAGCTGCTCGGCCGCGAGATGCGCGGCGACGTGCGCGACCGACTGTGGCGGCAGCTCGAGTCCGAGATCCTGCTGCACCGGCACAAGACGGTGGTGCGAGCGTGCCGAGGCCGTGGGGGCGGCGGCGGCGGCGGAGGCGGAGGCATCAGCCAGTCCCGAGCCACGCTGCCGGCCGCGCAAGGAGCGCTGGGCGAGCCGCGCACAGTCACCTTGCAGTTGGCCGTCGGCGAGGGCCTCGGTCTGTCCATCACGGTGCGTGGTAGGGTGACGATGAACATAGTCGTGAAGGGAGGAGGGGAAACCCGGTGCCGGCACGTAGCCTACTCCTGTTGAAAAGCACCGAGGGGACCACAAGCTTAACGTCCCTTCCGAAGAACGGTACAACTCGAACAACAGGATTCCTCCACTAATCCGTGCTGGCGAGAGGTTGAGGCAAGGCGAGTGAAGTTGTCGTAACTAACTTCAAACCCTCCAACCTCTCTCCCGAACAGGGTGATGATGAACCTAACCTAGTCTAGAAGGGAGGAGGGGAAACCCGGTGCCAGCACGTAGCCTACTCCTGTTGAAAAGCACCGAGGGGACCACCAGCTTAACGTCCCTTCCGAAGGACGGTACAACTCGAACAACAGGATTCCTCCACTAATCCGTGCTGGCGAGAGGTTGATAAGCAAGGCGAGTGAAGTTGTCGTACTAACTTCAAACCCTCCAACCTCTCTCCCGAACAGGGTGATGATGAACCTAACCTAGTCTAGAAGGGAGGAGGGGAAACCCGGTGCCGGCACGTAGCCTACTCCTGTCGAAAAGCACCGAGGGGACCACCGGCTCTACGTCCCTTCCGAAGGACGGTACAACTCGAACAACAGGATTCCTCCACTAATCCGTGCTGGCGAGAGGTTGATAAGCAAGGCGAGTGAAGTTGTCGTACTAACTTCAAACCCTCCAACCTCTCTACCGAACAGGGTGATGATGAACCTAACCTAGTCTAGAAGGGAGGAGGGGAAACTCGGTGCAGGCACGTAGCCTACTCCTGTCGAAAAGCACCGAGGGGACCACCGGCTTTACGTCCCTTCCGAAGGACGGTACAACTCGAACAACATGGTTCCTCCGCTGGAATCCTGTTGTTGGAGTGGTACCGTGGAAGTGACTTGTAATGGTACGAGTTCTTCCCCTTCTCTCCCGAGAGAGCCCTTTCCTCATCCTGTGAAGGCAGGGATCTTGTGCAGCCGGATAGCTCAGTTGGTCAGAGCAACTGCCCGGCCAGTGGCGGCGCCAGAAATAAATCAGTAGGGGGGCAAAGCAGGGGCAAGCGAATAGGTGAAGGGGGCAATAAACACCCCCCCCTCCCCACGGGCCCACACAGATCGAATTACCTGAAGAGTGTTTTTATTTTTCATGCTGTAAATTAGGCAGTTCAATTGGAAGATTATTTTCACAAGGTCTAATCGGTAAAAGCTTATAGCTTCATCACACGGAAAATTTTGCTGGTGCAAGCAGTTAGTTGCCCCTACAATAATCACTATATTTCTGAAAAACATTCAATTGACAGTTGAAAGAAATTCTAACTCGCAATGTGAAGTCTCGAGTCGATCGGACGTCTACTTTGTTCACAAGAGATATGGAATTTGGGACTTTTCAGCGGGGGGGCAAGCAGGGGGGCAAGCCAATTTTTGGGGGTGCACTTGCCCCCCCATGCACCCCCGTAGCGCCGCCACTGCGCCCGGCAAGCGGAATGTCCCAGCATAGAATAAAGACTTTGGTCCCCGGTTCCTATCCTGGTTCGGACGCGCATTTTTCCTGCTTTTTCCCACCACCGATTGCCATACTGGCGTAAGCTTCCACCAGTAACACTGATTTCTCAACTTGAGCTTTACGCACCGTAGTTGTAATGTTTGACGGAGCCTACGATTTCGTCGTACGTCTAAGTTTGACGTAAGGAAGAACCAAAAGATTCATTCTCTTTACATCGTGCTGGATTTCGATGGTTAGTCGAGTCAAGTGGCTGTGAATTTTTGGCTGGATTTTTGGGCAGGATGAAGTGCGGATTGGACGAAACCTCCAATCTTTAAATACTAAAAATACTTAAATACCTACATAATAATTTAAGACTTTACAATAGTTTCTCACCTTTCAATACTTTCCACCGAACGGTTTGGCATGTTGGAAACACCGGTTCTCGTGAGATCACCGAATTTAAGTAGCATTGCGCCCAGTTAGGTGTTTGATTGGTGAACATCATGCACACGATCAGTTCTGTTTGGGAGAGAGGTTGCCGGGTTTGAAGTTAGTACAACAACTTCACTCGCCTTGCTTGTCAACCTCTCGACAGCACGGATTAGCAGGGGAATCCTGTTGTTCGTCCTTCGAAAGCAACGTAAAGCCGGTGGTCCGTTGGCAACGGCTCCGCTAGTTGCGAGACGCTCCGCCAATCGGACCTCCGATCTTTAACCGCCAAATGCCTGGCGGAATGCAGGGCGGCCGCGAGAACGGCGTGCCGATCCTGATCTCCGAGCTGGAGCCGGCGGGTCCCGCTGCGCGATCGGGCCACCTGTTCGTCGGCGACGCTATCCTCGGGGTGAACGGCCGCGACCTGACGGCCGCCTGCCACCAGGAGGCGGTGGCGTTGCTCAGCGCGCAGGTCGGCGCCGTCGAGCTGCGCGTGCAGTTCGTTGCCAGCGACGACAGCGACGACGACAGCCTCGGCGAGGACATCTACGCCTATCGGTGCGTCACGGGTTCGATTGTCGCTTTGCTGGCTACGTCTGTATTGCTTTCTGTTGCTTTGCTGTCCACGCTTCAAGCAAGGCTAGGTTGGGATTCCTTCCATCAAGGCTAGGTTGGGATACCTTCCAGCAGGCTAGGTTGGGATACCTTCCAGCAAGGCTAGGTTGGGATACCTTCCAGCAGGCTAGGTTGGGATACCTTCCAGCAGGCTAGGTTGGGATACCTTCCAGCAAGGCTAGGTTTTTTTGGTAGATTTCATATTTACTGACAGCCCTGACTGACAATTCCTTCATTAAACATTTTTCTTTATTCAGCTTACCTGAGAGCTTAGCTAAAATTACGTGGAATATAACAGAGTGCATTTCAGACAGTTGTTACGTACATATACTTTTGTTGAAAAACAGAACATGTCCGATTGATTGTTTGACGTAGGACAGACCGGACAGTTGGAGGTAGTTGTAGCACCTGATTAGTCTCAAGCTACGTATCCCAACCTAGCTTTGATCGTATGTCCTTGCCTCAACATTCTATTCTAGGTTGCGGTTGTATTTCCCCGTATTTTAGGGATGGATGCTATTTTACATTAAATTAATTTATGGCTTGCCAGACCTGCTCAACTCGGTGTATCTTAGATTTCTATCCCCATAGCAATTGTACTATTACTTTCTTAAGATTGGTGTCTTTTCCTTATCTTAGCATGTTAGTTCTTAGAAAAACTATTTAACTGGGTACCTACTCAATCCTTACTTTAACAAAGAAAAAGTTTGAGTTTTTGAGACTTTATTTACCAATTTAAATAGTTTTTCTAAAAAGCACTTATTCTGTTTTTTAATGCCTTTAATAAAGTTGTCTTCAAGAAAATTGACAATTTTCCAAGGAAATCTCACGAGGAACCGTGTCGATAACTTTGTCTGGTGTTTTGCTGACGCGTTGTTTTCCTCCCGCCCGCCGCAGCTACCGGTTCTACGACGACGAAGTGCTCGGGTCCACCCAGGGCGTGGAGTTGCACCCGCTGAACCACCCGTTCGGCGACGCGGACCGCCGCCAGGCCGACGTCTCGTCCACACCCACCGCCCCGCGCACCCCCGAGTCGCTACGACCCATCGCCAGGTAACTCCCTCGACAATCGGCTCACGCTCATCTTGTATCGCTTTGCCTCGCGGTATGGCCGCGGTATGGCCGCCAGGTGGCTGGAATCACAGCGATGCTAGCGTAACGAGGCCACTATATCACTTCTAAAGCGGCGTTCTTGTTCTACGTTTGGATTTTGGTTTTATTGCTTAAATTGGCGAGTGCTTCGACGGCTGTTCTTGCCTAAGAGTAAATTAGCTCCAACCTGTGGCTTGCAGTCTGATGAACCACAATAGCCTTGCAGTTTCTGTTGTCAGCATCTATCAACTGCTTACTAATATCCTATCATAGTGTATGCAATATTGCTGGAGTGCTTGAGACTAAGCTAAGTGCTAGTGAAAGAGTAATGGGCAAATGAAACCCTTGTTAGATGAGTATGGGGCTTCTAACCTAATTCACCGGTGTTACTGGGTCTAGAGGAAAAGGAAAAACCGGTTATTCCCTAGCACTGCCGTAGCACCTAAGCTGAGGCCCAAAAAGTTAACCTTGCTTAGCAGCATGCCTAGGGTAAACCGGTGCTGGTGAATGCCTGGCTAAACTGGATGAAACTAACCTAACATAGCAGTGAGCTGAGGGAGAATGACAGGCTGGTGACGAAGCTAACCTAGCCTAGCAGCGAGCTGAGGGTGAACCCGGTGCCAGTAAACGACATGCCAATAAAGCTAACCTAGACTAGCAGCAAGCTGAGGGACCACCCAGGTTCAGTGCCCCGCTATCTTGTCCGTTTTCCGTTGTCCGTAACGCGACGGCGCTTCGTCCCCGGCACAGATCGTGCTCGGGATCCGACTGCAGCCTGCCGGACTCCCCAAGGGCCGAGGGCAACGCGGCGGCGGCAGTGGCTGCGGCTGCTGCGACGGGGGCGGGATATCCCAACGTCGGCAGCTCGCCGATGCAGGTGTCGACGGACGAGAGCGTGGTCGCCGCCGCCGGACACCCGCTGTCCAACAGCGAGGAGTCTCTCGGCTCGCCCGACTGGCCGCCCAGCAACAAGACAAACAACTTCCGCTACGGACCCATCGCCAGTCTGGACAAGGTGGGCTACGCTGGCAGCACACTTCCTTGTTTTCTTGGCATGGCAGAGTTAGTGTTGAATTTGTGCTAATACATCATTAGTCACTCATGGCATTAGTGCCATTCAATCAAAATTCTATCAAGATGACATCATGATACCCACTCTCTAAGGCCAGGTAGAGAAATTAGGGTTGTGATTTCCCTTTTTAGGGCAGCATCATCAGCGTAAAGTATCTTTACGGCAGTGATTGCGAAGGTAAAGCGATGATCCGAGCTCCGTATCGTAGCAACATGCCGTGTCAAAACTTGAGGTTATAGAAATTGACACTCATCATTGTTTCTGACATTCAAATGAAGAATTTTGAATGATTAATTATTTGCTATTGCGCTGCAATAGTTTAATAACCAGTAAATAAGTAATTAATTAATGGTAAAATGAGCAGGCAATTATGTTGTTTACTTTTCCTCTGCCTCCCTGAACCAATGAATTTGAAATACTTAGAAATAATGTCTAGAACAGAACCTGTCAAATTATACATTAGGTCTTCCTACACAATAGAATTTTGACTGAAATCGGTTGGAAATGGTATCTCTACTACCGCATTTATAATTAAAAAGCTGCGCTAATTAGTAGTAGGCCGTAGGCCCTAATACAGAAACTGAAATATTTCTCAGAGCGGCTGTATTTTTAAGGGCGTAAGCTTGAGTAAGCATATATTGTTTACCAACACACTTACCTACACTTCGTTTGCGCCTTGCGCATATTTTTGCGCTATGCGCATATGTCTGCGCTATGCGCATATGTTTGCGCTATGCGCATGTGTTTGCACTATGCGCATATGCCTGTGCCCTATGGGCACCAAGGTTGAGCGAAGCTCGAGCTTGTTTCCTTTGTTATTTAGCCACTCCACTCAGAGAAATATGATGTCAGACACCCACTGGACAGACTACCAGTTTGGAAAAAATAAGTAATTACCTAGCTCTGCTAAATAACAGAGGAAAATGGGGAAATCCGGAAATCACAACCTGAAATGCTCTATCCGGCTTTAGCGAGTGGGTGTCATGACCTCATTTTGATTGAATTTTGATTTAATCGAATGGGTGTATCTATCTGACAGTTGCAGGATAGTTAGACTTACGCACTGTCGACAACGCTTGACGGGCAGTCACGATACAATTCCTCGCTTTGCTCAAATTTGTATCTGGTCACTTTTTGCAGAGGAGGATGTCTCAATGCCCTATACATTATATCTTTCATGTTATCGAACCAAACAACAAATTTTGCTACATTTGCATCAAACATTCAAATACCTACCCAAATATTTTAAAATTAAGCTACTAAATATAGCTACTAAGCTACTAAATATATATATATATATATTACACTACCTGTATAGGTATATTTAGTAGCTTAATTTTAAAATATTTGGGTAGGTATTTGAATGTTTGATGCAAATGTAATATGCAATGTTAATGTAATATTTTTGGTGGGTAGGTATATATATATATATATATATATTATTTAGGTTGTGTAGACCGTTTTTAAACAGGCCTTGCTTAAAGGGAAAGTCTCATAATTCATAAAACCTGTCTTCATCTATATTTTTTTAATCTAACTTGCTTAGATTAGCAAGTTAGACACGACACATCTCAAACGAAAATCATAAATATTGACCTAGCACCGGTACTTTGCCTAACAAATTATCGAATCATTCCGTCTCCCAGGGCCAAGAGAGTTCCGAGCCGTGCAGCCCCGAGAAAGTCGCGAACAGCAACATCAACAACCTGAGCTACGCGGAGGACAAGGGCGGGCGGCGCTTCGTCATCTCGACGCTGCAGCAGATCTTCGGCGTCGGCAAGACCCGCACGGAGTCGAGCCCGCCGGAGACGGAGACCCTGCTTGACCGGGAGCCGCCGCCCGACAACTCCCCCGCCGCCCGCCAGCCCCCGGAATCGGTCGGCCTGCTCGAGAACATCCACAGCCCGACGCACCGCGAGACCGAGACGGACCCCAAGCCGACAGAAGCGGACAAAGAGGACGGGATCCGATCGGAGTCCCCGTGTCCGCCGTCGCCGCCGCCGCCACCGCCGCCGCCGGAGAAGAAGCGGGCGGCGAGCAAAGGCCGGCGCAAGATCTCGGTGAAGGGGACGCAGTTCACGGTGAAGCTCTCGGACAAGCGGGGCGGCTGCGCCCAGCGGATGAAGCCCAAGGACCTGGCGTCGATGGACCTGGACGCGGAGGCGCGGGAACGGCTGCGCGACGCCGCCGCCAAGACGTTCTCGTTCCCCAACGCTCGGCTGCGCGTTCTGCGCTCCGAGCTCGGCACCGAGCCCGGCGGGCCGAACTACGTCACCAACTACAAGGACCGGCTGCGGGACAGTCTGGGCGATCCCGACTTCGGCACGCCCGTCTAGCGCGGCAGGAGTCAGCTCACATTCCGCTCGTTCGTACCGTCTTACTTTTGCACTGTGAATTGTTGCTTATCTGTTCCGTGGGGGGTCTGGCGTCGGGTGCCGGCCTGGGCGTCTGCTACCGGTTATTATGTCGTGTTTTCTACGTTCGAAGCGACGGTTTCGTTGCAAGTGAAGCGAAGGTGCACTTTCAGGTATGCTCGGTACCTAGATGGGATTCCTTTGACACGATGTCAGATACCAACTGGACGTACTACCAGTTTGTAAAAAAATAATTATAATAGAGAAATCACAACCCAAATTTTAGCTTTACCTAGTGGGTATAATCACATAATTTTGATTGATGGAATAGGTGTATTGACTTCTGTTGGAAACCCTTGCTCTGGTCACTCGTTACTGACAGATAACTTCATGGTATTGATAACGAAAGCTTTGCAATCGAAGCGCCACCAGACACAGAATGGTTTTCTGAGGAAAGTTGCACAAGGATTTGTTTCTTAAACCAACCTAGTTGAAGTAGTGTGTAACTCTAACTAAGAAGTCATGCACACGGCTTAGTGTGAGTATATATGTGAGAACTCGGCAAATAACTCGGCATTGGCTAAACTTTCTACTTTCTACTAACTGGAAACACTGGAAATGAAAAGATTGTCAATGAGATTTAGCACTTATTTGAAAAGAATCATTGTACCCTTAGCCATTGTGTTGCAGCTTCTTTCTTTTTCCATTGCCAAGTGGCAAGGGCAATTCTTATTATTACCAAAGATCATACAGAAATAATGTACGTACAACATGCTGTGATACGGATGCAGGATTCTAGCTTGCAAGCCAGCGATTGGGATTTGCCGATAAAGGGATTAAAGCACAAATTTTAAGCCGATACTTTAATTGCCGCAGAGTATTTTTTTTTATCGTGAAGGCTCAAAACGTCAGTATGAAACAAATCAATAATTTTAATGTTAGGCAAGTGTAAGCTGCGCTATACGGACGTTGATTGCCCAAAGAGATAGGTTTAGATTATACTAAATGTATAAATTTAGTTTCCACTTGGACTCATTCAAACACCCCCTGATAATAATATAAATAAGTATGAATAAAATTACGATAAACGTAAATAAACCGCCGTCTTAACTGTAACTAGCTCAAGGGAAGATAATCTCTTATGTAAATGCAATATTTTTATTTTTCATACCTCTGTTTAAACCTTTAAACCTTTAAATAATAATAATATTTTTTGTATTGAAGCATATAATAGCAAATACCTAAGAAAATGTGAATTGTATATTTCAACACGCTGTCGCTCGTAAGATACGTTGAATTTAGCATTTTGGCGCAGCGATTTTTAGGCTGTGCCTAAAGTTGGTTTCAATCAGACTAGTTCAAAATTGGTAAAATTGACCTGCTTATCACATGATTTTGATGAAACCTTCTCAATCAGAAATAAAATAAAACTGCAAATCTTAGAGTCAAATATTAACAACTTCACTCACTTTCTAAGAAAATGAATATTAAAGGAGCTCTCCGATTCGATTACTTGATTTTATATATTGTCGAGTATACCAAACAAAGTGACATTCCGTTTAAAATTTTTTTTTTTTAATTTGGGGCCAAATGATAGCACATTTTCTCTTTGGCGTGAAGCCTCTTGCGTGACGTCACCGCAGGGACGGGTGCGTAGCCGCAAGCCGAGTCTGCCAGTCTAGTGCCAGGTCTCGAGCGCTCGCGATCGTATCAATTTATCACCTTGAATATGGCAGGGCGTCCATAAAGTTTGGATCCGAAGTTTACTCAAAGTGAAATGACTGAAAATGTTTTGAGGCTTGCCCTAGAAAGAAGGAGAAGATACATTTCAAGGAAGAGCAGGAAATACCTTGTGGTGCACTTGTGGCAACTGCATCTCAATGGACAATGGCATGACATCGCATTGCTGTAAAGAGCCAACCCAAATACAAGCGTTGTGTCAGGAAGGCGATAGTGTATTACTGATACACAAGACAGAAACCTACTGACAAGAAAGTATCGCGCATACTAACGTTCTGCAGCCCCAGCAAGCGGCTGAGCGACCGAGCGCGTGCTGCAGCCGTCCCTGCGGTGACGTCACGCAAGAGGCTTCGCGCCAAAGAGAAAATGTGCGATCATTTGGCCTCAGATTTTTTTTAAAATAAAATTTAAGCGGAATGTCACTTTGATTTGTACACTCAACAATATATAAAATCTAATAATCAAATCGGAGAGCTTCTTTAACTGTGAATTCATTATCCCTAAAATTTTCACTGATGAGAAAGCCAGTATCAAATGACGTCAGATACCCACTGGACATGCTATCAGTTTGTAAAAAAATCTATAAAAAGCTCTAGATAGGGAAGATAGGGCAATCACAACCCGAATGACTTTAGCTGGTGTTATCGAGTGGGTATCATGACTTCATTTTGATAGAATTTTGATTGAATGGAATAGGTGTATTGGCTTAGAATAATGCCAGGCAACAAGTGTTGCCACATGCCGATTTGATCTAGACTTTCTGAAACGAACCTCAGGCTCAAAGCTTGTTGCCACGGGACAATAGTAAACTGCAGGATTCGGGTTCTTACGTAACGGAACCTATTTTGCGTCCAGGATTTTTCAGTCCGCTAGCCGACCGAATGTATACCTTCGCCTTATTGTCGCTTAAAACACTGGACATATCTTATTGCTAAGTTGTAAGTCGATATTCGATTAAAGTTCAAACAACTATTTTAGCTCAAAAAATATAGCTCATTTATATTATGAATAAGTACGGTAATAAATTATTGCTGTTGGTGTACATTGAAATTATGTGGTGAAAAAGTATAAGGATATATTAGATATATAATATAAAGTAATGCATAATGAGGTATTCTGAATTTTCGAGACAAAATTGTCCTATGCTTGATTTGATGGTAGTAAAAGGGCAAACTCGAAATAAATGTATATTTATAAACACATTATTTAAAACATAAATGGTCATACAGTACACTATGCTTTGTAAAAGTTACCTGCCAATTCAGAAAGGTGTAAAATACATATAAAAGTTTAAGAATGAGCTTTAATTTTGACCTAATTGTGACTGGACTTAAAATTGTGTAGATGAAAGCGCAAAAAAAATGACTTTTGTACGTCTTAAGCAACCTGTTCTAGTCAAATGTGCCCAAAAGGGCTCAGGTGCATCACTCAAGCTGTAGTTAACTTGAAATTTAAAGTGTATAAAACTCAACATTATGATATGGATGCACAAATGTCAGTGTAACCCTATTTCTACTTATTTTTCTTTGTGTCCGTGGTCTTTGCTGGTCATATAAATATTCCGGGCTAACCGCTTTTAAATAAAATAAAGTACATATAAACAATATTATTAAGTGTGCCAAGATCACATTGATTGCAATATCTGCATTCCATTAGACATTAGTTGCATTTTTTTATTTTTTATTTCAATCAGATTTTATGCTTACATGCCATCCCATGATTCTCATCCCCTCATTAAATTTCGTCACACTTTCCATCATTAATTTTACATTACAAACAGTTCAAACATTTGCTTCAAATTTGTTGAAGAAAAGTAAAAGATTTTTGCGCAATTGTTTTCCTTGTTGGATTTTGTGTAAAAAATTTTTAACATCATTTGGGTGTAATTGATAAAGTATGATATGCTTTTGGGAATGAGCTTCAAAATTTTCTAATGTAACAGGAACTCAGTATAACTAGATATTTAATATAAATTAAGATAAGTCAAGAAATAAAAATCTTGCCTGGTAAAATTGTGAGAGTTTGAAGAATATAAACGAATTGTTCATCCAAATGAAACACATTTCCATGGTGACATCGATACTTGGTAAAACCGGACTCAATTCTCAATTTCAGCATCATTCTAAATCAGGCTCATCGTGGCCTTGAGTCCTCAAGGAAAAAAGATGCGAGCTTCCACCTTTTGAGAGAAACATTCGGCTGTCGGAAGATCACGGCGTTCAGGTGGAGGTGCCAGGTTAACCAGACCAGCAAAGTTGTTGAAAAAACAACAAATAAATCTGTCCTCAAACTTATAGAAGATTTATAAATGCAATAAATGCAAAAGCAATTTAACACATCCAAGCAGCTGTCGGCGAAAATACACAGCAAGTAAGCTGCCCTCGCAGCTGCGAGCTGCTTATGCGTAAAGTGCATAAAACCACTTCCTCCTACCAGGGCGATCTCGGTTATTTTCCCAAAGCCCGCGTGACTTTTTGTCCAACAATCTTGGGCTGGATCTTATACTCGTTGCACGATGCTTGCTAGTCCTTACGTCAGGAGAGCCAAGCTGAGACACCTGACAGCCAGAGAAAAACTGAGGCGGTCAATTTGTTGGTTCATTTCAATGAATGTGTAGGAAAAATAAACATGCACGCTGTAAGATCAGCGTGGTCCTGTGGATTGCACGTTGGCTCTGTGACGAGAGTTCGGTGCGACCCGGGTTCGAACCCACCAGCAGGCGAAGTATTTTGGCAATGTCTGGAATTGTCACTGTGCAACAGTGAAATAGGACTTGGCACACATTCAATCGCCCAAATAAAAGCACACCAGCTTACCATGTGCAAAAGGTAGGGAGAATTCGAGGCGATAAGACATCGACAACATGGTGCAATAGGTAGCCCACAATTGCCTAGTAGTCCAGCGACGCGGGTTCGATTCCCAGGCAGTTCAGCTTTTTGGAACTCAAAATTTAATTGAAAATAGTATGTATAGTATCGCGCAAAGTCACGTAGTTGTAGTTGTGTAGAAAAAAATTGTCACAGATTTGTTCAATTTTATCTACCAGGTGGCGCTGTCTACCAAATTGGTGCACACTCGTGGCCGTTTGGAGCCAACCTTTTGGCCAAGGGGAGTGCAAACGCTTAGGGTGCTAGGGTGGGACGTATAATTCCCCAGCAAAAATTCAAAACGAGGTCGCGAAGCGACCGAGATTTGAATTTTTGCCACTATTTAATAAGATTCGCCTAAAGTAACTGCAAAAAAGCTCACGCCTCTCTGTACTTGCCGGGATTCGAATCCGGTACCTTTGGATTATCAATCACGTAACGTAACCACTCGGCTGCCCAGCCACGACACAGTAGTGGAGATTTTAAACGTATATAAATTACAAATGGCTTTGTTACCTTTTTTTTCTTATTAAAATTTCATGGGGTTCAACTAGTTCAAGTTCAACTATTAACAGGCTTTTAGACCACGAGATGATTTCATTGAGAGGCAATGTGACCGTTCACCCGGCACGGAGAACACCGTGGTACCGCCGCATAGCATATGACCAAATGCTGCATGCACAAATTTCGAGAGAAGCTTGTCTCGTTGAAAACATCGCAAAGGGAACAGTAACTCTGCGTTTAAAACTCCGTAAATGAGGTTTGATCACTAGAAAAGAATTAATGCCGGTCTCAGTCCGACTTCTGACTCCGTCCGAAGTGCGTCTGACTTTTAAATGGGGGGGGGGGGGGGGTCTGAATAACGCCATCTGGGATACAGCCATCTAGGCCTAAAAATAGGCCTAGGAATATAGCCATCTCGCGGCTGGTTTTATTCCGGTTTACAATTTTAGGCCTAGATGGCTAATTCCAGATGGTGTTATTCAGGCGACTTCTTTTAAAGTGCAAGCAGTGGAGGAGCCAAGTCGCTGTCATCTCTAGGAATGAACAGTGATGAATTTCAAGACTTTCTTTTGGTACGTTCAGCGATCCTCTCAAAGTATTTCCAAACGTGCGCGTATAAAAACTGCAGCGCAATTTTTTCAAACCAAACCCTTTGGAATACCAACTTGGAACCTTCTAAGGTGCTTTATACAACTCTTAGGAACACTCTGGTAAAATTTTGTTAGGTCGGGGTTAGGGTTAGGGGGTTAGGTTTTGTTAGGTTTTTTTAGAAATTGGTGAATGATCAATACTATAAATACCAAGCCTCTTCTGTTGTTACATTGCACGCTTTTAATTAAAGTCACGTGATACAACGTGATGAAATAATTTTTAAAGGGCAAACTTAGTACCATCTGACTGTCTGTCAACATGAATTGTTGATCTAGACAATAAACATATTATTATTATTATTATTATTATTATTATTATTATTATTATTATTATTATTATTATTATTATTATTATTATTATTATTATTATTATTATTATTATTATTATTATTATTATTATTATTATTATTATTATTATTATTATTATTATTATTATTATTATTATTATTATTATTATTATTATTATTATTATTATTATTATTATTATTATTATTATTATTATTATTATTATTATTATTATTATTATTATTATTATTATTATTATTATTATTATTATTATTATTATTATTATTATTATTATTATTATTATTATTATTATTATTATTATTATTATTATTATTATTATTATTATTATTATTATTATTATTATTATTATTATTATTATTATTATTATTATTATTATTATTATTATTATTATTATTATTATTATTATTATTATTATTATTATTATTATTATTATTATTATTATTATTATTATTATTATTATTATTATTATTATTATTATTATTATTATTATTATTATTATTATTATTATTATTATTATTATTATTATTATTATTATTATTATTACTAAGAATACCACCACGAAACTTGTAGGGAAGTCAAATCAATCTGTTTTCTACATTCTGTAAAAAATTGGTCAAGATCAAAATATGAGCAATTTGACTTTTTTTTCATTTTAAGGGATGCTTCTAGGTACCTAGTTTTTTTATTTGGTTACTGTTTTTGATAATTATATATATATTTTTTTTTTATCATTTTATTTCCTTAATCCATTAATAGCAACGGGTAGAAAATTGCACATGGGCACACGGATATCTCGGTGAATTCTTGCCAAGAACCCACCATCCAAAAAAAAATATATATATATTTAATTAACTCTCTCTATATCTCCATCTTCCCTGGATAATTATATGAAAGTAAATATTCCCAGATTTCCAAAAACATTTTTTTCAGCTCTGTAAGCGCTACGAGCCGAAACATGTTGGAAAGCGTGAAATACCTAGCGCTCAAAACAGCGCTACTTGCACAGGCTCCTGCGCACGAACGGTGCGCAGTAATTTTTTTTCAAAAATGGTTTAAATCCTTCCTAGACCTACTCTTTGCATAAAAATATTTTTCACTGACTTTAAAATTGGTCATTTCAGAAATTGAGAATTTTTGGTATCATGTGGCCCATTCATAAACAATGTATCATGTCAGTAGCCAATAAATAAATAAATAAATGAGAACTGAAAATATATCATGTCCCCAAGGCCAATAACAGGCAAACAATCATTGAACCCACAAACCCACAATTCAAGGACCGTGCTCATTTGGGTTTTGCCGTGAGTAACTCGTAACCACTCAGTAGCACTTGCCAATCTTCACTCAATTTAAAGAACTTGAAGGCTCTCTAAGCCCTAAGGCTTCACAAATGAAACCACATATTTATTACATCCAGACATTTATTTTCCAAATTGTATCTTGAAAAGAACAAGGAAACAATAGTCAATAATAATGAAACAACGGTTATCCGATTATCTCTCAGAATGAAACATATGCCATGCACACATCAGTTCTGAAAGAATCACATGTAACATACTCTTTTGTACACACCACTACTTACAGAAACAGTTTAAATTGACATTTTCGTTTTATATTTCAACAGTCTGCTAACATTTGTTAACTAAACATCAATCTGAAGTGAATTTTTAAGCTAACATTGGAAAAATTGGTGTTATTACAGAAATTTGGACACGGCGCTAACAAAAAATTGTGTTTCACACAAAAGTTCGTTGCGTGGTTTAAGGCACCGTTAAATTGATCGGCGGTCGATTTTTCCCCGCCGATGTTAATTGGAGTGAGTACCTTACACTTGGACATTTCTTAGTATGGGGGGGGGGGGGGAGGGGCGTTTAATTGACGTGAACCTTGTTAAGGTCGTGGTTACCTAGGTTGGCTAACCTACCGATTAGGACACTGTTATACAGTTTCCAAGGTGGCCCAGATACACGGGCTTTGATGGCAAGAAGAATTCTATGTTACTAGAATATATTAATTTATTACAGCTATAATCTATAATTTTCTTTGAAAATTATCTCCTTTATCGAACTAAGATATTAAATACTTACAGTTAACTTGTATAAAAAAATGTGACAAACTAACGTTAACTAAATTATTTAAAATTACAGCTATTACATAATATAGATATATTTATTTATATATTTATAGGTAATTGGTTTAACGTCTTCTAGATTTTGGTTTTCTGTTATATTTCTGTGGACTTGTTTCGAGCTAAACAAGAACACAACTGTTGCACCGGCCTGATGAGTCTAGAATCGATCTAGCGAGCCTTTAGTGGACAATCTCGAAAGTGCTGGCCCCGGATAAATTGTTTGGCACAGGAAGTACTTTGTTCCTGAGGGATAGTGAGTTCAACAAAAATGCAATCATCCTCTCGGGAAGAATAAGTCAGTCTTCTGATTGGGTTTATAAAATTAGAGGTTCGTACAAAAAAAATTGGAATTATTGTTGGAGTGTATGAATGCAAAGTAAAAATAAAAGTTCCCGTCATCCTTTGAATTCGGTTCAAATAAATAAAGGGCCGAGAAAAAAGAGCTGCTTGGAGGAACAAACATGTGAATGATGAATGAGGCATTCGCTATGTTAGTAAATAATTATGATTTTTTTGCCCAAGTGAAATTAATTAAAAATTTCCTTTCAAAATTTTCATTTTCCAACATAATAAGTTGAATAACGATGGAAACTATATTTTCATGTACACATTATGAATACTGAATACATATACAACACAATGTGTCTATCAAAAGAAGTTTCCACATGCCTCAGTTGAATGTCCCGTTCAGACAGTAAAACACACAACAAAAATTGAAAATAGAAAACAAAAAAACTGACCACCCTCTGAAAAAATAAATATTAAAATCTCGATAAACCCGAGCCAGCACCTTCTTGAAAACGCGTCGACTATTTGACAGCAAAGTCGGTCCAACATAACCTCACCGAGTCGGCCAACAAATAATTAAACCGGGTAAATGCGGACCGTAGACAGTACGAGATTTCTATTCCAGGCGAGCACCAACGATAACAAACACTTGATAACCGAGCCAGCCGAGAGCGATCGGCAATCACGCTTATTAACCAACAACAGACTTGCGAAGATCATCAAAGAACAATAGAAGAAAGGGCACAACTATCACGATCACTGCCTCTACCAAGTCATCACAAAATGAGCATTTATTATGCATCTCCTACGTTATTCAACTAAAGAAGAATTCATTCAGTCATCTTTGATGGCAAACTAGGTATGATTAGCAGCAAATATCTTAATATGCTGTAGAATATTGGAAACTCGCGGCAAAATTGCTCGACAAAGCGCTGGTTGTGAACCTGGTGGATCGGGTTGAAGATAAAGTAAACAAGTGAAGCTATCATCGGGATATGTCAACTGTTGTTTGACGCTTGACAAAGCCCCCTCGATATTACGTGAGTAACGTCGAGTTAAGTTGGGGTGACGTCTATGTGAGCCTGAGTTAACTGTGTGTTTTGAAATGCAGTTGACCTAACCTGTAAATTTCTAGCAAAATTCCCCCCCTCCCCCCTTCCCCTTTTAATCCTACCTTTCCTGACCTGACCCAACTTCCCAGCCCAATTTATGTACCTATTCGAATCATCTGTTGTCCAATCCATTTAAAATATGATAACATAATGATTAATGACATATTAGATTTATTGACCTATAGACACAGAAAACTCAGGCACACTAAACGACCTTCCATTATAAGTAGATGGCTGTGCTGCTTTGATTCCTAGCCAGGCCGCCAAGGTGGCGCAGACCACTCTGTCGCCAGATCAACGTAATGCTATTTTGTCAGTTTCTCAAATTCTACTGCCTAGTAAGGTATTTGCTACCATTCTTAAACTTTAACACCAGTCACAGAAAAGAAAACGTTTCTTGCAAGAAAGAGAAACTGAAAAAATTATGTCAAAAGGCTTAGAAAGAACGCTGTAGCCTTTTAACTAAAACGAGTGCTTTGCAGAGAGAATTTTATGGGAGGGCATCTGGAGAACCAACCAACCGTTGCACCCCTTCGTCTATTATGTTTGATTAACATAAAGTAGGTTTTCTCCAAACTCTCACCAACTGTCGGAATTAAAGCTTTCCTGATGTTTTGCCCGATGCTTTGCCTTCCTCCTCAAGAATATAAAATCTAGCTACAAGCTGAGACCTTAAAATCATATTTTCTTTGCAAGAACACCATTACAAAATATTAGGAAAGCTTAGTGGAATTCTTAGCATTAAATTTTGTAGATTAATTTGTTATTTTGATAAAAATCTAGTTATGCTTTGTTAAGTGTCAGCGTTTGTGGTAAAACGGACAGCGTATCTCTGTTTTCAGCCAACTGCTGTCAGAAACATGAATCTTCCAAACCAAACACTCCTGGTTCCAGGACTTTTTGGCCCAAACAATGAGATACTTTGACAGCTCATTGTTCATTGATTTTTCCGAGATGGCGGATCGTTTTGATCACATCCAGGTACGAAACACGACCGAACGCTCAACCGAGTACAAGTCTTGCAAACAAAGATCACATGACCGCGAACGTAGCTATGTGCTCCGATTGTTCACAACGCTAAGTTCGCTGTCCGTCGTTCCGACCAATGCCGACACTAAGCAAAGCACCACGAGACGTTTACAAACCGGCCACTAGCCAGAGTATTGAGAATCCGCGGCGTTACAAAAACTCTCCAGCGCGGCGAACGTAAGCGCGCTGGTCGGTCAACCACAGCGGTTGACGGTGACAGCCGAGAGAAATCCGCGTTCCGAGCGACTTCTTCCCCGAGCGTCGAGTCGGTGGGACTACGCGTTCGGCAGGCCGTAGGTCATACGAAGGTTGCCGGGACCCCCGGCCAACAGCAGGTAGTTGTCATCGCCGATCGGAGATTGCCTGCAACGGGAGGCAGTCATGGGTCAGCCGATATTTATTTTAAATTTTAAATTCGTAGCCAAATTCCAATTTCATCTAAGCAGGCAGCATAGCTCAGCTAAACTTAGTGAAAAATTCTAGTTGGGTCTCCAGATAGGGGAGTGCTCCAACTGCCCCAAAAAAAAACTTCCCCAAATGGCGAATTGGCCAATTTATAACGGCTAGGTCAGTTGTTTTGGACGTGCGCATTTTCATTAAGTTAACGTTTATGTGAAGGGCCACTGCTGAGTTAGTTGTGAATGGGCCTTTACGATTCAGTAAAATTTCGCCAGAGAAATCACTTGTCTTTTCGAATGAGAGCGTTCATTAGTTCCATTAAAACATAGACAAATCTCATATCATTACAGAGTGATTAAAGTTTCAAGTTTCGCCCCCCAGTTTCTTCTTTTCCTGTTAAAGTCGATACAGAATAAGGTTGTACTTAACTTGAAAAATTGCTGCATTCACATTTCAACAACCCGTCAAATTCCCGTCAAATCTTTCAAATGATCAATTACAAACACGGGTTCAGTGCCTGAAGGTTTTGATAGACCAAATCCACTCAGAGAAAAATGACGCCAGATACCCACTGGACATGCTACCAGTTAGGAAAAAAATATTTTTAGCTCTGCTAAATAACACAAGAAGATAGGGAAATCATTAATCATTGCTCTACCTGGCTTTAACTAGTGGGTATCATGACGTCATTTTGATTGAATTTTGATTGAATGGAATAGGTACATAGGTACATTAGGTGTATTACCTCACACATATCTTCTAGCATCTTACGAGTAACATTGGTTTTACAATTTTAAATTCATGCAGTTTGAAATGAAAATAAATAGATGTCTGCCTAATTATTAGGGCTAGGCTATTACTTAGGAACCTTGTACTTTTGTATTTTTGTGAGTTTGATTTCTTGCTGCCAAAAAAATGTAAAATGTCGGTTTTTACGCAGTTGTCAATTCTAGCCGATCTGACAACGTTAACGGTGGGCATGCGGGCTGCAACTCACTTGCTCCCTAGCTTCGTGTCGCGTGCGACGGTCCGCTGGTGCAGCCGGTGCTCCTGCTCCAGCGTGAACGAGCAGTCTAGGATGCTGGTCAACGTCTTGAAGCATGACTGCACGTCTTCGATGACGAAGCTCGGCAGGAAGCAGACGTCGCCCGTGTACACCGCCTGGCACTCGCACGCCGCTGAAACCGCAGCCAAAACCACACTTCACAGTCGATCCGAGCAAAACCGCACGTATTCTAGACAGGAAATTACAGGAAGGTGTCGTAACGGACTGTGGAATCAGTGTCCAATCTCATTCTTAACCACAAATCTTTGCTGAATACAACCTTCGAGCAAGGCTAGGTTGGGATACCTTCCAGCAAGGCTAGGTTGGGATACCTTCCAGCAAGGCTAGGTTGGGATACCTTCGAGCAAGGCTAGGTTGGGAGACCTTCGAGCAAGGCTAGGTTGGGTTGGGTTGGGACACGCATCATCACGTTTAGCAGCTTTGCAAAACGCTGGGAAAAGTTCAAGTTTGCCAGCTTAGCAATCAAAAACCCAGTAAAATAGTTTTTCTGAAGAAAAATGGATTTTTTTCATTTACTTTCACACGCTTTTTCAAGGAAATAAACCACATCAGACCCACCAAGGACCAAGGCCACGACCGCGGTGTGTGAATTTCGGCGGCGGCGGCGTCGACGACTCACCCTTGATCTTCTCGAGGTTGGCCATGTTGGCGATGAAGAGCGAGTGGATCCGCTGCAGCTCTCGATCGGGGTCCAGGTTCATCTGCAGGCCGGTCTCAAGGCCGCGGCTGACGTCGCTGCAGCCCGCCGTCAGCTCGCCCGTTCCTCGGCAACTGCGACGGGAAAACAAACCCGTTCACCGTCAGCTCAGCGGCCAAACGTTCGTTTAGAAATATCGTATTAATATTGGGAACGGGATACAGGCGCAGCTACAGCACAGTCTCCAGAACTCTAGATTTACACTAATCTAATGTCCACCGATAGACGATGGCGATGTTCGCGAAATGCTTCACAATACACCGATTCCATTCAATCAAAATTCTATCAAAATGACGTCATGATACCAGCTCTCTAAAGCCAGGTAGAACCATTCGGGTAGTGATTTCCCAATCTTCCTTTGTTATTTAGCAGAGCTCTAATAAATAATTTTTTTCTTAACTGATGGTATGTCCAGTGGGTATCTGGGTCTATTCTCAACATAACCTTACAATTCTTTTGGGTGCCTATTAGGAAATTTTTTTGACTCATTGTTGATGTTTGGACAAGACATCACTTTTTATCATGGTTTGCTTATTTCCCAACGGGAAGGCAACGGACACTTTCTCAAGGAAACCTTGCTATTTACGTCACAATTCACAGTGAAACGGTGAGTCGTTTATAGCGACGAAATATTTTTAAAATAAAAAAATGATACAAGTCAATCGAAATGCATCTTTAAATAAAAAAAAGTGGATTATTTCATTCGACCTCCATATCACCTAGTAGGGTCATACCTTAATTGTTGACGCCCACCTAGGATAACATCCAATACCAAATAGGCAGCTTTTTAGTTTTTATAGTCAGAAACAAATTGCTTGCTACAGAGACAAAGTGTATCTCACTGTGTTTACTGTAAAACTGTCAAAGGTTTGTTGCCGAATGGCAACGTCAACGACTGCCAATGACTGTCAACTTGAGCCAACTCACCAGAGCCAGTGTCCGTTGATGTAGGCAGCCGGGTGGTAACGTTGCAACCGGTTCGAGTTTGTTTGGCAGATCTTGTTGAGAATATCGATCCATTCCTTCTCCTCCACACAGTTGTTGGCCTGCAACCAGGAAGAACCGGGAAGAACCGTTAGAACTGGCGGTAATCAAACATATTGCCTTCTGTAGCAAGTAACTTTTACAACCAAGCAACTTTTAAGCAATTGCCAATTAGTAATTACCTACTAGAGTCACGATTATAATAATATGGTGATGAGCAAAATCGCGAATTGCTGAAATCTCATGTTTTTCTTACAGATGAATCCAGTTCATGGAATTCCCATCCCAAATATGTAACTAACTCATCGCGACATAACGCGAAATTCACGAAAAACCAGCTATAACACCGAAATCAACACTTTCCCGCGAAATCATCGCAAAATTCACGAAAAACCAGCCATAGCACCGAAATCAACACTTTCCCAAGAAATCATTGTGAAATAGGCATTTTTCCCCAAAAAGTATTTAGAAATGCAGCTAGTACAGGTTATTTATCAATTCAGAGAATTTGCTGATGGTTTTTCCAAGAATTAAGTCGGCAAGCGGCATGGCGCGTGCACGCGCAGTTTGAGACTATACACTCGGCAAGATATAACCTGACGCCCAATGTCGTCCTATTTTCCCCTCTCCAGCACGGCAGGAAACACAGCAGGTCAACTTATACCCCTCAGGCTATGTTGGGCACGAACATTGCCGAGCAGAAGCGAAGCACTCGCGAATGTTTATCCCGGGTGATATGACAACTCCACAGTCGATGACATGACGGAATGCCGTGTCGGCATGATGACCACGAGTTGTACAGGGTCACACAAACACATAGCAACCCTTCTTCTTGGATTTGAAATGGTTTAACCTGAAGTTAGTGCCCAGACAAGGGCTGCTGGGTTCAAGAGACACAATTTAGCTGTCAATGACAACAAGACACTCATGTGGTCTTTGCAAGAAGTAGGAAATCCGCCAAAAAACGCAAAATTCTGTATTTTTTTCATAACACCGCCATAAAACCGAAATTCATCAATCTTACCGCGAAATTTACGAAATCATAACACCATAAAATCGTGACTACCAATTACGTATTAAAAGTTAAAACTATAAAAATCAATAGATTAACAGGTTTCATGGGACACAGAATTGTAGTTGAAGCCATCACTTTAATTTGAATGCAAATTTTTTAAATATAAAGTTAAATTGTAATCACTAATTATTTAACATCCATTATTATTATTTTTAGATGTGATCAATGGTGCTCAATGGTTTGAAGCCAGAAAAAGTGACTTAAGCCAAGGTTTAAAGAGGAAGACTGCGTACTCGATGCTATGGTTTAACATTTGGCTGGACTCAGACACGGAATTGTGTCCGATTATGTGCTAGATTATTAATTGTGGTAATATCGGGATGAATTTTTTTTTCCCTTGTGAGGAATTGAATTTTTTTATATATATTATTGTATATATATTTATATACTAGTGGCTCCGCCCCTGCGGCCTCCGGCCGCCAACCCCGCCAGGGGGTTCCGCCCCCTGGACCCCCGAAGTTTCTTGGTGTGAAGTGAATCTGTTTGTGAAGTGAAGGCAGGGCACAGATTGACAGAGATATACATAGCACAGGGCTTGTCGTAACAAATTGTGGGTCGGCTGACAAAAAAAAATGAATTGTATAGAAAATTAACGTCTCGGAAGTCAAAATTTAAGGAAAAGGGCCAATTTTGGGCCGGTGTCCGTTGGGCTCGTCTAGCATTAGTGAAAACAAAGACTATGTTGTAATATACCAACTTAACATAGCTACTGGGTCTGGGAATCTGCCTCACAAAACCAGCCTAAACAATGGTTCAACACAACGGCTGGACGCCGTTATAACTTTCAACATTACTCTATAAATTAGAACGCTTGCTCACCTGAATGTAGAGCGCCCGTTCCGGCTGAACGATCTGGAACATGTTCTTCATCTTGAACGAGTCTTCCTGCAGACGTTCCACCGCCAGGATCTGGTCCAGCGGAATGCAGCAGAGAGGCTCTTTTCCTGAGTCGAGGCAGAACGACACTACGAGACATTAGACGCTACCAGAGACACCGGACTGATAATTATCGGCAAAAAATTCAATTTCAAACCAATACATTTCAGTGGGGTAGATCCAGGTTCAAATCTCGGTGCTGATATAAATTTTGGAATTGATATTTTGTTTCTAAGTAATAATAAGTTCCGATTTAGTTTGGGCATTATTTCGACGTACCGTTTCCAAATGGGCAAGAGGGTGAGAAAGGATTCGGGGGCAAGTGTAGCGTTGTCGATACCTTTGGTTTTTGAGTAGGTCAGATCTTGCGTTGTCAGTCTGAAGTAACGCTGCTTGAAGTTTTTCCTTCCGAAACGTTTCCTCCCTTGAGCTCTCTTGATCATCACTCTGAAATCGACAGACATTCACTTCAATCTCCAGAAATAAACGTGTGCCATTCTACTAAGCTACGCTAATCTAAAAGTTCCAATAAAGATTGTTGTGAATTTCTTTCAGTCCCAGTGGTGATTATTTTCTAGGCTCAAATGAACAAGTAAAGATTAAGAATAGAAAAACACTTCAATTTGGCTTCAAATTTTTTCCAATCATGAATTGCTTATAAAAGATAAATTTGTTCAACACGACAAATAACAACACAACATTCAAACGAGAGTTAACATACCTCCGTCGACTATCCATGCAAGAGCATTTCAAAAGACAGAGAAAACCACAGGTTAGATTAATTACAATTTACAATTAATAGAGCAAAGAACTATGCATCTTGCAGCTAAAGTTTACAAGAAAATAAACAAATAATTAACTATATGAATATGGAATAAGGATTTAAGGATCAAAAACGTTAATTTTTCAATTGATGTAACATTAATTAGCTTACTGAAAGACTTAATGAAAAAGTTATCATGAAAATATGTTGGTGAGTGTCCAAAAGGAGCCATGATGATGGAATGGATGCATGATTTGGCACTATCTCAAGCATATTGTGTCTAATGACTTGAGTAATGACAAGTCAAGAATATAGAAGGAATTAAAATAACCATTAATTAACTCACCCTTCTTTGAGGACAACAGGGCTGTCCAAACTCCTGTGTCCCGGATTAGAAGATGCTGAGATTATTTCTAGAAACTGAAACACAATAAGTTCAAACATAAGAACCGGAACATTCACTGATGTTGCCAACAGCTGTCGATCATAAGATGTCATCAATGGAAATATTCACACATATGGCCGTAAAATATACTGTACTACCGTATGCTACCAGGATATAGAATACAGGAGAGTTTTCTGCATTACTAAATTAGCATTCACAAAGTTACTTCAATCATAATATTGGGTAATATTTACGACACTTTGTTTGCCACAAAAGCTCAGTCCCAATGTCAACTGACAGTTGACATATGAAAGAGTATAGTTGCAGGTGATAACTGCACTTGTTTACCGTTACTTCTAGGAAGGTTTGCCACCAGCACGCTGTTGCTTAATTTCGCCAAGAGTTTCCTACATTATACAGCCTGATGACTGAGATATTGCTTGCTATTAGTTTCAGAATGATTCCATGACAATCTCATAATATTGAGAGGGCTTTGTTTGGCACTGATGCTTGAGTGTCAACTGACAGTTGTCATAATATCTTTGAGGTTAATAACCGCACTTGTTTACCTCCAACGCACAGTTCACATTCGGCAATGGCCGTGTTAAACGGGAATACATGCTCGTAGCTTTGAAAGTATCCCACATCATCGACAATATCGTCATCGACTGCAGACCCACCTGGCGCATGGCCTGCATGTGCTTTTCGGTGCTGAACGCTCGGTAAAGCTCCGACATGTATTCCTCCTTGCACGTCTGGTTCGCCGAGCGCGAGCTCACGAAGTTGCCCAGGCTCTGGATCGTCTTCGAGATGAGCGTCAGCGTGCGGTTGGTCTGCATGTCCTGAAACCCGCGCCGAGACGCTGATCAACTGACGCTTCAAGGCAACGTTTTGCTAGCGATATGCCAATTCCGTTCAGGGAAAATTTAAGTCATTTATCGCCTAAGAAAAGCCACTTGGGTTGTGATCTTCTTACAAATAGCCTAAGAAAACATTGTGATTGATAGAGACAAGCGATTGTTTTAACTGCGACATAGTTTAGAAAATATTAATAATGGAAACCTGATTCACTAGCTTTTTCAGTTTCTAACTCTGCGGAATTGGGTGAATTTCCTTTGGAAACAAAAGTCAAAATTTTCCGAATTCTACAGAATTAGAATCTGAAAAAGTTAGTGAGTAGGGGGCCAGGCACAGTAAACAATATATTCAAATTATTTACACTTGTGAGTTGTGGACACTGAAAACCGAAACAGAAAAACGGAAACTGAATAAAGAAATAGGCTTTAGAGTGACATGGGTACGACATCTTTTGTACGTATTATTCAACTCAGGGGGTGGTAACAAGGATAGCAGTGAAATTCCTTACAGTAGCTACTGACACTGTCCGTCAGGGGCGCGATTTTGCTGAAGCGAAAATAGGCACTGGAATTTAATAAGGAGCCGTGAGCCAGAAACTAAAAATTAGCCATTCACTTGTTTACAAATATCATTGACATTTTCAAATCTCTTGCCTTCTGATATTACATAGAATATCAAGGGATATTTAGCTGAGGGAGTTTTTGTTGAAGAAGTTTTATCCGCATTTCCGCATTTTCCGCATTTCCAATTAAGTAATGGGCTAAATGGAACGCTAGCAAGTTATTTGTGATGATAGTGAATATTTTGGATGCGTGAACATCACAGAGAAGAATTTCGGACTCCACTTCTTTCGTGCCAGGCAAGGAGTGAAAAGTGAATGGATATAGTGAAAATTTTCGATTTCTGGGATTCAGTTTCTGCCGGTCAAATCGCTGCGCATATAGGCTGTTCATTTCCCGATTTCAAGATTGTCAAAAATAATTGGTGCTGAACTTCTTCTGAAACTCGTCTTTCGTGTCAACACAAAAATGTTCGTCAATCCTTGTGATTCACACGAAGATTTGTCTCATAAATTATTATCTACTAACGTATTTTTAATCCCTTATTAACTTCACAATTTCCTGTAAATGTTTGCAAAGTATTCCATAAGAAATTGCCTAATAAAATAAATTTTACATGACATTTGAAATATGATCCATATTATTTAAGAGGGTATGAAATATTATACCACTTTTGAATAATTCAAATGATAAAATAAGTGATGTGTGTGGCTTTGTGTGTGAGGTTGTGTGTGTGTGTGTGTGTTTTGTGTTGTCATTTACATCACACAAGTAATTTGTACATAATAGTATTTATTCCGGGTGAAAAGCGGGTTGCAGCCGACAGGCGCTTAATGTTGACACTCTCCGCTAGGGGCGCTACCGTTTTGGAAAATTCAAGGGGGCAGCAAGAAGGGTAGCTGTGAAATTCTCGAAAGCCGTGATTGTTAGTACTGACACTGTCCGCCAGAGGCGCTGTAGCATAAGGAAATTCCAGATAGCACTGTGTTTCCACTCTTCCTGATATAAGCTCCTTGATTCAACTTATATCTTCTGGAACGGTTTCAAACGTGCTGACAACCGACAACAATGCCACGGGAAACCCAAGGCGGCACTCACGATCTGATCGTTGGTCAGGTCGAACAGCTTCGGGCCGAGGATGGCCGGCGCGAAGAAGCGCAGGAAGATGAAGCCGGAGATGACCGAGTAGCGGACCTCCTTGTTGTCGGGGAAGTGCCGTCCGGCCAGCTCCTTCAGGTTGTGGAACAGCTGGCACATCAGCGTTGGACAGTTGAGCGCTGAAGACGTTATCGCGTGGAAAATGTTCTCCACGTATTCCTGTGGACCGGTTTCGTTGGGTGTTAGCGTCGCCATGCCGATTCCCGTAAGGATAGCAGCGATCATTGCTGCATATTTTTATTAGAAGCGTAATATCCTTTGTGATTGTTTCTGTAACGGGAGTCTAATCCATATCTCTTACCTTGCCAGCTATACTACACGGACTACCAACTGTGGAATAGATATTAAGTTAGTTTGAGTTTTTGGGCTCCATGGAGATAGAAACAGGACTATGAATGAACATAGAAGGCGGTGAATCTAGTGACGCTATATGGCTATGCTGCAACCACACGCCAACAACTCGACTAACCCCGATTATAAATTTGGGCAGTATGCTTTTGGAGGTGTTGAACTTGATTCGAACTTATATGCAAATACTCGTTACATGTACAGTACTAAAGATTTATAATTTAGAGATCTGGGTTCAAATCCCAGTACGTATATAAATTTCGTAATGGTTATTTCATTTCAAAATATAAACCGTGCATGCAACAAATTAGAAACCTTTTCAATTCAATCAAAATTCTATCAAAATGACGTCATGATACCCACTCGCTAAAGCCAGGTAGAGCAATTCAGGTTGCGATTTCCCTATCTTCCTTTTTCATTTAGCAGAGCTAATTAATATATTTTTCCAAACTGGTAGTTTGTCCAGTGGGTATCTAACACCATTTTTCTCCGAGTGTAATAGGTCTATTCCATTAGGGTTCAGGAATCAACACTAATCCAAACTTCATCCCTGCTCAATGCTTGGACTCGAGGAAGACCCGTACAGCTAGCAGCAATCCTAGCAACACCCCTGCTCGATGCACGGACTCGAGGAAGACCCGTACAGCTAGCAGCAATCCTAGCAACACCCCTGCTCGATGCATGGACTCGAGGAAGACCCGTACAGCTAGCAGCAATCCTAGCAACACCCCTGCTCGATGCACGGACTCGAGGAAGACCCGTACAGCTAGCAGCAATCCTAGCAACACCCCTGCTCGATGCACGGACTCGAGGAAGACCCGTACAGCTAGCAGCAATCCTAGCAACACCCCTGCTCGATGCTTGGACTCGAGGAAGACCCGTACAGCTAGCAGCAATCCTAGCAACACCCCTGCTCGATGCATGGACTCGAGGAAGACCCGTACAGCTAGCAGCAATCCTAGCAACACCCCTGCTCAATGCATGGACTCAAGGAAGACCTGTACAGCTAGCAGCAATCCTAGCAACACCCCTGCTCGATGCTTGGACTCGAGGAAGACCCGTACAGCTAGCAGCAATCCCAGCAACACCCCTGCTCGATGCACGGACTCGAGGAAGACCCGTACAGCTAGCAGCAATCCTAGCAACACCCCTGCTCGATGCACGGACTCGAGGAAGACCTGTACAGCTAGCAGCAATCCTAGCAACACCCCTGCTCGATGCACGGACTCGAGGAAGACCCGTACAGCTAGCAGCAATCCTAGCAACACCCCTGCTCGATGCACGGACTCGAGGAAGACCCGTACAGCTAGCAGCAATCCTAGCAACACCCCTGCTCGATGCACGGACTCGAGGAAGACCCGTACAGCTAGCAGCAATCCTAGCAACACCCCTGCTCGATGCTTGGACTCGAGGAAGATCCGTACAGCTAGCAGCAATCCTAGCAACACCCCTGCTCGATGCTTGGACTCGAGGAAGACCCGTACAGCTAGCAGCAATCCTAGCAACACCCCTGCTCGATGCATGGACTCGAGGAAGACCCGTACAGCTAGCAGCAATCCTAGCAACACCCCTGCTCAATGCATGGACTCAAGGAAGACCCGTACAGCTAGCAGCAATCCTAGCAACACCCCTGCTCGATGCTTGGACTCGAGGAAGACCCGTACAGCTAGCAGCAATCCCAGCAACACCCCTGCTCGATGCACGGACTCGAGGAAGACCCGTACAGCTAGCAGCAATCCTAGCAACACCCCTGCTCGATGCACGGACTCGAGGAAGACCTGTACAGCTAGCAGCAATCCTAGCAACACCCCTGCTCGATGCACGGACTCGAGGAAGACCTGTACAGCTAGCAGCAATCCTAGCAACACCCCTGCTCGATGCACGGACTCGAGGAAGACCCGTACAGCTAGCAGCAATCCTAGCAACACCCCTGCTCGATGCACGGACTCGAGGAAGACCCGTACAGCTAGCAGCAATCCTAGCAACACCCCTGCTCGATGCACGGACTCGAGGAAGACCCGTACAGCTAGCAGCAATCCTAGCAACACCCCTGCTCGATGCTTGGACTCGAGGAAGATCCGTACAGCTAGCAGCAATCCTAGCAACACCCCTGCTCGATGCTTGGACTCGAGGAAGACCCGTACAGCTAGCAGCAATCCTAACAACACCCCTGCTCGATGCACGGACTCGAGGAAGACCCGTACAGCTAGCAGCAATCCTAGCAACACCCCTGCTCGATGCACGGACTCGAGGAAGACCCGTACAGCTAGCAGCAATCCTAGCAACACCCCTGCTCGATGCACGGACTCGAGGAAGACCCGTACAGCTAGCAGCAATCCTAGCAACACCCCTGCTCGATGAACGGAGAGCAAGTCGGCTTACCTTTAGGTTCACGAGGTTTGTCTCCACGTCGCGAGGGTCGGAGACGCGGCTGGGGTCGATCTCGCACGGTTTGTGCTCCTGGAATACGAGCTCGAGCGCCGGCCGCAGCGTGTTGTGCAGGTAGTGCAGGCCCGCCAACCGCATAACCTCGTCCATCATCTTGGAGACCAGCGTGTTGCCGCGGAATATCGTGTTGGCGTCGCTGCAAACGGGGAGGGGGCCGTGCGTTAGTTCCTTTGTCTTCTTCGTTCTAGTAACGTTAAGCCCCTTTTACCATGTCACATGTTTTGTCAAACCCTTGTACAGCAGTCTGTATACAACCACCTATGACCATGCTAAGCACCTTTTACACAGTCACATGTTTTGTCAAACCCTTGTGCAGCAGTCTGTGTACAACCGCCTATGACCGTGTTAAGCACCTTTTACACGGTCACATGTTTGGTGAAACCCTTGTACAGCTGTCTTGTACACAACCGCCTATGACCGTGTTATGCCCCTTTTACACGGTCACATGTTTGGTGAAACCCTTGTACAGCAGTCTTGTATGCAACCGCCTATGACCGTGTAAACAGTCCATTGTTAGACAGTCCGTCACACTAAATCCTTGTATGGCAGACTTCACCATAGTTTTATCGGCTAGCCTAGTTGCTATTTCCATCACATTTTGTATAACTTATCAGAAATTGTGTGATGTTAGTATTTTAAATTATTTTAACAGTATTTTAATGTTTAACTTATCTAAATATCATAATATCTTCGGCATCGTTGTCGTCGATCGTATTTATTTTCAAGTTTATCCACAGTTTATCTACAAAATGACATCGAACCAACCACATCTGACGTCTCATGAAGTTAGATCAATAATCAAGCTCAGTTGTTCTCAATTATCAATGAAATCCATCACACAAAACCTTGTACAATGTTGATCTTAAAGACTGCTGTACAAGGGTCTGACAAAACATGTGACTGTGCAAAAGGGGCTTTAGAAAAGATGCATTTATACGTCTAAGGGCTTGTGTTTAAAAGCCGGTTAAAAGAAAACAACTCAACTCCACGGTGACACTGACAAGCTATTGGTTGCTTCCGTTATCTTCTCAACCGGAAAATAAGTTAACTATTCAACCATTCAACTGCACATTTTTAATAGGCAGAGCAATTCGGGTTGTGATTTCCCTATCTTCCTATGTTATTTAGCAGAGCAAAATATTTTTTTTTCCGTACAGGTACTACGTCCTGTGGTTATCTGATGTATTGTTTCTCTAAATGAAACAGGTCTATTTGGCAAATGAAATGTCAAGCTATAAATTCGGTTATATAATCTAACCGAGAACAGCACAAATGGCTGGTACTTTGCGGCTGGTTATTTCCTTCTCGGTGCAAGCTCATAACGACCAAAGCGAGACGTCATTGTTGGGCACTCACGTGACCTTGGAGATCTCCCAGTGCGCGAGCGCGCGAACCATCGGCACGACCTGTCCGTGGTGCGCGAACACGCGCACGAGCGGCTGCGCGGCGTCCAGCTTGCACGGCGCGACCTCGCCCAGGATGTAGGCCGCGCTCGAAGTCACCGGCTCCACCAGCCTGGCCAATCACAGCGCAGCAAGGTGTCAATACAATTCAAAACTCGCAAACTCGCTAGAAGGTAGATAGAGGCATCCTAGAGGCACACGACAGGAGTAGGCTACGTGCCGGCACCGGGTTTCCCCTCCTCCCTTCGAGGCTAGGTTAGGTTCATTCACCGACGCCATTAGACCAGTGCCACAGGGCAAGTTGTCAAAACGAACCTATCTTCCTTGGTTAAATCGCAGAGCCAAAAATATTTCTGTGGACCTTTCAAACCTAAAAAAGAAGAGAGGAAAAACAAAACCCAAGTGGCTTTTCTTTGCTGGTATTTGTATTTTCGTATTTTTATTTAGTGGATCTATAGACCTATTCCACTCAAAGAATGACATCAGATACCCACTGGACATACTACCAGTAAAAAAAAAAATTGGCTCTGCTAAATTTCAAAGGAAGATGGGGAAATCACAACGCGAATTGCTCTGCCTGGCTTTAGCGAGTGGGTATCATGACATATTTTTGATAGAATTTTGATTGAATGGTAGGTATAGGTGTATCCAACCGGTCCTAAAAAAAATCAGTGAAGAAGGTGCCAGAAACAAGATAATTTAAACTTGAAATGTAACCCAACAGTGCGCCGTTAAACGCCGGCAATCGATCAACCAAGACGACGGAACTCACCGGCTCTGTAGGATGAGGTCCCGCAGCTGTCCGTACATCTGCGAGGCGAACACGTGGTCGGCCGTGTAGTGGATCTTGAGCCGCACCGAACCCAGCGCGTCCTGGCCCGGCGCGACGCCCAGCTGGCTCGGGCAGCGGTACGTCATCGGGCGGTTCGTCGTCGACCGTGGCTGCAGGAAGTACCTGCCCGCCCGCCGGAATCGGGGTAACGGCGTTAATACCGAACCGACATTGACTTCCGTGTAGCCCACTCATCTCAATGGCATCGCATCGCATCGTCGTGAGCCAATGTCTAATAAAGTGATGCCAGATTTTGCCATCTCGGTCGCCATTAATACGGCAGACGGCTGATCACCTCATGTTCGTTCAATTGAAAGCCACGCACGTTGGCATCTATGGTTTAATGTGCCTGGAATATGAGTAACTCACAGAATTTGACAGCTAAGATGTTAATATGTTAGAAATAAAGATTTATCAGCAGAGATCTTGTCATTAATTAGCAATCTACCAGTTAATGAACATCATCTACTTCAACCATCACCTTTTTGTGTCAGGCTGGCAAATCCTCATCTTTTCCAATAGACCTATTCCATTCCGTCCCATTTTTTGCCTAGGTTTTACAAAGTACCTATTTGATATTTGTGACAATATTTATACATTTTGTTTCGCCTACAGACTAGAAAAATTAGATAAAATAAAAGAAACAATTTCAAAGAAAAGTGACAACAAATACCCACTAAGCAAAGCCACCTACCTTTTGATTTCCCTATCTTCTTTGGTTAAAAAGGAACTCAATATAATGTGTTGGCTCTGCAATAAACCGATGGAGGTAGGGAAATTGCAAGCCAACTGGTTTTTTTTTAGTATCAGATATCTTACTATTGCAATATGGAAGACTCTGCCCGAGATAACATAGTTGACCTGTTGTTGACCCATTCACTTACGTATTCAGTTTAAAATTCTGCAAAATTGGGAAAATTTCAGTTTGTTTCCAAAGGAAGCATAGGAAATAAAAGCTGAAACTCACCCAAATCCGCTGATAAGTTGGTTAACAGGAGTTAGTTAAGGGTCATTTGACACTTGAAATTGAGTTAAAGTGCCAAGCAAAACTTCCTCAATATTACATAAGACGGCGTAAGTATCGTTGTGTTAAATTGTATCTTGATGGCTGTGGTGCTTTAATTTAGACGCCGCTGGCATTCCCGTCGCCAGCTCAACAATGCTATTTCGTCCGTTTTCTACATTCGATGTCAGCAAGACTCGACAAAAGCGTGACCACGCCCCGGTTATTTGAGTTCAACACGGTCCACGGACCGCGCCGAGAGCCGGACCCCCACGCTGCCTACCAGTGGTTGGTCGCGACGTACTGCTGCAGCCGCTGCCCGCGCAGCCGGATCTTCACCTCGCCGAGGAAGCCGGTGTCGGCGAGCCCGGTGCCGTCGTGCCACAGCGCGACGTGCAGCTCGGAGAACTCTACGTCCGACCACTCGGACGCCGCCGCCACGCTGTAGCCGCCGCCGCCGCCGCCGCCGCTGCCGCGGAGCTCGTGGCTCGTGCCGCGGGGAAGCTGCCGGCGTGGGGACCACCGTTAGCAGCCGACCGGTGTTTGTTGGTTGAAAGTTGAAGCAGGATATCCGTTCCGAAATTGTAGCTGTGTCGGGATCTTTCACCTTGTTTGGCTTTGCGAGTTGCTGAGTTTCGAGTGGATTTTTATTTTCATGGAAGAATCCGAGATCAATGCTTAGAAATGAGTTTTAAGAAATTTGACGTTATGTTAAAATTTAAAACACTAATGAAATAACTAGAATAACTGGTCATCTTCGAATAATCGTAATCGATTATTCATCAACCAAAGTCACCAGATATTTGAAGATTACCTGTGTAACATTCTAAAAGCTTCGAGCAATGTTGGGTTAGGATACCTACTCAGCTAGAGTCAAATCATTTTTTAGAACTGCTCCCTGCCTGTGTTGGCAGTTTGCAGTTTTCCAAGGGTTGAGAAGCTAGCTCAAGGCACTTGCTTACTGTCTGAAATGTACCGAGTTCCCATCTAATTTAAGCTACGCACAGCCGTAAATCATTATGTTGAAATGTGTTTGTTATGCATTATGTGAATGAGGGATGTTAAGAAAATATTAAATCTGTCACCCCATTATCACACGGCTATCAGGCTGCTAAACATAATGTTGCGTATCCCAACCTAGCCTTGCTCGAAGGTATCCCAGCCTAGCCTTGCTGGAAGGTATCTAAACCTAGCCTTGCACAAAGGCATCTCAACTTAGCCTTGCTTGAAGGTATCCAAGCCTAGCCTTGCTCAAAGGTATCCCAACCTAGCCTTGCTGGAAGGTATCCCAACCTAGCCTTGCTGGAAGGTATCTAAACCTAGCCTTGCTCGAAGGTATCCCAACCTAGCCTTGCTCAAAGGTATCCCAACCTAGCCTTGCTCAAAGGTATCCCAAACTAGCCTTTCACAAAGGTATCCCAAACTAGCCTTGCTCAAAGGTATCCCAACCTAGCCTTGCACAAAGGCATCCCAACTTAGCCTTGCTTGAAGGTATCCAAGCCTAGCCTTGCTCAAAGGTATCCCAACCTAGCCTTGCTCAAAGGTATCCCAACCTAGCCTTGCTGGAAGGTATCCCAACCTAGCCTTGCTGGAAGGTATTCCAACCTAGCCTTGCTTGAAGGTATCCCAACCTAGCCTTGCTGGAAGGTATCCCAACCTAGCCTTGCTCGAAGGTATCCCAACCTAGCCTTGCACGAAGCTAAAACGACACTTAAACGTGGCCCATTCCCCGTTGTTTTACCTCAAAGGTGAGCAGCTCGTCGAAGTGCGGCGCCGCCGTCTTCTTCTTGGCCTTGGTCTTCTTCTGCTCGCGCTTGCCGTTGGAGAAGACCATGGTGATGGTGGCGTAGGGGTCGCAGGCGCCGTTTCGTACGGGCAGGTCGGAGCACTCGGCGAGCCGGACCGTCACCCGGCTCTGCGGGTCGCTCTCCCCGCCGCGAAGCGACGGCTTGAACTTGATCTCCACGTTCGCCTTGCCCTGCGGCCGCAACGTTCCTCCGTCAGTCTCTACTCGCTTGCAATCGACGGAAGCACGGGCAAACCGAAGCAAACGGCAGCCGAGAGAACTGCCGGGCGATTGTGTACATCACGGCGAGATGATTTGAGAGCGTTTATTTGTTCCATCGAAAACATTGAAAAAATTGAGATTTCATATCGTCTCACCGTGATAAGGGTTACACAATCACCGTCCTGATCTCATTTTTGTTTGAATTTGTGGATTCTCGGACACTGTTCTATGCATTGTTAGACTCTGGTTGGTGCGAGACACATCGCTATATGCTAGCGTTGCTCAACGTTAATCAGCAATCAACTTTCGCACAAGAAAACAGAAGCAAACAGCTGCAAATAGAACTGATCTCATAGAAATAAGTATGGATTTCTATCACTTGATGGACTGTCTCGCAGCCTTCGGCCAAGATGTTCGACTCCCACACCGACTGCTGCGTAGTCCGACGTACCTGCACTTCGCTGTCGGCATCGACGGGCTTGACGGGGAACCAGTGGTCCTTGTTGTGGTAGAGGTGCAGCTCGTCCGTCTTCACCGCCACCTTGCCGATCACCTTGTCCTGCTTGAGGTGGCGGTCGCGGTCGTACAGGTAGACGCACAGCCGCCGGAATCGCCGCGGCACCTCGAACTGGAACTCCTCGCCGAAAAACGGGCTGCGGAAGGGAAACGGCCGGGGTCAGCGCTCGCTTTCGACCAGGGCTCCTCCAGCCGATGTTTGTTTCGTTTCGGTTTGGTTATTACTTTCTTAAGACTTGTGTCTTTTTCTGATCTTAGCTCGACTAGCCCCGATAGTGACGTATGGATACGCTTGCATTAGGGTTGGTTCGAGACAAAAATTTGTTCTCTGGGGTGCTATTGACACGCGACACAAGAAAGCTGCGTAATATTCTGTGCGTGCTTTCAAACAACAGCCTCGGAGTGCAAAAGGCTTGTTCTAGACGCTTGAATCAATTACTATAGTGTCAAAAGAGTGGTTCCATCTGTCAAAATGATAAAAGTCACGATACTGAAATATGGCATTTTCTTCACTTGTGTTTTCCTAATCTTAGCTCGTGTTAGTTTTCCAAAAAGCTAGTTAACTGGGTGTTGATTGCTAAGCTCCTAGACTCAAACAATTTGCAAAGCTATGCTGCCTGCTTTACTCGAAGTGGCGTAGCTTTGCAAAACGTCGGGAAAAGTTTGAGTTTGGGACTGAGCATTCAATAACCCGGTTAAATAGTTCCTCAGAAAATTTCGGTCCGGTGTTTGGGAACCATCAGGGGCGTTAGTAGTGCAAGTGGTGTGGATAGAGCCGTGGAGACGTTGCTGTGAGTGAGGCTCGGTTCTTGCCGCTCGCTACAGGACTGTTTGTACGTGCAGCGTGGATTAGTGTGCAGTTAAAATAGTTTAGTTGCTGTGTAAATAGTTTTTCTGACAACTAACGTACGAAGATAAGTATAAGAACTATGTAATATTATTTATGTTCGATTATTAACTTGAATGCAACTTGAAATTGCACTTGAACTTGAATCAACGTGAATGAATCCTTGGTAGCATGAGCATTCAACAACGAAGTTAGATAGTTTCTTGAAATCATCGATGCATTTTGACTTATATTGTACCGACATTGTAGTAAAAATTAAATACATGATGCAAAAAGAAACATTTTGCAAAGTTAACGAATTGGCCTGGCAAAAATGGGGTGAGTTTTTGGTCTAGTTGTGAATTATATCAGTCACAAAGGCAAATGTAGTATTCAACATGGGCTAGGAAGGCGTAAATACACCTAGTTCGCGTGCAACCGCCGACTTTGCCCTTCCGACCAAATTAATCGCGATAACTTCCTTAAATTCAATTTTTTCGCAAAGCTTATTTCTTTGTAAGAGATGCGTATTCACCTACCTAAGGCTAACTCACCACACTAAATAGTATTTGGGGATGTAGGGCATTTCATATCAATACATATCTATTGCTGGCATCTACCTAACAATTTAAAAATAGTACTCGACACATCCGAACTATCTCAATCTTTGTCGAATGCCATCCACGTGCTATTGGCTCTTCCAAATTAGGCAGAGCTAATTAGCTACCTTATCTCCGGCTTAGCAACTGAGGTGACACTTAATTACTAAGCTTTTTATAATAGGTAGGCCCAAAGTTAGTTGCCACACTTTCTCTTCCTTTGTTTTATGTTTCGATAAAGTGCATGTCCACGACAACAACAAAACAAAATGAAATTTTTATACAAGTAATTAGTAAAAAAAACAAAAAAAAAACATCTTTTATGGTGAAGACCAACAGAGATGGGCTGATTGTAGAGGATTTGGCGAAAAGGAAACTGAGTTGGAAGATGGTGGAAGAAGGCGGAGGTGGAAATGAAAGTTGAGGAAGGAGTGGGGAGGGAGAAGACAACAAAGAAGAGGATGCAGAAGCATGAGATTTAACGGCAGAATTGGCCATTCGGCTAGGTTGAAGAAGGAGGCCTAAGTCATGTCAATGTTGACGCACTCGTTGGAACAATAAAGTGATTACTATTTTTGATTTTTACGGTGAAAATTGAACAATTGAAGCACTGAAGGCCAAAAATCAGGACAGGTTGAGATATGAAGATAGACATTGTTGACTGGATAGCCTGCTTTCTTGGATTGAAAGTTTCCAAGGATTTTTTAATTAATCCTAGGACATTCATTGCAATAATTCCTGATAAAACCAACAAGAGAGTAAATAAATTCACATCACAATTTGGTCACATTTTTTTCCCAGTCAATGAACGTTTTAGCTATCGACGAGAAAGTAATGGAGAGTGATGCCAATTTAATTAATGGTCGGACTGAAGGGCAAGATTCAGATAGATTATTCTAGAATCTAGATCGTCTGATACCTGCACACATGGCACACAATGAAAGGTCCATTAGGTCACACTTGCAAAGATGAATGAAAAATCATTCGTCAAGTAGAGCAACTCTTGCCTCCACCTATTAGAAGATAATCATTGATAAGAATTGTTTCTTATCTACCGGAGCCTCTTACTCAACAATGATAAAAGTGTATTGACTTCCAAATCAATTGTTAAGTCGAGAATCCATTGATAGGTGAGATTATGTGAAAATAGGCAATATCAAAATTAAATTCGCAAGCAACATTATGGCTTAAAAGAATATACAATAAAATTTACAAGTTCAAGGTTGGAAAGAGGTGTTTTATGCCACCCCATAGCCACTTAATTTAAAGCAGGCAGCTTTGATCACTGACTGATAGCCACCAGACTGATCAAACAATTCAAAACAACCCACAAATTCAAAACACAAAGCGTATCAGCGATTGAGTATTGTCTTGGAAATCGATCTCATAACGTGGATATTGCGTATTGTGTGATAATGCGTGATACCGGTTGCAATATTGTGCAATTTTGCCGCAGTATAGTGTGACGACAGCCGTGATAGCGTGTGGCATCGGACAAAATATTGTGCGATATTGGCCAAAACATTGTGCGATACCAGTCTAAATACCGTGCCGTACCAGCATAAAAATTGTGTGAAACCAGCCTAAATATCATGCGATACCTTCCTAAATACCATGCGCTATCGGCCTTAAGATTGTGCGGTATCGGCCACGAGGTACTCACTTGAGCGTGCGCTCCACGGTGCTCGTGCGGAAGATCTCCTCCTGGTCCAGCGACAGCGCGCAGTAGACGTCTCGTTGCGCGACCGAGCCATGAGTCCGTGCCACCAAGTTCTTGGCCTCGCCTGCCGGACATAGGGAACAAGCGCAAGCGTTAGACACGCACACAGGATCCATTCAATCAAAATACCATCAAAATGACGTCATGATACCCACTAGCTTAAGCCAGGTATGGAGGAATTCGGGTTGTGACTTTGCAATCTTCCTTTGTTATTTAGCAGAACTAATTAATATTTTTTTCCAAACTTATAGTAAGTCCAGTGGGTATCTGACGTCATTTTTCTCCGAGTGGAATATGTCCATTCATCGTCAAGCTAGTTTTAACTTTTTCAATAGCAGAGTTTATGGAGTGAAAAATCTGAATTTTTCAAATTGTCCAAATGATTTAAATTAAGAAATAAAACTATCTATCAAATTTTAGGAAGTACCTTTAAGCTGTAGAATAAAATATATCATAGCCATGAAAAGATACAGAAGTTGATGTGACCTACAGTAGTGGACATGGTTAGTGGAGGGTTGATACAGAATTTTGACAAGCGATTTCCTGACCGAGAAAAAAAACTTATTTGAAACTTGTAACTCTCGCTAAATACGAGAATGTATTTTCTGATCGATTAATACATTTACTTGCACGGAACGTCTGATCGAAGCAAGTTTTATTCCAACTAATGAAATATACACAACAATTCAAGACCATTGTCGAAATTTTGCCTTCAGTAGCAACCTTCACTGGTAACTGAAGGAAATACTTCATTTCAAAATCCCCAGAAGTCAAATTTGCATTTGTGAGCCCCTAATTCCGTTTCCTATTCCTGAGACAACCTCGGGGGTTTAGAGATACTTTTACCGAGTAGTTAGGGAAACCTGATTTGGGAAAAATTGCTAAAAAAAAGGATTTTATTCAAAAACTATTAAAAAAATAATGCATCATTTTTGGAAGGCATAGAAAAAAACCGAATCAGAAAATAGTTTGAGGCTAACAGAGCAGATAAAATAGCCACGATCTTTACTAGAAACGCATTATTTCCTGGATTGAATATCCTGCTATAGGAGCTAATTTAAATGCCTCCGGGAGAACAATTTCACAATTTCCTGAAAGTAATTAGGTAATATCCAACATCGTGACATATTTTTCACATCCTGGCCTCGATTACCGGCATCATTTCCTTGGCCTTGTGTGGTCACCATTTCCAAAAATACCGTCGGGCATCCCACTCTTTTGCATGCACGAACCTCTGACGATACATTCGTAAAAATTATTTGATTACCTCCCCCCCTACCCGAACACGTTTCCGCTCGGTCATTCTTGGAAATCGTGCGCTGATAAGTGGAAAGCTGGATTCGAGCAACATGATAACGTAGAAAACACTTGCTCTGACTGCTCCATTCTCTTCCGATAAGCCGGGCGCTCCCTGCGATAGCTGATAAGGAACGGAAACACGAGCAGCAAGTATTGCTAAAGCCGATAGGCGATAGGTAATCGAGTGATGACCATTATTCGTGGTGCAATTCTTTGTAAATGGCATTACCGTAACGCGAACGCTTATTTGAATCACCTCGTGGATGAGTGATATTTGAATGGTGTTGATTCTAAATTTTGTGCCGGTATGGATTTAGTGAAAAAAAAAAATGGCAAAAATGTTGGAAAAAAGAACAAAAAAGTCATTATTAGAAACGAAATATCAATTCCAAAATTTGCATCCGTACCGGGACTCGAACCCGGATCTTTGACTATCCGGGACACTGCACTAACCAATTGTGCTATACGGACGACCAACTGTGGAATTGATATTAAGTTTATTTGAGTTGTTGGGCTCCATGGAGATAGATTCAGATAGATTCAATTCCACAGTTGGTCGTCCGTATAGCACAATTGGTTAGTGCAGTGTCCCGGATAGACAAAGATCCGGGTTCGAGTCCCGGTACGGATGCAAATTTTGGAATTGATATTTCGTTTCTAATAATCATCATCTACCGTCCATGCAACGAGTATTTGCATTTGGGATTAAATTCACACTAACAAAAAAGTCGTTTTGAAGATAATTGTGCTAAGAAACAGTTAAATTTGTACACAGATGTTGGCTCCTGTGCACAGTTTGGTCGAAATATGTCCAATGGTATGGCTTCTAGAGAAACGTGATTCGAAAAAGCTGCAAATTTTCTGATACCGAACGGTTTGCCATGTGCTGGAAGATCACCGAAGTTAAGCAACATCGCGCAGAGTTCGGTGTTTGATGGGTGACCATACACATGATCAGTTCTGTTCGGGAGAGAGGTCGGAGGGTTTGAAGTTAGTACAACAACTCCACTCGCCTATCAACCTCTCGACAGCACGAATTAGCGGAGGAATCCTGTTGTTCGAGTTGTACCGTCCTTCGGAAGGGACGTAGTGCAGAACGTTTGATGATGACTCATTGAGAAACAACAAAATGCAGAAGAATACTTTACTATGTTCATTCACAAACTAGCCCTGTTTCTATCTCCATGGAGCCCAACAACTAAAATTTCCTTATCTGGGTTCGACTCCCGGCACGGATACAATTATGGTTTGTTAAGATATTTGAAAAACATCTCACACCAACATGAAGTGATAGGATGATTGCCATTATGAGGAAACGAACAACCTTCATGAGGAAGCCACGAGATTTCCACGCTAATTCAACCCTACCGGGGTGGAGGGGGGTAGAAACACCCCACCCTTGCCCTTTACCCCTACGTAGCATCGACCACGGCCGACGGGTATGTGACCCAGTGACCTTGTGCTGGCGCTTTACTAATCTTTTACTACTTCCGCCCGTCGCGCACGCTGCGTGCGAGGCTCGCCGACGGCACGATGGGACAGACAATGGATCTGAATTCCATATCGCGCCGCCAGCTGGCAGCTTGATCGATTTGAAGCTAGATCTTTGCATTGCAACTAACGAAGCTATCAATGCAGCTGAACGTTGAGGTATTTAAGAATGACTATATTATGTTTTGTAATAAATATTGCTGTAATGTAGCTTTATGCAGCTTTAGTGCAGCAATAAAGGCAGCTATCTATATGCAGCTGAAAGCTTAGGTATTTGTTTTGTAAATTATTTTTAAATCAATTACTATTGTTTGTTTTGCAATTAATGCTGCTATAATGCAATTATCAATGAAGTTATCAATTCAGCTGAAAATACTATAGGTAATTGTATCTTGTTCTGAGATAGAGATTATTTGTGTTTAACGACGCACTGTTTTGACAACTGGCCCTGTGGCACTGGTCTAACAGCGTCGGTGAATGATGAACCTAACATAGCCTAGAAGAGAGGAGGGGAAACCCAGTGCCGGCACGTAGCCTACTCCTGTCGAAAAGCACCGAGGGGACCACCGGCTTTACGTCCCTTCCGAAGGACGGTACAACTCGAACAACAGGATTCCTCCACTAATCCGTGCTGTCGAGAGGTTGATAAGCAAGGCGAGTGAAGTTATCGTACTAACTTCAAACCCTCCAACCTCTCTCCCGAACAGAACTGACCATGTGCATGATGGTCACCCATCAGCGCGAAGTTGCTTAACTTCGGTGATCTCACGAGTACCGGTGTAATTCCAACATGCCAAACCGTTCGGTATAACAGTTCTGCAATCAATGCAGGTATAAATGCAGCTATCAACTATCAATGCAGCTATCAAAGCAACTTACATGTTAGAATTTTTGAACCAATGCAACTTTTTGGAAGACTTGGATTAGCGGGCTCAAAAAATTGTAGAGATTAGCCAAAACGCTTTGAAATGGGTTTCACAAGATTTCGCTACCTACAGATTACATTTGAGTAAGTGAAATTTTGAACCCAAGTCTTAATTTTAGCAGCACCCAAACCCCAAAAGAGTTATCCGACATAGAACATGCGTGGGAACCTCCCATCCGCGCGGCGGAGTGCGGACCCAAAACTTGCAATCGTTAACCGTGTTTCGGCAAACAACACGCCCACAACGGATTACTATTTAACTACAAAAGTTAGCACCCAATTCGAACGCCTTAAAAAAATGGGCGAGTTATCGCTAAATGCAGAAACTTACTTTCCCCGGCGTGTCGCTAAGCTGTGCTGAGTGCTAAGTCAATAGATCATATTCCACTCGAAAATGACAGTACCCACTAATAATTACCGATTGGTATCAATTTGTAAAAATATATAATTAGCTCCAGTAATTAGTGGACCTATTCCACCCAGAGAAGAGTGACGTCAGATACCCACTGGACGTACTACCAGTTTGGAAGAAATGATAATTAGCTTTGCTAAATAACAAAGAAAGATGGGGAAATACGGTAAGTATTTCATATACAGAAAAATGAAAAAAAAACACGTCATTCCCGCAAGTGCAGCGAATAAAATAATTTTATCGGGTGAAGTTTTCGCAATTTAGATCAATGGGGCATTTCCAGAGATGTTTTTTATAAATTTAAATAATAGGCCACATTCTAAATTGCCCATTCCAGTGATTCCAGGGTCTATAAGTGATTACAACAAATGTATTCCCAAAAGAAAAGCACTGCCAACAAAATTTAAATCGTCTCTGGAATTGAATTTTTAATATGGTCCATTATTTGCTTGAAAAGAAATATATTCTGAAAATAGCGTTAAAGCGTAGAAAAATCTTGACGGAGGCACGTGAGAGGTATTACAATCTGCTATAGTTATCAGTTAAAATTAAAATAATTACTAGTTTTTTGCGCAAGGAGTTGCCAAAGGAACGGCCCTCTGAGTGGCGCGACGTCATCTTGTTTGTCCAACTTGGCGCGAAATTAAGGTGACTAGACCGCCCGTGTAAAGCACTCAAACACCTGCCTCGCCGTTGTCCCAAGCCGCACGCCCAAAAAACCGAATTTATTTCAACGATTGTGGGAAGAAAATACAAGAAAATCAACTGGGAATGTACCCTGCAATCACAGCAAGGGTCGGATCGAACGCAATAACGGCCCAAGTACCTCATGCTTGAAACACCTCCGAATACCCGTGTTTACGTGGATACCATGTTACTGTCGCATTCCCATGAGCACCCTCACTTCAATCCTGGTGCGAAGTACAAATTGTTTCCAAACGGTGCCATCTGCTAGGATTGCAATCGTCTATCAGTCTTAGGGGGCCTTCCGGTTAAGCCCCAGCATTCTAAGGCACCAGCCCCCAATTGCAAGTTGAAAACAATGTCGTCAAAATCAAAATTAAGTTTGACTGTTTTAAGAAGTAGAAATTACGACTTCTATAAAATTGCTGCTTCAACTGAAACTTTGGAGGTACATAAGTTAAAATCAAAGCCATTTTAGTTTGTAAGAGGGGTTGGCGGGCAAAATAAATGCATTTTTATTATACTTCATACACTTTTTGCTGACTAGAAATTACAATTTACCGTCTCATGGCCTTTTGAGTCAATAATGTCAACGCTTTCTGATTCACCTCGGTAATAAATGCGTTTTAAATCCAGTAGGTCATGATTGAAACCAAATAAACTCAAATTTAACTTAAATAGTCGAATTTTTTGATTTCTTTCAATAGAAATACTAAATAATCATCAGCCCCGGTGTCCAGCCTCCTTACAGACGAAGGCAGCCAGCTTTCGTCGACCAGATGTGATCTCCGTCGCGTCTCGCAGGCCCTACCCAAGACCTGGCGTGGGTGCAAGGCAAGGCAAGGCAAGGCAGCAGCAAGCAGCGAGCAGCAAGCAGCGAGCAGCAAGCAGCGAGCAGCAAGTAGCGAGCAGCAAGTAGCGAGCAGCGAGCAGCAAGAAGCGAGCAGCAAGAAGCGAGCAGCGAGCAGCAAGCAGCGAGCAGCAAGCAGCAAGCAGCGAGCAGCGAGCAGCGAGCAGCAGCAGCAGCAGCAGCAGCAAGCAGCAGCAGCAGCAAGCAGCAAGCAGCAGCAGCAGCAAGCAGCAGCAAGCAGCAGCAGCAAGCAGCAAGCAGCAGCAAGCAGCAGCAGCAAGCAGCAAGCCGCAAGCAGTAAGCAGCAGCAGCAAGCCGCAAGCAGTAAGCAGCAGCAGCAGCAGCAGCAGCAGCAGCGAGCAGCGAGCAGCAAGCAGCAGCAAGCAGCAGCAAGCAGCAGCAAGCAGCAGCTGCAGCAGCAAGCAGCAAGCCGCAAGCAGCAAGCAGCAGCAAGCAGCAGCAGCAGCAGCAGCAGCAGCAAGCAGCAGCAGCAGCAGCAGCAGCAGCAGCAGCAGCAGCAGCAGCAGCAGCAGCAGCAGCAGCAGCAGCAGCAGCAGCAGCAGCAGCAGCAGCAGCAGCAGCAGCAGCAGCAGCAGCAGCAGCAGCAGCAGCAGCAGCAGCAGCAGCAGCAGCAGCAGCAGCAGCAGCAGCAGCAGCAGCAGCAGCAGCAGCAGCAGCAGCAGCAGCAGCAGCAGCAGCAGCAGCAGCAGCAGCAGCAGCAGCAGCAGCAGCAGCAGCAGCAGCAGCAGCAGCAGCAGCAGCAGCAGCAGCAGCAGCAGCAGCAGCAGCAGCAGCAGCAGCAGCAGCAGCAGCAAGCAGCAAGCAGCAGCAGCAAGCAGTAAGCAGCAGCAGCAAGCAGTAAGCAGCAGCAGCAGCAAGCAGCAAGCAGCAGCAGCAAGCAGCAAGCAGGAAGCAGCAGCAGCAGCAAGCAGCAAGCAGCGAGCAGCAAGCAGCAAGCAGCAAGCAGCAGCAGCAGCAGCAGCAGCAGCAGCAGCAGCAGCCATCGGCAATGGACCTACTTTTACCTATAAGCTTCGCTCATGCAGCGGTTTTGCGCGAAACACCTTTAGTAAACAGAGGGGTGATGCGTGGCACGGTATAGTTTATCAACGGTACCGGTGACACCGAGAAGAGTGGGTCCAACTCCCGTACCCGGGGCGGTGATTTTTTTAAATTGCTGGCAGTTTTTTTTAAAGCGAACTGTTTGAATTTAGTCATGTTTTTCTTGGTTTACAAAGTGGTTTAATGACTGTTAATGTCTGTGATCGTGAAATAAGAAATGTGTTCACGTTATAGGCATGAAATATTAGTGACGTTTCGAAACTAAATGCAAATCTCGTTCCACGTCCCGGCAAGGTTAGAGCCCTGGCTTAGAGACCCGGATACTAATTTTGGATTGGATGTTTCGTTTCTAATAACAGGCAACAATAGTTTTTCCAAATTAATTTACAAAAAAATGAAAACATGAATTCACACTTCCCAATGTCCCTTTTACACACATAAATATTATTATTTACATTTTTTATTCACAAAACTGTCATGAAAACAATAATATTCCAGTAACCACGTGTTGATAATGCCATGCTTGATTCGTTTCTTATTTAACGCCAATAATAGTGTAGACATCATATTTGGGGCTCCGAAATTTGTATTGATTTGTTGATTTTCATGTAAAGCAATAATTTTTATTTTTTTTTGATCGTCGTAATGAAATAAATTGGGTAACTTCAGTTCCGCCTTGACTAATAGTAGTCCTGTTCCTGAAGCTGGTCCTGAATCTGTTCGTCCCTAGTTGCAAGGATCAATGTTATTTCAGTTGATGTTATTTGTGTCCAAATTGTGCGAAGACTCGGTATTTAGTCATGCTGCTTGACTTTCAAATTTTAGATAGAAAAAAAGTGGATTTTTACAAACAAATCTTTGATTCTAAACCAATGACCGGATGTGATAGGCAACAATGTAGGATCAAAGTTTTTCACTTGGAATCACCGTGACATTAAGATCCACGACGAAGATAAGACAATTCAACGAGTACTGCATCTACATAAATTACTTGGTAATGACCACCTGTTTGTGTAAAAATAGGAGTGCCTTCAACTTGTGATTAGATTCCTCTCCGATGGATTATCCATCCCTTTCTCTCCCCGAGACAAAAAGAGAGCATTCTCGTACTTCTTGTCTATGTGTTTGATGTAATAAATGAAGATGAAGGAGCTTTTTTGCGGATTACAGCTTCCAAATCTGGCATAATGTCTTCTTAATCAACTTTCTATAGGAAATGGGATATCACTGTCCATTCTTTAATGTCAGATGACAGAAGAACGAAGAGATTTGGAAGATTTGCTAAGCGAGGTCAATTAAGATGACACAATGAGATCTGGAAGAATGACAGGCTAGTCACTGGCGGGTGACATGCTACGCACGTGCGAACAGTCAAATCGAACTCGAATCCCAACCAACTGTTAATCTGCCTTGCCCCATGCACCCAGCCTTAATTTTATACTTTATAAATACATTATCATCACTCTCTATTCAATTATTATCATCATTGTTTTAGTGGTATTGTTTAACCATATTACTTTGATCTAGATTGAGATTGTTTTGACGATTTCATATCAAAAAAATTAAATATACACATTCGAAACAAATTCTGGGCTGATTTTTGAGTCAACATTGTCCACTGATGGTCCATACTAATTAGGCCAGTGAAAATCGTACGTCAAAAACGATGTCGGCTCTTTTAAAACCCGCGCCAGTTATATGAACTGTAGGAACACGTCTAGTTCAAAAAACAACGTAGAATAATTTCAGTGTAGGAAGCTGTTGGGTTTGGTATAAAGCTAGTACTGGCTAGGAAGGTTTGAACAACACGTCCATGTCTGCATGCCTATCCCAAACCAGAAGCACAGGAACAAACAAGACTGTTTAACATTATACTAGTGGCTCCGCCCCTGCGGCCTCCGGCCGCCAACCCCGCCAGGGGGCTCCGCCCCCTGGACCCCCGAAGTTTCTTGGTGGGGGGCTTCGCCCCCCAAACCGCCCCGTCAGGTATTTGGGGGGCTTCGCCCCCCAAATTCCCTCCGGTGCGGCCTCTGGCCGCACACGCCTGCAGGGTGCTTCGCCCCCTGACATGTGTGGAGGGGTGAACGTAATTAGAGTGAAATCATGACAGGAAAATAGTTGGTCACCGTAGTATCACCCGACTACGGGGGTGAACTAACATCAAAATTCAAACCTCATCTAACCGACCTAAAATTTGCAAAAATATAGGTAATATTAATGGAGATTTTATGAAAAGACTCAAGACACGCAGACGTCCGCCATCGATAAATCATAAAAAATAATTAATTTAGAGCCGTTAAAAAAGATCCCATGTTTACAGAAAGCTGATCAGATATAGTTAAAAACCGTGTTTTTTTTATCGCATAGGTGCGTATTTAAGACATCCTATCAGTTTCAGTTCCTCGAGTTGCCTGCTAAATGCAGATTCTTGTAAAGTTTCGTGGTCATTAGTACACAGAGTTTGATTTGTAGATGGCTTGGGAAGGAATGATAATAATCTGTTTGTGAAGTGAAGGCAGGGCACAGATTTACAGAGATATACATAGCACAGGGCTTGTCGTAACAAATTGTGGGTCGGCTGACAAAAAAAAATGAATTGTATAGAAAATTAACGTCTCGGAAGTCAAAATTTAAGGAAAAGGGCCAATTTTGGGCCGGTGTCCGTTGGGCTACCGACGCATTACGAAAAAAAATCACAATATCGTCTGTATGTTATACTCGATGTTTATGATCAGTTGCGCAATCACGGGACTTCCCCGAAATGCGGCTGGCTGAAGCGAGCCCCCTCTCTCCACGATGATTTATATGCACTTGGTGGGGCCATGTGTTTTTTGCAGAAAGTAGGAGAGTCGCATGTTTTTGTTTTTGTGAAAAGATTCCCCCCCCCCCCCCCCCCCAAAAAGGGCCCAATTTTGGGCTGGCGGATGTAAAATTATAGGTTTGAATTAAAAATGAACACTTTTACACGGGTACAAATTTTCAAGTCTATGTGTCCAAATTTGACCGGTGAACCCCCCCAAAAAAGGGCCCATTTTGGCCAGACCGAAGCGAAACCTCAACAGTGAGTTGTCTAATGTGTGATCGAGTGCGTTTCCAGAATTTCATAAAGTTAGGAAAATAACCGCCAAGTGTAATCGCAAGTTTTTGTTTCTGCTAAATGACCCCCTCAAAAGGGCCCAATTTTGGGCTGGCTGGTTTGAAAATTTCAATTTGAATTGAAAATGGTCGCTGCTACACGGGTATAAATTTTCAATCCTCCAAGTCCAAATTTGGTAGGTGAACCCCCCCAAAAAAGGGCCCATTTTGGTCAAACCGCAGCGAGACCCCCTCGTTGCACCCATTTATGATGTATCGAGTGCGTTTCCAAAATTTCATAAGAATCGGATGGTAACTTTAGGCGTGCATAGACATGTCTGAAAGTGATGAAAACATACTGAACCACAGGGATAATATTAGTATAGGGATAGAAATTGCTTGAAAAAGTAACGAATTATTTCTTTCGAGATCAGTAAGATTCCAATGCAGATAAAAGTGGAATCGTTTTGGATTACCAAGCGACCTTGGCATGTAGGGAATTATCGATGAATTTATGCATTTTTTCTTTTCCTATTCCATTCAATCAAAATTCTATCAAAATGACGTCATGATACCCACTCGCTAAATCCAGGTTGAGCGGGGTTATGATTTCCCTATCTTCCTGTGTTATTTAGCAGAGCTATTTTTTTCCATGGTAGTACGTCCAGTGGGTATCTGACGTCACTATTCTCTGAGTGGAATAGGAAAACCATGCAAATTGTTTTAAATTGGAAGGAAACTAATACGGTAATTATTATGATTGGTTCAGAGCGTTCAACTTGGTGTACTATGAATCAACTTAGACCTGCGATACTATAACGATACGGTAAATAACGAGATGTTTATAAATGGTAAAAGCATATAATTGCTCGTGATAATGCCTCGCGATAAATTTTAGCTGTCATAGAATTGTTTCACATCAATAATCGATTCGTTCCTTGATGGCTGTAACAGGGGTCACTTATACTAAACCTATTCCGTTCGCAGTTCATCAATATTAATTAAGTGAGCCACAATAAACGGCAGAACCCTGCAGGTGATGTTGACAATATATCGTAGTCAACCCCAGATATTATCAAGAAATGATGTATTACAAGAAAGAATAATTGGACAGAAACACCTCAATGGGGTGCGAAGATTTTTCAACGAGACTAGGGTGATTTTATATGAGTAATGAGAGAAAAAATTTCACAGCTAAGATTTTTATGGAAGGAAGGATTATGGATTAATCTTGCCACCATACTAGGCAAGTAGAAATAAATAAATACTAGTAAAATCGGGAAGCTAGCTAAACGATAAGATGTCACAGTGCGAAAATTCCATCTGCGAAACCTGCAGCATTGGCGATATTTCTGCCAGTATTCAACCGTCATGTGCGATATATACGTAAACACACGACAAAGGAAGCAGCATCGATTGCAATTCCAAACGCTCTGTAAGCTTCATAAGGTGGGGCATAAATTCCTTACCATTCAGATCAAGTCGTATGTCAGAGAGTTGTCACTTGCGATAAATCGATGGTGGAATACAGCTCATGGCTCCAGCTAAATAGAACTCGTATGCAAGCTCCAGCACACATGGGGATCTCTGAATTAACCAAGCGTGTTTACGTAATTGACAATCACTCGTGTGGATGTATCGATTCTAAGCGGAGTCAAGCATTGGGCAAGAGCGGACATTCTCGTGAGATCACCGAAGTTAAGCAACATCGCGCTGAGTCAGGTGTTTGATGGGTGGCCATCATGCACACGATCAGTTCTGTTCGGCGACAACTTTAGCGACAACTTTACTCGCCTTGCTTATCAAACTCTCGACAGCACGGATTAGTGGAGGAATCCTGTTGTTCGAGTTGTATACCGTCCTTCGGAAGGGACGTAAAGCCGGTGGTCCCCTCGGTGCTTTTCGACAGGAGTAGGCTACGTGCCGGCAGCGGGCTTCCCCTCCTCCCTTCTAGACTAGGTTAGGTTCATCATCACCCTCATCATCACCATTTCATTCACCGACGCCATTAGACCAGTGCCAAAGGGCCAGTTGTCAAAACAGTGCGTCGTTAAGCACCAATAATCAATCATCAGAGCGGACATATTGTGATGTCACTTCCAAGTATGAAAGAACTTGTAAAAAGAAACTCAATCATCGTGTACTTCGGGATCACACGCATGCCGCATTACACATTCGGGCCCAGCTCATTAATTATTACACGGACATGGCCTTCCGTGTAAGATTTTCGTATTTTTTAAACGGTGCAATTATCTTCCACAATCCTCGCGATGTGAACGCACACGTAAAAGACGCACGTCCGTCCTAGAATTGTGCATTCGCAATTTGGCGTAAAACATTCTGCGAGACGGCGGGAGCGAGAATGGAAAAACGCGTGCGGTTCGAGCTATCCGATTGCAGAAGACAAAAAGCGGAAACCATCATGGGAAAAAGTGATTGCACTTAATTAGTAATTAGGATGTCATAAACAATTTGCCTCACACCGCAGCGCTGTTGTGTCGAGCATGCGGCCAGGCGCTGTTGTGTCGAGCATGCGGCCAGGCGCTGTTGTGTCGAGCATGCGGCCAGGCGCTGTGTGTATATGTGTGGACGAGTGGCATTAGAATGGCGCGTACTGCGCTAGCGACTAGACGCTATGGGCGCTATGGGCGCTTTAGACTCGTGTATTTTACTCGCCTTAGCACGAAACGAGTTTGGGAACGTATATCATTCAATAACCCGGCGAAATAGTTGTTATTTTTGTGAAAAATGTCAATGGGTATAGATTAAAATAGCGACTAGTTGTGGCTATTTGCTAAACTTGTGAAGCTTGAGCATGTGTACGATAGAGGCGCGAAAATATACAGTGTATAGGGTGTAGTTGCGTATTGTAGTGTATTGTAGTAATGTAGGATTGCTATTGTAGTTGCGTAGACTCGTGTATTTTCTTAATCGTAGCACGTAACGTCGCCGAGAGTGTGAATTTGGAAACGTAGTATTCAATTACCTGCAGTTGAATAGCCATTTGTTTTTTCTGAAAACGGTTTAGGGTGGAGTGACCAGTTGTAGACACCTTCATTTTTTTTACAGCTTATTGCTAAACTAATAAAGCTAGCAGTATACAATATTGTGTGATGAATATGTCCAAATCTAATACAAATACAAATCAAGTGCAAATTACATGTTACATCATGGTCAGAACTGGGACAATGACAAAATTTCATGAAAATATCAATTAACTACTCAGGCATGAGTCTGTAGGGGCTTAAACTATTTTTAAAACTAGCAGATTACTACTTCTATCATGCTGTCTTTAAAGTAAAAAACATTTTCTGAAAGCTTATACTCAGGGGCGGAACTAGGCGCCCGCAGGGCCCGCGGCCGCGGGCGGGCCCAGGCCCGTCTACGGCCGCGGGGGGGCCCGTCGGTTGTCACTAAATCTTTAACGCTTTTACTCATTTTTGCGATACCTTCAGTGTTATTCACTCTTGTTTCACGCCAACTGCAGATTCAATGTGTGAGGCAGACTGGTCCAGTACGCGGGGGGCCCTTGTCGAGTCAGGTCAAATTTGGTACACGAAGGTTTCGCTTGATAAGGAGTAAAATATCATAAAATACGAAAAACTACAGAAAAACACTGTCAATTACATTAGTAGGTATACGCAAGGGTCACTTATAGTGATTGAAAGTATCTTATAGGTACCTGCTGAAATTTTATTTCCAGGTAAGGTCTATCCTGCTTTTCATATTGCAAGATAAAACTTGAAAATGTGGTTCACAGAAAATATCGAGCTGATTTTCCAAATCCGTCAATTTGAAATAGCTTTGCAATGTTTAAAATTCTTGCTACAACGCATAGATTCGCTCTAAAAAAGGACAATAATTCAAAATTTTATCGGGGGCTGAAAAACCTGTCGCCTTTGGGGGGGGGGGGGCCTTTTTGTCCAAATCTGCGGGCGGGCCAGTGAATCGTTGTTCCGCCCCTGCTTATACTCCAATTTATTTTCTTTGCAAATTCAAACTGAATATTTGCTTAGCCTGGCCACAACTGGTTACTCAACCCTATAAAGTCTTCGTGAGTATCGAAACAAAATTTGATCTGTACCGATCTTTCACCTTGCCAATACACCTACTTCATTCAATCAAAATTATATCAATTGACGTCATGACACCCACTCGCTAAAGCCAGGTGGAGAAATTCGGGTTATGACTTACCGATCTTCCTTTGTTATTTAGCGGAGCTAATTAATAATTTTTTCAAACTGGTAGTACGTCCAGTGGGTATTACATCGCCATATTACTTGTATTACATACACCGCCTTCTATGTTCATTCATAGTCCTGTTTCTATCTCCATGGAGCCACGTTATAATCGGGGTTAGTCGAGTTGTTGGCGTGTGATTGCAGCATAGCGTCACTAGATTCACCGCCTTCTATGTTCATTCATAGTCCTGTTTCTATCTCCATGGAGCCACGTTATAATCGGGGTTAGTCGAGTTGTTGGTGTGTGATTGCAGCATAGCGTCACTAGATTCACCGCCTTCTATGTTCATTCATAGTCCTGTTTCTATCTCCATGGAGCCACGTTATAATCAGGGTTAGTCGAGTTGTTGGTGTGTGATTGCAGCATAGCGTCACTAGATTCACCGCCTTCTATGTTCATTCATAGTCCTGTTTCTATCTCCATGGAGCCACGTTATAATCGGGGTTAGTCGAGTTGTTGGTGTGTGATTGCAGCATAGCGTCACTAGATTCAGCACCTTCTATGTTCATTCATAGTCCTGTTTCTATCTCCATGGAGCCACGTTATAATCAGGGTTAGTCGAGTTGTTGGTGTGTGATTGCAGCATAGCGTCACTAGATTCACCGCCTTCTATGTTCATTCATAGTCCTGTTTCTATCTCCATGGAGCCACGTTATAATCGGGGTTAGTCGAGTTGTTGGTGTGTGATTGCAGCATAGCGTCACTAGATTCAGCACCTTCTATGTTCATTCATAGTCCTGTTTCTATCTCCATGGAGCCACGTTATGATCGGGGTTAGTCGAGTTGTTGGTGTGTGATTGCAGCATAGCGTCACTAGATTCACCGCCTTCTATGTTCATTCATAGTCCTGTTTCTATCTCCATGGAGCCACGTTATAATCGGGGTTAGTCGAGTTGTTGGTGTGTGATTGCAGCATAGCGTCACTAGATTCAGCACCTTCTATGTTCATTCATAGTCCTGTTTCTATCTCCATGGAGCCACGTTATGATCGGGGTTAGTCGAGTTGTTGGTGTGTGATTGCAGCATAGCGTCACTAGATTCACCGCCTTCTATGTTCATTCATAGTCCTGTTTCTATCTCCATGGAGCCACGTTATAATCGGGGTTAGTCGAGTTGTTGGCGTGTGATTGCAGCATAGCGTCACTAGATTCAGCACCTTCTATGTTCATACATAGTCCTGTTTTTATCTCCATGGAGCCACGTTATAATCGGGGTTAGTCGAGTTGTTGGTGTGTGATTGCAGCATAGCGTCACTAGATTCACCGCCTTCTATGTTCATTCATAGTCCTGTTTCTATCTCCATGGAGCCACGTTATAATCGGGGTTAGTCGAGTTGTTGGCGTGTGATTGCAGCATAGCGTCACTAGATTCAGCGCCTTCTATGTTCATTCATAGTCCTGATTCAATATCCATGGAGCCACGTTATAATCGGGGTTAGTCGAGTTGTTGGTGTGTGATTGCAGCATAGCGTCACTAGATTCACCGCCTCCTATGTTCATTCATAGTCCTGTTTCTATCTCCATGGAGCCAGGGGCGAATTTATTTAGGCTGTCGGGGGGGGGGGGGGGGGGGGGGGGATTCTGAAAATATCGATTTTTATATCGATAAATTTAAACATATTTATCGCTATATATGTATAGCGTTCATTCTGGAATGCCGTCGCACAATGCGTAGCTATACTAGACGCTAGGCGGCTCTACCCTATAATGCACGGCATTCGACACATGAACCGAGATGTGTGTGGAAATCATCATAGCGATGACGTCAGAGCGAAGTGTGTTTCCGAGACGCGGCGTGGTCGAATCGGTCGCACGCGGCACGCTGTCTAATAAATGTCAAAGACCGGATATTACCACAAAGATAAACGAGGAGAAATATCAAAATAGTGCGTTTCGCTGCAGAGTTTATCAATCTGTGTGATGTGTAAACGCGACATATTTCGACGATTCCCGTTGGCGGAAGCATTAGTTATTATTTAGTTTCCGATTCGTGGCTGGAGGGGTTGCCAATAAGAAGCGGGCACAACGGCCGTGGCTGACGCTGCTGCTTCCTACAGCCGTGGTATAGGGGGGCGTCGGGACATGTACTTGTAATGCGTCCTGCTTTCTGTCTATGCGCAATAGGTGAGCTGGAATAATCGATCGACAACAGCCATCAAATTCGAATATATGAATAAGCAAGGCTGTATCTATGAATTTTTATCAATAGGTCTCTGTTCCACTCAGAGGAAAATATCCACTGGACGTACTACCAGTTTGGAAAAAATATATATATATATTAATTTAGCTCCGCTTAATAGCAAAGGAATTAACCCGCCGTGTGACATAAGAGACCTATTCCACTCAGAGAAAAATGACGTCAGATACCCACTGGACGTACTAACCAGTTAGGAAAAAAATATTTAATAACTCTGCTAAATAACAAAGGAAGATCGGGAAATCACAACCCGAATTGCTCTGCCTGGCTTTAGCGAGTGGCTATCATGACGTCATTTTGATTGAATTTTGATTGAACGGAATAGGTGTATTGTTGCTTATGACTGTTGAAAATGTCCGAATGTTTGAAGAGCGATATTGTGGTTAATGAGATTTCGTCGAATCAGAGCGATTACAACAAGTCAAATCAAGATATCAAGATCAGCATCAGACACCAGTGCACGTAAATAGCGACGAGACAGCGCAACGCTCATCATCACAGCATATACCTGCACTCGGCAGAAACAAACCGCGTAGTAAACGGAAAATTATCATTCATAAACACACAACTTGTGATTACACAAGCGTACAGTCTTCCCACCGAGCTAAAACAAATCCCCATTCACAAAATTTCCCATCCGAAACACACCATTGCACATGTCGCCATATGCCAGATATTTAAACATGTATGCTATTTTATGCGTGTCGTCGCCGAGAATAAAGCTACGGGTAATCGCCGTCCCATTCATAGTTTCAGCGACGTTTCATTCATGACGCGTCTATGCAGATCGATCGCTCGGAATCATGAATGAATTTGCCCCCATTGTGTATAAAGCGACGGCGTCGGCGGCGGCGCAGAGCACGCTGCTCGCGCGCGGAGCCCCCAGAACGCGGGGGCGGCAATTTGACCTTCTCGAGACACCCCCGCATGTGCCGGCCGCGGGATTGCGTGATCCGCGTTGTCGCCTGTCGAATCGATTCACTAATTCGTCTTATCGAAACGGTTTACTTGTTTATTTATTTTTATCGCCATCCGAGATCGACGGGCACGGTTGGGTGCGTTCGGTTGAACTCATCAATGAAACCGAGATGAACGTGATACGGATTTTATTATTATTATTATTTTTGGTAGCTGTATTCATGTTATATATATATATATAATAGCAATTAAAAGCGGCGGATTTTGCCGACGCCTTTGCGCCTCGTTTAAACTTGTACGTCATTTACACAGTGCGGTTATTTAAAAATTCAAATCTCGAATCTCGCTGGCCGCGTGCGATCGCGACATGTCACACGCCGTGTCCGTTTGAAAAACGACACGACCCCGCCACAAACCGATGAAAATTTCGCAAGCAAAAAATCACCACACATCGGATCCGCCGTGTGTCACCGCCCGCCTCTAGAGCCGTCTCGCCTTCACCACCTGTTCCCCGCATAGCGCACAGCGCGAAACACACGGCGAGACACACGACCGAAGCACACTCGTCGCTGCACACGATTCACACGCCGTTCGCGGCGTAAACACGTCGAAATACACAACACTAGACGGCCAGCCGTCGTCCGCTACGATAATAACAAGTAGATATTCGATTACACTCACCTATTTTGATTTTAATCCGCTCCTCTACGCGTACGGCGCGTCTATCCGCGGCCATATTGCCATCATGCCATGACTGGTAACGATGTGCTGCTCGCTGCTGCTGCTGCTGTGTGCTCGTTTCATGCTGGCGGTGGCTCGCGGCGGCGGCGGGGCGAGAGGGGGACTCGTACCGGCCGTGCGCGAGTGGTGGGGGGCGGTACGTCGGCGGCACGACGGCTGGCCGGTTACCCTACTTCCTCTGCTGCTTGGATCGCATAGCGCAATATCCTCTCCACGAATCTTCATGCAAAGCTTATACATTTTTGTGTATGTGCTTTTTTTGTTTACTTTTTTAATTTTTAATTCGTTGTGTGCGCTAGGTGGTATTGCGTTAGATCGCCGGTATATGTAGCGACTTTGTGGGACCACACCTAAGATTGGCGATAATGTTTTTACACAGATTATACTTCCGTTGTCGATAACAGCAAAAAAAAAAACGGAATTGGAAAAAATTCTTGCCGAATGATACTGGGATATCTGTGCGTTTGGTTGGAAAAAATATGGAGGAAGTGGGCTGATCTCTTTACGATGTAGAACACAAAGAAGTTCGTTATATTTTCATATTCATCGCTGCATCGTCTGCCTTAGAACATGAACGGAACGACAATATTTTCACATGGCATCCTAGAATCGCATAAAAATATTACAAACAAACGTAATATGAATCTCACACAATACATCATCTCCTTTGTAGCCGATGGTGTTTTTTCTTATAACAATAACATCGCATTATTGTTATAATAAATATGCAGATTCCTGAGCGATTATATTGCTATCATTATCAACGAAATGTCGTAATTTGTTCCCATCCCCATGGGATCTAGTCTGCATTGATTGCGCGTGCTGCGTGGCTGGCGTAATGCGACTTCACACGCATCCATTACTAGACGCAGCAGCGAAACAATTGCCAGGCTAGTCTTCCCCCACCACCACCACCAGCACCAGCAGCAGCAAACACCGGCCGGGATGATATGTTTATGAATGAATTCTACGATCGCGTCGACGATAATGAATGATCGACAATAATTTGAAACCATCAATGATTTGATAATCTCCTTCCCCCCTCCTACATACTATACAAGGTGTTTATAGTGTTAGCCGATGCGTGTAGTAAGCTATCTGATGCCATGTGGTCAATTAAATAATTGCCTCACTTTGCACTGTTCTTTCTAGCAATTAAACATCTACACACCAAACAGTATACCGCGAGCAATTTACATTTTCTATGTGCCCTCCGTGAACGTTTGTGCCGAATTCAGTAAAAACCGTCCGAATGTTTGTCGAGTGTAATTGCTTTTGTAATTGCTGCCTGCTAGTCGAACAAGACTCGGCGAAATCTCTCCTAAAATCTTTCCCATGTACTGACGTTCCATGTCGAAGTCTTGACGGCGCAAGAAGAAACGAAACGCCATGAAAATTGAACCGTTGATAACATTTCCGCCAGATTTCGCACACGGCCAGGAAGCCGCGTGGCGCGTGTTTCTATTTCGCTGTTTTCGCATCGAGGAAGTGGACAGAGAACAAGATTAAATCCTTCATCAGGCAGACACCGAACACATTTCTCATCCACTCCGCGGAACTGTAAACAAACGATGTCGATTACACGGCACGGTTGTTACGAGACCCGTTCCGTCGTCGACGATAATATAAACGCTTTGTTTTTGTTTTTCAAAGAGGCTCTGATTTCCTGACATCCGGCCTCCTCCCCCCTCCTCGCTCCCCCCCACCTAACCTACCCCCGTCCCAGGTTAAGCGTGAACACGTAAATTCCTGTCCCTTACAGAAACCTAGCCGCGGCTCGAGCACTTCCGCTTTGGGTGCAACACTCTTTTTTTAGCCCCCCCCCCCCCCCCCCTGGGTCGTCAGGCTGGAGGACTCCCCTTTCTTCCCGTAGTGACTTGTTCCGATACAATATGACTACCCCTACCTCTGTAATCGCTCGGAACTTTCATGAGCCAACGGACAAAGCGCTTCTGGGAAGATTTTATTTTACACCGCCTTGCAAGTCCGGTTTGACGGGGCTAGCGCAAGGTAATAATCAAAATTTCCGTTTTTTTTTCTTGTTTTTTGCGGTTCGAATATTTTTGACATTCAAAATAGCTACGTTCAACCACCGCGCCAGACGTTAATTTGTTTTAAAATAAGTTCCGCGCCCGGGTAAAAATAGCCCCGGTGAGGATATAATAATTAATAGTTTGTTTTTTTCTCCTCTTGAATTATTCCTGCGGCTGGCTGGCCGATCGCCAGAGATTTGATGAAAAAAACTGATCTAAAATAACATCAAAGAAAAAGATTATGGGGTCTGTGTCAATTGAAACCGACAGTACTTGTTGCTGTTGAGTGGTAGCTTGGCGCCGTCTGCCAGCAAATTTTAAACTAGTGTCTTTTCATCAAATGATGCCAACGTCACAAATCTGGCCAGCTGACTCGAGTACACAGCGGCACCAACGTATGGCACCAAATATCGCAATTTAAAAAATAAAAATTCATTAAACGTCAGTCTCTTGGGCGCTTAGTAATTTTAGTTTCGTCTAGTTTCTCTGTGCCAAATATAAAACATGAAAGCCGTGGCTGTGTCAATATGGATTTTCATAAATCTAGTACTAATCGGAATGTGTAGCTACATACATTTGCTCTGGTCAAAATACTGGCTATATGCCGAACGACAGCAAAACCAAGTACCATTGGTCATGAACAACAACAACGGCTACATCACCAACAACCAAGTCATCTACCTACATCACTCGGAGATCGAATCCATTGAGGCGCTTGTCAAGAACCGAACTCTAGGCCTGCTACCCTGACACCATTCTCGGCCGAGCGCCACGTCCACTCGTAAGACGAGCACCTCTCACCATTGAATTCCTCCAAATTCAATGCTCTCACGACCCGAATCAACGCAAAGAAGACTCGACCGCCACCATCTACAAGTGCAATAAAGACACCGGCTGCGCCAACCACGTGGAAGAGCCGGTCGTCAGCGACAAGAATTCGGCACAAATCGCCGCGCACAAGAACCAGCTGCTCGTCCAGCTGCGACGGGTGCTTATCAAAGAGAGCAGCGTGTTCAAGGCGCGTGGCGACGGATCAAACCCGTACGACATGCAGTACTCGGGTCGGCGGATGCCGTACCTCGGCCGGAGCGTCAGGGAGCTGGTGTGTGAGCTGAAGCGGAGGGTTGCGGCGGCGGTGAGGGCAGTCACGCGGGACGACGAGCCGTTCAGGTCGCTGGGGCTCGGGGAGTTGATGCCGACTTGGGAGATGTTTGGCGGTGGCAGGGTGTACAACACGTGCGGGATCGTGACAAACGCGGGTTCGCTGCACGGCGCCAAGCTCGGGGAGTTCATCGGTGAGTGTCATTGCGCCGCCGGATTTTTGCGATGGTTACTTTTTGAACTCGTTCCGACTTTATCGTGACTTTGTGTCCCTACTTTTTTAATAGCCGCACTCTTTATTTCATTCTGCTTATATGATTGGATTTGAATTGAGCAAGAACAAGATTAATTGAACTGACTCAAACAAATATCAAATTTAAAATAGTTACGGCTTACGGTAAACATTGTTAGTCAAAATAGATTTGGAGCAATGGCAGGGTATCAAATTACTCCAAAGGAATCACTACTCTGCAAAAATTGTAGATTCTTTGAGTGAATTTCTAACAATGTGATTTGTGATCATCCATCTATGTGTGAAGTTCTTTGTTGAAATATTTTTGGGTCACTAGATTTTGGTCCGTTGTATAGTAGATTATATTTAATCTGTACATGTATAAATCCGTGAAAAACTTTAACAACCATGCGTGTCTTGGTGTTTCAAACATTGAACTGACGTATGCATGTGTCGTGTTGTTGCAGATTCCCACGATGTTGTGATGCGGTTCAACCACGCGCCAACCGCGGGCCACGAAGCCGACGTAGGCACGAAAACCACAATACGCATCGTTAACTCTCAGGTAACACACTCCATAGACTGTCGTAGGCAAACCTGAGTTGCCAAACTTCCCTCGTGAATGTGTAGTAGGACCATTGAAATGCAGTTACCCAGAGAAGAAAAGTAAAAAAGGCAAGACTTTCTGCAATGTCTCATGTAATGTCTGGGAAGGAGGTCTATGAAGATCTTGTCAAATTTTCTAAGCTAGGGCTTTGCAGACGCTCAATCTAATCGCGATGGAGATGAGCGTACTTTTTTAGGGCTTGAGGATAAGATTTAAGACTTACAAGAATATGAAGGTTATCGCACCTAAACCTAGGTACTTGAATCTCGACGGATAAATAGTTAAGAATCATAAAAAATAGTCGGAACAATACAAATAAAAAATGAACAAGATAAGATGTAGATCCAAAAACTTCAGCACAGCTGCAAATCAATTTGCTTAATATGTTTCTTAAGTTTGGTGTGATTATATAAATAACTTTTGGCTGTAAAAAATGAGAAAAGTTTTGAAAATTCTGAAATATTTTGTAAAATTTGAATAGTTAAGAAACTGTTACCCCGAATTTGCTGAAAAAAACAGGGGGTCTAAGTGGAGAACAAAATACGGTTTCCTGAAATTTTTATCAAAATCGGAGCAGCCGACGCACTGTCGGTGCGTCTCACCAAGCGCTGCCACTACTGGGACGTCGTCAAAGACTCGGCCTGCACGTTCGGCGTGTGGCACCCGCTCTCCGCCGAGAAGATCCTGACACTGTCGTTGAACACTGCGCCCGACCAGGCTGTCTACCTGGACGGCTACGCCCGGGTGCCCGGCTATCGGGCGCTCGCCTGCTGAGACGGGCTTAGCGACGTTTACGACTATAGGTAAAGGAGATTTTTGGGGATTTTTCGTGATTTTTTTTTTTGAAATTGTTGACGGTTAAATTGATTAATTACCTGACGGAGTTATTCAGGAACGAAATATCAAGCCCAAAATCTGTATCCCTACCGGGATTTGAACCGGGATTTGAAATTTTGGAATTGAAATCTACCGTACATGCAACAAGTATTTGCTTTTAGGTTGGAATCAACACTAAAAGTGGATGGATGTTATTTAAGTGTGCGGTTTTGCGGTACTCTCCTGAAGATCATCGGAGCCATCGCGTGGTCCAAACGTCGGCTAACGTCGAGGTCCTTTTTATGACCACAAACCACTTCCAGCAGAGCAAAACCGTACGGTCTATTCCATTCAATCAAAATTCTAATGAAAACGACGTCTTGATACCCACTCGCCAGGTAGAGCAATTCGGGTTGTGATTTGCCTATCTTCCTTTGTTATTTAGCAGAGATAATTACCTACTATTTTTTCCAGACTGGTAGTACGTCCAGTGGGTATCTGGCGTCATTTTTCTCCGAGTGGAACAGGTCTATTACCAGAGTATTACATTCTCCACTTCTCCCAAGCAGCACAGAAACAACTGAATCACAACTGCATCTGATTGGCATTTCGTTTTACGTTTTCCATGCAATTCAGCAATGTCTTAATCATTTACCAAATTGATACTTAGGTATATTTGCTAGTCTTTTGTCTAGTCTTCCCATTATACTCAACAATTAAGTGATGTAACATAAAGCTGGTGAAGGCCCAAAATCCAGATCCAAATCTCTGTATTTGATAGGAATACGGTCCCAACGCGCCGGATGATTCTGATGTAGCAGTTGTCTTTTTATTCGTTTCGAAGCCATCGAGGTTATAGAACGAAGAATAATCCTTTGCATCATCTTTAAAAAAAATCTAAAAGCATTGTACGGAATCAACCCTGTTGGATTCAACGAATTTTTCTCGACACTGCGTCTGGATTGAATGCCTTTGCTGGTTTATTTGATAATACTTTAACTACGTTCAATCGAAACTTAATGTGATTAAGGCCTAAACTTTGTAAGCTGTGTCTGAAAGAGATGATATGTTGGTCCAGAAATGTTCACAGCTTGGCGGTACGCAGTGTTGAATTCATGTTCGCTGAGCCGTGTGGGATTTTTGTTCACGAATTTTGCTCATCCAATTTTATCACAAAGACTTGAATTTGCTGCCAAATTTTTCCAGCTGGCAATTCAACTTAAGACTTGTACAACTAATTATTGATTATCTTAACTTAAATCTTCTATTTATTAATATGAATTAAGTATATATCAAATGTTAACTACTCTTTAAAGGTAGGATATGACAATATAAAATGTAATTATACATAATATAAACTAAATCTACATCAAGGAGATTGAAGAGATAATAATCGAGCTTTAAAAATGTTATAATTAAATATTTAAAACCTCATCCTAAACAATAATACGTAACTAGACCAGCTATAAATAAGTTAAAGGTTTAATCAATTTAATACTACCGAATTATATACGAATCTCAGTGATGTTGATTTTGTAAACGGAATTTACACATAATAATTAATAATAATAAGCGACCATTCAATTTGAATGAAAATTAATAAAGAAAAAATTAAAAACAATCTTAAATCTTTTACTGACATTTTTTCCTAATCCTTATTCATATTGATAAGCTGTAAAGCTGGTTTGAAAGCATAGTTTTCATCCACTTCCAATGAATAAAGAATTTTCACAAACAGATTCTTGTTTCACTGATCAATTACTACTCAATTTGTGCTGGTAAAAAAAATCGGCAATAAAATCCCCATTTTTTAAACATGTTTTGGCAACTGTTTGTCATAAATTGTGATTTGTGAGTGCATTTCTGTCAATTTGACACTTGAAATTCCTTCGACATTTGAAAGAAGGAAAAACTTTTAGAGAACAAACATCCAACGCATCTCTAAAAGTAAAAACACTTTAAAGGGTACCTATGCATGTGTCAGGCAACTGAGTAAAATGACAGAGAATACCAACAACTTGCATATTCATTACCTACCTAGGTACCTAGGTAGAGGTAGGTACTAGGTAGATATGTACATAAAGTTGAAGGTAGAATGTGCAATGTAATATACTAGGGCTTCGCCGAACGCTACCTGTGGACGCGGTAGCGTTGTCGTTCTCGGCTGCGAACTGCTCGTCGCTAGGAGCTACGGGATGAAGGCTGAGCTGGTGTCAAAATAATACTTGGTTTTCAATTAAAACTATTGGTTTAGTGAAAGCGTAGCTTTTTTCATGAGCCGGAAAAATCCTTTATTATCGCTAAATGGGAGAAAAAAGGGGTTTGATTTTTGAAATGGTAATGATACTATACTCACAGGCTACAGAACCTTGAGAACGTGGGTAAAAATGCTTGTGACAGCTCAGCATAGTGCTGTTTTTTTTGTTTTTTTTTCTTAGCAAAATCTGGTCTGCAGTTCGTTTTTATACAAGCAAAATATACTTTCATTTTTCAGTATTTTGTTTGTAGCGCCACAAGTAATTTATATTTTGGTACCAAATTTGTAACAAAAATATAGAATGCGGCATGTACTTATACTTTATTTTACATGGTTTGCCTTACAACTTATGTTTAACCCCGGGATTGGCTCGCTCACCCTTCCGCGAACATGGTCACCCAGCGTTTGTCTGGCTACTAAAACGTTGAAAGCAACCCTGCTTCGATAAGGACTAGACGTGAACCATAATACAAATAATTTTGATAATTGTTTGTCAGTGGTTGGTCCGAGAGCGTGATGTTTCTTTGGGCCATTATAAACCACAATCTTACCTTCAGAAATTAACTTTAATATTTTTTTTTCTTATATCAATGTCGTTAAAGAGTGTGTGGTGGTCAAAACAATGTCTTCAAATCTTCGTGTCTCTTATTACCAAAACCAATAAAAGTTTTCTGTCTTTCTGACCACATTCACAATTTCTTTAAGTCCTACTTCTTCAATTCAATTTATTTAATTTTTACAACGCATCTAATTCAGCGGCCTAGAGCGTGGACGGCCACTCAACGTCAAAACTAAATCGGTGATAGTGTCACATAAAATATTTGTCAAACGCGATTATGTAGAATTACTTTTACCACTTCAACGCTGCAATAAATGTTTACCCTCCCTGCCCAATTGCTTACTCTGTCTTTCGTACGAAGTCTACCTTGACAACTGCCCTACGGGACATGAAGACACTTTCTAGCTACATTCTAGTTCGTAAAGGTAATCAACAACAACGACCAATACCCATCAGTCCAAGAATTGCCGATGAATGTTGACCGTCTATTTCAATATCAATTCATCGATGGTAACGAAGATAGCCGTACAACGAAGATAAGAGATAAGTTAACGGAGATAGCAGTACATACCTTACAGTGGGCGTATTGCTCACATGTAAGACGTTTGCCAAAATGGTGTCGACATTTTGGCTCGTCGCACTTGCAAGTGTCGTTGCCTGTGACGTCGCTGGCGTCGGCGTCGGCGTCGGTATTGATGACGCCAACGTACACAGCGGTGAGATATAGCTTTACGTGGTGTTAACGTCACAGTTGCGTTACTATTTATACCGTTCTGAATCTCTTCACTTTGATGCATGCAAAACACAATGAAAATTCTAAAAATAAACTTAAGTCGTCAATATTTTTTTCCGTGCCTTTGGACTACTTTTCAATTTCAGTTTTCACATCGTGGTTTCACCTTTATTTTTGGTGCTCGAATCCTAGCTGTCGAGTGTGCAATGGCTCCCTCCCCCAGTTCAATCTGTCTTCACACCTTGGTTTCACCGTATCACTTGGTGCTCGAATCCTAGCTGTCGAGTGCGCAATGGCACCCCCTGTTCAATCTGTCATCACACCGTGGTTTCACCGTGTCACTTGCTGCTCGAATCCAAGCGGTCGGGTGCGCAATGGCACACCTTGTCTAGCTGTCATTTCAATTTTGTGCAACTCAATGAAATTGCAATTCTGTGTACAGACCAAGTCGATGGTGTCGATGACTTCCGGTCGATGCTGGGTCGGATGTTGGGGGTGGCTTTGGGCATCTACACCCCCGTCTCCGCGGAGCTCGAGGACAGCCTGTGTCGAACCCATGGTCTCTTGGTTCGCCAGGGTGTCACAGAAGGCCAACTCTGGGCACTGCACAGTAAGATTTGATTATGTTTTTAAACAGTTAAAATTGCAAATTTGCTCCAGAATAGTGAGTTATTAAATGGCCCACTAGTTTGTGGTCCACTTTATTTCCTTAAGCCACGCTCATCTTTGGTAGGCCCCATTATTTTCTCAAATTCCGCTAATTGGCAACACTCTCCCTCGTTGCTCAGTAAGTTTAAATTGATAAATGGCTTCATCTTTTCCATGAAACAGTTTTGAAGTAAGCTTGCGAAATTTTGAACAAATCTTAACGTCAACGGAAAAAGTTTGAGTTTTTTAGACTTAGCAATTAGCATTCACTACCCAGCTAATTAGTTTTTCTGAAAACTAAAGTAAAACGACATAAGTCTTAGGAAAGTAATAAATTAACTTACTCATCTTTCTTCAATTCATTAAATTTTCCTCGATATCTCGTTGGTTGTCAACCCACATCCACCTCCCATGTCCTGTACGTCTCACACGTTGATCCCACGGCTCCAGTGGTGGACGCCAGCTCCAAGCTGCCATCCGGCCTGCTCGCCGGCAACCTGGTGCAGCTGGGAAACATCGACCAATGCCTGGCGGTGCACCACGCGCACCCCGTGCACGGACCAATCAGCGGCCAGCACTGCCTTGTGTCCCTGGGCGTGCGCAATGCACTCTCCGAGATCCTGGTCACCGACAAAGTGATAGCCGGAGGGCTGGACGGTGCCGGGCTGGACAGAGTCGACGCGCTTCTGTCCCAGGCGAGATTTGTGAGTTGCTGGTGAAGAGATGTATAGGGGTTGGTTTTATGGGGGTTTCTTGAATTTTTAATTCTTGGATGGTCATTGGAAGGTGTAGGTATGAGTGAAGTTTCATCGGCGTACGCTACATGCCATCTCGCTAAAGGAAATACCACGGTGTACTTTGGCGAACCCGGCTGGTTAAGAACCGCAATGCTCTCACATCCACTGTGAGCTCTTAAAACCTCTGCTTGATCAATTTTCAGTATCTTGCAGAAATTGGAATGTTTATAAGCGTTGTTCACTGTTTTGTCCTATTAAAGGCTGAGCATATCTTTGGGATTTTTACATGTGTACGGGTTTGATGGTTGACTTTTAATAAGGCTATAGCCAACAGAAATGTGACAGCATTTTAAAATGAGACTTAAACATCCAAGTATTTTGATAAGAAAATTAAATTACGCTCTGGCTCTTTAAAGAGCAAGGAAAAATTTTATGTACCGAGTTAAACGCACAAAATAAATTTCATAGCTAATCAAATCCTTCGTTGATATGCTCCATGCCTATAAACTGTTGTAACGAGCGGGAAATATCAATCGGTTACTTCGAGGGTACTTTTAGAACCAGATTATTATAACTTTCTAGAGAACATAATAATATGTCTTAAGTATATTTAGCTTAAGCGTGTCTAAAGCAATGATACATATTGTACACAGTTAACACTTTCTTTACAAACTAACGTGCTTGAAAATACACGAGTAGTAAAAATGAAATATTGTTTAAAATCCGATTTGTTTTCCTCGGCGTTACGCACGTGCGTAGAGCGACGCAGTGTCGCACGTGGGCGCCACGTGGTCGCTGTGCGTGCCTGCGTCGTGCAGCGCAGCCCAAGTGCAGCGACATCTGCGCAGCGCCCTGCCCGGGCTGCTAAACGCCAGGGTGGACGAAATGGCGTGCACGAGTCGGGAGACCCACGGGGCGGTGCCCTGGACCGCTGGCGCCATCTTTGTCGCGTGAGTGACATGGACCATGGCCTTTTATTGAGGGCTTTGCTTCTCAAAGCCGCGCTCTTTTATTTTGGTGGGTTCCAGTAAGTCTCTATATTCATGTAAGAAAGCGCCACTCGCTCTGATATATTTGCACTGAAAGATTTTCAAGCATTGAGAGTTTTTTTGTGAGAGATTATGGCCCTAATTTGTCTAGGAGGCGAGTTTGAAGTTGGCTGGCTTACGTCAATGTATCTCTCAGAAAGTTATTTTTATTTGTTGAAGTGTAATCCTCTTTTATCTTTGAAAAATGTAAAAATTTGTAATCTTTTGTTAGTTACGATTCAAAATCATTAAGAAATGTATTTATTCTCTTCGTATGAAATCAAATGAGTCCCTTTAACTTTCTCGAGTCGCCGTAGACAATTTTTTACAAACAATTTCCAAATCCCAAGTTTGTATGGGCCATGCACGAACCAACTTCTAAAACTAGCTGATGATGTTTGATTTGTATTGTGAAAACGACTGAAAATTTTTCTTTTCAGAACGCTTTTGGGTGTCATCGGCATTTCGATCGCGACAGGCACTGTCTACGATCTGCTGACTGAAAATGGTGAACTTACAAATTATACTTTCTCTTTTTATCTAGAAGTTATAACATTCGTTGGAAATGTTTGGAACTCAAAATTTCACATTTTCAACGTTTTTTCTTCGAACAAAAGCCGAATTGGAAACTCCCCGTACACAACCCTTCTAACATCTTCCTCCGACTCGGTCCATCTAGCTCTATCTTACCCTAAAAACCAACCCTTCTAACATCTTCCTCCGACTCGGTCCATCTAGCTCTATCTTACCCTAAAAACCAACCCTTCTAACATCTTCCTCCGACTCGGTCCATCTAGCTCTATCTTACCCTAAAAACCAACCCTTCTAACATCTTCCTCCGACTCGGTCCATCTAGCTCTATCTTACCCTAAAAACCAACCCTCAAACTAAATGTTAATCTAAATTTAACCTTATATCTGTCTTAAAAGCTTCACAGACATCGTCAGTCAGGTGGCGGCCTACAGGCCTGACAGATCCATGAAGTCATAAAAAAAAACTAAACGCAACTGCAAGCAACGAACAAGATTCAAACCAACCACTGCCTCCCCACCACCAGCAACAACAACGCACCGCAACCAAAACCTCGTATCGCTCTCGCTGTACACCAACGGTCGCGCCCTGCTCAAGACCAGCACCACGCCTACCAACCTCGCCGCCTTCAACGGCGTGCGTTGCATGAGCGCCCTCTGGTCGGTGCTGCTCCATCACTTCGTGTTCGTCATGAACGCGCCGTCGACGAACTACCGTAGCGTCGTGGCCAAGTCTCGCGACTGGACGCATCTGATTGTGGCCAACGGTTCGCTCTGCGTTGACTCGATGCTGGTGCTGAGTGGCGCGTTGCTGGCGGTGAACTTTTGTACGAGGAGGGAGCGGAACGTGGGGTTCGGGCTGTGGCGGTATTATCTCGACAGATATGTCAGGTTAGTTGGAATTCACAGTGGACTTGACAGGCTTAGGGCTGGAATTACAATTTACGGTTGAATAGTTACCCTCCAGTAAAGGAGAAAACAAAAGCAATCGATTGGATTTGGTTATCGCCGTGAAGATGAGTTTTTATCTGCATGGTAGCCACTTACTGGAAATTTTAATTTCGGTCCTAATGGGTTTAATATGGCTTTGTTGGATAGAGCAACCGCCCGGTGAGCGGAAGGTCCTGGGTTTGTTTCTCAGTTCGGTCGCGCATCTTTCCTGGTTCGCTGGTTCGCTAACCGTTAGTAGGTTTTATTTACTGCTGCTGAAAAAATACTTATAATTTTTTGTTCGCGTTCTTAATGCCAAATTAGTCAAATGATTTTGATAAAAATTTGAATTACCTTTGTTTTCTATTAGCAATTCTATATAATAAATCCGTATTTACGAATATTTTCACGTTTTCAAGTTTCTCATTCTAGAAGGCAAGTTATTTAAGTAATTTCCACCAAACCTTCCAGACATGTTGAACCATTTAAGACGACTTTTGATAAATTTATAATTCTTCTCGTTTTTATACTGTTTAAAAACGTTTTTTTCTGTTTTTCTTCACTAAATCAACTCTGGTACAACCTCTTGACCTTGATGACCGTTCAGACACCTTCATTCAATTAACGCTTATACAAAAAGCGAATAAAATAAACGTTCTCAAAGCAATAGTAGCTAAAAACGTACTATCGAGGCTGGGAGTTGGACAATCGTTCTATCGAGACTGCGGTTAAAAACAACATCCTAAGTTACATAAAAAACATACTCTGTACGCAGTGCTAAGGTTTGGCTTGTACAAACTTGTGTAAAAACTAACTTACGGATTGTTGTTGTTTAAAAGTACAGCATACAACCAGCATGTTTCCACCATTGCAGGCTGACCCCTTCGTACCTGGTGGCGCTGCTGGTGACAGCGACGCTGATCAGCACGCTGAGCGACGCGCCCTTCGCGCAGTCCAACGCCCGGGACATGGTCGAGACGTGCAACAAGTACGGCTGGTTCGGCCCGCTCTACCTCGTCAACTACCTGGACAACGAGCACACGGTGAGGCACACGCGATGACTGTTCACACAACTCGTACAAAGCACTTACTACATTTTTTTTTCTTAGGAACTAAGAATATTCTTTTAGACTTTTAGTACGCTTGTAGTTGTATTATCGAGTTGATCCAAACCAAACTGGAAGGTTTACATGAAATTTTCGGGTCACATTCTAGTCGTTCTAACTGAGATGCGACTGGTTTGATTGACAAATCGGTCAAGCTGTTTTTTAAATAATCGTTGTTGAAGTAAACTGCTGCTCAATATAAAGAAAACGATTTTAAATTATTGGCCGTGCATCTTTAACGCTTTTAATCACCTACAGTTAATTCAAACCTGAAATTAAAGCGAAGATTAGCTGAAAATATGACTATTTCAGTTACAAAAATGGATCAGAATTAGTTCTTCCATCAAAGCATTAAAAACTATTATTTCAATCTCCTTCGCACATTTAGAAAATTTCACGCATATCAACTTGAAAAACTCTCTGCCAGCCTTCCTTTTTCTATGCTTTGACTGTGTGTTAGTTGCATTCCTTCTGTTGTTGCAGTGTATGGGCCAAGTGTGGTCCACCTGCGTGGACATGCATCTTCACTGGCTCTCGCCGCTGCTGCTGTTTCCGCTCTGGAGGTAAGTAAGAGTGAAGCAAATGCTGCTTTACCTTTACCTTATCACTAATTGAAGGCAAATTACATGGCAACTCCCAATCACAATCATATTTTATTATCTTGTAAGTGCATTTATTTCACTTAAGGCCGGTTTTGCAATGTACAGTAAAATATTTATGTTCCAGTCAGCTAGAAAACAGGAGCAATTCCGATAAGTTTGTGTTTGTTGGCCGCTTAACCGTACAATCTAACTTAGACCCTTGCTTGTTTACTGCCGACCAATTTTTAACCATCCATCTTCATTGTAAGCCAGTGATGCAAATTAAAATTGGACTGATGGGATAGCTGAGCAGGAAAAATGTGCGTCCGGACCGGGATACGAACCCGGGACCTTCCGCTTGCCGGGCGGTTGCTCTGACCAACTGAGCTATCCGGCCACACAAGATTCCTGCCTTCGCTGGGTGACGAAAGGGCTCTCTCGGGAGAGAAGGGGAAGAAGCGACTCGTAATGCTACGAGTTAACTACACAGGCATCCAGTGCAAGTGTATTCGACGTCCCCGTGACAGAGTTGGCTCTGACGTTATGCACCTAACCTCATTCTCAGAAGAGAACCAGAAACACCAGAAACACTGATTTCTCGAAAATTGGACTGTCAACTTTTCCTTTGCAGAAAACCTCGAGTAGGCTTTGCGCTGCTTTTGGCAACGTTTGTGGCGGGCGTGGCGGTTGTTTTCCACACCGCGTATCAACACAGTTTGACAGTTCCCAATCTCATCAGAGTCTCGGGCAGCGGGTGAGCGTGGTACTAAACATCTGCAAACAAACCCCTTTGGTGTCACCAAACTGACAGCAAAACACGGGGCGCCACCAAATATCATACAAAAATAACAATTTTACAGCAAAAATTTGCCTTTTTTTGCTGTAACTCAACTTAACTTTAAATAACTTTGTATTTGCCACATAGTCTTCTCGATCAACGTTGATTTGTGATAAGAAACTCAATTTCGCAAATTTATTTTGTTATAGACTGAAATTAACTTAGTCAGTCTTGGCTGGTTTTACCAATTTTTTAACCTTGGATGTGGATGATGAGTTTAATTCCATGATAACAGCCATTCATGTGAAATTTCTGGGGGTTAGCTCTCAACAGAGTTTAGCGTTAACTCCAAATTGAGAGATAAATCCCAGAAAAAATTTAACCCAAAAAAAATGGTAAAACTGGCCCTACAAAGGCAAATAAATGTGTGACAATTGTAAAGTATGGTTTATTTCGCTTCATAAAAAAGGTTCCCACCTAAATTCGCAGTGAATCATGCTTCGAAGCATCGAGTTAGATGGTCGCTGTACGCATTGCGTCGATGCTGTTGCAGGCCCTACATGAGCAAGCTGTACTTCAAGACGCACACGCGTGCCACTCCCTGGCTGATCGGCGTCGGTCTCGGCTTCCTGCTCCACGCAACCAAACATCGGAAAGTCGTGCTCTCAAGCAAACAGGTGAGCTATAATCCACACTTTCTTGTACCGAAAGTCAGCGTAGTCAGCTACTGAAGACATCAAGCTATTTTTTATCATCATTTTGATAGGATTTTAAGTGAATGGAATAAGTGTATTTTCAATATCCTCCCATCCCTCCAGATCGCGCTCGGCTGGTTGACAAGCTTGCTGCTCTTGTCGTACGCCTTCTTCGGCGCGCACGCGTACTTCCAGCCGGAAGTGGAGTTCGACCGGATGGCCTCGGCGGTCTTCGTGGCCGTGATGAGGCCCGCCTGGGCCCTGGGCATCGCCTGGACGCTCTTCGCCTGCGAGCGAGGTCACGGTGGTGAGTTGCGTCACAGGTCACGAGCAAGCTTCACAGTTAGGCCGAGAAAATTCCCAATTCACCCATTGCACTCAATGAAAATTCTATCAAAATGACGTAATGATACCCACCCGCTAAAGCCAGGTAGAGCAATTCGGGTTGTGATTTCCCTATCTGCCTTTGGTATTTAGCAGAGCTAATTAATTTTTTTTTCCAAACTGGTAGTACGTCCAGTGGGTATCTGACGTCATTTTTCTCCGAGTGGAATAGGTCTATTATATTTATTATTTTGACCTGTTGTGCCAAGGAGGTGGTTTCTCCTCTATAGCTCCGTGGTTTCACCAACGCAGTTAAATCCTGAAACACCAAACACCGACTCCATTTGCCCATCTGCTGCAATGTCTGCTGCAGGCTTCGTCAACACCTTCCTGTCCTGGCCCGCGTGGCAGGTGCCAAGCAGACTCTGCTACGCCGTCTCCTACACCCACATCAACCTCGTGGTCGGGCTGCCTTTCATCGCCAAGACGCCGCAGCACTACGACGACTTCGCAGCGGTGAGTGTTTAGGGGTAGTTTCATTCCTTATGGCTGAAGCAGGCATCCAGGCTGAACCAGGCTGTAGAATGTAGGAAACGCTAGGCAACATCTGGCGCTGGTGGCGAACCTGGCGGTCCAGCTATGAGAAGGGAACTAGTACAGTTAACTTATCACTTGCAAAGATATTATTTTAATTAAATGTCAACTGGCGGTTGCCATTTGAGATTGAGCTTTAAAAACAAAGAGATTTGTGATCGCCGCTCCGGGCTGTGAGCACTTTCATTGTGGTTTAGCATTCATCTTTGGCAAGATAAAAATCTTGACTAAAAAGAAGTTATCATTTTAATTTCGTCAATGCACGCCCATTGCGGGAACAGATGTCCGTCAGGGACCTCTGTCACCTTGCCGGGAGGATATCGAGACGAGGTTTTCAGAAAAATTATTGTCCTAGGTATTGAATGCTTATTGAAACTTAAACTTTTCCCTACGTGTTTCAAAGCTATGCTGCCTGCTTTATCAAGGGGCTGAGCTAAAGTTCAGTTGAAGTTATCTCTACTATCGTGCTAAGATTATTTAGGAAGAGGCATGAGCAAGAAAGAAATGCCGAGAAGAGGTCTTCGTTGGCCTGTCCGTTGACAACTGTAGTGACTTGAGATTGTTTGGTCTGCAGATGGTCAAGTACCTCGGACTGGTGGTCATCAGCTTCGGCCTGGGCGCGGTCGTGTATCTGACGGTGGAGGTTCCAGCGATGTTACTCTATCGACTGCGTATGGGCAAGGAACCAACGACGCAGAAGACTGAGAAGATATATTGAAACTAGTTGTTCTCAATTTTCCTCAAAGTCTGCAGCGAAATGTTAAAAATGCCATCGCGTCAGTTGTGTCTTGAAAGAAATCTTAAAAATTAGGTATAAGAGCGCGTGAAGGTATTTTTAATATATCTTAACTTTTCCAAATATTGGATGAAAATTTAACGCCTTCTCTCGTTGAACAATTAAGAATATTTTATTTAGCCTTTTCACATGCTTTTCACTGCTGAGTTACTTTTAACTAAACGAGGGATAATTTTTCTTAGCTCGTGCATCTTTCCTAATCTTAGCAGATGAAAACTTGAGCCATCCAATTTTCTTTTGTCCTCGCCCATGTCAAAGTTTTGAAACAACAGTAAAGCTATCTTAAGCCCATACGCATCAAATTTCAAATACTCTGTATCATATATTTGCTCTTTGTGGTCCAAAAGTCTTTTACTCGAACAAAGGTTCTGGATGTGTTTTCTTAGCGCCAGGTTCAATAAGATTGTAAATGAATGTATATTCAAAATAGAGTTATCTCAAAAAAGACACGTAAAGAAGAAAAAAAAAAAAATAATAATAATGATCTACTACAGGTTACTTAAAAGAACGTAACCATCTAATTTGGATATTAAGTTTGCTCATTTTAAATAGAAAATCTTAATCACTTTACATCTGGGTCTTGCATGGAACTCTCACATGAGCGTTTACAATTCGACTCAATATTTTGTTGGGTTTTCAATATCACACTGTTTAAATTTAGTGATTTGTATCCGTGCAATGCTTAACCGCACTTTGATGCTTTTTCTGCAATCAAGATTATTAATTTAGTTTTTAAACAACACTGCTACACACCTGCTGTGGAAAAGGTCGCATGCTTGAGGTCAAAAATTTGCAAGGTAATTGTTCTAAAGTACTTACATAAATATCGGCTCTATCTTCTCTCTGAGTTTCATTCAAATTATAATCATCAATGTTGAAATCGCTTGACCAAAGTCGTCTGATACTAAAAGATATAGTACTTCATTTTGTTTGTTGTACAAATTCGGAGAACTCTATCAAGAACTACATTAGGGTTGATTAAAAATATCTATACACTTAAAGGAACATTGAGTGCTTTTGTGTGCCAAAATAGTGTGATCAATTACGGTGGGTGGAAAATACATCGTAAAATCAGAGCCAAAAGCATAAAGAGCTGTTTTTCAGACAAAATTTTGCAAAATTATTTGAAATTTTGACCACGGGCACTGGGCTTCTCAAATTTTTACATTAAAAAAATCGCTGGAATTATAGCTATCACACCAACAGCAAAGCGAGACACAATTTGATGCCCAAACATCAACAAAACTGAGGACGCTTGACGGAAAACTGAGTTCCTTTTCTCTCTGAATGGTAGGATAGATATCTTTATTGGGCTGAACAGAAACTTAGCACAAAAGTTTATTGGAAAATAACTGTCATACACATATTTTATCATGGATTTTCCTTTTTATTCCTTCTTTTCCTCAAAATAATACTTCGTGGCCGCCTTCTTTAAACCCCTTTTACACGGTCATATTGTACGTCAAACCCTTATATATAGCAGTATTTCCAACAATCTTTGGCCATGCTAACAGTCAATTGTTAGGCAGTCCGTCACACCACAGCCTTGTATGGAAGCCCGTCACACCCTAGGAGGAATAATGTCAGTGTCACACCAAATCCTAAGTATGGTAGAAGCTTTCCCACCACTGTTTTGGTTAGCCTATAGCCGCGATTTCCATCACATCTTGTTTGAGATGCAGCCAGTCAGAGATCATAGATTGTGTGATTTAAATTATTTTAACAGCCTCTTAACTTATCTTAATATCTTCAGCATCACTGTCGGCTATCGTAAACATTTTTAAGTTATCTGTAGAAGATAATATTTGTGTAGGGATGTCATCGAATTACCAACAAAAGGAGATCAATAATCACTCTCAATTGTTTTCTCAAATGACATCTGATAGTATGATTATAGTAATGATTATTGTGACATGAAAAAAATACATCAATTCTCCATAAAATCCACCCCAAAATACCATATACAATGCTTATATTACATACTGCTATACAATGGGTTCGTTGACGAAAAATATGACCGCGTAAAATATGCTTTAGCATACCTGTGTGATTTCATTTGAAAGGTTCATTCATGTTCGGTCAGTTCATTGTGGTATGCACCATCAATCCTCGAAATCATAACAGTTCTTTTCAGAAGAACTTTATAACTGGTTTAGTGAATGCTTAGCGCGTAGCTACACCTTAACATAAGCGAAATGCTAATTATGCCAATCAGCTTGCCCCCTTTTCGCAAAATCTGTGACTCGGAGGCCATGTCCTTTTAACGCTGTTTTCGCAGATAAAGACAATCAGTTTAGTTTATCTACAAAGTGAAGATGCAGCATCATGTAAATATCGAAGACATCATGAAGCCAGAACAGACGCATCCGAACCTTCATCAAAGAGAGTCGATTAAAAAATAAGTAAGTATCCATTTAAACCTTTTCTGAAGCGCAGTCAATTGTAAGCTTGCATGGTTAATATTTATTGTCTGTTTTGAATCCCTCTGTGATTTTGTTTCATCATCCTTATAAATTCGTAATTGCTTGCTGAAGATCCTTTGACCTGCTATGAATGTTTGAACTATTAACAATACACATGTAAACGTTCTGTACTCAGAATGCAGGGTTCTTCTGTGATCTTCTTTGGCCTGCTGGCCTTCGTTCATCTCGCTTTCGGTGGACCAGCGCTGGATCACTCGGCCAACAAAGACTTGAAAGCGTTCACATTTTATCCGGGAGTTGGCTACTATGTAGCTTACACGAACCCTACATTCAACTGGACACAAGCCTATGAGGTGAGTTTATTTGAAAAAGTGTTTTCTGTACGATGTTCCAAAATTCTATTATTTTGAACACAATTCGCAGTACTGTGTGGCTCGCGGCTCGCTGCTGGCTTTGCCGAACTCTGACGCCGAGGCCGAGGTGCTCAAGACCATCATTTCCGGTGTGGACCCGTCCTACCAGACTCTCGTCTACGTCGGATACCACGACCGCTTCGTCAACGGCGAATATGAGACGATCCACGGTACGCGTCTTAACTTTATCATCGACGAAACAAGTATACTAGAATGTGGTCGAACTCTAAACGAATAAACTTTAAAGTTCGGGACTTGTTAATTTTTGACATTTCTTGTTACATTTTTTTTTTAAGGCAAATCGATCTAAAACTCAATTCTAGACCCAAATAACTAGTTTCTTCACCTGCCTTCACCTTCACCTTCACCTTCACCTTCACCTTCACCATACTTGCATACTTGCATACTTGCATACTTGCATACCTGCATACTTGCATACTTGCATACTTGCATACTTGCATACCTGCATACTTGCATACTTGCATACTTGCATACTTGCATACCTGCATACTTGCATATTGCATACTTGCATACTTGCATACTTGCATACTTGCATACTTGCATACTTGCATACTTGCATACTTGCATACTTGCATACTTGCATACTTGCATACTTGCATACTTGCATACTTGCATACTTGCATACTTGCATACTTGCATACTTGCATACTTGCATACTTGCATACCTGCATACATGCATACTTGCATACTTGCATACTTGCATACTTGCATACTTGCATACTTGCATACTTGCATACTTGCATACTTGCATACTTGCATACTTGCATACTTGCATACTTGCATACTTGCATACTTGCTTACTTGCATACTTGCATACTTGCATACTTGCATACTTGCATACTTGCATACTTGCATACTTGCATACTTGCATACTTGCATACTTGCATACTTGCATACTTGCATACTTGCATACTTGCATACTTGCATACTTGCATACTTGCATACTTGCATACTTGCATACTTGCATACTTGCATGCCTGCATACTTGCATACTTGCATACTTGCATACTTGCATACTTGCATACTTGCATACTTGCATACTTGCATGCCTGCATACTTGCATACTTGCATACTTGCATACTTGCATACTTGCATACTTGCATACTTGCATGCCTGCATACTTGCATGCTTGCATACTTGCATACTTGCATACTTGCATACTTGCATGCCTGCATACTTGCATACTTGCATACTTGCATACTTGCATACTTGCATACTTGCATACTTGCATACTTGCATACTTGCATACTTGCATACTTGCATACTTGCATACTTGCATACTTGCATACTTGCATACTTGCATACTTGCATACTTGCATACTTGCATACTTGCATACTTGCATACTTGCATACCTGCATACTTGCATACTTGCATACTTGCATACTTGCATACTTGCATACTTGCATGCCTGCATACTTGCATACTTGCATACTTGCATACGTGCATACTTGCATACTTGCATACTTGCATACTTGCATACTTGCATACTTGCATACTTGCATACTTGCATACTTGCATACTTGCATACTTGCATACTTGCATACTTGCATACGTGCATACTTGCATACTTGCATACTTGCATACTTGCATACTTGCATACTTGCATACTTGCATACTTGCATACTTGCATACTTGCATACTTGCATACTTGCATACTTGCATACTTGCATACTTGCATACTTGCATACTTGCATACTTGCCTGCAAGTAGTTTTCTCACTTAAGCTCTCTGTCTAAACAACATCAAGCTCTGCGTAGAGGAAACTTGCAAAATCTTTCCCGAAACAGAACTAGGATTGGTCATGGATAAACAGCACACTGCAAAAATAGAAATAACTTAAAATAAGCAGTAACTTTAAAGTTTGACATATGGATCTCCATTAGACTGTCTACAACAAACATAAGGACTTAACTTAGACATGACTTAAACATAATGTTTGACCATGTCTAACTTTTAAGTTACTGCTAATTTTAAGTTATGTCTATTGCTAAGTTGATTGTGAACCAGCCTTTAGTCCAACGGGTCTGTAATTGCGTCAAAAATTTATAAGCCCTGGTACAAAATTTTGTCTCACCACTTCAGACAAACCCCTGGCTCAAAGCGGTTACTCCCGATGGGCGTCAGGGGTGCCCAACTTGAGTCCGACTTTGCGCTGCGGCGGATTCAGCAAAGATGGCGGCATCATCAACGTAGGCTGCTCCACTGTTACGCCATCCATGTTCATTTGCGAGCTCCCGCTCTGGTAAGTTTCACACAAAACAACACGGAAAGCAGTTTGGCATTTATTGCGTCCATAAAATAGTTAAAATACATCCTTGTTCCATCGCAGGGCCGACTACGAGCTGTTTCCCGAAGTGGGTTACTACAAGCTCCACTTGGACGCGAAGAACTGGACCGAGGCCTGGAGAACTTGCCGCCAAGAAGAGGCCCATCTGGCGGTCATCAACAGTCCCGAAGAGTACGCGGTGCTGCAGACCATCTTCGACAGGCATCACTTTATTCCCGAGTCAGACAACAGTTTTTACGCATGGGTTGGCGTTCACGCAGACTATGCGTACAACGTATTCCGCACCGTTGTTGGTAGGTGCTTGTGTGATAACAGTTTGATTAGGCCATGATTGTGCCATTGAAATCATGGTGTGATGGCAGCTTGACAAAGTGTAAATTGTGCCATTGTGCACTTGACCGCTTGGATTCGAGCACCAAGTGACACGGTGATACCATGATGTGACAACAGCTTGACATTTCTCAGGAACATCGCTAGCACAAGCAGGGTACTCGACATGGGAGACGGGACATCCGGCGAATTATATCAACAGCTACAACAAAGTCGCTGTGTACCGCAATGGAAGTCTCTTGCTACCACCTTCGACATACAACTTGGCCTTTTTCTGCGAACATGAACTCTAAGAGAAAAATAACTCGTCCACAAAAAAATAGATACATAGATATCATGGTACAATATTAAATAAAAATTGGTTCCGGTCACGGTCCTGGTCTTGAACCTGGTTAAGGTCCCAAATATCCAAAAGATTGGTGCTGGCCCCCATTTTCTATAGTGTCGATAATCTAACATAACATTTTCGGTGAATTAACTGTACAATTATTACTTTCTCAAGACTAAGTTACTTCCTAATCTTAGCACTAATAAAATCACTTTGATATCCCTAATCAAAGTTTCAGTTTGGGACTTAACATAGTTTTTCTGAAATCTGTGTAGTGCTTTCCAGTTTATTTTTTATTCGCCACTAGCTTCACTAACCAGCATTATCCCTCGTTTTGCAGTCGAAGCTAATTATTCCCGAACAGCCGTATTACGTCTGTATGACAGCGGGTGTAAGAGATGCCATGCTATGAGGCCTTGCGAGGCTTTCATCCTTCGAGGAGTTTTCCACATGAGAATTTCCCTATAGTCCTGGGGTCGCTGGTGCCGGCCGGTCGGCTGGCATTGATGGATTCGGAAATGGTAATAGAATAATATGTAACGTACGTTGCTGTTTTTTAGTGGATTAAAAAACATTTTCTTCTCCTGCTGAATGCCTTCCACTCCATGACTAAATATTACTAGAAGTTATTTTAGTAGTATACTAAACCGTGAGCCGACCGTGATGCAGTGAAAAATGTACAGAGGTTCTTAGTGTAGATCTAGTAAAAATCTTGAGGAAAACGTGTCAGAAAGATTAAAGTATATATACTTTTTCCATCGAGTTAAAATGACTCTTATTCAAGTCTCTTTCGCGTGTCTTTTTGACCTTAGTCAAAGTAAATAACTATTTGAATGTGTTTTTCTTTAATTTGTGTACCAGAAGTACAAGGCAAATAAAAAACCTTGGAAAATTCTATCAACCATGACAGTCACAGGCAGTTGAGACAAATGTTAGCGACTAAACAGAAGGTATCGGTCTTCGGTTTAGTCTGGCACTCGGCAGAACGAGAAGTAGATTCATCCATCGCTGGCAAAAGATGAGCTTGTGACTTGTGTAGTGGATCTTGCAGCTGATCTCTGATCACAAGCAGAATCCCAGTTTGATGTTTGATAAAGGTTGAAGCTAAAATAAAGGAAAATTTGTTAAATTGAGAGGTCACTTTGTCTCGTTCATAAACCTTTACTATTAAATATTATTAATTCCAGTTTTAACTGGTTCTGATGTAAATTGTGAGCACTCAATAAAAGCAATAACTGAACGTATACCATAATCATTTGCTTATGTTCTATTGGAACTTAGATTATAGCAACCGACGAATCCTTGTAGATGCAGACGCATATTATTCCAATGGAACTTTACCTCATTCTACTGCTTCATGTCTTGTATTGTCAGTTAAAAAAAATAACAAATATAGAACATTCATTTTAACCTCAGAATATTTTAAAGGCATTAACAGAAAAATATATTAAATTGCTTGTGCCACTATTTTAAAACATGTTGACTGCTTTTTATCATCTTCCATACAGAAAAAAAGTGGAAATATGTTTTTTTTTGTGGAAGCTTACACCGGTAAGCCATTGTTGGTAGCAGTTGGTAGGATTGCGAAAAATGAGGACAAAATGCGCGCCGAAAAAATTGAAAATAGTTGGAAATATCCAGCTTAGCTAACCGGTCGCATAAGATCCCTTCTTCGCTGGGTGAGGAAAGGGCTTTCGGGAGAGAAAACAGCTCTGTATCTTTTTCTTATCCCTAGCCTCGTTCTCTGGATGAGAAGTAGTAAGGATACTTTCAAAACAGACAACTTTACTACTACTATTTCTTCAAATTTTACTACTACGGTACGAGAGCGTACTTTTATGGATGAGTTTGAAGTGCTTAAAACTAGGAAAAAATTTGAAATTGAAGTTTGCGGAACTTATCCAATGATACATTGAAGGGACGAGGTTTTGCTTTATGAAACAAATAGATTTAATTTAATTTTTCATTGCCTAAAAACATCGTAACACACAAACTATGTAGCGAAGTTTTGAATTTTTTAAAAAAGAATATAATGCTACGTTTTGAGTCTAAGTGTCTTCAATGGAGGTATGCATTTTTGCAAGGTTCGATTTAATTCGATTTTATCCCATAAAATCTCGGTTTTGTAAGGTGGGCTTCTGGTCAACTCTCAGGCGAGCGTTTGCAATACGACGCATTACTTTGTAAGTTTTGCAATAGCACGTTGTGCAATATCACGTTGACTAACATTTCTGTATTTTTATCTGTTCATTTTGATGTTAAGCCCCGAGTCGATCCGTTTCTAGTCATCAAGGTTATATTTCTGGAAATAAATCATCATTATTATATTATATCTGTTGTGGAATATGCCGCATTCCTATAAAGTCAATAATTTTAAAGAAAATAGCTCCAGAGCACATGGTTATCGACTCTATCTATCGACTCTCTGAGCAGGGACCCGAACCGAAATGAATAAAGGTTCTGGTTCCGGTTCCGGTTCCTATTTTTTTCAAATATGGGTTCCGGTTCTGGTTCCGGTTTTAAGTTTTAAAAGGTTCCGGTTCCGGTTCCGGTTCCATATTGTGAATAACGGTTCCGGTTTCGGTTCCGGTTCCAAAAAAAAACGGGTTTTTTCGGGTTCCGGTTCCGGTTCCGGTTCCGATTCGGGTCCTTGCTGGTAGTATCCCTGGTTTATTCATCATCCCTCCTTTACACCCTCTCCTCTGACAAAATTTAAAGAAATGGTAAAACAGGAGAAATTCCCGAAATAGCAAAAACTCGACCAAACTGGCCATTCACTCCGATCGGCTATGTTTGGTGCATTACTTAGAAGTAATGTAGCGACAAGGGCACCGCCAAAGAACGATTCTCAGATGTATCAGGTGTATTCATTTGCAGTCAGTGATTCCTAAAAATTTTAGTTTGAAACGCAATAAAATAACCTGCCTCCCCCCCCCCCCCCCCCTCCCCCCCCCCCCGAAGCCATAGTTTTCTTTTGAGGATTTAAGGTGGCTGAGTGCCTACTGACGAGATAATACTCTGAATATTATTCTCGTAAGCGGCTTCTTTTAGTACTGGATTTCCAGCTAGTACTTTTAGAATACCCTTTGTCACGATGCCGACAGTGTACCAGTTGCATCATTTGAGCATCATTCGGTAATCGTTGGTAGGTTCTTTCACATTGTATGGATTATTTTTAATGTTTACCTCAAAAATAGATATTTTCGTCTTAGAATTAAGAGGGTTTGTGGAAATTTAAATAATAATTAATTATATACAGCGTACAGCAGCGTTCTTCCAGGATTTCAAAGTGGGGTGCGGTCAAAACTAAATATAATAGTGGGTGGACTGCGTGCACCCGCGTGCATAGCCCACTACATCACTGTTAATGGAGGCATATTTTCAAAAAGTTAATATATTTTCCCCGAACAAAGTCGTGTATACACGATGAAACTTTTTGTTTAGGCGCGTCAACCGCGAGGTCATTTGAAGCCCAGGTGAATCGACGGTCGTCTTCGGAACAATCCAGTGAAAAGGATTTTTTAATGTAGGGAAAAACAAAAAGTTATAACTAAAAAGTTATACACAAAATGAATGCATATTAATAGATCTGAAACAGAATTTGAGATAATTCATGGAACCTTTATGGAACCGAAAAGAACCCTAAATTTTATACGGGTACCGGTTCCGGTTCCGGTTCCTAAAATTTCATAATAACGGTTCTGGTTCCGGTTCCGGTTCCAAAAAAATACAGGTTTTTTCGGGTTCCGGTTCCGGTTCCGGTTCCGGTTCGGGTCCCTGTCTCTGAGGTTAAATCATATTGTAAATCATCAATATTTAAACCGGTTAAGCAAATAAAGGTGTCAGAGCTCCCAAAGATTTAGCTAAAGTTATAGTGGATCCTCTTAAGACTTGAGTATGCATAAAGAATATATTGTTTTCATTACTTTGGATTTATTTGCACGTAACTTTTCATATATTCTTGCCTTCAACATCCTTCCTTAGTATACTGACCTAGGATGGTGTCATATGTAAAAAAATACATTTAGGTAATTGTGATATGCAGAGTCAATCAATAATCATAAATGTTTGTTTATGCCAATATGCTTGCCAGTCTTCCAAAATCTTTGACTGAGTGGCCAAATCCTTTAAACCCTGTTTTTAGCAGATAATCACTATCAGTTAATCTGAAAAGTGAAGATGGCGCAGCATAAATACCAAAGACATTATGAAACCAGAACAGACATAACCGTATACCTTCATCAAAGACAGTCACAATAAAGTTAAGTAAGTACCCGTGCATTTAAAAAAGAACATTCATTTTTAAGCTAATGGCAAAGGTGTTGTTTTGTATTTATTTATTTAATTTGCTGATTTGAATAGTGACATAAATCAATTATTAATTCCATGGGGTACGAAAACACTCAATCGTTAAATCGCTTTCTTGAGATCCTTGATAATATAGGTAGTTTATTACGCCAATAATCAATGGTCACAATGTAAAAGTTTTGTATTCTCAGCATGCAGAGTTCATTTGCGATTATCCTGGGCCTGCTGGCCTTCGTTCATCTCGCTGTCGGTGGACCAGCGTTGAATCGTTCGGCCAACGAAGACTCGAAATCGTTCGCACTTTATCCTGGGGTTGGCTACTATACAGCAGTCATGACCGCTGATTTCAACTGGACACAAGGCTATGAGGTGAGTTTATTTGAAAACTGTTTCCTCTTTGATTAAAAAAATTAATTCTTATCATTTTTACTTACTTAAGGAATGATTGTTGTCTTATATTGTCCCTAAGAAGGTCAATCGGTAAAAGCAAATTAAATTTAAGTTTTCGTTTATAGATTTGGCAGCCTCAGGTAAGTTCAAAACTATGTTTGTTCAATGTAAGCCCTGAAGAACTATCTAGACTCAAAGAAGCTGAAGTACTTTACCCTGCAACAGGTTATGCCACTATTTGCTCAGCGCTCATAACCCGACGACAGTTCAAAATAATAATAATTATCGTTTATTGTCTTGAATATATAAATGAACAGACATTTGTATTTAGGCTTAAATTTTTTAGCGCTGGCCAGCCACACCAGTGCTCTTATCTTTATAATCTTATTCTTCTTCCTCTTTTTCACACATTTTCTTCAAAATATAATTACAAATTACAATGATACAATTGTTGCCTTGGTTGTTTCTCTCTGCTTGTCTTACAAATTTTTAATCATGTAAGCAAGTGATAGACGGTTATTTATACAAGAAATAACACAATGTCTCTTATTTGATACATTGAAAATGTTCCCACAAGACCCAATTTGCAATTCAAGAAAATTCCAATATTTTGAAAACAATTTTCAGTACTGTATCGGTCTCGGCGGGCTGCTTGCCGTGCCGGAATCGGTAGCCGAGGCCGAAGTCCTCAAGACCATTATCTCCGGCGTGAGTGCGTTCTATCAGAATATCGTCTACGTCGGATACCACGACCGCTTCGTCAACGGCGAATATGAGACGATCCACGGTACGCGTCTTACTTTCATCATTAGACAAAACTAGTTCTGGCACGCAGTCGTACCAAATACCATTAGACAAAGTTAGAATGCTTTTTAATGTTTGGTACATTTGTGGACACTGAAAATCGTCCGCTCGAAATATTTAGAAGTCCTTAATAAGGTTCGTTTGAAAATAGTGTGTGTAAGCCGGGCAGACACCATGCTGTGCGCCATGTGCTTTGTGGACTCACACCTCGTTATGATAAACCATATAGTTGATACCAGCCATGTGAAATGTGGATCGACCAGGCTCAGGAATATGATCTCTCGTGAGTTTTGCACACCATTTCATTTTCAACTCCCCTAACTGACCTATAACTAGTAATTTTGTGAAATAATACAAAAACTTCCTGCATTATCTCTTTGTCACTATAAAACGTTCCTCAGTTTTAAATTAAGAAATGTTTCGTTTTGACATCCGACCTTTTTTATGGCTCCATGAGTGAGCGAAAATTTCGCTATGCACAGAATTGAAAAAAGCCTTCATTGAGCCTTGTAAATAATTCGAGTGGACTGGACGGTTTCCATTTTCCAGGAGTGTAAGTCGATTCTCACTACTACTCTCTACCGAAAGAATATAAATGAATGCACGACCAAAACCCTCAAACTTTCCCCCGAAAAGAAATTGGATTGTGCACGGCTAAACGGCACAGTGCAAATTGAATGGAATAGGCATTATTCAAGCCTTCAAGCCAACACGTTTTAAAATGACCACACAAAATTAAACACTGGTTAAAATTTTCGTGTCTCGATACTTAATTTTGGTCTTGCCACTTCAGACAAACCCCTGGCTCAGAGCGGCTACTCCCTCTGGGCGTCAGGCGTGCCCAACGTGAGTCCGACTTTGCGCTGCGGAGGATTCAGCAAAAACGGCGGCTTCATAAACGTAGGCTGCTCTACTACTACGCCAGCGATGTTCATTTGCGAGCTCCCACTTTGGTAAGTTTCACACAAAACAACAGGGAAAGCATTTCGCATTAATCCCTTTACTAATAATTATCCCTGTGGTTCGGTATGTTTTCAATAGCCTCTATAAAACATTTAAAATACATCCTTGTTCCATCGCAGGGCCGACTACGAGCTGTTTGAAGAAGTGGGTTACTACAAGCTTCACTTGGACGCGAAGAACTGGACCGAAGCCTGGAGAATTTGCCGCCAAGAAGACGCCCATCTGGCGGTCATCAACAGTCCTGAAGAGTACGCGGTGTTGCAGACCATCTTCGACAGGCATCAATTTATTCCCCAGGCGGCCTCAAGTGCTTACGCATGGGTCGGCGTTCACGCAGACTATGCGTACAACAAATTCCGCACCGTTGTTGGTAGGTGCTTGTGAGATAACAGGTTGACCGCTTGGATTCGAGCAGCAAGTGACACGGTGAAACCATGGACGGTGTGATGACAGCTTGACAAGCCTGTGTGCCATTGCGCACCAGACTGCTTGGATTCGAGCATCAAGTGACACGGTGAAACCACGGTGTGATAACAGCTCTAAAATGTTTGCCATTGCGCACCAGACTGCTTGGATTCGAGTACCAAGTAACACGGTGAAACCACGGTGTGATGACAGCTTGACATGCGTCGTGTTTTTTTTTCTCAGGAACGACGCTGGAACAAGCAGGGTACTCGACATGGGAAGCGGGATTTCCTGGAAATGATTACGACAACGAATACTACACCCATGTCGCTCTGTTCCGCAACGGAGCCCTGTCAGTTCCGCATTCAGTATATCGCTATGCCTTTTTTTGCGAACATGAACTTTGAGTGAACTTTGAACTTTAACTTGTTCCGATAATTAGCCAAATTGTGCAAATAATCCGCACGGCAATAAATACAGTTTATTTGATAGTAAACTTACTATATTTTCCATGTCATGTGTACAGGAAATGAATGAATTTTTTGTTTTAGTTATTGCAAAGGTTACTGTTCTAGGAATTCACCGAAGTTACGCTGTGGCAGATTGCCTCAAAATTCAAACACACATTCTGGTGTTTATATTTAAATATTTCATCAAAAAATATGTGTTATCTCGTTCAGATATATTTTTTAGCACATGAAGTAAACTACTAAACACTATGCTAACCGAGAGAATTGTCATATTTATATAAATTGACGCTTTTGACGCTGGAATTACAAAATTATACTCAAATTGGCGTGCTAGTGACATGTATCAAACCTTTGGTGCTATTTCCTGTTGGTTTTTGGAGGTGGCTGAGTTATTGATACTACCTTAAAAAAAGTATGTCTATGCACAACAATAGTATGTAGGTACAATAAACAATCTTGTCATCTAAAATTAAATTTTTGATAGCATATTTTCGCTATCGCAAATAAACGTGGCCAGCGTAGACAGAATAGCACAATGCATGGTTTTTTATGCTATTTATCATCGATCGAAAATCTACTTATCGAAATGTATGTCAATTATTATAATCAGCAATATCCAGTGGCGAAAAGACACGCGTCAAGCCATCGCTTGTTATTTTCAGGTTGCATGACAGAAAAGATGCTCTTCAGTTTGCTTTGCCAATTATTTTAGCCGGATTGTAATGCATTTTTACAATAGTGAAATTTTATGAAAAAGTGCCCCTGCTATAACATGCAGAAATGTTATTGATATTTATAGGGCATCAAAGATATCAAAGATTGCTTCCTAAAAACCACACATTACCCGTAGAGTGGCGGTGTTCATTACCAATTTAGTAACGCAAACACTAAAAAAAATGAATGATTATTCCCCATCTAGGAGATTTAAAGGCTACTTTATTTAGAGGTGAGGGTGAACTTCAGATTAAAAGCAAAGATTATTTAGGTCGGTCCACCACCGACGAAATGATAGCGATCATTTTCAATTGGATATCAGTTTGATAGTGAATCGATGGGTACAAAGATGACCTCAATCTGTCTATAACAACAAGTATGCGAAGGTATAAAAAGCAAGTCAGTTTGCATGAGTGCATGATCTATCTTCTGCCATCATGCTTCGTGCAATCTCCTTGCTGATCTTCGTGGCGGCAGCCTGCTCGGGTGAGAAAGTACAAAACACATATAACTTTGTACAACCAACTACTAAAAGCAGAATCTTTAGATGCCTTAGTTCCGGTATTGCCGTATTTTTAAATATTGATATTGTAAAAGTAAATAGTAAGAAACTAGAAAAAGATGTTGAGGTAAAAGACGTTGTGATAGAAAAAAGGAAGGAATTAGGTAAGCAGGTTGGAAATAGTTGGTCAGGAAGAAACAAGTGGTTTTTTTTTTTTCATGTTGAGTATTTTGAAATCAGGATCAATTAAACCTTTTTTTATCTTTTGGTTTTGTGTTTTATTTAAGAAGGCTTAAGTTATTGGTGGTTGTCTTGTTTGGCACTCGAGTTAAGACCGTTGATAACGCAGGCAGCATAGCTTTGCGAAAATTCGCGAACATTTTTAGTTTGGGACAAATAGCATTCAATACCGCAGTCCAATATTTTTTCTGAAATCTAAAATCAACTTTTTCAATTCCAGCCACGCCAATCTCGCCCCGAATCCTCGGCGGGCAGGACGCCGACATAGTTGACTTCCCCTACATCGCCTCCGTCGAGCTGCTCGGCATCGGCCACTACTGCGGCGCCGTCATCATCGACGCCCAATGGGCGCTGACCGACGCCTGGTGCACCCTCGAACCCGTCGACGTCACCGAGTTCTCCCTTCGCGTCGGCAGCGCGCTGCTCGGGAACGGCACGCAACACGCCGTCGTCCAGTGGATCCACAATCCCCTTGCCGATGTGTTTTACGGAGAGAACGACTTCGCGCTGATCCAAGTCGACCCACCGTTCGAGTTCGGCGTGAACGTCCAAGCCGTGCCGGTGGCAGAGGCTGAGGAGGCGACTCCTGATGGCGCCGAAGGTGTCATCGCCGGCTGGGGAGAGATTGTCGTGAGTTTAAGAATGGACTTAGAGAAAAGAGCTGAGCAGATGGATTGTTATTAACTGCATGCAAGGATTAACAGATAAACTGATTTGAATTAGCATAGAGAAAGATAGACAAATTTTGATAAGTGCAGGTAGATTAAATAGGTTAAAGATAGTAAAGATAGCTTGGCTGTGTGATTACTTTGTAATTGCAAAATGCGTCAATCTCTTTGTTTTCGTGACAATTCATGGTGCTTGTGATTTAATCTCTTCACGAAACCCACCTTGTCATATTTCCTGCTCATATCTGTACCTTCTTAATGAACTTTAATACTTCCCTTCTAATCACCGATGGTTTAATTTTGAAAGTATGAAGCCGATTATATCCCCATGTGCGTCACCTTGCATGATGAGTGTCGCTCTCTATCATGGCTACCCGGTGTTTCCTCCAGACATCATCAGAAATTACCACCGACAACCTGCAATTCGCTACAACCGCCGTACTCAGCGAAGCCGCCTGCTCCGCCGAGCTGGGCTTCGATTTCCACAACAGCAAGCTGTGCGCCCAGGACCCCCGGGCTGCTGTCGCTCACTGCTGGGTGAGTTTTCGTTGGCCGGAAGTTATAGGAGCTTGATTAAACATCATCTACAAAGCCCTTAGATACCCTTTAATATGTTTCAACTGTTTGTTGACACTTTAGTACCTAGCAAACAAATCCGCCTCAAGATGACGTAAGACGCATTGTTTTCAATTGCATCTAGAGGGGTTAAGTTCTTATACACCTTTCCAAGCCGCCTAGGTGGCTTTGGTGGTTCTGTCACCAGCTAAACATTGCTATTTCACTATATACGATCAGATTTAATCAAAACGTTGGAAATGTCTGACGTTTATTGTGCTGACAGCGCGACGAGGGTGGCCCGCTGGTGGTCAACGGCACCCTCTTCGGCATCGCCCTCTACCCGGGTGTCTGCAACGACCCTCTGGACGTGCAGATCTACTCCCGAGTCGCCAGCGCTCGAGAATGGATCGACTCGACCATCGCTGCCTAAAGCCCCTTTTACACGGTCACATTTTTTCATCACATTCCGTCAAACCCTTGAACAGCAGTCTGTAATATAAACATTGTACAAGGTTTTATGTGACGGATTTGATGAAAAATGTGACGACCTTTTACACGGTACAATAATCATTGTATCACATTTATTATCACAGTAGGCCATGGAAGTGATGTCAGTTGACATTTCAGAAAAAAAATGAGAGTGAATTTAGATCTACTTTCGTCAGACGTCAGGTATGGGTGTGATTTCTATTTAAAAATAAACTTTTATCAACTTTTAATTCATTTTAATTGCAGCCATTTCAAATTTTGCACTGCTCACTGACATATGCCGCCATGATTTTTTGAAAAGTTTGACGTCACGCAATCTTTGATCTCTGATTGGCTGCATTCCATACAAGATGTGATGGAATTAGAGCCTGGGCTATCCGAAAAAAATGTGCCACAGTCTGCCATACAAGACTTTTATGTGACGGACTGCCGTGCAATGGACTGTTTACACGGTCACATGCAGTTGTATACAAGACTGCTGTGCAAGGGTTTGACGGAATGTGATGAAAAAATGTGACCGTGTAAATCAGGCTTAACTCTTGCTGCGATGACCTTGCCAATAAAAACCTCATAATGCTTAACTTGTTTTTTTTCCTCCGTCTTGTCATGTCGTTTAATCATAGCGTGAGTTCCATCTCAAGAAAGGAAGTATCACGGCTGTAAATAGAAAACCTTGATAGTGCGTTTTCAGCTAAATATATACTTCCGAAACCTTGATAGTGCGTTTTCTCTTTTGAGTACCAAAAACTCATCAAAAAGCGCTCTTATAGGACGTTTGTTCTGAAGTGCGATTTTGTAAAAATTTCGTTAGAGAAGTCACTCGTCTTGTCGATGAGAGCGTTCATTTGTTCCATTAAAATCTTTGATAAAAATGGAGACCTCATATCGTTTAACAGTGATAAAATTTACAAAATCGTCCCCCATGGTCACCTGTCAGCAGTGACATAGGGGCCATTATTTCTGGTATACGCACACTTAATAAAAAATTTTGGACTCACCAACTCGGATCGCGTCGAAGGATTTCTTGGTTTATAATGACACTGACCGAAGTAAAGTTTTTTTTTTTTTTGTATCCTAAGCGGCGTAGCGTGTGTAACCTTGGGTATTTCGGGCCTTTTGGCTATCCTTGTGAGCATAGTCCCCTCATACCGCTGACAACTCGAGAACTAGATAGCTACAATTTTTAGATTTTGTGTGTTGGGTCGTCGAATGAATACAAAACATCAATATGTTTAATACGTTTAATTGACAAAGAGAAGGAAGAGAAGCTCGACCCAAAATGTAGAAAAATAAATATGAAAAACACGTCTTGTCGTCTTGTCGTTTGGAGTCGAAGTCCGGTCAAAACAATGTTTGTCGCAACAATACACTTCCCCGGGGACGTGGATATTTCTTGGCCCCGGGTGATTGGATCCCCACAAGTGCATTGGAAAAACAATATATATATATATATGAATGCCATACCCACCATACCCCCATGATTGCCATACTACCCACCATATACTGTGATGGTTGTTTCACAGACAGTCAATTTACAGGTGGATACAAAATGTGCCAATCCCATCCCTGCTTAACCAAGAAAGTAATGTGAATGCTAAGATACAGACACCTTTTTTACCTGATGGCAATGCATTTGGTATATTTTTAATCGCTATCAGACCAACTAAAAATAATCAGCAAAGATTATCTCGCTCGATCAACCACCGACAATCTGAAAGCTCTCATATTAAATTGGACATAATATATTTGGACACCATCCGTTGAGCGACGTGCTTAACGGATTCAACGACTTCGCGCTGATCCAAGTTGACCCGCCGTTCGAGTTCGGCGTGAACGTCCAAGCCGTGCCGCTGGCAGAAGCTGAGGAGGCGACTCCTGATGGCGCCGAAGGTGTCATCGCCGGCTGGGGACAGACTGACGTTATTTGAGTGTGAACCTTGGGTACTAAGCAGCACAGATGATTGTTATTGTCTTTTGCGAAATGTATTTAATTTGCAATAATGAGAACTAGGACATATCTTTTTACTACCTCTTTGAATGTGGCTTGTGATTTTAGTGTTAAGCTTAAATTTATAATTTCCCAGGCTTAATGCTGCGACTGAATGCACAAAGGCTAAGAGAGGGCCAATTTTGTTTTTAAGATAGTGATCCTTCTATATCTCTACTCACACTTTAAACAACAACTTATTCAACACTGATAGTTGAAATTTAAAAGTGCCAATCCTAAGAAGCATTGTATTATTTGCTTCCTTTGCCTTGCATTATGTGCATTATTAGATGGCTTAGCTTCTTGGATATCTTGACAAGCCGGCTAAGCCGGAAGAATATTTCCATATATTCTTCTTTCGAGCAAGATCTTTGCTAGAACGATCAGATTTGATCAGAACGGTGATAATTCTGTTGGAAGCTTGACGTAGGCGGCCCGTGGGTGGTGTACGGACTGCTCTTCGGCATTGCCCTCGTACAGGGCGTCTGCGGCGACCCTCATTACGTGAAGCCCTATACTCTCGCGTCGCCAGCGCGCGACAAGAGATCGACTCAACCATCGCCGAGGATGGCTGGTACGATGTTTGAATCACAATAAAATATGACAGTTGGACCCATTACAGGCTGGGATGGTAATTGCGTGGAGACCCAAATAACAGATTCAAATAATTTAAGCTTTGCGTTTGGTGCAATGCCAAAAAAGTAACGTGAATGCTTATTAAATACCAAAACATTTTGTACTTTTTAACGATGCTTTGGGTATTATACTATTCTCTTTAAGATCACTTCCAAAGCATCTACATGTAAGCAACAACGATTCTCTCGCTTGGTCCACTACCGAAAATGATAACGATCATTATTAATAAGTTATCATTTTGATAGCGATTCGACAAGTACAAAGATGACCTTGATCTGTCTGTAACAACAGGCTGTAAAGGTATAAAAAGCGAGTCAGTTTGCATGAGCGCATGTTCTATCTTCTGCCATCATGCTTCGCGCAATCTTCTTGCTGATTTTCGTGGCTGTGGCTTGCTCGGGTAAGACTGCTAAAAATACATTTTAATTTGTACAAATAAGTTCTACAAAGAGCATCTTAAAATGCCTACCTACCGTACATGATGTATTTTCAAATACTGAAATAGTTTGACTTCTTGTACCTCCTTTAAACCATTTTTCTTTGAAGCCACTAAACCAAGCTTTAAAAGCTTTGAAGAAACCCTAACAAGATGTAAAACCCAATAGATTTTTTGATATTAAAGTATTTTAGCCATAAGAACATATTCCGTATTTAAATGCCTAGTGCACATGTGCAGTTTACCGTAAAAAGGGGGTATTCTGTAATGAATTGAAGTTGTATTATAAAAACATTTGGTATATATTTTTTTATTTGCAGTAAATTAAAATCAAAACAGTCAACTTGACAACGCTTAACGTACATAAAAACTCATTCGACCTTGTTATCTAGTCAGTTTTATAGCAGATGCTGGTTTAAAAAAACGGATTGACAAACGCTCAACACAATAAGAAATTACACTTGACACTCATATCAATGGTGTCTTCCAGCCACGCCGATCTCGCCCCGAATCCTCGGCGGCAACGACGCCGACATCGTCGACTTCCCCTACATCGCATCCATCGAGCATTTCGGTGAAGGCCACTACTGCGGCGGCGTCATCATCGACGCCCAATGGGCGCTGACCGACGCTTTTTGCTCCCCGGTAACAGTCAACGTCACCGAGTTCTCTCTTCGCGTCGGCAGCGCACTGCTCGGCAACGGCACGCAACACGCCGTCGTCCAGTGGATCCATCATCCTCTTGCCGATGTGTCTCAAGGAATCAACGACTTCGCGCTGATCCAAGTCGACCCGCCGTTTGAGTTCGGCGAGAACGTGCAAGCCGTGCCGCTGGCCGAGGCTGAGGAGGCGACTCCTGATGGCGCCGAGGCTGTCATCGCCGGCTGGGGACGGATTGACGTAAGTTCGAGAGTGAGCGTTGGCTGCAGGTCGGAGGCTTGTCTATCTGATATACCTACCTGTTTGGCTTATGTTTTACGGATTAGTCAGTTTGTTTTGAACGTGCAGGTAATAATTTATACTATTAGTTGGAATTTGGAAAAACCTTGTATCTTGGCGAGTGATTGAGCTATAAACTTTTTAAAAATTCAGTTCTAAACGTGCTCGAAAAGAAATGCGAAAAAAATTCTAGATTTCAATAGTAGGTGGGAAGTTCACCATTTCGGTAATTTATGCAAGCTTAAAATTAATATTGTCGGTTTCATCAAAATAGTGAGAGTTGTTTGCGGTATGATTGATAATAGACTAAATGTAAGAGATTATTGACAGCGATAAGAAAGATTGCAACCAAACCAGATTTAATAATAAATGTTTTAAAGAAGTATACGTTGCTTCTTGTTGCTTTCCTGTCTGTAAAACATACTTTATTTGAATTTAACTTCAAAGATCCACCATTGCCACCACCATGAGTTTATTCACAAACCTCTTTATGGAGCTCCCCTGAATAGTGATTCTTGAAATTAAACACAACTTCTTATTGATAATCTTATGTTTAATAAAAGTGGAAAATACATTCGGCGAGAGACGCTCAAAAAAATACGTCTGCCCTGAGTCAACTTCGGGAAAAGAAAGAAAAACAATTTCAAATGCAACAATAAAACTCCCATGAGACTTGGATCTTGGTTTCCTCCAGCAACTCCCCATGGAAATGGCCCTCAACAGAAGCTTCGTACATTTTCCAACCCCTAGAACCTAGAAGACAGTACGTTGCTCTTCATCAACGCTTTTCGGTGTTTTTTGCAGTCATCACCCATCTGGATCACCGACAACCTTCAATTTGCCAATACCGTGGTCCATGGCCAAGACGTCTGCTCCAATGAACTGGGCCCCGATTACGACAACAGCAAGCTGTGCGCCCAGGATCCCGAGGCCAACGTCGCCCTTTGCTATGTAAGCTAATGTTGTTGAGCGAGGAATTATTTCTTTTTTATGTCAGGGCGTTCAAATATTAAATCATTAAAAACAATTTTAGTTCCTGGCTTCTGCTTTACTGTATTAAAGTGAAGAGAAAAATAAGTTTATGAACGTAATCTTCAGTATATTAAATATGGTTTATGATTTTTCTACGTTCACTCGTTTCCGGTTATATGCCTAATTCTATTTTCTTACAGCTGTGGGGAATCCTAAGCAATAGGATGAGAAAAATCTTTTGTTCGTTCGTTTGTCATCCATAGTTAAATTAGGCGGAGTGTTTCAGAGCCATGGAAAGATGGTTGTGAAGCTTGCGGTTCTGCTCTGATTTGCTCAAATCAGAGCAGAACCGCAAGCTTCACAACCATAGTTAAATTATACGAATCATTAATTTCAATGCCATCGAAAACACAATGCTCACAAGTTCATATTTAAGTCAAAAAGGTATCTAAAAATCATCTCAAGAAACATCAGAATTGTGCTGACTAACAAATTTTAAGCGTGAACAACGCCACCTCGAAAGCTTAGCTCGACAATTTGTGAAACGGTGTCAATGTTCGATGTTCATTGTGTTTGCAGAACGATGAGGGCGGCCCGTTGGTAGTCGATGGCCGGCTCTTCGGTATCGCCCTCTGGCCGGGATACTGCGGTGACCCCCTGGACGTGCAGCTTTACGCCCGCGTCGCCAGCGCGCGACAATGGATCGACTCGACAATCAACGCCTAACTCTTGCTGCGATGATCTTGACAATAAAACACTGATAATGCTGGTCTGGTGTTTTTCCTGTCTTCTCGTGTCGTGTAATCATTGCGTGAAGTAACATGGGCAAATGTAGGGAGCCTTGTAGTGCGTTTTCATCTACCTACACTTACGAAATCTTGATAGTGCGTTTTTTCTTGCGTTTACCATTTCAAAACTAACGAAAGAGGCTTGCAGAGGAAACATATAACGACGGTGAACTATTCTATAACGTTCGTGAGTGACCTGTGAACAGTGACAGTAGAAAAATTTAATTAATATAGAAGCATCCGGCGTTTTTTTTTGTTTTTGATTAGATTTCAGTATGTATTTATCTGATTTACCTTGAATGAAAATGATGGTATCTTGTGATCTTTCAAGTCCAGTCATTGATGAGAAAGTGTATGGTAGATGAACCAAGGAAAAGCAGACAGGAAAAAAGTTTGCAATCACCCTAAACCATTTATGTTTTGCACTGCTACACAATATTAATATTATGTAGTTCACTCTAAAGATCCATATTTTCGTCAAATTATTTTTGGGAAAAAGTTACGTAAGTTGTTGGGAAAAACCTACATCGTTCAAAGCCAAGATTTCGGTTATTTATAAATTGAATTTAAACTAAAAGGATGTCATTTAATTGAAAGCTTCAACATTCACGTTGCTTCATTTTCAATAACTTCGATATCTTCGATCAAATTAACCTCGATTTTCTTATGTATATATCACCTAATTGGTTTGAGGATTAATAACAGTCAAGCGGTGGTACGTTGGTAAAAGATCTTTGGCCCAAATTTTTTATGGTTGTTCTCAACTGAAGAATTTAGCTAGGCACTAATTTCTTCAGCTTTAAACTAAGAAATTCAGATAATTTTTTGTTTGTATGACATTGGGGGAATATGTCTGGTACACCTCATCTGATATATCAATTTTATAGAGCCAATTCCGGTTATCAAAAATGAACATTGTTATGTCTAAAAGGACAAGCTTGAAATGCTTCGGAGATAAAATGCAATTCAATTTCCCTCGCGGATGGTTGGTAACATTGTTTAACCATTATCGAACATACTATACCTATCAGATGCAGTGATAATTCATGCGTAGAGAGCCAATGTAAAGGTTGTGTCTTAATCGAAGCGTTTTGATATCTGTTTCAGATCAACTAAAGATAAACAGCAAAGATTCTCGCGCTCGGTCATACTTCAGATAAAATGATAGTGAAAAATTTCAATTGGATATTATTTTGATTGTGAATCGATTTGTATACTAAGATTACCTCGATCTGTTTCAAACAACAGGCGGTGAAGGTATAAAAAGCGAGTCAGTTTGCATGATTCTATCTCCTGCCATCATGCTTCGCGCAAACTCATTGGTGTTCTTCGTGGCGGCAGCCTGCTCGGGTAATAAATTATAAAATACCTATAACCCTGTTCAATCAACTTCTAAAAGCAGCGTCAATTAACTTACCTTTCTGCCGATAATACTGTAGTTAAAATATTGACAAAGTTTGACATTGAAATTAACCTCCTTGTAGTCACCATATTTTTTAGGCAGCCAGCAAAAGCTTTGAAGAAGCCCTGAAAATACGTGAAAATAATCCAGCTTTTTTATTATTAAAGTATGGAAGCGATACAAAACGTAAAGAATTCAGTGTGTTATAATAAACACTTTGACAATCTTGAACGATTCCAAAAATTTAATGGTGTATCAGCGAAATACACATAAAGAGATATTCTGAAAACTAATATCAAAGTCATTTCTATCTTAAGACTCTTTTCTGGATAGGACTTCTACTGCGTAGAACGTGGTTTGCAGTTGAAAAACATTAAAATACAATAGAAAAATATAAGTTGTGATAGAAGAAAGTTGGGAATAGATAAGCAAGTTGGAAATAGTTGGTCAGAAAACCTAGGGATGGAGTCAAATAGTAATAAGACAGGCAGCAAAGCTTTCCGAAACGTCAGGAATTAGCATTCAATACCAAGTAAAATTGTTTTAAAAAAAACTTATACCAATTTTGTCTTCCAGCCACGCCGATCTCGCCTCGAATCCTCGGCAGCAACAACGCCGACATCGTCGACTTCCCCTACGTCGCCTCCATAGAATTGTACGACGTCGGCTTCTTCGGCGGAGCCGTCATCATCAGCGCCGACTGGGCGCTGACCAACGCCCAGCGCACGTCGGACCCCGTCGACGTCGAGCTGTACACCGTTCGCGTCGGCAGCGTGCTGCTCGGGAACGGCACGCTACACTCGGTCATCCAGTGGGTCAACCATCCCCTTGCCGATTTTCCCAACGGACAGAACCAATTCGCGTTGATCCAAGTCGACCCACCGTTCAAGTTCGGCGTCAACGTGCAAGCCGTGCAGCTGGCTGAAGCTGAGGAGGCGACTCCTGATGGCGCCGAGGCTGTCATCGCCGGCTGGGGAATGATTGTCGTGAGTTTGAGGAATGAGCCTTGGGAACAGAGCTGCTCATTTTGCTTGTTATTGGCTTGAAGATTATTTTCTTTATGTGCGTAATGCTTTTAATGGGATCATTGCAACTTTTGTCATATCTTTTTACTGATTGTGACTGTTGTGATTCACTACAAAGCTAACGAGTCTATATTTATTTTCATGTCTTCAATCCCTACTTAACTTACGTTTCACTTTAAAGATGCCCGATTGCTACTATGTTTTTCATATACCTCTTTCCGGAGCTAACCCTAAAAGCTTTGTACATTTTTATCTCTATAAACAGCTCGTGCTGGAATTCCGTCATTCTTCACCAATTTTCTTAAACGATTTGCCATATCGCTAAATTTATTTGATTCAATTGTTCCAATAGTTTTAAAATATTCCATTAACATCTTACATAATCATTTATATAACAATTTTAGCTAGATATTTATTGTTATTAATGTTATATACCTACCTATTTCAAACTAATTTTTTTCAAACTTAAATAATTGTATTTTATATTGATTTTAGTAAGCTAGACCTTAATGGTCAACCATGTGTTATGGATAGCCGTCATTGTATTAAATTGATTTTCTCTCCTAGAAGACTAAGTGTTGCTCTTCATCAAATCTTTTCGGTGTTGCCTGCAGCCATCGCCCGACTGGACAACCGACAACCTGCGATTCGCCGCTATCGCCGTCCTAGGCGAAACCGCCTGCTCTGCCGCGCTGGGCCCCGACTTCCAAAACAGCAAGCTGTGCGCCCAGGACCCCGAGGCTTTAGTCGCCAGCTGCTTTGTGAGCTTACGTTGGGCGGTAGCTATAAGCTTAAGTTAACACGTGTACTAATCACCTAGAACGAAGATACTCGTTAATGTGTCGGTAGACAACCGAGATTTAGTATAAGTGGCTAACACAGCTCTCTCGAGATGACTTTAGAAGCGTTGATTTAAGATGCCCCTTGGCGCTTATATATCTTGCAAAGGCGCCAAGGTGGCGCTGAACATTCCTTCACCAGCTCACCAATTCTTTTTCCCTATATTCTACAGTCAATTAAGACATTTTCTGGAACGATCAGATTTAATCAGATCGTTGAAATAAAGTCTGACGTCCATCTTGTTGGCAGCGCGACACTGGCGGCCCGTTGGTGGTCGATGGCCGGCTCTTCGGCATCGCCCTCTGGCCGGGAGTCTGCGGTGACCCCCTGGACGTGCAGCTTTACGCCCGCGTTGCCAGCGCGCGTAAATGGATCGATTCGACCATCAACGCCTAACTCTTCCTGCGATGATTTGCCAGTAAAAAACTCATTATGTGCAACTTGTTTTCATGTCGTTTATTCTGGATGAGCGTTTTATCCCAGGGAAGGAAGTAATACGGGCGGATGTAGAGAGCCTTGTCAGTGTGTTTGTTCCTTCGTGTTCCAAGAACGCAAAAAACAGTGCTTTAAAAGGATACATAGAAGTGCCATAAAGGAAGTACGTTTACCTGTCAAAATACATGTCAGAAGTGACATAAGTGAAAAAAAAATCATTTAAAGGCTGTCAGTTTTTTTTTTTTTTTACTTTTCATGGTGAATACAGTCAGCATTTTGGCTGATTGCTAATTTTTTCTTTCAAACTTCATGCTTAAATTTTGTGAGAGAATGGATCCATCTGCCAATCTGACATATAATTGATTAAAATTTTAATTAAGCTATCGCCCTTAAAATCACTGGATTAGTGAGAATAAGAGTTAAAGATATTTTTTTTTGCAGTCGGCGTCAATCGAAAACTTCTCTATCGCAATTAATTTAAATTTCTAATCAGCAGAAAGCAGTGGCGAGCGAATATTTTATCAAGGTAATCTATATAGACCCAAGCCGCTTAAGCCCGTGGCGAGTCCTTTCGAAATTGTATTGAAGTTTTGAAGATAATATGCGGATATTTGGTACGATTTTTAAACCACGATTAAACATAGAAATCAGACCCATTGCATCCTGTGATGGTAATTGCATGAAGACGAAAATAACAAGAATTAATAATGTATTCTTAGTCAATTAGTTGAAAGCCGATAAAGTAATGTAAATGCTTACATAAAATTAAAAAAAAAATACCGTTAGTATACCGTATGACGATGCTTTAGGCATACTTTTCCCTCCAAAATCACTGCCAGAGCATCAACATGTTATCAGCAACGCTTCTCTCGCGCGGTCCACCACCGACAAAATGATAGCATCCATTTCCATTGGTTATCATTTCGATAGCGATTCGAGAAGTTCAAAGATGACCTTGATCAGTTTGTAACTAAAAGCTGTGAAGGTATAAAAAGCGAGTCACTTTACGTGAGCGCATGTTGTTTCTTGTTCCATCATGCTTCGTGCAATCTCCTTGGTGTTCTTCGTGGCGGCAGCCTGCTCGGGTAAGACATTTAAAGTACCTGCAATTTCGTACTATCAACTTCTCAAAGAAGCATCTTCACGTGCTCAACTGCCGTACATGCCTTCTTTTCAAAAATTGACATTATTTGACTGCTTGTTTGACCTCCTTTTAACCCTTTTTCGTCAAAGCCACCAAATCAAAGTCCATTCATAACAGGCAAAAGCCTTGAAGAAGCCATAAGAAGACTTGAAAACCAAAATACTTTTAAAAATTAAAGTGTTTTAGCAATTTATCGAGCTAACTTTACTAAGCAGGTATCCAGTAATGAATTGCTGTTATGTAATTGCTGTAGAATGAAATCAAATCAGTCAACTTGACAACGTCTAACGTACTGACAGGACAAGGGCTTGTCAATAATAGCACCTTGCGGTTATAAGTCACCAACTCTTTAATGAACACACTCGAACACAACCATCTCTAAACTCCACTCATCTTCGCCTGCCCATGCTGCCTCAGGGCCCGCGTCTCCACCCTAGCGGCAACCTTCAGCCATGGACACAGCCATGGTCGAAGGCCACGCAAACCCCGCAATACTAGTAAGGAACGCATCTATTCCGCTCATTCCTGACTTTAAGATACACGAACAACGTCAGGTTGTAGGTGGCTGTCTGCAGGCCTGACAGTACTTAACAATTGATAAACTGAACAGTTTTATAGCAGATTCCGACTTGCGCAAACGGGTGGACAAATGCTCCACACAATAAGATATACTCTTGATACTTATATCAAAGTCTTCCAGCAACTCCAGTCTCGCCTCGAATCCTCGGCGGCAACGACGCCGACATCTTCGACTTCCCCTACATCGCCTCCATCGAGCGGCTCGGCGAAGGCCACTACTGCGGCGCCGTCATCATCGACGCACAATGGGCGCTGACCGACGCCTGGTGCACCGTAGCACCCGTCAATGTCACCGAGTTCTCCCTTCGCGTCGGCAGCGCGCGGCTCGGCAACGGCAGGCAACACGCCGTCGTCCAGTGGATCCATCATCCTCTTGCCGATGTGGCTAATAGTCTGAACGACTTCGCGCTGATCCAAGTCGACCCGCCGTTCGAGTTCGGTGACAACGTCCAAGCCGTGCCGCTGGCTGAAGCTGAGGAGGCGACTCCTGATGGCGCCGTGGCTCGAATCGCTGGCTGGGGAGAGATTGACGTGAGTTGGAGAGTGAGAGTTGGGTGCAGGTCGCAGGCTATCTGATTGGCTTATAGTTTATAGTCAGTTGTTTTGGACGTGCACATATGCATTTTTTTTGTAGGTGTACGGTTGCAGTTATGTAAACGAGCCTTGGGTACTTTTTATTGATCGCACGATGTGTGAATTGTATTTTTAGTGCGATACTCTCCATAGACGCTTATCTTTTTCTTTAATCACCATCAAAAAATGTGTGAAATTGTGATTGGAATTCAAAGCTTTCCAAATAAATGTTCAATAAAGTTGGGTATGTAAAGTTGTCCCATCCCCTTCCCCCACTCTTTTGATATTAAAATATAAAATAATATTTATACTTATATTTAATACTTAAAATATTTTTAACCGAATTCTTAGTCGAAAAAACACCGGAAATAAATTACCGAACGAAAAAAATTGACTGAAAATACCTATTGTTTGCCTTATGTATATGTCAAAATATTAAGTATAATGGGGTTTCGAATGTTTTATGCTAAGAATTTCAATTTGGAAGTCCTTTCTATTTAATCATTACCTCATTACCTAATCATTACCTAGAAGACTGAGTGTCGCTCTTCATCCAAGCTATTTGATGTTTTCTGCAGTCATCAACCGGCTTCACCACCGACAACCTTCAATTTGCCATCACCGTGGTCCATGGCCAAGATGTCTGCTCCGATGAACTGGGCCCCGATTTCCACAACAGCAAGCTGTGCGCCCAGGATCCCGAGGCCAACGTCGCCCTTTGCTATGTAAGCTAACTTTGAGCGAAGAATTATTTCTCTTTTATGTCATGGCGTTCTAGTATTAAATCACTAAAAACAATTTCAGTTCCTGATCTCTGAGTCCTGATCTCATTAAGTTCATTTACTGGGATGTGAAAAATAAGTTAATCAACTTGCATTACTGTCTAACACAATCTTCCGTTCTTAAAATATTGCTGATATTTCTGAACGTTGACTGTTTGCCGGTTATTTGCCTAATTATTTAGTTTCACAATCGTTGGGATACCAAAGCAATTAGACAGGCAAATATTCAATTCGTTCGTTTTTTTGATCCATCCATAATTCTTAGTATAAATAGAGGCTTACGGAAACCTACTCGACCGAGCGATCTGTCACGTGGTCAAAGCCAGTCAGAGCTCTCTGAGCTGCAGACGTTTTCGAACGCAAACTTGACAGTTGACCACTGAAATTGAGCATGGTGATTGCAGGTTATGTTGACCTGATTCAGATTTGAAAGTAGTAGCAATGACATCTCTTAATTTACTAGAATGCCGTTAGAAATTGAGTAATTTATCTTAACTGGTTCATCTTTGGTGATTAGTGTTCAGTAATCAGTGTTCGCGTTACAATATTGGCAACGAAAAAACGACAATTAAAATTACCCGCCCGTTCGTAAAAACAAAAGTCGCGGCCCAGCCTGAAAGATGGTACGCGAGTTGAGGGCTCTGATCGCTCCAGATTAGGTTTTCGGAAGCAAAATAGCGTCGATCGGGTTTCTCCGAGCTGGTTTCCGAACGCTGGAGACCGGCCGGAGTAGGTTTCCGCAAGCTGGTAATCCCCGGTAACCGGTAACCGTAAATACGGTATCATTATGATCGATGCCATCGAAAACACAACTTGCTCACAAGTATGGTTTTAAAATCACATGATGCAAATATCAGGAAAGAATTGCGTTTCGAAAAATGTTACGTGTACCTCGAAACCTTGACTTGATTCATACACGAATACCAAACGACAACACATGAAACGGTGTCAATGTCCGATGTCCATGTTTTTTGGCAGCGCGACGAGGGTGGCCCGTTGGTGGTCGACGGCCGGCTCTTCGGCATCGCTGTCTGGCCGGGTTTCTGCGGGTACCCCCTGGAAGTGCAGATCTTCGCTCGCGTTGCCAGCGCGCGAGAATGGATCGACTCGACCATCGCAGCCTAACTCTTGCCGCGATGACCTTGAAAATAAAACACTGAAAGCTCTGAACTTTTTTTTTTCCCCCGTTATCTCATATCTCATCGTATCTCTCATATCATATCGTGTATCATTGCGTGCGATCATGGCAGGAAAGGCGGGCGGGTATCGAAAGCCTCGATAGTGCGTTTTCATATATGTATACTTAGGAAACCTTGATACTGCGTTTTTTCTGAAGTACCTAAAAAATAACTAACGAACAAGGATTGCATAGGAAATACAAAAATACGGTGAAATATTATGTTAACGTTCAAGAGTGACCTTTCAACAGTGATATAAGGGAAAATGAATTCATTGATGAGCATTGGACTGTTTTTTTTGTTTATTTTGTTTTTGATTAGCTAGGTAATGTATTTATGTGTTCATACTAGAATTATAATGATGTTTTCTTGTGAAACTAACATTTGTTTTCGGTTTTAACAAAGGCATGGGTATTTTACACAGTCTCACCCGTGCAGGCTGCCGCCTCGAAGAACACCAAGGAGATTGCGCGAAGCATGATGGCAGAAGATAGAACATGCACTCATGCAAACTCACTCACTTTTTATACCTTCACATGCTTGTTGTTACAGACAGATCGAGATCATCTTTGTACCCATCGATTTACTATCAAACTGATAACCAGCTGATAATGATCGTTATCTGTTTGTCGGTGTTGATCCCATCGGGATAATCTTTGCTGATTATGATGCAGTTGTAAGTTTGCCTGCCAGAGCAATCTTCTCATTCAAAATTGAAACAACGTTAAAAAATTTAATAAAGAATAACAATTCTGTTTAATTTTGCTTTCTCAACCAATAATTTTCATGGCAATAGACGAATTTTAATTTAAAAATGATGCGTCAGATTGCCAGATATATTCATTATCCACGATTGAACTTGACAGTCAGACCCATCTCATCCTGTCATGGTTATTGCATGGAGACCAAAATAACAAGAATAAAGTATTCTTAGTCAAATAGTTTACAGCCAATAAAGTAATGTGAATGCATAGATAAAATAAAAATACCTCTTGTATACCGTATGACGATGCTTTCGGCATACTTCTCCCTCCAAAATCACTGCCAGAGCATCTACATGTTATCAGCGACGCTTCTCTCGCAAGGTCCACCACCGACAAAATGATAGCGTCCATTTCAAATGGTTATCATTTCAATAGCGACGAGAAGTTCAAAGATGACCTTGATCAGTTTGCAACTAAAAGCTGCGACGGTATAAAAAGCGAGTCAATTCACGTGAGCGCATGTTGTTTCTTGTTCCATCATGCTTCGTGCAATCTCCTTGGTGTTCTTCGTGGCGGCAGTCTGCTCGGGTAAGACATTTAAAGTTCCTGTAATTTTGTACAATCAACTACTAAAAGAAGCATCTTCACGTGCTTAACTGCCGTACATGCCTTCTTTTCAAAAATTGACATTGTTTGACTTTGACATTAGCCTCCTTTTAACCCTTTTTCGTTGAAGCCACCAAATCAAAGTCCATTCATAAACAAGCAAAAGCTTTGAAGAAGCCCTAAGAAGACTTGATAACCGAAAGACTTCTATATATGAAAGATTTTAGCAATTTATCGCGCTTACCGAATGAAGTAGGTATCCTTGTAATGAATTGATGTTAATACAGTATTTCTTTTATGCGCTGTAGAATTAAATCAAATCTGTCCACTTGACAACGTCTAACTTACTGATAGGACTACGGCTTTCAGTAATAACACCTTTCAGTTATCAGTCACAAACTCTTTATTGAACGCACTCGAACACAACCGTCTCTAAACTCCACTCCACAAAATGCTCAACACAATAACAGATAATCATGAACCTAATATCAATTATGTCTCCCAGCACCACCAGTCTCGCCCCGAATCCTGGAATCCTTTAAGACAGTTACATCTCAGTACAACTCAGTCCAACCAACAACAAAGACTAGCATCTGTACTTGTCACTCTGATACACGATTTTGACTGCCTTGGTTTAGGGCAGAAATTCTTCTTCATGACACTGAACACATTTTGTTAAGACTGCTACCCTCCCATCCGTCTTCCAGCCACGCCGATCTCACCCCGAATTCTCGGCGGGCAGGACGCCGACATCGTTGACTTTCCCTACGTCGCCTCCGTCGATCTTCTCGGCGAAGGCCACTACTGCGGCGCCGTCATCATCGACGCCAGATGGGCGCTGACCGACGCTTTTTGCACCTCTAGACCCGTCGATGTCAACTTGTTCTCTCTTCGCGTCGGCAGCGCGCTGCTCGGGAACGGCACGCAACACTCCGTCATCCGGTGGATCCACCATCCCCTTGCCGATGTGTTTAATGAAATCAACGACTTCGCGTTGATCCAAGTCGACCCGCCGTTCGAGTTCGGCCTCAACGTCCAAGCCGTGCCGCTGGCAGAGGCTGAGGAGGCGACTCCAGACGGTGCAGAGGCTGTCATCGCTGGCTGGGGAGAGAGTCTCGTGAGTTGGAGAGTGAGAGTTGGGTGCAGGTCGGAGATAATCTGATTGACTAAGTGGCTGAGTCACGTGTTTTGGACGTGCACGAATGCTTTTTTTGTAAGGGTACTGTTTCCGCTAAGTGAACGAGCTTTGAGTTCTTTTTATTAATCCTACGATTTGCGAATCGCATATTTATTGCAATACTTTCTATATGCTCTTATCTTTTGCTTGAATCACCATAAAAAAATTGTGAAATTTTGATAGGAATTCAAAGCTTAGCAAAAAAAGTTCAACAAGTTGGGTTCGTCAAGTTGTCCCATCCCCTCCCCCTTCCCTTTTGAGTTATTCTAATACCTGTAAAGAGGCTCTCCTTAATGCTCTAAATAGTGTTGCTTGAAAGTAAAAATAACTTCGTTTGGATCAATTCATATAAATTAACAGTGGGAAATACATTCGGCGAGTGACGCTCAAGAATATACGTCTACTCTGGATCAAACTCGGGAAAGGAAAGATAAAAAAATTTCAGATGCAACAATAATAATCCCATGGGACTTGGATCTTGTTTGCCTCAAGCAACTCGCCATGGAATTGGCCTTCAACAGAAGCTTCGTACATTTCATCTCCTTAATCATTACCTAGAAGACTGAGTGTCGCTCTTCATCCAAGCTATTTGATGTTTTCTGCAGTCATCAACCGGCTTCACCACCGACAACCTACAATTTGCGCGGACCGTGGTCCATGGCCAAGACGTCTGCTCCGACGAACTGGGCCCCGATTTCCACAACAGCAAGCTGTGCGCCCAGGATCCCGAGGCCAACGTCGCCCTTTGCTATGTAAGCTTACGTTGAGCGAGGAATTATTTCTTTAATTTCTTTAATTTCTTTAATCACTAAAAACAATTTCAGTTCCTGGCTTTTGAGTCCTGATCTCATTAAGCTGTTTTACTGGGAAGTGGAAAATAAGTTTATCAACTTGCATTACTGTCTTACGCAATCTTCAGCTCTTAAAATATTGCTGATATTGCTGAACGTTGACTGTTTACCAGTCATTTGTCTAATTATTTAGTTTCACAACCGTTGGGATACCAAAGCAATTAGACAGGCAAATATTTAGCTCGTTCGTTTTTTTGATCCAAATAAACACGTACGTTAAGACGGTAAAAACATCAGAAAATAATTGAGCTGCTACAAATTTTACGTGTGCCTCGAAAGCTTGGCTTGATTCGTTCACGAATACCAAACGACAATAAATGAAACAGTGTCAATGTCTCATGTCCATCTTGTTGGCAGCGCGACGAGGGTGGCCCGTTGGTGGTCGACGGCCGGCTCTTCGGCATCACCATCTACCCGGGTTTCTGTGGTTCCCCCTGGGACGTGCAAGTCTTCTCGCGCGTTGCCAGCGCGCGACAATGGATCGACTCGACCATCGCCGCCGAACACCTGCCACGATGACCTTGAAAATAAAACACTGAAAGCACTGACCTGTTTTTTTTCCCCGTTATCTCATATCGCATCGTATCTCTCATGTCATATCGTGCATCATTGCCTGCGATCATGGCAGGAATGACGGGCGAGTTTTGAAAGCCTTGATAGTGCGTTTTCATTTATGTATAATTAGGAAACCTCGATACTGCGTTTTTTTTAAAGTACCTTAAAAATAACTAACGATCAAGGATTGCATAGGAAATAGAAAAATACGGTGAAATAGTATGTTTACGTTTAAGAGTGACCTTTCAACTGTGACATAAGGGAAAATTAATTCATTGATGAGCATTGGACTGTTTTATTTTTTTTGTTTTTGATTAGCTAGATAGTGTATTTATGTGTTCATTCTAGAATCAAAATGATGGTTTCTTGTGAAACTAACATTTTTTATCGGTTTTAACAAAGGTACTAGGGGCTCTGCCCCTGCGGCCTCCGGCCGCAAACCCCCCCCCCGACGTGCTTTGGGGCGAAGCTCGGGGCCCCATTGCAGGGGGCTTCGCCCCCTGTCGGTTTTACTTGTTTCTTGTGTTTATTTGTTTTTCGGTAATTGGTATTTTACCCTTCTGCCACGCTTACCAAACACTTAGTGTTTACCTTCATATTCACTGCTCAAATTTGAACTTACTGATGGCTATATATTTTCGTGACTCCCCCCTCACCTTTCGTGAGGTATACAGAGGACCAGCATCAATTGATCACCCTGGAATGTATAATTTTCATGTGTTGCCGCACATACTGCTTCTACGTATTCCTTTCCTGACCCCGCCCGAACTCCCAACCCAACCTTGTTGAATGTTTCCGTTTACCTTTCCTGCCTTTTGTGGGTATTAGCCACATTGGGTATTTTGGTGATGGTGGGTATTTTACATTGGTGTATTGGGTATTTTGTGGATTAGCTAGATAGTGTATTTATGTGTTCATTCTAGAATCAAAATGATGTTTTCTTGTGAAACTAACATTTGTTATCGGTTTTAACTAAGGCATGGGTATTTTACACAGTCTTACCCGTGCAGGCTGCCGCCTCGAAGAACACCAAGGAGATTGCGCGAAGCATGATGCCAGAAGATAGAACATGCGCTCATGCAAACTGACTCGCTTTTTATACCTTCATATGCTTGTTGTCACAGACAGATCGAGGTCATCTTTGTTCCCAACGATTCACTATCAAACTGATAACCAGCTGATAATGATCGTTATCAGTTTGTCGGTGTTGATCCCAGCGTGATAATCTTTGCTGATAATAATGTAGTTGGCTTCCTTGGAAGCCTATCTGCCTGCCACAGTAATCTTCTCATTCAAAAATGAAACATTTTTCGTCCAAGAGTTTTTCGTTTAACGCTAGTATAATAAACGCTAAAAAATATAATAAAAAATAACAATTCTGTTTGATTTTGCTTTCTTAACCAATAATTTTCATGGCAATAGCCGTTTTTAATTTAAAAATGATGCGTCAGATTGCCAGATATATTCATTATCTAACAAAGATAAAAATTGATTTTGAAAAATGGTCTCTCTTTTTTATTAAGAGAGACCATTTTTTGATGACTTCTGACAGGTTGCTCTTAAACGTCACTAGAACTGCTCAACGTTTTTCTAAGTACCCTATGTACCCCAATGTTGTGGAACATCAAAGGAAAAACCCACTATCAAGGCCGACTTCCTTTGAAGAAACGCAAAACGACATGAGAAGACAGGAAAAATAAACAAGTTCACCAAATGAGTTTTTTATTTGAAATTTAATCGCTGCAAGAGTTATGCGGCGATTGTCGAGTCGATCCATTCACGCGCGCTGGCAACGCGGGAGAAGATCTGCACCACCAGGGGATCGTTGCAGATTCCTGGCCACTGAATGATGCCAAAGAGGGTGCCGTTGATCACCAGCGGGCCACCCTCGTCGCGCTGCAAACACCATAAACATCGGACATTGGGACCGTTTTGCTTTCATTTGATAGCTCTAGAAAATATCTTTTTTGACTCAGGAATATAGGAACCTCTGCTGAAAAAGCGTCGCATAGGTGGCGCTTGAGTGTTCTTGATACAAGTAGCCGTTTCCTCGGTATAGGGCGGTGAATGCAAGGGTTTGACGTTAAATGTGACCATGTAAATGGGGCTTCCATGCTTTGTTTATTACTATAATGCTCAATCTCAAGCATAAACGGACAGTTGATACATAAGCAAGTATCTTTGTGGGAGATAACTGCACTGGTTGACTTAAGCTTCTACTTTCCGGCCAACGTAAGCTCACATAGCAGGGGGCGACTGCATTACGGGGTTCCTGGGCGCACAGCTTGCTGCTGTGGAAACCGGAGCCCAGCTCGGCGGAGCAGGCGGCTTCGCTGAAGACCGTGGTTGTCGCGAATTGCAGGTGGTCGGTGGTCATGTCGGGCGATGTCTGGAGGCAACATCGAAAAGCTTTGACGAAGAGCAACATGATGCAAGGTGAATCAAAAAGGTGTGTGATTTAAATGTTTGTCATGGCTTGGCAGTTTCAAATTTCAACTATGAGTGATAAGTAAGAGTTCTTTAAGAAAGTAAAGATATAAAAGGAAAAATATATCAGTGTATTGTTTGTGTAGAGATTAAATAAACATAACCAAATTATCACGATAACAAAAAGATTTGTACATCTTTTTGCTATAGTGACATTTCGATTTAACACTTATTAGTAGGAAGTAGGAACATATCTTCCTAATAATCGAACCTAAAATTAATACTCGTTGGATGTACGGTAAATTTCGGACATTAGAAACATATATCCATTCCAGAATTAATATTTCGTTTATTATAATGAGAGATTGACGTGGTTTTCTACTTACTACTGTTGCATTTTCATATAAATTATCATCTCTTTCATATTGGACTATATTTTAACCCATGTGTAGGCAAACACAGCACAAAAGTTTGTGTTATAGTAACCTGAACTGATAATCTGAACTGATATTAAAGCACAGCGGTAAGAAATGCAATGCTTAAATTGTTAACATTACCCATTAAATGCATTTTGCACATCACGAGAAAAATCTACAAATCAATTACAAGCAATCTGCACAGTTCTGTGCCTAATGCTCATTCCTCAGACTCACGTCAATCTCTCCCCAGCCGGTGATGACTCCTTCGGCGCCATCAGGAGTCGCCTCCTCAGCTTCTGCCAGCGGCACGGCTTGCACGTTGTCACCGAACTCAAACGGTGGGTCGACTTGGATCAGCGCGAAGTCGTTAAATCCGTTAATCACGTCGTTCAACGGATGGTGGATCCACTGGACGACGGCGTGTTGCGTGCCGTTGCCGAGCCGTGCGCTGCCGACGCGAAGAGAGAACTTGATGACGTCGACGGGATGCGGGAAACACCAAGCGTCGGTCAGCGCCCATTGGGCGTCGATGATGACGGCGCCGCAGGTGTGACCGAAGTCCACCAGCTCGATGGAGGCGACGTAGGGGAAGTCGGCGATGTCGGCGTCCTGACCGCCGAGGATTCGGGGTAAGATCGGCGTCGCTGCAAGATTGCATGTGATATCAGTTTCAAGAGCTTCTCTTATTGTGTTGAGCGTTTTTTCCACCCGTTTGTCCAAACCGGAGTCTGCTATAAAAACTGACCAGATAAAAAGATTGTATAGTGGTTTAATGTTCAACGTGGTCAATAAGACGGAATTGATTAAACCTGGCCACTTGGAAGATTTACGGGCAATATATTGCAAGAATTCTTTATCTGTAAAATTTAATCGGTTTTCTTTTATTTTAAGGACTTCTTCATAGCTTTTCCTGGCTTTCGATGGATCTTTGTTTAGTGGCATCGGGCTTTTGTCAAAGTCAATATCTGAAATACGGCATGTACGGCAGTACGGATGCTGTTATTTTAAGTTGGTAACTTAGTAAATATGTAATCTTAACTGTCTCACCCGAGCAGACGGCCGCCACGAAGAACACTAAGGAGACTGCGCGAAACATGATGGCAGAAGACAGAACGTAAACTGACTCGCTTCGTATACATTCACAGCTTGATGTGACAGACATATCGAGGTCATCTTTGTTCCCATCGATTCTCTATCAAATTAAGCTATCATTGGGCGGTGAGAGTAGCGAGAGAAATATTTGCTGATTATCTTTAGTTGATTCAAAAGCGGATTTATAAAAAAGTCAACCCAAACCATTTTTTTAAATGAAAAAACAAATGTTGTTTTTTTTCCAATCACTTAGGTAGTAATTTAATATTTTGGCTTTGCTGTCATGGACACAGGATTAAAATAAATACTTCATGTGTGATTTTTGAAAGTAAAGTTTGTCTCTTCCTGTAAGTTTGTTCAATCAGTGCATGTGTCAGCAGTCAGCAGCCTAGCACTAATTGTCTGCCTTAATCACCGTAAAGTTGACAAAGATTTCTTATCAATGCACATCATAAATTAGAGAGTCAATATATCTGGTACCTAATCTGACACATTGTTTTTGAGAGCAGATTTCGGTTATCGAAATAAACATTGGCCGAGTGGACGAAAGAAAACACACAATTGGTTTTTTTCTTTGCCACAGCGTCAATTGGACACCTCTTTATCGAAATGTGATTTAATTTTCAATCAGCAATCTACAGTGGCGGGCAGACATGTCAAATAAGGATACTTTATCGACACATTGTCAAGCTTGTCAAGCTATAACAATCCAAACGAGTCCTTGTAAAAATGTATTGAAATTTGACAGGTAAAATTCTTTTCAGTTTGCCTCGTGGACGGGATATGGTGGTTTAACTACTAACTCAATAAATCGTGTTGTGAACGGTGTTGTGACGTATCTAGATACAGTATCTAGATACTGTATCTAGATACTGTATCTAGATACAAATCGAGTATCTTCTATCTTATCTAGATACTTTTTTTGGGATGTATCTTGTATCTTATCTAGATACTTTATTTGTGTATCTTGTATCTGTTTTTTAGACTAAAGATACAAGATACAAATCTCTGTGCAAAATAATGCACTAACACGGAATTGCCAATTGTGTCATGGTTTTTTTAATTTTTCAAATATCCCACAAAAACAATTGAACGTAGGTTCGCGGATATGTGACTCCAGCGGGAGTCGAGCGGGACTTGACTAGCAGCCAGTGGTCAGTGAAACTTTCTTGTTGATGCAATTATTTACACCCATATTTCTTAGCATGTTTTAGTGAAGAAAGTATCTTGTATCTACATATTTGTATCTAGATACATTTCACAGTATCTTGTATCTGTATCTAGATACAAAAAAAATTAGTATCTTATCTGGTATCTAGATACATTATTTTGTGAGTATCTTATCTTGTATCTAGATACAATTTAAAAGTATCTAGTCACAACACTGGTTGTGATGGGCATTATTCAAATACGTTCACCCACAACACGATTCTATGAGTGTTCGCGAAGCCCTAAGATATCGAAAACACTAAAATTTTTCCTAAAAACTGATTTTTATAGTAAGTTGTTAATGAAATTAAAATGGAAGGGTGTTAGATGAGCGAGAAAAAAATATATCAAAACTGGATGAGGCGTTTGGCCTGTAGAGCGCGAACAACAGACATTAAAAAAACATACAGGATATCAGCGGTCAGTGAAATAGAAGAAAAATCATCAAACATATCGAACAAACCAAATACCTACAGAGTTGGTCATTCCGTAGAGACCCAACTATATCAGCTAGTGACAAAGTTTACTTCAAAAACTCACCTATGAAGTTAATGTTACTAATGTTTGCTTTGCCCCTTATACAGGAAACCCAAAGTATTTACGTGATTACAAAGTAATTTCGATATACTTGTGTTTCATTTAGGGGAGGGTTTTAACTGACTTACTTTTTTGAAAACCACTTTTGAGTCAACTACATTGTAATCAGCAAAGATTCTATAATTCGATCCACCACAGACAATCTGATAGCGATCATTTTCAATTGGGTATAATTTTGATAGTAAATGAAAACAAAGATGACCTCGATCTGTTAAAAACAAGCAAAGGTATAAAAAGCGAGTCAGTTTGCATGAGCGCATGTTCCATCTTCTGCCATCATGCTTCGCGCGATCTCCTTGGTGTTCTTCGTGGCGGCAGCCTGCTCGGGTAAGACAGTTACATCTCGGTAAAACTCAGTCTAACCAATAACAAATACCAGTATCTCAACTTGCCGCTCTGATAAATCATTTTGACTGCTTTAGTTTAAGGCAGAAATTCTTATTCATAACTCTGAATACATTTTGTTAAAACTGCTACCCTCTCATCCGTCTTCCAGCCACGCCGATCTCACCCCGAATTCTCGGTGGGCACGACGCCAACATCGTCGACTTTCCTTACATCGCCTCCGTCGAGCTCGTAGACTTCGGCCACTACTGCGGCGCCGTCATCATCGACGCCCAATGGGCGCTGACCGACGCTTGGTGCACCCTCGAACCCGTCGACATCACCGAGTTCTCTCTTCGCGTCGGCAGCGCGCTGCTCGGGAACGGCACGCAACACTCCGTCGTCCAGTGGATTCATCATCCGTTGAGCGATGTGTTCAATGGATACAACGACTTCGCGCTGATCCAAGTTGACCCGCCGTTCGAGTTCGGCCTCAACGTCCAAGCCGTGCCGCTGGCCGAGGCTGAGGAGGCGACTCCTGATGGCGCCGAAGGAGTCATCGCCGGCTGGGGAGAGATTGTCGTAAGTTGGGTGTAGATCAACAGTTAATTACGATAATAACTTAGTCGTTATTAATCCCATAATCATCATTTCATTTTTTTTCTCTTTTCACTTACCTTATTCCTTAAGTTTAATCAAAACAAAAATATCTACGAGACCGTAATGAAATTTAATTCCAATTTAAATTTCACCAAATTTCTTTTGTCTTTAGCTGACGATAGATAGCTATCAAAAGTGATCGTTTTATCAAAAAAGTGAGCGTAGATTGCAGTAGATTGATACAATGATAAGATATTAAATGACATTTATTGAATGCTTGCGTCATTTCCTTGTTTAATATAATTGTTTGATATAATAACTTTGTGTCATTAATTGATTGACGCGGTGAATGTCAGTTAAAATCATAAGCCACCCGTTCGTTTTATTGTTCTGAATTAAATCATTTTATGAACTATAATTCAACCTCCAAGATTGCTTATTCAAATTCTTCCTTGGGGGGTTAATCCAAGCATCTTACAGTTTGTTCCCCTACAATATTACCTGTTATAGGATGTGTATGTCCATCTTCATCAAAGATTTTCGCTGCTTTCTCCAGACATCGCCAGACAGTGTCACCGACAACCTGCAGTTCGCGAACCTCACGGTCCACGGCCAAGACGTCTGCTCCGCCGAACTCGACATCGATTTCCACAACAGCAAGCTGTGCGCCCAGGACCCCCGGGCTGCAGTCGCTCATTGCTATGTGAGCTTTTGTTGCGCTTTCGTTGAATTATTTTACTTTTTCATGGCGATTTGAACTCAAACCACTCAAAACAATCCCATTTCATGGCCTTTTATCTGAATGAAGTGGTAAATGTGTAACACTATCAAGGGAAGAAAAGTCTTATCACCCTTTATTAGTGTTAGTGACAACTTTTGTTATACATTGCCTTGAATTGTCCTTAAATTCCTTCGTTTGCGGCTCTTTAATTGACCTATTCCACACAGAGAAAAATTACGTCACATACCCACTGAAAGTACTACCAGGTTAAGCAAAAATGAATTGGCTCTGCTAAATATCCAACAAAGATACGGCTATCACAACCCAAATGGCTTTACCAAGCGTTAGCGAGTGGGCATCATGACGTCACTTTGAATTGAATAATTGACAAAAAATTTCATTTGTATCCATCGACCTTCTTAGAATTACTGAGATAAATACTACCAAAAACTCGCCAAAACAAGTTGCTTGTTTCTTCTTAGCTATAGGCGTGATGATGAAAAAATTCCCTCTAGTTATTATGAAAAAAAAATGTTTGCTTCCCAACGTATAAGACGCATTGCTAACCAAACGACGATAGGTGAAACGGTGACAACGTCTCTTGATGATGATGATGATGACAATGCGATTATTTTGGCAGCGCGACGAGGGCGGCCCGTTGGTGGTCGATGGCCGGCTCTTCGGCATCGCCCTCTGGCCGGGTGGCTGCGGAGATCCTCTGGACGTGCAGATCTTCTCGCGCGTCGCCAGCGCGCGAGAATGGATCGACTCGACCATCGCCGCCTAACTCTTGCTGCGATTACCTTGCCAATAAAACACTGATAATGCTGAATGGGGCTTAGATTTTAGTGTTTTTTTTTCGTTTAATCTTTGTGTGCGTTTCAATCCCAGGGAGTAAAGTTACACTGACGTGTGCAGAAAACCTTGATAGTGCGTTTTCTCTTCGGTGCTCCAAAGAGTAACTAGTATTTCATAGAAAATGAAGAAATACGGTGAAAATTCTGGTGGTGTTCACTAAAGTGACCTGTCTGGAATGACTGCGTCTCCAATGGGGGTTGTGGGCGCGGGGATTCTCTGTCATCATAGAGAAGGGTTGTAGTAGGTGTTGTAGTTTTTTTAAATATATTTATTACAAATATGGCCGTTGGACGTTGAGGATTTAATGCCATTTATAAGAGTTTGACGAACTTGCATGGCGGAAATTTTGGGATATTAAGAAATATTTCTCTGCTACAATCAGTGAATTGAAACGAAAAACTCACATGTAAGGTAGGAGTAGGTACTAACTAATAATACAACTCTTTGGACACAAAATCATATTTTCTGACCGCTTCAGCTAAGATACATTAGTATTACCTTGTGTGATTCGTGTACCTAGCTTTTACTAATTTCCTTATGGAACTATTTATATTGCTTGAAATTATTGGGCTTTTGGCCTGTCGCGATGACGAATAACGCCAACCTCATTTAGTTTGAACACACATTAATTGATAAAGAGAAATACATAAGGAGCTCGATGGTTTGAATGAAGTAAATGTAAAGATTATAAAAACACATCCTTTCGGAATGGTCGATGGGAGTAGGGTCCTAAAAGCAAAGTTCCTCACCACCATCAACTCTCTTCCCGGGAACTTGGATGTTTTTCGCCCTTGGCAACTTCCCGGGGAAGTAGATAGTAGATACCCACAGGTTCTTTTTGACATGGTTTTGCCCTGTGCACATTTCTCTCGCTATGAGCATAGCTTTGCCGTATAGGCGTATTTTTTCCTAGGAGCGTATAATTTTAAGGTTTATTTTCTCAAAAAACCAAATATTTCCAGTTCTGTGTGAAATCTTATAGCAATGATATCCTAGTTACATTTGAATTAAAAATTGATGTTTCTCGGGTTTGGAAGCATCAGTTTCAGAGCTTCAGAATGGTTTATTTTGCCCCAAGTTCCTCGAATTTTTCTGGTCTTAACTTTATCTGGCCTTAACAACATAAGTCAAGGAATACGAGACATTCACCAAGACATCGATTTACTATCAATACACGCATCGTTAGAAAGTGAATGTATAAATCTGGTACCTAATCTGTCTTACTAATTGTGATAGCAGATATCGGTCATCGGAAGTTCACACTGGTTGAGTGCATTAAAAGAAACCCGCAGTTAGGTCTTTCATTCTTACACCACCAATCGAAAACCTCACTTTCTAAATATATTTTAACTTCAATCAAAAAACAGCAGTAATGGGCAGATAAATGAATCAAATAGTTTTTCTTAAAAATGGTATCCAGTCCACCTCGCTCCTCGATGGTTTCATACATTTATGTTCCCCTGAATCTAATTTTATCTCTTAACTTCACCTTTAATAGTATACGTTTGCCATTTTTAATCGAGACTGTTCTGTGTTTTTCCAGTCTTCGTCAGAAATGAACACCTACAACCTGCAGTTCGCCACCACCACAGTCCTCAGCGATGTCGCCTGCTCCGCTGAACTGGGCTCCGAATATTCAACCAGCAAGCTGTGCGCCCCGGACCCTCGGGGTGCTGTCGCTCTCTGCTAGATGAGATAACGTTGAACTGGAATAATTTCTCCATTCATTTATTGGCCTAGATAAAAAATCTAAGATTACCAGCCTTCAGACTGTTTTAAAATGCCGAGTAAAATAGTTATCCTCCAGTCAGGAAGGAAACAGAGCAACCGACAGGTTTTCCTCATGGATATGAGCTTCATCTGGTGGTTAGCCACTCAACTATAGATAATATTGTAATACCTGCCTAATAGCCTTTTAGCTTTAGTTCTGTTAGTGGAACTGTGCCATGAGCCATATTAGGTTGTCTGCATATGGTTTATAATCTTAGGTATTTTTTTAACATGATCTGGTATTGTTGTGAGGTACAGCGCTTAAATAAGTTGATTTGGAATCTTTGGCAAATTATTTTATTTTGTTAGCGAAGGTAGTAAAATAGCAAAGCTTAACGCCATGGCAATAGGTTCGAAAACAAATATTGTGTTTTTGAATCCTATAAATCCTATAAAATAAATCCTACAAGTAATCCTATAAATCCTAAATCCTATAAGAATCCTATAAATAAATAAATCCTGTAAGTCCTATAAGAAATATCTCAATTGGAAACCCTGATAAAGTATATTATCTCATTGAGTTAAACATGTTAGCTGGTTATACAACAGGTTCATCATCGAATCTTGGTTACGATGCTACACAAACCCCAAACGCCGATAATTGGAACAGTGCTGATGAAAGTGATCCGTTGCGTTGGTAGCGCGACGAGGGTGGCCCGCTGGTGGTCGACGGCACCCTCTTCAGCATCGCCTTCTGGCCGGGGCTTTGCGCCGACCCCCTGGACGTGCAGTTCTACGGCCGCGTCGCCAGCGTGCGCGACTAGATCGACTCGACCATCGCTGGATAACTGATAAATAAATAATATAACTAAAATAAATAAATAATAACTGGATAGCTGACATTCTCAATAGAACTCTAATATTGCTGAAGCTATTTTCTGTTGTAATTGGCTTTAAAAATCTCATTCACGAACAGAATGGAGAAGTCTTAGGAGGATTAACAGGAAGTGACTTAATTGGGCTTAGCTGTCCTGGAAAAAGTCATGAACAATATTTTGAGCCACTGTCCGCTTGAAGGTAATGAACCACCAAACAAAACTACTCTATAAATCATAATACGCCCAGTGATTAAAAAAAAAACTTACTAACGAAATATCGATATTATACATTCTTCGTAGTGTTGGCAAAATGCGCAAGCGAGGTTTCTTAGAAAACACATAGAAACTCGACGGCTTGTTTGACGACCTCTGGAGCTATCAAATAACATCCAGAACCCCTGGAAGATTAAGAGATTTTTGAACAACGCAGACGTTGCTATAAATTTTAAAGCTATAATTAATCAGATTTAATATCGGTTGTAAGCATGGAAGACGGGGCGGATGAAAATATAGAAGATAACACAGCTTTTCAAATATACCTACACCCTAATTATTTATTTACGTATAATAAATTCATTTTGTCAACGCGAATCAGTTACATCAATATTACTCGTGTTCGCAGAAAAAGGCCAGTTCACTGAGCGATGGATAAAGAATCAGATTTCCGTTGTCACGTTTCAGTGCTACGTGGGTGTTGAAATTGACAGTGAGCTCTGGATATCCGGTCTCCCAGGTCGCATAGCCGGATTCTTCAAGCGACGTTCCTGAGGAGAAAGCAAATCGGCGTGTAACTATAGTAAGGAAGCAGAGGAACAACATGTCTGCAAACAGCAAACATATGAAAACAGAAACAGAAATTGTTTAATCAAGTTCACTGTATTAAAGAAAATGGGTTTGGGCCTTGGGGGCGCAACCGATTAAAAGAAAACGACATCTAGGCTATCTTTGGAGAAAGTATACTTTTGGATACAGTTTCTAGATGGTGATGTTTTTAGGTTCAAAATCAAGAGTTTGTCACTATCATTTGTTAAAAATGCGTGTTATATATTTTCTGCTATCCATATCATCATGCTCGGATGTAGACCAGCAAAAAAATGCATCTGTAAAATATTGGACTATGTCGAGTATATGGTTTGGGGCTCATGCCTAATCGGTACAACTAAGGATGTAAGCACCTACCAACAACGGTACGAAATTTGTTGTACGCATAATCCGCATGCACGCCGACCCATGCGTAGAGATTGGTGTCAGCCTCGGGAATGTTCGGGTGAATCTTCAGCAACGCCTGCAACAACGCGTACTCTTCGGGACTGTTGATGACCGCCAGATGGGACTCTTCTTCGCGGCAAGTTCTCCAAGCCTCGGTCCAGTTCTTTGGCTTAACGTGAAGCTTGTAGAAGCTCGGAACGCCCTCGAAGCGCTCGTAGTCAGCCCTGTTAAGCGATAGTGCAGTTTGGTACCGTGAGATGGGGCGTCGTTTGCTGCGATTTCTCAGTTTTGAAAACTTTATTTAATAAAACAGGTGCTATGATTTGATATTTAAGAGCTAAGTAACCAAGCCGAATGACGTTTTGGATTGTACTGGTGGCTTGATACACATTGACTAGTGTGTGCTGTGAGTTAATATCAATTCGGTATGCAATTCTGCTTGAGTGCTTAACTTTTTCTCTGCTTTGTGTCCGCCGATATTTTCAAATTGAAACGATTACTAACGATATGAAGTAGTAATGCAGTATACATATGCTTTGCATTATTTCATATAAGGACTTGGTTGAACCCTTAAAATCAGCCCACCTTTATAGTGTAAGCTTATCTTATCTGCTAGGCTGTAACTTTGTAGTTATTACCCATCCAATCGATGATCCAACAGAGTTTCATGAAAAACTGTACTTTTATACAATGCACTGAATTTTCACTAAATCCTTCATCCTGAATCCTTCACTGAACACTCGTCGGTTGAAAATTGGTATGGTTTCTTCGACTGGATCAGTTAGAATTTTGCCATAAACATCATGATCTCTCTAAATTAGTCCAGCACTCTGACAGTAAAGTGCGTTGTGGCACATTGCAGGTATGTATAAAATCTGATTGCAAGATTTCGCTGAAAGCTTAGGGTCGATAAAAGTGCCTTTACCAGAGAGGCTGCTCGCAAAGTAGTAAAATTTCCGACGCTGCAGAGCAGTCCACGTTGACGAGGCCGCCATCTTTGCTGAATCCTCCGCATCGCAAATTCTGACTCACGTTGGGCACGCCTGACGCCCAGCGGGTGTAGCCACTCTGAGCCAGGGGTTTGTCTGGAACAAGGGATGTTCAAGATAATTGCCAAAACTAAATCATCAGATCCGTCTACTCTTGCTGTTATCAAATATCTTACTAGACTGTATAGAATACCTTATATATAAACCCTAGAAGAAATTGGGCGACAAGGCGCTGGTGGCGAACCTGGCGGATTGGGGTGAAGTGAAAGTAAACAATGTGCAGACTTCACTGGCAAAGATACTCTTTTATATTTTGTCAACTGTCAGACTGTTGACATTTGAGATTGAGCATTAGTCAAGCATTAGTAGTTGAGAGTAGAGCATTAGCAAACAAAGTTCCATCGACAAGATTAGGTATTCTTTTCTCTTTAATTTTACCCCACGTCACCTAGTCGGTACTGACAGTTCTATTTCTGTCTAAATCTATTGCTATTGCTATAGCATCTATTATTATCGATGCTATCTATTGCTTAAAAATCTATTTCGGCATAGTGTCCTTTATATTACAGCTAAGTAGCCTGCAATAAAACTGTACCGTGAATTGTTTCGTATTCCCCGATGACGAAACGATCGTGGAAGCCTACATAGACCGTGTCCTGGAAGACTGGCTCAATTTTGGCAATCAAAGTCTGAAAGACTTCGGCTTCGGCGTCGGAATTTGGTACGGCCAGTAGTCCGCCGTGGTCGATGCAATGCTGCAAATCGGATTCGCTTAACTCGAAGCTAACGTGACTTCAGTGTATTTCGGTTTTGTACAGGGCTCATGACTCTTGAATTTATCTATTTTCAGAATATTTTTGAAGTCTTTCTTCTAAGATCCTAATTATTCTAGACGCAATCCACTTAAATCTTGTTTAAAAATAAGTTTAACGATAATATTTATAAGTTTAATTAGATATCCCTTTTTTATTCCTCTTGAGACGTATTGTAGATATATTTTGTGATTTTTGACATATTATGACGATTACATGTAAGACTTTCTATTTTTTTTGTAATGAAAACATGAAATGAAATAATGAAAAAAAAAACACTTTTAATTCGCCATTTCTTTTTCGTTACTTTTTTTAGATACTTCTTTAGTTTGGAGACATGCATGATATAGATAAAATATGTTATTTCCATTCCAGGCATTATACTAACCTCAAAGGCGCTTGTCCAGTTGAAACTGAAAAGCGGTTCGTATAAGTAGTATCCAACTCCCGGAAAGAGGGTGTAAGCTTTCAAGTCTTTGTTGGCAGAGTGATTCAACACTGGTCCACCGACAGCGAGATGAACGAAGACCAACAGGCCAAAGATCACAGGACTCTGCATGCTGAGTCAGAATGGTTACATACCATTAATTTAAAGCAGATTATGGAAATTAAATAAAAAATAGCTATAATTGTACATCACAATATGGTCTAAAAGATGTTCACATATTTTTTGAAACGTTTTAACATGACTCTGGCATGTATACCTACATTACTGAAAGCAAATTATGTTTTGAATGAAATATCCTTAAATAAGGATATAAATTACTAAATTACTACTACTACTATTATTACTACTATTATTACTACTATTATTACTAAATTTCTTAAGACTTAAGTTAGATGGTTTTTCTAAAAACCTAATGGCTATATAAATTCATGTTAATGTTGTAAGCAGAAAGGTTAATGAGTAAAGCAGGCACTACTTACTCTCTTGCGTGTTCTCTGTTGTGCTGAAGAAGATTTTGTGGTTGTCTTGTCTTGTTTGTGACTGATATTTATATGTACACGAGAACTAATTATTCATTAAAAAGTGCAATTATTATGACTTATCTTTAAACCTGGCTAAAAATATACTCTTTAAACAAAGGTCGGAAACAGGTTTAGGCAATTCACTAAATCAGATCGTCGATTGGAAATAATCAGTAAATCCGCCCCATCCGCTGTGCAAAGGACTCGATCAAGATATCCAAGATGCACTTCTAAAATGATAACCGAGTGGATGTGAGTGCAAGACCGATCGTTTTGAACATCATCTATATAAATAAATAATATCTGATAACAAATAATAGTAGCAACTTCGTCAGTGATTCAATTTGACCCCCCTGCAGGAAAAGGTTTCCGACGTTTTTAGTTTGTTTGTATTTTTTATGTATACAGGTAGCTAAGAAGCCGGTTTGATATGTTAGAGATTATGGAATTCTAGGACATATTTTTAATTGATTCACGGACAGGCGCTAATCCGGGCCAAACTCGGCGAAACTTTGTTGGGGGCGGCATTTTCGTTCAAATGAAGACACATTCTGATAAACAACGAATGCACTTATGCCGTCTGGTCATGTACATGACAGATTTCTGTGCGCCTGCCTATTAATGTGTATGCCAAATATTCAGTTGATTATTGATAGGTCTGCTGACACATTGGCTTTGGGAACCTCTTGCGATTATCAGAAGATAGTCAGTGTCAGTCGTTAAAGCTGAATCCTGCATCTTGTCATTAGATACGCTGATTTGAGTCAAGATAGTTACTTGGGGTGATTATTATTATTATTATTATTTGGTTTATTTCTTTCTTTCAGCATTCTGCCACGGGTACAAATATTGTACATAGAAGTAGAACACAGTACAAATATTATAAATAGTTTCACGTCAAACTTAATTAAATACAATTTTTTAGTCGGAATCTCAGACTTTTTAAATTTTCCGGCCATGGGCTTATTACCCACTCCGGTAGTTTGTTCCACTTGGCTGCTGCCGTTGACAGAAAGAAGTATTTCCCGATGTTAGTATTACTCCCCTTGAGTTGCAGTTTTACAACAGTGGTGTTTTCTGCCAGGGCGTGTGGCCTTTGCCAGCCACCAGTGATTACCACCTTTGCAAACTTTGCCACTGATTAATCGCTTCTAACTCCATTGCGGGTACTATTTTGTCCACCTGAAGGTTTTGTACCTAGTAATTAAATTATATTCTATCCTTATCTTGAATTTTAACACTGCAATGTTTCGGATAAAATTATTAAGGCATAAATTAAAAAATAAAAATATCTTATAACTCCAGGATATTGAGGCCACAATATGAAAGCAAATTTACATCGTGTGGATGAATGACAGCGTTTCAAATATTGCAGCCAACTCCAATATTGTCGGATGCCTATTCTTTTTGTAGTCAGTAATCTTAGTCGATCCACCAGAACGATAACGACAATTTTCTTATCGATCGATTTCAATGCAATACTTTGACAAGACGTTGATAAGAAACGAACCGGCCTTGCGCCGACCGACCCAGAAACTCGATGAGTTTTGGTATAAATATCCTTGTCATTCCTGGTGCTCTCTAGTCTCTAGTTTCTAGTTTCTTTACAGCTATACATCATGTTCCGTATTTTTACCTTGGTGTTCTTCGTGGCAGCAGCCAGCACGGGTAAGAAAAAATTCTTTTCTAAAACTTAGGAAAATAAATTTTATACAAAATTTAATATAAAAACGCCATCAATGATCGAGTAGTGTTATCCAAATTCACCGAATAAGATTTTTTTTTAATAATTTTTTTTTTCATGGTATTTAATGCTACAGCTTGTCTAAAACCATCCCAAAGATTGTGGTCAACACAAGCTGTTATGAGAGCTATCATGTCTATCAAACACCATGTGTTATTTTAAGGAATAAAAACATATTATGTCTAACTTAAATAAACTAATAGAAATCGAATCGAAACCTATTTCGATATCAAACCCAAAAGCGATAATGCTAATTTTTTCACGTCGTATATTATATTAAACGAAAATGACGGCCAAAACTCATTCCAGCCACGCCGATCTCACCCCGAATTCTCGGCGGCAACGACGCCGACATCGCCGACTTCCCCTACGTCGCCTCCATCGAGCTGCTCGGCAGCGGCCACTACTGCGGCGCCGTCATCATCGACGCCCAATGGGCGCTGACCGACGCTTTTTGCACCCTCGAACCCGTCGACGTCACCGAGTTCTCCCTTCGCGTCGGCAGCGCGCTGCTCGGGAACGGCACTCAACACTCGGTCGTCCAGTGGATCCACCATCCTCTAGCCGATGTGCTTCACGGGGTGTACGACTTCGCGTTGATCCAAGTCGACCCGCCATTCGAATTGGGCGAAAACGTCCAAGCCGTGCCGCTGGCGGCTCAGGATGAGTCGACGCCGGACGGTGCTGAAGCTGTGATTGCGGGCTGGGGACAGATTGCTGTGAGTTGAGGGCTGCATGCGAGCAAGCAACTCAGTGTTGTTTGCTTAAATAGGGTTGACCACCGGTGCCACCGTTTTTTTTTCTCGCAAACTCTCAGACTACTTACTTTGCAAATGGACAAATGTTGTTCCAGTGGCAGTTATGGCTAGAGTAATTCGTGTCCTATAAGAATTCTTATTGATTGATTTCATATATATATTTCTGACAAATTTATTCAGTTCTTGTGTGTGTGATCTTCCAATTGCCTCGCAGAAAATCTTTTTCTTCTTTTAAATTGTTTTTTGAATACTCTCTTTATATATTTCTTAAGTTTTTTAGTTCTTTGTCGAAGTAGTTCTCTCCCAAAGGGTAAATATTGTTTAATTTAACCACTTCAAAGCATCCACACAGTTGATTCCAACGCAAATGCAAATACTAGTTTAAGGTATGGTTCAGTTGCGAGTAGCTATTTATTATTATAAGCGAAATATGTCCATTCTAATATTTATATCCGTAGTAATAAATATCCGATTTTCTTCTTTCTCTCCAGCCAGACGGGGATCTTGTCACGGATCACCTGCAGTTCGGCGTCCTCTCGGTGTTCAACGACACCGCCTGCCTGGACTACCTGGACTTCCTGTACTCGGACACCAGACTTTGCTCGAAGGATCCCAACGGGGTGGTCGTACACTGTTATGTGAGCACTGCTAGAAATTAATCCTTTCAGTTTCTCTTGTTTCAAATTGGCTTTACAATTTACACATTACATAGCAGATTTTAGTTCGTGATTTAAAAAAAACAATTCAAATTTTGAGAAATCATTGTTTCTGGTGGAAGCCCACACCAGAAGGCATTTGATGATGGGACAGCTGAGCAGGAAAAATGTGCGTCCGAACCGGGATATGAACCCGGGACCTTCCGCTTGCCGGGCGGTTGCTCTACCAACTGAGGCTCCCGAGAGAGCCCTTTCCTCACCCAGCGAAGGCAGGAATCTTGTGCGGCCGGATAGCTCAGTGGTCTGAGCAACCGCCCGGCAAGCGGAAGGTCCCGGGTTCATATCCCGGTTCGGACGCACATTTTTCCTGCTCAGCTATCCCATCAATTCAAATTGTATCATAATAATTTGAGCGTTAATAAGTTGAAGATGAACAAGTTGGATAAGTTATAGTTAAGCGTTAGTAAGTCGAATATCCAACGAAAGTCGTCTCAATTTAAAACGAGCTTAATTCCAGAAAGTATCGAATATGTTTTGAAAAGAAACTTATAATTTGGTATTTTTTTCATTCCTTTCATTTTACAATCCATTTAATTCCTTGCAAATGAGAGCTGCAAGTTAAAGTCGTCCACATTTCAACCGCGTTTTCTTGACGAACTCTCAAAAGATGAAAGATAAGATTGTGTATAGGGAATAATCAACCGTTGAATGTCCGCGTCGTGTTGCCAGCGCGACGAGGGTGGCCCACTGGTGGTCGACGGCACCCTCTTCGGCGTCGCCCTCTACCCGGGGCGTTGCGGCGACCCCCTGGACGTGCAGTTGCACTCACGCGTCGCCAGCGTGCGCGACTGGATCGACTCGACCATCGCCGCATGATCTTGCCAATAAAACTCTGATCATCCAAAGATGCATTACTTCACTCCTTTCATCTTAGCACGTTACTTTTCAGGTTAACTATTTCAATGGCTGATAATTGTTCGCGCCACTTTAGTTCCTTTTGAAATTTATTTATTTCAGTTGGTTACCTGTGTTCCAGCTGGTTTATGGTTTGATTTTTCGTGTCATCAAGTTTGACAAGCTCCCTTCATGTAGTGGTGAGCCTTTCCCATTCAGTTCCTCTCTCAACATCGCATCCGACAGGTAGTCTGAGGAGGCAGGTCACGACCCTCGAATTTCGCGAAGTTTTCATTTTTATCAGTGTTTTTCTCGAACTTGTATTCCACGGAGCTCCAAATCTGCGCATCTCGAAGCTAAGTTTGTGTCTCCTATTATTCCTTCCCTATCAGCCTTACCTAATTCACCCTTTACCCATATACATTTAACCGTCGCCACCAGCGCGGCCAAAGGTAGGCAGATTGGGATTTTCTACAAATACAGTCCACTCTCTTTTTTCTTAAATTCAAGAAGCCCCCTTGGGCTTGGCTCCAACATTTGTTCCCTTGAGCTGGAGAATTGAGACTCCACGTCTTTGTTGCGCCATTGCACATTCTTTGTCTCGTTAATTGTTTTCATTTCGCAGTAATTGCATTCCTGTCCCGTGACTCATCATCGTTTGATTAGTTATTTCGTTTCTGTATCTGCACGTACGCTCGTTGCGTGCAATACGTAGGTTTAGTGATCGGTCTTAGCACACGCTCTAGTGCTAGATTCTCTAGTTCCTTTTCTGCACTGTTTTCCGTCTTTCTGACGAAATGGAAAGCTTGCATCAAGAACTCAGTGTTTTACAGGACACTCGGCAAGGATTGTTTTCACGAGTGCAACGCTCTTACGACGAGTTTCGACAACTCACTGTGGAAAATGTTGAACAGGCTCAACTTCGTTATGACCGCATGCTTAAGCTAGAAACCGAATTCGAGACTGTACCGGCAAAGATTATAAAACTCAATTCTAAGCTCGTTTCGCCAAACAAACCACTGGAAGTCGAAGCTGTTCAATCCAGCTTCGAAAAGCTTTTCTACAAAGCTCACGGTCTTTTTGTACATCTCCAGGAGCATCTCAAGAAGCCTAGAATAGCATAGCGTAGCGAAGCATATAAACAAATCATAACAGCGTAGATTAGCAAAGCTTTAAGACAGCTGCGTTAGGAAAAGATAAGTTTAGTAGCTTAGCAGTCAATCACTCAACCCTTTGGATAAAACTAATCGAATACCACAAAATGATTACAAAAACAAAGATATTCCTCTAATTAAATTCAAAAAAGCTATGAGCATTCAAAAATAATCTCTATCTTGCCAATGAAAATAATGCTGAAAGGCCATGTGCTTTGTTTTGGACTAGACTTGTGGCCCGAAATGAGCCCTTGTCTGATAGACATCAGAAAGTATGTCTGAGATTATAGACATCTGTGAAAATATCAAAACACAACCGGCAAACTTATGAATCATATACGAACTAAAAACCAGAACCGAAAAACCCAAAACCAGAAGCATCTCATAATTTACCTTGAAATGTGCCTTACAAGAACCATTATAATAAAAACTAGGGGCTCTGCCCCTGCGGCCTCCGGCCGCCAACCCGCCCGGCGTGCTTTGGGGCTTCGCCCCAAAGCACCATCTGCTCGGAGCCCTCTTGCAGGGGGCTTCGCCCCCTGTCGGTTTTATTTGTTTCTTGAGTTAATTTGTTTTTTGGTAATTGGTCTTTGACCCTTCTGCCACGCTTGCCAAACACTTCATGTTTACCTACATATACACTGCTCAAATGCGAACTTATGGGTACTACTAATGATGGCAATATATTTTCGTGACTCAGGTACACAGAGGTCCACCATCAGTTGGTGACCCAGGAAAGGATAGTTTTCATGTGATGCCGCTCACGCTGCTTCTAAGTCTTCCTTTCCTGACCCCACCCAACCTCCCAACCCAACCGTGTTGTATGATTCCTGATGCCTTTCCTGCCTTTCGAGCGTAGTTTTTTGCCACTCCCCCTCCCCCCCCAACTAATCCTACAATTCCTCAACCCACCCAACTTCCCAACCTGCCTCTGCGTATTATTTTTAAAGCAAAAATATTGACTTTAGGACAGATGGGTTTTAGTGCATGTAATGTTTAGGACATTTTTTTCCCGTTTTCCTTTCCTGACCCAAACCAACCTCCCAACCCAACCGTGTTGTATGTTTCCTGATGCCTTTCCTGCCTTTCGTGCGTTTTTTTTTGGTACTCCCCTTGCCCAACAATTAGTGCCTTTCTGCATGTTCTCTGCCCACCTGTTCATTGTTGGGTGTTGCTTAAAGGAGGGGGTTTCATTTCGTGACACAGATACACCGATGTCCACCATCGCTTGGTGTCGCCACAGCATGAGTTTTCACGTGCCGCTACACGTGCTGCTTCTATGTTTTCCTTTCCTGCCCCAAAGTAACCTCCCAACCATGATTTTGCAGATTTTCCCACCCCCTCCCCCACCCCTCCACTAATCCTACCTTTCCTGACCCAACCCAACTTCCTAACCTTCCTCTGCGTAGCGCCCCCTTGCAGGGGGCTTCGCCCCCTGTAGGTTTTATTTGTTTCTTTTGTTGATTTGTTTTTCGGTAATTGGTATTTGACCCTTCTGCCACGCTTACCTAACACTTTGTGTTTACCTACATATACACTGCTCAAATGCGAACTTTAAAGTAAAACTAATGATGGCTATATATTTTTATGACTCTGGTACACATGCGTCCTCCATCAGTAGTTGATCCAAGAAAAGCGAGTGGTGTGGTGTCGCCGAAGCATGAGTTTTCACGTGCCGCTACACGTGTTTCTTTTATGACTTCCTTTCCTGACCCAAACTAACCTCCCAACCATGGTTTTGCAGCGTCCCCCCCCCCCTCCACTAATCCTACCTTTCCTGACCCAACCCAACTTCCTAACCTTCCTCTGCGTAGAGCCCCCTTGCAGGGGGCTTCGCCCCCTGTAGGTTTTATTTTTTTCTTGTGTTGATTTGTTTTTCGGTAATTGGTATTTGACCCTTCTGCCACGCTTACCTAACACTTTGTGTTTACCTACATATACACTGCTCAAATGCGAACTTTAATCTAATACTTATGATAGCTATATATTTTCATGACTCTGGTACACATGCGTCCTCCATCAGTAGTTGATCCAAGAAAAGCGAGTGGTGTGGTGTCGCCGAAGCATGAGTTTTCACGTGCCGCTACACGTGTTTCTTTTATGACTTCCTTTCCGGACCCAAACTAACCTCCCAACCATGGTTTTGCAGCCCCCCCCCCCGACCCATCCACTAATCCTACCTTTCCTGACCCAACCCAACTTCCCAACCTTCCTCTGCGTAGGGCCCCCTTAGAGGGGGCTTCGCCCCCTGTAGGTTTTATTTGTTTCTTGTGTTGATTTGTTTTTCGGTAATAAGTCTTTGACCCTTCTGCCACGCTTACCTACTTTGTGTTTAACACTGCTCAGATGCGAACTTATGGGTACTACTAATGATGGCTATATGTTTTCGTGACTCAGGTACACAGACGTCCACCATCAATTGGTTCAGGAATGGTTTTGCAGAATTCCTCACCCCCCCCCCCCCCCTCCAAAATCCTACCTTTCCTGACCCAACCCAACTTCAAGCCAGAGGCGATGAATTGCTTCGAATTTTGTCTCGACGTTGGACGAATTTCGGCCGCGTGAACCCCAATCAAGCCCTTTCGAGCCCTATCAAAGCCCTATCAAGCCCTGCTCAAATCGCTGCCTAAATATTGCAGCGCGCAAGTCCCCAGTGGCACGAACACAACGCAACTTGACCCACGCGTTTTCATCGCGTTTTCGCAATTTATATAAAGAATTACGCGGAGCCAAATTTAAGGATTTTAGTTAAGGTGGATGATGATTGAAGGTTGATGTTTTCTATGTTTGCTGGGTATTTGCTGCTTTTCGCGAACCAACGCGAAATTGGTGTCATAACGCGCAAAGTTGACAAATGTTCGCGAACTCTCGATACCGACGCCTTACGAAAACAAATCACAATATCGTCAGTAATTTTCAGATTCATTTTTAGTTTCAATTAAATGTGCTCCAAAAAAAACTCAATGTGTATGATCAGTTGCGTAATCACGGGACTTCCCCGAAATGCGGCTGGCTGTAGCGAGCCCCCTCTCTCCACGATGATTTATATGCACTTGGTGGGGCCATGTGTTTTTGGACAAAGTACTTCAAAAACAGACCACAGCGCTCATCTAGCTGTCAGCGTTGAACGCAACGAAATAAGTTTAAGAAATTCATACATTTGACGGGAAATAATTTCAAGATGAGCGCAATTTTACCATGCTACCAACGGACATGCACTTTTCAATATCTTCCAAAATGCCCACACCGCAAGTCGGGAGTTTTTGCGAAAAGACCCCCCCCCCCTCCCCCACCACCAAAAAAGGGCCCAATTTCAGGCTGGCTAATTTTAAGTCGTGGATTTGTAATAAAAATAGATGCTCAAATTTGGTTGTTGAACCCCCTCCCCCAAAAAAAGGGCCCATTTCGGCCAAACCATAGCGAGGCCCCATAAGTGAGGTGGAGAATGTTGGATCGAGTTCGATTTCAAAGTTTCATATTGATAGGAGCATAATTGCTGAGTGTAGAGTCGCATGTTTTTGTTTTTGTGAAAAGACCCCCCCTAAAAGGGCCCAATTTTGGGCTGGCGGATGTAAAATTATAGGTTTGAATTAAAAATGAACACTTTTACACGGGTACAAATTTTCAATTCTATGTGTCCAAATTTGACCGGTGAACCCCCCCAAAAAAGGGCCCATTTTGGCCAGACCGAAGCGAAACCTCAACAGTGAGTTGTTGATGTGTGATCGAGTGCGTTTCCAGAATTTCATTAGGTTAGGAAAATAACTGCCAAGTGTAATCGCAAGTTTTTGTTTCTGCTAAATGACCCCCTCAAAAGGGCCCAATTTTGGGCTGGCTGATTTGAAAATTTCAATTTGAATTGAAAATGGTCACTGCTACACGGGTATAAATTTTCAATCCTCCAAGTCCAAATTTGGTAGGTGAACCCCCCCAAAAAAGGGCCCATTTTGGTCAAACCGCAGCGAGACCCCCTCGTTGCACCCATTTATGATGTATCGAGTGCGTTTCCAAAATTTCATAAAAATAGGCTGAGAACTTTAGGCGTGCATAGACATGTCTGAAAGTGATGAAAACACACCGAACCACAGGGATAATATTAGTATAGGGATACTTTCGTAAAGAAAACATGTGTTTTTCCTCTAACAAATATCTTCTTGGGGTTTTCTTGTCATTTTCATTACTCAACCATCACCTGCTGGCAATCTTGTGGTAATCGTTTCTCACCGCCTGTCATTATGTTACCTGATAATGCACGAGTCTGGTCATATCCATGCCATGGATTTCTGTAGGCAAAACATTCAGTTGCTGATTGATCGAGCTGCTGACACATTGGCGTTGGGAATCTCTTGCGATTGTCAGAAGATAGTCAGTGTCTGTCATTAAGCTGAAACCTGCATCTTGTTTGAAGTCAAGATAATAATTTGGGATGATGATACCATGGGTACAAACACAATTGCAAGTGCTATTTTGTCCAACTAAAGGTTTTTTTCTGTTGTAATAATTCAATTAAATTCTATCCTTATCTTGAATTTTTCCATTGCAATAATTGGGAAAAATGATATAGGCATCAATTTCACTCATTTTTGCAAGAGCCTGAATAAAAATGTCTATGGCTCCAGGATATTGAGACCACCATTGTAAAAGAAATTAACCTCGTGTGGATGAAAGACAGCGTTTCAAATATTGCAGCCAAATCCAATATTGTCATATATTATTTTTGTCAACATTTATCTAAGCTGATCCACCAGAACGATAACGACATCTTTATTATCGATCGATTTCAATGCAATATTTTGACAAGACGTTGATAAGAAACGAAGCGGCCTTGCGCCGTCCGACACAGAAACTTGATTAGTATTTGTATAAATATCCTTGTCTTTGCTGGAGCTCTCTTGTTTCTAGTTTCTCGAGAGCTTATAGGATGTTCCGTATTGTTTCCTTGGTGTTCTTTGTGGCAGCAGCCAGCTCGGGTAAGAAGATTTCTTGTCTATGACTTGTAAATATAATTGTTGGAATGAAATTTAATATAAAAACGACTTCACTGATCAAGTAGTGATATCCAAGTTTACCCAATAAGTGTTTAAAATCACAATATTTGTAATTGGAATTTAATGCTTATTTGCTTGTCTAAAACCATCCCAAAGTTTTCCTGCCAACATTTAATCTTCATGAAGCTGTTATGAGAGCATATCCATCTATATTAAAAAAAAAATAGATATCGAATAAAAACCTGTTACGGTATCAACCTCATACGCGATTCTGATAATTTTTTCATGTCGTACTATATATTTCAAACCAAATTAACGGTAAAAACTCATTCCAGCCTCGGCGATCTCGCCCCGCATCCTCGGCGGCCATGACGCCGACATCGCCGACTTCCCTTACATCGCCTCCATCGAGCTTGTAAACTTCGGCCACTACTGCGGCGCCGTCATCATCGACGCCCAATGGGCGCTGACCGACGCCTGGTGTCGATCGGTACCCGTCTTCGTCGAAGACTACTCCCTCCGCGTCGGCAGCGCGCTTGTCGGCAACGGCACGCAACACGCCGTCGTCCAGTGGATCCATCATCCGTTGAACGACGTGTTCAACGGGCTGTACGACTTCGCGTTGGTCCAAGTTGACCCGCCGTTTGAGTTCGGCGAGAACGTTGCGACGGTGCCGCTGGCAGCGCAGGATGAGTTGACGCCGGACGGTGCTGAAGCTTTGATTGCTGGCTGGGGAAAGATTGTTGTGAGTTGATTGCTGCTTGATAATTAAGTGTTGTTTGCTGGAGTTGGTTTGACCGCCGCGGTGACAATGATTGAAAAGTCGAATTGATTTTTTTTTCTTTTGTACTCTCAGGCTACTCTTAGAATTTTCGCACCAAAAGAATTTTGATTTTTCTCTTGCCACTATTCTATACCACTTAACTTTTCATAAATTTTTGGCAAAATATTTATTAAGGGCGTAAATTACAAGGTCCAGAAAAAATATCAGAAGCAACCGATAGGTTGCCATGGAATTTTGGAGGTTAAAGATACTTAAATTGACAATATAATTTCAGCCCTAAGTTATGGTGTGTGTGTGTGATCTTCCTTATATTGCCTTGCTGAAAACATATTTATTCCTTTCAATTTCTTTTTTTACACTGTTTATATATATCAATATATGTATATCTAAAGTTACCAAGTTCTCAGCCAGAGCAGTGCTCTCCCCAGGGGTAAATATTGTTTATTTTGAACATTTCTAAACATCCGCAGTATTGTTTGGAACCTAAATTCAAACACTCGTTGCATTACGATGGATATTTATTATAAGAAAGGTTAAATCCATCCCGTAATTTTATCCACACAGTTCATTTCTAGGTGAGCATACTTTTCCCCAAGGAGTGCTAGTGTTCGAAACAAACTTTGTGTTAACAACTTCACACAACTGAAATGTCAAATGTTTCCTACTATCTTAGGTTTGGCTTGTTTCATTTACCATCAGCTTACCTACAGAAAATCACATCAGTAAATGTTTCTAATTCATTGTTAGTGACATATAAAAAACCTACGTTTTAGTTTCATTATTGACATTTTGAAATTCCGTCGTTGAAGTTTGGTCTTAGGAGCGTTGGTAAATGCCAAAAAGGTATAAATATCTATATATTTTTTTCTCTCCAGCCATCTGAAGACGCTACCACGGATCACCTGCAGTTCGGCGTCCTCTCGGTGTTCAACGACACCGCCTGCTCCGACCTCCTGGACTTCCAGTACTCGGAAAGTAAACTCTGCGCGCAGGACCCGAACGCAGCGGTCGCACATTGTTATGTGAGCATTGCTAGAAATTAATTAATATAATTGTTTATTTACGTCTAAGAATTCCCATACTGTGGGCTACAGCGGAATGTACAGACTAATATTTACATTAAAACGTTAGAATTAAAAATAGTTAAGGTTAGAAATAGTTAAGAAATAGTTAGAAATAGAAATAGAGTTAGAAATAGTTAGAATAAATAGATAGAAAGTTCAAACCGATATCCTTCTTTTCTTAGGAATATGCTTAGCAAATATAACGTCACAGAGCAAATTTTAGTTCAAAAGTAAATTATATCCAAATAAGTTGAGCGTTTGTCTCTGAAGAATTATTAAAAAACGGGACCCCTGTGTCTATTCAGCGAAAGTCGTCTAAAAACGAGCTTTCTTAGTCATTGAATTGAACTCAACTCTGTTTTCAAAAGAAAATTTACAACTGGCCTCACACGAAGCTTTCGAAGATTATTTATTTTTTACTTGCGATTTACTTAAATTCCGTGAAAATGTGAGCTGAAAGTTGAAATCGTCAACATTTCAATGCACCTATACACCTATTCCATTCAATTGAAATCACGTCATTATACCCACTCGCTAAAGCCTGGTAGTGATATTCGGGGTGTGATTTCCCTACCTTCCTTTTTTATTTAGCAGAGATAATAAATATTTTTTCCAAACTGGTGGTACGTCCAGTGGGTATCTTACGTAATCTTTCTCTGAGTGGAATAGGTCTTTTTTCGACGAACTGTCAATTATCGAAATGTATAACTATTATAGGCACTTGTAGTAAATTTATCAGGGTTAAATACATTTTCCAAGCAAAGGTTAAGAAGGGAATAATCAACCGTTGAATGTTCGCGTCGTGTTGGCAGCGCGACGAGGGTGGCCCACTGGTGGTCGACGGCACCCTCTTCGGCGTCGCCCTCTACCCGGGGAGTTGCGGCGACCCCCTGGTCGTGCAGTTGTACGCACGCGTCGCCAGCGTGCGAGACTGGATCGACTCGACCATCGCCGCATGATCTTGCCAATAAAACTCTGACCATCCAAAGATGCTTCATTTCTTTCCTTTCCTATTTAATTGGGTCATTGAATGATGGGCACAATACTTTTCTTGGTGTTTTTCAATGCTTGATGTTTCGTATGGCATAGTATGGTATAGTATAGCATAGCTTTGGGTAGCATAGTATAGCATAGCCAATAATGCATATTATAGAAAATCATAGCTGAGCAATTAGCATAGCAAAGCAAGCAAGCATATCAAGCAAAGCAAAACATAGCCTATAGCATAGCCAAGTTTAGTATACCTTTCTGAAACGTTTCGGGAAAAGCAAAGTTTTCTTAGCTATTGTTAACTTACTATATATAGTTTAAATGTTTTTTCTGAAAATTTTTCAATGAACAAAATCAAATATCACAAAATGTGTACAGAATCAAAGTTCTGCCTTAAACTAACAACTAATGAACAGCAATATGCCTAACATTGCATACCACATTACAGATTAGAAACGATGCCGAAAAGCCATATGTTTTGTTTGGTTCTGTTTCTAGTAGACTTGCGGCATGAAAATGGGTCCTTGTCTGGTCGAATTGACCAAGACATGAGCTCATTTTTAAACGTGAGACTTCCCTTTACAATAGACAAAAATCAACATAAATGTTGAACTCAATATATCACTACCCTTTTAAAACAGAAAACATTTCCTACAGCATTTCATAATTAACCTTGATAGTGCAGTTTACAAGAACATACAGAATTTAAAAAATTAAATGTGCATTGTATCCCTTGTAAATTTCTTCTTGGGATTTCTTGGAATTTTCTTGCCCATAAAATCACCTTCTAACAGTTGGCAATCTTGTGCCAAGAATTTCTCACCGCCTGCCGTTAAGTGACCTGATAATGCACGAGTCTGAAATGTTCATGCATTGGTATCTGTGGGCCTATCAATGTGTAGGCTAAATATTCAGCTGATTAATAATTGAGCTCCTGTCACATTTACTTTGTTGGGTGAAATCTCTGGCGATTATCAGAAGATTTCGTTGACATAAGCCAAGATAATGATTTCGGTTCAATATGTCAGTTTTTAGACAATGATTGGTACTGTTTTGTCCACTCGACAGTTTATTGCAGTAATTAAATTCTATGGAAAAAAATGTATTAATTTTATCAATGTGGCTGGAATGGTAAATGTACAATTCCTCAAAGCCTGATTTCGATTCTATAAATGGCTTACAAATTTACTAGAAACTTAGCTCTCTCCCTCTGGCTTATCTGCCAGCTTATTTAAAGATAATTGCGATGGGAGATAATAAAGTAATCACAAGTTTAAAATTATGAATACCTCAATTGAATTGACCGATTGAATTGATTGAATTTAATTGACCGGAGGCATCGTTGCTAGTGCCCAAGCTAACTCATTTTCCCGTTTCATATTGGTACAACAATGTTAAAGTTTGTAACTGTCATGTGTTTTGTAGCAGCTGCTTGCTTGGGTGAGTCCTTTTCTTATTACAGATATACAGATACAGATATACAGATACAGATATACAGATATACAGATATACAGATATACAGATACAGATATACAGATATACAGATATACAGATACAGATATACAGATTACAGATACGTTGCATTTCAAAAAGATACCATCGTGGCAATGTATTAATTACCCTTACTCTAACCAAATATCGCAGACACTGCGTTGTCATGCTAGCTATGGTGATACTAAATATCTTTCCATGCTATTAAATATTGAAAACTGACGGAACAGAATTATTGAGCTAGTTGAAGTGTTGGTGGTGTGTTGTAGTAGTTGAATCATACACTCACTAGGTGCACTCTAATCCATCTAGCATAGCATCATCCCTATACTAATATTATCCCTGTGGTTCGGTGTGTTTTCATCACTTTCAGACATGTCTATGCACGCCTAAAGTTCTCAGCCTATTTTTATGAAATTTTGGAAACGCACTCGATACATCATAAATGGGTGCAACGAGGGGGTCTCGCTGCGGTTTGACCAAAATGGGCCCTTTTTTGGGGGGGTTCACCTACCAAATTTGGACTTGGAGGATTGAAAATTTATACCCGTGTAGCAGTGACCATTTTCAATTCAAATTGAAATTTTCAAATCAGCCAGCCCAAAATTGGGCCCTTTTGAGGGGGTCATTTAGCAGAAACAAAAACTTGCGATTACACTTGGCAGTTATTTTCCTAACCTAATGAAATTCTGGAAACGCACTCGATCACACATCAACAACTCACTGTTGAGGTTTCGCTTCGGTCTGGCCAAAATGGGCCCTTTTTTGGGGGGGTTCACCGGTCAAATTTGGACACATAGAATTGAAAATTTGTACCCGTGTAAAAGTGTTCATTTTTAATTCAAACCTATAATTTTACATCCGCCAGCCCAAAATTGGGCCCTTTTAGGGGGGGTCTTTTCACAAAAACAAAAACATGCGACTCTACACTCAGCAATTATGCTCCTATCAATATGAAACTTTGAAATCGAACTCGATCCAACATTCTCCACCTCACTTATGGGGCCTCGCTATGGTTTGGCCGAAATGGGCCCTTTTTTTGGGGGAGGGGGTTCAACAACCAAATTTGAGCATCTATTTTTATTACAAATCCACGACTTAAAATTAGCCAGCCTGAAATTGGGCCCTTTTTTGGTGGTGGGGGAGGGGGGGGGGGTCTTTTCGCAAAAACTCCCGACTTGCGGTGTGGGCATTTTGGAAGATATTGAAAAGTGCATGTCCGTTGGTAGCATGGTAAAATTGCGCTCATCTTGAAATTATTTCCCGTCAAATGTATGAATTTCTTAAACTTATTTCGTTGCGTTCAACGCTGACAGCTAGATGAGCGCTGTGGTCTGTTTTTGAAGTACTTTGTCCAAAAACACATGGCCCCACCAAGTGCATATAAATCATCGTGGAGAGAGGGGGCTCGCTACAGCCAGCCGCATTTCGGGGAAGTCCCGTGATTACGCAACTGATCATACACATTGAGTTTTTTTTGGAGCACATTTAATTGAAACTAAAAATGAATCTGAAAATTACTGACGATATTGTGATTTGTTTTCGTAAGGCGTCGGTATCGAGAGTTCGCGAACATTTGTCAACTTTGCGCGTTATGACACCAATTTCGCGTTGGTTCGCGAAAAGCAGCAAATACCCAGCAAACATAGAAAACATCAACCTTCAATCATCATCCACCTTAACTAAAATCCTTAAATTTGGCTCCGCGTAATTCTTTATATAAATTGCGAAAACGCGATGAAAACGCGTGGGTCAAGTTGCGTTGTGTTCGTGCCACTGGGGACTTGCGCGCTGCAATATTTAGGCAGCGATTTGAGCAGGGCTTGATAGGGCTTTGATAGGGCTCGAAAGGGCTTGATTGGGGTTCACGCGGCCGAAATTCGTCCAACGTCGAGACAAAATTCGAAGCAATTCATCGCCTCTGGCTTGAAGTTGGGTTGGGTCAGGAAAGGTAGGATTTTGGAGGGGGGGGGGGGGGGTGAGGAATTCTGCAAAACCATTCCTGAACCAATTGATGGTGGACGTCTGTGTACCTGAGTCACGAAAACATATAGCCATCATTAGTAGTACCCATAAGTTCGCATCTGAGCAGTGTTAAACACAAAGTAGGTAAGCGTGGCAGAAGGGTCAAAGACTTATTACCGAAAAACAAATCAACACAAGAAACAAATAAAACCTACAGGGGGCGAAGCCCCCTCTAAGGGGGCCCTACGCAGAGGAAGGTTGGGAAGTTGGGTTGGGTCAGGAAAGGTAGGATTAGTGGATGGGTCGGGGGGGGGGGCTGCAAAACCATGGTTGGGAGGTTAGTTTGGGTCCGGAAAGGAAGTCATAAAAGAAACACGTGTAGCGGCACGTGAAAACTCATGCTTCGGCGACACCACACCACTCGCTTTTCTTGGATCAACTACTGATGGAGGACGCATGTGTACCAGAGTCATGAAAATATATAGCTATCATAAGTATTAGATTAAAGTTCGCATTTGAGCAGTGTATATGTAGGTAAACACAAAGTGTTAGGTAAGCGTGGCAGAAGGGTCAAATACCAATTACCGAAAAACAAATCAACACAAGAAAAAAATAAAACCTACAGGGGGCGAAGCCCCCTGCAAGGGGGCTCTACGCAGAGGAAGGTTAGGAAGTTGGGTTGGGTCAGGAAAGGTAGGATTAGTGGAGGGGGGGGGGGACGCTGCAAAACCATGGTTGGGAGGTTAGTTTGGGTCAGGAAAGGAAGTCATAAAAGAAACACGTGTAGCGGCACGTGAAAACTCATGCTTCGGCGACACCACACCACTCGCTTTTCTTGGATCAACTACTGATGGAGGACGCATGTGTACCAGAGTCATAAAAATATATAGCCATCATTAGTTTTACTTTAAAGTTCGCATTTGAGCAGTGTATATGTAGGTAAACACAAAGTGTTAGGTAAGCGTGGCAGAAGGGTCAAATACCAATTACCGAAAAACAAATCAACAAAAGAAACAAATAAAACCTACAGGGGGCGAAGCCCCCTGCAAGGGGGCGCTACGCAGAGGAAGGTTAGGAAGTTGGGTTGGGTCAGGAAAGGTAGGATTAGTGGAGGGGTGGGGGAGGGGGTGGGAAAATCTGCAAAATCATGGTTGGGAGGTTACTTTGGGGCAGGAAAGGAAAACATAGAAGCAGCACGTGTAGCGGCACGTGAAAACTCATGCTGTGGCGACACCAAGCGATGGTGGACATCGGTGTATCTGTGTCACGAAATGAAACCCCCTCCTTTAAGCAACACCCAACAATGAACAGGTGGGCAGAGAACATGCAGAAAGGCACTAATTGTTGGGCAAGGGGAGTACCAAAAAAAAACGCACGAAAGGCAGGAAAGGCATCAGGAAACATACAACACGGTTGGGTTGGGAGGTTGGTTTGGGTCAGGAAAGGAAAACGGGAAAAAAATGTCCTAAACATTACATGCACTAAAACCCATCTGTCCTAAAGTCAATATTTTTGCTTTAAAAATAATACGCAGAGGCAGGTTGGGAAGTTGGGTGGGTTGAGGAATTGTAGGATTAGTTGGGGGGGGAGGGGGAGTGGCAAAAAACTACGCTCGAAAGGCAGGAAAGGCATCAGGAATCATACAACACGGTTGGGTTGGGAGGTTGGGTGGGGTCAGGAAAGGAAGACTTAGAAGCAGCGTGAGCGGCATCACATGAAAACTATCCTTTCCTGGGTCACCAACTGATGGTGGACCTCTGTGTACCTGAGTCACGAAAATATATTGCCATCATTAGTAGTACCCATAAGTTCGCATTTGAGCAGTGTATATGTAGGTAAACATGAAGTGTTTGGCAAGCGTGGCAGAAGGGTCAAAGACCAATTACCAAAAAACAAATTAACTCAAGAAACAAATAAAACCGACAGGGGGCGAAGCCCCCTGCAAGAGGGCTCCGAGCAGATGGTGCTTTGGGGCGAAGCCCCAAAGCACGCCGGGCGGGTTGGCGGCCGGAGGCCGCAGGGGCAGAGCCCCTAGTTAGTACCTAATGTAGCAATGTATTTGACGTATTCCAGGTTCGCCGATAGCGCCACGCATCATGGGGGGATGGGACGCCGACATCTCAGACTTCCCCTACATCGCGTCCATCGAGCTCAACAGCATCGGCCACATCTGCGGAGGGGTCATCATCAGCGCCGACTGGGTGCTGACCGACGCCTGGTGCGTCGCGGAACCCTTGGACGTCGCCGATTACAGCATCCGCGTCGGCAGCGCCGTCGCCGGCAAAGGCGAACTGCACAGGTCATCAGTCATCAATTCTCATTATCTTTGTTATCATCACAAAGCATTCTGTTTATGTTGGTGCGGTTTGTTGACTTTAGGTTTGAAAAGAAGTTAATTTCTCACAGAAGAAGGCTAAAATGTCTTCTGAAAAACTGTATATCTGGGTCAGGCAGCACAGCTGTGCAAAACTTCGGGAAAAAGGTTAGTTCGGGAGCTTAGCATTCTACTAGCATTCTACTAGCATAGCATTCTACTAGCATTCAAAAAAATATTTTTCTTTTCTGAAAAATAACGTGCCAAGATAAAGACATGAGTCTTAGAAAATATGTCGTCAGTTCATACCTTTATTGCTCACGTTAATAAAGAGAAACAGAGAATCCAACTATTCATTCAAGTATTTGACACAAAATCTCAATACCAAAAATGGTTAAAAAATTGGCTCTGCGAATTAACCAAGGAAGACAGGGAAATCACAACCCGAATTGCTTTGCCCTGGTTTAGCGAGTGGGTATCATGACGTCATTTTGATAGAATTTTGATTGAATGGTATAGATGTATTCAATTGCCATGTTGATAGACTTTTGCCCATCTCCACGCTATTTTCTCACAGCATCACCCAGTGGACCCGCCATCCGCGGGCAGACGTCTTCAATAAGACGTACGACTTTGCGCTGATCAACGTCGCACCGTCGTTCGCGTTCCGTGACAACGTCGCCGTCGTCGCGTTGCCGACCGAAGGCCAGGAAACGCCTCGAGACGCCGACGGATTCGTGGCAGGATGAGTCCACGAACCGTGTCGCAAGCGTGGAGGACTGGCCCAAAGTACCCCTTGTTAGATGATGCCAATATATATTTATTTTTTATAACACTTTCTTTACTTTTTTCCATTCATTTAGCGGGTAGAAATTTATAATATGGGCACTAAGATACCACGATGGGTTTTTGCCAAGAATCTACCATCCAAAAAAAATGTATTATGTTCTATTTCTCCATCTTCTTCTCCGCCATCTTCTTCACTTCGTTCGACTAACTCCTTCCAGCCTTTCTTTGCTTTCCCACAATCTTCCCGATCATGCCAATATAAGAAAAAATATTTAAACAACATATTTATACTATTACAAAAATTAACATAATAGATTCGATGGGAATTAAGAGTTTGGTTTGGGCTTCGGTCACTATTTCGGCGTTTATATGAGGAAATACCAGTTTTATAATTCTTGATATTTTTACTGTTTTTTGATTATCTTCGTTCAGTTCAACAGAATCGCTTATTGTCGCTTCATATCGCTATTGTCAGTTTGTCTTTCAAACACGTCTCGAAAAGATGGCATTGGTATGAACTCTTTGGGGGGCTACGTTACCAACCCCCTATCCTTTTAGTTCGCACCTTTAGAAAACAATTTTCAATGTTTCAATTTCATGACGATCAAGTCAACTTTTTACTGGCACATAAAAAAACCACAAAGACTTAGCGGCGTTCCAGGTTTCACCAGAGTTTAGCTAAAACAATTTTCAGAACCCCCCAGTTAAAAATAAGCAAAAATTGTGAACAACCCGTGATTTGGCTTACGAATTCGCATGTCTTACTTGGCAAACACATATGATATTGTGGTTACTTTCGTAGGAGACCGGCGATATTTCGGTGAGGCAGCTTCAGGCGGGCGAAGTGACCGTCCTCGGTGACGTCGAGTGCTCGAAGGTCTTCGGGGAGCACTACAACCAAGGAGTCCTCTGCACGCGAGGAACGGCCGGGGAACTTGTCCTGTGTTGGGTGAGCGATTCTCTTCACAGAAACCACTTGTCGGTGGTGCTGGTGTTGCTGGTGTTGCTTTTATTTTTGATATTATAGGCAAGGCGCAATGTTGAACGTCCTTAAGGAAGTAATGGAGACCTTGCCACTTGGCCGGTTGTTCCAATGGATTTCCACTGTTCTGTCTGAGCGAGACACAACGCAGCTGCCGTTGAGATGTTTCAGTAACGTCTTCGACTGTTGGCAGCGCGACGAGGGAGGCCCGCTGGTGGTGGACGGCACGCTGCTCGGCATCGTCCTCTGGCCCACGGGCTGTGCCTCCCCCCGGGAGTTGCAGCGATTCTCCAGGGTGGCCAGCGTGCGCCCCTGGATCACCACCACGACGGGGGTGTGAAATGAAAAAGAGGCCAACCAGGATAAGGTCACACTCAAAAAATAGCCGTAATTTATTACAGTAAAATTTTTGTAGTTAGTTTTGAAGTAGGTTAAATATGTCCAATGTTTTTTTTGCTTGTAAGGTAAGCATGTTATGGTAAGCATAAGACACTGTGAGAGTTTGAAGCAATTTGAACATAAAGTTTTCTCTTAAATCGGTTACAATTACTTCTATTATGTTAAATTGTTGTTGCCTCTAAATTTTTCAAATAGTTTTTAATAGTACCAATCAAAATGACGGTCATCAACAATGCAATAAAAATGAGCGTTCCGAAGCCCAAGTAAAATGATATAAATGCCAGGTATTTTCACAGGCTGATAGCAACCCAAAGAAAGTCATACAAGAATCACACCTAGTTGAAGAATGTTTCATAACTTTGTTTATTTTGTGCCGCACGGTTCGTATAATGGTCTATTTTAAGTGTAAATACAAATTTATTGTAAATTTAGTTTCAGAAAACACTGCGCTTAAGAATTAATTTGTACAGAAATAAATTCAAAATATTTAATTGGCTGAGAGCGGGTGCTCGCAAAAGAAAGAAATAATATGAATTTTTGGGTCCATCAGCGCCAACCCTACGCTGGTAAACAATTCAGAAGAAAGCGCAACGAAATGCCTTCCTGAGCTCACACCAGATTCGGGATGGCCGGTAATCCAAGTGTTAAACCCCGAGTCAGCGATTGGCATACCTGGAAATATAACTTTTGTAAGTTTAAAGGCCCATTAACAGTCAACTTTGCAGTAGCACATGGCTTGTACTCAAAATGTCTTACAGAAAATACTTTTGCCTGGCTGGCTCCTATAGACTAATAAGAGATGAAATAATTTCATTTCTTACGACTAATCACTAATACTGTTCATAATCCTTAAGTCCGATTGTGAACGCCAAAAATGAAAACGCATCTCCCATTTATGTTAAACCTTCAGACTAATCACTAATCCTCAATCTTTATGACCAATTGTGAACCAATGATTCGGTTGCATCCTACTATTAAGATGACATCGAGTGATGGAGCTGGTAAGAAAGTAAATTGCGCGCAGAACATAACTTACCAAACAGTGTTTGTATTTGGCCGTACGCAAAGTTAGCGTGAACTCCGACCCAGGCAAACCTGCTGTCAGTGGATCCCGGCGCGTTTGGGTGTCTGGCAAAGATCTCCTGCAACACCTGATGCTCCTCGTCGCTGTTGATGATGGCCAGGTGAGCGCCTTCGTCTCTGCACGTCGCCCACGCTTCCGGCCAGGTCGTCGCTTCCAAGTGCATCTTGTAGTAGCCCACGCCCGGGTAAAACTCGTAGTCGAACCTAGGAGCAATGAAGTAGGAGCGACGCCATAGTAAAAAACCTGTGGGATTTTTTCATTGAAAGGTGGTTTTATATTCTAAAATTAAATATCTATGATAGACCTATTCCACGCAGAAAAAAATGACGTCTGATACCCACTGGACGTACTACCATTTTCGAAAAAAATATTAATTAGCTCTGCTAAATAAAAAAGCAAATAACGGAATTCACAGCCCGAATTGCTCTGCCTGGCTTTAGCGAGTGGGTATCATGAAGTCATTTTGATTGAAGTTTGATTGAATGGGATAGGTATATTGATGCGCGTTCACTCTAAAAATAATATGCCTTCATATTTAGACACTTTTTGCCTAAGTTAATGCGGCTTCCACAAGTAGGCAACAGTGTCGATAATTGGGCAGTGTGGTGACTAAATTTTGACATTTGCCTAATGTATGCCTAAATATTAGCAGGTGGATGGCTAAAAACTGTTCAGATACCTAACAATATTATGCCCAAAACAATCTATTTTATAGCCGTGCACATATTTTAGTCGCGTTTCTAGGTATATGCAAACTGAATTATTTTGCTGCCTATATTTTACTGAATAAATTCAACCTGCTAACAGTTATGAATGGAGTACCGACACCTCATTTCATGCTCATCCACCAAACCAAACGAATGAATTTGATAATTTTTGACAAATAAATAAAAATACATTTAAAGCTTTTAGAGACATTGGGGAATTGGGGAATTACTTCAAAGTTCTAACGTTGAAAATAGTTTTATATGAATTAAAATTACTCCTCAATAAAATCCGTTTTTATTACTTTGCTGACAACAAAAACTTGACTTACCCCTATAAAATGACAACGGACAGTCATAACTTCCAAAAATAATCGAATGCTTTTTGGGTATAGTCGTTTTTTATCTATATCCCCTTTTCTCCCGGAAGAGATAACGTGTCGGCAGATTTGTTCTGTCCGCACAACGTTTTACCAGAGTGGTTTCTCGCAAATGGTCAGCGAGATGGCTGGCTCGGTGCAGTCGACGTTGACGAGCCCGCCGACCTTGCTGAATGCGCCGCAGTGCAGCGTCGGCCCCGTGTTGGGCACCCCCGCCGCCCAACGCATGTACCCCGACTGGGCGACCGGGTAGCCTGCAGACATGGTCGGTGCGCCACTATTCATTGGGAGTGCAAGTTTTTTTTTTGTGTACCATTATTCATTAGGTACTAGTCTATGCGAACACTCTTATAATTGTGTTGTGGATGTGCGTAATATATACGCTCATCCTCAACGCGATTATATTTCGTGTGCGCATAGCCTAGAGGCGTGTTTGACAAGTTTTATATGTTAGGCGATAAAAAAGCAGCTTTCTCGATGACATTTGAAATTTATTTGTCATGAAGTTACTCGAAAATTTCTAAACGTAAAAATTGATTTAAGGAAAAATATTCAACTGATTTGCTTCAAAATAACACAGTTTCTTCGTTTTAAGATTTTTAAGGCACACAGTAAAATTAGTAAACATCAGATGAAAATAAAAATAATTTGGTTGCATAAAACTGCAAAAACGCTAAGAAAAGCGCAAAAAACGTCATAAAAGCGTCATTTTCAAGAAAAGTGTTAAGCATTAATACAACAATGAAATTTATACACAAACATTAAATCGTAAGGTCATCATATCCAGAAAGTTTCGTCAGATTATATTCAGTTCAATTATATTAAACGTGTTTTGGAAAAACTGAAAAATTTCGTAAAAACTTAATAACATAAAATTTACTCGTCCAAATGGCATATTTAAGTTCAGAGAGAACAAAGTGCAACATTATTATTTGTACAAGCGGGGCAATGTTCGCTGGATTTATTAATGAGCCGGCCGTGATGCGTCACGCGGATGACTCGATCAGGAATGTCGAGGATGGAGAGGATCGAGCCGGCAGAGCGGCAGTACGAGGCAGGGAGCGGAGCGAATAGGTGGAATCAGTGCAAGTCGTGGACGAGGTTTCCCGGTCGGAGTGTGGGTGTTTGGTGAGGCAGGCAGTGGCGGTCGTGCTGGCGGAAGGAGGTCTGCTCCGTTCTCATTCTTACTCCCCCCCCCCATCTTTATTTTCCCCCTCCCCCCATCCTTTCGCTATTTAGGACAACACAAGTAAATAGCGCGGCGCCCAACTCCTGGATGTCCCTCGGGTTTATTAGTTTAGTTTAGTAGGTTTAGTTTAGATCTTATTTAGCCTTAGTTTTAGATTAGGAATCGATCGGGTGGGCATAGGGCCGTCCCCACCCTATCCCTCCTCCTCCTTCAACACTCTCCTCGGAGTTCAGCAGAACGACGCTGCTCTCTAAAAGAGAGCAAGGAGGTGGGAGAGGGAGAGTCGGACGCGGCTTCCCTCCGTTCGACGAGACGCCGGCTGTGGGTGAGTACAAATCCAGGCCCCCGCACCCCGTTCGCCTGCGTGACGTAATGTCAGCCTGTGTAACCTGTTAATTTCTAGCAAAACTCGCACTATTTCCCCCGCCCCCCCCCCCCCGCCCCACCACAAATCCTACCTTTCCTGAACCGACCCAACTTCCCAACCTAATTAGTGTATTTCAATCATCTGCTGTTCAATCCATTTAAAAGATGAATTTACACATTTTGACAGATATTAGATTCATTGACCTTGAGGCTGAATTAACTCAGGCACACTCTCCTGCCTTCCGTTCGCCTCACCCTGCGCTTCCGGACAACATGCTCGTTACAAAAGGTCCACATAAATTTTCATCAATACCGGTTTTTTCGTTTGGCATGTAGAGCGCGAACAAATACACAAAAACAAACAAACAAACAAACAAACAAACAAACAAACAAACAAAAGTGGAGACTTTTTTTGCAGTAAGTGTAATTGAAGATTTCGCTTCACTCGCTACGCTCGTTACGCTCATCAATTATAGCCGAAAGAAGGAAGTAATGGCACAGTAAAATAGAAATATCCTAGTGCATCAGTATGATAAAAATTAACTAGATGTGGCAGGTTGTCCTAACTTCTAAGGTAGTGGCTTCCCATGTACCAATCCAAGACGACGCAAATCAATTCCACTAGATCCGTGCCACGGCCCTCGGCCAACACCTCACCTTGCACAGTCTCGTATCTGCCGTCGACGAAGCGGTCGTGGTAGCCGACGTAGACCAGGTTCTGGTACGCGACATCTTGTGCCTCGATCAGTGACTTGAAGACTTCGGCCTCAGCATCCGAGTTGGCGATCGCCAGGTGCCCGCCCATCTCCTGACAGTACTGCATCGCAAACGTGATTTCATTACTTAATTAGTTTCACATCCCCGGCCCAACAAGCCAAGCGACATGGTGCGTGGTTTTATCACATTTCATTTGACCCAGTTCGTGTTGAAAACTTTGGCATTCCGGTTCTTGGAGCCATGGTGCCACCATCCCGAAATAAAAGCGTCATCCGAATGAATGTCATATATGAACAACCGGGATCAGATTAGTTTTGTTCGCGCTGAGTCAGACGTTTGATGGGTGACCATCATGCACATGATCAGTTCCGTTCGGGAGAGAGGTTGGAGGGTTTGAAGTTAGTACGACAACTTCACTCGCCTTGCTTATCAACCTCTCGACAGCACGGATTAGTGGAGGAATCCTGTTGTTCGAGTTGTACCGTCCTTCGGAAGGGACGTAAAGCCGGTGGTCCCCTCGGTGCTTTTCGACAGGAGTATGGCTTTGTGCCGGCACCGGGTTTCTCCTCCTTCCCTTGTAGGCTAGGTTAGGTTCATCATCACCCTCATCATCACCATTTTCATTATCCGACGCCATTAGACCAGTGCCAAAGGGCCAGTTGTCAAAACAGTGCGTCGTTAAGCACCAATAATCAATCATCATTAGTTTTGTTGTGTCGACGAATAAATACACCTTCGCTTTGCTTAATCACTTCTATATTTTGGTTAGAAATACATTTTTAAGAGAAGCTCGATCGCTTTGCTACTTGTTCGGATCTCCGTTCGAACTCGAAAGGATAAATGAAACTAATATAAAAACACGTCTTGTCGAAATCGCCTCTCGGAATCGACTGGCAAAAACAATCAATGTCGCAACAATTAACTCTTTCCCGGGAACTTGGATGCTTGTTGCCCTTGGCAACTCCCTGGGGAAGTAGCTCCCCACAGTTTATTCTCTGAGTTAACAAAATACTAATAAAAAATCATGACAACTCTCTGGCTGGATCCAAAGAACGAAACATTAATCAAAATCTGAATGCCAAAGTATTTAAATATAATCAAATTCTTTTAACCCATTTTGCTGTGAAGATAATTCAATAAGACTCACCGAGTGCGCTTCTGTCCAATTAAATGCATCCGAGAGAAACGCCTCGTAGTACCCAACATCTGGGAAGAGCACGAATTGCTTTGTGTCACCTGCCATTATCGTTTGCTGTTGACCGCCTTGTTTAGGGTCAGGCAGAGCATGACCTCTTAAGACAAGAATCACCAACACCGTTGTCAGCAGCAAGTAAGTCGCCATCGCACAAAAATCTTGCATCCAAGCGAATGTTCTTGTTAAAGCTTTCAATTACGAGTTCCTAATGAGCAAACTCTTTATATAGCAAAACAAAAAGTAGGCTTTGTTAATATCTGTTTTAGATTTAAAAAACAATGGGTATTATTTTGTTATTCATGCATTAGTGTGCTGATTACTGAGATATTGTTCATTTTGTTTACACGATCGATTAAATGCTACAAATTCAATCATCCTGCATCATGAGCAGATCGAAGATTAAATGTCTCTTTGTTACTTCGCCGTTGAAAACAATTTTGATAAAGCCAGTATACCTACCAAGAATTCAATGCATATGTGGTTCTATGATCTGTGCACAGGAGACAAAGCAATGCAACGCAACTGAATTCATTCATTTCAATCGCATTCATTGATTGCAAAGAAAGCGGGATCAGGGAATTGTCTTAAAGTCATGGGCTGTCTTTTTTAATAAAAGCATCAAAATAAGTCCGTGGTCAACACAAATACCTTTTAGAGGAAAGTTCGTAAGCAATGCCTTATTCAGACCCGGAATTACCGTCTTTTATTAAAGGATTGACTCACCCCTACCCTTCCACACCTACTCTTCCCGATCAATAAACAAGTCAAGTGGTAGGTAATTGTATCTTAAAATTTGATATTATTTCAACAAGTTATCGGCATCTGATAGCATCTGAGTTTCTGATAGGCACTAATTAATGAGTAGTCGACCTGAGATAGGTAATTAGATTTTATTGAGCTCTAAAAAGTAGGTTGATGGCAAGATATTTAATGTATTGACCGAATTATTGCAACGCAATACCAAACCCGATCCACCTTACAGTCATATTAAAATTGTGAAAACAAAAATTACTCTTTCATCACACAATGACGCCAGCGGGGGCTAAAAAAGTAATGTCCTTCATACTAAAATATCCAATACCACAAAAACGTCGTGACAAAACTTATCTTGAATTAAAAACGCTAGGTAATGGAAAGTTACTTCCACTAATTCCAATGTTTCGCACAGCGTCAGAGGCTGGTTTTGCCATTCGTATGGCAGAAGGTTTCAACATCGAGAAACATCGGCAACTTGCCAAGGCAACATCGGCAAGGCAACGCTGCTTTGATCTGCAGACTTCGTGGTTTGATGGTGCATGACCGATTGGATTTCTATATCACTTTAAAGAGCGAGTTCTAGTTAGAATCATAACCTTGATTATCTTCATAGATGTATGATTATCTGATAAACTGATAAGTGAAGTATGTGATTCATCCAGCTGAGCATGATTATCGTTAATAATATTATGAACCATGTCAAACAGTAAGAAAACAGTGAAAAAACAGTGAAACAGTGGAAAAATAATTTGACTGCATAAATAATAATAATATTAAAAACGTACTAACGCGACTTTACATTTAAAGAAGCTTACAATGTAGTATTTTTTGTGTCAAGTCACGTTCGTGACCATTTATGTATAGGCGACTAGCAATTTTTTAATTTCAGAAAAGGGAGGTAGAATCTTCATAAGCAGTGCCATACCTCAGTTCAATTGTCCACATTAGAAAATTAACTACCGATATAAGTTGGGTGAAGTATTTTATTCATTATTACTAATAGAACCACATCGCACCAAAGTTCGAATTAACGCAACCAGCGATCATGAATGAAATAAGGACACAATCTCTCACTATTCTTCTTATACAAATCCCTCCATAGAGCGAAACAGTAGGCGGAATTGACATAATGTGAGGCGTTCCACGACGTTGAAGCCTCCGTGGATGTCGTTACCTACGCACCTTCTCCAACGTCGTGCTCGCCGACATTAGGTAGGAGTAAGTCAGTCTCAACGCCTGCAAGCAAATGTGGAACCACACGTAATAACAACCAAACGATGTGCTTTATCAAAATGATATAAGGTTGGATTTTTTTGTGCTTTGGCTTTTGGGAGACCTGTCGTTTTTTATGCTTGTTCTGTACTGCCCCGTGGCCCAAGAGAATATTTATTACTGGGTTGAATTTTTAATGCATACGATGATAATAGTGACAGAATAAAAGTGATGTGAAGTTTTCGGGGTGAATGAGTTTAGACAATGTGTAAAGACCCTTTAATACGTCACATTTTTCGTCAGTCCCTCCCTTGTATGCATAGCAGTCTGTATTACAAGCACTGTACAAGGTTTTGTCTGATGGATTTATGGAGAATTTGACGACCATATTTTACACGGCACAGTAATCAATGTATTGAAAAGGTGACATTGAATCAAATGACATTTGAGAAAACGACTGAGCTTGATTATTGTTCTACTTTCTTTCAAAGTTATTTTCATGAATAATTGTGAAAGAAGTATAATTATGAATAATACGATCTACGAAAGTGATGTCAAAGATATTAAGATATTAAGTTAAGTTAAAATACTGTTAAAATAATTTAAAATACTGCCGTCACACAATCTCTGATCTCTGATTGACTGTATTCCATTCACGATGTGAAGGAAATAGCGCCTAGGCTAGCCGAAAAAACTGTGGGGAAGTCTGCCATACAAGGCTTTCGTGTGTCGGACTGCCATACAATGGACTGGTCACACGGTCAAAGGCGGTTGAATACAAGGCTGCTGTACAAGGGTTTGACGAAACATGTCACCGTGAAAAAGGGTCTTGCGAAACTAAAAAATCTAATCAATTATTGTGGATCCAAGATACTTCAATGGTTCATATCATGGTTCATCTGGAACCAACTTAAATTCTTATGAAGGGCGACTCACGAAAAATTGTATTATATTTACAAAATAATATACAAATATGAATACAAAAATGTTTTTTTAAATGATTTCATTAGCCAGGGTTGGCGACGCCTGGCGCGACGGTTCGACAGCTGTTATTGACAGGTCGCGTGACCCACCATGCGCAGCGTGGCGAGTGACAGCGGCACGAAGCCGGCGACCGTGACCACGCACGGCTGGTTGCTGCGCGACATCACGATGCACATCGAACGCTTGAAGCTCGCGGACGCCTTCAGCCAATCGCACGCGAAAATTGCCTCGCGGACTTGCGAGCTCTGCGAAGAAACAAACAGCAAGCAAGAAACTAAACGGACGGTGATTTGATGAGATGCATACAGTTTGTTTGGTGATCAGTGGAGTATTCGGCTTCAAATTTAAACCTAGTTTTAATCTGAAGATCAACCTATCATTTGGTGGCGAAGATGAAACCTAAATTTAACCAAAAAAAAGGCAAAGAAACCTATTATATACGCGTAGCATCAGAGGTGAGTCAAATTCCTTTTCCTATCTAACCAAATAGTTCACAAGTGTGTTTATAATCTGGTTATTGAAACCTAACCAACAAGTTGAAGCTTTTTTCAAAAATAAACTCCCAACCAACGCCTGTCGCCAGTTTCGTTCCCACTTCCTACCAAATACACCTATTTCATTCAATAAAAACCCAATAAAAATTACGTCATGATACCCACGCGAAAGCCAGGCAAAGCCATTCGGGTTGTGGTAGCCGTTTCTTCCCTGGTTAATTTTCAGAACTAATCATTATTTTTTTCCAAACTGGTAGTACTTCCAGTGGGTATCTGACGTCATTTTTCTCTGAGTGTAATAGGTCTATTCCTTTGAATCTGCGTCTACCACGAGGGTTGACAGCAGCGCTACCTGGTGAGTGATCGCGCTACCCAGCATGCTGAACAGCGCAAGCGCACTCCAGCCCATAAGCGCCACGGCTAGCGGCAAGAACGTGCGTGTGCTGAACTGCTCCGCCTGTCACCGAAAAAAAAACAAACACTTAATTTCCATAACTTTCTCTTGTCCTTATCCTAGCACCTTCTAAGACCGGCGAAGCCTGATCAATATCCTACGTGTGCGATGACCAGGACCGCTAGCGCGGATGGCACCAGGCATATGACGTAGCACTGTCCCAATAGTAGATCGTAAGCCTTGACCAATTCACCCAGGAAACTGTTGGGAAGTAAGAAACAATACTTGACACGGATGACACGGGCATCACCTAAATTACACTGAAAATAAAAAGGATCATAGAATCCGGTATGGCAATTATAGCAGCGTGAATGCTTCAGTATACAATTGGTTTTGCATTGAGTAAAATTAAAATTTCGTCTCGTTCGCATGTTACGCCGCTCGTAATACTTTCATTGAGATGTAAGAACTCAAATTTTATAACCCCACACCAGCTAAAAATGCCAAAAATGGTTGTTGCACACTCCACTGCGTTTAATATTTAATATAATACCTGATGATATTTTGGTGGTGGCGAACGCATTGGCGCAAGACTAGCTCCATCTCGATATCCGTTCTGCGGGCAAGACGTGATGCAGCCTTCGTTACCGGCGGGTGCTTTGTCGTGAAATTAAAAACTTTGACGACAATCATTCTGCAAAATTGAAATAAAGTTAAACAACTATAGAGTTTAGAATGAAGCGGATACGTACTCTACATCAATCAGCTAAAAAGATGCGCTATTAAGATCGATGGATTAATATTCGGTGTTTAACGACGCACTGTTTTGATAACTGGCACAATGGCACTGGTCTAATGGCGACGGTGAATGAATGGGTGATGATGAGGGTGATGATGAACCTCAATATGGAGGAGGGGAAACCCGGTGCCAGCACGTAGCCTATACTCCTGTCTACAAGCACCGAGGGGACCACCGGCTTTACGTCCCTTCCGAAGGACGGTACAACTCGAACAACAGGATTCCTCCACTAATCCGTGCTGTCGAGAGGTTGATAAGCAAGGCGAGTAATGTTTTCGTACAAATTTCAAATCCTCCAACCTCTCTTCCGAACAGAACTGACCATGTGCATGATGGTCACACATCAAACACCTGACTAAGCAAGATGTTGTTTAACTTCAGTGATCTCACGCGAACAGGTGTTTCCTATATATCCTGTCGAAAAGCACCGAGGGGACCACCGGCTTTAAGTCCCTTCCGAAGGACGGTACAACTCGAACAACAGGATTCCTCCGCTAATCCGTGCTGGCGAAGCAAGGCGAGTGAAGTTCTCGTACAAATTTCAAACCCTCCAACCTCTCTTCCGGACAGAACTGATCAACCGTTCGGTTACTTTTAAGAGTTTGGGTGGAGGTACCAACCTTTTGCCAGCTGTAAATACGCATGCGCGTGACACGATGCGAATGGCCACCCAGCCGGCCAAGGTCACCTCGTAGTAAGGGGACGCTTTGGCGTCGTAAGGGTACCAACCGCTGAACAAAAGCACTAACATTATTGTTTCTCAAGTGTGGCTTCTGTTTTAAGCGGGTGCATTGCAGAAACTGTTGACATATGTGGCAAAAAGCATGCCTGGAAAGTGGTTTTGGGCGTATTTCAGCCTCGAAATGCTGCTAGTTTCATTGACCGTGGTCAACACAGTCCTCGGCTTGGATTTTTGAGAGTTTGCCATCGAAAATGTTGTGATTGGCGCAGGAAATGGCTTAGTTCATTTTTTTTTTAATATCCTTTATTTATTTCATCTGTAATTATGTTAACAGGTAGAATTTTTCTTTACAGGCATCCTTCTTAAACCACAAGGGCTGCCACTCATTGTTTGTTTGTTTTTTGTTTTTTTTACTTTATTTCTTTAAACCTAATCTTCATCTTGTTCTTCTCTGTTCATATGTACGCAAATTTTAAATGTTAATTAGTTCATGAATTATTCTGAACTGATCCTGAACGACCTGAGATATTTAATTATTAACTTAATTTAAATAATCGTTATAAGATATAATCACGGGTTCTCCAAATTACCCTTGGAAACTTTATATTTACACGCATCCGTCCGATTCCTACTGGAATTTTTGAGTAGCTGTAGCGACTTGTATTTACTATAAATTTCAACAAAAATAGAGCATAAAATGTTTTCTAACTCCTGTTCATTTGGTAATTCTATATCATTTTTTTTACTGGCGTAAAAAACCAAAGAAAAAATATTTTCGCTGATTGAACTGATTGACACCCTTTAGTATAAGACGCACCAGGTTTCTAAGCAGTCAAGTGGTTTCAAAGAGATCGTCAAACTAAACTTTGCGTCACGCCACTTATACAGTATCAACGTACCTCGTGTAAAAAGTCCTCGTGCGAATCAGCAGCGGCAGCACACCGAGACCACCCACACTAATACCCACAAGTGAAGCGAAAAAAAAAGCAAAAATAAAATTGGACAGCCGGGCAGTTTCTTCAGTAAAGCGCTGGGGATGCTCGGCGAGCAGTTCACCAGACCGCTGCGCCACGTGAAGCGCGTCAATCGCGCGCTCGAAGCGCCCTCCGCGGAAGATCATGCAGCCCATGGTGACGGCAATGAAGTTTGCCGTGAACGCAAAGGTCAACGGCTCGAGGACGGCGCTGAGGTCCCGGGAGTGACGCGCGAAGTAGGCACCCAACGGCATCAGCACCCAGCTCATGTAGGACACCGTGACCAAGGCCATGCGTGGACTCCAGTACTTGAACGATGCGCGCGACGGGGCGGGATGTGCAGGCCAGAAGCCTGGGACAACGAAAGGGTGCTGCAAAGCTTGCTAAACATGGAATGTGTTGAGTCAAAATCACACATTGAGAAACTTAAAGCAGGCGGAATGATAATGTTTGGCGTGCCGACTGCTGTGAAGATAAAGTTAGATAAAGAAGCTTTTGTGGTCGTGTTATGGTCGGATACTTATTAGCATTTTCAAAACGGCTGGAAGTCGCAGTAAGCAACCAATCTGAACATACACCAAGCATCATACCATTAAAATTAGGGAAACTCTGCCGCAATAGCATTAATGAATCGTCAGCGCTGCCTAGGTGGCGAGGGAAGAAATCAAAGCACCACAGCTATCTAGGTACAACTTAAAACAAAGTTACTTACGTCCTTCTCTTAAGGGGGCTTTGTTTGCCACTAATGCTCAATCTCAAGTGTCAACTGACATTTGACATATAAATGAATCTCTTTTCAGGTAATAACTGAGCTTGTTTAATTTAACTTCCAACTTCACCGCCAAGTTCGCCACCAGAGCTATGTCGCCCGAGGTCGCCAAGAGTTTCCCCTATTGTAATAGTAAGAAATCCTTAACTCTACTCAAGTGACATTGATTGGCTCACCTTGTACAGATAATACCTTTTGGTAGAAGAAATACAGTGAGTGCTGATTGGCTACATGCCATTGTCTGTAAGTCTCCACGATATTGACCAACCATCGAGCACCGTTCATGCAACTCGTTAAAAATGCAAGCAACCAATTCCTAATATCAACTACCCACTGCATTACAGATAGAAATTTCTACTCCTTTCCGGTGCGTGGCGAGTTTTCAGTTGCATTACAGCTCCATAGGCAATGTATGCTTAAAAAAATTCCAGGTTTCATACAAAAACCAAACTAACCAAGGTACAACTAAAGCGTATCAATTGATTTATAAAAATGCAGTAAAATTGACAAAAAATACACGACTTTAAGACTGGAAATGCTAACACTTTAAGGACACTTCGGAAACTGAACTTAGCAGGGCTCAAATAGCCTTCGATAAAAGTCACACCGGCTTGGCGTTGGACTAAGCAAATAAAGTTAATCCGCCCACCGTCTGGAAAATCAATGCCTTTCTTAATAAAAGAACGCGTGTCAAAGTGTGACGATAGCCTGAAACACGAATGATATGACTTATTAATGCCTCTTTGGAAATGTCAACATTCTCAAAGAGATACAAAAATTTATAAGCTAGATAGAAAAATGTAGAAAATCCAGAAAATATTTGAAATTATATTTAATACCTATAAACACAAACAGATAACAACTTATAAGTATTTCATATAAAATACTTCTCAAATGAATTTAACATTTTTTTCAAAGTTAGGTGGTAAGCCACATACTAATAGCGAGATGATATAATTTTTGTTTCTGAGAAAATAAAAACATATCAAAGTTCACAGAACCCATCCAAACAGTAAATGACAGCTACACAGAAATATTCAAGAATTCCCTCATTCATCCCGAAGTGATCAAGATAATCGTGTAAGAAGTTACCGTCGCAGCAATACTCAACAACAAAGTCATGTTCAAGCTCACAATGTCCGCCGCCGTGAACACCGCGCCACTAGTCAACAACTGCCTGCCAAACTGCTCCAGTTCCTCTCTGACCTCTCGACCGCAGTCCAAGTCACAGGCACGCTCTTGCACGAGCACCGCCGTGCGTGAAGACTCGTCGGCGGCTGCCTGACAGCTTCTGGTCGTCGCCATCAGCGCGACCAAGTTGACAATGCACCAGCTGACGGCGCTCAGCGAGTAGTGGGCCATGGTCACGCCGGAAAACGGTAAGTTTGTTACGGATTGATGGGAAAAGCCGGAGGTCTTATCGGTAGCTGGTTCAGCGATACTGAACACGATGAAAACGTAGATGAAGACCACCATCGAGACAAGTATGTGCATGATGACGCCTAGCATTCGGGGGCCGAATTGTGAGTTGACCGTCGACAAGGTTTCGTGAATAATTAGATGCGTCTGTCGCAAGCATCGCAACGTTCTTACCGAAATCTTCTGGCGATTTGACGAGGGGTTCGTGATTTGCTGCATAGGCAGTCTGTTTTCATGATTGGATTCTTGTAAACGTTGGCTTTTTTGAGACTCTAAGCAATCGTTGATTTGTTTATATCTCGCACCCAGGTCACATACTAGAGTCACATATTGAAAGCAAGTATAGTATATGACAGAATACTTTGCGTACCTTAAGAACACTAGACGCGTAATGTCATCAAATATCAACAAGTCATGCGTATTGAGCGCAGTCACACAGACGCCGACTACGGCCAGCTTCAGATGCGTTCTCGATTTGGAGAAAATTTCCGAACGGACACCAATAGCTTGTGATAATATCATGTCGGCCTTCGCCATCAGCTCGTCGATGTGTTTGAAATCTTGGCGCGCTCCGCGTAGTGCCCAGACCAGGCAGAGGGTGGCGCTGCATCCCGAGGTGGCCGTTGAGAGCCAGGCGGAGGCGACAACCGCCGCTGAGCTGCCAACGGCGATGAGACGGTGAACCATGTCGAAGACGAACATGGAGGTACCGACGACGATGTACGTAGCCACGAGGAGGGTGTACGCGATGGCGAGGTTCGACCGCTGGAAGTGTTGACGGTAGGGTGCGAGGCCGAGGGCGCGGGCGACCGCCGTCATTTGTGGGGTGAACGCGTTGCTTGCCATCTTGAGTTGCAGCCTTTGAATAGGTTTGATCCAAAATTTAAAAATCTTTAACTCGGCTGTGATATATTTGTCACCTAAGCATTTATTTCTAATTAAGGGACTTTGAAATACTTATAAGAGCTGACACGCACTTAGGGTTAACATATTTTGGTATGAATGAAAACCGTATCACGTTATGGGATAGTTTTCCCACCTCCAGTTGGAATTTACTGACCTCCTCTAGAATTAACTACAAAGACACTAAAATACAAAACAATGTTCCAGATCTCCAGCGAATATATTGTCGTGTAAAACTGACTTCGATATTGATTATATATTTATTTAATGCCATAATTCATGGTGAAACATTGTGTTTGATAAACGAGTCACTCTGTAAATTTATCGATTTGGCATATTCTTTGGTGCGTAACTATGTACTAAACGTGCCAGTGGAGGAATGGCGCTTTCGAATTAATAATTATTTGCGGGTAATCGTTGTTAGTCATTGATTTGAGACGTGTGCTTTGTCTAGTTAACTCGTGATTTTAGAAGGTAAAAGTTGTAAGTCTTAGCTATCAAGTTAGCTAACTAAATGAGGTTCTTTAGATTTAGAAAAAGAGTTAAAAAGATTCTCATTTTTCGCTTTGAAATTTCATTTAGTAGGCAACGGAGCGCCACTGCTATTATATAATTTTAATAGCCAGGCGTTGAGAAGATAACAGAATAAATTCAAGGACCTTAGCAAAGTTGCAATACATACCTAAGAGGGTAAATTTAAAGAAAATATTTAAAACTAATTGTTCATTTATTTAAAAGCAATTTGCAATAAACAGTTTACCTAAAATTACGTAACCATACACTTAAGAGAAAATCGTCAACCGTAATAAATGCGTCAAAATAAATGAGAAGAATAAATTTTAAATATCAATCAGAGTACTCAACTAACCAATATTAAAAACTTCATCCCGAAGTCAGTAAAATAATGGTGTGAGCAGTTACCGTCGCAACAATACTCAACAACAGCGTCATGTTCAAGCTCACAATGTCCGCCGCCGTGAACACCGCACTACTGGTCAACAACTGCCTGCCAAACTGCTCCAGTTCAACTCTGACCTCTCGACCGCAGTCCAAGTCACAGGCACGCTCTTGCACGAGCACCGCCGTGCGTGCAGACTCGTCGGCGGCTGCCTGACAGCTTCTGGTGGTCGCCATCAGCGCGACCAAGTTGATAATGCACCAGCCGACAGAGCTCAACGAGTAGTGGGCCATGGTCACGCCGGAAAACGGTAACTTGGTTGCGGATTGATGGGAAAAGCCAGAGGTCTTATCAGTAGCTTGTTCAGAGATACTGGACACGATGAAAACGTAGATGAAGACCACCATCGAGACGAGTATGTGCATGATGACGCCTAGCATTCGGGGGCCGAATTGTGAGTTGACCGTCGACGAGGTTTCGTGAATAATTAGATGCGTCTGTCGCAAGTATCGCAACGTTCTTACCGAAATCTTTTGGCGATTGGATGAGGGGTCCGTGGTTTGTTGAACTCTACTCAAAGGCAGTCTGTTGTCATGTTTATTTCCGTGAGAGCGTTGGCTTTTTTGAAACTCTAAACAATCATTGATTTGTTTATATCTCGCACCCAGGTCACATATTAGAGTCACATATTGGAAGCAAGTGTAGTAGATGACCGAATACATTTCATACCTTACGAACACTTGACGCGTATTGCCATCAAATATCAACAAGTCATGCGTATTGAGCGCAGTGACACAGACGCCGACTACGGCCAGCTTCAAACAAGTTTTTGATTTGGAGAAAATTTCCGAACCTACACCAATAGCTTGTGATAAGATCATGTCGGCGTTCGCCAACAGCTCGTCGATGTGTTTGAAATCTTGGCGCGCTCCATGTAGTGCCCAGACCAGGCAGAGGGTGGCGCTGCATCCCGAGGTGACTGTTGAGAGCCAGGCGGAGGCGACAACCGCCGCTGAGCTGCCAACGGCGTCGAGATGGTGCACCATGTCGAAGAGGTACAACGACGCACCGACTACGGTGTAAGTAGCAACGAGGAAGCTGTACGCGATGGCGAGGTTCGACCGTTGGAAGTGTTGACGGTAGGGTGCTAGGCCGATGACGCGACCGACCGCTATCATGAGTGGGGTGAACGCGTTGCTTGGCATCTTGACAAGTCACTTCGATGATGGACAGCGTGGATCTGAGATCGAAAATGATTTTAGTGATGGAAGATTTCTTTTTTTGGGGGGTGTTTCCTTCAGGGTCGGATCTAGGCGTCGGCGGCTGGTAAGGGCTGCTTTTTTCTAGCGATGGTGTTTCTTTTCTTCAATGTTCGAGATTTTTCTACTTAAATCTTATAATATACACAGCACTTACATATTAACGCGTACTAAGCATGAACCTGAATGAAATGCCATGATGCTGTGTTATTAAAATGTTAATTTATCATAAAAATTACAGGTTTTTGTCAAGTTTTCACTGGCCTAATCAATTTTCAGACGAGACCAGCCTGGAAAATGATTATTTCCGTTGAATTTTCAAATGCTAAATTTATTTCTCACTAGGTGGCTTTCCTCGCAGGCCTTTGGTTTGCTTGGCAACCCAAAATTATTTTACCTTCTACTTTCGAGAAACGTGGAACTTACTGAATAGGTTTCAATTTTACCATGTAATTTTTCTTACGAACGGGGGCGTACAGTGCATTATAAATATTCAAATTATATTTTTTGTCTGCTGTGAATTTCACTTATGCGATACACTGACGTGAAATCCAATAATCCAGAACCACGGCGAATATCCTTTTGCGCTGAATTAATTTCCAAATATTTCCATTTGCTGTCATTTTCATTATGAGACGTTCTGTTGAATAAATTGATTAAATGTCAAATAAATGTACTGCCTTTGTGTGATCGTTTCTGTTGCGTAAACAATTTGCTAACTACTTTTGAAGTGGATCAGGGGAGTGGGATTTAGAAGTTTGGCTCGTGGACACATTTTTCTCGCATGCATAAGTAATTGTACTATTTAAATTAGAATTTGGAATTGGTAAAGGTTCTATCAGCAAGGATTCTATGGTTTTAATCTCTCGATGTACGTTTATTTATTTATTTTCGTGCAAAATTGCTTGCACAATCATAAAGGCACACACATTAGAGAAATTATAAAAATATCAACAGCGATATGAACTCTTCAGAAAACAAAATATATTTGGGTACAGACTATGGTAGTTTGTGTGTGTGTGTGTTATGGTCAACGTAATGCCACGCCAAAAACATTGTATCTATGTCGATATCTACGGACTTTCAATTCGGACTTGGCTATCTTCAATTGTCTTGAGTAAAAGGTATTAATTTTAATATCTTCATCCCGAGGTGAGTAAAATAATCGTGTACGCCGTCACCGTCGCAGCAATACTCAACAACAACGTCGTGTTCAAGTTGAATACGTCGGCCGCCGTGAACACCGCGCAACTAGTCCACAACTGCCTGCCAAACTGCTCCAGTTCCTCTCTGACCTCTCGACCGCAGTCCAAGTCACAGGCACGCTCTTGCACGAGCACCGCAGTGCGTGCAGACTCGTCGGCGGCTGCCTGACAGCTTCTGGTCGTCGCCATCAACGCGACCAAGTTGACAGTGCACCAGCCAATGGGGCTCAGCAAATTGCTCACTAACAAAGCGCCAGATATCGGTGACGTTGACGATCCCTTGTTCAGAGAGCCTAGCGAATCTTCGACAGCGTTTTTGGCGATTGTGAACACTATCAACATGTAGGTGAAGATGACAATTGAGACTAGGATGTGCAAGATAATGCCCAACATTCGCACGCCGAATTGCGAGTTGACTACCAGTGAGGTTTCGTAGAGAGCCAGATGTGCTTGTCTTAGACAACGCAAGGATTTCAGTGACATCTTCAGGTGAAAATAATGCGAGGCGTTGACACCAATAGAACTATTCTGAAGTCTTTGCGCGTCGCGAAGTGGTCGCCGTTTGTAATCTGTGTAACTTTCGTGAGGTTCTAGACAGTCGTTGATTTGTTTATATCGCGCATTTAAATCACCAACAAAGTTGGCGTATTGCAGTGTTGTGAAATAAATAATCAGAAACATAGCGTATCGAACATATAAGTAGACGGAGGTCAACGAAAATCAAAAGGTCGTGTGTGTTTAGCATGATGACGCTGGCACTGACAGCAACCAGTTTGAAAAGTGTTCTTTTCGTCGAGTAGGTCCCCAATCGTGCGCCGATATTTCGGAATAAGACTTGGTCGACGCTTGCCAACAAGTCGTCTATGCGTTTGAAATCGCTGCAAGCGCCGCGCAGGGCCCAGAGCAGGCAGAGGATGGCGCTGCTCCCTGTGCTGGCAGCCAGCATCCACGCGGAGGCGACCATTGTCGTTGTGAGGCCCATCTGACTGAGGCTCGTCGTCAGCGTGAAGAGAAACTTCGAGGCACCCACGACGATGAACGCGGCTATTAGGAGGCTGTACGCGATGGCGAGGTTGGACCGTTGGAAGTGTTGACGGTAGGGTGCGAGGCTGAGGACGCGGCCGACCGCCGTCATGTGTGGGGTGAACGCGTTGCTTGGCATCTTGACTTGTCGCCTTTGAATGTAGGATGAATCCTAGATTGAAAACAGTAGCTGTGTTGATTCAATCTTCAAGTTGGATCTAATATTTGTCGCAAATGATTGCCTTTTTTAATTTAGGGACTTAAAAATAAGAACCGTCATGCATGTAAGACAAACATGTTTGGAAAAAATGAAAAACCTTTTCAAGTCGTGGGATTATTTTTCCATCCCAGGTAGATTTTACTTGATGACCAGTGACCTCCCTATAAATAAACTTGCGAAAGACTGAAACACATACCAATATTTTATATCTCTGATGAATGTATGGTATCTTTTTACGCTGACTTCAATTTTGCATATTTTAATTTGATGCCATCATTAAGAGTGCTATGCATGAATCGTCGCATAGAATTTTCCGGCGGTTTTATGAACTACGAGGTCTCAACAGCCAAGACTAGCAGCGTTCTAGGTTTGAAAAAAAGGTCGATCATTTACGGTCCGGCGACTGGTGTTTAATTACCCTTCCATTGTCATCGAATGATTTGGGTCTCGAGGATGAGTTGTTATCTCATCTATCTGGGAATAACCTGTTTGGACGAAATTAATGGGAGTAATCTTTCGAAGGATGCCGTTTTCGACAAGCATCAACTCAATTCAATACGATTCAATATGACTTATGATGAGCAAACTTATAAAATCGGAAATGAATACAGGCACAGATAAAACTCATTTGCCAATAAGCATTTACCAAATGCTAATTTGGCACATTTTGGTGCAAACGCTGATAGTCCCTTCAATGAGACACCGCGTCCAAATTTTGGATATTTTAGTAAAAGAATAATAACACGATAAGAAATTGCCAAATATAATTTGCATAGTAACGAAAGAGAGTCGGTACATGCTCAGTATTTTAGTTTTCCGCTCTGTGGCAATATTTCCTCTTCTGCTGCTGGGCTGTAGGGGTATACAGAGTCTGGGGTAGCGTCTACAGGCAGTGATTGCTGCCGGGACCCCGAGCCAGTCCTGGGGCTCCGGTATAGGGATGTCTTTAAACAAGTTTTTCAATATTTGACCCACAAATCAGGGCTTGAAGAATAAGTTTCAGATTTTTTCTCAGATCATTGTACTAGTCGCCTTCAGGGCCGACTTTGCAATGTCATAGCTAACTATATCCTCCAGATCAAAACTCAACTCCATGGTTACAACATATCAGTTTCATTCTGTTTTCCTTCCTAACTGGAAGATAACTATTTAACTGTAAATTGTAACACTCGCCCTTCGTCGAAAGTCGACAGTCGATTTTTGATGGAAATCTTATCCTGTTCCACGGTCCTCAGCACCGAAACTGACTATAGGACGGGCCCCATTCCAGTAAAAACTAGACGTAATTCATCCACATGGGCCCGAATATATTATTTGTGGATGAATATATCCATAAAATTTCAAACTAAACATTACTCAAGCTGGATATAAACGCGAAGATTTGTTCCAAAATTTATATCGAGAAATTAATTTCTTCGAGATGTGTCCCCTAACCAACCTATTTGTTTGGACCACCTTTTTATGGCAAAGCCACACATGATAAGAACATGGGAAATCCTCACATCCGCACAGTTACGAAAATTATACAAAAATGTAATAATTATATTTTATTAATAAATAAATAAAACATATATATACAAATGAATGTGGCGTACGGTCTTAGTGTGGGTGGGACTTTGAGACACAGACACAACTTCCCCTATACCGCACCCCACCGTTTTCGGGGTCTTCAAAAGTGTCATCGCCGCCGGGGCCTTTTTCGAACCAGTCTGCCACTTTGTGATAGTGGCATGGACATGGATCTGCGATGGCTCGAGTCCACCAACTCGGGGAAGAGGCATAATATATATATATATATATATATCGTAATAGATCGCAATTTTATCAACAAGGTGAAGTAACACAGTTCAATATTATGTTATTTCTTAGCCGGTCTTCTGCTATAGTTCATGGAAGTAAATGAACAAAATCACTTAAAATGAGTTCTTGGATTAGTGAATTAGTTATTGATTTTTTGTTGCCAATATGATTTCAACGGTATCCTTTTCTCTTCAACAGTCTTGATAACGCTAAATCTAACTAGATTTCAGATTTAAAATCCATATTCAATCTCAGCTCACAACCAACACCAAAGTTTACCAAATAAATATGTATTTCAACGCGCGATGCTCAGGTTCGTTTCCGCAGGCTTCTGATAGCCAGGGTTCTGTTATCACAGGGACAGATCTGAGAGCCGGGGCTATTAAGAGATAACCGTCGACTTAATGACACAGGTAGACGGAATATCGACGCTAGCGTTCCTATCACAATTATCGTGAACTACTAGCACATAATTTTTGCCAAAATCTATCGAAATATGCTGTTTACCGAGGTCTGCGAAATTCGTTCTCATCGAGCCAATTTTAAAGATAATTAAATTCGGAAAAAAGGACCGAATTGTTAAAAGTGAGTAGATAGGCGCTTGCTTTTTAGATTTTGCGAAAAATTCTTGGGTTGCTGTCAATAAAATCGAGAAAATCACACATTTTTTAAAGTTAAAATTACGAGATGTTAACAAAAAAAAGTAAAAAACTGAAAAGCAAGCGCCCATCGAGACACTTTTGTGAACCATATTCCAAAAACCGTGTGGTTCTAAGACAAACGGTATGGAAATGAGAGCGAATATTGCGAAATCCGTCCGTCCATAGCACTCTTAATGATGTAACGTTATGTTTACATAAACGAGTGTCAAAGTGTCAATTTATCGATTTGGCATGCACTTTGGTGCGAACACTATGTACTAAGTGTTCCAGTGGAGGAACGGGGCACTTCCATTAAGAAGTATTTGCGGGTAAGTGTTGATTATAATTGATTCCAGACTTGTTTCTGACTTGTTATCTTATCTTTTTACATTGTAAGTTATTATCAATAGCAGACTGTTTATATTAGCTTCTTTGATTGGAAAGGGAAACCAAATAATACTCGCATTTCTCTTTTTATTTTCATATCTTTCAACCGATTATAAGGCCCTAGATCAGTTCCTAAACAATCTCCTATAGCAGACTTATTTTTTGACCGCTTTTGTGACTAAACCGTAAGAGATAGCCCTACATGGTAAAAAGAGAGTTGTTGATAAAGGATTGATGAAGGTCTGTAGCGTGATCGATTTTGGAGTTTTTTGGCACGAAAGGGCGTAAATCAAGTTTAAAAAAGTGGAATATTTGGTAGTTTTGCGGTCTCATTTACAAAATAACTAAAAGGAAATTGAAAAATCGACCACGCTACAGACCAAATTTCATCCTTTAGCTTCAATATTGCCACTGGTTAATATGGTCTATCTTGAACAGCCGTGCCGTAAAAACGGTCAAAAATATACTCCACATTTTCGATATTTTGGCACTGCTCGCAACCCCTGTGTTGTGCGGGATAGGCAACTTATCTTTCAGATTCTAAGCCCCGCCTACTACTGTCAATCCTTTGCTTTGGCTTGGGGGACTGCTTGCGAGGTGTTTGCACCTGCAGCTGACCACAGTTTTATCGTGGTACGGGGCATTTAGGGGATCTCGGGTTCACACAGTGTTTACTCGAGTGCTAAGAAGCACATCACGTGTAAAAGTGCAGTGTATATAGCGAGGTGCCTTGCCATGGGCAATCGCCGGACAGCTCGTGGAAAAGATAAATCTCGGCTCCGCGTATTTGCGAGAAGGAAGAAGCACAGAGGAATATTATTTATCCAAAACGCGAAACAAGCAATTAGCGAAAGGTATGTGTAATTTACAAATATATTAATTAATCTATGAGTATTTTGCCGAATATCGCTAACAGTAGCTGGGATCGAATATAGTTTTGCCATCGTTCGAGTTTCTTTTATTGCATTGCTCAATCAGCTAGGCATATTTTCTTTGTAGAAAGGTAAAGCAAACAGATATTTAATGAAATATGATTGCTCTCAAGAGGAATCATCGATAAGAGCCGGATGAACCGGCAGAACAAACAAAAGCTTGCTGCTAAATCTATGTATACTGTTGACACTCACCGCTGGTCATATTTCCGCAGTTTGAATACGCCTCCTAACCAAGGAGAAGACAATGCCGAGTATTCTGCGACGCCTCGACGGCAAAGCAATTCAAGCCGGCTAACCGAGTCACCAAACACCGACGCCCCGCTCGGACAGTCGTCTTTGCCGGCCTTCGGAACGACGCCTCAACGACGCAACGACACCGACGCCCCGCTCGGACAGTCGTCTTTGCCGGCCTTCGGAACGACGCCGCAACGACGCAACGACACCGACGCCCCGCTCGGACAGTCGTCTTTGCCGGCCTTCGGAACGACGCCGCAACGACGCAACGACACCGACGCCCCGCTCGGACAGTCGTCTTTGCCGGCCTTCGGAACGACGCCGCAACGACGCAACGACACCGACGCCCCGCTCGGACAGTCGTCTTTGCCGGCCTTCGGAACGACGCCGCAACGACGCAACGACACCGACGCCCCGCTCGGACAGTCGTCTTTGCCGGCCTTCGGAACGACGCCGCAACGACGCAACGACACCGACGCCCCGCTCGGACAGTCGTCTTTGCCGGCCTTCGGAACGACGCCGCAACGACGCAACGACACCGACGCCCCGCTCGGACAGTCGTCTTTGCCGGCCTTCGGAACGACGCCGCAACGACGCAACGACACCGACGCCCAAGCTCCCCTAGCCCAAAAGCCATTCAAACTAAGTGGTCGACGTATAGTCGACATCGACTATTTTCTGGGAAGCATTCGAGCAACTGGGCTGCATGCTCTTTCCAGTTGCTCGTTTCTGGACATGGTCCCTGTAGCGGAAAAGCGCTGTGGGCTAATCAGCGTTATAACGCTAAAGTGCAATATGTGCAATCTAGTTGAGAAGATAAGCACCTGCGACCCAACAACAGCATCAACCTATATGGACGCAAACACTGCAGCGGTCAGCGGAATGGTAACTACCGGCGGAGGCTACGCTCAACTTCAGGAGATAGTTTCGGTCCTGGACATGCCCTGCATGGCGAAAAATACTTATAAACGTCATCATAAGCTAATTGGAAAAGTGATGCGAAGCACTGCCCTGGAAAGTATGCTGGCGGCAGGCAGGGAAGAAGCGCAATTGGCCGTCGCTGATGGAAGAGTCGGAGCAGATGGCATACGCCGACGGAGCCTGGGCCAAGAGATCGTACCGGACTAATTTCAACTCAGCGTCGGGAGTGGTATGTTATGAAATTATTTTTTATACACAAATGGTAATTAATGGATTGTTGAAAACAAATATTTTTAAATAGCCTTTTCTATTTTTATTTTGCAGGTAGCTATTGTTGGATTTTATACCAAGAAAATACTGTTTATTGGAATAAAAAACAAATATTGTTCGTTTTGTGCCTACCACAAAAAGAAGTCTCCTGGCAAGGACCCGGCTCCTCACGGCTGTGTCAAGAACTGGACGGGGTCGTCTTCGTCAATTGAAGCTGGTGCCATTGTCGAAGGATTCAAGTTGAGCGTAGAAATGCACAACTTGAAGTACGGCGAGCTGGTCGGCGACGGAGACAGCAGCGTGCACCGGAAATTAATGGAGGAACTTCCCTATGGGCCAACGTTCATTGTTTCCAAAATCGAGTGCAGGAACCATCTTTTGCGCAATTATTTGAAACGACTGCGCGATTTGGTCGTCAATAAGAATTACGGGTCTGTGATGCAACGTGGTTCCTTGCGAGTAAGCCTCAAACGTCTCCGTTACTCGGTGACCAGGGCTATTGCTCACAGGAAGGCGCAGCCAGGACCCAAACACGTGGCCGTGCAACAGTTACACGCTGATATTGTGAATGGACCCAGTCACGTATTCGGTGAACACGCCAAGTGCGCGACGTATTTCTGCGACGGAAAGGCCAAGCCAGGGGAGGCCAACAGCGTTCACGACATGAAACTGACTGGACTTTACCAGGAAGTTGTATCGGCTGCATCCAGGCTCGCGCACCACACGCCCAGTCTGCTGAGAGACGTGGACAACAATATTGCCGAACAATACAACTCTTGTGTAGCGAAGATGGTAGGTGGCAAACGTGTGAATCTAACTCTGGGGGACTCGTACGATGTACGCTGCAATGCAGCAGCATTATCACACAATTGTACCGGAGAGTTGCATCGCGTTTTCCACAAAGCCCTTCTGGCGAAGAGCCCTGGTGTATACACAACGGCATATGTAAAACGTTGCAAAAAAACGATCTCCACAGCAAGGAAAAGGCGCCTTGACATGTCTGCCGAGGAGAGGCACGCTAAGAAGAAAAGAATCGTTGCGGTCCCTCGCACTGCCGACGATGATTACGGTACCGATGCGGCTAATCCTGCACCTGACAAAAATGACGAAGATTTAGAGGCGGCAAAATCTGTCTACCTGGTGTCGATAACTCGAGATGACGCTACCAGGAAGGCAATTGAAGAGCAAACGAGAGGTCAGAGTATCTCCCCTGAATGGGTTTCCTTGAGAAGGGGGATATTGACAGCATCTCGTTTTGCTGCTATTTGCAAAATGCGTGATTCGACGTCTTGCCGAGTAAACGTGGAAGCAATTAGATACCCTTCGTTTTCTGGCAGTAAGGAAACCAACTGGGGTATTGAAAAGGAGGCTGTTGCAATTGCCGCATTCTCTTCGAAATACGGTGTCCCAGTCAAGCAATGCGGTCTTGTCATTGACCCTGTGCTTCCGTACATTGGTGCCTCTCCTGATGGCCTGGTGGGAGACGACGGTCTCATCGAAATTAAATGCCTGTTCAGTGCCCGCGACATGATGGTGAAGGATGCTGTCATTTCAAAAAAAATCAAGTGCCTTCGTGTTGATGAAGATGGCAAAATTTCCATGAAACCGGATGCGGCTTTCATGTATCAAGTGCAGGGTCAGATGCACGTGACACGGAGGAAATTTTGTTATTTTATCGTGTGGACGCTGAAAGCCATTTTCGTGCAGAAGATCGAGCGCAACGATGGGTTTTGGAAAACACAAATGGAGGAAAAGTTATCCCGGTTTTTTTTCCACTGCTTGCTTCCTGAAATCGTCGATTCCCGGCGGGAAAGAAATCGACCAGTTAGGGATCCGACCTACATTCTGAATGCTCAAAAGGAGGTAACAGAAAAAAAAATCCAGGCGACAGCCAAAAAAACAAAAGCTGCTGAGAAGCGTGCTGCTTCTAAAGCAAAACGTCTCGTGGTCACTGAGAGTCCGTTGACATCGTCGACGAAGTGAAGGAGGGTTTTCAATTCACAAATGAGTTTGCTGTTACGGCGGCCGAATGACATTTTACAGTGCGTTTGTACAGACATGTTAGTGATAGTGTTTTTTGTCAACTTTTTGTCAATGCCGTGTCACATATGGGTTTGCTGTTACGGCGGCCGAATGACATTTTACAGTGCGTTTGTACAGACATGTTAGTGATAGTGTCTTTTGTCAACTTTTTGTCAATGCCGTGTCACATATGGGTTTGCTGTTACGGCGGCCGAATGACATTTTACAGTGCGTTTGTACAGACATGTTAGTGATAGTGTCTTTTGTCAACTTTTTTTCAATGCCGTGTCACATATGGGTTTGCTGTTATGGCGGCCGAATGACATTTTACAGTGCGTTTGTACAGACTTGTTAGTGATAGGGTTTTTTGTCAACTTTTTTTCAATGCCGTGTCACATATGGGTTTGCTGTTACGGCGGCCGAATGACATTTTACAGTGCGTTTGTACAGACATGTTAGTGATAGTGTCTTTTGTCAACTTTTTGTCAATGCCGTGTCACATATGGGTTTGCTGTTACGGCGGCCGAATGACATTTTACAGTGCGTTTGTACAGACATGTTAGTGATAGTGTCTTTTGTCAACTTTTTTTCAATGCCGTGTCACATATGGGTTTGCTGTTATGGCGGCCGAATGACATTTTACAGTGCGTTTGTACAGACATGTTAGTGATAGTGTCTTTTGTCAACTTTTTTTCAATGCCGTGTCACATATGGGTTTGCTGTTATGGCGGCCGAATGACATTTTACAGTGCGTTTGTACAGACTTGTTAGTGATAGGGTTTTTTGTCAACTTTTTTTCAAAGCCGTGTCACATATGGGTTTGCTGTTACGGCGGCCGAATGTTGTACAGTCGATACAGTCGGTACAGTTTTTACATAGTTACCATAAATAAAAAAATGGAAGAGTTATTGGTTTTATTGGATTTATCGATTTTTTAAAACATTTTTTAAATTGATATATTTTTTTTTAGCAACTTCCGACGCGAAACTTATCGAAAAATGTCAAGGCAAAATTCACCATGTTGTTTTGAACATATACTGAAAATTACAGCTTGTATATGTGACAAAAAATGTCATTTCAATGGTAAAGTGATTTATTTTTCCTCAACTATTAGTGGAAGTTTACTCCACGTGGAGTGTAACTTGCCTGAGGAATTAGCAACCAATAATATCACGATTTGCAGTCATGTGGCAAGCAAAATGTCCAGCCCCTTTGAGCTTAAATTTCACACCCCCTGTCAATCAAAATCTCGAAAAGCAAAAGCCTTGCCACTGATCTAGAGCCTTAATAGAGAGGCACTGAGAAAATAACAACATAAATTCGACCATTGAGTAAGAAGTCTAGTCAGAGTCGTAGCCCTAAGGGGAAGCTGGTCGCTCGGAATAAACGGTGAACGCTAGGATCGCTGGAATCGCTGTGGTGAAAATCGAGCCGAGATGCGGCGCCGAGTTTGAACCGCTTGTACGTGCAGCACGAAAACACCGTGGCGAGCCCCGAGACGTTGCTGTAAGTGAATCGCCGTTCTTTTCGCTCGCTTCGGAATTCCGTGTATACGTACAACGCAGATGTGTATGCTGAATGTTCCCTTGGATCGGAGATTTAATAAAATGGATTTTGGATATTTAATTGATCACGTACTGAAACGTAAATCTATTGCGGATTAATAGTAATTGCATAGGCGCAATTAATTGTGCTAACATTTTTTTTTGCTTGTCTGATAGGTTTTTTATTTGAAACTCATCCAAGCAGCAACTGTAATTTCTTTGCGTGCACACGCAAATAGAATGCTACGTGCTATGGATTGATTATTGTTTTATAAACTGGTGAAAGATGGGGGGAAGAGAATTACACCAACTACGGAAAAACTAGTCACTCGGGCTGAACGTTCATACTCAATAAAAATTATTGAAATGTTCTAATGCGGTAGATAACCTCACGCTTAAATACTATTTATTTATACTAATAATTCTCCGTGCCATAAAAATTGTTTAAAGGGTTTTCAAATATGACATAAAATATCTTGTTTACTTAATTAGCTAACCATACGGATATTGGAAGCATGAATCACCATCATGTGAGGTGACGTGCTCCTTTGTGCAAATTTTCCCGTTGCGGTCACTGAGCAGGTATACACGGAAGGGTAGTTGTTTCGAAGCCAGCAAACCTTGCTTCTGTCCGGCTGGCTCGTGGACGGACACATTCCTTCGCTGCCGAGATTTCATTTTTCGACCTATCTGCTGGTGATCTGACTCTGAGTCTTGACGGCCAGCTGGCTGGCTGAACTCAGAACAAATATTTTCACTTTCATGTCTGACGAATCGAAGATTGTTTCGAACAGATCAATTAGACGTTTGGAAGGCTTGATAATATGTAGATGATGTCATTGATACCAAGCCAACCAAACGAGCAAAACGACCTGTGTGTTGGGGTCGTTGCATTGCGATTTTCTTTATGAAACTTCAAATTTTAAATTTAAATTTAATTACTTTGTAGGACAAATTATATAATAATCGATTACATATTATTTACACCAAAAATATACTTAACTTATATTTATTATAAGTCTTTTGGCAGGTCATCAAATAACACGCAAAGGCCAACGTCTACATACAGATTTGAGACCCATAATTCGCGACGTTTTGTGACGATACCGTTGGATATGTGCATGAAAGTGGATATGTGCATGAAAGTCCGGAACAAAGTTGTAGAAAAAATGTAAGCCTATGCTTCAATTAGTTCTTTTTTCAAAATTTTCATCCCAACTGCTAATATAAGGGTTTGAAAATGCACATTTTATGCTGTTTTCAGAATGCCTTGTGCGCTAAACCAAATGAGATATCGGAAAGAACTCTTTGTTGAAGCATAGATATATCTTTCGTCTAAAACTCTCTCGCTAACTATCATATGCTAACATTAACGATAGAGCAACCAGGCGTCGCGAATTTTTTGTCCGTCGCAAATTTTTTGGACCCAAATTTTTAACTTTGGTCTACATTAGCGTCGACAAATCAATCAGTATGTGTGTGTGTAACCATTAATTACATCGGCGTTTTTTAATCGGTGTCATTTTTTCAAATTGAGCACCATTTTCATCAATCGTCTAGAGTGATTTTCCACCCCACCCAATGAAAATGCAGTTTTTCACCGTGTTTTCAAATCGGCATAGTTATGATATTCTTGTGACAAATACTATAAGAAATATTAGTGGGTTGTTGCTTGAATTTCTTTTTATTTTTCATTTTCTTTATACAAGAATACTCTTTATGTTTGTTTAAAACTAGAGTTTGAAAAAAAGTCAGGAATGTACATAACATTGTTTTACACAAATCATACAACCGCTGCTTGCTGTGTCCAAGTAACAATTCCATATAAACGTCAATTCACAAACATATTTTGTCATTGCTTTTCGTGTAATAAATAATCTATAGGTTATTTATTACAATAGGTACATCTACAATCCTTTGCTAGCACAAATTCGTCTAAAGTGTAAAATCCATGATTTAAAAGAAACCTTTTCGTCTTTTCTTTAAAAACTGATCTGTTTTCGCCCTGAGATTTTAGATTGTCCGGAAGATTATTAAAAACAAACACACCAATATTCTTTGGATTAAGTTTTGCTACGTTCAGTCTGGTCCTGGGTTGACGAAGTTCATTTCGTCTTGTATTAAAATTATGTACGTCGGTCTTTTTCTTAAAATCTGTGATATTGTCAAACACAAATAAAATGAGTTCAAGTATATACATGCATGTTAAAGTTAAAAACTGGTGTTCTATAAAGAAAGGTTTGCATGACTGTCTCTTTCGTAAACGTCCGATTATCCTTAATGCCCTCTTTTGTTTTGAAAAAATTTTTATTGCTCCTGGTGATCCACCCCAATTAACAATACCATATCTAATTTTTGATTGAATAAGCGCGTGGAATGCGATCTTTGCTGTGGTCCCATTTACCTGTCTGGCCAGGTTTGACAAGGCAAAGCAAGCTGAGCTTAAAGAGGCGCTGAGGTTGATAGAGTGACATTCGAGTCGAATGCCTGAACTAGGTGATTCCGAGACACATGGTAGTGAATTGCTTGTAATTATTATCGATGCGTCGTTACACTGGTTACACCATGCAAGTTGAATGCAGGGGAACATTTATCGCGAGAGCAGAAAGCGCGAAAAGCAGTAAAAGAATAAATCCAATCCGGTGTGACAATACGCAAGGAATAGTGTTGATACTGACAGGACATGCATTCGTCAATAAAAAAACCTTTCTGTTATAACATAAAACACTCTTTTATTACGAATTACAAACACAACCATCTTATAACTTTTGGGATAGCTCTTTGTCGAAATTACCCCCGAATTCCCCGATTGCGAAAGGTTGAAATAAATTTACGGCTGATGTCATAAAAAAACACATGTGCGATTTACAAATTTTAAAACATTTCGTATTTCATTGATAATGATTTTAATAAATCGATTGATTTTTGAACAATCGCTTGGACAAGTTTCGTAGATGGATAGCAATAAGTAGCAACAGCAAAAATGTAGACGTGATGCAGATATTCAAAAAATTGATTTGCACTTGCAGTTCGGTTCTGATGCATCTAATTTGGAAGTTGGTCCAATGGTGTTTGAACAAAACGAAAAATAGTGTGGAAGCTGTTTTCAGACGCATATATTATGACGACGTATCCTGGCTATACCGTTGAAGATAGCAAATGATAGTAAACGAGAAATGTGCTGACGAAATGTTAATTTATGCCGCAAAATAGCCCTTTTTTCGTAATTTAAAGCAATTAAATAATAAGCAATTCAATTTAAATTTAAAATTTGAAATTTCATGAAGAAAATCGCACTGCAACGACCCCAACACACAGGTCGTTTTGCTCGTTTGGTTAGCTTGGTATCATTTACATCATTTACATATTATTATCAAGCCTTCCAAACGTCTAATTGATCTGTTCGAAACAATCTTCGATTCGTCAGACATGAAAGTGAAAATATTTGTTCTGTGTTCAGCCAGCCAGCTGGCCGTCAAGACTCAGATTACCGGCAGATAGGTCGAAAAATGAAATCTCGGCAGCGAAGGAATGTCCCTTGCAATTGCTTCTGTCCGTCCACGAGCCAGCCGGAGAGAAGCAAGGTTTGCTGGCTTCGAAACAACTACCCTTCCGTGTATACCTGCTCAGTGACCGCAACGGGAAAATTTGCACAAAGGAGCACGTCACCTCACATGATGGTGATTCATGCTTCCAATATCCGTATGGTTAGCTAATTAAGTAAACAAGATATTTTATGTCATATTTGAAAACCCTTTAAACAATTTTTATGGCACGGAGAATTATTAGTATAAATAAATAGTATTTAAGCGTGAGGTTATCTACCACATTAGAACATTTCAATAATTTTTTATTGAGTATGAACGTTTAGCCCGAGTGACTAGTTTTTCCGTAGTTGGTGTAATTCTCTTCCCCCCATCTTTCACCAGTTTATAAAACAATAATCAATCCATAGCACGTAGCATTCTATTTGCGTGTGCACGCAAAGAAATTACAGTTGCTGCTTGGATGAGTTTCAAATAAAAAACCTATCAGACAAGCAAAAAAAAATGTTAGCACAATTAATTGCGCCTATGCAATTACTATTAATCCGCAATAGATTTACGTTTCAGTACGTGATCAATTAAATATACAAAATCCATTTTATTAAATCTCCGATCCAAGGGAACATTCAGTATACACATCTGCGTTGTACGTATACACGGAATTCCGAAGCGAGCGAAAAGAACGGCGATTCACTTACAGCAACGTCTCGCGGCTCGCCACGGTGTTTTCGTGCTGCACGTACAAGCGGTTCAAACTCGGCGCCGCATCTCGGCTCGATTTTCACCACAGCGATTCCAGCGATCCTAGCGTTCACCGTTTATTCCGAGCGACCAGCTTCCCCTTAGGGCTACGACTCTGACTAGACTTCTTACTCAATGATTCGACGATCCAAGCATATTTTCAAAAAAGAGTGGGTATAGTTCAGTAGGTACTACCTATGAGTTTCCTCTGTTTGTCTATTTATGCATACAATTGGCAAGAAAACTATGACTGAGTTACCTACACAATATCTTTGACCGTAACTAATGTTTTAAAGTAAATTTATTACAAACAAACAAGAAAAATAAATGTAAAATCTCAAGCAAAATTCCATTCATGCAGTAAAAATTATTACTCAACCTACTAAGTAATTAACATCTTCATCCCGAGGTAAGTAAGATGATCGTGTACGCCGTCACCGTCGCAGCAATACTCAGCAACAGCGTCATGTTCAAGTTGAATACGTCCGCCGCCGTGAACACCGCACTACTGGTCAACAACTGCCTGCCAAACTGCTCCAGTTCCACTCTGACCTCTCGACCGCAGTCCAAGTCACAGGCACGCTCTTGCACGAGCACCGCAGTGCGTGCAGACTCGTCGGCGGCTGCCTGACAGCTTCTGGTCGTCGCCATCAGCGCGACCACGTTGACAGTGCACCAGCTGACAGCGCTCAGCGAGTAGTGGAACGAAACGAGTCCGGTAAACGGCAACGCCGGTGATCTTTTATCCGAAGAGCCTATCGAACTGTCGACTGTAGATTGTGCAATGGTCATAGTTATAAACATGAAGGCGAAGATGACAATTGAAACTAGGATGTGCATGATAACGCACAACATTCGCACGCCGAAATGTGAGTTGACCATCAGCGAGGATTCGTAGAGATGCAGATGAGCTTGTCTCAGACAACGCAAGGATTGCAACGATGTGTTTCTTACTTGCTTGATGGCTTCTATTTGATTCTTCCGAACTCTACGCGCGTTGAGGAGAGGTTTCTTTTTGTAGTTTCTATATTCGTTTGCTTTCCAGCTTTGTTGAGGTTCTAGACCATTGTTGATCTGTTTATATCTCGCTTCCATATCACCAACGATGGAGACGTATTGCAGTACAGTGAAGTAGATGATCAAATGCTGCATGTACCGTAACATTGTTATCCTTCTAATCTCTTCAAAAACCAATAAGTCATGACTGTTTAGAACGATAATACAGCCGCAGACTGCGACCAGCTTGAACAGTGTTTTCTTTGTCGAGTAGTTTCCTGAATGGACGCCGAAAATCTGAGATAAGACCCGTTCAGCGTTGGCTATCAGCTCGATTATGTGCTTGAAATCGCGGCGAGCCCCGCGCATGGTCCAGAGCAGACAGAGGCTGGTTGTGCACCCCGTGGTCGCCGTCGCTAGCCATGCGGAGGCGATCATCGTCGACGAGATGAGCATCTGAGTCTGACTAATGCTCGTCGTCAGCGTGTAGAGAAACTGCGACGTGCCGACGACGACGAACGCGGCTATTAGGAGGCTGTACGCGATGGCGAGGTTGGACCGTTGGAAGTGTTGACGGTAGGGTGCGAGGCCGAGGACGCGGCCGACCGCCGTCATGTGTGGGGTGAACGCGTTGCTTGGCATCTTGAGTGTTGTTCGTGTGGAATTGGTTCACTTAAGGTTTTGGCTAGCTGCAGTTGCCGTGTTCATTTTAAATTGATTGGGAACGCTTGACGTTTAGTATATACTACATTAATGCAAACATTATTATAGTTTTTCTTGTTTCCGGAGATTGATACAACTTTGTGTATGAGCAGCTTTAAGGTGTCTTCAGAGTGAAAGACAGGGCACTGCAACGCAAGACACTATTCTAGGCCTTCCAATAATTTCTTACTCGGTGTAACGGCAATTTTCGCTCTAATTTCCATTCTGCAAATATTTTGAACTGCGATAAATAATATAAAGTGTAAAAACTAGTGGTGGACCTACCACACAAATCTGTTTTCGTTTGCTTCGAATGTCTTGAACGTGCGGTGTTAAGTTATAAGAAAAAACAATTTTATCGCCTCGATTCCAGGTTCAAACTTGTTTATTAGAACCTTGATGTATGGTGGAAATTCTGTAGAGATTCTAGTATTTTTCTCTTCATACGGGTACTGCACCACTGGTACTGTTTCATTTGCACAACTGACAATAGGAAGCCGCGACATTAAAGCAAATATTGATTTGAGGCATGATCATGAATAATTGAATAAAAATTCCAATTAATATGCAACCCTATATTTGAATAAATGATATGCGTATCAATTGAGTTAGTGTTCATATAAATTCCAATTATGAAATAAGTTGTATATTAAAACAATATACTTTTTCCTATACTGAGTCAACTTATGTGATATCATGGGCAATTATCTGTTTTTTTACGCCCAGTTAATTGGTAGACATCTTCAGGATGAGCATCTTCTTTAACTAACTACAGACCAGAAATGTCTGCGCCAACGCAGACGAAACATAGATTAAGGTCCACTTTTGGGACCGAAATTCTATGTTATGGTGACAATGTTAGCGTGAAAATGAGGGAGATGGGAATATTCGGTGATGGGACACTTGCCCCTCAATGAGCACTTCAAATTTGCAGCACTTGCCGCTGCTGCTTGCTTGCTGAGCATTTGCTGCGCCTACAGGACGAGGGCATTTCTTGTTTCCTGTTCTGCGATTGCATGTCTCTATAGATTTTATTTGCAGTGTTTAATTTTATCGTTTGCCGTATCAACCCATTGCTGAAAATAGTAGTCCTCGTAGGTTAAAAGATTTGCCATTCTATGGATGTTACCTCTACCATGGTTAATGAATAATGATAGATGTAGGAACTATATTATATTAGTAGGTTTAAGATAGATATATTTTTTTGCAGATTTGACTTATCCTCCACACTTCGTGGTGCTTTTTAGTAATGGTGATGCACTAAACTTTTTGAGGGAACAAGTGAAGAGCAACAAACCTTACTGGAGATATAGTAGGCTGGCTGGTAGGAGGAGGCTAGTAGAAAGAAGAGGGTGACAATAAATTTAACAAATCTTATTTTGTATGTAATAAGCTCTAGACAGTAATTATTATTATCATAATTTTGAAATGGCCTGTTAATGTCAATAAATCTAACATAAAATCCCTACTTCAGTGAGCCTTCAACTTTCGAGTTCGTTACTTTTATAATTGGTTTTTTTTTCACTCTATCAGCAGTTTACGGCTTTTTTTATCGTGCTTTTAGCCGAAGAATGTGAGAATTTCATAACGGATGGAACAAATTTTCAATCGAAAGAATCCGTTAAGTATTTCATTGAAAGGTGCAAAAAAACATGATGTAGGTATTACTAATGTGAATTTAAACCTAGATGCAAATTCTTGTTGCATGTACGGTAGACAATGATTATTGGTAACGAAAAAATCGATTCCAATACAAATTTACAAATTTTGGAATTGATTTTTCGTTAAATAATCAATGACGTACTATTCTCACAACTTTAGCGCATTTAAAAAAATCTATTGGCTAGAGATTTCAAAATTTAGAAATTAATTCAGAAAATGGTGTCAAGTATAAATAAAACGTGTCAGTTATTAAGATATATGCTGTGTAATGCAAACATTTCGTTAGATTCCCGAGCGGCACTAGAACAGCGAACTCGCGACGTGCGCTTCTGAAGATCTCTCGTGTCCATCAACCTGAATCGTACCCGGTTGCCTACCCAAACGCAGGTGCCGGCTGAAGAGTTGCCTGAACGCGCCGCTGACGCAGTACAACGCAATCGGACAGACACAATGATAGGCGAACGTCAGGCAGAAGCCGAACAAGTTGCCATAAACCCAAAACCAGCTGTCGCCAATTCCACCACCCACATCCAACAAGTAGCACACGATGAAAAAGTTACCAGGAAAGTAGAAAACCACAAAAACCACAAACAACACACCGACCAAGCGGGCAAATTCGCTCTGCTCTTGCGTACGACTCGGCGCCGAGCCCGCCATCTTTCTCACGACGCTCACGAGATACAAACAGCCGACAACGGCCACCGGTACCACATAGTGAACGAGCACTCTGGCGACCACTAGCTCGTGGTAGTGCGAGGAATTGCACACGAACAGCGACTCGTCATCAGTAGTGAAGGTTTCAACGCGCGTGAAGACCATTGTCGTTGCGCCGAAGACTGCGGCCACACTCCAGACGCTGGCGACGGCGACGACGCTGTACCGACTCGACTCCCGATGGCGTCTGTTGTCTGCACCGTGCGAGCTGCTGGTCGGCGAGCCAACGCCCAGACAGCAGCGCGCTGCGAGGGCGATCAACGTGAACGCCGACACGCCCAAAGTAACGTCGAGGACAGTTTCTGTTATCTTGCATACGGCTTCGCTGAACGGGTACGACGGTAGGGTGAAGTAGGCGACGGCCACGAGCGGGACGGAGAAGCAAACCGCTAGGAGATCGGAGGCGGCCTGGCTCAAGATGATTGTGTTTGAAGAGTGGCGCAGGTTTGTCTCGCGCACGAAGAGGGTGATGAGGAGTCCGTTGCCGATCACGCCCACCGTGAAGACGATCGCCAAGATGACGGATATAATGTAGCGTTCGGCGTTTGTTACGGTGGTGGTGATGTGACTTGTGATGTTGAAGTCGGCGAGGTTTAAGTCGTAGTCGTGGTCCATGGTGGGTTTGGTTGTTGGTTGCGACTGCGGATGAGTGGTCAGTGTGTTGGTCTTCGGTGCATGCTGCGTGCTGGCGGTCGCGAAGCTGACTGGTGGGTTGTGTGTGTTGCTGGACCAGATCGTCGGATGATCAAGCGACGACGCCGACGGCATTATCTCATCGGGGTCACGCGATGTGTTGTCGGAATTGTTTTTTTGGCGCTTGTCGATTACATACTATGACTGTTTCATAAATTGTCTGTTTAATGAAATAAATGCCTTGCATCGTTCTTGTTTTTATTACTGTTTCTTTTCTGTGTTCGCAAAGTGGTTGACAGAAATGTGTTGCCCCCAATATTTGCAAGTCATTGCTTTTAATATATGTTTAAAAAAAAACTAAAATATAAACGGAAATATGCTTTAATATTTAGTTACTGAAACCTACCAACAACCACCATATGTATACTAATTTCAAGTTGTGAAAACAAATAACAAATCATTTTTTTATCCATGTCAAATATCAAAATGGCATAAGTTATCCATCAATCATTATATTGTATTGTATTTTACATTAGTGTAACTTAAAAAAAGGCTCACACTTATCTATAAAAAACAGGGACAGCAGCTTCAGTTTCGGCTCACATGGGTATTAATTTTAAACTCAGCACTCTAATCATTCTCATTAACCCAATCAAGTTTTAATGACCGCTGGCACCATAGTGGATACATTCTCATCAAATTCACACAGCCAGCCAGTCTGTCATATTTTCCATCAATCGGTACATGCACCGATGTTTGCGTTAAGGTACGAATCACATTAGCCTACCTGGTTTGACTCAATTTGATTCTTAGTGCAAGATGGGTAAAGCATTGGCCACAAGGCACCCAGAGGATTTAATTACCCAAAATAAACAAGCAGACATTAAGGTCCATGCATTATATACTTTCAACCTAATTTTACAGAAATACGCCGAAAATATTTTTGTGGATAGGAATTGCTGTTTCAGGGGAGGATATTATCATTTCGCCGTAAACGTGGGTCAATTGACTCAAGTTTCAATCAATGGTCCACTCACAAAGGTGTTTTTAAGAGGACTATGATTTCTTCGAGGTGATCTTGGCTGTGGTGAATCTGTTTTAGATGCATTATTACTTGTTAAGATTGGTATGAGATCTTGGCTTTTTGCCAGATAAATTGTATTTTCAATGATTATGTATTTACTCACTATAATGTGATATTTTTTTGGTGGAATGGTAATAAATTTTTAGCAGCTAAAAATGTCTTTCTATGAGATTATCATTGAAATTGGACTAAAATGTTCATTTCTCTATGAATAAAGTATTCTCTGTTTTATACAGTTTGTAAATTCAGTCTGAATTGACCCACACAAGTTCAAATTACATTATTAAGTTTTCAACTTTGCTCTTGTCTTATCTCTTCATATCTTCTGACTATACTCGCGTGGTTCATGGGTCAGACACTTATGCGAGGAAGTTAAAAATTAAAAGAAAAGCTGTTAAAACCAAAAAAAATAATATGTTAATGCCATTTTTTTTTTTTGTATTTGGCCAGGTTGCTTCAAAATCTTGGCTATTATTTATAGGAAATTCTGATCCAAAATAAAATATCGATATCAGCTTAATCAGAAACAAAATTACAAACACGTTTCTTCTCTAGGGACTAGTATGAACAAGTCGTTCATTAATTGAACATAATCCATATGCATTATTTGAATCTAACAATGAAGATGAAAAATGGGGTGAAAAAACTACGTTCTTAAACTTACTAGCGATACAAACAAACCATGTCCCCTACAAAATTCAGACTTCAAACATACCGAATGTCTGTTATCGGAGTTGTGAACCTACCTATAATTTAATCTTACAAAATAACAAAAAATAGTAACGCTGTTTGCATTTGCCAAAGTATAGACTGGTACAGACTGCATGTCAACCGTGATTTACCTTGATCGAGCTAGAAGGCATATCAAGCTTATCGGACTGATAATGCTTGTTTGATGTCTTTCTTTCCTCATTACCTCCGTCCCAAAAGGTCTGCCGAGAGCAGTCCTATAGACAGAGTTGCGAATGCACGTGGCTTAACACAGACCTCATCATGGTGAAAATCACACAAACCGAGTCGTCGGCAACTCATATTGTAAGTCTTCCATATATTTTATTGAGAATAGACCTATTCCACTCAGAAAAAAATGACGTCAGATACCCACTGGACGTACTCAGTTTGGAAAAAAATATGAATTAGCTCTACTTAATAACAAAGGAAGATAGAGAAATCACAACACAAATTGCTCTACCTGGCTTTAACGAGTGAGTATCACGACGTCATTTTGATAGAATTTTTATGGAATGTAATAAAGGCGTATTGAAAGGTTATCAATTAAATTTAATAATAATAATAATAATAAATTATTTATTGGTCCAGAAAAATAATCATACGTGTATGGTGTATGGTTTGCTCGTAAGATGTCTGAAACTTGAGTCTGTGGACTCAAAGAGTGTAAATTCATTGTTTACGGTATAGAATGCTCACTGAGATTTGAAAAAGAACCGAAAGCTTGTTGTGATGTGTAGAAAAGCCAGGAGCGCGACCTACCTGAGAAAGGTGATCAGTAGATGAGGCCATACGACATCGAAGACATTTCAATGCCCGAAAATCACTAATGCTACACTGAATCAGGGGCGGATACAGAAGGAGAGGGGGGGAGGGGGCATCGCCACCCCCGGGTCACATTCCGCATCTTTTCAATGAAATAAAAAATAAATAATGCAAATATATAAAAATATATAATGGCAATGAGGGTATTCAAGGGAACTTGAGCGTTCACTCTTGTACTAGTGCTGATTACTGTTAGCTGACTGAGACTGACAGACTTCGTAGGCAAGAAAAGAGTATAAAAAAGCGATTCCATGCGTGTCAGCTCATGTCGAATATTGTGTCACATCTCACATCTCGAGATCCAGAACAGTTGCTGCAGTGGACACAGTGGGTGGGCAGCAAGCTACGGACGCTGCATTGATATTATTTGATTGCCATTAAATTTACACTCAAATCGGAAGAATGTCTCTCATAAAGGTAACCACGTCATTCTTATGATAGAGCGTGCCATTGTAGCCAGCCATAGATGTACAACTGATACATATCTGCTGATTGGGAACAATTTAACTTCTCCACACAGACTAATTAGTCTGAAGTCTTATCTTACCCCCAAAAAGCATGGTTCGTTCTTTTAATGCATGTACATCAGCCAGTCAATAAAGAAGTTCGATTCGTGCTTCATGCCATTGCCAAATAAGTTGGTGCAAGCCAACGAAATTGCAACATGTGTCATCCATGCAATCAGAATATATACTATTCAAGATAATCCCTCCCTAAAACTACTACTAACGACATCGGACAGAAATTAGGTGTCGTTATTGACGATTTCACCAAGTTCATTGACAGAGTCGTGGAAACCACCCGAAAATAATGTCTTACCATTTCCATCACATGAAAAACAAGGATCAATTCAAATTCACAATTTCGCTATATTCAGCCAGACACCTAAACCTGTCATCCATGACACACCTAAACAATTCTATGACTGTTACAGACGTCCAAGAGCGAGCAGAAGTTGGAGAAGGCGGTCAGCGATGGTAAAAGCTACTTCGACAAGAAGCTCAATGGGTTTATCGGCAAGCACGTTGAGTTCGTGGCCGAGCTGGAGAAACGACTCGAGCACGTTGCCGGCAAGACACTGGGGCGTTTCGCAGGCACTAAGATTCCCGACGCCGACGCCGAACTCAAGCAACGCTACCAGGCTGTACTGAAAAAGGTGAGCTGCTTTAAACTATACAAAACATATCAATGCATTTGTCGTAGAAATTCTTAGAACCTTATAAATCCAATCGAAAATTTTCAACTATTAGGAATCTTCGCATGTTTCTCGTCAACTGGGACACGTTTTTACTGTATTTTGATAGTTCTTGAAGAGAGTATGAAAATTGTAAACGCAATCCATAGGTACATGCATGGGGTGAATGATCTTGACTTTTCTAATTATTTAACCGATGCACCTACAAGCAATTGGTGGTCTATGCATGACAGGTTTATTTGAGAAATTTGAACCCAGATAAGCTATCTGTCAATATTTTTCTACGTTGCAAGTGCCATTTGTTGACATTACGACGTCTATATTAAGTAGGAAGGAGTGGAAAAATATTTTTCATGTGTTTCATTCCTCGTCATCTATGAAAAAAGTTAACTTCCAGTTTTACCACTTTATAAAAATAAATAAATTAATGTGTTGGAAGAAGCTGATTTCTTATGATTTCAATTTTTAATTCCTGCAGTCTTTGTATAAGCATAAATACCTTTGGGTAAATAAAATTACACTAAGGAGATATCCTTTATTTTAAGCACATCGATGACGTTTGTGCCACTGTCACTGAGAAAAATGAATCGCTGAAAGTCCAGAATTTGGAAGAAAAAAACGACCAGAAGACGGCAATGGAAAATAAACATAAGGAAAAGAATTTAAAAGAAAAACCCCCACTTGGGAAAAATGTCAGAAAGTCGAGAAAATCTCAAGGTAATAAAGCTAGAGCTATGTTCGCAAGAGTCCGGAAAATGATTTCCAAGGCCAAGAAAATGAAAGAAAAACTGGACGAAATTGAAGACGTGGCGGACAATGACAATGAAGATGATAATGAAGAGGAAGAGGAAGAAGGGGATTCACAAGAGGAAAACGGAGAGGATTTTGACCCTACCGAGGATTCTTCTTCATATGGTGAGTCGAATTTTAGTGATGTCATAGAATTTACCTCTTCGATCAAGCCAGGAACTGGGACTCCCCAAATGAAATTGATAAGCTTTTAATGATAAATGACAGTAAATTTATGCCAGTAACTGTGTTTATCGAGGATAAGATTTTTTTTTTCAAATGTGTATAGCAGTGCACAAAAACTTAATGCCTTCGCACACAATCATTGTTTTGACAAAAAATTTAATATGTGAACATGCAGGTGGGATGAGATGATATCTCCACCTTCGTCAATGCCAAATGTCAATGCCAATTAATGAAATTAACGCTCTCATTTCTTTAAAAAAGAAACAGAATCGCATGCCAGAGGCCTAGCCGGGACTTGACAGAAGGCCTCAACCCCTAAAAGGGTGGTTTTGGCCCTTCAATCCACCAGTAACCCAATGTATCTAAACTGCAAACCTCTTCACCCTTCTGCAGACAACGGAACGACGACCTCCAAGCGGTGGATCGACCGCTTCGGGTTCGGCTTCCTGGCGAAGAAGGCGGGAGGCTCGTTGGGCGGCATCGTGGGCGCGGTCATCAAAGGCCCAGGTGGGGCGTCATCTGGCGTCGAATTGGGCGGTGTTTTGGGCGAAGCCTTGGGCGGAATTGTCGGAGATGCCATCGCAGGCTCGGATGGGGAGTCGGCAGGCCTCGAATTGGGCGGTGTTATGGGCGAGGCATTGGGCGGAATTGTGGGAGCAGCCATTGCGGGCTCGGATGGGGCATCTGATGGCCAGGAATTGGCCGGAGTTGTGGGCGGGGCTTTGGGCGGGATTGTAGGCATGGCCATCGCAGGTCCGGATGGGGCGTCGGCTGGCGTGGAATTGGGCGGGGTTTTGGGCGGAATTGTTGGAGATGCCATTGCGAGCTCAGATGGGGTTTCGGCAGGCATCGAATTGGGCGGTGTTTTGGGCGAAGCATTGGGAGGAATTGTGGGCATGGCCATCGCAGGCCCGGATGGGGTATCTGAAGCCCAGGAATTGGGCGGGGCTGTGGGCGGAGCTTTGGGCGGGATTGTAGGCATGGCCATGGTGGGCTCGCAGGGGGCGTCGGAAGGCGTGGAATTGGGCGGTGTTGTGGGTGGGGCTTTGGGCGGGATTGTGGGCGTGGCCATCGCAGGTCCGGAGGGGGTGGCGGAAGGCGTGGAAATGGGCGAGGCCGTCGGAGGCGCCGTCGTCGGGCTGCGCGACGTCGTCGCCGGCAAGTCGTGGAGGAAGGCGAAGAAGGCGAAGTAGCCGACCTGGAGTCACTTGCCGGGGGTTTTGGTGGAACGATGACGTTGGGATGGGAAGTCGCTTGTCTTGTTATCTTGCTCAACTGCCGTAATAATGACGTGATAATTTTTTTCTCTTGATCAACTATGAAACATTAGCATATTTTTATGAAGATTTGTATTGTGTTTAGTTTACTTGATTTGCTTTTTTGATGGAATTAATCATAGTTCTTTTTTTTTAAAAAATATATCACTTTAGCTTCCCTATAGCTTGCACTATAGCCTTGCGTGTAGGCTTACAATATATTTTTACTTTTTATTGGAATACTTGTGTACGGAACTGACGGTTATCTGAAAATATTTTTATGTTTTAATTAAACTTTTATAACAAAATTATGCAACTATTTGATTTCAAATAAAATTCTTTCACTCCAAGATGATTCCAGCAAGTTCCAACACTCCAGCTAGAGCTTTTATCTTATGCTTAAAAACAAAGGACCTTACTTATCAACCGTCGATTCCCTTCCACAATCACCAGTCTTCAGGGCACCTCCACATTCTCGTCAGCGACACCGTCACGTCCGTCGATGACTTCCGGCTCGACGCCCGCCACCTTGGTGCTCGTCGTCAAATCAGTCGCTGCTCGCTTGTCCTCCTTCGCATCGTCCGACTTGCATGCTACGGTCGCTGCATTGATATTATTTGATTGCCATTAAATTTACACTCAAATCGGAAGAATATCTCTCATAAAGGTAACCACGTCATTCTTATGATAGAGCGTGCCATTGTAGCCAGCCATAGATGTACAGCTGATACATATCTGCTGATTGGGAACAATTTAACTTCCCCACAAAGACTAATTAGTCTGAAGTCTTATCTTACCCCCACGTACTAAAGCAGTTCATCCTTTTGATGCATGTAGATCAGTCAGTCAAAAAAAGAAGTTCGATTCGTGCTTCATGCTATTGCCAAAAATGTTGTTGCATGCCAACGAAATTGAAACATCTGTCATCCTTGCAATCAAATAAAACTAGTTACTACTAATGACACTTGGGTGGCGTTATTGACGATTTCGCCAAGTTCATTGACCTCCCAAAAATCTTGTCTCGCCATTTTCATCACATAGAAAACAAGGATCAATTGCAATTCTCTATTTAAAACCTTCACATCTCGATCAGTTTCCTTGGCTGGAGTATTCGCCAGCCAAGAAAATATTATTTTGCAAGAACTGTGTCCTTTTCATGGCTTCTCGGTTTGGAGGACAATGCCAACAAAATAATCAAGTTCATAAACTTGAATTGTGTCTTCCCTTATGATTATTGCCTAATTTCTTGGGGAAAATAGTGACCCACTTAGTTGCTATTAGTTTCTGCAAGTGGAGCATAGCTACAAAACAAAATCTGTATTTTCCTAGTTGTTCCACCATAAAATCACCCCCTAACCTGAATTCATAGCTAGATCCACGCTCGTGTCTTACACCTGCACCCGTCCTAGTCATTTGACAACTTCCAATTCATGCATTAACATTTCGCATTTTTCAAAACAACTGCACCATCACATTATCAAAGATATAGGAATTATCAGTTGACACTTTGAGCTTCAGTGGCTCTCATAGCCTTCTAAATAAAACGTATGACATAAGCTACGTTGTTGTTGTACCTATGGCTGTGGTGCTCTAAAGTTCAACAAAGCTATTTACAGCCATGTAAGATATCAGCCGTAATATACATCTTCAAACTACAACTGTTTATTGAGATGGTTAAAACATCTTACTTGCCAAACACATTCAGCGAGACACCTAACCTGTCACCCATGACACATCTAAACAATTCTATGACTGTTACAGAAGTCCAAGAGCGAGCAGAAGTTGGAGAAGGCGGTCAACGATGGTAAAAGCTACTTCGACAAGAAGCTCAATGAGTTTATCGGCAATCACGTTGTTATCGTGGCGGAGCTGGAGAAACGACTCGAGATGACTCGAGTACGTTGCCGGCAAGACCCTGGGGCGTTTCGTAGGCACTAAGATTCCCGACGCCGAACTCAAGCAACGCTACCAGGCTGTACTGAAAACGGTGAGCTGCTTTAAACTATACAAAACATATCAATGCATTTGTCGTCGAAATTCTTAGAACCTTATAAATCCAATCAAAAATGTTCTTCTATTAGAAATCTTCGTGTATGTTTCTCGTAAACTGGGACACGTTTTTACTGTATTTTGACAGTTATTGAAGAGGATATGAAAATTGTAAACGCAATGTTTACATGCATGGAGTGAATGATCTTGACTTTTCTAATTATTTTACCGATGCACCTACAAGCAATGCTTTACACTATGCATGACAGTTTTATTTGTGTAATTTGCTCTCAGATAAGCTATCTGTCCATATTTTTCTAAGTTGCAAGTGTCATTTGCTGACATCAGACTTCTATCTTAAGTTTCCGTGTTGAAGAATGAGTGGAAAATATTTTTCAGATGTTTCAATCCCCGCCGACTATGAAAAAAGTTAACTTTCAGTTTCACCACCTTATACTCTCTTAGTGAAATGTAAAGCAAATGGAAAAAAATATGTTGACAGAAGCTGATTTCAAATGATTTCAATCTTTTATTTTAAACTAAAGAGATATCATTTATTTTTAGCAAATCGATGAAGTTTGTGCCACTGTCACAGAGAAAAATAAATCGCTGAAAGTCCAGAATTTGGAAGAAAACAAGTCTGTGGCTGAAAGCGAGGAAAATACATATAAGGAAAATAATTTTAAAGAAAAACCCCCTGTTGGGAACACTGTCATAAAGTCGAGAAAATCTCAAGGTAATAAAGCTAAAGCTATGTTCGCAACAGTCGAGAATATGATTTCCATCGCCATGAAAATGAAAGAAAAACTGGACGAAATTGAAGCCGTCGCGGACAATGACAATGAAGATGATAATGAAGAGGAGGAGGAAGAAGGTGATTCACAAGTGGAAAACGGAGAGGATTGCGACCCTACCGAGGATTCTTCTTCATGTGGTCGCTCGAATTTTAGTGATGTCATGGAATTTACCTCTTCGATCAAGCCAGGAACCGGGACTCCCCTAATGAAATTGATAAGCTTTTAATGTTACATGACAGTAAATTTTTGCCAGTAATGTGTTTATCGAAGATTAGATCTCTTATCAAATGTTTAAAGCAGTGCACAAAAACTTATTGCCTTCGCACACAATCATTGTTTTAACAAAAAAATTAACACGTGAAGTTGCAGGTGGGATGATATGATATCTTCACCTTCGTCAAAGTCAAATGTCAATGCAAATTAATTAAATGAACGCTCTCATTTCTTTTAAAAAGTAACAGCATTCCAGGGGCGTTAAACCTTCTTTATGGTAAAACTGAGTCAAGCTAAGCAGACCCAGAAAAACAGGGATCTTGTCACGGTTAAGAGCCCAGATAAATGGATCTTGAATCTTGGAATCTTTAACTCACTCTCGAATTTCTCAAAACTGCACAATTATTATTTTTTCAGCGGTATATCAATCAGCCCCTATTTACCTCTATTATATAAGCCTAGCCGGGACTTGACAGAAGGCCTCAACCCCTAAGAGGGTGGTTTCAGTAACCAAATGTATCTAAACTGTAAACCTCTTCACCACTCTGCAGACAACGGAACGACGCCCTCCAAGCGGTGGACCGACAGCTTCGAGTTCGGCTTCCTGGCGAAGAAGGCGGGAGGCTCGTTGGGCGGTGTCGTGGGCGCAGTCATCAAAGGCCCGGACGGGGTGTCATCAGGTGTTGAATTGGGCGGGGCTTTGGGCTGGATTGTGGCAGGTGCCATTGCGGGCTTGGATGGGGCATCTGAAGGCCAGGAATTGGCCGGAGTTGTGGGTGGGGCTTTGGACGGGATCTTAGGCATGGCCACTGCAGGCTCGCAGGAAGCGTCGGCAGGCGAGGAATTGGGCGGAATATTGGGCGGGGCCTTGGGCGGAATTGTTGGAGATGCCATCTCGGGTTCAGATGGGGAGTCGGCAGGCATCGAATTGGGCGGTGTTTTGGGCGAGGCATTGGGCGGAATTGTGGGTATGGCCATCGCAGGTCTGGATGGGGCATCTGAAGGCCATGAATTGGGTGGGGTTTAGGGCGGAGCCTTCGGGCTGGTTTGTAGGAATGGCCATCGCAGACCCGCAGGGTGCGTCGAAAGGCATCGAATTGGGCGGTGTTTGGGGTGAGGTATTGGGTGGGATTTTGAGAGAAGCCATCGCAGGTCCGGATGGGGCATCCGAAGGCCAGGAATTGGGCGGGGTTATGGGCGTAGCCATAGCGGGTCCGGAGGGGGTGGCGGAAGGCGTGTAAATGGGCGAGGCCGTCGTCGCCGGCAAGTCGTTGTGGAAGGCGAAGTAGCCGACCTACGATGACGTTGGGATGGGAAGTCGCTTGTCTTGTTATCTTGCTCAACTGCCGTAATAATGACGTGATAATTTTTTTCTCTAGATCAATTATGTGCCTGTAGCATATTTGTATGAAGATTTGTATTGTGTCTAATTTACTTGATGTGCTTTTTTGATGGCATAATCATAGTTCTTTTTATAAGAAAATTATTTCACTTATCTAGCTTCCCTTACCCTTTTCTTTGTGCGTTGAGTGAAGGTTTACAATTTATTTTTACTTTTTATTGGAATACTTGTGTACGGAACTGACGGTTATCTGAAAATATTTTTATGTTTTAATAAAACTTTTTGATTTCAAATAAAATTCTTTCACTCCAAGATGATTTCAGCAAGTTCCAACACTCCAGCTAGAGCTTTTATTTTACACTTAAAAACAAAGGACCATACATATCAACCGTCGATTCCCTTCCACAATCACCAGTCTTCAGGGCACCTCCACATTCTCGTCAGCGACACCGTCACGTCCGTCGATGACTTCCGGCTCGACGCCCGCCACCTTGGTGCTCGTCGTCAAATCAGACGCTGCTCGCTTGTCCTGCTTCGCATCGTCCGACTTGTCCTTGTCCTCTTTATCAACACTCTTTTGCTTCTTCTTGTTTTCTTTGCCGTCGGATTTCTCCTCTTTCTCCTCCTTGTCCTTTTCTTGTTTTTTCTCCTCTTTCTTTTCTTTCTCCTTCTTCTCTTCCTTCTGCGTCTCCTCGTCGTTGTCGGGCTCGTCATCGTCGATGTCTGCTTCGTCTTCGTCAATTTCGTCGTCAACTTCGAGATCATCGCCGTTCATCTCGTCGTCAACCCCGACATCATCTTCGTTGAACTCCTCGTCCAAGCCGCATTCATCACCGCCATCGCCTTGCAGACAAAAAGTTCAGAGGTAAGTCACCGTAAGGACATCAAGATAGACTCGTAACTTAAATTTTAATCCTCAATAGACACTCTTCTTAAAACACATGTCTTTTCCTAATCTCAGCCAGTATGTTTTCAGAAAAACTATTTAATTGAATTATGGGCTAATTTTGGTTCTTTTATTTCGAATTTTTGCTGATTGGCACTCGAGTTTAGACACTTTATAAAGCAGGCAGCATTGCAATTGGCGAAGCGACGTGAAACGCTTGAGTTTGAGACATGGCATACAATAACCCATTTAAATACATTTTTCTGAAAAAAAAGCATGCGTATTTTAGAGTATTTGAAACAAAATTGACATCACAGGATACTAAAAGAAATATAAAACTAAATACTCGTGCAAACATGCACTAAAGCACTAAGTAAGCACTGACCAAGCCACTCATGCACTAAGTTTATTACAGCTATTATAACATTCCCGAAGCTTCGCAAAGCTATGCAACCTACTTACAAGAGCAAATCATAAGTCTTAGAACCAGTCAAAGAACTAATCTATTGTATACGAACGAAGTAGAACAGTCCTAGTATAAGTCTTTAGTCACATGAAGCTATCTAGTCATATAGTATAAGAACTTTTGCTAATAGAGCTAGTCAGAGGTTTAGTCATTGTCTTAGGTTTATCATCCCCAGTCGTCATCGAGCTAGTAAAAGTTTATGAAATAGTCCAGTAAAGGAGACCTAGTCTAAGAGCTAGTCAAAGTAACAAAGAGCTAGTTAGCCAGTTAAGGACCGAGTTAAAGTTCTGGTCAAAGTATAAGATCTAGTCATTGTCTGAAAACTATCAGCCTCAGTCATCGAGCTAGTAAAAGTTAATGAAATAGTCCGCCAAGGAACTAGAATCAAAGAGCTAGTCAAAGTAATAAGAACAAAGTAGACACAGTGAAGACCCAGTCATAGAATAAGACCTAGTCAAGTCACAGAGCTAGTAACGATATTGCATCGTTGCAGTACAAATTGTACCCAAGTGGGCTCACAGCTGTGCTGTCATGTGTTGACCTGGCCATAGTATAAGAACTAGTCAAGTCACAGAGCTAGTACAAGATGAATCTAGGAATCTATCACAAGAACCGGAGACACCTTCGTTGTTCTCGTCTTCGTCGGGCGAGAGCACGGCTGTGAAGAGGCCGACCGCTGCCGTCCACGCGCCGACGTACTTCCACTCGACAGCGCTCTCGGCGTCGGACTCTTGGGTGAAGCACACCGGGAACATGGTGAGCCAGGTGACGAGACTCGACACTGCAACAAGCGACACGGTGTTGCTGTTAGCGTTCAGACAGATTACGGGTGAGTATGGGGTGTCACAATTCGCTTGTCGTAACATTGATTTTGTTGGAATTTTTCTTTCAAGAACGTTATATTATTACTTTTCCTAACCTTGGCACGTTATTTTTTAGAAAAAACTATTTATAATTAATGAATATAATGATACAATACGAATGAAATATATAATAATGAATGCTCAAAAACTCAAACTTTTCCCGACGATTCGTGAAGCTACGCTGCCTGCTTTATCAAGGGTCTACACTTTGTAATTCTAAATTTAACAAATAAAGTTATAAAGGTGGCACTTCCACCATGAAAAGAACAAAATCAATGCTGATTATAATAGATAAGGCTGTGCTAAATAATAGCTAAGGTTGGAGGTTATTTCATAATTTCTGTAAGAAACTTTGACCCCTTATAGCATGGCTATGGGCCAACGAAACATTTTAATCAGCTAAGTAAGACACCTTGTTGCATTTAACATAATTCGGCTGCTAGAAGATCATGCGTCAAAGCGTTCGGTTCCAGTGGAGGTGCCGGGTCGACCAGACGAGCAATACCATCTCACTGATTAAGAATGAACTTTTTTGCTAAAAAAACATAACACCTAACAACAACAACGACTGAATGGCCACGTGCAGAGAACAAAGGTTCTAAAACAGAGGAAGACACGGGTTCTAGCTTTTTGGGGGCTTCTCATTTTGTCACTCTATTGTCTATATGCCAGCAGCGTGGTACAGAGGGTTTAGAATACTTGCTTTCAAAAAAGGAAATCATGCTATCCATGTTCGATCCCAGGAGTCACCATAGATTTTTGGAAATTTTGGACTTACGCACCATCGTATTCTACACCTCAAACGAGTGGATTGAGTATGATAAATTCACTGCAGCTGTTATCATTGGCGTGATCGAGTTGATAGCATGCTGGGTTCAAAATCAATTCTCCATGCGGCTCGGGTTCAATGCCCACAAAAGTCTCTGCTTTTTGGGAATCTCGATCTTAGGCACAGAATTGGGCACACAATGATCATAGGAAGAATTTGACTTGGGGCTCTAGCAGTCTTTTGTTAGAGACATGAAGTTAACCACAATGAATGGGTAGGAAATAATAAACGACGCAGTTCAAACAACGGCATGGTCCAGTGGATTTGCATGCTAACTTTCAGCTAATTCTCCCAGGAGACCCGAGTTCAATCCCAGTAGCATGCGCAGCCACGAAGTTGTAGTAAGGTGATGAAGAAAAAAAATATATACTAAGTCACAGATTTGTTCAATTTTATCTACTAGATAGCGCTGTCTACCAAATTTGTGCACACTCGAGGCTGTTTGGAGCCAACATTTTGGCCAAGGTGGGTGCAAAAGCTTAGGGTGCTAGGGTGGGACGTTTAATTTTCCGCAAAAATTCAAAACGAGGTCGCGAAGCGACCGAGATTTGAATTTTTGCCACAATCTTTAATTGCATTCGCATAAAATAAATTTCAAAAAGCTCTCACGTCTCTGTACTAGCCGGGATTCGAACCCGGAACCTTTGAGTTATCAGTCTCGTTCCTTAACCACCCGGCTGTTGAGACACGATATATTTCGGGAGATTTTTAAGGCATATGAATTACAAGTGGTTTGTTTACCTTTTGTACTTATTACAACCCAATTTATGAGCAAAGCTCAAAAGCCACTCGGATTTGAACGCACTATCTTTGCGTTGTGAACCAAGCGACTTAACCACTCGGCTATTCGAGTGATGTGATTATGGGTGATATATTTCAATATATTATATATTATTTGAAAGATCTTCACTATGGTAAAAAAGCCGGATGTTACGGACCTCGAACCAGACTCATAAACAATCTTGTTTAAGAAGCAAGCGACTTAACCAACAAGTCATTACGCTTGGTGAATTTTTCCCGTGATAAAGTTCTGTACCAATTTTTATTTTTATTATTATTTTTTATTACGCCTCACAACTGCGTTTCATGCGAAGCTTTAATTTACAGCATTTATATTGAAAATTGTTCATGACTAAATCGTGTTTCTATAACTTTTCCCCCGGCAGGGGTACTTGTCTGTGAAGCGCATGCTGACACGTGACTTGCGTCTTATAAGAGCTCCGCTCGTCGAGTGAGGCGTTCAGTGAGACTAAGGACGTCGTCCACAGCGCACTGAGCTACCTAAACTCTCGGCATATGACGAGCGTAAGGCTCATGCCTGTGTAAATTTCGGCTCGAATCCACCTCCCTCTACTAAAAATTCTTGTACGATCGCAAAAAAGTGATAGCGGCGTACTTTTTACAACAGCGCAATCTCTGATTGGTTGCCTCAACTATCAACAGACTATAAAACCCACGAGATGATTTCGTAGAGAATCAGTGTGCCCGTGCCCTCGGCACGGTCAACACCATGGTTCAATCCTAGATCACCGTGGTTCAAAATTCTACAGGGCAATTTTTCGATAACCCGATTGAATCTGGTATTGGTAGATGTTAACAGCAATTTCGTTGTGATATACTCGAGTATGCATCTTACTTCTAGGCTGGAGTCGATGAGCATTGAGTACGAAACAAATGCCGCAATTCCTCATCTGGTGTGTGGTCGATTGCATAGCATCGCTGTCTCCCACCAGTAAGGCCGGGGTTCGATTCCCGATGCCGGCATGGCTTTTTGTCCAACAATATTTGGCTGGAACCAATATGCTGTACGGTGCTTGCTTGTTTTTCCGTCATGAAGTCAAAGAACAACTATGACGTCAATTTATTATAGCCATAGATTCATCACAATGAAAGGGTAGGAAATATTACTGCTAAATTCCCAACAACAATATGGTGCAGTGGATAGCACGTCGGCTTCCGCCCTAGAGTTCAATGTGATGCGGGTTCGATCCCAGTAGCAGGCGTAGCTTTTTGGCAATGTCTGGCATTGTCAAAATACTGAATACACACTGTACAACAATGAAGAAGAGGACTTGGTCGTCTGCAATGCCAAACACACAAGTCAATCGCCTAAAAAAAGCATACCTGCTTTCCATATGCAATGTGTAGGGACAATTCGAGGCAATCAAACATCGAGAGCGTGGTGCATTGGATAGCCCACTTGCCTAGTATTCTAGCGACGCGGGTTCGATTCCCGGGGCATCCGGCTTTTTGGAACTTATATTTCAATTCTAATTGTTTACATGTATAATGCAAAGCCACGAACTTGTAGTAAGGTGATGAAGAAAAAAAATATATACCAAGTCACAGATTTGTTCAATTTTATCTACTAGATAGCGCTGTCTACCAAATTTGTGCACACTCGAGGCTGTTTGGAGCCAACATTTTGGCCAAGGTGGGTGCAAAAGCTTAGGGTGCTAGGGTGGGACGTTTAATTTTCCGCAAAAATTCAAAACGAGGTCGCGAAGCGACCGAGATTTGAATTTTTGCCACAATCTTTAATTGCATTCGCATAAAATAAATTTCAAAAAGCTCTCACGTCTCTGTACTAGCCGGGATTCGAACCCGGAACCTTTGAGTTATCAGTCTCGTTCCTTAACCACCCGGCTGTTGAGACACGATATATTTCGGGAGATTTTTAAGGCATATGAATTACAAGTGGTTTGTTTACCTTTTGTACTTATTACAACCCAATTTATGAGCAAAGCTCAAAAGCCACTCGGATTTGAACGCACTATCTTTGCGTTGTGAACCAAGCGACTTAACCACTCGGCTATTCGAGTGATGTGATTATGGGTGATATATTTCAATATATTATATATTATTTGAAAGATCTTCACTATGGTAAAAAAGCCGGATGTTACGGACCTCGAACCAGACTCATACACAATCTTGTTTAAGAAGCAAGCGACTTAACCAACAAGTCATTACGCTTGGTGAATTTTTCCCGTGATAAAGTTCTGTACCAATTTTTATTTTTATTATTATTTTTTATTACGCCTCACAACTGCGTTTCATGCGAAGCTTTAATTTACAGCATTTATATTGAAAATTGTTCATGACTAAATCGTGTTTCTATAACTTTTCCCCCGGCAGGGGTACTTGTCTGTGAAGCGCATGCTGACACGTGACTTGCGTCTTATAAGAGCTCCGCTCGTCGAGTGAGGCGTTCAGTGAGACTAAGGACGTCGTCCACAGCGCACTGAGCTACCTAAACTCTCGGCATATGACGAGCGTAAGGCTCATGCCTGTGTAAATTTCGGCTCGAATCCACCTCCCTCTACTAAAAATTCTTGTACGATCGCAAAAAAGTGATAGCGGCGTACTTTTTACAACAGCGCAATCTCTGATTGGTTGCCTCAACTATCAACAGACTATAAAACCCACGAGATGATTTCGTAGAGAATCAGTGTGCCCGTGCCCTCGGCACGGTCAACACCATGGTTCAATCCTAGATCACCGTGGTTCAAAATTCTACAGGGCAATTTTTCGATAACCCGATTGAATCTGGTATTGGTAGATGTTAACAGCAATTTCGTTGTGATATACTCGAGTATGCATCTTACTTCTAGGCTGGAGTCGATGAGCATTGAGTACGAAACAAATGCCGCAATTCCTCATCTGGTGTGTGGTCGATTGCATAGCATCGCTGTCTCCCACCAGTAAGGCCGGGGTTCGATTCCCGATGCCGGCATGGCTTTTTGTCCAACAATATTTGGCTGGAACCAATATGCTGTACGGTGCTTGCTTGTTTTTCCGTCATGAAGTCAAAGAACAACTATGACGTCAATTTATTATAGCCATAGATTCATCACAATGAAAGGGTAGGAAATATTACTGCTAAATTCCCAACAACAATATGGTGCAGTGGATAGCACGTCGGCTTCCGCCCTAGAGTTCAATGTGATGCGGGTTCGATCCCAGTAGCAGGCGTAGCTTTTTGGCAATGTCTGGCATTGTCAAAATACTGAATACACACTGTACAACAATGAAGAAGAGGACTTGGTCGTCTGCAATGCCAAACACACAAGTCAATCGCCTAAAAAAAGCATACCTGCTTTCCATATGCAATGTGTAGGGACAATTCGAGGCAATCAAACATCGAGAGCGTGGTGCATTGGATAGCCCACTTGCCTAGTATTCTAGCGACGCGGGTTCGATTCCCGGGGCATCCGGCTTTTTGGAACTTATATTTCAATTCTAATTGTTTACATGTATAATGCAAAGCCACGAACTTGTAGTAAGGTGATGAAGAAAAAAAATATATACCAAGTCACAGATTTGTTCAATTTTATCTACTAGATAGCGCTGTCTACCAAATTTGTGCACACTCGAGGCTGTTTGGAGCCAACATTTTGGCCAAGCTGGGTGCAAAAGCTTAGGGTGCTAGGGTGGGACGTTTAATTTTCCGCAAAAAATCAAAACGAGGTCGCGAAGCGACCGAGATTTACGTTTTTGCTACTATCTTTAATTACATTCGCCTAAAATAAATGCAAAAAAGCTGTCACGTCTCTATACTAGCCGGGATTCGAACCCGGAACCTTTGAGATATCAGTCTCGTTCCTTAACCACCCGGCTGTTGAGACACGATACATTTCGGGAGATTTTTAAGGCATATGAATTACAAGTGGTTTGTTTACCTTTTGTATTTATTAAAATTTCGCGAGGATGACTTACCCCCGCCACCCCAATTTATGAGCAAAGCTAAAAGCCACTCGGATTTGATCGCATCGCATCTTTGCGTTGTGAACCAAGCGACTTAACCACTCGGCTATTCGATTGATGTGATTGTAGGTGAAATATTTCATATAAATATTATTTGAAAGATCTTTACAATGGTAAAAAAAGTCGGATGCTACGGGGCTCGAACCAGGCTCGTAGTCATTTCAGTATAGTAACCTGGCGCCTTATCCATCAATCCATTAAGCCAGATGAATATTTTAGTAGATAAAGTTCCCCTAAAAGATGTATAATTTTTTTAAATAAAGTTAAATTTCTTCCGATGATTGAACTATATTATACAAGGCTTGAAAAGTTAGTATTTAAATCCAAAATCGCAGATGACTAAAAATGGGTAAATAACTCGTCCCCCTCCCCCTTCAGGGGTACTTGTACGTGAACTGCATGCTAACACGTACTTGTGTTTTATAAGAGCACTCTACCAGATTTGTGCAAACTATTGGCCGTTCGGATCAAACATTCTGGCCAAGCGAAGTGCCAAAGCTTAGTGTTAGGGTGGGACTAACAATTTTCCTGCAAAAATCCAAAACGAGGGCGCGAAGCGACCGAGATTTGCATGTTTGCTTCTATCTTTAAGAAAATTCGCCTAAATTAAATGCAAAAATGCCCACGCGACTCTGTACTTGCAGAAAATCGAATCCAGAATATTTTGTTTATCAGTCTAAATAGACTAACCCCAAACATACGGATACTACATGGCTACCAAGAAAATAACTTTTTTAACCGAATAATATTTTTGAATCCATACAACGTTGACCAGTAAAATAATTGTAACGTAAATATCATGCCCTGTCAGGAAGAGTCGTGCATGTATCCAAAATCAAAAAAGGACTATTTAACTATCTCCACGATGGAAGCATGCAGATCGGTGTCCGTCGTGTGCATGCGAGCACGTTACCAGTACCCTAGGAGCATGTTACGTTTGATGGATCATGTCCTCCACACAATAATATTCTTATGAATTACATTTTACTAGTCGAAATAGCCTGAAACAGTCCTTATGACGTAGGTTGAAACTCTTTGGCTATTGTTTGTGAAATTCCTTGGGCATCAGGCAGGCGTTGTGTAATGCTGCTTAAAATTTTCAGCAACGCAATGCTCGGGCTGATCACACCAACGACCACCATGGCTTGTCGCTCAAGGAGCTATCACGGGGCTCCCAGAGTCAAGCAGCCCATAGTATCGTACCGACGACACCGGCCAAAATAACGGACCCCCTGCAGATTGCCTACTAGACGAGTGTCACGGCAACTTCCCGGAAGAAGCCAGATTCTTGATGCTAAACTGCCCTGAGTTATGTGAACTTTGATGTTGAGCGTCGACGAGTGGTATGGAAATCCAAGTTTTGCTAGCTGTGGCTCTCAATTTGTTTCCAGGTTGCAGGTCGTCGTTCGTGATGAGTAAGTGGTTGTGTGGATAAGGGGGTTATTCCATCAAGAGCGGCCATAGGTTCAAATCTCACAATGTTTTTTATTTGCTTTCAGTTTAGTTTAGGTTTTTGGCTAGAAATAAACCTGCATAATTTTAGCGAATTGAAATAATAAATATAAATATATATCTGATGAACCAAATACATAACTCGGTTTTAGTATTTTTGACAGGAATCATTATAAAGAAATTGTTTCGCTAAAAGGAATTGAATTTAATATGTCAGGTCTGAAAAAGATTAATTTTACTTAATTATACTTCAGTTACTTCCTATAAGATCGTTTGTGAAACCTTACACCCTACCATCTAAAAATTAGAAAATGTATTCATGATGTCCATTTCAATGACAATAAACAAGTTATATTACTATTATCATTTTTGTTAAAAAATAAAATGAATTCAGTACCGTAAACAGATCACTTTTTTAATAGTCAATAATACAAACATAATGTTTGTGCGTTTAAACAGGTGGTAGGTCTTAGAAAGAACTTTGAAACAGGCAAGGTAACACACAGACAAGCAAACAAACAAACAAACAAACACATTGACAAACTGAATTCCGTTCAGTACGGTATACCTCTACTAGATACACCTGAAATTAAATTATGTAAAAAATTGTTCAGCAAACAATATTTACAGGAAAATGAAAACAACGATTTCTCCAAATCATTCGCTATGTTGACTGTGCAAAAAAAGTGCATTGTTGTATATCAAGAACGGAGAGGCTCAGCTTTGAGCAAACACCCACCTGACACGGTGCCCACAGCCACCGACTGCATGTGATATCTGTTCTTCGTGTCCTCATCTTCCACCTGCAGCTCGATGCAGGTGAAGACCGTCGCGAAGATGTCCGTGATCATGAATACCATGTAGAGGGCATCGGCTATCTGGGTGTACTCTGTAACAAAACCTCCTCAGTCCTTGCATCTCTCGAAGAGGTGATTAGACCGTTTCGAAATTTGCTTTTGCATTTAGCTGATTTCAGCATAATAAAGCGGCTTTTCATTGACGGACATGATGAAGTTGGTACATTTTACTAGTTTGCAGTGATTTTTGTTTTCCACAGTGCGAATATTTTCATTATTACAAATGATTTCTCACCAAAGCATGCATTTTAAAGTTAATACATTTGCTATTTATAGTATTAAGTACATCACTTGACTCAATAACTTCTAACTCACCCTCTATAGGTTACAATTAAATAAAATCCAATGTACTTTTCATGCTCAAATGCCAATAACTATGATCTTAAAATATTCCTACTACCTACTACTAAATCGTTTCTAAACCAAATTTAAATATATGTCAATTATATGTTAATGTATGTATGTGATTTGAAAAGGTGGCCGAATGTGGCTCAAAAGCATCAGTCTCACTTTACGAAACGCTATCCAGGCTATAGAGATCAGTGGGAAGACATGATAAAGTGGCTCAATATGGCATGAAAGTCTCGCTGTACGAAGCTCTATCCACGGCTATAGAGATCAGTGGGAAGACATGATAAAGTGGCTCAATATGGCATCAAAGTCTCACTGTACGAAGCTCTATCCACGGCTATAGAGATCAGTGGGAAGACATGATAAAGTGGCTCAATATGGCATGAAAGTCTCACTGTACGAAGCTCTATCCAGGCTACAGAGATCAGTTAGATGCGTACCTTTATCTTTCCCTGGGTAGCAGCCAGGTGGGTCCTCTGCCAAACCGTAGAGCAGAAACAACATGGAAGATCGAGTGTTATAAAATAAAAAATATGGGAACCTAGAATATTGTACAGCCGATATCATAAAGCCTCTCGGTTCAATTTTCTTAGGACCGGTTTTACAAGCATGGCTAGCCCCAGATTAGTCTCGTTTCCACGGTGACTACATATCGTTTCATCATGCTTTCTTCATAACTGGAAGATGAACATTTAACTCTTTATTTTAATTCCAAAAATACAGAGTTAAAGCATATTTTAATGGTTGGGAATAAATTATCAACAAAAAGATCTTTTTATTTTTACCAGTTCTTTCTTTGTTATTTAGCAGAGCTATTAATATTTTTTTCCCAACCTGGTAGTACGTCCAGTGGGTATCTAACGTCACTCTTCTCTTATTGGAGTAGGTTGCGATTTTGTTTAACACTCGTCTTCTCGAAGAGAGTGTTCATTCATTCCATTAAAAACATTGACAAAAATGGAGGTCTCACACCCTGATAAAAGTTATAAAATCGCCTCCCTGTTCAATCTACCCTATACACATGTTTCGTAAGCCACGTACCAGGAACGCAGATCGAAACCAGCTTCCCCTGCCAGCCGAATATGACGAGCCATTCGGGTGGTATCACCGATAACACCATCAGCACCACAATCATCATCGCACCGAGCATGGACACCACCTACAAGGACACAGAGTCGACATGCATTGTAGAGTAGTTGTAGGGTACACGGTTGTGTTCTGTGATTAACTATTTCTGACCCCAAAGGGTGCACCTTGGTCATGAACACACAATTCCGAATAATTCAGAATAATTTTATCCGGGATGATAGATTTCCACTGAATAGATCTTGTTTTACAGTTTTAAAAACAGAAAGAGAGAATATAAAATATAGGAGAAGTCAATTTTTTGTAAATTATACATTTCTGTACATCTGCATGGCGAATATGTCATCTCAGAACAAAGACAGCTGTATAAACATGTTAATGCATTAAATCGACGCTCATTTTCTTTTAGCCCATTTTTTCCATTTTTAAATGAATGCCTTTGTTTCAAGCGATGTTGACATACAATTCCATGTACTACCAACCTATACCCAAGAAATCGTGAAAAGAACCCAGATATTTTACAATTTTGAAGCGATTTAGCTGAATATCTGTCTTGTAAATAAGAATTTTTTCATATTGTCTTAGGTGTAATATCAATTCTTCAAGATTTATTTCAATCGACATCACTGAAATTATTGTCATCCACAAAAAACGTCTGCCTTCGTGAATTCAGTGCAATAAAAAACCCATGCATAAGGAATTTCATTCCTATATCAAAAATATACCGTTAATTCAATTAAAACACACAAAGCAAAATAAGATAAGACCCTTTGTTGACTTGTTGATTGCACGGAGGAGGGTAATTAGACGTGCATTCACCCTCACCACAACACAACAAGTGTACGTTGTTTACTTTATGAGACTGATTTGCCAAAGAGCGTGCCGTATTTCTGGCCATATCTATCTTGGCTCGCGATGTCGCGTGCGAAGATCTAATTACTCCTGCTGTTTTAGTAAAAGTAAAAAATTAAAAATATACCTAATACGCGTAATAAAGTAGAATGAAACAAAGAAATGGTGGGAGCACATATGGCTTCGAGTTTATAGGCATGCAATGCAGTAAAGGCTCGTTGTATCAAGTCCAATTTTGTTTATTCATTTTCGAGGAATTATATTTAGGAATGATCATTAGATTGCGTGTATGTTTGAATACAAGAATCTCATTCTCTGATACCCTGTGTATGGTTCAAACTCACAACAACTCAAACTGTTGTGTATATTTTTATTTATAATTTCATTGATCCTTCAGATGATACTAAAGCTCCTAGATGAATAATATGTTTGCATAATTAAATACACTGACTTATCTCAACCCATGTCTTAACTAATCTAATCTCTTATTTTATAGGGTTGGTTATCAGCCAACCCTTCTCTAAACCGTCACTTACTCAAATCATATTCCTATTCCTTTTAAATCAACACTTGCCCTGGGTAAATAATTACTTATAGCAGACACTTAAACTAATAAACTCAAACTCGTGTGATAGGTTTGCCTAAATGGGTTGGTTTTACATTTTTACATTTTAACTCTCTATTGGTCTAACAAAGAAGCAAAGTTTCGCCAAAATGTGCTTTGGTAAATCATCAAGAATGACTACACAAATTGTTGTATGTTCATCGGGCCATAATTTTTGAAATTCTTGACAACTTTTGCCATATTAATTCTTTCAATTCATCCTCTCAAATTAATTTCTACGAATAGTTTATGCTGGATTTACACTGACCCACTGACACTACATAGCGACCAAAGGAAGTGGCAAACATGGATCCCGCCGGGTTATCTTTGCTAACAAGGATGTTGAAGCTAAGAGAAATCTAGGAAAGACTGCTTTATCTTTTTAAGTTGTAGATTTTCCTCGTTCCGGTCAGACGGATATGAGTTTCATTTCGGATTCACATCCGATTGACGCACATTTTCTTGTCCACAAAACCTCGGTTTCGCTTCGTCACTGATTCTAGTTGGCATTTAGCATTCTGATGTAATAAAGAAATGCATGAATTGATAACTAATAAAAAATGCTCAGCATTTGGTATCTGGAATGGAATTACATTTTAAAGTGGTGCTGTAGATAAATAAGCAGATAGCTTAGTGTTATTCGAACCTAAATGCAATTTCTCGTTGCACTTACGGTTGATCTTTGTTATTGGAAACGAAACATCAATTCGTTTCAAATAATAATCAGAGAGTTATTATTTTTATGTCTATCACATAGCAGAATGGTGCGTTTCATTTCGTGTTTTCATAGGACCAATATTTAGTAACGAGACTAACCGAAGAACCCGAAAAGTCTTGTCCTATGTTTTTACTTTCAATTAGATAGGGATTTTTTTTCTGCTTAAGAAGCCGCAATTTTTTTTTTTTTTTATCGTGAGCATTTCCAACGACTTGCATCTATGACAATTATAGTCGCTGAGCATGTTGAAATTGATGAATTTTTTTTGTTAAAACCCCAGCGTGAGCCTTGGGGCATGGTAGGTGACAATCTTAGCGTTACAGGATATTTCCAGGCGTTGAAAGCCAAGGGTGAAAATTGTGCAGACCAACCTTCATAGGACGCCATCCCGGCGGAAGTTGCGGCAACCCAGGCAGCTCTGGCAACCCAGGAAACTCGGGCAGTTGCAGTTGCGACAACCGCAACTCTGAGAAGTTGATGTCTTCGAGCAGCGGAATCTTCGGCAACTCAAGCGTCGGCAGTTGGAACACTTCAGACAGCTGCACTTCGGGAAGCTGCAACGAGGGCAACTCGAACGTGGGCAGAAACGGCAGATTCACTTCCGGCAGCTGGATTTCCGGCAGCTGAAAACTTTCCGGAATGTTCAGAAACTCGGTCAGTTGCAGACTTTCCGGTATTTTGAGTATGTCAGACACTTCGAAGTTTTCCGGAATCGTTAGGATTTCACTGAGATCAATACTTTCCGGAATATTGAGCACTTCTGGCAGTTCGGGGAGTTTCAACGCCGGCAACTCGACAAAATCGGACAGTTTCGGCAACTCCAACTCGGGTATCTCGACGAAATCGGACAAGCCGTCCGTCCAGTGCGTTTCCGCTGGCTGAGCCTCTACGATCTCGATGACCGACACTTTGACTTCCGGTTCCTTGGCTTCCATTGTTGCTGAGCTTAGCAACGCCAAGCGTGCGTACGACACGACTCACCCTGTGCCTGCTGGCTGTAGAATGCGTGACATGGAATAACACCTCTACCTACCCGTTCCAGGACAATGTTAAACCAGTGTGCGACGGGCCAAGGGCGTCACCTTTTATTTGAGGTCACGCCATCTAATTGGATTGTTGGAACGACGTCACGGGGGTGAACCACTGATCTCTATAGCCATGGATAGCGCTTCGTACAGTGAGACTTTGATGCCATATTGAGCCACTTTATCATGTCTTCCCACTGATCTCTATAGCCGTGGATAGCGCTTCGTACAGTGAGACTTTGATGCCGTATTGAGCCACTTTATCATGTCTTCCCACTGATCTCTATGGCCATGGATAGCGCTTCGTACAGTGAGACTTTGATGCTGTATTGAGACATTTTATCATGTCTTCCCACTGATCTCTATGGCCATGGATAGCGCTTCGTACAGTGAGACTTTGATGCCATATTGAGCCACTTTATCATGTCTTCCCACTGATCTCTATAGCCATGGATAGCGCTTCGTACAGCGAGACTTTGATGCCGTATTGAGCCACTTTATCATGTCTTCCCACTGATCTCTATAGCCCTGGATAGCGCTTCGTACAGCGAGACTTTGATGCCATATTTAGCCACTTTATCATGTCTTCCCACTGATCTCTATAGCCATGGATAGCGCTTCGCACAGTGAGACTTTGATGCCATATTTAGCCACTTTATCATGTCTTCCCACTGATCTCTATAGCCATGAATAGCGCTTCGTACAGTGAGACTTTGATGCCGTATTGAGCCACTTTATCATGTCTTCCCACTGATCTCTATAGCCATGAATAGCGCTTCGTACAGTGAGACTTTGATGCCACATTTAGCCCCTGTACGACACCTTCTCTTACTCCTTATTTTATTTAAATTTTCAAATCAAAGGGTAAATTTGGTGTAAAAACGATATAATAATTATAGGAATATTTTTAGTTCATAATTCTCGGTATTTTGGCATGAAAAGCGCATGCTTTGATTTAATTGTGAGCTTTAGAGGGTGGGTTAAAGAATATTGACTAAAGTGATGTACTAAACACTGTAAGAAAATAGCTACTTCAAGCTAATAAATAAACATAAATAAATAAAAATTCATATTTAGACGCATACTCTGGCTTCACTTGACTTGACCTTGGCTCAATGCGATGCGCTATCCAGGTAATTGAGATCAGTGGGGTAAACGCAACCCCCTTCGTAGTGTGCGGTTGATTTTACCACTTGTTACCGACTTTAGACTAGAATTGAGAAAATTGTGAAAATAGTCTCATGTTCAAGTTTCTATTTTGCAACATCAGTGCAGTAAATTTCGAGTCTTGTTTTTCGGTAGCCAAGTTTGGAACTCATTGGCATAACTCACGGCAGGTATTATCTGCACTATTTTAATTGCAATTGCAGTCGAGTGGATTTTGTGCAAATTAAAATATAATTTGATGATTTTCACAGCCTGGTACTCACATCTAAAATCCTCTAGGACCAAGAATAGACTGTTTTTCAATTGTATTCGATTTCTTCATACTTTAATAATCTTGATCACTGGAAAGATACAATACAATAAAAATAATGACAAGATAAGTGGTATGTTATAGTGAATATTTTTTCTAAGATCGATACAAGAATCCGCGTAAAAGTGAGAAGATATCACTTTTTAATATTTTCTTTCCTTGAAAGCATCGTGGCTAACATATTGATAGAAAAGCAAATTGCATTGAATCAAACGACCACGGCTGACTGTCTGGGAGGCCACAAACTCTGCACGCAATTAACAAAAACACAGATCACAATCAAGAGAATCAACAACATGTCAATGGCATTTCTCAGAGATAGGTCATTGAATCGCTAGCGATAACCTCAAGCAATGTTTTCGTTGATTTTGCTGAAAAGCAATTTGTAGGCATTGCGACCTATTGCGGCCACAACGATTCCAAAACATTGCTTGTAAATCAGCTCTGTATAGATATAAAAACTCAACATTCTAAGACTAGATTAAATATCAAGCACTTTCATTTGCTCGAAAAATTCACGAGAAATCAAGAGATCATTTTATTTCCATATCAAAAACCGTTGGCTGAATTCAACCCATGTGCACCCTATTTATCAATTGACCGCATCATTAACCCGATCCATTACCTACAATGTTTTTGTTTACCGTTCCGGCCGAAACCGCAATCGGTCGAAACAGTTTTGGGTTGTAAACATCATGGCTGTGTACATAGATTGACATTATACTAAAGGTTGAAAGCCACCGATCAAGCCTTACCATGCACATGCTCCAGGAAGCAATGAATATTTCAAAAAAATTTAATAGTATTCTTGCGCCATTCTGTATTTTTTACTCTATCCCACTGCTCTTTCATAAACACAACACACGCTTACCTAAGCCGAGCATGATAATTCGAAAGAAACGAACAATTCCAAAGATAAAGCTAGTCAGCTCTTGCTTAACCACGCTCTCCAACGTTCTACAAAGTTCTAAATCGCCGGTACATCGCTCTAAAACGCTTCTAGACAGTTTGAAAACACAATCCACAACGCCAGCGTTTTAGAGCACTTTAAATGCCTTATAGAGAACTCTAAAGCATTGTACAGCGTTGTTCAGACATTGCAGAGCTTTGAAGAGGTTTCTAGAGCACTATTTTCAAAATGCTCTAAAACGCTTTTTATAACACTCCACAACAATATACAACGCGATATAGAACGCTATAGAACACTCCAAAACTCATTACAATGCTCTGCCATGCCTGTAAAATTCTCTATAACGCTTCTAGAGAGCTTTCAAACGTTCCACAGCAATCCATATCGCTGCAAAACGCTATAAAACTCTTTACCATACGCTGCAATGCCTGTACAACACTCTACAAGCTACAAAGCGTTGACAACATCCACCACCGCAATCTGCACCGTCCTCAGCTTCCCACCAGCGGAGATCTCGCCACCCGTCTTGCCTCCCTGCTCTTCATCTGCACTGTCACAGAAGTGCAATGCCGAGCCCGCTAGGATGGCGAGCGCGGCCGCCCAGCCTAACGCGTAGCCGGGGCCGAGCAGCCAGATGACTTCGTCCTGGGCGGCGATCAGCACGGAGAGCGGTACCGGCCGCGCAAGGGTGGACTGTTCGGCCAGGGCGGTCTGCACGGCCAGGGCTGTCTCGCGGCGGTGGTCCTCGAGGGTGAAGGTGAAGCCGAGTGGACAGAGGATGAGAGCGGCGACGACGCATGATACTGTGGTGGAAGCGTGAGGGATGATTTAGGTTCCAGTTTTATGGTTTCATCTCATGCTGCAAGCAGAAAGTTTTAATTTTTTGCTCTTGCTGACAAGAGATCTTTCTAGTTTGACCTATAGCTAAGTGTTTGTTTTTAATAAAGTGACCTCTCGGTTGTTGTTGTTTTTAAGTTGTCTTTGTGGAATCATCTCAATTTCCTTCCACGTTAATTTAAAAACAAGAAAATGAGATTTTTAGTCTGAGATTTCGGGTAGAATAACTCTGCTGGTTCTGGCTTGATATTCTGAAAGTGTTCACATTTGTTGTTTTGTTCACAAATTTTTACATTTGTCTTAATTTATTTGCTAAAAGGTTTAAGATTTGAGATATTGCCATCAGTAAAACCATTTAACTAACTGTACCTGCTAACTGTACCTGCTAACTGTACCTGCTAACTGTACCTGCTAACTGTACCTGCTAACTGTACCTGCTAACTGTACCTGCTAACTGTACCTGCTAACTGTACCTGCTAACTGTACCTGCTAACTGTACCTGCTAACTGTACCTGCTAACTGTACCTGCTAACTGTACCTGCTAACTGTACCTGCTAACTGTACCTGCTAACTGTACCTGCTAACTGTACCTGTTAACTGTACCTGTTAACTGTACCTGCTCACTGTACCTGCTAACTGTACCTGCTAACTGTACCTGCTAATTGTACCTGTTAACTGTACCTGATAACTGTACCTGCTAACTGTACCTGCTAACTGTACCTGCTAACTGTACCTGTTAACTGTACCTGTTAACTGTACCTGCTCACTGTACCTGCTAACTGTACCTGCTAACTGTACCTGCTAATTGTACCTGTTAACTGTACCTGATAACTGTACCTGCTAACTGTACCTGCTAACTGTACCTGCTAACTGTACCTGCTAACTGTACCTGCTAACTGTACCTGCTAACTGTACCTGCTAACTGTACCTGCTAACTGTACCTGCTAACTGTACCTGCTAACTGTACCTGCTAACTGTACCTGCTAACTGTACCTGCTAACTGTACCTGCTAACTCCTAGCCAACTCAAACGGTTTCAATTTTGGTAGCTCAGGATTCAAAAACCTAGTACAGTTTTTTTCTAAATATTAACGCGCTAAGATTAGTAAAAGACTGAAGTGTTCAAGAAATTGATGAAAACTTCACAAAAATTTGAAAAAATATACGTTTCTTTGTCAAATTTGTCAATTTTCACGCATTGAAAGATAAAATATCACCAGCCCTTGTGAGCTAGCTTGTCCTTTACTAACGGCATGCCAAGTCATGTGAAAGGTCAAAGGTCATCGGTCAGCTGAAAGACAACGCACGTGAGACGAGCGCGAAGCCCACCGCCAGGTAGCGACACTTCTTGCCGAACCGGAAGTCCCTGGCGACGAGCCGGATGAGGGTGAGCAGGATGACGACGACGTCGGCTAGCAGCGCCACCACGCATAGGGCGGCCGGAATGCGAACGTACGCTGCGTCCAGGGAAAAATGACGTCATTTACCCAGTAAGGAAAGTCAGATTGCCTTATCTTTCTTGGTTAAATTTCTTAGCCACTAATATTTTTTGTGAACCGTTTCAACCATAGAAGGTGGGGAAATCAAAATTGGATACCGGATAGCTCGGTATGATGGAGCAACCGCCCGGAAAGCAGAAGGTCCCGGGTTCGTATCTCGGTTCGGACGCGCTTTTTTCCTGCATAGCTAAGCCACCAACAATTGCTGTTCATTTTCCAACTCTACGGATTGATTTTAACCTTTTATTTTTGGCACTTCCTTTGGAAACAAACACGGAAATTCACCCAATTCCGCAGATTAATAAGCAGAAAAAGTTAGTGATTAGCGCCAGGTGCTAGCTTTTTGTTAAATTCTGACACCCACTAGGTATTTTAATAACTCGCATTCTGAAATTAGTTTTGGGTCATGTTATCCACCATTCCTGAGATAAAACATTTTTTAAAAACATTGACAAATGTTGGGATTTGGCACTCGAGTTTAGACCGTTGATAAAGCAGGCAGCACAGCTTTGCAAAACGTTGGGAAAAGATTGAGTTTTTGGGACTTCATTCATAAACAATGAATTCATAAAGCATTATGAATAATGCTTAAAGCATTATAAAGAGCATAAAGCATTCATAAACCAATTAAACATTTTTCTGAAAACTAAAGTGCTAAAATCAGGAAAAGGTATGAGTCTTAAGAGAGTAATTGACAAATGGTTGGTAAAAAAATGTTTTCAGTGACACAAATCGTTGGATATGCAGTTACAAAACAAACAAAAATGTCCATTTACAAAAACAAACAAAAAACCACATGAAAAACGTGTAAGTACACGTGTAAGACACCAACAAAGAACTAAATGTAACAAGCACTCACCCATTCTGCGCGACTTGTAGCAGCCGGTCACCAAGAGCTCACCGAACGGCATCGGACGCCGCGCGGCGTCGGCGTCGACGCAGAGCGCGAAGAGGCCCTCCGACCATCCAGGGGCCACCAGCCACGCGGTGGACGCAGACAGCGACAGCAGCAGCAGGGACAGCCAGCCGCAGACAAACGCCAACACCTGCAGACGAGCCACAATGCACTACCTCTGTAGCCATAAAATATTTTACTGGGCCGCTCTATTTACTATATTTACTATTTACTCTATTTACTCTTACTATTTGAATGGCCGCTCAGTTCAAAAAAGTCACTGACTGTCAAACTGTTTGTATTTTTATATCCAGCCAACATAAGTCTCACTTTATTTATAATTTTAATCGGAATAAAGCAATGAAACAGTTTAAAATAATGTAAAAACATTTGATATGGTGAGCCAGAATTCGCCATCTTGTTTAAAAAATCCGGGTAAGTTGATTTAACCCTGCTCATGGAGTTGGGGTAGCCTTTGGGGGTAACTTAACCCCTGAAATGGCTTAACCCTGCTGTGTGTATACGAATTGGGGCAAAAATCAGGGGTTATCTACTTTAACCCCGGGGCAAACTGCTAACCCCCGTTGTGGATCCGGGCCCTGCAGGTCTAGACTCGAGTGCCCTATACCAACATATCAACAATACAAACGAAAAGATGTTTAAAAAATGGACAAACTTATAAAACTGAATGTGTAAGGAGCTATTTCAAAATATCAAAGTTAAACTCTCGACAATTGCCTGGGCGTTTTATTTACCAATCGCAAATCTTGCTAGCATTTTTCCATGTAACTTTATTATCAAAGTTTTTTACTGATGCATTTAGAAATGAAGATAAATTGGTGGCTGCATAATTAGTTCCTATTGTTAATATTTACTTAGCGCGCAAGGTTAATTTTAAGTTTTCGACGTTAATTTAGCAGCTTATTCGATGACCTTTGTTACCTGCAAATAACACGATTGCGGGTCATGAAATTATTTTAGTATTTGTAAACGCAAAAATCGATTATAAGAAAAACTTTTCAACTGATTTGCTTCAAAATCACACATAACATTATTTTTAATGTGTTTAACGCAAACTGTAAATTTTGTTAACATCGGTTGAAAATTTAATTGAGGATTTCGCTACATTCGCTTCGGTCGCAACGCATCGTCAGTCATCTTGATATCTACAGCATCTCGATCTAACTTATTTCCACGATATCACTTGAAATATTACAGAAATTTCAACTGTTTGACTATACCAGACCATGGAGCCAAGCAAAAACTTACATTCATAAAAAAACTATATATTTTATAACCAGTCCATCAAGTTATGTCGTTTACTATTAGATTTAATCGCAAATCATTATAAAACTTTAAGTTTTATATGATTATTCTCAAAATACAAGATGGGAATTGCTGCTGGAAACCAATGGGATTTTGACCTGGATATTCGGCAGAGTTTCCGAAATCCATGTAAGTCCGTCTGTCCATCACCTCCATCACCAACAACACCACCAAACATACAAAAACGGAGGACGGAATTGGGAAATGAGATGAGATACCCGGTCATCTTTCGCTCGCCATATGCTTTACTTTACAGTTTGTCCATGGTCAGGGACAATCGAATCACAGGCTACGGTAGTGGAGGTAAGAGACCTGTAGGTTGGGAGGGGGACCCCACCAAGTCTTTACTTGAACATTTGAATGCAAGGGGGTATTGCTGGATTCTTTTGTCGGAAGGTAAATTAGTGATAGATAAGAATGTTTGGTCGATTAATTAACAGTCAGCATACTCTGTCGGCCAATTATTGGTACCTGGTCGATAGATTTGGGTCACTTCTCACTAACATGCGACTGCCTTATCAATGCCATTTTGCTGCAGCAGCAGCAGCATCACAAGCTGTTCTTCTAAAAAAATAAATAACACAGCCGGTCCGATAGGCCGAAACGCTTAAAAACCGCAATAATAACGTCATTAAAGCGCCATTTTTAAGAAAAGTGCTAAGGATAAAACAATGAAATTTTTATATAGCGTGATATTCACCATCACCCTCAATGTAGGTACTTATATTGAGTGTGCGCATAGCCTAGAAGCGTGAAAGGTAAATTTTAAATGTTCGGCGATAATTTAGCAGCTTTCTCGATGACATTCAAAATTTAGCCGCCGTGAAATTATTCGAAATTCTTAAAACGTAAAAATCGACTTAAAGAAACTATTGAGGGAGCTGAATAAAACCATCTGGAATAACGCCATATATTGCCCATTTTCTGTTCCACCGGAATAAAGCCATATATCATATGGCGGTAATCCAGTGGATTTATCTCATATTGTATGATGGCTTTGTTCCTCTTACAGCTGCACTATAATAACGTCATCTGAGCATATGGGGTTAATAAATGGATTTATCCCATATTAAAGTATGGCTTTATTCGGGTAAATATCTTCCAAATTTTCCGAATGATTTTCTTTCGCTTCACTTGTTCACTTGCTTCGCTTGTTCACTTGCTTCGCTTGTTCACTTGCTTCGCTTGTTCACTTGCTTCGCTTGTTAAACGCTCATCAATTATCATATTATCTTATGAATATTGACTTGAATTTTGCATCTCAGTTGTTCACAGCACCATTTTCTTCTCCACGCATAAGTCACACTACACTTTAATCTACTATAACATACATTATCCAGTACATAAAAAAATGCAAATAAACTATATCAAAAAATTACACATTCCTAAATCAATTTGATATGTTTAAGGACCGAGACAGCATATCGTTCATCCAGTGTCACACACATAATCAGAAAAGGCGTTAGCGTATCTCTGTTTATCGTACCATGCGATGCGTCATGCATTCCTAGGGCTGGGGTGATGCCGAGGGCGGGTCAGCAACGACGGGGTCCCCAGGAGATTCGTGTATCTCTCCCAGCATCGTCACGTGATCCCTAACACCACGAGTGTAATTAGGTGGAATGTGTTGTCCGGACGAGAGTGTCCATCAATTAATGAAATTACATTGTATGTTTTTTTTGTGTGTTTAAGTAAATTAGTTGGTTTTGGATGGATGTGATGACATGAATGGTTCTTGGAGCGTGTTTACGTCGATAACAATTTAACGAGAATTTTTTTATTTGATTATTTTTTAGCATGGAAAATAATTTAGTCGAAATTTTGGGTACTTTTGTATAGTATGGAGACGAGGTAATTTTTACTTTTAGATATCGAAAATGGATGAGAAATCTTTGAAAATCTAGCTTGTATAATATAATATGTAAAGTCAGAAAACACGCTCGGTACTAATACAAAATGAACAGAGTTAGGTATCTGACATAAATTTTCGAATTCTCGTATCTTCTGCTTAAATTACACAAATTTAAAACTGAATTTTTCAATGCCTTTTAATATGCGTCTTTGAACAAATTAATTGGAGGATCAAACAGTTAGTTCTTGAGATGAATTTTGGAGATACGCAGCAACCTCATAGAATTTTCAGCTCCAATATTATTCCTGAATTTTCCACATAAAATGATCATATTTTATAAGATGCAATGGTTTTTTTTTTATCAATATCATTAATGTCATATTATGATGTGAATTTTAAGAATGAACAAGTGAAAATTATATCAAGGGCTTCGCGAACGATTAATTTATTCACGTTTTGGATGAGTGTTGTTGGGATGATGTCTATTGTACAATCTTCAAGGTCCAATTTATGTTGAGTCAGAATTGATTTGGTGAGAAATATGGGAAAACGTTAGAAAATTACCTTAAAAACGTCTTCTTCAATATAAATAAATAAAAATACACTGTCATAGTGTTAAAAACTTCAATATAAAACTGTTAAGTTCGGTTTAAATACTTTAAATATATTAAATGATTTGGCCTTACGAGTGAGAAACGTCATTTGAGAAAACTGAAAATTTGCGTAAAAAACTAATTTATATCAAAAGTTGAGAGTTGAATGTGCTAAAAATAACACAATAGTACCCAAGTATATAGAGAAACCAAAAGCTTACTGTAAATTTCGTCAAAATCAGCTTTTCGAGTGAGCAGCGAGTGTGATTTAAAATTCACCCGCTAAAAACTCACCAACTCAACAAATGACAACAACACAACCAGCCCAGATGCATCGCGCCGTACAGGTGTCACCAATCAATCAACTATAGAATCAATTAGCTATACCTTCTGTTGAAGCCATTTTGCTGTCCAATGCATCTCTGCCCCGGATGATGACAACTGCAAAGACATCTCGAACCGACCTCTGCCAACAAACTGGGTTGCTACGCAACGCAACGCCCTCCAGGCACACGTAGGGGTTGGGGGAGGGAGAGTGAGAAGGGTGGGAGGCCGGCGAGCATGGTTTCTGCAGTGACCAACGCCTCGTAAGTGGATGGCTGCTGGTGAGGAACTAGAAGTTGGAAAAGGAACTTTAAAAAGGTAGATGAATGTTTAAGCGCACTGGGATACGAACCCAGGACCCTGTTTTCTAGGCAAGCGCTCTCTGGACTGACCGATCTGTGCAGATGTATGGTCTGAAGTATAATTCAGTTTGCAAGGCAGGGGCATTGATGATGCATAAGAATCAGAGTACATTATTAAGAAATGTAAAGTCTTGTTAGTACGTTTTCTAATTTTGGTTAGTTTTTTAATTTTCGATTTCTATTTTAATTTTTACATTCTGTAAGAAATAGCTTTTTTTGGTTACTGGCGTGCTAGAGATTAAGACATAATCTGATAACAAAACAATGTCACAACATAAAATGTACTATTGCACTTGTATTTAAAAAATTAATGGCCGAAATTTTGCAAAGTCCACTGGCTAATCTCCAGATAAGAACACATCTCGATGGTAACAACCTATCTGTTTTCTTCCTAACTGGTAGATAAATATATTACTGGCATCGTAAAACTATAGGTGAATACTTATAGACGCAGGTATTTTCCAAAACTTAATATATATTTATATGTGTTTTCAGAAGGTAGAAAATAACATTGGACACTCCGAAACCAGCCAAGCAAAACTATGTCAGTTTACTATAAAATATTGTGAAATAATATAAGGCGTCACCCTTTGCATGTACGAAATGGATAAAATCCAACAGTTCTTGCAATGCATTCGCCGTCAGAAGCCACAAATCCAATGGAAACCAAAGAATATTTCGAGTCAAAATTCAGGACCGCCCTGTCACCAATCTATTACATGAGCCGAATCTTTGGCCTAGCGCCGTTCGACCTGCATTTCAATCTGTCAAAACCCTGGTGCGCTTACAGTTTGGTGCTAATTTCGTTCACAATACACGGTGTCATGTACAAGCTCTATCGCCTCTGCACGGCAGACCACATGCCCAAGCACGATCTCGCCACGAAACTCCTCATCTACTCAATCATGGGCATCACAGTCGTCGTCTCAATCACGCAGAACATGCTGATGCGACGCGAATTCGCAAAGACGTTCGAGAAATTCGTCGCTGTCGACATGTTGTTAAACCAAGACATAAATGCCACGTACGGCAAAGTCTGCACCGTTCTACGCATTGAAGTAGTGCTGTTCTGCTTGATGTTTGGTGGTAACACAGCAGTCGACGCTGAATACTTGTGGCACAACCGATTAAAGTGGTGGATCATAATCATAAGTATCATCTACTACATACTGGTCATTTCACCAGCGACTTTTTGGAATTCAGTCTTGTTTCTGTTGTCAAAGTATAAAATTCTTAACCGTTTGCTCCATTGTGTCACTGAAGACGAAAGCATTCTCACAGACGAAGTTAAGAAATGTAAAAGCTCATTCGTTTTATTTTCAACGACAACTTGTATCGCAACAGAATCTTCCAGCGAAGACGACACCAAGGTTAAGGTGGCCATGTTGAAAAAACTGCGAAAATCACACTACATACTGTACGAGGTCAGTGTGTTGATCAGTCACATTTTCGGCGTTCGCAACGTGACACAATTCCTCAGCGCCCTCGTGACAATCGTCAGCTTCACCTACTTGATGATCAAACAGTTCCTGCAACAGCAAGACGACGGCAGCGGCTTCAACGTGTCGCACCTGTTGTCGCACGTTACCTGGATCTTCCTGGTTTGCGCGACGGTCTTGGCAATGTCCGTCGCCTGCGAGCTGACGGTCAGAGAAGCGGAACGCACGACTGCGTTGGTGCAGAAGTGTTTGTTGTTCAACCGGACGTTGAACTGCGCTGTGGTGCAGGAGTTGGTCGAGTTTGCGCAGCAGTTGGCGAGTTATCGAGTTGTGTTTTCGGCGGCGGGAGTGTTTGAGATTAACAACACGTTGTTGTTGAGTGTTGCGGCGACAGTTGCGACGTACATCGTGGTGTTGTTTGGTGTTAATTGATGTCTTGTTGGAATTTTCAGCGGAGGTGTGAGATGAAGTTTTTTTTTGTAGTGTGTACGTCATCTTAGTTTGTTTATAAGGCCCGGTTTTTTAATGGCCCGTTAAAATCTTGTTATTGCCATGGCTACTGCCAATGAGATGCCTTGAAACTGTGTTAACAGACCGTTAAATAATTAACAAGCCACAAAAAAACTGGACCTTGGACCAAGATCATTTTCTAACACAGCTTGGGTTTGTTTAATATTTTATTCACTGCAGAATGCACATTTCATGTTTTATATAATATCTAGAATTGTTGAGGTCACAAAATAACTATTAACATAAATTTGGAACTTTTGACAACATCAGTGGCATTTTATTTTCCGTTGACTTGGGCTTCGCCCCAAAGCACCATCTGCACGGGGCCCCCTTGCAGGGGGCTTCGCCCCCTGTATGTTTTATTTGTTTCTTGTGTTGATTTGTATTTCGGTACTTGTTATTTGACCCTTCTGCCACGCTTACCTAACACTTCGTATTTATCTACATAATCAATGCTCAAATGCGAAGGGATTGTAGGGATTATGCAGCAGAGGCAGCGTTTGCAGCGAACCTTCCTTTCTCCCCCCCCACCACCTCTACTAATCCTTCCTTTCCTGACCCACCCCAACTTCCCAACCTTCCTCTGCGTAGTACGACAGTGTTGATATGCGCAATTCGTACGATGGTCTGTACCTTGTGCACTTGTGCCTTGTGCCTGGACCCCCTTCCCACCTCCTGGCTGCATGACAGACTTCCTTCCCTTTCTCTGTCCCTGCTTGTGTTGTCCACCAATATCCGGATATAAGGCCTGGTAAATCGACACGGTCTTCTCCACGATCTTCCTTCAAGTGCAAACGCGACGGTGTTGACATGCACAATCGTACGATGGTCTGTACCTTGTGCACTTTGCGCTTTGCCAGGAGCCCTTCCCCGCTCCCGGCTGCATGTCGGGAGCAACACCCAGCACCCACCCCCCGAACTCCAGGACCCGACACCCAGCATCCAGCACCCAGCACCCGGCACCCAGCATCCAGCACCCAGCATCCAGCACCCAGCACCCGGCACCCAGCACCCAGCACCCAACACTCAGCCCCCGGAACCCAACATCCAGCACCCAGGACCCGGCACCCAGCATCCAGCACCTAGCACCCGGCACCAGGCACCCAGCACCCGGCACCCAACACCCAGCATCCAGCACCCAGCACCCGGCACCCAGCACCCAGCACCCAACAACCAGCACCCAACACCTAGCCCCCGGAACCCAACATCCAGCACCCAGGACCCGGCACCCAGCTCCCGGCACCCAGCACTCAACAACCAGCACTCAACACCCGGCACCCAACACCCAGCACTCAACACCCGGCACCCGGCACCCAGCATCCGGCACCCAGCACTCAACACCCAACACTCAACACCCGGCAACCGGCACCCAGCATCCGGCACCCAGCACTCAACACCCAGCACACGGCACCCAGCACCCAGCACCCAACACCCAGCACCCAGCACCCAACACCCGGCACCCAGCACCCAGCACCCAGCACCCAGCACTCAACACCAAGCACCCGGCACCCAGGACCTGGCACCCAGCACCCAACACCCAGCCCCCGGAACCCAGCATCGAGCACCCAGGACCCGGCACCCAGCACCTAGCACCCGGCACCCAGGACCCAGCACCAAGCACCCGGCACCCAGCACCCAGCACCTAGCAACCGGCACCCAGCACTCAACACCCAGCACCTGGCACCCAGCACCCGGCACCCGGAACCCAGCATCCAGCACCAGGCACCCAGCACCCAGCACCCAAAACCCAGCACCTAGCACCCGGCATCCGGCACCCAGCACCCAGTATCCAGCACCCAACACCCAGTACCCGGCACCTAGCACCCAGAACCCGGCACCCAGCCCCCGGCACCCAGCACCCAGCACCTAGCAACCGGCACCCAGCACCCAGCACTCAACACCCAGCACCTGGCACCCGGCACCCAGCCTCCAGCACCCGGCACCCAGCATCCAGCACCCAGCACCCAGCACTCAACACCCAGCACCCGGCACCCAGCACCCAACACCCAGCACCCAACACCCAGCCCTCAACACCCAGCACCCAGCACCCGGCACCCAGCAATCCACACCCAGCACAAAGCACCCGGCACCCAGCACGCAGAACCCGGCACTCAGCCCCCGGCACCCAGCACCCAACACCCAACACCCTGCACCAAACACCTAGCACCCAGCACGCGACCCCAACGACCCGGCACCCAGCACCAAACACCCAGCACCAAGCACCCAGCACCTAGCACCCAGCACCCGGAACCCGGCACCCAGCATCCAGCACCCAACACCCTGCACCCGACCCCCATCCCCTGGCAACCGGCACCCAGCACTCAAAACCCAGCACACGGCACCAGGCACCCAGCACCCAGCACCCAACGCCCAACACCCAACACCCAGCCCTCAACACCCGGCACCCTGCACCCGACCCCCAGCACCTGGCAACCGGCACCCAGCACTCAACACCTTGCACCCAGCACCTAGCATCCAGCACCCGGCATCCGGCGCCCAGTACCCAGTTTCCAGCACCCAACACCCAGTACCCGGCAACCAGAACCCGGCACCCGGCACACAGCACCCAGCACCCAGCACCCGGCACCCAGCATCCAGCACCCGGCATCCAGCACCCAGCATCCAGCACCCAACACCCAGCACCCAATACCCAGCACCTAGCACCCAGCACCCGGCATCCGGCACCCAGAACCCAGTATCTAGCACCCAGCATCCAGCACCCAACACCCAGCACCCAATACCCAGCACCTAGCACCCGGCACCCGGCACCCAGCACTCAGAACCCGGCACCCGGCACCCAGCACTAAACACCCAGCATCCAGCACCCGGCACCCAGCACTCAGAACCCGGCACCCGGCACCCAGCATCCAGCACCCGGCACCCAGCACCCGGCACCCAGCATCCAGCTCCAGGCACCCAGCATCAAACACCCAGGACCCGGCTAACCGGCACCCAGCACCTGGCACCCAGCATCCAGCACCCAGCACCCGGCACCCAGCATCCAGCACCCAGGACCCGGCTAACCGGCATCCAGCACCCGGCACCCGGCACCCAGCACCTGGCACCCAGCATCCAGCACCCAGGACCCGGCACCCAGCACCTGGCACCCAGCATCCTGCACCCAGGACCCGGCACCCAGCACCCGGCACCCAGCACCCAGCACCCGGCACCCAGCATCCAGCACCCGGCACCCAGCATTCAACACCAAACGCCCAGCACCCGGCACCCAGCATCCTGCAGCACCCAGCACCCGGCACACGGCACCCAGCATCCAGCACCCAGCACCCGGCACCCAGCATCCAGCATCCAGGACCCTGTACCCGGCATCCAACACCCGGCACCCGGCACCCAGCACCCGGCACTTAGCATCCAGCACCCAGGACCCGGCACCCAGGACCCGGCACCCAGCATCCTGCACCCGGCACCCAGCATTCAACAACCAACGCCCAGCACCCGGCACCCAGCATCCAGCACCCATCACCCGGCACCCGATCCCCAGCATCCAGCCTCCAGCACCCGGGACCCAGCAACCGACCCCCAGGACCCGTGCCCTGTCGGCCGCTGCCTTCGTCCTTTCTTCGTTGCTCGTCGGCGTTAGTTTGGCCTGGGTCAGGCGAGCACGTTTTTTTGGCGGCATCTGCAGTAGTTGTATGATGTGTTTCCAGTATTTCAGAACAGCTATATACTTTCTGAAGAGCAAAACTCGATTTCAAACACTATATATTCTATATATATACACTATATATGGCATGAATTTGTCGGTGGCAAATTATTTTGAAACCTGATACTTGAAGCTAAAATAAATGACTTTTTGAATTTAATTTTTTCGTAACCATGGATACAATTTTCGTCAAGCCAGAGGCGATGAATTGGTCCGAATTTTGTCTCGCCGTTGGACGGATTTCGGCCGCGTGAACCCAAATCAAGCCCTTTCGAGCCCTATCAGATCCCTATCATGCCGCGCTCAAATCGCTGCCTAAATATTGCAGCGCTCAAGTCCCCGGTGGCACGAACACAACGCAACTTTCCCCGTGCGTTTTCATCGCGTTTTCGCAATTTCGCTGGCGATTTACGCGGAGCCAAATTTAAGGATTTTAAAGAAGGTTGTTAATGTTAATAGGATATAAAGTAATTGACCTGAATTGGACAAACAAAATGGTAGTTTTTTTTTTTCGTGTGATACGGAGCAATATTTGATAGAAAATCAATATGGTGAATATTAGCTGAATCGATTTTCTGGCTTCAATGGCCACTTTGTCCCTAAACAATTTACAAAATGTCAACAGAAGGAAGGATTACCCTAAAAGCGATGTGACCCTTGCATGCGTTGTTTGTATTGTACTTTGCATACATGTTTAGCACACTTATTATGTTCTTAATCCGTTAAAATATTTTACAAGACATATTCCTATAGTACCGTCTTACAAACGGAATAAAGCATCAACGATGGAGAGTCAAGAATATTTCCAATCAAAATTCTTCTCAGCACTGACACCGCTGTTAAATCTGTGTAATTGTTTTGGCCTGACACATTTCGACCGCAACATGACACCATCCAAATGGCGTCGAATCTACAGCATCCTGATAATACTGTCTGTAATCGTCAGTACCACCGAACGAATCCTGCATCTTAAAACCTCTGCCGGTGCCATACCGATACAAGAGATCACGTCGATCATGATAATGTACTTCAACTCGGGTGCAAGTGCTGTGATTGCTATCGCATTTGCAATGCGAACGACCGGTGAATTTACCAGCATTTTCACGAAACTTGTCGAAGTCGACGTGATTTTAGGCCGCGACGTTCAACATTACACTGCTCTCAATGCGTTTCTGCGCAAGGAAGTGGTCGTGTTTTCTGCAATTCTTTTATGCAAGACGTCGTTCGACTGTGCGGACGTCGTCCTTACGGACAATCGGTGGAGTGTGGTGCCGAACAGGACTGTTTACTACATTAACTGGGTGTCTACAATGCTCTTTTCGAACCTGATCACATACTTGCTGAAGTGCTACGAGCGTTTGAACGACCAGCTCAGTTATATCAGTTTGCAGGACACGATTCAAGCTCTAAAACACAGTAAATCAGATATATTTACATGCAGCAACAAGATCAACGTAAGAAATCCTACAGAAAACATTCCAAAATCAACGCACTTTCGTAGCGAGCCATGTAACAAGTCAGCAAACATTTTGTACAACTTGCGTAAAGCCCACTACACGTTATACGAAGTCAACACACTTGTAAATCGCGCTTTCGGCTTCCGCGTCCTAGCGTTGATACTCGTTTATCTAGTCAGCACGGTGATCATCGCTTATTCATCCATAAATCACATTGTCCATCAATCCGCGCAGTCAATCAGTCTCCTCGAGACGACAATGCATCTGGCGTGGATCCTTTTCATCGGCACCTCATTGTTGGCGACCTCCGTCGCCTGCGAGCTGACGGTCAGAGAAGCGGATCGCACGGCTGCGTTGGTGCAGAAGTGTTTGTTGTTCAACCGGACGCTGAGCTGCGCTGTGGTGCAGGAGTTGGTCGAGTTTGCGCAGCAGTTGGCGAGTTATCGAGTTGTGTTTTCGGCGGCGGGAGTGTTTGATATTAACAACACGTTGTTGTTGAGTGTTGCGGCGACAGTTGCGACGTATATCGTGGTGTTGTTTGGTGTCAATTGAACTTCAGTCGAACTTGAAGTGTATGTTGAGAATGAGACGGACCCCTTGAGCTGCCAGATTTTTTCAGCTTTTAATCTAATTGTTTTCAAATATAAAGAGGCACGCGATAGCACATCTCTTCTCTGATAAAACACGGAATGTACTATAACGATTCCCACTCAATCAAAATTCAATCATAATAACGACATGATACCCACTCGCTAAAGCAAGTCGGGTTGTGATTGCCCTATCTTCCTTGGTTAATAGACCTATTCCACTCAGAGAAAAATGACGTCAGATACCCACTGGACGAACTACCAGTTTGGAAAAAATATTTATTAGCATTGCTACATAGAAAACGAAGATAGGGATATCACAACCCGAATTGTTATATCTGGCTTTAGTGAGTGGGTATATTATGACGTAATTAAGATAGAATTTTTATTGAATTGAATTGGTGAATAGTAGTATAGCTAATTAAATTTTCTTACATAACTGGGTATTACGTATAGTGGACGTCATTTTTCTCCGAGTGAAATTATAGGTCTCTTGTTGTGTATTGCTGCTATTTCAACTCTCCGTCGAGCGCGTCGCGCGTTCCGAGCCAATAGAACATATTATTCAGTTTGTTCTTCAATCCCATTACAAAAAGAGCCTGACAATATTACTTACTTAAGACTCATGTCATTTCTTGATTTTAGCACGTTCGTATCGCCTGACAATACATCCCCCACCCGCTTTTATAATGTCCAGCCACGTCGCTAACCCCCAGATAAAAACTCATCCCCATAGCGACAACCAATCAGTTGCTTCTGTTTTCTTCCTTAACTGCAAGATAAATATTAAACAGGACATCGTGAGCCCTGCCCTAAGATTTAAGAACTCAACAAAATAATAATATACGACGCCACCGTCGCCGCCACGCTCAACAACAACGTCATGTTCAAGTTAAAAATATCGCACACCGAAAACGTGACGCTGCACGACAACAACTGCTGCGCAAACCGCTGCAACTCTTCGCCGAATCCACGCTCCTGCGGCCATTCGCATGCTCGACGCAGCACAAGGAACGCCGTCCTGCCCGCCTCGTTAGTAGCCGTCTGCGAGCTCACCGTCAACGCCAGCAACGCGCCGACTGTCGCACAGCACCACACCAACGAGCTGCCAGCAAAGTGGTACACCATCCAGGACGGCAAGTCAACCATCGGGTTCCTCGTCGACTGCTGCTCGACCACGAACAGGACGAACGTGTAGATGCAAATCACGATGGCGACCAGCAGATGGAGGATGGCGCCGAGCACGGGCAGACCGAACTGCGCGTTGACCAACGTGGACGTATCGTAGAGCAGGAGGTGTGCCGTGCGAAGATGTCGCATCCGAGCGCAAGACGGCTCTTGAGCGAGCGGCGTTGTCCGCCATTTGCTTTCCGTGACGGCCATTTTAACGATCGCCCGTCGCGTTCTCGGCGCGTTGCAGCGCACAGCGTCGTTGATAACTCGGTACCGAAACTTCATGTCGTCCATCAAGGTGACGTAGTGCAAACACGTGTAATAGATGATCAAATGGATGAGATACCGCGAACATATCAACTCGGTGATGTGCGGCAAGTAAATCAAGTCGTGAGTGTTGATCGCGGTAAAGATTGTGCAGATCGCGACTAGTTTCCAAGCGATTCGCGATTTCCGGTCGGCGGCGTCGACGGCTGCGCGGCGCAGCACGGCGTCGACGTGGGCGAAGCTGGCGACTATGTTGGCGACGCCGTCGCGTGCCTTCCGCGTCGCCCAGATGACGCAGAGGATGGCGCTGCCGTTGGATGCGAACGACGAGATGAGGCTGGTGACGACAAGGGGAGAGGCGCTGGCGAAAGCCGCCATTTGTTGGTAGAAACGGACGGTGACGACGCCGATAATGGTGGCGATTAGGTAGCTTTGGATGGAGGCGAGGAGGGATTGGTGGTGGTGGCGGTCGTAGGGGGTGACGCCGAGGACGCGACCGACGGCGTGCATTAAGGGGGTGAACGAGTCGCAGTGCATTTTGTGGTGATCGCGTCTCTAGCGTCTCTAGGTGTTTCCGACTTAACTGATAGTGTCGTCTTAGAATCATGTTGAATGACTTTATTCGTCAAATAATTAATTATCTGATAGTTTACGTCACGTTGTCTTGTTATACAACAAACAGCTTTATATAAATATATGTACCTAGTTTGTTAATTGCTCGACTACTACCTCGCATGTCTCATAATAGAAATGAAAATCCATAAACAAAATATCGTCCAAGTGGAACTGTAGCTGCCTAAAAACATTCCAGTTTATCATTTGTTTGAAAAACACACATGTCATAAATATTATAGGTATATAATTACGCGTCTTAAATTATTTCCTATGAGTAAATTATTATATACCTACCAAACAAAACCATTCCATTTCCATTGTAACTGTAGTATATTTATGTGACGCCACCGTTTATAATAATTTTACAGTAGGTATAATACAAAGAAACACGGCGGCTAAGGAAGAAAAGTATGTATATTATCGGTTTTGTTCGATTTGTTGCTATATATCATGGGACTTGAGTTTAGACCCTTGAAAGCAGGCAGCATCGCTGTGCGAAACGTCGGGAATAGTTTGAGTTCCTGACTTATGCATTCAATAACCCGTAAAATAGTTTTTCTGGAAACTGGAGGGTTGCATAAATATATATAATCAATAAGTCAAACAAATTAAAAAAAAACCGTTGTGAAGCACGATGAACTGAAATTTATGTGAGAAAATTCAAAATTATGAAAATATAACATCCCAGTAAAAAACGGTCAGATTCAGACAGATTCGGATTTCGGATGTTATGTTCAGGTTTTTTTTGTCCAGTGTTGAAGAAGTCTCTTGGTTTTTAACAATTTTCTGACGGATTTACCCGATTTACAGATCATCGCAAGCAACGTGAAATTCAAAACAATATTTCCCAGCAAATATTGTGCCAAACTGCGCGAAAAAAGCGTGACTCGAAGCACGAAACGAAGCACGCTTTCGGAATTGGCACCGATAAATGGGTTTTATTGAAAATAAGCTCTTTAGAAGAAAAAAGCAGTATATTGGTTGCTTATCATTCGATTAGTTGGTATATCCAATGTCCCTGTAAGTAGTAAATACCTATTGATATAATTATTTGTTCAACCAAGTGGTAAAGCCAAGCAGTCGTCTATTTGCACCATTGATATTATGTGTTGTTTTGAGAGAATAGCTCTTTATGGTAAAGGTCAGCCCTCTAATCATACCATACAGAGGATGTTTATGTTTTCGTGCTCATCATAATATTTACTTTCTTGGGTTAGCTAGCTACTCTGTTGTGATAGCCGGGTTCACCGGGTTTTTAAATTTTACTACTATCAAAGGGAGGGGCTGTGGTATTATCTCTTCGCATTGTTAGTTGATTATTTTTCTTTCCAGTCAATACTCACCCTATCCATGAGAAGTCAAGACACCGCGGATATATTGGGAAAGTAGCTCGGACCATGCTCTGGCAGACACAACCCAACGAAGTGCTCAAGTGAAGGGGCAGTGAAGGCAAGCAGTGCTTGAAAAACTCTACAAAAATCGTAGCTAATCATGATTTCAATAATCGATTTTATCGTAGGCTTTTCAACTCTCATCATTAAGTTACAGTACGCAATCAATATTTGCCATGCAGTTAACTTAAAACTCAAAGTTAATCTTATAAGATACGTAGTCGTGAGTCGTGAACAAAGATATAATATTGTCCCGCATCCGTGATGTGAGATCGTGAGTCTGTGAATTCTCCTGTTGTTGACCTTGCAAAGTGCTGCACGTGACGATGCTGTCATTAAAGCTTGCCAAAACAGGTTTTCTGAATTCTGAAGTCACCGTGTCTCATTCAGACACTAGGAGGTGACAACTCGCAAGTGCTCGTTGGGGTAAGTTAATTTTAAATGCTCATTACCTTTGGTGCCTATAATTAAACATTAATTTGCATTTTTTTCCCTACCTAACCTCAATAGTTATTGCATGAGCTATCTGTCAAATTTACTCTAGGTATGTGTTTAGCGCTGCCTACCCACAGTATTGCCGAAATAGCTTCTTTATACGTCAAAACGCATTAAAGACTTTTGTAGCAAGCATTCAACTTATCTGAAACTCAGGCAGGGAGCGATGGCGTCAGGCCAGGCGGAGGATGAAGAAAAACTTCTGGAGCCAGTCGCTACTGAAGGCAGCGTCAATGATGACCTCTCCTTGCCACCCGATTCACCAGATAGTACATCGCAGGTGACATCATCTTGGTGAGTCGATGCGTCTTCTTCGTAGACATTTAATTGGGTGTGTATTTAACTTGAACTAGGTGAGGAACTCCGACATTTCTACAAACTAAACTGCGAACCTATAGTGACATTTGCACGCATCATGCTAGGTTCCTTTGTAACTAGCTGAGTACTGGCAATAAAACAATAGAAACTCGGCCTGTCAAACACATGATTTAGCTCTCTAGGTCAGTCAGTATTAGTCTCTGCATTCATTTGAAAGCAACGCCTAAAACAGCGTAATAAACATGGATTCGGTTCTTTGTGTAGGTACTAGGTCAGGGCTGCAAAACTACTAAAAACAGCAATGAACCAACTAAAAATGACTCACATTGACTACTGTCTCAAAACTTTGTCTCCTAACATTCTTGGTAAAAATATCTCCTCCAGCACAGAAAATCAATGGAAAATATCCTGATGTTTTTAATGATTGTGAAAAATATTGGTAGTATCCACTTATAAGGTCGTTTGGTAAATAAAAAATTACGGTAATTCGTTCAAAACTTCAAGTATCATTAAAAATTGATCACAACCTTCTTTGAAGTAAGGTTTTTGAAAGAACGTCCGCAGACTAGTGTCGATTGGAACCAAATTGCAATTATTCGTCACATGCACAGGCGTTCAAACATTGTACACACAAACAATCTTAACACTCCCAACATTCACGTAACGAGTCAATCCACCCCATCCCTCCCGTAACGCACGACTGTTCTCTGTGCTGCGTGCAGGCGCAATGCGGTGACGGTGGAGCCAACGCTGCTGCTGCTCTCCGTCGCCGTCATGCTGACCAGTCCGATCGAGACGACCCTCTACCTGACGCACATGTGCCGCCACCTCGGCTACAACGAGACGGCCTGCTCACAGCTCGAGGGCCACGGATCGGAAAAGGTACGCTACACTGATTTTAAGAAGCACTCGGCGTTCGAAGCTCGGAACTCAGTTAGCATCGAGATTGACTCAGGGTCGAGGCTCAGCGCTAAAGGCAAGCAGGTTTATTATTAGAGCCGAGATATTCATTCCGAAATTAGTACCCGTGCCGGCGTTTGAACACAGATCTTTTACCCGTAATATTTTATGTTAACGTCTAAGCTTACGGCATAAGTTGGCTGTGAATGGGCTTCTAAATAGTGGTTATTGTATTGGAATTGTGAACGGCCTGTTATTGACAGTCCTCGACCTGTCGGAGCGTTTCCCGAGTCCTAGCCGCAACGTAATCGGTGCGTCGCTGCGCAGGTGGAGGCCACGGTGCAGGCGGCGGCCAACGTCTACCTGATGGCGCAGGCGCTGGTCGAGACGTGCGTGCCGGCCGTGCTGACCGTGTTCGCGGGGCCTTGGAGCGACACGCACGGACGGCGCACCTTCCTCTTGCTGCCCGCGCTCGGTGAGATACCGTTGCTGACGCCACCTCCGTAGCGGAATATGTCTTAAAACAGGATGGATGACACAAGAATACCGAAGAGAGTGTTGGAAGATACAGGAGGTGGATCTAGAAGGGTGGGAAGACCAAGAGAGAAGTGGAGCGGGCTGGTTGCAGAGGATTTGGTGGAAAGGAAACTGAGTTGGAAGATGGTGGAGTCTTTGTCTAGTGATCTGAAATAGTGATTCTAGTGATCCTAGTAAGATCCTAGGGATCTTTGCCGGATAAGTGCAGTGCCCCGCACAGGCAAAGATCCGGTTTCAAATCCCACAACAGATTCAAATTTTGGGATTGATATTTCGTTACCTACTAATAATCATATGTTGTCCATGCTTTGGGCCGAAACCCGACGCAGGTTATGCTGGCAAGTACGCGGTGCTGGCGACTCTGAGCTTCTGGCCGGCGCTGGCTCCGCGCTGGCTGGTGCTGGCGGCGATCCCGGCGTCGCTGGGAGGCGGGTTCGTGCTCGGCATCTCGATGAGCTTCTGCTACGTCAGCGACGTTTCGACGCCGCAGCGGAGGGGCTTTCGGTGAGTCGGCGGTCGTGTTTTCGGCATTTGTGTGTGAAGCTGATCTTCAATTTGACCCGCTGGGAAAAATAATGATTCTTATTGTTAATAGAAACGAAATATTACATCTCATGTACCTAATTATTAATTATTATCTCTGTGCAGCCAACAAAAGTTCAGTTTTCAATGTCACATTTTGCATTCCTCCCACATTTCTTCCTAACTTCTGTTAAGAAATTGATGTAATTTTCCGGGTAACTTTCAATATGTGTAAAAATTCATGCACAGGAAAGTACTCTTCTTAAAAAAAATTAAAAAAATGCTTTGTGATGTGGATTGTTTTTGCAATTTTTGGCAACAATTGCAGCTTTGGAAGTGTGGTTGTTTATGAGAAAATTTACGTGATTCCAAGGTTATTTTGAAATTTGAACCATGGATCAATTCCATGGTTTTAAAAATTAATTTCTTTCTTATCATTGACCAAGGGAGGGTAGCAAATGGTCGAATATTCGACTAGTCGAAAATTCGACTAGTCGCACTTTCTGACAGAAAAATTCGTAAAATACTTTCGACAAACCAACTGGTCGAACTTTTCGTTGTCCGAAAGTGGGTGGATACAAATGTATTACTCGTTAAGAAAATATTAACCAAATGAGACTTTAAGAAAAATACTTTCGACAAACCATCTGGTCGAATAAAACGTTGTCCGAAAGAGGAGGGGCACCGAGTCAACTCTCCGGTACTACCGGAGCAAAAACAATCGACCAAATATAACTTTAACAATTTTTTTTTCGACAAACAATCTGGTCGAATATTTCACTGTCCGAAAAGCATCTCGGCACCCCGACTCACTTCCTAGCAACGCGGGCTGCCTAGCATCAAGGCGTATGGCCTGCTGGGTTGCCGAGAGTCCTTCGAGACACAACTTACCAGGCTCTGAGAGTCCGAGGGCTGTCGAGCGATGCCGGACGATCGCCGTGCACCGCCCCCCAATGTACAGAAGCCTCGGACTTTGAGAATTATGAAATGTGTAATGTGAGCGGTCTTTGAATTCGCTGTCGAGGTTTCAGGTATGTTACCTGTTGAACCACGGACACGATGACACCCACCGCTGACGGACATGTTTCCGCTCTGTTCTCGTGATATCACCGATGTTAAGCAACAATCGCGCCAAGTCAGGGGTCGGGTGGGTGACCGCTCTTTCCGAAGCCCAGTTAGTTATCTGCAAGGCCGTCAGGTTACTTGCAAAGCTTCGACAGTCCGAGTGCCGTCGAACGATACCGGAAGATCGTAGTGCACAGCCCGGCAATGTTCAGAAGCCTCGGACTTTGGGAATTATGAAATAGGTCCTGATGATCCAAATAGTCACAACCTTGGCGCGGACCGGCTCAGGGTGTGTGGGTGCCATCGCACTCATTTCCTTGATTCATGCGTTGTACATTGAAAACTGGCAGGCTTTGTTGCTTATAATAATTAAAAATAAAATAAAATAAAAGCGCTGATAGATAAGCCGCAATGGATATGTTCGATATGAGTGGAGTATGGTTACATTTAGTTATTATTGAATGAAGAAACATCGATCGCGGGAAGATAAGATGGCAACGACAAGATAGTATCATTTGTAATGTTCTAGAAAATCAATTCAAATTGTATTAAATTATGTATTTTATCACAATTTTAAGCGTGTACAAAAGTCTCAAAAATCTTCATTCTAGTGGGTGTCGATCTCGATATGAGATGTGTTGCGTGTTACATAACGCATAAAAGTAAACACTTTTAACTAGGTTTAAAAACTATGATCTCCCTGCTCGCTGGCGAGCAATATTCTCGGTAAAGCCGGTGATCACGGGGAATTCAGGTTTCGGCGTGCACAAACAGCCGCCAGCCCGAGGATTTCCAAGGCGTCGAACTTCTGAGGAGAAGACAAAGCCTCTCGCTACCGACGCCGTCCAAAGGCAAAAGCCGCTTTATTCCAGTAAAATGCACTATAATAACGCCATCTGAGCGTGTGGTGTTAATCCAGTGGATTTATCCCATATTAAAGTATGGCTTTATTCCGATATATATCTTCCAAATTTTTAAAACGATTTTCTTCAAATTCTTTTAGAATCTGCCTAATCACTATACAGATGCATGCCTTCCAAATTTCAGCTCGATCGGATCATTACTTATCGAGTTCTAACTGACAAGACGTATTGTGCATAACTAAAATCGTGATAACTTTTCAAAATTCATTTTCTGAGGAAAACTCTACTCTACGTAAAAGATGCGTATTTACCGAGGCTATCCATCAGTATGCGGTTCGATGCCCGCCGAATGCAACTTTCATCAACACCCGTAAGAGCCCATGTGAATCTACCGCACAACTAAATCCTTAATATCTCTCTCAATTTCAATTTAAAAGGAAAAGACAAAAGAAAATAAAAGATGCGTTTTGATGAGGACTATCCACCGACATGCCCAAACCTACCTTGACGTTATCACAACATACTCTAAAAGTTGATAACACATATTTCCTTTTATATTTTCCGCATTTTCAGAACGTTTTTCGTCAAACTCTAATAGAATCTGCCAAATCGCTAAACGGATGCACCTTCCAAATTTCAGCTCGATCGAATTTTTACTTATCGAGTTATAACTGATAAGGCGGTTTTTATTTTTTTGTGGCCAAATTTTCCAAACGAATTTTCCGAAAAATTATTTTTAAGCTCACCCACCTATTTTGTTTTCTCAGTGTAAATTTCATTCCATTCCGTTCATTTCTTTAGAAGTAGTTTTCGTAAAATCGAGATAATTGTCAAGACATAGGTAAAATGATGGGGATAACCTAAGCGTGAAGAATCTTTGGAAACTTAAAATTTTCCCGTTGATGGATTTGAATGAAATTGCAAAATCATACAACTGTAGTGGTCTGTTCCCCATGTTAGAAATTTGAAACAGATCGAACCATAATTTTTCTTTTTATGGCGATTTTAAGTTTTTTGGTACTTTGAAATCGTTATAACTTTTGTAAATTCGATTTCAAAGTAAAAAGCTACACTATATAAAAGAAGCACATTCACCGAGGCTATCCATAAATATGCGGTTCGACTCCCGCTGAATGTCTGCTCGCCCGCACTAACACATTTTTTCGTAGTCCCGTAAGAGCCCATGTTAATTGACTGAGCCCCATTTCCGACGAAAACACCAAAATCGTCTTATCTCCGCGAAATTCAATTTCTCCACAAAATCGAATCGTTAATAAAAGATGCGCATTTACCGTCGCTATCTTATTGTGTATGCTTCGACTCCCGCAAAATGTCCCCGCGCCCGCACTAACACATTCCCCGCAACTCCCATAAGCCACCATGTTAAATGACGCAATTCCGATCGAAACACAAAATCTTCAATAACTTCCTTAAATTCAATTTCTCCGCAAAATTGATTCAGAGATAATAGGTGCGCATTTGCCGGTGCTATCTATAAATGTGCGGTTCGACTCCCGCAAAATGTCCCAACGTCCGCACTAAACAAATCCCCACCAACTCTCATAAGCTACCATGTTAAATCGCTGAGCCGCCGCAAATGCCGCAAAGGTACTATCAGAAGGTAACCGCCGCAGAGGTACTATCCCTTACTCCCATAAGAAACAATGTTATTTGACTTAGCCGAAATTCTCATCATCGCTCGGATAGCTTAGCCCACCCAACGCCGACGCAAGTACCGGCCGACCGACGCCTGTCGTCCGCCACTTGCACCGACGCTCGCATAGCTGACTTCACCCAACAGCCATACTTCAATATGTGATAAATCCAATGGATTAACACATATGCTCAGATGGTGATAGTATACAGTGGACTTTACTGGAACAAAGCCTTCATACAAAATGGGATAAATCCACTGTCGGAGCTTTGCAAGTAACTGAAAGGCCTTGCGGCTAACCAGCTGGGTTTCGGAAAGAGTGGTCTCCTATCCGACCCCTGACTAGACGCGATTGTTGCTTAACATCGGTGATATCACGAGAACAGAGCGGAAACATGTCCGTCAGCGGTGGGTGTCATCGTGTCCGTGGTTCAACAGGTAACATACCTGAAACCTCGACAGCGAATTCAAAGACCGCTCACATTACACATTTCATAATTCTCAAATTCCGAGGCTTCTGTACATTGCCGGGAGGTGCACGGCGATCGTCCGGCATCGCTCGACAGCCCTCGGACTCTCAGAGCCTGGTAAGTTGTGTCTCGAAGGACTCTCGGCAACCCAGCAGGCCATACGCCTTGATGCTAGGCAGCCCGCGTTGCTAGGAAGTGAGTCGGGGTGCCGAGATGCTTTTCGGACAGTGAAATATTCGACCAGATTGTTTGTCGAAAAAAAAATGTTAAAGTTATATTTGGTCGATTGTTTTTGCTCCGGTAGTACCGGAGAGTTGACTCGGTGCCCCTCCTCTTTCGGACAACGTTTTATTCGACCAGATGGATTGTCGAAAGTATTTTTCTTAAAGTCTCATTTGGTTAATATTTTCTGAACAAGTAATACATTTGTATCCACCCACTTTCGGACAACGAAAAGTTCGACCAGTTGGTTTGTCGAAAGTATTTTGAGAATTTTTCTGTCAGAAAGTGCGACTAGTCGAATTTTCGACTAGTCGAATATTCGACCATTTGCTACCCTCCCATTGACCAAAGCTAAAATTTGATTTAGTTGCTGAAAAATTAAAACTGCTACAGGTAACATTTTCAAAAAGGTCATAAAAGCATCATAAAAACTGAAAAAACCGTTAAAAACTCGAAAAATGTGAAGGATGGCGTAGTTATTGCAAGTTGTACCTAGATGACTAAAGGACAAAATTAACAAACCTGTGCTGACAATTCTATAACCATCTCATCAATGCCACATCAACAGTTTCCTAAATCCCACAGCCTGGTGAGACAGTTTCCGTCGATATGCTAACAAAACAATCCCCGTTGGCCTCGTTACGCAGTCTGAGCGTGGTGGAGGCTGGCTTCTTCGGAGGCGTGCTGGCGGGAACGCTGGCTAGCACACACCTGTTTGCCGCCGGCGGCTACCCGGCTTCGTACGGCGTCGCCAGCGCCCTCTGCATCGCCGCCGCCTTCGCCGCCTTCATGCTACCAGAGTCGGTCGCCAACGCAAAGGTGGGACGGCCACGGCGGGCAAAGCTATCAAAGAAACCTTGGAAAGGCAGAGTTGTTCAGAGCCGTGGTTGGTAGAATGGCGAGAGTTGAGTGAAGATGTCCGCGCAAACGTGGACGAGACGTTGTCACTCGTCAGGGTCCTTTTTAGGACCGCAAACGCTGCAAATCAGAGCAAAACCGAACTCTCGCCATTCAAAGAAACCTTCGTGTACTACGTTAACTATTTGGCTACTTTAGCTGCATTCACTACTTTTAACTTCGTTTACTGTTTGGTTTTGCCAGCGTTGCGCTGTGGCTTTACTAGGCTTGCTATTCACTGAAATAGTTATGGAATAGGGGGCCTGTTAAGATCGAATTTTGGTCCAAAAAAGTTTTATTTTTCTTCTATCGATTAAGTAAACTTTTGTTTCCAAAGGAAGTATAGAAACAAATGTTAAAATTTTCCCAAGTTGCAGAATCAGAAACTGAAACAGTTATTGAATCTAGCAGTGATATTCGGTTACCTTTTTTAAGGTTAGTTCAGATGAGATAAAACCTAAGTCAATGTTTTTAGTGGAAAACATGAAAGCTCTCATCTCACCTTGCCGTTAAATAAAGTACCAGAGTTGCACCGCAGGCTAGATTGATATTTTGGTCCTATAATGGACTCTGTTCTCAGAAAAAATATATAACTGGTTTAAGTTAACTATTTAACTATTTAAATGCAATGGCAGGCAGCATAGCTTTGCAAAATGTCGGGATACAGTTTGAGTCAGCGACTTATCATTCATTACCCAATAAAATTGTATTTCTGAAAACTATGCTAAGATTACGACAAGACATGAGTCATTTAAGAAAGTAGGACTCCGTTCATTTCCCGCGAGCCGATTAATCGAACCCTGCCGCCCACAGACCGGCGGCTGGCCGCTGTCCGGCCTGCTCGACTGCCGCCTGCCTGCGGCTGTGCTGTCCACTTGCTGCCGCCGCCGCCCCGCGCGCCGCCGCGCCGTGCTCTGGCTGGCGGTCGCCGCGCTCGCCCTCTCCATACTCTGCCTCAACGGCGAGCTCGGCGTCGGCTTCCTGTTCGCGCGGCGCAAGTTCGAGTGGGACATCGCGGCGTACACCACCTACGGCGCCGCCAACATCCTCATGCAGATCGGCTGTGAGTGGTGGGGTTTTGTCGCGAGGCTAGTGCTTGTCTGTGATGGTTGGTTGGTGAGGGAGCCAGGAAATCGAGATGCTCGGCTCTCCCTCTGCGCTATACGGCCGCACGAGATTCCCGCTCGACTGGATGCGGAGAGGGCTCTCCGGAGAGAGTAATCAATCAGTCGATCAATTAACAGTTCCATGGATAGAAATTTTGGAACTTATATTTTGTTACTAATAATCAAAACCGTATTTATTTATTTATCATTATTATAGAAAATACTGCAAGAGTTTTGCTAGAAATTAACAGGTTGAAGAGGAAGGATCTACTGTCTTTCAACACAGACTCTACTCAAAGCACAGAACAGTCAGGCAGAGATTTACGTCGCCCATTTGTCGCCTGCCGCCTAGCAATCGCCATCGGTCAGCCTGCCAACGGGCCAAACGGTGAGCAACGCGCACCGGACCTGATCCCCGTCCCCCTGCAGGCGCCGCCGCCGGCGTCTGGCTGCTGAGCCTGCGCCGCCGACCCGACGACGCTGCGCTGGCCGCGCTGGCGCTGGCCGCCAAGACGGGCGGCTGCGTGATGCTGGCGCTGGCTCCCAGCGCCGGCTGGATGTACGGCGCTGCCGCCGTCGGCGCGATTGGGGCGCTGGCCGGGCCGCTCTGCCGCACGATCATCTCGAAGAGCGTCGACGCTCCCGATGTCGGTACGTTGCGCCGGGGGGTGATGATGGTGATAGCGGTGTTTAACAACGCACTGTTTTGACAACTGGCCCTGTGGCACTGGTCTAACGGCGCCGGTGAATGAAAGGGTGATAATGAACCTAGCCTAGCCTAGAAGGGAAGAGGGGAAACCCAGTGCCGACACGTAGCCTACTCCTGTCGAAAAGCACCGAGGGGACCACCGGCTTTACGTCCCTTCCGAAGGACGGTACAACTCGAACAACAGGATTCCTCCACTAATCCATGCTGTCGAGAGGTTGATAAGTAAGGAGAGAGAAGTTGTCCATTCAATCAAAATTCTATCAAAATGACGTCATGATATCCACCCGCCAAAGCCAGGTAGAGCCAATATGGTGGTTTGTCCGTGGCCATCTGACGTAATTTTTCTCCGAGTGGAATAGACCTTTTGCATGTAAACAGAAACGATCCAGCTTGCGACGACAATGCGAATGACTCTGCCAAACCTACATGACCGATAGCTCGCTGATTGTCGTAATCGCAGGCAAGGCGTTCTCGCTGGTTTCTGCGCTGGAGGCGTTGACGCCCCTGGCGGCGGCCCCGCTCTACACGCTGGTCTACAACGCGACGCTGGCCGCCTTCCCCGGCGCCGTCTACCTGCTCTCCGCCGGGATCTACGGCTTCAACACGGCGCTCGTCGCGTGAGTCCCTTGTGCCCGTAGATAGACTGAGAGAATAGACGTGGATAGACGTAGATAGACTAGGAGAAGAGATGTAGATAGATGTAGATAGACCGAAAGAAGAGACCGAGATAGATGTAGATAGACTAAGAGAAGAGACAAGATAGACTTAGATAGACTAAGAGAAGAGACAAGATAGACGTAGATAGACTAAGATAGACGTAGATAGACTGAGAGAAGAGATTATGAAGCCGCCCGGCAAGCCGCAACCGGCGGAAGCCGCAATCGCTCGGCAAGCGGAAGGTCCAGGGTTCGTATCCCGGTTCGGACGCGCATTTTTCCTGCTTAGCAACCCCTCCAACAATTGCGTACTGGTGTAAGCTTCCACCAGAAAAACCACTTTCTCATGAAAGACATAGATAGACGTAGAGAAGAGACTGAGATAGACGTAGATAGACTAAGAGAAGAGACAAGATAGACGTAGATAGACTAAGAGAAGAGATTAAGAAAGACATAGATAGACGTAGAGAAGAGACTGAGATAGTTGTAGATAGACGATGTTGCTAAGGAGCATAGAGGGAAATCATGAAGTAAATCTAAATTTTTGAATCGAAAATCAAAGAAAATATAAATTAACATTCACTGAGCACTTAACAGCTAAGTTCGTCTTTCCTTACCAAAAAAATGAATGACATGAAATTTCAATTATTTCTCAATATCCCCAGCATTCCAAAAATAACCGTATCAGAGCTGTCACTTGAACGGATCCGGCGCAAAATACACGAATGTGCTGGAAAGCGCGAATCAGCATTAAATAATTTTACAGCCGAGTTACCGTTGTCTTACAAAGTCACAAAGTCCACCATTTGCCGGCAATCCAACGGCCACGCTGATTGCTAACGGACCTTCATGCAGAGCGATCGTGTGCGTCCAAGAGAGATCGCCGCTGGGGCACAGCGTCCTGGTGGAATCCGACTGAGCTTGCCAGCGGTCGCGTGCCGAGCGCTCTGCACGTCCAACGATCGTGAACGGACCAAGCCAGCAACCAGAGTGGTTGACTCACGTTCAGAAAATTCGACTCGCTGACTGCGATGTTGTTCCCTGTTGAGCTGGATGGCTTTAAAAGAAAACTATTTTCAAACTGTGATTTGAATGCCCTACTTGTAAGTTTTACAAATTTAAATAAAAAATATTTATTCCGATTATTATGCTGATGCCAAATACGTCTTCCGCCACATTTTATCATTCGGTAAAGCAAGCTGTTCTGCTTTCTTCGTTTGTTTTTAGTGTATTTGGATAAGTGTTCCACCTTCATTTTAAATAGAGTTTTCGATTAGACGGCAGGAGCAATAGTCTGGCTATAGTTTATAAAATTACCTTATTTTATTTGTAAGTCATTCTATGTTAAAGTTATTAAATGAATTATTATTATACGATGTGATGCAACGTAACAACAGTGATGAAATTCCCCTTGCAAATCCTAGCTGCTCTTATATATCGTCATCGACAGTGAAGATGATCGAATTCAAAACATTGGGAATTATTGGCTGGCTTCAATCAGTGTTATTAGTTAAAGGTTTGTTCAGACATAAATTTCTTTAAAAACCTGTGTCACGTATTGTGAATAGGTGTTTTTTTGTCCTTACACTTTTGAGTTTTGAAGCATATTGCTTCACCGCAAACAAATTTTGTTCTAAAGTTAGGCTGCATAATCCGTCCACAAATTGTCTATTCTGTGATAATTAACATGAATCATATCTCCCATGTCTCCTGGTATCTCCTGGTGCTAGCTTCGGATAAATCGTAAGATTAAAATCATAATTTAGTCTGGGTATTTTTGAGCGTTGTTTTAATGCAAACGCCCGTTTTAAAGGAGCCGTCCGAAATGATTGTTAGAATTTATATATTGTCGAGTATACCAATCAAAGTGACATTCCGCTTAAATTTTCTTTAAAAAAAAATCTGAGGCCAAATGACCGCACATTTTCTCTTTGGCGTAAAGCCTCTTGCGTGACGTCACCGCAGGGACGGGTGCGTAGCTGCAACCCGAGTCTGCTAGTCTAGTGCCAGGTCTCAAGCGCTCGCGATCGTATAAATCAGGGATCCGAACCGAAATCAATAACGGTTCTGATTCCGGTTCTGGTTCTGTATTTTTTCAAATAACGGTTCTGGTTCCGGTTCTTGTTCCCATTTTTTTTAAATAACGGTTCTGGTTCTGGTTCTGGTTCCATGATATTTTTATTTACGGTTCTGGTTCCGGTTTCGGTTCCAGAATCAAAATTTAGGTTCCAATATAGGTTCCAAAAAAAATAACGGTTCTAATAACGGTTCCAATGAAAAATGTCGGTTTCATGTTCTTCTCTCTTTCACAAGTGCTGCAATACTGAACACCAGTGATACACGCGGGTGTATGCGGTGTATGTGTTTGACCAAAAGGCGGTATTAAATTATAGTTATTGGAAATGTCATGCACTTCTACATTTTCAAGACGAAAATATCCAATGTTAGGGTTTCACTCCTAATGATCCACGTATGCCTGCCAAGAATGGTACTGTATGCGTATATGCGTAGTCTGGGACGGGACATTGTTGTCGGCGTCGCGACGAGCCACAAAGGGGTTAGTCAAAGCGAATTAGTTGAATTTTCCGAAAAGTAGCCCAAATAGGTACAAGAAGCCGCGTACGAGAGTAGGTAGTAATATTACTGTTATCACTTTGAGGGAGTCAATAGCCGCCTTCGCGGCCTCGCACCGCGGTGCGAGGGTAGCAGGTGGTAGCAGCGAACCAACTATAATAAGAATTCGCCGAAGTGACAAAATGACCAACAACAAGCAAAAAGATGCCGAGTAACCAGTGGAGTTGCGTGCACATTGGGCCATTCTTCTTCGGATTTTTTTTCTGTTTCGAGTGAGTGGAACCTTTATGAAATTAAAAAGAACCTATATTTTATTGATCCCAATAACGGTTCCGGTTCCGATTCCGGTTCTTTCAAAAACTTAATTACGGTTCTGATTCCGGTTCTGGTTCTCAAAAATTTCGAATAACGGTTCTTGTTCGGGTTCCGGTTCCAAAAAAATAAAGGTTCTATCGGGTTCCGGTTCTGGTTCCGGTTCCGGTTCGGATCCCTGGTATAAATCTCTCAGCGTGAATATGGCAGGGCGTCCATAAAGTTTGGATCCGAGTTCGCTCAAAGTGAAATGACTGAAAATGTTTTGAGGCTTGCCCAAGAAAGAAGGAGAAGAAATATTTCAAGGAAGGGCAGGAAATACTGGTGCACTTGTGGCAACTGCATCTCAATGGACAATGACATGACATCGCACTGCTGTACAGAGCAAACCCAAATACGAGCGTTGTGTCAGGAAGGCGAGTGTATTACTGAACACGGTATTACTGATACACAAGACAAAAAAGAACCTACTGACAAGAAAGTATCGCGCATACTAACGTTCCGCAGCCTCGGCAAGCGGCTGAGCGACCGAGCGCGTGCTGCAGCCGTCCCTGCGGTGACGTCACGCAAGGGGCTTCGCGCAAAAGAGAAAATGTGCGATCATTCGGCCCCAGATTTTTTTAAAAATAAAATTTAAACGGAATGTCACTTTGATCGGTTTACTCGACAATATATAAATTCTAACAATCATTTCGGAGGGCTCCTTTAAGTGACGTCACTTGGTCTAAAATCATCGCTGGACAAGTGTTAAAATTTCAAGGCCTCTGATCTAAGGTGAAGGTATGATACTAATTACTAATAGCCAATATTGATCATTGAAAGTGAACTAACAACTAATTAGAGAATATTGGTTTGACAAAAGAAAACACTTATTTTATTGATATTTAATTTTTAATGCAATTTTTTCCTACTTGTACAGCCAATAATGGCATTATAGGTACATGATATTACTAACAAATAATTATTTAACATTTTAAAAACAACTTACAGTACAAAGTGCAATTTAAATTAAGAATGAAAAATTCAGATTATGTTAGAAGGTCCATGAATTAATTAATGTGAATTAATCATTTATATGTATTCCTTCTAGTGTCCTTGCTTGGGTTTGGTGCTTTGTGTGGTATAGGAGTGAACATTTACCTACTCAGTGATGTAAATGTGCAAACCACAATGGAATTTAGGCAGGGGTGGCTTGTGCGAGAGGGCAAAACCCCCACTAAAGATCTATTCTCCAATAAAGACATAACCAATTCAATTGCTATCATATAATTTAAAATTATTTTGTTAATATTTTTAAAAAATTTAACAAACAGTAACAAAGCCATATTAACTACTTGATTTGAAGCAAGATGACTAAATAAGTGGTTGCCGCACCAGCCATCGAGCCCAAGAGCCGTAAGTCGACGTCAAAGAATCCGTGCGCCGTTAATTTCATCTCCGTGTTCGCGATCTGGTCCAAGAATTTCAAACAATTCGAGCGCAATTCTTCGCACGGGACGGTTTCATCGACTATCATCTCTTGCAGAAGTAACGTCGTTTCCTCGATTCTCTGGCAACATTTGCTGCCACTTTTCGTTAGCGCGATCGTTAATAATACAAAGTAGACAATCCACACCGATCTGGACCCGATTAAATAACTTGCCGACGAATTGTTCTCTAATGGGAGCTTCACAATGAAAAATATGGAGAATATTATCGTCAAGAAAAGTGAAAGTACAAGAAATAGCAACGTGAATCCGTAAATGTCGTTCAAGCACGAGACAATGTCGACAATTTTTAGGTGTGCGCACATCAGCTGTGAAACTCGAGATGGTCTAGACCTGCCCTTACAAATATCTTTTGCGGTTAAAGCAGACTTTTCAGAAGCCTCGGATCCCAACGGCAATTCTGCTCGACTCTCTTCACCGTGTTCGGTTGGTGGTTTGCATATTCGTTTCAACTCGCTGTTCACGGCTGCTAGCTTGTTTGCTACTATCATCAGCCACGAAATCGGCTGACAGATCCCAACCGACATATAAAAGTTCAGTAACAGACAAGCCAAGGTTATCCAACTCGAAATCAAAATACCGGCCACGCTCAAACCTGGAATCATCCGAAAAAATTCCATCCCATACATAACAAATGGAAAAACCAATTGGAAACCAATGTTGGCCCACATCAAGGTGCTGGCTCGCTTGTAATTTGGATGCACTTCGAACAGAATTTTGTCGACTCGTTTCAAATCGAACAACATCTTCGTCGACTTGTCGCGGTGCAAATATCCGCAGATCACCAGGACCAAGTACGATGCCACCAGTCCAACGTTAAGGAACAAGTCTAAAATGATGATCATTTTATCCACCTTGTTACCTTTCTGAAATGTGTCCAGATCGAAAAAGAACATGGAAATTGCAATGCTCATGAAAGTTGGTGTGCAAATCAGAGAGTACTTGACGGTGTAACGAAGTTCGGCTCTGGGGTTTGACTGTGAGGCCTGCTTGGTGCATGGAAGGGAGTAGGGGGCAAGTCCCATAAGTCTTAAAATATTGTAGAATGGTTTTATGGTAGAAATTAAATCCGTTTCTGGTCTTTTCATGGTGCTTCAAACTCTGTGAGAAAAAAGTGGAAATTAGTAGGTATTGCAAAAGTTATCAAAATGTGTCAGTTTATAGTTACCTATTTGAGATAATAAAATATTTGATTACATTTAGTTTAAGATATTTTCTGTACAACAACCTACTGAACCTGCCACATTTAATTCATGCTTGAACGAAAGCTAATGTGTGACTAAAAATATTTGCAAATGAATTGAATATGCTCTACAATATCTAAAGGTATGCATACTAAAATATGCAAAAACTAATTTGCTTACAGCATTAGCGAACATACTTCTAAAGCAAAGGAGAATGGAAAAAATTATTTATTAATTTGTGACAGGTTTCCAAAATTACTATTGCCAGCAATTCAACTCCCTTTCACCCATTATGTCAATGTCAAACTGACAAAACATGAAATTATTGGATTCATTATGGAAAAAAGACAGTTATTACTTAAATGTGTTTTCCAGGCAGGTGTGAATTATGGCTTCTAACAAAACCTGTCAAGATTGATTGAGAGATAGATGATTACAATCAGCCTAATTCAGAACAACCTAATTCTTAGGTAATCTACCTTATGTGTTAAAATCATTGTGCCCCTCTTCTATAGAAATAATTATAATAAAATATTTTTGCTTTTCCAAATTCAACTCTAAAAACAGTTTTTGTTTCGATTGCATTATGGAGGTGCTACATTATATTAAAAAGGAATAATATATTGTGAGATAATTATTTAGTTACCCACGTGAGAATACTACGCTTATCAACAGCTTGACCACGCCATGATTTGCCCATGTACCCATGTTGCTAATGATTGTGGATATTTTTTATTCACCCTTAATTTAAACCATACAATCTGGACAGTTTCAGATTTTTAGCCTCAACCAACAAAAGCTGGATATGAGAGATTTAAATTAATCTTAAACTGTTTTTTAAATATTACGATCGCCTAAGTACTCATACTTTGGTAAAGATACAGGTCGTGAATCGAGTTTGAAAATGCGAGCCAATTTGTGGGAAGCGCTATGATTGGTCGTAGCCATCCCCTCCAAACTACATTCAAATAAAAAATCAATAATTCGATTTGGTCGATATCTCTCTACACTAGCGCTGCCGCTATCAGTTTGAACGGCCGGCTAGAGAACCAATAAAAACGTATTAAGTTTTAAAAGAGTTTTAGTAGTGAACTTGCCGTGATGTTTTTTCTGATTTTTAAATAAATAATTTGGCTCATTAGGCTACATACAGAGATTAAACGATGCGTTTGACTGGACAGTCAATTCTGAGTCATTTGCTGGGAATGTGACGTCATGTCCAGGAAGACTGAGATTTTCTAGCGGCGAAACTGTAAACTGGAATCTGGAAAGCAAGCTTACAATGCAGTGCAGTGCATCTCGATCCGCCTCTCATTTGTTCTCCACAAAAAGCCAGCAGATGTTTTATTCTGAACCGAGTGTGAATTTAGTGCGAGCCGCGAGCGTGTTAAATCCAATCGTCTAATCCAACTTTAAACGACAAAATGTCATCTGTCTTTGCAGTCATCGCGAACGTTGGTCGTGAATTGTGGGCCAATGGCGCCTCATGGACAATTACGCCCATGCTTGTGCGATTTGGACAAATAACTGCAATAGTATCGTGGGATTGCTGCTCGCGCTAGTCTTGGCATCTTTGGTGTGCAATTATCACCAGACATACTAACGGTGAGTAAAGCTACAAGCTTCATATTGAAAAAATGGATTTGACATCATGTTAGACTGTAGCCCTTTGCTGCGTAGCCCAGCGTAGGTACGACCTCTCGTCCGATTTTTCCATTGATTGATAGAACCACATCGATAGCGTAAGCGCTAGTGGGTCTTTCATAGCATGCAGTTACAGTATCATTCATTCATATCTATTCCAAGTTAAAAGACACATGACACACTCTCTGCCCGTACATTTATCTCTTATTCCCACGTGTCTCGACCACGTGCAACCGGCAGCATACAACCTGCTTAACAGAGAATGCATGCATATTTGTTATTAAAAACGAAATATCTAACTGAGCAAATACATCAATGAATTGCAATAAGGTTCGAATCGACTGAATGCAATCTGATGTTGGTATATTCGCACCAAAATGCAAATTATCATTACCTATACCAACGTGACATTTTCCTATACCTAGGTACCTACGTAAACTATAACAACCGAAAATGAATGCACCAGCCTTGTCATCGTTTCGTATAGGGTATCTACAAAAATATCTGTAGCTTTTACCAGAATTACGTTACTAAATACGACTATTTATAGTGCTGATTCGAACCGAAATGCAAATTTTTCTGTGAAGTAGACATTATGATAAGAAGCCCCTGTTTGTACACAAAGCCCAAAAATGTGTTCGCGCAAGCTGGTTTTGGTGGCCGTACCTATACTAATTAAATACCCGGGCGGTTGCGGAATTTGGGAGGGGGCGACAACTAAGTCTAGTATCTAGTGGGGAAGGTCTGGCTATATAGGTCAGTGTGTCATTCTAATATTTTGAGGTTTGTTCTGCCACGGTCGGCAAGAATGTAGGGTGGGGGGGCTTACATAGAGAATGTAGGCTTACAATAATAATGTGCTTAGGAATGTTGTCGACAATAACCCTAGTAGCTACCCTCATGTAACAGATCCAGGAAAGTTGTCGTAGCGGCATTTGCTCTCAATAATTAGGAAGGTATTTAGGTAAAAGGTATTTAGGTAAAGGTATTTGGGTATTTAGGTAGGTATTAAGGTATTTAGGAATATTAGGAATATTAGAATGACACACTGACCTATATAGCCAGACCTTCCCCACTAGATACTAGACTTAGTTGTCGCCCCCTCCCAAATTCAACATGACAGCTCGACTGCCGTTTTTAAAAATACTTGAACAGGTGTATGCATTCGAAAGATTATCTACATGATTTTGTTTACACTTGATGTTCAAAAAAAAACAATCGTGTTTGCAGGTGGCTAGTATGGTCCTGGAATTCTCACAACAACACGAAACCAGCGCCATCTCCGCATGACCACTAACCCACTAAATGCCAGTTGCAAACAAAGTGACATAATGATAACAAAAAAGGAAATAGATCGATATCCTTATCACTCTTTGACGCTCATAATAAAAGTTGACATAAGTCAGGGCAGTTTTGCCAGTAGAATTTGCACTCCTTCGGGAATTTGTCACATGACCTTCGTCTCGGTGGCGACCTTCAGGGGGTGGGAAGCGACCGGACGCTTAGGACTGTGACGCCGGCACGTTGCGAGGGGCTGCACACTCAAAAATAATCAACTCAAATGTCAAAAAGAACTCAACGGGGAGCGTGAGGCGGTCCACTCCGTTTTCAAAGATTTTGGAGTTAGCTTCGCGGAGTTGATTACATTCCTATATATTCATAATTCAACTCTGATCCGTGGAGTTGATTGCTGTGGAGTGATTTTTGGCTGCCCGTGCCATACAAACAATACATACCTATCCAATGTGTTTTTATTCCATAAAGTAACACGTGGTGTTTTACATGAATGTCGGTGACGGTGTAAGCAATAAAATAGATGTATAGTTCATACACAGTCATTCAGAAACTCGTCAATAGTATAAAAACAATTTTCTATAAGATATGTTTTTAGATATTTTTTAAAAATTTCAAAAATGGCATTGCTTGTGCAGCATGACGTACAAAGCCTGGTTAATTGATGCTGAGGAAATTTCATAAGCATCGGGTAACATGATGTCAGGGTTTTGACACGCGACTTTATGCTTCAGTTCAGACTATTTGTATCTATAAGTATGTATATACTGTACCTACTGTATCTACCTACTGTACTGTATCTATAAGTATAAGTAAGTAAGTGACTATAAGTATTGAAATTTAATTCATTTATATGATACGGCGTGGCGTGGACAACATGCCTCGCTGCCCGAACCCCACCGTGTCCTAGGATATTGGTCACGTGCTCGCATGCTTATAATGATGATCATCGATTAGTGCACTTGCACGGTGAAGCTGGTTTTATATTCCATGTTGCATGGCTTTTTCGATTTTGGATGTAAATGCACTTTTAGATTATTTTTCGGGTCAATCATTGTACGGATGATTAAATAAGTTTGAACTTAATTTGATATTAGGCAACAAAGTGTATTATAAATATCCATGTGAATGGAGCTAATTTAAGAATTACCCTTTTTGGTTTTGTGTTAAATTTTGGATAAAAATAAAGAATATTGTGAGATTCTCATTGTATAAATTCTTCAGTCGAACCTTTTTAGGTAATTAGGAAATTTAATAATAGGAAAGTATAATTAGTATAGCGAATATTCATCTGGCGTAGTGGCTCATTGGCTAAGTCGTTAGTTCTTGAAGTAGAATGTGCGTAGATGAGCACGCTTTTTAACCAAAGTAAGATCTTTGAAAATATATATGTAAAATATCTGCCATCATCAAATCCCTCAAATAGCCGAGTGGGTCAGTCACTGGGTAACGCAAAGATACGTTCAAATCCGAGTGGCATTCGAGGTGTGCTCATGAATTAGGGTGGCGGGGGTACGTCCTCGCCATGAACGTAATAACGCCAATAACGAACGTGACTGATAATTCAATGGCACCGGGTTCGAGTCCTGACCTGATAAACGACGCATGAGCTTTTTGGCATTTCATTTGGGCGAATGTTTTTATAGTTTGTAGCAAAAATCCAAAACACGGACGCGCGAAGCGAAAATTATATTATTACTTGAATCGTTTGTTATTATTTAAAGCTCCCGGATTCTTAAGGTTTCCGAATACCGGATCCAATCAACCCATTGCTGAGGGAGTTGCATACGCTGAGTTCTTGTAAACATGTAATGCTAGCTATATTTGATCAATTGGGTGGCTGGACCACGGTGTTCAGTGTTCACCGTGCCGGGAGCACGGCCACACTGCTCGTCATCGAAATTATCTCGCTGTTTTATTGTCTGTTAATAGTTAAGACAACCATTCACAGATTGCACTGGTGTCAAAGTGACGCCGCTATCACTTTTTTGCGATCAAACAAGAGATTTGATAAGAGGGAGGTGGATTCATTCGTAAAATAACGTCGTCACTCGGCATGAGCTCGAGGCTTGTGAAATGCCATGAGCTTGTGAAGCTCAGTGCGCTGTGTACGACGTCCTCAGACACACTGGACGTTTCACTCGACGAGCAGTGCTCTTATAAGACACAAGTCACGTGTTAGCATGCAGATCAGTTACAAGTTCCTCTGCAGGGGGAGATGGTTTTTGAAACCCATGTTAGTCATGTGCGACATTGAATATAAATTCTGAACATTGAACCTTCGCATGGCAGTAAATAATCTGGTGAAACACTACAATTTTAAAAATCATAGCTAGATTTCAGATGAGGAACTTTATTACATGTAAAATTCATCGGGCGTGATGGCTTGTTTGTTAAGTCGCTTGGTTCACAGGCTAAAATGTGAATGAGCCTTGTTCGAACCTCGTAGCATTCGACTTTTTTACCATTGTAAAGATCTTTCAAATAATATATATACTGAAAAATATCACCAACAACCATATCACTCGAATGGCCGAGTGGTTAGTCGCTTGGTTCATAACGCAAAGATGATGCGTTCAAATCCGAGTGCCTTTTGAGCTTTGCTCATGAATTGGGGTGGCGGGGGTACGCCAACTCATTGTAATTTTAATAAGTACAAAAGGTAAACAAACCACTTGTAATTCATATGCCTTAAAAATCTCGTAGTATGTGTCGTGTTTTTACAGCCGAGTGGTTAAGGAACGAGACTGATAACCCAAAGGTACCGGGTTCGAATCCCGGCTAGTACAGAGGCGGGTGAGCTTTTTTGCATTTAATTTAGGCAAATGTTATTAAAGATAGTAGCAAAAAATCAAACCTCGGTCGCTTCGCTCCCTCGTTTTGAATTTTTGCGGAAAATGAGACGTCCCACCCTAACACCCTACGCTTTTGCACTCACCTTGGCCAAAATGTTTGCTCCAAACGGCCACGAGTGTGCACAAATTTGGTAGACAGCGCCATCTGGTAGATAAAATTGAACAAATCTGTGACTTAGTATATTTTTTTTCCACATCACCTTACTTCAACTTTGTGTCTTTGCGCGATACATAGAAACAATTTCAATTAAATTAAAAATTACAAAAAGCTGGATGCTCCGGGAATCGAACCAGCGTCGATAGATTTCTAGGCAAGTGGGCTACCCAATGCACCACGCTCTCGATGTTTGATCGGCTCGAATTCTCCCTACACATTGCGCATGGTAAGCTGGTGTGATTTTTTTAAGCGATTGACTTGAGTTTCTGACATTGCAGACCACCAAGTCCTATACTTCACTGTCGTACAGTGTGTATTCTGTATTTTGACAATCCCAGTCATTGCCAAAAAACTACTCCATCTGCTGGGATCGAACCCGGATCGGACCGAGCTCTCATCCGAAAGCCAACGTGCTCTCCACAGGACCACGCTGTTGTTGGCATCTCGTTCGTTTATACTTTCTTCCGATTCATTGTGATGAACCTAGAGACTGTAATTAATTGAACGTCTCAGTTGTTCTCTGGCTGTCAGGTGTCTCAGCTTGGCTTTTCGTGACGTAGAACTAGCAAGCATCGTACAACGATGAAGTTCCAGCCAAAGATTGTTGGACAAAAAGACACGCCGGCATCGGGAATCGAACCCCGGCCTTCCTGGTGGGAGGCAGCGACGCTGTGCACTCGACCACACAGCAAATGACGGTAGTGAGGCATTTGTTTCGTACTCAACGCTCATCGACTACGGCCTAGAAGCTAGATTTATACTCGAGAATACTACAACGCAATTGCATAAGCGTCAATGTGATTTTTTTGACAAGCTTTGCTTCTACGATAGGACAGACAAACTCGCAATTGATGCACGCTACATTTGATCAACAGGACGGCTTAACCACGATGTTCATCGTGTCGGGAGCACGGCAACACTGCTTCTCATCGAAATCTTCTCGAGGTTTTATTGTCTGTTGATAGTTGAGACAACCAATCAGAGAATGCGCTGTTATCAAAATCACACCGCTATCACTTGTTTACGATCAAACTGGAGATTTAATAAGAGGGAGGTGGATATATCCTAAAAGATCGTTGGCATGAGCTGTAGGCTCGTCAAATGCCAAAAGCTTGGGAAGCTCAGTGCGCTATGGACATTGGACGACGTCCTCAGACTCACTGGACGCTTCGCCCGACGAGCAGTGCTCTTATAAGACACAAGTCACGTGTTAGCATGCAGATCACTAACAAGTACCCCTTAAGGGGGAAAGATTTAGAAACCCAATAAAGTCATGTGACATACGGGAAATAAATACTGTTCAAGCTTTTCATGGTACATAACAATTGGGTTAAATTATTTTGAAAGTCATAGCTTTATTTCAGATAAGGAACTGTATTACACCAACAATGCATAAGGCGTGATGGCTCGTTGGTTAAGTCGCTAGGCTCATGAACCGGTACGTGCTTGGGTATGGTTCGAACCCCGTAGCATCCGACTTTTTTACCATTGTAAAGATCTTTCAAATAACATATATATTGTAAAATATCAGCGACATTCACATCACTCGAATGGCCGAGTGGTTAAGTCGCTTGGGTCATAACGCAAAGATGATGCGTTCAAATCCGAGTGCCTTTTGAGCTTTGCTCATGAATTGGGGTGGCGGGGGTACGCCAACTCCTTGTAATTTTAATAAGTACAAAAGGTAAACAAACCACTTGTAATTCATATGCCTTAAAAATCTCGTAGTATGTGTCGTGTTTTTACAGCCGAGTGGTTAAGGAACGAGACTGATAACCCAAAGGTACCGGGTTCGAATCCCGGCTAGTACAGAGGCGGGTGAGCTTTTTTGCATTTAATTTAGGCAAATGTTATTAAAGATAGTAGCAAAAAATCAAACCTCGGTCGCTTCGCTCCCTCGTTTTGAATTTTTGCGGAAAATGAGACGTCCCACCCTAACACCCTACGCTTTTGCACTCACCTTGGCCAAAATGTTTGCTCCAAACGGCCACGAGTGTGCACAAATTTGGTAGACAGCGCCATCTGGTAGATAAAATTGAACAAATCTGTGACTTAGTATATTTTTTTTCCACATCACCTTACTTCAACTTTGTGTCTTTGCGCGATACATAGAAACAATTTCAATTAAATTAAAAATTACAAAAAGCTGGATGCTCCGGGAATCGAACCAGCGTCGATAGATTTCTAGGCAAGTGGGCTACCCAATGCACCACGCTCTCGATGTTCGATTGCCTCGAATTCTCCCTGCACTTTGCACATGGTAAGCTGGTGTGCTAATTTTTAAGCGATTGACTTGTGTCAGTTTGACATTTCAGATGACAAGTCCTATACTTCACTGTTGTACAGCGCAGCCAAAAAGCTGCGCTGGCTACGCTTGCTACTGGGATCGAACCCGGATCACATGAGAATGGATGTCATCTGAAAGCCAGCGTGCAGTCACTGGACCAAGCTGTTGTTGATTCAAGCCATCATATTTCCTACCCTTACATTGTGAAGAACCTAGAGACTGTAATAAATTGACCGCCTTTTGTCATCAGGTTCGCGGGTCATGTTGTGTCAGCTGTCAGGTGTCTTCGTCCAATAATCTGAATGCTCCGTGATTTGAACCCGCGTCGCTGGATTAGTATACTAGGCAAGTAGGCTATCGAACGCACCACGACGTCAAAGTTGGGACGGTCTTGAATTCTCCCTACATGATTGCACATGGTGAGCTGGTGTGCTCCAGAAGACCGACTCGTGTTTGTTGCATTCCCTATACTGTGTTGTTCAGTGTGAATTCAGTACGTGCCAGGCGTTGCCGAAAAGCTACGTCCACTTCTGGAAACGAACCCGCGTTGTTTCACAAGCACATTCGAAAGCGAGAGTGCTTCTGATGGAACCACGTCGATTTTGAATTTTGTATGTTTAAATGTGTTAAATGAGTGTCTATTTCGATGAGACAATTTGATGATTTCAATAGCACTGGTGATGGACCGTATCGGCTGTTGGGCGGCTACCAGTTTCTCTGCTTGCCTCTTTGTGTGCATCGTACAACGCAAACATCAAGCTGGAATGCTGATCATAAAGCCGTGTGGATGCCGTGGGCAGAACCCGGAAGTTTCAGGTCGGGAATTGGAAAATCCGCGCTCGACAAAGAATTCATTGACATTTCAGCTGTTTTCTGTTGATGTATTATTTCCAATTATAAGCATCAGTTCTACCGTTCGATTTGGAGCTTGCAATGGTAATGGAATGGTATTAAAAATCTCTATGTGATACAAAATCACTGCAATTGATTCGAGATACATGCAGATATGGGCGATCTTTAACTGTTTACGGCGTAATCAGCGCCTGGGGCCAGTCAGGAACAGAAACTTTGCATACCCCTGATAAAGGGTTGAAGACCCACATTTATAAAACTGCCAGAAATAAAGCCAGCAGTGTGAGCAAAGGGTTGTTGGCTGGCTTGTAACTATCAACCAAATTAATGTCCCCAAAAAATTACTTTTCATTGCTTATGAGATTGATTATACGACTTATGGTGATTCTGATTGGTAAGCAATTTGAAATTTGAAATCGAAGCAGACCAACAAATTCTCTGTCAGATATTTCACCCTGGCATGACCTGAGCCCGTTGCTCACCCTCCAAATGACACTTACAATAAGGGGTAGGTAAAATGTGGGGATCTCATGCTGGAATGTATGTAAACGGAATGTATGGAGGATATTTTTCTTAAGCATTCTATGGTGAATTCGGCTAGGAGCTTGCCTAGGGCCCCAAGCGCTGCATCTCAAGAATTACATCTCAAGTCTTCACTAATTTTATTAACAGTATTACAATCTAGGTATCTTTTATTATCATAGAACTCTCTCTCTGCCTCCCCCACTGTCAAAGCCGGAAAGAGAGAGTCCTGCTAACGAACGACACCCTCGACGAATTACACCGTAGTAACCGGCCGAAACGTGGAAATCACAGGCCGAGCTGAAAGCAGCCGCCTCAGCTAGCTTAAGTCGGCAAAGTCGAGCACTCTGCGCGATTTCTGCCGCAAGACTAGGCGGACACCGTTTACAAGCGTGTCGAAATTCAATGTCCGTTCCACCCAATTTGTTTGCATCGCGGTAGAAGTAGAGCACTGATGTCAAAGCAGAGCTCCTGCCTAAATTTTTGTCATTTGTCAAGATCAACTTACAGCCAAATTGAGGAAATAGAGAAATAACTCACCAGTAGAAAATTAACAAAATCCATCTCACATGCAAGAGTTGCAGCTTTTAATTTTGGCTGAGGGCAGCATTCTTAACATCACACGCAACTACATCAAAGATTTAAGAATAAAGGAAGAGGATAAGGAATAAGAAGACTAAAATCAAGTTTAAAACTGTTTAACTAGTATATAAGTAAATAACAGCATGACAAATTAAACTTGTTCAAAAACTTTGTTTCCGAATTACAAACAATAATTTTCAATTTAAGGTTCGATTTCAAAAAGAGAAACATTAAAACGAACATGATGACGATGTCCCTCACAAAATTTCGGTGCTCACGAACTAGAGAACATCGGCCGCGTCCCCCGCGAGTGAACGAGGACGTAGAAATGGGCGTCGAAAGTCGAAACAAACTTTACAAGAGTGAATGTGCTTCCTTTGGCATGAGTTATAAGTTAACCGGTACCCGAATCCTAATCAGCGCTAACTATTTACATTAATTACACAAAACCGAGCAAGGCATCCGTGAACGGCGGGGCACGGGCACGGACCCGCGCAGAGAATACAGAGTGCAAAATCGCCGCCGCAGAGACGGACTTGGGTGCATCTTCGGGGCCCGGCCCCCCCTACCTACAACCGTTTCGCGCGGCTTTCCCTCGATAATAAATTAACTATCAGCACTTTCAAATTATTTTACAGAATCGGCGGCCGAGCTCGGCGGCGCCGACTCGCGTTGCCCTCGTCGGCCGACGACGGTGCGATTCAAAGATAATAAATAATCAACTAATCGACTCTTCCAGCGGCGGCGGCGGCGGCGGGGGTGGCGTTCAGACGGACATGGCGTCGTCGAGCAGCGCGGCCAACTCTCGGAGGTGCTGCATCTTGCTGCCGGTGGCGGGCGAGGCGGCGGTGGCTCGCCCCGAGTAGCTGCAAGCGTTGGCGACAGTGCAGAGGTCAGTGACCGGTCGTTAGACAAACTACAACGAGGAGAGGTCCCTTGCTGTGTGGTTCTGTTCATTTTTGTAAGGTGAGATGAGATGAGATGAGGTTGTTTTTAATGGAACAAATTAACACTCATCTTATCTCACATGAAACAAACTAACAGAATTAAGGCCCATTCACAACCAACTTATGCCGTAAGCTTAGACGTAAACGTAAAATGCGCACATGCGCACACATGCACATAAGAGCGTTCACAACAAACTTAATAACTTAATCTTTACGCACCGTAGTCGAAATGTTTGACCGAGCCAAAGATTTACGTCTAAGTCTAAGTTTGACCTAAGTTGGTTGTGAATCGGTCGTTTCTCTGTTCGGGAGGTTTGCAAACTGCTCGGTTGACGCATAGGATGAAGGTTGGGACGAAAATTTCGAGGAACTGCCTTGCAATTTTCGAAAGGCCAGGCAGCTAAATAAGTTAGGCCAGGTTTGATATTAGTTGCCTTGAAATTAAGCTCTTGAAAATTTGCAAAACTTGCTCTGCAATTGATTACATGAAATACACCCACGACAAAGGCCCTTAGTTGAAAAATCTACAAGCAATGTCCTACAGAAATGAAATGGGAGTATGAAATGATGTGATAATGTACCAACATGCATTTTCCAAACAGGGAAAAATGATGTCATGATATGATGGCATATTTATGATGTCATAAAGATTCCCATCTTTCTTGGTTAACCTGCACAGCCATTATTTTTTGTGAACCATTTTAACTAAAGACGATAGGACAATCAAAATCCAAGTGGCTCCACTTAGTGGCTTTAAGACGTCAATTTTCTTTGAATGGAATTGGTCTGTAGTACGATGTTTCAAAAACTGACCGGAAAAATAGGTGCATCAAAATCCATATTTTGCAAGTACAGATTCCACTAAAACCCGGCCAGCAAATCTACGAACCCTCGCAAACCCGTCCAACCCTCCACACACACAACAACGGCGACGTGACCGTCGTCCCTCACCTAACGGTCCGTTTGGTCGGGTTGGTACTGGCGGTTTCGGTTTCGGCACCGGCCTCCTCCGCCGCGGCGGCGGCAGCGGCGGCGGTAGGAGGGGGTGGGGGCGGAGTCACGTCAGGGGACCAACTGAACCACTTGCGCAGCATGCCCGGATCGCGGCCCGTCAATGGCCTACAAAACGGCGCACCGCGCGACCACACTCCGTTAGGACACCCGTCCGTGCAAGGTCTGCCTCGGATGTTAAGATCGTTGCTACGCTGGGGACGATGCGAATAAGCTCATCCGTTCAACTAGGTCTGCACAGCTGGCTTTTATTTAAATCTGATTTATTTTTAAATTTTAAATTTTAAATACTGATTTTTGTTGCATAAAATCTTACAAAAATAGATATATTTTTCCCAAAATTTCTGGTTAGTCAATATCGCCTTTCCTTTCAAGGAAAATATTTACTAATTAAGACAAACGCATTTATATTTGCCGTCGTGACGGCAAAATAGATACGGTTTTTATTTTTTCATCAAAAAAATGACGTCGAAGCAGCATTTAATTCAGTAATCACATGTTTGTTACATGATTGATATGGACCTGATAACTGAAGGCATGGATTATTCCTGACAAGGACTACAATGATGACTACGCTTTCTGAAGACCTAGTTGAGCGGAGCTTTTGCAAATAATCGTGTCTAAATTTGATTGAAAATCAGAACAAACAGTCCATGGTGCCAACCACTACCTCTACTAGTTTGGCAACAAGTCCAATTTTTGGCATTCATGGTTTTACCGTTAGGCGGCTAAGACTTCGAAATTTGTTTGAACCCCGGTAGCATTTTCTATTTTGCAAACCACCGACGTCAACAAACGCAAGTCAACTAATGCCGATTGTTAAAAGGCAGATAGTGAAAAGAGATTAAATCAATCAAACTAAAAGCAACGCATTAAAATTATAACGGTTAGAAGAAATGTGAAAACGAAAAGTTAAGAAAATCGGAGCTGCTACCAGAAATGAAGAAAGCGCTGGTTCGGGATTGCGAGGGATCGGTCTGTTTGTCGGTGGCGGAGCAAGCGGTTGTGCCGTCGGCAGGGAAAACTGAGGGAAGTGTTCGGGAATATCGTCTTCGTCAATCTTGGTGTCGTCGTTATGGTGAGCATTGTCGTTATCGTCATAAGTCACAAAGCAGTCCGCGGCCATGTGTGTGGTGGCGAATTTACATCAAAGATAATTCAATGAACCGAAAGTTATTATGCAAATTCTGTTGAAATATTGATGACGAATATGATTATGAATGATTAATGAGTGACAAGCGATGCCGAACAATATTACAACATTTCACAACAATTTCCGCAAGCTGCCTCGCGGAAAAGTTCCTACTTTTATGCCATTTGATACCAGGGCTGTATATTTTTATTTTAGAACAAGCAGTAATTAAGCGCAAAGAACAAGGCATAGAACATAACAGCAGGGAGCAATTTGTGTGCAATTAAGTTAGCAAGGCAAGGATGAACTCCAGTAAGTCAACAGTGAAAATAACGGCACAAAATAATGCAGAGGAAATAGTCGGGCGCCAGCTTGGTTGAAAACAAAGCAGATCTAATCAACTGAAAGGAAGAAAGTTTTCCATCTGGCAAGAACGTGATGGAAAGGGTCAATTGAGAACAAAAGATTGAACACAAGCAAAGTAAAATCAAACAAAAAGGAAAATCTGAGCCCCTAGTGAACGCAGCTAATACGACGGTGCAACTGTCGCACCAATTACTGGGTTAAGGGATCTAGGGAAAAGCCGGGTTATCGATAGCACCGCCGTAATACCAACGAGTCGGCCGCATTAACAAAGCTTTACAATTAAGTCCTAACAGAGAGGTGCTGGTGACAAATCGGCTTATCCCTGTTGTTGCCAGTATTAATCTGGTGCGTAAGGAGCACTGCCGTAACTCCAGGAAACTGATGGCACTGAGTAAAGCCCCTAGACAGTTTGCAAATTCCGCAGATTGCTTCGATTAGTCCAATTGATCATGCGTGGAACCTGACCGTCGTCGAATTTCAAACACCAAACATCAAATGTCTAATGTCGGACACCAAAGCAAACGTCGGCATTCGTCAAGGTCCTTTATAGGACCAAAAACACATTCCATCAGAGCAGAACCGTACTCTTTTCAAACAAAGCACACTATGTAGCATCGAACGTCGAACGCCCGACATGGAGCGTCGACGGCGGCCGCTCACCTGACGTCCCGCGACGCGTTCAACGTCGTGCTGAAGCGCGGCTGCACGTACGACCACGGCCCCTGGTTCTTGGCCTCCTCCTGGGCCCAGCAGAGCCGCGCGTTCGGGTACTTGGCGCACTCGGCCTGAAACCCACATTCTTATCGCATCTGGAATCGAATTTTGAACGCGGTTTATAAAATTAAGCACCTAAACCACAAGATTCATCTTCTGGCATCTATAGCCCTCCAACACCCCATGGAAGGTTTAGTGCCTACAGGAAAAAATCCATTTCCAAAAAGGAAAACTGCTTTTTTCCTAACTGGAAGATAACTTTTTAAATGTACATTGTAAAATCGGCACTAAGTGACCTGCAGAAGCCTAATCCATCCCTTTGTTGCTTACAGAAAACCCAACTGATTGACTGATTACTAGTTTTAAATGACGCACTGTTTTGACAACTGGCCCTATGGCACTGGTCTAATGGCGTCGGTGAATTGAAGGGTGATGATGAGGGTAATTATGAGCCTAACCTAGCCTAGAAGAGAGAAGGGGAAACACGGTGCCGGCACGTAGCCTACTCCTGTCGAAAAGCACCGAGGGGACCACGGGCTTTAAGTCCCTTCCTATCAGTTGCTGCGACCTATCAGTTGCTTCTGCTTTTTTCCTTACTGGAAGATAATGTTTTAAATGTACATTGTAAACCGGCACTAAGTGACGTGGAGAAGCCTAATCCATCCGTATGTCGGTTACAGCAAACCCAACCAACGATCGACGTGGCTTAAACTTTGCAGCACGCAAAGAAACCGCGGCGGCGCTCACCTTGACCAGGTCGTACGGGAACGGCGAGATCTGCTCGACGCGCGCGATGGCCACGTCGGCGTCCAGCTGCTTGTCGGCGCGCGCCTTCTTGAGGTCGTAGTAGACCTTGCCCGAGCAGAACACAACCTTCTTGACGCTGTCCGGGTTCTGCGCGGCGACGCCCTCCTCGGGGATCACCCTGGAAGCGGGGGCCGAGCCACAGATTCACGACGGCGGCTTTGACAGAGGTGCGGGTCGGACGGAACTGAATATTCTATTCAGTTCAGGAACTATTATACATATCTAGTGTCGGTAACTAGGTCTACGTTTCGAAAATTAAATCCGCTACAGTTCATCGTACTGGGAGAGCATGCTTTGCCGCAGGGAGCGCTAGTGTTCAAACAGGATTTGTGTTGCCAACTTTACACCGCTGAAATGTGAAATATTACCTACTTTTTCAGATTCAAGTCGGTTAATTCATCATTTGATCAGATCATAAAATCATTATTGACCTTTTGAGCCCGGTTTTTACGGTATGTGCAAAAAAGCCTTAAAATTTTTTGGTATGGTCTCTTCCTGTAGAGACTGTACAGGTAATTGAAACTTTTACGTACGTCATCTTAAGTAACATTTAAGGGGCTTTGTTTTCCTCTGATGCTTAATCTCAAGTGCCAACTGATAGTTGACATGTAAAAGATTATCGTTGCAGGCGATATCTACACTTGTTTTATATAAATCGCAACTTTCCTGCTGGTTTCGCAACCTGGCGCATTACTGCCCGGTCTTTCCGAGAGTTTCCCACATTGTAATAGTAAGATATTCGACAGCACGGCCGTCCTACAAACAAACACGGCAGTACCTGAGGAACTGCGTGTTCTCGGTCATCAGGTCGAAGCTGGAGCGGGCCTCGGGGTGGCGCAGCAGCGACTTGGGCGTCATCAGGATCAGCGGCTTGCGGAACGGCAGCGCGATCTGCCGCCGCAGGATGTGGAAGTAGTTGGCCGGCGTCGAGCAGTTGGCCACCTGCAAGCGAAACGGCGGCGTTCGGACGGCATCACGAGCAGCCAACTCGGCTGTTCACTTGGCTGTTAACGTAACCGTGACTTGGCTGTTAAAGGAACCCTCCGAGTTTGATGTGCACAAATTAAGCTCAATTTAATGTGAATATGCCCAAATGGGCTCAAATAAATGTGGATATGCTCAAATATGCCAATCTAGTGGGAAATGCTCAAATTACGCTTAATTTGGTCTGGATATGCTCATATTAAGTGAAATTTAGAGTGGGTATGCTAAAATTAAGCTCTGTTTATGTCGATAACCTCAAATGAGCTCAATTTAGTGTGGATATTGCCAATTTGATACTATTACAGTCGAAATATCAAGCAATTTCTCCCGCGCTACCCCCACCCGGTGACGGGAGCACGCCAAAAGCCACGAGGTTTTGCTCGTCGAGCCATCGTCGACGGTCTGTCGATCTATGGGAACAAACGGACGACGGACTCACGATCCAGTTGATGTCGTGCAGCTGGCGCACGGAGAACTCCTCGCTCTCCGGGGGGAAGTAGTCTGGGTCGTCGGCGGACATCTGCAGGAAGCGCTCGAGTCGGGCGCTCGAGTGCTCAGGGCCCTGTGGACGCAGGCTGGGCGTTAGTTTGCTATCGCGACGACGCTCCAGGCTTTGCGGTGAGTGCGTTTGAAATGTCTGTCCACTCCGTTGGGGAATTCTCTTCTAATTCTTTTGTTAGGTATTTAATAATGTTCTTCATACACAAAACCCTTATTTTTCACTATTATTATTTTATTTCTAAGATGTCTTTTGAAGGGCTTGAGTGAGTTGAAAATTTAAAAAACCTCTATAAACGACCGGCTATTTCACTGTGAATTATGACATCACTGTGGCAAGTAAGCCATGGTTTCTATGAGAATACAGTCATCCTATTGGTTGGAAAAAGAATCTACGACATCTACGTGATGTCAACACACACCTGAACATCGTTTTCAGCTCCATTTCATTTGTAAGCAACATTTGCTATTAAAAAAACACCCACAAGAAATGTCGACGTATTGTGAATCATCGCTCGACTGGATACGCGGCGAATCAAAGGCATTCTGGCGACGACGACAATAGACCTATTCCACTCGGAGAAAAATGACGTCTGGTACCCACTGGACTTACTACCAGTGTGGAAAAAAATATTAGCTCTGCTAAATAACAAAGGAAGATAGGGAAATCACAACCCGAATTTCTCTACCTGGCTTTGGCAAGTGGGTATCATGAGGTCACTTTCATAGAATTTTGATTGAATGGAAAAGGTGTAACTCGACTATTCACCGGGGTTATCCATATCAGTATGCGGTTTGATGCCCGGCGCATGTCTCTTTGCAATTCCCCTTTGCTTGTCCAACAGAAATCCCGGCCCGTGGTTGACAGAGGCGTGCGGTCTCACCATGCCCTCGAGTCCGTGCGGCTGCAGCATCACCAGCCCCGACTGGCGGACCCACTTGGCCTGGCCCGACGAGATGAACTGGTCGATGATGCATTGCGCCGTGTTGTTGAAGTCGCCGAACTGCGCCTCCCACAGCACCAGCGCGTTGGGGTTTGTCATTGAGTAGCCGAGCTCGAAGCCTGGACAAGCGGACACGTTGTATTGACACATCTCGTTTGCCATGAAACTTTTACGGTGAGACTGACTCGCCTGCCACTACTCACTCTTCTCGGAACAGTCGTGCGGCTTATAAGATTAGTCCTAGGTACTATTTTCGGGAATTAATACTATCCACATCGACAGCAAGCAGTACGGAATAATCAAAAACAAGAATTTTTGGATTGAGCAATTGAAAAATACACACTGAGTTATGACGCAACAATGCTTAGCTACCTACGGTGCCATGATTGTTGAAGTGAAGCGGCGCCACAGAAATACTAGGATTGCATTAACACAGTGAGTGCCAACAATCGTAACACCATATCAATAGTTAAAACTAGCTGCATAGCAGTGGCGGCTCGTGGGTCGAAAAAGAGAGGAGGCACAAAAATAATAACAACCCTAACGAGAATTTCTATCTGAAGTTCAGTTTGAGTTCCGACAAGTGGCATTCCGGCCAGAACTTGCGTCTAGAATCGCATAAAACCATAAAAAAACGTTCGATCACATTTCCCTTGCTCACGTACCGAAAGGTAACAGAAACTTGAGAATTGCAAGCAATTTCGGTTGTTCCGTCAAATTTCCACAAAAGAAATCACACTACAATATTTACTTGGTGATTTTAAGCAACCGACTCGATTTGTTTGTTTTGCGATATCTTGGAAACACCTTCACGTAGAACGGTGTCGTATTTACAAAAATGGTCATACTGTCCTCTAAAATGCCCCTTATTGGCCGAGGTTTCGCTTTCATCATGCACGCGGAAAGCCTCCTGCTTTGCCAGAAAGCAAGTTATGTCAATCAAACGCTCGAGGATTAGACGATTCTTAGAAACTTGAAGATTGTGGACTTCGTTTTGAACACGTGCACCATCATTTATTGCCTCGTCGACTCTCTGGCGTCCTTACAGCTCGATACAGCTCGAATATGCTCGATGCTCGTCCTGTGACGTTTGATTGATCTGGGAAGGTTTTGTGACACCTACGTAGCCTATGGAATTCCTCGCGAGTGTTTGTTGTTGCAAGCAGGAACATGACACAAGACCACCAAAACAATGCAATATTCTCATTGCTGCCCGCCAGCCAGCCAAATCTTCGATGCCACTTGTCAGAAAACGAACGATTTATAGTACCATCTTTGTCGATTATTTTGAGATAAGGTGTTGGCTTACCAATAGTTTTGATTTTGACACGTTCTACGAAGTCGCGTTTGCTAACTAGCAAATTCAGAAAATCATCAACCGCATACATGATGTCGCAAGAGGATAGCACTAGCACACGTAGCATTTACAACACTTGCAAAACGCAAACATTACACAGAAGGCGCGTAGATACACAAACACAAGACACAGAAATTAACTTTAAATTAATTCATCTAAAACTTGTCTGCTTTCAAACAATAAAGAGTAACAAATTAGCATGGAATAAAATCGCACCGGTTGCACGGAATTGGCGACATGTAGGTTTACTTTGTTCGGGCCTCGGGTAACTTCGGCCCAGAGCCTCTGGAACCAGCCGATTCCCGCGGCTCTGCCTTGCTCGCGCATCGTAAGGAGGGGAACGTGGGGGAACCAAAGATCCTAGGGGAAGCGTGGACTCCGGCGAGACGTGAGATCGTCCGAGAGAGCCACGTTTCAACACCCCCCCTTGAGGCTCTAGTGATCTCTCCACACCCCGCACCTATAGTTCAGGGTCGCCGGCCTCCGCTTGACGAGGTGCCTCCCTTATGACGCGATATGGACAATCATGCAGCAAAGACGCGTAATACCCGCAGACACGCATAGATGTCGCTGAACTAACGCAAATTGAGAACGCCACGACATTTCAAATTTCAAATGAAAATAGGTAATTCAAAGACACCTAGTATACAAAACTTTTTTCTTTCCTCTCTTTCCTCTCTTTTTTGGGGCGGCACGGCCTCCTTGGCCTCATGCACTAACCGCCCCTGCTGCATAGCAGTGTTTGCTGGAATCGGGCTAGGCACAAAGTAATGCCGACAATCTCAGCAGTGTGGCAACACTAGCAGCGCAGTGACACCGGTGTTTGCTGGCATTAGGCAAGGCCCATAGTAATGCCAACAATCGTAGCAGCGTATCAACACTAGCAATAGCAGTGACACCGGTGTTTGCTGGCATTAGGCTAGGCACATAGTAATGCCAACAATCGTAGCAGCGTATCAACACTAGCAATAGCAGTGACACCGGTGTTTGCTGGCATTAGGCAAGGGCCAAGGCCCATAGTAATGCCAACAATCGTACCAGCGTATCAACACTAGCACCTCAGTGACACCAGAACTTGCTGGCAATGCCAACAATCGTGGCAGCCTAGCGACACTAACAGTGCAGCGACACCGGCCCACGGCAAGGCCGCCGCCGCCGGCAGCAAAGCCAGCCGGCGCGCGCCACTCACCGAGCACGCCGAACTCGGAGAGTGACGAGTTGCAGACGGTGTACGGCCCCTGGTCGGGGTACATGTGACAGAGCGGCTTGTAGGTCGCCTTGTCCACCTTCTGGTGGTGCAGCACGTGGTGGCGGTGGCTGAAGGTGCCGCGCTCGACGTCCTGCCCGCTCAGCCGCACGTGGATGCCCTCCTTGAGCAGCGAGCCGAACGCCATCGCCTCGCCGAGCGCCCAGTCCACCGTGCGGCTCTCCACCATCTCCATGCGCGACTTGAGGATGCGCTCGAGACCTGGTCGGGGGGCGCGAGTGTTATCTGGTGTAGTACTACAAGTACTGCTCTGTGGTGGAGCTGGAGGGTTGTTGAGATCGGTTTTCTCACACGCGGAAAGCGAATGTAGTAGGTCATGGTGAAGTCATTAATTTAATATTCAAAAAGGGAAACTCGGTAATCGGTACAGTTGCGCTTTGAGATTTTATCGGACGGGCAAATTTTACTCTCACCGGTAGGTATGTATTCATATAGTACGTAGTCTATTGCCTTGCTTATCAACCTCTCGACAGCACGGATTAGCGGAGGAATGCTGTCGTTCGAGTTGTACCGTCCTTCGGAAGGGAAGCCGGTGGTCCCCACGGTGCTTTTCGACAGGAGTAGGCTACGTGCTGGCACCGGGTTTCCCCTCCGCCCTTCTAGGCTACGTTATGTCCATCATCAGCCTTATCATCCCGCTTTCATTCACCGACGCCTAATGGCGTCAAGTGTCCAGTGTCAAAAGGGCCGGTTGTCAAAACAGTGCATTGTTAAACACCGGTGATCAATCAATCCTACGCCCCGGAAAATCACAAGCCTCGTCCCCACGAGAGAAGCGAAGAGGCACGTGCGACCCACCTTTGTGTATGACGAACTCGGCGGCGTTGGGCGGCGGCGACGACATGCGCTTGCCGATGTGCACAAGCGTCTCCTCGATGAGCCCCGTCGGTGCCACCTTGAGCGGGTCCTTGCCCTCGAAGAAGCCCGACCACGGCGAGTCCAGCCAGTCCTTGTACTTGATCACCGTCTCCTTGCGCGCGTTCTGGTACGACTCCTCGCAGATCTTCTCGTACTTGTCGCTCACGTCCTGCCGAACGCCAACGGAAAAAACACAACGGTTCAGCGGTTGGGGTAGGCGGAAACTACTGACGGTACCGGTTTCAGGATTCGTGATTTGATATTTGAAGAGCAGATATTGGGGAATTTGCAAGTACTCAAGTAATTTTATCTCGTCTCTAATTGTTTTATTTATTTTTTAAATTTAAATAAAATTGTGGTCAGCAATCATTTTCATAACCACATTGTTTTATGATAATACACCTACTCCACTAAGAGAAAAATGAATTCAGGTACCAACTGGATGTATGTACTTGTGAATTTGAACATATTTAAGTCGGTCGGTTTAAATCGCCGATTCCCCAACTCTCCCATCTTGGCCCTCGTCCACCGACCGCCTACCTTGACTTCCTCCGGCGTGACGACGCCCTCGGCGATGAGCTTGTCGGCGTACTTGTTGAGTCCCGGCGGCGTCTTCTTGATCTTGCTGTACATGAGCGGCTGCGTGAACATCGGCTCGTCGATCTCGTTGTGCCCGTTGCGGCGGTAGCACACGATGTCGATCACCACGTCCTGCGCGGACAAAACAGACGCCGTGAACTCGCTACGATCTATCATCCGTGTAGTTCTTCAACCGATCTTCATCTGTAAATACACCGTGTCGCGAGGGCCGATCAGCCGGCGGCGGCGGTGGCGGCGGCTGATGCACTCACCTTGTGGAAGGTGGCGCGCCACTCGGCAGCGATCCGGCACACGTGCATCACCGCCTCCGGGTCATCGGAGTTGACGTGGAAGATGGGCGCGTTGACCACGCGGGCCACGTCTGAAAGACGGAGCGGGCCGTTAAGTCACGTTGCGTCACGTCGCGTCTCCTTACAGTCTCACAGATGCCGAGATCGAAACCACGCATCACCTTCTTAAGACTCGTGTCTTTTCCTAATCATAATCTGCAGAAAAACAGGGGCGTACGCACCTGTGCAGTACGGCGACGAGCGCGAGTGGCGCGGGTCGGTGGTGAAGCCGATCTGGTTGTTGACGACGATGTGGATCGTGCCGTGCGTCGTGTAGTCGGGCAGGTCGGACAAGTGCATCGTCTCGTATACGATGCCCTGGCCGCAGAACGCCGCGTCTCCGTGCAGCAGCACCGACATCACCTGGAACGCGTCACCGGAGGTTACTGTCGATTCGAACCTAAATGCAAATACTCGTTGCATCTACGGTAGTCGGTAGGTATTGATTATTCGTAACGATATATCAATTTGAAAATTTGTATCCGTACGGGGTTCAACCCGAATCTTAACCCTGCACTTTCCATTATGCTATACTGTCAACCAACAACTCAAATCAACGTATTTTCGATTCCACAGCTGGTTGGCAGAATATCGTAATGGAAAGTGCAGTGCCCCGGAGAGGTGAAGATGCGGGTTCAAATCCCGGGGTCATTCGGCGCACGGCATCGTCGTTCTCAAAAGCTACGTTCATCGTAGCGTGGAAAACAGTTTCCCCGTCGAGGCAAAGCTGGTTTTCCACCGTTGACGTGGAGTAAATAACGAGCGGCGACTGCCGTTGTAAGAATGTCAGAATCCGATCGCAGATAACAAATGATGCCGCAGTCAACCGACAAAATTGACCAGAAGTCACGAGCCGTAGAACGGCAAACGACAAAGTTGATTCAGCTGGGACGGCTTTTGCCGCCTTGGCTGGTATGTTACGTCTTCGATTGGTAAACGTGACTTGCCGTGCTGGAGACACCGTTCAGCCGTACCGTTATGAATGTATCTTGGGGGCATTCAGGCATTGTCGCATTGGGGCTTTGAGTGTTGGACCACTGGGACGTTGAGGCATTGACAAGTTGAGCCGTTGGGAGATTGACAGGTTGGGCCACTTGGGCATTAGAACGTAGGGAAACTGGGGCACTGTAGTGGTGGGGCTTTGGGCCAGTGGGATGTCGGGATTTTGGGGCAAAGGGGCACTGAGCCTGGGACATTGAGACGTTGGGGCATTGGGATGTGGGGATTTTGAGGAAACGGAGCACTGGGTAGCCGTTGGGGCATTGGGATGTGGGGATTTTCAGGCAACGGAGCACTGGGGAGCCGTTGGGGCATTGAGATGTGGGGATTTTGAGGCAACGAGGCACTGAGCCACTGGAGATTGAGCCGTTGGGGCATTGGAATGTGGGGATTTTGGGGCAACGGGGCACTGAGCCACTGGAACGTTGAGGCATCTTGACCGGGGACCGACGGGAAGCCGGGACGCACCTTCTTTCCCTCGCCGTCGCCCCGGTAGAACTGCTCGGCGCGGGTCTTGCCCTGCACGATGGGGTCGACGGCCTCGAGATGCGACGGGTTGGCCACCACCGCCAGCCGGATGTTCTTGTTGGTGACGCGGTTCAGCCGCTCGATGTACGTGCCCAGGTGGTACTTGACGTCGCCGGAGCCCTGCAAGCGACATGCGGCCGCGTTCAGATTTGGTGTCACGAGCCACCGCCGTGTTCGCTTCGTTCGGAGGTTTTGAAATGTGCGATGGGTACTTATTATTGGAAACGTAATTTCAATTCAAAAAGTATCACTACCGCTACTAAAGCTACAAAAGTATCTCTCAAATCAGAGTTGAAATAACTGGTAAAACTGGCTCTAAGCACACTTGAACTCGCTGACTTTTCAACCGAGACTGCAAGTCCGTGCAAGACCTCCCGTAGAGACCCTACCCAAGCGAAGGCAACTCACGTCGTCGGCAGACTCGAGCGCGGCGAACTGCGTGAAGATCTGCTCGAGCGGCTTGCGGCAGACGTTGGCCAGCACGTTGAGACGGCCTCGGTGCGGCATGCCCATCACCACCGACTCGACGCCGAGCTCCGTCGACTTGTCGATCACCTGCTTCATCGCCGGGATCAGGATCTCGCAGCCCTCGAGGCCGAACCGCTTCTCGCTCGACCACTTCTTCGCCAGGAACGCCTCGAACCTGGCCGGCAAAAGGTACGTTAGTTAGGTTACGTTAGTTAGGTTACGTTAGCTCCATTTTCTCTATATTCTCTAGCTATTTGTGATTAGGTCATGTCAAATATTTTATTTGCTTTAGAATAAAGGAAACTCAGGCTAATGGCAAACTTGGCAGACTATAAAAATTAGAAGTATAAGAGCTCTGATAATTCTGTTGCCAGTTCAACAATGTTATTTTGGCAGATTTTCCCATATTGTTCAAGATATTTGGTCATACTTAAAAAATGGCCATCGATTACGTACTACCAACTAAACTAGATCGGCCTGGTGCTATTTGAAATCTTAGTATATCATATTAATTTAAAATAGTTCCACAAAATTCCCAAAACACAATAATACGACAATAATTCAGCAAAATATTTCGACAAAACACCAAACAAAGCCGACCGGAAGCCGACGGTAACAAACGAGAGCGCCACGAACCCGGTGGCGCGCGTGAGCCGCGCGAGAATCAGCCGCTTCTCGTCGTTGGCGATCTCCATGACGCCCGGCGACTCGAGCCGCTGCCGGATCCAGTTGCACTGCTCGAGCGAGTTGATGAACATGAACTCGCAGCCGATGTGGCGGCAGTAGGCCGTCTCGAGCCGGCGCAGGATCTCGCGCAGCGGCAGCGCCTTCTCCTTGCCGCCGATGAACGTCGTCGACGGCAGTTTGAACACGCGGTCCATGTCGTTCTCCTCTGCGGCGGCAGGAGGGCAGCGGCGGGGACAGCGTTAGTCGGGGGGGGACGGGGTTTCCAGCGATCGCATGTCGGGCAGTATCTTACCAGGCTGGGAATGTAGGCATTTTCTATTGAATGTTCTGTTGAAATCGGACGAGCTGATGCTCGACCCTTTTCACTAACTTCACTAACACTATTCTGCAGTAGTAGGTGAGTTTCAGCTTCTTTTCCTATACTTTCTTTGAAAACAAAAGCCAATTTTTACACAACTCTGCGGAGTTAGAAATTGAAAAAGCCAGTGAATAGGGGCCCTGGCAGACATGCGTGAAGTTGAAGTAATCGCAGGCAGCTACCGCCTGCATATTATAGGTCGGCTGTCGGTTGACACTCAAGGTTAAGCGTTAGCAACAAACAAAGACACCTCAGTAGGACGTGAGACGACGTAAGTAATGCTTTGTTAAGTCGTAGTGCTTCAAATTCACCGCATGCCGCCTAGGCGGCGCTGACGATTGAGTTGCCAGCTCGTTAACAATGCTATTTTGGTCTCCTATATTGAACAGCCGGGTAAGATATTTGCTTTTCAAGGAATTGAAGTTGATAGATGTTTATTCTTAGGAACAAAATATCCAATCAAACAACAAAGTCTTAGATTGTCTTGATTGATTATTTTAGTCCTGTTTCTATTTACATTGTGTGAATATAACTTTGGAATGATTTAAGGCCAGTTTATTATTTTGTTATTTACTTTTTGAGTTGGCATTTTTGGATTCTTGCATAATTCCAAAAATTACTAACCAAAAAACAATACATATTCATTCTTCGATTTTAAAAGAGTTGGGCTTTAGAAGGTTAGTTAGTAAATTAATGAAGAGTTAAATTGTTTGTTGGGATGTTTGAAGATTACTAACGCTATACTACTAGGTATTAACTAACTGTAAACTACAGCATTTCATGCATTCAAATCTAAAAAAGGAAATAAATTATTAGTACTCGTCACTCATTCACAAGTTCCTGTGAAACCAGCGACAAACGCTAGATGTAACAGAAACTTGCAATGCAAATTGGCACATGGTTTTGTCTTGAATTACGCCGCAGTGAAACCGGGGAGGCGACCGCCTCTGCACGCTAACCGCAGTCCTGCCAAACGTTGCCCTCGCCATGACTCACACCGTGTATTTCTGTAAAGCAGACTGGAATGTCGGTGGTTTACGGCCCTCGAAAGGAGTGGACTCGAAAAGAAGCTACTTCCGTGGAGTGAAATTAGCGAATAAATTTGAAGAAAAACCAAGATTTTTTTGGGATATAGAATAAAATGGCATGTTTTATGTAAATATTTCACTTTCGAGTGACAGTATGAAAAAATGAGGTTAAAAGCACGGATGCTTAATTTCTCGGCACAGTCAAACAAAACTTTGAAAGGGCGCGACCCGCTCCTCAAGATGTGGCCAAAGCGAGCGACATTCCAGCCTCCTTGGAGTAGAAGTTGACGAGACTCACGTTCGATCTTAGCGACTCGGCTCTGTAGGTGCTCGGAATAGGTCGTGTTTTTCTCGCCTAAAGCAACGGCAAGAACAGGCTACACTCATCGCATCGCACTACGCAAGCCAAGAGCACACGACTGCCGCCTGGAAGGACGGCATCGCGCGACGTTTTCGCATTCGGGCCACGGTGACGCTCTCGGGAGAAGCGGGCTTCCGTTTTACAGAAAAACTCCTAAAAGCAAAGCTGTCGGGAGCTTAACGCGTTCGCGAACCGGTAGGAATCGTGCGGAACTGCTAATCTTGGGCATTTGCTTGTGACAGATAATGCTCTCTATTGCTAAAAGATGAAGCTATTAATTTAAATAAGTAATTTGGCTAGAAACAAGCTATGGATAACAAAATTAAATTAAATTCAAGCAAATTTTAAGGTATGTGCTACCTCGTCTTTGTTAATTTTAGTTATATGACACATTTACGCATCTAATTAAGTATTCAAAGTGTCAACAAACTTTGTTCATGATTCTCGTGAATGGTTAGGGTCTTGGCTAGACAACCACTAGACCACCAGGTTGGTTGTGGCGTCGCAAATGGGCTAGGCAATCTCCCGAGAGCGGCACCGCGCGTTTTAGACCATTCACGGCGCACATCGCACACAAAGACGACACTCACAAGTCACAAGTCACAACTAGAACACAAGATCGACATTCGAGTTAAATGAGGAGAAGTGGCAAGATGCAGCTAGGCAAGTCGAAGGTGTGAGAATGTTACTACGAGTAATTATTGACAAAAGGCATGAAGAGTTAATGGCACTAGACTCGATATATAGAAAAGAACTCGTTTCGAAACGTACCAAAGCTCTACGCGCGGCAGTTTAAGCAAATACTTCCTTTTTCGGTTTGAATTTTTAATAAATCAAAGGAAAAAATTAAGCCGGAACTAATCAGTCTCACTCAACAGGATAAAACCATCTCCCCAAAAAAATACATTACCTTTAATGTTTGTTGTGTACTTCAATTGAAAGGTCAAAACAAATTCTAACCTAAAACCTAAAACCAAAAATCTAACCCAGTCAAATTACTTCCATTTAAAGACATCACATAGCAGTAATTCATTGTTTTACAAAAGTATACGATTAATGAACCAGTTCTAATAATTCAGAGTTGTAGCCGAACTGAACAATTGTAGACTTTAAAATGACTAATATACCCAGTACCCACAACAAGAACGCAAAAGAAATATTTGATTTAAGGCATGAAAATCATTCCAGACCAGAGTACCTCTGGATCAATTTACTACTTGTTAAACCCTGGATTAGCCACAGATTTGCAAAATGTTAAATACAGTCAAATTTATGAAACCATCAGATACACTGAAACATAGGTATGGAACTAGTTTTCAAACAGCGTTCAGGGTAACGAGATAATCTCAGAAATCCGATTCGATCACGACATTTTACTAATCTCCGACAAGTAACTAGAGTCGACTAAATAGCAAAGTTTACCCAGACTATCTACCGCTCCCCAACCTCGGTCGAATCGGAACAGTCACACCCCACCCCACCCGCCAGCAAACACCGAGGCAACAAATTCCGCGCGTAGAGCTTTGCCGCGTTTCCACCCCCTCCTCCCCGGGCATGCGAGAGATCGGCCACGATGCGGACGTGACGCGCGGCCGGTCGGCTTACCGAACGCGTAGTGGCTGTAGAGCAGCTCGGGCGGGTGCTTATCGTCGAGGTCTGCGCTGCTGATGCCCAGCGGGTCCAGCTTGGCGATGTGGTGCCCGCGGATCTGCCGTCAAAACACACGCTGCCAACTGCGTGTCGCGGGGGCGGCGGGGGGCGGCGGGGGCAAGCGTCGCAATCGCGTTCTAGCCTCTGACTCTCTCGATCTGTCACTGATATGTTTGAATTTATCGCGGCTCACGTGATTGAACTACGAGTCGGAAATTGCGCGCGTTCTATTTGCAAAGATTTGTCACTAATGCCAGGTGAAGTAAGTCTGCCGTCATCAGTTTTGGTGCAAGTAAAATCAATTTGTTGCTGGCTCAAATTATGCTTGGCAAAAACAATACCAGGAGTGCCATTTTGTAAAAATTTCATTAGAGATGAGTTGAGAGCCTTCATTTGTTTAACATTGACAAAAATGGAGGTCTCACATAATTTCACCATGCCAAAAGTTGCAGAATTTCGTTTGAGAAGTCACTCGTCTTTTCTGTGAGTGCGTTCATTAGTTCCATTAAAAACATTGACAATAATTGAATCTCATAGAAAAGACGAGTGACTTCTCAACCGAAATATTTACAAAATCGCCCCTCAGGACCCCTATTCACTAACATTTCTGTGTCTAATTCTGCGGAATTCGGTGGAATTCGGCTTTTGTATCCAAAAGCAGTATAAGATACAATAGCCCAATTGATATACAATACAACCCAATTCCGTAGAATTAGAAAATAATAAAGTTTGTGAATGGGGATCCAGGCTTTGCAGGGTTTTGAAGCAACAGAAACCCGGGTTCCTAATTTCGGCACGCAATTTTAACAAAATAAATATCTAAACTGCAATATCGAATGCTACGCTATACTCTAAGACTGTTAAAGTTGTGGCATGACTGCAAAACATGCGATTGATCACGGCAAACTACGGCGAGGTTAAAAATTCAAATAAATACAGATTTATAACGAGATAACAGATAATGACGATTCATAGGAAGATAAACAAGTCGAGGGCTTGAATTTTTTGCTCTGCTTGCCCGCCGCAGTTGGAAAGCAACTAGTGACTAGAGGCAGCTATTTCTAAATCAACTAAACTATGGCTAGAGCTTTGTTTTTAAGGCTTTAAAGAAGACACATAGACATAAAAACCCCAAAGAGAAAACCAAAAACAAAAAAAAAAATAACTAATCGGGAGAAAATGTTAAATGAAAACAAGGAAGAACACTTGGGGAGACTCGAGGAAACTGAAAACGCGGCGATCGCGGATCGGGACGTGTGGATCGAGGCGGCGAGAGGATTAGTGGATCGTAACAGAGCCGACAGAAGGAGGTTAAAAAATAAACCGAACCAGTCACCTCGTTTCCGCACTACCGCGCCAGTCCACGCCAATGTGTCCGTGTTTGCGTTTGCCAAGGCGTTTGTGACGCACACAGTGGACACGTCAGTTTGCAGCGTTTTCCAATCACTTTCAAGTCATTCAGATGTCAGTGCCGTGGTAACAATTCGAGCTAGCAAAGTATTACTAGCCCTGCCGTCAGGGAGATAAGGGTTCTATTTTAAACTGACTTCCATTAATTTTGATGTAATTTTTGTAGCCTACCTCACAAATTTTGATTTGAAAACAAATTTCAAGTACTCCGAATGAGGCACACGTTGAATACTGTCGTCATTAAGTTCGTTGCGCTGCGAACTGATCGAACTGCTCACACGAACGCCTCCGCAAACGCAGTCACCGTCGCCGATGTCCCAGTTTCCGCTCGAACGTCCACCGACCGACCAGACCCCGCCAAGAGCATGCGGCAGCAAGCTAGACTACGACACTCTACGAGTTGCAGAAAACGGGCATGCACGTTCGTACCTCAGTCTGGCCTCCTTACCTTGCGACAAAGCCGGCGGCGGCGGGGCCCACTACTACTACTAGCACGGCGTGGTACGCACGATGCGATTAGCTTTACCCAGCCGCTCGGACAACCTCTCATGCCGGCTAACCTACTCAGTGTTTTTAAAGCACTACTTCCTATACAAGCTTTTAGACAAACTGAGATTCTGAATTGTACTGAAGTAGGATTTTAAAAATTTTGTAAGTTTTAAATGGGTATCAAGCGTTTAAAGCAGTTTTATAACTTTGGAATTTAGCAACTGTTGAAAAATAAGGTTAGTGAGTTTCTTGAAACTCATTATGATAATGGTTTAATATTTAAATACCAAGTTTGTTGCTAATAGCTTTTGGAAGTGCCGTGGATTAAATACCCGAAAATAGGAAATTAAATTAGTGGCACCTAATCCTTGTTCGTTTTTACACGGTTTGTCCTAATTTAAGATTTTTTATTTGCTGTCCCAACCCTGTCATTCTGTCATGATACCACTTGCAATACCATAGGAAGCGTCGTTAGTTTGTGTAGCTGATGCCTCATCACTTATGTGTAGTTAATTGTGTATTTAATTGGTAGAACTACTTCTAACGGCTGACAAATGGTCCAACCAAATTTGGTTTCTAATAAATATATATGTAGTCGTCTGTTTTCCTCCCTTTCTAAGCAGTTAAAAGTGTTGAAAATTGAAATACTATCCCCTGTAAACCAATATTCGTCTGATATTCGCCGGAAATAAATCAACGTAGCACTCCAACGAAACCGTTCCCGCCGCGTCGCATCCAAGCAAAACCATGTGACAACCACCGCCGCGATGTCTTACCGAAAGTTTTCACGAAATAGTCTCGCACGACTTTCTTAGAAGGGGCGCCGTCGCGCTCGTCAAAGCTGCTAGAGCCCTCAACGTAGGTAATGCCGAGCGGGTCAATCTCCGAGACAAGGTGGCCACGCGACTAGAACACCCGCCCCCACCCAGACGCGTCAAACGCATTCCCTTGGCCGAGGGTTTGCCGCTGAGGACAACACTGGTAAAAGCTTTGATATTGGTAGTTTAGGCATGTGTTTTGGTTAACAAAAAGTTGAGGTCTAAGGCTCGTTCACGACAAAGTCGTTAGCGAAACGTCGAGCAACGGCATTTTTTCCCGCGTAATCACAGAGGTCGGGGCTGGTCGCGGTATGTTGAATAAAAACCTCGCGTCGCGTAGAGTTTGAACGAAGCTCTGTATCCTGGTTGTGAACGGTATATCCAAAGCGAAGCCGCGTTTAAAAGCTGCGTGCCGCAAATCTTCGATTGTGAACAGGCCTTAGAAACATTTTCTATTTTATCTCTTTACCCTCTGTCCAAGGATTCTCTGGCAACAGAATCCAAATATTGGATTCTGTTGCTTTTTTTCTAAGTGCACCTTTTAAGTTATCTTTATAATACTAGTAAGAATGAAAAGAGGGACTCTATGACCCAATAATTAAATGTCCTGCCATTTTTCCTACGTCACAAATACTTTCCGGTTTTTTACCACAAGTATCTAAAAGGTTTCAAATCTTTTGGTCCAGTGCTATCCCCAACAGCACTAAATAGCACAACACCATGGTCTCATTTGCGGAAATGTAGCGTCAAAATGTTGGTCCATGTTGCACTGGGCAAGAATCGGATCAGACGGCACTGGATGATGTCGTGGCCTTTCCAGCCTCCAGCTACAAATCTCGCGAGGTTTCCGCAAGTAGAGTTAGATACCCAGTGCACCATAGGCCAGCACTGTATTATGAACCATTGTTTACGATTTTGTTGGCAGTTATTTTGCTTGATTGGTCGATTTTTTGCTCTTGAGATCAGAGGTCATCTGATTCCGTTTTTGGCCGAATCAAAGCAAAAAATTTACCAAACCAGAGCTATAATTGCCGACGCTGCTATTCATCTACCCATTAACCACCTTGTGAATCAGTCACCCTTTACAAATTTTTCTCCCAAGTCACAACTTATACCAATTATACCCTCGTGGAAAATAGTCACGTGTCACTATTGAAGAAAATTTAAAATAACCAAAATAGCAATGATGTAAAAAATATAATTTATATTAGATACACTTTATATTTTATCACGCAATGCTGTGGCAAGATCGCAGTTACTTTCTCAGCAATTTTCCGAGCTTAAGAAAGTGCGACTGTGATCTTCTCAAAACATTACGAAATAAAACATCTTGAAAACGAGATAACGTCCCTGAAAGTGGTTAGTCATAATATAAATACATTGAACGAGATCAGTCACCAACTGTATGTCACCTGTACGTCACTAATAAATAACCAGAGATTGGTGATTTTCAAAAGTGTCAAAAAAACATCACAAAAAATTACACCTTGGCAATTGAAAAGAAAAACAACCTGTATTAACTTGTGTATCCATTCCTTTGACAATATCTGTGTAAGATGTACCAAACTAACATGTAAGTTGTGACAAACGAAAAAAGGGCAGCCAAAGTTATGTTACTGCCAATGACCAGTGGTCATCATTCACAGGCAACCCCAAAATCAGGCATGACCATCCGAAGAAAACACAGCTTTTCCTAGCAGTCGCATGCCATCACGGAAGACTCGTTGGTTAATGGATGTTTTCATGAAAGAGGATACAAAGTGCTCACAGTGATAGTGTTATCACCAGCACAAAGAAGGAATTCAGCTCTTGGCATTAAGTGGTACCTAGGTACCTAGGTACCCACTGATAGTGTTAACATGTCACTTGTTGTAATTCTATTCTTAATTACCAATTAACATGCTCACTGTGTCATCATCAGGGTTAGCTTAAATTTTGTTTAAAACCGAGAGCGGGTGCATGCACCAATGCATGGGGAGCTAAATTTTCACACAAGCCAGAGTCAGTAAATTCACTAGCCATCATCTAGCATCTAGGAATATTACCGACTTTCAAAGTCGGTGTAAATTACTATTACAATTACTGCATTTGTAGTCTTGATAAGTCAACTCTCTCTTAATCTACTACTTTAAAACTCACGACCAAATCAAGAACACACGATTGTACCAACGAGTCACTTATTTTCTACGAATGCATTGATAAGAAAACCATTAACATATTGCATTAGTTGTAAAAAAAACTCCATCCCAAGGACAGCGAGGTAATTCTGAATAAGTCAATTGCCCACTTGGGTAATTCTGCTCAATTAGGACTATAATCAACAATTATTTGATAGCTGGCTTGCTGGACACCACGACGTTAGTAGTGGGATGCGATAGGGCCGGTACGTCGTTAAAAGGAGGGGTTGGCTTGTTAAGTGCTAGGAGCGGGGGGCAGAGGACGTGCTCGTCGGAATGCGGCCGAGGAAAACACAGAGGGACGTGGCTCGGTGCAAGTGCGTAGTGGATGGACAACAAAACGGGAGAAAAATGCAAAAAATATGCGAGCGGACCTTAAATGAATGAACAAAGTAAAATAAATTTGACAGTAGAAGTAATCTGGTTCTCTACTATATTCTTACAGACTGAAAAAATAAATATATAGGCTAGGTATGTAGTAAAAAAAAATGCTTTTTTAAAATTGATAAACTGCCTTCATTTGGTTTCTAAGGTGGCACTTCTTTGCTGGCTAAGTTTTAGCAAGACACCGGTCAATTTCGATAGAACTTTAAAAGTTCAACAAGACATCTGACCAGAGAACCAGACCAAAACAAAGCCAGCAAACGACTGTTCGTCCAAAAAAGACCCAACCCAACGGTCGGACTTAACCTAACGGTATAATCCTACTATAGCGGAAGTTCGAAAAGTGTGGTTTTTTGGTGTTGGTCGATGGATGTTGTTGTGAAACTTTGTAATCCGTCGAGTTTTTTTTGTCGGACGGCGTTTTTGGGCGAGATTATCAAGATTTCTGGGTGCTTGTATTACAAGGGCTCTTACGGGCAATTGTTTACTGAGGCTGGTCGTGTTGTGCTGTAGTTTTGAACTGTTATGCACTGGCATGGGGTACAGAGGTTTTTAAATTTGTAATTTGTGACTTTAAGGCTGATTTCCGATATTTTATTTTTGTTGCAAATGCATTATTCGGGATTTTTGTGTAGAAATCAAACAAAATGGGTGATTATCACAACTTCCGCTATATCAGGACAATTCCAACCTAATTAGCCGGCCGCACCTAACCCCACCGACGTCCGCCGATCGGAGCACGCGCGCCTACCTGGTACGAGCGGATGATGGCCTGCACGGCGAGGTGGTCGTCGATGACCTTCTCGTTGATCTGCGTCCCGCCGAGGGCGTTGGCGCCGCCGAACAGCGGCGCCAGCGACGATATGGCCACTTCGTTGCGGCCGGGCAGCCCCAGCGACGGCGGCGCCTGGTACGCCTGGCCGGGCCCGGCGCCCGCAGAGCTGTTGCGGAAGAAGGCGTCCCACGACTGGCGGGAGGAACGCGACGTCGATTAGCGATGACGAGTCTGGCGCTGTCAATTATGACGCTATTCTAATGTAGACTCTCGGCAAAATCGGGCGACAATGCGCTAAGTTACAATTTGAAGTAAACAAGTGCAGTTATCACCTGCGGAGATACTCTTTTGTCTGTCAACTGTCGATTGACGCTTGAGATTGAGCATTGGTGTTAGCTGGCAAGCAAAGCCTCCTTAATATTATGTAAGTAACGTTGTTGTTGATGATCACACTAATCACTAATTGAATCACACTAACGTTGTTGTTGGTTGTACCTAGATGACGGGGATGCTATGATTCCTTACCACGCCACGATTCTGTCGGCAGCTCTACAATGCAATTTCGGCACCGTTTCCTTTCTTAGCATAGCAAGATATTTGGCACTACGTTTAAAGGCGCAGAGAATAAAACTGAGGGTGCCAGTTTAAACGTCTATTTTCTTGAAAACACTGCGAGTTATTTCTAACGGGTTGATTCGAGCAGGGCGGGCCTTTGTTGTGATATATTTTCTCTCCGATATGAGTGCATTTTTCGTTTAGATATAACAGGGCAGGGTGTAAGACTTTCGATAGCAATGTAACTTTCCATCTTTTAACTGTCTATCTTTTACCATGGGCTGAGAATGGATTTCTCTCTAATGCTTTCAGCTACAATGTGACAGATCCATAATTGATTTCATTTCATCATTACCCACTACCAACAGCCCAGTTTGAGATACTCTACCCATACAAGAATGATCTATCCACAATCAGTTATTGCACATCACAAACTGTATTGTTTGTTGATGACGAGGGATGATTCATCTGACATGATCGGAGTTATTGGCTAGACATCTGTTTGCATCTGGATCTGGAGAGTACAAAGGGTCAACTAAGTTTTCATGTCAGGAGCCTAAATAAAAGTCTAACAATTAATGTCTTGTGAATCATTGCACCTCCTTTTTAACAATTACAGTTAATAATTAATAATAGTGTTTGGCATTAGAGAGTGCTACAAGATAAGCTTATCAATAATTTCGAGAATTTACAACCACATGTTAATTCAAGTGTAAACAAGACACTAAATGTACACGCTATCTGGTTTCATCCAGTAACGAAGATGACCTTATTCACCCCAAAGATATTTTTCAAAGATACAAACTAGCAAGCAACCAAACTAATGGCCTAGCCTAGCCTTGCTCATTTTTTGATAAAACCAACTTGATAATGAAGCATTTTATGAAGGTCATAAAGTATGTTAATGAATTATAAAAACCATGACTTTGAATGAATCATTGACCTTTGTTAAGTAGCAGACTGAGGAACATGGAATGTTTAAGTTCTAAAAGCAAATGTAATTAAGTTCGTAGAGCAAAGGTTGATTCGCCAATAACACAGGTATCGGTCTGATTCCTTTTTATTGATCAGTATTACTAGCAAAGCAAGTGAGTGGTCAGATTGACTGCCAGCTGAAAAAAGTCTCCAATGTTTTAGCTTGTTTTTGTTTGGCTGTTCAAACAGCAACAATTGACTAAAAATCCAGTCATTGAATGTGTAATTTTAAGAGAGCCAGTAGATGGAGCTTCGGACAGCGGTTATGAACGACGGCTGTTGCAGCTTTCCCAGCTGCATCAGCTGCAGCTGCATGCTAGTGACTCTCTGAACAAGTCTCGCATGCCGGCTGATCAAGCAACCTTGCACGGAGTAACCATTAGAATACGCTCAATCGAGGCCACGGAGAAAACTGGGACCACCGTAGTTTCTAACAAGCAACTGCCGCGATCCTGGCGCCACTCGTGCCTAACTGTGTTGAACATGCATTCTGCCAGCTGATACAACTGACTGAACTTTTCCCTATCCCTTTGGGCGTCTACCAGGGATTAAATAGTCCGCTGCACTTTTGCTAGTGATGATTGAGGGTGGGCCGTTACTGATAAGTGATGGGCGACCATTATGCACATGATCAGTTCAGTTTGATAGAGAGGTTGGAGGGTTTCAAGTTAGTATGTCAACTTCACTCGCCTTGCTTATCAACCTCTCGACAGCACGGATTAGAGGAGGAATCCTCTTGTTCGAGTTATACCGTCCTTCGGAAGGGACGTAAAGCCGGTGGTCCCCTTGGTACTTTTCGACAGGAGTAGGCTACGTGCCGGCACCGGGTTTCCCCCCCTCCCTTCCAGGCTAGGTTAGGTTCATCATCACCCTTCCATTCACCGACGCCATTAGACCAGTGCCATGGGGCCAGTTCAGTTGTCAAAACAGTGCGTCGTTAAACACCGATAATCGAGCGGTAACGCGGCGGTACTCACCACATGGACGCTAGTGGGGTCCGCCAGCCACGAGTTGTACATCTCCTCGACGTAGGCAGTTGAGCTGCCGTTGAGGAACGGCTCGGCAGCGCCCGCGGCGCTGGCGTACTTGCGCGAGACCGTAGTCGACGCCAGCTGCAACCGCGGAGGGGGGAAGTGGTCAGCGTACGTGGATATTGACACGCGCTTTGGTATGGGCAGCAGGCAGCATTGCTTTGCGAAACTTGCGAAACGTTTAAGGTAACTTTGTCAGAAATGATGGTGAATCTAATTTTGCATTATTATCCTGTCAGAACTCCACTTCTGTGACTTTCAAAGTTTGACAAATTATGTGGTTTGATTCACCGTTCGCACAGTTTCACAAAGACAAACCATCTGTTCAAAGAGATTGCCAGTGTCTATACAAACCGAGCCCGGCTGAAAATCTCTTTGCACGGCACTTATCAAAAAGAAACAAACAATAAAAATATTCATTACCAAGCCATTTGAGCCCCATAGTCCTTGTCGACTAATAATAGACAACGTGCAAAATTGCACATTCGAAGGTCAATAAGTGATGACAACAAATGTATTCACATGAAAAAATCATAGCCGCTCCAAATTTTAACAGATTAATAAAGGTAGTCTATTCAAACTGCATTGATTTCCTTACAAAAGTTTCCCTGGACCCCTATTACGTTTTTAATACCGGAAAATTGTGTCCATTCCTGCGTTTAATACTACCAAGTTTGGTCCAGGAAGCAAAAGCAGAAATGGACCCAAAGCTCCAGAATTAGAAACCAAAGAAGTTGGTGAAAGGTTGCTGTGCACATAGCTTGATGTATGCGGTAACGATCGGGGCTGACCGGCGCGACTCACCATTGCGTTGGCGCCGGCTCCGCGAAGCAGCCATTGCGCAAACCTCTCCGGACTGACGGCACCGGGGATCAGCGGGACGATGTTGGTGAGCACGGCCCGGGCTCGATGCATCTTGCTCGTCGAGGGTGGAAGCCTGTCGCATCAGAACAACCGGGTTATTTATTTAACATCCTTCATAATAATGGCAGTACCTAAGCATCTATTAACATACTACACAAATAATAAACATAAAATGATGTTTTAATACATATTTTGTACAATAGCCACTCTTTTCCTAAATTCTGTAACCTTTAATCCTAATACTACAAACAAAACCTTATCAATACGATTCCAATCTTGACCCGAACTATTCAAAACTGAATATTTTCCAATATCTACGCTCAATATCTGATAACAATACTACGTTCGATCCGAGAATCCTGCAGGCTGCAGACAGGCAGATGACTCAAAGGTGTGACAGACACCACTTTTGCTACATCTATGTTGCATCCTATGTAAAATGTCATTATACAAGCACAGATAATAAGAGGAATAACCTATCCAATTGTTAGGTCTTGAAGATGAACCCAATTACACAGACATCAGGCTCTAATTGTAGGGTCAACGTCTTTGCTTCAAATTGCTTCCTGTACCTAGTACTTTGAAAATTACTTTGCAATTTTACTTGTTAACTGTAGACCCTACCAACCTACATGAAATGATTTTATTAGCAAGACATTTGAAACTAATGGGAAATTTGCTTTATTTATTTAAGCTTATTTTGTCTTTCCAGTGACAATACACTTGGCAGCCCGAATACATAAAGGTCACACATCTAAAATGAATTGTTGCAAAGTTTGGGCGAGTTCCAAATTATTTTTAGGTTAGACCATTACCCATACAAGAATTAAAGTAGACCATCCCACCCTAAGCGACTTTCACAAAAAGCTTTTTCTACCTTTCCCTTTCAGTGCTGGGCGGCTAATAATGAACCGAGAGTAGATAACTATTCATTGACGTCTCTCACCTACTACAACTTGACGATTTACGCAACAACGAGACTAAAATTAACACGAGCGTAACCGCAAGGCAATGTAAAGCTAAAAACATTCCATTATCATGCTGTAGAATACGATTAGACCCATGTTCAGACATCACTTTGCCGTGACATCACCGCATGCTAATAAGCCTGCTGCATTCGTGACCTACTTTTATCTAGAGATTTTATAGAGCGAACAGGAATTTCCTGGAGCGAAATAGTTTTGCACAGTTAGTAAAACAGGTGTGTTCTATTTTCCTGGACCCTTGCCATGAGATCGATTATTTTCGCGGAAAATTGTGCAATCTTAAATCTGTAAGTGACGCGGTAATTGGGATGAAACACTATCCGGCATAAACGAAAACGGTAGCGTGAAGTATTAGACAGCTAATGATAGTGAATAGATGATTATTGATAGCTTACTTGTTAAATTGTGTCCAAAAATATCTGAGCTCGTACTGTTCGTCACTCGCTGTCCACCATTAGTCCGGAGATCACTAGGCCGAGTGTTGCCAACTGCAAATACAAAAAACCCCAATATGTACATTCCAACAAATACAATTCTGGATATACTAGCATTATTCAGCATATAAAATTGCATCAAAAATAAAATGTTTTTTGTTAATTTATTAAAACTTTTGTGTTGCAATTTATAAGGTAACCTTTATCATTGCTTAGTTTTTGGGGACATTTTCTTGCGGATATGAATATAGCACCTGCCCCGTGCTCACGCGATTTATCTGTCATCCAACAGCTGCTCAACTACTGTCTGAAAGTTGACAGATCAAATCACATGTGATCGAAGCACCAAGCATTTATGTAATTTTATCAATTTCAAATTACTGTTAGATTTTCCAATAGAATGGCAGACGAGGGTGAGAGCGAAGGAATTACGGATTCTCCAAAGAAAGGTTAGCATTTTAAGTATATGGTATTCGCAGTAGGTAGGTTACTTAGGTACCAATGTCTTTGGGTTCTACTGGCTGAATAATCAGCAACCCTGCTGCCAAATGCTTGTTTAAGTACAATTCTTCATCTCACTGATTATTTAAACTCTACAGGACCAACTCTTTCAACAAGCACAAGCAGTTTTGAAGCCCTCGATCCACACGATCCAAATCTAAGTCGTCTTGCAACAACAATGTTTCAAAAAACGGCAGATTACCTACTCGGCGAACTGACAACAACACAGGTAGGGACCAATTCATCAGTGCCGTTCATTGGTATGTACACAATTTGGTTGGAGCATATTTCTAAAACACTTCACAACCTTACAGGAAGACTATCGATTGCTCGAAGCAATGAACAGAGCGACAATTACAAAATACTCAGACATGAAACAAATCAGCGGAAATGTTGCGCGCACCATGGCTGATCTCGATGAGAAATGTAAGGATATTTTTTCAGTGTAGTTTAAGACACTGACTTTCCAATAAATGACAGTACCTAGCTAGTCTAGGTCCTGGCTGCTATTCACAGAAGTCTTTCCATGCATGGACATTGGACTGTGATGTGCACCTTGGTTTTCAGACAAGAGCCTCCAGCCCTACTTGGACCAAATCGACCAGATCGAGGACAGCGCTGCCAAGCTTGAACAAGCTGCATACAAATTGGACGCCTATTCCAAACGACTAGAAGCTAAGTTCAAGTATCTGGAGAAGCGATAGATGGCTGAAGGTTTTCTATCGAAACGTTTCATACAGCTCTACTAACACGGATATTTAGATGAAATTAAATGAGAATCTGAGCCTATTTAATAATTCTGTAAGCAACTCAAGTAGATACCTAGTTACGCTTTGTAGAAAATCTATTTCTACAGTACTAATGTAGATGCTGACATTTATATTTTCCTAGCTAGTACAGATTTTATGACAATTCAGTTTTTAAATGTGTGTTAATTAATCTTAATTTTGACTGGCTATCCCGTGAGGTCAAATTGAGCATTTGACCTGAAAAACAAGTTGACTGGCTAGAATACTGCCAGGGAAGGAAAAAAGCATATTACCAAAAAAGTGATATAATTCATGTAGAAAATGTATAAATATTTTGGCAAAAACCTTCTCCAGTGTTGAAAAGTCATTGCTGATTAATGAACTCATTGAAATCGACAGACGACAATATCACCGACGGTTCTCATTGATTCTTGCAGCACCAAAGAAGCTTTTGCCAAATTTCTGTGCTTTCTCCTAAACGTTTGTCTGTTGCAGTTAGTTGTCTGCTGCGTTTTTCACTTGATAAGCTGAACCGTTCTACTCTCCTCATTCCTCGCTAAAGTTTCCAGCGGTTTGGTTTCCCTAGCTGCACATTTACCAAAGTCATTGATGTGTCTCTCATCTAAATGTTGTCCCACAGACATTGTCCAGCCTACTTGAACGGAATTGTTCTGAAGACTTATACTTCAAAAGACCAGAAAATTTTGTTCAACTTCATAATGTTATGTTGACAATTTTTATGCCACTACTAGTTATGACGTCTCCTCTTTATAAACGAGTATGTTTGTTTTTTTTCGTATATATATTGCAAGAGTGAAATGGTTCGTTACAAACACAATTTCGGAATTGATAGGTACCTATTTAATTTCTAATAATAAATCAAAATGGATCTATAGGTATTAGTGTTGACCCACAGATTATATTTTCGTTTCTAGCCACAATTAAAATAGTTACAAATCCGCTTATCAATTGTGATTTCAATATCAGGCTGTTGTATTTTTCATTGATTTATTGTTGTTCATCAGCCTTAATAATAAACCTGGGTGAAATAGAAAAGCCGTGTGTATTTTTCCATTGCGTAGCAACTAACTTTCGACCGCGACGCCACAAAATTAGCACAGTTGATGAAGGAGGCGCGCCTTGAAACTGTCTAAGCGGAGAGAAATGTCATCAGGTGGTAAGGATCCGAAAAATCTTTCTAAAATGCCACATCCTTCTCGCTTCTGGCTGCACGGGGAATTCATGTTCGACTTGTATCAACTTCTGCTGTCGATTCGACAAAAGAATACCATTTGCTTGCATACATGGATTGCATTTCGGTTTTCTATTCCATTTGGCAAGCATTTACAGACCATAATATCCTACTTTTTGCCTAGAGACAATTGTTACACATTGAGCCATTGACAATGAAATGCTTACAAATAAAAAGAGCGATTATTACTAGCGTTCAAAGGCGGTCAAGATAAAAATTTGGGATTCTCCAACACCACTCTTGACAGAAAATTAGCTGAGAACTTTCCGTTAACTGCCAATGGTCGAGATTTGAAACGACTATGACAACTTGGATACAGTTTTTATGCCTCTGGAATTCTACAAATTTCTACGGTGACATATACTTTCTCACAATCTTCATCACAATCTATAATTTCTAATAGCAAATATCTACTGTGCATGGAGCAGTATTTCCATTTTGGTTTCATCTCTACATAAGGATTGAAATACGTCACCACGGAGGAAGTTATAATTTACAAGTATTCTGCATCTTAGCTCCTTGCTTCAATCAGTCCTTAAGCCGTAATCACCCACTCAAATCCTTGTCGAAGTGGACTTGGCAAATTCCTTGGTTAAACTTCACAGCCAATCATATGTTTTGTAGACCTTTTCAACCAAAGAAGATAGGGCAATCAAAACCCAAGTGCCATTTGAAATGCCCCGGTAAGGTGGAAGATGTAGATTCCACCCACGGTACCCACATATTCTTAGAGTGGATATTTTGTTTCTAATAAATAAGGTTTTAACTACAAAAATCCAATCTAAAATTTTGTTGCCCTTAAAGCATAAGTGGATAGTGCTTAACCCCTGACAAATATTAGTTGAAATCATTTTACGGATAGAAATTCTGGAATGGATATTTCTTTTCTAACAATAAACATCTACCATCGATGCAACGAGTATTTTCATCTCTGTTTGAATCACACTAAAATCTGATAGTATCAGCAACGAAATCGACGCCGTGACGTTGCGACCGCGATGCCCGCAGGCTGCCGATACACCCACTCGAATCCCTGGCTCAACTTCCTCGTCGACTTCCGACTGTCGGTGGCCGGGTGCAAGATGTCGCAGCCGGAGATCTTCCGCTGCGCTTCCACCGCCTGGGGCCAGATGTCGGCGTCGGAGAAACTGCCCTACGAGACGGCTGCCAAGCTGCACCAAGTCGGTCGCGGCGGGGGCGGCGGCGGCGGGGGCGGCGGCGGCGGGGGCGGCGGCGGCGGCTGTTCCCCGTGCTCTGCGTAGTACCGGGGGGCGGGGGTGCAGTGGCGGAGACGTTATGCGAGGGAAACTTGTGCGAAACAAACGGTTTTTGTAATGAAGTGATAAGTTTGTGAAGACGGACGGTAGCTTCTGATGCATGCCAATAAAAAGTTTATTATTTGAATTTTGTTCATTACCATTTGTCTGATCGACAGTTCCAGGTTTTATTATCTTTTTACAATGTCACTAATACTTTTTATGTAGTATTCATTGAACTATAATTTTTTATTTACCTTTGTTTTGTTTTTACTATGTAGTTACTAAGAACAAAAAGGTAAGTTAAATTGGCTACCAGTGTCCGATGATGAAGCCATATAAGCTTTCTCAACGGTCCATTCGCATGTTTTATCCGACAATTTCAGAACGTCCAACTCAAATTGAAATAATTGTAAGCATATAACTGCTGTCGTGAATTTGGTTAGGAAGAATAAAACTCCTTTTCTTTTGAGTTGAGAATGTCACACCCTGGTTTTGGGAAGTGATTATAACTTGCAATCTTTTTGCTCTTACAATTTTACCTGCTCTCAAACAATTCACCCTTGCCGATAGCTAGCCATGCAGAAATTTTAAATTGAAAATTCTAGTTTCTAATTCTAATGCACAAGGATCTGAAATGAAGATGTATTTTTTTGTATTTTTTTTTCTAAGGTTTGAATGTACAGCACTGTTTTATTATCAATGAGTATACAGGTTAGTGTTTTGAGAACGAAAATGGCTATTCTTCCTGCACAGCTCCAGACCTATCAACTAATCTGAAGATTTTACACAACGATGACCTCTGATGTAGCGGCACACGCTAAGCAGATATGAGATCAAAAACATCTTCGAGCATTTAGTCCCAACACAGTCAACACGATTAAACTGCTGGATTAAACACACCAAAAAAGCTTATATGCCACGAAAAAGGTCAACCGTCCCCTAGCCATTGTTAGCGCCAACAATCGAGACCCTTTCTATATCGTAAACATAAAAAAATCTTGAACCGTGTCTAGGTGTATAAAAATAGGGACGGTGGACGTGAAAAAAAAGTTTGTTAAAATCACCCCAAAGTACTATTCATATTTATTTTTAAACACATTGTAACTTGAGAGGTATAGTATAATATAGTGTGTATGTGAGATTGAGAGATCAAACCCTGGGGTTATTAGGGGCTCTGAAACCACGTACAAAATGCTGCACCCTCAGTTCGGTGGTGGAGGTTTTTTACGCTGTGGATTTTCGTCGGGGGATGTTTTTATGAATTGGATTTAATCCTGGCTAGGGGTGAGTGCGTGTGCTCTTTTTTGTGAGCGAATCAGGTGGCGGAATGCATGCATGCAATCGCGCGATAGGGGAGAAGTGCTTTTTTAGGGGAGGTTTCGCAGCGATGGTTGTTTTTTGATCAGGTTGGCGGGCCAAGTGAAATGCACTTGTTTTAAATAGGGGGTGCGCTTTATGCAGGGGAATAGGGGTTGGTTTTTTGCGCTTGTAAAAAGTCAACACGGGATTTCTTTTTGTATATCCAGGATTGGGTAATACTCGCCAAAAATGTCCGTCATTCACGTTTCACTAACTAATAACTAATTAAACTAAATGCGTTAGACGCTATTTAAAAATTTCACGATAAATCACTAAAACACTGTCTAAATGCTTTATTTACCAGTCGCATATCCCGCTCTCGCTTTTTACGATAGTAACATTACTATTACAGTTAAATCCTTTTGCAATTAGAGTATCGGTGACGGCACATTTATTTGGCATCATGCTGGTAATAATTTATTCGTGAATGCAACGAGATATGAAGATTAGATTTGGTTACTTGACTTCAAAAATATAAAGAATCGTAATCAGAATTGCTGTCTACAAATGAAGTAAGGCAAAGATTTTTTTTTTAATGAAATAACTCTCACATAAAATTTTGAATTTCCACTACTTCTGTTTGGGTGTTGCCGTATAAATAAGCCCGACTTCAACTTCAAACCCCGAGCACGGAAATTGGTAAAACTGTCCTAATCACCAGTTTTATCCAATTTTGTAAAACATCGTTATGCAAGTAGACTTCAAATCGCAAGTAAATTTCGGCATGACGTGTTTGGGTGTTTCCCTATAGCTTCAACCCCTCAGAGCAGAGTCAAGAAAATGATAAAACGCACCCTGCCATGTCACTAGACCCCCGATGCCAGATGAAATAGTTCTCTCTGGATGCAATCCCAGGTTTCGGAGGCTACAGCTATAAAGCGTCGCAGCATCTTCCTGTCCACGAATCTATTATTCCTTATCGATCCCTGCTCAGTCCGCACCCCCGCGTGTGGTTGCTGAGGGATGCTGGCCGACAGATTATGAGTCACCCCTCGGTGGGAGCTGAGATTGGCTAAAAAAGAAACGTGTGTACGTCAATGCAGTCTTTCGGAAGAGGGGAGCGCTACCTTCTAAGACGAAAAAGGAAAGTTTTAGTTGGCGAAGTATTCTGCAAGTCGAATCGAATTCAGTTATTTTTATCAAAATATGGATTTAGGAAAATCTCTAACTATATAATTTGCTACTGTCCGAGAAAAGAAGAATGTGTTAAAATCAGAGTCGGTCAAAAAATATCAGAAAAAATATTTTTGGAAAAATCGATGCAGCTGTGAAAGCTACATACAAAAAATGCTGTGCCAAGAGCAAAAATCTATACTGAATACCAAAATTGTACGTGTTTGCACGGGTTTTATCACTTTTTTGGCTTATTTTGCAAATCAGGTTTTACAGACATCAACATGTGTACAACATGCCTCCTCTTATTCATTAATAGGGTTGCTAGGGCTGCAAATTCATACCGAATATCGAAAATTGTGCATAGCTTTGAGCCTTGTCTAATGAAAAGTGCTACGTTCAATTAATTCGCATCGCAGCGTAATTTCTTCTGGCAACTGCAGCGTCCGAACACCCTTTGGTTATCGAGTTCTAGATTGGATATTTATTTTTAAATGAGAAATATCTACTCCACATAAAACGATTATTTGAATTTAGGATCGAATGAATTGTGAACACTCTTCGGATTAAAATCAGAGTAAACTTGATAATCACGACTAGAATTAGGCGTATAATGCAACGACAGCAGCCGCTTTCTAAGGAGCGTCAATTTCGTTCCCAAGTATTCCGTGATTTAAAAAAAAAATCTCATTATTTCCAAAAATCCTACAAATGCATCTAACAATTGCTGAGGCTGCCAAACTATAACGGAGGTTGTCATTATTTGCAGATCCGACATTCTAGTATTTTTAGCAGAATGGCCCATAAGTGAATGATTTTACACCCAAAGAACAATTTTTTCTACTGTGGCGCAAGCTTGTGAAGGGGCAAAATCATTCTCGTTTGTGTAGGTATACGAAAAATCTATCCAAAAGACATTGTCATGTAACTTTCGAACACTCTTAAGATGTAACAACCAAACAGATATTGTGACCCGATTACCCGTTTAAATCCACAGTAAAAAATATCGTTAAATCGGTACCATTCTTGTCTCGTGATAGGTATAAGTGATAGGACACATTATATTTTATTATATTTCCTTCCAGCAATCTAACATATCTAGCTCAAGACGCCTGTGGTTTACCGCGATCATGCCTCTATCGGGATTTATGAATTACCCTATGACAGGGTTTGCGTGAAAGAGCACTCACAACAATCCAGGTTGTTATATTGTTGACGGCATCTACGCAATATGCTGCGTCTTGGATAGGATGCTTGGTGAGGGTAAGGCATCGATGGCACGTGCTGGCTGCTGAGCCATCTGTCTGTCTTGGGTGAGGAAGTAGAAGATTCCGACAAGCAACTTTAACTAACATCATACCGTTATTAACACGTTACACGGTGCATACCTGAACTGTATTATGCGATGTTTTAGGGGTAAAAAGTCAAAATAAATGGTTATGGATGTGCGATGATTTTTTTTAAGGAAGCTGCAGGTATATATTGTGTTCAAAACAAGTAGCATCTTGTCCTTTTTGAAACCTACTTTCGTGTATCGTGTTCATTCGTGTCTGTCTCCATGGTTAAATTCCGAATACCTTAGATCTTAGATTAAAAAAGGATGTTTATTATGCTTACTTGGCTTTTGTATGTAGTTTCCTTATTGTATTTTCTTTCAAGATACTCGACCAACATATCGTATAATACAATACAGGTATTGCCAAATCAATTAAGCCATATCATTACATAAAATATAAAAATGTTTAATACAATTCGGGTAATCGCAGTTTTTGGCATCTTTATATTCGTCAATTAAGTACTACCTGAAAGCCGGGTGTAATTAAAAATCTCTTCGTCATATCTCTAAAACCCTTATTTTCTAAAATCTTTTATACGCTTAGGTCAGTTATTTAATAAAATAACACCTACACTATTCGCTTTTCTTTCTAATACCTTTAGCCGAATTTTAGGATGTCGCAAAGTTTAACCTCATCTTAAGATGCTAAGTAGCAAGCAGGTTTTCAGAAAAACTGAACTCGACGTCTCGCGAAGTCAACCTGCTTCATCTAGGACTGAATTGTCTCATTGGACCCATTGTCTGACAAATTTGTCGTCTGTTGCAGACTAATATCTCACAGCGAAACGTCGGGAAAAGTATGACTTTTCCCCTTGGAAAAGCTTATGCATCCAACGACGCAGTTAGCTTCTTTGAGGACAGTAGATTTCCTTCATACTAAGTTTAACTATAGTTGCCTATATGAACTAAAGAGTATAGAAGTCAGAGTACGATGGTTGCATCCTCGTGAGCTTAGAACTTCTCACGTTCAACGATGTGATGTTCTTATATTATACAAAGATGCTTCACGAAAACCATGACAATTCATCCTGTATTGTTGCCCAATTCTTTCATTTCTTTCTCGATGTGTTTCCAGTATATCCACCAAGCCAATACCCCACCGAAAGCTTTCTAAACTCAACGAAACCAAACTTAAAATACCCTATACCCATTATGCGCTAACTTTTCCCAACGACTCTGGTACAGTATAGCACGCGGAAGCCGGACATAACATAGATGACCATTAAAACTCCAAAAAGGGGGAAAGGCTATACACCGAAATCAAACGCTCCACAAAACAATTTACAACGCAGCCCGTTCCATTTCTCATTGGCACATTTCACATAATATAGTATCTAGCCCTTGGTCAGCGCCGTATCCCTAAAAGGCCCATCTGCCCCGAAGACATTAATCACATTGACCCGCGCATTGTCGCTGGGTCAGCTGGGACAAAGCGGCGTGCCCCTGGTCAAGTGATCGGAAGGTTAAAAGGGCCCCATTTTCCGCGCAGGTGGGGTGACTAGGGTCAACCGCCCGCCGTTGTTTCGTCGGCGCTGCTTATTGAGTAGTGTGGTCGAAATTAAATGCGTTTTGGGTGGGGTGTTTTTGTGTGTACAAAGAGTTTGCAGTGGTGTGAGGTTATTGTGCCTGTATTTTAGTGGTTTTCTTCGCATTTTGTCAGCTAGGCTATAAATTTAAGTTTGGTTCTGATTGTTGCGTTATTCCATGGGAAATTTGACTTCTGGTAGCATGTAGTATAATCAGATGAGGCCGAGGGACGGGGTTGTTGGGTTAGGACGCGGCGTCGGCGATTTTGAGTTGGGGGACGCTGGCGATTTTTGGGGCGTCGATTTCCCGCGCCAGATTTTTGCGTTTTAAAGCTGCTGCAAGCTTAGTGGTTGGAATCAAATTGCTGGGATAGCAAACACGAGAAATCTGGCTTCTAGAACGCAGAAAATAGAATCTTTCAGCGCAATTCAATTGCTTATTTAGTATTGGTTTGGCAATGTATATTTTCGTTGGTCTAAATAAATAGATACTCAAAATCTCCATCCACTTCGGTAAATACCAAAGAATCAGATTCCATTTCTAGAAGGAGTTCCCTATTCTAGCAGATTTCGATCGGAAATATTTGAGAGATTGCAATGTCAATGAGTTTTTAAGTTATATTGAAATAATAAAAATGTATTGGCTCATTTTAAGCCAATTAAGTAAAAACTTGGAGCATGGCGTTAGACAAAAAATCGATTAAAAATCATAGAAGAAGTTTTTGCTAGCATGTTTTTCATGATAGTCACAAAGAAGAAACGTTTTTTGCACAATGTAAGTTGAAAATTTAAGAAAACGATATAATAATTAAGCCCCGATAAGTAGATCTTACGCTTTAACCACGGTACATTATCAGATCAGTAAAAACATATAAACGAATTCCCTAAATTTCACTCTTGAAAATAGCCGGATGGTTTTTCATTGGCGGCGAGTGCTTCCCTATATCTCGATGTATAAAAGCACGTCACCGCGGATGAAGTTCCCCTGGCGGAACGCGGGGACAACGCGTGACTGCTATTTGAGACCTCGTGGCTGTCTATGGAAATCCTCCTACGCAGAAAGAACAACTGCATACTGCAAGCGGCTGCCTGCTAGCGCAAGAGCTAGCAGTCTCGTTCGCCAGATCCCCGCGACACCTGAGTCTTGACACTCATTAGGATGTCACCATAAGTGTGCAGATATTATGGTGGTGATTGACAAGCTACAAGTTGTAGCTCTTTCTAATTTAATTTTAATTTTGGAAGATATTTGTTAAGCCATGTTAGCCTGTCCGCCTCAATCACATCTGTCACGTGGAATTTTATGTCAAGTCAATTGAATGTCATGTGGGATTTGTAGGGAATTGCCGAATGTGGATTCCATGTTTGGTTTAAGAGGCTCTTTTCCGATCTCGACTCGGTGCATGATATCGGATGTGAAAATATGATCGTCTTCGCCGAAATACTTCCTACAATTGAGTTCTACATACCCATTGAACGTTTGGTATAATTTGCAGCTGATAAACTTAACTGGTAGGTGTGTCGATATGATGATTTGAGAACGTTGACAGTGGCAGAACTACTCGAAAATAGCGCACACTGGTATTTCTTTATTATATTAGAAAATAAAAGTTCCATTCAAAACTTGTATCTTTTCCGGAAAAGCTTACCCCCGGCAAGGCGGGCGATCCAGATTCTACGCCCAGATTCGAATTTCGGAAAGGACTAGTACGTTTCTTATAATCAATAATAGTATTTGCTCTTGTAGACATACAGTGACTAAATCATTGCATATTATAAAACAAGAACGCGTTAGATTAGATGAATTAGTAGAACGCCCAAATCAAAATGTTTGAAAATCTTAAATATATCACACAGTACGTCACTCACGTCTTCAATATTATTTATTATTGTTATTCGTTTTTTCAAACTTTAGCCTCGGCAATATTTTTGCAGGTGGCCGCACGCCTCAAAACCTAAAAAGCCTCACCCTAATTTTCTCATCACAACTCTAAAAACAACCCCTCTGCCTTCGCTAAAACACGAACTCATCATCCGACATAATATCACTCGGCTAAAAATACGCATGTCATAGATTACGGTTCACTATATTCGACCCGATGTCACTACCCAGTCACGAACTGCCATCACAAAGTCACCCCAAATCCATTGACTGCTGACCGCATGTGCCGTTTCCGGGAAGGCTAAGACAGCCAGAGAAAAATTGGGGTGTGTAGAATAGCGTACAGTTGGCTAACACATAGACTCATCCATTTTTTTGCAACGGAACGGCTATGAAGTATACAAAAGATGCTAAGTAAGCTATGAATATTACCTTTTGGATGTCATTGATGTTGTTTTATTCTGATTTAACACTATTTAGTAAATATCTATTCCTTTTACAAATAGATCTTATACAACCTAATTGATATGAGGATATGAGATTTATAGACTCATTCCAATCGAGTCAGATACCCAAGGGACGTACTACCAGTTTGTAGAAAAATGGAATCAGCCTTGCCAATTATCCAAGGAGTATAGGGCTATCACAATCCGAATAGCTTTATACCTAACCATACCAAGTGGGCATCATGACACCATTTTGATTGAATTTTGATTGAACGGAATAATTTTTGACTTCTCAAAGAGCTATGCCTTTATTTTACCTTTATATTTTATGGTTCTTCCAATGTTTTATCGACAAATAAATTTTCAGTTTGGTCCAATTCCATACACAGTTTTTCCCCATGTGCATTATTAATTGAACAATCGAATCGATTGTTGATTTATCGATCCAATCGAACAGAGCAGAAACCGTGGAGCCACTACTACCATCAACATGGGCTCTGAAAACCTCCGTTTAACCATTTCTACTTGCGTTACATTGCAATGGTCAAGGGTCAGTAGTCAAGCTATCAATAAAAAGCGATAGAATAAAGAAAATGGTTAGATTAACACCAAGCAGGAAACAGAAAGCACACCGTTATATATCCCATAGTTTAAAAAGTCTATTTTATCTTGCAAGAACAAGTAGCAGAGCAGAAAATATACTGTATACATCCTCCAAGCTGCTAGCCACCTAAAATACCCATCCCCAAAACATGACTTCTTTACCCACATGCTCCCGGCAACACGTGGTGGTCCAATTCTTTACGTGCCACGTGTGTCCTTCTTTAAGGGAGGCGTCATGAACCCTCTGACCTCTGCGTCGCCTTAATGACGACGACCACGTCCCGGCCGCGCCAGAGGGTGACATCGCCGTTGTAGCTGCCTTCCGGTTTGGATGCCCGCGGGTCACCCCCACCCCTGACCCCGCTCATCAGTTTGGGGTGTCGCGCCCGGGGATGCGTGGTGAAAAAAATCCGGGTTCGTTATGATTTTTAGCGTTTTGGGTGCGCGTTGGAATTTTGAATATCCTGTCCGTTTTTGCGAACGCTTTGATGGATTAGTGACGTGTGCTGCTCATTAAAATTTTGGCTTAGCGCGGCGTGACATCTATTTTGGTGTTCTTTGGGGCAGAATATCTCTTGAAAACTATCCGTGTGTAAATTCGTGTCTGGTATAGCTGCATGGCCAACACTGAAATTTCTGAAAAAAAAAATCTTTCTAGAGGGCTATAATCAGTTCTCTAAGCTATTAATAAAATTAAGCATTAATTTGTTCATTGGCTCAATAGAATGGCTCAATGCTTAGTGCATTTATCTCTTTCTTCTTCTCATTCTCTCCCTCTCTTTCTTTCTCAGTTCAATCAACTCAAATCGCTTTAACTATCCGTTATCTCACTTGTCAGGTAGAAATTAACTATTAGTATAAAGTTGACAATCTGATTATTAGCACGTAGGCTCGCATCATTCAAATTCTAGAAATTAAGTATTGGCTTAAATTTTATGAGAATGAGTTATTTAAATACAATTTTAGAGAAACATTCGCGTGTGACACCGGTTTGTGCATTAAGTGAAATCTAGATCGGAATTATTACTTTTATGAAAATATAACCACATCACAACTGCTGTCCCTGTTTTCTATAAATGGATGGACAAAGAATCATAAGATATAAAAAAATATATAACAAGAATACTGCAATATAAGAACTCTTTACAACATGAATTTATTTCATGACCATGACCATTAAATGCATCCACGTAAGATTAATTTACAATTCAACCGAAAGTCCTCGGACAAAATTTGATGAAAACACCAATATTTTGATTACCTACACCAGCCATGCTTCCTACAAGCATGCCTCCCCCCGTGTTCGTTTGCCCCCCATGGGGTGAGTATTTCGTTGCCGTGTCCACCTAGCACCACGGGGTGGATCGAGAGCAAAGGGTTGACGGGCATCGCGAGAAGGGTGAACGACCCTCAGCTTGTTTACCTGCTGCTACGCAGACCGAGAGATCAAGCAACTCGACGCGTCCCACGCTGAGCTAGAGCCTGCCTGTCCGTGCGTTCATATCTTCGTCAACCTCGCAGTCGCGGGCTTGAGTCCACGCGGCAGCAGAGAAAAACTTCCGAGAAAAGTCGCCGGTAATTGCTTACACGGTGATTTCGCTGATTTCATTAACTAGGTATATTAGTAGGTATGGCAGGTATATAACTAGGTATCCTCTTTTCACGAATTGGGATGTATTTGATCTTTGATACCGAGATGTCATCAATGAATAAATGAACCAGTGAGGGTTGTCTGTGACGGTGGTTTTGCATCGGTCTTCACCGATATTGAAATGTTTCAGCTTCCGTGGCTTGATTTGTGTTCAGAGGTAGAATATTATTAATTATAAGTATAGGGATATCTTGATTGATATAGATGCAAACGTGTCGCCAATTAAATAGGTCTCACGATATCCGTTGGATGAAATGATTGAACGAACCCACAAAGCAATTGTTTAAACCTGAAATTGAAATCAAAGAGATTTTTGTTTGAATTGTTTGTCGAATTTTTACTTTCATGATCACTGTTTTCCATGTCGTGCAGCGTACGTTGGGAAAGGTCAGGAATTTTAACTATTACTGCATGGATAAACACCCCAGGTATTCCTCGAAAAATTCAATACGGAGCTAAAATACTAGAATAGTTTTTTACCGAAATTCCAGTTCACCATTCAAGAAAAGAAAATCTAGGGCAGACAAATACCGATCGATCTCAACGTAACATCGACATGATAGCACGCAAACATCGCAGTACAGTGTCAGTAAGCCAATGTCTTCTTTCCCCTAAAAACCACCCCCCTGTCCACGGCCAGGGGGTGGCCAGGGGGTGGCCCCGGGGGGATGGTTTGCGCCACGGAAGTGGGTGTTTTTCTCGCCGCAAGATTAACAGCCTGTCGTTCGGTCAAAAAAACCGACCCCATTCACCCATAAAAAAAAAACGCCAGGACGACCAAGGCCCGACACCCCATGAAAAAATCGTTTCCAAGAACATGTGTGAGATTTGACGCGTCCGTCCTACGCACTCTCTGCCATTACCCTGTGTGTTCGAGGTTGATTTAGTGACCAGGCCTGCTCCAACAGCTGACCCTCACTTACACAGAACGCTTTACACAAAGTACAAACGTTGGTTGAAAAGCAAAGAATCGCTATATTGCAACCGTTTTTCGAGCTCGCTTCTTTGCAGCGTATAGGTTTTGATGTATTTGAATAAGGAGGCTAGACTGGAGTTTTTCGTGGCTTCAGGAGCAGCAGAGAGGCATTCCGCATTCGTTATTTTTAGCTGGTCAACGGATATCCAATCCTAGCTGGAGAAAAATAATTTTAACCTCCATAGTTGTCTAAAAAAGTTCATTATTTAGCTAGGAAGTGGATGCTGTATTCAATTGCAGTATATTATCGCGATATAATAATGAGCTTTTCTGTTTGACCCTTGTTGGAACTTGGCAACTAGTCTTTTCAAAACTTAAGGATAGTTAACGGTTTATAGCAATACAAATTAAAAATAGCATTTGCTTGAAGACACACGAATATTAATTGTTTTATATTACAGTTTGAAATATAAGATTCGATAGAATTTCGTGGAGTCTCAACATTTGAAAAATGTCACAGGTTGTTAGAGTGCATAATATATCCAGAGATCGTAATACAGGCAGCAGTCTAGGCTCTTTAATGCAGACACAGAAAGTGGGAGCAATAATTATAATGTTGAATGGCCCAGGCAGCGCAGCGCAGTTTTTGCCCTGCATTCAGGTCTCCACGCTGGCCGAATGGCAATAAATCTCCAGCGCAACACAATGAGGGATTGTCGAGATGAGATTCTGGGATCGTGCCGACGCTAATTCCTTTTGGGTTACGAAATTTTGGGGATGAAAGAGTTGGCGGATGTTTCTGGTTTTTTTTTAGGTGGTTTTTTTGCTGATGTTCATACAATTTTTATGGCACTTTGGTTGGTATCGAAAGAAAAGAATTGCTGTTGCACGTACGTTCAAATCGATATAAATACCTTAAGTTTTTTGACTTCCTAAAAAAACTTTGGTTTATATTTTGGTTCTCTCTTTGAGTGCACATCTTTCCAGTTCCTTATTGGCACAAGAATCACTAAACGCCGAAGAAATGTTCTTGATTGTTACGACGACGAGTCTTTTCAATAGCGCCACATTGTTGTGAAATGTAAATGTTGCCATGAAGCAGAGAATATGAACAAGATTGACCCAAATGTGTTAGTGTACAACAATTGAACTGAATTCTGAACTGGCATTCCATTGCCACCAAAGTACAGTGACGAACAAATTCCTCAGAAAGTCTGTGCACAGTTCTAAGCCAGCGATACTTGCAATTTGTTTACTTAATTATAGAAATAAAATTAAGAAGTCTTGCAAATCGAAAACGTTACATACTATTATCTTATCAACTGTCACATGCTAACACCAATGCATTAAAGTTATATTATTAATAGCTTCCTACTTGAATTTCGCGTTTGGAATATTTTCAACGTGTTTCAAATGTCTAGCTAAATTCCTCAAACTTGCCACAAATAGTTTAAATATAATCAATATCATTAATTTCAATCGATGGTATATACACGAGCGTCGTAATGCAAAATATCCATACTTCCTTAAAATAGATAAAGTGCATTGATCCATGAGTACAGTAAATCGTTTGCTGGACTGTACCGTCTTTCCTGTTAGATTTGGATCCATTTTCCGTCCTGGGTAAATTTCATTAGCGATACTATTTTCATGCCAGAGTCTATCTGCAAATATGAACTGAAAATTAAGTAAATCGAGTGTCAACGATTATAGGATTATCGTGTAGGCGGGACAAGTCGGAGGAATGTTCGACAGATGCCAAATATGAAGATGGACAAACCCCGGTGACAGGATTAACCCATTTGTTTTTAAATTCCCCAAAAGTATAATCCTCTTTGGGGATACCGACGCAAAGGTTGCGCCTCTTGCGAGAGGGTGCGTTTTTTTAAAAGTTGTTTTTGGGGTGTTTTGGTTAGTAGAGTAATTAGGATGCAGAACGCGATGGAAAGGGGTCATGGACATTAATTTGCATGTACCAATTTATATGCTCAAAGGTAGTCTGTCGCAGTTCTATGGATTTTCCAATATGTTCTTTAGTTTTACACTGAATACGACACAATTTGGCAATATTTTTTTAAATAGGTAGTACATCCCAATCAAAGCTTTGAAATCAAATAGGCAATCAATCACAAATTACAACGATATTTTTTTGTTTAAAAACTCGCTCATCAAAGCCGTATTTCTAATAATTTTTATTCTGTATGACTCTGTTCTATTTCTTTTTACCGTCAAATACTTTATCAACGCATAGTCATCCAATGGAGATCGAGACGCATTTTTTAAGCAAATCAGTTACATAATCAAATTCGCCGTCGATGAATAAATACCAAACAGCAATTTCCTCGCAACTCATCGCAAAGCGCAAAATAACCTCCGTGTATTGTTGCGCGCGGAATTCGTCATCGCCGGAAATACCGCCCGAGTTCCGGCGCAAGTATCGCGGATGCCTGCTCCAATCCCTGACCACCGCGACACCTCGGAGTGGGGATGAAGAGGGTGGAGTCTCCGTGGAAAGGGTAGTTCCCCCCCCCCCCGCCTACCCCCCTGGGAGGCACACGCCGCCGCCACCGGCGATCCCTCTAAGTCGCGGCAGACAATTCACCACAGTTCGCTGCTGCATTCGAAGCGAACAGCAAGTCTCGGCTTGAACAGGAGCGCAGTTCTGCCCGTGTGTTTGTGTGTATATTTGTAATTTTTATATTTGGTTTTCGGCGAGGACAGTTTGTGAAACGTGTGTGTGTTCAAGTGAGTGATTTACCGGCAAGGCTTCTGCTGAAAAGGTGAGCATTCTGGCTTCGTGGACGAGTTTTAAAGACTTGGTCTGCGGTTTGACAGCGAATCCGTGTCTGAAATTGAATATTACCCAGCTCAATGACGATCGACAACTGTTTTCCATCCGATACTAGGCTAATTATTTGACTAGACATTGTAGAATCAGACTGTCAGCTTACATGAACAGATTTTTGATAGAGGTTTGGCTCACTTCACTGATATTTTGTCCAATCGTTCCTAATTTTTCAGTGAAGCCAAATTTTCCTTATGTCGTTTAATAACTATTTTAGCTAGGTCCCTTTAATAGCGTTCGTATACATTTCACAAATTTTCACCATGCTAAATCAGAGATCGCATGAAGCGAATTCGATTAGATGCAACTCGTCAATGCATGATACCTATGATGATTCTATATAACCATCACCTACATCAACATCATGGTAGGTACACCAACTGCTTCGATCCTCGACCACAACAATCAGATCCCTTATATCTTGTTGATACGCGAAAAGAGCCTCAGTGGCTCAACAATAACCCCGCATCGATGAGGTTCGCCTTCAAAAGTTAGAAAGCAAATTGGCCATGGGGCAACACAAGCGGAATGAAGACAACATCACAGACTGACACCCGAAGACCTGAGATTGTAGCCAAGTTAGCAATGATGCTTACGTCTGATCGTTACCCCTGTCCGCTCCGTAAACGGGTCCATTGTTGTACCTGCTCTATTACATTGTTATCAACAGCAATCGTCGAAGTAAGCAAGTAAACAAACATAACATCGAATAAACCAGAAGCTGAATTTTGCGGGGAACAAAAGAGAAGAGGTTAGCGTGAGTCATTTCAACCCCAGCAGTCATTGAACATCTTATGCTTTTGCCAATTACCAAGCTTTGTGTCCAAAGGATGAATCATTTTCGTGGCACAGAGTTCCTTGCATTAGTCCTAGAGAACTTTGCCCGCATGCTTTCGTTTGTTTTCGCGAAAACTTATACTGAAAACGTGAGTGCGAAAGCGCCCTTTGGGCACGCATTGCAGTGAATCATGAATTACGTATACCGTTTCAGAATTTGAGTTCTGGCGACCTTTGGTCGGACGTGTAACGGTTTGTTTTGCATTGAGAAAACTTGACTAAAACACGACAGCGCTTGACCCTTGCCCCTTGGACAGCCCAACCCCTCTTATGGGTCACAATCAGTGGTCACGAGCGTCCAAAAATATACCATACGCCGGGGCTAAAGTTTTTATTTGCCATCCGATATACACAAAACTCCAGCAGAAGCGGTTGCTCGTATGTGCACGAATTGTTTGTCCAGATAATTGTTTTCAGAAATCATCGCTTCTGATAGTGCGATGCGATTTGTAAATTCGATTTCGAACGTGATAACTGTTTTCTGTGGGCAAAGTCCATGTGCTAGTTTCAAAATCAATCCACCACGAAAATAAAACTTCTGTAGATTTATCTGAATTGATTTAAAACCGTTTGACAATCAATTTTGATGCACAATACGAAATCTTGAGTTATTGGCACTTCGGCTACCAAATATTGGTTAATCAATTTCAAATTCAGCGATAAACAAGGCTGTGAACAACGTATTTAATCCAGCGTTCAAACTCGGTTCGTCAAATCAACAAAAAAAATACATGTACCAATTTTCCAATAACCGAAACCGAAACCGAAACCGAAACGGCCCCGACCGTCAAGATGAGAAAGTTTCCTGGATAAAAGAAAGAAATATCGGTCCAAGTTGCGACCCGGTCATAAAAGATGAACAACGCGACGAAAGGGTTGTTTTTGAGGAATCTTTCCGAGATTCAACCCTTTTAGACTTTATATTGTTGTAACGGAACTATCGGCAAGACAAAAAGAGTGTATACGCCTAAAAAAAAATCAGGTCGTTTTCTGGAAAGATGAAGGGAGATTTTTGGTAGTGAAAAAATATCGCTTGGCCATCGGGGATGTTGTTATTGTGTGATCGAAAGGGTTGAGAGGATGCTCAATAAATAGTACAGCTCTGTCACAAAAAGCGCGAAGCACTCTCAGCCAGAGAGAGAGTTCACAATGATTCGGTCAGGGACATTCCTATCGATTTCTAAAACTTGCTTTATGGAGCATTTACAGTTTAAAAACGACAATGAAAAATATATCGTACACTTTCCTACCCCTAAAGATTATATGTAGGTTGTTAGGCTGACCGTTCTCGATGACCAATTCATTGAAATCTATCGTTGTGATTAGAAAATCGAGCCTTGACACAATACCGTCGAGATTATCTAAAACGATGGCTCTAAAATGAAGCTCATTAAAAACATCCATTAAAAAGCTAGACAGATCCCCCGGGCGATGACAAACCCCCGAACAACATCAGCAATCACTAGTCATTCATTTGTGTTTACGTTTAAAATGTTCTTGTGTCGAAAACAATCATTTCAAAAAGTCTAATTAGTTTCACATCTCTTGGCGAGTTAATTGGAAGATATTTACCAGCAGGTACATAAAAAAAAGCACGGGCTCGAAAAGCATGAAGCTTTTCTGTACCCCTCATCGTGAAAGATCACGTTATTTTCGGACTACGATTGGAATGTGGTTTTTTAAATGTCTAGCCTGCTCTTTTATTAAGGTATAGCTACTGTTTTAGCATGCTATTTGTTTGAGTGATTTGATGACAGGGGTTTGTTCCCTCTTAATTTCACCTTCGACTTATAAATTTGTCTACCATGACTCTTTTAGAACCATTTCCATCAAATTTCAAACAAACGATGATGAATAACACCTTTCATCATTTCAAAAAAACTAGCAAAACACCTCGCTACCGTTCTTCCACATCGCAATCGGAAGCGAAAGACATACATACACGGTCGTATGCCTTTATAGAGACTTCATTCCTTGACAAAGCAGGAACCAGCTTTGTGAAATGTCTCGAAAAGCTATAGTATAATAGCTAAGCATTCAATTTTCATTTTTTTAAATAAAATTTTAATTTACACTGTCCTAAGACCCTATGGCAGAAAAGTAACATATCCACCGGCCCAACAAGCCAAGCGTCATGTCACATGGCTTGTTAAGATCATGTAGATAAAGACATAATTAAGATAGCCACAAACACACTGTTATCTAACCTGAGCCTCGATGTCCCCTGTGCTTGCAGCTCGTCGATGCTGGCAGCCGGTACCGGTGCGTGGCCGCACGACAAGATGGCCGCCATGCCGGCACTGCACATGCGTCACGCTAGCTCCCCGCTGGGCACCTTCGAGGCACCGCCGCCCGCCTGGCACCATCTAGTTCCGGTGAGTACCCGATTCTGCACGTCCCGTCGACTGCCGCGTGGTCGCATCCTCTGCAACAGCATGGGTTGTGCCGAACGGTTAGTTCAGTCAACTGCATCATCGCTGGAAGGACCGGTATTTTGATGTCACTGTATAGTTAAGCAACACTGCGCCGAGTTGTGCTAGCGGATGGGTGACCGTCAAACAGATACTTAGCTGCAATTAGCATTTCTTTGCCAAAGATATAGCAACACTAAATGCTCATCAAAGCAGGCTATACGCTTGTATGGCTGGTACAGGTGTGGCTCTATTGATGTCACCGAAGTTAAGCAACAGCGCGTAGGATTAGGACTCGGATGGGTGTCAATTCCTACCGGATCGCCATGGCGACGGCTTTCAAAGCACAGCTTCAGTCGGCCTGTATCTAAATCAAGGATTGCTTGAGTGCGATCCGGTTTTGAAGCTCAACCAAAGTTAAGCAACATTGTGCAGAGTTGTGCACCTGGATGGGTGACCGCTCTACAAATATCAAGTTCTCAGTAGTTGCGTCAGTTATAGACTCTTGTAGACAGTTTAAATCCAATCAATGAACAACAATCCGTCATCGCCTCCACAGAAACAAGAGCCGATCGACCGCCACAGCCCGATCAACGACTCCGGCATCTCGCCCGGCCACTCCTCCAACACCGGCAGCTCTTCGGCGGATCCGTCGCCTGGCTCGCCGCGCGCACCGACCGCGACAAACGCCCCCGACCTGCCGGCGACGCCGATCACGTCCGCCGGCGTCGCCGCCGCCGACGCCGCCGACGCGCCGCCGCCGCGACGCCTCGTGTCGCCGGGCGCCATGTCCTCGTCGTCGTCGTCGTCCGAGGCGGAGGCGTTCTTCGCCAACAAGCCGGCGGCGGGCGGCGGCGGCGGCGCGCTGCGTGGGCTGCAGGCGGTGCTGGAGCGGTCGGGGATGCTGGCCGGTGGCCAGATGGGCGACAAGGAGAGTCTGCAGTGCCCGCTGTGTCCGTTCGTCGCGTCGTCTCGGTGAGTACATAGAAAATCTCACCGTTCTCGATTGAACGTATTGTTTCGATTCTAAGATTTCCCCCTTGAAGAGTCAGACCCTTCAGTTTTCGATATCAGAGATATCATGTTCACAAAGCTCGGAGGAAGATGGTATAACGAAACGGGGTTCGATTCTCCTAGTGGATCTTCGGCTCTTCTTGCGAAATACTTGCATTTCACGCAGTTATTTACATCGACAAGACGCCCAGACACTTTGCATTTAGAAATAGAACCAAATTAAAAGTGTGATACGAATCAGTGTCTTTCGTCAAGCACCTTGTAATTCGTTTCTAATAAGTGTCTTTTCATTTAAAACGTAATTTCCAATCAAAAATTCGCGTCATCACGGAAAAACGCACCCCCTGCAGTCGGTCATAGAGCACCACCCCTGGCAAGGTGTTTACCCGGGCCGCTATGCTACACGCTGTACTGACGCCTCCTGTCCTTCCGTCCCGCGCGCAGCGACCAGTTCAACGGCCACCTGGGCAGCCACTACGAGCACAAGTGCACGCTCTGCGAGTTCACCGCGCAGGGCGTCGACCAGCTGCGCGCCCACCTCAAGGACGCGCACGACCAGCTGCTCTCGCCGGGCACCGACGCCGACGCCGACGCCGACGCCGACGCCGACGGCTCGCTGGACGGCGACGACGCGCGGACGCCGCGCGTCAACAACCAGGGCAAGGTGGGTCTCGACGCGCACGGAGTTCGGAGCCACGTGGCTTGCTTGTGGAGTTGGAAGCTATACGTTCCGCGAAGCTATGCTGTTTGCTTTGTCGAGAGTTAGTCATTGTAAAGTCTGCTTTTCATTTTTAACAAACGGGTGCCGCGGGTATTTTGAAGGCATGTTCATGATGCTCGAACTATCGAGGGAAAAACTACACTTTCTGATTTGTGAAATTGAGTTCTAGAGGGCGCCCCAAATGGCTGTTTAGAGCAGGATTAATCTTGGAAATCGGAATACAACTAATCCATTCAATCAAATTGGCGTCATGATACCTTCACTCGCTAAAGCCAGGTAGAGAAATTCGGGTAAATCTTCCTTTACTATTTATCAGAGGTAATTAATATTTTTTCCAAACTGGTAGGACGCTTAGTGGGCATCTGACCTGACGTCACTTTTCTCTGATTAGTTTATGTCCATTAGCCTGGAATGGAATATTATCTTGGGAAAACTTCACGAGATCCGCTTTTAACGCGGGCAGTAGGGCTGTCGCCACAACCAAAATCGCGTGAACCGCATTGAGCATCAACTAATTCCCTCAAATCCCTCACCCTCAGGTGAAGACGTTCCGCTGCAAGCAGTGCGACTTCGTCACCGTCACCAAGCTCGACTTCTGGGAGCACTCGCGCGGCCACATCAAGCTCGAGAAGCTGCTCACCTGTCCCAAGTGCCCGTTCGTCACCGAGTACAAGCACCATCTCGAGTACCACCTGCGCAACCACTTCGGCTCGAAGCCGTTCAAGTGCGACAAGTGCGTCTACTCGTGCGTCAACAAGTCGATGCTCAACTCGCATCTCAAGTCGCACTCGAACGTCTACCAGTACCGGTGCGCCGACTGCAACTACGCCACCAAGTACTGCCACAGCCTCAAGCTGCACCTGCGCAAGTACGCGCACAAGCCGGCGATGGTGTTGAACGCGGACGGCTCGCCGAACCCGTTGCCGATCATCGACGTGTACGGCACGCGTCGCGGCCCGAAGATGAAGCAGACACTCAAGGAGGAGGACCTGCCGCCGACGATGGTGCCGCAGCAGCAGCAGCAACAGCAGCAAGGGCAGTACCAGATGTTCCAGAACCCGTTCCTCGCCGCGCAGAACATGATGATGCCGTTCCCGTACGGCCCGGTCGGTTACAACCCGAACTTCCCCGCGTTCCCTCAGCAGGAGAAGAGCGCTGAGGACGCTAGCATGGAGCGAATGATGAGCTTCGTCAACAACAACCTCGGACACGGCGGCGGCGGTGGGCTGAAGGAATACATGGCGCAGGTGATCGCTCGACCCGACGAGCTCGAGCGCGAACTGGAAGCGCGTCGAATGGCGGCAGCGACGGGCGGTACGCCGTTGGACCTGAGCAAGGTGGAGGAGATGCAGTCGCCGCCGCAGCAGCAGCAGCAGCTGCTGCAGGCGAAGAACCGGCGCAAAGGCAAGGCGTTCAAGTTGGAGCTCAAGCCGGCGGCGAAGGAGGACGAAGAGGAGCCGGTGAAGAAGGTCGCTCGGCTAGAGGAGGTGCACGTCAAGGAGGCGGAGAAGAAGGTGTACAATTGTAGTTTCTGTGACATCGCGTTCAGGGATATCGTCATGTACACGATGCACATGGGGTATCATGGCTACGAGGATCCCTTCAAGTGCAACATGTGTGGTCAGATCACGGATGATAAGGTCGCGTTCTTCTTGCATATTGCCCGGTCGTCGCATTGCTGAGGATGGGGTGAGGTGACGTGTTGAGAGAGTTGAAGTTTTTGAGTTCGTTGGTAGCTCGATGATGGTCGAAGTTTTGGCGACTGCCAATGGGTGCGAGACGCCCATGAGGGGGCGTCGCTTCGTCTTGCAGTGGCTAAATTCTAGTCCTTGGTCACGTGGGCGGGCGCGGTAATGGTTTGATTATCTTTGTTGACAAAGAGGAAAATATTCGTTTTTTATATACATGATGATATATTTATATAATGCCATCCTTATCGTACATCAACGATGGGTAGTGTCAATGTTGTGCAATTTTCAGTTTAACTTCGTCAACATATTTTATGTTTTTTTGTGTTTCTTTTATGTTTTTTGTAATGCCATTTGTTTGGCACACAAGTATCGGAAACGAAGCGGGTAAGTGTTTTTTTTTTACAATCTTCAACGCGAATTGACAAAATTTCTTGTCTTTTCGAGTCAAGTTTTTGTAAAAATTGAGACACGTTTTTTTGTACATATTGGAAGTTGATGATAATTTGTCACGTCATATTGGCAAAATGTGAATCTATTAGATTATAAGAAATTCATCTCACCCCTAGTCAAAGAGGGATAATATATTTTAGTCAAACCAAAGAGTCACTGCTTGGTTTTCCGCGAATTTCTCGCGTATTTTTCAACATTATTCATCGAGTATTCATCAAAGCGTTTAAATTAAAAAATACGTTAATTGATTTTAAAAATTGTGCCGACTGATGTGTTTTATGTATTTTCGAGAGCTCATCATATTGCGAAAGCTCGGGTCTTATGTGTGGAAACGTGTATTGTGAAATGGCTCCAGCTTTCATGAGCAGAATAATCAAAAGCTAATTCCCTCAGGAACAAAGTAATATTATGTAAAAGTATAAAAAGTTTTGCAGAACGGATGGGTATTTTGTATGTACCTTGGATGGCCTTTGAGGTGTTTTTGGAGGTTGCAAGTTAATATTGACCATTCCAGACGCGAGACTGAACCGAAGAAATGACCCCCGCGAATCGTCCCGGGGTTATTTTGTCTGCCTTCTGCCTTCTCACAGATCCATGACTTATGTGTGGACCGAGAATATTTTCATAAGTACAATTGAGATTTTTGTCCTGTATATTAGAGTGTTTGAATTTTGGAGATAATAAAGATGAAAGTGATTTATATAATTCCTAATGTTTTGTTAATATTCCAGTATGAATCCAATTCCTCTACCTTCCTCGCGGTAAACTAAACAGCAATTTACAGAAATGCGAACCCGGTGCATTGGAATTACATTGCACTCTTTTTATTGTTTGCCTCTAGGCACTGATGAAAATGTGAGCGATGTAGAGTAATTTGCTTCTAAAAAATTGCACGTTCTTTGAAATAAACAGCCCAATTCCAATGAGATAAATCGAGCTATAAGCCAATCGATAAAAATTGATGAGCAAAAACGACGGCATTATTTCTTTGGGCAACATTTTTATACAAATTATTGTTATTTTCTTATTAGATGAGCGAGCAAAGCGAGCGTAATCCTTCAATTTCACAACATAGGGGAAAAAAAAGTATTTGGTTTTTTTTTTTTTGTAACAAAACGAGCAGCCCTACGTAAAGGTCACAGATCGTTACGAAATTTGGCAAAAACGTTCGTGGTGACTCAGCGAGGTGCTGTATAGTTTTTGAGCAAAATCTGTTCAGCCATTTTGTTTTTATGAGCAAAATCAAAATTTTTAAGTTTTTTGGTACTAGCTTCGTAACTGATTAACCGATCCGCACCAAATTTGGATTGAATATATATGATAACAAGTTAAGCAAATTGCATAAGTGGCAGATTCGTGTATGAAGTATTTTGCTAATTAGAAAAATAGTTTTTTTTTGCCTCTAAACGGTTTCAATACCGATTTATATTCGGTTTATTATATGATTGTCAAATGTTTTCCGTTTGGATTTCCTCGGGGAGATTACGGCTCGCTAGTCGCTCATCCTGCAACGAGTGTAGGCTCTACTAATCGTTTACCTAGTTTAAAATCAACTCCAGACGGCTTACAAAAACACGGATTAAAACTAATTTAATCTTTGCCGACACCACCAGATTTATGATAATTGTATTCAGTTCAGTTAGTGATTGCTCGGGAAGAAAGGAATAGCATTACACGTATGTATAGGAGCAATCTATTGGCGAAATAGTTTTTTCTTGACAAAAGACTAGCCGAGACGTCTATTAATGATCGAAGGTAGAGATGCAATACAGCCACGACGCGAAGAAAACGCTTCCTTCCCCGCAAATTTATTCCGGAGACCCAATGTACCAGAAAGCACCCCCATCTCACACTCAGACCCCGTCACCACCGTCTTAATTATTCAACCAACCTCCATTGTGCACCACGAAACGAAACCAACCCCTAACGTCCACCCACAGCCAACTGACCAAGCGCTGAATCAAAAACCCACCCCTCTAAAACCTCGACACTCGTACAATTTCACCCCGTCCTCAACGGCGCACTGTGTGTGTGGATGTATGTATGGCGCGGGGGTGAAAAAGCTTAATCACTTCCCTTCGGCGTGGGTCAAGCTCGGAGCTTGCGCGCGATTGCAAAGACAGATGTGGCTGCATGCGAGCATTGTCCGCGATCTGGACCCTGCAGCCACGCAATTACGCACGTTTCTCGCACCGCACGCACGCACGCGTGATGCTGTGAGACGGCATCGGACGCGTCTGGTCATCGTTTTGACGATTGAAGATCGACAGCGAAACTCCCACGAAATGCGTGAATGCGTTGAAAAGAATTGGCTTGACTGTCGCGCGTTGCGATGCAGACACGTTTCCATGGTTGGTGACTTTATTAAAAATTAAAATACTCGATTTTCCGGCAAAGTTATGAATTCATGTTTGGGTAAATTTTAAAATCAACGAGTTGTTCCATTAAGATGCATGTAAAATTCGTTTCCGTTTGAATTTTGTCAGTTGTCAAGTATCTTGTCTTGTGAACATCTATAAAACCAATTCTAGTTGTAACCTTCAACTATATGGTGGTTAAAATTGCTGAAATTTGAAATCAAAGAACACAGGTCGCAGTCGAGGCTCCTTTGAACGGGCAATGTTCACCTGGATTAATCTCTTGTGGACTGTGATTCGGCCTATATCTTTGATGCGTCCTGTTCTGATCGTTACCTCCTTAAATCCGTTGTGCGAGGGTGGAACCATGGGATTGCCAACGATTGACAAATAGGTAGGACATGTGTTACCGTGGCCGCACTTTTATCAGCTTTATATTATTTATACTTGGACGTGGGCGAGTTTTGTTGTAATGCTTTGTTTCGTTGCGCTGCGTGAGAAATCCGAGATTTTCAAATCGAGAGCTTTTCGCACGTAAATTTATAACGGTTACTTTTACTGTGCAGCTTTTCACGTATTTGCTGTGGATTATTTTAGATTATCCTAGCCGATTTCACATCAAGAAGGGAGCCATGCGCTATAAGTTTTTGGTCCAACAATGAGAATTAAAATTGTGTTTGAGAAATAGTAAATAGTAAATATGTGGGAAGATAGGAGTGCACTGAAGACTGCTGTGGAAACGAGAGAAGAGCGTGGAGGGAGAAGACGAGAAGCAGACATTATAGCGACAGGATTGGCCATCCCGCAAAGTTGAAGAAAGAAATCGAGGTCTTAATATTTGCATACTGACCCAAATATAATATGGAAAAATAAAATTATTATCATTATTTAATCGTAAGATAAAAAAGCGTCGAACTTTTTCAATTCGGTGTAACGAGATGACTGAGATAACTGAGAAAACAATTCCAGTGATATCTACTATGTCTTAGCTGAGATTTTTAGTAAAACATAACCAAACCGATAAAAAAGGGTCTTCGGGATGATTTTATACAGCTTCAGGACTTTAGTGCAAAGTGTCACAGGCTCAAACATTCTATAAAATGACTCGATGGAGCCTAGAACACCCAAACCACTGCCGATTCGGTGCGATCGCAAAGAGTTGGATGCTAATTCCGGTCAAATTCGCAGTTATTCATACGCCGAATGACAGATGACAATAATAACGAAATGTGGGTGGATTGTTATCATCGAAACAGACAGAGATCACCCACCGTCAGATGTCGTCAACAGCTGCCGACTCTGCACGCAGATTTCCACCGGCAAGCGAACAACACTTCCGAGTTCCGGGTGCGAAAAACACCCTTTCATCCGGGCGCACATTTCGTGGTTGTCACACTTTTGGCACGATTCTTTCGCGCGTGCAGCTTTCGATGCGATGTGTATATCCGGGTGTCGGTTGATATGTCTGCGCGAAGGTTTTCAAACAAAAATACACTATATACCGAAACGAACAAATAACTTTTTGTTATAAACGATTTCTTCGCCCCAGGCGCCACCGCTTGTGATGATCATCAGAAATAAATTTCTAAAAATATTCGCAATCCCGAGACTTGAATAATAACAAAATATTAGTATTTAAATCGATTCCTTTCGACAAAAACACCGATGTGCGACAACAAACTTATTCCACAAACTATTTTTCGTCATTTTGTTTTTCAATTTTTCGCCGAAATCCAAGGCCGTGGAGAGACGAACGTTTTTACCCCGTCGTCGGATGTTTCTCAAATCGCCATTTCTTGTATAAAAGCAATCTTTTGCATACAATGTCCAGTGTCAGAAAACACCATAAACGCGCATAGAATTGGCAAAAGGATTCGCAAAGGATAAATCTCTGAAGAGGCTATACGCACGCATTGTCCGCGGCAATAATAAATCTCGACAGAATTGTAGAAATTCTCTGAAATGACATTGCTAGAAATTGGCATGCCGTAACTAAAAGACTCTGCTTCCCTAAAAGGCTGCAAAAGCTGGCCTAAGTACCGAGTTGTAAATCTGGAAATGAGTCTCGGCCACTCTTTGCTTCAATACACCAATACACCAATACACCAAGGTACAATAATTTAGCTGTGCAGAGAGTTGGACAGGTCTTTCCAGAGATGTTATTGCCAAATCAGTCATTCACGTTTCCGCGTTCGACAACTGCGAACGATTGTTACACATTTCTGGCCCGTAGCATTTGTTGTAGGTACCAAATTCTAAAGTCTCGAAGCATTTCAAATGAAAACGAAAAGTAGGCACGGCACTGCAACAATATAAATATCCTGTCTCCAAAACAAACATACGTTTTTGTGACAAATTTGGACTTGAGTCTCGTGAGGAAATGCACTTTGAAATTCTTAAATTTAAAATAGCATTCACTCTAAAGATGTAAACAAACAGAAATCAAATGCTACGAAAATATTTCAATTTTTTAATGCTGTTTCAAGTTTTAATTTTTGATACTTAAATTTGAAAATGTTCATCATCCAAAAACATGAAAGATGGCATTCATGCGATACGGTAGCGTAAGTACAGATACAAATTTTGAAATTGATATTTCGCTTCTAATAATGAAAGATGGCATGTTTGTTAATTTCCCAAGCGCATGCTGAAATGCGAATTGTCCATTAAAATCGTCGTTTGCAGCAATGCAGAACCAGTGGACAGACCGAGGTAACAAATTTGTGGCAACTGAATTTTCGAAAAATGCCCATTAGTGGCAACAGGATTAGGGTCAAAGGCCCTGTCCAAAGAAAAAATCTTTATACTACGGTCAAAAGAGTTCGCATCGAATATTGTTTACTCGAAACGAGTATTATTTATGGTCGAGTGCAACTCTCTCGCTGGGTTTGGTAATATAAGACGCCGGAGCCGACGAGAAAAACAGATTTTTTTTCAAATGGAGCCAACACTGCAAATATGTTTTTCTACCTCTCACGGCTTTCGCATGGCACTTTATAAAGAACGAAAGGTTTCGAGGCAATATATTCCTTTTTGGTGCTGAATTTCAAGACTTTTCGCAAAGAGAGGGATGGAGCTGTTGTTAATCCTTTACCCACCCACCCTTGGCGTGCACCCTTTCACTGCACCAATGGACCTGTGGCAACGTCTTGTGCGGATTCTTTGTGGACATTCTTGCTCTAGAATCGCTCGTTTTTGAGGAGTGAGTTATATAGCGGCGATGCATTGTGTCAACGGCTACGTTTTTGTGGTCAAAAGAATTCCCACCTGTTTTGGCAGTGTGGGTTTTCGGGCAAAATATTTCGCTATTTTTTGGTTATGAGCAGCAGATGCCAACTCTGAAAACAAAATTCTTAAAACGTGCCAGGATTTAACTTCGACCACAGAAATTTATAAATTAGAATTTCGTATTCCACGAGTAGGTATATAAATTAGCTGCATCAAATGCAGCAAAAGGATATTAATTCGGAAGATCTCGCGGAAAAGTCTGACACGATGAATAAAATATATCCAATCTCGCAATTTTTGATCGGAAGCACTAATTTCTTTACATGAAAAGTCAAGTAGCGAGTCGAACTTTAAGCGAAAGGTCAAGTCACGTCTAACGTATCCACTAAACTGACATGCAGACCTGACCTTACCCATTTACCTCCCTTTGTTTTACGATTCTGACGTGACATATACAAATTATTATGCAAATAATTGATGAAGACTGAGAAAAAAAGTGACACGGTCCAAATTACAAAACGCAATCTTCGAAATATTGCGTGAGCTGTCATGAAAGGATCGACAAGACTCCGCCAGAAACATAGATATCTAATAAGCTTTTGCAATCAAGGCAATGGCCGAATCAGTCTACCTAAGATCAAATAAACTCACAAATGCAAAGCATATCCATGGTGCCAACATTATCGACACGCCACCATCTAAATAACTTCAACTCATCAATAGCGCGCCCGAAAACCCAATCGCCAACAAAAACATTTTTCAAATTTCCGAAAATCGAACGAAAAAAGAAGCAGAAGAGAGAAAAAAAAATAACAGATGAATACTGAGCATCCATTCAAGAGGGCTTTGTCACTCGTTATCCTCACAGCGGGTTAGGAAATTCTCCCCGAGTCTCCTCCGCAGTCTGCACACAGCTTTGTGGATACTTTGGCCGCTCCAAAGACCACTGTTAAAACCGAATGGCCAGAGTAAAAAACTCGGCAATGGACCGGCACATAAAAGAGGTAGCACAACGATTTGACCAAATGAGCATGATGATCGCCCGGTGCGCCGGGCTTCTGTGTTCGAGGGGGCACCCATGAGCAGTCGAGGAGGGCGAGCGCTAAGAAAGAATTGGACGTCTTCAAGACCCTCTTGACCGGAAACGCGGTGTGCAAAACATGTGCAACTCGAGCATAATCTGCCGCTCGGCTTAAGATGGAGTTTTTTTTTTTTTTTTTGTGTGTGTGGTTCGGAGAAAAAGAGCGCAGCACAGCGTTGTGTCGCGTCGAAGTGCGTTGCGCTGAGAGATGATTGAAGACGTTTTGAGGATATAGCGCCGTTTTTATTTTTGTGTATAGTTGACATCTTTGAATGCTGTGATTGGTCAAATTATCATAAAATACATTTTGATTGAGGTATAAATTACAAAATGAAGGCGACAAAACACGTTCAAGAACCTGCGTGTTCCTCTAAAAACATATATATTTCTCAACTGCTCAAATGAACCACTAATTTGGCGCTTCATAACTGCCTGTCTGCTAAAACTGTTTTGTACCTAAATATTGTCCCAATTTAGAGCCTATTCACGACGACTCGTGTTAAATTAAGTTGTCGGCTTTCAAGGAATTTGCACACCTTAAGGTCTCGAGATTGACCTGCATGATGCAGAAGAAGCAGTTTATTGATTGAAATTAATCTTTATTGTATAAAAGAAGAAAAACAAAAATCGGTTATTGAATCGATTTAAAAAAAATCCGACATTTCGCCTCAAGATTGTGGCTCCGGGCAAAAAAAAACATGCATATTATGTTAAAAAAAAATACCAAGCAATTACGCATCCTCACAAACAACATAATTTCGACGAGCACGTCCACGTCGCCCGCTCCCGATCCAGCATCACCGGTCCAGCCCTTGGTCACCTGCCGACGAACGATTCGACCGCGCGCCGATGTTGCCGAGGTCGCGTTGCTGGGTGACAAAAACCCTGCACGTTTTGTGTAAAGAAGCGAAAGAAGCAGCAGCAGCGGCAGCGGCAGCAGAGTCCGATGAATATGTCTAACTGGGGTACATTGTGGTCACCGGCACGTCCCCGTGGACCCTCGATGACCGCCGGGGTGGCTCTCCTAGCAGCTGCCAACAGCTGGTCCAGCGCTAATGGGTTAGACTTTTAGCGTGGCGAGTCATCTGCAGCCTCGGCCAGAGACTAACAGATTTGTCGTCCGGGGGTGGTGGTTTTTGACAGTTCTACTCAGTACTATAGGGTAGTGATAAGGCTTGGAAACAAAAGAGTGCCACTAACATGATTGTCTGCTATCATTTATCAAACTCGGTATTGAAATTTTATAATTTTAAGCCCTAGATAACGCGATTAAATCAATTTTCAACAATAAATCACTTAATTTTCCATGTTGGGTTGCAGCAATATCAACCAAACAGTCGAAATAATTATTAATTTCTTAAAACTCATGTCTTTTCCTAATCTTAACGCGTTATTTTTTTCTGAAAAGTCCAAAAAATTGTCACCAAAATCCATGGCACAACAAAAAAATTATGACCATCCCAATCAGAAAAAGGGCCGTTTTTCCAATGCCCCGTTAGTGGCTAACGTCCAGTTCAAGACACGTCCCTACGGTGACAACCTATCGGTTTATGCCAAGTTTTATTTCTAATTTGATGATAATAATTCAACTTTGCATTGTAAAACCGGTCATTAGCCGGTTAAGAAGGCAAAAATAACAGTACGGCTTGGATCCCGGTCTCCAGCATCACATTCACGGATGGTGTCATGGTTTTACCAAATTCATTAATTTTTATAAGCCCAAACGATGGCACATATCAGGCCACAGCCGCCAAAGAGATATCATCTGAGGGTGCTCAATGGCCCACGATTTAATATAGGGAAAAAACAAAGTATATACAAATTTGCAAGAACTGCCGAAATTTAGTTCGGGAGCTATTCATAGCACCAAAGCATACCAAAAAATCACTCAGCAGAAGCAAACTTTATACACTACGAAGTGTATACACCAAAATTTGACACCACCATAGAAAGTAGCCACAAAAAACTCATCGCAGATTAGTGCACCACACTGGCATCGACTTGCAATCCGCCAGACAGCTCACCGTGCGTCCTGCAAGCGCACACCACCGCAGCAGCCTCTTAACATTGCCTACTTATCCGCCCGAACAACGATACCCACCCCCCAACCCCCTAATACCACCAAGATCTGACCCCGAAAGAAGCCACGCCGAGGACCCACCAACATCACGGGAGCCCACCTTTTTATTATATTATCATCGCAGAGAGAACATTTTGATAGAATTGTATAGCCCACATATCTATAGCCAGTGAGCGCACGTTCGTTTTTACAATTCATCGCCGTGGGGATATACTAATGTGTGGAAACGGCGCAACGTCCATTGTCCACCGCGCAGACTTGATTTTATTATTTCTGCGCATAAAAGAGAGGAAGGACCGGATTTTTATATAAAAGATGACCCATGCATGGCGATTTTTATTCCCTGCTCTAAGGCGAGAGTGTTTTGTAAGTTGTATGCACCCCTAGACGTATTTTTTTCTTCGTCCCTCCGCGCAAGGCGTCTATAGCCTCAGCACACGACTAGCACACGACCATCCCTCCCCCCGCCGGGGGGGTTGGGGTAGAGTCCACCCTCCGGCGACTTCTTTTAATGGGGTGTTTTACGAAGAGATCTTCCCCTCACGTGTTATCCTCCCTTATATTATCGTGGTGTGTGTGTGTGTGTGTGTGTGTATATATATAGTTACAGCGGGGCCGCGCGATTCTTTATCAAGCATGGCGTAAGAAGGGAACAACCCTCAAAAACGCAGTGACTAAAATAACCCACCCCTAACCTAGCGCAACGCGTATAGCACAAGGGGTGACTTTTATATTTGGCGTGTGTGCGCTGCTGCTGCTGCTGCTACCCCGCGCGTGTATTGCTGAAAATATAAACGCAAAAATCGATGAGGGGTGAGTCTTTTTTTCGTCTGGTTTTTCGGCGCGTGTTGACTATGGAGGGACTATTTTTGGATTATGACAATGGGGGGTGAGTTTTTTTCTCTTGCCAACACGTGTGTGCGTCGGGCTCCCCTGTTTTCCGCGATGAGACGTAGCGTGTGGCAGCCAATAGGGGTGGTTTTGGGGTTTAATCAACCAATGGTTTGGTGGAGAATTTGTTTTTTTCGGATGAGTTTTTTATGATGGTTTAATTTTGATACGCCTTTTTGTATGTAGTGTGTGTGGCCAATGGCTTGTTTTTTTTCGTGTTTTGTATCTACTAAAACCTTTAGTTACAAAATGGCGGTTTAATCAAAAGATATTGAAACCCATGGCTTGAAAGAGGTTTTAAAACAGCGTGGAAAAAGATGGTTGTACCATCGCATGCACATGATTTTTGGAATAGTGGTAACAGTTTCAGTTGCGACTTGCGTTATGTGCCATCTCCCAAAATATCGGTTGCAACAGTTTATTCTCTCTTTCGAAGTATTCAAAGAGAGTTTAAAAATTGAACGGAAGCTATAAAAAAACGTTCAATCATCAAAAACCAACAGCAAGGCGACAAGATAAAAGAAAATTCCGACTTTGAGCATCTCAAAAACCGACACACACAATCGATTTTCCATCAAAAAACTCGACTGACGCACCCATACAAAATTGCGTTCTCGTCCGACGTGCAAACATCACCCAATTCAAACTAAAACCAAATTCAAAAACGCTTACCGACTTCGCCCACAAAATGAATATAATAAACCCAGAGTGCGTCGTGCTCTTTTAGGTTATGACCAAAGATATCTTACAAGATTTGCCTAGATATGCCAATCGTTGTTTATTTTAGAGGAGCCAACAACGAGGTAAAATCTCTGAGGCTTATGGCATTACTATCAACTCATGATCAATCAAGTACAAAGGACCAAGCGACTTCACAACAATCTGCAAAGTGATAGATTTATTCAAATTTAGCAGGCAATAAACTGGAACCGACTGAATGTGTATATCCGCACCTTTACGCCGAAAATCAAAGTTTTAAACAATTTCTGGTCTGCTTCTTTTAAATATGGGGCCTTTCTTTAACGGCTCTAAATTCATTACTAGGTATCATTATTCGATGGTGGACCTCTGGGCATCTAGGTCTTTTCTTCAAACCTCTAGTTTTACATCTATATTTACAGGTTTAAGGTCGGTTAGATGAGGTCTAAAGATTTTTCCCTCCACAACGTCTAGGCAGTCTAGACGAAGCTCAATTACACGATCTCTATGGTTAAAAACCGCCTAGACACGCATTGTGCGTGAGTGTGTGTGACGTGTGTTTTGACAATTGGGCGCCAGGTGTCAGCAGTCACCCACACGTCATGATTGATGGATCACGCAGACCGTGAGCGATTGCCTCTAATAGGCCATCAATAGGTGATGCTGCAAAAAGACGATGACTTTGTCATTGCATGATAATATGAAGCCTTGTGGGTGATGAAAAAAATCATTGACTGCTGTGGCGAATCCAGGTAAGAACCTTTTTATGGAGGGCAAAAGTGGCTACACGGATTTCAGATGATCTTCGATGAGTGGTTGGGTTGGTGGCAAAATATTGAAAATAAACTGGTTTGACTTATTTTAAATTGATTTTAAGCACTGGTTACTACAAATTATTGATTTAAATCAAAGTATATACCTACTCGTTTGATACTTTTACGGATGGAATATGGATGGATGTAAGGTTCCCTAGCTGCATTATAAGGTCTTAATCAGATCATTTTACAAGTGTGACGATACTTGAATTTTTAATTTAAAAAATCAAAATTATAAACTCTTTTTGTTTGTAACCGAATTTTTCGTCATAGTTTATTTTTTTTAATTTTAAGGATGGAATCAGACAAGAGAATTCTGAAATAAATTCGTTTAACTTGTCAATTTTCTGATTTGAGCCATTAAAAAAACAATAAATTGTAGTTTAAAAAAAATACGACTAAAACGAATAAATCTACAACATATAATATCAAAGAAATGCGTTAAAAATGTAAGAACGTCACCATCCCCTATGCACCTATCCCAAGACCGACGCTGACAAGTGTACCAAATGTACAAAAACTGTGTTAATTAATTGCACTTATTGTGTTCAAGTGACTTACAATGAAGCAAACGATCTAATCAATTGAGTTTTGCTGAATACCAAGATAAGAAAAGAATTGTACTTATCAAAATCACCACTGGCAAAGACCGTAACAATTTGAAATAATCGCGCACGATCTCTAATCAGTATCGCCTGTCGTGCTTAGTGCCAATCTTAGCTACTAGAAGCGAACGCATCAAAAAATAAAACTATTTCGCGACATTCATTTCCGGATACAATACTAATTCGACAACCCAAATGACGCCAGTTCCAAATCAACCCAAAACGACATGTTCTAAAACCGAAAACCAAAAAGATGTTGGTCACCTAAGCACCGTATTCACTGTCTGGTCCTCGAGAGCCGAGCATAGGATCCTGACACCACCACCAACATGCGTATAGCATAGCTCTTCGTGGTCATCCTCAGCCATCCAGGAGACAGACCGTGACATAGGCGCCATGCTCCATCCGGTGCGGACGCGTCCGCTACCTCCGGTAGCATGGCGAACGACACCTTCGATGGTGGTTGATTCCAACACCCGGCTTCATGCAGCTAGATTACAGGAACACGCTACCGGACCCAGCCAGCGACAGAACGGATTGTGATGAACACGACACTGGGATCGTCACCGATTTGCAAGAACTTTGAACGTTGTATTTAGAGGGAAATATACGTCAGCATCTCTGTGACGGTCGCATTATCAGTGACGCATCAGTATCAGTGAAGCTGGAATCAGATAAAACCTTTATCTGTCTAATAATATTATCTAAAATGATTGCAATTTTAAATGCACGCATCATCTGAACAGAGCGCTTCGATTAAATTTATTGCTATTTTTCTGTCCCGCCGAGCATGTCCAAGCATGCTATAGACATCAACCATGGATTTGTATAAGTAGGGAGCTGCATGGAGCTTCTACAACTCCATGCTTCAACGTCCCACCGAACGCGTCGCACGTTCCCAGCCGTCCGCCTCGCACCCAGCGTGCTAAGGGCTTCAACGTCCCACCGAACGCGTCGCACGTTCCCAGCCGTCCGTCTCGCACCTAGCGTGCTACGCGCTTCAATGTCCCACCGAACGCGTCGCACGTTCCCAGCCGTCCGCCTCGCACCCAGCGTGCTTCGGGCTTCAACGTCCCACCGAACGCGTCGCACGTTCCCAGCCGTCCGCCTCGCATCCAGCGTGCTACGCGCTTCAACGTCCCACCGAACGCGTCGCACGTTCCCAGCCGTCCGCCTCGCACCCAGCGTGCTACGGGCTTCAACGTCCCACCGAACGCGTCGCACGTTCCCAGCCGTCCGCCTCGCACCCAGCGTACTACGCGCTTCAACGTCCCACCGAACGCGTCGCACGTTCCCAGCCGTCCGCTTCGCACCCCAGAGATAAAAATTGTCTTTAGGTTCGAACTCGGGACACTTAAATAAAGTTTCTGGGACCATTACCGCAGAAAAAGCCACTATTTCCATCATTGTGTGTTGGATTTAAAACAAAGAAAGGAAGATAAGTTGAAACCCACAACCTTACGCCCCCGTTTCGAGCACGTGGCACTGCTGAGGAAAAAACAATCGACGGTAGCAGCAGCTGCTGTCATTGAATCTCGTTCATAGACATCGTACACAAATCAAGTCTAGAGTGCCGCCTAGCCCTAACAAGAAGTTTCTCTACTTCCCGACTTCGAGATCTAATGAAATGGCTCTATTAAAGTTCGATCCAATTCGAAAAATTTGCAGTGACAAACCTAACTATGTTTAGTTGATCTTTAAAAGACGTGAGCTCTTCTAAAAATACATCAAGATGTATCTTCAAGTCGATATTATCAAATACTAGGGCTTCGCCGAACGCTACCTGTGGACGCGTTTTTGGATGAGCGTATTTCTTTGTAACCAGTATTATAGTGTATACCAGCCCAGATTTTGATCTTCCATAGTTCATCAAATTTGATTTTTAATTTTGGCATGTAAGCTAAGTAAAAGATAATGAAATCATAAAATCCAATCGAACACAATTTTATACAAAATCTTATCTTGCTTATCTTCCAATGTCACACGATATCGCAAATTCCCTTATAAAGACATCCAATAAAAACCGATTGTGAGCCCACGATTTCTTAACGAAACTTCACGAAAAACCTCCAGCAGACACGGAACAAACGGACAGAAGTACAGTGACGATGAACTATGAAGAAGTGAGTGAAATGGCCAGCGATTGTCGGTCTATGGCGTGCTCTCGACGTCTATGAGCCGGGCATTGATGCGGTCAAGCAGGCCGTGGTTTCGCGTTACACGGGGCTGTTTTTACCCACGATTCGCATGTTTTAGCCCGCAGTGTTTTGTGGGTCCACCTCTAGAGAGCCTTGCTGCTCGAAGAGTGGCCGACTCAGCAATTCAATTCATTCAATCAAAATCCTTTCAAAATGAAGTCATGATACCAGGTAGCCAGGTAGAGCAATTCGGGTTATGATTCTTCCTCTGTTACTCAGGAGAGATGATTAATATATTTTTCAAACTGGTAGTACGTCCAGTGGGTATCTGACGTCGTTTTTTCTCTGAGCGGAATAGGTCTATTACACGCCTCGCAACAAGGAAGATAAATTGGTAGGAAATGAATGGTTTTTAATTTGATATTGACTTTTCCGCCAGGAGCGCTGGTGTTCGAAACGGGCTTTGTGTTACCAACTTCACACAACTGAAATGTGAAATGTTTCCTTCGATTTTAGATTTGCGTTGGTTAATTTATCATCACCAGAGATAATCAAATCAGTGGATGTATTAAATTAATAGTTATTGACATATAAAAGCTTGCGTTTAAGTTTCATTATTGTAATTTGGAATTTCTTCACTTGAAATTTGGTTCCATGAGATGGTGCGTGCAAAAAGGCGTCCATTCTTTAAAGTATGATCTCTCCCAGTACAGACTGCGCTGGCCGGCTGGCTCAGTGGCCCACTCCCCACGCATCGCGGCTCTCCACGCGTGGTCCAGCCAACATCTGCCAACGGCTGTCGGCCCTGAAGATCATTGCCGGGGGGGTGGCTGCTAAAGAAGCGTGCCGGATCGCCGAGAGCCGGCTCAGGGAAGCAAAGCGGGCTTCTTTGTTACCCCCCCAGCGGCCGAAGGAGCGAACGTCTTTATGATTGACATCGCGATACGCGTCTTGTTCGAGACGCGGCGCTCAATTGACCACGTGATGCTTGGCTTGAGTCGGAGGGCTGGCCAGAAATAATCTGCTTTTTAGCCTCAGCAGCCGTTTTTTGATTGAGTGATAGTTGGCAGGTGAAAGCAGGACGGATGACAGACTTGTAAATGTCAAAAATCCGGGATTTTGGGGTCGAATTGTGGATTTCTTGTTATACATTGATGGACTTTAGGTGGTTTTTCCCCACCGAATCCACGTTGAAACATGGGCTTGTTTCGAGGAAGAAGATACCAAATATCATATAGGTATTATTAGAAAGGAAATATCCATTCCAAAGTTTTTATCTGTATCGGGGTTTGAACCCGGATCGGATCTCTACGCCTGTCCGAAGCTATATGCATAATTTAATTATGTTATAAGTAATCGACACTAAGTTTTTTTGAGTTGTTGGGTTCCATGGAGATACGAACAGGACTATGAATGAACATAGAAGGCACCGAATCTACTATCTCTATGCTCAATGCTTATGCTAATGCTCATGTAAAAAAATTATAACATTATTTTCGCCTTCTAAGTAGTTCAGAATCCAATGTGGCAATACTATCGATATGCAAATGATTTAGGCAGAACTCGACACTAAGCCTAGACCATGACACAGTATGATACAATGACAGGATGATAATCATGACTCCATGACACCATGCCACGAAGGGTTAGTGGGCCAAGTGATCACGTGTCAGTCATGTCAACGCGATAGCATCACTAGGCATGCGATAGGGGTTGGTTTATAAGGGTAGGTCCCGGGGTAGGCTTGTTAGAGCTGCATGGCTCTTTGATGGATGCAAGCACGCGTGACAGTCAATCATTTCTTGGGAAAATCCAGATCCACAAGGTTTTATGTAGAGAGAGCGAATTGATCTGGAACGATTTGATTACCAGAAAAGTAAGCGTTGATGTTGATTGAGTTTTAGTTTTCTTACGTGCCTAAATAGCGAGGCAGAAATCGTGCCTAATTGATTAATGTATCATAAAAATTTGCGCAAAAATTACAAAGATAAAGGATTGCAGCACGAAAAGTTTCGAAAATTAATCTAGGACGGCAAAAGCTTTTTACATTGAATTTGACAAACGCAGATAAGGAACAATTTTACTCCCCAATTCGTTTGTGTCCCCTGATAAATGGCAACGCAATAAAGAAAAACACTCTAAACCTAATGAAATCCGATCCAGGAAAACACAATTTCATATAGAAGCACTATTTGTAAAGAATTATGGATCAAATAAAAAAGGTCGTGCAAAAAAACGCATATAAAAGCCCTAAAGAATGCCAACCCCCTGGGCCTCTAACACACCTAAGTGGATAAATACAGCAGAGGGCCAAAGGTTAACCTCGGTGTGACTAACTTATCGCCTAACTAAGGGCAGACGCCAACCAAATCCCACAAAACACACTCAAGCGACCGAGTTTTTTGCCTGCACCTGGCGCCCCCCGTCTAATTGGTCGGCTGTTTTTTGCCGACCACCTGAGATCTTTGGACGAGGGCGCGACGCGCGAGGCAATCCCCTCCCGCGTGGAGCGATCCAGTTCTTTAGCACCCTGGGGCAGGGACGGGGTGGCTCGGTGCTCCCCTAGGGGTGTTTTTTACGCGGTTTCATTGGATGCGAGGATCGCGCCACCCCTTTCGGTATAAAAAACTGCTGGGGTGAGCGATGGGGATGGAATAGAAAATGGACGGGGGCTTGTGAGATGGCGTCATGGGCAAGCCATTTTTTATGTTATGGTAGTCGGTACCATACAGAATGTACAGAATGATGTACTACATTAATGAATTCTATGTCTTTTACCAAAAAGTGGGCTTTGAGAAATTAGAAATAAACTATAATAGAATAAAACAATTTACAAGAAACCATTTTGGCCAAAATGCATATCTTCACATGTTTATTTTAAGCACTTCAACGATATTACAGAATAATATTCATCTTAAGCCGTTTCGTGGTTTGTTTGTGAGGAATGACAAGAAAAATATGAAAAATTTCTTGTAAAAAAAGCGAGTAACAAAAAAATATTCAGTCAATTTGCATTTAATAAAGTAACAGATCTATAAGTAAGTTGAGAACTTTTAAAGGTTGAAATGGCAAATAAATATATCTGTTCAGGCTCTGGCGACCGAATTTGAACTTAGGAATACGCGACAATTAAACGACTATATAGCAAAGCAAAAGTTTTGACCCCTTGCACCCCTTAACAGCATTATGCTGTTGATGACGTCAGCTTTTTGGGGGTGTACAAATGGTCAGTTTTGTGCTAGGGGCAAAAGAGGGTGGGGTGTGGGGGGGGGGGGGGGGGGGGGGGGGGGGTTGCAGGGTCGGGGCCACTCATGGGGCGAATTACACAACGGAAAGAAACAATTGCTGTCCGAAAATATTGTCCGATTTGACAGAGGGTGGGGGTGAGATGACCAAGTTTAAATGGTCGCCGGGTGCTGGGTGGGGTGAGGTAGGGGGGGTCGACAATTTCGATAGCTTATGTGGTGCCAATGAGTCATTTCACAGATGGACGACGTGGTCTGGTCAAGAGTTATGTGGGAAAATAGCAGGCTGATTTTTCTCATAAAATGTAGTTTATATATACGAGAAAATTGGTTCATTTTATCGCGAGTTATATTTTTCTTCAAATTATATAACGTATCAAATGTATTAATGTTGTCTTGTACAGTAAAGTTGGATTTAATTTTCAAAGTAACGGTATGATCGGAAACTCCTACATAAATGTAGCAAAATAGGTAATAGGTATCATAAAGTTAGTAATTGTAAGGCGTCATACCATGAAAAGGTTACTCCAGCCAGGTATTGTATTGCCATGTTGACAGAATTATTTTTTCTCATGGCTATCACGTCTCTCTGTGTAAAATAATTTGGTGAAAATTGAACATTAGACCTATTTACCGCCATTTAAACCACCCCTTGTCGCCCATCCGGTGGGATCCCTGACCACCCCAAACCAGAGAGTCCACTACTGTCAGAGAGTGGAAGCTGAAATCTGAACCTATTGGCACAAAGTTCCAAGAAGTCTTGATAGTATTGAAAGTCAAGACAACGATAAAAGGGGACGAAAAATTCAGCTTTGGAAATAAAGTCAAAGCCACTCAGCAATATTCCTGCATTATGCGAATGAAAATTTATAGAAAGGAAATTGGAATGTTCATATACAGCCAATGCAAAAAATATCAGCTCCTACCTTTCACATTTGCGGGTCTGAAAACATATTACTATTGCAATCAAATTATTAATTTTCTACTCAGGGACTCTCAACTCAACTCTATGTGAAACCTTTTCAATGGAATGCGAAGAGTTTTGATAAATGCTAATACTCTACCTTCACAGATTGACCAAATGGGAAGAAACACATGGTAAGATAAGCAGCTGTGTGCTGATGCCTAGCCTCAAAATCACTAGGACAATACAGTGACGTTAGTTAAAAGGTTGCGAGCAGATCACACTCCAAAAATATTAAAGTACATGTACCCTTTACCTGGAATGTTGCTTGGTGGTGGAACTCGTTCAGAAGTCGACGTTACTTTCGCGATGGTTCACAATCATGAAAAGAAACGCACACTGTCACAAAATCCAACAACCTAGTTGAATTAATTTCGCTGCTATTGAAAGCAACTAACTACAGAGCACTGTTACACTGAAGGTTGATGCCTGTAATTGGCACGACAAATGTATATAATTTTCAAACCCATGTCATTAAAATATAATGGATCTTTTAACATAAAACTAACACCTCCCTGCTGTTGCAGAAAATAATTTATAACCGCCTTTAGCTTCGTTATTCTGTCAATCCGCGAAGCAAACTAAAGTAGACGGGCCACCGAACACTGTCGTCTAATCAGAAGTACTGACTACACTGACTCTGGCTCTGCTATGTTCACCCGCGATGAGGCAATAGTTGTTTTTTTTACCTGACCTCGCGCTAGTGGTGCTGGCAGCCACCGGCAGCAAGCCGTGTTTTACCAAAGTTTTGTTTACATTCGGGAAACCCATTACTAACAAGGCAAAGGCTCTATCTATGTCAAATGGTTAGAGGTGGAATAAACCGGTATGCCATGCATCTCAAACGTAAATTCCAGGCTTTCCGGCTTCAAGTATTGTAATGTCAAGCTAACGAAACAAGCTAGGATGGAGCTACAAATCTTCTGCAGAACCTTGTTACGAGGATTATTATATGCATTGTTTTCATCACTTTTATGATATTGCTTGTCTCCTAAAGTGTCCTAAAATCAACTACATTTCACTTTTAAGCATATGAAATGGTAGCAATAACACTATGACCACTCTCTGGCCATCCACCACTCTCTACCCCTGACCCTGGGCTGCTATAAGCACGTGCGAGGGTGGCCGATAATTCACCCCACACCCACACCACGATGGAATAACATGCAAGGGCGAATGACTGACCATTGGTCAGCGTCGCTTTGGACGGCGTCGTCGTCGCCGTAGCCGCACAGAGTTTTCAATGGGAAAGAAATGTAGTGCAGCTGACAGGACGGATTGAAATAGGAGAAACGGCGACGCATTTTCTACATAAGTAGCGTGTGCGGGGGTCGGGGGGTGGAGGGTGGGGAAGCGGTCAGTGGCGTGTGGAAGAGGTCGCAGCGGTGACAGTGGTCAATACTTAGGCCAAAGTCCTTGGATTTGGCCGAGGATACATCCGGATGATGCATATGGGTTTTTTACAAATGTCTAACATACATTTTTCTAATTTTAACAGAAAAATGTATACAATTTTTATTATTAAACACGAAGAACATTTCCAAAATTTGTACGGTTACAAATTCTGGAATGTATATTTTGTTAGCTAATATCTATACCTACCTTATATGAAACTAGTATTTGAATTTAGGTTTGAATCAACTTTTGATCAGCATTCCTTTTTTATATTCTGTCTTGCCGCGCGCATAGAGGCGGTATAAAGAAGGTACACTATGGCAAAGTCAAAGATAAGGGGTTCATTTACTCCAGAAGTCACATAACTTGAAGGAATAGGACTAAAATATCGAACAATAATTGTAAAACCATGTTGAGCCAACAGGAATTTAGCGCATCCATCTTAGCGGAAGAGAAAAAAATTCTGCAGTCTAGTTTTTCACAAGACTTGGCACGTGGTCCATGGGGTGTCAGTCTCTACGCCACATTAGGGTGGGTGGAGGGTCGAGGGTCGAGGAAGGAGGGGCGGGGGGGTAGTAAAATAAGAGAAGTGAGATTTTGTCCTGTGCGAGGGGGTTGCAAGCAATGGAAGTAGTAACTGTAATTCTGTTTAAAAATAGGGTGGAAAAGCAATAATTAGGCGACCCACGCGATGTCCAGCCCTTCTTTGCGGGGGATGAGGGTGGGGGATGGGATTGTTGGACTGCGATGAGTCAGCTGACAGAATAATCTTCTTCCTCTTTGTGAGTGGACGCTGTGATTAGTTGTAGACTTTAACGAGATTTTTTTATTGCTCTAACGGCTGGCCTTGGTTTGTTTGAGATTTGTCAATCCTTGTATACCTATGGGTTTGTCCACATTTTCTCAAAAGCCCCTGGAAGTGAAACCTACAGAAAATCTTAAACAAACTTGATAAACTTTTGATTGCTTATTGCTCAATAACGCTAACTCGCTCGTTGTTAGTTTGTGAACTTGCTTCAAGGGGTCAAATATTTCTAATCCAAACACACTTTCAATGACAAAAATTATCTGTCCAAAGCTGTAAGGATAGGTTTGAACAGAGATACAATTTTTGGACTAAACGTTACGCAACACACAAGTAAAATTCATGAGTATGAATATTTACGCTTTATCAGTATAATGGTATAACGATTTCATGTGAATTTTAAGGACAAATTTCCGGGTTATCTTATCTCTACGTCCTAACCACGCGGGTGTCCAAGAATCTTGCAATGCTACGGCCACGAGAATGAATTTGATCCAGGGGAACATGCATTTCAATACGTCACGATAAGAGCAAATCACTTTGCTGTTCAAGACATTGCAGCTGGTGCTGTCAAAAAACAAAAGTAAGAAGGATATGTTCGTATTTTCGCATTGAAGACACAGCGTGCCATTTGCCTTTTTAGTTTACAGTGCCTGAGTATTGCCACTATATTTATATCTAGATAAACATATTCGTTTTGTCGCATAATTTATAAACTGCCATTTACTATTTACTACTGCCAGCTACTATGCGCTACTATGAAATTCACTGTACAAATCCTACCCACATATTTAACGCAAATAGGGGTAGTAGCGCCCTCTAGCTTTCAAACTTTTACCAAATACTACTAGACCGACCGGATTATCGATCGAATGCCCCTAGTGGCTAGATCCAGAGAGTTTACCAGGATATTTTGCGATTCCGGTTTCCACGTACTCAAACTTTGGGCAGTCTTTATACTCAATATTCGGGCATAGAATAAGGAGGTAACCTTCTTAGTCTATGTTTTGGGGGTAAAATTTCGAAAAGCCAGTCGCGATCAGTATGCGATGCATTTGATTGGCTGGCACAAATCACCAAGGTGGTAAAAATTATATCCTTGGTGTTATTGGAAGCCTGCTTTGTGATTCCGTTCTAAAAATGTATTTTTCAGATAATCTTTTTAACTGGCAAATTAAATGCTAAGTTACTAGACATAAACTCTTATATTCAATACTCTCGTCTAGAGTTTAGACCCTTGATTCATCTTTACGAAACGTCGGGAAAAGTTTAAGTTTGATAGCTTTCAATAGCACAGTTAAATAGTTTTTTTTCTGAAACCTAACGAGCTAAGATTAGGAATTAGGAAAAGGAAATAAAAACTGAATGAGAAATTGGTTTTTCTGCTGGAAGGTTACACCTGGCTTCCTATCCACTAACTTTTTCAGTTTCTCATTCTGCAGAATTGATTGCATTTCTGCTTTTTATTCCTGTACTTCCTATTGAATAGGGGGTCGGTAAGCAAATTTTAGAGGTTAGCTAAGCTAACGGCGACCGAGCCGCGATACAACCCAGGGACAAGATCGCCACATCGCTCAGCAAGCAAAGTTCACCAAAGAAAAGCGACTAACCGGCTACCTTCTCCTCGATCAAAGGCGCGACCACCGTCAAAATCTGATTGAGAAACAGCGTCACGAGCTGTTGCCTCCCGTGCGTCTTCGTCACATACTGCAGCAGCAGCTGTCGATCGTCGAGCAGCTTGCGCAGCAGCACGCTGTAGCGCTGCAGCTTGCCAGCCAACGCTATCTGCTCGCGCGCAGTCATCGCACGCACGCGCGTCTCGAGCTGCGCGTGCTGCGTTCGCAGCGCCAGCAGCTTGTTGATGAGCAGCACGGGCCGGTGGCGCTGCGCGGAGGTCGTGCGGACGCCTGCGCGTAGGACAAGATGGCGTCAGCACGGTTGAAAGATATGCGAGGCGATAGTACGGAATAGACCTGTTCCACTCAGAGACAAATGACGTCAGATACCCACTGGACGTACTACCAGTTTGCAAAAAAATATTAAATAGCTCTGTGAAATAACAAAGGAAGATAGGGAAATCACAACCCGAATCGCTCTGCCTGGCTTTATAGGGAGTGGGTATCATTCATGATGTCATTTTGATAGCAAGTATAGGGATTTTGATTGAATGGCATAGGTGTATTAGCATGAAAGTTGTATACAAAGTCGGTAAGATCGTGGCACTGCATTGGCTGTGCCTTTTAGCTTCCAGCTATAGCAAGGGAAAAAGTAGATACTAAAAAATTCTGCAATGCATTGTGTACAGAAAAATCTGGTCAAATCTTTGAGCAATATACTACATGTCTCATGCGGATTATCGTATAACGATTCAGTAAAATTTACCATTGTTTTCCACTGTCGAAAATTTGGCCAAAAGACACGAAACAAGCTAATTAATAATCACGCCAAAGGCACCAGTGAATATTTGAGTGATCCAAGAATCTTTCATTGCACGGTCTATAAGATTATGATAGTAACGTATCGTTACAGCGCTTTATCGTGACGGTCTAACTTCGTCATAGCCTGGGCAAGAAGGTGAGTTAACAGCGGAGTCTGAAGACAACGGACTCGTCGACCACTCACCGGCGGTAGGCGTCGTGAACATCAGGAGCAACTCCTCCAGCTGGCCGATCACCGATTGGGTGTTCGACAACAGGGCAGACACGCTGGCAGGGACGCTGGCAGACACGCTGGAAGCCGTTGTGGTCGCGGAGGTCGCTGGGGGCGTTGTGACTGTCGTTGACGGAGTCGTTGACGGAGTCGTTGATGGAGTCGTTGATGGAGTCGTTGATGGAGTCGTTGACGGAGTCGTTGATGGAGTCGTTGACGGAGTCGTTGATGGAGTCGTTGACGGAGTCGTTGATGGAGTCGTTGATGGAGTCGTTGATGGAGTCGTTGATGGAGTCGTTGATGGAGTCGTTGATGGAGTCGTTGAAGGAGTCGTTGACGGAGTCGTTGATGGAGTCGTTGATGGAGTCGTTGATGGAGTCGTTGATGGAGTCGTTGATGGAGTCGTTGAAGGAGTCGTTGATGGAGTCGTTGATGGAGTCGTTGACGGAGTCGTTGATGGAGTCGTTGATGGAGTCGTTGATGGAGTCGTTGACGGAGTTGTTGAAGAGGCAGTCGTCGTCTGATCTGTCGTGCTCATTGCTGTCGTCGCACCCGTGCCCGTCACACTTTCGAACAGCGACTGCATCTGCGCGAAACTGACGCTAATTTCCTGCACTTGCGCAGGCGTCATCTCCGGCCGGCCGCCAGGCGCGCTGAGAGCGCTCTGAACGACGCTCAACGCGGCCCGTGCGTTGTCCACGACCCCCTGGATCAACAGCTGCTCCCGGACGGAAATCACCGCCGCCGCTGCCAAGGCGTCGTTTACCGGCGTCGCTGCGTCCAGCCAGCCGACCGCCGCCGCGACGCCGTCTCCCAGCTGCTGCTGCTGCGCCGGCGTCAACGGCAGCGACATCGACGCCTGCGCAACGCCCGCCGGCATCTGCTCGGCGAACACGTTCTGCGCCTGCGCCAACCAACCGGACAGCAGCGCGGACAGCGCAGGCGTCAGCGTCGACGGCTGCGCGAGCAGAGGCGAGGCCAGCGCCTGCGCGACGTCGACCATCAGTTGACCGCGGCTGACGACGTCCTGCAGGACTCGCGCCAGCGGCGTCGGGGAAGACGGCGTTGTTGCGGTAGGCGCCGTGGCGGCCGCTGAGTTGATGGCGGCGAACAGGCTGTTGACGACGCCCTGGGCATGCGCGTTGACGACCAGCAATGTCTGCTGCTGGGCACCGGTCAGCTCGATCGGGCCGGCGTTGGAGCCGAAGATGGCCTGCGCCGTGTCCAGGTAGCCTCCGGCCAGCGCGACCGCCATCTGCATTTGCTGCTGCTGGACGAGCGGCAGCGACGTCACGGCGTTCACCGCGTCGCGCAGCGCGCCGCTGCTGCTCTGCGCCTGCACCAACAAGCCTTGCATCAGCGCCACCTGGGCGGCGGTGGCCGTCGGCGGCGAGAGCGTCGCCAGCACGGCAAGCATCGCGTCGAACAGCTGCCGGCTTGCGGCACTCTGCGCCAACACTTGTTGCAATTGTCCACCGAGTGACAGCGTTGTCGTCGGGTTGGCCGTGGTCGTCGCGACGCCGAACGCGCTGGAGACGGCGTAGGCCAAGCCAGCGCTCTGCGCGAGGATGTCTTGAAGCTGTTGCACCTGCGCAGGTGTGTTCATCGGCTGACCAGCGGGCACGTCGACACTGCTTTGAATCGAGGTGTACACTACCTGGGCTTGTGAGATAACGCCGAGCACAGCTTGCTGCTGCGCTGGTGTAAAGTTCAACAGTGGCGCGAAGGTGTTTAATAGGTTAGCAGCTCCGTTGCTAAGACTCAGACCATGAGCGATGGTCGTTTGGATTTCTTGAATCTGCGACGGCGTCAGCGGGGACGTCAATCCCAAGATGCCGATCGCGTTCGGCAGAGCAACGTAGAGCAAATTCTGGGTTCCGATGAGATGCCTTTGGATTTGAATGACATCAGCAGGCGTCAATGTTGTTGTTCTGGCCTGGAGTGACGTAGCGATGGTCGGCTGCAGGAGGCTGAGGTACATCTGACCCTGGATGGCGATGGCTTGCAGGAGCAAGGCTAGCGGCTGCAGCGAAGGTGGCACAGGGATGGCGGGCGTCGTTGTTGGAGCTGTCTTCTCGCAGATGAACTCGTGCAGGGCGAGGCAGTCGTCCCACTGGAGGCTGCTGCCGCCGGGAGTGTGGCCGTTGAGGTAGCCGCACTCGAGCGCGCCGCCGTCGACTGCAGTGGCAGCAACAAGTCGACATCGGTAGGTTGTTAGCGTTGCCCAGTGGGTGTCTGATCATGGTCTTTGATCAATTTTCAATCAATTTTCTCAAGCCCACCCTCTAAAGCTTACAATTAAATCAAAGCCAATGCACTTTTCACGCAGAAATACCTAGAAATATGAACTGAAACTATTCCTACAACTATTTAATCGTTTCTACACCAAATTTACCATTTGATTTTAAAATTTAATGATGATTGTAAGTAGGAGATGGAGTACCTAAGTGGCTCAATGTGGCATCAAAGTCCCACTGTACGAAGCGCTATCCATGGCTATAGAGATCAGTGGGAAGACATGATAAAGTGGCTCAATACGGCATCAAAGTCTCACTGTACGAAGCGCTATCCATGGCTATAGGGATCAGTGGGAAGACATGATAAAGTGGTTCAATATGGCATCAAAATCTCACTGTACGAAGCGCTATCCATGGCTCTAGAGATCAGTGGGAAGACATGATAAAGTAACTCAATACGGCATCAAAGTCTCACTGTACGAAGCGCTATCCATGGCTATAGAGATCAGTGGGAAGACATGATAAAGTGGCTCAATATGGCATTAAAGTCTCACTGTACGAAGCGCTATCCATGGCTATAGAGATCAGTGGGAAGACATGATAAAGTGGCTCAATATGGCATTAAAGTCTCACTGTGCGAAGCGCTATCCATGGCTATTATCGATCTGTGGGTGCCTGTTTGCGTTGCCGCCCGACGAACGTTGCTCACCGGCTTCCTTGCGCACGTCCAGCCACGGGTAGAGCAGAGGGTAGAAGTTGGCCATCGTCGTGTCGAGCTGCACCGAGTGGCCGAACGTGTAGAGCGCAGCACCGTCGGCTGCGCACGCCGCCTGCGCGTTTGTCCACGTTGTCTTGGTCAGGAAGTACTTGATCAACATGGCGGGGGCTTCCAGATAAGTCATATAGCCTGGAATTAAGGTTATGTTGAGTATGTGATGGAATTTTTTAGCATAGCAGGAAGGCCGAAAACTTTCTGGGATGTGTTTGGTGATGAATTCAGAAGATTTTTGAGAAAAACCGCATACAAACCAGAGGTCTCTTGTTACTTGATTTCACCCCATTACATCCCAAGCTTACTGCTTCAATGTTCAACTTGTATGGCGAAGTCTCTCTAAGGGGCAGTATTACAACGTGGAGAGTTAAAAATAGTTATCTTCATTGGTGGGCCGAAATTACAATGGCCAGTTGCATAGTTATCTTCCAGTTAGGAAGAAAACAGAAGCAGCCGATAGGTTGTCACCTTGAAGATGAGTTTTCATCTGGAGGTTAGCCATTTACTGGACTTTGTAATTTTGGTCGTTAGGTCGAGTCAAAGCGGACTCACCTAGGGGGATGTAAGCGACCTGAGTGCGAAAGATCCCCGTGGTGTAGGCGTCGACGCCGGCGGACACGTTGTAGATTTGATCGAGGCTGTTGGCCCCGAGGGAGGTGAGGGTGACTCGGCTGCTGAGTGGAAGGGTGTGCACAGTCGGGGTTCTTTGGAAAGGCGTCGCCGACGCCTGGCCTATCCGCTCGCTGAAAAGTCGAAGAGGGTGATAATAAATGAAATTTGATGCGAGAATTTACTTTAGAATGATACTTATTAATTTGTTAGGCACAATCTTAATTGCAAATGTCAATAAAGACAGGTGACCTATTTTGCTTTAATATAGATAATGATTTTTCAAATGTATAAACAGGAGAACATTATTAATTTCTGTGGGTGTTTAGTTTCGTTGCAACTGATGCTAATTCTTTGCGTTTCACTGGATAAAAATCCCCATGTTTATTTATAAAAACAGCACACTACTTGTAATCTACCATAAAATTGAAAATCTGGAGCCGGCAGCTTTAAATGTTAAATAATATCGAATTTAAATTACCACATTTCTTAGCAGAAAGCTAATAGCTGCACTTGTGACCACCAAAACGTAAGAAATAATTATTTACGATAGTATCACAAGATACTATCCGTGTGAAAAATTATAACACAAAATCACAGGTGATAGTTCATCGTAAACTCACCTAGCATCGGAAGAATTTCCGCCAATGGTCACCGACACCAAAGCGTCAAATTTGCTGTGTGCCCTCGGTGATCTATAATCGATCTTTGGTCTGCCAACGGCTTGAAGAGGCAATGCGGCAACTAAGCTCACGGTCAATGCCAACAGAACTGTCTGAAGACAACAATTTGGTGTTACATAACTTAAAAATAAATTAATTATTCACGAATATGTCAGGCAATCGTTGTCTTTAACATTTTAAAGTTATAATTATCACCATCTGTATTGATTATAGTTATGAATTTTTGAAGAAAGATCACACAATTTCCATAGAGTAAAGAATTTTCAAAAACTCATACTATCAATCCCAAATTAAACGGGTCGAATTCTTATATTACTTCATAAAAAAATTATATAATATGTTTATGAGAAATTGGTTTTCACTGGTGGAAGCTTACGCCAGTAAGTAATTTTTAAGGAATTATAATAAGCAATTTTTCCTGCCTAGCAAACCCACCAATATGTTTATGTATGGCAATTCAAAATTTATAACCTTGCATTTCGAAAGACATAATAAAATTGATGAAAGCTGCATCGCTGCAAGTTACTCACCCATCTCCGAGCTGTCATCCTTACGAGATCGGTGTGAATCAGGACAATAGCAGGCAGCAGACAGATTCCCAATGCGAGACCGTGTCGGCAGCTAAGAGTTCTTTCAGATCATGGTTCCTAATTACACACACGAAGTCAATAAAACAATCAAGCCGCGCTTGGACGCTGAGCGATCACTGTCTTACGGAATTGTTCGAAGGTAAATAATAAAACTAAAATCCGTGCAAAGAAATTGGCAGTTTGGCGATGTGGTCTCTCTGAAGATTGAATGTTTTGACAATTTTAACCCCGATTGTAATTGCTTTAAGTGGTTCAAGGGAATTTATTTCATGCAATATGAGGAATAGATGTTTTACCAGGATTTAAAAAATTACGCACCAATTGTATACAAAAATAAACGTTAAATATTTGATTTGATAATTTTATGTAATTCCATGCGCGTCATTCACCGATGAAAATTTAAGCTTACCAAGAATCATCCCGCAATAAAACATCTTCTATTATATTATTATCTACTAATATCCAATGGACGAAAGGAACTACCGTTTTAAAATGATCACTTTACACGAAACGCCGAAGTCGTTCGGCAAATGGGGGTTCTGACCCATAGCAATGTCTTCGGGCATTCTCTATCCTCGCAGTGGCGTATTGACCGTGCGAATATGCGTAACACTGCGATTTTAACCGCGGATTTAACCGGTGAAAAGCATTGAAAAGAGAACCGAGTGAACAGAAAATTGACCTCTCAAAATAGTCCAGAGTAAAAAACAATGCACAATTTTAGTGTCAAACGCCAAAGCTAATGGACCTTTAACGTGAACTTATATATTTTTCTGAAATTGATTTTTTTTAAAATAATTAGCTCGTGTTTTTGACGGAAATGTCTTTTTATTGGAATGACTGTCTTTTTTTGTCTCTTTTATACGCAAAATATGCGTAATCGATGTTTTGAAGAAATCCAATTGATTACACGTTTTTATAGAGGAATATAAATTTCTGAGGACAAGCAAATATTGAATTCATACCACCAAATCTTGGTTTCCGTAGAGTTTTAGCCAGTATTCAAAGCACCACTGTATTAAAAAAATAACACAAAACTCACAAACAACTATATGATTGTTTTATTGGCGCTGTTTATGCCTCGTCTTCAGAATTCACTTGGTCATCAGTCTTTCGCGTGTTACCGACGGCAGTTGGCGAACATCGGGATGGCTGCTGTGAGCTTGGTAAGATTTCCGATCAGATCTTCATGTAATATCACCAATTTCTGTGATAGTTTTTAATTTATAGTTGCGTTTTTACTAAACGACCATGAGGCCAATTTTTTTCAACCCCCAGTTTTTGAGATAACACTTGAAAGAGATGTATATTTTACTGGATGTGAATCGGTGTTGCCTTGGATTTCCACTCAACGCACGGGGTTGATAAAATGAAAAAACTACCCATTACCTTTGATTGAGTAGAAAAAAAATGCGCTAAACGCTGTAGTAAAAAAATATCTCTGCTTCTGGTCCCAATCTCTATTTTTTGTTCTATTTTTGTCTCGGAAATAAGAATAAACATTTTAAGATGACTTTTGACGGGTTATTAAAGAAAAATAAAATTTATGTAGGTCCGTGCCTGCCGTCTTTCTCAGCTTTCCTCGGTGCAAGATCTGCCACCCAGGTTCTCAGAATTATCGCTATATTCACGCCAAGTTAAAAAAGATGGCGAAGATTTTTTTTTAAAACTTTTTATGAGAATTTATTTTTACTATAACGCTGCCCTTCCAGTGCTACCCTTTCAACACCATCTTCGTAACCACCCCTCTAAGAACGTCAGGAGCCGAACTAAACAATAACCAACTCAATCATGTTGTATATCTTACAGATGGCATTATTTGCCTTGACACTTGGATTTTCTGATGGAATTCCACTGCAACAGTTTTTCGAGAAACCACCGGTTACAAACACTAAAGCCGATGTTTTGATTTCGCCCGAACGGAGAAATTCGTAAGTAGACAGATTTGTGAGAGAAGCTCCCACCTGCCTTATCAATTTACATCTGACAAATAACAATTATCAATGCGGTTTGAGCAAAGCACATAGAAAAATTGTGATTCCAATGACAGATTTGTAGCTTCTATTTCCGATTTATGCGTTTCTGAGTTGGAAAATTAGTTTAGGAACAAAAAATTGTTATTTGAACGGCGTGGGATCATTGGCCACCTCTGGCGTGACGTCAGTCAACCGAGTCATAAAACAATTATGTAAATATCGGTAATTTAAAACTAAAAAAGAACATAAACGACAAAGATCTATATTTTCAGTTGAATTTAAACGTTGGCCATCATATCTGTTTGGCAAAGATCTTAATTTCGTACGGAAACTGACAGTTTTATCAATTTTATTAAATATCTTCTTGCTTGATCACAGGATTTCAATCCTGTCTTCATATCAAGCTTTTCTGAGCACCTTCATAGAGATCTTTTACCTAATTAGAAGTGTAAATTCTTCATTTTTACAGGAAAATGTATAGTAAACAAAGAAACCAAATCAATTTAGACCTTTTCGACTCAAAGAAAAAAATGACGTCAGATACCCACTGGACGTGCAATCAGCTTGAAAAAAAAAATTAATTACCCTTGCTAAATATCAAATGAACATAGGGGAATCATAATAACACAAATTACTCTACCTGGCTTTTTGATTGAATGGAATAGGTATACTGTCGTGTGTCAGGCAGTTGGTAAATCTGCAATTGTATTGAATTCCACCTCCAGGCATCGCGGAGTGGCCGCGTGGGAGCCCCAAAGGACGCCGGCGGTGTACACCGTGCCTCTAAGCACCCGGGTCACCCTGTCTGCCCTCGGATTGAACAGTCTCGAGCAAATCTATAACGTGTCCGCTCACAACGACGCCTACGCGAGGAAGGCTTTCAGAACGCAGTCCGTGTACAACCCCCTCGGTAATATCAAATATCTTATTCTAGCAAAAACTCTGCCGGAAGAGCATTGTAAGGTGGCGAGGGGAGAAATTATAGAGCATCTTACAAAGGGGCATTGTTTGCTACTAATGCTTAGTCTTGACAGTTTACATAATATATTAATAAAAGAGTATGGTTATGTAACGAAATATCAATTCCATCAAATATCAAAATATCAAATATCAATAGAGTATCTTTGCAGGTGACTGCACGTGATAAGTTTACGCCACCAACGCAGTGGCGGATCCAGGGGGGGGGGGGGCGTAGGGGCGATCGCCCCCCCCATGAATCCGGTAAACTCCTCATCCCTGAGTGCATTTCAAAATCATGTCCATGGTTTGGCTGAAATTTGTAGATTTGATTTTTAATGGAGAAAGAATTTGCATTATACTACATTACAAGATAGTTAAGTAGAAAAACTTTCTTCAAAAAACGTAATAACCATTCAAACATGAATATCTTGGGTCCTAACTTTTGTGCCTATGAATTGCCTGAAACGCGTAGATTTGCTTCATTGAGAGACCTTGACGTCGCAATTTTTCGGGGGCTGTGCCCCCCCCCCCCCCCCCCCCCCCCTCATGACTGGTGTCTAGATCCGCCTCTGCACCAACGCTTTGGCGCCGGATTTCGCCAATAGTTTACCATGTTTTAATAGGAAGATCTCTGGTAATATGCCACCAGACAATTGAAGATATGCAATTTCTGCGGGTAAAAAAGCATTACATTGCACAGGGAAAAGTTAGGTTAGGTATCTTAACAATAACCCAACATATTTTTTTTTTCTGAAAAACTAACGTGCTAAGGAAAATACACGAGTATTTAGGAAAATAATTGCATTTGTCTCATTTGGCCACCACCTATTTATAATTCCAGGCTATATGACTTATCTGGAAGACCCCGCCATGTTGGTCAAGTACTTCCTGACCAAGACCACGTGGACGAACGCGCAGGCGTTGTGCGCAGCCGACGGTGCTGCGCTCTACACGTTCGGCCACTCGGTGCAGCTCGACACGACGATGGCCAACTTCTACCCGCTGCTCTACCCGTGGCTGGACGTGCGCAAGGAAGCCGGTGAGTAACGTTCGTCGGGCGGCAACGCAAGATACCCGCTGATCGATAATAGCCTGGATAGCGCTTCGTACAGCGAGACTTTGATGCTGTAATGAGCTACTTTATCATGTCTTCCCACTGATCTCTATAGCCATGGATAGAGCTTCGCACGGTGAGAATTTGATGCCATATTGAGCCACTTTATCATGTCTTCCCAGTTCCCACTGATCTCTATGGCCTGCGTACAGTGAGACTTTGATGACATATTGAGCCACTTTATCATATCTTCCCACTGATCTCTAAGGCCCGGATAGCGCTTCGTACAGCGAGACTTTGATGCTATATTGAGCCACTTAGGTAATCCTTCTCCTACTTACAATCATCATTAAATTTTAAAATTAAATGGTAAATTTGGTGTAGAAACGATTAAATAGTTGTAGGAATATTTTCAGTATGTAATTCTAGGTATTTCTGCGTGAAAAGTGCATTGGCTTTGATTTAATTGTGAGCTATAGAGGGTGGGTTTAAGAAAAATTGATTGAAAATTGATCAAAGACCATGGCCAGACACCCACTGTGCAACGCTAACAACCACCGATGTCGACTTGTTGCTGCCACTGCAGTCGACGGCGGCGCGCTCGAGTGCGGCTACCTCAACGGCCACACTCCCGGCGGCAGCAGCCTCCAGTGGGACGACTGCCTCGCCCTGCACGAGTTCATCTGCGAGAAGACAGCTACAGCGACAGCGCCCGCCATTCTCCGCGCATCTTCGCGAAAACCGGTGGCGTTAATTCGTCAAGCGACAACAATCTCACCGGCGACGCTCACCCCTCAGCTTCAAGCTCTTAAAGCCATCCTAGCGCAGAGCCAACTCTTCCAAACCGCGTTGTCGGCGATAGTAACCCCGATCCTCGCGCAGTCTTCCGTGTCGCCCGCGCAAGTGCTGCAAGTGCAGACGGCGCTCACGCAGCAGCAGACACAGCTGACGGCGACGCAGCCGGCGGTCAGCGCAGCCGTTGCCGTGCAGTTGCTGACCGCCGCGCAGGGCCAACAGTTTCTGGGCGACGTCACGCAGGCGTTGGCCAACGTCAACGCGATGCGCGTCATCTTCCCGTCGGTCTTGCTGCCGCTGGTGCTGACCGCTGCGCAGAAACAACAAGCACGGGACTTGCTCGCGCAGGGGCAGAGTATGCTGGACACTCAAGCCGGGATCTTGAACGCTGTGACACCACCAACCACTGTTACCGTACCAACCGTTAGCTTGACCCCTGGTACCTTGCCAACCGTTAGCTTGACCACTGGTACCTTGCCAACCGTTACCGTACCAACCGTTAGCTTGACCTCTGGTACCTTGCCAACCGTTAACGTACCAACCGTTAGCTTGACCACTGGTACCTTGCCAACCGTTAGCTTGACCACTGGTACCTTGCCAACCGTTAGCTTGACCACTGGTACCTTGCCAACCGTTACCGTACCAACCGTTAGCTCGACCACTGGTACCTTGCCAACCGTTAACGTGCCAACCGTTACCATACCAACCGTAAGCTTGACCACTGGTACCTTGCCAACCGTTAACGTGCCAACCGTTACCATACCAACCGTAAGCTTGACCACTGGTACCTTGCCAACCGTTACCACCCCAACAGTGTCCACGACCACACCAATGACTCTACTGCAACTGGTTCAAATCATCAACACGCAGGCGCAGACGTTCGCAGACGCCGTAACGTCCATCGTCCTGGCCGCGGTTGCGCAGTCAAGTTTGCTGCCAGAACAAATTCAACTGATTCAAAACTACTCGGCGCAAACCCAAGGCTTGCTCGCCGTGGTACCGTCCATCAGCAGCGCGTTGCTGACGCCTCTGCAGATACTAAAAGTCCAGGAGACGTTGACTCAAGGCGTCGATCTGCTCCGACTCTCCCAGCTGGTCTTCCGAACGCTCGGCCCGGTGCTGAACTTCAGTCCGACGCAAGTGCAACAGGTCGTCGAGATCTTAGTGAAGGGCGACGCTCTGTTCACCGTGACGCAGGGCATCGTTGGTTCGGTGGACGCGAGCACGCAGCTTGTCAGCCCGACGCAGGTGTTACAAGTTGAAGCCCTCCTTGTCGAGGCGCCGAGTCTGCTTGCTGGGCTCGCTAGTTCCTTCCCCGCGCCGCCGCCGACGACCACGACGACACAGACAACAACGACCTTGACGACGACAACGACTGCAACACCCGTACAGTTGACGTCGCTGCTGCAAGTCATGCAGGTGGTCAACGCGCAAGCTCAACAACTATTCAATGCGTTGCAGCTGATAATCGACCCGATCATCGAGCAATCTTCGATGTCCGCCGCGCAAAGGTTGCAAGTACGGGACATCTTGACACGGGCAGAAGCGCTGCTCGCCGTCATCCCGAACACCCTCGCGGTTATCTCCAGGTCGACGACTCAGACGCTGACCTTTGCGCAATTGAAACTAATGCAAGATGCGGTGACACAGGCAGCCAGCCTAATCGACCAGTCGCAGACGACGTTAACTTCGTTAGCGCCTCTGACAAACCTCAGCACCGTGCAGATTCAGTTTATTATATCTCTTTTGACGCAGACTCAAACCGTTCTGAGCTTCTTGCAGAGCTGCGTCAACTCGGTGGTCATCACGCTGTCGCCTTTGCCTGTAGCGCAACAGCAGCAGGCGCAGGCAATACTCACTCAAGGCGAAGCGGTTCACGGCTTCATTAGCAGCTACGTGCCATCTACCACTCCAACTCCGACAACACCTGTGTTACAGCCACTAGCGTTGGTTCTGCAAGGCATCACAGCCCAGGGTCAGATGTACTTCAGCTTTATACAGCCGTACATCACCGGGCTGCTCACTCAGGCCAGAGCATCGACTTTGACGCCTGCAGATGTATTGCTAATTAAAAATTACATCTCAGAGGTCCAGAACTTGCTATACGTGGCTTTACCAAACGCCATCCTGGCATCGGGATCAACTCTAACGTTGACGGCGTTGCAAATTCAACAAGTGCAAAACGCAGTTGCGCACGGTATGAACCTCATGGAGAGAGCCCTACTCCGAATCGGTGCTTTCGGTCCACAACTGAATCTTCAAATCGCACAGCAGCAAGCCTTGCTGGGCGTGTTCACGCAAGGTCGAAGTGTGTTCAGCTTGGTGCAGAGCATTGTCTACGGGCCAACCGGCCAGCCGACGTTGCCGCCAGGGCTGGTTCTGCAGATCCAGGACATCCTCGCGCAGGGTGTAAGTGTGGTCGACGCCGTCGCCAGCGCGTTTGGCGGCGCAACGACGGCAAGTGCGACGACCAGCTCCACCAGCTCTGTGCCCTCTACCACGGCCGTGACGCCGACCACGTCTGCACTGCAACCGCTGGCGTTGGTACTGCAAAGCATCGCAACACAGGGCCAGGTGTACTTCAGCCTGATACAGCCATTCATTGTAGCGTTACTTACGCAGGCAAGAACATCGACATTAACGCTCGCGCAAGCGATACAGATCCAAAATGCTATCGCACAAACCCAGAACTTGGTACTCGTGGCTATGCCGAACGCGATCACGGTTTTGGGGTCGACCACCACGCTGATGCCATTGCAGGTCCAACAAGTCCGCAACACAATCGCGCAGGGTGTGACCATTCTTGACGAAGCCGAAAACCTTCTCAACACACTGGCAACACAGTTAAATCTTTCGGCAGCACAGCAACAAGCAGCTATGAACGTCATCGCACAGGGGCAAAGCCTGTTTGGTGTACTTCAAACCGTTGTCATTTCCTCAAGCAGCCAGCCATCTGTGACGCAAGCACAGATGGCGATGATCCAGGGAATCCAGGCTCAGAGTCAGAGCTTGGTGAACGCCGTCATCAGCTCGTTGAGTAGCGTAATGACGCCCATTACAACGACGCCATCAACAACGACTGTGGCTACAACAGTCGTTTCATCGCCGATCACCTCGTTGCTGCACTGGCAAACTTTTATCTCGCAAGGCCACCAGTTCTTCAATGTGATCGCGGCCTTGCTGCGCGCGTTCACGCAACCGACCGTGGACGCGATCCAGGTAATCCGACATCTGCTGGCAGAGGCACAGAGTCGGTTAAACGAATTGCAGGCTTCACTTCACATAGTGACATCGCCGCTAACACTGGCTGTTGGCCACGCGGAACAGCTGCAGGCTACCATAAATCAAACCAGAGTCTTCCTGGGCGCTGTCCAAGCGATCTTCGGCTTCACCGATCCATCGACGGGGATGACGACGGCGCAGCAGCAACTAATCCAAGTGATTTCCGCACAAGGCTACAACATAATCGAGGCCGTGTTCGCGATTTTCAACACTGCGGCCAACAATTCGACGACAACGAAGCCTCCGTCGACGACCGTAGCAACGTTCAAGTCACTCGCGCAAGTCCAACTGATGCAGGCGCTGAAGGGGCAAGGACAACAGATGCAGGCGCTGAAGGGCCAAGGACAACAGATGCAGGCGCTGAAGGGGCAAGGACAACAGATCTTCACCTCGATAATCAGCTTGCTCGGCTCGCTCGCTTCGCCGACCGCAACGGCCGCGCAGGTGGTGCAAATGCAGGACCTGCTCCAGCAAGCGCAGAGCCTGATGACCGCCACGGAGTCAGCGATCCAGGCCGCCGCCACGCCGCTCGGGCTGACGCCGACACAGGTGCAGCAGGTCCAGACGGCCATCTACGAGGGACGAATCTTCCTCTACGCGGCGCAATCGATCTTCGGCTCGGCCAACGCTCCGTTGACGCTGACCGGGGCGCAGCAGCAGATCATCCAGAGGATTCTCGCGCAGGGTCAGAGCCAGATCGACGCTCTCTTCGGCGTCATCAACCAGGTGGCTGCTCCCGTGCCCACGACGCCGTCTCCGAAGTCCGCGACGGCGTCCACGATGACGCCTCTCGCCCAAGTGCTGCGGATTGTCGAAATCAACGCGCAAAGCGTTGCGCTGTTCAACACGATGCAAGCGATCGGGCACAGCTGCGACGCACAGCCCACTCTCACCGCTGCGCTCGCGATGCAGAACAAGGGCAACATCGCGCAAGGGCAGACCCTGTTCAACGCGATGCTGGCGGCGGCGAGCGTGGTGACGTCGCCTCCGGCGTTGACGTCCACGCAGGCGCAGATCTTGCGCGACACGTCGATCCAGGGCGTCGGACTGTTGGAGTCTATTCGGCCGTTATTCGCTGCTGGTGGCGGCGGCTCGTTGCTGGCGTTCACGCCGGCGCAGGTGCTGCAGGTGCAGACGGTGGTAGCGCAGGGTCTGGCGGTGATCGGCGTGCAGAACGGCGTCGTCGCGGCCATCGCCTCGGCTGCCGTCTTGCCGACCGCGACGACGGCTCCTGCGGCTGTCTCGACGACGGCGACGGCGCTGGTTGCAACTGACGCGGCTCTGGTTGTGACGCGCATCAACGATGTCATCGCGCAGCTGCAGACGCTGTTTTTCTCGGTCTCGGCGCCGACGGCGGGTGAGTGCTGATCAAATCGCTGATTTTTGTCCCCGTTCTTGAATAGGCCACTTTGTGTGCATCAGCAGAGGTTGCAACAGTAGAACTTGTAATTACAGCGGTTGCGGGTGTAAGAGCAAGCTAGATTATAAGCCCACCTCACTGAAGGATTTTTTTAAATATTCTGTATAGTACCTTTCGCTCCGTTTTATCAGTGGCCCGAATTATGATTGGTGCTAGCAGGTCGCTGATAAATTAATCGGTGCCTGGATTACACACAAGGAATATACATATTCCACTCAGAGAATAATGACGTCAGATACCCACTGAACATAACTAGTTTGGAAATAATATATTTATTAGCTCTGCTAAAAATAACAAAGGAAGATAGGGCAATCACAACGTAAATTGCTCTATCGGGCTTTAGTAAGTATCATGACGTCATTTTGATAGAATTTTGATTGAATGTAATAGGTGTATTGCATGGAGATCGGGGTAACCAATTGTCTATAACACAATTTCAGGTTCAACTTTACCTAAAGAGAATCCGTAGCCATCCCAAGCTTCTGTCCGCAGGCGTCCGCGTCAGCACAGCGCTGCGCAACCGGCCCGCCGAGCTCGCCCAACGGCTGTTCTCGCTGCGCACGCAGCAGGCGCAGGTCGAGACGCACGTGCACGCGATGGCTGCGCCCGAGCAGACGGCGTTGGCCACCAAGCTGGCGCGCTATCAGAATGAGCTGCGCAGGCTGCTCGCCGATCGCAGCCTGATGGCCGACTATTTCGCGCAGCCGCCCGGCAAGCAGCAGCCGATCACTGGGTTGCTCAATCAGCTGTTGACAGCGCTGCGACCGCTGCTCGATCCCATCGAGGAGACTGAGTTTGAGAAGATGTGGCAGATTCGGCCGGCTGTTTGACGGAGGGTGGAGGATTGTGGTGGCTTACTAAGTAAAGGTTCCACGTGGGACCATTAACATTGTAATTGTAGAAGAATATGAGATGGGCGGTAGTCAAGGAGTAATTGTTATTGCAGATACTTGAAAAATATCAACGTTTTGAGTTTGATTGCCAAATGATTACTTGTGTCTTACCTTTGCGCGGGCATAGTTTTTGGCTCCGGGTCGGCCACTCAAGAGAAATAAAAAGTCCTTTGCTCTTGTCTTCCTGAAGATTGTAGCTGCTACACGTGATTGTAGCTTTTAGCGTTAAATTATCTTGTTATTGGAATGGAAAATAAAAGAAACTGTGAAAATAAAGTCTTAATTGATTAATGAACTATTTCTTATGAATGGGCTATTTAAAAAAGTCTTCACAGTGTCACGCTCGCATTGCAAATATTTTTATGTGACTGCTGAGGGATGTAATTCGCTTTAGCTAACCTCTTAAAAATACATACATTGCTAATTTTGGAAAGGCGGAGTGGTTAGAGCCGTGATTTGTAAGCTAATTTTCTCTTTTCCATGTAATAATCAACTAGGGATTGAAAGGATGACCAACAGGAAATCAGGACACAAAAAAATACATAAAAAGTTCAAATGAAACGATAACGACTGGAAGTTACTAAAATCCAAGAGGACAGACAGCAATTCCGACTCAGGCAGCGGACGTTGGCTCCTGTGCAGATTGCTGCTCACAATGCGAATCAGTCATCACCTCATCTCATCGTTTGAGTCTTAGCAACAAACAACTTTCTCTGGCTCAGTGCAATAATTTATTGGAAAAAGAACAAATTTTGAACAGTAAAAAATATGTATTGTAATTTTTTTCGCCAGCAAGCTAGTTTTTATTATTTTTAACCAGAAATACTTCGTAGAAAACATCCACTTTCAACGAGGGATGGACCTGCACCAGCTCTAACCAAGGCGATTGAAAGATACCCTAGTGCAGCGTGGCTGATCGAATAAACCAAATCGAACGCCCTCAGTAACGCGAAAATATTCAAAAAGAGATCCCTTTAAGCACGTGTTCACACTGAGTTACATGCGGAGGCGTGCTTGCCGTGTGTTGACAACCGAGTTGATTGTGGCAAACTGGCGACTGACAAATACCTGCCCATCGGCCAGCATCCCTCGGATAACCTCCTGTTGGGCGACGGTCAGATTCAACGGCGCATTGGCGGTGCCGAAAATAGTCTCTACAGCGATCAAAAAGCCACGATTTTTGTCGACCACCATCTGAAGCTTTTGAACCTCCTTCACTGAAATCGCTGGCGGACCAGTGTTAGCGTTAATGGCATTCTCCAACGATCTTAGCGTGGTCTGGGTTTGCGCCAGCAGGGTTTGAATTTGAACTACATCGGTAGCCGGCACTGCTGGTGAAGTGATCAATGAGAGCGCAGATAAAATTGAGTTGAAGTCTTGTTGAGTTTCAGCATTGAGCGTTTGGATTCGTTTAACTTGACCAAGAGGGGTCAGTGAATTTCTTGAGGGACATGAGGAAATGGTTGTCGCTGACGGTGAACAAGACGGATTCTCTACCGGTTTATGTGTTGTTGCTGGTGTTGAACAAGATGGATTCTCTACCAGTTTTGGTGTTATTGCTGGCGTTGAACAAGATGGATTCTCTACCGGTTTTGGTGTTGTTGCTGGTGTTGAACAAGATGGATTCTCTATCGGTTTTGGTGTTGTTGCTGGTGTTGAACAAGACGGATTCTCTACCGGTTTCGGTGTTGTTGCTGGTGTTGAACAAGACGGATTCTCTACCGGTTTTGGTGTTGTTGCTGGCGTTGAACAAGACGGATTCTCTACCGGTTTTGGTGTCGTTGCTGGCGTTGAACAAGACGGATTCTCTACCGGTTTTGGTGTCGTTGCTGGTGTTGAACAAGATGGATTCTCTGCCGGTTTTGGTGTTGTTGCTGGCGTTGAACAAGACGGATTCTCAACCGGTTTTGGTGTTGTTGCTGGCGTTGAACAAGACGGATTCTCAACCGGTTTTGGTGTCGTTGCTGGTGTTGAACAAGACGGATTCTCTACCGGTTTAGGTGTTGTTGCTGGTGTTGAACAAGATGGATTCTCTACCGGTTTTGGTGTTGTTGCTGGCGTTGAACAAGACGGATTCTCAACCGGTTTTGGTGTTGTTGCTGGCGTTGAACAAGACGGATTCTCAACCGGTTTTGGTGTCGTTGCTGGCGTTGAACAAGACGGATTCTCTACCGGTTTTGGTGTTGTTGCTGGCGTTGAACAAGATGGATTCTCTACCGGTTTTGGTGTTGTTGCTGGTGTTGAACAAGACGGATTCTCTACCGGTTTTGGTGTTGTTGCTGGCGTTGAACAAGACGGATTCTCTACCGGTTTTGGTGTTGTTGCTGGCGTTGAACAAGATGGATTCTCTACCGGTTTTGGTGTTGTTGCTGGTGTTGAACAAGACGGATTCTCTACCGGTTTTGGTGTTGTTGCTGGCGTTGAACAAGATGGATTCTCTACCGGTTTTGGTGTTGTTGCTGGTGTTGAACAAGACGGATTCTCTACCGGTTTTGGTGTAGTGGCAGGCGTTGAACAAGATGGATTCTCTACCGGTTTTGGTGTCGTGGCTGGTGTTGAACAAGATGGATTCCCAATCACAGTTACTAGGTCTTTCCTAGAGTTAGCCAGCACCAAGCCTTGTTCCAATGCGTCCTGCACTTGTTTGATCTGTGCTGGTGTGAGAGTCAACGGTGATCCACAACGAACAAATAATGTAAGCAATGGTTGCAGTAGAACGATGCCTCTGCTCGATAATTCTTGCAACTGCTAAGCTTGCAGTGGAGTCAAGGCTGGTGGCGAGGCGACGAAACCCACAACACTCTTCATTTCACCGAGCAGGATAATCACTTTTTCGACAAGGTCGTTAACTTGCGAGACCTGGCCAGGCCGTAGGGTTGGTTCCAAACACAGACCAGCGATTATTGGCTGGACGATTTTTATCAGTGCAAAAGCTTGGTCGTTTATGGAAACAATTTTCTGCACTTGTGCTTGCGGCGACAATGATGTTGTCTGAATTGGCTTCGGGGTGGTTAGAGGCTGTGAACAAGACGGACCAGCGATTAAAGTAACGAGGTCGTTCCTAACGTACGCCCGCGCCACGCCGGCCTGGAGTGCGTCTTGCAATATCTGGACTTGAGCCGGAGTGAGAGTCAACGGCAAGTCACGGGGGGCAAGGATCGTGAGAGAAGGTGCTGCATTGGCAATCGATTGTACCGATAACTCTTGCAGTTTTTGGGCCTGTGTCGGAGTTAAAGTTGACGAACATGTGACGGAATTGACAACATCGGTTATTTCACGGAACAGTTTGTCGGCCACCTTAAGATTCTCTTCAAGGATTGCGGTCTGGGCAGCACTGATGGTTGGCTGTGATGACAAACTGGTCACTAATGGCTGCACACGTGGGATAAGATCCAAGATATCCTGATTGGCAGCAGCAATTAGCTGCACTTGCGCCTGAGGTGACAATGGTGTTGTTTGAACCGGTTTTGGTGTTGTTGCTGGTGTTGAACAAGACGGATTTGCTGTCGGTTTAGGGGTGGTCGCTGGCGGTGAACAAGACGGATTCCCAATCACAGCTACTAGGTCTTTCCTAGAGTTAGCCAGCACCAAGCCTTGTTCCAATGCGTCCTGCACTTGTTTGATCTGTGCTGGTGTGAGAGTCAACGGTGATCCACAAGGAACAAATAATTTAAGCAATGGTTGCAGAAGAACGATGCCTCTGCTCGATAATTCTTGCAACTGCTGAGCTTGCAGTGGAGTCAAGGCTGGTGGCGAGGCGACGGAACCCACAACACTCTTCATTTCACCGAGCAGGATAATCACTTTTTCGACAAGGTCGTTTACTTGCGAGACCTGGCCAGGCCGTAGGGTTGGTTCCAAACACAGACCAGCGATTATTGGCTGGACGATTGTTATCAGTGCAAAAGCTTGTTCGTTTATGGAAACAATTTTCTGCACTTGTGCTTGCGGCGACAATGATGTTGTTTGAATTGGCTTAGGGGTGGTTAGAGGCTGTGAACAAGACGGATTCGCAATCACATTTACAATGTCGTTCCTAGCTTTGACCAGCACCAAACCGTCCTTGAGTACATCCTGCACTTGTTTGATTTGTTCTTGAGTGAGAGTCAACGGCAATCCATTGGGAACAAAGATCTCGAGTTGAGGTTCAACTAGGGTAGTGGCACTGACCGATAAGTTTTGCAGTTGTTGGGCCTGTGCCGGAGTCAAAACCGACGAACAGGTGTCAGAATTTACAACTCTTGTCATTTCATCGAACAGGTTGAGCGCATGCTTGAGGAGACCTGCAAGTAGCGAGACCTTAGCATCGCTGATTGTTGGCTGTGATGAGAGCCCGTTGACAATTGGTTGCCCGATGGAGATGAGAGCCAGTATTTGATTGTTGATATCAACAATCTGCTGAACTTGCTCCTGAGGCGACATCGTTGCTTTTTGGGTCGTCAATGACCACGGACTCGTCGTCGTGGTCGTCGGTTGCAGGGGTGGACAGCGGAGTGGTTGCAACCGGCAACCTAAATTTATAATACTGTTAGCAATTTATTTTTATTTAAGTTAGATGGCGCCACTTGGCCGTTTAGGGTAGTGTGAAGGGATGGGGGTGAGGTTTGCTGGATGAGTTTCCTGCATCCTACAGCCTGGTGAGATGTTTGCTGGCAGAGTGTCCTGCATCCTACAGCCTGGTTAGATGTTTGCTGGCAGAGTGTCCTGCATCCAACAGCCATGGTTAGATGTTTGCTGGCAGAGTGTCCTGCATCCAACAGCCATGGTTAGATGTTTGCTGGCAGAGTTTCCTGCATCCTACAGCCTGGTTAGATGTTTGCTCGCAGAGTGTCCTGCATCCTACAGCCTGGTGAGATGTTTGCTGGCAGAGTTTCCTGCATCCTACAGCCTGGTGAGCTGTTTGCTGGCAGAGTTTCCTGCATTCAACAGCCTGGTGAGTTGTTTGCTGGCAGAGTTTCCTGCATCCTACAGCCTGGTGAGATGTTTGCTGGCAGTGTCCTGCATCCTACAGCCTGGTGAGATGTTTGCTGGCTGAGTTTCCTGCATCCTATACAGCCTGGTTAGATGTTTGCTGGCAGAGTTTCCTGCATCCTACCGCCTGGTGGGATGCTTGCTGGTCATGTGCATGATGGTCACCCATCAAACACCTGACTCAGCGCGATGTTGCTTAACTTCGGTGATCTCACGAGAGAGTGTAGAGCGAGCGTGAGGAAAAGTGCATGCGTGTAATTGGAATATTGCGTCCTTGGCGGAGAGCCGCATGACAATAAACAGCTTTTAAAAAGAAAGGCGTTATTCTGTTAGTCAGTTACCATCCTGCCAAGAGTAGCTGGGGGCGAGCTAACAATACCACAAAGTAAACCGCGTTAACATTAACGATTTTTCATCTTGGCATCGGGTTGAATACTTGACAAAGAGTCAAAAATTGAATCTACCGTACATCAATGCACAAAAAAGAGGTTGTAAAACTGCAAGGCGATATACCAGACCTACACTAAACCAGCGGTGTAATGGAACATTTTAAAGAAATGAATACAAAAATTTGTTTCATAAATCATTAGCATCAAACCATTCGAGTGAGTCGTAGGAGACAAAGCCACACGCGCTTGGTATACCTAAGTTGTTCGGCTGGCAAAGTGAACCATCTCACAAGTAAATAAAAATCAGAACAAACGCTGATCATGATCATGAAGCGGTGATCATGATATTAGCAAAGCATGTACCTGATAGACCGGTAGTAAGGCGGGGGCTGTTTCGACGTCGGCGAACGGTGTCACCCTCGGAGTCATCGAGACACGCCTGGTCGTCCACCGGAAGTTCGCCCTCCCCCAGCGACCCGAGCCCGGAGCTAGCAATGAAAGATTTAGATTAGACCATGACCTACGCCCTGGGTTAAATTTCTCACCAAATTATTGGCAGGATTCGGTGCATTTCATTGGCTGTCACCATGATCACAAATTAGCAATGTTTTCTATGCTCTGCCTATCTCCGCGAATTATGATTCCACTTGGTTGTACCATAGAATAAAGACCTTTCAAGAACTACAACGCAATGTTAAATTTTGCTACAGGCAGAGAGAGATAAAAGAAATGTGTAAGGAATAGGAAGAATTTTTTTTTATTTTAGTTATGGATAACACCGCAGAGCGGAGCCACTACAAAATCCGTCGCTTTTGACTTGACGGGTGGCAGGCCACTGTCCCTGCTGTCAGAGTTTTGCGGCGCTCCTGTTTTATGCCCGACTTTCTCTAAACCAGACTTTTTTTCGAGTGTATCTTGTGTAGCGCTGACGTCACACAAAGTACCGGCGAGCAGGGTTTTGTTATTGAATGGAAGTTGACCGCGCTAAGGGTAGGAGACCGAGTTTGGGTTGATGACTTGGCCTCCAACATTTACTCGTGTTTCTAGCGATCGGTACTTTGCTTCATTCATGGGATTCCGAGATATTCTCGTCATGTTTCGCGCTACCAATCTGGCAATTATAACAAAAAAATGCCCCACTAGGTACTTCAAAAGTCCAGTCAAATTGATTTGTCTGTTTTGACGTCGCTATTTTAAGCATAGGAAGTAATTTTCATTGGCTGTTAAGTGGTGTTCTGAGAAATTTGGGACGGGTATGCGCGACATTAATCACCAATCTACACTGGCTGTGGATGCTTGTAACATTCACACTACACTGATATAGACCCTATGGGTATCTCGAGACATTCTTTAGTTCCAAATATTTCTTCTTTCCTGCTTGTCGAAGACAAAGACCATCACAGATCGCTCTTTTAAAACATTTATTACACTTATTCTAGTCACAAGTGAATAAGCAACATTCGCCGACGTTTACTGGGCTTCAGAAAAACAGATTAGGGGCAAGAAAAGTTGGGAACGTATTCGCTTTTGTGCGATACGTGTGCGGTCATAATATTGTCATCGGCGCAAGGACCAATCTACCCTGGCTGTGGTTGCTAGACAGGGTTTGCGATCTTCCAGACGGGTACTAGCAATGGGGCAGAGCCGTGAAAGAGGGAGAGGTGAAGCCTTGCACAGAAATAGAAAGCGTTCGAGCTAGTGGTAAAACCATTGATAAATGCGTTGCACAACTAAACACATGAAAGAAAAACATCGATTTTTCTCGGGAAAGATTGAAATTTTAGTATTTAAAATCCAACTAAATAATTATATAGGACAATTTAAGCAGGTATGAGGTGCATACCCAGGCTACACGCCTGTCTAATATTTACTATAACAAGTACCAACTATATTTATACTGTTTCGTTAAACGAGGAAACCCCTTCATAAACAGGTAGATTTCAGTCTGACAAGACAACTCTTCCACGGGATCCAATCATTCAGTTATTTTTCTACAATGCAGGTTTAGCACGTGTCTACCACTCAAGTGTGTTTGGTTCTCCTTCTACTATCAGTCTACCTGCTTGCGATTACAACCCTGGCCTTTGTCCAGTGGCACATGGTTCTTGTTGAATGCGTGAGGGATTTGATATCTCTGAAATAAAGGGAAAATTATCGGAACAACTTATTTAGCTAGCAGCAAAATGTAAGCAATCACATCTTTGATCGCAAAACCTCAACTAACATGAAATAAAGCACGAACGGAGTACGTGAAAATTGCGTATTGGCGAACAAATTTCAAATTAGTATCAGGAGATGCGTTCAGCTCAGACTTTTCTGCAACACTGATTTTATTATTTTGCGTCTTTGTAGAATCTAGATGTTTATTGTAGTCGAGGGTATTCATGGGTACAAGATCAAGAGGAAGCCGATTCACATGGATTTTGGCGAAGTGGTAACATGTGGTACATCTTAAATGGTGCACGATTGAAATTGTTTTATTTTTATGAGTGGTTGTGGGGGCTGAGTTTCCTTTAAATATATTTTTATATCTTCTCGTGACCAAAGCACAGGCGGCCTGTAACATCCGGGCCATAAAATGTCACATCGCAAAAATTCAGACAACAATTTTGAGCGTTCTTACTCGAAGTAGAATCATTCATGGATCATGGACCCATGGGTTCATGGACCCTCAATTATCTATTTATAGTATACTCGGAATCTGTCATTTTCCTAACGTCACAATACAGAATAATGGCGTTGATTGACCCTGGCGTACTGATCTCCATGTTTCCATAACATGATCGTTAATCAAAAAAACTGTTCGAGTACCTATCAAATAAGAGCTTAGAATCTAATATATATAATGTCCGTCGATTTGGTTGCCCCGGGATTCCATTGTTGGCTATGTTTCTTTGTATTCAGTAGTGCAAATTTAGAAATCCCTTTTATGAAACATTCGCGCACTCTCCACCAAACGATTTGGTCTAGAATTAAAACACAGCTAATTTTCTACTGCTAAGGCTATGTTTCCTTTGAATCACTTGAATATTTCTACTAGAAAACTCGGTCGAAACGTTCGCGGCCCAGCCTAGACAGCTACTTCAAGTTCAAGTGCAACCTTAGTGCACTCATTGACTTTTCAATTTACACGAAATAATAATAATAACACATTCAATTTGGTACGTACATGCATTACTGACCATTTGGAGATGTCCTTCATCGTTTCATTGTGATCTTTTGTGCCAAAACGTGATAAGAACATTTCTGACATTTCGTCAATGACAGCTGGCAAATTATGAATTTCAAGGGCTTAAAACTCAAACAGGCACTGACTGCCAGGATACATTTTTTCACTAGGGCTGTTCCAGAGTTGATGGAATGAATTAAATCAAAAGTTGCCGCCAACTTTCGCAAAGATTTTGGTTTGCAACGTGCACATCACCAAATCTGCATTCTACTACTTTATATTCACTAAAAACAACTAAATTCGGGTACTTTATTGATTTTTCTACCATTTCCAATCGTCTCACGTATTTCTTTATAGCAACTCAAATTACGAAAACTTGAAATGAGCATCAACGTAATGTCACCATCTGACAGCTGGCAAAATAATTAATTTCCATCTCTCGCAACTCAAAGATAGCAAGCAAGTAATTAAGTAAAGATTTCATTCTGCGCCGACCGATTCAAGTTTCAATGCAATCAATTGATTATTTATTTGTGAAAAGTCGACCGTAGGTATTTAAGTCCAGCCTAGACAGCTAACCCGAGTGCAACGCGCACTCATTGACGTGACATGATACACTTTTATTTAATATGAACGGAAAATCTAAGGTAATAATCTAATAATCTAATTCAAATTGCGAAAACTTGATAACAGCACATGGCCGAAATTTCGCCATTAAAAAAATGGTTAAAAACGAGTTTATTTTGCAAGAAAAAAGCAACATGCTCTTTCCACGAGGACAGCATGGAAGTGTCAAAACAATCACACGAACAATTCTACAAGGAAAGGCGAGCGAAACTTTGCACGTCCAGCCAAGACAGTTAATCCGAGTGCATCGTCCAATCATCGACACGCCAATTTACAGGTGATATTTATTCATACAAATTCTCAAACGTGGACATGTTTCTTCTTTCATTTCAAACAATTTTTCGTCTTTTCAATGCAATTTAAACTGAGGAAAAAACATAAAAACAATTCCGAAATTTAGTCTATTGACAGATGGCTATGAAAGAATTTCTTTTGCTCAAAACACAAACATGCATTATGACTCAAGAGTGCAACACACACTCATCTACATTGCAATAATTTACGCGTTATTTTTAAATAAAAACACACAAATAAGGGCATGTTCGCATACCAACTTTCAATTGTAATCATCAGGCTTCATTTTTGCATTTTAAATCGCGAAAAACCAAAAGCAAAATTGTCTTCACGGCAGTATTTGACTGCACTGGCAAAAATAATTTCTATTCAAAACTCAAATAAGCAGTGACCTAATGGATACATTTGTCACTTAAGACTTTTGAAGAGTCAATGCATTGAATAAAATTATACACCCATGGGGTGAACTATACGCCCATAGGGCAAACTTTACACCCATACGGTGAACTATAAGCCGATAGGGCAAACTATACACCCGTAGGGTGAACTATACGCCCATAAGGCCAACTATACACCCATAGGGTGAACTATACGCCCATAGGGCAAACTATACACCCATAGGGTGAACTACACGCCCATAGGGCAAACTATACACCCATAGGGTGAACAATAAGCCCATAGGGCAAACTATACATCCATAGGGTGAACTATACGCCCATAGGGCAAACTATACACCCATAGGGTGAACTATAAGCCCAAAGGGCAAACTATACACCCATAGGGTGAACTATAAGCCCATAGGGCAAACTATACACCCATAGGGTGAATTATACGCCCAAAGGGCAAACTGTACACCCATAGGGTGAACTATACGCCCATAGGGCAAACTTTACACACATAGGGTGAACTATACGCCCATAGGGCAAACTATACACCCATAGGGTGAACAATAAGCCCATAGGGCAAACTATACACCCATAGGGTGAACTATACGCCCATAGAGCAAACTATATACCCATAGGGTGAACTATACGCTCATAGGGCAAACTATACACCCATAGGGTGAACTATACACCCATAGGGTGAACTATACGCCTATAGGGCAAACTATATACCCATAGGGTGAACTATACGCCCATTGGGCGATCCATACGCCCGTAGGGAGAACCATACGCCCGTAGGGCGAACCATACGCCCATATGGCGAACTATACTTCCATAGCGTACAATACTAGCGAACTATACAATTGGCAAACATTCACCCGTATTACGAAAATAAGGCCTATAAGTTTTTTGTTCGCCCTATGAGCGTATTTTTGTCCCAATGGGCGGATAATTCGTCCTATGGGCGTGTGGTTCGCCTAATAATCGTATAGTTTACGCTATAGGCGTATATTTCGCCCTATGGACGTATAGTTCACCCTATGGGCGTAAAGGTTGCCCTATGGGCGTATGGTTCGCCCTATACGTTTAGCGAACATTCACCCGTATTGCGCAAATTAGGCCTATGAGCATATTGTTAACCTTGAGTGTATTTTTCCTCTATGGCCGTATGGTTCGCCCTTTAAGTGTATGGTTTGCCCTATGAGCATGTTGCACGCCCTATGGGCGTATATTTCGACCTATGGGCGTATGGTTTGCCCTATGGGCGTATTGTCCGCCCCATGGGCGTATATTTCGCCCTATGGGCGTATTGTTCTCCCTATGGGCGTATAGTTCGCCCTATGAGCGTATTGTTTACCCTACGGGCGTATAGTTCGCCCTTTGGGCGTATAGTTCGCCCTATGGGCGTATAGTTCGCTCTATGGGCGTAAAGTTCACCCTATGGGCGTATAGTTCGCCCTATGGGCGTATAGTTCACCCTATGGACGTATAGTTCACCCTATGGCTGTATGGTGTTCCCTATGGGCGTATTTTTCATCCTATGGGCGTATAGCTCGATCCATGGGCGTATGGTTCGCCCCATGGTCGTATGGTTCGCCTTTAAGGCGTATGGTTCGCCCTATACGTTTAGCGAACATTCACCCGTATTGCGCAAATTAGGCCTAGGAGCGTATTGTTAACCTTGAGCGTATTTTTTCTCTATGGGCGTATGGTTCGCCCTTTAGGTGTATGGTTTGCACTATGAGCATGTTGTACGCCCTATGGGCTTATATTTCGACCTATTGGCGTATGGTTTGCCCTATGGGCGTAGTTTCCGCCCCATGGGCGTATAGTTCGCCCTAAGGGCGTATAGTTTGCCCTATGGGCGTATGGTTCGCCCTATGGGCGTAGTTTCCGCCCCATGGGCGTATAGTTCGCCCTAAGGGCGTACAGTTCGCCCTATGGGCGTATAGTTTGCCCTATGGGCGTATGGTTCGCCCTATGGGCGTATAGTTCGCCCTAAGGGCGTATAGTTCGCCCTATGGGCGTATAGTTCGCCCTATGGGCGTATTGTTCGCCCTATGGGCGTATGGTTCGCCACATGGTCGTATGGTTTGCCCTTTAGGTGGATGGTTCGCCCTATACGTTTAGCGAACATTCACCCGTATTGCGAAAATTAGGCCTATGAACGTATTGTTAACCTTCAGCGTATTTTTCCTCTATGGGCGTATAGTTCGTCCTATGGCCGTATGGTTTGCCCAATGGCGTATTGTCCGCCCCATGGGCGTATAGTTTGCCCTATGGGCGTATAGTTCGCCCTATGGGCGTATAGTTCGCCCTATGGGCGTACAGTTTTCCCTATGGGCGTATAGTTCGCCCTATGGGCGTTAAGTTCTTCCTATGGGTGTATAGTTCGCCCTTTGGGCGTAAAGTTTACCCTATGGGTTTATAGTTCGCCTAATGGGCGTATTGTTCGCTCTAATGGCGTATTGTCCACCATATGTTTTGTGCATCAATTGCATAAATCTTTTATGCATAAAGGGAAAAATTCACTTACACTCCACCACGCGTCTTTGTCTAGAATTTAAACACAGCTTATTATACACAGCAGAGGTTTTTTTCCCATGGAATCAATTGAACAGTTCTGTTTGAAAACTTGGTCGAAACTTTAGGAACCCAGTCTAGACAGCTACTTCAACTGCTACGTGCATATTTAGCCCTAATGGCGTATGGTTCACCTTAAGTTCTATAGGTTCTATTCACGCCCATTGGGTGAACTATTCGTCCATAGGGCGAACATGCACCCCATGTCGTTACAAACTAAAAGAAAAAGTCGTAATCATGCTTTATGCCCTATGGGCAGAAGGTTTGCCTTATGGGCGTAGGGTTTGCCTTTTGAACAAAGGTTTTGCCTTATTTGCACATTTCTGCATTATGGACGTACTTATGCCCTATGGACATAGGATTTGCCTTATGGGCATAGGGTTTGCCTTAAGGGTTAAGGGGCAGCCTTATGAGCTTAAAAAAATTAAATGAAAAAAAAAAATTAATTATAAGTAAAAGGCGTAACCACATAGTGCCGGAGGCACGGGCTCCGCTGCTAGTAAACTTTAATGGTAGTGAAATAAGTGAGAAGTCTATTTTGCAATAGTGTCGCATGTATGTAAGATGTGGATAGTTGTAACCTTTTGTTATTATCCGAGAACATTAAAAAGTATAGCTATTCTTCTATAGTTGAAATTCTATAAAAATGCCGCGAATTATGGGTAGTTTTTAACATTTATACATTTCTTAAGTTTAAGTTTTATTCGGTGGCGAAAATGAAAAGAAGAAATACGTTATTTGTGGTAATTAGCATAAATTGCTTTAATGACGCTGTTATCAACGGTCTGGGCACGGCGAACGATAAGGTGGAGAACGCGCCCGACGCCGCTAAAGGCATCGGATTATTGGGCTCTATTAAAAATATGAATCAGAGTAAAAAACTCTACAAACTGTCAAAATTTCATCCTTGCTACAGAATGAGCATGATAAAGGCCACTATCAGCCGGACTAGAGGCGGACACTACTCGAGAAGCTCAGATGCGTGTTAGTCGCATTCAAAGCTCATGTAATAGCTGCCAGCCTGCCAGTCCTTAGCAATGTTGTAGCAAATGTAGCAATGTCCATGGTGGTCTATGGTTTAACAACCCACATCTGCAGGAAGAGCGAGGATGACCGTAGACCTTTCTGTTTCAACAATAGAGCAGCGTTGCGACGGTGTGAGGTGAGCGCTAGACAAGCTACTCTTATAAAAAAAGGTCAGGTTTAGGGAAAGTCGAGCAGGAAGCAGGAGCAAAGCGGCCAAAACTCGGCACGCCGCAATACTCGGACAGCAGGGACAGTGGCCTGCCTCTCGTCAAGTCAAAAAGCGACGGATTTTGAGGTAGCCGCTCTTCGGTGTTATCCATAACTAAAATAAAAAAATCTTCTCTCTCTGTAGGGTCGCCCCCTATCCTATTCCTGTTCTTGAGAGGTCTTTATTCTATGGTTGTACATTCAGTTTTATTTTCATATTTAAATTTAAATCAAATATAACTAGTGGCATTTAAAATCTACAGTAAGAATACTTATTCTTATGCCACTAGTTATGGATTGGATTTAAATTAAAAAATATAAATAAAACTGAATGTTCTCACAAGTGTAACCATAATTCGTGGAGATAGGTAGAGCATATAAAACATTGACACAACCACATACCTTGGCTCTGCATTGACTGCAGAAATTCGGTGTGGGATGGCGGCTGTGGTACCGAGTGCCAGAGCAATCACCAGCAACTGCGGAGGAGGCAGCAAAATATTTAAACACTGATGAGAAAACAACAAAATATATCCATACTGTACCTAAGTATTGTACGTACTTGTAGAATTGCATTGGTAACCATTTTATTTATCTTGTCTTGTGGTCATCTCAGGTTTAGTTCAGATCCTAGCCACCTTCGAGTGCGCTCAGGTGTATGGACCAGAAGGGCTGCTACCCCTTCTGGTCGGTCAGTTGACTCCGGTCATCCCAGTTAAAACCTGGTCCCTTCGCGCTTACAATTTAATTTACTCTCCGTTTGCTCACTAAAAAACCCTAGATTACTTTATTTAGCAAAAATACACCTATTTATAATAGGCGGTAGACATAGACACTCGTGTTAAGACCGTTGATAAAGCAGGCAGCTTGGCTTTGCGAAACGTCGGGACACGTTTGAGTGTGCGCCTTAGCATGCAATACCCAGAAATATAGTTTTTCCTGAAAAGTCTATGAAAAGAAACGAGTCTTATCTTTTTAATTATGTTCAGGGGTTGTGAATGTGCATCTTCCTGGATATCTAACCTCGATAAAGATGAAAATCGAAAATATTTTCTATAGATGAAGACAAATAGATAAAATGAATTATCAGTCTCGATTTCATCTAGATAAGTCACAAAACTGGCGATGAAACCAAAAAATGAAAATTTCCATCCTAGCTAAGTAGGACGGACAGTTTTTGTAATTTGATATTCGAATCGATTCTGTGAAACGCATCATGTGTTCCGATAAGTCCGGCTTGACAGACTTACATCGGTAAATAAGAATTATTTTCCCCAAATATCCTGGCTTTTGGATAGCGTGCATCGCCAATAAAAGCTTGAGTGGCAAGCGAAAGTATTTGACATTTGGTTATAAATCATTTACATACACTATAGGTCTATCTGGTGAAATACATGACATTGCAATACATAACATACTGATGCAACGATGCAATGATGCAATTGCTATAATGCTGACCAGTCTTAGAAACTAGAGGAGTATGGAATGTGTTCGTCCAAAAGAAATTCTTTAGGATTTTGGGCATTCGTGTCCATAAATGGGCGCTTTTGAGCCTAACATTATATCTCGGATGCGCAAATTCAACAGAAATAACAGCCAGTGATTTTGATAATTGTGAGTTTCTGGGAGTATGGAGATTTTCTTTACAAAAATCACGAAATTGTAAGAAGAGAAGTGACCAGGAAAAGTGCCGGCCAACCCGGCGGTTAAGCGTCGCTAAAGACCCAATGACAAGTATCTTAACTCTGCAGGTTATCGCTATCGGCGACGTATGTGAGCGTGCAGTTAAGCGTGCAAGACTGCTGACTGTGCGATCACCGCCAAATACAGGTCGATGGCCCGGTCCAGTCAATTATCTCCAGTAATGTACTCAGTGATTAGTTCGCAGAGAAATGTCACCAGTTACCGCGACATAAAACTTCTAACTCTGATATTAATTCAGGGTTGAAAATTTGATAAGTTTTGCCCAAAGAAAAACTAACAATAGTTTAAAAGGTAACTAGCAGTCCATATGCAGTCTTCAAATCTTAATGTAGATTTGAGATAAAAAATTAAAATAAACAATAAACGTTAAAAGAACAGGAAGACAGCGAAACAGATATACACGGAAAGGATGAAGCAAAGAGTAAGTTACTAGTCTTACTTACTCGATGGCTTAAGGCTACCAAATTAGAGACTTTCCTATACATCTTTAAGGTTGGTAAAAAAAAAACTTTGCAAAGAGGCCCACTTTTATATTTTGTTTTAGAAAAATTCAAAATTTTACTTCTAGCAAAGAAAATTAAATAGTCTAACATCGACTCTGAACCAAAATACTAGTCAAAACAAAAAGCAATTCAATCTGAACATTATTTTTTGCAAACAAATCTAAAAAACACTCTGCAAATTCGTCCCCACGTAATGCAGATTTCAATAAGTTTGGACAGCACTTTTTGTAATTTTCTAAAATTAAAAATTTCTATGAATAAGCCAATTGCGCGGTGAAATTTGAGTTGGACTCAGACATTGAAATTTGACCTCCAGCAGTAGGTTTTTAGTTTGGCAAGTAGTAGTTAGCAAGTAAAAATCATCACTTACCAATCTCTCCACATGCATCCTCATCCCACGAGACGTGCAGCCAGCTGAAACGCGAGCAGAGGATCAGCTGGACATTTCATCAAACATTACATATCTTCACGTAACACTCTAAACAAACAACCACTTACGTTACGGACCTAACTGTTAATTATATTATCAAACATTCCAGAAAATGAATACGTTATTTTTCAGCTAAATTTATAAACTAACCAAATTATGAAAACAGGTAAAAGGCAGGTAGAATGTTAGGGACTTGTGATGTAAAACAACTTAACACCAGATGGACTATTTAATAAATAAATAACTAATTGATTTAGATCGAAAAAAGATACACATATTTAAACACAGAAAATGATGAACCGTAATTTTATGTGAATTGTCTTCCATGCCAGACAATCACATCAAGCATCAAGCATCAAGCATCAAGCATCAAGCATCAAGCATCAAGCATCAAGCATTTTTGATTTTTTCCTTTTTGTTTAAGCAAAGTTTGGGAATTAGGAAAATAAAATCGCAATTCTTTAAGTTTTTACGTGTAGCTACAGAAAATGAAAATGTTTTTGTCGGTTAAATAAATTTTTTGCTTATTGAAGCGAATTGCCTACCAGAATGTAAGAATTTTTTTTCCAGGGTTATCAATTTTCCTTTTTAATTCACAAACAATAGCAATGAAAAAATCTCAATACCTAATGAAATCCAACAGAGAAATAAATCAAGATTTTAATTAACTGCCGTAGTTAGTTAAGTCGTATTGCATCGTCATCGTTTTGTCGTTATCTGTATCGAAAATCTATTCAGGGCTGAAATTATAACGCCCAGTTAAATATTAATAATCAGTCATGAAGAAAACAGAAGCAGCTCCGATAAATTGTCACCATGAAGATGCATTTTTATCCGACAGTTAGCCACTAACTGGAAATTGAAATTTCGGCCCTTACAATTCAAAAATCGATATAAATTTAATAAATCACAATCCCAACAACGAACACTTACGTAATTTTTTCGCGACAAGCCTCCGGTTAGAAGACTTCTGTCCAGAAATCGCCGGGGGATAAATCGACGGTTCGACTCCAGACAACGGCGACGGCTCTAGAAGCCGGCACCCGACACTAGTGTGACCGAATTCACAGCCAGGGACCTCGAAGGGTAGATTTTGACGCGTCAGCATGTCCTACGCCCTGGAAAGCCGCCCGCACGCCGTGTAAGTATGACAGGTTGCCGCGATGGCGGGAGTGCTAAGGCGTGCATACCGCATATGAAGAAAAATGTCTTGAAACGGCAATTTTTTGGGAGTAACATATCGAAATTACATGTCAAACTTTTGTATGCAGAGTTGAGTTTGCAGGGATGATGTTTGGTACTAAAAATAAATAGATATTTATCTTCAAGGTCGATTAATGATGTTGAAACCGTTTCCAAATTTATCACTGTTTATATATTTATACCTACACATGATTTTATTTTTTGAAAAGAGTATTTATGAATTTCGTCTTTATGGTAACATTTGAAATAATGCGGACTGGTTTTACGATATCTCTCAACTCGGGTCCCGTTGCGATTGCTGAGTCTTTCGATGTTTGAAAAGTAAGTTCAATGACTGAATGATTAATTGCATCTTGAAAATACCATACCTACTGCAATTTTTAAAATCACGTGACAAAATTCCGCGCTAATTGCAGTATGCAAATGACATGCGTTACTTTTATGCTATTGATTCTGGATAACGATTATTGATAATACCATATAATACCCACTATTTAAGTGAAATATTTTCTACAATTCATTCGCCTTGACACAAGTCATTGTCTGTACAAACGATTGTAACTCACCACTATAAGTATTAATTTCATTTATACTCTTCTCTACAGTTGAGAGCAGGAAATCCTAGCAAATTTATATATTGCTCTACCTCCACCCTATTGTGTCTATGTTTCAAGACCGAATGCTGTTTGCTTTCGTTTGGTTGCATTCTAAAGCGACTTTTCTCGTCAAGCAAATACATCCAATCTTATGAGCCGAATGCACTTGTTCGTAAGTTATTGCTTTCCATTGAAAGTCAGCTTCACTCGATGTTCAAAGTGCTTGCTATTTAATATTTATCACCCGTTTGATTCACTATACCTATTAGTGCAATTAGTGCAATTAGTGCAATAGATAACAATAATACAGACATTGACTCGGCAAATAAATTATGCATGTAAGTTATGAAGTCAACAGCAATTTATAGTTGTGTTACAGAGCGGTAAAATTGTAAATTGGTTTATATATTTGAAAAAGAAACATTATTAAAAAGAAACGCATTTTATTGTGAACAAAACAGATTTATAATAGTAAGGCGTGATTATAAAAGGAAACTCAGTTTCAAGTATTGTTCACACCAGCTAACAGCAGGTAGTAGAGCTAAGGATGTCTGCAAATCAGAAGTCAGCAGTCTTTCAAGGAATCGAGGAATTGACCACCGAAGAATGCCTCAAAATAGCGCAAAGGAAAGTGAAGAGTTCAGAGCTGGAAGTAGTCAATGTCACGATGAAGACGCTGAGCGATGTACCAGTCGGCTTTCTCGGCGACCACTACAAAGTAAAAATAACGATACGACCCAAAGCTAAGGATGTCTCAGCCTCCGACTCTGAAGTTGATCTACATTTCTTTGTCAAAACCAAGCCAAGAGATCCATCCCATTCAAAATTCGCTGAATCCATGGGCGCTTTCAGAAAAGAGGGTGATTTCTTTACTACACTGCTGGTGTTGCTACGCAAATACGTGATAGGCGAAGACGTTGCCGAGAAGACACCCTGGACCGCCGAGTTTTATCATGCGAACTCGAAGCTGGTAGTTTTGGATGACTTGTCTCAGCAAGGCTTCCGGATCTTAGCGAATCGAGACGTGATGGACTTTGCCCACTGCATTGTCCTCTTGCGAACGCTGGCGAAATTTCACGCAGCATCAATCATCTTCGAAGAGAAGGAAACGCAGAGACTCGGGAAGCGTTTCCGTTTCAACGAAACGTACCCCGGAATGTTTAAGTAAACTATTTGGAGTTACGATGTAGAAAATTCGGGGAGGAAAATCTGCGATGGCGGCACGAAGGCAATGTTCGCGCTAATCAAGCAGGTGCCAAGATTGACGGACAAGCCGAAACTTTACGAACGTGTTAAAAATTCGCTGGAAAATATGTTCGACGAAGTCAGTAAAAAGGTTTCTGCATCAAAAGAGTTCAAAAATGTTGTCAGTCATGGCGACCTCTGGGCGAATAACATTTTGTTCAAGTAAGTTCAAGTGTTTTTATAATTTTGGGCGAGACAATTAATTGACTTCTCTTGAAGGGTGAAGATCCAGATTTTTAAATGCTATTAGTTCGAGATAAGAATATTCCTTTAGTAAATACAGGAAAACATTTTCCGGTTTCTCTGGGGATGGTATAGCTAAGTTTAAGTTGACCAAATATATTCTGGATCGGTCAAATTGGATTAGTACTTTGAGCTTAGAACTTTTGAGTTCGTTGACTGGGGGTGAATGCGCAATGTGGGGTAATCAAAATCGCAGAAAGTGAACGATTGTTATTCTCATGATATGGACATCCAAGATCTGCATTGAGGGGTTGAAAAAACTCGAGATTTGTAAATCACTCCCTTAGGTTCGGTTTTTCAGTGGGCCGTTAAGTTCTTAACGCTACGTTAATGTGTTATTACCATGGTTACTGACAATGAGAAGCCTAGAATATTGTGTTAACAGACCGTTAAATAATTAACAAGCCACTGAAAAACTGGGCCTTAAACGTCGCCCACAGTTATTCGCGCTTGAAACTAACTTATTCAACCAAACAATTGATTCCTTCCTCAATGACGGTTGAATTAGTCTTCCGTTTCGATTTTTAAAAAATCAACTGTTCCTCACAGGTACGACAAGACCGGAAGAAAACCGGAAGCCGCCAAGCTCGTCGACTTCCAGTTGCTGCGCTACGCACCGCCGGCGCAAGACTTCACGCTCGCGCTCTATCTCAACACGCGGCGGGAAATGCGTGAAAAACATTTCCACGCGCTTTCCTCGGCCTACCACGCGGCGCTGGCCGAAGAACTGACCACGTGCGGCCTCGACGCGGAGGAAATCTTGCCGTGGTCACAGTTCGAGTCCAGCTTGAGTGATTACCGCCGCTACGGCCTCTTGACTTGCTCCATGTATTTCCCGATTTGCTTGATGCCTCCTCGAGTGTCGACAGACTTGCTTGCCGATTCGGAAAAGTTTGCTAAGTTTATGCTTGAAGATCGCGACGATGTTACGTGTAGTAGTTTTCAAACTGATGATATTTATAGGGAAATGATCACGGAAGTATTGGATGAGTTGGCTGAATTGTCTTAGGATTTGTGATTTTATCTGATCCTCAGAGATCAGCAGAGGTAAAGGTGATTTCAGACTGTGGTATCAGACTGACCATCAAAAGTATAATATACCAATCTAATAATCGTTAAAAGTAATTTTATTTGGGGATGTTTCTAGTCTATTATTAAGAAGGTGCATCTTATTGCTCAACCAACTGGCTCATGCTCGAAATTTAAGAAATGAGTATCGATTTCCATTCCTTTCCTACTTTTTTGGGGTGTGTAAAGTTTCTGTACCTGATCGGTGCCCAGACATGATAACTGAGACATGGGACCGGTTTTTTAAGCGTGTTTTTTGACGATCTGTTAGCACAATAACTATACGCATATCATGGACAGTGTATATGGTTATAACATCATTAACGGACTGTTAAAAAGTTAACGGGCCACCGAAAAACTGGGTCCTACAAGGGGTATAGATACAGGTCCTAGGAGGCGTGATGGACAGCTGAAATTGAAAGTTTCATATATTTCGGAACCTTTTTACGATGAGACTTAAGCCTGGCTTACACAGTTCAATTTTTCGTTCAAGACTTGAGCTCAATCTCGAGCTCAACCAAAGTTGAACCGTGTAAACACAAAACTTGATCAAGAAAAGTTGAACTGAATTCTTGAGTTCGACGTTTGCCTCAACTTTTTTGGTTAGAACGAAACCTATTTTTCATTCAACTTGAGCGAAAATCATCCAAACAGAAGACACCTGCGTGTACTATAAACTCCTTTGAGTCGCAGCGACGAATATTCTGTCTACTGAATTGTGGTGTACGACGCCATGGAGTTTGTCAAAGATCCTCAATGTGCTAATACGTAGCTGGTCATTTGCTTGAGCAGCCACCTTCAAAATAACTACTAATGCACAGTTTTCCAAATTACTGTCAGTTACAGACGCCATATTGAAAATATTGACAGAAAATTGAGTTGTGTAAGCGGAGTTTCAACTTTTTCATTCAAGTTAGTTTTAGATTTCCGAAATCAATTAAACTGGTCAGAAATCCTACCGACGCTATACTTACGAGAAGCAGTCACCTTCAAGTGTTTGTCTTCATTATATCACAACTTTTGTGCGTTCCAGCATAAATGCACTGACCTACCTAACCCAAAACAACTAGACTTAGGCCAGCAAACTTAAATTTGAAGATTTAATTGGTTCACTTCGTTTCCTCTATATAGCATCAGGTATCAGTAAAATTTTCACCGATTTGATTAAAAAAGTATGAAAACCAAAATTCAGAGATTACGAATGGTCACATGAATATTCACCAAAATCGGGTATTGTTTCGATAGAGCAAAAACAACGCCAAAGCATAACAACATCGAGTACTTTCTCTGCAGTAGACGAAATTGACAATACTTTTACATATTATGCATTTGTTCTCCACAAATTTAAGTGACACCATAAACCATCACCATGTAATATGATGTCTCTCATATACTCTGACATGTTATGCATCTAGCAATTTCAATTTAATTTCGTTTAACTTAATTAAACTTCAATTTAACTTCAATTTAACTTCAATTTAACTTCAATTTAACTTCAATTTAACCTAACAAGATTTAACATACAAAATCAGAAAAAATTACAGAACATGTTTCGTCCCAAATTGTAGTACGCACTGAGATTTGTTTGACATAATTATGGTGGGACTCGCGAGGTACCGAAAGATCGCCCTAGGCGTGGCCAACGACCCTACCAACAGACAAACTAAGACGTATCATAAGCGTGCTCGAAATGGACCGGACCGGTCGCCCTCTGGCCCCGAGGGGAGACCGGTTTGCTTTTTTAGTAAAAACCAGAGACCGGGTCAGTGCAGGTCGCGACACTAGTGGAGATTCAAATAATATTTAAAATCGCAACAAACGACTTACAGTAAAACGAATCGTTCAGTATGAATCAATCTCTCTTAATATTATAATTATTCAGAGAATTTAACCCAGTCGTGTCAAATAATTAAAGACATACCTACTATTAGCATCATTTTCTATAGTTAAATATCAAATTTTGCCTGTAATTGTGTTATAAGTACAATTGTTTTACAATGTTCATGGGACATGCATTGAAATTCCGAGACACATTTTAAATCTTAGAAATAGGAAGCACAATAACAAGAAACGTTAATTTTCATTCAGACCAAGAAAATTACGATTGTTTCATTCAAAGTAAGTATAGGAAGTTGATATTTTGGCGCATAAATTTTTAAATTTAGTTTTTTATTGTTCCTAATGGGAAAAAAGCACGACAGCTTCATAAAATAATCTTTGAAATTGATCTATACCCTTCATTGTAGCAAAATTTGCTACTGAATTTGCTTTTCTAAAATTGAACGTCATATTAAATCTCCCAAATAATTTATTCAAACTACCTAATTTCGCGGATTATTATTTAGAGACAGAAACCACCTCACCACATAGCCTGCAGAAACTCGTATCGATAAAAATATGTATTAAACAAAACAAGTTTTGAACCGAGAAGCGGCTTGGTTATTCGGCGATGATCATATGATGCTGTAACCCCGCCGAACCATTCTCAGTTGTGTTGTACGCGCACCGGGGACACAACGCGGTTGGAGATGAAGATGAAGATGAACCATCTCAACGAGAAGATGCTGTTGCTGCTGGCGCTGGCGGTCACCACGCAGGCCCGGGTCATCACGGGACAAGGTCAGCAAGGTCACAAAGGTCACCAAGGTACAGTGCGTTAACAGCTGACTTATCAGCAAATAGTACTTTTTTTTTTTGGTAGCATCCGTGTATTTTTTGTACGCTTATACTACCAAAGCAATTTTGCATGGCCCCAAATAAACCACTTTAGAGAAACTATTGTAAGCAGAAAATAGTAGCAAATATCATCCGAGTTATTATTTTTTTTCTAATATTCTATATTTTTTGGGGTCCTTTTAAAACTTCTCTTGACAGGCGTTCCCAAAAGCCACATTGTCGAGCGCTCATATCTTGTCAGATCGTTTCTTGAACCATCGAAGAAGCGGTACCGAGTGCCGGATGTTATCAGCCGGACCCATTCAATTGTTTATGGATGCTCAGGGTCTTAAAGTCACATTTATCACCTATACTGTATCACAATTTATAGTTAATATAAACCAACATGCAATTTCAATAAGCCATTCACTCGGCATTCACAATATTATGTAAGCATGCTATCATTTCACTCTTGTCAACATGCATTTATGACTCTTTGATTCGGTAATTACCTATTTTGTCTGCAAATATTTGTTTGAACGCCAAACAGACAGCACTCTAGAACAATGCAGTGTGAAGTTCAGGCCATTGAAAGAAATCTCAGTAGCAGCCATTGTTCTCCCGAGTGAACCTCGAGACACAAGAGCTCAGAATGTCTGCAAATCAGAAGTCAGCAATCTTTCAAGAAATCGAGGAATTGACGGCCGACGAATGTCTCAAGATTGCTCAAAGGAAAATGAAGAGTACGGACCTAGAAATTGTAGACGTGAAAATGCAAACTTTCAGCGAAACACCTGTCGGCTTTCTGGGCGATCACTACAGAGTGAAAATGACGGTACGTTTGGAAAAGAAGACGGCGCTCTCAAAGGGCTCGGAGTCTGAGACGGTTGATCTTAATTTCTTTGTCAAAACCATGCCAAGGGATCCGCTACATGCGGAATATGCCAACTCTTTGGGTGCTTATAAGAAGGAGAGGGACTTCTTCACAATCCTGCTGGTGTTGCTACGCAAATACGTGATAGGCGAAGACGTTGCCGAGAAGACACCCTGGACCGCCGAGTTTTACCATGCGAACTCGAAGCTGGTAGTTTTGGATGACTTGTCTCAGCAAGGCTTCCGGATCTTAGCGAATCGAGACGTGATGGACTTTGACCACTGCATTGTCCTCTTGCGAACGCTGGCGAAATTTCACGCAGCATCAATCATCTTCGAAGAGAAGGAAACGCAGAGACTCGGGAAGCGTTTCCGCTTCAACGAAACGTATCCCGGAATGTTTAAGGAGACTATTTGGAGCGAAGATGACGGGAGCTCGGGCCGAAGCATCTGCGAGAGTGGCATGAAGGCAATGTTTACGCTAATCAAACAGATGCCAACATTGACTGAGCAGCCGAAACTTTACGAACGTGTCTACAAGTCGCTGGAAAATATGTTCGAGGAAGTCAGTCAAAAGGTTTCTGCATCAAAAGAGTTCAAAAATGTTGTCAGTCATGGAGATCTCTGGTCGAATAACATTTTATTCAAGTAAGTTTGGTATTCTTATTACTTTTGTAGTATTAAAACATCCTTTTATGTACTCAAAGGACAAAATTTCAACTTCTAAAACATAAGTCCTTGGGTCCTTAAGACAGTTCAACAGACAATCAAAATTCTTGTTCCTCAATCAGGCACGACAAGACCGGAAGTAAACCGGAAGCCGCCAAGCTCGTCGACTTCCAGTTGCTGCGCTACGCACCGCCGGCGCAAGACTTCACGCTCGCGCTCTATCTCAACACGCGGCGGGAAATGCGAGAAAAACATTTCCACGCGCTTTCCTCGGCCTACCACGCGGCGCTGGCCGAAGAACTGACCACGTACGGCCTCGACGCGGAGGAAATCTTGCCGTGGTCACAGTTCGAGTCCAGCTTGAGTCATTACCGCCGCTACGGCCTCTTGACTTGCTGCATGTATTTCCCAACATGCTTAATGCCTCCTCAAGTGACTACAGACCTATTTGCTGACCCTGAAAAGATGACTAAGTACATGCTTGAAGATCGTAGCGAGGTGGCATCTATGTGCTTTAAAACTGACGGCCTTTATAGGGAAAGGATCACGGAATTAGCAGAGGAGTTGGCTGAGAGTTAGTGTAACAGTTAGCCTGTTACACACTATACTAGCTACATACATGAGCCTAAAGTAGAACTTTGCTCCTAGCAGCACACTATGCCGACCATGCTAAACTGCAGACACCTGCTCGCAGATCTGTTCTCAGCAGAGCCTGGCAACCATTCAAACTAGCAACATCTCCTTATATCCAGCCTCCGAAAAACACTGTCTTTGTAATAATCAACGAATAAAACCCGTATATCTAATTCAACTTTTATGTACAGTTGCTATCCTGACCCTCGGCATCCTATTTGATAGCAAACTGTTACATTAGCTCTCTGAGGATAGATCAGCCAATCAGCCAATTCAGCCCATGCATAGCTGGAAATTCCTCAACATAGAGTTATATTTGTGGTAAGGTACGGTTCCAAACACACGCAGTGATATTATATTCTAAGAAGGCCTGCGTGATGTTAAGTATTGTGAAAACTCTGTAAATGATTACAGCTTTTAAATAAAGTTTGTTAAGAAAAGTTTTTCTATCATTGTGTTCCAAAAACATCACAATTTTCGTGACAAGTATTTCAAGGAGGGATGGTGGAGGTGCCTTGCATGGCGCCTTTCAAGTTCATTCCTCGAATCGTCATAACAAACGGTCTAAATTCTCATGGACCACGTCTTACATTCTCTTGATGCTGGATGTATCTGTGTTGCAATAAACGACGTGTAGATGAAACGACAAACGCTCTGCTGATTTGTTTTTCTCGTGCTTCTATAATTTCCAATATTCATACTTCACATTCCTTAAGACGACCATCGCCAACGTGGTCGAAATATCGACCGCTATTATAACCAAAAAATGCTTTCACCAGGCGGAAAATCTATTCCAACTGTACCAAACTATATCAAGGTTAAAACCCACTAGCTGGCTCTGTGTGCAGTTACCTTTCTGTTCCCTTGCCTGTTTACTTGGCTCTGTGCTGTCGCGTTTCCGTTTTGACGCGTTTCAGTAAAGATGCATTGCTGCTACCCCATTGCTTAGGGCCAGTTTACAATTTTATTAACTCCAGATTCGAGTGGGCGTTGAGTTAAGAAATAGTAAAACTGACCCTAAATGTTTTCAAAACATATCCCTCGTAATAATCATCCCTGTCGCCAATCATTATTCAGAGTACGTCATATACCCGGAAGTCCCCGGCGTGGAATTCGCCAACTTCCTGACCAAGACCACGTGGACGAGCGCGCAGGCGACGTGCGCAGCCGACGGCGCAGCGCTCTACACGCTGGGCCATTCGGCGCAGCTGGACATGACGATGGCGAACCTCAGCTCGCCTGTCCAACCGTGGGTGAACGTGCAGAGAGCTGACGGTGAGTCTGCCAGCCAGACGTTCGATTTATTGATTGATTATTGGTGTTTAACGACGCACTGTTCTGACAACTGGCCCTTTGGCCCTGGGCCTTTGGTCTTAAGGCGTCGGTAAACGAAAAGGTGATGAAGAATCTAACCTAGCCTAGAAAGGACGAGGGGAAACCCGGTGCCGGCATTTAGCCTATACTGATGTCGAAAAGCACCGGGACCACCGGCTTTACGTCTCTTCCGTAGGACGGTACAACTCGAACAACAGGATTCCTCCACTAATCCGTGCTGTCGAGAGGTGCAGCGCGAATGAAGCAAGGCAAGGCGAATGAACTGATAATGTGCATGATGGTCACCCATCAAACACCTAACTCAGAGCGATGTTGCTTAACTTCGGTGATCTCACGAGATCCGGTGTTTCCAACATGGCAAACCGCACGGTTTAGAGTCTAGACGTTTGCAGTAAAATGCAGGAGCTGATATTGTTTAGTCTCCCATCAAACCTAGCTTTGGTCGAAGGCTTTGGGTTTAGTTGATGCCAACAACCTGCGATGCAACGTCAGAGACGAGGCATTTAGCTGCGTTAAAAAATTAGCCGCATCTTTTTTATGTGTGTGTGTGTGTGTTTGAGAACAATTTAATTGAAATTTCAACGTATTTTCAAAATCGCCTACAATGAAATCAGCAAATTGACAAAGGACTACTGTACCCAGTTTCTTAACCGTCTAAATCGAAGATTGAGTTAAGTTTCATGACATCACTCAGTGAAAATGCAGTGAAATTTAACTGTTTCTACAAACATGCTCATAACAGTAGCAAATCGTTAGATTCAGCTTGTCTATCTAACTTCTCAACTTCCAGTGGGAGGCCGAGGGGAATGCGGTTACCTCGACGGAGACATGCCCAACGGAACCGCCCTACAGTGGGGCGAATGCACGACACCGCACGCGTACATCTGCCAAAGAACCACGTCCGCAGCTAAAACAGCAAAGAGCATCCCGCTGCCAGTACTAAGGAACCTCCCAACACCACTTGAACTAATCCAGCAAACTAAACAGCTGTTCGACGACATGCCAGCGTTGATCAGCACTTTCAGACCACCCTCAATCACGGCAGCCCAGGTGGTGCAAATGCAATACCTCATCATAAAAACAAACGCCAAGTTAGATTCCTTGGAGACAATAGTTCACCCCACAGCGACGCCCCCCAAAATGTCAGCCGACAACGTGGCAAAAATCCAGGCTACCATCGATCCAGGGGCGGATCTAGCCATGATTTCTGGGGGGGGCGATTTTATTTAGGCTGTCGGGGGGGGGGGGGGGGGGGGGGGGGGAGCAAATTCTGAAAATATCGATTTTTTTGGAGTTTTGCACAATGTTTATATAAACTATTATAAGCGTATGAGAGTCACTTTTCGGATAAAATAAATGGTCTAAATGTTTTCTCCAGAATTTCGGCAATCATCGTCAGAGGAGACACAACATCAACTTGAATATTTTTACGGTTTGCCCTCCAAGCCGAGAATCCATGAATGAAGAGGGCACAATCAATATACTTGCGAAATGATCCTTCCTTGGCTGGTGAATACTCAAGCCAAGGAAAAAGGTCGAGATACAATACACCCATTACAAATCAAAATTCTATCAAAATGACGTCATGATACACACTCGCTAAAGCCAGGTTCGGGTCACGTGATTTCCCCATCTTCATTTGTTATTTAGCAGAGCTATTTAATTTTTTTTCCAAACTGGTAGTACATCCAGTGGGTAACTGACGTCATTTTTCTCTGCGTTGAATAGGTCTAAAATGGCAAGAAACATTATTTTCGGGTGGTTTGCAGCTCCACGGCTCTGATGAACTTGGTGAAGTCGTCCACAACGCCAACTATCGTGCTGTCCGAATTCATTAGAAGTAGTTTGAGGGAGAAATTTCAAGGACGATTTTACCTTTCTGAGAGGACAATCTTCCGATTTGAGTGTAAATATAGTTGCAATCCAATAATATCAATATGCCAGCGTCGGTAGCTTGCTGCCCACCCGCTGTGTCCACCGCACTAACTGTTCTGGATCTCGAGAGTCGAGATGTGAGTGTGACACAATATTCGACATGAGCTGACACGCATGGAATCGCAGCTGTGTGTTTTCTTTATACTCTACGCTTGCCGACGAAGTCAGTGCAGGTCTCAGTCAGCGAAAAGTAATCCGCACCGGCACAAGGGTGGCCGCTCAACTTCCCATAAATGCTCTCATCGTTCAATTAAATAAAAATTGAAGTTGAATCATTGTCGCATTTCTTAACTTTCAACCGAATATCGCAGTTGAATTATCCGTATTTCGTATTTTCTTTCTAATTTCACGGTGACCCGGGGGGGGCGATCGCCCCCACCGCCCCCCCCCCTGTATCCGCCCCTGCATCGATCAGGGTCGGTCCGCTCTGAGCGCTGCTCAAGGCCTCATCGGCGCGACCAAAGCTCGGTTGACGTTGACGCCATCGCTGCAGTTGTCTCTGCTGAGCTGCAGCTTGCAGAGCCAAGGGCTCGCCGACACCCTGTTCGCTGTTATCAACTCAATCACCACGACTACGACGACGCCGCCCCCCGCGTTGACGCCTCACGAGCAACTGTATCAACTGGAAGGCTACGCTCTGCACGGCCATCATCTCTACACCGAAATGGCAACCTTGCTCGATGGTCTAACATCGCCAACCGTGACCGCAGGACAAGCGCTGCGAGTCCGAGACGTGCTCGACAAATTTCTAACGGTGACAAACAAAGTGGAAACGTTAATCCACGATGAAACAGAGCCGATAGGCCTGAGGCCATATCAAGTAGAACGTATACAGGACTCTGTAGACAAGAGTAGAAACAGCTTGAGCGCAGGTCGAGAGATATTCGGGTCCAGCAAAGCCCCGTTCATTCCGACATCATCGCAGCAGATGATTTTAGACGGCCTAGCTTCTCAAAGTCCGGACTTCGTCGCCGTCTTGTTCGCTGTCGTCGATACGGCAACAGACACGTTGGCGAGGGTTCAACCGACGACACCCCTTGAACAACTCGAGCAAATGCAAGCCCTTGGCGCTTGTTAAACCCACTACTATTACTGGGGTGGCGGTGGATTCGGTCGCACACGCGGTAGCTACCCCACACGTTTCTCGGCTAACCGTTTAGCAAGTTATCACAAAACACAAAAATACTAACGAATAGAAAATAATTAACACAGGAACACACAACAAGATTGTCTGATGGTTTAAGCCACGGTGTGACGATGGTTTATTGATAGCGGTAAAAGCGATGGCAAACGATATGAAAAACTAACAAACAGTGAAGCGAGAACTCAGGGCGCACGGAGACCGGTGTTGTCTCGGTGGCCTACGGGTTTCAACTGGTGGTTGGTAATAAACATGGCGACATGCACCCCCTCACAATAGTCAAAATAGCAACTAAATACAATGTTGGTATGATACTAATAAATGGCAATATTCTAACATTCGGCCATCCTTCAATTAAATCGTCCTCGATTTTAGACTTACATGTTATGAAAAAACAAAAATACAAAATTCAACAAAATTTTACAAAATCTTAAATCTAAACATAGTCAGACAGGTATGCCGGCCTATCGCGTTTCCGCTTCGGTCTTTGTGACCTCCTTCCGATGTCGACTTCTCTGTCGGCATCATCTGCGGCTTCTGATTCTCCGTCAGCGGGGTCATCTGGTTCTCCGTCAGCATCTTCCGAGTGACCTCGCCAAATCTTCAGTTGCGAGACGTGGGCGGTGGTTGCGTAAAAACGAGTAGTATCTTCGTTTAGTTGTGTGACGCGGTATGTGTCTCCAGGTAGTACTGCCGAGACAACCAAGGGTCCTCGATACTTTGCTTGCGCTTTCGTGGGTTGTCCGGTGTGGACTGGCGCTCTCTTCATGAAGACAAGGTCCCCCACTGCATACTTCTCGGATGGATATCGCCGAACATTATGGTGTTTTTCGGTACGCAACTGCTGTGTAACAACGGCTTGTCGTGCAGCTGCTTGAATTTCTGTGGGCTTAGTACAAGAGTTAGTACACATAAGTTCTTCAATCATATTGTCCTCCGGGAAAAACCGTGGTTTGTATCCATGGAGAACGTAGAACGGTGAATGTCCTGTAGATTTGTTCGGTGCTGTGTTCAAGTGTCTTTGTACGTCTGGGAGCTGGGCGTCCCAATCTGCATGGTTTTCTCGCTCGATGGCTGCGGCGATTAGCGGCAGGACGGTGCTGTTTACCCGCTCCACTTGACCGTTGGCTCTTGGGTGTCGAGTCGAATTGAGTGTGTGGCGAATGCCATTTTCCTCACAGAAATTGGTGAAGTCGTGCGAAGTAAAACATGTTCCGCGGTCTGAGATGAACCGCTCGGGCAGACCTCTCTCTCTGATGAATTGCTTCAAACTTGCAAGTACTCCCTTCGTGCTTGTACCTTTGGCCGGGTAGAGGTGAACGTACTTGGTGAGATTGTCAATGAGTACTAGGAGCTCGGTGTTTCCCTTGCTGCTCCGTGGAAATGGCCCCAGATGATCGATGTGGCAGATTGCGAACGGGCGTTTTCCTGGCGGTATCGAGTGTAGAAAGCCTGGCTGCTTTCCGCGCGGAACCTTGTGGAGCAAGCAACTGAAACAATGATGAATGTGGTCCTTAACATAACGGCGCATGTATGGGAACCAGTAAAGCTCCCTGATTTTGGCCACAGTTCTGTCGAGGGAGAAATGCCCGGCTTGGTCATGGCATTTTACGACCAATCCTTTCCTCATCGTCTTCGGTATCACGAAGAGTCGTGATGAACCTTCGGTGCGGTACAAGATTCCATCTACTAGTTCCATTTGTCGAGTCTGGTAAGCTTCTTGGCGTGTTCGGTTCGCAGGTTTTTTCTTGCAGGCTGTTACGAGGGCACGTATGTCCTTGTCGTTGTATTGCATCATGAGGACCTGATCGGTGACACTCAATGTTAGCAGGACCTCCAATTGGTTTGACACAATCTCATCCATTGTGTCCGTTGGGGGTTCGTAGGGCGCTCGACTCAGCGCGTCGACATGTCCCATCTTAGTACCAGGTCGGTGACGGATGGTGAAATCGTACTCTTGAATGATATCGTACGCTCGGGCAATCACTGGATTTATTGTCTTGTGTTCGTTGAGGTAGATGAGTGCCTGACAGTCTGTGACTATAGTGAATTTGAGACTGAGTAAAAATGGGCGTAGCCGTTGAACACTCCAGACGATGGCCATGAGTTCGAGTCTGCTTGAGTGGTAAAACTTCTCGTGTTCGTTTGTTCTCTTGCTGACGCAGTAAACTAGCCGTAGCTCACCTCCGGCATCGGCTTGTAACATCATTCCCGCTAGCCCATGGCTGCTGGCGTCGGTATGCAGTTCAGTTCTTGCTTGCGGGTTGTACAACGCTAATACAGGTGCAATGGTCAGACTTTTCTTTAAGGTTTCGAATGCCATCTGCTGGTCATCTTCCCAGACCCACGGTGTCTTGCTTTTCGTCAGTCTTGTTAGGGGTTCTGCAATTGTCGAATACCGTCTAACAAAACGGCGAAAAAATCCGGATAATCCGAGAAATCTTCTGATTTCGTGGACATTATTTGGTGCTGGGAAATGTCTAATCGCATCAGTCTTGCGTAAGCCTGGTTTGATGCTTCCTTTTGTTATAGTGAAGCCAAGGTAATCAACTTCACTTTTCCCGAATTCACATTTGCTCAGTTTCATCGTGAGCTTAGCGTTTGAAATTGCACTGAATACTAAGCGTAGACGTTCCATTAGCGTTTTCCAGTCTGGGGCTGGAATCAGAATATCATCTAGGTAGCACATCGCTACTGTGTTTCTGAGTGGCCCGAGAACAGTGTTCATCAAGCGTTGGAATTCAGCAGGTCCATTAGTCAATCCAAACATCATTTTGGTGAATTCTCCGGTTTCGTCTGATGTGACAAAGGCGGTCTTCTCTCGTGCGCTCGGGCTCAAGGGAATTTGTAGGTAACCGTGAGCAAGGTCAAGCACGGCAAATATCTTCGCTTCTGACAGATGTTCTAATTGGTCGTCAATGTTCGGTAATGGGAAATTTTCTTTCACCGTCTGCTGATTCAATCCACGGTAATCGATGACCAATCGCTCGGTGCCGTCCTTCTTCTTCACTAGCAACACTGGACTGCTGTATGGCGATCTGGTTTCAGTGACTATGCCATGGTCCTTCCATTCTTTCACAATGTTGCCAATGATTGTACGTTCCCTTGCATTTGTACGGTACGGTTTCCGCACAACCGGTTTACTATTTGGTAGTTCGTTGATAGTCATCTCGGTAATGTCAGTGCAGCCTAGTTCATGTAAGTTCTGAGCAAAACAATGACGGTATTCATTGATCAGTCGCACTAAAGACTCGTGTTGTTCCTCGGTAACGGTGTCTCCAATTTTGATCAGTGCCCTGTCGATAGGTTGACGGTTGATGGTCGTTTCTTTGTTCATTGTCACTGGATCTTCGACGACAGTCGAGCGAGCAACACACTCTCCACTCTTCACAATGCGTGCGCGGTTGGTATTGTTTAGTACAGGTAAAACAGTGTTCCCTTTTTCGAGAGCGAACAATGCGTCGTGTTGAGTCCCTGCTTCTACGATGACGAGGCCATCGATCTCCGTCCCTCCTGTCACTTGCACAAAGTTGATGGAGTTTGCCGGAACCACGGTGTCACGAACGGCTTTCAGCTGCAGTCGGTCGTTGCTGATTTCGGGCTGATAGGTGGTGAGCTGGTGAATTAGCTCGGCAGGACTGTTTCTTATGATGAGCTGGTCTTCGATTTTGGCATACGACACATGCGGTAAATCTGTCCACGTACGGCCAACTAACAATTCAATCGGTTGCATGGCGTCTGGCACAATCAGCACACAAATGTTTTCCCCTAACACACCGTCGATGGTAATGTTTGTTGTAACCTTTCCCAAGGCTTTTGTCGTCTTGTCACCAAAGCCGGTTAGTACACAATCTGTCGTTTGTGGTTGAAGTCCACATGAGATCGCTGCACTCGCCTGCATGATGCAGCTCGAACTCCCGGGGTCGATCAGCGACTGGACACTGTGCATGTTTACTTGTGCGGTGCGTAGGTATTTCGCAGGGCTATTGCCTTCGGTGGTTTCCACGAGACTGACGGTGTTGTCCATTATTGGTCGTGGCACGGTGGTAGCTGTATCCATCACAGCAGTACAGTGACGTTGTGTGTGGCCCTCTTTCTTGCAACGTACACAATAAAAGGGTCTCTTCGGATTCGGGCAATCGCGCGAAATATGCCCTTTTCGGTAGCAGTTATAACACTCTTGCTCCGTTTGCTTCCTTGGCGAGTTGGTGTGGTTTCGATTTCTCCAAGATCCAGGCGTAGTCGGTGCGGTGCCGGTTGCAACTACGTTGGCTGTTGATCCATCTCGATGCGGGACGAACGGCGGTGGTTGTGACTGTCTGGGTGTTGGCTGGTTCCCAGAACGTTTTGGTGCTTCAGGCAGTCTGTGACCCGACTGGGTCTTACGTACATTAGCCCTCGAAGCGCGCTCACGGTCGACTTCCTCTATCTCGCGAATGTGGAGCAGCAGTTCTTTCTCGTTCAGTGAGTGTCGTGACGTGAGTGCGTCGCTCAAGGTTCTAGACAGCAGACCGATGACTATCTGTTTCTTCGTGTCAGCAAAGTTAAGGTTGAGCGCCTTACACAATGCCGACTTGTCGAACACGTAGCTCATCAAGCTCTCTCCCGGTTGTTGCTCTCGGCGATTCATTCTCGCCCACTTCTCCGGTAGGCTGACCTGTCCAATGAACGTGTCAGTAAATTCACGCTTAAATGAACTCCAGTCCGGCATTTCGTCATGGCAGTTCCTAAACCATTGACGAGCGGCTCCGGTAAGATGCGCTCGCGCCGATTCCAGTTTGACGGCGTCGCTCCAACCATAGTGCGTGGCCGTCTTGTCGATATTTCGGAACCACTCACTTGCGTCGCTCTGTGGCTCTCCGTCGAAGTCCTGGAGGTAGCGACTCAAATCAGGCATGAGCTTAATTGAGTTTACCGCGCTTGCTTCGGATACTGAGGGAGACTGCGTGCGCTGCATTCCTTGCATGAGCGAAGTGAGCGTCGCCAGCATTGCGGCCATGTTCGGGTCCACTGGCGCGGTGTTCGCGTTGACGCCCGAACCTCCAGGTTCACGGTGGCTGTCAGCACTTACATAGCTATGGTTACTCGGTGACGGGCTGGGCGATCTGGCCCTACGGCCTTTCCCTTTTCCTTTCATGTCCTTTGGTTTCATGTAATCGTATCTGTCCAGCGCGGAGGGATACGCTACACTTGCCGCGGTCGGGCAAACAACACACAAAAATGCTCACGCGGAGCACAAAAAAAAAAACTACGCGCACGAAAATAGTTCCACAACAAACACAGACATCAAAAGGCACAAAACACACGGCAATAAACACAAAGTTCTAACAAAACGTTATCGAGTCCAATCAGGATAATCACGTCCACATCCCACTTCTGAAATGTTAAACCCACTACTATTACTGGGGTGGCGGTGGATTCGGTCGCACACGCGGTAGCTACCCCACACGTTTCTCGGCTAACCGTTTAGCAAGTTATCACAAAACACAAAAATACTAACGAATAGAAAATAATTAACACAGGAACACACAACAAGATTGTCTGATGGTTTAAGCCACGGTGTGACGATGGTTTATTGATAGCGGTAAAAGCGATGGCAAACGATATGAAAAACTAACAAACAGTGAAGCGAGAACTCAGGGCGCACGGAGACCGGTGTTGTCTCGGTGGCCTACGGGTTTCAACTGGTGGTTGGTAATAAACATGGCGACATGCACCCCCTCACAATAGTCAAAATAGCAACTAAATACAATGTTGGTATGATACTAATAAATGGCAATATTCTAACACGCTCAAGGTCAGCAACTCTTCGACGACATGTCAGCCCTGATCGTTTCCATCTCAACTCCACCAGTGGTGACGGTCGCCGTGGCGGCACGAATGCAGGGGCTCATTGCAGAAACGCAGACGCAGTTGAATGCGATGGAGGGTGTGATCCACGCGGTCACAACGCCCCCAGGACTGACGCCAGCTCAGATCCAGCAGATTCAGGCTGCCATTGACGCCGACAGAGTGTTGCTGGTCACTGGCCAGACTTTGTTCGCGTCAATAGATGCGCCAGTGTTGTTTTCACCAGGACAGGTGTCACTCTTGAATGGTTTTACTGCGAAGAGTCCTGCACTCTTCGACGCTTTCGCCGGTGTCATCGACTCGCCTACCACAACGACAACGACAACGACAGTGGCACCTCCTCCCATGACACCCTTTCAACAACTGCAGCGACTGCAATCTCTTGGCGGCCAAAGCCAACAACTCTTCGATGACATTTCAGCCCTGATGGCCTCCTCCTCACTGCCAACTGTGACTGCCGCCCAAGCAACGCGAATGAGAGCCTTCCTCGCCCAGGCGCTTGCGGCGACGAACGCGATGGAGGCTGTAATCCATGCTGTCACAACGCCGCCGGGACTGACTCCTGCTCAGGTGCTGATGGTGCAGGCCACCGTCGACCGGGTTAGAATCGTGCTGAACGCCGCGCTAGCAATCTTCGGCTCCTCTTATGCGCCCGTGACGTTGACGCCGCAAGAGCAGCTGCTCTTACAGGGATTGAGCGGAGAAAGTCAGGAGCTCGTGGACGTAATTGTCTCTGTCGCAACGACCCATCGACCGAGTACGCCGCACATGCCACCCGACAACGGGCTCACCCCGGAAGTTACGCAGGAAATTCAGCAGCTTTTGTCGGAGATCGCTACCACCACCAACGACGTGGAGAAACTGCTAATCTCCGTCAACAGACAGAGATACGGTGAGTGATCGCGAATCGAACATCAATTGATTTATAAAAAAGTATCAGCACTGCTCAAACACTTTCTGTTTGTATTTTGAGGTTTCATGGATCAACAGTACTAACACAAAGCATACCCAACGCCAAATGGAGTTGTTGGCGTGTGATTGCAGCATAGCGTCGATAGATTCACCGCCTTCTGTTCATTCATAGTCCTGTTTCTATCTCCATGGAGCCACGTTATAATCGGGGTTAGTCGAGTTGTTGGTGTGTGATTGCAGCATAGCGTCACTAGATTCACCGCCTTCTGTTCATTCATAGTCCTGTTTCTATCTCCATGGAGCCACGTTATAATCGGGGTTAGTCGAGTTGTTGGTGTGTGATTGCAGCATAGCGTCACTAGATTCACCACCTTCTATGTTCATTCATAGTCCTGTTTCTATCTCCATGGAGCCACGTTATAATCGGGGTTAGTCGAGTTGTTGGTGTGTGATTGCAGCATAGCGTCACTAGATTCAGCACCTTCTATGTTCATTCATAGTCCTGTTTCTATCTCCATGGAGCCACGTTATAATCGGGGTTAGTCGAGTTGTTGGTGTGTGATTGCAGCATAGCGTCACTAGATTCACCGCCTTCTGTTCATTCATAGTCCTGTTTCTATCTCCATGGAGCACATATATCTCAAACTAAACTTAACATGCGGTCCACTGTAGCTGGTTGTCCAAATAGTACAATTGGAAATGCTCATCCCAGCAAGATGAATGATCCAGTTGTAGTATGATTTTGTAAAAGTTCGTTAGAGAAATTACTTGTCTCGTCTTTCATTTGTTCCATTACAACATTGAAAAAAATGGAGATCACCTTGATAAAAAATACATAATTGCCCCCATTGATTTTTTTCTCTTACAAAAATTATGTCAACTTACCTACGCGCCGTCATGTTTCAGAGCTGCGCTCGAGCGCTGGCCAGCGCCGGCAACCTGTGCTGCTCGCCCAGCGACTTCTGTCCCTGCGCTCGAAGCCGGCAGAGGTCAAGGCTGGCCTCGGCTCGATGTCCTTCGAAGAGAGGGCGGCATTGGCGGCCAGGCTGAAACAGTACCAAGCACGGTTGCGTCGGTTAGTCGCAGAGCCGACGTTGTTTGCCGAGTACATGACAAAGACCTTTGGTAAGAAACAGATTATTACGCTGTTTCTGAATAAGATGCTCGTAGATTTTCGGCAGTTTCTACTGCCGGCAGCTTAAGGATTTCAGTTAGGTTGTTTTGGAAATGTGTGTTTATTTGAACGGGAATAGTCGCTAGCAGTTGTTTCAATTATTTTACAACAGACAAGTTTGTCTGCATTGCAACCAAATGATTTAATCTTATTTTGTGAGAAAATGTTGAAAGCATTTAAAAGGTATTACCAACAAACATTATATTTTGAGGAATGTATAATAGTAATATACTACAATAGGTAGTACCTAAAAAAAATTTGTAACAAAAATAATCAAATATTCAACATTATTTGCCAATAATTTGTTTTCTTTAGTACTATACCCATTTTATATGAGACTTATTTTATATGAGAGAAATGAGACCTAATATGCATTTCCCCATTTCAATTGGCAACTCAGGAACAATTTTTATAGCAGCTGCTCACAGTACTACAGTATCAGAATCAGATTATGGTTTAGGTATAGGTACCTACGGTTGAAAACAATGATAAAAACCGTCTGGTTATAATAGAATTGACCAAAGCCATAACAGTTTGTAGTTGTACCACGTTGTACCCACACGCTTTTTCCCGATGGGAGCAGTGAAGTAGCAAAAACCTCCTTTGATGTCCTATGGTCCTAAAGTATAGCAATTTATTCTTTCAAATACATGTTAGTACTTGGTAAAAAATTTGTCAAAATATCGATTAAAAATAAATTGTAAGAAGATATCATCTCCCTAGTGTTACTTACAAATCCCAATTTCTCAGTCCAAATACAGATTTGTGGAATTTAATCCACAGAAAGCCACTCACAGTTTGTGAACAACGCTCTTCCTCTAGAATAAAAACAAATTTTGTCTCCAAAGTTGAATTAGACTCACAGCCTTCCAGCATTCCAAGTAAAACACGTTTCAGGCGGCGCCGCGCGGCGGCCACAGTGTAAACATCAGCTGCAGCAGAAAGCGACTTGTCAAGATGTCGCAGATAAGGGATGTAAAAGATCCATCCATATTGAGTCAAAATCTCACGCAAGAGTTTAAACTCGAGCCAGATTGTGAACTTCGTTTTGAAGTTGAGAGCAAAAATGCGAAAGTTGTGTTAGAGGTAAGTGTTAGAAAACAATAATCGCGGCGCCGAAAAGTGAGGTTATCTTCCATACAAGCCTGGTAACACATGGTATTTGCAATTCCAGCTAAAAAGCGGTCTCGCCGAGGTTTTCGGCACCGAACTTGTCAAAGGGAAGAAGTATTTTTTCACTACTGGCGCTAAAATCGCGGTCTACACATGGCAAGGATGCGTTCTCGAACTGCAAGGCCGGACAGACGTGAGCTACGTAGCGAAGGAAACCCCGGTCGCCATGTACCTGAATGTTCACGCCGGCCTAGAACAACTGCGAGTCAAGGTAAACTCTTGTGCAATTGATTAGGGTTTTTAATTATCGGTACAAACCGCAATGATTGACCTGTGACTAAATTTATTCTTAGGCCGAGACAGCAGAATCCCGAGGACCTGTGACTATGATTGTTGGTCCGAATGATGTGGGAAAGTCTACTCTTTGCCGGATGCTTTTAAACTACGCTGTCCGTGGTGGAAGAAGACCAATCTATGCTGACCTCGATGTTGGTCAGGGACAGATATCAGTACCAGGAACAATGGGTAAGGTGGATTTACAAAATGATTCTTAGTTCCATAAAAACATAAATGAAAATATTTGTAGATGGCAACATAGTGAAATGAAAAATAGACAAATTTGTTTGTTAATAAAGGCGATATGTATGTAGATAGTGCCTGAAACTCTTCCCATTTGACACAGGCGCTCTGCTTGTCGAACGGCCCGCCGAGGTAACGGAAGGATTCTCGGACGAAGCGCCGCTGGTCCTGCACTTTGGTCACACCTCACCGGGCACAAACTTGGCGCTTCACAACTTGCTGGTGACGCGGCTAGCCGAGATCATCACCGAGCGGATGCAAGCCAACAAAAGAGGTGGGTTCTACTACGTGCCTACGTAAAGAGTAGGTAACGGATTTCATCTATAAGGTAACTACAGTTGCTAGTTTGCACTACCAATACTAAATCATAAATTTTTGAGGGTTAACATGTCTGTAAAATTTTTGTCCAAATTTATTAAGTATGTTGGTCGGTGAGGCATGAAAAAGGTTTCAAGAAAACTGGATTTGTTTGTACATATCAAGAAAACTATCTGGTGGATGTTCAATGAAGATATAGTTTTCACTGCAGTTACCAGTTAACAGGTACTCTATGGCGCTATGTTCACTAGATGAGTCAATAGAGCAAGCCACTATAAAAACTGGCAGTAGATACCAATAAAAACCCAGTTCGTTGAAATTTTGCCTGCTATGATTGGGAACAAACCTCACTTTAGTAGCACATTGCAAAGGGGATGTAGCCTATTTGGTGTTTGGTTGGGCATGCCATAAACCGTTCCCTCCGTTTCCAGCCAACCACTCTGGCGTAATCATCAACACCTGCGGCTGGGTAAAAGGCGACGGCTACAGCCAGCTGGTTCTGGTGGCGCAGGCGTTCGAAGTCGACATCGTCATCGTTCTCGACCACGAACGGCTGTACAACGACTTCGTTAGGGACATGCCGGAGTTCGTCCAAACCGTGTTGCTGCCCAAAAATGGCGGTGTGAGTTGAATTATGCTTGTAATCAATGGAAGCTTCTCAGAGTTGTTAACAAAATGAAGTTGCGTTATTCGTCGACGCTACGGAACCAAAGTAACGTCGCCCCGCTCGGGTGTTTGCGCGCAGGTGGTGGAGCGCAGCAAGAGCGCGCGTGCCGTCAATCGCGACCAGCGGGTTCGCGAGTACTTCTACGGGCTGTCGACGGCGCTCTACCCGCACTCGTTCGACGTGCCCTTCAAGGAGCTGCGCGTGTTCAAGGTCGGCGCGCCTGCGCTGCCTGACTCGTGCATGCCGCTGGGCATGCGCGCCGAGGACAGCCTCACCAAGCTGGTGGCGGTCGCGCCGGGTGAGTACCGATGGCGGCATCGCAATGACGTCGTATCGAGCCGGGATTACACGGTTCAATTTTTCGTCCAAATCATTGAGCGTTATGTTGACCTCGAGCAAATATGCGTATTACATTCAGTCAAAATTCTATTAATATGACTTCATGATACCCACTCGCTAAAGCTCGGTAGAGAAATTCGGGAAAATTCTTATGTTCCTTTGTTATTCAGCAAAGCTAATTGATATCTATTACCAAACTGGTAGCATGTCCAGTGGGTATCTGACGTCTTTTTTCTCTGAGTGGAATAGATTTCTGATTCTAATTCTGTGGGATTGGGTAAAATGCGGCTTTTGTCACCAAAGCAAGTATAGGAAACAAATGACCAAATCTACCCAATTCTACAGAATTGAAAAATGAAAAAGTTAGTGAATAGGGTGCCAGTGTAAACACAAAACATGATCAAGAATAATGTTAAACTGCATGCTCGAGCTCAAGTTTTGCCAATAAAAAAACAATTTTTCATTCAGCTTGAGCACAAATGAACAATCAACTTATCAGAAAACTGTCAGGACCTTCACGGGGTTTAATCATAGTTTATTCCATTCTAGTCGCATTATCATTCACTGAATTTGGTAGAAGGGGAGGAGGATCTCAGAGCAGATGTTGCCGACGCTGTCTAACCTTGGTCGTCTGTTCTAGGCATGAATCTTCTGCATCACTTGCTGGCCGTATCGTTTGCCACCAAGCCAGACGAAGATGTCATCGGCACGAATCTAGCGGGGTTCATTTGCGTGTAAGTTATCTCGATTAGACGCAGCACACGGCTTGTTTGTCGGGACCAGGACATGGCAAAGCAATATTTTTATACCTCACTTTGTGTAGATGAGAAGGTATGCTGGATTGAAGTCAAAACAACTTGTTAACTCTCGGAAAGCCATTGTTTAAACATTTATGCAGCATTTGAATAGACCTTTTCCGTTCAGGGGAAAATTACAAATTACCCATTGGCCATTATAAAAATCCAGTTGGGTTGAGATTTTCCTATCTTTCTGGGTTAAACTGCAGAGCCAATAATATTTTTTTGGACCTTTTTAACTAAAGAACAGGGGGGCTGCAGGGCAGCTGCCCCTCCTAGCTTTTCGACAGAAACATAAAATTATACTACAACAAACATTTATTATTATTTCTTTTATTGATATTGTTGATAACTTTTGGATTTTTTTAAATATTAGTGTTACTGTTCGCATATTCTGTCTCCGAAAACATATCGTGCTTTTTGCGTCGCGCCGGTGGCACGAGCTGTTCGAAACGTTCGGCTAGCGCAACCCGCGTACCGCATTTCTGCTGCCTGCTAGCGCCTGCATGCGGCCACCCGCTTCTCTCCGGGCGGCAAGCGAGTCCGCCCGGCAGTGCCAGAGTCGAGTGCATGGAAATGGCCTTGAACGCGAGCTGCTGGCAGCCTTTCGCGAGGCAGCCGCGGGCGGCAGCGATCGCCGCCCGCTGCCTGAGCCAAGCAGCGCTGCATCGAGCTTGCGAACGTAGAGCGGGAGAGTCGTGGGGGGTGGGGGGATTTCTTTTTCTGCCCTTCCGAGGAAAACACTCACGAGCCGCCACTGCTAAAGAAGATAGGGAAATTAAAACCCAAGTGGCTTTTCTCAATGAGTATGAGCATGGAATCTGTCTATTGTTGGGCTCAATGGAGGTGAAACCAGGGCGCAGAATATAGTGATGCTATGTTGCACTCAACGATTTGAGTTCGCTCCATCAACGTAATAATAAATAGCTACCATGATTCCCTTCCCATGTTTATCTCCTCATTAACTTAATTTTCATTTGAAAGTGTCGAGTGGTTCGAATCCTCTAATAGATCTAAGCTTGGAGTGCATTACTACCGCAAATTTGTGACTCGGTTAAACGTCCAAGTCCTAACCCGGCGCGCCCTCCGTCACCGGTTGCAGGACCAACGTGGACATGGACGCCAAGACGATCACGGTGCTGTCGCCGCAGAACCGGCCGCTGCCGGAGACGCTGTTCCTGCTCTCCGAGGTCCAGTTCATGGACGCGCACTGACCACCGCCGGCGGCCGCCAACGCCGCGGCGATGCGATTCCGCGCGACCCGACGAGACAACTCCTTCTAGCCGACGTTGTGCGATTAAGAGAATTACCGCGACTGAGAAGAACCGCAAAGAGAAAGGTAGCCGTGAAGAACTTTTAGCGTCGAAACCACGTTCGAAAGGTGCACAAAGGTGTGGATTCATGCGCGGGCTTATTTCGTCTTGGTTTCGATGTGAATTTATTGTCGTTGGCGTGTGTTTAATCAGCTGTTTATGGGATGCTTCTGCGTGTTTTTTAACTGCGCTTTGTCGCTGGTGTCGGCAAGGCGGTTACTTTTAGTTGTGCGGCTATCGCTATCAGAAATAACCGATCGAGGCAGTGTCGGGTCGATTAACCTGGCTTCATCTAGGCATTCTGTTGCCGGACAGTTTGGCTAAATTGACTTCTCGACGTCAAGAAGATGAACGTTGACTGCACTAACGATCGCGGAGGATTGCGCAATTTGTAACAACCATGACACCGCTAAAGATTTCAATGTAACGGCACGACGGGCTTCACATTTCTGAGTGGAAATTAGGTACCTACGCTAAGTGTGTATTTTACTAATGGCCTTTTTTTTCTTATGAAAATGAATGAACTAGATTTTGGTCATTTTAAAGTTGAAATTAATTTAGATCATCTTGTGCGTAGGAAACAAAGCGTCAACTTGTAATTTTAATTTTAAAATCAAGTCAACTGGCCTACGAGTTTGCACTCGGTTTTCATTCTGTCAATTTTCTGGCATCTTTAAAATAGGATCTTTGCTTCAGAGAGATGAATCTTCATAAACAGGTGGAGCTGCATATGAAGTATAAAAAACCTAAAATACAGTGCGCTACGGTGGGACAATTTCATCTCCCATTCATCTCACTAAGAAATTTAAGTGAGAGATACAAATAAGCAGTAGCAATTTAATAGTTGACTATCGTTGATGAACGAAAAATCCATTTTTCCACTTGAACGTAAGGTGTTAAATAATTGTATGCATGTTTTTCCAAACATTGTACAATATTATTGAGAAACAATGAGCAAAATATCTCGATTTAAGTAGCTCCTGTATAACAAAATATATGCGGCAAGTTATATTTCTTCAAATAAAAAGGAAAAGACCAAGATAAACTTGTGTGTTAACTGCTCCATACCTTTGCTTTATCCCTTGCCTTTATGACTTACAAATGACAAAGTGTTAACATGTTTACTTTCAACATTAGTGCTATACTTGGCTATAATATTTGGGATTGAGCATTATTTGAGTGGGCCCAAAACAAACAAGAAAATTTATTGATATGAATATTATGATGATATTATATGAATGCCCAAAAGGGATCATAAAACTACATAACTACTAGTAGTAGTAGGTTCATAGTAGGTTAGTAGTAGTAGGTTGATAGTTAGGAATTGATACAGGTACTACATCATTTTGATGTAGGAACCAACCTTTATACCATTGTTGAAATAATGCTTTGCATATGATGCTCGCTAAGCAATATCATCTATCAAATATCAATACGGAGTCAGAAAAAATTAAAATATCTGACTTAAGATCTAGGGCGGTTCATCTTCTGAACCAACAATAACTTTCACACTTCATTTACATAACGTCTCAAAATTTCCCTTCGAGATCAATTATTTTGAGCCATAAATTTAAGATATTTACTGGTACCGACTGCAGACCAAGAACGGTTTTTGTTCGCACTTTTCAGACCAAACAAGCAAACATTTCAAGACTCAAACTTTACTAAAGCTTTGTAATAAGTTTCAGGTTTGTTGCATCTAGTTCCCTGTAATATTTCTCAGAGTGCTACCCATTTCACCCTCGACTTTACTGACAACCCTAACACACCGGATTTCACCAACATTAAACCCAGATTTACGCGACCATTCCACACGGCCTTCCCCCCACCGAGCGTAAACTATCACAGCCACCGATGTCTTCAAATATCGCACAGACTTGATCAAATTGTAGACAATATTGTAAAAGCATACCATCTTCATTGTAGTTAACTGTGGTCCATAAAACCTAATGGATCCAATCAAATCGTAGACACTATTGAACAAACTGACTACCTTGATCGGACTCACAACCTTCCGCCTATACCAATCGGGCACGTTGCTTGCGAGGTCTGCGACGTTGCATACGTGCGCCGTAACCGCAGTTGCGTAGAAGCCGTTTGTTACGATTCGGCTGACACGCCGGCATCTCGGCCCCCTTTGAGCCATCTTGATACCGACGTAATGCGCACCCTTCGCAAGTATCGTAAGAAAACACGCAGCCACCGGCAGCCACGAGCTCCTGGTCTGATATGTGTCAACGACGAGCCGTCTCAAGCGAACGCTGCAGCAATCTTCACGTGGTTCATCTATAGGCGGATACGAGATTGGTCTGTAGATAACCTTCGATACAAAAAAGTATGTGCTCTGTTCGTCTTCGCGTTCGTCTGGGTCTGGTTGGAGGCTGCCGCTTGTCGGCGTGTCGTAGAACGCGATTTCGACCCTGCCGTCGTCGTCGCCGGTGTAGACGCCGGCTAACGGATAGCAACACCGTCCGGGCGGCAGGCTGTTCGCTAGGAAGTCTGTCCAGTCGTCGTAGCGGCGGCCGTCGGTGCCGACGAACGTGAACGCGGCGTCGCGGAGCACGCGTTCGGGGACGGCGCGGTGGCGGCCGTCGAGCTCGACTCGGAGCACGACGTAGATCACCGAGGACGGCGCGGCGGCGGCGGCGGCGGAGGCGAACCAGCCGCCGATGTTGCGCTGGTGGTTCGCGTAGAAGATCTGTTGCATCGCGCGCGCCTCTTTTTCCCACGACGACGCGTCCGGCATTTCGGACGGTCTTGCTGCACTCGGTGCCGCCACGAATATAACCGATCTTTTTTATTTGCGGAGCCTTTTAACCGAGATAACGTATTTTTTAAATCTTCATTAGGTATTAATATAATTTTCAACCTAAGAATTTGACCGAAGAGAGACTGGTCTCTCTGACCTGACAGACTGGTCTGTAAGTTACGCGACTTGTGGTACGTTTGCCTAAAAAGTATCGAGTACTTGCTACTATACATAGGAAGAACATCCGGGTTGAGGTTAATTCAAATGTCTGAGCGTGACATTTTCGCGGATAAAAGTAGCCGGCCACGGAGTCGGTGGCTGGATCGTTGCCGGACGATGGAGGAAGGAAGCCGCTATCTGCATCCTGTTTACAATCTAATTGGCACGAGCAGGACCTCGCCAATAAGCTCGCACACTGCTGCTAAAAATATTGTTTGATAAGCTCGACTTGCTTCGATTTAAATGAGCTTGGAATTGCTGAAAAGAAAAGCCTTTTTCCTGATGCATGAGCAAGGGGCTAAAGGCAGATAGGGTTATTTTCTTGCTGAAAAAGTCGAATCCAGAAAGGAAAATAAAAGATAATCGCATCCGCTTAAGATTCATGAAGCAAATATTTAGTAATTTAATTAAACATATTTAAATATTCCAAGCAAACATAGCTGATGCCCGAGCAGCGATAACAGCATTCGGCAACTTGGCTTATTTGATCTCTGCCATATATGAGCTTAAATCGCAAAATCGCAAAACGACGTGGTTTGGCAAAAATTGGCAAGAATATAGAACCGGCAGGCATGAGATGCCGATCATTGCGACGTGAATACGTTATCACAAACAATCCACCATGGAAATTCTTACGAATGATTGCGAGCAAATGATTCTTTGATTCAATATCTTGGGAGGCAATTTTCCTGAATACCACAGTGGAAACTTTAGCAAGGTTTAGCAAGCTGGGCGCCGTTTGTGTCGATGCCCCGCCGCTCCCCCAGCCACCCTTGCTGGAGCCTCTGGACCGGATGTGGCGCATCTTTGACTCACGCCTCGTGACGTTATCAACGGGTAAATTTTCATGGAATGTTATAAAACCTCCGATTAAAATATGAATCTACGTCATATGTCTTCGTTACCAAAAAAAACCCGATTACGTAGGATTTCCGGCGCTCTGTATCATGCATTGCACATTTACCCGGATGAATCTGATACATACTTCCTTCCGACAAGACGATAACGACACCACGATATGACGATATTATGTCAACAGTATTTTCCGTTGGGCAGTATAGCAGTGTACGCTGAAGACTCATAACGCAGGAGGGTAACAAAAACTTGTGAACGGATCTTATAATAAAAATGTGTGGCCAGTCAAAGTTAAATTCGGTGTATTCGACTGGCTTTTCGCGACGCTATTCAAACGTATCGTTCTTAAACCCAGCAGTTACCCACAAACTTTTCTTCGATTTAAATTGATTGTCGCAAGATGCCAGAACACGTCAACAACCCCTCAGCGTGGGAAAGCGCCGCGCAAAACATCCAGCAGACTCTTCACAGCAACCTTGGCGACCGCGAGTGGGATTATTACACCCCGTCGGACCACTGCTACCTGCTGAAGAACATCGGCTACGCCCTGTTCGGCCCACCGGACGAAGCGCCCCACGCCGACAACACAACAGGATACACCACGAAGAAGCTAGCGGCCATCGTCGCCATGCACCGCACAATCAAGGAAAACGACAGACACGAGACAATGCGACGCAAAAGTTTGTGCATCGCGTCCTACCAGTTCTGCAACAAACACAAACTCAACGCTACTGAAAACAAGCCACCAGTCGCTCGCCGTCCAGAGCGTGCAGCCGACGACACCGTCGTCTCCGTCGTGTTCGTCGTGTTACAAGTGCAAGTCGACGGCGTGTGGCACGCGGTGACCGAGCCCGTGTTCCGCGTCCCCGCCGACGAGGACGCCGTTGGAGGGTGTCGGTACATCGATCCCCACCGCCGCGTCTACGCAAGCTGGCGAGACTTCTTGACGCGCAACGTCTTGCCGCCGGCACGCTGCTGCTATCCAACACGCGGCGTCTACAAGGGCGATTCCACAGGTCGACTTCACGTGACGTTCGACCGCACGCCATCGTCCACCGTCAAACAACCGACAAATCATGCTTGGCTGTCGCCGTTAGCCGTCTACGCAATATGCACCATCTTCGCACCGATGTCTGATTTCGGATCCAAAGCCAGTGTTTCTACCGAGATGATTAAAGACAGTCCGCATTCTAAAAGTTGGTGGGAAATGTCGGGCGACACCCTTAAGTACGTCAACGATCCCACTAAGCTCATGTCTACGACAAAAGACTTCATATGCGTCCACGATTGTATCGATTTGCCGTCCGCTTCGGAAACCCAACAGCGACAGTACGACGAAGCTAACAACGCCGCCTGGACGTCGATCACGAGCAACGCCATGGGTATGATTGCGATGGGATGCAAGCCACCGGAGAGCGACGGTCACAACGGGCCTGACGCCCTCACACTGTCGCCGGCGACCACCAACGGTGTCGGCGTCGTCCGTGCGGCGCATTACCTGCACGGCAAGCGTGCGAGGAACGCGTTGAGCGGAGAGGAGGTCGGTCAGTTCGCCGCGTGCGTGCTCTTCTTCACGATGACGGCGTTGAGCGGGGAGGCGGCGTCTCGCGTTATCGACGAGGCGGGGGTCGACGTTGTCAACACGTTCCATGCGAGGCTTGGCAGTCGACGGCGGCGACGCAATCCGCTGGACGCGCGGGGAATCGCTGATGATGGTGACGGACGGCGTCTGGCACGATTGCAGTGGTCGGCGGCGGCGGCGGAAATGTAATGCGCGTTTTGACAGTTTTTCGTGTCGCTGGCATGGTTCTTGGGTTGCTGTGTTATTCTTTTCGGTGCGTCGCGGTCTGAAAGTATCTGCACAAACGCACACCGGATGTGTCGTAATTGTTTTGAGACGGATATCTGATCGCTGAAGTGTTAATAGAATATATTGCGGTGTGTATATCGGTAAACATGGTCGTTTACCATTTGAATTGGTTAACCTATAATAATGCAACAGAGTAATTATTTTTCAGATGGAACTCCGCTTGGCTCGAATCCGCGAAAACTCCTAATGTGCTGACATTTACAACCACTGGACATACCGTTAGGAAACCCTAATGACAAGAAAAAATAATTACCTCGATAGTAATGCTCATTAGAAAGTATTTTTCTCAATGGGAGGAATTCATCTCGAAATTAGATCTCAGGTAATAATTAGTTTAAAAAATTGCAAAATAAATTGCAAGACAATGAAATAAATGAGTGGACTAGAAATATTAAAAATTGTTCGAAAGATGAATAAAAAAATAATAAACAAGAATAATAAGTTACATTATTATCTGCCGTATATACCTACATGCAACGAATATTTGCATTTATAGGTTCCAATCGCACCAATACATAATTGAGGTTAGAGTTGTGTGAGATTGCAGCAGCATAGCGTCACTAGATTCAATGCCTTGTTTATGTAGTAAATTGATAGACCAGTGTGGCTGTTTCTATCTCCATGGAGCTAATGACAACTCAAATGAACTTAATATCGACTTATACCGTAACACCTTAACTAACAAGGTATTTGATATCGATTTTTAATAGGATAATTTGATAATGCGGAAAAGTGAAAGATCCGGGTTAAGATCCTGGTATCGATTATAGACATCTTGGCATGAATATTTCGTTTCTAATAATAATAAAATATAGATACCTAACTATATAAGTATAGGAATTTTTTAAAATAAAATTTATAATACTTCAAAATTTGAAGAATTTGAGAATTGTTTCGTAAGAATCATTCTGCAATCCAAAAATCCTTCTGCAATCCCTAGCCCTACACAAAGTCCCACAATGATACCAATCATAAGCCACCGAAGCCGATCAGAAATCATGAGCAGCATTCAAGAACTTAGCCTGGAGAGTGATGAATATCACAATTTACTCAACATCGATGACGCAATCGTTTGTTGATCGAATTAGGTGCGGAAATGGTCTTCTGGAGCAACCTTTCAAAGAACAGTTAGCTCTTAGGGCGCAGCTATTGCCACTATTTGTCAATGGCTGGTCCTCATCTGAATCTATGTCCTCCAGTGGTACAGCGCATCGCTACACGAAGCCGCTGTTATCAAGGTGTGATTTCGCTGAAGACAGTTGCACGCATTTGGGTTGCATAGACCTATTCCATCGAGAGCAAAAATGACGTCAGATACCCACTGGACGTGCTACCAGTTTGGTAAAAAATATTAATTAGCTCTGCTAAATAGCAAAGGAAGACAGGGAAATCACAACCTGAATTACTCTGCCTGGCTTTAGCGAGTGGGTATCATGACGTCTCGATTATGGTTTCCAGAGCCGGTGGTGGATATAGTAGATGGCTTCACGGTGATGCTCTGATTGGAAGAGGTTGGTGGTCCTAAAAGGTGGTCCTAAAAGGCTCCTAAGTAGGAGTACTGATCCGTACTCCTGAAGATGGCAGACCGTGCGCTGCCGAAACGTCGAGACACCTGGTCCTTTTTAGGACCACCAACCTCTTCCAATCAGAGCATCACCGTGAAGCCATCTACTATATCATGACGTCATTTTCATTGAATTTTGATTGAAAGAAAAGTAGGTGTATTAATTACAGGAATCTTCAGTGAGAAAAACCAGTACTTATTGCTGAGTGTAGCGATCAAGAGAATGAAACTGACATTCCTGATAATAACGTCAAACCAGTCAATCGTTATCATCTCAATTATCAACATTTTTTCATTTTGAAAGGTAGCATAGAACAGTTAAGATAACAGGTTAGAAGTCCTGGATCAAGCTTGGGAGAATATCAAAGAAACTATTACTATCAGGATGCCCTCCAGTAAAATAACTGTTCCCGAATTATTTGAATTTGGGAATGTCCTGCGAAATCATCGAAATCCTTAGTCAGGAACGAACCCGGTGCATCCAGAGTGGAAGGCAGACGTTTTCAATATCGGCGTCAATAATAAATAAGAGATGCATTTTCTTATGAAAGCCTCAGTAAAGCTGATACTGTCCTTCGAAAACCTGGAGTTTCTTGAAGATGTCATTTAAATTGAAATGTTTCAACAAGTGACAGTGTAATAATTATGTAAACCTCGTTTAAGCAGAGTTTTACAATTCAAATATAGAATTCTACCCTCCCCCTTATACCGGAGTATTTGTGGTGTACATGCAAGAATTTATAAAGTATTGGTTTAAACTTTATACCTACCATTTTGAGATATAATGGGCCAGACTGTGCCTCTTTTAGATTTTCAAATAAAACAGCCAAGATAATTATTTTACGATTCAACTTTGCTATGAAAAAACTACGCAAAAACACGTGACGTTTAAAGGCCCACATCATTCATTCGAATGTAATTATCATTCGACAAAAAGCTCAATAGAACACTACACAACTAATTCGTTCGACCTTGTCGAGACTTTAATTTGCAGATAGCGTGCCGAACAATTCATTTGATATCCCCCTACAACTGCTCCAACCCGAATCTCTCAAAGACAAAAGAGCAATTTTCGCACGTCCCAACAAATGGATCCAAGTTTATAGACCAAAATTGCACGTCGCAAACATGGGAGCAAACCTAATAGCAGCCCCCATGGCCTACACCTCCAAAGTAATTACCTACAGCAGGCACTGACGATATTTACAATAAAAATTGTGTGTAATTATCTAGAAAATGACCGTGTTTAATTTTACGTGCATGCACACGGAATGGTCTCGTTGACGTCTGCACGCTGTTACAATCTTGCTAGAAAATAAGTGAGAGTGATTGTAATAAAATGTATATATATGTCATGGATCATCGCCAGACGCAATGCAGAAAAAAAACGCAGGGGAAAAAATTGTGAGCGACTGTTTGCGTACCAATATTTGCTACAGATAGTCCCCGAAGTGGGTAAACCTCTTTTTGGAGCTGTTGACCAATTGACATGGCGATGGCCGACACTGACAGTCAAGACTTCGACGCCAGAACACGCCATCGACTTCCATGGAGCGGATGGTGCCTTGGCTGGCACTCCTAGGTGAGTATCTCGGAGAATTCATACTATTATAGCGCCATAAGTCATTTGTCAGTGTAAAGAGGAGTCAAAATCTGGGGCGACCTCGCCTCTGAAGAGATCGCAACACTAATTTAACTTAAATTTCGTTTTTAAAGTACATTATATCCAGCCACCGCGGCTGAAATGTAAATAAAAGAAGTAAAACAAATAAAGTGCTGTTGAGTGACGAGTTTCTGGATCAGAGATCGCATTCTTAACTACTCGAACACTATGCGAAACGGGCCACTACACCCAAATGCATTAGTTAAAGTGGGTCGAATTGCAAATAGTTCGTTATGTATTCTGCATTCATGCATAGAGGACTATGCAGCTTAGCCCAGAGATGTTTATCTTAAAATTAGATTTATGTCAGATGCATTGATGACTGTCCAATATCGACAGCATTGAATATTCCATGTGCTGCACCGTTAGGCGTAGGTAACCTTTTAAAATCAATCTTGTAAAAATACGGTTTTTGGATGCGTCTGTCTTATGGATTGCGCCCCTGAGGACTTTTGGTGAAGTGTAAAGATCTAGTCCGGACATATCGGGGTCTATAACGGAAGAGACTAGATCACTGTCAATAAATAAGGATTTTTTAAAATTTGTTGTTCATGCAGTCTGCTGTGAGCTGAATTTGAAATCTGCACAGCGTTTGATTTCAATGTGAAATTTGAGTTTGAAAATGTGCTTTGCTGCTGATACTGTAAGACAATCATCTCGCATAACGCACTGTAATCACTGTCAAATACTAGCATTAGCGCGCTTATGCGAAAGTTTTCACACATCTAATTTAATATTGATATTAACAATGATGAACAAGCCAAAAGATATAGCACGCAGTGTCAAAATTTGTTACTTACACTAACAATTTGATTCATTTGTATTTTTGGTTAAGGAGTAACGTTAAATAAAGCTATCAGATTATGTCTTCTAACATTTATAATTTAAATGCCAAAGCTTCGTTTCAGAGTGAATCGAAAAGGACACGATAATTTAACATAATTTACGCGGTAATAGACCGATTCCACTCAGAGGAAAGTGACGTCAGATACCCACTGAAAGTTACAACCAGTTTGTAAAAAATATGAATTATTAATTAATTATTTAGCAGTGCTGATTAAAACATTTTCCAAACTGGTAGTACATCCAGTGGATATCTGACTTCATTTTTCTCTGAGTGGTATTGTCTATTGGTTCCCCTATATTTGTATACACGTGACACGTGATATCGGTTCAGGTTAAGAAAACGCTTATAAAGCGTACGACGCCAATAAGAAAGAGCTGAGTTAGAAATTTGCGCAACAATGGAGACATAAACAGTTTGATGACAGGTTACAACGATCGCAAAGACGTTATCGGAATATCGATGACCACCATATCTTATAGAAGCAAAAGACACGTTCTGTTGGCAATTTGTATCGAGACTCACGTAAACAGAGTTTGCTCACCGATTCTCAACCAATCGCCGAGAGAGAAATCATGTCAAAATTATTGGTTCGTCGCATAATATGCTATCATCATCTTGGATTTGAACGGTGACAGTAAACCCCACAAATAACAAATTCTGATAGATTTTCGTGTATACAGGGGCCTAAATCCACTCAGCTTCTTTGTCCTAAATAGGGTGAGCTGATTTTATATTTGCAGACAATCAAGGCTTGCCACATTTTCCGTTACACAACAAGGAGTCTCTTATTTAGAGTTCTCAACGTTAAGTCACCTTCGTGCCAATTTTTGTACCTTTACTACACTTTTTACTGCATGATGATCAAAGCGATTTTAAAATTTACATTATTCTCACATGCTATTTAATAGAAAATTTTGATTTTTTTCTTGTTAATATTTGAGTGATGTTGGCGATGACCACCATTCAAAAACTAGTGTTAAAAACTGATTTAACCTATACAAAATATACTACAGGCGATATTTGACGGCAATATTTTGGATAGCTTGATATTTTTTGCAGTGACGCTTTTTTTTTCAACCAATTCTTAGTTCTGAACCTTAAACTCTGCTTTTTATATGGAAATAAAGGTTTGCAGTCAAACCATTTGATATAATCACACATATTCTTGTTGATTTAACCTGCTAAATACCTTCTTTTACCCAAAGAAAAATTAGAAAATAATCTTTTTGTGAAAAATTTTGAAAATTTTTCCCCTGACATGGGTTGGGCCCACAGCGGTGGTGGCGTGCTGCGACGCGCTCAGCCGGCAAACGAGCCAGGTGCTCTACATGGGAACGTGTCCCGTGGTCACTTTGGGCGTCTGCCCCGACACCCAGTACATACTCTACATGCTCTACACCAGGTAGGTAACGGCGCCAGCAATGCACAAGCAGCGTTACAAAATAACGTTAGAAAAAAATATTCGTGAAACGGTCAAACAATGCGATAAATGTAAAAACGCTCGTGTGTTTTGGTTTTTTTAGCGTTTGGCAGCTTTTAGCATGTCAGTGTTTTTTTTTTCTTCGTCGATTTCTCAAAGTTTTCTCTCTACCTCAACCTCTAAGGCTGAGGTTATTTGCATTTGAAACACGGCGCGCGCATACAAAATTTTTACACTAGAACGGCGTTCAGGCGCCGCGGCGAGCGATCCGTTCGTCCCAGGGGCGAAAAAATATAGATTCACTTACAAATTGATCCGAATTAACATGGTGGCTTATGGGAGATGTGAGCGCGTGCGGGGTAATCAATGGTGCGGGCGAAAGGGCATTAGGCGGGAGTCGAACTGCATATTTATAGATAGCTTGGGTGAATGCGCATCTTTAATGTGTCTATCAATTTTTCTTAGAAATTGAATTTAAGAAAGTTATTGAAGATTTAGTGTTTCGGACGGAAATGCAACAATCCTAGAAACTTTAATCAAAATCGGTGGAGTGACGGTTTTTTGATGAGTTGAAATTACATGGAAGGCTGCTTCCACATAATTATACTTCACATTTAAGTGAAAGAAGTACGTTGTTAAGCACTATATTATATTAGAAACCAGGAAGGTGTGTGAAAACAGAAACTGATAGTGATTATTGAAACGGGTATTTGCATGTAGGTTCAAATCACACCAGCAACTGATAGTATTTCGCCAAATCTACCCATGTCAGATCTTCAGGACAATGTCTGTTGACTTTTAACAACAACGAGACACGAAATATGGTAGCATTACGAAAATACACGAGTCTTAAGTTGGTAATGCAGCACGGTCTTCGAAGAAAATGCTGAGCGTGTGACATTGATTTCCCTCCGTTGCAGACAGAATCCTGGCGGAGAGAGGCTGGACCTGTTGTTCGACAACCTGCCCTCGACCGCGTTCAACCCCGCGCATCCCACCAAGATCGCCCTGCACGGCTGGAGAGACTCCGCCGACGACATGCTCGGCATCAAGGACGGTGAGCCCGGAGGAACAGAGACAAAATTAACACCTCCCAGGCGCCGCATTCACTAACTTTTTATGTTTCTGATTCTGCAGAAGTGGGTGATATCCGGCTTTTGTTTCCAAAGGAAGTATAAGAAACAAAAAAAGAAATGTACCCAAATCTGCATAATTTGAAAATGCATAAGTTGGTAAATAGGGACCCAGGGATGTCCTATTCTTGAAAATTTATTTTTATCGCACGGTGTTCTGATACGAAACAACGGTTTTAATTTTTTATAACTTGACTGGTTATTCGCACGAAACGGCGAGGTTTGAAAACATAAGTATCTTCGACGAGCACGTGAACGTTTACCTTACCAATATTTCATCAGTACACAGATAACTCAAACCACAACGACTCTGACAACGCTTGTGAAGCATTGCATTGTCAAAGGAGCATTAAAGGCAATTCTAGAATTAAAGAAAATATGCAGAAATTATTTCCATCCTTCCCTGAAAGAAACCACAACCCACAACGATTCGACGGATCGATTAGACGGAACGCATTTCACATTGCAGCCTATATATCTCCAACTTTCGTAAAGCATATCTGTGGATATCAGCAGTATAATAACAGTGTGGAGATATGGATGATTCCCTTCACTTCATCCGCTACATTTCTCCGAAAAAAGCCTGAACCCACCACGACTGTCTCATTGCGTCTGTCAAGCATTGCTTTATCAGTGGATATCAGAATGAGAGGCATTCTAGAGCATGGATGATTCCCTTCATCCCAAAATAAGCTGCAACTGTCACGTAATGCAGCCTTTCATTACAACGTTCGTACAGCATTTCTCTGTCCGTGGATATTAGAATGAGAGGTACGGATGATTCCCTTCATCCCAATAGTAAGCTGCAACTGTCACGTTGCAGCCTACCTGTCCGTCGGCCAGTACAACGTGATCGTCGTCGACTACACGCGGCTCAGCCCCGGCCCGTTCCTCTGCTACCCGCTGGTGATCCACAACGCGCCGCACGTCGGCCGCTGCGTCGCGCAGTTCGTGCAACGTCTGCGCGCGGCGGCTGCGCACGACCTTCACCTGGTCGGCTTCAGTCTGGGCGCGCACGTCGCCGCCTTCGCGGCCAACTACCTGCGCCCGTACGTCTTGCCGCGCATCACCGGTGCGTATACACATGCGCGCTCGGTGGGGCGTGGGTTAAGCAACATGTGCGTTGGGTTGTGTGCGGATGGGTGACCGTCAAGGGAGATGCGTTGAGTTGGCAGGTTTGCGCTCTGGAGCATCTTTTCCTCGCAAAGAAACAAACGCACAGGCAGTGTTGGTCGTGAAAACAAACCCTTGTTAGTATGGTTTTGCGGACAGACATTCGAGCAAGATACTCAGTCAACAAAAGATTTAAAAATTGTTTCTCGCGAGAATTTGAGAGTAAGAAACAACACATAAGCCTTAGAGATGACTTGTATATCGGATGGCAACTTACGAACATGTATTTAGACTAATATTTATAGTTTGAGCATTATTCTACTGTGCTGCGATGCTGCGATAATCCCCTCGTTAGTACGTTTTTGAAAAGGATTCCTGCTATTTGCCTTGCGAATCGAGACGTTGCAGCCAGTTATTGGCGACCCGACTTCACCCTCATCTCCACGAGATCTGGATGATCACAGGAGTCCGAATTAGTTTTTGATCTTCGTGACTGTCGCGCAGGCCTCGACGTCGCCAAGCCGTTCTTCATCACCATCCTAAACGACAACAAGCTGGACCCCAGCGATGCTGTGTTTGTCGACGTGCTCCACACCGCCGCCGGCTTACAGGGCGTGGTCGAGTTGACAGGCCACGTGGACTTCTTCGTCAACGGCGGCTTCATGCAGCGGGGATGCAGCCTCTTTCAAGGTAACATGCCGCTAGGTACCATTCAAGTACTAAATGCTTGTATGTCTTGTATGTTTTGTTGTTAATGTTTGACAGTACAAATGGAAAGTCTGACCGTGATAAAAGATTCATGGAACTATCTCGGAAAACAAGTATTCAGTTTCTGGAACAAGTTTTTGTGCAGTGCGTATCTGACGTCATTTTTATCTGTGTGGAATAGGTCTGTTGTGGGTAGACGTCTTAAAACATGTCTCGCGGGGGTGTCAGGCTACTTCCAGGGGTGCAACCACAGGCGCGTGCTCGCCTACTTCGCTGAGTCGATCAACTCGACCACCGGCTTCTGGGGGTGGCCGTGTCAAGGTCACTTAGAGGCGGTCACGGGGCGGTGCTCGCCGCGACCACCCGCCATCTTGATGGGCGAACACGCCGCTATCAGGTAACGCTTTCATCATAGCTTTATTTCCGACAAACTTTCCGTTCTAAAATTGGGTAAATGTGTGAATCCTGGAAGAGAAATATCGAAGCTATTCTTCTAGTATTGAAAAAGTATATCACTAGCTCGCGTAGCAGCGGTAGGAATTTATCTGTAAAAGCATGCTCATATTGGGAGCAGTGCTCGAGTAATCGATACGCTTACCCTAAACACCACAAACTCGAAACCAAGCTAATATCAAACACCGGTGTTGATGCTTTTCTGCTCCATTGATAATGCTAACAGTCGTTTGACCTTAGTAATACTATAGCACCACCGTAGCACTGACATAATAATGCTGGTGATGTTATAGAAGCATAGTGTGAGTGTCTAAATTTTCCGGAAAAATTTGTAGTATACATACTACATTTCACTGTCAAATAATCGGACATAAGTAAGAAGAAAATTAGATATATCAACAGAATGGGGTGATGAAATATTTGTTAGTAAAATCTTACTCCTCCGATGAAATTTCATTTAAAAAGTATAGAAACAGTCAGTTGACTGGGTTGACCAAAACGTTTATCAATCCAGAGCGTGGTACTGGACCCTGAAGTGGAAAACCTGAAGTGGAAAACCTGAAGTGGAAAACGGATGTGTATAAAGCCAACAATCATTGTGTTTGACAAAAATTCGTGACCGTCGAAAATCGGACAAAGCAAAATCCAACTTTTTATCGTGGATCTGTTATAAGCATCCCAGGATACATTGGTTTCAGCTTGACTGCACAGCTTTGCGGGCATCTCGAAGATTGAATGAATGGTTTGTCTGCAGTTCTCGTGGCATGGTCCAGTGCAACACCAGGAGCGAGTCTCCCTACGCGCTGGGCCCGTGGACCTCCAGCAACCTCCAGCGAAGACTTCCGGCAGGAACGAGAGAAAGCGGAAGTCACGCTTGGTGGCAATTCCCAAAGAACTCTTCGATAATCTGATAAAGCCATCATCGGCGGCTCTCTTTAATCTCAGACCGAGTTACCGGCTCTATTTTGTTTTAAAACAAGGAGAGCTTAACGGAGTGAATTTTTTTATACCAAGAAATTCTGTTCGTGTGCAAATCCAGAGCTTCCAGTGACTGATTACCAGTAGCCCGATTATTTGTTTATATTATGAATGTACATAACGCTCTTAACTAGCGGTGGTATTACCACAGCACCCGATCAAATGTTAGCTCCATTGAGGGAGGAAACAGAGGCACATGAATTTCCCCCGCGAAACTAAGTATTATGCTAGTTTTTCTCATGTCTCAGGAGTTTCCCTCCAGAAAGCGTTTTGGGCGGAGAAAAAAAACTGACAACGCAACGTAAGTTCAACGTCAGACAAGGCAAGGCAATAGTTGCAAAACGAAAACTGACTGAATATAAATTTCTATCCACATAGGTTAGGTTCCTTATCTGTTCTTTGACATATTTCATGATATTGTTTAACTTTAAGCATATAGTATTGTTTATTTATCCATGACTTAAGTGTCACTTTTGTAAATAGATAATATCTCATTATATCGCAGAATATTAAGACGCACATGACACCATCTCCCATTTCCAGAGGCTGTACTGTACCAAAATCTGCTACACAAATCTATATTCCGATTCACAAGGAGTATATAGGTATAATAATAATCATCTACAATCATCTGAGTATGTGTGTATGGTAAAGTGAGATGGATAGATACTGCATTTATCAAGCTCTAACAAATTTGCATCGTCACTTGCTGTTTTTTTGAAGTCCACTTAAGAAGTCTGTTAAATTTTGAAACACGCTGACTAATTACAATGTAAACTCAAGGTAATTTTAGCGCTGCGGCAATCTCCAGTAGCTTTGGGCAATAAAGTTAGCAAGTTTTTCCATCTTGTTTGCGCCGGTCCAGAGGCTGGTCGTCCATTGGCTCAGTTCGGCGACGGACAGCAAGCTGGCAGCTTTGCGGTGAAGAGAGAACGTCTTTTCAACACTGCACTAGTTAGTGGCAAGTCGGTGTCACCATTGACATCGGCGAGAATTCAACATTCTCCGATTCGTGACAAAACGGACGGATGTCAAGAGATACAACATACATGAAAAGTGAGAGAATTTATAGCTATTGGGACGGATGTTAACTGAGACGCGCAAATAAGTAAATAGTAAATCAACATCCTAAACTTATTATAATAAATATACATTATATACGAAAGAAGCTAGAGATGTTATTAGAGGCGAAGTACATAGAGGAGAATAAAAATTATCAGTTTTGGTGTTTCGAGAAATGTTGCAAATGCCTTCATTACAGAATTTAGTGCAAACTATCGATTACTTGTGACAATATACTCTCATAAACGCTAAGCTCAACCTTACAAGGAAAGATGGTGATGCAAAGGTATTTGCAAGGAATTGAACATAAATATTTCCGCATCAATTTAATCACGATGATTTGGAGTGTCAGCTGCACTTGCTTATATAAAAGATGGGTATGTTAATGTCAAATAGTGCTGCACAATAAACAAGGTCACGTTCAAAGTTACTCAGGACCGTAGATTGTCACGTGTTACACGCTTTGAAAATGCCGATACCGTTCTATTACATTCCTCTCCGAAACTATTGATTCACATTGAAGTCATCAATACAACTTGAACGGCAACGATTATCTGTTAACTGCTGAAGGCATCTCCTTGAGATGCAAGGTTTTGACCCAGTTCAGTGCGCGTGTATTTTTCAGAATCAATCACTTGTGGACGTTCATAAAGTGAATATTCAGAAAGTGCGGTGAATTTAGGCTCATTTTAAGAACTGAAATCGCGTTATTCACTGATTCACTAATCAAACCCCAAACCGCTATGGAGAGTAAATGTTCTTCGCTTGCAGTTGCTGCTAGCTGGCCCGTGCTGGACCGCCGTCGCGGTTCTATCCGAGCATCGAGCTCGCCATGGCCATGTTCGGTGATGCGTCGGTCAACCTTCCTGGCGCCTGTCAAGACATCGGCGTCACGGAGAAGCGATTTCGCGAGGACGTGGACACGATCAAAGAGTGGCTTCGACTGCAACCCCATCTGCCCAACATCGAGGGTAGGTTCCTTTCTGAAGACTCTTCCTTTTTCCTAATTTTAGCAAGTTAGTTTTCAGCAGAAAATATTTAACTGGTGCTAAGTGCTAAGCTCCCAAACTCAGACTTATCCCGAAGTTTCGCAAAGCTGTGCTGACTGCTTTAAAACGATCTAAGCTCGAGTGCTAATTAGCAACAAATCGAAGTTTGCGTTTGGGACCTAGCATTCAATACCCAGTTTTTATTTAGTATGGTTGCTATACAATCTTTGATCGGCCTCAAGAAAATAACAGGTGGAGGAGTGCCCGATTATCACTTCGAGTGAACGATACCCGGTTCCAATTTCATGATTTGAGGCAGATTGTGAAGCTTGAGATTCGTGATGGTCTGTCCTGCAGATGGCTTGCTGGTAGAGAATATGCTGCTGCGACGCAAGGGCAGCGTCGAGTTGGCCAAACAAACACTCGACTTCTTCTTCTCGATACGCAGCACCTATCCAGATATTTTCTGCAATCTGGACCCGTGCTCGGAGGAGATCGAACTCAGCCAGGAATTAAGGTAATAACACGAAATAGTTGCTAGCTGTTGGGCGTAATTCTAGCTCCAGATTAAATAATCAGGCTATCCCTATGCTATAATATTATCCCTGTGGTTCGATGTGTTTTTAACACTTTCTAACATGTCTATGCCCGCCTATTTGCATTTAAAGAGGCGTATACGCAGCAATTACTTGGCAACCATCGGCTTCTCCACCTATCCATGCATTGTCGATTGATTTGATTGAGTTTAGCGACAAGCCGTGCCACTGTAGCAGAAATCACGACAGAAAATTCATACACATATCTTAATGCCTTTTCGCATTAGCTACGGAGCCTATTTCTGTTCTCTGTTCTGACCCCCGGGGGTCAGGAAATCTTCTATTTGGATTTCATGAAGCAACTAATGCTTGTGGTGTTGAGGAAGAGTTTGGAGAGTTTGGGTGGGAATTTGGGGAAGTGAAACTTTTCTGATGGTCTTGACATGGACTATACTTATGAACTCAATTGATAGATGGATGGGAATGGTCACCCATTCAGCAGTGCTGCCGCCATGTTGCTGGCATGCTGCATGTTGGCGCTGGTGACTTGTATATTGAGCGCGCAGAGTTAAAAGTTCTGATGAAATGGTTCCAGGAAAATCGTTACCCTCAAGACGCTGACTTCGGACGGGTACCGAGTCGTGATAAGTCATGTGCCCGACCCGAAGACGCTTGACAGATTTGATGTGAAGGCGACGGGTCGCTATTGGATCATGCAAGCCGACCTCATCGTCGATCAAGTGAGTCGACTTCAGACGGGGAAATCAATAGTCAGCATTGATGCAACTGATGCGTTACTTTGCATTCGTATATAAGTTAAGAAATAACTCTATCCTACTTGCTTGAAAGCCTGTCACATATTTTGTCCTGAGTCTCACCGCTTCTGTGTTCTGCCTCCCTTCCAGAACATCTCGTGCGGTTTGATCTACATCTTCGACATGTCGGGCCTAAGCATGGCGCACACCACGCTGCTCGTGCAACAATTCGCCGTCTTCCGGGACCTGATACTCTGCGAATTTGTAAGAACCCAACGGCCACGAAACTAACTTATGCGAATCTTAAGTCCGTAGCGCAAACAATCAACCAGCTGGGGCTTCGTTGATCCACAGACATCATGAACAACCCACCCATCACTCGGGAGAATAGGGAAAGACCAAAAATACCATGCGAAAATTGGCATTCAGTTTTGTCACAAATTTTTAAACGCGGTTAACTCGCTAGCACGCTAGCAAAGAGAAGAGCTTGGACTAAAGGCGACTTTCAATCAAGACCCGATCCCGTAAATTTTTTTAAATGTAAACATAGGATTCAAATAGGGCAGTGTTGCTGTATTCATTTATCATCAAACGCGTCGCACGCTCCTGGCTGCATCACTGCTCCGTGCTATTTAACATTAAATGTATGGCTAAAAACACAATCAACATCGTGATTCGCCTCTATCGTCTTCTCCATATATATACTATCTTTAACTGTCCGTGCCAACGTGGACGAAACGTCGACAATCGTCAGGGTCCTTATCAGGACCACAAACGCATCTAATCAGAGCAGAACCGAACATTCTCCAGTCCACCAAACACGGCTCTGAACCACTCCGCATTTCCACAACTGAAAGTGTTTGTATCAACGAGATAAGATGCCAGGAAGACATGAAAGCAGCTCTGATTGGACATTTTCTTCTCAGAGCGGCTACAAGGCGCGCATTAAGGGCATCCACATGGTATTCTCCCCGCCGGCCGTCCAGGCGCTCCTGCGACTCGTCAAGACGGTCCTGCCGAAGAAGATCGCCGATCGCATCCATCTGCACGCCGACCTCGCGTCCCTGCACGCACACGTCGACAAGCACGTCCTTCCGCAGGACTTCGGCGGCGACCAGAAGCCGTTCCTCGAGCTGGCAGGTCGGTGGCTGGTTCTTAGAAACGCCGGAAGTTAGTTAGAAACAGCCGGAAGTGTGGAGATACGAACCCCGGACCTACGCCTCTACACCGATCGAGCTGTCACTAGACGTGGTTTACAATTTGGTTCGGCCGGTCGCTGTGGTTAGGAATTTGGTGCTATTTAATTATGCTTCAAGCAACGCACGGGACTTTGTTGAAACATGGAGCTGTTCTTTCTGATCATGGGTACTTGAGCATGGAAGCCTCCTTATCTAATAATTGAGGGCTATACGCAGACCGCAATAAGCTTTTAAATAGTTTTCAGAATTAACTGGGTTATTGCAAACTAAGCCCCAAATTCAATTTTTTTCCGACGTTTCGCAAAGCTCAAGGTCTAAACTCGATTGCCAAAAAGCAACAAATCGAAACACAAGAACCATCAATTATGTAAGACTCCTGAAAAGACCCAATATAACCAAACCAAATAGGAGTTAAATTGTTTTTTTATGAAAACTAACGGGCTAAGTTTCTGAGAAAAGCAACGTTATAACTTGTCAATATTTTTATTCGTTCACTAGAATCGAAATTGTAAATCTTGCCTTTCAAATTGTCGCATGCACGAAGCCCGTGGCATACCTTTGGAACTTCAAGCATAAAGACATAAAGTAAATATGCTTATACCCTCAACCTTGAGTTCGTCGCTCCGAGCATTGAATTCAAAGAAACATTGCTCAAGAATTTTATTGGTGGTCGTCACCACCATGGCTGTGGAGCTATGCATCGAAAGTATCATTATATTAGAAGTCCTGGAGAAAAGCGATAAGATTTTTTTGTAGGTTAGTCCAATGTTTGATAATTGTGACACCATTAAATGATTGAGCGAATCTGATTTTTCCAATACAATAAGCTATCTGACTGATCATATCAGCTAGGGTTGGCCAAGCATCCACTCTTTTCTTGGCATGCTACAAATATCGAACACATAACTTGATTACTTGCAAAACAATCCGCTCGTGCTCCTGCTTTTGACGAGATGCAAAATATTGAACTTCTTTCTTTCCAGCCGAGTGTAGGAGCATGGAGAGAACGTATCGCCAGTGGTTTCAAGACCATGAGAAACTCTGGGTTACCGACGAGTCCAAGAGACCAAAGGACAGCGTCAACGCCATCACCAACGACGCCTTCGGCACCAAAGGCACGTTCAAGAAACTCGAATTCGACTAATAAAAGGCCGCGTCTATCTTCCTTCTCAAATCTTCCTTCTATCTTCTTGCGCAAAAGGCTGCAATTTGACGAGATGTCCGAAATATCCCTTGAAGAATTATTCTAATTGTGTGAGATATATAAACTCAGACGTTTTAAAGAAAAACTCATATCTACAACTACAACTTCAAAAGGAATAATTGATCAATCTTGTCTCGAACATAGATGATAGTTATTATGTGTTAGTTGCAATTATTTTGTATGTGATCGTTGGTAACGGTGCATAGATGTGATTTAACCTACGTAAGCATCATTTTTTAAATAGTTGACGTACAAGGATGTATTCAACAGCAAATTGATTTGATTTGATGTTATAATTCCATAACTGGATAATACGCTGGTACAATTTGGTATTCAAAAAATTAGATAACCACGCAAGATTCCTTATTAGAAAGGGAAAGGAACTTGTCCTGTTACAATTGTACGCGTTTAGTTCTTAATTGAATAGTTGGTCGCATAGGTGGTTAATAACATAAATGCTAGTACCTACACCTAATATTTTTAACATTAGTCGCAGTAGTAATGATTTTAATAATAAGATTTTCTTATTTAGACTCTAGCCCGTAAGTTTTATAGGTAAGACATCGAAGTAGCAATGCAAAATCAGTTCGATTGCTTGAAAACATTTGCGAAAATGTTGCAAACGAAGCATGACTGTAAGTATGGATGAATATAAATATCCATCAACATAGGCTAGATTTCTTATCTGCACTATGACATGACATTCTTTTACAAGGCATTGTGTATTTTTCCATGATCCTTGTGTCACTATTGTAAATAGATAACCTACGTATCTTAAACGCATCTCTACGTATCTTCCCATCGCATCTTCAACTTGAAATGTGAACACGACACTACATGCCATCTCGCGATCTCCACAGAAACTGCACTAATTTTTATTTGAATTTAACACAAACGCTTCTAAGAATTTGCAAATTCTGAAAGCATCAAGTCGTCATCAAGAATACAACCCCCAACTCATTCCAAAAAAAAATTCACATTTTGGCTAAAATTATGCCCATATGACAAATATTATTGCCAAATCCATGCCTATCTACTCGCCCTCACCATAAACACCGGAGTGTTATAAATATCCAACAACATCTGAGCCATATAAGCCATTATCGTCATGAATTCAAGACGTGTTACGCTATAAGTGTAATGAGACATGGTTACACTGATTAATTGTACCATTGACTGTACTAACATCTCATGGAATCCTGCCAAAGTTGCCAGTTCACTTGCTGTTTCGTTTCTACCTGTTCATCATCTAGCATCTCAGCTGAGGTACACAGCGCACCTAAAGCACGCGGCGATTACGTCACTTGTATAGATGGTAAAATCCAGTAGCTTGGGGCAATAAAGTTAGCAAGTTTTTCCATCTTGTTTGCGCCGGTCCAGAGGCTGGTCGTCCATTGGCTCAGTTCGGCGATGGACAGCGAGCTGGCAGCTTTGCGGTGAAGAGAGAACGTCTGTTCGACACTGTCTAGTGGGTGGCAAGTCGGAGTCACTCTCAACCATGGACATCGGCGAGAATTCAACATTCGCCGATTCGTGACACAACGGACGGATGTCAAGAGATTCACAAGGAAATCAACATAAGTTAAAAGTGAGAGAATTTATAGCTATTGGGTAAAGTATAATCGATAAGTTTCAGTTCTTGTGGTTGCAGTTTGCTGTGTATAGTGGGAAGTGTAAACTTATATTTTGCCAATATTGCCATAAGACACGTTAGCGGAAGTTAGCAAGCAAGCAAGTTTGTTGTTGTCATGCACCTTTCATCTACCTCCAGTCAGAACGCATTATAGTAGTCTGCTGCGTTGCTTATTAAAGATAATTTTGTTTGTGTCAAATAGTGCTTAAGATCAAGTTCAAAGTTACTCAGGACCCTGGATTGCATGCTCGTTGTTTTGTTTCAATATCTAAAAATACCGCTACCGTCTTACCAAGATTAATCTCTCAAAAAGCTCATCGAAACTATTGATTATCATTGAAGGCAACGATTGAGCTGCTAACAACGGCTGGAGGCATCTTAGGACGCAAACTCCGGCGATGCAGATGAACCATTGACCCAGTTCCCTCCACGCGGCACCTAAGAGTCAATGACCGAATTGAGTCGGTGCTGAAATGTGGGCCTTCAATGTGGTGAACACATCGAGCAGGGATTCAGTCAGGTCGACGTTGCCTTTACTACCAAACGTAGTTGAATCGATATCTACTTGAAATATATGTAACACAATTGGTTTACTGAAACTAAATTCAATAAAGTGTTTCGGGCAAAGAAAATCCGCCTCGTTGTCAGGTGATTAAAATTATTGTACCAATCATATCCTGTGTGGAGCTAATGACTAAACGAGCTGTCAACTCGGGCAAATAAGAATAAAACATGAATGCGTAGAGAAATTTCTCGTATGAAATAATTTCGGACCCTATAGACGCAACGTAGATTTGCAACAAGTTCTTAAACCTGTGTGAAGTTGCAAAAGAAAACTTCGGTTGAACAATGGCGGGGCTTCCTAGCGTCAAGTCGGCAAGCCACACAGGCAAACCCCTTTGACATCCCCAATTTAGCAGCACTAATCGCGAGGCTTGCGTCACTAATTCAGCACTAAGTCATTGCGATTTAAAAAAATGTAAAATTCAAAAGTGGACTTGCCAACTTCACGGACACGGGAGTTGCGGTTTAGTTTACAGATTTTAACGAGGTTTTAACACGTTTTTAATTTGAATGTGTGTATTTTATCACGGCCATAGCGAAGCAGGTCCAATTAAGTACAGCTATGTCAACGGAAAACGTGTGAAGAAGCTGAAAACTTTTAGGTTTGGCAAAACAATCTTGCCGAATCCACTTGTCGGACGCAATCGTTTCGCAAAGAAATGCAAAAATAGCCTTTAAATGCGTGCTGCATAAATGTTTCTCGCATTCACATATAGTTATTTGTCTCCAGCAAAGACGTCAGAGCAGATCCAATTATTGTTTTTCTTAAATGATAAACTGTGCTCGAAAATTAACCAAACACGAATAATGAATATTACATAATATGTTGTCAAGTAACGAAAATTAATTGCGAATTCATATATAGTGAAAGTAATTAAATCCTATTCGCAGGTGTCGCTAGAAGGGTATATATACAAAATAGCCGTCGCTGTTCTGTCCGTGCATCGAGCTCGCCATGGCCATGTTCGGTGATGCGACGGTCAACCTACCCCAAGCCTGTCAAGACGTCGGCGTCACGGTGAAGCGACTTCGCGAGGACGTGGACACGATCAAAGAGTGGCTTCGCCTGCAACCCCACCTGCCCAACATCGAGGGTAGGTTACTTGCTATACGCTCTGTGATCAGCCTCGGGAGGAGAGTGTGGTGTGGTATGGAGTGTGGTAGTGTGGTAGAGAAAATATTTAGCTGGGTGTTGAACATACTAAGTCCCATGCCAACTCAAACCAATCCCAACGTTTCGCAAAGCTATGCTACCTGCTTTATAAAGGTCTAAACTCGAGTGCCTTATTGCTACTAACTGAAACAAAAGAACGGACAATAACCTAAGCTTGACTTAAGTCTCATAAGAAACAAAACAGACGCCACTCTTTGCCTCAAACTCTAAAAATCAAAAGCAAATTTCAGCCAATATTATGAGAAGAGGACGGGGAAGGTGGAGAGAGAGGGAGTTAATAATTTTTTTTTGTGGATGGTGGGTTCCTGGCAAGAATCCACCGGGGTATCCGTGTGCCCATGTGAAAATTTCAACCTGTTTTTGTAATGGATTACTGAAATAAATGATAGAAAAAAAAATTTTTGAGCCAATAAGCCATTACCGATTTCCCTGCAATTTAACAATTAGCTGTTGTTTTACGAGTTTTTTGGATCATGTTCAGACCAGAGATCGAGATTTGTTGACAGAGATTTGTTTGGATTTTGCAGTACCGAGCATTTAATTCACAGTTCAGAGCATGGTGTCTTGCAAAATTCTCACATAAATCAAACTTTATTTCCATTCTAAGCTCTTGTCCTGCAGATGGCTTGCTGGTAGAGAACATGCTGCTGCGAAGCAAGGGCAGCGTCGAGTTGGCCAAACAAACACTCGAGTTCTTCTTCTCGAGTCGCAGCACCTACCCAGAGCTGTTCTCCAAGCTGGACCCGTGCTCGGAGGAGATCGAACTCAGCCAAGAAGTTAGGTAACACTAACACACGATTGTCTTAGAGACGTGATATATAAACTCTCAAGTAACCAGTGACTGAAATTACACAACTTACATTGAGTGTGTGGATGGTCACCCGTTTAGCATGGCGCCCATTGTGCCACTGTCATCTTGATTAGCCATGTTGCTCAACCGGAGCGCCCATTCCAGGGCCAATAAGTGATTACAACAAATGAGTGGGGATCCGAGACCCTGAGGAGTTGTCAGGGACAACAGGGATTGTATTGTTGCACTTTGGTCATATTTTTAATCATTTTTCTTTTCGGAAAAGTCGTGTTTGAGGAGATTCTCTCCGAGATTGTATTTTTCCATGTCAATAAACGTTTAAATTGAACTTTAACAATATGGGAAACGTGTGCCCAGATGAAAAGCATTGCCATCCAAGCTTTCATCGTCTCTCATTTTAAGTGTGGTCTTGGACGCCGAAACAAGTTTACAAGTATAGTATTCGCAGTATGTAGAACAAGAAACGAGTACAACACCGATGGCACTGTTTCAGGAAAATCATGTTCCTGAAGAATCAGACTTCGGAAGGGTACCGAGTCGCGATGACGCATCTTCCCGACCCGAAGAGACTGGAAGGTTTTCATATGAAAGCGACGTTTCGCCATTGGATCATGCAAGCCGACGTACTTCTTGAAGAAGTGAGTCGTCTAAAACCGGGTATAATACCCCGGTATTTCTCCGGCCATCGGTACCTTAGCCCTTGAGGAAGCAGACATCGATTTGTTTCAAAACGCCACTAGAAGTAACACTGACAGTCAAGTTTATTAGAAACGAAATATTCATTTCAAAATTTGTAGTCGTGCATCTTTTATGTAGGTAGTACATCAACACGAATAGAAAACTTTGCTATAAAATAGAAAATTGATTTCTATTTTCTATGATCCATATACTACACCAATACCAGAGTAATGTAATTTCCTCATAATCAGAGAGCCAGAGTTAGCAAGAAAAAAAAAGCTATCTACATAGTACATAGCAAAATCTTCAATTCATAAACGGTTTTTTCAGATAAAATGTGATATTTTTCTTTACGTTTACAGATGTTCTTTTCCGCCATATCACAATCTTCGCATGCAAATTCCGGCAAGATCTTCGCTTGTAACTATATCATTCCAACAAACTGTCGCATGCCTTTAACCTCTCTCCACATCACATCATGCTGAAATCTTCATCCCCCGTTTCACCCATGCTTGCTCTGCCTGCCTACCTTCCAGGACATCTCGTGCGGTCTGATCTACATAATCGACATGTCCAACCTGTGCATGGCGCACACCACGCTGCTCATCCAGGACTTCACGCTCTTCCAGAACGTGATGCTGTGCGTTTTTGTAAGTATCCCGGTCGCCACGACACGCGACAAAGTGTTTCGATTTTCTTTCTACAGTCAAAGGTCACAGATCCTTGTGAAATTTGTCGAGAATTGTCGTGACAGCTCAGCGCGGTGCTGCATAGTCTTTTTTAGCAAAATCTGGTCGGCCATTTTGTTTTCACGAGAAAAATACGTTGGTTTTTAAGTTTTTAGACTGTCTACAACAAACATAAGGACTTAACTTAGACATGACTTAAACATAATGTTTGACCATGTCTAACTTTTAAGTTACTGCTAATTTTAAGTTATGTCTATTGCTAAGTTGATTGTGAACCAGCCTTTAGCGTCATAGCATATCGGCAACAAATTTCTAACAAAAACTCATACCATAGCATGACCTTGATTCCTTTATTCCATCTACCATTATTCCTTCAGTTTTTTACCTTTAACTATACATTTATTCCATCCCGAGTCACAGGGCCGGTTTCACCAAACTCGGTTTAAACCCGGTTCAGGACTCGCTAATCTTACAACGAGCGTGCAACCTATCGTTTCCCTGGTTCTAACACGTCACGTGACCCTAATCGAAAGCCTCATCGATTATTTGAGTAAAAATACAACCTTTCCACCATGGTTAGTCAGTGTCCTCCCCCCACAATCCCTATGCGACAGGAAGACATGAAAGCAGCTCTGATCGGGCATTTTCTTCTCAGAGCGGCTATAAAGCGCGCATTAAGGGCATCCACCTGATCTACCCCCCGCCGGCCGTCCAGGCGGTCCTGCGACTCGTCAAGACGGTCCTGCCGAAGAAGATCGCCGGTCGCGTCCATCTGCACGCCGACCTCGTGTCTCTGCACGCACACGTCGACAAGCACGTCCTTCCGAAGGACTTCGGCGGCGACCAGAAGCCGTTCCTCGAGCTGGCAGGTCGGTGGTTTGGTTTTTATTAACGCTATATGCAGCCGGAAGTGTGTGTTTGGACGCGGAGAACCGCGGACCTCACCTTTGTGGGACGGTTTTCTTTTTTTGGTCATGTGGTTGACTTTGATTATGTTTAAATTTATGTCCACTTTCTGCAATACAAAGATACAAGCTTGCAGCATCTGTTTTAATACTTGCAAATCAATCCGCTTGCGCTCTTGCATTTGGCATGATACAAAATATTGAACTTCAACTCTTTTAATTTCCAGCTGAGTGGAGGAGCATCGAGAGAACGTATCGCCAGTGGTTTCAGGACCATGAGAAACTCTGGGTCACCGACGAGTCCAAGAGACCAAAGGACAGCGTCAAAGCCATCACCAACGACTCCTTCGGCACCAAAGGCACGTTCAAGAAACTAGAATTCGACTAATAAAAACCCGCGTGTATTTTCATCATGATGATGCATCATGCATCATCACTTATCAGCAAGGCTACATTATAAGGATTTGTTGATTATCTTTCCTATACGCCTACATCCTAAGCATTATTATCACTGTGTGAGTTAAATAAAATCAGAATTTGTGTTGCTCAGAATTTGTGTTGTGAAAATGTTTGCTCAGTTTGGGCCTCAAGTCTGGTTATGTCGTGTGTTTCCTATAATGTTGTATAAGTGATTAAATTGTTTACCTTCACTTAAATCAAACAAATCTTTTTTATTATTTATAGATTCTATGCAAGGTTCAATTCAACAGCTGTAGATTTGATATGATAAGACTTATTGCATTACACTTGTTAATCCAATGTAAATTCAAACAACTCAAATGTTGCGTTAGAAGAAAAAAATACGGAAATAATCATTGTTCTGTTTTAATTGTAATGCAGATTTTAATTAGTGTTCATCGCGATTGCAACCATTCATCATAGAGGCATGCATAAAGGAGACAGAACTCATTAGAGTATTATCATTAATTAGATTAGGTATGCATCAACTGATTCACAAAAGGGTATATCTCCAAGTTCTGCCCCTGCTACCTCTTTCTACTGCGTGCCATTCCGGCGCCAACGTATACGGAGGATTTAACATCAGCTTCTTCCTGCTACATCGGTGTTACCGGAAGTGCCCTTCTCAACCCCGCGACTCCAACCACACCATCTCAATCCGTAAAGTAAGTCGCTTCACAAACGATAAGTAATTTGTAAAATCGGAAAAAGAATCTCCAAAATACTTACCTTACATGCCAAAATTATTAATCAAATTTGATGAACTTTGGAAGATCAAAATCTGGGCTGGTATGCACTATACCATATACATTATACAGTATTATACTGGTTACAAAGAAATACGCTCATCCAACAACGCGTCCACAGGTAGCGTTTAGCGAAGCCCTAGTATGTAGTTGATATGGGGATAACATTGAATTACTTATATGCAGGGCATTAATTTTCCCCCGTTAAACACGAACGTCTTGTTTTTCCCGCTCATAGTATAGTTTCTTTGGTGATTGTTCCATTTGCTTGCCGGAAGTTTTGCTCTTTTAAAATCCACAAATCCACTCAAAATACTCTTACGGTCCATGAGTTCTTCTGCCAAAGATGAATATTAGAAGCCAGGGCTCAAATCCACGAGTTGGTGGAAAATTTTCAGTACGCTTAAATCCATTTTGAAACAGATTTGAAGAAGACTGATAAATAACGAGGAGAGTTTTCCATAGGCAAGATTCCCAATTCTTTCAGCAGCCGTTTCGCATCTTGAAACGAAACGCGCAGGACGTTTTAAGATAAGCAAAGATTGGCAGAGATTAACCGGAAAAGCGGCGTATTGCCCTGAAAGCTTATGTCCGAGGCAGCATGGAAGTTGTCCGGTAGTGTAAGTTGGAACTCTGAAACCAGGGTTTTTGGGAAAACCTGGACCTCCCTAGCAAACCTCAGGAAGCGCAGGGTTCTCAAAACACCGGTGTCCCTGCGGTGCCACTGTCGTTAGATTGCTACTTATTGTTAGCTTGAGCATGGGCCACCTCTATGTCCATCGAAGGTACCTAACTTTCAACAGCAAACACCGTCGTGGCACCGTCGCTATAGGTTAAGACGGGTCGCGGTGGATTGTGGCAGAACGTTACAGCACGCAACCATCCAGTGACAGAACGATTTAGTAATTAAATTCACCATTTAAATCCTTTGCACGCTAACATTCAGCGACAGCACTTGGGAAAAGACCCAATGGTGTAATTAAAACGATTGTTAGATTTTACTCAAATAATTTGATAATAGTTTGTGCATGGCAATAATTGGACCGAATGTAAATAATTTCACACTTAAATGAACGATCATTATTTCACATTATTTCGTTCTATCCCTTATTTCACTTAACAATCATCAACATTGAGATGATAACAATCAAATTATAACTTCTATCAACACATTGGATGATTCCGCACATCTTTGAATCTTGGCGTGATTAAGAATGGATTTAATGAATGTAATATGGATGATAGTTACGATGTGGCGGAGATGGCTTGTAACTTACAAGGAATTGGGGGACAGGTTGGAAAATACAAGGTTTGCGGGGGAAGAAAGAAATAAGGGAAGAGAGGGTTGAAGAATGGAATTAATGAAATGGATGAGGATGAAAGGTGGTGGCGAGTTGATGGAACGCGTCTAGAAGTTTCGGAAAGAATTAGCAACGCTTAAAATATCGGACATAAATAAAACACTACAAATCTGTATCAAAAATAAAATAAAATGTATAGATATAATAGCGTCATGAGCTGAACAGCCTTGTCATGACATGGCGGAAGAAATGTGCAGAAGAAACCACCCTAAGCCGGCGGCAATCCGACGGAGCCAGAAAACGCGTCAAGTTCGAGTCCTCCATGCTCGGCGCCGGGGGTTGTAACTGCCGGATGACACGACCAATGAGACAGTTAAACGGGTCGGATAATGTGCCTTTAATTTGAATTTGTCAACCATTTTACCAACATGCAGATAAGTTTTTGTCGGGTACAACCTTCATTGGCGCAGTCCTAGAGCAGGTGTCATTATTCCCTTGCATTTGTGAAAAATAGAGCCCAGCAGGCAACGATCAGGGCAATAAGATCAACGCGAATGCATCACTTTCGCAGCGAAAAATTAACGCATATCATTATAAAATACGTCATTAAAGTAATACAATTTAATTTGCAGGCGTCACGGTAGAGGCAGTTGCTCTGGCAGAAGAATTTTAGTGTTTGCCCGTCTGTTCGCGCGTCGAGTTCAACATGTCCATTTTCGGGTCGCCGTCGGTCAACCTACCTCGAGCGTGCCAAGCGATCGGTGTCTCGGAGAAGCGACTTCGCGAGGACGTGGACACGATCAAAGAGTGGCTTCGACTGCAACCCCACCTGCCCAACATTGAGGGTAGGTCGACTCTTTGATCGCACTGACTGTCACTTAACTCATGGTTTAATTTATTAGGCTTTATCGATGGTGCAGACACATGGCAGGGGTCGGGTATACACTAACAAGCCATTGGGGGTATCATTTATTTCACATCATTTCACCGTATAAGCTGTTACGAAGATAAGACACTGAGATTTTGAATTCTGACTTTCCATAAAACTCACAAATTCAGTAGCGTTCCTAATTCAATAAATGTGCGCCCTCATTTCTCAAATAGTATAAATAGCTTGAATCTCATTTCGCAACAACTCCAGACGGAATAACGAGGGTAATTTCGTGCTGCAGATGGCTTGCTGGTAGAGAACATGCTGCTGCGAAGCAAGGGCAGCGTCGAGTTGGCCAAACAAACCCTCGAGTTCTTCTTCTCGAGTCGCAGCAGCCATCCAGAGCTGTTCTCCAAGCTGGACCCGTGCTCCGAGGAGATCGAACTCACCTCCGAACTTCAGTAAGACCCTCGACTCTTCCTAATCGCTTTTTCGGGCGAATAATTTTGGAGTCATGCAAAATTGACAAGCCTACAGTTCATTTACTGAGAGAGCATACTTTACCGCAGGGAGCACTAGTGTTCAAAACAGCTGCTTTTTCGCGGTGAAATGTTGCCAACTATTTTTGATTTGATTTGTATTATCAGTTTCAAGATTTAGTTTTCAGTTATCAGCTGTTCTTTAATTCAAAAAATGCATACGATTTAGTTTCAATGTCGACATTTTGAGATTTCCTCGAGGAAGTTTGTTTTTAGGAGTTGGTGCGTACAAAAACGTGACTTTTTTTTTTATATGGTCTCTCCCGTAAAAATGTGTGCAAGTTCTGAAATGGATTCAACATTAATGAAAAAAAATTTGTTGCAGGAATATGATTTTCATGAAGCAGTTGACACCGGATGGGCATCGGATAGGGCTGGCAAACATGCCTGATCCTAGCAAGCTGGCTGATTTCCATCTGCACACCATCTTGCGGCATTGGATCATGCAAGGCGACATGGCCGTCGGAGACGTGAGTAGACCGCTCAGCGAAACGCTGACTTCTGCTATCGCCTTGTGGACCAGAGTTAGTTTGTTTGATGCTGATCGGAAGTTATTTGAGAGTTGACAGTCGAAACAAATATTGGAAAACGTAAAATTCATTTGAAATAAATATATATGTTTACGATACGCTTCAAAATCGCACGAATGCATTATTTTTAGGGATAAGTTGACACTCGATGTAAGTTTTGAATTGATTTATTATCATAAAAACAGCTCAAACGCTGAAACAGTGTCATTAAAATTGTCTTATTCCAGAAATAGTGTATCCATTAAAAGTTTACAATCAGTTAAATTTTCACACAGTCCTTGGTTTACGAGTGACGACATTTTTTCCACATACTTCCAAAGTCTATCGAAGTTTGGCCTATGCAGATTGAGAAATTTGATCTTGAAATATTGAAAAATTTCATATAAACTGACCTACAAGAAAACTATTGGAACAATTTACTCAAAAAATGTGGCAGATATCTAAGTACAAGGACTTTAAAGGCTCTACAAAATTTTCATTCAAATCAGTTTTTGATCCCTCAGCGCTAAATAATCACAAACCATTAAAATAAATTCGAGCCTTTTTTTTTTAGCAGTGGTAAATTTGGAGATTCGCGCGTACATCACATCAACATCAACATAAACTCTTAGCACATTTTGTGACGCATACATGTTTACTTTCTTAAAAATTCGCACACATTTTCATTTGGAAAGAGCTCGCCATCAGGTGTGTTTCATTGCCGTTGTCCTGACTCTTTCTCTCTCCAGGACATCTCTTGCGGCTTCATCTGCGTGTTCGACATCTCCAGACTGAGCATCGGTCACACAAAGATGCTCCTACAGAACTTTCCTCTCGCGCAGAAGGCAGTGCAGTGTATTTTTGTGAGTTCCACGCATTTACAAACGCATTTGTTATTTCTAGGGCCTTGCGTCGCCACGCAAGGCGCTTGGAGGTCGAATCTATCAAACCTTATGACGTCGCCGCCAAGCACTGAAAAGCTTTTTCCAATTCAAACAGTATGGTTGTCTGGGAAACCAGTTGATTCTGATACTAGAAAAAAATTATTTGTCCAGAGGGGCGATTTCATAAACTTTTTTTTAGAAAGGTCACTCGTCTTACAGCCAGTTTTACAAAATCGTTTCCCCAAGTTGAATCAAATATCATTCTATTCAATTGATGAATCTTTATATTTTTAGTAATACTATTTATTGTAAGCTATTTGTGTCAAGCTTGGCATCTGTAAATGTGAATATCAAATCGATTTTAAGAGCTAACATCATAAAGCTTTCCTTAGCCTTGTTATTGTGAATCGCAGTACTTAAGCACAAAGATAAAGCAGGCAGCATAGCTTTCCGTCGCTTTGCTATTGTGAACCGTTCCTTAGATTCAATGACAATACAGGCGCTGACTGCGTAGTACTTCATAGCTTTACGACTGTATCACTATGTCAAAAGCAGGCAGCATAGCTTTCAATAGCTTTGCGATTGAGAACCGTTCGCTAGACCCCATTTTAACTCAGGCACTAACAGCGTAGCACACCGTATAGCTTTTCAATCGTCTCATAAGCAGGCAGCATAGCGTTACAAAATGTCGGGAAAGTCATAGTGAAAATTTCCCATTAAATTTCCCGGCAGAGTGGCTACAAGCCTCGCGTGAAAGCCATCCATCTGATGTACCCGCCGCCGGCAGCGGAGAACTTCCTGCGTCTCATGATGACGATCCTGCCGAAGAAGATCGCCGGTCGCGTCCATCTACACGCCGACCTCGCGTCTCTGCACGCGCACGTCGACAAGCACGTCCTTCCGAAGGACTTCGGCGGCGACCAGAAGCCGTTCCTCGAGCTGGCAGGTCGGTGGTTTGGTTTTTAGTAACGCTATATCCAGCCGGAAGTGTGTGTTCGGAGGCGGAGAAGCGCGGACCTTCGCCTTGTCGGGTTGTGTAAGGTAGATGGCTACTTTTTGGGACGGATTTCTTTTTTTGGTCATGTGGTTGCCTTTGATTATGTTGAAATTTGTGTCCAATTTCTGCAATACAAAGATACAAGCTTGCAGCATCTGCTTAAATACTTGCAAATCAATCCTCTTGCGCTCTTGCATTCTGCGGGTTCAGCGTTGGCTCGGAGTTACATAACAGCATTTTATGTTATAAAACTTTCGTCAAAGTAGATTTTGGAGTTAGGTCAACGGACCGCGTAAAAACGCAAACAAAAAGACATTCTAGACTTTTCTGCAATGAGAGTCAAATTGAAGATTCTTGTGATTCTATTCCCAATCAATCTGCTTTTTGTAACCCAACCCGCTTACTCCTGCTTTTGGCACGATACAACTTGGCTCATAATCTGGTTGTGGTTCCAGCCGAGTGGAGGAGCATCGAGAGATCGTACCGCCAATGGTTTCAGGACCATGAGAAACTCTGGGTCACCGACGAATCCAAGAGACCAAAAGACAACGTCAACACCATATCCAAGGACTCCTTCGGCTCCAACGGCACATTCAAGAAACTCGAATTCGACTAATACTTGACTTACATCTCGACAAAAAGCTGCAACTATAACAATAATTATGTTTCTTGATTGGATTTCCATAATTTTTCTACGCGTATGCATTTTTATCCCAGCTATGCAGCTTGGTTGTATTAAAACGAGCTTTTTTTATAGAGAGAATGCTAATTACTTGTATAATATGATAATTATATAATTGCTTGCCGCAGCTTAAGTCGCAAATTCTTTGTATTGCGAAAAGATAGTGTGTAAGAGAGTTTTTCTTTTATAATATATTTGACTTGTATGAGACAGTTGCTGGAGTTGAATTGATATTTATTTCAATGATGCACACAGTGTCCGATCGGTAATTCATTTAATAAAATAAAATTTACAATTATGGGCATCTAAGAACATAGACACGAGGTAAATATGGGCGAAACTAAAATTAGCTTCGCTTGCGAAGTTAATTTGCGTAGTTAAATGCGTAATTCATCAATTTGATTGAATGTTACTGATACATTCTTAGTTACCTATCTTAACGGAGATAAGATTACGTGATTAGATTCAATCAACTCTGCGAATTTATCACAAAGGCGACCTCGGCAAAAGCAACAACAAAAGCAATCGCTAATTCAAGGTTAGATGCAGTGGCGTACGGAAGAAATCCTGAGTTCGGGGTGACGATTTCATGCCCTCAGCCCCCCGTCAGGATATACCCACGAGAATGTCTAACTACATCTTCAGTTGGTGTGGAAAAATTACCTTGGACTTTCTCTGTCGATCTGCTTCGAACAATATCTGCTGTGCTCCATGTCAAAAGGGAGCCAAAAACCTACACCCCATGAAATAAAATAAATCTAATTTGTAATAAGTATAACCTTCTGGCAATATTTTATATTTATTGAGTAGGTAAAAGTAGCATAAAAGCTACCCACTTAAACCACTTAAGCAAAAAATGTCCCAAATACATTTCGAGGAACTACGAGCAGCTACGAGCTACGAGCTAGTCATGCTCCAAAAGGACCAAAAAGGACACACATCCTACTTCATAAAATAATAATATATATTTTTTTTTAAGCAGTGTACCAGAGCCAGCAGCAAATAACGTCCCAGGTGGCACATCTTACATGCCCCTAGCCCACGGCACGCCACTAATTCCCCGAGCAGAACAGAAGCAGATAAGAGTCAAACGCCCCCACAAGACCCTCAAGCCGTTATCAGTTCCTACACACCTATAACAAGCGTAGCTCGCCGATTTAGCCCAGTGATTTTTCCCCCCGGCCAACTGAGAATGCGTGTCTTCTGCATCATCGCCTTCGCCTGCCTGGCCGTCGGCCTCGCCCTGGCCGATGACATCCTGGAGGATGCCGGTCTGTCCACGGTGAGTTTTGTAGACGACCTACGATGTCTTCAGAAAAGCTTTTACCTTGGTTAGCTTGGTAATAACTTGGTATGTGTGGTAAGCCCCAAATCTTAGCTTTCTCTGACGTTGCGCAAAGCTTATCAAAGCTGTATCAAGTCTCAGATGGAACCAAAATTGAACAGAGGAACCATCAATATACAATTATTCCATTCAATCAAAATTCTATCAAAATGACGCCATGATACCCACTCGTTACAGCCAAGCAGAGCAATTTGGATTGTGATTTCCCTGTATTCCTTTGCTATTTAGCAGAGCTAATTAATATTTTTCCCAAACTGGTGGTACGCCCAGTGGGTAGGGTATCTAACGTCATTTTTCTCTGGGTGGAATAGGTCTATTACTTAAGCCTCCTAAAAAAAAACTGAATATCCAAAAACTTTAAAATCTATATATTGAACCTGTTGCTTGTGCTTGGCTACCCCAGAGTCGCAAAGATAAATAATGCTGCGTGTGCAGACTTGTCGATGTATCAATGCAATTGCCAAGTTGCCAAAATTTCCTTGTCACCAGAGATTAAAAGTCCACAATATATCTGGGATTTTTCGTTAATAATGTTCAAGAAGTATCACACTTTTTTTTTAATAAACATAGTTTCATGTATGAGCATAGATTGAGAATGTATTGACGCAGGTCATATCACTACTATAATGACCACACAAAAAACTCTGTGTTTTTTTATTTTATCTTTGCTGAAAATCGATCTCTCATAGCACGCATTGCTTTGCTCAGTGTGACCTTCAAGTCTTGCTCAATGATCTTAGCATCGACGCGTTTTAATTACGTACCAGCGGAAAATTGAAATGCTTATCTGATTCCATTAAACATATTCACAAGCTGTACGTATATATCGATCCAAGACACTTGATTTTATTGTATGCTTATGAGAAAGCATCATTTATAAAGAAATGAAGTTGCCAAACCACGAAGAAAATTTCCAACTATTCCTTATCTATTTTTCCGAAAAACTTTATTAAACTGGGGTTATAATACGCCATCAAACATAGAATTTTCCTGACGTTTCACAAAGCGTATGCTGCCTTCTATATCAAAGGTTTTGACCCTTGATAAACCAGGCAGCACAGCTTTGCGAACCCTCGAAAAAATATCAATTTTTGATAGCTTAGCTTCAATAACCCTGCTTTTTTCAGAAAACTAATGGGCTAAGATTAGGGACAATAATTCTTTCAATACAAGCATTCCATCTATCAAAATACAATCACAATGGCATCATGATACCCACTCGCTAAAGCCAGGTAAAGCGATTAGAGTTGTGATTAGTGATTACCCTAGGTATCTTCTTCGGTTAGTGGAGCTAACTATATTTTTGACTAACTGGCAGCCCGTCCAGTGGATGTCTGACGTCATGTTTCTCTACGTGGAATCTATTCCATGAACGAAAAGTAATCAAAACCACGCTTGCAATGACCAAACCCCCCCGTGCGCCGGCATGCACAGATCGAGCTGCTGCAGAAGTACGGCTACCCGACCGAGGTCCACGACGTGACCACATCCGACGGCTACATCCTCCAACTTCATCGCGTACCCTACGGCAAGAAGTCGCCGGCGGCGCCCGACAAGCCCGTCGTCTTCCTGCAGCACGGCAACCTCTGCAGTTCCGCCGACTGGGTCATCATGGGCGAGACTAAGGGGCTAGGTATAACTATATCCCATAGAGCGACGCTAGACTCGTTTCCCGTCTGCTTCACACGGAGCAGCGAGCAGTTGGACACAATAGTATTAACTATTTTTACTCTATTTTCGATAGTAAAACCATGGTAAAGAGAGTAGAGAGCGATACCATAGGTCTCGGGAACTACCTTGCAGCGACGCTCAAATCTATTCCTGTCTGCTTCGCACGGAGCAGCGAGCAGTTGGACACAATAGTCCTTCAAACTATTGTAACTATTGTGTAACTATTGTAACTATTTTCAATGGTAAAACTATTCTATAGTAAAACCATGTAAAACCATGGTAACGAGAGTAGAGAGGGAGGCTGTCGTGGAGTTCCGAGAGGATAACTGGGATAGAACTTAAAAAATACCATTAAAACGGAAAAAAAATGAGAAACAAACAAAAAATATTTCGTACTTTAAAATATGTCATACATATTTTAATCATTCAGAGATCCCCTTAATTAACTGGAGATTACCACTCCGGGGGCCATTCTTTCGTTGAGCGCGCACACCTATTTCCTCATCAGAGTTACGGTATTTCCTCTAAATACAGTGGTGGCAGCCGACAGATTCATTGTTCCGCCACTGTCAAAATCTCCGTGGAAGCCTCCCACAGGCTGAGCCCTACCTTAGAACCTCCTGACAAGACCATGGGGCTCGGAAACCATCCTGCAGCGACGCTAGCGTCTAGTCTAGGCTTCATACGGTTCAACCGGTTCAATAGCTAATGTCCGATGCAGCCTACATCCTCGCCGACGCCGGCTACGACGTCTGGATGGGCAACTCGCGCGGCAACACGTTCTCGCGGCGTCACGTGACCCTCGACCCCGACGCGGCCGACGGCCAGTTCTGGATGTTTGACTGGAACGAGATGGGCCTCTACGACCTGCCGGCCGTCATCGACTACGTGCTCGAGACGACGGGTGAGTGCGCAGGACCGGACGGTTCGGCTTGTTGGAAACGCCGGTTTTCGTGAGATCACCGAAGTTAAGCGACATGGCAATGGGTTAGGTGTTGGATGGGTGATTATCATGCACATGATCAGTTCTGTTCGGGAGAGATGATAAAGGGTTTGTACGACAACTTCACTCGCCTTATCAAGCTCTCGACAGCACGGATTAGCGGAGGAATCCTGTTGTTCGAGTTGTTCCGTCCTTCGGAAGGGACGTAAAGCCGGTGGTCCCCTCGGTGCTTTTCGACAGGAGTTGGGGGATGCCTTCATTTGTTATACATTTTAACTGATCCAATCCTCTAAAGTCTGTAAAACTATTTGTTGACTGGCAACTCTTCCAATGTAAACTGCTCCAATAGCGAATGTTAAAAAGCCTTCTTGCAACTGGTCTAAAACGAATACTGGCAACTGCTCCAAAACACATTCTGTCAAGTGCTCCAAAAGTCCGCTCCTCGCTCTAGTGTAATATGTCCATTCCGAAATGTATATTTCGTATCTAATACTAAAGTCGAAATCTTGAACAAAGTCAACGTGTGACCATCCTTCTTATTCAACTGTGTAACACACGCATTGTTCCCCACGCACGGGCGGCGCGCGCAGGCCAGGCGAAGCTGTTCTACATCGGCCACTCGATGGGCACGTCCATGTTCTACGTGATGGCCACCGAGCTGCCCGCCTACAACGACAAGATCCGCGCCATGTTCAGCCTGTCGCCGATCGCCTTCCTCGGCTACACGGTCAACCCGATGCTGCGCACGCTCGCAGCCGCCGACATCATGGCTGGTGTGAGTTCCTCTCAGCAGAAGCAGCAGCCGCTGGCGTTGTCGTTGTCGTTGTGGTCGGCGCTGTCGCTGTCGTTGTCGTCGGCGTTGTCGTTGACGTTGTCGTTGTCGTTGGCTTCCATACCTTCAGATAGCGCTGTCTTACAGCTAGGATATATAACTCATTCAGGACAAGGTTTTAAGTGCCCCATAACTTCTTAAAGGTTCGTTAATGTGCTATTACCATGGCCACTGCCATGGCCTATATAGTGTGTTAACAAACCGTTAAATAATTAACAAGCCACAGAACGACTAGGCCTTATCAGTTGCAATTACCAATAGGACTGTTTTACAGTTGCATAACATCAAATGAGTGTTGTGCTTTTATCGAAATTTCTAGCAGTTGTTTTGGGCATTAGCACTTTGGGCACTTTGCTAGTTGCTAAAGCCAGCGCCATGTGTTCCGCATATACAGTTTGCCTCCGCAGCAATCATCTAGCTACTCTCGAGTTCTGTATGTATACAGCAACAGTTTCAGATGGCCTGAGATGACCACCACTAAAATTCAGCTACACACTTTTCCTTGCAACAGTGTTTAGTTGTGTGCCACAGCACCCTCTTACATTAGTGTTTAGCAAAGCAGTTTTTTTTTAGAAGCCCCGACGGGGCTAGGAGAAACTTTAGCTTTGTTTAGAATAGTATTTTTCTAAGTCAACATCCAGTCAATGTATATCAATAACAAAGATGGATAGCCTTTATATACAACTGTTAAAAGTCGAATGATGTCAATGCACGCGTTGCCACGTTTTGGGGCTGACCGTGGCCCCTGCCGGGGGCGGGTTCGTTGCAGTGGTACGTGGACCAGATGGGCGCCTACGAGTACTCGCCTACCACCAACTACAGCGCAGCGATGGGCTATGAGAAGTGCCGCGACGGCGCCCCTTATCAGGTCATGTGCGAGAACATACTCTTCCTGGGCGCCGGCTTCGACTCCGAGCAGCTCAACTCGGTACGTATAGCATGCCCGGTACCCGGGTACCTGATGGATGGTAGCTGATACCTGACAGCTGATACTTGGTACCCGTCAGCTATGGTATGCGGTGTCGGTAGCAACTAGCAAGTAGATAGGAGACAGGGCTCAATAGAAAGTAGCTAGCTAGTAGCTAGTAGCCGGGCCCCTATCCACTAACTTTTGCAGGGTCTTAATCTGCAGAATTGGGTAAATCTTGACTTTTGTTTCCTATAAACTTCCTTTGGAAACAAGAACCATATTTTACCCAATTCCACAGTTAGAAACAGAAAAAGTCAGTGAATAAGGAATGGGAACAGTGAATAGGGGTCATTGAATAGTAGAAGATTGACTGTAGCCAGAGGCAAGTAGCCAGTATTAGAAGCCACCCGCCAGTATAGTCATTTAGCTGGCAGCAAGTAGCGTGTATCTCCAGTAGCAAGTAGCAGGTAGTATAGGTGCAGTTAGTACAGCAGCAGTATGCACTGTGGTACAGTCTTATCGCGCAAGTTATACAAAAACAATGCCAGCCTGGCTAGTCAGAGGCTCGGTACTTGAAAAAGCACCGCATGAAAACTGGCCACAATAAAGCAGGTAATATCCAACGTTGCCTTCATTTATGATGCTGCCTTAGAATGGTTTATACGTCCCTACGAGATAAGTTGCTTGTACCAGAGCTAAATAGATTTAATCTAAATAGATTAGAACAGTCATGAATCGTGAATCATGAATGAATCGTTGCGCACGTGCAGACGATGCTATCAACGCTTGTTGCTTGTACACTGAACGTTTACAAGTCATGAATCATGAATCGTGAATGATGAATGCATCATGGCGCACGCAGACGATGCTGCCGGTGATCATTAAGACGCTTGTTGCTTGTACACTGAACGTTTACAAGTCATGAATCATGAATGATGAATGATGAATGCATCGTGGCGCACGCAGACAATGCTGCCGGTGATTATGGGACACACGCCGGCCGGTGCGTCCAGCCGCCAGCTGTGGCACTTCGCGCAGGAAGTGACCAGCCTGCGCTTCATGAAGTACGACTGGGGCCTGGGCAACATGGGCATGTACGGCCAGCTGCTGCCGCCCAGCTACGACCTGCGCAAGATCACGTGCCCGATGTCCGTGCACTTCTCGGACAACGACTGGTTCGCCAACACGATCGTGAGTCGTCGTGTCACCAACATATTTTGCTCGTATCACCGATCTCAGTTACCGCGTCGAGTCGACAGTGGCATCATCACCTGACTGTCACTAAATTTTCATTTATGTTTTCAAATGTTTTCGAATGCATTCCTAACAATAAAGGGGATGTTGATATTTTCTTTATATTGTAGTCTTGTTAGGTTAGTGATACTAAAAGTATTCACGCATTCTTGACAGAGTTGATAGACAGAGCTCAGCGTATCTAGAACTGTAGAAGAGCATATGGAATGGCTTGGTGTCGCCTATCCCAACCGGCTTTCAATGATCGAAGGTTCAGCATGCTTGAAAATGCTTGAAATTGAATGCATTTTGTGAAATAACGTGCTGAAACAAAGAAGTGCGTGGTCGATGTCGTCGCTTTGCTAACGACCGGTAATCGTTCCAGGACGTGGACACGTTCGCCAGCAAGTTGCCCAACCTGATCGGCAAGTTCCGCGTGCCGTTCGCCAAGTTCAACCACCTGGACTTCCTCTGGGCGATCGACGTCAAGACGCTGGTTTACGACAAGGTGCTCAGTCTGATGACGCGCTTCTAAGTCGGCAACGTCCCATGCCAGATCCGTCGGCGAAACTACTCGATAAAATACCAAGTCGTTTCTACTGTATTGTAGTGTGTTTTCAAATAAAATGTACAATCTCGTCTTATTAAAACGACGTTTTCTGTGTGTCCTTCCCACAGGAATAACTTTTAGTGTGTCCTAGGGCTGGGAAAACTGTTTCGTTGGTCTGTACTGATGGAACACTTTGGCTGGGTGTTCCCAAAGTTTTGCGGGAAACTGGCCCAACTCCAAAGTTCTAGATTGTAATTTATGGAGTGAGGGGGGGGGGGGGCACTTGATCCAATTTTGTAAATTTGGCTACGATTAGTTTAAGTTCGATAAGAGAACGCAGAATTGAAATCTGTGTCTCCAAAAATGCACTATCGAAATGTCCCGTTTCAAGAACGCACTATTGAGATTTCATTGTTCAAAAACGTACTGTCGAGGTTTTGTGAACAGAAATTCGGAAATGTCCCGTTTCAAGAACGCACTATTGAGATTTCATTGTTCAAAAACGTACTGTCGAGGTTTTGTGAACAGAAGTTCGGTTAGGTGCGTATGATCACCTGCTCTACTGTGTCGGTTGCCTGTCCGAGTGTTTCTCGAACATCAGACGCGCTCACCCCTCACTCTCGACTATTCCGGGAAATGTGTGAACACGATATTTGAATAATATGGACTCTGAAGTCTATAACGAATGCTCTTGTCTGCGCGTTCAAGTGCCGGTGGCTGGAAGTTGCAGGAAGTAAAAATCACGTTCTTTCTAAAATTGTCTAGTTTTCAGAGACCCTGGTTCCTATTGTTTTAAAAACAATTAACGGGCGCTGATCACTGATTAGCGATTATCACCAATCAAGCGTAAGTCGAACAAATGGCAGCCTCCTAGTTAAAAGTGAAAATAAAGAGTCACTCGAATCGGCAGCATCGTGTAGGTAGCACAGCGAATGCTTTCAACGTGTAGCGAATTCACCAATGATTGGTGCAATCCTGATACACCACCGAGTTGTCAACACTATTGCAGACCTACAAAAGACACTAGCAAAAAAGAGCTAAAAAAAAACACCTTCTAAAAAGACATAAAAAATGAAATGGGTCCACTGTCCACTTCCTTGAGAGCAGAAACTGACCTTCATGACAGTGACAGCGACAGCGACAGCGGCGAGGGTTGACAGCGAACTTTGACATAACACGGCACCAGTCCACTTTGAAACACTGACGATCCTGGTGTCTTCTGTCAGCAGCACAAGTGGCGGTTGCTGCTCGAAACACTCGAACCCTAAACAAGAAATTAGAAAATTAGAAACCATTTCAATTGGTTGTCTGTGTAGTGTTTTTTGACGCAGTGTCCTCTGTCCTCTGGCAGTGCCCCAGTCATTTGTTAAACTTTATTGAAGGTCACTTTTTTCTTAACTATTTCACTGGGTTTTGAATGCGCTTAGTCCCAAACTCAATATTGTCCCAGAAGGTTGAATTTTGGAAAAATTGGGAAAAATTTGAGCCTGGAACCCAGCATCAATACCCAGTTTTTCTGAAAAATATATTGAAGGTCAGTGATGTTATATGAAACTCAATAAAAATCTTTTCTGGGAGTTTAGCTCTAAAAAAAACTTTTCCATGTCAAATACATGTAACCATCGATGCATGTGATGATGCAAGTCAATTTTCCAAGCACCACATGCTTCTAGAATACCGATATTATTTACCACACTGACAATGCGGCAGTGCAAATAGCGGAAATGACCGTAACGGAAATGATTCCCGCTTCTCTATTTATATCAAAAGCAATTGCGTCTGTACTGTGATCGCTGTGTGTCTCATGTATGCACATCCTTGCAATTGGGTTTGTCACTAAATTGTTAATGAATTCAGCCCACATCATCCCAGGGTCCATATTCACTAACTTTTTCCGTTTCTACAAGACCACATGAGAAATTTCCCATCCCAGGGTTGATAAGCGATTCAAGCAAATTTATTCCCATAAGAAAGGCATTGCCATCCAAATTTTTATCATCTATGGCATTGAATTTTGAATGTCGTATATTCTGCAGAACTGGGAAAAAATTGGCTTTCGCTTCCAAAGGAAGTATAGGAAACAAACGCCAAAATTAGACCTATTCCACTCAGAGAAAAATGATGTCAGATACCCACTGGACGTACTACCAGTTTGGAAAAAATCTGCTGAGTATCGAAGGAAGATAGGGAAATCACAACCTGATTACGTCATTTTGATAGAATTTTGATTGAATGCAATCGGTCTCTTCTTGGATGAACTTGAACTTGGATTGGAATGTGGTTAAAAAGTCCCGTGGTTAAACAAAGATCAGTGGGTTAAACTTATAACTCGCACGAAACTAGTAGTAATTTATCAACTGCAAAAGTTAGACCGTTCTTTCCTGATTTTACCGCAACCGTGCATGCTTCTATACATCCTACTTCTAATCCTTTTCCTAATTTTATGAAAACATGCATGATTCTTTAAGCTGCCTAGAGTATTACACCCACACTCGACGGCTGTTGACCCTTTGACGAGATATCCCCAACAAAATTCAACAGTATTTCGTCCCAATACTTCAGGGGGCTTGGCCTGGTAAAGACACGTCCAAGAGAATCCAAGAGAATCGGCGCCTACTTCGGGTGTGTCCAGCTCGCGTTACAGGCCGATATCAAAGAGAAGAACATGACGACATCGATGCATGGTTTGTAAAAAACCTCGTGACAGTCGCATAGATTAGTATGGAACTTTGGCAACGCTTGGAGGACACTCGCACATGATATCGCGTAGCGTAGCTTCTAGCGTTGTCAACTAGTCACACAAGCATTGCCACAAGGGCCACAAGTGTCCCTGCTGTCAGTTGTGAGCGCTGCTTTTGATAAGAAGGTGAGTGCAGAATCTGTTAATAAAGTAAGTAGAATCATATCTGATATGGATATGTGCATATGAACGTTTTTTTTCTGTTGTTCAATCAATTTGCAATGTGCGAATGCTGCTGGCAGTTGCCTCGTTTGTTGACGTTAGGTGAATCAGGTATAGTGAAGGTAGGTGTATGAAGTGAGTAGGGTATAGAATACCGGTGTCTTTTCCTAATCTAAGCTCAAACTTTTTCCGAAGTTTCACAAAGCTGTGCTGCTTGCTTTTTCAAGGGTCTAAACTCTAGTCCCAAATACCCAGTTCATACAAGCATACCGGTCTTTCATATTTGGATTGGATTGTCAATTTTTTTTGTTCTTTTCATGGATATTCCTAAAATTTCTTTAAAAATCGCTTTGTTGCTATGAATGATAAGAAGATTAAAATTGTAGACAAATATACTGACTTGGATTAGTTCCCTATACTTCAATAGGCTCTCAGAAAGAATTCAAGATGTTATTTCGACACACGTCGTAATTACTTGGGGAAAATCTTAAGAAAATACAGCAACGTTATGAACTGTTTGCAGATTGCCCGAGCCCGGTGAAATGCCCGAGGCTGCTATGTCGGGCGTAGCTCCGAGCGAGTGGTTCGAACAAGATCGAAACAGCGGCAGCCCGGCCGTACAAAACGCAGCCGCTTGTTTCGACGCTTTCGATGCAAACCGGTGAGGCAGGCAGCACTACTTAAAGTTTAAACACTCAAATTGCCAATAATTTAATTATTCAAGGACGTTTAATGACTGTTTATATCAATAGCTTTAGGATTATTTGTCATAGTTCTTATGCAGTTTTGTTAAAAATATTAGCCAGAGCTAAATTTTGAGAGAAAATGGATTTAAAAACCAAATTGAATTCCACTGAAACACTTTGAAACAAACAAGGAAACGATAACAATTGTTAAAATTCATTCAAAATCAAAATTAGGGCATATGTGCACAAGATACACCAATTCCAATCAATCAAAATGATGTCATGATACCCACTGGGTATAGCCAGATAAAGTTATTCGGGTTGTAATCGCCCTATCATCCTTGGTTAATATCAGAGCTAATTATATGTTTTCCAAACTGGTAGTACGTCCAGTGGGTATCTGACGTCATGTTTCTCTGAGTGGAATAGGTCTTTTAATGGTTCACTGTAATCAACTGTGAGTCATTGAAAATCAGTGATCAGTATGACCACTCTATGACTGTAAAAGTGATTGTTAACTATGCACCACCCCCTGGTACACAATTGGTACAGTTGGTAAAATGTAATTAACGTCTGATAAAATCTAGCACGAGCTCCACACTGATAAAACAGTCATACAGTAGAAATCTGAACAGCAGGCAGCTGTTTTGTGATCCGTTCCGGTCAAAACCCACAAGCCGGACAAGCCCGGCCGTCGTAACGCAGCGTTCTTTTAGCGACGGATTCGTGGACCTGGCAGAGTTCACGCTGCTTTGCAACGCCCTGTTTCGAGATGCCCAGGGCGCAGCTTACGCCCTCGAGTCCGAGAAGGTCACCAGAATGTTTGCAGTGTTTGACACGAACAAGGTAGCTGATGTTTATTATCAGAAACAATATAACTAGGTTGTCAGAAAACCTTTTTAGTTGGGTATTTTAGGAGTCTTAGGTTATTGTTGGTTCTTTTGTTTCAATTTGTAGCTATTTGGCACTCGAGAGAGTTAGACCGTTGATAAAGCAGGCAGCACCGCTTTGGAAATCGTCATTAGCATTGTGGTGAACTTCAGGGTCTCTTGGTGTGAAACGGTCTAACAGTGACATGATTTTAAAAAAAATGTTTGATGGTACGTGTAAAAATGTTTTGATATTGAAAGTTAAGCCACATATTACTTAAGAGTCAATGGTTTTCTCTTATTACAGGACAACTTCATTGATACCAAAGAATTTGCTCTCTGCTGGGATAATTGGATAACAAAGGTAAATAATTCGATGTCTTTGCAATCACTCTCTTACTTTGCAACGCAATAAGCTAAATATTGTGCCTAGCTCGATACGTTGCCTTCAGATTGCCCTCATCATCGTAATCAGACATCCTCATAATCACTCTCAGTCTTTGCAAGAAAACAATTTCCTTAGGGCCGGTTTTTCAGTGGTCCGTTAAGAAATTATAGTCTGTCAACCCTTGCAGTGGCCAATCAGAGGCCATAGCAGGCCGTTAACGGATTGTTAACTTCTTAACAGACCACTGAAAAACCTGCCCTTAGTGTGATTTGAACCTAAATGCTAAAACTCGTTCCGTGTACAGTAAATATTTGTTATTAGATGCAAAATATCCATTTCAAAATTGGTATCCATACTGGGATAGCATTATTGGATAGCATAAAAAGACCTTTTCCACTCAGAGTAAAATGACATCAGATACCCACAGGACTTACTACCAGTTGGGAAAAAAATATTAATTAGCTTTGCTATAACAAGGGAAGATTTGGAAAATGAGGATGAGGAATGAGAGTTGTTCTACATGGCTTTAGTGCGTGGGTATTATGACGTCATTTTGACAAAATATTAAGAATTAAACATTTAAAAAATGTACATATTATTATCATCTAGCGACCTAGCGACCACCGGAACAATGCTTTTGTATCATTTCCTAAGTTGTTAATAAAAACAAACAAAAAAAATAAAACAAACATATCCCGGTACGCCGCAGGGATACCAACTTTAGATGGATATTTAGTTTCTACTAGTAAAAATCGTACGGCTAATCTTTGCTTTCAGATTTTCCGACCCGTCAGTGGACTGCTGGTGGTCGACGTGCAGAACGACTTCATTTCGGGCCTGCTGGACATCAGCGTATTCAGCGCCGGACACCACGGAGTCGAGGTAATCTACCCGGTTGCACCGAAGTCCTGTTCCCTGCACCGCATCATCCCAGGGCCTGACTCTCCACGACACGTCTCGCTGACAATCAACTCGGCTCCTACGCTCTACACAGAGCAATTTTTTGCCAGCTATCATATCACAGATTGCTAAAAGTCTGGGTCAAAGTGATGTAACTGATTTGGCAATAAAATCAGTACTTTCAATTGTTTCCACTGTCAAATTGAAACAACCAAAATCTAGTGGATCTATTTGTTGGGAGCATAATGTTTATAATTTCACAAAACATTGTATTGGCTACGATGAATCCTCAAGTAAAGGTAGAGAAAATTTCAACCGAGTGTCAGTTTGGCGACGGAACGCTTTTCTACGACAGGTGGTGGCGCCCATAAACGCGCTGCAAGAAGCCGTCGCGTTTGAGCAAGTGTTCTTCACGCTCGACTGGCACCCCGAAGATCATGTCTCGTTCGTCGACAACCTACGCCGGCGCCCGCTGCACGCTACCAGCAAGGTGAGCGCCCGCTCGCGATAGACCTACGATGATCCGAAGCCCCGGGGAGTTGCCAGGGGCAACGGGGATTGTATTGTTGCGCTTTTGTCCTTGTTTTATTCATTTTCCGGTTCGGAGAAGTCGTTTTTTGAGGAGCTTCTCTCCGCGATTGTATTTTTCGTTTCGATGAACGTTTTTGCTAAGTTGTAACCATCGCACCACAGGCGTCATATATACTCACAAAGGAAAGCCTGAGATTTCCCTATCTTCTTTTGTGGAAAAGTTCCCCAAAAAATATTATTCTGTTGTTAAACTCTGTGGTTTAACCAAGGAAGACAGGGAAATCTGAATCCAACAGGCTTTTATTAGTGGGTACACATGACCACAAACCATGTAGGTATACGTTTATGTACCTGCATAATCAATGTTTAAACAATCTTCTTTTGTAATAAACTACTACTACTACTGCTACTACGTAATTCAACCATTCCTGGTAATAAACCCTCCAAGTTTGAATTCGTAGCTTGAGATTGTCAAGCAAAGTACTATTCTGGAAAAGAATCAAGAAAACTCACAATTCAGCCGGAAAATCATGCATTTTCTTCAGCGCTACCCCTACGCAGTGATATTTTTTTGACTTATAACCAGAATAGTGTTTTTTTTGCAATCTCAACTTTATATCCTAAGCTTCAAATTCAACTTTGCCAAGTTCCTTAAACTTACCACTAATGTGAACTCCCGTTGGTTGCGCCGTTTGTTTCAGCTGAGCGTGGACGAGGCGAAAGTGTTCGACACCGTTGTGTTTGCGGGCCCGCCGCTCGTTGAACAAACACTCTGGCCGCGCCACTGCGTGCAGAACTCGTGGGGGGCGGAGCTTCACAATGATCTGAAAGTAAGCACGTCAACGTTCAAGCGCTTGGAATATATCAATGCTCATTGTGAAAGGCCACGAAGATCACAAATTCATAGCTTTGGTGCACTGGAGTTGTTGGCATTAGGTAAGGTGATGCTAGCACTGAAATAAAATGGGCCTATTAGCAGGACGATATCCCCACGACCTTTTAAAAATAAGATGAAGATTGCCAGCAGCAAATTTCTATCGAAATTCTGAAATGTGTTTATCGACAGCTATATCTGTTTATTAATAGAAACAAAATACACCTATTGTATTCAATCAAAATTCTATCAAAATGACGTCATGATACCCGCTAAAGCAAGGTAGAGCAATTTCTGGTTGTGATTTTTGTATATCTTCCTTTGTTATTTAGCAGAGATAATTGATATTGTTTTCCAAATTGGTAGTACGTCCAGTGGGTATCTGACGTCATTTTTCTCTGAGTTGAATAGGTCTATTTTTGAACCCATATATTTCACCTATCAGCTGTAGATATTTACAACAATTAATTAGTTTTGTCAAGGCTAGATTTTGCACATTGAAATTTCCAGATTATTTTTTAAAATACAAATGTAAGCCTGCATATCTGATTATGCAAATGCATCAGGTAAAATATGCAGATTTCAATGTAAAATCTTGGTAAAAATCAAGCCAATCTACACAATAGAGATTTGATTATTTACACCCTGCGATGTCATCGAAAAATTCACATCGCCACATCACAGTTGCTTGTAATACTTTGTACCCGTGGAACCAGTCCCTCGTAGAAAATGCCACATCGATAATTATCGGCAGCTTTAATTCGATTAGGTTCCGGAAAGTGCCATCAAAGTGAACAAAGGCACCGACCCCGAAGTCGACTCTTACTCCGGGTTTTGGGACAACAACAAGCTATCGGAGACTGCTCTCAACTCTCACATCAAGCAGAAAAACATCACCGACGTCTACGTCTGCGGAATCGCGACCGACGTTTGCGTTGGTACGGACAACGGACACTCATTTCGTTGAATCTTACTTTCTAACCCTATCTAACCCTAACCCTAACCCTTTCTAACCCGAATCTTACTTTTTATAGAAGAATTCGTTGAAGATATTGTAGGTGTAAACAATTTCACCAGAAATGAATTCTAACGTCTTCAACATCAATACAAGCCTTTGAACTCAACTCGATTAAACCAACCTGTATGAGAAAAATGTTCTACTTTGTGCTAGAATTTATACTCAAGATGTTTGAGAGTCTGTTTATTACAAATTGTCAAGCCTTCTAAATAACGCAGGCTTGCAAGCTAAAGAAAATTTTTATCAACATTTAAAGCACATTAAGAACTGGCTTAAGATTTTAAATTACAACCACCATAAAGCCACTACATTTTTTCTTGAATGATGATACTCAAGTCGAAAAATGAATGCATCAATGTCGTTAATACCTCTCCCACGCTAAACTTTAATTTCCAAACTCCATCAACCCGACCATTGGATTTCTAATTTCTGCATCCACAATTTCAGGATCTACCGCTGCGGATTCTTTGGCCGCCGGCTATCGCACGATTCTCATCGACGATTGCTGTCGCGGCGTCGACTCCAACGACATCGACAAGACCAAGAACGCGTTTACCGGTAAGAACGGAGTCGTCGTTCATTCGTCGCAAGTGAAAGCGATGGTTGAAGGACGCGACCGACGCCCCGAACTCGGCTACAAGCTAGCACTCGAGTTGGGCGTTGTCAAGAACGATTAACACATGTAGGTGAGGAACTTACTGAGATATTCATTGTAGCAGAGTACAAATCGGCACTTGACTTCTCTACTTACATCGCAGTACAATTGAGTACCTACTGAGTTGATGTCTTGTTAAGTCTGGATATGTTTCAGAATTTCAAAATCTGTGATGAGCAGCAGTCAAAGGTAGCTTGTTGTATTGGAAGTATTGAGGGACAAGGAACCTCAGACTGGATTTTTTACATTTCAGGCATCAATTTAGTTGATTTTAATTGAGTCAGCCTATTACCTGGACACAAGCTTAAGTCCAATAAATGGTGTAACATATTCATATCACAATGTTAAGGTAAGGTAAAAAGTGAACATCTTGGTTTGAGGTAACTTGGAATATCTTCATTTGATTGCTGTTGAAAACACAATTAGTTATTCACATATTTTGCCATTATTCTCCGGGCATTCATTAACCTCTCAAAGAGCTCAAGTCTTTCAAACATGCAATTTCAATGTTTATCAAATATTGTACTGGGTAGTCTTCACAGAAGGTTCTTTTCATTTCTTTACATTACAAAGAATTTAAACCAAGGCATCAAGTACTTATTAGTTAGTTATTTTTGTCTCTAGGACAATATCTAATTTTGATTGTATCTTATTGCTTGGTAAGGTTTTACATTTTTGAATAAAATTGCTTTGAAAAATTGTTTTGAATTTGGCAGTGACAAAACACAATAAGTTGAGACATTCCTGCATTCCTCCGCCTATAGTACAAAACAAAGGCATAAATTTATTTGGCAATTTTGGAGCAAAGTGTAGGAAAACTTGCATTAAAATTGCATAAAAAATTTGTTTTTCACATGGGTTTATTTGAGACCAGTGCAGACCCTTCTTCCAATTTGATGAAGGAAATTTGTTTGAAGGTAATATAAATTTGAATTTTCTCTACCTGCAAAGAAAACTCAAAGAAAGCTTTTTGAGTATGAACTCTAGTCAATTACAGGAATGCTTACAAATTATCACACATATCCTATATCCTAGATTCTTTGGATATTTTGGATGGCAAATGAATTCTTTGTACTTGGATTTACATTATGATTTACCATCCAATAATGTCACATTGCATCAACTTAAAAATGTTCAAACTTGTGAATAATTGTGTATGATGCATAACTAAAAATAATTACATTTCCTATATTACCTTAATCATAATCAAGTAGTATAAAAATAAAATACACATTCTTAATTGCATTGACTGCATTTGGCTTGGACTTGGGTAGAAAAAAGTGAAATGATTTCCAGGAAATTATTGTTCAGCCAAAAAGATTGTTCTTCTTGTGCTACCATTTACCAATAAATGGTATACCAATAAACTAGTCAAAACACACAAACCTTAAGGTAAAGTAAAAAAATACACTGTAATTCTCCTTCTCACGCCACATCAGTTCTCAGCCAATCGTTTATAATTGTTGGCGGCCACTATTATACAATGCCAAACAACGCTCGAGAGAAAAATCTGCAGCAATTGCTGAATCGGGGACAATTTCTTTTATCAGGTGAATAAAGGATTCTGCCGCACGCAGATCAAATTTATTTTCTACCATGTGCTGAGCAATTCCCTCCTCTGCTGTTTGAACCGCATCTTTGAGCTTCCACAAGCGGTCCACTTCTTCGCTGCTTATAACACCGAATGGAATGTCATTAGATGAATAAAACAATTCAATGTTTGCCTTGTGATCTGCGGTTTCAGCATGCACTTTGAGTTCGGCATTCCCGCAGAGGAATTTTTTGCTGCAAGCTATGCATTTTGCTTGGTAGCTGTCGTTCTCTACTGGTGATAGCCACCCTATGTACGCATCTTGCACGAGCCATTCTCTTTGGAAAAGATTCGGCTTTCTTTGGGCACGGGTCTTAGGATCACCTTTGGGGAGAGGTGTTGTGGATTTCCTTTTAGCACCAGACAGTCGCGACAAAACACCACCAGCTACTTCGACATCCATCGCTATATTGGCCAAATCATTATCATTGTCCATAGTAACTGGAATGCTGGTGAGAGCATTAACAAACTCAATGGTAACAGGTGGGTATTTATAGGTTACCTGTCGGGATCTGGGTTTATGGATCCAATTCACAGCGCGGTGAATGAATTCTATGTACTTGTATATATATCTAACAACTTATGCGTATAGAGCAGAGTAATATTGGTTTAAGTACCTAAATTATTAATCTATCCGGTGGCGGTTCGATCGCAGATAAGCCGTTACGAACCCAAGCGGGAAGGGGTTGGAAGCAAAGATCCTACTATACTTAAAGATGTGCCACTCTCTGGTGGGAAAAAGAGGAAGTGTTTGAGGCGACGGTAGCGCTTGCCGTGCTCAGTTCAGCGTAACATCATTCGTTTACACCAATCAGAGGCCGAATGATCGACCAATAGAAAACGAGCGGCACACTCGAATCGTAATAAGCAAAATTCTGGATTTGGTATTTTCGCATGACAATTAATTTGTTCAAGTACTTTTCGAAATCATTTTGAAGTTCAAAATGATTTCGAAAGTGCTTGAACAAAATAATTATCACAGAAAATTACAAATTATATTTGAAATTATAGGAACAAAAAAATTGCAAGGAAAGATATTTGTAGGAACTTGGGAACAGTAAAACAGTAGACATTTTAGTTAAATTTTACCTGAAATAAATTTATTGATTAAATATGTTGATAGGAACATGAGCATACGATGAATAAAAAATACAATCTCTTCCATTGCTGAAAGAAATACAAAATGAAGTAGTATCTAGAACAAATAAATTTTTGAAAATTAACTTCGAACTAGGTATTCTATCAACTACTTATTAATTAAAGTTGATAGTAACTTAAACCAAGTCTTCAATCCCTGAACGATGAAGTATTGATAAAATACTGAAAATTAGTAGGAACTTAAATGTTTTTCTAATTAACTATTTAACTACATAACATATATTTTACTATTCTACACATGATTATGATTTTATATTTAAAAGCTATAGGTACTTTGGTGGTACTTAAGTTAAGATTTGGCAAAAATTGCTAGATTAGTTTTTTGTCACGATTAGGCAGGTGATGTCGAAGCCAGGTTGTCTCGATTGGGCTGTCCAATGTAGATGTTGTGATGTCACTATCGAGGTTGTCTTATTTGGGCTGGCGATGACGATGTTGTGATGTCTCGGTGATGTCAGCGGTCTGCCGCTGTTCATTCCATGGTTTCTCGATTGTGGTTGTCTAAATTGGATGCGGTGATGCCGTGTCCTGTAACATAAGATGTCAAGCAGTAACAAGTTCACAGCAAATTCTTATTGGTGGAGGACCTTCCTCATCCTCTTATGCCGGGCTGTTGGTTTCACATTCCCTTCCTAACAGAGATGGCACAGCATTAACATTCAGACTGTTGCGCAGGTCAATTGTATATTTGCTTCTTGCAAAGTGTACGGAGCACACCCTTGCAGACCAGAATAAATCAGCTATGCTGGGTTTGCCACCCACTCAACCCACACCTTGCAAAGTCTCTAGGAAAGCGATAGAGTGAAATGCCATTGTCAGGCAAAGGAACACTCTTGCACCCGACCCGAGTAGTACACTAGAGCGCAGTACTCATAGCAAATGCGTCCGAAGCCTAGCTAAAAGAATAAACTACCCAAACAGACACCGAAAGAAAAAGTTATATCAAATAATTCTTTGATTCTGAAAGATTCTAAGAAGGGAATGCCTGGCACTACACTAAGAGCAATCTAACCTACGTCGAAATTGGCGTGCCGGGCGATCTACTTTGTGTATCTAACTACCCACTTCTACATAGATAATGACGAACAAATACTTACTTGGCAATTATGTCGTGGCTCACTCCCTGACGCAACCAGTCATCACAATCATTTCTTCTTTCTCACTTCCTAGACTTGACACTGACATAATTAACAACCACTCAAATCACAAGCAAACAACGAAGGTGGCTGGCAAGCGATCTCTGAAGTCAACTGACAAGTTTTGACAAGCGTCAGTGGCCTATGACGTCAAAGGCATTTTGAATTTCGACGGTAGCGCTTGCCGTGCTCAGTTCAACAACTATTCTCAGATCATGTCAATCCCATATGGGACTCTCAGCCCTGTGGTTGGAAGACAGGCCGACCGACGCGCGGCGATACGGCAGTTCCTTCAACCGCGCTAAATTCAAACCATCCACTTCTTCTAGAAACTCGAATTACCCTGTCCAATCCTAAAACAATTCCTCGGAGATCTTTGCCTCCGATATGCCTTCTACGCTCACACCTCGTCCGCAGGAAGATTCATGAAGAACTTTATGTAATATAAAATGTAATGCGCTAGATTTCCCACGTACATACATCCTCACCCGGCTTTGTTTATATTTTTAGAAAAATCTTTCGACTTTTCCAAATATCAGACCAAAATATCTTGGTCTATATATTTTTGTCACATGGCTGCACTTTTAGTACTATTTCCACCTAACAAGAGTAAATCAATCATAGACAAATCTGAAACCAGATAAGCGGACAGGAAGGCAGTTAAATGCCTTTGAATGAATATGAAGGGCCTTCAAAGAAATTGTAGCAAGCAAGCCTGATAGGTTTTAATGGTTTTATTAAACTCCGGCCGATGTACAGATTAAGCCGCCGCCTTGGCCGCCAGCCTCTTGTCGCGCTCCTCGGCGATGCTGAGCTTCACGCCCTTGCCGCGGGGCAGCGACACGTACGCCTTCGACGCCTTGCCGATGATGAACACGTTGTGCAGCCTGCGGAAACGGAAGATGCACGGGTCATGACAGGCGGCGGGAGTTTCGACCGAGAGGTTTGAGAGCCGACAATGAGATGTTGGTGTGAAGAGAATGAGCCTACGGCTGATACGTACCGATGCACAGTCAGAGTTCTTGGTTCATGAAATTCGGCATGTCATGTTCTTGTTACAGTTATAAAGCCAGATGCATAAAATATACCCAAAATGCTGATGTAAAAGCCATCCTTAGCTTTAAAGTGTGCAAAACCTTCTTGCAAATGAATAGTAAGGAGGGTTAGAAGCAAAAGCTAGATATCTATCAGCTCATGGACAACTGCCGAAACATAACAAATAGCTGATTTGACATAAATTTAAGCATTCCTTTTGTTTCATAGTTTTTCCAGGCATTCTCGAAAGTTCAGTTAGCCAAGACATTTGATACCAGAGGAAGAATATAGTGAAATAACTTATTAAATGATGTAACAACAAAACCTTAGCAAGCAAGGTAAGCACATGTAAGTTAGCAGAAACATGGGAGATGATAAACAAGCGACGTAAATGATATTGATTTGCTACCATGCCTGAATGAAAGGTAACTTATGAGGTAACTTATGAGCTGCAGGAAAAAGGCAATAAAATGCAACGGAATATCCACAAGTTAAGAAAAATCAAGTTTTACAAAAGGTCAAGCACCATGCTACTGTGGAGTTAATCATAGATAGAAGTAGAAGATCTAATGCTGGCATTTGTGGAGTTTGCTTGTCTGAGCCAAATGGTATCCACAGTTTGTTTATAGGCAACACAGCTAGGAAATAAACAACACAATTGATAATTGCTAGCACCGGATGCATTATGTACAAGTTCTCATTGTATGACGTGAAGTGGTGGGCACGACCAGAGAACGACTCCTCCAAACATACCTGGTGGCGAACGTGTGGCCCTGCGAATCCTTGATGTGGCAGATGTCGAACGAGCCGGGGTGACGTTCACGGCTCACGATCGTGCCGACACGCCCTAAATTGCAACCTCCGGTGATCATCGCCAAGTTGCCTGTTGGTCGGGAGATCAAGAGTTAGTCGTTAACTTGGTATCAATATGCTGAACCTTTAGACAAATTTTTAACATAGCAACATTTGAAATTGGAACAATTGAAGTAGTTGCATCCCTATGGTGCACTTAACCAGTTCTGCAAACGCTTTCCGACAAACCAGGTAACTTTTTACCATTCCTACTTCATTAGAAAATTCATAAATGGAACTAGCGCAATAAGCTCCATAGATCGAAACTAGATTTGTCTTTAAGCACACAAGTCTCACAATCTTCGATTTCCTCCTTCTCAACAAAAGATTAAGTTTTCAAAATAACTATCCTCAAACAGGATATTGGCTGTTGAGCTTTCCACAACAATCTCTGGACTCTTCACAAATCTATGTTCCTTAATAGCTGAAGAACATGGCGTTGCAAAATGCTGGAACACTCCTAGTCCTATATTTCAGTTGAACAAGTTTTCAAACACTACTCGTTGGCTGCATAACAATCTAGTGCATGAAACAACATACCGGTGTCGAACTTGATGAAGTCGGTGATCTTCGACGAAGCGATGTCGAACTGGACCGAGTCGTGCACGCGGATGTTCGGGTCTGGGTAGCGGATCGTTCGGCCGTCGTGGGTGGTCAGGAAGGGGATTCCCTTGGGTCCTGTCTGCACCCTCTTCACCTTGCACAGCTTGTACTGGAATACGGTAAAAAACACAGTCAGCGTACTGCACTTAAAATTGAATTCAACTTATTAATTAAGATAGCTTAGTGCTACTCTCAGGAATGTAATTGTTCTATTAAATACCTAACTGCCGGCTGGCATGGATTTTTCTAACAAAACTGTATTCAGCCTTGGTGATGCTAGTGAGCTACTAAAATCAGACCCATAGCGACCGAAGGTGAAATGTTAATCTTGGCTTAAGTTTTGACCAAGAAAAACTAGAATCAGTTCATCTTGGCTTCGAACAGGCCATTATTCAACATTTCTTACATTTCATTGTGAACTTCATCAGCAAAATAAAACCAGGAGCAATAAAAAACCGTTCATTTCTGAACATAAAACCATAAAACTGTCTTCTACCTTGGTGATGCTAGCAAGACAGAAGGAACATGTCAGCGACCGAAGGAGAATGTTTAATATCGGCCTTGTTTTGACCAACCTGTTCCAGAAACGGATGCAGGTTGGCTTCGAACAGGTCGATGAAAATATTCACAAGTGATAATTATAATCTATGGTAACCTCAATGCCCTCAGCTGAGTAAGGATGTATAATCACAAGAACTGGCCTGACAAGCAGGCTACTTCAATGGTATGCTGCTAGTTTCTTCATCGGACATGTTTGAGAACGATTTAATAACTAAGTCGACCAATGCCGAAGATTACCTTTGCCTCCTCGCTCGTGATGCGGTGAACAGTGAAACGACCTTTGCAGTCGTAGATCAGACGGAAGTTCTCTCCGGTCTTCTCGATGGCAACCACATCTGCAAAAAGAGAACACACCAGAATAAGTCTCATTTTACAGACAAAAAGGTTAGACAGTGTAATGTTACTTTAACAAAATGGATTGGAAAATGAGTGTGCATTCACTAACGTACCCATGAATCCAGCAGGGTAGTTGGGGTCCGTTCGGACCTTGCCGTCAATCTTGATCAGTCGCTGCATGACGATCTTCTTCACTTCCGTTCCGTTGAGTGCGTACTTGAGACGATTACGGAGGAAGATGACCAGAGGGAGCGATTCCCTCAGTCTGTGAGGCCCAGTGCTGGGCCTTGGAGCGTAAACACCCCCGAGCTTGTCCAACATCCATGCCTTTGGCGCGGCCAAACGTTTCAAATGTTTTTTGGGCCCACGAGCCTGGTGGGAAACAATAATAAAATGTAAATTAGTTTACCACATGGGAGGAGGAAGTGCTCCTTGTTGTCCCCTATCTTAGGTTAGTGTCAACTAAGGAAGTGAAGTCTTTAGGACACCAAGCTTAACTATGACAAATAACCATCAGAACTCGGTAGCGATTTGATTTTCGCAAATTAATTCATGGCGAATTCAGCAAATAGTGCGATATAACAATGAAATATAGCAACCAGTTGGCATGTTTAGCGGCCAAGTGAACGCGGAGCACCATGGCTTTTGACACACTATTTTTAACACTTTCTCGAGTTTAATCTCAATACTAATAACAGAAACCACAAATATAATAATTGATCTATGCTATAGTTATTTTTATACAGTTCAAAAGATGTAAAATAGACCGATGATCGCAGATTTAGTAAAACATATCTCCAGTCACTCACCATGTTGGATATGAATTTAACGCAAAAGAATTACGGTCTAAGGTGCCAGTGATTCTCGCAGTGGGCGCAAGCAGCGCGCTAGTGCATACAGGGATACCAACCACAGGTATTATGGCGCCAAAATCTAAAATATTATTTCTGTAGAAAATTACAGTTTATTTCGTAAATATAAAGATGAAAGAACGTAATATACAAGATCCACCTGATAATTTTTTTTAAATACACAAATATTTAAATTCAATTGCGCCCAAGGTTAAAATAACTCTTGCACCTCAGTAATTGAACTTATTTACATTACACGGCATATTATTTGTATTTACGTTACTGCGGCACCAAACTGACACTCAAAACCGAACGGCCAAATAGTAAAGTCACTGGAGCCTGCCCCTCTTTAGATTATTGGACTTGGTATAAGCTTTTTTGAATCTTTACTTTCACTGCTGAACAATATCTCTGATACCCATCGTATTTTTATTTAACGTGTTTTAATCAAATAAATATTTATTACAAATGTTGGCAGATGTCTTGGTATTTGGACATTGTAGGTTTGTGCAGGCTTACCGATTTTCAACTTACCGGTATGAAAAGTAGAAGATGTATGTCAGAAAATGGATACTTATGTTTCAGCTCAAAAATTTGTTGGTGGTTATGCAATGCTAATATAGAAAAATCACATCACATTTGCACATTTGATGTGTCCACTAAAAATAATTAAAAAATACTTTTAAGTAGTTTTTATTCAATAGCAAGTACCATCAAGGTCATCAAGTTATGGTAATTAGATAGATTATCATCTCTTTGTACAAATCAATTCAGGACTGCTAAATTCACGAAATAAATAAATAGTTTATTATACACGATATATAGTACTTAAGTTACAATTACTACTGAATGCAACTAGCGACAAACTGCTAAAGATCACACTGGGAATTGACTTGTTAATACTATTCTATAGTATTATACACGTTAGTATACAACCATTACTAGAGCAGAGGATGGACCTAAGCTTGTACGCAAGCAGAAGTGATAAGGAGAGAGACGGTTCAAAAACTTGATATAACGCGTCACAAAATTTGACACAAAATCAGGCAGATACGTACACCGTTGTAACTATAATTTAAGATTTCGGGAATTCTATACACAGTGCAATTATTTTTAGATGTAATTCTTGTCGTTTACACAGCAAAACAATTGACCTGTCATTTGAACCAGCTATAAATCTGAGTTACCAGCATCTTCATCAACTTTTGGCAAGAAAGGTTGGAGACAAAAATTATTTTAAAGCAAAATACTAACAGCATTTGAGCACATCCTAGCTCAACAAGAAAAAAATAATACATAGAACACAACTATCACAAAAACTCGTACCAATCAAATCCCTGACGTAGAGCCACGTAAAATCTTTCACAGATCAAGTCAGCGGTTCTCTTTCCTTATCACCAAGAATCACCAGCCATTTTGGCATACCTAATTTCTATTTATATAGTTGTGAAGCGGTGATAGATACTTTTGTAGTCTACGACAACTGTCGTGTTCTAGCGGAGCTAGCTATCTTCTGTCTCAGAGGCGTCAGCGTTGATTTCTTCGACGTTCTACGCTCACTGCTCCTGCTGGTAGTGCTGACGGTACCTTCTTCTTCGCTCCCGCTCCCGTTGGTTCCACTGGTTTCGTCTCCGCCAGGGTCTGTAACAAACAGTCTGGCGTGTTGGCTTCATGTTGTTTTCCTTAGATCTATGAAGTTAGGCAGCAATGGAAATTTAACGAGTCAGGAGGTAATTGTTATAAGATTAGACTGAAACCAGAGGCTGCTTGAGATGTGGGCATATATTTTTGCCATGATTTGTGGGTGAGGAAAGGTCTCTGAGGAGAGGAGGTGCAGAAAAAGATTTAGCAAGTAGGTACCTCCAAAATCCAGCAATTTTTGAAAAACAATAAGCATTTTAGCAAAACCTTGTGAATTGTTAAAAAAACATATAGATGTTGATGACAATGAGAGGATGAGATATACTTTCCCGCTGCAGAGATCATTTGGCTATTAACAGCATCTTTGGTCTATATTAAATTAAATTTGATGAAAGTGAAATCTGATACTTACTATGCTATTTAAGAAAATTAACAAATTGCATAACATTTTAATTGTGTCAGTTGGTTTGAACTATAATTTGAGTAGTTTGATTGAAAGGAACTTTTTAAAAATTTGTTGCTTATTTTCCAATGAATTCCCAAATTAACAATGCCACATGTTCGCGCCATTTCTGTCTCTGTGTAATTTCTTTATTTAGTTGGTTACCTGTTCGATTCAGGTGGTTTTTAGTTAGGTTTTTTCCCGTTGTCATGTTTGACCTGCTCCTCACGAGGTGGTGAGCCAGCCAGTTTTATTCAGTTCTGTTCTACCCGTCCCACTCTCAACCTCGCATTCAGACAGGTAGTCTGTCGAGGCAGGTCGCGACCCTCGATTATCGCGAGTTCTCTTTTCGTTTTAATCAGTATTTGCTCGAAAGTGTATTCGAAGGAGCTCCAAGTCTGCGCATCTTGCAAGCTAAGTTCTTGTCTCCTATTGTTCCTTCCCTATAAGCCTTACCTAATTCACCCTTTACCTCTAGACATTAACCGGCGCCCTCAGCGCGTCTCAAGGTAGGCAAATTGGGAATTTCCTCCAATATACAGTCCACTTTTCTCGTTTTAGTTTAAGCAGCCCTAGTGGCTCCAACATTTGGTCCCTTGAGCCGGAGCGATTTAGGGTTTTTTCCCCTTTTTCTTGCACTGGCATTTCTCGTCTCGTTTCCGCCTCGTGGTTGCTACGTCACTCGGCACGGTGAGTCACCGGTTTTTTTGGCCTATTCTCGGTATCTGTACGCACGCTCGTTGCGTAATTTACGTAGGCCTAATTGTTTCTGTTTCGTTTCTGTACACATTTTCGTCGTGTTCAGATTTCTCTCGTTTCATTCTCGTATTTCTTTGTACTTCGTGTAGTTGCAATGGAATCTCAGCAGCAAGATTTGAAGGCTTTTACGGAGAGCCGCCAAGGATTATTCGCTCGCGTACAGCGGTGCTATGACGCATTTCTGGAATTGGATGTCAACAGTGTCGATCAAGCTAAACCTCGTTATGAACGAATGTTAATGATCGAAAGCGAGTTCGATACCCTACAGGCTAAAATAATCAAACTGAATTCCAAAGTTGTACCGCCTAATAAACCGCTCGAAGTCGAAGCCATTCAATCCAGTTTCGAGACATTGTTTTATGCCGCACAAAGTCACTTCTTAAGTCGGTGTCTGACTAGCACCAACACCAACACCAGCGGTAATAGGCAGCAGCGCCGGATAAAGTCAAAAGGCCGCAACCAAATGTTGCATACAAAATTATACGAAAATGCTTAATTAAAGTGCCTATATCTTGTTAACCCATCATCACCCATGGCCAAATGAGGTGTCAAATGGTTTCTCTAAACACCCTCTACTATAATCCAGTTGAAAGTAGAAGTGCACAACGCTCGTTTGGATTTTTACAAATCAAAAATGTAAAAATTAAACAGCATATATCTTGTTAACCCTTCATCCCCCATGGCCAAATGAGGTGTCAAACAGTTTCTCTGATCACCCTCTACTATAATCCAGTTTAAAGTCCGAGTGCACAACGCTAGTTTAGATAATTGCCATTCAACAATGCTAAATTAAAGTGCCTATATCTTGTGAACCGTTCATCCCCCATGGCCAAAAGAGGTGTCAAACGGTTCCTCTGATCACCCTCTACTATAATCCAGTTTAAAGTCTGAGTGCACAACGCTAGTTTAGATAATTGCCATTCAACAATGCTAAATTAAAGTGCCTATATCTTGTGAACCCTTCATCCCCCATGGCCAAACGAGGTGTCAAACGGTTCCTCTGATCACCCTCTACTATAATCCAGTTTAAAGTCCGAGTACACAACGCTAGTTTAGATAATTGCCATTCAACAATGCTACATTAAAGTGCCTATATCTTGTGAACCCTTCATCCCCCATGGCCAAACGAGGTGTCAAACGGTTTCTCTAATCACCCTCTACTATAATTCAGTTTAAAGTCTGAGTGCACAACGCTAGTTTAGATAATTGCCATTCAACAATGCTAAATTAAAGTGCCTATATCTTGTTAACCCTTCATCCCCCAGGGCCAAACGAGGTGTCAAACGGTTTCTCTGATCACCCTCTACTATAATCCACTCAAAAGTCCGAGTGCACAACGCTAGTTTAGATAATTGCCATTCAACAATGCTAAATTAAAGTGCCTATATCTTGTTAACCCTTCATCCCCCATGGCCAAACGAGGTGTCAAACGGTTCCTCTGATCACCCTCTACTATAATCCAGTTTAAAGTCTGAGTGCACAACGCTAGTTTAGATAATTGCCATTCAACAATGCTAAATTAAAGTGCCTATATCTTGTTAACCCTTCATCCCCCAGGGCCAAACGAGGTGTCAAATGGTTTCTCTAATCACCCTCTACTATAATCCAGTTTAAAGTCCGAGTGCACAACGCTAGTTTAGATAATTGCCATTCAACAATGCGTAATTTAAGTGCTTATATCTGTAAACCATTTATCCCCCATGGCCAATGATGTGCCAAACGGTTTTTTTGAGCATCTCCCACTATAAGCCAGCCTGGGAAGCTGAAGGGAGGTTGTTGGCTCTCTGATGGGGTAATTAAACACGCGGAGTTCACGACGCATTTAAATATATGATGGCAGCACGAGGTGAATCATGGTTTAGGGTGTTAGTTGTACAAATAGCCAGGGAGTCGGTTTACCTCTACCCATCTAGCACCCTTGTACCGAGGGATGCATAATCGTTGCATCTTATCGAGCACTTGACAGAATGTGCTTTGGAGTAGTTGCCAATATTCGTTTTAGACCAGTTGCAAGAAGGCTTTTTAACTTTAGTTATTATTGGATCAGTTAACATTGGAGGAGTTGCAACTTAACAAATAGCTTTACATACTTTAGAGGATTGGATGAGTTGAAATGTATAAAAAATGAAGGCATCCCAGAAACAACCAAGACAGGCTAACAGATATTCAATTTCCAACTAAATTTATTGTTCAAATGTCTCAGATTCATTTAATTTACACCAGCCGGTGACGTAGTTGAACCTTGTCATGTCGTCATGGATATAAGAAGGCTGTGATTGCATCAAGTTCCGATGAGACCAAAGACACCAAGTCTCTTAGGTCGTTAAAGACCCAATCTTCCCCCCCCCCCCCCCCCCCCCCCGCCTCTCACGCTCTCTGTACGACGGCGACCCTAGACCCTAGTTCACCTCGTGTTGCCGTGATGAATCTTATAACGTCGTGAACTCCGCGTGTTTAATAACGCCGTCAGAGAGCCAGCAACCTCCCTTCAGCCTCCCCGTCTCTCTGTACGACGGCGACCCTGCCGTTATGAATCTTATAACGTCGTGAACACCGCGTGTTTAATAACGCCGTCAGAGAGCCAACAACCTCCCTTCAGCCTCCCCGTCTCTCTGTACGACGGCGACCCTAGACCAAAGTCCACCTCGTATTGCCCTCAAGTATCACAGGCGGGCGCCAACCCGCGTGCTCTGATTATTCGGTCATTTGTCTTTTCGGCTTGATGAAGTCCGCGTGTGAATTACTTATTTGTATTGAATACTCTTTGTAAAGCCAGTATAGCGGCTTCTTTACAGATAATGTTTTTTCCATTATAGATAATGGTAGATAGAAGATTCATACACTTTGTCATGTTGCCGACAATAATACTGCCGACACGTATTCTGGGTATATTGTTTTGAGCATGGTATTATTTTAGCGTCAACCTTATGTCAGCTAGTCAGGGTTATAACGTTGCATTACAAGAAACTAGGGGTTCAATTCCACGTACGACCGCGGTCGCTTGCGTTCACAGGCCCTATCCAGTATCCAGGATCCTCTATCTAGGTTGAAAGAAACAATATTCAACATGTCGTTAAACACGTGGTGTCCACGATGTAAAAGGTGGACTTTGGTCTAGGGTCGCCGTCGTACAGAGGGACTGGGAGGCTGAAGAGAGGTTGCTGGCTCTCTGACGGCGTTATTAAACACGCGGTGTTCACGACGTAATTAGATTCATAACGACAACACGAGGCGAACTTTGGTCTAGGGTCGCCGTCGTACAGAGAGACTGGATGGCGGGGGGGGGGGGGGGGGGGGGGGTGTCTTAGGCAGTAATTAAACACGTGGTGTTCATGGCCTCATCGGAACTTGTGGCGATCATAGCCTCCTTAGATCCATGATGATACGACTAGGTTGACCTACGTCACCAGCTGGCGGCATCCCTTTCGTAAGAGCGGAAGTGAGGATCAGTATGTTACTCCATGCTTTTTTTCCTTTATATATTATAAAACGTCTAGTGGATCAGTTGCATTGTGGAACACTTTAACACTTTTGAAAATATATTTTTATTCATGTTTTCTTGCTTGTTGAACAGTTGAAATGTGGATCGGATCACCGCAGCACTCCCGATTCTTCCGTCATATTTTGTCTTTTCGGCTTGATGAAGTCCGCGTGTGTGTTTCTTTGTATTGGGTACTCTTCGTTAAGCCAGTTTAGAGGCAGACTATGGTATTTCCATGTAGTTAGAAGATTCATACCCTTTGTCATGTTGCCGATAGTGATGCCGACATAGTGAGAGAATATCACGTTTTACCGTTGATATTCTCTCACAATGCATGTCCAGAGCTGATTGTTCGTGCCAGTCTGCATATCACAAGGCCGGGACTATAAAAAGCCAACTCCACGGCGCGGAGCGCTCATAACAGTAGCAACTCTCAAGGAGGCATTACTGTTTTACGCTCTGTTAATATCTTGGTTATACGAGGACTCTTTCCATTCACTGTTTATTGTTTCAAGTGCATTTGGGCACAGTTATTATTTTTTAACACATCTTTTGTTCATTTCTTAGTGTCATATTATTTATTCATACTTTTCTAAAACGTTCTATTTACGTTTCAAGTTTCTTTTTTGGCTCTTGAGCACTCTTTTATTTTTACTTAAGGCTTATGTTCTTTGGGGAACACTTATTTAGTTACTTATCTCTAGGTTAGGAGCTTTTATGCTCGTATTAATATATGTAATTGTAGCTTTGATTGCTTTTTGGTCCACATTTGCTTATGTAATCCGGCGAAATATTAATGCGTCTATGAGCACATCTCTTCTAAGTTTGACCAATTTTCACCAATTTCAAAAATTTTGTTACCTGTTAGTCAGTTACTGGCAGTATGGGTATATCAAAAGATCCGGAAAGGGACAAGGAACTTGCCGATCGGTATGCACAAGCGATCTTTGACAGCAAACAAGTGAGCTCGGTCGACGCCATCAACACCGTGGGGCGTTCCGTTGACGGCCTGTTCGGCGACACCGTCAACGCTGTTAGTGGTTCACGGGAGCCGAAATTTATTACACTTCTACACACATGGTGGAGACGGAACACACATGCTATTAGAGATACCGTGGGCCGCCTGTTCAACAATACCAATTTGCCATCTGTTTTCAATTCTTCAGTTGAAGACTTAGGAGTCCCAATTGCGTCTTCAACATACATTCAGGATGCCACTGCTGTTGAGTGTGGAGGAGACTCAGTCGCTAGCATAATTTCGGACCCGCCATCACCTTATAGCGATAATAGTGACGGTAAAAGTGATGAGGATTCTCATACCTCAGCTGATCATGGTTGCGACTCATCTGCTGTCCAGGCTATACGCATCAAAAATTTTAGTAACTGCTGCTTTGAAGTGACGCCATTTAACTTTGAGCACGGAGAGTGGAAAGATTTCTTTCAAAATGGTAAATTCGTGAGAGGACGCTATGCGCAGGCTTTTTTTGCTAAGTTTCTTAGACTTAATCCACACAAATGTGTTCTTCAGGTGCACAAGTATTACCTTCGAGACAAAGGGACTTTCTTCACAATGTACGCCTATTGTGGAGACATCCACTGCAGGCTATACAAATTCTTCGTGAGAGTGCGTCCTACTGAAGGCGAACCCATGTTTGTCACCGGGAAGAGCTGCCACACGGATATCTGCCACTGTCGGATGAGAACACGAGAGCTGAGTGGTGTGGATCGTGAAGTTGCCAAGAAAACTCTGGTCCATCAAAAGGCTTATGATTACATCCTCTCAAAGCTTAAAGATGCAGATGAAGACATGCTTCTGGCCGGCAACTCCGGTGACATTAAATCGGACGGCGTAATTCGGCAAGCTAGAATGGAAGCAGCAGCTGAATTCGACTTGCACGAAGATCCATTCCAAGACATGATTGCCCTTCAAGCTCAGACATACGACGTGAAGAAGGGGGGTGCAGAATACATACAATCCGTTGGACAACCCCTCTTCGCGTATATGTTCAGCAAGGAACAACTTGGTGTTGCCAAACATGCTGGTTCACTAAACAAACTCCCTATATTATACTTTGATGCTACAGGCAGCGTTGTGAAGCCACTCAAGTTCAATAATAAACAGGTCTTGTTGTACGCTTGTGTTATGGTGGTTAACGAGCGCATCTTTCCAGTCGCGGAAATGATTACCTCCCAGCACGACACCGCCCAAATCGAGTCATTCCTGGTCAGTTTCAGACGTTATGCTGAAGCCCACACAGGCAGGTGGCCTCTTTTCTCCAAAGTAGTCACAGACTTCTCTTTCGCCATTATCAACGGCGTGTGCTTGGGGTTTAATCAAATGTCTTTGTCTAACTACCTACAATTATGTTTCGATTGGATCACAGGGAATCTGAAAGTACAGGAAATAGCTAAAGTTACCACAATTCATCTCTGTTGTGCGCATCTAATTAAAAATATGGCAGACAACATAGGGGAATTGGCGCAAAACAAAAGGATGCTGAAGTATTTTGTCGTTGAAGTATTATCTTCAATGTTTACCAACTCCAACTTTAAGGAAATTCAAGATACTTTCATGCACCTCAGCATTGTTCTTCGATCACCTACCGAGACAGAGCAATTCACTGCCTCTCTTAATTATCTGTTGTCATTATCTGAAGACGTAAGGAGAGAGACAAAAGAAGATGTGTCTGCTCCGTCTGACGATGAATTCAATGGGACGCTAGTATTTACAAAAGGAGCCCATTCTACCAAGTAATGAGAGCGAAGTGTATTCCATTGAGAGAAACATTTGACGGGGTCGAGACATTGAACCAGTCCAAGCCAAACTTGCTGATGAGCATTGAAATTCTGAACCTAATTCTGAGAAGATGGATTCCCTTTCTGCCACTATGGACATCGATTGTTGAGAGTGTTAATAATCAAAATTCTACCAGCAGACTAAGTAATGGACCTGTCGAGGGGTACTTTAACCTTCTCAAAAATAAAATTGAACCAGCTTCTGTAAATATGCGATTGGCCCGATTTGTTAGAAAAACAAGGGTTTATATTTTGGCTATACACAAAGTAATCAAGCACGATGTCCCAAAGAGAGGTCTTGCTCGTGGACTGCGCAGGCGCAAGCCGACAATGGCTGCGAGCTTTCTTTCTTTAGAAGACGAAGACAGTGGAGCGTGCGACAACCCCACGCCTGTTGATGGGCTGACACATCGCAAGCGTGGATTTGCAACGCCACTGATAAAGGAGACGTCAACACCAAAAAAGGCTAAGACTGACAGTGCTGCAAAGCAGGCTGATAACCCTCTTGTCGTGGAGAAATGGGGCAAAAAGAAGAGGCGTAAGCAGTCGTACTTCGAAAAGGGGCTACTTCGGAAATGGGCTTCTGGGGTTAAGACAAGAGCGGGCAGGACTCCAGACCCAAATGAAGAGCCTGCCGTTGCTATCGCCTCGGCCCCAATTCTTCCGACAGAGGTGGAAAGAGCTTCTTCCAGCCAAACGGCAGATCATGATCTGGTCGAGGCAGAAGAAGCAACTACATATCCATTGCGTAATATACCGAACCATTGCGTAGAGAGATTACCATTGTTGGTTAATGGGTTGCTCGATGATCCGTCGTATTATCTGACGGGTTTTGAGAGCTCATACACTCTAAGCTGGTACAAGCTCCCGATTTTAGCGAGGAAAGCTGTTTGTCACCTGACAAGCCTCCAAATTTCTTCTTTCAAGACGCTTAGTGGATGTAATTGGCTAAATGGCGATGTGATCGACGTCGTAGCAGCACTGTTACTGCAGTGCGATGTAAGAAACGATATAATTCTTCTGCCAACAACTGCCACAAGCAAAATTTTCAGTGGCCATCCACTTTTATTTGCCATTCCGTTAACCCCAAATGGACGCATCTTGATGCCCTATTGTGTTGGTTCCCTTCATTGGGTGCTGGCTGTGGCAGAAGTCAACGAGCGAACTTTCACTGTAGTTGACTCGATGCGTCAGACAATCGATGCATACGAGGATATGTTCAAGTCCTTTAAAAAGTTCTTGAAATACAACAATGCAAAGGATCGACTGCCCATTCCAATCAGCACTCAGGGTTGGAGAATTAAATCGACTAATTCCAACCAGCAGCAAAATGACGGCAATAGCTGTGGTGTATTTGTTTGCCATAATGTTAGGCAATATACCAGACACCGAACCGATGAACCAATTGACCCCAAAAAATATCGGAACTCCTTGATGCACCTGTTGCTAAAGGAATCAGAGTCAGTAGTTAATCGGTGTTACGTTTGCGGCCACGAGGAATTCGCGGCTGGGATATCCAGCGATTGGGTCAGTTGCGATGTTTGTGCGAGGTGGCTACATTGGTTGTGCGATGGCTACGACGCCAGTCTCCGCGACGACAATTTCTCGTTCCAGCACACGTGCCGCGTTTGCGCTCGCGCCGTGGGATTGGAACTTGGGCCTAGAGCTGTAATTAGACCACCGTCAACTACACCTTCCACTGGTTCGCTCGAGCTGATGACCTCGACGACCAGAGGCTCATTCCATCAGGGCGCTGCACTCTTCAGTGACGAGTCGAGAGGGAGACAGTGTACGGCGAACGCAGTAGTTGCGATCGTTACCGCTTTTACAAAGCTTCCATTGAAATGGTCCTCCGAAACGCTCGACAAAATTCTAGTGACGGGTGACTCCCTGTACAAGAATATTCGTCTCAGTGATCCGTCAATTCCGCACTACTTGGCAATAGACGATATTCCCGAGAGAATTGAAGTGGATGACCTCACTTATGTTATCGACATGCCATGGCTTAATACAGTCGAGGGTGTGGTTCATTGTGAACATCTTCCAGCGGGATTAACTAAGTTTTTGTCGAAGCACAAAGCTGGAATCCTCACATACGTGGGGCTATCCATTGCCATCGGAAAACATCAAAACAATACGTATTGGTATTTCGATTCGCATTCCCGGGACGGCAGTGGGCTTGCTACGAACGACGGTTCATCCTGCCTCGTAATTTTTAACGATCTGACTGATATGTGCCACACGATCTTACAAAATGCCGGGGCTGTAAATAAAGACTCAAAATTCAAAATTCAAGAAGTCTTGGTACGCAGCACCAACAAAGCTCGTCGGTAAAGATTAACCAATCTGTATGCCAAAGTGACAGCAATCGACATTTGAGTTGATGCCATTGCGTACATCATTGCGTACGTCATATCAATATACTTTTTTTGTAGAAATCACATAGCTTGGTGGTCATTTGCCATACACATCATATAATTACAGCAGATCCGCGTTGTGATCTCCATCACATCGTTTTTTCGACATAATTTTACGTAATCCAATGTGTAATGTGTATTACGTAATACATAATCCAATGTGTGGAATTATTTTAACCGGGTTCTTTTTCTGCCAACAAGGACGGCTGTTACGTATTTAGTCTCCAATATCTACGTTATGGTGGAGACAATGATACAGAGCAGCGGTGAGATTCCTGATAAAAATAATCTGGTTAAATTTATATTCAGAAGCGACTGTCATTTAAAGAATGTATAATAAAGATTGAAGAAGATCCTCAAAGTGGAGGGCTTGGCTATCAGTTAGAAGAGTCGGGAAATTTGCATGTAAAGTTACTTGAATTACAGAGAATGTCATGATGGTGGGGTAAATGCGTCATGACCCGAAAACTGAAAACGCATTTTGGCATCTAAATCAACAACTCCAATATTTTTTTTGTAAATAAATAACCGTGGTATGGTGTAGGGCCTCTAGGGGAAACGTCCACGTTAAAAAACGGAAATAACGCGTCAACGTCGATACCTCATTCTAGAAAAATTGATAAGGTGATGTGGAAATTCGACACGATCTGGTGGGTCTGCAATGTTGTACTATGTTTTAGCGTAGTAGATCAATTTAAAATGTTTGGAGATAAATTTTAAAATCAGTTTTGCTTTTAAAAAGATCACTTGTGTGTGTGGTTTTTGTTGTTGTGATGGTGTGTGTGTGTGTGTGGCCAAACGGTGTGTGGCCAAACGGTGTGTTGCCAAACGGCTGAATCGACTTAGATTAAATATTCAGATGATTATTTTTTGTCCTCAACTTTGACCCCCGACGTCTTTCAGCAACTTCCACGGAATAGTTTTCTTGCAAGCAGTTTCTTAGGATAATTTTCAGGTTTATTCTTACTTTTCATGCTCCACAGAACAAAATACTTAAATATTTGGACGTAACTTTCCATGTATGTTAACCTTCAATCACAAGTAGATGTATGATGAGAATTTTTATTGTTGTTTGTGTAGCACGATCTTGAAAATGGCTCTTGTATGACACTTTTTATAGCATGAGTATTTTGTAACGAAATCAATTTTTGGCAATTTTGGCCAAATTTACTGTGTGCTCTAAAAATAGTATAAAAAATAACTGCTTTATTTTTGAACAAATCGGAATAATATTTTTTCTGTGAAATAGATTTTACACACTTCTGGACACTGAAACCCGTCCACCTGAAACACTTACAAGTCCCAATTTCGTCTTGCTTGAATATAGTATAGGTAGCCAGGTAGAGGCTGAGCACATGGCATATGAAACCACTTGCTTGCGAGGCTGCCTAATGATGGAAAACCAGTTTTCTTATCAGCGGGGCTTTAAACAAATCATATCAACCGTGCTCGTGCATAGCAATTATTAATTCATTCTCGTATCGAAGTTTGTCCGTTTTGGCTATGATCAAGCTCCAGCATTTGTCACAGAGTTGCCGGGGATAATTTACGCGTTTGGGCGAATTTCAATATCCTTGCTGTAACCACACTACATTGAAACCTATTAATAGCTAAAAACCATTTAGGTACCTTCAAACGGACAATCAAGAGGCCTACTTCGATGGTAATAATAATGAATATTACATTACAACGCTTTGATGTTCCTTCACTGCATCGTAATAATCGACATCGTTTCTTATATAAACTCCCGTACTTGATATACTACAGAATATATCCGACCCGCTAGGACAAGGTAGCCAGCAATCAAAAAGGTCGGGCCTCGGAGCCAACCATTGACTTGATTCAAAGATAATATTATTATATATTCGTGGGCTTGGTCTATCATCATTTCACAGGACAGGCATTAACTGATAAGAAAAACTGGTCTATCATAAGTTCATAACGAGGTATCAGTCCACAAAGCACATGGCATACAGCATGGTTTTACCTGACTTACCTACCATTTTTCAAGCTAATCTCCCTCGGAACTTGTATTAATTTCTAGCGGACGGTTTTCAGAGTCCAGGAGTGTGCTTATAGGTAGGTACCTATAGGTACACTTCTATATTCTTACGTTTAGTACAAATATTTTTTGGATTGCTAAATAACTGAATAATTTTTAAATCTGTATCGATTAAATGACGCTCATCTACGACGCGAAAAAAAGATTTCGCGAATTTGTAGATTTTGCTCTAGTTGCTCGCCTATTGTTGGAAACTTTGTAATTGATACTGCGTTTCTAATGCTAAATAACTAGTCTGCATGAAACGAGTGTTTGCACAGTTGCATTTAGATTCGAATCAACACTAAAGCATCCTTGTTGGTTATTGGCGGCCACTTTGCAGGATCATCGACGGAAAAATGGACCTCATTCCTTTTTAAATACACGAGTCAAAATCAGTGTGAATTTTGTTGCAGTAACACATTATTTCCCTACATTGCTTTGAATTAGCGTGATAATGTGATTTGAACTTCAGCAGTTCTTACGAAACTTAACGCAGTTGGCAGGTCCAACCAGCGAGAGAGTAAAGTGGTTATGTGTTTTCTCGGTAGTAGGTCAGAATTCTTGGATCACAATATGCGCTATCAAAGCGCCGCTCGTGAAATCTAGCTGGGTTAGCCCTTTGTGAGTTCTAGCCACCTCCTAAGCATTGGTCTTCCTAAAAGCCAAGTCGAGCAATTACCGGTAGTATACAAGCAAAAATTACATTTTTATATTGTAATACACTTGTTATTGTAGGATTTTGAATCTTTAGGTGGCAAGAGCGTATGAAGTGTCATGGTAATAAATTGCCGGTATCTCTAACTGTGCGCAAAGTTCTTTGGAACGCGAATAAAAACCCATCAATCAACAAAAACATATCTTTAACGGGATTCACACCCGTGGCAACTCAATATGTTCCTAAATGCGTACTCTTTTAAAATCACTCGCTCACGAGCTCTGAAGCAGTATAATGTGGTATAATGTGTTTTTCTCACGCTCCCGTCCAGAGGCGTCAGGCAAGACAATTTTCTGGGTGGGCAAAACAAAAAAGGGCATCTGGCGCCCCCCCCCCCCCCTCCCCTCTAAAAAGGGTGAAAAATGAAAAGGAATTGTGGTGCATAAATGGAGTATGGGCTTTGAACAATTAATACAATCAGTAAAAATCCAATATTTTTTTGACATTTTTTGTTTTTTGCACTGTGCTACTGTGAGCTTTCGTTTCTTTTCGTAATCACTATCACCCATATGTCGTCGTATAGCTCGCGATGTGATCCAGACCGGCTTGGACGACATTGAACTGACTAATTTAGGCTTCGTTTCGAGTAAAGCATAATATAGTACCTACCCAAGGACGAGGCAAGGTAAGGGTTATGAACAAGTCTAGTTACAAGCAACAATACCTAGAAGTGATCCGATAAATTCCAAGCATTTCAAAGAATCCAGCTCCTTTCAATACAAAGTAGCCCGGTTTCAAATAACGCTTTATCAGATAGTCATTTTTTTAAAGGAAAAATGACGAAAGGAGCTTATGCATGTTCATCTTATTATTGATAATAGCTATTAATAACGCAATTCAGCCACAATTTCTCGTATTAATATATATTTATATTTTTTTTAATGTTAGAAATAAAAAATACGAATAGGCGCCTTTGGCGCCTACCCTCGGCCTCATTGGCGCCCCTTTCATAATTTCTGGGTGGGCAGCCGCCCACCAAGTATCTTTGCAAGAGTGTGGATGAGTAATTTAGACTTCTTTTTTGAACGAACTTTTCAAGTGAAGTTTGACGGAAAAATAATTTTGTTGTTTGTGAATGCATGACGTATTGCCGATATCTCAAATTACTGAGGTTACCAAATGGAATGTTATATTGACATAAAGAATAATGGAATGGTGGTGGGAAACGGAAGAAAGTTCTGACGAGAAATTTTATGATTTTCAATCTTCGTTTGTTGAAGATTGTTCGGAATTAGAATACACAAGCTGTATAGATTCCCATCTAGATGGGCCACGGCCGTGGGAAGGCGACAGGGATTTCGAACATCACAAACCAAAAGGTCGAATTGATGCAGATATCACTGGAGTGCCTGTGGAACGATCAGCATTTTAACATGAGTGAAATTATGTATAGGATTGACATGGATAAACCATGCAATTAATATAATGATAATGCACCATAATGGCCAGATCCCCTTCACTTGCTTTTGTGCTTGTTTGCTCGGGCATGCTACAAGTTTGAGTTCCAAGAAAAGAGTTCGTAGCGGGATCAACGTAGAGGGTGATTAAAGAAACCGTTTGACACCTCGTTTGGCCATGGGGGATGAAGGGTTAACAAGATATAGCCACTTTAATTACTGATCTGGGTGGGTTACATAATGGTTTTTTGACCAGTATCAACACGCGGGACAAGATGAACTACGCCTGGCGGAAAGTGAGCCGAGGCTCACTGCCCGGCTGAGCGGTGTTAGCCGCATAAGCGTTTTTAAATGCATTTCGGGGCCGACCGAGAAATGATGTTCAAGTGCTGGCACCCGGAACTAGAATTAAATGCGGAATCCGGGCCGATGACAGTAATTATCTAAACTAGCGTTGTGCACTCGGACTTTAAACTGGATTATAGTAGAGGGTGATTAGAGAAACCGTTTGACACCTCGTTTGGCCATAGGGGATGAAGGGTTCACAAGATATAGGCACTTTAATTTAGCATTGTTGAATGGCAATTATCTAAACTAGCGTTGTGCACTCGGACTTTAAACTGGATTATAGTAGAGGGTGATTAGAGAAACCGTTTGACACCTCGTTTGGCCATGGGGGATGAAGGGTTCACAAGATATAGCCACTTTAATTTAGCATTGTTGAATGGCAATTATCCAAACTAGCGTTGTGCACTCGGACTTTAAACTGGATTATAGTAGAGGGTGATTAGAGAAACCGTTTGACACCTCGTTTGGCCATGCGGGATGAAGGGTTAACAAGATATAGCCACTTTAATTTAGCATTGTTGAATGGCAATTATCTAAACTAGCGTTGTGCACTCGGACTTTAAACTGGATTATAGTAGAGGGTGATTAGAGAAACCGTTTGACACCTCATTTGGCCATGGGGGATGAAGGGTTAACAAGATATAGGCACTTTAATTTAGCATTGTTGAATGGCAATTATCCAAACTAGCGTTGTGCACTCGGACTTTAAACTGGATTATAGTAGAGGGTGATTAGAGAAACCGTTTGACACCTCGTTTGCCCATGGGGGATGAAGGGTTAACAAGATATAGCCACTTTAATTTAGCATTGTTGAATGGCAATTATCTAAACTAGCGTTGTGCACTCGGACTTTAAACTGGATTATAGTAGAGGGTGATCAGAGACACCGTTTGACACCTCGTTTGGCCATGGGGGATGAAGGGTTAACAAGATATAGCCACTTTAATTTAGCATTGTTGAATGGCAATTATCTAAACTAGCGTTGTGCACTCGGACTTTAAACTGGATTATAGTAGGGGGTGATTAGAGAAACCGTTTGACACCTCGTTTGGCCATGGGGGATGAAGGGTTAACAAGATATAGCCACTTTAATTTAGCATTGTTGAATGGCAATTATCTAAACTAGCGTTGTGCACTCGGACTTTAAACTGGATTATAGTAGAGGGTGATTAGAGAAACCATTTGACACCTCGTTTGGCCATGGGGGATGAAGGGTTAACAAGATATAGGCACTTTAATTTAGCATTGTTGAATGGCAATTATCCAAACTAGCGTTGTGCACTCGGACTTTAAACTGGATTATAGTAGGGGGTGATTAGAGAAACCGTTTGACATCTCGTTTGGCCATGGGGGATGAAGGGTTCACAAGATATAGGCACTTTAATTTAGCATTGTTGAATGGCAATTATCTAAACTAGCGTTGTGCACTCGGACATTAAACTGGATTATAGTAGAGGGTGATTAGAGAAACCATTTGACACCTCGTTTGGCCATGGGGGATGAAGGGTTCACAAGATATAGCCACTTTAATTTAGCATTGTTGAATGGCAATTATCCAAACTAGCGTTGTGCACTCGGACTTTAAACTGGATTATAGTAGAGGGTGATTAGAGAAACCATTTGACACCTCGTTTGGCCATGGGGGATGAAGGGTTCACAAGATATAGGCACTTTAATTTAGCATTGTTGAATGGCAATTATCTAAACTAGCGTTGTGCACTCGGACTTTAAACTGGATTATAGTAGAGGGTGATTAGAGAAACCGTTTGACACCTCGTTTGGCCATGGGGGATGAAGGGTTAACAAGATATAGGCACTTTAATTTAGCATTGTTGAATGGCAATTATCCAAACTAGCGTTGTGCACTCGGACTTTAAACTGGATTATAGTAGGGGGTGATGAAAGAAACCGTTTGACACCTCGTTTGGCCATGGGGGATGAAGAGTTCACAAGATATAGGCACTTTAATTTAGCATGTTTTGAGTCAAAGGGTAATGTAAATAAATGACAAATGACACTATTTTAATGTACGAGAATATCATGTGAATTATTTTTTGTAGTTTAAATTTTCGAATTTTTTTTGTGTATGTGGCACTGGGGGCTTCAGGGAATTTTCATCCCATTAATTATCCTTATTATAAATGCGTAAGGGGTGATTATTTAAGTGATTTAATTGATTTGTGTGTATGCATCTTTTTGCCGCGGTCTCTTAGCTTTATCCCGCTCTGCTGCTTTCTACGGGTGGTGTTGGTGTTGGTGCTAGTCAGACATTCGTCGCTAGCTACGGTCTCGGGTTTTGCTATCTCGAAGCAAAACTATATTCTTGCTCTGAAAGCGCTCACGACTCGCTATGAAAATCCTCGTTTGATTGCTAACTTCAGCATCCAGCAATTATTCGATTTCACTCCGCTGAAATCCTCGTCTCATGGTGAACTACAACATTTTGTTAGGGTTCACAAAACGGCTGTTGATTCTCTCAAAGCTATTGACAACCTTGATCTAGCCAATTTTCTGCTATTTTCTTTAGCTCTTTCGAAGTTGGACATGCAGACGCGTAAGGCATTTGAAAATAAAGCTGCGTCCAGCATCAACATTCCTACTTTTGAGTCATTGCTTGAGTTCGTAACCCAGGCAACTCGCACTCTTGAATTGTGCGGACTTGACAACCACCCCGTCGCTAAGAAACGTTTCAACTCATTGTTGACAACCACAACGGCAAGGGCGGAAAAGTCGACTAGTTACGACAGTAAGTCCGTGGGTCACAGCAATGTCGTCAAATCCACTGCCTGCGTTTTATGCAAAGACGCGCACTCGCTTTATCGCTGCCCGGTGTTTGGTAAGCTGTCTGTTGACGACAAATATAACACCCTGCGACGTCTGCAACGGTGTTTCAATTGTTTAGGTGCGCACATGCGCTCGCAATGTGCTTCTCAGCGTGCGTGCTCCACATGTAATAGCAGAGAGCATCATTCCTTGTTGCATGTGAAGCAAGTCTCGGCGCCCATCGTCGCTTCATCCACTGTCAACCATCCCTCTCGGGTTGATACACCCCCTCAACCTCAAGCGCTCTCATGTCGCGCGAATGGAATCGTTGCAAATCAACCCATTGCGTTGTTAGGAACGGTTCGTGCGTTGATACGCGACTCTTTCGGACAATTTCATCCCGTGCGTGCAGTGATTGACTCTGGATCACAAATATCCGCTATCACTCATGCTCTCAGTCAGCAATTAGGTCTGAAAGTCCGCTCTTGTCCTTCGGAGCTCTCTGGCATCGGCCATTCGACTGTTCGCGTATTCGGAACGGTGCACTGCACTCTCTCTTCGCGTCACCACTCCGAAACGTCTCTCGGTGTTCAAGCACTCGTCTTGTCCTCCATCTCAAACGCACTACCCCCTCAGGAAGTTCCCGTTGAGGTTTTTGATCGCTACCGTGGCCTCTTGCTCGCGGATGATAGGTTCCACGTTCCTGATCAAATAGAGTTCCTAATTGGTGCTGACTTATATCCAGACATCCTGGCTAGGTCTGGAGATATTATGATAGGCACTGCTCCCTCTGCCCTCAACACTGTCTTCGGTTGGGTTGTGATTGGTCCGGTGCGATCGCAGCGTGCGGACTCTCCAGAGCCTCTGTCTCTATTCACGGTTGCTTCACCTGAGCTCGAGCGCACCCTTCGATTGGTTTGCGAATCTGAGGAAATATCACGTCCTCCTCAAGTCGATCCGGATTCGCAGCTTTGTGAGGACCATTTACTCGCCACGCATAGGCGCGACTTGACTGGGCGTTATTCAGTCGCCCTTCCATTCAAGCCTGCGCGCTCTAATCTGGGCTCGAATCGTGGTGCCGCGCTCAACGCCGAGGAAGCGCGCGCTCTCTCATATGACAATCCTGCTGATTGCGCTTCCCGTGGCGTATCCGCATCCGAAATGTTGACCCATCCTCTGTCGCAATGTGGTCCTTCATTTCTGTCTTCACCCATCTCCACGTGGCCCCGAGCCACGCCCCACTGCAATCTCGATCTCGATCTTCCCGAGCTGAAGCCTTTGGTCGCAACTCTCGCTGTTCGCGTTGATCAAGACCAACACCTCACTGACCCGCTTCGCAAGTACTCCACCCTCCTCCGTGCTCAACGCGTTTATGGTCACGTTGTGCGTTTCGCTCGCATCTTATTGTCTCGTCGCAATCGCACTCCTGCACCCATTGGTCCCTTATGCCCATCGGAATTGCAGGATGCTTTGGAAATTCTCATTAGTATTACGCAGCAGCATTTCTATGCTACTGAGATCCGCCAAATTACTCTAAGGAAACAAGTTTCTTCCAAGATTGCTTCCTTGAACCCCTTTCTCACTCCGGATGGCGTACTCAAGGTGGGCGGTAGGTTGCGGTACTCTTCTCTTCCCGAATCGGCTAGACATCCTGTGTTGTTACCTAAAACAGCGCATTTGTCCTCGCTGTTATGTGACTCTTTCCATATCACGTCACTGCACTCCGGCCCTAGAACGGTCCAGGCTCTCATCCAGCAGAATTTCTGGATCGTATCTTTACGCGGCTTGCTCAGGCAACGCATACGCAAGTGTATCACTTGTCACAAGTTTCGCGCCCGGCGGCTTCAACCTCCCATGGCCGATCTCCCTGCAGCTCGTGTGCAATCTTCGCGCGCTTTTTCACATGTTGGGACTGATTTTGCTGGTCCTTTTTCGGTAAAATTCAGTAGCCGACGAAACGCTCCCAGTAGCAAGGGCTACCTGTGCCTCTTTGTGTGCATGGCCACAAAAGCCGTACACTTGGAGATGGTTTCCGAGCTATCCACCGTGGCGTTTCTAGCCTGCTTCGATAGGTTTGTTTCGAGACGCGGTCTCCCCGAGCACATTTATTCAGATTGTGGCCGAAACTACGTCGGCGCCACGCGCCACCTGCGTGAGATGCACGATCTGTTGCGTCAATCTGAACCGGCTGTAACAGACGCACTTGCTGCACGAGGCGTTTTTTGGCATTTCAATCCTCCTTATGCTCCGAACTTTGGTGGTCTACGGGAGGCCGGAGTGAAATCCGCAAAATCACTTCTCCATCGCCTTATTTCTGATACTCCTCATACTTTCGAAGAGTATGCTACTTTGTTTGCTCGCATTGAGGCAGTGCTCAATAGTCGCCCCCTCTGTGCCACCCCCTCCGACCCGGCGGAAGGTCCTGATTACCTCAGTCCCGGACATTTTTTGATTGGCTCCCCTCTCATCGCTCCCCCCGAAAAAACCTTGCCCGACGATTCAAACCACGTTTCCCGTTGGCATCGGGTTCGCCGAATGCATCAAGCTTTCTGGAAACGGTGGTCTAGTGAGTACCTTCATACTCAGATGCAGCGCGGCAAGTGGGTGCGTGGAAGTCCCAATCTCCGAGAAGGAGATGTCGTGTTTTTTGTTGCCCCTACTAGCCCTCTCTCTTGGCCCATTGGGCGTGTAATTGAACTCCATCCTGGACAAGACGGCGTTACACGCGTCGTCAGTATTCGCACGTCTAATGGAATTACGGTGCGACCAGTGAATAAACTGGTCGCTCTCCCCCCTGCCTAATCGTTCTTTTAGGTTTTCGTATCATTTAGTTAAATGAACTTGAGGTTAGTTCATGGTGGGCGGTATGTTCGCGCCATTTCTGTCTCTGTGTAATTTCTTTATTTAGTTGGTTACCTGTTCGATTCAGGTGGTTTTTAGTTAGGTTTTTTCCCGTTGTCATGTTTGACCTGCTCCTCACGAGGTGGTGAGCCAGCCAGTTTTATTCAGTTCTGTTCTACCCGTCCCACTCTCAACCTCGCATTCAGACAGGTAGTCTGTCGAGGCAGGTCGCGACCCTCGATTATCGCGAGTTCTCTTTTCGTTTTAATCAGTATTTGCTCGAAAGTGTATTCGAAGGAGCTCCAAGTCTGCGCATCTTGCAAGCTAAGTTCTTGTCTCCTATTGTTCCTTCCCTATAAGCCTTACCTAATTCACCCTTTACCTCTAGACATTAACCGGCGCCCTCAGCGCGTCTCAAGGTAGGCAAATTGGGAATTTCCTCCAATATACAGTCCACTTTTCTCGTTTTAGTTTAAGCAGCCCTAGTGGCTCCAACACCACACTCTTCCCGAAGCCACAGACAATGTTAATTTCCGTACAAAAGCACCCACGTAGCCAGAGAAATCTAGGTACCTTTCCGAAAAAAACACTGTCACCCTGTCAGTAAAAGAAATCCAATTGGGTTGATATTTCCCTCACTATCCTTACTTAAATCACAGAGCCCATCACATTACTTGTGAATCATTCAAACCATTGACGATAGAGAAAACACAACGCAACCGGCTTTATTCCGTATGATAACCGACATCATTTTTCCCTCGATGGACTAAACTCATCGCAGATTCCCCGAACACGAGCCCCGCACGACGATCGGTCTCCGACCGAGTAGACGATCGCGAGCCGCTGCGACTTACTTGGCGAGCTTCTTCCGCTTCTTGTTCGCGGGCAGCCGTCCGCGAGACACGAGATGCGAGGCCGCGAGGTCGGTCAAGTCGGGAGCTAGCGGTGGCGACATCGTCGTAGCAGACACACAGCGGACAGCGCAAAGGTCCAAGCCAAGCAGGGAAAGAAGGGGAACGACACAACGAACAAGGCGTTAGTAACACACCACACCACACCGGACAGTTGCAAGAGGCACACACACGGAAAGCAGGGCGAATTTAGCGATGGCCATGATTTCGACTGTCTGATCTCTTGCGTTTATGTGGTTGTACATTTACTGGTGCTTACTGATTGTAAAAAAGCTCTCTATAGCAAATTTTTATATCTGTGTCATAAAACATCTGAAATACCTTGTTTCAGAATGTTTTCAATTACAATACTTGTTGGGCCAAACAAGGGGCCAATTTTCAAATTTGAAACATTGCCAAGATCAACAAACTTGGACTAAATTTCTGTAAAAATATGGCAGTAGGTACACCATGATTAGTGTTGATTGGATATATCTGTGTGATTGATTGATTGATTAATGTGATGGAATGATTTTTTTCTTTCTTAAAGTACCTACACACACTATAATCATTGAATTATGTCATATGTTAAAAGTCAGTATGAAGTCTCAACCCCTACAAATCAAAGGCCACATTACCTATATATATATTTCACATTATGAACACGCTTCAATGGAAACATGATAAAGCTTAGAAAAATGTATCATGTACATGAAATGAATTAAATGAAATGTAAATGAAATGAAATGAAAATCATGTCTGAAATGTATCATACAAAGCTATGACGATAGCTATAATACGCTATCAAACACACACAATAGAATGGATTTAGGAGATGTTTTAACGGCTATCAGGCATAGAAACATTGCCGATTCCCAGTAAAACATCACAAATCAATCATCAGCTCGACAGAAAGCCACCAAACCACACAACCGCATCGATTAGTACGGGCGACAGCCTCGGCAAGTGCTAGTGATAACGGGTCCGAGCGAAACGGCAGCGTGTCTCACCTAGGTGCGGCAGCTTGCGTCGCTTCGGCATGAGCGCCGGCGGCACCGGCACCGGCTGTAGGGCGGAGCCGACCGTGCACTGTTGCCAACCCTTGCACGCCTTGAGCGTCTCGAGCTGGTCGTGGAGGTAGGCGCGCTCGTCGCTCGTCAACGAGTGGACTCGGTTCCACTGCTCGAACGGGTCTGCGGCGGATATCGGAGGAAATTTATTTATTTTTTGCGAAGAACAATTACAGAGTAGTTGTATGGGGCTATATAATGTGAAGGAATTTGAAGGTATATTAATTAATTGTATAGTTTGCAATGAGTAGATTGAGTTGAAATTAGGCAATGGTGATAATAAAAATTTATAAAATAGATAAATAAAAAGATGATAATGACCGATGAATGGCCAAACCGTTGAGTTTGAGGCTAGAAGCTGAGTGCTAATGGTGCTTGCTGGCCATTAATGTTGCATAGGAAAAGTGATGTAATAAAATGGTTTTGGAAATGTTTTCGTGCCGCATCTCGGCTCGAGCCACAGCACTTTTACTGCTAGCGCCTGATGCAACGAGCAGCCTGCTTGTCGTTTGCGCTAAGCCTCTACCAGCCTACAAACTCGATGGTTGAACTGTAGATGTTCATTTTTTGAAACGGGGAATCGAACTGGAACTTCTCCTTGAAGGAGTACTTAGCTCTAACTAATTGAGCTATGTGCCAACAGTCGAGAAACAGTTTAGCTAATAGTAGAGAAATAATTGCGAGTGCGAAAAATATTTCACTAGGAATTTTTGTTTCTAAAATTGAATTTCTATGCAGCCAATTCAACAATATCTGCAGTTTGGCCCAAAGCTTTCATACATGCAGCACAACGAGGTTCAATTCCTACCTAAATTATCAGAGCTGGTTGAAAATTAAAAGTCGTCACCGTTTATCCAAGTCTCACCGATTCGCAGGTTATAAAACGTGACGAGTCCCGTCACAAACTCGCAGTAGAGGAAGTTGTGCGTGGCGTTGATCGTGCGCACACACGAGTACGTGTTGTTGTTGGCGTTCATGCAGAAGCAGAACGGGCCGTCGGTCCAGAACGGCGCCGTCTTCCAGTGGTTGTTGTCGTGCGTGAAGCAGTTCATGCGTTCCGAGAGGCACTCCTTCTCGAGCTTGGCCTTGCGGCGGAGCTTGCGCTCGCGCTTCTTGGCCCGCTCCTCCTTGACACGCCGACGGGTTTCCTTCGCCCGTTCGCGTTCGGCGTGCGCCTTGCGGGCCAGCCTGGAACGTCGAGACGCTTGATTAGCTTCGTCTGCAGTCTACATTGGCGTAAGGCAGATGCATCGTAATGAAACGCTGGATATTTATTATTAGAATCAAAATATCCGGTTGAAAATTAGCTTGTTTTGGTAGTTTAGCATTCAAAAGCCCATATAAAAATATTTTTTCCTGAAAAGTTTTAACATGTAATCATTTTGAGCTGCCCAGTTAGTACATTTAGCTATTTAGCTCTCTAAATAGTTAGGTAATTGGATTTCACAAATGTGTTTAGAATGTTTAAATGAAATCTGAGTTCTGAATTCTGAGGCTTGGGTAGGTGTTGGGTGGAAATGTCTTTGTTTCGACAATCAACATGAGAAAACTCTTATCCCATCAGCGACCGTGAAACCATCAACTTTAAATCAAGATACTTTTTCCGACAAAAATTCGATCAATCAAAGAAAAACTGTATACATCCACATTTGGAATGCATAAATATGTTTGACCCACATGGTTGAAAATGATGATTAATTATATACAGTAAAACAAGAGTCATGTCTTTTACTAATTTTAGAATATTTCTTGGTAACTAAACTATCCAACATTTCAAACGACTTCCACCTTGTTACTCACGCTTTGTCGATCTCGCAGTAGCAAGTGTGCGGCTTGTCGAGGAACGAAGGCCTGCGGTTTGTCTCCAGCGAGCCGATTGGCACAGATTCGCCGAGCCCCCCGAAGTCGCCGCCCTCGCTGCCGTTGACCACGCCCTGCGGTGAAGCTGTCGCTCCGTCTGTTGGGCGAGAGCCGTGCAGCGATTAGCCGTGCGTTGGTTCATCATGCTTCATCGAGATTCGGGGGTTGGTTTATTTATGGAACTATGTTTTGATCTGGGTTGGACACTAGACCTTGAACAAATGTGTCTTTGTAAATCAGCATTACAAATATTGATGGAAAGGAAATTAATTTGTATTTGCAGCGTATTATTTTGCCAATCATAGACATGGCATTCAAATTTTGAAAATACACCAACCTTTCCTTTACTTTTTCGAGCTGATCAAAAAATGCTTGAATTCTATGAAAACTGAGCTTCTATCTAGAACTGATGCAGAAAGATGGAGACCCTTCAAATTTTTCTCAAACTCACCATCAACTGGATCCCTCCTCGCAAAGAAATCATCCTCGGAGTGCTGGTGCCTGCCGTGATGAACTTCCCTGCCCTTATCTTCGTACTCTTCGAACTTAGACTCATCGAAGCTGTCGTCGTCATCGTCAACGTCCTCGTCCTCTTCGTCGTCGTCCTCCAGCGACTCCGAGTCGTCTTCTCCGACCGCAGACTCCGCCTCCTCCGTCGCCTCCTCGTAAGCAGCCGTGGTGGTCGTCGTGGTCCTGATCTTCGGCCTCCTCCTCGGCTCCACCGACGGCAAGACGTCTCCCTCGAATCCACCCTCTTCGATCGGCGATGCGGAAAACACGGACGGATCTTTCCTCGGCTTGTGTTTGCGGGCTTCGTGTGGCGTCGAGGATTCTGTGAAGTCCGGGGTATCGACGGGGTATGCGTCTAGGTACGGTGGACTCGCGGAGGGTTCTTGTTCGGTGGAGGCGATGCCGTTCTTCCGAGGTTTCGGCCTGCGTCTCGTCGGCGGGCTCGGTTCTTCGGGCGTGGACGCGGTCGTTGTCTTGGGCCTCAGGCGATGATTGCCCTGCAAAGTTATCAAATTAGGTTGAAGTGCGCTGCTTATTCTTCTTGTGAACGCCGGGAACCAGGACAAGATTTTGTGGATTTGATTTCTCATTATTTCGTCTCATTTTTACACTCAAATTCTATAACCCAAGTCTATAGTTTATATATTTTTATAAGCCATGTTTGCTTCTATAAATAATAATATCCAGTGTCCATGCAACTAATAAATACAGTAATTGGTTGAAATCATATAATCTAGCGTTATCTCCACTTTGGTCAACGTACACCAATGGAACAAATGATATATCATTTGATATCAAATCATGATATCATTTCACTATGACAGAGGCAATAGGAAACAAGAGCAGGGACTTTTTTTTAAAAAACCTAAATGACGTTGGGGTGCCGAGTCTCGACAGATTTCCGTTCACGATAATTCTCGTCCAAATTTTACGGTTTGAGAGTCTCGAAGTATCGTGTACGGATATTCTCGGGTTTTAACGAACGAGAATTCTCACCAGCTGTTTTGTCCACGAGTTTCACGTCAGATACCCACTGGACGTACTACCAGTTTGGAAAAAAAAATTAATTAGCTCTGCTAAATAACAAAGTAAGATAGGGAAATCACAACCCGAATTGCTCTGCCTGGTTTTAGCGAGTGAGTATCATGACGTCATTTTGATAGAATTTTGATTGAATGGATAAGGTGTATTGAACGCTTTTCCAATTTTTTCCAATCATCCAATGCAACCAACTGTCCAACATTGCTACTGTGCTACAATCACCTACTCGCGACGTTACTTAAAGCCACGCTGCATGCTAAAACCGGCGTACAAACGATGGTATCGTAACAAGAATCATACTTAAACGCGAGCCAACAACACAAGCCAAACGCGACTCACCGCTGCCTGGTGGTAGTCCTCTGCGTCCTCGACGTGCACAACCGCGTCGTCGTTCTCCTCGGCCGACGCGTCGTACGACGTCGGCGGCTTCTTCGCGTGCAGGTGCCGCCGTATGTTCTTGAGCGTCTCGAGCTCGTGGCGCAGCTTCTTGATCTGCAGCTCGAGGCTCTTGCGCGACGTCCGCCACGCCTTGGGGTCGCGGTACACCGAGTTGCTGCAGTTGACGCTGCCCGTCGCGCTCACCGAGCAGTCGCTGGCGCGCGACCGATCGCCGACCACTTCTTGGGACTGCGCGGTGGGAAAATAATGACGCTTGTGATAAACTGCTATCGATTAAGTGAATAGTAATTGAAATGATAATAAGAGAAGTGAGAAATTGTAAGATTTTTATGACGGAGCATAGTGTGACTAGATTCAGCACTCTTTACTCTCAAACATGTTTTGTTTTTTTGTTACATCGAACGCTTGAATCTTATAGAACAACACATAAATGTTTAATTTACTATCTGTAAACCTTCTAGGATATTTCTAGTAACTATGTCCACGCCAACGTGGACGTAACGTTGACCAAGGTCCTTTTTAGGACCAAAAGTCAATCAGATCAGAGCAGAACCAAACATCACCCAACCATTAGTGTGAATTTAATCCTAAGTGCAAATACTTGTTGCATCTACGGTAGACAATGATTATTAGAAACGAAATATCAATTCCAAAATTTACATCCGTACCGGGATTCGAATCCGGATCTTTCTGTGGCTCAGAACCACTTGTAAAGCTAATGTTAAAGCCTGTGCAAGTGCGTAATAGTTTGATTTTCAGTGTAGCTTAGCTTTTTTGACAACTTAAACATTTAAGTCATCACAGCTGCCTAGATTTTGCCCACATTTTTATGACACTGATTGTTTTGACTGATTGTTTTGTTTCGATTTTGACTGTGCGTGTGCAGTGCACTGACCTGCAGCCCGTGAAGCTTCTCCTCGATCCCGTCCATGATGTGGGCCAGAGTGTCGCGTCGACTCCGCGATCCCGACGCCGCGGCCACGGCCGCAGACAGCCGTTCCTCGACGTCGGCGATGTCGCCGGCCAGGAGGGCGGCCGAACGCTTGCGACGCACTGTTCGCAGGAACTTCGGGTGGTAGTTCTTCATGTCTTGGTTCAAGTGGCCTCTGGAAGGTGGATGTACACTAGTTTTAGAGTTGTCTCACATCCGGTACATGCATTTAACAGGCTGGCCAATTATTGTACTGGGCTGATTGAAGAGGATTTGTTTGCAAGGAAATTGAGTTGGGAGATGGTGAGGTCAGTGAATTTTGTAAGGCGCAGAGGCATTTGCAGCAGTGTACGCTTCTTCAAGTGTAATAAAGGAAAGCGTTAATGTCATTCGAAACTAAATGCAAGTAGTCGTTGCATGAAATCTGAATATTTATTATTAGAGACAAAATATACATTCCATTCCAATTTGGGAATGGATATTTTGTTACAAATTATAAGTGACATGATACCAGAATTCCATAGAATTCCATTGATGTCAGATACCCACTGGACGTATCATCAGTACTAGGTATGTAGAAAAAAAAATAGCACCACTAATCAATCAATGAAGATAGGGCAATCACGACCTGAATTGCTTTACCTGGCTTAACAGAGTGGGTATCACGATGCCATTTGGATTGAATTGAATCAAAATATCCATGCCATTCAATTCCATTTTTGGAACGAATATTTCGTTTCTAATACTGAACTATGACTAGTAATATAATCAACTCCGGAACCGCGCTCACCTGAGAAACTGCCGCTGCATCCGCCGCTCGTCCGAGTGCGCCCGCGTGTACACCTTGCCGTCGGCCGTGTAGCAAGCGCACTTCCGTCGGCCGAACGCCGCGGCGTCGGGCGGCGGCGGCGCGTTCTTGCACTTGTGCTTGCGCCAGCGTCCGCCCTCGCTGACGCACCGCCAGCGCTGGCCGGGGACGCACGGCGCGCGGAGTTCGGCGCGCTGGCACTCGATTGCCAGCCGCTCGATCTTGTTGGCGAGCGCGCCGACGCCGCCGCCGACGCCGCCGCCGCTGCCGGGGTGGACGGCGGGCAGCACGCGGTTGTCCAGCTGGAGGTCGGGGCCTGCGTGATGACGTTCAGGTTTGTTGGCGATCAACGTTGGCAATAAGCATAGCTCACAAGGAAATTAAAACATGGTTATTTGCATGTGGAACTGCCCACAATACACCTCAACTCAATTAAGAGAGGTGGTTTTTGACTCCTGGGACCTGAGTTTAGACTCTTGATAAAGAAGGCAGGCTAGCTTTGCAAGAGGTTGGGTAGGTTTCGTAACTCAGAATTACATTTTTTTCATCATTAGTTATTTATTGCCTTTTTCAATCCAATTTAACAGATAAAAGTTTTTGAAATATTCAATAACCTATAAAGTTAAATAGTTTTTCGAAGATCTAATGTAGTACAAAGAAAAGACACGGATCTTAAGTAATAATAAAAACATGTAGCGTTGTTCGGTAACTCACGCGCCAACACGGGGATGGTGTCCAGCACGGCGTCATCCTCCTCGAGCAGCATCAAGTCGGACGTGTTGTCCACGTGGAAAACGTTGTCGGGGTAGTCGGTGACCGTGTCGATGCCAGCGTCGGCGTCGGTGTCGGCCTCGGCGGGCCGGGCGGTGGTCAGGTCGGCGCGCGTCTTGTGCAGTCGGTGCAGGCTGGCGCGGAGCTTCGCCTCCGCTATCGACTCGGGCGTCTCGCGGCGGCCGCTGCTGCAAGGCGGACGGGGGAGGAACGGTCAGCCGCCGTTGGTGTGGCGCGGGTGTTTCGTAGCGATCGTTGCGGTTGTTTATTTATGTTTTGTTTATTGGGCTGTTTGGAGTGTTAATTTGATAATTTTTTTAAGGTGACAATTGAGATGAGGACTTTTGGCAAATGGTACAAATGAACGCTGTCATCTCATCTTACATTGAAAAAGTTATCGGAATTGCATGAGCTATTGTCTGTCACAATGTTTCAATATGTACCTAATTCACAGGTAAAATTCTTCATAAGAATAATAACGAAAATAATACGCATAAAAATGCGTCCTCTCTCAGTTATATAAATTTTTATTTTAAATTGATTGATGAATTGATATATTTCTTAATTTATAACTTCTAATGTTTTTGCATATTTTTGTCCAAATAGTGGCTAATTTTGCAGATTTAACAAAAAGTCTTTTCTCTTTCCTGATTTTCTGTAGAAATACCTACCTACTGTAGGAATATTGTAGGAATTCTAAAGTGGGAATGAACCAAATTGCAAATTATTGTTTCATCTAGAGCATTCTATGTTCAATAACAGTCTTTTTTCTATCTCCATGAAGCCCAAAAACTCAAATAAGTAGAGTTACCACTTGATGGTAACCCCCCATGGTTGGTGAGCCTAGCAACCTCAGTATGGATACTATTTCACAAGTGGATATTTAAGTTCTAAAAACAATGATATTCTAATCTCGTTGGAAGCAATTATTATTAGAAACGATATTAACCCTCAATGATGAATTCTAGTATATCACTTTGCTTACCTCTAGAAGAAGAATGCTAGTATATCAATTTGCTTACCTCTCGATAAGAAAGGTGTCCGGCCAGCGAATCTTGTGCTTCCTCCGCGAAGCGACCTTGCGATGGAGCAGCGGCAGGAACGATCGGCCGTCCATGTGCGCCGGGGTCGGCACCCCGCCCATGTCAAGCAACGTCGGGGCTACGTCCAGGTTCAACACGAGCTCGTCGACGCTGCGAAAAACACACGGCGTTTCACGGAACGTCCGAAATCACCCAGTACCTATGTCAGTTGTCTGACTGTTATCTTTTCATTGATTGTCAGTATGTTACATATGTTAAACCCACTACTATTACTGGGGTGGCGGTGGATTCGGTCGCACACGCGGTAGCTACCCCACACGTTTCTCGACTAACCGTTTAGCAAGTTATCACAAAACACAAAAATACTAACGAATAGAAAATAATTAACACAGGAACACACAACAAGATTGTCTGATGGTTTAAGCCACGGTGTGACGATGGTTTATTGATAGCGGTAAAAGCGATGGCAAACGATATGAAAAACTAACAAACAGTGAAGCGAGAACTCAGGGCGCACGGAGACCGGTGTTGTCTCGGTGGCCTACGGGTTTCAACTGGTGGTTGGTAATAAACATGGCGACATGCACCCCCTCACAATAGTCAAACTAGCAACTAAATACAATGTTGGTATGATACTAATAAATGGCAATATTCTAACATTCGGCCATCCTTCAATTAAATCGTCCTCGATTTTAGACTTACATGTTATGAAAAAACAAAAATACAAAATTCAACAAAATTTTACAAAATCTTAAATCTAAACATAGTCAGACAGGTATGCCGGCCTATCGCGTTTCCGCTTCGGTCTTTGTGACCTCCTTCCGATGTCGACTTCTCTGTCGGCATCATCTGCGGCTTCTGATTCTCCGTCAGCGGGGTCATCTGGTTCTCCGTCAGCATCTTCCGAGTGACCTCGCCAAATCTTCAGTTGCGAGACGTGGGCGGTGGTTGCGTAAAAACGAGTAGTATCTTCGTTTAGTTGTGTGACGCGGTATGTGTCTCCAGGTAGTACTGCCGAGACAACCAAGGGTCCTCGATACTTTGCTTGCGCTTTCGTGGGTTGTCCGGTGTGGACTGGCGCTCTCTTCATGAAGACAAGGTCCCCCACTGCATACTTCTCGGATGGATATCGCCGAACATTATGGTGTTTTTCGGTACGCAACTGCTGTGTAACAACGGCTTGTCGTGCAGCTGCTTGAATTTCTGTGGGCTTAGTACAAGAGTTAGTACACATAAGTTCTTCAATCATATTGTCCTCCGGGAAAAACCGTGGTTTGTATCCATGGAGAACGTAGAACGGTGAATGTCCTGTAGATTTGTTCGGTGCTGTGTTCAAGTGTCTTTGTACGTCTGGGAGCTGGGCGTCCCAATCTGCATGGTTTTCTCGCTCGATGGCTGCGGCGATTAGCGGCAGGACGGTGCTGTTTACCCGCTCCACTTGACCGTTGGCTCTTGGGTGTCGAGTCGAATTGAGTGTGTGGCGAATGCCATTTTCCTCACAGAAATTGGTGAAGTCGTGCGAAGTAAAACATGTTCCGCGGTCTGAGATGAACCGCTCGGGCAGACCTCTCTCTCTGATGAATTGCTTCAAACTTGCAAGTACTCCCTTCGTGCTTGTACCTTTGGCCGGGTAGAGGTGAACGTACTTGGTGAGATTGTCAATGAGTACTAGGAGCTCGGTGTTTCCCTTGCTGCTCCGTGGAAATGGCCCCAGATGATCGATGTGGCAGATTGCGAACGGGCGTTTTCCTGGCGGTATCGAGTGTAGAAAGCCTGGCTGCTTTCCGCGCGGAACCTTGTGGAGCAAGCAACTGAAACAATGATGAATGTGGTCCTTAACATAACGGCGCATGTATGGGAACCAGTAAAGCTCCCTGATTTTGGCCACAGTTCTGTCGAGGGAGAAATGCCCGGCTTGGTCATGGCATTTTACGACCAATCCTTTCCTCATCGTCTTCGGTATCACGAAGAGTCGTGATGAACCTTCGGTGCGGTACAAGATTCCATCTACTAGTTCCATTTGTCGAGTCTGGTAAGCTTCTTGGCGTGTTCGGTTCGCAGGTTTTTTCTTGCAGGCTGTTACGAGGGCACGTATGTCCTTGTCGTTGTATTGCATCATGAGGACCTGATCGGTGACACTCAATGTTAGCAGGACCTCCAATTGGTTTGACACAATCTCATCCATTGTGTCCGTTGGGGGTTCGTAGGGCGCTCGACTCAGCGCGTCGACATGTCCCATCTTAGTACCAGGTCGGTGACGGATGGTGAAATCGTACTCTTGAATGATATCGTACGCTCGGGCAATCACTGGATTTATTGTCTTGTGTTCGTTGAGGTAGATGAGTGCCTGACAGTCTGTGACTATAGTGAATTTGAGACTGAGTAAAAATGGGCGTAGCCGTTGAACACTCCAGACGATGGCCATGAGTTCGAGTCTGCTTGAGTGGTAAAACTTCTCGTGTTCGTTTGTTCTCTTGCTGACGCAGTAAACTAGCCGTAGCTCACCTCCGGCATCGGCTTGTAACATCATTCCCGCTAGCCCATGGCTGCTGGCGTCGGTATGCAGTTCAGTTCTTGCTTGCGGGTTGTACAACGCTAATACAGGTGCAATGGTCAGACTTTTCTTTAAGGTTTCGAATGCCATCTGCTGGTCATCTTCCCAGACCCACGGTGTCTTGCTTTTCGTCAGTCTTGTTAGGGGTTCTGCAATTGTCGAATACCGTCTAACAAAACGGCGAAAAAATCCGGATAATCCGAGAAATCTTCTGATTTCGTGGACATTATTTGGTGCTGGGAAATGTCTAATCGCATCAGTCTTGCGTAAGCCTGGTTTGATGCTTCCTTTTGTTATAGTGAAGCCAAGGTAATCAACTTCACTTTTCCCGAATTCACATTTGCTCAGTTTCATCGTGAGCTTAGCGTTTGAAATTGCACTGAATACTAAGCGTAGACGTTCCATTAGCGTTTTCCAGTCTGGGGCTGGAATCAGAATATCATCTAGGTAGCACATCGCTACTGTGTTTCTGAGTGGCCCGAGAACAGTGTTCATCAAGCGTTGGAATTCAGCAGGTCCATTAGTCAATCCAAACATCATTTTGGTGAATTCTCCGGTTTCGTCTGATGTGACAAAGGCGGTCTTCTCTCGTGCGCTCGGGCTCAAGGGAATTTGTAGGTAACCGTGAGCAAGGTCAAGCACGGCAAATATCTTCGCTTCTGACAGATGTTCTAATTGGTCGTCAATGTTCGGTAATGGGAAATTTTCTTTCACCGTCTGCTGATTCAATCCACGGTAATCGATGACCAATCGCTCGGTGCCGTCCTTCTTCTTCACTAGCAACACTGGACTGCTGTATGGCGATCTGGTTTCAGTGACTATGCCATGGTCCTTCCATTCTTTCACAATGTTGCCAATGATTGTACGTTCCCTTGCATTTGTACGGTACGGTTTCCGCACAACCGGTTTACTATTTGGTAGTTCGTTGATAGTCATCTCGGTAATGTCAGTGCAGCCTAGTTCATGTAAGTTCTGAGCAAAACAATGACGGTATTCATTGATCAGTCGCACTAAAGACTCGTGTTGTTCCTCGGTAACGGTGTCTCCAATTTTGATCAGTGCCCTGTCGATAGGTTGACGGTTGATGGTCGTTTCTTTGTTCATTGTCACTGGATCTTCGACGACAGTCGAGCGAGCAACACACTCTCCACTCTTCACAATGCGTGCGCGGTTGGTATTGTTTAGTACAGGTAAAACAGTGTTCCCTTTTTCGAGAGCGAACAATGCGTCGTGTTGAGTCCCTGCTTCTACGATGACGAGGCCATCGATCTCCGTCCCTCCTGTCACTTGCACAAAGTTGATGGAGTTTGCCGGAACCACGGTGTCACGAACGGCTTTCAGCTGCAGTCGGTCGTTGCTGATTTCGGGCTGATAGGTGGTGAGCTGGTGAATTAGCTCGGCAGGACTGTTTCTTATGATGAGCTGGTCTTCGATTTTGGCATACGACACATGCGGTAAATCTGTCCACGTACGGCCAACTAACAATTCAATCGGTTGCATGGCGTCTGGCACAATCAGCACACAAATGTTTTCCCCTAACACACCGTCGATGGTAATGTTTGTTGTAACCTTTCCCAAGGCTTTTGTCGTCTTGTCACCAAAGCCGGTTAGTACACAATCTGTCGTTTGTGGTTGAAGTCCACATGAGATCGCTGCACTCGCCTGCATGATGCAGCTCGAACTCCCGGGGTCGATCAGCGACTGGACACTGTGCATGTTTACTTGTGCGGTGCGTAGGTATTTCGCAGGGCTATTGCCTTCGGTGGTTTCCACGAGACTGACGGTGTTGTCCATTATTGGTCGTGGCACGGTGGTAGCTGTATCCATCACAGCAGTACAGTGACGTTGTGTGTGGCCCTCTTTCTTGCAACGTACACAATAAAAGGGTCTCTTCGGATTCGGGCAATCGCGCGAAATATGCCCTTTTCGGTAGCAGTTATAACACTCTTGCTCCGTTTGCTTCCTTGGCGAGTTGGTGTGGTTTCGATTTCTCCAAGATCCAGGCGTAGTCGGTGCGGTGCCGGTTGCAACTACGTTGGCTGTTGATCCATCTCGATGCGGGACGAACGGCGGTGGTTGTGACTGTCTGGGTGTTGGCTGGTTCCCAGAACGTTTTGGTGCTTCAGGCAGTCTGTGACCCGACTGGGTCTTACGTACATTAGCCCTCGAAGCGCGCTCACGGTCGACTTCCTCTATCTCGCGAATGTGGAGCAGCAGTTCTTTCTCGTTCAGTGAGTGTCGTGACGTGAGTGCGTCGCTCAAGGTTCTAGACAGCAGACCGATGACTATCTGTTTCTTCGTGTCAGCAAAGTTAAGGTTGAGCGCCTTACACAATGCCGACTTGTCGAACACGTAGCTCATCAAGCTCTCTCCCGGTTGTTGCTCTCGGCGATTCATTCTCGCCCACTTCTCCGGTAGGCTGACCTGTCCGATGAACGTGTCAGTAAATTCACGCTTAAATGAACTCCAGTCCGGCATTTCGTCATGGCAGTTCCTAAACCATTGACGAGCGGCTCCGGTAAGATGCGCTCGCGCCGATTCCAGTTTGACGGCGTCGCTCCAACCATAGTGCGTGGCCGTCTTGTCGATATTTCGGAACCACTCACTTGCGTCGCTCTGTGGCTCTCCGTCGAAGTCCTGGAGGTAGCGACTCAAATCAGGCATGAGCTTAATTGAGTTTACCGCGCTTGCTTCGGATACTGAGGGAGACTGCGTGCGCTGCATTCCTTGCATGAGCGAAGTGAGCGTCGCCAGCATTGCGGCCATGTTCGGGTCCACTGGCGCGGTGTTCGCGTTGACGCCCGAACCTCCAGGTTCACGGTGGCTGTCAGCACTTACATAGCTATGGTTACTCGGTGACGGGCTGGGCGATCTGGCCCTACGGCCTTTCCCTTTTCCTTTCATGTCCTTTGGTTTCATGTAATCGTATCTGTCCAGCGCGGAGGGATACGCTACACTTGCCGCGGTCGGGCAAACAACACACAAAAATGCTCACGCGGAGCACAAAAAAAAAAACTACGCGCACGAAAATAGTTCCACAACAAACACAGACATCAAAAGGCACAAAACACACGGCAATAAACACAAAGTTCTAACAAAACGTTATCGAGTCCAATCAGGATAATCACGTCCACATCCCACTTCTGAAATGTTAAACCCACTACTATTACTGGGGTGGCGGTGGATTCGGTCGCACACGCGGTAGCTACCCCACACGTTTCTCGACTAACCGTTTAGCAAGTTATCACAAAACACAAAAATACTAACGAATAGAAAATAATTAACACAGGAACACACAACAAGATTGTCTGATGGTTTAAGCCACGGTGTGACGATGGTTTATTGATAGCGGTAAAAGCGATGGCAAACGATATGAAAAACTAACAAACAGTGAAGCGAGAACTCAGGGCGCACGGAGACCGGTGTTGTCTCGGTGGCCTACGGGTTTCAACTGGTGGTTGGTAATAAACATGGCGACATGCACCCCCTCACAATAGTCAAACTAGCAACTAAATACAATGTTGGTATGATACTAATAAATGGCAATATTCTAACACATATGCAACAATATTTTGACTGAGCAGAGGTTTTCTGAGCCTATGATGGATTTAAGGGTTGGTTTAATAGTTAACGCTCTGTTTTTGATTGTCTTTTGGTCTTAAAAAGGAATAAAATACAGGCACTGATTGCTTGGACTAGACAATGCTTTACAGTAGAATTAGTCACGAAGTCTCACCAAAGGATGAGACACCTCGTTCCATTGAGACTCACACAGTGCCGGGCTCGATGTTGGGTCCCCGCACGAGGAACGGCACCCGCACGTCAAACTCGAACGGGAACGACTTCCCCTTGACGAGGCCGAACTGTCCGAGGTGGTAGCCGTGGTCTGAGGTGTACACGATGTACGTGTTGTCCAGCTCGCCCAGGGCGTCCAGCTCCTTGTAGATCTACAAGCGTTCGGAACGGTTAGAACAAATACTATAGTATATAACCTTATTACAGTATTTGGTTAGAAGTTGTTACCACCCAGGGTGAACGGAAACAAAAGCCAGTGTAGCCACGAAAAGATGCACCTACATCTTTGATAAAACCTTAGCTATAAGTCCAGATTGAACAGAGTAACTGCATAGTCAGAAGTCAGGATTCAGAATCGAGGGGGTTACCTTATCGACGGCGTCGTCGACACTCTGCAGTGTCTGCAGCCGCTTGGTCATCAGCAAGTCCGTGAACTGGCGGTGAATTGGAGCCATCGGTGGCGTCACCTGCAGGATCCACTGCTTGTCAGGGTTGGGTGCGTAGTCGTACGCTGGGGTGCTGCAACCATAGACAACGCCGTGCGTTAGTAACATCCGTTCAGCAGCAGCAGCAAGCAGCAAGCAGCAAGCAGCAAGCAGCAGCAAGCAGCAAGCAGCAAGCAGCAAGCAGCAAGCAGCAGCAGCAAGCAGCAAGCAGCAGCAGCAGCAGCAAGCAGCGAGCAGCAGCAAGCAGCAAGCAGGGGCAGCAGCAGCAGCAGCGAGCAGCAGCAGCAGCAAGCAGCAACAAGCAGCAAGCAGCAGCAGCAGCAGCAGCAGCAGCGAGCAGCAGCAGCAGCAGCAGAAAGCAGCAGCAAGCAGCAGCAGCAGCAGCAGCAAGCAGCAGCAAGCAGCAAGCAGGAGCAGCAGCAGCAGCAGCAGCAAGCAGCAGCAAGCAGCAGCAGCAGCGAGCAGCAGCAGCAGCAGCAGCAGCAGCAAGCAGCAGCAAGCAGCAGCAGCAGCAGCAGCAGCAAGCAGCAGCAAGCAGCAAGCAGGAGCAGCAGCAGCAGCAGCAGCAAGCAGCAGCAAGCAGCAGCAGCAGCGAGCAGCAGCAGCAGCAGCAGCAGCAGCAAGCAGCAGCAAGCAGCAGCAGCAGCAGCAGCAGAAGCAAGCAGCAAGCTATACTCAAGGAATAAAAATTCAAAAGAAACAGCAAAACAGAAAAAGCAGCAGCAACAATATTGAGAAGCAGAATCAGCAGCAGTGTGTGGATTCTGGAATAGGATTGAACTTCAACAGGAATTGGATAAAGAAACAGAAGCATCCAGCAACAGCAGTAGCAGACGAATCTTCTTCGTTAAATCTAAGCAAATTCGATCTGAAATAAGCGAACACTTAAATTTTCGTCATGGAAAAAACACTTTCAAGATACAGAATTAACAAACATCAACACCTTTTGCATCTTTACAAGCATCGACATAAAAGTGAACAGCAGCCGGCAGCATTTGAGTGCCAGACGATTTCTTTTATGGCGAGTGCTAACCCAGATTTTGAGCATATAGTGTTTTAAACCGCGCTTTTTTTCCTCGTGGTTTGGGATTAAAAATCAAGCCGACTTGCCAGCCTAGAACGCTAGAATTCCGGACACTTTTGGTGTTCGAAAAATCTCGATAATTTAACCCCGCGAAAATGCCAACAATTTGTGCAGCATCCAGCATGGGTTCCCATCAGCGCTGCACGGCGTCGGTCGGAATTCCACGCGACGAAATGCCGCGGCCTCGGATCGAACGGATTGCTGGTCCATTGCAGCATCCTCGCTATAGCCACATGAAGAATGCACGAAGGGATGATTCCACCACCGTCCCCCCATGCATCAGCAATGTCCGACGCCACGAGGGGATGGTCAGTAAACAGCGATTTATGGGACAATTTTCACCGGACTAACCAAGTTTGCCTGACTTTGGACCTATGTGTTTTTTTTTACTTGTTTGCGATGGAAATGTTGTGGGACGGTTCGTTCCAAACGAGATTCTGACCGTGACACGTCCGAAATATGAGCCGCGGTATACGTGAATTGAAAGTTTATTTTTGCTAATGTGCTGTCATGGTTTTGGTGGAGAAACATTAGATCTCGAATGGTGGTAATGCATTTTTTATCAGAGCGGAAAGTCGAGCCGGAATTGTGATGGTTTCTAGATGCTTGGCGTGTTTGATAATGCAGGCGACGTCGACGGAACTAAGACGACACGGAATCGATAAAATGATGCGCCATGAAATTTGATGCTGCCATCTGAGGATACCGAATCGATCCGAAAGGAAATATGGGACTGAAATTTCTTACTTGTCCCGGGAGGCGTATTTTGATCAGAACGGAGGATATATTTTCTTTTACTTCAAAATAGTTCAATGGCTGGGCTAGAAATTAAAATAACCTAAACTTCATATATTTCGAACTCAATAAACCGTGCAAGTGATAAAGCTCAAGTTACCATTTTATAATCTATAAGATGACCAAATGCAAGTTCTTTTTCCTCACTCTATGAAGAGAATCTCTCACAAAACAGTAAACACTGTCCATTATTCTGTCACAATTCCTCAATACTAAAAAGTTTGACCCGAATACTTTAATAGATGTATATATTTTTTGATTATATGAAAGCCACCCAATCATTTCCACACAAATTGAAAGCCGAATTGTTTCTCTGATCAAAGCGAGACGGTCAAAAGGTCAGGGCAGTTCGTATCGCCCAGCTGGTCTGCAGATTTCAAACACTTCACACTCTCTCCTCGCCATTGTTCCATCTGATCTCATAACTGCATCTCAGAGTCCAGCCAATAAACCGCATGCGCAACAAACAATTCGTCTCTGTTCACACAAAAACACAGAAAAACACAGCCTCTGCAAATATCATGGACCAGTGATGGACAACATCGTGGCTGGAATCTTGCGGGCATCGAGCGCGGTTTTTTGCTTCGTCGTAAGAGCTCATCAACACTCAACAGGTTTGGACTGTCTAATGTCCCGGTGATTGTTCTGATGGTCTGATGATGGTCGGCAGATTGAAGAATGTGGTAACACAGAATGTTGACAAGCCGAAAACATAAGGGCCTGACGGACAAAAAGATGGACGCGATTGCGTGAGAGTATTGGTAGACTGAGAGTGGCCAACTGGTTGATTGGTTATACGGCCATTGTTAGTCAGTGATTCTGCGCGTGTGCAAGATGTTTTAAAAGAGCATGTAATGCTAATTTCGTTATCTGTTGTTGTGGATATAGGTTTTGCATTTGGGTTTTGCCAGTGGGGTTGTGTGAACGTCTAAATGGCATAGCGAAATTTATAATTTACTTTTTATGTACTGACCAGCTGATGGGGCTATTGTTCAGAAATCTAAGCATACCATCGGATTTTCTTGTGATTTTTTATGAAGATCATTTACAAATGTTATCAATTTCAATATTTTGAACATGCTGATGAACAGGCCTTGTTGGTAAGGCTCAAATGTTCAAATTCCTACACAGACAACTGGAAATTGCATCTCACAGGTTATATAAGAAAAGAATATCAAGGGATTTTTTTAAGTATTACCAAAGATGTATGTAGTTAAGAAATCGTGAGAGAATTTAGACTCTGATTATAGAACGTTTGATAGTGATATCGCAAGTGGCATCGCTTCGGCCGCTCATCTGTGAGTATTTGGACCAACATGGCGGAGACCCATCGAGTGATCAACACTCTCTTGTCCCAGCCAAGGGCCTCTATTTGAAGCCCATCAAATCGGGTGGTCTGCAGTCTGCAATTCAGCTTTATACGCCACGAAACACAGACATAAAAACGTCGCGAATTTCACGTTGATAACAATAAATAAGCCGGTGAGTTATTTGAGAAGTAATCTGGCGTTGTTTATTCGTAAAGCCGTGTGAGTGCGTGCGCGTTAAGGTATATATTGTATTTGTTTTTTTCAGTCCCATCAAAAGAAATTTTCGGTGGAGACATGAATTGGCCAGCATCGCTCGGAGTGTTTAAATGTTGATAAGGACTAGGCAGACTAGACCGTTGCTTGATTCGCTGGCTGCTAACTGTCGCACTGGATTTCTAAGGTAATTTACCTAGTTTTTGTCGATTAATCATTAAAAGAGAGCAATTCTTTTTTTGTCTATCATCAGCTTCAATATATGAAGGCATGCATACATTCTACGATCACCACAATTATAAGTGAACTCAGATAGTTGGAACATTTGAAACCAGATAGTTTTAGACTAAAAAAAAAAAAAAAAACCAAATAATTAAGTTAAGAGATAGTTTTTTAAGAGTTATGAGTGAGTGGAATGATGATGTGAAGAAGGGATAAGAATAGCGTTGGAATGAAATGACTCAAGAACATCTGTCTTAACAATACAAAATAAGGATTTTCGACCAAGGATTTTAAGTTCATCCCGACGAAAGTGGCCAACCTAGGCTCCTTAACGACTACCATAGAGCTAACAAGGATGCATGCCTCACTTGTGTGATTGTGCGATAAAAAATGCATCCGAAACATAACGCACATAAAATACACACATCATATTGGGGTTGGGGTCGTAGCTTGCAGCGTTTTTCCACCTGTCATGAGCATTGTCGAAACGTGTGAATATTTAAAGTCCAATTTCGTTGGAAAAAATAGATTGTTGCTTAATTCGACAGGGGGGCGATTTCAGCAGCCATTCGGCGCACGATGGATGCCTCCGAAAAAAACAGTGACGGGTGAGAATTTCCACCAATTTGGGCGTGCGGAAGGTCAAAGAAATTAGCCACGAATTATGGAATTGCGTCCGTTCGGGCGGACATCGAATTAAATGAGAGAGAGAAGTGTCCGAAGAGACCAAGAGAGAGAGAGAGAGAAATATCTCACGCTGTCTTTGGGTCAGTAACTCCATCTTAACAACTCTGTCCTTCAGATAAACTTAGAACAAACAATAAAAACAATATTGAATATTAAAGGGTTCAATAGACCTATCCCACTCGGAAAAAATGACGTCCGATACCCACTGGACCTACTACCAGTTAAAAAAAATTAGCTCTGCTAAATAAAAATAGGGAAATCACAACCCGAATTGCTCTGCCTGGCTTAAGCGAGTGGGTATCATGACATCATTTTGATAGAATTTTTGATTGAATGGAATTGGTGTATTTTAAACCAGACATTGAAAATGACATGACGTCATTTAGCTAAGCGGGACGGGGTTCGAGTACCCGGAGAGTGAAAGGCGAATTTTATATGTTAACGCCAGGCCTCAGGTGTCACTGATCAGTTTAAAAATACAAATTTACATATCCGTGGGTGTGATAATGAAAATCCATTTCGAAAGAGAAAATATGTTGTGATAGTTGCGAATTGCACTTCTCGGTAATGTGTCTATATAACAAAGGTGAGAAAATTCGACCGTGCATACAGATAGAACGGAGTTTTAGAGGGGAGGGGAAGGGGTCTGTGTTCCGTTTCCGCCCCATTGTGTTCTTTGTATATTTCACGTGCGCACCTGTTCAGACCTCTCCGCTGATTAAAATTGCACCACGCGCGTAGGGTTGGGGGGGGGAGGGGGAATCAAAGCCATCCCCGTTTGAAGTCGGGTTCTGCTCAAGGAATCAAAGTTAGTCTAGGGGTTGCTGCTGGAACTTGATTCCACCGAAATCGGAACGACAGAGTGTATAGAGATTCTTGTTTGCTATCCTGGTGGGTGCTTTTTAAAGTCCTGGATTCGATCAACTTGAAATCATCTTCCACAACTCCAGAGTTTCGGGATGGAACAATTCGGTGCAATATGTAGGCTCAAATCTAAGTTCAACTGTTTCTGTGAAATCAGTTAGGATCCAAGCGGCAGTTTCGATAGGAAATAACAAACCGTCACATTGGAAATTGTTTCCAAATTTTGCACTTTGTTGGACATTTTTGGACATGGGCCCTCGCGTGAATATGCGTCAGCTTAGACAACGTGTTACTGTTTTACGACAGTCTTCTTGGTCTCTTTTGCGTTTACCAACGTTGTTTCCTAATTGTCGTCAGATTGCTAGCCAAGCAATCATCAGCGTCATCAGCTGACAAGGTGTCCGGCAATCACCAATTATTTGTCATATTTATGAGTTATAAACGTTCCTATCACACGTTATCAAAGTAGAAACGGATACAGTGTTTTAAAAATCAAATCACATCGTCCGGTCCCGGTTGAAGCGACATTGCCGCGCCTCGGCATCCAGCGAGAAGAAACAACAGCTAAACTGCATGAGAAATCATCGACATAACGCAACGCGCTTTGTTTACAGTGAGACTTTGGTGCCGTATTGAGCCACTTTATCATGTCTTCCCACTGGTCTCTATAGCCATGGATATAGCGCTTCGTACAGTGAGACTTTGATGCCGTATTGAGCCACTTTATCATGTCTTCCCACTGATCTCTATAGCCATGGATAACGCTTCGTACAGCAAGACTTTGATGCCGTATTGAGACACTTTATCATGTCTTCCCACTGATCTCTATAGCCTGGATAGCGCTTCGATACAGTGAGACTTTGATGCCGTATTGAGCCACTTTATCATGTCTTCCCACTGATCTCTGTAGCCAAGGATAGCGCTTCGTACAATGAGACTTTGATGCCACATTGAGCCACTTTGGGGCACCTTCTCCTACTCCCAATTTTCACCAAATTTTGATATGTAAATTTGGGTAGAAACGGTTTAATAATTTGTATTTTGTAGGAATATTTTTAGTTCATACAATTTACTAAATTGTGCAGTAATAAAATGCATTGTGATAACATTTGATTTAATTGCGAGCTAAAGAGGGTAAGTTACAGAATATTGATTAAAGTGATACTATACTGAAAACTGTAAAAAAAAATAGTTAATGAAGTTACAAAAGTCGCATAGTAGGGTCGACCAAGATGGCGAAACCCTGGCGTCACTTTACTCAATACGATGGGTTATCGAGATCAGTGCTCGGCATCTAGCAAGAGGAAAAAAACAACTACACTGCCTGAGAAATCCGTCAGAAATGACCGACGCAAGACAACGCATCGCAACGCAACGCGGTAGAGGTCTGGCCGGCAGAGCAAGTGCAGCAGAAGTGGCTGCACTCGTTTCCTGCTTCGACAGACACGTCGTGACCTCTGTCGCTGTCCGGGCATCCTCCAGTGGCGACACAGAGCGTCCCGGAGTCATCTAGTCCGTTGCCCCACAAGCCAAGGGTAGATTCTACATTTCTCACTCTGGAGGTAATGAGATGATTCTGAATAAGTTGCGGTTTAGCCGATTTTCATTGGCTGTTAACATGTATTTGAGTAAATAACTCAATACAGGGGTGAAAATCTTGTAAATATTGTAAATATTGTAAAATAAATGTGTTAGCTATGTTTTATGGACATAAAAAAAATGATTTTGTTGTGAAGCTTTGTCATTTTACTAATATTTTGAAAACTAGTACATTTAATATGCTTATATTTCAGTAACGTTAAACTAATAATTAGAAAATGACGGTGAATTTGATTAAAAATTTGGATAGTTGCAAATGTAACGACATATTGTTGGATGGAGAATAATTTTCGCAAATTTAGCCTGTCAGTTCATAGCCTACTAGGTAGTCGTGAGAAAGAGTTCAATGTCTAAGATATCGAATCTAGAAAACTGTATAAAGATGCTGACTGGAAACTGTGGATTGCTGTCCATCAAGTATTGCTTTACAAAGAATTATCGTTCTTTCAATCCAATCTCACTTCCTACACAAGTCGAAGAATGAAGCAAGACTCTTAGATTTGGAAGATGTGAACGATAGCGTCAACTTACTAAGTGGCAGCTTGCAAATACTTAGAATTGAACTACATTTAAAAATAAATTTAAAAAAGGCCACAAAATTTGCAATGAAATAAAAATTAAATTTTACTATGCGTCAAGTTTCAAGTAAGACCCCGGACCCGAAACACAAAATCTCACTTAGGGCCATTTTTGCAATTTTATCAACTCTGTCTTGAAGTGTCCGTTAATAGTTCAACTCCAAACCACGTGCAGAGACATTCAATTCTTCAGGATTTCAAAATATTGTTAAAACTGTCCCTTATATTAAATTTTTCCGGAGCCTGCACCACTGCACCCGGCTCTGGGAAAGTGACCTCACGCGTCGTCGAAACCGGTCCGCTGAGCCCGTAAATCTGCAGCGGTGGCGAGCCGGTCGGACCGGGCCGGTCGAATAACTAAAAATAGACCTAACGCTAGTGTGCGTCGCGTGGATTTGCCACAGCCACAGTCATTGCCGGGTAATTTACATATGTTCTGTGCTTAAAGCAAATTTCTTATAACTTTTTTAAGACTCAAGTCTTTTCCTTATCTTGGCAACTTTTTTTTAAATATATTTTTTTAAATGAAACTGGGTATTTAATGCTAAAAGTCCCAAGCTCAAACTTTTCCCGACGTTTCGCCAAAGCTTAACTGCCCGCTTTATCAAGGGTCTAAACTCGAGAGCCAGATAGCAGATGAAAATAGAAGATAGTTTGCTAGCAGAAAAGTACGAGTTTGGGAACTATAGCATTCAATATTCCAGTCAAATAATTTGATGTAGTACGTAAAGGAAATTCTCAGCGCTGGTGGCGAACCTGGAGGATTAGCTACAAGTTTAAGTCAACAAGCGCAGTTTAAATTTGATTCGAACGAAAACATATTTATTGGTTTCATAATCGGTAGATATTTCTTTTCAGAAGCGAAATATCCATCGCAAAATTGTATCCGTGACCGGGGCATGGATACTTTTTAATGTATAATTTTGTAATTGACATTGGATTTTGTAACGAATAAGTGAAGCTATCACCTGCGAAGACACTATTTTATATGTCAATTCTGACAGTTGGCAATTAAGATTGAGCATCAGTAACCAACAAAGCCCCTATATACTACGTAAGATGACGTAAGTAACGTTGTTTGAAGGAGTGACTCAGTGGCTGTGGTGCTTTAGTTCCTTCCGTCGCCGCCTAGGCAACCTGACCATTTTGTCACCAGCTCAACAATGCGATTTTCGCAGAGTTTCCTACATTCTACAGCCTAGTATAATATTTTCCGAAAAATCGAAAAAAAATAAACGAAAACTTCACTGGGAAGTGATCCGAATTAGCAGATAGGAGATTTTAGCTACATAGAGGCAGCAGTTATCTTGATTTTTAAGCGTTTTTCAGTTGATTACGACTTATTTCTTAATTTTAGACTTAAAGACTGACATCATTTAAATTCGAAGCCATTGCTTATTTTAGAATCCTGCTGCATTCCATGCTTCTTAACTGACAACCAACGAAACAGACGCCCGCGTACGAGCGCACCGCAGGACGCCGTCCAAGCAACCTACCACATCCAAGCCATCGCTGCACCAGCTGCACGGTTCGCCGGTAGTGGGTGCGATACCCGCCGACCGAGCCCAGAAGCGAGCACAAAAGAAATGCGGCAATTCGTTCTTGGACGTCGACTCGTAAAAATTATGTATGGTTTAGAGGCCAACAACAAGTAATTTCTGTTTAGTTACCGCATGGTGTTGTAAAACAGTAAATGTGATAAGCTTGGCGGTGTGTGGTAAATCTCGTTGCGTTGAGGTAACACACAAGGCATGGATTTGTAGTTAAAAATAATAATTAACTGTATAGAATATTTTCTAAGTATTGAAAAATGTACGTGAAGGTAAAATAAAGCAACGTACCAAGACGATCAATTTATACCGTTGTCATGAAGATGCAGTGTAAATTATTTGTTTCCATGAGTCACCTCGTGAGCCCTGGATCGAGAAGTTTAAATAACCTACTCTGAGAATCGGATCCAGCTGCTAGGTAGTTAATGCCGGCAAACGACACTCAGGGCCTTCCACTTTGTTGCATATCTTTAGCGGCCGATGTGAGTGACAAAATAGCGATTAAACGAATGATAAAATGAAGCCCAAACTTGCCGCACACCCAACCATGCAAAAATTAAGAATAAAATATCATGAGTATGAAGAATTAACAAATTGGACGCAGCCGTTTTCATAGTGTCTGCAGCAAGTTAAGACCTGTCAGGTGCAGGAAGTAGGTGCCTGAAGTCAGGTGCGCAATGGTGCGTTACACGGAGCCCCTAGTGAGCGTAGCTATAGTCCATGTTTAGACAATTCTACTCAGGGGCGGGTTTACAATGTCCAAAGTAAAACTGTGTCCAAGCAATTCAGGAACAAATGCATCCCAATGGTTGCCACCATTACAATGCTTTGAACGGAAGAAGTTCAAGCCTTGTTTGTAGGATCAAATAACGAATAAATACCGAATAAAGAGGCATTCCGAGCCTGGTGGCCTTGTGGTCTGGTGCGTGCCATCGCGCGCACTCAGACGTTTGTCCCAAGTTAAGACAGCTACTAAAGCACTAAACACTAAAGCTACAAAAGCATGAGCAGCGGCGATCCCGGCGACGGGTACTCACTGGTGCGTGGTCACGTTGAAGAACAGGTGCGAGAACTGCGGCGCCGAGTCCTCGGGCCCGTGCGGCGCCGGGAAGCTGACGACCAGCATGACGGGCTTGCTGCGCGCCAGGTGCTTCGACTGGCGCAGGAACGCGACCGAGTCGTTGGCGATCAGGTCCGGGTAGTAGTCCTGCGGGCCGACAGGGCACGTAAAGTAACACAAATAGCGTTATCCCACGCCTGGTGCCAATTGTAGGCTGATCCCACATATGGCGCCAATTGTAGGAAGAGCTCACCGATTATGCCAACTGATGGCTAATCCCACCAGCGCAGACAGGTTGAACTGATTGAAATGATATTTTCGGAATACTTTCGAAATTATACAACTTTTTTGCTTTATTAGTTTCATTGCAATACAACCACGACTTTAGTCGAAAATCTTCATCTTACGGAGATTTTCAATACCTTCCGACTTCAAGATTTGCCTGTTCTAAATCTTGATGTTGATTGCAACAGAATATATCGATAGAAAATAAGATCTAAGCAGCTTGCTGCTGCTGCTGCTGCTACTGTTGCTGCCGCTGCTGCTGCTGCTGCTGCTGCTGCTGCTGCTGCTGCTGCTGCTGCTGCTGCTGCTGCTGCTGCTGCTGCTGCTGCTGCTGCTGCTGCTACTAGTGCTGCTACTGTTGCTGCTGCTACTGTTGCTGCTGCTGCTGCTACTGTTGCTGCTACTACTGTTGCTGCTGCTGCTGCTACTGTTGCTGCTGCTACTGTTGCTGATGCTTGCTGTCCTGCTGGCATTTCTCCTGCTGCAGCTGCTGCTACTAGTGCTGCTACTGTTGCTGCTGCTACTGTTGCTGCTGGTACTGTTGCTGCTGCTACTGTTGCTGATGCTTGCTGTCCTGCTGGCATTTCTCCTGCTGCAGCTGCTGCTACTAGTGCTACCACTACTGTTGCTGCTGCTTACCTTGTGGTAGTCATCGCCGTGCTTGATCTTCTTGCCGTTCAGGTTGATCGAGTAGTTGTAGTAGCGCGAGTTCATGATGAGTCCACCCCATTCCCGCCACCCGGGCGGGATGTAGCTGCCGTTGTACTTGTTCAGGTACTTGCCGAAGTAGCCTGGAGAAGATACACATTTTATGATAGATTTTGGCCGGAGCGCATGCCGAAACGGTGAACGCAAAAGCGCCGGAAATGGGAGAAAATCCTCAGGTAAGTCGCTCACTAAGCCTCTGATCATTAAACTGATTTCTATCTATTTGTGTTTATTTTTTCTCGTAGTTTTTCATGATGAGGAAAAATCCTCGTGATATTGCTTGTGTCAGATGTTGGTGAGCCTATTATCAGTTTCTGCCAAAACCTCTCAACAACTCAGCAAACTTATAAATTACTTCGGACACAGTTTGCGCGTCTCGACAAACAAAGATCATTACAGCGGACATTTCTGTGACTCATATAACAGCCATCACAGCTGTATATGTGACGCGAGATGAGAATGTCTTTCATTCAATTTACGGTTTAATAAGTTGGTTTTTTAAGCCGCGATGGCTTAAGTGACATTGCAATTCGTGTGTCAGTCATGAGTTCAAGTCATGATTCCCAAACTGCAGCATAGAGGGTGATGAAACGGGGAGGAGGAGAGACGAATGGTTGGTTATTTTTGGTTTTGTCTTGTATCTGATCCTACTAATTTTTGATTTCATGTGTCTCATGGTGTGCAGAGGTGCAGAAGAGATTGTTGGTCCATAATAAGGTCTTTAAGACCAATAGTCCCAAGCCACAAGGAACCTTAATTTGTCTACAATCTCATCTAAACAGAGAAATACCGTGCAGAGACATCAATCTATCCAACATCAGCTCTGATTTACATCGATTTACATCTGATTATATACACTTTTACTGATGAGCGTAACGAGCGAAGTGAGTGAATTGAAAATTTAATTACACTTACTTCGAAAAAATTCGTCCATGTGTTTTCGATTTTTTTTAATAACTGACAAAACGGATGTTTATGTTTGTAGCTCATGGCACTAAGTAATCATCATTCAAATTATATTCAAAGTGTATGCGAATGGTAATTAAAACATTTAGATATTGTTCCAGAAGATTCCAGTGTTGAATGAAGATATTTTGAAATAGATTTCGTTTCATGAGTTGGTACAATGTAAATGGCGGCCATTTTCTCACAAAGGACAACAATTGATGTTTGACAGCAGCAACAAGCGGCGGTGAGACACAGCGTAGCGACGCGCAGTCTGCTCTGTGCGGGAAACAGGTGGTGCTTGCTAAGTGCTAAGTGCACGTCACTGCGGTCGCGGCAAGTGGCTGCGGTGGGTGACGTCATCCGCGCGGAGGAATTCTACAGGTGATTGACTGACGGATCGGCGCTGAAGGCGGCGGTGGCCCGGACATAGAGGTTTCATGCGCTGTGGCTAGACCACTGATCTCAGTCACCTGGATTGCGCATAGGATTGAGCCAAGGTGAAGTTAAGTGAAGCCAGGCTTTCGCCATCTTTGTCACCCCAATAATGCGGATATTTATTTATTTTTAATTATTTGTGGTTATTTATTTGCTAAATTAGCCGTTTTTTTACGGTATTCGGTACATCATTTTCATTCCGTTCAATAGCTCACAATTTTAAAAAAGCCAGTGCACTTTTCATGCTAAAATACCAAGAATTACGAACTGAAAATATTTCTACAATTATTATTTAATCGTTTGTACACCAAATTTTCTTTTTGATTTTTAACATTTGGCTCTAATCTCTAGCCAAGCTCTAATCTTGGCTACCAGTGGTCTAGACACTAGGAGTATGCTCGATGAGGGATTCTGGTAATGTCTACACCGTGATGGTTGTGAACGAGAAAGTCCACTGGCTCAAAATAGGTGGTTTAGGTGCGAGAAAATTGAATATCTATTTACTGCTAAAGTTGGTGCTACTTTTGATTGTCATGTTTAATCATGTCAGTTGATTTTTTCCCTCAAAATTGGCAGTATTAACATAATTAATATGTCTGATGAATCCATAATGAAGCCATGAGGCTACCAAGTTTGAATAATATGGAGTATTTATTAATGGAAACGAAATATTCATTCATCAGTATCCATTGATATGAATACTATAAGTAAAAATGGATATAATTGGCATATTATATAAATGGATTTTACGTTTTTATGTGCATTCAACGAGGAATTTCAATTTGGTTTCAATCAATACTTATGTGGGATGTATTACCATTGATATATATCGTATATTTTTTTAAATATTCAAATGTCATTGATAAAGCTGCTAAATTATTACTGGACTTGTAAAATTGATCATATAAGCCTCTAGGCTATACGCACACGCAATATAATCGCGTTATGGGTGAGCGTAAATATTGCGCTCATCCACAACACGATTATATTGGTGTTCGCATAGCCTAGTACAGGTAGTCAAAGTGTGACTCTGAGACCTCTATTGGACCTCTATAGAGATGAATGAATTACCCGGGACGCCGTGGGCGGTAGAATGGCTTTGCAGATGTTTACCTAGCTCATTGCGTGGCTATACGTCGTGGCTTCGTCTACGTGCAGACATTGACATCAATTACAACGTTTGCTTGCGCCAGAGGTTACGTCCATGTCATTGCCCAGAACGCGCAGTTTTTTAAATTCCGTGAAATTCGTTTTAGAAAGGGCATTCGGCAAGTATATAAATTCGAATTGGACGCACAGATCAGAAGAAGTGAATGTGCTAACATAATTTTTACTTTTTAGACTATCATTTCAGAGATTGCATGTGTCACATCACACCTTCTAGTAGTTGGCATCTGAAGTCAAAAGCCTGAGCGTTGCAAGCGAACAGCTTCCTAAAAAATATTTGACTGGGTTATAAGATTTCCAATAAAACGCACACAATATTTTGTATTGTACTTAGGGCCGGTTTTACACTTTTCAATAAAGTGGCTAACCTCCAGAAACAATCTCATCTCCATGGAGGTTGCTTCTGTTATCTTCCAAACTGGAAGATAAACATTTAACCATGGACATTGGCATGCTGAAGTCATGCATCAGGCTTGCAATAAAAAATAATTTGTACGCTTTATTGGCAATCCCAGCCAAATATTTTTTCGCAAACTTTTCGTTTGCTTCTTGCAACGCTCAGGCTTTTGAGTTTCAAATGCCAACTACATACAGGTGCGATGTGACACAATCAATCCACGAAATGATAATCTAAAAAGTAAAAATTATGTTAGCACATTCACTTCTTCAGATCGGTGTGTCCAATGCGAATTTAAACAACACATCTACACTAGTATGAAGCAAAGCAGCAGACTTGCTACCTCCAAATGAGTACCAATCCTCAGCAGGCTTGCTACCTCCAAAGGTGTACCTTCCCTGCAGGAGCATGCAGCATTAAGGCCTACCCACAATTGAAATAAGCATAAGCACAACGCATAGTCGTAACGCATAAGGAAATTAAACATGGGATATAGGATAGGATCGCCCACAATTGACATAGCAGCAACACTAGCGACCTTGAGCGCACAAGGCATCGACACAACGCACAAGGAATATGAAATATTTTAACTCCTTATGTGCTATGCGCTATGTCAACCAATCAGAGGGCAGAGAATTGAAATGCGCGCGATCTTGGCAACAGCTGACCATGACCATGGTCGATGGTCATGTTTTGGAGTTATGTATGCGAACGAGTTTTCGTTCGTAGAGCAAATCGTATATTTATTTTTGAATCTATAACAAAGCAAGATACAATTTGTATTGGAAAATGAGGGCGCATACGAGGTTTTAACTTTGAATACACCTCGTTCATCAACATCCAGCTCTGTGGAACTCATTTAGTCAAGAGGTGGAAACGAACTATAAATAAAAATTATGATTATGGTCTCCAATTCATCCATATAATTTCGTCCAAAATTATTCTCAAGATTTCTTGTTAGTTAAAACAACGCCGCTGTATTAAACAAATAGACGATCTGAAAAGGTTGTGAATCAGTATTGACAGCTCTATGACACCGCCTCGTTCGCAGACAGACACACAGACATAACCCCAAAACTTGACCATTGACCACGGATCGCTGCTCAGCTGTTGCCAAGATCGCGCGCATTTCAATTCTCTGCCCTCTGATTGGTTGACATAGCGCATAACGAAAAAAAAGTTAAAATATTTCATATTCCTTGTGCGTTGTGTCGATGCCTTATGCGCTCAAGGTCGCTAGTGTTGCTGCTATGTCAGTTGTGGGCGATCCTATCCTCTAACCCATGTTTAATTTCCTTGTGCGTTACGACTATGCGTTGTGCTTATGCTTATGTCAATTGTGGGTAGGCCTTTAGCAACACGTTTACTACATCAAAAGTACCTACCCTGCACAAGCATGCAGCATTAGCAACACGTTTACTAAATCTAAAAGGTGTACCCACCCCCAGCGTTCTTGCTACCTCCCAAGGAGTACCTACCCTGCACAAGCATGCAGCATTAGCAACACGTTTACTACATCTTAAAGTGTACCCACCCCCAGCGTTCTTGCTACCTCCCAAGGAGTACCTACCCGTGCGATAACCCGCGTTGGACAAATAGGTGGCGAACGAGCGTGTCTCGTGCTCGGCCTGCCACCGCGCGCTGCTGCAGTTGTCGTTGTTGGTGAACACATGGTGATTGTGCACGTACATGCCGGTCAGCAAGCTGCTGCGCGACGGGCAGCACATCGGCGTCGTCACGTACGCGTGGCGGAACTCGGCGCCCTCGTCGCGCAGCAGGCGCAGCGTGCGCGGCATGAAGTTCAGCGAGCCTGCGCATCGATTATTGGTGTTTAACGACAACTGGCACTGTGGCACTGGTCTAATGGCGTCGGTGAATGAAGGGTGATGATACCTAACGTAGTCTAGAAGGGAAGAGGGGAAACCCGGTGCCGGGACGTGGCCTACTCCTGATGAAAAGCACCGAGGGGACCACTGGATTTATGTCCCTTCCGAAGGACGGTACAACTCGAATGACAGGATTCCTCCACTAATCCGTGCTGTCGAAAGGTTGATATGCAAGGGGATCATTGTGATCGTTCTATCTTTAAACCCTCCAACCTTTCTCCCGAACAGAACTGATCATATGCATGATGGTCACCCATCAGCGCGGTGTTGCTTAACTTCGGTGATCTCACGAGAACCGGTGTTTCCAACATGCCAAACCGTTCGGTCCGGCGCATGAAGGTTGGGGTGGTGTTGAGGGTTGTGGAGTCAAGGAGGTATGCTGATTGCAGGCGATTTTGTGTGGGGTAGGGTGATACGAAGGGTATAGGTGATGTGGGGCGAAGGTGACCCACGCTAAATTATTTTTCTGAAAAATAAAAATCTAAGATTAGGCAAATACATGTGCGTCTTAAGAAAGTGGTAATATGGACTAATCTATGTGCAAGTATTTGTATGTATATATTTTAATATTTGCTTGTGATCCCTTTGTTATAAGATTAAATACTTAAGATAGTCATTGTCAGTCATATTGTATAACGGGGTACACGCCAACTGACCGAAAAAAATTACAGGAAATCATATGATGTGTGACTCGTTGTGAGAGGGGCTCTAAGTCAAAAATAGGGGTTGGAAGAAACTATGCAGACGATGTTTTAACCCGAGTAAGGATCCGGGTTCGAATCCCGGTACGGATACAATTTTGGAATGTGTATTGCGATTCTAGCCATGAAAACCTGCCAGTCAACTCACCTTTAAGATGAGCCTATAGTAGTTTTGCCACCAATAAGGTCATGTTTTAACGGGTTTTAGCGTGGTCAACGCTTGTTTTCCGCAAAGGTCTTCAAACTAGCATGACATTAAGCAAATTAGACAGCGCCCTTGTGACCGTGTTCACCCAGGTAGGGTGTAAAATAATGATGAGATTTTTTCTTCCTAAAAATTGCGTTTTGTGTGCCGTTATGGCCTGGACTTACTTTTTCTGTTCCTTACTCTTATATTTGGCTTTTGTTCCCAGATGAGAGAAGACGGAATTTCTCCAATTCCGCAGAGTTGGAAACAGTAAATGTTAGTGATAGGGGCCCTGATTGTGAAATACCCAAGTTTTCCGAAAAATTGCTTCTATTTCATTTTGTAGGCGAGAATCTGCATACAATGTTGTGTTTTTTAAAAACTCACATTCAAACAATTATATTCGATGAAAATTTAAAAATTACCATAAAAATTCGTGTGTTTCGAACCTTTATGCAAATACATCGTTGCGTGTATCAGAAATGTATCAGAAACAAAATATCAATTCCAAAAATTGAATCCGTACACGGATTTTAAATTTCAAATCCCATTGAAAATGATTCCCACCAAATTTCCAACCTGCCAACCCAAAACCTACCCAACTCGACGTCCTGGTCGTCCGTCAAGATCAACACAATATTCGGCTTGCGCGGCAACAGACTCTGCTTGCTCTCGGCCGTCTTCCTCGGCTTCGGCCGCCGCGACGCCGACGCCGACGCCGGGTCGCCAGGGTAACCGCGCGCTCGTTGCTGCGCGAACACGTCGTCGGGCAGGTCGTCGTCGTCCGGGCGTCGCGACGCCGCCAGCGCGACGGCGATCACGGCGACGGCGACGGCGAGAAGTGTGTGACGCGGTGCCATCTTCAAGTTTTACGTTGAAGTTTTACGTTGAGGCGTCGTAGTCGAATTTTTAAATCCGTATCCGCAAATATTTATGTTGGTTTGATAGAGGAGTTCACTAAACGGAAGCAATAGGAATTTTATTGCAAAATGACTTTTGAAACAAACAAAATCCACTATATTCCTTTGTTTTCAGCTATGCAGTCAATTAGATTGTTGCTTAACCCGCTAAATCCACGACTAGCAACACTTTCACACGAGAATATATTAATACTGAAGATGATCCGCGAAAAGCACAACCAAGAAAACGCCCGCTGCAGGTTAAGCAGCAAGTTGGAGCCAAGCGCGGTGTCTTTGAGACACGTGCGGTTGACAAGGAGTCATGGAAAGCCGGAGCTTCTTAGTGCGACGCCTGGCAGTCGTGGCGAGCGAGGCGATGCCGACGACGCCTCGGCGTCGATTTGGCTTCTTCCATCGCGACGTCTGCAAACAAACACAGACAATACAGTTAGAATTATTTTAAAAAAATTAAAAAATTAAAATACTAGGTTTTAAGCGTTTTCTGACGTTTTGCATAGCTGCTGCCAGCTTTGTGACTTTCTTCTTCTGCTTTTTGCTTAGACCTTTGACATATCAGCATAGCTTTATGAAAATTAGCATGTAAATTAGCATTTATTCAACAACCCATTCGTTTGTTAACGGATGTGCCACGGTTAGGAAAGATCTCTGTAAAAATCATTCCAGATATAATTGTTTAGAAAATGTAACAGTCTTGCTCTCGACAGAGAACTGCAGTGCGTCGCTTCAAGCGGAGCACGGCTAAACTCCACCGAACAACTATCAAACGCAACGCAGCCCCTGCGCCACTGTCTGCCGGTCGTCCCCGCGCCACTGGACGGCTTGTTAGCGCGTGATCGACGCGGCACGAATCGTGCGGCGGCGGGCACGGTAATTACACACATCACACGACGCGCAGCGCGCCACTCGCCTGGTTTACAAACCACTCTCTCACGCCCGGCATTGCTGGCCTACAGTGGGCAGGCAGCTAGAGGGACGACGTTGCGGGCAGAGAGGCGCTGGCGCGAGACTGGCCAAAAATATGTCTATAGTATACAAACTACAATGCACAAATTCCATTCAATCTGACTTCATAATATCCAGTCGCTAAAGCCAGGTAGAGCAATTCGGGTTGTGATTTCTCTATCTTCATCTGTTATTTAGCAGAGCTAATTAATATTATTTTATAAACTGGTAGTACGTCCAGTGGGTATCTGATGTCATTTTTCTCTGAGTGGAATAGGTCTATTGGATACTAAGTTTGTTTATTTGAGTTGTTGGGCTCCATGGCGATAGAAACAGAACAATGGATGATCATAGAAGGTGGTGAATCTAGTGACGCTATGCTGCAATCACACCAACAACTCGACTATCCCTGATTATGACATTGGGTACGCTTGTATTAGTGTTGATTAAAACCTAACTACATATCCTCGTTGCAATACGGACAGAATTTTGGATTGGAAGGGATGGAGGACTGTGGGTGAAGTGGGTTGATTTGGTGGAAGAAGAATTGGACTTTAGGGGTGAACATTGGGTTGATGTGGGGGGTGGAAAGTTGAACAGCAGAAACAAACGTGGGTCGTTTTTTTGGCAATGAAGTAAGAATGAGAAGCGAGAGGAATGGTCATGAGTTAAGTTATTTTATAGCCATTTATACCGACTAAACTCTTCTGTTCGCGAGGATGGATATTTAATGTTAAAAAATATATTTAAACGGCAATATTTGATATTTGGTTAAGAGTAAACTTATTAAAACAATGAAACCTAAAACGGATCATGGTATAGGCATATGCCTATATGGTATGCATGTATGGAGCATGGTATAGGCTCTATGGTATAGGTAAACAGCCAACTTCTAACATCATGTCAACATTTTCAGTCTCGCTGTTAGCCACTCTCTGGCTAGCACAGGACTCGACGAGATGCGATCGGGATGCTAACCAGCCAAGCTAGGGTGCAGGCTGACGACGTGTTATTTGAATTTTCATCTCATAATCACATGAATCCGCTCGATGCACGCTCCGCACCACATTCCAGGCCTGCAATCTAATACATTCGGATAGAAATTACACACTCCCAGTAATTGACGTGTTATTTTCTTTGGATTATTTCGAGTTTTTGTTGCGAGTCGATTAGCATGCACTTGGGTTCTTTGACTGTCTGGCTGTCGGTCAAAAACTTTCCTCAAACCAATTATTATGACATTGGCGTGGTGTCTGCAAATGATTGGATTCAGAGTCCGAGGGTTGCAAATCTGTGTAAATGTTTTAGCGATTATGGTTTACATCGACAGTAGATTTTGGTTGGAGGCTGTTTAAATGGACTCTATCAGCTACATCGGAAATAAGCACTATAGGAAAGGGGTAAAATTAACGCGAAATCTTCAAAATAGTGCAGGATTTGAGGGGAAAGTCGTCCCATGAAGACGTCGCTTGAACTACTTGATCGGAAACGTGCATCTTAGGACCTCTCTATCATGTTCTATACCAGTTTGTTTTTTTTGATAGGGATAATTTGTGTTTCAAAAGTTGCTGCCTCGATACCGTCACAAAAAATTCAAACTCCTGCTGATTATCATCAGTGGATAATCAAATTTTCATAAAAGTTATTGAGAATTTCTCGCGAATTTTGACCGCGCCTACAGCGAAACAAGATTTGAGCTGTCGGTAAAATTGTAATGACACAAGATTTCCATCGTGATTTAACCTTGCTACTTTTAGAATCGCTAATACAAGAGCTTCCAGTAGAACAGAACGATTCTCTCTGCAATATATTCCACCTACAAGAGGATAATGTAGGTAGATGGGTCACTTGTCAGTGTCGGTCGATCTCAAATCAGCTTCAGCATAGCCCAGAGAAAAGTTAGGAAATATCCGGCAACTCCCACCACGAATTGGTTCAGTTAGCTATCTCTATCTCGAGGCAATGAAAGGCGGTAGCTATACCAATAAGGGCATAGCACTATACCAGCCTCACACAAATACAAAATCTCTCATCATCCACTGACCATCAATCATCAATCCTTGACGCGTTCACTTATATATGAGCGTTTTTCCTCGGGTCTATAAAAAGCAACCTATGTTTTTGATTTAAATAATAAAATAAATTAACAACCCCTAAAATATCTCTCTCATTAGAATGCAAACATGGTTGCTATCGACGATGATTTTTCAGAAATGTGCACTCCATTCTCTTGCCGTAATTTTTGTACGACTGATCACTGATCAGAGCAGAAATTTATAGACACAGCAACCAGAGCCAAGGAAATAAATACCCTGCGTGTTCTTACAAAAACGTTTGTAGACCACCATCTTTAAAACAGATCATTTTCACGTTTTTTCTCACAAAATCGTCTTGCAGTCTGTATTCGATATAGTGCCAGGACAGGGTAACCCCAAAGCTTATAACGGACTACGCTCCTCAAATGATTGATTGCTTCGTGATTTTCCACAAGCACTGGTTTTGATAATAGATTCTAGGGTATATCTCGAGTAGTTTCATCAAAGAGCCATCAGGGACGGCGCAGATGGCTTTATTTTGCGCTCTGCACTTGATTCAGCAAGGAGGCACGGGAAACAGAGACACATCGAATAAGAACCACTGGGATTATTGGTAGGATCGTGCGGTAGACGTGCCGGGTAGCAGAGTTAAGGCGTTTAACGACGCACCGAGTTCTGTGAAGTGGTTGGTGTAAGTGTGCACTAATCAGATAATTGGCATCGTTCGAAAGACACTACTCATTTTAAGACCGTGCAGCAATCTATAAATAAACCTGGTCGCAATTCTAATTAAATCCTCATGGAATAGACCGAATTGGCCGGTTGCACACGGATAATTAAAAGTTTGAAACCAGTTGTATAGGTACTTTTTTTATTATCTTGTTTCGATCAAACAATTAGTGTCGGCTTGCTGATCTCTCTCAATCTACAGATGTCAATTGAGAGGAGAACGAGCAATTTCCCGAGATCATAAAGTGAGAGACGCGTTACTGCACCCGACAGTACTCATGTTTGAAAGACTTGACCGCTATGCAATACGACTCCTAGTCAGAAAGCAATTGTTTGACAGATGAAATAGGTGCAATAAATCACGTAAATTCCTCTGCGCTTTATACCAATACGTATCATGAAAATTACGCGTGGCCAATAAAAAGTTTAATTGAATTCCTCTATCGCGACGTCATGGTTTAAAGAAAGATAGCTTTCGTATCGTCTCAAGATGGGCCTGCTCAGATTTCAGAGGCTGGCAATTAAAAGGCCGGACCCGTCCCTTGCCTCGCTGCCAGCGAAGGGTGCATTTCTAACCTAGTATCCTCTATTGGAGACAAAAATAGGAGATTTCAAATAGTGTCGCAATCTGTGTGACGAAAGGGGAATGCAATCCGTCGTGTGCATCGCCAGTCCGTCGCGTCGGCAGCCCGTTCGTCGTGCAGACATCGACTCTGTGCCACGGATTGCAATCCGTCGTATGCATCGCCAGTCCGTCGCGTCGGCAGCCCGTTCGTCGTGCAGACGTCGACTCTGTGCCACGGATTGCAATCCGTCGTGTGCATCGCCAGTCCGTCGCTTCGGCAGCCCGTTCGTCGTGCAGACATCGACTCTGTGCCACGGATTGCATGATCCGTCGTGTGCATCGCCAGTCCGTCGCGTCGGCAGCCCGTTCGTCGTGCAGACATCAGATTGTAGTCCGTCGCGTGCACTCAAGCGGCAATGCGCTACGCAATACCGCCGATATCAGTTGAAGATCAAGTAAGGGTCCTGCCGCATGCGTCCCGCTGCCGTCCGGATCTCGAGGAATCTCTTCGGGCGGTCTGCCTGTTCACCTTGGCACGGCGGCGGCTGCGGCGGCTGCGGCTGCTTGCTTCAGGTGATTGTTTTCGTATTACAGAGTAATTGACGTGTCTGAGAATTATCGTTTAGTAGGAGGCGCCGGTCGCGCCGGTCGGCTGCTCGGCCGAGACTCAAAAAAGAGAGAAAAAGTCGGTGCGCGCGGGGGTCTGGTCGGTGGGTCGCCCGGCATCTTGGCCGCGATGGATGCAGCAGTGATGTAATCGGTGGAGGATGCCGGTCGGGGTACCACGATGCCGTCGTGGAGTCGCTTCACTCCGGCTAGGGGATGGTTTTGCATTTGGGGTGCAATTTATTTAGAGGCAGCTCTTCGGGGTCGGATTTTTAAAAACTTGCTAGTCTCTTTTCATCGGTCAGAATGTTATTGATTGTCCACGAAATTAATGGAGACTACTGTCCCTTATCCGTAAAGCTTTGCTGCCATGAGGTCTTAACTTCCTATTTTTGGGGGTACACGGAAGTAAGTATATATATATAGACTGTAAATCTATACTAAATATGATTGATTGTATTAAATAAGGGTCCGATTCCTCGTTATAAAGTCAAGAAATTTAGCAGATTGGTTGCCACCAAACAAAGCCAAGAAATCGTCTGTCATTTACAAAGAGATTGCTCCCCAAAAGGTCGCAATTATTGACAGCGAAGCATGGGGTTTGAAGTGTGAAGCTAGGATTTTCTGAGATTATGTATATAGGAGTAATGAAACGGATGATTCGATGAACATGAGATTAGCGCAGGATAATGCTTGAATAAAAAAATGATCATCTAATCTGCCGAGAAATGGCTACGCGATCGCTTTGATCACAAATCTATACTAATTTTATTCCAGCATGATAGCAATCCAATCAAATCACATATGTAGAAGATACAGCTTTAAGCAACTTAAAATAGACCGGTAAAATATAAAAACGATTTCATTGATCGCGCAAGGGTTGTCTTTCTTGGAAGAATCTCGTACGCAAGGTAAGACATTTCTTACATGAATACAAGCGAGAATTGCTGCGAGAAGCGCAGCGTCTTAAAGTGGTTCTTGTCATGACACATTGATTGATGAAGCCACGAGTGTCTACCAAATGGGGTTGCTTTACTTTTTCATGCCCTTCTCGTCTCAATAAAAGTCCCCGGGGCTTTGACTGATCAACAGAGCCACAGTTGTTCTTTCATGGGGTGCAGATGCAACGGTCAAGGTCGATCTATGACGACGCTTCGACGTCGGCGTCGGCGTCGGCGTCGGCGTCGGCGAAATAAACAGCGAATTTCTCGGCGTTATCAAAAACCGTGGGTATCAAGCAAGTACGATATAAATTGATTGGATGTTAATTCAAAAAGGAATGACGTTTTTGGCGCCATGTTAATATCTCAGGACATTTTGCAGCATGATTTTTTTTGTATCAATGCAAATAGTATTTAAAAAGCAAATACAGGCAATTTTTGAAAGGCCATGTACGTTACGAAATGTATTAGGGGTAATTTAAATGTATCAATGACGTTGATTACTTTAGCAGAGTACACAATAGAATAAAAATACATGTTACCAGTGTTACTATGATTATCACATTGCAGCTTCTACCGTATATGTAAAGAGGATCAAACGTCAAACTCAAAGGATGGGGACGACCAAGTTTGCATTCAAGAAATAACTACGCTGTATAGCCGTTCGACGGGATGCATTCCAGTTTCTGACACAACCCTGCACCCCCCCCCAAAAACTATTCGAACAAAGTAATGGCATCATCGCCAAACAAGTTTACGGTGCTAAACATATACAGCGTCATTCCGAAACTGTATAGATACAGTTTGGCAAATACATCCCCCATTGAATAGGAAGGAAGGAATGCAAATTCCATGGCTTTACTTTGTTCCTTCTACCCCCGACGAACACAGTAAAAAAAAACAGAAGCAAGAAGCACGAGTGACTGGAGCTTGATCCCGGGATCTCGCGGGCTCTGTGTTTATAAGGGATGCTGCAATGTTTGTTGTTCTTGCAGCTTGCTGCTACGGCGGCCGCTGCTGCTGCTGCGATTCGATGAGAAAGCGTTGGCAATAGGCTGGCACAGGAAGTTTAGGAAACAATCTGGTTGCGGTTTCGCTGCTGCAGAGTTTCGACTCAAATTATCGTAAAACAACTTAAGGGTTGCGCTTGGAGAGGGGGTGGCTTTGTGTACGCCATAAATGAGGCAACACGGAGACAGATATATACACGTTGTGACTGCCAGCTCTGTTTTCGGTGCATGCGAGAATTGTGAGCGACCGGAATCATCGATTTTGGACAATCGCCATCGAGGCTGTGGCTTTGAGGATTTCGAGATCGGCGCAAAAATTGGCAATACTGCGAGTGAAACGTTTGGTCGACAGTTAGCAATTTTTATTTTCTGGCTACTTGTTATTTAAATGGCCATACAATCAGATTGCCTGTTTTTCTGTTAGCTAACGGGAGGCTGAAAAACTTGTCTCAGTGAGGAGTGAATTATTTTCACTATAAGTAACAAATAATTGAAGAGTTGAGTGCATTAAGCAGTTAAGTCTGTTTTGTTTAATGTTCAGGAAATGACAAAAACTACGGGGAAGTTTTGTAGCAGCAGATTGAAATATTGAACTAAAATAAAAATGCTTGTAAAATGGGAATGGAGCAAGGAACTTCCCTGAATTTTCACACATCGATATAAATTCCTTGTCTAAGGACAACTACATAGTTTCATTTTGAAAAAAGTGGACTTAACTGGTTACATACACTCACCTCTTCAATCGTTAGAAACGTCCAGACTTCGCGAGATACATGCTTTATTACCAGCTTAGGAATTTTTTATAACATTTTATGGTTAAAAATGACAAATTTAACGGTATATTTTGTAAAAAATTAAATTAACACATAGTACCTATCTCTATTGGAACCCGATGAGGATGAACTTAACAATGACATAAAACTTACTAAAGAACAGCGTGCACTTCGGTATAGCGTGTTTGAAAAAGTTACGAACAATAATCACATCCCTGTCCACTCATATAAAAGAGCCGCGAGTACTATTTCAATTGAACATCGCGCGCTATCGCAATTCGCAATGCAGACGAAACCATTGCGACTGGCACGAACCGAGCCGACAACCGATAACCATGATTCCTGCTGTACTTAAGCCCTAGTAAAGCTGCCGTGACTCCCGCATGCACAATTTATAAACCTCATATACAGCCACGGCTTGTAATGAAACATCAACATTTGTGTTACATGGTGGTACATTGATAGCATGGCGGCGACCAGCAGAGGAAGCAAGCCGACCAACTCCCCATTCGGTGAAATTAGTGTTAAACTTGCTCGGTGATGTACCGTGTGATTGCTGGACAGAAAACTTGGTGGTCGAAAAGGAACCGACCCCGCGCGTTCGACTCAAGACTGACTGTCAAGCTGTGCTGCCGTGACAGCCAGACGTGGACGCCATGTTGGACACAAGACTGACTGTCAAGCTGTGCAGCCGTGACAGCCAGAGAGTGGCCGACTCCATGTTGGACACAAGACATACTGACAAGCTGTGCAGACCTGATAGCCATTCAATAAACTTATTTTTTCTTTTAGAAACGAGAAATCACGAAATTGTAACGGATCACAGACCGCAAACGTCAAAGACAGAAAAATGCTTTTCTATAAACGTCAAAGCCGCGAGACACTGGAATCAAAGTTTGATGGAAAACAATTTCACAATGAGACCTACTTTACTGCATTGGTGATTGAGATGGCATTACAAGGCTGAGGATCTTTGCCTTCCTGGAGTCCCACTACTGAAAATAGCTTAGCTCTGACAGCAATTTTTTTTAAACTATGCCCATGCATTTTAGAGGAAATCAACATCGGTGAGCTTTAGTGCCTTGTGAATAGAATTATGTATAAGCTCTGCAAATGCAATTTTAGAGCCGCCCATCGGGTATCGCAATTGTAATTAACTTGTTACATGTGGAAGAACTAGGTTATATTTTGCGACGTTTGCCCCGTGGTGTTTTTCTGGTCGATTTACGGTCGAATTAATTATATTCGCGTTCTAAAATAACAGTGGCTCGTTGCTAATGACAGCGCCTATTCGAGTAGCCGGCTAATGATAGAGATTAAAGGTAAACTGGCTGAATGCAGGCGGGAGCGAGCAGAAGCGGCGAGCATTTCCAATGAAAAGCGGAAAATGTTGTTTCTAGAAAGGCGAACCATGATTCAAGCGAATTCGACATAGAATGTGATTCATGGAAATTCGCGCATGGAACCGTAACATTTTCCTTCTAGATAAATACTAAGCAAGAAGATAGCCGTGGTTAACAGTTAAAATCCAGAGCGGAAACAAAATACACGGATATTTGGCGATATTTGGGTATTCTCATTTGCATATATCAGAGAGCGAGATGAGAGACGGAATTATCCATACTGAGACATGAGTGTCTGCAAGCAGCAGAGAATCTATCACAGAGGCACTCTACTTCTCAGTTCCCAAGGCGATCTGATTCGATCATTCAACTGAAGAAAGGTATCATACCTCCTGAACAGAGATTCTGACCTGTGTGTTACTTGCTCTGGGTAGTGGGCACGCTGAGGACTGCGGTGTGGGCGCCTGCCAAAACGCCCAACACCCCGTCGTTGTGGATTGCTGTTGGCGTTTGTAGGAACCGAAGATTGTGCGTGGCCGTCAAATAGGACGAGACTGAGACTAATACGACAGCTTTTAACGAAGGGTTTCGTGTCAAAATACTGAATACACAAAATTTGAACTGTAAAAAAAGTGTTTTTTTGTATACTGACGAATATTTTAATGAAATTATCTCGGTTCATTTGGTATTTGGCGGGCAAAAACAAATTTTTAAATATAAAAATGCACATAAAGATGGATCATTGAGAAAAGTTGCAGGTAGATTGAGCTAAAATCAGTAGGAAGTGTGCGCTGAAATGTTTTGAGTATGTCCTAAATTTTTTATCAAAATCAGACCGGTCGTTTGGCCTGGATGACCGTGAAAACGATCACAAAAATAAGAAAATTAGTGATTCACGAACAACCAAAATCAACTGCCAAAACAAATTACACACATTTTCTCTAACCATTTCGTCTAAATTTCCCTAAATACCGCAAAAACAAGACGCGGATCCTAGAAACGAGTCACAATCTGGTGACCTTTGTGAACTACAAGGAGCCGCTCGCATCGCTCGCTCGCTACAGCCATCTGAGACATCTCATCATTGTCCAATAGTTGACTTGGAGTTGGACGACGAACACGTTCGTCCCGCGCGCGAATTTGGTCGGCAATAATGCCAGCGTTTAATCATTGTATAGTTGTTGTCGGGTGTAATTATAGCTTGCCGCGAGATCAATGCACGTGATTGGACTGGAGTAGCGACTGCGATCGAGAGTGGTCGGTCCGTTACGTTTTGAGCCACGCGGCTATGATGTGTCAAAGTCACTCGCCAAAATTTAGCTGCACCCTTTCTGTAATTTTGCATTTGATCACTAGAACAGTGGACAACTACAAAGCCAGGGAAAGCTGAAATCGGGGTTTTTAACCATTTTTTAATTCATTTTGTACACCACTTCAATCTTCACGAGATAAAGAGGATTTCTATAAAACGTGGTGGTCCACGTCTTACCTTGTCGCTTGGGGGAGGGGATCAATGGTAATTTACAGGTCTGATGAGCTCTTTAAGAGGTCTATGGTAGAGCGAACTATCTAGGGGCCACTACTTCTGTGGCGGGTCTTCCTATATACAAAAGATAAGCACCAGTTGCACTATCTCCAGATAAGTTATGAACTTCTTCCAAACAAGAAATCGCCACGGACCAATCCGATGCAGTCGTTCCAGAGTTGTTTGGTGGAGGTACAGAGAACTATTTCAGTTAAGAGAACGTACACCCGGGTGTACTGGATGCCCGCGTTCGGCCACTCCCTGCCCGAGTGCGGCTCTCTCCGGGATGGGTGGAGGAATGTCGGGACTTGCCGGGACGATTATCGCTGTTAGGTTTCGCAATGGAAGAAGTTCCGCCCCCTCGAACCATCTCGAACGCTGGCCGGGGCTTTGATGCCGACGTTATAGTCGAACGTGCCGCGTACAAAGCGAGACTTTGCCGAATGATTAATCGATTATAGGCTGTGAAGTCATGTCTATGAAAAAATCGATTGGTTGATTCTGTTGATTTCTTTCTTGATGTGCATTTTTTTTCGAGAAATCTGAGAATCTATACGCGATCGGGGCTTTTTATAACCAAATAATCTGGTGAGATTTTGTGTCGCTGAGTTTATTCTCTTGCCTTATTGTGTTTGTGATTGATGGAGATGGCATCCTATCGAATTTCTAGATGCCAATAAACGAAAAAACATTGCTGTACGCCAGATAATGCAGATCAAACCACAATTCAGCATAAAATTTCGCTGAATTCACAAGAAGCTTGACAAATCTGGCGTATTTTCTTCTCGACCAAGCATAAACATTATACCGCTAACCTCTTGTCAAATTTCTTGCCAAAGATTGCACGTTTCCATCATTTCGATGCGGCTAAGAAGCCTGCATCTTTGCTATTTTTTACTCCCGAGTCCCGGTCAATGAGGGTCCTTCAGAATAAATTCTGTGATGGACAGCTTCATTCGCAATGGCACACCTTGTCGAGCTGTCATCACACCATAGTTTCACCGTGTCACTTGGTGTTTGAATCCAAGCGGTCGGGTGCGCAATGGCACACAGTTTGTCAAGCTGTCATCACACAGTGGTTCCACCGTGTCACTGTAGGTGCTCGAATCCAAGCGGTCGTGTGCGCAATGGCACACAGGCTTGTGAATCCAAGCGGTCGGGTGCGCAATGGCACACAGGCTTGCCAAGCTGTCATCACACAGTGGTTCCACCGTGTCACTATAGGTGCTCGAATCCAAGAGGACGGGTACATAAAAGCACAGCTTTTCTAACCTCAATTCTTCGCAGATGGCCAAACAACCGGCACTCAAGGCTCCTTACACATGCTGCAAACACACAGATGGACCAGCTGCCAACAAAGTTGCGGGCCAGAGTAGATACGAGCCATCCTGGCGCCTCCACTGTGAGAGCATTTCAATGTAAACTGTCAGCGTGGCTGCTTGTGGTGCAGTCTATACGCTAACCACCTCTAACTGACAGCCCAACATGCAACTCTAAGTTGCTTCTGCAGTCGATTTTGTCGCCTATACTCGGTTCTGCCGTGCGATAGAGAATGCTGGTTGCAACTGGCATCAAGTTGTGTGACGTGTGGTTAGTTTTGGGAAGACTCGGAGCTGTTAGTGTTGATTCGAAACAAATTAAAATAATTCGTTGCAGGCGCGGTTTGAATTTAGTATTTTAAACGAAAACTCCATTCCAAAATTGTGTCCGTGGGAGAAACCGTACCGGGGGAAAATCATTCTGTAATAATAAATGCTCAGCACTGTAGATTATTAGAAACAAAATTTCAATTCAAATATTTTTATTTGCATCGGTACGGATACAAATCTTGGAATTGATATTTTGTTACTTATAATCATATTATATCAACATACTTGCATTTGGTTCGAATCCCTCTAGCTCAGCGTTGATCGTTGTGAGCCAAAGAGGCTGATTGCCGGTATATTAAATCGGTAAAAATATACTCAAGTAAGAACAAGCTAAAGTGCATATCACTGTAGAATCTGAAATCTTACTTATCTTACTTACTAAATGAGTAATGTTGCAGCGTGTCGCGAGTAACGCATACAGCTTTTACTATACTCAGCAACAAAATTCTTTGAAAACAAGACAGCCACTGCTGCGATGTCGGCTACAGTGAGATATGTTAAGAACTTGGAGCGAGTTTCTGAGTTTCCCATTTCGGAGTTGAAATGGGAGTTTAGTAATTAATTGGCGTAGACAACGCCCTTGAATAAAATCATCATCACCACTTTTCAAATAAGTGCAGGGATTTCTTGAAGATTGCAGTCCGAGTGTTTTGTGATGCAAGTGTTATAAAGTGCCCAGTGATATTTTTAAGTGCTGGGACACTATCAGACTCGAGTGAATTCAGATTTGATCCACGTCGCACGCGTCGCACATTCTCAGGCGTCTGCTATATTCTCAATGACGGGCCAAAGATATTATCTTCATCAGTAAGTGCCGAAAAATAAAAGTACTTACGAAAATCTTAAGATTAATATCTGGATCAACCGGGCAAATCGTCTGAACTAAGTTACTGCCGCGACTTGAAATTGGACGCTTTGCTCTTTCGCCCGCGCTGCAGAAGTTGTGCAGATAATTCATAATTACAGTTCCCAAGAAGTTTGGCTGCGGACGTCGGGAAAGTTTCCCGAGTTTTCCGAGCATTGCGTATCATATTTTTTTCCGCTCGAGGAAAGATAAAACACATTTTCGACCGCGTTTATTTATCGCGGGGTCCGCACCAGACGGCCTTCGTGGGAAGCGTGGCGACGTCAGCCGTCGCGACGCCAGGCGTTCCCGCGTCACGTGGGTTCCTTCCCAGCCGGCCATTATTGGAGATTACTTAGCCTTAAGCAACCTTAGCTGTCATCTGTTTCGCTGTCTGCAAAGCAGCCTGGACTGCCGCTTGTTTCACTGTCTGCAAAGCAGCCTGGACTGCCGCTTGTTTCACTGTCTGCAAAGCAGCCTGGACTGCCGCTTGTTTCACTGTCTGCAAAGCAGCCTGGACTGCCGTTTGTTTCCCTGTCCGCAAAGCAGCCTGGACTGCAGCTTGTTTCCCTGTCCGCAAAGCAGCCTGGACTGCAGCTTGTTTCCCTGTCTGCAAAGCAGCCTGGACTGCCGCTTGTTTCGCTGTCTGCAAAGCAGCCTGGACTGCCGCTTGTTTCGCTGTCTGCAAAGCAGCCTGGACTGCCGTTTGTTTCCCTGTCCGCAAAGCAGCCTGGACTGCAGCTTGTTTCCCTGTCCGCAAAGCAGCCTGGACTGCCGCTTGTTTCCCTGTCTGCAAAGCAGCCTGGACTGCCGCTTGTTTCGCTGTCTGCAAAGCAGCCTGGACTGCCGCTTGTTTCCCTGTCTGCAAAGCAGCCTGGACTGCCGCTTGTTTCGCTGTCTGCAAAGCAGCCTGGACTGCCGCTTGTTTCCCTGTCTGCAAAGCAGCCTGGACTGCCGCTTGTTTCGCTGTCTGCAAAGCAGCCTGGACTGCCGCTTGTTTCCCTGTCTGCAAAGCAGCCTGGACTGCCGCTTGTTTCGCTGTCTGCAAAGCAGCCGGACTGCCGCTTTTTTCCCTGTCTACAAAGCAGCCTGGACCGCCGTTTGTTTCCCTGTCTGCAAAGCAGCCGGACTGCCGCTTGTTTCACTGTCTACAAAGCAGCCTGGACTGCCGTTTGTTTCCCTGTCTACAAAGCAGCCTGGACTGCTGCTTGTTTCCCTCTCTGCAAAGCAGCCTGGACCGCCGCTTGTTTCCCTGTCTGCAAAGCAGCCTGGACTGCCGCTTGTTTCCCTGTCTGCAAAGCAGCCGGACTGCCGCTTGTTTCACTGTCTACAAAGCAGCCTGGACTGCCGCTTGTTTCCCTGTCTGCAAAGCAGCCGGACTGCCGCTTGTTTCACTGTCTACAAAGCAGCCTGGACTGCCGTTCGTTTCACTGTCTACAAAGCAGCCTGGACTGCCGCTTGTTTCCCTGTCTGCAAAGCAGCCGGACTGCCGCTTGTTTCACTGTCTACAAAGCAGCCTGGACTGCCGCTTGTTTCCCTGTCTGCAAAGCAGCTTGGACTACGACTCATATCGCTGTCTGCAAAGCAGCTTATGACCGCCAAATTTCGGATGATTTAGCGAGGTAATTAAAATTTATAGTGACCAGTTGGTAAAACTTAACTTGTTAAAAGTTTCACTTGCTCCAGACAAGGGTAGCGAAACAAGCGTCGTTCTAGGCCACCGTCTTGGCATGAAAAACGACGCCGACGCCGACGCCCGACGTCCGTCTGTCTGGACCGCAAGGATCGGAATGAGAAGCGTCTAACTTCCCGGAGAAACTTTGTAAATACACGTCAAGATGATGGGGGGGGGGGGGGGGGGAAGAGGGTGGCTCTATCGGATTGTGGGGGTCAAACTTTTCGAGGTCACGATAGAGGTATGACCTACGGTGCTACGACACGGGTTTAAGGGATGGCTCTATTGCGTGTACGTGACTCGAAGTTTGGATCGGGGATTTCGATGTAATATGAGTTTGAAGGGGTGTGATCACTTTGTTAAATTACTTTGACGGAGGTGTGCCGTTGGTATAATGTGTGTGAAGGTGTCACACAGTTTTAAGCGGCGGTGATTCTGCTTTCGTGTCGTGCTCTCGCGAATTGCTGGAAGTTTTTAATGCGAGTTATGGTCGTAATTATGAGGTATCGGTCGTCGGTGATTATGGTCGGTGAGTTTGACGCCCAGCCGGCAAACTTGTGGAGCCACCTGCGTCTGCGTTGCAGAGATTACTTCATGTACTCTCGCTACCTCTAACCCATGCAGCACTGTACTTTTAACTAGCCAGAAAATAAAATCCAATTGATAGTGTACGTTCACATCGGGGAGACGAATCCCTAGCTTCAGCTTGCTGGGGTGCTAAGTTTTTCTGGACAGAGTCACTTTCTAAAGGAAAATATGTGCAGAAGTATATTTTTACACTTATCCATTCTACATCACATATTTTCGATATAAAATTTACTTTCTAATAAAAAAAATTGTCTGGCTTCCAGGGTGGAAACAGTTTTGCTCTGGTTGAGATCGATATTGTGTACTTTTTTTAGCAACAGTAAAATGTCTGTCAATGCAAAAAGATGAGCAGTTTAGTTCGATTCCTTCGATAACTTCGTTGCTAATCAAAACGCCGAGTAGCGATGCGATTTCGCTGCAGCGACACGTTGTGCTCAGTGATGATCCGGTGCACAACTGATTCAATGATCTACGGGATCCATGGACCAGCACATCGGCACGGCCGCACACAAACTAACAATAAAAATAGTCGTCAAGAAATACTTTCGAAATCTTCGGTGCAGGATGATTTTAACTTCTGTAACGGTTGATGAAAATAATTTTGTGAGGTTCACGATGACCAGTAGTATCTCGTTTCTTTTCCTACCTTTCCATTTTCTTTCGAAAACAACACCTCGTCGACAAACAGGGCCATGAATCAACTAATTTTTCAAAAGCAAGCGAGCATAATTTTGGCGACCCTCTAACATACCTTTCAAAATGAAATGTTACATTGAGTGCGGGAGAAATGATTTGGACTTCGGTTATAAATCATGTACTCTAGGGCCCACCTGGTTAACTAGAACGCAGCATGTGGAATTCAAAGGTGGTACTTAAGTCTGCTCATCATGCTTGGAACATTAGTTTGTGTTAGTTGGGAGAGATGAGATTTATTTTTAGAAATCACGAAATTTTGGTCGGAACGAAAATGTCATCCCTATTTAAGTGCTGCCCTAAGCCAAGGGTCAATCGCGGGCCACAACGTAACTTCCTATAACAAGTCAGTGAATAATTCGCCGGAAACGTCTCACGGCAATTCGTCAAAATGAGCCGAAAACGGAAGAATTAAGATTTATTTTGGCATGCCAAAATTGCCATATGCCAACATGAACTTAAACATAAAAATATCGATTTTACACTCATTTTATTTTGTAAAATCAGGCAAACACTGCAGCAGGTTTGGGTATATAATGTCACATCCGGTCCCGGACCTGACAAAACCGAACCCATAATTCAGTTCGCGAAACTGTTAGCTAGTGTGGCGTATACAGGCATCTAATAGCGCAATAAAAATATAACGGAGAACTTGAATTATATGTCGTTTCTCCCCGAATTAGTCAAGTGTGTAGCACCGCCAAAAATTGTGCAGTCTTACGACTTCTTGGTAACGAAGTGGGCGCTCTGCCAGCCTCGAAACTTTGACGGTAAATTAGAAATAAGTTCGCCAGGCGGTATGGCATTGGCGGACGGCTGCGACAATTTGGACCGCGCGAATTGCTCGCGACAAGATGGTCTTTGCCTTGCCTGAAGGGCAGGGGGTAAGTGACCATAATGTCGTGCCTTCTTGGGGTGCAAAATGAAGGGGGTTTGTTTTAATTGTTGTGTGGTAGGTTTTTAATGTTGTTATTGATGTCGGAGGTTGGAGGGCTTGGAGGGACCAAGGTTGATAGAAGACTTGACCTGTGACACAGTCCGTATAAGAGCTTTTTTTGTAACTTATTAAATTTAGTGGGTGTGGTTTTTCATCGAATTTCATTTTCAAATGTCGACGAAGGGCCATTTTTAGGGCCGAAACTCGATCATAACACAGAAAATCGTGTATACATAACACCCGCTACATCAAACGATTTAAATTAAATGTGCTTTTGAATGCATAGCGCTTCTCTGAGATTTTCTCGTGACTTATTGCACATAGCAGCTGCTATTTGACCACATGAATTCTCAAGAAAATTCAAGATTTCTTGAAGGAACGACATTGGGTTATGAATCAAAAGATATGTTGATAAGAAGGATCCCAAATAACAAAGTCCTCGTATTTTATTACTACCAGTTTTATAAGGCGCAGTATTTACTGTGAAGTTCGTCATAATGACAAAGCAAATAAATTTCATATTCGTTTTAAAAACATTTAAAATTATGACCGATGCCGCACCACAGAATAAATTTATATCAGTATAGGTATACATTTCGAATTTAAATTGAATAGTTGTAAGTGGTTGTATTCATCCTCTCTCCAGTCGCCACGATCATTCTATATTATAAGCCATAAATAAAGAGCAAGCTGAATCTTCAATGAGAACTTGTCCATATAATTATCGCTATGCATAAATAGAAATTTTTGAGCCAGACTCGATATTTCGAAAGGTCCACTCCCTCGTGGCCGTGCATACCGACAGTCATCTGCTCGCTCCAACTGCGATGCTTTAAATTATAATAATAATTGGTCTCGGACAGCATTCTGAGGACCGGGACCCACCTAGGAAGAGGATATTATCATCGCCTGCTCTGGACACCTACGCTCAAGATAGAGGCCATTACCAAGGGTGAGAGTGGCTGACTACACACGGTGTCCATGGTTAAACGGTGTTCAATCGTTTATTCGCATTAAACTACATTAATTCGTTACATGCCTAGCAGTTAGTTCGTTTCCAATAATACACACGAGGTGTTTTATTTGTGAGAACCTAAATTTGTGTCCTATTCAATGTTTTTCGCTTTTACGTAGGTTTATTTTGGGAACATAGGTTTGTGTATCGGCATCTATCCGAGGCTTTTAATAAAATCGGAGTGACTTTAATAGAATTCTAGGCCTAAAGTGAATAGCGATGTGCAAACCGGACCAGGCTGGATCACGATAACAACTTTTAAAGCCCGTTGCACAATCTCATCACCACAGTTACCGTTTCCCCTAACAAATAATCGGCTGCCTCTGCTTTTACAGCACAATCACCCGAGTTCGAATCAGAACTTCATGCCGCAGTGAAATTACTGATAAGAACCGTGCACACATGCTATGCTAGGGTCGTAACACGTAAGCCATAGAAATCCACGTGAAACAGTTTCCTTGCGTCATTTAATAAATTTTCATCACTTTCCAAACGTATACATCATCAGTCATTACTGGTGGACTTGTAAAATGCAGGCAGCGTGAGTTGGCCACTCTCTGGCTACGAAGGCTCTCGCCTGGAGCGCGAAGAAGGTGGCACTAGCTTGTAGGTCGACACCGCCACGGACATCTCTATATTATAATGATCTTGTCTCGCACAATACGACCGGTGCATGCTTGGAGTTGGTCGTATGTCGGGCGGGGGCGAGGTTTTGGGAAGTTCGATTTCGATTAGCACTAACCAGTCAATGTCGAATGAATTTATTGTTATTTCTTCGACGAAACGAAACGCAGTGAAGTAAAATTACTTTTCGTGGTAGAGTGGTGCTGGTGCATGGATGCGTCCGTGTATATCAACCGTCCAGTATTTTACTGGGGATTATCAGTGGTGTCATCTGCCAAAAGTTTTTAGTCCGGGTCTGTAGAGATCTTAGAAATCCGTGAAGACTGCTTATCAATATGACCACGAAATCAGCTATTTCGTCACGATATTAGCAAATGTGAGCGAATGTAAAACACGTCCGTATACTCATAAGAAAATTAAGGATTAAGAAACGCTAAATTATAGTCATTTATACTTAAACTTTCTCGCTGTTTCGGAGAGCTTGGGTCGAAAAGATGGTCGGGACAAGTAATATATCACTTTACTTCAGTGTACAATGCCAGTAACACATCTCTAAAAAATTAATTACGTCCCGTCCAAGTTATGCCACCCAGAGGTCAAGTGTTAAAGATATCTTCTCTCATTAAAGCAAATTGCAGTGCATATTGCAAAAAAAACTGTCATTGAAATTTGTCGTCTATATATAGACATTTCTCTATCAATCACAGCCAGTCACTCACATCTCATGCTATCGTGCACCTCATCAGCAAATATTTACAAACAATATTTGCCAGATGCGCAGAATGGACCTGTGAGATGATAAAAAGTCAATGCAGAGATCTGTCTCTGACGCTTATCAAAACACATACCGGCCATGATTTTTTCTAGTGGCGGCTCACTGCACCCGAGTCGGAGATGATTCTAGAAAAGTTGACTCGTTGTTTTTATGGAATTTGAAAGTCATAAACATTTTACAATGTGACATGGTCTATAATATTATCTTAAGTTAACTCATTGGTTATCCAAAATTGTATCTGAATCCCGTAGGTAGGTACAAATAATTGCAGTATGATTCGCTACTATAACTATAACTACTATCGATACCCATATTCAAGAAACAGGAGTTAATTCTGAGGTAGTATATGAAAAAGAACTTGAAAAAGTCATCATAATCGTTTAATGTTCAGAATTAATCGAAAGTGAATGACGATACAGCGTACAGCCGCTACGGTATTTGCACCTACAGGCTGAATTTGCACACAGCATATAATGCAAATTTTTACAACGATTGCGATACACTTCCATCGCTCGCATTTCTATCTCTAGAAATGTTAATCGCTGTCAGCGGAGCATACGGCAAGCGTAACACCTGTCGCTGTCATCAGATATACAATATGTGCATCAGAAATGCATCCTGTTGCACCGTAATTGGATGCAAGTAATACAGCAATCAAAAACGCATACGAGAATCCAGCTGGATGATCTTCTTGCAACGATAGCCAGTGTGTATAGAGATTAGATAGTGAGCTGGTGATGAACCAACCTTTTTTTTCTTATAATGTTAGTATGGCCAATTTTTAATGATTTTCCAGGAGTGAATATTCATTATTACACGAAAATCTTGCTGGAGTAAGTTTAAAAACATGGTGTTTTCCCTATCACTATGCGGATAGGTTATAAAGAGATAAAAGCATAGCACATATGTATATATATCGAAGCGGGTGATAATCTAGCGAATTATGATGTGCCGATGTGCATTGCGCTGCAGTTTGATGAGTTGCAAGTGCAAGGTGAACGTATCAATAGCGCGAAGATGCAACGAGACTATAGTTCGAAGCGGCTATAATATGTTAACTCGTGTAGTTTAGATAAAGCTGCAGCACACTATGTTCGTGGTTATTTTAGATACTTGCTTGATGGCATATTACAAGTTGTTGAGATCGGTGTCTTTTTTATACTTATTTTTCGTTCTGTTACCGAAGCTTGTTATTGTTGTTTCCAAAATGCATGTAGGTAGTGATGTCTTATTTCATGGTACCCATTTAGGGCAACATAATGGAATTTAATTATTTTCAACTTTATTTTTTCATTTTGGAGAAAGTATAATGGCCAGGTGCATTTCAAGTTTTGTTGAACTATAATAATGTCTTATGACGGATATTTTTGCCTCGTTATAATATAATATGATGATGCCAAAACGTATGATAGATATAGAGGTAAATTTAAAGGAATTGTTATCGCATTGTCAAGGCAGAGACACTTCTATGGTTATAAAAGTAAAGGTACCGCACATAGCCATAATAAAGCGGTACAAAATTTGATCGTTGAAACACAATAAAAATGGGCCATCAGGAATGCTCTAGAATTTCCAAAAACCAGACGCGCAGGTCCAAGGGAAGAGATGCGTGAAAAGCGGTTGTTTTGGGACTACCTCAACATTTATGAGTGCACGTTAACAAATGACAGCAGATTTGTAAGGCCGCTTTGAGCGTTCCCAGCTCCGAGCCAAAGCAGCGAGAGCGGCGGAAGGCGTGACCGCTAAGTGTTTACCTGTAAACACAAGCGACCGCATCTGTCCAACGAGGGCAATCTAGCAGATGATTTATACTAGCGGTATACTACGCGAGAGCATGTTGTGCAGGGGCTCCCGAGTTGGCGGGATGCTGGGTGGATTCGGAGAGCTATGTAAAGGATGGAGTGCTTGCTCTGTGTAGCGACGCACAGTGCCGATGTGAGGGACATTTTTCATGCTCGTAATCTAGTTCTGAGACGTTCTGTTAGCGTTTGTTGGCATTCAATGAAAATTCTATCGAAATGACGTAATGATACCCACTCGCTAAAGCCAGGTAGAGCATTTCGGGTTGTGATTTCCCTATCTGCCTTTGGTATTTAGCAGAGAATATTTTTGTTCCAAACTGGTAGACGTCCAGTGGGTTTCTGACGTCATTTTTCTCTGTGTGGAATAAGTCTATGAAAGCGAAATTGCGTCCGAATATGATGCTCTGAAATTGGAGTTCAAATTTATTTTTATTTTTTACTTAGAATGCTGCCGATTGGTTCTAAATTTAATCTTATTTTTCTCTTTGCCAATCTCTATGAATATGTGGGCCTGGTTTTTTGATTTTTAAGTTAGGCCCACCTTTTTTTGCTGCCTTTTAGTCACAGCTCACATCCAAACTTGTCAGTTTTTGAATAAAATTTTACTATATCCCCCACTCGTTTAATTACAGCCAGTGTCGGTCGCAAGAAAATTATTATTTTTTAGTAGTACATAGCAACTGAAATGGAGCATGTTACCAAGAGTCGACCACTCTCTGGGATGCGAAAGCTCTCTAATAATTGCAATCGCCACGACACGAGGTTTGCACGGGGATAAGCCGACGTCGCAGTCTCTGTCACCTCGCCTCTCCGCGCGACTTCTTTACAGCATTTCTTATTAACCTGAGCAGATCTACGATCGATCGACATTTATAACGATCGATTTTTGCTGCAAACCAGAAGTGAGAGAATTTGATGAATAAATGGATGATTGAGTAGAAAATGAAACCTTCCGTCGCGCAAAGGATCCGGTCTTGATAGGCGTGTAGTTTCTTAAATTGATTTACGTGACGGCACGTTTAATTAGTTTGTCGGCGGTGATTATCGTGTCTGATCTGATTAAAGTAGTAATTAGGCATGGTTCTCCTCTATCATCGCTTGTTTCGCCGCCCAAAAAGGAAAAGACAGCATTTCGACTTTTCCAGCGAATATAGAATAAAAATTTAAATTTTTTTAATGAGAGGTTCAATTTCGCATGACTATAAACTGTGCTGATGCACACAATCAGACTTCTTGCAAAGATTTTTACAAAAAATGGGAATGAATCATTCCATTTTCTTCAAATTGCTTTTGTGCAATCATGCGGCAGATAATTTCTCGCATCCTCTTCCTTGTTTCGCATTCCGAATTCTAGCGGCATCCTATTTGCAATCACTGGAACCAGGTGCAGCGAAACAGTGAACTTATTGAGATGCATCGCCGCTGCGTCAAGCAAATCACTTCTTCGCAAACGTCAACCATTTCTTGTTAGCTTTAAGAAGCTTGTCCGTTAGATTTACAGTAACAAGTGTCAAGTATAGTATATGTATACAACTCCGACAACCCCCTTAGCTTGAAATTAACAAGGGACACCTTGTAATGCTTTAATTGGAAAGGAACCGCACCGAAAACTCATCATTTCCAGGACATCAAACCACACACCCCCAAACAACTCAAGATAAAGGACTAGAAACCCCCGAAAGGTCGGGCCGACAATGGCCGACAAGCCTACGGTACTCTGTCAACAACCCCTCACGCACGGTATACGTTGATTCTAAGCTACCCTATTGACAAGTGATACATGTTCATTGAGGAATTGTGGCAAGATTGGAATTGGTTATAATGGCTATTGGTTATATGGCTATATGGTTATTGGTAAATGGCGCGGCTAGTGACTTATTCTAATGACAAACTAAGTACAGAACATTTTTCATAAAAACTATTGAACGTGAAGCTTCCAGATTCAAACTTTTCCTGACGCTTCGCAAGGCTAAAGCTGCCTGCTTTTCAAGGGTCTATACTCGAGTTTAGTTTACCTTACGTGCTATGAATAGGAAAAGAAATGTGAGAAAAGTAACTTGCACATCGATTGTTGAGCTTTGCGCTACACCAAAAAATAAGAAATTTTACTGCAAACGTGAAAATTTACTCAAAAAACCGACATTTTTTGTTTTTTGCCTTTTTTTCGAAAGAGGCTTTGTGCTACCAACTTCACACAACTGAATGTGTAAAATATATTGCCTATATCAATTATCTTTCAGCGTTTAAATGTTACCAACTATTATTGATTAGATTTGATCAATTGATTATAAGTTCAGCTGTTGTTTCAGTCAGCAAAAGCCATTTTTTTTTCGTTTCAAAGTTGACATTTTGAAAATTCCCCGTGTAAGATTGGTTGTAGGAGTTGGTATCCGTCCAAAATGGCGGCAATTTGAGTTGCTGGGTCCCTCCCTGTCCAGACTGTACCGAGCGATGCTGGACACCGGCGATCTCGCCATCCCCGCTCTCCACACAAGTACCACGCATCGGATGCATCGATGCGTGCTTAACGACGCATCGCATCGCATCGCGGATCGACACCGCGGACAAACGAGATCGGTGTCTGTCGCAGTGGCGACCTCGTCTAGAGGCGATTTCACACCGAAGGTAGAACAGAAGAACAGCAAGAAATCTAGTCATTTCTCTGCAAAAAGTCAGCGTAAGGGTCCTGAGGTGTTCAGTCCTGAAGATAAAAATAAATTCTACCGTACATGCATATTTGCATTTAGATTCGAATCACACTAATCCTGTCAGTCCTTTTTAGAATCAAAAATCGACTAAAGCAGAGCAAAAACCGTATTCACCCGTCCATCGATAAATTATGTAAGAATAAAATTGAAATTTAATACTCTGATCAAAATATGATGACCGTGGGAGATTGATTGAGAATTAATTACAATTAATTACAAGCATTAGAAGGAACTTGTTTCCTTAATTTCGTCGTCGAAAGCGTCACATCTTTCACAGATGATGGATTGAGAGCCGGTAATACAATCTTCAAACTGAAATAGTCCTCTCACATTCCTCAAAAAAACTCGGGAACAACTGCATCCGATTGGTTGCCACCTTGGCGATTCCATGTTTGTCAGACGTTCGGAGATGTTCAGAGATCGTTGTACCGACCCCACGGGTTCGAGCCCCGCGCTCTGGTGGCCGCGATGCCAATAGACCTATTCCACTCAGAGAAAAATGACACATAAGATACCCACTGGACGTACTTACCAGTTTGGAAAAAAAATTAGCTCTGCTAAATAACAAAGGAAGATATGGAAATCACAGCCCGAATGGCTCTACCTGGCTTTGGCGAGTAGGTATCATGACGTGATTTCGACTGAATTTTGATTGAATGGAAGAGGTGTATTGGCCCATCGCAGTGCGCCACTGGGCGCACTCGAGCCCCGGCAGTGTCAAAGCCGCGCGGTGATCCTGATCGTACAACACGACGGTGGAATTCCGGCCTCTCGCGCCGACCCGTGATATAAAAATAAGAGAATAGCAGGCAACACCACCGCCGTCGCCGTCGCGGTCAGCCAGGAATGCGTGTTAGGCAGCCTGGACCGGGTCCGCCGATTGGGCGGCTGCACGTGGTGCAGACCAGGGTGTCGCTAACGCCATAACGCTGGTGGATTGCAGATAATGTTGGTATAACAGCTGTTATACAGTTATTAATGTCGATAGCAACTTTCATGGTGCAGTTTTCGCTGTCATAATTTTGTGCAGAATCTGTTTGATTCTCATCCGGTTTGTCTGTTTTATCCACTAATTGGTTAATCGTCAGAGCTGCGTATCTAGAAACCCAGGATCCCGTTCATGAGTAACTCAGGGGAGAAGATTAATTTCAAAAAACTATTTAATTGAGTAATGAAGTCCCAAAAACTCAAACTTTTCCTATTACCCATTTAAATAGTTTTTCTGAAAAGATAAATTCATCATTTACGACCAGACATAATGACATTGGCTTCTACTGGAACCGCCCAGATTATACACATATCGATTTCGATTTCAGTGTGTCCTTATAAGAGCGCGCTTCAGCCTCCTTATGGAATTAGATGAAATAGGATGAAATTTCAGCCCGAGAGATTGACTAAGAGACTGTCATGCATCCCCCAGCAGGCGCGAGCGAGACAACACTGTTGGTGGGGTAGCGACGTGTTGAGGGGGGGGGGGGCGGTCTGGTTTTTTGAATGAATCGCATTCTTCGGGGCGAATGCGCACGGCGCGTAGTGTTTGGGCATTGTCCTCTCGTCACCCTGGCCGGGCGCGAAGATCCCCATTGATGACGGGTGGGGGGGGGGGGGGGAGTGCGACCACCCCGCGTGGGTGCGAGGTGGGTCGTCAAGCGGCAAGGGTGGAGGTGTGAAGTTGGGCCGGTCAACCCTTATTCGAATGTTAAACTCCGTTTGACAGGCGTTTGCCGCTTAGGGCAAAGAATTTCTCTGTGTTATGTGCTAAACGATGACACTTCATATATACAGCTAATAAATATTTTTATGTGCATTCAGTTGATTAGAAAAAAATATTTTATTCGAGAATGTTAGACCAGACCGTCACTTTTGTTAGGTTATGCTTTCAATTTCATCGGTGGAGAATTCCTTCTCGCAAAGCTCGACACTCTGATGGTGAATCCACGAATTTGCATCTGTGTTAAACCGCCCGGGGACGTTTATTTCGACCCGTGTGATGCGAGCTGGCTGATAAGCTTTCTGTATTTCGGGCTGGACTCGTGGATATAACTCAGCTGTGTAGTACCTTGATCGGAGCGCTGAGATTTTGTGTCGGCGTCTTGTGTTATTGTTAATCCCCGCTCGAGACTCTTTACAGTGTGAAACGGCGCCGTGTTATTCTTAATCCAGTAGTGCCATCGTTATACCAACTTCAATAAATAAGTTCTGTCAATGCCATTTATTTTAGATTTGTAGGGCGCCATTACAAAGATTCAACATCCGAAACGATGGCGAATGCATTATTAGAGTTTGATTAAGCAGAGTGTGCTTGCTGGAACTTTGAACATAAAAAACGAATTACCGAGAATCAATCAATGTTGATGGCATAAATTGAGCGGCTTCCTGCATTCAGGCACCAATTTACCGAAAATAATTCAAAATTTTCGAGTATAGCAGCCGACGAATCCAGGTAGTAAATTGTAATTGGCTGGGCGATGGCAGAGATTGGCAGAGATGTGTTTGATCCAGTCTCATCTTGCTCTTCCGCGCGACAAAAGGCAGCGCAGCTATTGTTGGTCGGGTCATCTCGTATCCGGTACCACCGAGAAAGCGATCCTCAAGTTCGGACAAGTACGTGGCTTTGGTGTCTCTCTGTACCAAGTCTGTATACCGAGGCTGTACCGAGTACCAAGTCTGTACCAAGTCTGTACCAAGTCTGTACCAAGTCTGTACCGAGTCTGTACCAAGTCTGTACCAAGTCTGTACCGAGGCTGTACCAAGTCTGTACCAAGTCTGTACCAAGTCTGTACCAAGACTGTACCAAGTCTGTACCAAGTCTGTACCAAGTCCGTACCGAGTACCAAGTCTGTACCAAGTCTGTACCAAGTCCGTACCGAGTACCAAGTCTGTACCAAGTCTGTACCAAGTCCGTACCGAGTACCAAGTCTGTACCAAGTCTGTACCAAGTCCGTACCGAGTACCAAGTCTGTACCAAGTCTGTACCAAGTCTGTACCGAGGCTGTACCGAGTACCAAGTCTGATGATACGAAGATAGGAAGACGTCCCCGTGTCTTGGATTACCTACGCGCTGGGAGGCATGGCGTCTTGTTTCATCGCGTTCGGTGACTTGAACTCACTGTCTGACTGCCGGCTTGCCACGGGCTGCGATTGAGAGCCGCGATACGCAGGGAGAGGCCAACTCAGATCACTAATATCTAATGATGTGTGTCTTTTCATAATCTTTTTCCTAAAACTTTTTTGCTGGGTAATTGAATGCTCATCTATATAATATGCAAGACTGTAACGTTTACAGATTTTAGTCAAAGCTAAGCTACCTGCTTCAACAAGGGTCATCGATAAAGCAAGCATAGATTTTCAAAATGTTGGGAATTTTGCGTTTGGTAGCAGCATTCAATTACCCAGTAACATACGTCTTCTTCTCTGAAAACTCCGTCACTCTTTTGTAGTGGATGCTGTTAAGATATAAAACTCAGTACTCGATGACACTTTCAAGTAATTAAACTTTCCTGATGCTATCAGTGCCAGGAGATTTTCGTCGCTAGGATGCTGGGCATCAGTACTGAAGATGACCACGCCAAAGTGGTCGAAAATTAGACATGAATAATCGATCAAAAGATAGCTATCTCGAAATGCGAAAAATTGCAAAAAAAAACTACATAGAGTTGGTTTTATAATGGACAGTAACGGATAGCATTTACCACTATATAAAGCTAACAATCGGTTTTTACGTCTAATTGAAATTTCTATACCACGAATTTAAAAACTGGGTAGTAGGCATAGAACTTTCTAATTTAATTGTTTTATAGAAAAAACTTTTATTAGCCATGAATCAGCTAAAATTTACACAAAAATCTTTGAAGCATACAGGTTTACAGTTCGTCTGCGATATTCAGCTCAAATGAGATTGTCATCCCTAGAAACTGGCTATCGTTTCAGACTGGCACGGTGCTAAGAGTCGGCCGCTCTCTGGCGAGCAGGGCTCTCCGATGGGCAAACCGTCTCGACACGATGGCGTCACAACCCAGAGGGACAAGAACGATCACGAGGACCGGGCTCGGGGGATGATGGTCCATGGACGAACGGGATGCCACTGACGAGAGACACCGCTCGGACTTACCAGCAGGAAAGCACAGATCAGTTCGCGTGATTGAGTTTAAATATAGGAATTAGCCACGGATGGTAAACGCTTGATGATCTGGTTTTGTGGTCCACCGCATGGGTTTCCCTGATTCTATCCCTCGGGGATTTTATGTACCTAATCTTGTCGACACGAGAGCCCGTATTAGATCATCCGTGGGGCCGGAAAGCGGAGCCTTCCGGTATTTAATCTTCATGCATATCGCAGCAAATGCTATTCTGATATTTTTCTTAGCTGGTGATAAAATCTGGAAGTCGATTTATAACCTCTATTGTTGTAGTTTTTAAATGGTCATCACTCATCAATGGAACAGCTGCAGATTTTTGATAGCTCATATATTATCGAGATCAAGGGAAATACTTATGAAATCAACCGATGCCAGAAGAGATACAATTTTGGCCGATAATCGTTGATTTCCACTTTATACCATCTTTTGCCGTATCATTCTGCACTCTAGTAAAATCACGTTTCGTTTCTTGCCTTTTATCAAAGAACACTATGGAATTTAAAGCAAGCAGGTATCTTCAAATGCTAATCTTCAAAACTTCGGCCCCAATTACCTTTCACCAAACACTTTATGGTGATAAGCCCACCCCGAAAGAATTTTCAAACACCGACATTTTCTTTTGAGCACGGCACAATTCTTTATTTTTCAAGGAGCCATTTTCAAAAACTAAATCGAAACCTAAATACAGAGCAAACTAGGTAGTTTCAGTTCATCCGACCAGTTGAACTTGACAATTCCGAAAGGGCAGTGTAATTCTTTCGGCTCCGTGTCCTGCCACAGTGAGATGAAAGCGAAGCTCCAGCGTAAATAATTGAAACCTGGAAAAGCCTTTGAAACTCGTAAGCCAGATTTATGAATGAAGCAGCCAGGCCAGCAGTCATTGAAGAAGCGGACACTGCATTCTAAACTCATAACGAATCAACTTTCATCCTTTGTGTAACGGTATACGCGCACTAGCGGAGAAGAAGAGGCCAAAGAAGAAGATAGAGTACCACATGACTATATCTACACACTCATTCATTCAAATTGAACTTGAATCATCTCGTGACGCTTGCCTTGCACGCAGGCGAGCGCAAATTAGGTGGGGTCAAACAGCCCCGAATATAAAATCCACATAGAATTAGCAAACGCCAACAGAATTGCAATACAACAGTTTCCATTTTTCTGGGATATTGTGGCTTTGTTCATTAGTTTTAGTAACCGGTTGTGAATTATGAGTATAGCCCCCTCCCCCAAAAAAAAACACACGCATTTCTGGGTGGGGGCGCTAGGTCTAAAATTACCTGGGACTTGGAAATTTTTAATTGCAACACCAGTTATGGAGCAGATTCGAGCTGTGTAGGCTCAGAAGTCAGGGTGTTGAGTTGGTGAATGTAGGTTGGGAATTATAATTTGTAACCATTTTGGATGCATTAGGTAGGGTCCTGGGCCCACTCCTCCCCCCTATTTCCTATGGCCGTGTGCGCATAACGTTGTAGGAGGCAAAGACAGAGAGACGGACAGCCAGAGAGAGGAGAGAGAAACCAAACTAAGACGGATATAAATGGTTCAATTAGACGTTCAATGCCAGGCTGAACGTTTACTCTATTAACATGTTGGAAATCGTGGGACGGGGCGGTAAGACATCAACGGATTGAGAAATATAATTTTCTTGTGGTAGCTCGAACTGTACGCGATGGAGGGAGCGGAAATGCTGGAGCTGCGACGTATCAAAGGACTCCGTGGGGGTTTGCAGTGGGCACAGGTGTATTGAATTGTATTGAATCACACTGGTCAGGTGCAAAGTTTTTCAGATGGGGTTTATAAGTTTTGGATATCTCTTAGAGAGTCTGTCTCCTGGAAATGGCTGGTGGCCCAGAGCCTGGGTGCGAGGGACCCTTCATTTCTGTATACCATTTGATTGGCAAGAAAAGCTTCGTGCTTTGAAAAAATTGATAATTTGATGAATTTTATGATTTTTTGATGAATTTGATAATGTGATGATTTTTGGTGAATTTCCTCGCTAGCTGCTAGAACATTTTAGCATGTCCAATCCTAAGTTCTGCTAAAATCAGAGAAGTCAGAAATTCTTGACATTTTCTCTGGTGGGCATAATTAAGCACAAGTTTTAAACAATTGATTAAATTGTTAATCACAATTACATAAAGCACAATTCAACTGCACTAAGCACATGCAGGTCCAATTTTTCCTGAATTTGTATTTAAATATTTGTAAAACCACCCTTAAATCGTTCACATAGAATTACTTAACGACAATTATTTTACCGACGATTTTTGTCAGCGATGTTCAATAAATACACAGGTTGACTAATAAAGGGAATTGATGTTGACCATATCATTGTCTAAGGTGGGAGTCACCCGTTTGTTGAAATGCCAAGCGTTCGGCAAAAATTCCAGACCACCCATGCGATTTTATATTCCACGCTATAAGTGTTTTATTGCAGTTTCATTCACAAACAATATCGAATTGAATCACGACGGTCACTAGAAACACTAATAAAATGCAAAATAATTTTTTTATAAATAGTAGTATATCGTATCATGCCGAATTCACGGAATTCACAATTACTGTATTCGGCGTAAACATTGCGCCAAACGTGTCGTGGTGATCAGGGAACGGGAACCCAGCGCAGCACGCGCATTAAACCTGAATCACGAATAGCACCCACTCTGCCACCCCCCACGGCACGCGACGCCGCCGCCAAAATTCGAACAACCCCTAAATTACCATCGGCCACGCCGCGCGTTGCGTCCAGGGGTTGCGTCCAGGGGTTGCGTCGAAAAGGTATGCCGTGCATCATGATATTTCACAGGACAGGGAAACTCGGGGGTAGAAGCTTTTTCCTGTGTCAGCAGCAAATGAAGAGATCCGCGTAAAGAGCACTATAATTTTGATCGCCAAAAATGTCACGGTGTTTTTGAAAAACAGAAACGAGCCCGCAGGAAGAATACTCCTACTCGTAATACTAAGTCTCGCTGAGAAATGTATGAATTGTTTATAGATCTTAACTTTATTTCTTGTTTCCTTAAATACAGGGTCAAGTTTCCATCGTCATCAAGGACATCTCGGGTTACTTTTTATCCGGCTTTGAGAAATGGAAAACAAATTTAACAATGACGAAATGAATGTGTTTTTGTTTTCAAAAGTCATAGAAATTTGCGTTTTTGCGAGTAAATTAGGTGTTCTTCTAGAAATACCAGTGACACTAATTGTGACATTACTAAAAATGATAAAAATAACAGAAATAATTCGTGGTATTACATCAAATCCTTGATATCATATATCATGATATTATATCATTGACACCTGAGAATCATGACTTGTACACATCACACTAAGAACGCACGATTCTCGCACTTGGATCGGTCCCCTCCCACGCTCCATACGCACGTTGCGTGCCACACGCCCCACCCCAACACATCTTGTTAATTACTAATAGCTAAATTAGCCCGCAGCGCGCTAAACGGAGCCGAACGCTGGTTTAAACGATCTGAGACTTGCACTATTTATGGAGCACGTTTGCTAAACGATGTAACTCGCCTATATTTAGCCCCGGTAATACACCATCATTAACTAAGTACTAGAGCAATTAATGATATGCAGTTTTAATATGCAATCAGAGCAGTTTTAAATTAGTATTAAAACAATTTCTTGTAAAAGAATGCTTCTACAGTGTAAACGAATTTTTATGTAAGAATTATGACTATGTAAAGTATGATGTATGACGTTCCAATATCTGTAAAGATTAAGTCCTGGAAATAAACGATTTATTATTATTATTATTATTATAGATGTTTTTTTATCCGCATAGCTTGTGGTGATGTACGTGGTGTACGATGAAAATATGTGCGAAAATGTGAATGCATAATTTCCGTCCAATTGGTTTAGACGGGACAGCATTTTTGGGCGCGCGAAAATGGGGGGGGGGCACTTTTGGGTGATGTTTCGGGTTGGAGAGGAGAGCTGTCTAGAGTTTGTGGTCTCTAGAAACGGGCAATGATTATCGCGGCGTCAAAAATTTGTTTGGTTTAAATTTAAGACAGTTAAAACTGGCATATTTTGAGAGTTATAGCTGTGTAAAAGGGAAAAAACCTGACCATAAACACATTGAGATACAAGATATTGTCAGGCTCTTATTTTTTTTTCATTCAAGTGTTTCTTGCTTTTTGAGATGTTCTGAAAAAGTGAGGGATCAATTTAAATTAAGCACAATTTTAAGAAGAGCAAATGGCTTTTAAAATAAACCAAGTAAACAGTCGAATTAGCGCCAGGACTCGATGGAATTCAGTGTGAAAAATGAAAATAATTAAGAGACAAAAGTCCTAACAATTGAAATAACACCAGTGTGAGACGAAAAATGGCCGCAGGCACGAGTTCTTGTTCAAATATCAGCAATAATGTCAAGTTGGCACAATTGAAAGAATCGATGAGTCGAAAAGACTCATGACAGCATCATCCTTTACTTCTTGCGCATTTGCTTTCCATTCCACAGTCCCCGAAGCTATAACATATCAGTAATACATATTGTTTAGTGCATTCGCAATATAATTGCAATGCTAGAGTCAAAAGCCAGTGCGGATAAATTTCTCCAGGCAAGGCAAATTCGTGGAAATTCAGTACATAGCTATTGTGACACCTATATATAAACATGTCACCGCTCCCCACACATATAGGTAATTAACGTTTGCCATTTAAACGGATTGACGACCCATCGAAGCAATCAAATAGGACCACCGCTGAAAGCCACATAAAGCCCGTTCCATCGCCAGCATGTCAATCCCTGATGGCTACCAAATAGCGTACAGCATCTGTCGGTAAGTGACAGTGGCATATGGATGCCACGATGGCAGCTCTAACCCTGTCAAGTATTTCCAAAGGCCGCCCCTGAATGCTTCTTTCATTCGATGTAGGATTGTAGCGAATGTTTCGCAAAGGTGGGCAATGTTTGGTCAACATATAAAAGTCCGTGCGCTTTTATCAGTGCTTTCTTACAAGGATTTCAAAATGTTGTGTCGTATAAATTATAAGACAATAGGTACCTATTTGTGTGAGCTATAAAGTTTATACTAACCTATATTTCTTCCTCCTTATTTGAGACTAATTATTCAATTTTTCTTACTTATTCCCGCATAAATATGGTGGAAGTGGTGATTTAGGAATGGATATTTTTGGTTTCTAATAATTAATTCAAGAAATCCCAAGTTCATACCCCGATTTCGCCAACTTTTCGTCCCTTATTCCAGTCCCATTGACAACAACCCCTCCATTGCGTACCCAAATATCAACTATAGATTTGAATTCCAGAGGAAACAATATCGACAGAGATATCGATGACGCCATGATGATACATTATCTCCAACCCCACACCCTATCATTTTCCTTCCTTCCTTCCCGCATTGCCTATCATAAAACCATGGCACACTATGAGCAATCCATTTGGGCGATAAGCGAGACTCGCCCAAAATAGCCCTCCACGCCAGGCAGCCGCTATGCTACACGGATTAGCAGCGCGTTTAGAAGCATGGAAATTGAAACAATCGGGCAACGCGATGCGTTGCGTATCGCGTTGATAGATTCCATCGATCATTGGAGCGTGAATTCATCTCGTGCGATTCCGTTGTGCCACGCTTGATTAATTGGTACCTCCCCCCTCTCCCCATCATATATATCGCCCTCTATCTATCTATCTACGCACGATTATGGAGCGATTGTGAGGTATGCTATGTCTCACTAACAATTGTTAGCAAAGAAAATGTTTGGTTAGCATTAAATGATAATTTTTTTAAACTTCATTGGGCCATGCTATTGATTAAGTCGTCTATGAAAACGATTTTGGCTAAATATTTTGTGAAAAATCTGTTTCCGTTTTGCCAGTAACAATATCTACATGGTAGGTATAGGTATTGGTACTTCAGTATATCTGACAGTCGGGTGGCTGGGAATGCTAATTAGATAATTAGAGTTTTGTTGGTTAGAACAGTTCTATGCCCAATTAAGTTCCCACAAACTGGCGAGTGACGTGAAAACGTGAAGGTACTTTTTTCGTTGAGTGGTTTGGCTCGGTACATTTATAAGTGCTAACAATGATCAAATATCATAATTTTATTTCAATTGGTTGATAAAATGCTGCGTAGTAATACCATGATATACCAACGGGAATATACCCTTCTCAAGGGTCGAGGGATTTACAGAATGTCGAGCGCCGACAACTGGCGGTGAGACACAGTCAAGTCAAACGCAGCCACGCACAACGCTTGAAACGCTACGCACTAAACGCCTCGAATCGCCACACGGCGTGTCAATTTGTGAATAGGGGTGAAATATTTAATTTTTATTTTGTCAGTGGGGTTGGCATATATATTGAGGGGAGAGTTTTTGGTGGCGAAATGTGGGCTAGTGTGTATATACGATTTCTTTGTCGGATGTGACTTCATGGATTTCATTGGGGGGTTGAGAGGGTTGATGTGCAGCCCGTTTTGTCGGTCTGGGAAAGCCCGAATTTTGTGAGTTATGTGAAGTTAACTGTTGCAGGATTTAGGTTGTTAAATTTCGCCAATTATTCTGCGATCGTGCTCTGTAAAATAATTGCTTCTGACGCTAACCCATTTTCGCATGGTACAAGCTGTGGTGTACCTTAACCTGGCATACATATACCTAGCCGACTGGCAAAGCTCTCGATGATTTCCATTTGGCTTCAACTGTTGTATTTAAAAATGAAGGTGTCTTTTTTTTAGTCAGTAGCAGCACTGGAAAACTGACAGATGGAAAGCGGACTGATGAAAATAGTAATAATAACAGTGGCCTTTTCAGACCGATTGCTCATGGCCAGATGTTTCCATATTATGTTATTCATATTAATTCACATGCGCTGCAGTCAAAATGTTGGAGGCCAACCCTAAAAGTTTTTTTGACAGACGGATGGTCAACGTTTAGCAGCCAAGCGATTTGCTTCGTGCAAGCAGAAACAGAGATGATACACCTTCTCGATACCTCAAAAAAAAATCAATCACATCTGAAATCTAAAATTAGGGACTTGCACCGTTGTTTGGTCTTATAACCCTCAACCCTGCCAAATGGGTGGACCAAATTCTGGCTTACTTGTCCGCCTTGGGACAGGTGCAGAAATTTTGCGAAAGGGTGATGAACAATCACCACCGTCTATCTTGAAGCTTCACAAATCTAATTCAGAGATAATGTATTCAGCGGGTATTTTGTATAAAAGGTTCGATATTTTATAACAAGAGGTAAAGCAACCCACTATAGCTATAACGCACTCGCTCGGTATAATAAAAGATAACCCATACCCGCCGTAAAGTGGGATGAGGTATGTAAATTCACCGATTTCGCAAAACCCGGAGAAAAATTATGACAGTTCGTGACGGACTATAGACAAGCAGATGAAGACGCAACCCTTGATTGCTCTACACGTTTCACTGCGAATATTTTCAAGCAAATTTGCGACGCGGCCATGGGCTAGATTGGCAATAGGGAAATTTGAACGAGTGCAGCTCGACAAACCGTGACCCGTCGAAAAGGTGAGCTATCGTGAGACATAGGTGAGACCACGGTGAGACCACGGTGAGGCCATAGCACGGTGAGGCCTGCATTTTGCTGCTGCTGCTGCTGCGGCAATGGACAGCAAAAGCGACCCGAAAAGGGCAATGCGAGTGGTTTATATGGGCACAACTCGGCGCGAGACATGGCTATATAAGCACGTGACGAGTGCAGATCGCGAGAGAAATGCAGAGAATTGAGCAACAAAAAATATGTGATGACAAGGATTCGAATTTTGATGCAGCTCGTTGCATTTTTAGTGTTTTCGCGTTATTTTGTTCAGGTCTCATAATTTTCCACACAATTCTTGAGGATTTTTATAATTTAATGCATAATATGATGTTCCTTCAATGTGCTGCCGACAAAATAATGCTAAGTGAATTGTAGTGTGATCGTGTTCCATACCCCAAACTTGTCTCTTTGTATTCTGATCTGTCAATAATTGACGGAATGAGATCCAACTCAACCTTGCTAACATAATTTGGATCAAGCTTAAAAATTCACATCTGTAGTCTGGTGACATGAATTTCAAGCCATATCGCGTCAAGAGATAGGTAAATTGTTTACCTACAAACTATAAAAGTTGTTTTATCATCTGGGAGCTGATTCCGCTTATCAGTTATCAACCCCTAACCTTAACAAGATGTGAACGAATTATATGAAAATATAACTAAAAATCGAGCAAGAATCAAATGAAATGGCAATCCAAAAACCCACTGCATGTCGACGCATAATAGCACAGTAGTGCGCGGTACCTACACTGTCTAATCTACCAACAAACATCTTTGTTGGCATTAGATCACCAACGAAAACCCACTATCTACAACACTTCACTTCACATTGACCCACAAAGCTACACAAGTCTAACTTCTAAGGTAGATTTTAGGCACCACATTTTACAAACGTTATCTCCGTCGAGCAATCTTACCTTGCATGCGCACGACAAACACACCACGCAGCTTCTGGCGAACGAAACACGCTCGCACGTCTGGCAGACACGCGTATCTAGCCACTACTATTACACACTTACAGTCACAATGTCAGCCGTAACGCTACCATTCACAACCACTGCCGAGCGCCAGCAACAATGAAAACCTGATCCGATTCAGTCGGCACTAAATAAAACGAACAGATGTCCGACTAAGCGAAAGCATTTTCAACGCACTGCACAAATTTACGCGTAAAAATCTAGCGTACCGGCACTGTTTTTAATACCTTACAATATCAACCGGGGAATTGGTGTTCGCGAGCAGGAAATTGTGGTTTGTTTTGACGCTACTGATGGCGGTGGTTTAAGCACGTGGGGGTGATGTTCAGACGGCGGCCTGCTACGCACAACTCAGCGACCGCTAGCCTTGGCTGCTAGCGAGCGAATGAAGCGTTCTCAGAGCCGACCGAGACGGCGAGCTTCACACTAGAGTCAGGAATGTTCGGACGCACGAGTGATCTTGTCTGCTATGCGCGGTTTATTGTACTATAACTGGATTGTCGGAAGGCGTGCAGCAATCGCTTCTCGTCCCGAATGGAAACAAATAGACAGTAGATCGGGATTGATTTGTTAGGATTTCGTTTCGCTGGCGGTGGTGATGTCGTCGCTAGTCTCTCGAGTCAATTGTGCGGCGCGGTGACAAATTGAGAAATCAGATTGACCCCTTGTTGATGCTGGCGACTGCCTCGCGAACAGCGAGTTACTTCAAGTGGTCGGTAAATGATTGTTTGATCTTGTGTTTTGACTTTTGAGTATTTCTAGTTCTCAATTTGCTGCACAGAGGAATATGCGCTAGAAAGCTGTTACCCTCCTTGTCCTTGGTGCGTCTCGCTTGTGTGGTTGCTACCCTCGTGACGGTATTAACACCCTGGTGACGGTATTAACATATTCTCATCATACAAAAAATGAGTAGCTCACTACGCTTAATGCCAATGCATGTATCACTCTCATTGATATATAACGTACAGTACGTAGAATGAGTAGTATGTAGTACTGCTTCACAGACAAATGGGGTGCCTTATAGGTTCCAATCAAGTGGAATCCATTTGGCCTGTCCAAAAGATGTTTTCAAGAAATCTGTATTAATTCTTCCCATTGTTATAATTGACGCTTTCTCCATCGAATTAGCATAGTCGAGTGGATGCGAGCGTTCCAACCACGAGACTAAATGGATAATAGCTGGGTAACTGCAGGATAGGGTCCATTACAAATGACACCAGACACAAGACAGAAATCAAACTGCATGACTAATGGTTAGTCAAGTGAAATAGCGATCTCATGTTGACGATATTTGAATGCCTCGGGCTAAGGCGGATCACACGGTTTGATGCTAGGCGTTTGATTGCCTAGTTTGTGAAATTTGATACGTTTAACAGGTCGGTAGTAGAGTAAGTGCTTGCTTGCGGTTTGCCTGTTTTGCTAGCACAATCATTAATAAATTAAAAAATTAATATTGTTTCTTATTACCTTCGGTTGAGGACTTTTCCACCATAGCTATCGCCAGAAGTATAACCTTCAATGTCCCAGAGGAGACGAACACGCCAAAACGTTCCTTTACACTTCGAAACATCAAGAAATCAATATTGAAGAATTTACTTCAGAAAGTTTGATAGTTATTTTGCTAGTATTTATTTTCATCAGCGCCTATAAGGTCATACTCATAACTAATCTCAAAAGACATTGTCCTTCAACGCGTAACATCGTCACTGTCCATAAGCCGTTACGACGACTCAAGTTTGAATGGGCTCGAAATTTGTTCGAATGTCACCCTACTGCGATGCGGGCAAGAACGGTCCATGTGACAAATGCAGAAAAAATTAAAATTAAAAATCCCAGAACTTGAGTTTTTTGTGGTAATGAAACTAACTAGCGTTGTATAAAAATTGGACTAAGTTTCACACTTGTAATGCCAGAGATAACTGTTCAACATATAGTGAATAAATTATTTTGAAAAAAAAAGAAATTGGCTTGCTGAAATTGATGTACAAATGACAATCTATTCTTTTAGTTTTTATTGTTATAATTGGGTCAAAATATTTATATAGGTCCATGTCTCAAGCCCACAGCAATCTGGCTGTATAAAACAACTGTTTGAATCTTTAAAAATCACGTCTCAAGAACCATCTCTAATTCAACAGATAAATAAAGGCGTTACCTTACATTTGAGATTCAAAAACAATTTCATTATACAACCACAGACCATATAATTGACCCAACCCTGGACAGCAACAAAAACAACAAAAACTCGTGTAACAGCAACAGTAAACCAAAATTCTAAAGGGTCACAGCGTAGACATGGTTTTACGATCTGGCTAATATGTAAATTGTGGTGTTAACTTGCGTTTCCTGGCTGCCTATAAACCAGACCACTAGTGTAGGTGTTTCGGGTGATGCAATTTGGAACCGCCCACGCGAGTAAGGACTCCTATCATCTCGAAGATTATCGTTATTAGTCTTAGCTTAGGTGGGATGTTACGAGTGATATTAATGAAAGGGTCCGTATCTCCATTCATACATTTATATTACTCTTTTAACACCTACATTGTACACCAATTAACATACATTTCTAGATGTAAAATTACAGCTGTGTCTTTTTACTGCACATAAAAGTATGAACCAAATAGAACATAATTATAAATTAAATAAATTGTCCTCAAGACATTTTAATATCTGCTGGTAAAATTTGACTTCCTAGTTTGTATGCATTGTCTATTAGAATTGTTGTTTTTCTAAATACTTGAAAAAACTATAGAATAAATAAATCAGTATAAAGGTCATCTATACGTCTTAAAGCAAACCAAGTTGAATTAACAACAGTGTAAGTAACACAGCCGGTTATAATTGAATTCTGTCGTTAGTAGTCGAGTCTGCTTTGGAGTTCCACCCCAAAATGAAACGTTCGAGGAGATTTCTTCGTAAGGCACAGACGGTCACAAAGAATATCCAAGCGGTTTGCAATCAGGGGCAGAAATTTTCAAGGATTACGGACTTAAAGAAAAATATACATTTATCAGATTATACAATTAGATGTTTGATGTGATGTTGATTGATGATTAGTGATTACTTATCAGCCACCGGGTGCTATAATTTCACGGGCCGTTATGAACTAGAAATTAAAAAAGATAACGAGTGATATCGATAACAAAATTTATACGTAAACTCACCCCAGATATGGCTGACATTGTCAAGCAAAATTTTAGGAATATTATTTTTTTAACAACATAAATATTTATAAAATCAATGATTAACACAATAAAAACTTGTCCTCTCTTTAAAAACAACCATTGTCCATGGCAGCTGTAGTCTTTAAGGAACCAAGCAATATTTTATTACAAAGTATTAATATTTTATGATTTTAGTACATACATCTTCCATCTAAGCTAGCACGAACCTTTCCCCGATTTTGACAAAAACTTCCAACTCCGCGATAACATCACATGGTCCCTTTTAAATAAAGCTAGCATCAAAGAATGTCATCCATCACTGTTGCCAACATAACTTATCCAGCTTACCAACTAAACAAACATGACAGGAACGGTGACGCTAAAAGTTAATTTTCAACTAGATATAAAAATGAACTCGTAAAGCCGACCAATTGAGTATGTTTTCTGGGTTTCGAACATTGACCTTGGTCTTTTGGTTGCTTGGTAGTAGCGGCACCTTATGACAACAAAGTGATGTACGATTTAATCACATTTTCAAACGGAAATGTGTTTGTATCCGATTTCTGTAAATGATTTTACGAAAGTCAATTGCACATTGAATATTCTCCTGAAGTTATTTCTTGTTTTAACGGTTGAACGTATGGATTCCTGCATAGGCACAGTTTCCTAACAGTTGTTTAAGTTTCCAACAGTCTGTTGCTCGGCTGTCTCCATGACTGCAGTCGGTCAAAAACTCCTAAAACCTAGACCTTCATCTCCTTGACCTCGAACTGACCAAAATCTTTATCAGTGCCTTAAAAACCTGAACCTAATTAAGATCTTCCGACAGTGGCTCTTTCTCGGTGGTGATCTTCGCTTCCGGAGCGTAAACGTTTCGCTCCGTGTGGCTCGAACGCTTCAGCTCTTTGCTGAAGAATTCGATCGTCTTCAGCAGACCAGTCTCCAACGGAACCTAGAAGAAGATAAAGAGCTTACAGAAATCCGGACATACAGACAGTCATATGCTCCATAGACGTATGTGCTCCATGGATCACTAGATTCAGCGCCTTCTATGTTCATTCGTAGTTCTGATTCTATCTCCATGGAGCCACGTTATAATCGGGGTTAGTCGGGTTGTTGGCGTGTGATTGCAGCATAGCGTCACTAGATTCAGCGCCTCCTATGTTCATTCGTAGTCCTGTTTCTATCTCCATGGAGCCACGTTATAATCGGGGTTAGTCGAGTTGTTGGCGTGTGATTGCAGCATAGCGTCACTAGATTCAGCGCCTTCTATGTTCATTCATATTCTATCTCCATGGAGCCACGTTATAATCGGGGTTAGTCGAGTTGTTGGCGTGTGATTGCAGCATAGCGTCACTAGATTCAGCGCCTTCTATGTTCATTCGTAGTCCTGATTATATCTCCATGGAGCCCAACAACTCAAATAAACTTAATATCAATCACACAGTTGGTTGGCCGAATAACATAGTGGAAAGTGCAGTGCCGCGGACGAGCAAAGATCCAGGTTCGAATCCCGATGCGGTTACAAATTAAGGAATTGATATTTGGTTACTAATAATCAATATCTACCATACATGCAACGAGTAATCGCATTTAGGTATAAATTCACACTAGCTTTGCGTAACGCCGGGAAAAGTGTAAGTTCTATGGCTGAGCTAGCTGATAGAATAATAACCCAGTAACGTTTCTGGAAACAAAACGCTAGAAAACTAACATTGGACCACAGAATGTGTCCGTCCTGCAGAATCAGAAACTGAAAGCGTTAGTGGCCAGGATAAGAAAACCACACTTCTTGATACATCTCCAGATCCCGATGCGGTAACAAATTTTGGAATTGATATTTCGTCACTAATCATCAATATCTACCACACACGCAACGAGTATTTGCAGTTAGCTTCGAGCCACACCGACACCCCACTCGTTCGCCATCGCTCGACCCACCTTCGGCTCCCATCCGAGCCGCTTGCGCGCGCGCGTTATGTCCGGCTTCCGCCGCTGCGGGTCGTCCTCCACCGCCGCCAGCTCCTTGATGGCGCTGCTGCTGCCGCTGACCAGGCCGCGGATCATCACCGCAAACTCCTCGATCGTGTGCTCGACGGGATTGCCGATGTTGACCGGCACCGAAACGTTAGACGCCATCAGCAGCACGAGCCCGTCGACAAGGTCGGAGACGTACTGGAACGACCGCGTCTGCCGCCCGTGGCCGTAGATCTGCGAGTCGGCGCCGTTCGGTCCATTAGTGGTGCTTAACGACGCGCTGTTTTGACAACTGACGCAATGGCACTGGTCTAATGGCGTCGGTGAATGCAAGGGTGATGAACCTAACCTAGCCTAGAAGGGAGGAGGGGAAACCCGGTGCCGGCACGTAGCCTACTCCTGTCGAAAAGCACCGAGGGGACCACCGGCTTTACGTCCCTTCCGAAGGACGGTACAACTCGAACAACAGGATTACTCTGCTAATCCGTGCTGTTGAGAGGTTGATAAGCAAGGCGAGTGAAGTTGTTTAAATAACTTCAAACCCTCCAACCTCTCTCCAAAACAGAACTGATCATATGCATGATGGTCACCCATCAAACACCTGACTCAGCGCAATATAGCTTAACTTCGGTGATCTCATGAGAACCGGTGATTCCAACATGCCAAAACGTTCGGTGGACACCTATAAACCTACTTCTAAATCTGTTTTAAAAATAGAAGTACTTTACTTTGCAACACCTCGAAGTGAGCACATAGCGTACCGAGTCGCGTTGAATCTGGCCTCGCATCTTAAGAACAGAATTAGCAGACACGCATTTTGCCGTACGACTTGTTCTCGTCCGCTCTTAATCGTCAAATAACCGACGCTGGACGTGCCGTCAAGGCCCCAGACGTCAGCGCCTCACAAACGCCGAAGCGCCGCCTCGCGGTTATCGCCTACCGTAATCGTCTCGTTCTTGAGCGCCTGCAGGATGAAGTTGGAGACGACGCGGCCGTCGTTCATGTGCATGCGCGGGCCGAACGTGTTGAAGATGCGCGCGACGCGCACCTCCACGTGCTCCTGCTTGGCGTACGCGTAGCTCAGCGTCTCCGAGACGCGCTTGCCCTCGTCGTAGCACGCCCTCGGACCTGCGGGCATCACAACTGCGTGTCAAACACGTCGGCTTTTCAAGGAACGAATGCTACGAGCATTGGATGGAGAATCTTATTCTATAGTCAAGCAATACACCTCTATTCCATTCAATCAAAATTCAATCGAGGTGGGTCACCTAGCACTCAAGGAAGTTGGCAGTATTTAAGTGGCCCGTAAAATTCCATGGCTATATATTGTGTAAGCAGACCGCTAAACAACTAACATGCGACTGTAAGACTACAGCTGAATTTTGTGAAGCTGCGTTTTCTTTTGACCTTGCTGACCCATGTTTTCAGTTGCTAATACACCAATCAAATACATTCAAATACATAAATACATTCAATCAAAATGACGTCATCATACCCACCCCGTACAGCCAGGTAGAGCAATTCGGGTTGTGATTCCCATCTCGTCCGTTTAACAGAGGTAAAATATAGTTTTTCTGAACTAGTAGTACTTTCAGTGGGTATCCAATGTCATTTTTCTCGGAGTGAAATAGGTCTATTGGATGCAAGTGTACAGTGAGTGGCAAAGCAGGTTGTGTGCTGTTTAATAAATAGTGTTTAAAATGTGATCAGCATAGTGTTATAGTCAGGCACTAATCCTGTCAAGGCTGCAATCGTCGCTAATAACGAACGAAAGATCCGCGAGGTTGCGTGCTTGCCCGGACATTTACCGATCGGGTTGACGTGTCCCCAGTACGTCTCCGGCTGCGGGTGGACCTCCGGGTCGCCGTAGACCTCCGACGTGCTGGCGATGAGGACTCGCGCACCCACGCGCTTCGCCAGCCCTGCCGGACGGGAAACAACCATTGCGTTGCGTAACCGTCGTCAAATATCTCAACGTTGCATTAGCGTCGTTAAATATCTCAACATTGCGTTAGCGTCGTCAAACACCGCCACTGTTCAATTGTAGGAAACTCTGCCGGGACTGCATTGTTTGTATGGCTACAGAATCATCAGCGCTGCCTAGGCGGTGAGTCAAGGAATTTAAGGGCCCCAGCCATCAGGTACAACTTACAACAATGATTTTAACATTGTTGTGTTTGAAGAGGGCTTTGTTTGCCAATTTTGCTCAAACTCAAGTGTTGACTTATTAGTTATTACTTTCTTAAAAGACTCGTGTCTTTCCCTAATCTTAGCACGTTAGTTTCCAGATAAACTATTTAACTGGGTACCTATTGAATTGAATGCCGAGTCCCAAACTCAAACTTTTCCTGATGTTTCGGAAAGCTGTGCTGCCTGCTTTATCAAAGGGTGTAAACTCGGGTGCCAATTACCAACAAATTGAAACAAAAGGACCAACAATAACCTTAGCCTCCAAAAGTGTCGACTGACAGTTGACACATAAAAGAGTATCTTTGCCAGTGAAAACTGCACTAGCTCAATTTAACTTCCGACTTTGCCGCCAGGTTTGCCACCAGCGCTTTTTCGCTTGATTACGCTGAGAGTTTCCTATATTAGAATAGAAAGATATTCAACATCATGTTGATGGCATCTAGGACTCACCTAGCATGTTGATTGTGCCAACTGTGTTAGTCTTGATGGTCTTCACGGGGTTGAACATGTAGTGCGGCGGCGACGCCGGGCTCGCCAGGTGGTAGATCTCGTCAACTTCGATGAACAGCGGGTTGACGATGTCGTGGTGTATCAGCTCGAAGTTCTCGTGGCCGATCCAGTGCTCGACGTTGCGCTTGCGTCCGGTGAAGAAGTTGTCGGCGACGATCACCTCGTGCCCGGCCATCATCAGCTTGTCGACGAGGTGAGAGCCGACGAAGCCAGCGCCGCCGGTTATCTGCAACGAGAGATCGGAGGTGAGGTGAGATCGCTTGGGAAATGCAGTGAAGTAGACCACTTGGGAATGTCGCGGCAGCTTTGTCTCATTGTCGACTGGTGTTCCGTTATCTGCAACGAGAGATGGGCAGCGAAGTGAGATCGCTTGGGAATGGCAAAGAAGTGAGACCACTCAGGAATGTCGCAGCAGCTTGCGTGTCCTTGGCGCGTGGCTGCCGATTTCTTCTGTTATCTGCAACCGACCTCAGCCGAGACTATACATAGGTTACAGTGACCAGAAGTGGTCAGGCTAATCAAATATTCAGATTTGAAGTTGCAAAGAAGCCAAATTGAAGTTAACTTTCAGCAAGTGTTTTTTTTAAGACAGATTATTAATAATCAGCGAGTTATAAAAATAGTTTTAAGCCCTCAAATTTCACAAGACTCGTGTCCGAGTACCTACCTATTATATTGATATTTTCAGGAAAATTTGTCAATTTTGCCCAGTTCTGGCCATGATGTAACATAATTTCTATTTAATTTGTAATTGGATACAACTGGTCACTCTACTCGTTCATTTAAGTTTTACTGGGAAGTTTTGAGGAATACGGATACTTAGACCAGAGCGTAACAGGCTTTCATGTGGCATTTTTTTGTAGAATGTAAAGGTGTTAGTCTCCTGCTGTCAGTGCCAAATAAATATTTGACGTGAGTGCAGTGCAGACTACTATAATATTCCACAGATTCATAAAAGTTTTTTATTTATATTTAATATTGAAATTGCATCTTTTGAATGCTGCCAAATAATAATTTGAGTTTATTTTAAAGCCAGGTTAAATTTTACCTTAGCAGTAGTTAGATGAAAAGCTTTTTATATTTATTCCCTTACATATTACCTTCAATCACTGCAATCGAAGCATATACAATGTGATTCATAGACTGACCAGATTGTGAAATTATTATCAAGTCCTGTATTTGTTGCACACAACATGTCTAAACTTCAAGTTTGCCATACATTTCAATGGATAAAAGCAAAATTTAGTAAAATAATGTTTATGATTGTTTATTATTCCAATTTCATTAATTTCCTACTTGGAAAACAAAACATATCAAAACTAAATTAATTTCAAAACATGGCTGTGCAAGATTTAAACTAGGGCCGAGTTGCCCAAGATTTTGAAACGAGGCCCAGTACAAAGTGAGTACCTTGCATCTCAGGCACTTCAAGATGTGTTGACAGAAATTTAGAAAGTCAACCTCATGTCAATAAAAAAGTAACCTGCTACACAGTGAACTGTGGGCTATGAAATTCATGTCTTAGATATGACACCAATGTGTTTTCTTTTTTGTTTTAATTACATCATCTACCTATGTAAAAAAACACACCTCCAAATCCTCTAATTGGGTTTTTACAAGCAGACCACTTTCTTTTGACCTAATACATGTCAGTTTATTGCATTATGTGGCAGAAAGTGAATTGATTTTATAGCTGTGAAGCCAGTGATTTCTAAGCCTGGGGCAATGGAAGTTTAACCATTAAAAAATAAACCCTTAGGAAAAATCTCAGATAAAAAATATCATGCAGATAATAATTTCATGGCCTTGTTGCAAATTATAATATTTTGTTTTACAAAATTAAAAGGTTGAGATGTTTTTAGTATTGGAAGTTTATTGCATAGGATCTGCTGCTAGTAGGTAAAATATAATTTCAATCATTTTGCCAAAGCTTTGTTGGAATCTCCAGGCATCCTTGGGCAACAGCTGATGAGTGATGACTGATGAGAAAAAATTTTAATCTACAGACTAAATTAATTCTTTGTGTCTGATCATAATTCATAGACTACAAGCATCTATTAATGTCAACTCACCAGAATGCGTTTCCTCGCCCGGTAATTCAGAAACTTGACGTCCGGAAATCTCTGCGGAAATCTTTTCTCCAATTCCTGAATCTTCCGTTCCAATTCCTCGATCCTCTTTCGAGCGTCATGAATGTTCTTGATGTCATCGGCATCGTCGGCAGCAACGTGTGAAACCGCCGCTGGGATTTCGTTCGACATCTCTCGCAACTTGACATTTTCAGGGATGGATGCGTAATCGGCGCCTCTGTGTAATCTTAGTTTGGCATGGTTGTCATACGAAACGTGCTCATCGATTTCAGCAAAGCTTTTGTAAAAGCATAGCACTGATGACAAAAAAGAAACAATACTATTAGAAAATAGCCTGCAATTTTATCACTGTCAGCTATATAAAAGGCTAAAATCCTATCCTCAGCTGGTTTAATGATATTGGATTGCATAGGTATGTTGTTACGAATTAAAAATCAATAAATTTAGAATATAAGACTAAGTAATTAAAGGAACTAGTGCGATCAATATCTGCCAATACATTAAAGCAATATTGAAATACAGGTTTAAAAAGCCAATACTATCTAGATAACGGGACATTTTACCGATTTAGAACAATAACTTATCAAAAATCCTTACCAACAATGATAGCAACTGCAAAAATGCATAGCTGCTTGTAGTGTCTCCTTGCTATATTCATTGCTTCCAATCCAACACTAATCCCCTGCCATCGCGGTCAACGTATGATACGTCCGAATATTTGCCAACAATTTCAATTTCTGGAAAAACTGGTTTCACCAGGCGCGATTCCACCTGAATGGTACATGATACTGAAACAAAAACAAGAAAAAAAAACCTTGAAATTGCAACACTAACCTGACAGCTCTGCTCTGTGTCAGCTGTGGCGCGCAGCGTAGCGATGACCTCTAGAGATTTTTATCTCCGAATAGTAGGCCATCTAGTAGCAAATGTTTGCCTTACGAAGTATCTATATCCACACTCACGCTCCTCGTGCGTGCCTTGATTGAAAGCTGATCTGAGATTTCGTTTTTTTATTAAAGTGATAAATAAACAACGTAATTCCATTTTAATCAATTTTATTCAGTGAACTTACATGCATGCTGATTATAAACTCCGCCGAGAGGCAATCGAAGTAGTAGTAGTAGTAGTAGTAGTAGTAGTAGTAGTAGTAGTAGTAGTAGTAGTAGTAGTAGTTTTTTTATTTATTATTTATTATAACATACAAATATTTTAATATTACATTTTAGTCAAATTTTAAACTATAGTCCTAAGCATCTTTTAACTGATTTTATGATACTTTATACCGGAACTAAATAGTGTGATTTCTACTCAATCTATCTGATTTTATTTTAGCTTTTTATTGAGTCGAGTCTCACGAAACGAATTTACGAGACATCACCAAATCATACGAAAGCGCCAGTTTTGGCGTTGCCGTTCACGGATCTTTCAGCCGCTATATATCCACACCAATCCACACTGTAAACTTCGTGGATATAGCATCGCCTTCGCCGTATTTGTCCAAACACATGTTAAACTAACCTTAATAAAACAGCATAAGAAACGTCGGACCGGAAAACGTCACGTCGGTCCGTTTCTGACAATTTTCTTGTAAAATTAAGTGAAATTATTCACTAAATAGGCTATTTTTCTCTTTTAAAATATGTCTAATTCGAATCAAACCATTGATAAAGATTTAGATCTATCTAACGCTGGAAGAGGCATTTGGCTAGTGAAGGTAATTGGCTACCAAGCAGCAATCTGTCAATATTATTATCGCTAATCAAAATCAAATGCTTTGATCATTGATAATGATAACCCATCAAATGTGTCAAATGTGAAAAAAATATCTTGTGCCTTTTCTTAAATAACAAGCTTGCTAGACCTTTCTCGACACAATTTCAAGCATGAAAGAGCCAAATTGAGTACCTAATGCTAAAGATCTTATGCCAAACTGAATAATGATTTTATTTGTGTGTCACAGGTACCGAAATACATAGCTAATAGATGGGACAAAGCTCCAGGAAACATAGACGTGGGCAAACTACAAATATCCAAGTATGATTATTAACAAATGCAAATGAAAATTTGCACCATTTTCCATTAATGAACCAAATCAACATATTTAATTTTGCCAGGAAACCTGGCCAAAAAGCGTCAGTTGCCCTCACTCTCTCGGAAGCTGTAATGTGTCTGAAGACACCAGGTGAAGAAGATATACCACGTGATCATCGGTTAACAGTCTCAACCGTTACTCATCAAACATTAGGAGTTTTCTCGCACATCATTCGTAAGTTGGTCCATTTGATTTCGATTTAAACTAGGTTATCAGTTTTAAAATCAGAAAATATCTATTCAATTTATTACTTTTCAGCCGAAGCAAATTCTGATTCAGTTGTGCCTGAAACGGAGAAGTTATGCTTAGAAGGACGAATAGTTCAGAAACTGGAATGTCGACCTTATGGTAACTATAAATACCCAAAGGCCCTGATAATATTTATAAGTGGTATTAAGAGTAAATTTCAGATTATCAAATTTAACAAAATACATTAATTCTTACTAATTATAACTTATGAATTTCCACACAGCTGACTCGTGTTACATGAAATTAAAACTCGAGTCCATCCGCAAAGCATCGATTCCCACCAGACAAGTGCAACAACTCGACAAAATCGTACAGAACTTCAAGCCCGTCTCCGATCACAAACACAACATTGAGTACGAAGAGAAGAAGAAGTCGGAAGGCAAAAAGGCCCGCGACAGCAAGGACCAAGTCACAGAGATGCTGTTTGCTGCGTTTGAGAAGCATCAGTATTACAACATCAAAGATCTCGTGAAAATAACTCGACAGCCAATCGTTTATCTGAAAGAAATCCTCAAAGACATTTGCCAGTACAACCTGAAGAATCCTCACAAGAACATGTGGGAATTGAAGCCAGAGTACCGCCACTACAAAGACAAAGACGGATCCGGCGCTAGCACTTCAGAAACAAAAAGCTAGACACACGATTCCTAGATTTAAGACTTGTTTTAAACGCATTTTTTTTATCTAATAAAACAACACAAACAATATTTTTCAATGTATTTTATTGAATTTTTTACAGGACAGATTAATGAAAAGAATGATACGTGATTGAATAGCAACGGTCGGCTTAGCACGGGACTTCAGCACCGGCCTTGCAGCAGGTCTTGCCGTTGGTGTCTTTGATCAGGGTCCAGGCGTGGTCGCAGATCTTGTAGTAGCATCCCAGCTGGCCGTCAGTGATGTCGTCTTGGTATTTGTCGCAGCTGAACTGGGCGACGGTGGTTCCCTTGGACGTGCGGGTCAGTAGGTCGCCGTGGTTCGTGATCTTGTTGAACTGGGAAACGAAGATGGGTCGGTTGTTAGTGACAGCGTCGCGGAGATAGGATCGCTTTAAAATATTCGTATTTAAAATGGTTTCGTGCAGGAATGTTTTTTGAAGCATAGGTTGGTTGAACTTGGTAATCTAAGCATTGTAAATGTTTGTTTTTGTTATGAAACACTGTAACCTGGACCATAATAGGATCTTTGGTCTAGATTATTCGTAACGAAATATCAATTCCAAAATTCCGTACTGGGATTTGAACCCGAATCTTTGCCTGTCCGGGGCACTGCACTAATCCATTACCCAATCAAGACAACCATCTGTGGAATTGATATTAAGTTTTTTGGTAAGTCTATGTTATTGATTGAATGGATTAGAAAAATTACTACAAAAGTCAATTCCAATACATCACAGGTTGCAATATTTGGTCTTTGGTCTGGAATAATAAGATCTTTGATCAAATTTACCACCAATGTAGTCATTTGGTGTTTCAGAAACCTGTACAGCATCCTTTAGTAGTAAACTCAAGCATGTATACCCCAAAATGCAAAATTTATGGATTTTACATCCATCCACCTAGATATAGTCCATGTTACCAAGAGATATTGATTAAAAAATATACGGCTAGTAGTAATTTACTGGAGATTCGAGTCCCTAACGTATCTTGGCGCTAGTTATTTGACATGCTAGCGATCCGTTTGACCGTTTTGCAATCCACGTAGACTTACGAGGGTCTCGCACTGGTTCTTGCAGCTGGTCGCGTTCTCCTCATCGCAGCCGGGCAGCTCGACATTGGGGGCCGTGTGGATCTTCTTGGCCTCGTCGATGTGCGCCGCAAAGAAGCTGGTGCACTGGCATACCTCAGCGCTGTGGACAATAGATTCGGAACGTTAACAAGCTTCCAAGTCATGGGATTCTTTTAATATGTACCAGACATTTTTCTTCATTCGGGCGGAACATTTCACTTGGATTCGTTGTCTACGTTTATTTAGTCTTTAATTTAATATTATCTGTAATATTTCTAACATATATCTAAGCTCTAAGGGTATTTTTTTTGTCTTTACTAATTCAATCCTAACCCTGGAATTCTACCACTTCTTTGAATTTGTAGTTTCAAGTTATAAGTTTGTAAAAAATATATATCAATGCTCATAAATTTTAAATTATTAGCTTGACAATTTTTATGAGATTGGTAATTCCTAAGAAATTAATTCCTGAAATTAAAATTTTATTTTAAAGTACTATTTAATAAATAATCATCATTTATTGTCTTAAATTTGACTGAACAGACATTTTTCAAGGCTTAATATAAAGTGCTAAATAATATTTAAAAATTTACAGAAAATAGAAACTTTAAATATAAGAATTTTAAAGATTTTAAGTACTGATTGAAATGTTTTGGTGGTGAACATACCTGGCATAGCCGAGAACGCACAAGAAGCTGACGAGAATTACGGCCCTCATATTTGCGATAGGTTTCTGTTGACGTGACGTTGCAGACTGAAAGATTCTAGTGGAACAATCTTGGTGGTAGACACTGCTCCTTTTATACCCCCCAAATGATGATAATCTTTAGCAAAGCTCAAGCAACCAATTACAGCAGAGCATCTCTCTAGCCTTGAGCTTGAGAGGCAAAACCAGTTGCTTTTATTTTACTTCTTCAAATCCAATATTACTTAGCTGGAGTGTATTAATGTTATGATGAATAAGCACGATAATCAGAAGGTGTGCTATTCGAAGGTGCTAACACGTGATTTTTTTATTATTTTCTTAGTGTCAAGGTTTTCTTTCCAAATCCTTTTAGTGTGGCTGGGGAGCACACAATGCTAGAAGAAATATTTTTTCATTTTTTTCAAAAGCAGCAATATGCCTTCTATAGAAGGTACTCACTCACTCACCTATTAATTGAAATGCTGAATACATATATTTACTCCCATTATAATTGATTATCTAATGCTTAACATGTTAAGTATATCGTTCCTAGAATGTTAATTAAAATTATTATAATTTTCTCATTTAGAAAATGGGATTGTTTTCGAAAGAAAGTTTAAATGGGAATTATTACTTGAATGCAACGCATATTTACAAAAACTTTTCCTTCATAAAGTAGGCAGCATCCCTTTGTGAAATGTCAGGAAAAAAAATATGGACAGCTTAAGCATTCAATGAAGTGGAATTGAGATTTTCTGAAAAACTATTTCACTGGGCTTTTGGAATTGAGATTCCCTCCGTGATGGCAACAATAATGTAGGAATTCAAGTTACATATTTTCAATATTCCAAATTCTAAAAATAAAAAAGTTTTCGGCTGAAAATCACCGATGTCTGTGTGCTTCTATCGTGAATCGTCTGGTGTAAAGGAGGTAGGAATCAGAGTCAATAAGTTTGTAAGTAACACTGCATTTCCTGAATCAAGATAGGGGTGATTTATAAAGCAAAGAGCCTTAACAATGAAACAATGAACTAGTAAGCCATGGTAAAACAATGTTTTCTACCAACCTTACTTTTCATTTACTCCCAAAATAATTTTAATAATGAAGAATCATTATTTATATCTAGCACTAGCTTTACTAAACACTCTATATAACACGGTAAGTGCTGAAGAACTTACAAAGAAGGAAGAAAATGGAGTGTCAAATATGATAGCAGAAGACACGGCTGAAGTCATGGCTAGACTCGAGGAAACTGAGGCGAGAAGGATTAAACGCTCCGATGACGTTTCACCACGGGGGCTGCAAGACGAAATTCTCAACAGCCCTTCGAATTTTGGAGCAGATGCCGCAGTCGATGAATCCGAAGCCAAGTCTGCGAAGAGGAAGCGCTGTTCATTGAAACGAGCCAAACGATTGCTCGATAACTTAGAGGAAATTCAACACAAGCGTAGCGCCGTCAAAAAGTCAAAACATCAACTCCCGTTGAAGAAACGAACCGCAAAAAAAGGTAAGCACCACCACGAATCTATGGAGGAAAACAGCGAGGAGGAAGAACAATCCACGAAGCAGAAAATTAAACGAAAGATTGGGGACGTGGTTAAGCAATCTAGCGGCAAGAAGGGAAAGCGTGGTTTAAAGAAGCTGAAGAGGCATGTGGGAGCAAGGTGCACGGAACCGTGCAATGCGTGTCAAACAACAGAGGAGTTCACTTTGCCATCTACGACAGAAGCTGAGTGTGAGCATAATAGACTATAGATAAACGAAAGATTTTACTTAGTATGTTATTTGTAATAATTATCTCTGATATTATCAAATGGGCAAAGTTGAAATTGTTATAATTAAACATGGACCCTGGTCAGCAGCAAATGTTTGTGCTGGTTAGAGCAAAAAAAATCTGCTGTGAAGTTGGCAGCTCACACAATTGTCGTTTCTGGCTTCAGGTTGCGAGACGAAACCTAAATGCAAGTCGACCACGACGTGCAGAACGACAACGACTCCCTGCGACGTTTGCGACACAAAACGCCTGGAGGAAGATGACGGCAAAGACCAGAAAGTAGACGCTGCGTGAAAGAATTTACTTTCTTACTAGAAGCGATTGCATTTCAGTGGTGATAGCTGAATGTAAACAGCGTGGTTAGAAATTTGAAGCAGTACCAACTTGCATATTTGCTTCTTTAGAGAACAATTTTATTTTGTTAATTTATTAACACAATCTTTATTAAAGAAACATAAAAAATCTTCAGTAGTACTGTGCAATTAACAATATATAGCTAGTTATCTGTGTTTTGCAGTGCTGCTCTTTTGACCCTCGCTCAAGATAATACTCAAACATACGAAGAAAATTAGAGATTTTTTTCAAATTAATATTGTTCATGTCTAGACTTATTAAAAAAAAACCTTGAACATTGTAAAAACATGATAAATTTCCATCTTTTTGTTACTGGTCCCCAGCAAAGAAGCTCACTTAATTCAACCTTGTCCTTCATCTCCAGTGTTTGATGGCACATGTTTACTTGCTTAGCAGTAAGAGTCAAGGCCAGAGGCTAACTGGCCACAGTCCACTATCAAATTGTATGAGCAGATTGCAGTGACTGTACACGAATGGAGATGAGCAATTTTTGGAGGTGAACCACTTTTTCACAAAGATTGAAGATTACCTTGGTCATGAACCTTTATCCTACAAAAATAAAAAGTTGCCAAAGAAGTTGGCAAAGGATGCCAAAGAGAAATTTGACTGTCAGAATGTCAAAATATCATGCCATTGTTAGAATATTGCCATTTATTAGTATCATACCAACATTGTATTTAGTTGCTATTTTGACTATTGTGAGGGGGTGCATGTCGCCATGTTTATTACCAACCACCAGTTGAAACCCGTAGGCCACCGAGACAACACCGGTCTCCGTGAGCCCTGAGTTCTCGCTTCACTGTTTGTTAGTTTTTCATATCGTTTGCCATCGCTTTTACCGCTATCAATAAACCATCGTCAAACCGTGGCTTAAACCATCAGACAATCTTGTTGTGTGTTCCTGTGTTAATTATTTTCTATTCGTTAGTATTTTTGTGTTTTGTGATAACTTGCTAAACGGTTAGCCGAGAAACGTGTGGGGTAGCTACCGCGTGTGCGACCGAATCCACCGCCACCCCAGTAATAGTAGTGGGTTTAACATTTCAGAAGTGGGATGTGGACGTGATTATCCTGATTGGACTCGATAACGTTTTGTTAGAACTTTGTGTTTATTGCCGTGTGTTTTGTGCCTTTTGATGTCTGTGTTTGTTGTGGAACTATTTTCGTGCGCGTAGTTTTTTTTTTGTGCTCCGCGTGAGCATTTTTGTGTGTTGTTTGCCCGACCGCGGCAAGTGTAGCGTATCCCTCCGCGCTGGACAGATACGATTACATGAAACCAAAGGACATGAAAGGAAAAGGGAAAGGCCGTAGGGCCAGATCGCCCAGCCCGTCACCGAGTAACCATAGCTATGTAAGTGCTGACAGCCACCGTGAACCTGGAGGTTCGGGCGTCAACGCGAACACCGCGCCAGTGGACCCGAACATGGCCGCAATGCTGGCGACGCTCACTTCGCTCATGCAAGGAATGCAGCGCACGCAGTCTCCCTCAGTATCCGAAGCAAGCGCGGTAAACTCAATTAAGCTCATGCCTGATTTGAGTCGCTACCTCCAGGACTTCGACGGAGAGCCACAGAGCGACGCAAGTGAGTGGTTCCGAAATATCGACAAGACGGCCACGCACTATGGTTGGAGCGACGCCGTCAAACTGGAATCGGCGCGAGCGCATCTTACCGGAGCCGCTCGTCAATGGTTTAGGAACTGCCATGACGAAATGCCGGACTGGAGTTCATTTAAGCGTGAATTTACTGACACGTTCATCGGACAGGTCAGCCTACCGGAGAAGTGGGCGAGAATGAATCGCCGAGAGCAACAACCGGGAGAGAGCTTGATGAGACCAGTGTGAATTAAACACCCAACACCCATAACACCCAGCTCCCAAAAACCGCAGCAAAAAAGCACATACAAATAAAACTAAAAACCATTATTATTCGTCAACCCTCCGATATAGGGGTTGGGGCAAAGTGCCAAAACGTTCCCCAGTGTCCAAAATCCATGTGCCCTGACCGTAGTCCAACTAGTAGTCCAGCACCCAAAATTTACAAGACGTTTAATTCATCAACCCTTCGATATAGGGGTTAGGGCAAAGTGCCAAAACGTTCCCCTTGACCTACCCTAACACCCCCCAGTGTCCAAAATCCATGTGCCCTGACCGTAGTCCAACTAGTAGTCCAGCACCCAAAATTTACAAGATGTTTAATTCATCAACCCTTCGATATAGGGGTTGGGGCAAAGTTCCAAAACGTTCCCCTTGACCTACCCTAACACCCCCCAGTGTCCAAAATCCATGTGCCCTGACCGTAGTCCAACTAGTAGTCCAGCACCCAAAATTTACAAGACGTTTAATTCATCAACCCTTCGATATAGGGGTTAGGGCAAAGTGCCAAAACGTTCCCCTTGACCTACCCTAACACCCCCCAGTGTCCAAAATCCATGTGCCCTGACCGTAGTCCAACTAGTAGTCCAGCACCCAAAATTTACAAGATGTTTAATTCATCAACCCTTCGATATAGGGGTTGGGGCAAAGTGCCAAAACGTTCCCCTTGACCTACCCTACCACCCCCCAGTGTTCAAAATCCATGTGCCCTGACCGTAGTCCAACTAGTAGTCCAGCACCCAAAATTTACAAGACGTTTAATTCATCAACCCTTCGATATAGGGGTTGGGGCAAAGTGCCAAAACGTTCCCCTTGACCTACCCTAACACCCCCCAGTGTCCAAAATCCATGTGCCCTGACCGTAGTCCAACTAGTAGTCCAGCACCCAAAATTTACAAGATGTTTAATTCATCAACCCTTCGATATAGGGGTTGGGGCAAAGTGCCAAAACGTTCCCCTTGACCTACCCTAACACCCCCCAGTGTCCAAAATCCATGTGCCCTGACCGTAGTCCAACTAGTAGTCCAGCACCCAAAATTTACAAGATGTTTAATTCATCAACCCTTCGATATAGGGGGTGGGGCAAATTTCCAAAACGTTCCTCTTGACCTACCCTAACACCCCTCAGTGTCCAAAATCCATGTGCCCTGACCGTAGTCCAACTAGTAGTCCAGCACCCAAAATTTACAAGACGTTTAATTCATCAACCCTTCGATATAGGGGTTGGGGCAAAGTGCCAAAACGTTCCCCTTGACCTACCCTAACACCCTCCGGTGTCCAAAATCCATGTGCCCTGACCGTAGTCCAACTAGTAGTCCAGCACCCAAAATTTACAAGATGTTTAATTCATCAACCCTTCTATATATGGGGTGGGGCAAATTTCCAAAACGTTCCCCTTGACCTACCCTAACACCCCCAGTGTCCAAAATCCATGTGCCCTGACCGTAGTCCAACTAGTAGTCCAGCACCCAAAATTTACAAGATGTTTAATTCATCAACCCTTCGATATAGGGGGTGGGGCAAATTTCCAAAACGTTCCTCTTGACCTACCCTAACACCCCCCAGTGTCCAAAATCCATGTGCCCTGACCGTAGTCCAACTAGTAGTCCAGCACCCAAAATTTACAAGACGTTTAATTCATCAACCCTTCGATATAGGGGTTGGGGCAAAGTGCCAAAACATTCCCCTTGACCTACCCTAACACCCTTCGGTGTCCAAAATCCATGTGCCCTGACCGTAGTCCAACTAGTAGTCCAGCACCCAAAATTTACAAGACGTTTAATTCATCAACCCTTCGATATAGGGGTTGGGGCAAAGTGCCAAAACGTTCCCCTTGACCTACCCTAACACCCTCCGGTGTCCAAAATCCATGTGCCCTGACCGTAGTCCAACTAGTAGTCCAGCACCCAAAATTTACAAGATGTTTAATTCATCAACCCTTCTATATATGGGGTGGGGCAAATTTCCAAAACGTTCCCCTTGACCTACCCTAACACCCCCCAGTGTCCAAAATCCATGTGCCCTGACCGTAGTCCAACTAGTAGTCCAGCACCCAAAATTTACAAGACGTTTAATTCATCAACCCTTCGATATAGGGGTTGGGGCAAAGTGCCAAAACGTTCCCCTTGACCTACCCTAACACCCCCCAGTGTCCAAAATCCATGTGCCCTGACCGTAGTCCAACTTGTAGTCCGACACCCAAAATCAACAAGATGTTTAATTCGTCCACCTTCCGATATTAAGCCCTTAACGAAAGTCCCGCAAAAGGACCCGAGGTCCGGACAATGAACTTCCTTTGAACGGACTTCGGAAATAAAAAGTATTCCAGACGGAATTTCCACGGGAAGATCTCACGAACTTCCGCTGGATTTCCAACCGAGTTTCTTTGCGGGATCTTTGAAAGTATCAATTTCAAAGTTGCATGTGTCCATACTGATATCGTGATGTATCGAACACTTTTGTTTTATTCGTCTCGGATTCTTACTTCCTGCACTGGCGATAATGTTGAGTGTGGGGTGCTAAAATGGTGTGCAATACTCGCGGATTATCATATTTGTGAGTTTGGTCGATCCTCATTTCCCTGGGCAGGCATTACTGATAGGGAACTGTGGATGAGCGTAACGAGCGAAGCGAGTGAAGCGAAATCTTCAATTACACTTTACTGATAAAAATATCCGGAATGTTTTTTGTTTTTTTGTTTTTTCTTTTCTTCTTCTGTTTTTCTTTAAATCGATTTTTACGTTTTGAAATATTCAAATAATTTCTTAGCGACTAACATGGTTTTTCCAGGCAACGAATGTCATTGAGAAAATGGGAAAGCTGCTAATTTAACGCCTAACATTTTAAATTGATCATATAAGCCTCTTCTAGGCTATGCGTACACGCAATATAATCGCGTTGAGGGTGAGCGTAAATATTACACTCATCCACGACACGATTATAATATGAGTGATCGCAAAGCCTTGGTTATCATAGACCTTGGTAATTGTTAGTTTAGTTACGTTTAGTTTGTTGATATCTTGAGCTCGCAGACACCCATGACGGGTTGATGAATTAAACATCTTGTAAATTTTGGGTGCTGGACTACTAGTTGGACTACGGTCAGGGCACATGGATTTTGGACACCGGGGGGTGTTAGGGTAGGTCAAGGGGAATGTTTTGGCATATTGCCCCAACCCCTATATCGAAGGGTTGATGAATTAAACATCTTGTAAATTTTGGGTGCTGGACTACTAGTTGGACTACGGTCAGGGCACATGGATTTTGAACACTGTGGGGTGGTAGGGTAGGTCAAGGGGAACGTTTTGGCACTTTGCCCCAACCCCTATATCGAAGGGTTGATGAATTAAACGTCTTGTAAATTTTGGGTGTCGGACTACTAGTTGGACTACGGTCAGGGCACATGGATTTTGGACACCGGGGGGTGTTAGGGTAGGTCAAGGGGAATGTTTTGGCATATTGCCCCAACCCCTATATCGAAGGGTTGATGAATTAAACATCTTGTAAATTTTGGGTGCTGGACTACTAGTTGGACTACGGTCAGGGCACATGGATTTTGGACACTGGGGGGTGTTAGGGTAGGTCAAGGGGAACGTTTTGGAACTTTGCCCCAACCCCTATATCGAAGGGTTGATGAATTAAACATCTTGTAAATTTTGGGTGCTGGACTACTAGTTGGACTACTGTCAGGGCACATGGATTTTGGACACTTGGGGGTGTTAGGGTAGGTCAAGGGGAACGTTTTGGCATATTGCCCCAACCCCTATATCGAAGGGTTGATGAATTAAACGTCTTGTAAATTTTAGGTGTCGGACTACTAGTTGGACTACGGTCAGGGCACATGGATTTTGGACACTGGGGGGTGTTAGGGTAGGTCAAGGGGAACGTTTTGGAAATTTGCCCCACCCCCTATATCGAAGGGTTGATGAATTAAACGTCTTGTAAATTTTGGGTGTCGGACTACTAGTTGGACTACGGTCAGGGCACATGGATTTTGGACACTGGGGGGTGTTAGGGTAGGTCAAGGGGAACGTTTTGGCACTTTGCCCTAACCCCTATATCGAAGGGTTGATGAATTAAACGTCTTGTAAATTTTGGGTGCTGGACTACTAGTTGGACTACGGTCAGGGCACATGGATTTTGGACACTGGGGGGTGTTAGGGTAGGTCAAGAGGAACGTTTTGGAAATTTGCCCCACCCCCTATATCGAAGGGTTGATGAATTAAACATCTTGTAAATTTGGGTGCTGGACTACTAGTTGGACTACGGTCAGGGCACATGGATTTTGGACACCGGGGGGTTTTAGGGTAGGTCAAGGGGAATGTTTTGGCATATTGCCCCAACCCCTATATCGAAGGGTTGATGAATTAAACATCTTGTAAATTTTGGGTGCTGGACTACTAGTTTGACTACGGTCATGGCACATGGATTTTGAACACTGGGGGTTGGTAGGGTAGGTCAAGGGGAACGTTTTGGCTTTTTGCCCCAACCCCTATATCGAAGGGTTGATGAATTAAACATCTTGTAAATTTTGGGTGCTGGACTACTAGTTGGACTACGGTCAGGGCACATGGATTTTGGACACTCGGGGGTGTTAGGGTAGGTCAAGGGGAACGTTTTGGCACTTTGCCCTAACCCCTATGTCGGAGGGTTGACGTATAATAATGGTTTTTAGTTTTATTTGTATGTGCTTTTTTGCTGCGGTTTTTGGGAGCTGGGTGTTATGGGTGTTGGGTGTTTAATTCACACTGGTCTTGATGAGCTACGTGTTCGACAAGTCGGCATTGTGTAAGGCGCTCAACCTTAACTTTGCTGACACGAAGAAACAGATAGTCATCGGTCTGCTGTCTAGAACCTTGAGCGACGCACTCACGTCACGACACTCACTGAACGAGAAAGAACTGCTGCTCCACATTCGCGAGATAGAGGAAGTCGACCGTGAGCGCGCTTCGAGGGCTAATGTACGTAAGACCCAGTCGGGTCACAGACTGCCTGAAGCACCAAAACGTTCTGGGAACCAGCCAACACCCAGACAGTCACAACCACCGCCGTTCGTCCCGCATCGAGATGGATCAACAGCCAACGTAGTTGCAACCGGCACCGCACCGACTACGCCTGGATCTTGGAGAAATCGAAACCACACCAACTCGCCAAGGAAGCAAACGGAGCAAGAGTGTTATAACTGCTACCGAAAAGGGCATATTTCGCGCGATTGCCCGAATCCGAAGAGACCCTTTTATTGTGTACGTTGCAAGAAAGAGGGCCACACACAACGTCACTGTACTGCTGTGATGGATACAGCTACCACCGTGCCACGACCAATAATGGACAACACCGTCAGTCTCGTGGAAACCACCGAAGGCAATAGCCCTGCGAAATACCTACGCACCGCACAAGTAAACATGCACAGTGTCCAGTCGCTGATCGACCCCGGGAGTTCGAGCTGCATCATGCAGGCGAGTGCAGCGATCTCATGTGGACTTCAACCACAAACGACAGATTGTGTACTAACCGGCTTTGGTGACAAGACGACAAAAGCCTTGGGAAAGGTTACAACAAACATTACCATCGACGGTGTGTTAGGGGAAAACATTTGTGTGCTGATTGTGCCAGACGCCATGCAACCGATTGAATTGTTAGTTGGCCGTACGTGGACAGATTTACCGCATGTGTCGTATGCCAAAATCGAAGACCAGCTCATCATAAGAAACAGTCCTGCCGAGCTAATTCACCAGCTCACCACCTATCAGCCCGAAATCAGCAACGACCGACTGCAGCTGAAAGCCGTTCGTGACACCGTGGTTCCGGCAAACTCCATCAACTTTGTGCAAGTGACAGGAGGGACGGAGATCGATGGCCTCGTCATCGTAGAAGCAGGGACTCAACACGACGCATTGTTCGCTCTCGAAAAAGGGAACACTGTTTTACCTGTACTAAACAATACCAACCGCGCACGCATTGTGAAGAGTGGAGAGTGTGTTGCTCGCTCGACTGTCGTCGAAGATCCAGTGACAATGAACAAAGAAACGACCATCAACCGTCAACCTATCGACAGGGCACTGATCAAAATTGGAGACACCGTTACCGAGGAACAACACGAGTCTTTAGTGCGACTGATCAATGAATACCGTCATTGTTTTGCTCAGAACTTACATGAACTAGGCTGCACTGACATTACCGAGATGACTATCAACGAACTACCAAATAGTAAACCGGTTGTGCGGAAACCGTACCGTACAAATGCAAGGGAACGTACAATCATTGGCAACATTGTGAAAGAATGGAAGGACCATGGCATAGTCACTGAAACCAGATCGCCATACAGCAGTCCAGTGTTGCTAGTGAAGAAGAAGGACGGCACCGAGCGATTGGTCATCGATTACCGTGGATTGAATCAGCAGACGGTGAAAGAAAATTTCCCATTACCGAACATTGACGACCAATTAGAACATCTGTCAGAAGCGAAGATATTTGCCGTGCTTGACCTTGCTCACGGTTACCTACAAATTCCCTTGAGCCCGAGCGCACGAGAGAAGACCGCCTTTGTCACATCAGACGAAACCGGAGAATTCACCAAAATGATGTTTGGATTGACTAATGGACCTGCTGAATTCCAACACTCGATACCGCCAGGAAAACGCCCGTTCGCAATCTGCCACATCGATCATCTGGGGCCATTTCCACGGAGCAGCAAGGGAAACACCGAGCTCCTAGTACTCATTGACAATCTCACCAAGTACGTTCACCTCTACCCGGCCAAAGGTACAAGCACGAAGGGAGTACTTGCAAGTTTGAAGCAATTCATCAGAGAGAGAGGTCTGCCCGAGCGGTTCATCTCAGACCGCGGAACATGTTTTACTTCGCACGACTTCACCAATTTCTGTGAGGAAAATGGCATTCGCCACACACTCAATTCGACTCGACACCCAAGAGCCAACGGTCAAGTGGAGCGGGTAAACAGCACCGTCCTGCCGCTAATCGCCGCAGCCATCGAGCGAGAAAACCATGCAGATTGGGACGCCCAGCTCCCAGACGTACAAAGACACTTGAACACAGCACCGAACAAATCTACAGGACATTCACCGTTCTACGTTCTCCATGGATACAAACCACGGTTTTTCCCGGAGGACAATATGATTGAAGAACTTATGTGTACTAACTCTTGTACTAAGCCCACAGAAATTCAAGCAGCTGCACGACAAGCCGTTGTTACACAGCAGTTGCGTACCGAAAAACACCATAATGTTCGGCGATATCCATCCGAGAAGTATGCAGTGGGGGACCTTGTCTTCATGAAGAGAGCGCCAGTCCACACCGGACAACCCACGAAAGCGCAAGCAAAGTATCGAGGACCCTTGGTTGTCTCGGCAGTACTACCTGGAGACACATACCGCGTCACACAACTAAACGAAGATACTACTCGTTTTTACGCAACCACCGCCCACGTCTCGCAACTGAAGATTTGGCGAGGTCACTCGGAAGATGCTGACGGAGAACCAGATGACCCCGCTGACGGAGAATCAGAAGCCGCAGATGATGCCGACAGAGAAGTCGACATCGGAAGGAGGTCACAAAGACCGAAGCGGAAACGCGATAGGCCGGCATACCTGTCTGACTATGTTTAGATTTAAGATTTTGTAAAATTTTGTTGAATTTTGTATTTTTGTTTTTTTCATAACATGTAAGTCTAAAATCGAGGACGATTTAATTGAAGGATGGCCGAATGTTAGAATATTGCCATTTATTAGTATCATACCAACATTGTATTTAGTTGCTATTTTGACTATTGTGAGGGGGTGCATGTCGCCATGTTTATTACCAACCACCAGTTGAAACCCGTAGGCCACCGAGACAACACCGGTCTCCGTGAGCCCTGAGTTCTCGCTTCACTGTTTGTTAGTTTTTCATATCGTTTGCCATCGCTTTTACCGCTATCAATAAACCATCGTCAAACCGTGGCTTAAACCATCAGACAATCTTGTTGTGTGTTCCTGTGTTAATTATTTTCTATTCGTTAGTATTTTTGTGTTTTGTGATAACTTGCTAAACGGTTAGCCGAGAAACGTGTGGGGTAGCTACCGCGTGTGCGACCGAATCCACCGCCACCCCAGTAATAGTAGTGGGTTTAACACCATTGTGAAAATTGTTTATAATTTAAAACAATTGTGTTTAGATCATTAGATCCTGATTAGAACTGGCTCATCTGGAAGGAATTTGTCTTGTATTTGTCTTGTCTTTGTCTTGTCTTTTCGGTGGAGAAAGTATCGCAGGATTTGCCAGAAAAACGGCGGGAAATTAGGGAACACTGCAACCATTGGATATGCAGTTTGCATCTCCAAGGACGAACACGGGATCTCACAAATAAAAGCAAATAGCCATGTTAAAGAAATAGAATAGGATAATTAATAAAAAAAAATGTGGACACCATTGTAGTTAAAAAAAATAGTTTTACAACCTCCTTGAATGCAAGAAGAATGGCGGGACTTTGCAATGATTTCGGTCACATCAGTACCCAAGCAATAAATCTCCCTGGGGCAATCTGATGACTTGCTATCTTCATTAATCATGAATTATGACTGTTCATGGTAACCAATACAGGTTCTTTCGAACAGCCCATGTCTAATTGTTAAGGTGTTCGTATGCCGCACTATTTCCATCCACTGAACCACTAATCTGAAATTGACATCAAAGCTAAAACTATTTACCATTACTATTTAATACTTTGTTCTTATTCAATTTTTAGCTTTTGAGTACATGACAAGAAACTGACATTTGTCACGGTTATCATATTCATAACAAATCGGTCCTTGTCTCTCATGAGAAAATTTGAAGAGCTAATCAATGGCAAAAAGTAGTGTACTTGCTAAAATGTTTGGTGCATACAACTTGGTGCTAAATTTCGAAGGAAATTCATCTATCTATGTCGTGTCACTTGCAGCTTGCATCCGAGAGTTGAGGCATTGAGTTTGAGACATTTAACATTTTAAATATGACAACTCAACATTTAAGGTGCACAATTGCTGGGTGTTCAACATGAAGGTTTCAGGAGTTTGAAGACAACTCTTATACGGGATTTGCAAGTTGAAAGGGTACTCATTTCATGACAATTCACTTCGAAGACGAAATCAAGACAAACTGGTCAATACTTCTAGGTATATTCAACTTGCAAACCATAAAAATTCAAACACTAGTTCAGAGTTTGACAATTAATTCATTTCACACCAGATCTTAAAATATTACAACTTTGATATTTTCCTTATGAACACAGATGGCGAAATTTGCTCGTATTTATTGCTTAAATTAAGCTTATCCTTGCAACTAAACACTCGTTTTCCTCTGCTTAAGGTGATCCAAGTATTCGCCCTCTGAAACGACAATAGCTCCAAGTTGACAGATGTTTGCAGAAAACAAGATTACCTCCCTTATCCGGCTCAACTCTCACCGAAGCTGTCGTCTTCCCGCTTTCTTTTCAACTCGTTGCTCTGTTCACTGTCGACCCTCACAGCAATCGGTGCTTGAATTTGGACCTTCGGTTTAGTAATGAGTTTGGGAACTGTCATCCCTGGAACCACAAAGACAAAATTATTAACGTAACCCAAAAGTAAGAAGTCGGTGATTTTGGTTAGTTTCAGAGAACAAAAAACAGCTGTTCTCCACATTAGTAAGTAATGGGAATGATTGTGTCAGCATTGCCCACTGTTATAGTTATTTATACTAGTTTGTGCTGCTCCACAAAGTTCATGCCAGTGTATCACTTCAATTTTCACAGATTTCCTTGTTGAGTACCCATGGTGTCGAAAGCAAACTTTAAGATTGCGGCTTCCTAAATTAGTTTAAACTATCTTTGAACTGATGGGATAGCTGAGCAGGAAAAATGTGCGTCCGAACCGGGATATGAACCCGGGACCTTCCGCTTGCCGGGCGGTTGCTCTACCAACTGAGCTATTCGGCCACACAAGATTCCTGCCTTTGCTGGGTGAGGAAAGGGCTCTCTCGGGAACTGTCACCGACAACTTAATTTTCATCATTCTTTGGTTGACTGTCACAAGATATGTACTCGATCTTTCCTTAATTGAGGGGTGTTCTCACCAAATAAAATAACTTTGTGGCAGATGTTAATAGTTAACAGTCTCAAATCAGGCAAACTAACCTGAGAAAATAGGAAAAGTTTAGCTCCCTTCCAGATTTCTGGAGAAATACTGGGACCAACCAAAGTAGAACGACCTCGCCTCTTACAACAAAGTGTGATACACATATAACAGTAGGCGTGTTGTTAGTAATCGCAGTGCGTGCAAGGCCTCTACCTGAGGAGAACTTGATTACGGGTTTGGAACCGGTTACGGGCTGAGTCCGTGAGATGCTCGTCAGCGTACCCTGGCGCTTGACGATCGCCATCTGCCCGACTTGGCCCTTGCTCGCAATCATCTTGCCGCCGAGCGCCGAGTAGCCCACACTTCCGCGACTCATCACCACTTGAGGCTGCTGAAAAGGCAGAATTTTTATGATTAAAATTATTAAAAAAAACACATTTCAACTGAACTCTCTTTGGAAGATAGTACCTACTTTAAATGAGATACTTTGTCCATGTGGGCCTATTCACAGTCATATTGAGAAGATATACCTTAAAAAAACTATCTGGTGTACTGCCCCGATGTTTTATCAGGCTGTGTTAAGATTGTAGCATCAATTTGAAGTGAACAATTGCTTGCTGGTGTTTATTACGAAGCAATGCTCGAGATAGGTATTCATTCAATTCATTTCATTACCGTCTATGAAAATGACTGGACTACCTCATGCTACTTAGGCTGCAGAGATTGGTGTATGCTGGTGCTAACAGCATCAAATTTAGAGTTTACATTTGAACTTGTAATGACATAGGTAGGTATTGAAATAGCCTGGGACTTTAGTTACATCTGATCACACAATCGTAGATAAAACATTGCCCCCCAACCAGGTGTTTTCAGGGCTGCAGATACTCAATTCGAGTCACAAATGTGAAGTTCACACTTCCAGTTTCATCAAATATTGGCTATCAATAAATTGAAAGTAGTAGGTACCTTTTTTGGTAACATTTTGTAGTTGCATGATAGGAGACAATAGCGATCTGGCGGTAGACGAACGCCACAGTGTGGCTTGATGAGTGGAAGAGGTAGAGTGTTCTTTGTTCTCGCGATATCAAGAAGAAGCTGAAAATATTCCAAAATATAATTGAGATAGAGTAATGTGTACAGTAATAGCATTGGTAATAGTTCCGTTTGAACGTAGACTGGCATTGTGAAAATATTACGTCTCGATGTGGTGGAGTCGTGAATGATCGTTCAGAGATCAACGAAATTGCTAATTTCGTGTCTTCCAAATCAATGCCTTTCTTCTTCGCGTGATTCGCGTACACTCGGGAATCATCCAAAATACACGTAACATAACCTGCAAATCAAGTCTTCTGTCAGATATCGGAACAAACATTAACGCACAGACATACAGCCATAGAAAAAATACACCTACGATAAGTAAACTCAAGGAGTTGGTTAACCACACGATTTTCATACTCTGAAATGCCCATATCTTTCATAATTGACATAATAACACTGGCGTCTTTCGGTATCGTATGCTTCGGCGGAGCCGCCATCTTGACGTTTGAAGTTTGACAAACAAATTTCGTTCAAATTTCAGTCACTGCGCTAACCGCGTCCTCTGCCACAAATTCAAACTGAATATCTCCATCATTTCAGTTTTTTTAATAACGTATTTTATCGTCCGAGAAAGATGACTGTCGACTGTGGTGTTCAATTATTATAATTATCATGCTCACCAAAGTTATAGAACATTAATATGTTCTTAGTTATATCAATACATTTCAGTATTTTGTGTTTATTGGTAGGAACCTACCAAAAGACTTTGAAAACATTGAAAACATCCACAGTATCTACTTGTGGAACTATGAAAGGTAATTTACATTTTGATCTCCATTTTTTAACAAAATGGCTATCTAATAAGAACCTGCTTTTTATTCAAAACATTTTATCTACTTTTTATTCATTGTTCACGACCAAAATGTGCTCTATTTCTTTCAGAATATGTGCTAACAAAGATAGTGTTCAAGATTCAAGAAAGAAGATTCTATGGTCGGAGGTTGCAGGGGAGACACCAATGGTCAACTGTCGCTGACGAACTACCGCGAACCACCGAGTTTCTAAAACAGAAGTTTTACCTCAATCTAAAACCGCGAAACCAGTCGTAATTAATGTCTTGCACTGCTCGACTTTTTGCCATGAGAGGAGGAATATCAGGTTCGGGCTCACGATAATCTGGCTATCAGAGAGCTCAGTGACCGGCTTGTATTAGGGTCACGTGACCGCCATTCCCCTCTCGATACCGCGCGCATCATCGACGTCGCTGTCGCTGAGTCGCTGGTCGGTGGCACGGTTGGTGACAGATAGATTTATTCAACGCTTGCCACTATCCGGGGAACTTTTATGACCATGCTTTCAGCAGGGCATTTCACATGCTATGTTATGTACTTGTTGTACTTTATTATGAACTTTATGTTATGTTTTATCACCAAACTTGTTTGGCCCCTTACAGCATTTAGCTCTGCGTTCATTTTTATCGAAGCAGGTCCCATTTCTTAGCCGACGAACAGAGCATTTACACTTTGCGATAATTTACCCGTTAGTTGGTAAATTTAGGATGTTCCTTTAGTCGAAAAACAGAGTTATCTCTGTGATAATTTACCGATTTGTTGGTAAATTTAGGATGTACTAACAACTGATAAATTCACCCTCGTTGAAAGCATTCGCCGTGCTTAGCACGGCAGCTGATACGGGTTGTCTCTTGCCTTCCAGTTTCATCCGGCTCTAGGAATCCGACAATGCGAGATCTGCGAGCTATTTTGGACGGGATGTTTGGATAGTGGCAAGCTATAGTAATCCTCTTAATATCTTTTAGTATTGTTGATGCCTTGTTGTTTTGTGCCCAAACAATCCTTACAGAAAACATTATTTTTCTTGACAGTGGTGTCCTACAAATTAATTGTATGATGAAATTCCTGGCAGCTCGTGTGGACAGTCCAATATTAGAAGAAAACTCTTGGGAAAATGGTTTTAAACCATCTTTTTCACATAATTTTTTTTTTAAAATTATTTGCTAGGCTTACTGCTGTGAATATTAATCTCTTGCAATGTAATGGATAGCTGGAAAATCCTTTCATTTGCTGATTTCACTCAATGTCTACTCAGGAATTACGAGACTAAAAAATTCTATCTTTGCACTATTTTAAATGCTTACACTGATATGAAACTCATATAACAACTGTAACTCTTACACAAACTTGCACATACTTGCATACTATAGAAACCTATTTAAAACATAAATAAAAATCAGGATTTGACCAAAATATTTTTGGAAGAAGATGTGAATTTTTCGAACTTCTAACTTCGTTTATAATCGGCGCCAGATTGCGCCCCAAGCGGGAAAAAATGATCTCATTCAGTACATGCCGACAAAAATGGCCGCCTTCTTAAAGTCAGCCCGGTGTGTTCTTTCTGATAAAATTAATTATTTCGGTTTGTCTGCGCTACAGGATGGTGTCAAACTTTTAAATCCTTTAGCCGGTCGCGTAAGTCACGTAAGATTCGCCAGCGCTAAGTCAGAAGATGCCGAACTTATTGAACAAGCTACTTTGTATGAGGAGCTTGAACCTGTGTTTGAAGACAAATCAGAATATTTAGAAAGAATTAGAGACAAATCACGATTAAGACCACAGCACAGGAACATGTTACTTGATCGAGTACCATACGAAGTAGGCCAGGCGTGGTACCACGAGACAGTGAAGTACAAACGGAAGATGTATGCTAAACACGGCGAAGAAACTGGACTGAATCCCGGAATCATGTGGCCTACTAGCGATGAATTGCAGGATCGTAAAGAGTACGAAGCGGCAGCGTTCACTGAGACACTCCAAGAAATGATGCTGAACAATGCCACCAAGAAGAAGGAAGAGCTTGCTGTTTTGAAAGCTAGGGAAGAAGATATTGTGAAGAAGATCGCCAAGCTGGAACAGTGGAAAGCGGACGTCCGTAACAAGATAGTTAAGAAAGCAGCTGAGTCTCAGGCGGCAAAAGATCGTAAAGACAGGCTCGTGGAGGAAGTTCGGAGGCACTTTGGTTTCAAGGTTGATCCAAGAGAGGACCGGTTTAAGGAGATGCTGGAAACCAAGGAGAAGGCTGAGAGGAAGACGATGAAAGAAGCGAAAAAGAAGGAGAAAGAAGCGAAGATGATTGCCAAGTTGACGGCCAAGGCAGATAGTTTACCCGAACAAAATAAGAGTGATTCTGGAGTATAGTGAAAAGTAGTTTTTAGTTAGTTTCGAATTTAAATACATTTAGTAGAATCAATCATCATACCATGTTGTACTGTACATACCTAAATGTTGCTATAGTTTCTTTAATATTGAACACTTTTGGGTGGAAAGACACTTCAAATTATAGTGGTAAGAAATGAAGTTGCTTGATTAAAGTGAAATATGCCTTGACACTGGTATATTTATTGAGATGATACATTTTTTTTAAATCTAGTACCTACTATGCATCTGTCAATTTAAAACAAAGCAAATCAAACTTGCATGTCTTTGGTAGGTATAACTCCTTTTATTTCCAGAAAACATTAGAATAAAATCAAACAAGCAAGAAAACGTGCATCAGAAATCACAATAATCTCTCAATTGTCCACAGAAACAGAGTGCGATTTCCAAGTTGCGGTTCTGTCGTCTAGTTCATCCGGTAGCTGGTGCAGTTGTACATGCGGTTGATCTTGATGATGTCCGGAATACTGAGTGCGTTCCGTTGTCCCATGACGAGACCGTTCAACGGTTGCTGCAATCGAAGAGAGGAATGAGTGCGCCGTTAACGTGTCAGAAAACCCGTGCACTTGCAATCTTTTAGTGCGTTTTTTAACAGCTTGCACTCTTTTTTATTTACTATTTCAATTCACTGTACTAACAGTTCTCTGTACCAATCAGATGTTAAATATACCCTAACGAAAAAGTGATCGAAGATTTTATGCTTAGATTTTAAATGTAGCAATATTCGTACATTTGTGTAGTTGTGAGTAAGAGAGAAAGGAATGCACAAATTGGCAAGTGAAAATGTGCCAGAAGACTCAGAGAATTCAGTGTAAATGTTTCCACAGTGATCTTTGGTCTATAAAATGTTTATCCTGATCCAAATTTCTGAGCCTTTCATGAATAACTCAACCAAAGAGCTAGGAAGAGTGGAAAAGCTGTGCTCTGTGGAATTTCCTGATATGCAATTGCCTCTGACCTAAAGGCTGTAAGGAATTTCACTGCTAGCCTTGTTACCATCAGCTGGTCTAAATCGATGAGATACAGTGAACCTGAACTGTTTTCCGCAATATAGGTACGTATTCCACCCAGAGAAAATTGACGTCAGAGAACCACTGGACCAGTTTGGGAAAAAATGAATTATCTCTGCTAAATAACAAAGGAAGATAAGGAAATCATAGTCCGAATTGCTCTACCTGGCTTTAGCAAGTGGGTATCATGACTTTACTTGGATAGAATTTTGATTGAATGGAATAGATGTATTATCGCATTGACTCCGGATTAAAGATGGCTGAATTCCTTGGCAACTCCTTACCGTGGCAACGATGGTCGCTTGGCCGTTGTTGGTGAACGCCCACGGGTCGTAGTGCATCACGCTGCCGTAGTCGTAAGGTACACCGAATCCGTACGCCCCCATCGTTTCGAAGTTGAATTTACTAGCTGCGGGAAGGAAATAAGACATGCCACGGGTTATTGTTTGAAAGTTGTGGAAGAATAAATAATTAATTTCTAAAAAATATTGACGGCTCAGCATTAAATTATCCGGAGAAATAGAGTACTGTATACTGTATAAGTACAGTGGCGGCGCCAGAAATAAATCAGTAAGGGGGCAGAGCAGGGGCAAGCGAATAGGTGAAGGGGGCAGTAAATACCCCCCCCCCCACAGACCCGAGAGTGTTTTTATTTCTCATGCTGATAATGAGGCAGGAAAATTGGAAGATTATTTTCACTAGGTCTCATCCGTAAAAGCTGACAGCTTCGTCGCACGGAAAATTTTGCTGGTGCAGCGTTCCACGTAAAAGCAGTTAGTTGCCCCTACAATAATCACTATATTTCTGAAAAACATTCAGTGGATAGTTGAAAAAAATTCTAACTCGCAATGTGAAGTCTCGAGTCGATAGGACGCCGTCTTTGTTCACAAGAGATCTGGAATTCGGGACTTTTCAGCGGGGGGGGGGGGGGGGGGGGGGGGGGGGGGGGCGCAAGCAGGGGGGCAAGCCAATTTTTGGGGGTGCACTTGCCCACCCATGCACCCCCGTGGCGCCGCCACGGTATAAGTATAAGTATACTGTATAAGGTATGTCGAAACTCGAAATTCAACTGCTACAAATCTTTTGGCATGGAGCTAGGAATACCTATTGTAATTAGTTACCTAAGCTTGTAAACCTGTATTGCAATTTAATGAGTTGATAATATTAATACCTACTGCTGTTGAGTGATGAAATAGAGCGCAAAACATTGCATCTTCGGCATAGTTGGAAAAAAATTGAAGCTAATTTTCGGATATTTCAAAACCACAAACTTGGAAAGATTGCAACTATAATAGAAACACAGTTTTACTAGAGATGTTACCTTTTTAATAAAGTTAGCTATAAGATGTGATAAACGCTATACTCATGCAGTATTCTAACTTCTACCATTTTTAGCTTCTTCTATGTGAAACTAAAATTCCAGTTCTAAGGGTACAGGGATGATCCCAGTTTGAATCCAAGGACTCGTGACAATATTATGTTGTACATTCTGTAATTCACTGATAACTTGACTATTTTAAGTTTTTGAACTCTAAATTTCTAAATTTCCATCACCTAAAACAATCCCCAAAAGATAGCCCCAAAAGATAAAGTGAATAAACCTTGTCCATTTATCAAAATCACCAACTTTGTTCTAATCTGAGTTAACACGGTATGAAAATTGTCCACAATAGCCCGCACCCTGTAATAAACACATCCATTGCGTGTTTTGTTCCCCCGATCGGGGACGACGGAATTGAATTTTGAATGTGGTTCATTTGCCAGTAAAAATGCATGCCTATCCCCGAAGACCTTGTATCAGAAAGATTGGGAACCCGGTGCTATATAGAATTTCCTTAATTGCGTCTGTAGCTGTTCTGTAAATAAATCACTGCTACCCTTCGTTACCACCCCCCGCCTATCCCTAGCATACTTCGGCTAGCGAAGCGATTAAACGGGAGGGCAGAGCTCTTTGGGAAGACATACCATTTTTGATGTTGCCCCAGATGATGTCGATGAAGTTGTCCCTTTCGTCGCGGCTCTGTTCGTGCATGAAGCCGATTGCGTGGTTGAGTTCGTGCATGATCGTACCGACGTACCAGAGGCACGCCGGCGTTTGCAGATTCACATGCTGCTGGCCTGGTGACAGACAACGTAGGTTTCCGTCAGTTTTCTCGTTTGCTACTTGCTAGGGCTGTACAAACACTATGTAATCGTGTTACGAATAACGCTCATCCACAACACAATTCTATGAGTCATGAGCAAAGTCCTAGGGTGATGAATGAACAGAAAATATTCATAGAAACTGATTTTTAGCGCAGCATCATCAGCGTAAAGTATCTTTACAGAAGTGACTGCGAAGGTAAAGCGATGATCCGAGCTCCGTATCGTAGCAACATGCCGTGTCAAAACTTGAGGTTATAGAAATTGACACTCATCATTGTTTCTGACATTCAAATGAAGAATTTTGAATGATTAATTATTTGCTATTGCGCTGCAATAGTTTAATAACCAGTAAAATAAGTAATTAATTAATGGTAAAATGAGCAGGCAATTATCTTGTTTACTTTTCCTCTGCCTCCCTGTTATAAAAAGTTGTAATTTAAATTTTCTGTACAAATAAATAGTACACTGCTTACTCGATGGTACAGGTTCTAAGTAAAGATAAAGAAAAGGGATCTGTTAAATTTCATACAAACGGTTCAGGCGTTTGGCCTGTAGAAAGCGAAAAAACAGACATAAGTTTGTTACACTCATCAACAACTTGATTCTAACTTGGTCTACCCTAGGGGCATACATTTGGGATAATATGTGATAATAATCTGCCATAATATGTGATAATAATAATTGGAGAAGAGAAGTTATGAAAAATCTCTAATTATATAATCTGCTACCGTCTGTCACACAAAAGGGAAACGAAGAATGTGTAAAAATCAGAGTCAATCTGATTAAAAACAATTAAGGGCCTAGCCGAGGCGGCTGTGGCAAATATTTGACAAAAGGCTCAGCCAACTGAACTCCAAAACGGCGCATGATTGCAAATGCTTTACCACTATAGTAACTGAGAACAGGTCAGAACCTGCGGGTTGAATTACTCACCGCCCACGCGGCCGGCGCTAGCCCAGCAGCCACTCTGCGACCCCTTCAGCGTGACGTAGTCGACTTGCGAGGTGCGAGGCACGAATCGCACGCACGTGTTGTTGGTGAACGCTGACATCGCCTTAGCGATCTGGGCCAGCTCGCCCGCGTCTGTATGGCAAGACGTTCGTTACATATGATGGAGCAGACCGTTGGCACTCAACTTACACTTGAAATTGTGGATGGATCTTTGATCTTCAGCAATAATCGCAGTTGCGGTCCATTTCTAAAGTGTTTTTTGGACACGAACAAATTTAAAATTAAAACAAGTGTATAGGCTTTGAGACTCGAGATCCAGGACTATGACGAAATTGTTTTCTACTTTTGTGGATGTCGGTTCATGCAACTTGGCAAAATGTAACTTTTACCCAAATTTTAAAGACAAAAACTACCTATGCGCGGAGGGAAAGAGCCACGAGACGAGAAGCCACAATGTGATTGGATTTATATTGAAAGATACATGATCAATAATAATCCCCGCAATTGCAGTGTGGGGAGGGATGGACACTCAGAAAATAGGTACATTTTGAAAGTATATTTAGCAAAAGTATAAGTATTAACTAATGAAAAAAGTTGCCAACAAAAGATCTATTCCACTCAAACCGAAAAATAACTTCAGATACCCATTCTACCAGTATGGAATATATTGTTTCTAAGATTCGCTAAATAAAAATTGAAAATAGGGAAACCACAACACCAATTGCGCTACCTGGATTAAGTGAGTGGGATTTTAATAGATTTTTGATTGAATGTAATAAGTGTATGAACTGAGCTCCCGGCCCACGGGCTAGGGTTGCATACGAGGGTTGGCACACTGTGTACTCACTGAAGGGTCCTTCGATCGTGTAAGGGATGATGGCTTCCGGCCAGCGAGAGGAAGCCGCCGTAAGACCGTTGCGCGCATCGGAAGGAGGCAGCAGAATGTCACCCTCGAAGTAGTTGCCCAACGACTCGGGGCTGATGTTCGAGTCGGGGGTCAGAGCGGCGACGCGGGCTCCTGGAGGTCGCAAGACAACCGGTGGTCCTTATTGTCGACGTTCGAAGATCCCTGTCTTCATCGCATCGCAGTGCACTCAGGAATATATGTTGAATTCTCATAGAAAATCCTGGCATTCTAGTCAAAGATATTGTAAACAAAGTTCTTTATGGTGTAGGATTGGTTGGTGAGGGGCCGGTTTTACAAAGTCCATCTTCTTTTAGGAAGAAAACTGAAGCAACTTATAGGTGCCTTGGAAATACATTTTTATGTGGAGGTTAGCCATTGAATTGGAAAACGTTTTATCTGCCCTAAAACGTATTAACGCGACTTTACAATGGAGACATAAGCTAAAATGTCATCGATTGGAAATCAGTAAAACGTTCTAACGCGACTTTGTAGTGAATATAAAGTGAAAGAAAACTGGAACAGGAACTTGTCAGCCTTGACGTGGAGTATGCACGGTGCATGTCAAACTATTGAATTTTCCAACTAAGCTTTATAAGCAACTCATGTGCTGGCAAAGATTTTTTAAGCCCTTAAAGCCCTCAGAACCCCATGAACACCAAGATGTCTGAACACCAAGATGTCTGAACACCAAGATGTCTGAACACCAAGATGTCTGAACACCAAGATGTCTGAACATCAAGATGTCTGAACACCAAGATGTCTGAACATCAAGATGTCTGAACACCAAGATGTCTGAACACCAAGCTGTCTGAACACCAAGATGTCTGAATACCAAGATGTCTGAACACCAAGATGTCTGAACACCAAGATGTCTGAACACCAAGATGTCTGAACACCAAGATGTCTGAACACCAAGATGTCTGAACATCAAGATGTCTGAACACCAAGATGTCTGAACACCAAGATGTCTGAACACCAAGATGTCTGAACATCAAGATGTCTGAACACCAAGATGTCTGAACACCAAGATGTCTGAACATCAAGATGCCTGAACACCAAGATGTCTGAACATCAAGATGTCTGAACACCAAGATGTCTGAACATCAAGATGTCTGAACACCAAGATGTCTGAACACCAACGACAAGAAGCCAAGCCTCACCGACTTCCTCGTCAGGCTCGCCGGCAAAGAGGCTGACGTCGATGTTAGCGAAGTACTCGTCTGTCTTGTCCGCCAGCTCGGTGTCGTCGATGGCGTTGACCACGTCCAGGTCAACGAGGGAGGCGGCGACGGCGACGGAGGCCAGCAGGGAGAAGGTCAGCCAGAGGGCGTACATCGTGGACAGTGGGGTAGTGGCGCAGGAACTGATGTAGGTGTGCTGTGGACGGAGAAGTGATGGCAGCGCGTTCTTGATTGATAGCGGTGGCTATGTTTATAATCTGAATATTATTTTTATGTGGTATAAGTTGCGAGGAATTTAGTATCTCCTACTCTAACATATAATCAATTATGGTATGCAATATATCTCAAGCTGGACAAATTATACCACTATTATTCTATTCTATTACAGGGCGTTATTGATTGATTACGATGGCAGTGTTTATAATCTGGATATAGTTATGTATTAATTGATACCTATCTCGTTGCGCTGGTGGCAAAATTTAGTGTTTAATACTCAAACATTACATCCAGGGATGAATTCAGTATGCAATATCTCCCAAAGCTGGACAAATTCTATACCTCTATTGCCGGTCTGAGAATTTAACAACAGAATGTAAACTTGACTGCTCACCTTCTGTTTCCCTTGCTGGACGTCTTCTGATGCTGTTTGTAGTTTACTGCTCGCTATTTATACAAAAAACCAAACTTCTTATCAAATTTGATGTCGGTACACGTGTGGTACGGTCACACGTGACTTGTTCACACGTGGATACGTTTTCGAATTATGAATTCGTTTGATTTCATTATCATATTACTGACACTTGGATGTAAGTGACAGCCCAGGTCATTTCTAAGCGAAGATACCTTTATCTTATTTTATTTTAGGGAATTGTGAATAAATATGTTCAATTGTGACTGAAAAATGATTATGACCCGTATCGTGATACGAACACGATTTTCTCAATACCAATTTCCCTGTAAGGAAAAGACACATGTCTTAATGAAGTGACCTTGTATAGTTTCTTACACAATATTGCTACAAAAGTTATGCGTTGGCTTTCAGTGCTATTGCGATTGATTTTTCACAGATAGAACTGAGCCAATTTTGTCAGGCAATGATGTATCTGAGAAAGTGGTTTTTCTGGTGGAAGCTTACACCAGTACGCAATTGTTGGAGGGGTTGCTAGGCAGGAAAAATGCGCGTCCGAACCGGGATACGAACCCGGGACCTTCCGCTTGCCGGGCGGTTGCTCTACCAACTGAGCTATCTTGTGCAGCCGGATAGCTCAGTTGGTAGAGCAACCGCCCGGCAAGCGGAAGGTCCCGGGTTCGTATCCCGGTTCGGACGCGCATTTTTCCTGCCTAGCAACCCCTCCAATGATGTATCTATTCCTATCCCCAAAAATGTCAGCACATCCGCGTGTAGCCAGCTCATTCGAAATGGGTATTTTGGCATATTATAATTTCATGACTTCAACACGTTTTCCTAGCCCACGATAGACGATATTCTTCAAGCAATTTGAGTTAAATAGATCAGGCTCTAAATAACCCTGACATGTTGCTATCCACACGGCACACACACAGATGCATATCTGTGCTTGCCTCGGCTACACGCGAGGGAGGTTGATTAAGAAAACAATAGTATACCAACCAGCAGTATTTTGAGCTCATGTTTTGACGTTACTAAATCCCTGCGGATAAATGTGAAGTGATATGCCTCCCTTTCGGCGCGCGTCTTGGAACTCTATCATTCTTCACCAATTTTCTTAAGCGATTTGCTATTTTACTAAATATATAAGATTCACTAGTTTGAACAGTTAGGAATGTTTAAATATTCCATGAACACTTTACATTATAATATAACTACAAAATATATATATATATAGGTATATAACTATTTAAGTCGTAGTAAAGAAATTTCCAAAAACTTTAAAATGAAAATAAAAGCCATGAAAAACAGGTATAGTATATAAACCCAACGGATCAGCCAGACATTCCTCAGTTTAAGAATCCCCCAATCATTTTAATTTGTAATTCAATTACTTATTCAGCGTTTTGCAACAAACCTCAGTCCAGATTGAAAATGTAACACCACGAACGAGAACACGAAAGCAAAACAAGGAATCGATAACGTTTAAACATAAGGATTATTTATTTATTTATTGTTTAATGTCACCATTATCAGATACATGATATGAGGACAGAATTTTTGATATAATATTTAATATAATAATGGTATTGTGCAACACGAAGTGGGATTGGAACACCAAACTATACTACCATAGGAGTATGGAAGAGTAGGTAACTAAGGAGAAGAAATGGAAATCTAAGGATGAGCAAATAGAACACTCACACTTTCTCATACGCGCTGCAACTCTTTTCAAACTGAATATTATAGAAGTTCTTTTCAGCGGCCTCAATTTTATTTTTCCTAAAGGTCACGAAGGTGTAGTTTATCCTATTTGCTTCTGTTCGCCCCATGTGCGTGTATTTCGCCCCGTGGGCGTATTGCCATTTGGTCGTACGGTTCGCCCTAGGGGCGTATAGATCGCCCTATGAAAGGGCCCATTCAGCATTACAGTGACCCCGAATTTCAAGCCGATTTATTGCAGATATGCTTTGCGATAGCTTGCAAATTCTTCGCCGAATTCACGCTTACCTTTTATTAAGTGCGAAACTTTAGTTGTTTTGAGGTTTTTGTGCAAGCCACCTCGTGTTAAATGTGGACCTTGCTGTAAACGCACTAAAAAACCACCCCTTTTTGTCAGCCGACGTACGAGCATGTCCATGAACCGACACAGACCGATCTCCAGTCAAAATGTCCATGTACCGACCCCAAATGCGTTGCATCTGTGGTCCATGAATAGATTCAACGGGAGAATATTCTCCAAGCAACTATGTGAGCATAAATAAGAAGTCTCCCCACTTGAAATGTCAACAAATGTGAATATTTTCAAAAAAGTATGATTTCCCACCAAACTAGACATTTGAAATGCTTATGCATTGGCTTTGTGAAAGCATTTAAAATTAATTGCACAAATTATTATTGTTCTTATTTTATTCGTTGATTGTTATTCATTTGAAGTACAATACTAACACATAGTTGGCATCATTTAACTACCGTTATTCTATTGCTCTTCTGCGAGCGTTCTATAAAAAACGAATGATTCCTAGAATATAAGAAATACCTAAATTAAGGGAAAATGTGAAGAGGAAATGCGCAGAAAATGTTTGTGCTCGACAATATGCTCGATTACATTCTTCATATTAAACACTTTTGGGTGGCGAGACGCTTCACATTATTTTGGTAAGAAATGAAGTTGCTTGATCAGTGTGAAATATGCCATGACATTGGTATCTTTATTGAGATGATACAAACAATTTTTTGTAACTCTGGTACCTACTATGCATTTTTTTGAACAAAACATATCAAGTCAAAATTTTCAAAACAAATGAAATCAAACGTAAATATATTTTGTGTAACTGCTTTTATTTCCAGAACATATAATAACAAATCCAAAAGAGCAAGAAAACGTGCATCAAAAATCACAATAATCCCCGAATTGTCTCCAGAAACGGTCTGCGCTTCCCAAGTTGCGGTTCTGTCGTCTAGTTCATCCGGTAGCTGGTGCAGTTGTACATGCGGTTGATCTTGATGATGTCAGGAATACTGAGTGCGTTCCGCTGTCCCATGACGAGACCGTTCAACGGTTGCTGCAATCGAAGACAGGAATGAGTGTTCCATTAACGTGTCAGAAAACCCATACACTTGCAATCTTTGAGTGGGTTTCTTAACAGCTTGCACTCTTTTTTATTTTGAAACTTCTACTGTCCTGAAAACAGTAAATCTGTAACACCGTAACAGTTTCTCTGTATCCATCATGACAGTTGGATTCAATGATTAGATTTTAAATTTAGAAAAATTCGTGCATTTGTATAGCAATGAGGACCTTTGTAGAAAGGAATGAATGCACAATTTAGCAAGTGAAAATGTGCCAAAAGCCTTAAAGAATTCAGTGGAAAGGGTTTAACAATATGCTTCTCTGGTGTAAAACGATCCTAAGCCAAAAATCTGAGCCAACTTTGGATAGTAATAACCAGGAGCTAAGCTTATATCAGAAAGAGTTGTAGCCCAGTGCAACATGGAATTACCCTGTACACAATCGCCTCCGACCAATTACTGTAGGTAATATTGAGTAATATCACAGCTTTCCCTATAACCACCCCATGGTAACAACCAATGACTTATAACGTGAACATGAATTGTTATCTTCAATCATACCGTTAACTCCAGGTGAAGGAATCTTGTATAGATCGACCCTAGGTCGAGCTAAATTCCTTGGCAAGTCCTTACCGTGGCAACGATGGTCGCTTGGCCGTTGGTGGTGAACGCCCACGGGTCGTAGTGCATCACGCTGCCGTAGTCGTAAGGTACGCCGAATCCGTACAGCGCCGGTGTGTACTTGTCGAAGTTGAATTTACTAGCTGAGGGAAGGAAATAAGACAGCCACGGGTTATTATTTGAAAGTTGTAGAAGAATAAATGTGATTCATATCAACAAAATATAGACAGCTCATCCTATGCCAATAAGCTATAAGATGGATACTTCACATTCAGTATTCCAACTACCTCTTTTATCATTTTTAGCTAAGTTTCTGTATGAAAATAAAATCCCATATTCCATCAATGGACCACAATCGAAATTGGGCATTCCATGGTCAATAATTGTGATTACAAAAAATGTATCCCCAAGAAAAGCAATTGCAAGCCAATTATTTTTCGGCTCTGGTATTGAATTTTGAATGTGGTATATTTATTTGACAGTGAAAATGCATGTACCTATCCTCGGAGACCTTGTATCAGAAAGATTGGGAACCCGGTGCCATATGGAATTTGCTAAATTGCGTCAGTAGCTGTTCTGTCAAGAATTCACTGCTATCCTCGTTACCACCCCTCGCCTATCCCTATAGCATACTTCGGCTAGCGAAGCGATTAATGGGGAATGCAGAGCTCTTAGGGCAGACATACCGTTTTTGATGTTGCCCCAGATGATGTTGATGAAGCTGTCCCTTTCGTCGCGGCTCTGTTCGTGCAAGAAGCCGATTGCGTGGTTGAGTTCGTGCATGATCGTACCGACGTACCAGAGGCACGCCGGCGTTTGCAGGTTCACATGCTGCTGGCCTGGTGACAGACAACGTAGGTTTCCGTCAGTTTTCTCGTTTGCTACCGGCTAGTGTTTGGCGAACACCCATATAATCGTGTTGTGGATGAGCGGCACAATTACGCTCATCACAACACATTTCTAGTGTTTGCTAAGTCCAAGGGTGAGGATTAAACTGCAAATTTTCATAAGAACTGATTTTGATAAAAAGTTATCATTTGAATATAACGAAAAGGTATCCTTAAAACTTGGCTTTAACTTGGTCATACATTTGAGATACGCATTAAATTCTGCCATTATAGAGATAATATTAATATAAAAATGTATCATAATTAAATCTAATTATGTAATTTACGTCCGTCACAGGAAAAAGAAGAATATGTCATGACTCAAAACAATGCGGCCAAAATCAGGGCGACTGTGAAGTTAATATTGACAAAAACGCAGCCAACTAAAATCCTAAATGGCCCAAATGCTTTACTACTATACTAAATAAGAACACTATAGAACCCGCGGGTTGAATTACTCACCCCCCACGCGACCGGCGCTAGCCCAGCATCCACTCTGCGACCCCTTCAGCGTGACGTAGTCGACTTGAGAGGTGCGAGGCACGAATCGCACGCACGTGTTGTTGGTGAACGCTGACATCGCCTTAGCGATCTGGGCCAGCTCGCCGGCGTCTGACACATTTTCAATAATTACCTCCTCAATTGCAGGGCAAAGTGGGATGGACAACCACCAAATAATTACTATGTGAAAGTTTTTAGCATCAAGTACCTATAAGTATTAACTTATTAACTTATCTTCAATTGACTTAAATTATTCCACTCAGAGAAAAATTACGTCAGACACCCAGTGGACGAACTTTCAGTTTGGAAAAAATATTAATTAGCTCTGTTTAATAACAAAGGATGACATGGAAATCACAACCCGAATTGCGCTACCTGGCTTTAGTGAGTGGGATTTTAAAAGATTTTTGATTGAATGGAATATGTGTATGAACTGAGCTCCCAGCTCACGGGTAAGGGTTGCATACGAGGGTTGGCACTCTGTGTACTCACTGAAGGGTCCTTCGATCGTGTAAGGGATGATGGCTCCCGGCCAGCGAGAGGAAGCCGCCGTAAGACCGTTGCGCGCATCGGAAGGCGGCAGCAGAATGTCACCCTCGAAGTAGTTGCCCAACGACTCGGGGCTGATGGTCGAGTCGGGGGTCAGAGCGGCGACGCGGGCTCCTGGAGGTCGCAAGACAACCGGTGGTTCTTATTGTCGACGTTCGAAGATCCCTGTCTTCATCGCATCGCAGTGCACTCAGAAATATATGTTGAATTCTTATAGAAAATCCTGACATACATAGTCAAAGATATTGCAAACAATGTTATTTATGGTGTAGGATTGGTTCTTTAAGGGCTGGTCCATTTAAATATAATTTCTTCTTCCTATAGGAAGAAAACTGAAGTAACAGATAGGTTGTCACACTGGAAATGAGTTTTTATGTGGTGGCTAGCCACTAAACTGGAAAACGACAAATCTGCCCTAAAACGTATTAACGCGACTTTACAATGGAGACATAAGCTAAAATGTCATCGATTGAAAATCAGTAAAACGTTCTAACGCGACTTTGTAGTGAATATAAAATGAAATAAATCGTATGAATCGTACAGGAACTTGCATCTATCTTTGACGTGGAGTATGCACGGTGCATGTCAGACTATTGAATTTTCCAACTAATTTTATAAGCAACTCGTGCGCTGGCAAAGATTCCAAAAGCCACTTAGTACCCTCAGGACCGCATGAACACCAACGACAAGAAGCTAAGCATTGCTCACCGACTTCCTCGTCAGGCTCGCCGGCAAAGAGGCTGACGTCGATGTTAGCGAAGTACTCGTCTGTCTTGTCCGCCAGCTCGGTGTCGTCGACGGCGTTGACCACGTCCAGGTCAACGAGGGAGGCGGCGACGGCGACGGAGGCCAGCAGGGAGAAGGTCAGCCAGAGGGCGTACATCGTGGACAATGGGGTAGTGGCGCAGGAACTGATGTAGGTGTGCTGTGGACGGAGAAGTGATGGCAGCGCGTGATTGATTGATAAATTGAATATTATTTTCATGTGGTATAAGTTGTGAGGAATTTAGTATTTAATACTCTTAAATATAATGAATTATGGTATGCAATATATCTCAAAGCTGGACAAATTATACCTCTATTATTCAATTCTATTACAGCGCGTTTTTTGATTGATAGCGATGGCAATGTTAATAATCTGGATAAAGTTATGTATAAGTAATAGAAACCAATCTCGTTACATTGGGGGAAAATTTAGTGGCAAATACTCTTAAATTACATCCAGTGATTTATTCAGTATGCAATATTTCTTCAAGCTGGACAAATTCTACCTCCATTGCCGGTCAATGAATTTAAAAACAAATTGAAAATTTGACTGTCACTTTTTCAGAAAAATTTGAGTTTGACCATTGTGAAGCTGGTGACAAAGCTTTGAGAAACGTAGAGAAAAATTTGAGTTTGGGACTGTGCATGCAATACCCAGTAAAATAGTTTTTTTTTTAAACAAACGTCCTAGGGTTAGTCTGTTAGACTAGGTCTTAGTCTAGGTTAGACTGTGTCTTGACTGCTCACCTTCTGTTTCCCTTGCTGGACGTCTTCTGATGCTGTTTGTAGTTTTCTGCTCGCTATTTATACTAAAAACTACAACTTCTTATCAAATTTGATGCCGGCACACGTGTGGTGCGGTCACACGTGACTTGTTCACACGTGGATACGTTTTCGAATTATGAATTCGTTTGATTTCATTATCATATTACTGACACTTGGATGTAAGTGACAGCCCAGGTCATTTCTAACCGAAGATACCTTTATCTTATTTTATTTTAGGGAATTGTGAAGAAATATCTTCAATTGTGACTGAAACATAATTTTTACCCGTATCGTGATACGGACATGATTTTTTAAATAATAATTTCCCTGTAAGGAAAAGACACATGTCTTAATGAATCAAAATGATGAGGTGACCTTTTATAGTTTCTGAAACAATATTGCTACAAAAGTTATGCATGTTATGATTATGACCCGTATCATGATTATGAACATGTTTTTTTTTACTTACTTCCATTGATTAGGAAAATATGTGTCTCAATTAATTAATAATATGATGAAGTGACATCTTTAGTATACAAAACAAAAAGCTACTATGCTGAAAAAGACACCAAAGAATTGGTGTCTACGGTAGATAAGTGATAGTAACTCAAGATTTTGAATGAAAACCCAACTAAACTCTATGTTGTTGCTTATAAATCAATCTGGTGTCATTTGGGTTGAGCAAGATAATGGTGCTATTCATCAATCTAGGCGAAGGAAACGCGCCAGTTTTCGAGTAATCTTGAAAAGAAGCATTTCCTGTCAGTGTTACAAATAGCGATTATGTCAATTTTATCTGTAATTGTGTCCTTCACTAGAAATGTATGGAGTGAAATTAAAAGCCTGTAGCAAAATGTGTTGAGGAGGACGTATGGAGATCTTACTCGACGAGAGATGTCGGAGATACAATGAAAATTTCCACCAAAATCGGATAGAAAAAATTGAGGAACTTTTTGAGGAAAAGATAAAATTGAAAAATTTGCTTCACTTCACACGCCAAGTGCTCTCCAATAAATTATTATTATTTATTAGGCTTTTTCAGACGTTTTTTCACAAGTTTTAAATACTTCAACGGTTCCAATTTTGATCCGTAACGTTGAGATGAAATGAATCGATGCACCCGTGAATAACGAGTTAGCAAATAAACAATGTGTGACCTTTGGGGGTCACCTTGCACTCAAGGGAGTTGACACATTCATAACAGTGAGGTTCAGTTTTTTCTTAACGGTTCTTCACGGTCCGTCAACGTGTTATTACCATGGCAACTGACAAATAAATACCTAAATATTGTGTTAGCAGACCGTTAAATAACTAACGAGCGATTGTTAAACTGCAGCTGAACGAAGTCAAGCTGAGTTTACCTCCTTGCTGACCCATGTTTCTAGTAGCTAATACATCTCTTCCATTCAATCAAAATGACGATCATGATACCCACTCACTAAAGCCAGGTAGAACAATTCGGGTTGTGATTTCCTTATCTTCCTTTTTTACTTAACTGTTATGTATACTGTTACTAACTGTTATTAACATCCAAACTGGTAGTACGTCCAGTAGGTATCTGTCTTTAATAATCTCCGGGTAGAATATGTCTATACGCTGCTCAAATAAACTCCACAACTTATTAAGGCTGGTTCACAATCAACTTAGCAATAGACATAACTTAAAATAAGCAGTAAGTTAAAAGTTTGACATATGGATCTCCATTAGACTGTCTACAACAAACATAAGGACTTAACTTAGACATGACTTAAACATAATGTTTGACCATGTCAAACTTTTAAGTTACTGCTAATTTTAAGTTATGTCTATTGCTAAGTTGATTGTGAACCAGCCTTTACTCTTATGCATCATGTCTTTTGTTTTCATAAAAACTACATGACTGCGGTTATAATGGAAAGTCCCAAGCTCAAACTTTTCCGCCAGACTTTATCAAGGGTCTAAACTCGACTGCCAAAATCGAAACAAATGGACCAATTAAATAGTTTTTTCTGAAAGCTTCACACTGGTGATCGCTTTGCTGCAGAGTGTGCTACGTAATGCACGATGTAGGGTGCAGTGCAGCTATGGTCATAGGGAGGGTGGCTCAGGAGTCAGGGCGCAAGTCGGGTCTTGTTAGGACAGAAAGGGTTCACGATCCGTGTGTCGTTCTCAGCCGTGAACTCCCTGTCGTCGAGTCCGTTCAGTTGCACCAGAACGATCTCGTAGGTGATGATGGTTCCTGCAAGCTGCAACGCATAGGATGGATCTTAGCGGGTGAATCATTAGTTGATAGAATTATCCGTAGCGAGGTCCGCGAGGTGAATTTATGATACCGATTGTGTGATTTTTGTCAGATTGGACATTTTGAATTGGATCTGAAATCACTTTTCATGTTGAGTTGTTTTTAAAACCAATGGCGAGGCTGTATTCTCATGGAAACAATGACAATCTGATTGATTGGAAGAGTTATCAATAGCTATTAGGTCTGTGAGGTGGATTTATTAGCCGATTTTGTGATTTTGACATTTTGAATGGGATCTGAAATCACTTTTCATTTTGATAACCGTCTATAGTTGTCACCTTGCTCTAGGGAATGCCTGTTGGGATCTCTGAGTCTAATACAGCCTACCGTCAGGAGCATCGTCTTGGTGATGGAGAAGAAGTTGAGGCCTGTCAATGCAATGTGGTCGGCGGTCACTTGGAAGATGAACCTCTGGACCTGGAATGTGCCAAATCGGAGGGATGGTCAACCACATAGGATAGAGACACCGGTTGTGGCCACCCCAGTTTTTTTTTGCAACTAATTGCTAAGCTTGTGAAGCTAGCAGTATATGATAAACCACCAAAAAAAAATTTTAAGCCTTTAAAGTTCTATCGCCTCCTCCACCACCACTAAAAAAAAAAAGAATTTAAGAAATGTCTGCTTTCAAAATGTGTGAAATCGATTAGTAACGCTGAGGTCTTCTTGGGACATGAGAAGACAGCCCCTCGCCGCTAAACAGCACAAATCAATCAACAAATCGAAACGCTAGCGTTGTGAAACGACACAAACTAGTCAAGCAATCAGAAGGGTTGCATCCGCATTCTTCCACCCTCATCGACCTTCGTTAGTGGAAATGCAATTTTGCAGATACAGTAACTCAAAAATAATATATTAAAAATGTAAGTAGAACGGATAACATTTTTGATGTGCTGCTGGGGAAGGGAGGGCGCACCATTGTTCCACGCTTTGAGCGCCAAGACGCCCCTGTCTGCATCCTGATAACCGGCCTACTCGGTTCGGAGTGCGGCGTGTACCTCCGGTGTGTAGTTGTTTGCCGGGACGCAGAAGAGCACGGATGCTGGCTGCTTGCTCTCCTGATGGATGAGCGCTGCAAAGATGCACATCGCCGTCGAGCGGACCAGGAGGTGGCCGAACGACACGTAGAAGTAGAGGGAGTCGCCTTCGTCGCGCTTGTATCTAGAACCCAGAATCCGGTACACGGTGTACCTATTATACCCGGTACCCGGTACCCGGCATCGCCAGTCCGTCGCGTCGGCAGCCCGTTCGTCGGGTAGACGTCGACTCTGTGCCACGGATTGCAATCCGTCGTGCGCATCGCCAGTCCGTCGCGTCGGCAGCCCGCTCGTCGTGCAGACATCGACTCTGTGCCACGGATTGCAATCCGTCGTGTGCATCGCCAGTCCGTCGCGTCGGCAGCCCGTTCGTCGTGCAGACATCGACTCTGTGCCACGGATTGCAATCCGTCGTGTGCATCGCCAGTCCGTCGCGTCGGCAGCCCGCTCGTCGGGCAGACATCGACTCTGTGCCACGGATTGCAATCCGTCGGATCCAATGTGTGGATTGACAGCCCGTCGTACGTTTCGCCAAAATGCCCTGATTTTCGTTACAAGAAATCGTTAACAATCAAAAAGTAACTGGATAATCGGCCCTTGGGATTTTCAGAACGGGGTTAACTTTTTACACAAATCTGCTGAAAAACGTACTATCGAGATTTATATGAAAAAGTTTGGAAAAATTTAACGTTGCTCATATTTACATGGTTTTCAGTGAGTTAAAAGCATGTTTTGTTGTTTTAAGCAACAAGTAAAGGTGTAGGTCTCTTGCCACATATGCTTACCACAATTGTTAAGGAACTTAAGAGATTAAGGAACTTCGTTGTGACACTGAGCTTCAAATAGCTTCATCATGCGTAGAGTGCGGGCTGTGCCTACTTGATGCTGTTGAGCAGTTGGAGACAGATGAAGTAGAGGTTGTTGCCGACGGTGAGCAGCACGATCTTGTTGATGTGCGCGTCGAAGAGTCGAACCAGGAACGCGACGCCAGCGTAGTCGTCGAGGGTGTGACTCCAGAAGCGTCCGGACATCGTCTGCATTCGACGGATCCGATCAGAAACCATCGAGACATGGACCACATTCCCTCAGCATAGAATCAGCACAGCATAGCATAGAATGTAGCGTGGCTTCACACACAAGTACAAGGGGGCGATGATACTGATACAAGAATTAGAGATCATTATAACCTGAGCATTGGAAACATTGTTGTTGAGCTGGGGTGGAAGGATTTTATGCCAAAAAGGAGGATGAGCAGTTAAGATGTTTATTTATAAATCCATTAGTAGACATATGCATTGGAGGGAACTGGGAGGTAGATTGGAAAGAGCGAGGTTCATGGGAAAATGGCCATGGTTTTAAAACTGGATATGAAAAGGAAAGGAATGCAAAAGATAGACATTTTATAAAAAGGGAGTCGCGAGGAATGGAATGTGTGATTAAATTTAAAGATGACCAAAATAGTGTTATGGGAACTAAATGGCAGGGACTTTGATACAATTACATGAAAAATTACAAAGAAAATAAATAAATAAGATCAAAATACCACACTCCTGACAGTCAAACCATGACCTCGCGACAGTAAAACCTGATCGTCGACGACCTAACATCTCTCCCGAGCGCCCCGTAAGTCCAAGACTGCATCTGAGCAGGTTCACCTTGCTCCTGACAGCCTCCAGTCGGCGACTGATCTGTCGGAACCGCTCGGCGAGCATCACGCTGACCACGATCACGAACAGGTCCATGAAGTTCCAGGAGAATGTCGCGCAGAATCCGGCCCACTGGACCACGGCGGAGATGGCGTGGTGGTAGCCGAAGATGGTGGCCACGCGGAAGTTGTTGGTGTAGTAGAGGTGGACCCAGTCGATGGTCCAGTCGGTGCAGTCGAGAGCGCGGCGTAGCGCCTTCATGTTGGCGAGGACGTGTTCGACTGCAACCCCCAAGGACGCGATATTGTAACCTACACCCTAATTTCTATTTAATTGGATGAGCGAGCGAAGCGGGCGAAATCCTTCAATTTAACAACATAGGGGAAAAAAATGTCTTTGGATTTTTGTTTTTTTTTGTTTGTAACAAAAACGAGCAGCCCTACTTAGAGGTCACAGATCGTTACGAAATTTGGCAAAAACGTTCGTGGTGACTCAGCGAGGTGCTGTATGGTTTTTGAGCAAAATCTGGTCAGCCATTTTGTTTTTATGAGCAAAAACCCGTAAATATTTCAGTTTTTTGGTACTAGCTTCGTAACTAATCAACCGATCCGCACCAAATTTGAATTGAATGTATATGATAACAAGTTAAACAAATTGCCTAAGTTTCAGATTCGTGCATGAAGTATTTTGCTGATCAGAAAAAAAATACAAAAAAAAAAAAAATTATCTTGAAAGCACCGTTTTCAACATTATGATTGTCAAATGTTTTCCGTTTGGATTTCCTCACGGAGATTACGGCTCGCTCATCCTGCAACGAGTGTAGGCTCTACTAATCGTTTACCTAGTTTAAGAATAATTTTGTTCGCTCAGTAGTCAATGCGATTGCCAAAATGATGGCAAATGAATTTGCTGTCACCGATTTACCTTTCTTTCTAACTGTGTATTGTTTAACTAAAGTCACATGTAAAAAGCTGGAAGGTTTGCGAGTGGTAAATAATACGCTTAGCCATTTTTCTAGCGTTTGATTTTGAAATGATGAAATCACACCTTACGGATTTAGTTAAAGTTTTTTTTTTTGAGAACTTTTATAACTGAGAATTTTTATTCTAAAGCACTTGTTTATCCTAGATACTGATCAATGAATACATTTTTCAGCATGTTTGAGATTTGCTTTTATTGAGATGTTTTATATAAGCAGTTGGTTTTTTAAACATTTTTCCTGCCTCTAGAGCACGTTATTCCCATTTGAAACACAGTGAAAAAGTTTAAATATCTTCAATTAAAAGCCAGATTTTTTTTCATTATTTTTCCCTTGTAAAAACTCATTTTCTCACCATATGTGGTACTTTTTTCTTCTTCAGAAACATTTGGAAATATCATAAATTCTGCAGGTTAAATAAACTCGAATGATGTCTTGCTGATGAGTGAAACTCACGCAGCGACGCGGAGAGGACCAAGATGGTGATGCCGCGGATCTTTCCGGCCATCCCTTGAGGATATCCGTAGCGCGCGTCGGCAGCGTCCTCCAGCCGGTGCAGCTGCAGCATCAGCGCTGGCCAGCGCAGCGCCAGCTCGAAGAACAGCGCGCTGTTAGCGAGGGCGATGCCGAAGAACACGATGATCACTGCAGCAGTCAGCAGGCAGGAATTAGCGAAGACTTTACGTGACCATCAGACAAACCATCAGCCACGCATCGCCAGTCTGGTGCATGTGCAAGCTGAGTCTCTTTGCCAAGATGCAGCGCGTGCAGAACAGGGCCCTTCGCGCAGTCGCCGGCCTGCCACAGCTCACACGCACCGACGATATCCACCGAGAACTCGAAGTAGAAACCGGCGAAGAGTTTGTCAACAGGCTGAACGTGGACTTCTTTGCAGAACTGCCCTAAGAACCCACTGATATCAGGCCAAGCTGCCTACGTCACAATGCCTCATGACAAGTACCCGAGGCCACGCGCAGCCCTGCCCCTCTAGCGTGTCCGGCTTGCTGGTTTCAAGAATAAACAACCCCGACATGAAACTAACCCACCACCACTTAGGGAATAACGCTTAATGCGAAGAATCCCTCCCGTCCTCGGCTAGGTGAGCTGACACCGACATCAAGTCAGGACGAAGCAGGAGTTGGCAGGCAGCAGTCATGCAGTCAGCAGTCAGTAGTCAGCAATCAGCAGCAGATTGAGTACCAAATTTAGGGAAATCTCGTGTATATACATCAAATTCAATTCAATATACATCGGTTTGGAATGCGGCGAACGAGAATAAGTTTATTTCTTTCTTTTAGGACTATAATGTCATGTCTTTTCCCAATCTTCGCACGTGAGTTTTCAAAAAAACTATTTTTAATTGGGTTTTTGACTGATCTATCAAACTCAAACTTTTTCTCGTAGTTTCGCAAAGCTAAGCTGCCTGCTTTATAAAGGGTCTTAACTCAAGTTTGAGGTATGACCGAAAATCGAACAAAATTCGATTAATAGTTTTTTTCTGAAAAATAAGTTTATCGATGCGCGATGCAACGGTAAGGCAAGAAAATTCTGAAAACGCAGCATCGATACGACCTCTCAGAGGCAGATTATTGTCAATGACTGTTAGGATGCATGCGTTGGTCCTGATGTGTTACGCACTTGACTTCCTGAATGTGAAGCCCGTGTCCGAGTCCAGTATCAAGTAGACGTGACCGGCGATGATCAGTGCGTAAGATACGGCGCTGTAAAGTGCGTAGGCCACGCGGAAGTCCAGCCACCGAAATCTGCAAAGTTTTAACTGTCTGTTAGCGTGTTGTTTCGATGGCGACGGCCGGTCAGAGTTCACTGTGTTAACCATGGATTTTTTGTTAGTGATTGAGGTTATAAGATTGAGTTACTTGTTAAGAAAACTATTTAACATGGGTTATGAATGCTAAGTCCCAACAACTCAAACTTTTCCCAGAGTTTTTGGGATTGATTGATTGATTGATTGATTGATTATTGGTGCTTAACGACGCACTGTTTTGACAGCTGGCCCTTTGGCACTGGTCTAATGGCGTCGGTGAATGAAATGGTGATGATGAGGGTGATGATGAACCTAACCTAGTCTAGAAGGGAGGAGGGGAAACCCGGTGCCGGCACGTATAGCCTACTCCTGTCGAAAAGCACGGGGACCACCGGCTTTTTACGTCCCTTCCGAAGGACGGTACAACTCGAACAACAGGATTCCTCCACTAATCCGTGCTGTCGAGAGGTTGATAAGCAAGGCGAGTGAAGTTGTTGTACTAACTTCAAACCCTCCAACCTCATCTCCCGAACAGAACTGACCATGTGCATGATGGTCACCCAGAGTTTTTGGGACTTAGCATTCATAACCCAGTAATATAGTTTTTCTAAATACTAATATGCTTATATTAGGATATTAAGAGAGTTATATTGGGTGACTTTGCTTTCAGGGATAAACTCCGGTCGGAAAACACCAATAACCTTTCATTTTTACGAGAGTGCACCATGCAACAGAACTGTAACCATGGTGATACATATCTATAGTCTATACAGGATAAGGTTGTACTCAAAAATTGGCCTCTTTTTACATCTCACCAAGTCATGAAAGTAAATCCACAAGGCGCTATTTGAAATTTTCAAAACCAAACACTAGAACGTTGACCAAACGTTTTACTTGCCACTCTCATAATATCTTATATCTTTTTGCTGGTAACTTGGTTATAACTGTTATATACTGATTCCATACAATTAAAGATAAAGGTAAATTGGAAGCTGCAATTTTATTTGGTATCTTGTTGGTAATCGTATGGACTACTAACGCCGAGCGGACAAGGGTATTATTGATGAGCATAACGAGCGTAGCGAGTGAAGCGAAATCTTCAATTACACTTTACTGCTAAAAAAATCCGGAATGTTTTTTTTTTGTTTGTTTGTTTGTTTTTTTTTTTTTTTTTTTTTTGTTTTTTTGTGTGTTTGTTCGCACGATTCCGGCCAAACGCCAAAACGGATTTTGATGAAAATTTCGGTGGACCTTCGTTTTCTCTGAACTTAGATCTGCCACGTTTTTGAAGCAATTCGGACGAGTAAATTTTATGTTATTAAGTTTTTACGAAATTTTTCAGTTTTTCCAAAACACGTTTTCCACTCTAGAGGCCAAGGATCTCAATATAATTTGACGAAAATTTCCAGATATGTCGGCCCCCACGATTTAATGTTTGTGTACAAATTACATTGTTGTATGTTTAGCGCTTTTCTTGGAAATAGCGCTTTTATGACGCTTTTTTAGCGATTTTGCAGTTTTTTCCAACTAAATCAACTTTATCTTCAACCGATTTTGACAAAATTTACTGCGTGCATTATAAATCGTAAAAGGAAGATACTGTGTTATTTTAAGCAAATCAATTGAATAGTTTTTCTTTAAATCGATTTTTACGTTTTGAAATATTCAATGTCATTGAGAAAGTTGCTAAATTAACGCCGAACATTTAAAATTGATCTTAAAAGCCTCTAGGCTATGCGTACACGCAATATAATTGCGTTGTGGGTGAGCGTAAAAATTACGCTCATCCACAACACGATTATATGAGTGTTCGCATAGCCTAGTTAAATTAAACAGACTTTACATTCATCTTAGAAATCTTTTATTCGATTATAATGCAGCGTGCTTAGCTTTGCGTGATTTCCTAGGCTTGACTTTCCAATCCGTGTTTATTGGCAGAAAAAATTAAGAACATACGAATAGCATGATCAAATATTAAAATTAAAAACTGTTTTCTAGATATCTTTGACCAGATGCGGATGTAATCTGCACGTCTGATTTGCATGTGAAGTGTTCATTCAGGACTGAAGTGACCCCGGCTTTTTTGAAAGTGGTTGTGATTTGATTTGAATTTCACGCTGATTTATTGCAGACATTCGTTGGGTGTAGCTTTGAAAATTAATTAATTCATTGCCAATTTCACTGCAAACTTTTTAAAATATTGGACGCGACCATTTTCTATGCAAGACTTTTATCATAGGATCATGATTATCATTTCTTACTTTACGCGTTTACTCTAGGCTTTTGTGCAAGCAACCTCGTGTGAAATGAGGACCTTGTTGTACGCGCACAAAAAAAAACACATCTTTTTGTCAGCCGACGAACGAGTATGTCCATGAATCGACATCGACCGACCACAAGTCAAAATGTCCATGTACCGACCCCAAATTCGTTGCATCTGTGGTCCATGTAAAGATTCAACGGGAGAATATTATCCTAGAGAATATCCAGCGAAAATGCAGCAAAAATGAACAAAGCTCATGAGCACGAGCAAAAATGAGCAGTCTCCCTACCTGAAAATATCAAGAAATGTAAATATTCTCAAAACTATATCATTTCCGACCAAATCAGACATTTTAAATACTTCTGCATTGGCTTTGTATAACATTAGAATTATTTGCAAAATACTTGATCTTATTTTATTCGTTAACCATTATTCATTACAAATAGCACAATAAATAGCACGTTGTTTGCAAAGTTTGACGACTTTAATTCTAATACTCTTCTCCGAACGTTCTTTAAAGAACGAATGGTTAGAGTATACTGTCGTAGAAATACATAAATTAAGGGTAAATGCAAAGAGTAAGGGCGCAGAAAATGCTAGTGCTCGAGAATATACCCGAGAATATTCCAGAAACCATTTTCTCGAGCATTGTGCAACTCTAGGTCCATGTCTACCGACCTCAAATGCGTTGCGTCGGGAGAACGCACCCCACCGACAGGCATCAGAGCAAAGATCTGCGCCAAGACCAGCAGCGGAGAGACGGCGCGGTGGAAGCTGTCCTTCTGACTTGTCGACGTCTTCGTCGGCAGCCTCCCATCGTCCTCCGCGCGGTCCAGCGACAGCGACATCCCCATCTCGTCTTCCGCCTTCGACAGCACGTGTATCAAAAGACGCGACCGCTTTTGCACGTCGTGTGGATACGATGCCAGCCGGCTCATTTTCACTCCGACTTAAAGAAACTGTTCTCAAGACCCGGGTTCGATTCCCTTTAACACGTAGTTCGCTTGCCCATGTGTCAATATACAAAAAAATAAGTGTTGGTTTTTCTTGTTACACTGTCGTTAACATTTGTAGCAAATTTTATGGTGATGTCATTTATTATATACGCCCAACGCAACCCTACGACATGCAAAATAATGCAACACACATAAAAAAGCTGATATAACTTTGCTGAAATTTAAATATCAGTTCCTTTGACTGCAAATTTTCAGATGACCACCTCTGATTTTCCTGTTGATCATTTCTAAAGTCAACGACGCACTCAGACCTAAACCTCTCCATCCACTTCGTCTTGCTACCCTCTAAGTGATTATAGAAACACTATCTTATTTCTAAGTCTCGTAGCTGTAATCTTTGCCCACCTGCTTTTCCGTTAGCAAAGGTCAATAACAGGTGATCAGACGCGGCTTGTTTGCCAATAAACCGCCCACAAAGTGTACTAATTAGACCCGGACTGCGGTTTTAATTGGCTACTGCACATAGAATCGGTTGTTGGCTTTCAGGTTACAATGGCTTTGTTACAGGGTTGATAAACGAGCATTTAACATATTCTTGTGGAACATCATAATTAGGGCAGGTCTTATGATCATCACAGGCAACTGATGATAGTGATAAATAGGTGGTAAATATAATTAGAAGCTTATAGATCATTGGGTGGCAAGGTGCCCAATTATCAATTACATCTATATACAATGTTGATCTAACAGTTCTGAGAAATGTCAAAGTGTAACCAAATTGTGATTGATATATGGCTGAATTGTGTCACTAGCAGCTATTGCAGCATTTTTCCCGTTGCATTATACCTAAATATAACTTTGATAAAATATTTATTCTTTGCACTGCGAAGTAGATATAATCGATGGTGAATCAATATCAAACGATTACACCAACCTTGTCAGGGCTGACAGGAAAAACACGCGGCTTAATTTTAATTTGGATACAGCGAAAATAATGTAAACACAAAATGTCATTGTATAATTGATTCGCCAAGTACACTCAGCTCACAGAGTATTCGAACATGAATGAATGCTTATTGACATGTGCACTTAATTTTTAAATGAAGTCACACCTGAAGTATGCATCGCACATCGCATCGAGTTTTCAATGTAACATGATCAAGTAATGACTAAAACTGACAACCCAACACAATAATGCTGCAACAACAGATAAAATTGCTTTATTTCTGACTTCTAGTGTACAGCAATTTTCTGAATACCAATTCATTTCGATCTGTCGTCAAATTCCACGTGTGAAAACTGCCAACTGTTGCCACAAACCTTATCAAATCCGATGGAAGCTGATTAGGAAATTGTTTTAAAAACTCGTCGGCAAAATGCCTCACATCAATCACTCAAACATTCGTGGAGGTGCCATAGTTAACGCTTAAAATTAATTTATCCATATCTTAACACTATCTTCTGGGTAACATAATGCGCTAGGCTGTAGATTGCAAATCAGTGATAGTGGAGTTAAAATAACAGAGCGTGTGCTGCGATTGGCATTTGATTGAGTTTCAGTGTGCACTATTCCTGGAATATTAGAGTGCAGCAGGAATCAGATTGTTGCTCTGGCATTTCAAGCGTATTGTTCGTACTGCGCTGTGCTGACAGTCTGCGACACGCAATATGCAATTGTGTCAATGGTGTATAACTGTCGTGTGTATATAAGTGGTGTAGTACTACTAGCTACCTACCTGATTGCTGCTGTGATGGATAGCGAATCAAATAGTGCAATCCTTCAATTCTGGGAAGTGGTTGTTTTTGTTTGACTAATCATTGGGATTGCGGAATAACACTTTGCTTTATGCATAGTTTTGTAGACAATTTTTCACAATCGGAGTTTGCGGTAAGGGACAGTGTTTCTTTGACATGTGTGTTAGCGTGTTTTCAATGAAGAAGCATAACACAGCTGGACGTGAAATCATTGCACTGTACAATTTCTTAATTGCTTGACGTAATTGGGCAAAAATGTAAGCTTTCGCGAAATCAAAATAAGGCTGGTTAGATTTATCGTTCTCATTTTCACCGGGTTGAAGTGAGACATAAGACAAACACGAAGATTTCAGTGGAATTCCAACCCTCAATCTGTAGTCATTGGAGTTAAAATCAGTTGTTCACATTAGATCGTTGTTGAAAGTTGGAGTCAAAGATAAATAAATACATCACATTAGAATGGAAAAGCGCTATAAAGGTGTAATTTATAAGAAAAGCGCTTTGCCTAAAATAATGAAATGCTTACACAATCTTTATATCATTAGTTTCAATAATTCTGGAAGTTTTAGTGAAGTTATATAAAATTATTTGGCCTTATTTGGCCAAAACGAAATTTGAAAAACCTGGATTTTTCGCAAAGCCTGGATGAGAGAAGGTGTAAGCGGTAAACTCTGACAATTGTAGGGGTGTTAGTTCGAGAGACTGAGAAGGTTGTCTGAAAATTTGATAGAAATCGGTTGTGTCGTTTGGTATTGAGAGCGTGAATAAACATATACATTACAAAAAACAATATTTTTCCAGCAACATTTGTTACTGAAGATTCGCTTCACTCCCGCTCATCAATAATAACTTCAACCCCTAACGTCATAAACTTCTCAAAACCGTCTGACAACCAAGTAGCAACCCCCACACCCTCACAAGAAATGAATTCAACACGCCCAAACCGATCCGGCGCCATCCAAGACGTCCGATGGACCCTCCAGGATCGACAACGCCCCCCATCCCCCGGCGAAGTACGCAACACTTGGTTCGTGGACGACTCGCTGGTCACCACGCGGGATGCTGTGAAAGATTGCAACTCTTTCCACTCGTCCATCAAGTACGTGTTGGTCGTCGCCGAGTGCTTCGGCGTGATGCCCGTACAGGGAATCTGCGGAGATAACGCCACGTCACTCCGGTGAGTCGTCATCGTGAATACATTGGGCTGCAGCATTCTTATTCTGCGTCCTATACTGCTGCTGCTGCTGGTGCTGGCGGTGCTGCTGCTGCTGCTGGTGCTGGCGGTGCTGCTGCTGCTGGTGCTGCTGTTGCTGGCGGTGCTGCTGCTGCTGCTGCTGCTGGTGCTGCTGCTGCTTACTGCTGGTGCTGCTGCTGCTTACTGCTGGTGCTGGTGCTGCTTACTGCTGCTGCTGCTGCTGCTGCTGCTGCTGCTGCTGCTGCTGCTGCTGCTGCTGCTGCTGCTTCTGCTTACTGCTGCTGCTGCTCGCTGCTCGCTGCTCGCTGCTTGCTGCTGCGGCTGCTGCTGCTGCTGCTGCTGCTGCTCGCTGCTCGCTGCTTGCTGCTGCTGCTGCTGCTGCTGCTGCTGCTGCTGCTGCTGCTGCTGCTGCTGCTGCTCGCTGCTCGCTGCTCGCTGCTCGCTGCTCGCTGCTGCTGCTGCTGCTGCTGCTGCTGCTGCTGCTGCTGCTGCTGCTGCTGCTCGCTGCTTGCTGCTGCTGCTGATAAATCCTGTCCCTACTATATCCTGTCCCTGCTGCTGCTGCAGTATGTCACTTCCACTTTTTAATATAATGCAAAACGCAAATGTCAACAGTGTATTTAGCGAACTTCATTAGCAACAACATCTTTAAACCTCAAAGTATAATACAACTCATTACTAATTTCGTTTGAAATCTTCATGTGAATTTTTACTACTATTCCCACGACGAGCCACGCTAATTTTCGTTGTATGTGACTCCATCCGCGCGCATTCGTCCAGATTCCGCTGGCGAAGCTTCCGGGTAGCTTACAGCCTCTTGGTCATCTTCTGCGTCTTCCTTCTGGCCAGTTTCTGGACGTGGAAACTCTTCGGCGATGGCCTCCACTTCTCATTCATCTGTGAGTGATCTAAGAACTTCTCGTGTCTTTTTAAACTCAAAATAACAAAACAATGTTTTCAAAAATAGCCAAGCTTCTAAGTGAAATTTGCCTTCTATTATGCTCTATTATGCCTGCTTTATCAAGGCTTATTATTTGTAGCATATTAAATGTTTTATTAGGGGCTTAGACCCTTGATAAACCAGGCGAAAATAGCTCTGCAACACGTCTGTGAAACTTGGGGAGACGGAATCAGCATGCAATTTCCCAGTCACGAGTTTTTTAAGCGATTATCCCTCTGAGGCAATATCCACTAGTCTATGGCTTAACCCTTTGATACAGCAGGCAAAATAGCTTTGCGAAACATTGATAAAGTTTCATTGAAACATCATCATTCAATATCTCCCTCTGAGAGCTTCTCAGTTCCCACAAGTGACACACGTGTCCTCGAACAGCTGCCGTCGTGTTCTACGGCACGTGCCTGGTGAACATGCTGCTGTTCCTTCGGCTAGCCACCGAGTGGCCGACGTTGATGGCCAACCTGCACAAGATCGAGGTGTCGCTCAAGACGCAGTACGGCTACCCGAAGAGGTTGGCGGTCAGCGTCCGGATCGCTGCTGGACTCGTGCTGCCGGCGTCACTGAGTGAGACCTTGGCTCATGGTTTCCCTTGTCCCGGGGTTTCCTGTTACTGACACGTGTCCTGTGTCCTGTGTCATGTGTCCTGTGTCTTGTGTCCTGTCCTGTGTCCTGTGTCCTATGTCCTGTGTCCTGTGTCCTGTGTCCTGTGGGGTTTCCATACTCCTAGGCCTTGGACTTGTTTCCTGCTCAACTGGGATTTCCACCTGGGTGACTTCCTCGTCCAGGATGGAACTCATGGCTTGGTACAATGAGAGTGCTCGCCAATGATATCTAGAAAAATGTGTTTTTTCTGGATTCCGCTATCGATGGGGTTGTTTTCTTACTGTTATGTTGTTAGAAGGATGTTGAACTGATGGTCTGCTATCTCGGGCTGTTCTTTCTACCGTATTTTTTTGACAGTGTTCTTGAACTGTTTTGGTAAACATCGACTCTAGTTTTGGGACAGTTGGCTTACTGTCTTGCACAGTTCCTTGGCTGTAGTTCGTTTACTGTTGATTTGTTTTGCTGCAGCTCTCTGTTCCTGCACTTTAAGAACTTGTTTATTTCTCGTTGCATTGTTCCATCAAGGGCGATTGTGTCTAAATATCAAAAAAATAAGCCACAACGTATTGCATATTGTATAATTTCTATGAAAGTCATAGTCAATTACTGACAAAAAGTGAATAACATCCACTGAAAATAATTGTATCAAAGTGTGATTTACAACAAAATCGCCTTCCCGTGCTGTTCCCGTGGCTTGCAGTCGAGCACGGGCTGTCGATCTACCGCGACGTGAAGCTGTCGGTGGTCTGCGCAGACGGCTCGATCGAGTTCGTGCGCATCTACCTGCTAAACTTCTACGCGGCGATTTTCGAGGCGGTGCCGTTCACCTACTGGATGGGCGTTTCACTGTTCCTCGTCGACAACGTGGCCACGTTCGCCTGGAACTACATGGACCTGTTCGTGATGCTGGTCAGCCTGATGCTGGTGCAGCGGTTCCGTCAAGTGAACAGGAGGATCGAGGCGGTGATCAATAAGGTGACACGATTATTGGTGCTTAACGACACACTGTTTTGACAACTGGCCCTTTGGCACTAGTCTAATGGCGTCGGTGAATGAAAATGGTGATGATGAACCTAACCAAGCCTAGAAGGGAGGAGGGGAAACCCGGTGCCGGCACGTAACCTACTCCTGTCGAAAAGCACCAAGGGGACCACCGGCTTAACGTCCCTTCCGAAGGACGGTACAACTCGAACAACAGGATTCCTCCACTAATCCGTGCTGTCGAGAGGTTGATATGCAAGGCGAGTAAAGTTGTTGTACTAACTTCAAACCCGCCAACCTCTCTCCCGAACAGAACTGACCATGTGTATGATGGTCACCCATCAAACACCTGACTCAGCGCGATGTTGCTTAACTTCGGTGAAATAAGGTGACACTAGGAGAGTTGTACCAGATATCTTTCTATTCTAATGTGGGGAACTCTTGGGGAATTCGGGCGGAAAAGCTCTGGTAGCGAAAATGGTGGCAGAGTTAGAAGTTAAAGCAAATATCTTACTATAGTTTCTACTACAATATGGGAAACTCTCAGGGAATTCGGGCGATAAAGCGCTGGATGGCGAGCCTGGCCGAAAACTTAGAAGTTAAAGTAAACAGATGCAGGTATCACCTTTACATACTCTTTTATATGTCAATTATAATTTGTCACTTGAGATTGAGCAAAAGTGGCAAGCACACCCTCCTGAATATTACATGAGATGACGTAAGTAACGTTGTTTAAAGTGGTATATTAGATGGCTGTGGTGCTTTCATTCCTTACCTCGCCGCCTAGGTAGCGCTGACGATTCTGTCGGCGACTCAACAATGCCATTTCGACACAATTTCCTATATTGGAATAGCAAGGGACAATCTTATACCACTTTTTTTCAACTCTGAGTTGAGAAGTAATCTACATAAAAAATGCATTTCATTGCACTTGATTGGCCGTTGCCATGGAATTTAACTCGACTCCCACTTCAGCTCCATGTTAATAAAATGGTAAAACTGGCCCTAAGATGTTTAGTAAAACTTCCCCGAATCTTTCTCGAATCTCCATGGACCTGTTTGTGACGTAGATGCTAGCGCAGCATCTTGCCGCTAGAATTCCTAGCCTCGTTGACTAAAACACATCTTTTGAGTGCAGATTTCGTTTCTAACATAAAATGTCTTCACAGAGCCTCCCTTCCGCGTTCTGGCGTCAATGTCGTGAAGACTTCGCCCTTCTCTCGCGCGCCGTCGATTTGGTGGACGCGAGGATCAACAAGATTGTGCTCTTGTCTTTCTGGAACAACATCTACTTCGTCTGTCTGCAGCTGTACCACAGCCTCATGTAAGTATCAGGCAACGGCGCTGGATGCAGTCATAGAATATGGAACCCCTTATTCTATGGTGCAGTGCTAGTGCATCGAGGAAGTACGAATGATACGTAGAGTCGTGGCAGGGAATATTAGTGGGTGTCAAACCATAGAGTAAGTAAGTACTTACTCTGTGGTCAAACCTTACTCAAGTGTGAATATATAGGGCGTTTTAAACCCGATTCACAATAGGTCATAATGATTATTGATTTGTAATTTATCGTAAGGTTTAACAGAAATGGGAGAAACGTTTCACGTGTTGGCGTTCACAAGCGGTTATCAACATCACAACACTAATCTACATTCAAGACTTTTGGGAAAGTTATCGCAACATTAAAAAATGTTTTTGAACTATTTTTGAGTAACCTTCGGCCTGGTCGCTTTGAAAGCAAATGTACGAAGACATGATGTGTTTTCAACCAAAGATTTGCAAAATATTAGTACCTACTACTATAATAATACAAACATACCTCCACTTATGGAAATAACTAGATAAATATTAAAGACAATCAATCATTGATGAAAAAACTCGCATGTGCCACTTATTTGAAAGCTTTAATGTTACACAATTACACCTGCTTTTATTATTAGATTATATCTACCTTGATTATACTAATTACAGAACGTGTCTACCACCCCTTTCTGTTTTAATGTACATGTGTTCTCAGAATACAGCGCACACAGGTAAATTTGAAAAATTCATCGACATCCTTCCAAGCATTATCAACATGGAAGACTTCTTATCATTCTCCTTCTGTGACTTTACACCGTCATGTCACTTACATGTTATCATGGAACCCTACACAGGCAGAAACAGAAGCTGGAAGATTTCTTATCTTGCTCCTTCTGTGACCATACACCTTTGTATCGATGACATGTTACCATGGAACCCCGCAAGGAGGAAACAGAAGCTGGAAGACTTCTTTTCTTTCCCCTTCTCTGACTTTACGCCCTCATGTCACTGACATGTTATCATGGCACCCCACACAGGCAGAAACAGAAGCTGGAAGACTTCTTATCTTGCTCCTTCTGTGACCATTACACCTTTGTATCGATGACATGTTATCATGGAACTCTGCAAGGAGGAAACAGAAGCTGGAAGACTTCTTATCTTTCTCCTTCTCTGACTTTACACCATCATGTCACTGACATGTTGCCATGGCACCCCACACAGGCAGAAACAGAAGCTGGAAGACTTCCTCTACTTCTACCTGTCGCTGAGCTACCTGTTGGTTCGCTCTGCCGCCGTCTGCTTGTTCGCTGCCAGCGTTAACGAGGAGAGCAAGAAACCCGCCGTGTGTCTCTTTTCGGTGCCCTCGGACAGCTACTGCAAAGAGGTAACACAAAATATCTTACATTTTCATTTGGGAAACTCTGCTTAAATAGCATTGTTGAGACGGCGAAAGAATCGTCGGCGGTGCCAAGCAGCGAGAGCAGCGAGCCATCTAGGTAAAATCATAGGACCTATACAATCATGGAGCATATAGGTCCATGGTACAACTTAAAACAGCGGTACGTACGTCAGACTATAGTGATTTGGCATGATTCTATTAGAATTGGAAGAAAATCGTTCGGAAAATTCGGATAATATGAAAGAAAATATCCTTTTTTGAACTGTTTTGTATGTTGTGATAACGGAAAAGTATGTTTGTGCATATCAGTGGATAGCCCTCATTAATACACTTATTTTATATAGAGTAGCTTTTTCTTTAGAAATCGAATTTTCAAAAGTTATAACGACTTCAAAGTTCCAAACAACTAAAAATCGCAATACCTTTGCAGGTGATAACTGCACTTGTTTCATTTAACTTCCAGCCCTGCCGTCAGATTCGCCACCAACGCTTTGTCGCCCGATTTCGCTGAGATAGTTTACCATAGTAAGAAATTTGTTACCACATGGTACCTAAGGCGAGCCACACCGCCAAAATGATGCCTTATTTATATTGGAACAGATTGTACATTTCCATTGTGAGATTGTCTGAGTCATTTCAACTACCATTTTCATCTCTTCAATAACTTTTAACTACCTGATTCCATCCCTCGACACCCTTATCTAAAATTCCTATCTTTCGTATGCCTTTCCCTTTCATCTCCAGTTTAAGATCATGTCCATTCTTCGCTCACCACGGTTCTATGGGTGTTCGCGAAGCATAGGGTAAAGGAAAAACTGAAATGGAGATTTTTATAAAAAAAGTTGTTCATGGAATGTGCTGAAAATAGTACAGGGTCTCAGTTTAGACAAAAAAATGTATCCATAACATTTCATGAAAATCAATTGAGCCGTTCGGCCTGTAGAGCGCGAAAAGACGTAAAAAAAACACGCATGAATATTTCAGCATGTAAGTGTAATTAAATATTCGCTTCGCTCGCGATATTTATTCATAAAAAAATAAACCCTTACAAACTGTGGTGATTATGGGGATGGAGAGGGCGATGGGAGCTTCAACCCCTCGAACCACTCACCCCAAACGTAACAGATCAATCGTGATATCAGTGTTTATTAGCTCTGTGCCATTAGGTCCATCGTTTCATCATCCACGTGACCGGCGAAGAGATCGCGTTGACAGCTCTCAACTTCTTTGCCATCACGAGGGGCCTACTACTGACGGTGAGATTAGAAGACGTCTTCAGAACTTGGAGATCAAAGAAGCTACTTTACATTGCGGCACAGTTTTTTGCATAGTTAAAATAAATTAATTCTTGTGGATGAAAATTACGGACCATTCGCTGGAGTTCAAATTACCAACGAGATTGGTTTTTTTTATGGAAATGAAATTAGACATGAAAAAATATGATTTATTAAAGTGGTCTCATCAAACTAAACCGCGAATTTTGTTGCAGACTGGTAGGTAGTGCATATTAGAAACTAAATACCTACTCAAAAACTGTGTCCATCACCAGAAAACAGGAGTATTCACTCCGGTTTCTAATAAGTTCGTATTTTGTTCTTGATGGTTGTGAAGCTTGCGGTTCTGCTCTGATGTGATTGACTTTTGGTCCTGAAAAGGAATATTAATAATGTAACCGTGAATGATCATTACTTCTTATAGGTATCCTATAAACAATTATAAAACTGTGTACACTGTAAGCTGCGTGATGAATCTTTCAAATTTCTTCCAGTTGGTCGGCACGATCATCACCTACGAGATGTTGATGGTCCAGCTCAACGAAGATCACATGGCAGAGATGGACAACTCTACAATAGTGACCAATTACACGGTGAACCCTTTCTGCCCGGACTTGATCATCGAGAGGTCAGCCGGATAGCACAGGGATGCTGACTTCCGAAGACCCCGACCCATAAATGCTGGAGAGAGACGCTGGAAAGAGATTCGCGGTCCAGAAACACGGGTCTGGACCACTGATATCAATAACCTAGATATGAGCATCGTATTGAGCCAAGGTCAAGGAAAGTGAAGCCAGATTTACGCCATCTTGGTCGCCCGAATTATGGGGCTATTTATTTATTCTTATTTATTCGTTAGTTTATTATTTATTTATATATTATTTATGTTTTTATTTCATAATTTATTATTATTCATTTATAGGCTTAACTAGCCAGTTTTTTTTTACAGTATTCAACATACATCACTTTAATCTATCTTATTAAACCCACCCTCTAAATAGCTAACAAGTAACAATTAAATCAAAGCAAATGCATTTTTCATGTTGAAATCCTAATAATTATTAAATTAAAATATCCCTACAATTATTAATTCGTTTCTACGCCAAATTTATATGCCGATTTGGAAATTTGATGATAATTGCGAGTAGGAGAAGGTGCCCCTAAACGGCCAATATGGCATCAAAGTCGCACTGTACGAAGCGCTATCCATGGCTATAGAGATTAGTTGTCGGGACCCCTAAATATCTGCAATTTATAGCAGTGCATCACCAATTAGTTACGAACCATTCTTCCCAATCTGTCCCAACATTTTCTTCTACAGGTCTCACCTACATGGTCTCAGAAACGCGGAAGTATTTTTGTTTTCGAGCGATTTCTGAAGAGGGACATTTTAAGGTAGGCAATGGAAATGTCCTGATCTCGGACGATGCTCTAGGTGCATAATCTATCAATTTTTCTGTGGCAATTCATTATCGGGAAATCGAGCCAGATTCATGGCTATATTTGTGTGGCATCATTACGGCATCATTACATAAGTGCTTATAGGCATTAAAGTTATTCACTATTATTATTTGACATACTAATTGTATAGGAAGTATAGGAAAAAAAATAAGAAGAAAAATACTGTCACAGAGTCAAAAACAATTATCGATAACGTCCTGATATTTATTTATTTTAATGACAATTTTACTGCTTAATTATATATTTATATCAGATAATTGACTACACTGGTGATATTCGATAAGAAGTCTGTACTAGTCACAAGAGTTTAATGGTAAATGAGTGTTGTTGTATATCTGCATCGAAGTCCTACTATACATAATTCGAAACGAACGTGTTTACGGTTTCAATGTCGTTTCATTTGATGAGCAATGAATTAGTGAGGAATTTCATGATGCCAGCGAGAACTCAAATTAATTGACCTAACCGTCAGCGTCAGAAATTTGTCAGTCAGCAGAGTTCCTATAGTTGGAGTGATCGATAGTGTCATTTTAAAATGTTTATACATAAGAAAAAAATGGTGTTAAATATAACTAATCATTTCTTGTGTCTTTTACAACTCATTGTTCCCCAACACCTTTGGACCGATATTTCCAACAAATAATTCACGTGTGTTTACATTCAGATAAGGCGTAATGCAGTGCCGTACCAAGCTATAGTTATTCTCATTTTATCTTTCAGAACTTTAGTTAGTAGCAGAATAATGAATAAATAGTGATTGTCATTGTTTAATGAAGAAAAATAGGCCGTGGCGTAGAGGTATTTGCGTTTGCTCCACCACAATTTGCAACCTTGTTCCACAGAACATTGTGTGCGACTGATTATGTGATTTGCATTGTGCTAATCTGTAATTTACCTCAATTTTTATCGTTGTGATATATCTTTGCAAGTCTGTGGGTCCTGTTTTCAAACGAAAATAGACCGATGTTTGTGTAGGACGTGCTATAAAATTTTGAAACAACGAATTCGTAATTTTGACCCGGGAAAATAAAATTGAAATTGTACGATCAAAAATTAAGGATACAATATAAATACACTATAAAACAAACTAACAAATTCCTGAACACTGTGTATCACAAGGTACAACGACCTTAAATATCAGCCCACAGTGTACAACAACAATCTGCGTGTATAGGCAAATTCACCGATACACATTTCAACAGATAGTAATCAACAAAACCCATCTTCAAATATTATCGCCGACAAGTCACATCACGTTATTAATTTCAACACACAAAAACGCCAAAAAAACCGTACCAAACTCCACAGATCTCGTCAGCTCCGTATCCCACCTCCCACCATACGGCTCCGATCCTTGCCGAGTGCCCGCCGAAGGTTACACGAAGACCATTCCGTCGCGGAAGAGGTTAGCATCAGCTCAATCCACATCCAAACGCGACTGCGTGAACAGTGGTGCCGGGTGATGTAGTGGTTAGTTTTTTTTAGACACAAACCGGATCACTACAGTGACAAAAACATGGAGACGGCTAAGAAACAGGAACTCACCAACCCCAGGGATAAAGCGAACCCTTTCTCCATACTCACGTTTTGGTAAGTTATCGATTTTGTGCTGAGTGTGGTGAGGGTTAGACCAGCTGTTTTGATGTGTCATCGAAGGTCAGATCTGATCGCGTACATTTCTAAGCGTTTGAGTTATCGATTAGGTATGCACGTTTGATGTAGAGCACATGGCCGGTGTCTGAATGACATGCCTCTTATCTGATAGTTGTTTTGATTGTATTTTGCTTGATTTAGGGTGGAAGTGATAATGGGTTTGTTCAATGTTGTTATTTGAACAAAACAGTAATGAAAACGAGTTTTTATTTTATATTTTTACGTTTTAATTAATGGAACGGATGGAGAAGGTTTTGCTTGACATCGAATGTATCCAGAAATTTTATTTTATTGTTGCTGCAAGCCTGCATTAAGCGCTACTCTCAAAATGAATAGAAAATTTCGTGCATTTCTCTAGAGATCAGCTGACTGAGGTGACTGCATCTGTTTGCCAAAACGAGCGTGTTCAAACATCTGACATCACACGCAGTGAAGTTTTGAATTAGAAAGGGCACGCTCGTGTAATTCTCGCGTAGTATTGCGTACACGCACGGCGCGTGGTGACCCTTCGGGCACCTTATAGAATGCCCAGTTATTTAATTCTGTGTACCCTATACCCATTACCCAAATATGTGAACATGCGATATCTCGTGGACGTCGGGACAACATATACCGTATTGTCTGCTCTTTTTAACACACAGCTTCCTGAGAAAGAAAGCCGATATTCTTGTGAGCTGAAGTTTTAATTTCACTTATGTAACGGTTCACATGTGATAATCAATTTTTTACATCATAATGTAGTCTAATGACACACCATATATGGCTACCAGAGACGGAGACACGTTCATTTTTTTGCATCTTTCCTTAGTATATACGAAGGTATGTGTCCACGATGGTACGTCCAAAGATTATCCATAGATAGCCAAGGTTGCCTGTCTTATGTCTTACCTATGTCATCTTCGACAAAATGTTGTTTATAGACGACAGGGTATAATACTAGGTAGACTAAATAAAAGTATCCTATGCCGTTGTACACCAAGGATACAAATAATTTTTTCCGTATTCATGAAGCAAAATCTCACGTTTCGCAATCTTTTGAAATAAGAAAACAGCTTTAGATTGTAACACAGATAAGATGTATATTATTTCCTTATCCGCAGGTGGACAGTGGACTTGTTCAAAAAGGGATACAGAAAAGTTTTGACAGAAGAGGACCTCTACCAGCCAATGAAAGAAGATGCATCACAATACCTCGGCGACATTTTGCAAACGTGAGAATTTTCACATGATAATTCTCTTTCTATCATACGTTGAAATTGTTTCGCCGTGGAATTAGCAATCCATTATAATTTGCAACAATTATTTTGCATTTCTGCATCATGACAAGTCTATGACAGTAGTCTATGTCATAATGTCATATAGACAAAGCAAGATAAATTCTCTGCAAAATATCCTTGATCAATCTTCCTTGTCATACCGCTTTGCTCTTTATACCCTTTCATTCACAGGCAATGGGAGAAACAACTAGAGAGAGCGAAGAAGAAGAAAAGACCACCCAAACTTTTGCCGGCGCTTTTCAAGACTTTTGCCTTCGACTACATCCTCCTAGGGGTGCTAGCTGTGACCACCGAAGGCTTCCGGTACGTTCGTCAAACGTCTAAACGTCTATAGCCAAAGATCCTATTCTTATGATTTTTGGCAAATTCGCCGTGCCAGCGTACTGTCCCGTTTGACGGAATCAACGAATCACGATGATTTCGCATCAATTCAAGGCAATGCATCCCATCCAAGGTCGGCAATTAATCTAATTATCTAGCTAGAGTCGCTGCTCGCTGACAAATAAACTAGCCCTCTCTGCAAATAGTGTGTAACAATGACGAGTGCTCAATTCATAGTGTTGTTGTCTTATAAAGTGATGTTGCATAACAATTTTTCTATCTCGAGACCAAATCTATTATCGCTTCATAAACGATGCTTCTGTGAGGAATGTTTTTAACATCATCATGGTCTGGATTGGGTTGGACTGACTGCACGGATTGAAGGTCCTAGGTTACAAAATTACCTTTATAGTTTGTGCGTGAGGCTGTCATTCTACAAAGTAGCGGCCGCAAAATGATTACACAGGAACTGCGCTAGAGATTAAAATAAACAGCTATTTCCGAGCTTCAATGCCAACGTTTTTCTAATTTCTAAAAGTATGCAATTTGCAATGCACGCGTGTGGTGGGTGTGGTGTCGCCGACCACTTCACACGATGGGACCCATATGTCTTTGAAATCGATAGCTGATCATCGTTTCCTGATTATTGCAATAGTGATGATTGCAATTGTTTGGCACGGTATTTGTGCCTGTTATAAACATTGTTTTATATACACATTATATTGCAATTGCTGCCAAGGACAAAGATGCATCCTCAACAAACTAATCAGCTGTGATGGAACCTTATTATACTTGCTAATTAATTCAACAAACAGTATGGATTATACTTATATGCAGAGATAATAATCAGACACTATGAAAGTGTAGAGTGACATTATTATAAAAAAGTAGCATGAACAAATGTTGGATATACATAGCAAAAATCCCCCGATAAAGTAAACCAAACCTTGCAACTCTCTGAAATGAACCCGCCTATAAAATAGTAAGTGATGCCCAAAACTCATCAGGCTCACTCTTATAGGGCGAGCCATATACTCATGTACTCATGTGTTCATAGAGCAAACATACACCCTTTGTAGTTATAAACTAAAAGTAAATGGGGTAAGTACATAGTGCCGGAGGCAGGGGTCTCCGCTGCTAGTCACATTTGAATGGGTGACCACCAAACAAATAATAATCATTCATTTATTAACTCCTGCCTTTTTGTAGAGTATGATATGCCTTCAATGCTTATTAACTTAAGTTGGTTTTGACTGGGACCTAAGCTAAGCATAAGCATAGAAAAACTTCCGGTAAATATCAAATTGGTTGCCGTTAGCATTCACCATCCCAGTTAAATAGATTTTTTTGAAAACCAATTTGCCAAGACAAGAGAAATACACGAGTCTAAACAAAGTCTAGCCGCACCATAACCCCGCAATTGTGCAGCCTCGGCCAGCCGCTGGTGCTCGGCAAGCTGCTCTCGTACTTCCGGCCGGGCAGCATGATGGAGCGCGAAGAGGCGCTGATCTACGCGGCGCTCATGGTGATCTTCCAGGCGGTCAACTCGCTCATCACCAACCACTACACGCTCGGCGCGTTCCACGTGGGCATGAGGGTGCGCGCCGCCTGCTGCTCGCTTGTTTACAGGAAGGTGAGTGCCGGCGGCAAACATCTTGCCAGGCCGCAGGATGCGGTAGACTCTGCCGAGACGGCGACAGAGTGGTCGGCTTGCTGATCACTGGCTTACATTAAAGGTTGGGCCTTGGCAATCGTCTTTCTAGGCTGTGAAAGATATCAGAGACTCTGCAGAGATGGCATTTTTGAGCTGGTGGCAAACACGGGTTGTCTCACGTAATATTGAGGCACTCATTCTCAGTCTCAAGTGTCAACTGTCTGTGACATAAAAGACACTTACTTTTTTACCATAAGTTTGCCCCAGTCCGCCAGGTTCCCAACCAGCGCTTCGAAATCCTTTCCAAAGTAGGTACCTCTGGCCTTAGAGACTTTCCCCTGCCACTGATCTCAATAACCTGGATAGTGCATCGTATTGAGCCAAGGTCATGTAGAGTAAAGCAAGATTTTTTCCAAAGTCTCGATGTACGAAGCGGAAGCGCTATCCATGTCCATAGAGATCTGTTAGAAGACATGATAATGTGTCTCAATATGGCATCAAAGTCTCACTGTACGAAGAGCTATCCATGGCTATAGAGATCTGTAAGAAGACATGATAATGTGTCTCAATATGGCATCAAAGTCTCACTGTACGAAGAGCTATCCATGGCTATAGAGATCTGTAAGAAGACATGATAATGTGTCTCAATATGGCATCAAAGTCTCACTGTACAAAGCGCAATCCAGGCTACAGAGATCAGTGGGAAGACATGATAAAGTGGCCGAATATGGCATCAAAGTCTCACTGTACGAAGCGCTTTCCATGGCTGTAGAGATCAGTGGGAAGACATGATAATGTGTCTCAATATGGCATCAAAGTCTCACCGTACAAAGCGCTATCCAAGCTTCAGAGATCAGTGGGTATAAAGGCTGCGGAATGACGGCACAAACGATAAAACCGGTCCCGCGTGCCGCCAACATTAACGCCCGCCCGTTTCCCCGCCCCCACGCAGTCGCTGAAGCTGAGTCGCACGGCGCTCGGCGAGACGGCCGCCGGCAAGGTGGTGAACCTGCTCTCGAACGACGTGAGCCGCTTCGACATGGTCTCCGTGTTCCTGCACTTCATGTGGACGTCGCCGCTGCAAGCGATCCTCATCGCCTACCTGCTCTACTTGGAGGCGGGGCCGGCCGGCTTCGTGGGGATGGCCGTCGTGTTCGTTGTCGTGCCCTTGCAGTGTGAGTACATTCGATGCGGGATTTGTTGTTCGTTGTCAGATGTTGGTACAGTGTCTTGTTCATAGACGTTCATACTCATTGTTCATTGTCTTTGTTTTGTATTTGATGGGGGCAGGACGTCTTGATGTATAAATGACTGCCGTTTCGGTTACACCGACTTGCAAAACTAAATCCGTATGTCGGCATTTAAAAGTATTAATGTAAACAAGAGGACAATATTGTTTTTGTTGCCATACCTGTGCATTGTAGCTGTGCTTTCCTCCTTTTGAATAGATAGGTACGTTACTTCCTTACTAATTTAATTCCTACCACTAACTTCGACTATTTCAGCCATGCTAATCGTAGCAAAAATATACATTACTTAATTGGAAACTATAGATAAGTGATCGAGTTAACTGTAAATAGGCTTTGATTCCATGCCTGTTTGCCCGCAGCCTACACCGGCCACCTGTCGTCCAAGTTCCGCATGCAGACGGCTTTCAAGACGGACGAGCGCGTGCGCCTGATGGACGAGATCGTGTCCGGCATCCAGGTGATCAAGATGTATGCGTGGGAGCGGCCGTTTGCCAAGATGATCGAGCTGGCGCGACGGTGAGTACGGCACCGGGCTCGCCTCGTTGGTCCAGATACGTTCTACCCACCAACTTGATTCGAAACACTTTTTTTGGGAATAAAATATTACTGAGCACTTGATAATTGATCGTAGTGTTCTATAAGCTTTGCCCAAGTCTTGTAAGCCTTGTATGGCAGACTTCCACATTGTTTTTTCTGCTAGCCTAGGCGATATTTCCATCATATCTTATATGGAATGCAGCCAATAAGATGTCAGAGATTGTATCATGTCAGTAATTTAAATTACTTCAACAGTATTTCAACTTAATACCTTAATATCTTTGGCATCACTGTCGTTGATCATATTAATTTTTAAGTAAGATGACATCGAATTCCCCTACGTCTCAGGAAAGAAAATCAATACTCAAGCTCAGTTGTTTTCTATACACTGATTATTGTACCGGGTACAATGTCGTCTAAATCTCCATAAAATCCATCACACAAAACCTTGTACAGTGTTTAAATTACGGACTGCTATAACAGAATTCAACGAAAAATGTGACCAAGTAAAAGGGGCTTTAACCTTGCCTAGTACCACCAAAACCAGAATGAAACTCTAGTACTCTATGCACCATAGACTCCAACCAAACTTGCCCAAGCACCCCCGATTACTTGAGCACCGCCGGCCAAAATCAAACGCCGGCTTGTCGACTCTTTGCGCAGGCTGGAGATCAAGGTTGTGCGCAAGACGTCGATGGTGCGCGGCCTCTACATGACGTTCATGCTGTGCACGACGCGCATCGCGCTGTTCTGCACGCTGCTCTCGTACGTGCTGTTCGGCAACAAGCTGCAGGCGGAGCGGGTGTTTGTGATGGCGTCGTACTTCTCGATACTCGCGCACACCATGTCGGGGATGTTCGTTCGCGGGTTTGCCGAGATTGCCGAGGCACTCGTTTCGTGCAGGAGGATCGAGGTAAGTTGTTATGCCGGGTCTTGTGAGTCAAGATTCATTTTATTGGTTCCCTAGCTGTCATGTAGACGAGTAGACGAATAGCTACACGAAAACTTTACTTACAAGAACAACAATTAAACAATTGACTTGGCCGTAAAATATATCTGTACATGAACCGTTTCTACTGTGCCTCTTCTGTACTGCACTTTCTATGTTCATTCTTAGTCCTGTTTCTATCTCCATGGAGCCTTACAACTCAAATAAACTTAACATCAATTCTACAGTCGGTTGTCCGTGTAGCATAATGGAAAAGTGCAGTGCCCCCGAACAGATAAATATCCCGGTTTCAAATCCCGGTACGGTTACAAATTTTAGAATCGATATTTCGTTTCCAATCACAAACCCCCGACGGCGTCTCTCCCCCAGGGCTTCCTGACGAACGACGAGTTCCGGCCGCAGGAAGCGTTGCCGGCTGCGAACGGCGCCGGCAAGACGTCGCCGCCGCCGCCACCGACGTCGCCGCCTGTGGTGCTGGCGCACGCGACGGCGCGCTGGCTGCCCACGCACTCGGACGACACGCTGGCCGACGTCCATCTCACCGTCGAGCGCGGCGCGCTGGTCACCGTCATCGGGCAGGTCGGAGCCGGCAAGGTAAAGTTCGTTGCGACATCGAGTGTCTAGCCGACCGCAAACTTGACGCTTGCGGCAAGCAGGTTGCTCGCAGGTGGCTGGTTTCGGACTGGCGAGTATTGAGCCGAGATGCAGCGCTAAGATTGCTGTGAGTGAAGCAGTTCTTTCAAATCAATTCTGTAAGGACATAAGACACATCAATAGGCGCTTACTTTGGGAATTAGTCGGCATCAGGTGCCATCTACGTAAAATGTTCGAGTATCGATAAAATACGCCCAAATAAGATTATTGTCTGCAAGTTGCAGCTGATGTTGTTCTGATGAGAAAATGGTCAAGTAACTCATATCCACGTACAACTGAATTTGCCTGCGAATGCTATGCACAGCCGGCGTCGTTCTGACGCGAACGTTTAACCCGCAGAGCTCGCTGCTGCAAGCGATAATCCGCGAGCTCCCCATCTCGACGGGTTCATGCACGGTCAACGGCAAGGTGTCATACGCGTGCCAGGAGTCATGGGTGTTCTCCGCGTCCGTACGACAGAACATCACGTTCGGCCTGCCGTTCGACAAGAAGAGGTGACCATTCTTGTTTGACCTCTTGATGATGCAGGCAGCATAGCTTTGCAAAACATCTAGAAAACATAGTGGAAAGCTTTCAATTCAAGATCTTACATTGATTTTTGGTAGCATCTGTGTAGTACTATTTGAACTTGGTGAAAAGTTCTAGCTTGACTGGCTTGACAGGAATCTAAGAAAGCTGTTAATTTGAAGCGCATCCTACTTCACGTAGCACTGGGTCACGAATGCGGGTTTGTGCGTAAGGTGCTCTTTGCTGAAGGTGCTCTCTGAACAGTTGGATGTGGGTGCTCAAGTCAATGAGTGTAGAGTTGCATCTCTGCTGGCCGTTAAGATAATGATTGATTGATTGATTATTGGTGCTGAACGACGCACTGTTTTGACAACTGGCCCTTTGGCACTGGTCTAATGGCGTCGGTGAATGAAATGGTGATGATGAGGGTGATGATGAACCTAACCTAGTCTAGAAGGGAGGAGGGGAAACCCGGTGCCGGCACGTAGCCTACTCCTGTCGAAAAGCACCAAGGGGACCACCGGCTTTACGTCCCTTCCGAAGGACGGTACAACTCGAACAACAGGATTCCTCCACTAATCCGTACTGTCGAGAGGTTGATAAGCAAGGCGAGTAAAGTTGTTGTACTAACTTCAAACCCTCCAACCTCTCTCCCGAACAGAACTGACCATGTGCATGATGGTCACCCATCAAACACCTGACCCAGCGCGATGTTGCTTTAACTTCGGTGATCTCACGAGAACCGGTGTTTCCAACATGCCAAACCGTTCGGTGTTAAGATAATCTCTCGTCGATTACGTAGAGCTTTTTAACAAGCACTGGCTTGTTGGAAGGTATCTGAAGGTGCCCTCTGGACAATGTTTCAAGTTAAGAAGTGGATCTCTGCTAGCTGTCACGATAATCTCTTGTCGATTATGCGCATCTCCCGTCCCCGTAGCTTTCTGTAACGACCGCCGGCTTGTTGGCAGGTACCTGAAAGTGGTGCACGTCTGCGCGCTGGAGCGGGACTTCCAGCAGCTGCCGCAGGGAGACATGACGGTGGTGGGCGAGCGCGGCTCGTCGCTCTCCGGCGGGCAGAAGGCTCGCGTGAACCTCGCCAGGTCGGTAGCGGTTGGCCGGGGACGTCGGCGGGTCGGTAGACGTCGGCAGATCGATCGACAGCCGGTGTCGGAACCCGTCGATGACTTGAAAGTTGCAACCGTGTTCAAACATTCAAGAAACAAGATATCCATTCCAAAATTTGTATCCATACCGGGATTTTAACCCGGATCTTTCACCTGTCAGAAGTTAATCATTATCAAGTTGTGCTGTATGGACAACCAACTGTGGAATTGATGTTAAGTTTATTTCAGTCAAGTATTTGCATTTAGGTTCGATTCAACGCCCAGTTTTACATTGGCCGTTTCACTTCTAATAGCCTGTTAGTTTCTTATCACCGTGGCCACTGCCAATGTGATGCCTAGATCTGAGGCATCACAGACCGTTAAATAGGGAATATAATAGAGAGGTCAACAGATGGTTAAACAACTGAAAAGCAGGGCATAAAGCTTGCACGAGTCCTCTTTGTAGCTTCCCGCAAACTGGGCCCAGCTTGCTCTTTGTTTTCTTCAAAATGACGAGCTCCTTGTCGGTGCCGGCAGGGCGGTCTACAACGACGCCGACATCTACCTCCTGGACGACCCGCTGTCTGCCGTCGACACCCACGTCGGCAAGCACCTGTTCGAGGAGTGCATCAACGGCTTCCTCAAGGACAAGACACGCATCCTGGTCACCCACCAGCTGCAGTATCTCAAGGACTCCGACATCGTCGTCATCATGAACAACGTGAGTGGGCGGGAAATAGGGATGCCGGGGGTGGTCCGGTTAATCGGGTCGGTTACGGTTACGGCATTAACCGGATACAGTTTTGACTACCGAACCGAAGGCATCCCTACGAGGAAAACCGACTGGTGGTTTTGCATTTTAGTTTCTACCTCGATCTGGAATTTGACTGGTTCAAAGCTTATTGTGGTTTCTTTTCCTTTCTTGGATTATGATCTTAAAAAGCAACTATTTTCAAACTGTAATGTGTGAACTTACTTTTACATTTCCATGTTAAAATCTCTATTGTTGCATTGTTATTGTCTAGTTACAGCTTTCAGATGATAGACAACGACAAAGTCGGAAGTGCATAATCAAATTGCCGGAAAATTATAATGTAGTTTATTTGTTGGACCAGCCTGTTAACCTGGAGAAAGTAAAAAGCCATTTACCAAATTCGTACATCCAAAATCGGCACACCTCCGTGATCACTGTTGAAACTGTTGACTTAGTCAACGAGTACAGTTTGTCTAGCGTGAGGAAATCTACAACCACAGTCATTGAAAACCACCGTTCAAAGGACTGCCTACCCGCAATCATTTCAACTACACGTTATTGACTGAATTTCTTAGCATGGCATTCTTCTTCTACTTCATTACTCAGTGAATGGATGAGAGTTTATCTGACATGAGAAAATCTGCAACCGCCATCGTTGAAAAGCACCGACCAGATTCCTTAGCATGGCATTCTTTGTCTACTAAGTCAACGAGTACGGTTTGTCTGACGCGTGGGTTTTCCGCCGACAGGGTGCCATCGAGATGCAGGGGTCGTTCCAGGACCTCGAGTCGCAGGTGGATTACGCGCACCTGCTGAAGGAGAGCGAGGAGGAGGCGGCGGACACGGACGGGGAAGGCGACGGAGACCACACGCCGATCCGCAACATCGTCAGGCAGATCTCCGTGCAGGTAGCTTGTTGCCGCCGCTTACCGCTGCAACGGCGCGGCTAAAGTCTATTTAATTACAGCGCTAGTAGTCGATACAATTACCAACTTGATGCCTGATAAATTTGCTGTCACTGATTTACCTTAATTTCTAACTGTAAACTAACGGTACTAACTGTAACTGTACTAACTGTACTCACTAAATGTACTAAGTAACTAACACTAACTATTATTCTAACTGTTTATAAATGTGATAATAAAGTTACTAGTAAAATGCTAGAAGAAATGCGAGTGGTATAAATAAAACATTTAGCCACTGTTCTAGAGTTTGATTTTGAAATTTTGAAATAGCGCCTTGCGGATTTAGTTTCACGAGTCGGTGAAATGTTATTGAAGGCCATTTTTTGAGTATGTCATTACCCTGGAAAGACTATGGTTGCTTGTGAAACAGCGGAGCAGAAATCTCGTGCGGCCGGATATAGTTTATCTAGGATGAGGTCATAATGAAATAATGGCAGCTGTTAACATTTCAACCGTGAGGCGCCATTTTAAAATATCTAAATTAAAAACACAAGAACAGTGGCTTCACAATTACTTACCACTTTTTACACTTTTTAAACGGACAACTGTTGTCACGGTTGTCCGTGTAGCATAATGGTTAGTGCAGTGTCCAGGACAGGCAAAGACCCGGATTCGAATCCCGGCACGAATGTAAATTTTGTAATTGATATTTCGTTTCTAATAATCATTGTCTACCGTCATGCAACGAGTATTTGCATTTAGGATTAAATTCACATCAACAATAACTAATCGTCGTCCTCTACAACATATCGACCATCATCAAACGGCAACATAACCGCTCTCTCCGACCCCGCAGAGCCGCACGTCGTCCGAGCGGCTGAACAAGAGCGAGGACGAGAAGCCGGCGGCGGCGGCGGTCGACCTGACGGAGCAGTCGTCCAAGGGCAAGATCCACGGCTCGGTCTACGTCGGCTACTTCGCCGCCGGCACCAACTTCTGCGTCTTCTTCGTCATCATGGTGATGTTCACGCTGACGCAGGTGGTCGCCAGCGGCATCGACTTCTGGGTCTCCTACTGGTGAGGGTCAATGGTTTTTGATTTTTCTTTTGCTCAAATGTTCTTAAAAGTACGCTTTAAAAGTACGACTCGGGTCTTTTCCTAATCTTAGCTTGTTAGTCAAGAACTAGGAAATTTATTATTGCCTTTAAAGTTTAATCGAGCTTACAGATGTCAATCAATGCGGTTGTTATTATTCTTTATTATTCTTGATTTTTCTTGATTTTTCCAACAAATCTGATAGCTAATAGATGTATTTAGTGTTTAGTTGTATTTTTAGTTGTAGTTATAGTTGTTATAAGCTAAGCTCTGCTATCAACTGTTTAGTTTTACACTTATGATGTTGATGACTACTCTCAAAACTTGGAGGGGGATTGTTTTCCCTCTTAGATCTAGTGAGCTAGCAAAGTGAACTGCCTGATAATAGAATAAATAAATAAGTAAAATAAAAAGACAGTGCAAAAGTCCCTATTCAAAAACCACCGCTGCTACCCGGCGATGCGATTCGCTGCCATGCTCGCGTCTGTAAAACGCAGGGAAAGCCACTCTCCCGAGTGTCTCGGCACGACGCGCAGGGCATTACGCGCGACTAACGGCAGCTCCTTTGCCCGGCGACAGGACCACCAAGGAAGAGCTGCGCACCTACCTCGAGTCGGTCAACACCACGAGCCTGCTCTCGGTGAACAACACGCAGCTAGAGGCGCAGCTCAACGACACTTTCCGCAACGTCTTCGAGGCTACAGAGGACCTGATGACCACCGACCAGTACCTCTACATCTACTGCGGCCTGGTCGTCGGGCTGTTTGTCATCGCGCTGTCGCGCTCGCTGGCGTTTGTCAACATGTGCATGTCGTGCTCTCAGCACCTGCACAACGGCATGTTCGCCAGCATCATCCGAACGAGGATGCGCTTCTTCGACACGAACCCGTCCGGTGAGTGGGTCCCGGCGTCGGGCAGTGGTCTGCGTTTTCGAAAGGTCACGTCGCGGTCGTTCACGTCACGGTGTCGGGAATCGGAGAATTGGGTCACATTTTTGGTGACGGTTCGGACTTGGATGCAAATACTAGTTGTGTGTACGGTAGGGTATTTATTATCGGGAACAAAATATCCATTCCGAAATTAGTCGAGTTATTGGTTTGTGATGGCAGCATTCTACACTAGATCCAGTGCTTTCTATGTTCATTTGTAGTCCTGTTTCTATCTCCATGAAGCCAGCAACTCAACTAAATTTAATATCCATTCCACAGTTTGCTGTCCGTGTAGCATAATTTAATTGGTTATGCTTCATCCCGTCAACGTTAAATATCCGGGCTCAAATCCCGTGAGGGACAAAATTTTGGAATTCTTCTGATTTTTGCTTGGGATTTCCTGGGCCAGGCCACCAACACTGCAGCTTAAAATAATATTTGTGGTGTCCTGTCTAGTCAAGTCCCAAAAAAAGTTGAGTTGAAGTATTTGCCCGATCCATGCAGAATAATCTAAAGGTTTTTATGTTTCTTTGCATCATCTCATTCCTTGTTGCTTTTTTCAGGCCGAATTCTCAATCGCTTCTCCAAAGACATTGGATCAATTGACGAGCTTCTTCCCAAAGCGCTGCTTGATGCGACTCAGGTACGCTGGACGATTTGATTTGTTACTACTTTTCAAGACTTACGTCTTAATCTTAGAAAATATCCAGTTCCAGTGCCAAAAATATTTCGGACACTACACTATGGTCTGAAACTCAAGGTTATTGTAACTTGTTTTGATAACTTTGTTCACATTGTTTTAGAATTGAAATAAATAAATATATAATGCTTAGTCTGAAAGTAGATTTCAATGTGCTGACAATTTATCTACGGACTTGACGGCCCAATCCCCTAGCAAATCATGCTTAAGCCCTTATGCTGAATGCTATAACATGGTTAACATGTAAACACGCATTCCCTCGCAGATGCTGATGATGATGACTGGAGCGTTGGTCGTGGCTTGCACCGTCAACGTGCTCTTCCTCGTTCCTATCTTCGTGCTTGCCATCGTGTTCTGGTTCATCCGCGTCGTCTACCTCAAAACATCGAAGAACGTCAAACGCCTCGAAGGCATCGGTACGTGAGCACCAAACTAACGGGACTAAAAGATGGTTTCTTTCACCTTAATAGCTACGCAGAATTCAAGAGTATTATTCGTCACACTTCGCAAATGCACTTTTAACAATCCGTTGAGTTAAGCAACAGTAAAATGGAAAAATATTTTGGCATGAGATGTTGTAGAAAGCTAATGAGTTAATAATGAAGGGCAGATAAACTTTTAAATACCTATGCTCTGCACTCCAAATAAAGAATAAGATCAAGTCTATATTTTGACAACCATTTTCTGCTGCTGATAAATCAAATCAAACTGAAAATCATTCGATGAGATCTTTCGTTCCTAAAAATAAAGATCTACCGTGCTGGCAACAAGAAGCAGTTTGGTTCAATTCCTTCTTCAACCTGCAAAGCTCTTTACCTTGAAGGGGCCCTATACCTATTTATGTAAGTAAGGGAATTTAAATTAGCAATCGTACATCTCGACACGGCAAATCGAACCCCCCTCTTGATTCCGTTCCACTCCCGAAGGCATGACCTGGACAATTGCAGCCCCTCTGCTTGCTTTGCCACGCAGTGGGGCATCACAACGATCCGACTTAACTAGAAACTAAATTCCAACTCGCAACCGAACCATTCCCGACCGATTTGCTTCCAGCCAAGAGCCCGGTGTTCACGCACCTGAACGCAACGCTGCAAGGCCTGACGACGATCCGCGCGTACGGCGCGCAGGAGATCCTGCGCACGGAGTTCGACCGGCACCAGGACCTGCACACGTCCGCCTGGTGGATGTTTGTGTCGTGCTCGACGGCGTTCGGCTTCTCGCTGGACATCCTCTGCGTGATCTACATCTGCCTGGTCACGTTCAGCTTCCTGACGCTTGGCGAGGGTGAGTGGACGGGAATCGGTGGACGGTGTCATGCAAGGCGCGGCGATGGGATGGAGACGCGGGCGGTGAGGTTTGTGGCAAGAACTCGGTTCTCGGTTGATGATGGCTCGTGAAAACCTTCCTGTCGATCACTTTGCGTAGCTGCACGATGGTACATTGTCCTCGGTTATTTTCTGGTAATCTGGCTTTTTTAAACTGGTCTAGATTCAGAAAGTTTTTTATATGCAGTTTTATATTTTAAAAACTTATAAGTTTCAAGTATTTTTTCAGAGTATTTTTGGTGGTACAAGCATTTATAATGAGCAATCTTCTGTGGATAAAATTTATTCAGGATGGAATGATCGGCTTAAAGTGTGTTTGATCAAAGAACCGTTTAATACAAATTTTCTACGCTATTTGATGCAAAGCAATTGGATCTTGGTAACCTAGATTTCTTCGTTAGCATCATTTGTTAATTACTTCCGGATTAAACTTGCTACTGTCTAGTATAATATATAATATATACCCATGTCATTGTAGTCTTTACAGAAAAAATCTTCCATTTAAAATCAAATAACCGTGCGGTACGAAATGGCGCTGCGTGTCGTACGAGAAGAACACACCGAGTGGCTGATTGTGACTTCGGCTCCGCGTTTCAGACGTGTTTGGCGGGCAGGTGGGGCTGGCGATAACGCAGTCGATGGCACTGTCGGGGATGATGCAGTGGGGGATGCGGCAGTCGGCGGAGGTGGCCAACCAGATGATGTCCGTCGAGAGGGTGCTCGAATACTCGGAGCTCGAAGAGGAGCCGGGCCTTGAGGTGAGTTGTGCGCCAGAAAGTCTTGTTTGAGAACTGTTATTTTAATGCCAGAGCTGTTACACTATTGACATTAATTTTTAACTGTTTTTGACATTCCCGTACTCTCTAATTAAGTTTTAAACGGTGTTGCTATAAAATAACCAATGTCAGAGGACATCAGAGACAGAGGTCCTTTTCAGGACCAAAAGTCAATCACATCAGAGCAGAACCGCAAGCTTTACAACCATCTTTCCATGGCTCTGAAACACTCCGCCAAACCAATGTCTACTTCACTTAAAAGTAATAAGCTATTAATTTGGGGGCCGCTGAACAATTTATTTTAGCTAACTGATTATCCTTGTTTTACTTTCTAATCTTAGCACTTGAGTTTAAGAGTTTGTACCTACCTAGTTTAGACCACTACTTAATAGTTTAGACAGAGTTTAGAGTTAAGACCGTTGATAAAGCAGGCAGCACGGCTTTGCAAAACGTCGGGAAAAGTTGGGTTTGGGATTTTAACATTTAATACCCAGTGTAAAAGATTTTCTGAAAACTGACTATCCTCGTTCCTCACCATTGCAAGGTTGATTCATTCATTAGAACAAGATGATAAAGAATATAAAAACAATCAGGGAATGGAACCGGCTGGAAGCAGCAGTAAAAGAGAACTTTGCCGACTGCTCGACCAAAATATTTAGGAGTAGATTAAGTAAAATTGCCATCCATTAGTACACTATCAACAAGTTCCTCTTTATAATTATAATAGTCATAGTCTAGTTTTAATTTAGTTTAGTTCCTTGCCAATGTGCACCCATGTACGCTTGCAAGATGTAAATAAATACAAATACAATTATTATACAAATACAAAAGTAAGAATTTCTTAAGGAAATCAAATATTCACGGCATTATTTACTTGTGAATGGTATAAGAATGAGACGAGTTAAACCTTGAGGCAAGCTGCATTTGTAAGCATAGTAAATTCAGTAAATTTATAGACATGGTTGAAAAATTTTGCAACAATTTAAAAACCACCTACAATTGTCTACAAAGTGTGTTTTTCCCGCGGTGTCGTAGGCGGGGCCGGTGACTCCGCCTCCCGACTGGCCCAAGGAGGGGCTGGTGGAGTTCGAAGACGTCAGCATGCGCTACGTGGAGGGCGACCCGCCCGTGCTCAAGGAACTCAACATCGTCGTCTTGCCCACCGAGAAGGTAAGGCCAAGTACCTCGCCAGGCGGTAGGGCGTAGGAAACTAATAGCATCGTTGAGCTGACAACAGAATCGGCAGCGCCGCCTAGGCGGTGTCAGGAAATAAAGCTCGACAGCCGACAAATGATATTTCTTTTATTGGTGTCAAGTATCAATGTTCGGTTGCATCAAGAAACGTTGTAAATGGGATGGGTTCAAAACTGTGAAGAGTTAAAGTTGAGAGAAATCAGAGGTACCTATCCTGACAATTTCATAAAAATCAATGTTGTCATTTGGCTTGGAGAGTGAAAACAAAGATAAAAAAGAGTTGCTTCACTTTAATAATTAAAAGAAACAAAACATCCATTTGAAAATTGTGTCCTTGCCAGGATGAAAGCATTACCAATATGCTACGCGGACAACCATCTTTGGAATTTATATTATGTTTGTTTTTGTTGTTGGGTTCCATGGAGAGAAAAACAGGACTATGAACGACCATAAAATTCACTGAATCTGTGACGCTATGCTGCAATCACACACCAACAACTTGACTGAACATTGGCTATGCTTGTCCTAGCATTGATACACTTTCCTTGCTCCTCATGCTCATCAACTACATACAACCCTAGAAAACGATCAACCAAACAAAACAACCGACCGAAACCGAAACGGTGATCCGACCCACTAACCCCGTTGTCCCTGCACCCGAACAGGTTGGCATCGTCGGACGCACAGGCGCCGGCAAGTCGTCGCTGATCGCCGCGCTCTTCCGTCTGGCGCCCGTCGAGGGCTCGATCCGCATCGACGGCGTCGACACGCGCAGCATCGCGCTGCAGACGCTGCGCTCGAAGATCTCCATCATCCCGCAGGACCCGGTGCTGTTCTCGGGCACGCTGCGCAAGAACCTCGACCCGTTCGAGGAGTTTGACGACGCCGTGCTGTGGCGCGCGCTGGAGGAGGTGAGGATCGCTGGTCGTTGGGTTTATTGGGAGCGGAATATTTGTTCCGAATTTTTTTTTGTTTCGGCATCGAACCTTGTGGTCAAACTTTGGAATGGGTGTTTCGTTTGTAATTCTTTAATAATCTGCTGTAAATGCAATGAATGATTGCAGTTTGAATCAGTTTAAAGACTGCACTAGGGCTTTGCAAAAGCTTATTTTAATGGCGTTGTGGATGAGCATTGTTTGAATGATGCTGATCATCTAGGTTCAAATAAGTTGTGGGGAGAAAACTGGAAAACGAGAAACATAAGATGTTTCCAAAGGGAAGTAGAACTAGCTAGAGACAGTTAAATTTTCATACGGTCGTTGTTGGCGGTTTCTTGGATTGCTCTGATTTGAGCAGATTGTTGATCCAGAAAAAGGACCAAGTGTCTCAGTTGTCATGAGAATGAAGACATTTGGAAAGTTTAGTCAAATCATATACAATTTTTGCCTTCTATTGTGGGAAATGTGCTTTAAAAAAATGAAAGTTTTCTTAAAAACTGAAATTGTTAGCAAAGTTTTGACTGGAATGTGCTGAAAATAGTACACGGCCTAATTTAAGAAAAATGGAGAGTATTCTGAAAACATAAAAATCAGTTTTGCTTCAGCCCAAGCCGACACTTTAAAAAAAAAATCACCAATAGGTAACTTGTAAGATTTTCTGCACTCGCATTGCTTGTTACCCTCATCGATAGCAGGTAGTTTGGTCATTTATTCATCGATATAATCAATCAGTAGTCAACCGAGTCGTTCACTAAAAACCCGGCGCCGCCGCCTACCCCGTAGGTGGAGCTTCGCGAGGGGCTCAACGACACGCTGGGGCTGAGCACGCGCGTCGCGGAAGGCGGCAGCAACTTCAGCGTCGGGCAGCGCCAGCTCGTCTGCCTGGCGCGCGCGATCCTGCGCAACAACCGCATCCTGATGCTCGACGAGGCCACCGCAAACGTCGACCCGCAGTGAGTCACGACACTCTCGTGCGTCGCGCCGCAACATAACCCACGCCAAATGTCTTTATATCAGAAAAAATGTTTGGTTTAGTTTTTGGGTTTGTGGGATTTTTTTTAGGTGGCTTATGTTTTTGTTGGTTATTTTGTTTGATTTGTTGTGATTTTTTGTATTTTTGTATTTTATTTACATCTTGCAAGCGTACATGGGTGCACATTGGCAAGGATCTAGACTAAATTAAAACTAGACGAGTTTAGACCATTGATAAAGCAGGCAGCATAGCTTTGCAAAATGCTGGGAATTGTTTGAATTTGTGAACTTAGAATTCAATAATCCAGTTAAATATAGTTTTTGTGAAAACTACGTGCAAAGATTAGGAAAAGACATGACAAAAGTCATTTAAGAAAGTAATAAACTAATTCTCGTTCGCCGCATTTCGAACCGATGCATATTGAATTGAATTTGTTGCGCCGATAAGAAAACACAACTTCGTTTTATACATTACACGTTGATTTGTAATAACAATTGCATAATGAGTGAAGCTCGAGAAATTATGACTCGTTTGAATCGACTTTGGAACTAGAATGAAACAACACTTGTAGAAACAATCCTTGTCACAACAATACACCATCACTCAGACTTGGACGCTTGCTGCCCTTGGCAACTCCCCGGGGAAGTAGCATTCCCACGAATTTGACATAGACGCAAAATTTCTCGAGTTATCTCGAGCTCGAAATTCAAACTCTAACGATCCTCCGATCGCCACGAGACTCGCGCAAACAATCGCAGACAATCGATTTGCCTCTCGTCCCCCCGCAGCACGGACGCGCTGATCCAGAAGACGATCCGCATGAAGTTCGTCGACTGCACCGTGCTGACGGTCGCGCACCGCCTCAACACCATCATGGACTCGGACAAGGTGCTGGTGATGGAGCGTGGCCGCGAGGTGGAGTTCGACCATCCGCACATGCTGCTGCAGGACAAGAAGGGCTACTTCCACAAGATGGTGGAGGAGACGGGCCGCGCGATGGCCGACCAGCTGGCCAAGGTCGCCGAACAGGTGGGTGACGGCTCGATGCGGTGGCGACGTCGGGGACTCGAGTTTAGATCCTCTGATCTCTGTAGCCGTGGATCGGGTTTTGTACGGCGAGACTTTGATGCCGCATTGAGACACTTTATCATTTGTCTTCCCACTGATCTCTGAAGCCGTGGATGGCGCTTCGTACAGTGAGACTTTGATGCCTTGTTGAGACGGTTTATCATGTCTTCCCGCTGATCTCTGTCTGTAGCCGTGGATGGGGTTTCGTACGGCGAGACTTTGATGCCATATCGAGCCACTTTATCATGTCTTCCCACTGATCTCTCTAGCCGTGGATGGGGTTTTGTACGGCGAGACTTTGATGCCATATTGAGCCTCTTTATCATGTCTTCCCACTGATCTCTAGCCATGGATAGCGCTTCGTACAGTGAGACTTTGATGCCGTATTGAGCCTCTTTATCATGTCTTCCCACTGATCTCTAGCCATGGATAGCGCTTCGTACAGCAAGACTTTGATGCCGTATTGAGCCTCTTTATCATGTCTTCCCACTGATCTCTAGCCATGGATAGCGCTTCGTACAGTGAGACTTTGATGCCTTATTGAGACACTTTATCATGTCTTCCCACTGATCTCTATAGCCGTGGATTGTGTTTCGTACAGTGAGACTTAACCCGTGTAAATGCAATTAGTTGTAAGGTTGCACAAGCAAGACAACTTATAGTGATGTTAATTGACATCATGTCGAACTGATCCATATTCAATGTGTGATGACTGATGTTTATCGACTCATTCTAACAATGCATCTTCTTTCAGGCATACGCATCGAAAACTGAAGAACTCTAACGGTCGAAGATGAACGATCTGCGCTTTTAAAGCAAATCTCCGATGTTATATTTTTATAGACGGTACTTTTTCCGCGTACTTACACGAAATGAAAGTACTTTTATAGGGTGCGTACTTTTCCCTGATATCTTGTGATGATCAGCCTTAAATTGTGATAGGCAATACGGCGGTTGATTATTGCCCAGGATGGATACGTATAACGAATCCAATTCGTTTTATTAATCGAATCGTTGCCTTATACTTACACATAACGGAGTCGTTCATGAAAGGTATGGTAAACCTGTTTTCTCAATGCTAGCCTATACTGACGGTGCAATTTGTGACAGTGTTTGAGTATATGTTCAATGTTTTAGAGATCGAGAGACCCAATGTCACTTTCTGGCCAAAATACATGAGCTTCCACAATCCCAAATCAAGTAAGCATTGGAATTTTTTTCTATTATGCTTCATTTTTTGCAAGAATTTCAGTAATTTTTTACCTCCTGTAAATTTCTTATACATTTTCTTGTTGCTTTTGCAAATCCAACTGGTTTTATTGATGGCATTCTGGTTTGTCATATTTAATCCAAAAAGGAATTACTGTTCTAAAAAAAACACCTTGATTAAATTGTATCTGGCATTTTGAATAATTTTAAATTAAAAGTTTACTATATCTTCATTGAAAGTACTGCTACTTAAAAAGAATCTTCAAAAATGTTCCAAACATTGTTACTTATTAGTTGTTAGTTATTTTACAATTAATATTAGGAATATAAATAGATTCTCTAGGCCTTTTGTAAATAATAAATCATGTTACCACAAATTATGTTTATGTATTGAGCAAATTTCCATTATTTGATTGGTTGATTAATACCATAATATAGCTGATGTGATTTTAATTATATTTTCGTTGAAATTAATTGAAGATTTGCAACGAAATGTTTAGAAAGCAATATTACGACAAGAGGTCGATATTGAATAGCAATTATGCCGGTATTGCACGGAATTCAGCCTGATTGCGAAGGGTTTTCGAGACGTTTGACCCCGGTCTGGTTTGTAAATTTTACTTCAATATTTTTGTTTATTGAGGTTATTAGTATGAAATGAATATTTATCTGTCTACAGTGCCAAAATCGGTCATAGAATGACTCGAACCTTACGAGTTCGGACACTTGTTGCTTGCTTGGAAGTTCCCGCCAGATTTTCACCGCCATCAATCCTTGACAGCTGACATTTTGGCGTCGGCGATTTGTGTTTTGCATGAAGCGTGTGTTTTTTATTTTCACCCGTACCAGAGAAAAACAACAAATTTGACTAAACCACTGCAATCGATCGATTAAAGTGTTGCCCGAGATTTGATATCTGAAAATGGCTGGTAAGTGGAAATATAAGGCACGTGTACTGATACGAAATAGCCCGATCATCATCCAGCAACGTTATCCCAACTTGATTTTCTACTGGAAGAATGAAAACCCAGATTAACAATGATCTTTGATTCTAAACTGTATCATCTGTTGAAATAAATCCACCTGTTACGTTTTCAGAAGACCGTTTGTTATTAAAAGAGAGTCTACAGAAAGAATTGGATGAAGTGAAGGCACGCATCTTGGCACATGAACAATTGGCAGTTCAATTGGAATTTGATTTGCTTAAAAAAAAAGCCAAACCTCAAAAGTTTGGAGACCTGCAAGTTCCAGAGCTGAAAGAAATTCACTTGACCGACGCCGACAGATTGAGGCTTCGTAGTGCTGCTGCCATATCGAAGCAGGAATTGAGAAAATACCTTGGTGAGTATAAACGGTATACAGCTGCAGATCTTGATCGCTCCCACGAAATGATACCTTAGGTACGTGCTTTATTATTGGGTTCCAGTTAGTGTCAATCTCTTTACTAAGGATTTATTTAGGTACTTGTTCTGGTGAACAGAGATCCCAACATCTCCCAATGCAAGGCAAACCACTGTGCTATAATAAGCTGAGAATTTACTGTAATTTTAGACTCTAAGAAACATTTTGTTTCCATTCCAGGTATCCGTATATCTGACTACAAAGATGATCCGCAACAGTTTGTGGTCGAGCTCTTGGTCACTAACGGTCAGGGCTTACATGACGGTCCTTTCTTCGCTGCTTTCAAGAAGAATTTGAATGGATCGTACCAGGTTATAAAGAGCAAGTTGCCGCACATGATCATTATGCTGGAAACCAAGACAAATTTTCCGCTAGAGGACGACCAACAGCTCAGCACGTTTGTTCGCCAATTACACGTTTGTTGCGAGGCTTTTGTAGAGCGGCGGGACCAAGTTCTCCAGCTTGTGGTAACTGCTACTATTTCAACATCATCATTCCATTTATATACCTATCCAAATTTGAAATATCAGATAGGAAGTAGTTATTGAGGATCAATCATTTTTTTAAATTTTAATCTAATTGCAGGTAATCATAAATTTCAAACATTAATGATTGTTGAAAAGTAAAAGATGAAAAATACTTAGCTGCTCAAAGGCAACTTACATGAATTTATGTAAGAAACAACTGTGACCTAAGCTGGGAAGGAGCAACCTTAGGTTCACCTCTTCTAATGCATTTTCTAATTCACAGGAGGTCCACAACAAGAAAATGATCACAAAGGTCTCCTACGATGAAGGGTATCTTTTCCTGGAACTGCACCTGATGCTAGATGGAAAGTTAGGGAAGCTTCTAATTTTCTATAACCGCACGGCAGTGGTACCCCACAAGTTTGTCGTGATCATGAAAGGTATAGTGCTGGTTGATTCAAACCATGATTTTTCCCAGATGGCATCAGAATGTTGCAACTATTTTCTAGAAGCTAAGAGAGCTGCCCTTGCTGACTTCTGCTGTCGTGGGCAGGGAGGAGTCCTCTTGATCTCCCCCCTCAATTCAAGCTATCTTCCTTAGTCTTCACAACATTTTCCGTGCCTCTCATTCCTTTTTCTGGATGAGTTTATGATTAGTAGAAATCACCTCTCAATATTAAATTTCTGTCTAATGGACCACGGGCAAAAAACCGCAATGTGCCAGACACAGATGTGCCAGATGTCACAGACACTTTTCAATCTTCTTTCAGATGCCGAAGCAAAAAAGACATGGACAGAATCATTCAAATTGCTCCATAAATGTACTCTGATAGAAGCATTGGATTTAATGGTTGTCAAGGATGATCCAAATGACACCGAAACAGAAGCCGTTTCCTCCTCCGGAAAGGTCTCAGAATTGCCTCCTGTTAAGTCACCAAAATCCAAAAAAACAGCAGCCAAGAAAGGTGCAAATAGCACATCGTCAGCATCAACATCTGGCAAACAGAAAGAGGCCAAGAATGAAGGAAGGTATAACTTTTCCGATTCATCCAACGACGAGGCTAACATGTCGGCGAGAATGAGGAAGAAGAAGGCTAGGATTCACACCAATATTGCTCAGAAGACTTATTGGGGGAAAAACATGCTGCCATCATCCCAAGATGCAACAAGCGAAGACGGATTGACCTTGGATGATAGCGATGTGGAATCTAACAAATCGGAAGAACCAGATGCCCGGAAAGCAAAAGCTGCCAACAAAAACAAAAACAAAACAGAAGCAATATCCAAAAAGAGAGCCATCGCCAAGAAGAAATCGGAATTGCGTAAGAAACGTAGAGTCTACGCCCAGAATCCTCCACCCGCTGCGTCCGATTCCGAGCTGTCTGAGGAGGAGGTCAACGAGCGGAGTGCTCGTTCGGAAACGGCACCTGCAGCCAAGAGTTCTGCCATGAGTTTCGTCAGTCCCGAGTCGAATCTGCCGGCCACGGCGAGATCGGAACGCAGGCAGCCGGCACTGGCGGCGATCTTCAAGAAAGCCCGGCAGAGTTTGCAAGATGCGAGCCCCGCATCTCCCGGGGAACCGCCGGAAACTGGCAAGGGAGCAGGTAAAAATGAGACCAAGTTAGTGAAAACAAAGAAGGAATCGGCTGAAGCCAGCAGGAAAACTGCAAACGAGTCTGTGCGATCAACAAGGTCGTCGACTACCAAGACAGCTAAACAAAATAACGAAGAAGAGCATCCGAAACTTTCTCAGAACACCGAAGTTTCGAAATTGAGCGAAGAAACTGTATTCGACTCGGAAACATCTGCGAACGTGCGCGAACTAGACTCGGATACGTTCATGTCGGACACGTCGGATAAAACGCTGCCTCGTAAGGTGTCTATGCTGAAATCGAACTCCCAAGACACCCCGTCGAATTCACCCGAAACCGCCGCCGGCTCCAGCGCACCGGGAACGACGGATTCCACCGCCGGGGGCGAGGCTCTCGAAAAGGTTCACAAGGCCACCAAGAAGTTCAAGACCTCGCGACCTTCTTTGCCGCAAATTCAAGAAGAGGAACTTTCAGCTCGCGCCTCTATCGACAAAGACGAGCCGAACGTTGGAGTTACTTTGAAGGTCAAGAAGAAAACGAGGCCCGGAGTTGATACGGGGGCGCAAAGTAAAAAGACGCTCAAAGAGGAGCAGCCGCTACGAAAGAGCCCGCGCAAGAAGGATGGAGAAAAGACAGGGGAATCGGGAGGTGGATCAAAGGTAGGTGGTGTGGAGGCAAAGAAAACCGCCAAGGATAAAAACGCGGCGTCGTTGGTCACCTCCAAGCGAGTGTCGTCTGTGGTGACGGCTGCCGAGTCGACATCGGTGGCTGGTGGGGCCAAACGCGGAAAGCAGAAAGCTGGCGCGGTCCGATCTAGCCCCCGGCGTGTCGAGGAGAGGAAAACTCGAGGCGCTACTGGTAAGCGAGGGACGTGATCGAAGGAACGTGATGGGAAAATCTCACAGGAGAAGTAGTGGGTAGAATTTGTATAATATTTGCATGTCTGAATTGTTGTGTGTGAAGAATACTTTTGTACCTATACGCGTATTTATTTACGAGCCGAAACTGATGCTCTTATGCAAACCTTTTGTACCTATTTTTTGTAATGCCCATGTAATGCGTCTCTCTGTGCTTATCCCATTTCCTGATTTGTCGTGCTATCCTTTCGTTCACTGACATTTCTAAGGACTGGACTAAGCCTGAATGTCGTGAGAAAAAAATGGAAAGATAGCTTATCAATTTTCTATTAGATTTTTTAAAATCCCTGTCACTTGTTTGTTGTTTGGGAACAAACGTTTTCTGCTCAGATTTGAGTTTGACAAAAAAAAACATCTCAACAGGTGACAGTCTTTGTTGTAGTATCGATCGAAGGATTTGTTGTCCTGTGCAAAATGGGCTTCAAAATGTACATTCTGGATGTTAATAATTTAAGATATATATTTGGATTGATGGTCGGTGAATCTTAAAAAGAATGTTGAATCTGCAAAGTACGGAATTGTTGCAGCCATAATGACTGAATTGAAGTAAAAACTTGACCATCTGAAACTAGCTCATGATGATGAGCTAGTTACTCTCAAACTCACCAAATTGTGGACCCTCCACTCTCATACAACCAAGCTGCTCTAGTAAAATGATGTTGTTGCTGTACTATAAGGGATGTTTTAATGTGTATTACTGTGAGGAATGGAGTTGTTTAGATAGACTGGGAGGAAGCAGGGGTTTGCTAATCCCAAAGACCAGATTTACAAATTTATTTCATTCTAAATCACTACAAAGAAGCAAATGAAATTGAAAAATTGGTAAAAATGGCCTTTAGGAAAGTTTGGGTAATCTTGATGTACATTTGTAAGGCTATGAAATGAAGTCAAGGGTGTCGATTCGTCCATATGAGGGCTAAACATTACATTTAATCATATAATATGTTGTACATGGTTGAAAATACATACTTGTTCCTAAATTTAATTTTTTTTTGTTGTAAGATGCAAAAAACTTTTTATGTTATAAAATAATACTATGTTATTTACGTTATGAAGTATATACTCCTAATTTATAATGTTTATATATTCAGTCTTATAAACCTTCCTGCTTAATCGAGAGCCGGAATTTCCGACCCCCGATTAAAATTATTATGTTAAGCTATCCAAACCATTCCAGCCGGCAGATAGATTGACCCCGGCTTGCCAACAATCTGTACCCGACTATTTCTTACTTGCTAATTATTATAACAACACATACAAAGTATTTAACAAGGATTGCAGTTTTTTTCGAGATCAGATATTCTGTAAAACTATCACTATAAACGGTATATTCAATTACGTCTATTGCCCGAATTTGTTACGATAACTTAATGCCCCTACGGAACTAATTGCTTGTTTGAAGCTTGTTAAAAAATACGTCTCGATACCAGAGATGAATTTAGGCCAATTACTTAATTTTGTATTAAGATTTGTATCTCTATTGTAAAATCCATGACAGCTAGCCTAACGATTAATAACAAATTAAATTGTCTGAGATAACATACTATGAAATTGATACAAGATATTTGATTAACATTTCAGTAGCTATTGGCTAAGCATATAAAATCAACAATTAACAGCTATTATAAAGTGGTAATAGAGAAAGAAGAGAGCGAATTACTTGATGCAAATTTTCTAAAAAAAAAACCATACTCGTGAAAATGGCACACATTTGCTTAGATACTATTAATTTTAAATATATCTAAGTTTTGTTTGAAAAAGTTAAAAACCGATCTTTATAATTCGGTTATTCTTTATATCGCACTTGTCTAAATTTATAAAGTCCGTATCTTAAAGTCCATATTTTATCATTAATAATTATTAATATTAAAACTAAACAATATCGGTATATCGTTATTTCCATTCACAATAAGTTGCATTTTCAGTCGAGTTCAAATTAAATATAAATATATCATATTATAATCTTGTTTAAATTGACAGTCTCCAAAATTTCGCTGTCAATCCATCCGAATCCCTTGACCAGTAAATTTCGCTGGCAAGAAAATAAATGACAGTCCCTTAAAAAACAAAGACCAAGATTACGTCGGGGCTTCCCACCGCTCCATCTTACAAATCATCGATCTGACTCGTTAAAAAATGGGACACAAAAAATGCGATATTCCATGTTCATCTAGCCAGCAGAAATGAGCAGCAATTTGTACCACCATTAACATTACCTCCCATACCCTAAACAGATTTGGTTCTCAAAAAATGACATAAACACACAATGATCTCTTGTAAAAAAAACGACAGAAAGTCTCATAATCTGATATCCGAGAAAATCTAGCATCAAAAAAGCCGTTGTCCTTGTTTCTGCAACAAGTCCCTGTAAACGATTCACGGTTTTCTGCTAACGCCGCTTATTCCAGCTGGCTAGAAACCATCTTTGACAAACTCTCATCGTCAATCTGATCAGCAAAATACCTACATGAAATAACTTGCATAGTATTGGGTAAAATCGCATGCAATTATAATATGCAAACGCATTAACATCTAACACAATCGGTATTTGCACGAATCCACATTTTAAATTGCAAAACTACTATATATCCGGGCCAATTTTTGTTTCCCTGCCTCAAAGCTTACCACCAGACAGGAAACCTTGCACAATTGCTGGAATTAGTCAAGTGGCATGATATTATTGCACTTTCCTGCACTCGGGAGCTTGTGTCGAAAGCTACATCTCGCGTTCAGCATTACGGAAGCTGAACAACCAACAAAAACACGGTATGCAAACCTTGCGACAGAGCAACAAAACTCACGCCCACATCTAAATTCTGAACACCTGTTAACGATTCCAGGCGGCGTCAATTGCTTCGAGTCTGCAACGGAGGACGGTCTTCTGCCTGATGCCGTTATTTTATTTCAATCGGTTCTCCTTTTTTTGCAGCAAACGCACAGCAACGGATGCATCGTTAAAAATCACTAATCTTTAAACATTAATTGATTCAAACCTAAATGCAAATACTCTTTCCATGTATGGTAGATAATTGTTATTAGGAACAAAATATCCTATCCAAAATTTGTATTCTTACGAGGTTTGAACCCGGATATTTATTTGACAGGGCCTATGCATTATCCAATTAAACTAAATGGACTACTAATGGCTCGATTGAGATAGAAACCTAATGCCTTCTTTGTTCATTCATAATACTGTTTCTATCTCCATGCAGCCCCAACAACTCAAATAAACTTAATAACCATTTCACAGTTGGATGTCCATATAACATTAACTAACTGGATAATGCCCCAGACAGGCGAAAAGATCCGGTTTCAAACCCCGGAACGGATACAAAATTTGTATCGGACATTTAGTTTCTGATAAAATAAATCTCGAAACGTCACCGCGGCCTTAAAATTTACCTCGCAGCCACATCCCCGCAATCGGCCGCCACCTCCGCCGCCGCTCAGTTCTTGAGGCAGATGCTCTCGACGCTCAGCGCCGAGTACTGCCGGCACAGTGGGTAGAGCATGCCGCGGTAGAACAACGCCAGCTGGATGTTGGTCGCCTTGATCTCGGCGGCGAAGCGCTCGACGTCGAACTCGGAGACGCGGCCCCAGACGTTGAGGTCGCCGAGCACGCGCAGCTTCGGGCAGAACGCGCGCAGGTGGACGGCGGCCGAGATGCTCAGGTGGCATACGGAGCGCACGAGGAAGAGGCGGAGGTGCTGCGGCGGGCGGCGCGCCAGCGCCAGCGCGAGGACGTTGTCGTGGAGGCGGTCCATCGTGCCGCCGTAGCGTTCCTCCTCGAAGAATACCTGGCGGGCGGCGGCGTTAGTTAGCTCGGCAAGGTCTGGGGTTACTTTTTTGTGACTTTTAGAGTTGGGGGGTTATGAACCTTTGATCAAGGTTGGTCAGAATTTTTTGGGGCTCAGGGTTTTTATAGAACTGTAATTGGTTGAGCAAAGTTCAACCAGGGTTGACAGAATAATGATTTGAAAACTTATTAAATTAAATTAATTTTTTGAGTAACATTTTTTTGTTTTATTTTACTTTGTACTTAAATAGATTAATTAAGAGCGTGACGCTGAAGATTTTAAAGAGACTATTGTAGTCATTCTTCTAAACTTCGACTTTATCTTCGGACTTATTTTACCATTTTTTTTCCAGCTCCGAGTTGGGAGAGAACACGCAGAGCCAAATGAATTCCGCTGCACGTGGCATTTGGCTGAAATATCACTACAACTCGGCGTTAATAAAACGGTAAAACTGTCCCTTAGCATGCTATTTTTTAAAAGCAACGTTGGTAATGCCTCTTGGTTCCGCATTATTACTTAATCAACGGCGAACAAATCTAGTGGCAGGCTGGAGCTCAGGAGAATTCCCTTTTGTTATAAAATTAATCGGATTGACGTGATTGCGGATTTTTTTCAATTTTATGACTTCACTGGTAAATGTGATGTTAGGGTATTGAACAACTACAACATTTAAAAAATACCAACTCAGTGAAGGTGGGTAAGTGTTAAATTACCCTTGCAAAGAAGCGTGGTGGAAAATGTTTGTGTGGAAAAAATGTTATTTTCAAGTCACATCGTTGGTATTTATTATCAAATTGTAATCGATTCTTGTTATTATTTATTGTTGTATGTGATAAAATGTGAAAGTACAGTATCTCAGCAATTGCTATACAGACTAGATTCGAATTATAAACCCAAAAAAAAAAAATATATAATAACACAATTTGCACCATTTAAATGACTCGTAAATTGAGTGAAACTTCCCAGCATTCAGCTCTGACTAAAAAATTAATTGCGTTGAGAGAACGATTTATTGATACGCGTCGAATCAATTAAATCTCAGTGAACCGATATGAAAACCCGGAGCCGAACGTTGCACAAAAGAGGCAAGCCTCGTCTGGTTGGCAGCGTGAAAAAGAAGAGAGAGTGTTGTAGTTCCGTCAGCTGGAAACCAAAATGCACCCGATCGATGATGGCAAAATTTCGGGGTGAGCGCTAATTTCAGTTACGTCAATATGTCACTCCCAAGTTTCATGACTTCATGACTGTAATCCCGTAGCTTTATAACCAGGACAAAGAAAATTAAAGTTTTATCTCTGACTATTATATATAAACTAAATCTTAAGCAGAAATTAGATGAAACTTTAAAATAGCAAATAACAGAGTGACAATGTACTTGGAAATAACTGTACAGTACTAATTATTGCCAAAAGACGACGCTTAATTTCCTGTGAACGAAACTGTGGAGATGCTTAGGCAATATCCTCAACTATCAGCCTTGAAGAATAGCTTTACTCCCCCATTCTTTTCATACTCTCAACCCTAACTTTAAGTTATGCAAATCATTTATTTTTTATCTACATTGTCAGTCATTTTGTTTGTTGTGCTTCAAGCTGTTGATGCCATTTATAATTAGTGAGCTTTGTGCCAAATTTCATGTCCATTAAATTTATATCTCTCTATTCTCACATTGTTTAGGTTGCTTACTCAAAGTATTAACCAATTATGTGTGATATGTGATTTTGTCCACATTTTGTATACTCTATTTAATCTAGTAACAAACCCGGTCCGTTCAGTGCTAGTAGTCAATATTTAATGCCAACATGATACGAAACATTCGTACCCACCGATTTTTTTTCTTCTAACTGCATAGCTAAAAATTATAGCAAAAATGCTAGTAAAATGCTAGACAATGCACAAGTGCACAGCATTTCGGCACCATTCTAGTGTCCGATTTTGATATCTCGAAATAACGCCACGCGGATTTAGCTGTGCGAGTTAACGAAACGCGAGTGACGGCCATTTCCGAAGTACAATCTCATCCCGCATTGACTCTAGCGTGGCGGCGTCGTTTCCCGCAGCCGTCCCAGCATCGTTCGCCACCGTCGCCCACCTCCCCACCGAGATGCTCCTCCACATCTTCTCGCTGCTCAGCCACCGCGACCTCATCAACGCCTCGCACGTCTGCCAACGGTGGCAGGACATCGCAAACGACTTCACACTCTGGAAATCCGTCTACGCTTTCGGTAAGTACTCGGGAAATGACTGCCGGGAGTGGGTTACCAGCCGCCAGCTGGCCGGTGAGACCTGCTAGGCGATCAGGAGCAGCGATTTGTTTATATTCTATGCATTTTTGTCGAGACACGTCGCACCAGAACGACAATGTGCCGGGGAATAGCGCTTCGCAGGAAATCTAACGTGCTAAGATTAAGAAAATGCATTAGTCTTAAGAAAGAAAGTAATAGCGATTCGCTCCTATACATTTTGGTTATGATACGGCAAAGTGAAACGACAACGTGCTGATGGAATAGCGCGACGCGACGTGGGGAGTGGGTCACCAGCCGCCAGCCGGCCGGCAAGACCCACTAGGCGATCGGTGGCGGGGGAGTCTGTTACACAACGATCACTGGGAGACGCGACGATCATCGGACGACGCGACGACCTCCGCAGGCGACAGCATCACGACGAGCGAGCTGGTCGCCGTGATCCGGTCGCAGCCTCGCCTCCGCCGCCTGACACTCGACACGCGCAGCGACTGCGACGTCGTGCTGGCCGCGGTCGCGCGCTACGCCCCCAACGTGCGCGCCCTCTCCATCCTCGGCAGCCGCGGCACCGTGCGGCGCAAGAACATCTGCGCGACGCCGCTCGTCAAGGTAGCGCGCTTTCAGACGACGACGGTATGACGGCCGACGGGTTGACAACCGATGAGTATCTTACGAGGCGATAGAATATTGGAAACTCGGTCGAAATAGCATTGTTGATCTGCGAGAGAATCGTCAGCGCTGTCTAGGCGGCTTTGTTGGGAATGAAAGCACCACAGCCTTCTAGGTACAACTTTAAACAATGTTATCAATCTCTTAAGACTCAATTCTTTTCGCGTTATTTTTCAGAACAACGTTAGTTAAGTCACCTTGCCTCATTTTGAGGGGCTTTATTTGTTACTTATGCTCAAACTCAAGTGTCAACTGTCAGTTGACATTTTATACAAGAGTGATAACTGCATTTGTTTACCCAAACTTCACCCCGGTCTGCCAGGTTTGCCACCAGCGCTTTGTCGTCCGATTTCACCCGAGAGTTTCATACATTGCACAGCGTAGTAAGATATTTGACTAACGGCTTGTTCAGGGCACTCAGCTTTCTTAGACTTTGTCGCTTTAGATTAACCGTTTCACGTCACCGTCTATCTTCAACGTGGTAACATTTCAAGTGTCTCTCAGAGTCTGAGTTTGAGTTAACGCCTAATAACTACAACCGATAGAACGGAATTTATCGCTTGTTTCGATCTCTAGGCGCCGAGTTTTTAGTTCACAGAATACGCAAGCGACTACGCAAGCAAATACGCAAGAATACGCAAGCTCAGTCAGTCGAAGACCGAGACCGTCGCAAATCGCCGGCAACGGTTCTTTCCGCGTGCGCAGGTGCTGCGGTTGTGCCGGTCGCTGAGCGAGCTGCGCATCGAGGGCTCCGTGTTCCGCAGCTGCGTGTTCTACCGCTACCTGCTCGGCGACCTTCAGGGCAAGCTCAAGCGTCTGCGGCTCATCGTCAACCCGACGCGCCGCGAGTGGGAGTGCCTGTACCGGGCGCAGGCGCAGCAGCAGCTGGTCATCGCCGACCTCACGCCGGCGCTCTGAACACCGGCGGCGGCGGCGGAGACCGTCATCGTCGGACCGTCTTTTTTTTCTACACTTTATTTATGATGATACGTCTAGGCAAAAACTTTTTATTTTTCAGTCGTGGTGGTGAAATTTGCGAGTTGGTAACCTTTATTTTTTTAAATAAATAACGTTTTACAATTTACTCCCGGTCGGTTGCATGGAAATGGGCAATGACCGCCCATAACCGGCCTACTTCTACCACAAGTTCAACAAACTCCCAGAATTTTGAAACCAAACTCTATGATTTTCTTTGTAAAAAATTAACCGTCACACAAACTTCGCAGCTTTCGCCAACACCGTTGGTGAACATTGCTCTTACCAACAAAATGGCACGTGTTTTATCGACGTAAACTCCGTGTGTGAATCTAGCTCTTGTCGGTAAAGCCGGCACCACGTTAGAAGCGTTTTAATGTCCCCAGGCCGTGATTCATCCATGCCGAATCCAAGCCTTTGCCTCGCTTCCACATCAACTAACCTCAAAGTGCTCGAGGCGGCTGGCGTAGGACAGCAGCGCGGTGATGGTCTCGTTGGAGCTGAGCCGCACGCGGCACGTCGTCAGCTTGGGCAGGAAGTCGTCGGTCTCCCGCCAGCCGGAGCCCTCCACGGTCGCGCCCAGGTCCTCGAGGTTTGGACAATGCTGGGCCAGCATGCCCAGGTCCACGGCGTGCTTCTGTGACCGGGAAATCGGCTCGTCGCTATCTCCTTGCCAAGGCTCGCGGCTCGCATCTTAAACTGGGCTTGCCTGATGGCGGGTGGCGCTCTTGCTTGGTGGCTTTTTCTAATCTTGGCACATGAGTTGCATCTGCAACGTTGCAATCTCCAACCAAGACTTGCAAGTTGCATCACTGAACTTGGCAGGTGGCACTATTGCTTTTAATTCAGCTATTTATTTATTTCTTTCTTTAACCTAATATTGACACATAAGTTAATGGCTTAATGGCTTAATAGCTTGTTCTAATCTTGCCACATAAGTTGCTACTGCATTAATTGAAATGGGCTGGTCAATTCTCTACCTGACGTTTCGCAAAGTGCCAATCGGGGCCAGTGTGCTTGATAGTTGGAAGCTTCCTCTTTTAAGACTCGGGTCTTTTCCTCATGTGAGCGCATAAGTTATAAAAAAAAGTTAGCGCACGCTTCAGAAAACGTCGGGAACGGCTTAGCGAACGAGCGGGTACCTGGTCGACGAGCACCAGCTTGCTGAGCTTGCCGCCGTGCACGGCCAGGTATTGTTCCAGCGTCGCGACGTAGTTGATGAAGTCGAAGTCGAGCGTCAGCTGCGTGATGTTGCTCAGCTGGCAGACGCTGACCAAGTGCGAAGCCTGGCCAGTATCAACAGCATCGACGAGTTATTACTATCTCAACTCTTTTCCTAAATTTAGCACGGTAGTTTTCAGAAAAGTAAGTACGAGATTAGCACTTGTGTTGTTGCTGGTAGGTGAGGCTGCGCTATACGGTTGGGTTAACCCACAGTATTTTTGTAATGTTCTTGGAAGGTCACGTTTTACACCTAAGGAAAAATGTTTCCTACAAATTATATCCTGAGATGGGCTGATCAGTCACTGGCAGGCTCGAACTAAACTCCTGCCATAGTTGTTGAATAATATTAGAATTTAGGTAACTTCCATAATCCTTAGATAACTGATGTTTAAACTATAGCCTGTCTAACACCGGCTGTAACATGGTGTGGTCAAGAAACGCTCACCTGCGTGTAGAGGTTGCTCAGGTGCGGTGCGACCCTGTTCAACGAGGCAGCCTTCCCCGGCGGCAAACTCGTGTCCCACAGCGCCGTCAGGTTGAGTGACAGGTCGCGGCTGTGGATCAAGCTCAGGATCGCGTCGCCGACGTTGCTGCAACCAAACCATGTTTGTTGGGTACGATCCTCGTAAAGCGGAGGTTCGGCAAGTGTTTTTTGGCTTTGGTCGCTTCAATGTGTGAAACGTTGTAATCCTTTGTAATCCTCATATGGCGCACAAGACTTTCGATCGAAGCTAGTGGCTTCGGTTTCAGTTGGTACACGGCTGTAGTTGGGGGAATTGTGGTTTTTTGGTTGTTTTCCAACAAATATTTCTTTGTTGCAAACGCTTTTTTGGTGGTTATGTGTGAAAACGAAATAGGGGATTTCCACACTTTCCACCATACTAGGAAAATTTCGATCATTGAATCAAAAGAATACAAGGATTAAAGGTAAATAAGGAGAGTTGGTGCGAAGATGCACAGCAATGACCAACGAAGAAGGGAATGAAGATAAAGATTGAGGAGGATTTGACAAGTCTCCTCTGTATTTGAAGCGCCTAAATATATTTCAAAAACTTTTACCCGCTTGATTTAATGGAAACAAAGTATCGAAACACGACGTACCGATAGTAGATGAAGCCGCCGAGAGACTTGAGGTTGGGCAAGAAGAGCAGCAAGATGGCAACGCTGAACTCCGTCGTGTTGGTGTCTTGGATGCGCACCTTCATCAGCGTCTTGCAGCAGGCATTCACCTCCGTTGGGCCGATGCCGAAGGTCGAATCGACCAGCGAACTAGCGTCCAACAAGCCGTCCAACGGGAACGGCTGGCATTGCTCGGGGTGCTGCGGAACCAATGTCAATCACTCTCTTTAACGTGATTCTTCACAATTTTGTACAATTAGAATCAATGTCAAATTGCAAAAACATTCAGAGAAACCAGAACTGATGAGAGACTAGGGAATTTACTAACTTTGAAACAGAGCTGCTTGAGACCGCCGTCGTCGACCAACCATGAAGAAGCGACGTCTAGGTGTTGAAGCAAAGGTGCGTGTCTCCCCAGCAAACGCAAGATCTCGTTATCGCAGACAGAGTTCAGCGTGACCGAGAGCAAGGCGCCAGCGAGGCCCGTGCGTAACACGTGGTAGAGCGGCGTGTTTACGTAGTCCGAATTGTAAGGGGAAGAATCTCCAAACATGTTCATGTAACGTCGCTTTCCGCTGTGCAAGTCCACCTTGATGGTCAGTTCTTGAAGGCCCGTGGCTCCACATTGGTCCAAGATGGCAAACAATCTTGTGCAGGGATCGACTGCAATGAAATCATTGTCTTCTCCCAAGGGAAGTAATCTTTTGATTCCTTTGTCAAGTAAAATTGCAAGTAGGTCCAACACCAAATATGGTCGATTTCTGGAAGAGGAAGGGAGACAATATATATTCAGTCAACTAAATATTTGACTAACCATGGTGAGTAGTATAGATAAATCATACCTGTATGTCTTAATTGCGAGATGGATTAAATGCTGCCGTATCCCGGCATGAAGTGTAGCTTGAATTACTTTTCGAAGCGCAGCTACTGATTGCGATGATCTCCTGAGACTTTTGTAGAGCTGTTGCAGGGTTGTGTTGAGACTAGATATGTACAGAGTTTTGACTGTCATCAATTCAGGCATTCTGAATTCTGAAAATAATGAAAAATAATATGTTAATGACAGGGTAATGCACATGTATCTTGGCCTTGGCCTTGACCCCCACCCAAGTCATTCCCAAGGTGGAGGACCCACGGACCCACACCCTTTAAAGCCATCAAAATATTGATCTTTAAAGACACTTACCGGTGGGACCAGGGCGTGATATCCTTGAATATATTGAGATGAAGCCAATCTTTTACCTCATGTAACGTCCTGTTATTTTTATATAAGAAACTTCTTAGATATTCATGCCGAGGTTTTCACTCTCATCGGTGAAAATGACGTATTTAGACATGGTTGTTGGGACGTATTGTGGGCAAACTGACCTAATCTACCTGTCAAATATCCAGGAAAGAGAACTCGAGAAATAGTACAACTTTTATATTTACTTTTCTTAACTACATACATTTTATGACATTTTTAAAATTTCTCATCACATAATTATCAAAATTTTATCGTGCCATCATATCGAAAAATCAATTTAAATCAAATAATGAATGAACTTGGATAATAACCCTGCGCCCGGTCTGCGATGCGCAGTCGTGTATACACATTGTCTGGAGTTACGTCAAATAATTTTTGTTCCTCCCGGAATTTAATGTAAATGTGAGTTTATTATCGTTATTACTAGCATGACAACTATCCGTAATGTTTCCGCTAATATTTAGCTATTGTTCAAATTGATTTTCGTCCCAAAAATCAATTATTTGCCTTTTATTTGGTCTCATCATTGCGAAGTCGCCATTTTGTTGCCTATGCAGCCGGGCTCGTGAATATTTTGATAAATTGTTTAATACCATCGAATTTATGCTCAAAATTCAACTGAGTTTGTTAATAATCTTCGATTATTTATCTTTACTTTCCATTCGAACTTCCTTTTCGTAAATCGGTTCTTGAGTTACTGTCGGCTGACAAATTGGCAAGGGCCATTTTTAGGCCTATTCTTCATCTTGGTAGACAGGAGTGTCTAGTCGGAAAAACGAATTTACTTAAAATAGTATCTTCCTTTGTGATAGTGTCATATCTAAATTTAGATCTCAAATACGTTCTAATTGCTTCATTTAATAAGCCGCCCTAACCAGTCCCGTCATATGTAGGAACTTTCAGATAGAACCAGATAATTTCTGCCTCCAGACAGCCTAATCTCTACCCTACCCTAACAAAAAAAACTTTGACATTAGATAGTCATTAACTGGTTCTAATTTTTTATGATTTACAGGATGTAGGGTTAGCCTGTATGTGACAAGTACTTCATGAAGATAACACTATACTGAATTAGATAATTAGGTTTTATACAATCGGGACTTTGCGGGTCGTTAGCGATTATGACGATCGTAACACGAGGCCAAGGTGTGGCGATTGACCCTCCGGATGGACAGACTGCCAATCAAGTATGTTACAATTAATCCAACACTTTTTAAACCTTACTGAAATACCAGGGACTTTCCAATTACTAATTCATATTGTCTCTTTCAGAATTCGCCTAGTGCCACTGGAAGTTCTGAAGTGAGCAGTGAAACGCTTGCAACGGAGACCGTGGTAGCTACTCCCAACAACAGCGAGGTTATCTTGGATGAATCGATAACGGAACCTGATTTCCCCTACGCGAAATTAGCTCTGCTCGATGACAAGATATCAAGTCCTCGATGGGTAGTGCCTGTTTTGCCTGAACAAGAATTGGAAACTCTTTTGACTGTTTCCATTGAACTATGTCGCAAAGGTGAATACAAAGTCTTAAATCTCTTCTCAAAGTTCTTGTAAATGTCAAGAGGGTTTCGTATTTAATGTGTGCATTTTATCACCTACAGGTCAAGATATTCATAGCGAGGCTTGTCAGCGGTTTTTCCGTGAAGGTTTGACAGTTTCATTCACCAAGATCCTGACGGATGATGCGGTCAACAGCTGGAAGTTCAACATCCATCAATGCATTTACCAGAACTGTGAGAGACTAATTGAGCTTTGCGTGGTCAAACTCTCCCAGGATTGGTTTCCGCTGCTCGATCTCCTAGCCATGGTCCTTAATCCAAACAACAAGTAAGTTCAATTATTATGTTGTAAGCTGTATAATTTTCATTTGACCGAAATTTATGGTTTAACACAAGTTTTCAAATATGTTGATTTTTTAAAAGTAGAGTAAAAGACACATGTAAAAATATTTTACTGTTTTTCTAATTATTTAACTGACATTTTGTGTATATTTGCCACCTTTATTTTTGTTACAAGACATTTTGATAGGTGATCAATGAATTTTGTTGAAGATATACATGTTTAAACTACCAACATTGGCTGGCAATGACATTAGATTAGCATCTTCATAACTTATTTCTATAACATTGATTAAAGTTACTAATGCATTGGCCGTAGGTACTTCACTTTTGTTAAATAAATCCGTCTGCTGTGTTACGTCCCTCACAACAAGTTCGAAATAACTTACGTCTGCCGGCTAACTCGACTCTAGTCATGATATCCGACGACGTACACCGTTTCACCCCTCCCCACGACAACTCCACCATTTCGAAGACATTTGTCCCGCCGCAACAGTCTCACACAACCGCTCGTCGTCTCGATTCCACGCCGCCACGCCCGTCGTTAACCGGCCACGTCTCTCGCCGCAGGTTCCACTCGTTCAACAGCGCCAAGCCCAGCGAGTCGGTGCCGCCCAGCTCGAGCCTGACGGACGACGAGATCTTTGCGCGGCCGCCGGCGGACTCGCGGACGCCGCGCGGCTGGCTCGTCGACCTGCTCAACCTGTTCGGCCGGCTCGGCGGCTTCCAGACGCTCACCGAACGGTTCCAGGGCGGCAAGAACTTGTCGGTCACCGTCATCCATGCGCTGCTCAAGCCGTTCGGGCAGTGCGCCGAGTTGCTGACGGTCGGAACGATCGTCAAATACCTGACGCCTGTGCTGGTGAGTAAATTATTTTGAATCGTCGCCAATTCACTTTTCACAAGGCGAGTTCATCACTCCGAAGAAAAAGTGCAGCTAAAAACTTTAATAGTCGCGGGATCGACACCCAAGAATTTGTCCAAAGACTACTGTTTTTATTTTAAATCGTACCTTGTTAGCTTGCCACAGCAAGGGCCGGTTTTACAATGTGCCGTTTTGTGGCTCACCTCCGGACTAGAACTCATCTCCGTGGTGATAATCTATCTGTTGCTTCCGTTTTCTTCCGAGCTGAAATCTATCTATTTAACGGGACCTTATAAAGCCAATCCTTGGAGCATCAAATTCACTGCCTCTAGAATGACTGGGATGCATAATGCAGCAAAAGTGTAGTTGGTGCTTGTGTGCTAAATGAGAAATCTCAACGTACGTAAAGAAGTATTTGGTTAATGGCTTGATTAAAGTAGATTTTCAATGCTTTGGCATAATATGCTGTTTTGCATCTTCAAATCTTGAACATTGTATCTTTGATTGTACAATGAAATATCAGTTTTCCCGCTGTGTCATTGTTGTTATGGCACTGCTTTGTAACACTCACTCATAGCACATTTGCTATACAAGCACCGTCAAAGCCAAGACAAACACGTTTGTGAAGTGATTTCACACTCAGATATCAGATTTGCTAAAATAGAAGGAACCGAGATATCACAAGTTGCATAAATGAATAGTATGGTGAAATGTGTTTGAAATATTGAAGTGGGTTCGAACCAAATTGCAAATATCCGCTGCGTGAACGTTAACCTTTCCGCAAACGCCACAAATCAACGGGGTGGATGCTGTCTGCGCAGGAAATGGTGCCGGCCATCCTGGAGAACCTGACCGACGACGAGCTCAAGAAGGAGGCAAAGAACGAGAGCAAGAACGACGCGATCTCGTCCATCATCAAGTCGTCGAAGGCGCTCTTCTCGCGGATCCCCAACCAGGACGAGATGGTCAAGAGTCTCGAGATATTCCGACTGAAGATGATACTCAGGTGCGTCCAGCCGCGGCGGCATTACCAAGATTGATCTTCTCTCCGTGTTTTCCGACGTTTCCGATATAGGGTTGTGTAAAATAAAAGCTTGCGAGAAATATAGCCGTCTGTATTTTGTGACAGTGACTTTAAAAGCAGGTGATCTAGCAGGCTACAGTGACAAATTGTGATTTCCTAATAGTGTGGGAAGCAGACATCTGAGCCAATATTCACATATGGATGGTATAAAAATCGCTAGTACTCACCAAATCTAGTGCCGCCATAAGGTTTCGCGACCAGTTACTAACTTAAGTCCGTGCCAAGAGCTTAGATTGCTTAGTGAATCTGGACAAACTTTTTCTGTTTGTTATTCTGCAGAATTGGGTCAAATTCATCCCTCGGAAACTAAAGCAGAAATTGACCCAATTCCGCATGGTTAGAAACGGGGAAAGCTAGTGAATAGTGGTCGCTGGCACCGGTTATTCGCATTCCTCTCGTGATTGCGATGACTCACCGCTGTCGACTTTGCAGACTGCTGCAGATCTCATCGTTCAACGGCAAGATGAACGCGCTGAACGAGGTGAACAAGGTGATTGCCAGCGTGACGTACTACCCGCACCGGCACAACGGCATCGAAGACGAGGAATGGCTCACCGCCGAGCGCATGGCCGTGAGTACAGTTTCGATGACGATGATGATGGTTTGTGGTGTTTAACTGCGCGTCAGGCTATTTGCGCCAGTAAACAGGTTAGACAACACTACTCGAGCAACTTTTGAACAGAGAGATATCTCTATCTCAATCAGTTGGGTAAAAATTGTCATGGGTTAAAAAGCAATGCTTTGCTTTCAAAAGCAATCCTAAAGCAACACAAGGCCAGAAATATAGAACCGCTTCAAAAACCTCACTAAAGTTGATTAGTTTATTAAATTCAGCCTTAATTTAAGAATCTAATGACAAAAAGAAAGACAACAAAAAACAATTACTATAGAAAACTAGGAAGAAAAAAATATCTGTGTCAAGTCAGTGAAGTAAATGCAGTTTTACAGTCATAATGAATTGTTTACAGAAAAAATGTTTAGGGTTATTAAATGCCAAGCTCAAACTTTCCCCGACATCTCGCAAAGCTTTGTCCAGGGTTTTAACCTCAAGCCCCCGACCAAACCGACAACCAAACCTCGAAACGGTTTCCCCGAGCCGCGGCCGCTTGTCTTCCTGCGCAGGCGTGGATCAAGGAGAACTGCGTGCTGCAAATCGTGCTGCGCGACTCGCTGCACCAGCCGCAGTACGTCGAGAAGCTGGAGAAGATCCTGCGCTTCGTGATCAAGGAGCGGTCGCTCAGCCTGGACGACCTGGACCACCTGTGGGCGGCGCAGGCAGGCAAGCACGAGGCGATCGTCAAGAACGTGCACGACCTGCTCGCCAAGCTCGCGTGGGACTTCTCGCCCGAGCAGCTCGACCACCTGTTCGAGTGCTTCCAGGTGGGTGGAACGGGGCATTGGTCGTTGCGGACGGGATTGGGTCGTACTCGAAATGCGGCCTCCGTTTTCGTTTGACCGACTTGAAACTGAATCAGCGTGGTGCTATTTCAAATCATCTGCCATGATTTGAATTAATAGCACACTTGAGTGGTGAATGTTCATCGCTTGCGTTCCTGCTAGGTTTTAACTACCTAAGAGCATGTTACAGGTAGAGGGACGGGTTGGGGGAGTTGTTGAAAAGCGGCTTCCATTTACGTTCCACTTTCGTTCCTGCCAGATTTTAACTACTTACGAGCAGTCATACTCGAAATGCAACCTCCATTTACGTTTGACTGACTTCTGCGACTGAATCAACATGGTGCTTTTTCAAATTATCTGCCATGGTTTCAATCAATGATAAGCACACTTCAATGGTGAATGTTTACTGGTTGCCTTCCTGTTAGGCTTTAAGAGTATATTATTACAGATATCAACTCATGACCAATGGGAGAGATTGGTTGACCAGGTAAGAACAGATGTAGAAAAAATAAGGGAAGAATGGGTAGTAGTGAAGAAGGAAAGTTGGTGGGAAGATGCAGAGAGATGGAGTATGTTAGTGGTAAAAGAAAAGGGGACACAACCTTCCGTAAAATGTTATCGTTAATATTGGAAATGGTTGATTGTGTTGTCGGATGCACACCTCTCAACCTGGCGGAGTTTGTGAATCGTGTCTGTTGTTTTCTGGACGCAGGCAAGCTGGACCAACGCCAACAAGAAGCAACGGGAACGTCTGCTCGAGCTGATCCGGCGGCTCGCCGAAGACGACAAGGACGGCGTCATGGCGCACAAGGTAACGCACAGCCGCCACCGGCTGCGATTGATTATCGATGTTTAACGACTCACTGTTTTCACAACTGACCCTGTGGCAGTGGTCTTATGGCATCAGTGAATGAAAGGGTGATGATTAACCTAACCTAGCCTAGAAGGTAGGAGAGGAAACCCGGTGCCGACACGTAGCCTACTCCTGACGAAAAGCACCGAGGGGACCTGCGGCTCTATTTTTCTATTTTTCGTTAGATAAAAACATTTTGTATCATAAACTGCGTTCAGACGGTAACGTAAAACGTTAGCTCCGATGTTCCTAAGAATTAGATGCTTCATTTTTGCAACCGAGCGGGCTAACAGGAGGCCATCCGTGACGGACATTAACCGTGCTCGCGTTTTCGCCGCAGGTGCTGACGCTGTTCTGGAACCTGGCGCACTCGGAGGACGTGCCGACGGACATAATCGACCAGGCGCTTTGCGCCCACGTCAAGATACTCGACTACAGCTGCTCACAGGTAGACCTCTTCTCCGCCCCGCCACCCACGCCCCCCGTTGCCTGCCGCCAAGTTCTGATGCCGACGCTAATCACGCTCTACGGCTAACCTGGCTGCCAGGAAGTAGCACGACGTGTCGGACATGTCACATGTTACGCACGGACCACTTGTTTCACATTGATCGAGAGCGTGATGGCTGGATGGGCAGTGCACGATTCACTGAATAAGATGGCTTACTTCTTGGACAGCTAAATAAATTTGAATCAAATCTTGGAAATGATATTTTGTTTCTAATAATGAATATCTACCATACATGCAATGAGGATTTGCATATAGGTTCGAATCACACCAAGACCAAATCTTATACATAGATTGTAATGCTGTTACCAGTCCCTAGAGACAAAACAAAAATTACAGGCTTAGTATTTGATGATCTGAGTGAACCGAATAATGCCACACTCAACCGCAAACCAACAACTAGCGAGACGGCAAACCCGGCCGGGAAACTTAGTGGCAAATCTAACCTTGAGCCCACGGCCGGGAAACGCAGTGGCAAATCTAACCTCGAGCCCACGGCCGGGAAACGCAGTGGCAAATCTAACCTCGAGCCCACGGCCGGGAAACGTAGTGGCAAATCTAACCTTGAGCCCATGGCCCCAGGAGCGCGACGCCCAGAAGTGGGTGTGGCTCGACAACTGCGTCGACGAGCTCAAGTCGGGGGACAAGTGGGCGCTGCCGGCGCTCAAGCAGATCCGCGAGATCTGCCTGCTCTACGAGCCGTCGCCGAACCTGAACCACACGCAGCGCAGCCATCACATCTACTACAGGTGCCCGACACATTCACACATTTCTTTCAATTTTCTTTCAGACGTGGCAATTTTTGCATGTATATTCTAAGTGTCCATGTGGTGTGGCCATTGTGTTTTAACGTGGTGTTTTGTTTCGTTTGTTTCAGACAAGAAGTAATAGAGAAACTCCAAAACCAGCATAGCCTTGTTATTTTAGTAACGAATAGTCTTACGAGTTATATGGACAAAATAAGACTGCTTACGAAAGGTAATTGAACATTTCTTTCAGTGCTATTAACTACCACAAAGTAAAATGAGACCAATTTGGAATTAATAAACATTCAAATCATTGTAACCTTTTACCACTTGAAGAAATGACAACTTGAACCTGTTATTACTTTCAAGTTTTTCTGAAAACTTGAACCAGTTGGTCCATTTTTTATGTAGATGTTAACCTCAATTTTACCCAACTAGTTGCTACTGGCTTGTAATTTAATTTAACCAAATCCAGTACCTACTCATGTTTGCTTAATGACGGCATACCAATCTAATAGAAACAAACCTCCGACATTTCGCCTTTGCAATCGTTTTGGTGATAGTCGCTCACCGATCGCCTTGTCATGTGTCTGCAGAGAATTCCGAGCTGGATCCCAACACGTTCCTACCCGACCGGCGATACAACCACCTGGCGCAGGTGCAGGAGCGGCTCAACTTCCTGCGCTTCCTGCTCAAGGTAACGCCAAAAAGGTTCCCATGACTCATCAGCACCTTCTCACCTCGATTCAACTATGTTGAAGTGTGCTACTTTATCATCTCGCTACGTGCTCGGACTTCTTCTGTCTGCTATCTAGCAGCTATGATTGGAAATAACGTACACTTAATGCTTAACATTCCGATGACATCTCCCCTGCAGCAATGATGGTTACGAAACAAAGAAACAACATGCATGTATAGAACTAGAAGACGACGTTCTAAAAACTCCGATTAGGTCTTTCCACAAGACCAGCAGCTATGATAGCTAGGAAATAAAAAACAATGTACATTGTATGGAACGCGATGTACTTTAAACTCGGATGAAATCTCCCCTTCAAAACTAGCAGCTATGATAGCTAGAAAGCAAAGAAATAGCAAACTTTGTATGGAAGGCGACGTAGTTAAAGCTTCAACGAGATCTCCCGCATGGCTAGCAGCAATGATAGCTAGGAAACAAAGAAACAATGCACGTTGTCATGTAGGCGACGTCATTAAAATTCGTACCTCGTCCACCCCGTGCAGGACGGGCAGCTGTGGCTGTGCGCCGACCAGGCGAAGCAGATCTGGCGGTGCCTGGCGGAGGACGCCGTCTTCCCGTCGGACCGCGAGGCTTGCTTCCGTTGGTTCTCGAAGCTGATGGGCGAGGAGCCCGACCTCGATCCCGCCATCAACAAGGACTTCTTCGAGGGCAACGTGCTGCAGCTGGACCCGGCGCTGCTCACCGAGAGCGGCATGAAGTGAGTGATGGACGCGATTGCGGCGATCCGGTCGATGGCCGAACGGACCTAGTGGCCTTGTTTGGGGTTCCTTGATTTGCACTATCTTGCTGGCTTCAGGGGTCTGCGTTTGTGGAGTTAGAGGTGTGGCTATCGGGCCCGCCGAAAACATGTTTCGCAATAGACCTATTTCGCTCTGAGAAAAAATCACGTCAGATACCCACTGGAAGTGCTACCAGTTTGGGAAAAAAATATTAATTAGCTCTGCTAAATGTCAAAGGAAGATAGGGAAATCACAACCCGAATTGCTCTGTCTGGCTTTAGCAAATGGGCATCTAGACGTCATTTTGGTAGAATTTTGATTGAAAGGAATATGTGTATTGCTTTGCTTATAAAAACTAATTTGCTTAGATTAGTATAAGACATGAGTCTTAAAATAGTAATAATAATGCTTACATGTCGCCTTCAGTGTTTGAATTTTTCGGGTGCATTGAATCATGAACTTGGTATTGTGTCGACGAGAGCTCGTAGCCATGTTTGAAGTTAGATGCGTCATGCTTGCTGTTAGCCGTTTCAAAGAAATTCACTCTTGTTACGTGTTTAATACTATCTCACCTCACGAGACCGTGTCCATACTATCCAGATGATTTCTGAATAGTTTTGGCTGTAGGTGAATGACTGCAATCAAATTTACATGCCTTTCTCTACGGTGGTTCATGCTGTCTTTTCTTCCCCCAGATGCTTCGAACGTTTCTTCAAGGCTGTGAATTCCAAAGAAGGCAAACTGAAAGCGAAGAGAAGAGCTTTCTTAATGGACGACGTGGACCTTATAGGCACCGAATATATTTGGAGGGTATGTTGAATTTTAATTTGTCCTGGGTCACTTAAGAGATAAAATACTTGAAAGTCGCACGGATTCGTTTTAGCAACGACTTTAATTAACTTCGGGGAAAGAATCGCCACCTGATCCAACATTTGATCCGAATAGAATCATTTTATTTATTTATTTATTTCTTTATTTGCAAAATAAATTCCACCGGTGTGAATATAATAAACACATAGGTACACATAAATGCAATACAAATACAAATAGCAACTTAAGCAGGTGAATATAAAACATAGGCAGCTGAAATAGAACATTTCACAGTAAGCAACATTGCAGCAACTCATGCCAGACCAAAAAATAGCTAGCAGAGCAGGATAATCGAGCTGAACGAGACACAGCAGTCAAAGGGCTACGACGTACAAGCATGAGCGTGGGATGCGGGACTAAAGGCGGGCGTGGTGTGCGCAGGTGGTGACCAACAGCGGCGACGACATCGCCAACCGCGCGATCGAGCTGATGAAGGAGGTGAACACGAACCTGGGCCCTCGGCTGCAGTCGTCGCTGCTCGACTTCCACGAGAACTACATCTCCGAGTGCCTGGACCGGCTGCGCGCCCACTTTGACACCGTCTCGTTCCTCTCCAAGTGAGTTGCCTGTCGCCAGCTCTGTGGGCGATGCAATTGCCTGGCGGATGCCATACTCTCGGGGATTGTACCGAACTTCAGATCTCTCTACGCCGACCGTTCTTTTGATCTTGCTATGGACTAGTTTTAGGATCTAGAATCTGAAAAACTTTTTTGACAATCATAACTAACTTTACAACTGTCATATACTTCGACTGAAATTTTAGTTTTTAAATATGTGAATCTTAATGATGGAACAAAATGAAGATCTAGACAGTAAGTTTCCAATAGGTTTACCACTGATAGGTTCCTTGGACCCCTATTTGCTTACGTTTTTGGTTTCTAACTCTGCGAAATTGGTTCATTTTGCGGCTTTTGTTCCCAAAGGAAGTATAGAAAATAAAGGCAGTAACTGACCCAATTCTCCTGAATTAGAAACAGATAAAGTTAGTGGATAGGGAGCCAGTGTGGGCATAAATTTACAGTTTGAAATATATTTTCTGAATAAATGCAAGAAAACAAAGAACAAGAAACTATATTTTCTATTTTAAAGTTCACCGTGTGGGCTGAAAGTTTTGAATGTAGTTTGCAATTGGAAAACATTGTCAGACTTGCTGTTAGGTTCCGTGACCTCTGCGATTTATAACGCAGGCCGAAAGCGGGCGATCTGACGATGCCGATACGGGTTAGGTGTTCGAAAACTTTGAGTTTGCTAGAATTCAATAGCCCCGTGAAATATTATTCTGAAAACTAACGTGCCGAGATCAGCAAACGACCCGAGTGTCAAGCGAGTAAGAACGCCGGAAGTGTGCCTGACGTGTTGCGACGCTGTCGTTGCAGGGAGGAAGAGAAGGAGGGCGTGCTGAACAGCCGGCTCCGCGCGGAGGCGGTCAAGATGTGCCGCGTGATGAAGGTCCTGCAGGAGTACGTCAGCGAGTGTGACGGCGACTTCAGCGGCGAGCGCAAGATCCTGCCGCTGCACCGGTGAGTCGCTGAGAGGAAACCTTGCGTTGTTCTGCTGGGCTATTGTTTGTAACTGCAGAATTCAATTGTTTTTGGGAGATCTATTGCTCTAAGGAGTTTTAAAAATTGGTGTAAACGTTGTGACCCTGCTTTTCTGCCACATTTTTCTGCTGGGTTGTTTTCTGTTGCTTAGGACTTTTTTGCAACTGCAGAATCAGTTGTTACTGGGAGTTCTATTGCTCTGGGGAGTTTAAAAAAATTGGTAAAAAACAAGGTGGCCCTGCTCCCATCGAATTCCATCAAATCTATCGATCAACCTATCCATCAAACTTATATCGGAATTTTGGTACGTAAATTTTGTTTCCGATGACTAACCTGAGGACGGTTTGTGCACAGTGCCTGCCGCGGCAAGCACCTGACGATGTGCGTGCGCTTCACGAATCCCGGCCGCGCGGTGGACGACGTCGACATCTTCACGCACAGCAACGACACGCTGGCCGCGCTTCGCCGACAGATCCTGCGCCGCCTCAAGGCCAACGGCGGCAACGTCAAGCTCGAGCTGTTCGTCAACAACGACCTGCTCGACCCGGCAGACGACCGGAAGATGCTGTCGCAGATCCCGCTGCGCGACAAGACGGTGAGCTGGAAACTAGGCTGCTGGAGACCGGGTCGTTGATGTATCCGTTTTCAGCTCTACTACTCTCTGAACGGTTGTGCTTATATTGCCAGTTGCCACTGGAATTTTAAGCAAAGAGAGGGCTTGGGCAACTGGAGACCGGGCCGTTTATATCTCCGCTTTATGCTCCACTCTCCGAATGGTTGTGCTAATAGCGACCCGCGAATGTTAAGCTTAGTTAAGGCTTTGGGAACTGTTGACCGTAACTGTAGAGTTTCTCCCGTGGCGTTAGATATTTTAAGTTGTTGGTTTCCCGTACTTTGATATTTGTAGACTGAGATCAATGTAAAGATACTTGCAATTTGGTACAATTCCTCCACTGCCCACACCCAACGGTTTGGCATGTTCGAAACACAGGTTCGCGTGAGATCACCAAAGGTAAGAAACATCGTACTGAGTTAGGTGTTGTATGGGTGACCACTGACCATCAGACACGTGATCAGTTCTGTTTGGAAGAGAGGTTGGAGGGTTTAAGTACTACAACTTCACTCGCCTTGCTTATCAACCTCTCGACAGTACGGATTAGTCGAGGAATCCTATTGTTCGAGTTGTACCGTCCTTCGGAAGGGATGTAAATCCCGTTGTCCCCTCGGTGCTTTTTTAAAGGTACGTGCCGACACCGGGTTTCCCCTCCTTCCTTCTAGGCTAGGTTAGGTTCATCGTCACCCTTTCATTCACCGACTCCATTAGACCAGTGCCATAGTGCCAGTGCGTCGTTCCACTATCCACGTCTCACCGGGCAGGAATCCGACCGTAGCTCACGCCCGATTCCGTCATTCACTCTTCCGCTCGTCCTGCTCCATTCCAGGCCACAAAGTACTTCCTCGGCGAGTTCTTCCACGAAGTCCCCCCGTCCCCGCCCGACAAGGAGGACCCCGATTCCGAGGAGACGGACGTTGGCCCGTCCGCCTCCGACATGGTCCTAGATCCCAAGCCGCCTGCCGGCAGCCAGGACATCTTCGTAAGAAATGCCGCGGGAAACTAAGGAAATGATGGCCCAAAAAACAAGAAAAGTCTTGGGCAACAACTGACTGGTTTTTGTTCCCGATGTGCTTGCTGATGATTTATCATTCATGGTGATGGGAAAGGAAATGTTTTGTATATGAATTTTGAAACATTTAGGAAACTTTACAATCCTAATGAGTTGTTAATGCATTCAGCATTTGTTATGTTCAACAAAAATTAGCCAATAACATCTTTCACGAAATGCAGAGTTTATTATTAGAAGCGCCATTAACTGCCAATCAGATATGATATATATGTTCTGTCCGTAAAACTAACACCAACACATGCAAAGTGATCTGTTTTTTGATTCTAATCCCTACAGAGACCGTGATTTTTTAGGTTATTCCAATAGGGAGACTGTGTAACTTCTATCATGGTGTGATGGTATGAGATTTCCATTTTTGTCAATGTTCTTGAGTATCATAATTACCTCACAGTGTCAGTGATCAAAGTAACACAATTCCCCTCCAGAAAGGGTTTTCAGATACATCAGGGCCTTTGCCTAATAATTCTGCCAACTCTCTTGTATCATGGTAATGAGAGTGTATAGTACCAATTATTACTTGGTTAAAAGAACAGAGAAAAACCAGGTATTCAACAGCACAGCTGCAGTACCAGCTAGTTGTTACGCCTAACGATACACAAATCAGTTTCAGCTGCTAGATATTTTCGGTCAAAGCAAGTGATCAACCCTTGGCTTTGATGACGAATCACTGCCAGTAGGAGACTCGAATACTAAAAGCCAGATCGTGTGTTTCCCGGTCGCAGCTGCTGACGGCCAAGCTGTGCCAGGCGGGCGGCAGCAGCGGCGGCGGTGGCGGCGGCGGCGGGGGCGGTGCGGCGCCCAGCTCGCCCGACAGCAGCAGCGACAGCTCGACGAGCTCGCCGCAGCGCTGCGTGGCTGGCGCCGAGGCGGCGGAGAGCGCGCTGCCCGGCGTGCTGATGGCGCAGCGGCCTCAGTGCGCCGCATTCTTCTTCCAGGTAGCGCAACGATCACGTTTACCCGTTGCTCTAGGATCTGTCTGGAGCCGGGTTTGAAACTCCGGGCGATAAAGTTGTTTCTTAAACAGTTTTACGTATTTTCATGTTTTCAACAACCATTTCAACTACTATTCTCATCTCTTCTTCAACGAATACACATTCCAATCTGATAGAAGATGGGAAGTTTGTTTCAGAGTGTTTCTTTGGTTTATTCTGCCTTTTTAAACAGGTTTCCGCCTTTTCATGTATTTTAACAAGCATTTTCATCCTTTCTTCGAAATTCCTCGCGCTTTCCATTATCTCTTCACTCACTCTTAACTCATTCCATTCCGATAAGACAAGAAGTCTGATTCACAGTGTTTCTTCGATTAAGTTTGCTTTTTTAAACAGATTCACACATTTTGAGTCCCTACCATTTCAACAAACATTCTCATCCCTTTAAACTTTCTTGTTCTTTCCATCATCTCTCCTCTTACCTGCCCTTAAATTATTCCCCCTTAAATTATTGCCCTTAAATTCAACTCACCTTTGTAAAATTCATATCTTAAATTTTCTTTTTGTATCTAGCTTAAAATCATGCCTTGAATTTCATCATAAATTGCACCGTCACGAATGTGATAACGGTATAGTCGATGCCCCAGCTGTCGATTTTCATGTTTTGCTCGATAGAACCTTGATATGACCACTAGTGGTCACTTCTCTTGTATTATGTGACCTACTTAGGTACCTATGTACCTATAATGTACCCGAGTAGCTGTCATGTTGTACTCATTTCTATCGAGCGATACGCCACTGGGCCATGGACTAGTTGTCGATTGCCGGTGTCGGCTGGTCGACTTCTCGACGCTCACCGCGCTTTGTGTCTAGGTGGCGGACCTGGGCAGTCGGCTTCAGTACCCGCCGCTTCGCGACGGCGCCCGCGCCCTCATGAAGCTCGTTCCTCCCGACCAGCACGCCGTGGAAACGTTGCAGGTAAGCGTGCCTACATCTTTTACAACGCTACGAAACTTGCCTTCATCTTGTCAAAACTGCCAGAAAATTTCAAAGTCCAGAGCTTGTGTTTCGCAGCATTGCAAAGCAGAATTGACCTGCTTGTTAATTGTTTCCGGTATTGTTTTACTATCCTTTGTTATTTTGTATTGAAGAGCGCCCCTACTCACAACTTTTTTTTTTTTTTAATCAATTCTGCAGAAGTGGTAAATTTGGGCTATTCTTCCTTATACTCCCTTTGGAAACAAAAGCCTAACTTAAACCAATTCCCCAGAATTAGAAACAGAAAAAAATTAGCAAATTGGGGGCCAGTTTGGTAAAGTATTAAACCTTGTGTATTCAAACCATATTTTCCACTTACTCTCGATAAATCTTAACCTATTCAATGCCATTTCAAATGAAAAACCTAAATATTAACATTCCACTGTGTGTTTTGTTTATCTTCTGTTGCAGAACTTGTTCCAGCAACGGGCGAAGGTCGTGTCTAACGGAACGGGAACGGCCGAACAAGGCAGCGCTGCGGCGGCGGCCGCCGTGACTGTCGAATCGGTGTTCTTTGCCGCCTCTTCTTCGCAAGTTCTCTACTACCTTGAAGTAAGTGGCGGTTGTTTGAGGCTGAGGTTGAGGTTGGGTGATCAGGGGGTCAAGAGCCGGATTGAGCCAAATGGATTTGAGGAGCTCGATACGTTTTCCAAGCCGCTGGGGATAAACTTTGCATCGACTGTCACAAGCCGTCACCAACCTTACTTAATACCACAAAATTAGTTGAAACATACAGCAGTGTCAATGGTCTGGTCTTAATGGTCTTGTCAGTCAATCTATTGACAAAATTGAAGCAAAATTCTGGGGTTTTAAACTCTTTGTTCTCAGAAAACAACAGAACTAACCCCTCTCATATCTTTTAGGAGTAGTAGTAGTTTGGTTTATTACAATAAAAATTGTCTTATACGTCAATGGTTCAATTACGTTTCATTCATTTCATTTTCATTTCATTTTATTCCAAGAAAACATAACAATAATTTCATTACAATATAAACAAAATTATACAAAAACGACTTGGAAGCCCGCATAAGACAGTAAAGTCTTGTGTGCGGGCTGACAAAATATAAATAGATACCATAATACCTTTGATTTGGTAGTCAAAAATGAGAGAATTCATAATCACAATAGTAGATTAGGTTTCGTATTCGAACATTCTGTAGTAATATGATGAGAACCAGGTTGTCTAGTTACTGGAAGCTTAAGCAGGTTATGTTGGTAAGGTTAATTACTAATTATTACAAAATATGTATTAGTCTCATTGCTGCTGCATTGCCTTGACTAAGAATCCAATGACAAACTTCATACTTGTACCGAGACAATTTATATATGTTCTTTATTACAAATGGGAGTTGATTAAAGATGTGAGGACCTATAAAATCTATGCTTTGCTGTCCTAACAATGTCCTTCTCATGGGTATAGATAGATTTTGCCTGTTAGTACTCCTAGTATTGTGATCGGTCGTGTTTCGATCCCCTAGTGAGTATTGCTTCTTGAATGAGCCAAAATTGTTTCTTAAGTATACCATAGTTGATTTAATAAATAGTTGTCGTATATCCAATACTCCTGAAATTTCAAAAGTTTTAGCCGTGGAGAATAGTCTTTGTTTTTTCAGTATGATTTTTAGTAACAACTTCTGCACTGTAATGAGTTTTTCAAGTTTGGTTTTTCCGGCTCCACCCCACCCAATAATACCATACTGAAAGATTGTTTGTACTAATGCCTTGTACACTGTTGTCATTGAAGTTCTGCTTATTACATTTCTTAGTCTGTAGAATATGAATGATAAATTTCGTGTCTTTTTACAAATGAGGTTTATGTGAGCACTCCATTTTAAATTTTTGTCTACCATAATCCCTAAATACTTAACATTATCCACTGACTGAATTGTATAGCACGAACAATTTTTAGTGTTACAATTAAATGAATGAAGCTGCAGTGTATGTTCAGATCCTGGTTCTGTTCTAGAGTTGATGGTATGATAAATATAAACGGTCTTAGTTTTGTTTAGAGTCAGAGAATTGCTATTTAGCCAGGAGTAAAGTAGTTGCAAAGACTGGTTGGCATTCTCATAAGCATCTTGCCAATTTTTGCCTTCACAAATCAAGACCGTATCATCAGCATAGGTAATAAGGTTCCCTCGAACATTAAGGTCGCATAAATCATTTATGTAGATAATGAACAAAATTGGCCCAAGAACTGTGCCTTGTGGAACACCAGTATGTATAAGTCGCTTTTTACTAAGTGTAGCACCAATCTTAACCTGCTGATAACGCTGTTGTAGATAATTTCTAAACAATTCTAAAGGGAGACCACGAATACCCAAGTTTTCTAATTTCATTATTAATTTTACATGATCAACAGTGTCGAAGGCCTTTGCCAAGTCAAGATAAATAGCTAAAGACTTTAGGCCTTTGTCCAAATTTTCGTATAGCTCACTTGTTAACTTGTATATGGCATCATTTGTGCTAAGGCAAGGTCTGAAGCCAAATTGATTTGGTGATAGAAAATTGTTTGCCTCCATGTGCGCCATAAGTCGAGATTTGATACATTTTTCCAAAAGCTTAGAGAAGTGCGATAGGAGAGAAATCGGTCTATAATTTCCTGGATTTAATTTATCCCCATTTTTATGAATGGGAGTGATTATAGCAGATTTCATTTGGTTTGGAAAAATACCCGTTTGAAAGCATTTGTTAAATATGTGTTCTAATGGTGTACAAATGTGAAGTCTAGCAGTTTTAATTGCGTTGACATTTACGTCATCGGAGCCATTTGCGGAGTTGTTCTTTAGGTTATTTATATGTGATAATATCTCGGTACAAGTAATAGGTGTTAAAAACATACTGTTCGGGTTTCGGTCAAAAGCGCCCCCTTTTCTCTTACTACGTCTATACTCAAAATTAACAATATGATCTGAGGGAACGTGGTTATTAATTTCACACGCTAAGTTGACGCCTACATTAGAAAAATAATCAACAAATGTATTTGCAATTATGAGGGGTTCTGTCGAAGTGGTGTCTAATTTATCTTTTACCGAGAGCTCGATTACAGATTTACATGTTTTGTTTTGTCTATCTGTAATTTCGTTGATCGTCGCCCAGGGTTTTTTTAGGGCAGTGCTTATTTAGATTGATTTTATGAGCATAGTAATTTTCTTTTGCTTTAATGATCAATCGGTTGATAAGTTTTCGGTAAATCTTATATTTCTGTATAAGAGATATTAATTCACTACTATGTGTGTCTGTGTTTCGTCGATCGAATTTAACTATTTTCCTGTGCAGTGCGTCCCTTTCTCTGATCGAAACAATTATACCTGATGTAATCCAGGGTTTAATCTTTCTCAATTTTGAATTGCTTTTAATTGGTACTACCTTTGTGGCACCCTCGATCATATTCTTAAATTTATTTACAAATGAATCGTATGCTCCGTTCGCATTACTCTCATTTATAATCTCTGACCATGTTTCTTTTTCCAAAACAGATAAAAGCTTTTCTACATGTAGGGTAGTCTTAAGTACAGTTGAGTTATCTTGAGATTTGGTTTTAAACGCGCGATTATTCGTTATTTCTAGTTGTGCAAAGGTTGTGTAGTGGTCTGTTATTGTGGACGTAATTATTCCTGCCCGAACAGTATGCTTTGAATCCAACCTGACGAAAATGTGGTCTAAACAAGTACTTGTAGTTACGGTTTCTCGCGTTGGACAATTAATAGCTGAGGAGAAACCATTGCAATACAAAACATTTAAATATCTATTTGCTATTGGATTGTTATCATCCAGAATATTCAGGTTAATATCCCCTAGAATTATGTGGCTTGCTACACTAGCTGTGCCAGACAGGTACATGTTTAATTGGTGTACGAACTGGTTTACATTTCCAGACGGAGACCTGTAAATTGCTAGGATTGAATAGTTTTCATTGTCACATTTGAAAGAAACATTAACCGCGTTAGCGCTAACAATAGATTGTTCCTGTTTAAATATGGGATATTGGATTCTTTCATTATAAGCAAACACAATTATTCCATCCGACATAGAAAGAAATGAATTTGAATAATACGTGCTGTAACCGGGTATGTTGATAGGTTCACTTGTTGTGAGATGCGTTTCTGATAGAACAATTATGTCATAAGAAAAGTTCAATTGTTGGATTAAGACACAAAAATCTTCAAAGTTTTTCCTTACACCCCTAATGTTTTGATGAATGATTTTAAAATTAGCATATTTTGAGTTGGAAAAAGTGTTAAGGTGCTTGATATCATGGCAAATTGCTGTTTTTAACGTGCTTTGTTCAATTTGAGTACTTAGTAAATCGTATTCACTCATAAATTAGGCTACTGGAATATCAGCTGGTTTTGTTATTCTTATAACCGGAGAGTTATCGTCTTTCTTTATGAAAATAATTCCTCTCCTTGTCCAGGAATACTTAAACCCAAGTTGCTTTGTGTTTCTTGCCAACCAAAATAAGTGTTTGTTCAACTTTGTAAGATGCTCGTTGACAAATACCTTGTTCGTTGAGTTTTGAAAGCCTAGGTCATGAGCTTTAAAGGGTACTTTCCCTTTCCTGGCCAAAACCAGTCGCTCCTTATCTTGACGTGAGTAGAACTTGGCTATTATTGTCGGAGGTTTGTTCAGGTTACGTGTGGATTGTTTTTGCCGATGACAAAATTCAATTGAGTCAATGTTGATATTTACATCCAAATAACTTGCTATATTCTTCACAATCTCGTACGTGTTTTCTCCAGCTGCCACAGGAATGCCTTCAAACTCGAGGTTGTAATTTCTAGAGTACTGCTCTAGTTCGTTGATTCTCGTTGATAGAAGGTCGTTGTCAGTTCTAATTTTGGTGTTTTCTTTTTTGCAAAGGTTAATATCCTCTATTAACTTTGCAATCTGTTTGGATTGGGATTGATTCTCTTTGAGAAGGTCCGCGTGTGTTTGAGCCTGGCTAGCTAGTGTTTTTGCCATACCTTGTAGTGTTGTCAAAACCATGCGGATAGCTTCTGTCATTCCTTCCAGTCCGGGTGGTGCGTTACCCGAGAAAGCTTCCTCAACGTTGAGGAGAAGGGATTCAATTGGCTCAGCGGCGGCAGAGAAGTCAAAATGCTCCGTGTTTCCCTCTCCGGAAGGCGTAGTCACTGGGCTCTCACTTGTGATCTTAGCCGCTCTCGCAGGATTCTTCTTTTGCTCTTTGGTATCCTTAGACGTGACCTTTGGTCTGGTCGACATACTCGGTACATTCACTGGTGCACATGGTGCACAAGTATATAATTTCACTGAACTTACCAAAGGAAGAACGAAAAAATAGTGCTAGTAACACGTCGCCAGCATTTAGACATGCAAGTTTGTAAGTCACGTTTGTTCGTGGTTTGCGCCGTGGTTTCAGCCGTGGTTTGTCTGCGACGATTGTGCGTTTGTTGCGCAGGTTATGTACGCGCTGCTGATGCCGGCGATCGACCCGACATCGGAGAAGGCGTTCGAGTTCCAGTACAACTTCATCAAGAGCGGCGACGCGCCCGTCATACTCGACATGCTCACCAAGAACAACTTCCTGCCGGACGCTGACGTGGCCACGAAGAGGTGCGTAATCGACAGTCGGCTTTGCACCATGCATATCACGCATATCGTGCATATCACTAACTTTCTGGAGTTTTCTTGTATACCATGCTAGCACAAGGTTTGCAGCTGCGTTATATTTCTACCTAAAAAACTAACCTAATCAGGAACAGACACGAGTCTTCAGAAAGTAAAAACGAATTCAGCGTTTGTTTTTTTCAAACGCATTTCACGAAACGCTCGCCCGTCGCATAAAACGTGTGCGAATCCGGTCTGACTTGGCGTCTGCCTCCGCCAGGTCGGCCTACCTGACGGTGCTCAAGATGTGCAAGCTGCTGCTGACGGTGGTCGGCTACGTGATGTCGCGCACGGCGGCCGACCCGCCCGCCTCGGCCGCCGCCGCCGCCGACGTCAGCGGCGCGCCCGTCTCGCGCAGCGCCGTCGTACAGCTGCGCCAGGCGCTGCACAGCATCCCCAACCAGAACACCGAGTACATGTTGCGCAGCGTCGCGTCGAAGCTCGCGCAGCATCTGTCCGAGCAGGTGCGTTGGGAAACTGTTGCCTCCAGGCTACACAAGCCGAGATCAGGATACACTCGAGAGGATGGCAGATCACGTCGACTTGTTAGAAGCCAGCGGGGTTTGCGTGCGTCCAAACTGGCACAGCATCTGTCCGTGCAGGGCGTCTTGAGCAATGTCTGTATCCAAGCTGGACTAGCTGAGATCAGGTTTCACAAGCAAAGATTGTGCTACAGTAGCTTAGATCAGGTTAAAATAGCTTAGATAGGACACAAGTACAAGGAGATAGTAAATGATGTCGAATTGTTAACAAGTAAGTGAGGTTTGCATGCATCCAAATTGGCGCAGAATCTCTCAGAGAAGGTAGGCTTGCCAACTCTTGTAGATTGATCGTCGTTGAAATTGATCGATCCTTCGATCCTGCTGACAATCGTTCTTTTAGCAACCTCGACAGCTCAACCGTTATGTTGGCCGTTCATTAACCGGTGATTAGCCGGTGATCCCAACGGGGGCCACTTAAAGCTCACTCCTTGTGCACATGCAGACACCACCCTTTGACACGAACACAACTTAAGGAACCCTAACACAGGGCCACCTAAAGCTATCTCCCACACATATGCAGACTTTCACTTTGACACGAGAACATCTTATTGCATTGCGACGATTCTGCCGACGACCACCTAACGCTATCCCCCCGCACATGCAGACACCACCCTTTGACACGACCACAACATAAGGAACCCCACAACTCTCCCCATGCAGAAGCAGACACTCACTCTGTCGCGACCACGACTAAATGCATCCCGACGACTACTGACGGCCACCTAACGCTCTCTCCCCCCGTGCAGATGCAGTCGGGCGCGGCAACGGCAACAGCTGCGACGGCGGGCATGGAGGCTCCGCAGCCGATGCTGCGCCAGGCGCTGGCGTGGCAGCTGCCCGAGATGGCGACGGTGCAGGCGGTGGTGCGGCTGGCGTGGGCCGCGTCCAGCGGCAGTCTGCAGCTGCGCGACGCCGAGCCCGACGAGCTGCACCGGCGGTGCGCGGCCGCCGAGGGGGCAGAGTCTGCGGCGGCAACGACGGACTCGGCGGAGCCCGACACCGAGGACGTTTTCGGTGAGCAAGCTGGCTTTGTGATGTAACTGCGTGGTTGATTGCAAAGATAGGGAACATCTACTACGGTGCCCCTCTTGCTTTATCGTGCGTTGTTATTCATTTGTTGGTCGTGTTTGTGTTTTTAGTGTGCCGAGAAGCGCTGGAAGTGCTGACTGTTTCGCTGGTGCTCAACCCAAAGACGCTAGACCACTTGACCAAAGATAAATCGTGGCACCTGTTCATCATCGACCTGCTGCTGCTCTGCAAAAACAGGTGCGTACAAACCCGAAACGAGCTTTCCGCTCCTAGAAACCTCTGCACTTTCTGCATAAGAAAACACCTACCTTTTAGTCGTTTTTCTGTATCAAAGAAACAACAATGTCATATCACTAACTGGGCTACTGATTGATGATGTTGATTGACAATGACTGTGTAATCCTACTTCAGCTTACATTAAAAAAACTATCCCTGCCGAAGGCACTGACCCTGCCGAAAGCACGCCAAGTCAACCAGCACCCCACCAATTGCATAATGAAGTTAAATTTGATCAGAAACATGTCCATCGTAACCTCAACAAGTCGATTGTGTCGGCCCGGAGAGAAGTCCCCTCGTCAATCGTCGGTAATCCGGCACAACCGAAGGCACGCCGAGCTAAACTCAACTGAACGTATTTGCGCAGGCTGGTGCGCGCCGCTGCCGCTGAGCAGTTCCTGCAGATGTCGACGTGGTGCAGCGGCAGCCAGCACGCGCTGCAGTTCTGCATCACGCTGCTCTTCACCGTGCTGAACACGACGGTGACCGAGCACGCCGCACGATCGCACGAGTACTTCCACCTGCTCTGCCGCCTGCTCAACTTTGCGTTCATGGTCAGCTGCCCGCTGCCGACTGCCGAGACGTTGCTCAACAACGAGATCGCGTGGCTCAAGAAGATCAGGGTGAGCGGAGGCGTCGGCTTGATCTTTGTTGCGGTTAGGGACTCGGTACGCAATGTCGTTTGGGATTTTGCGTGCCAATGAGAGTTGTCGAGAGGTGGATTGCATTGACGATTGCCAATGTTTTGCCAAGCTAATGCTTAAAGCTTCAGGTTAAATTTAAAAGCTGATTGTCAATCAAATCCTTCAGGGAAACCCTTGAGGAACTTCAAAATTGTAGTAGATCCAGTTGTATGAACACTACTTCTCACATTACTTATTGACAGCAAGCCATGGGCCCTACGGCCTGAATCGGGCAAAAGCTATTTGAACTATCAGAGTAAAATGAACAAAAACCGGTTGTTATCAAACGTCTCGAGTTTTTGCCAGCCTGCCAAGCGATCATGTTTCCACACAAATAGATTTTTTAAATTCTTCTGCAAGTAAAAACTCACTGTCGGCCCCTAGCCCAAGAACCCTAATTTCTAACTTTTCCGTTTCTAATTCTGTGGCTTTGGTGTCCATTTTGGTCTGGTATACGTGCGATAGAGGAAACAAAGAAGAAGTGGACGGAAATTAGAAACGGAACAAGTCGAGTTTTCAGAAAAACTATTAACTGAGTAGGTATTGAATGGTAAATCCTCAAGTTTAGACCATTGATAAAGCAGGCAGCAAAGCTTCGCGAAACGTCAGGAAATGTTTGAGTTCGGGAGCTTAGCATTCAATACCCAGTTAAATAGTTTTTCCGAAAACTCACGTGCTAAGGTCAAGGAAAAGACGCGAGCGTTAAGAAAGTAACGTCAGTCGAGTCGGGGAAGCAGAGATCGGCCGCTAACCCCGCCCCGCCCGCCCGCAGGAGCACGTAAAGGTGACGGGCGAGTGCCCGGCAGACGACGCCGTGCTCGAGGGCCACCTCGGCGTCGCCAAGGAGCTGCTCTCGTTCATGTCGCCCGAACGCAAGCACGAGCTGGGCTCGGCGCCGGGCGGCGCGTCGCTGATCCGCGAGCTGGTCGACGACTTTGCGTTCCCCGCGTCGCGGCTCGCGCTGCAGCTGCAGCAGCAGCAGCCGCGCGACGCCGAGGACGCCTGCGCCGAGCACCCGACGCCAGTGTGCGCGACGCCGCAGTCGACGGCGGCCGCGTTCGACCTGCTCGTCGGGCTGTGCAACGGCTGCGTGCCCAACATGCGGCTGCTCGTGCAGATGCTCACCGACATGTTCTACTCGGGTGAGTGGGACTGGCCGTCGGCCCGATTGCTAATACTCGTTGCGGATATGCTAGGTTTTTGTTGTCCAGGCATGTTCATCATCCATTATTATTGGAAAAATTTGGATCCGTACTGGGTTCTCCGGAAAACACCGGTGGCTTGTTTACGACTGCAAGCCGTTACTTAGCCTCCTTCCTTGAAGTTTCCTTTAGCTAACCGATAACTTAACCTCTAGTCATATTCAGCTACGCAAAACGACCTCTCGAGAAATTTAAGGAAGGGATGAGAATGGGTTGGGATGATAGCTACTAGCTAGGTTAGGGACTCTGACAAACTGACATGCGAATGTACTTATCTGATTAAATAAATCACTAACAACAAAGCGGACGGCGACCTGACTGTGTCCGTGTTCCGCAGCGCGCGACGAGCCGCTGGCCGAGTGGGACTACCTGCCGCCCGTCGGCCCCCGCCCGCCCAAGGGCTTCACGGGGCTCAAGAACGCCGGCGCCACGTGCTACATGAACTCGGTGCTGCAGCAGCTCTACATGGTGGAGAGCATCCGCGTCGGGCTGCTTGCCGCCGACGGCGCCGCCAACGACCTCACAGAGGACTTCAGCGGTGAGTCGACCGATGCGTGGCGGTTCTATCGGTGAAACACTTGGCGCACTGCGAATCAAGCTAGATGGCTACGTTCCTTTCGTACCTTTATGCGGTCAGCCTCGTAATAGCTGTGACCCCCTGAGCCACGTTTCTACCTTTACAACTCGGTCTCTAAGCCATGTGAATTACGCCAGCAATGGTTCTAAGCCATTTGCACAATGTGGGCACCATGTCAAAGACTGCATTATGCTGGCAATATTTCTAAGCCCATGGCACAAAATATCCAATGCTTTGAAGCTCTGAGCAAGATTCAGGCAAAATTTCCAAGCCCTTCGGCCAGCGAGCGCCAGGGCCTCTGCTCGCGGCGATTCCGCTCCTGGAGACGTCGCTGACCCGCCGCCCGTCGTTTCCCGCAGGCGAGGAGCGGCTGGAGGCGGACCCGAACGCCGATTCGACGGAGCCGGACGGCGGCGACGAGAAGTTGGCGGGCGACGAGCCGCGGCACCAGCTGCACAAGCTCTACAACGTCGGCATCCTCAAGCAGGTGCAGGCCATCTTCGGGCACTGCGCCTACAGCAAGCTGCAGTACTACGTGCCGCGCGGCCTCTGGCGGCACTTCAAGTGAGTGCCTTTTCCGCGCCCGAGTCCTGCCCGGTGTAATTACTTCTCATTGTCGGGAGAATGCTAGGTTTTTAAGCATATTTTATGTGTGTGAAAGAGACTAATCATTTGACTGACCGTCTGAAATGAATGCATAGCGTATTTTAGCACATTTATTAGCACATTTATTTACATTTAGCGGTTTGTATTAATCGAGAGTGTTTAGTCTAATTGTATGGGAAAGATTGTTCAGTTTAGATCAGAGTATTTAGTAGAGAAATAAGTTATTCCTTGCCGTGTTAGTGCAAGAGGAAGGAACAGAGTTGCGAGGAAGTAGAATGAGCAAGGAATTTCACAACGCAAATAAACAAAGCTATTGTTTGCAGAGTATGCAGTGTGCTAAAAAAAAAAAAAAATGAGTAATGATTCTTTCTGTAAAGCTTCCTCGTGATCAATGTGTGGCCACCGATTCCGATACGGACGTTGTTTCTCAGCTGGAAATATATGAGCTATTGGTTTCCTGAATATTAGCGATCGTCAAAGAATGCAGACAAACTCCACATAGCCTCTAAATATTTATTGAACATTGTTAAGCCATCAATCGTAAATCCACATAGCCTCTGGATATTTAGTCTTTTCAATCTTGAACTTGCTGTCAACTCCGAGTTAAACATTGTAAAGCAATCGATCGTAGTGTCTCGGTAAATCTTCCTCGTGATCCACCGTTGCGGCCGCCGAATTCGGACACCGACACTGACCGCATTTTCCCCCCCGGCGACCTTCCGCAGGATGCAGGGCGAGCCGGTGAACCTGCGCGAGCAGCAGGACGCCGTCGAGTTCTTCATGAGCCTGGTGGAGAGCATCGACGAGGCGCTCAAGGCGCTCAACCAGGAGCAGATCATGGGCAAGATCCTCGGCGGCTCCTACTCGGATCAGAAGATCTGCAAGGAGTGTCCGCACAGGTGCGTGTCCTGCCGTCTTGATTTCCGCTGGATTTGTCTTGTCTCTGACCTTTCCAACAGTGACGAGTGTCTTTGTAGACACGTTGGCAACGTCAATTCCATCGCGATCTTCAAGCTTTGTTTGATAGTTTTGTATGTGCGATGCCCTTTCTGGATTATCGAGCGAAATCCTTCAATTTTTGCAACATGAAGCCGCAGATTTTTACTGGGATGTTCGTGACAGGGTGGTGTGGTACTGTATAGTTTTTGAGCGAAATCGATTCTGCCGTTTTGTTTTTATGAGCAACGTACAATGCATTTTACAGTTTTTTTGTTGGTGTCGCCGTAAGGAATCAATATCGACACCAAATTTGCAAGAACATTATAAAATTTGTGACAACAACATGTCGCTATCCCGGGTTTCAAAGCCGGTATCACCAACTGCGGGTTAAGGCGCATTCTTCGTTCATTCAAAACGCGTGAGCGCCCAGCATTTGCGTAGTTGATAAGAATAAATTTGGCCTTAGCCATCCAATTTAATTAAACCAACCGATAAACAACCGTTATTCAAGTGAAATAAGCCTGACAGGGATTTTCTTTCCGTGAGAATTATATCAGTCGACTCCACTAACCATTCCCTTTAGTCGCCATCTTCGGTGTTTTGCGCACTCCCTATTTAGGTGTCGGGCACTCGATTAATGTCTGTGTGATTGGTCGCAGGTATTCGAAGGAGGAGCCGTACAGCGTGATCAGCGTGGACATCCGTAACCACAGCACGCTGCTCGATTCGCTGGAGCAGTACGTCAAGGGCGAGCTGCTGGAGGGTGCCGACGCGTACCACTGCGAAAAGTGCAACAAGAAGGTAGGCTCCTCACCACGCAGCCAGCGGCGACGGAATCCAAGTGTGGAGGCGACACCACGGGGTGGCAAGGTGTGCCGTTGTGCACGTGACTGCTTGGATTCGAGCACCAAGTGTCACGGTGAAACTACTTCGTGATAACAGCTTGACACGGTGTGCCCTGTGAACCGTGATGACAACTTGAAAAGGTGTGCCATTGCACACCCCGCTTGGATTCGAGCATCAAGTGACTCAGTGAAATCACAGTGTGTTAACAGCTTGACAAGGTGTGCCATTGCGCACCCGACAGCTTGGATTCGAGCACCAAGTGACGTGGTGAAACCACGGTGTGATGACAGCTTGACAACATCTGGCAATCGGCCACTTACAGCTAGTTTTAATAAACGCCAACTATCTGGGTTTTTGTATGCCGTGAGTACCTCAAAAAATTGCCTGCATGCCAGGAATCCATAGCTCTACACACAGCTAGTGTTCCACGGTAAACACAAACCGCCGCCCCCGCTAAGCCGTTCTTCCCCCGACCCAGGTGGTGACGGTCAAGCGGCTGTGCGTCAAAAAGCTGCCGCCAATCCTGGCGATCCAGCTGAAGCGGTTCGAATACGACTTTGAGCGCGTGTGCGCGATCAAGTTCAACGACTACTTTGAGTTCCCGCGCGACCTCGACATGGACCCATACACGGTGTCGGGCCTGGCGAAGCTCGAGGGCGAGATGATCGACTGCGACGTGCCCGCCGCCGGCTCCGTCGACGGCGACGCCGGCAAGGAGACGTGCACCAAGTACCGGCTGTCGGGGATCGTCGTGCACAGCGGACAGGCGAGCGGCGGCCACTACTACTCGTACATCCTGCACAGGTGGGTGGCGGCGGCGCGGCTCGTGACTTGGGACCGGTGGGAAGCGTGCAGGCGACGGGTCTGTTTCACTTGAGCCTGATTGGCTGGATTTACAGGGGTTCACCGCGGCTGGCGTCTTGAATCGTGCTCTGAAACTATTAACGAATAAACTTAGTGTGAATTAAAACTTGAATGAAAATACTCGTTGCATTTACGGTAGACATTGATTATTAGGAACGAAATATCAATTCCAAAATTTGTATCCGTTCCGGGATTTGAACCCGGATCTTTGCTTGTCCGAGGGACTGCACTAATCCATTGAGGCCTCCCTACAATTGACATAAGCATAAGCACGACTCATGGATAGTCGTAACGCACAAGGAAATTAAACATGGGTTAGAGGATAGGATTGCACACAACTGACATAGCGACCCTGAGCGCATAAGGCATTGACACAATGCGCAAGGAAAATGAAATATTTTAACTTGACAGTTAAAAGGTTAAAATTACACCAAGGTTTATGCAGAAGGCAATCTCTAGGGTCAAGAGCCACTGTTGCAAGAGAAGATACCTTCTGGAGCTAGTGTAGAAGCTGATAATTGATTTACAATCAAATACTTGTTACTTGATCTCATCCCCAGACTAAACTAATCACTTGTTAAAATTAAGCAGTTGCCCTGGCCGGCAACCTAACCTCACACTCACGGTCGGCCCCGCAGGCACGCCGACGGCACCAGCAAGTGGTACAAGTTCGACGACGGCGAGGTGACCGAGTGCAAGATGGAGGACGACGAGGAGATGAAGACGCAGTGCTTCGGCGGCGAGTACATGGGCGAGGTGTTCGACCACATGCTCAAGCGGATGAGCTACCGCCGACAGAAGCGCTGGTGGAACGCCTACATGCTCTACTACACGCGGCTCGACGTCGAGGAGAACGCGCTGGCCAGGGGCGCGAACCAGGTGTCGCTGTGTGAGTAACGGCTTGGCGTTAGGGTTCGACCGCGCTAGAAATCACGAGTTGCCTGGTGGAAAATTGTGACGGAAGTATATGAAGCTGTATAAAACTGACACTAGAATGGCACTCAGCGCTCTCGATTACATCGGTCTCATGTCTGGGCTTGTTGTCGTTCTCTGCCACAGCCTCATAGAATTATTAGTCTTACTCTGAAGACTGCCCACGTCATTCATACATCCTCTCTTGACTTGCAGTGCATTTTCAGAAATATTCCATGCCATCGATCATAAAAATGCAGTGGAACTAATTTGTTTCTGCATGTGAACTCTCATACCTAAGCTTTGGTCCAATCAGGCCTACTAGTAGTAGGTACTAGTAAATTATGGTATGGAAACTGCTGTGTGTAATGATGTTAAGGTAATGATGGAATCATTACTAGTAAATGATGAAAGAGAGCTCATCTTCGTGATTTCGAATTGCATTTTAGCGTAACGTCAGTCAGTCCGAACTAAAACACGTTAGAAACAGAGGGCTAGCTGTAAAACCAACCCCCAAGATCTAGTGAACGAAACGCAATCGATATCGAAGGGTCGAAGCGGCCATTCTTACCGTTTTGTTTGCGCTTGCAGCGGACACGAAGCTCGGCATGATGAAGATGCCTGCCGCCATCGAGAGGAGCGTGCGCAAGCAGAACATCAAGTTCATGCACAACCGCAACCAGTTCTCGGCCGAGTACTTCCAGTTCGTGCGCAAGCTGGTCTCGTGCAACAGTCCGACGCCGCGCAACCCCGACTGCCTTGTGAGTGCTCCGTTTCACAGAGATAGCGCCGTGCGGACGTAGTTTTACGAATTGGTGGAGTTTTTAAGCATGCCGTATGGGCAATGAGCTAGTGTAGTCGGTTTTCCCGCAATATCCAGTATAACAGTAAACGTAGGGTAACTTGGTTAGTAATTAGTATGTGTGTCGACAAGAAGTGAGGCCAGTGGTCAGGAGGGCAATTGTGTTAAAAGATTCACTTTGAAACCAATATTTCTCAGTAGATGTCACTATATTGTAAAACAGAAATTGCCTATATCTTACATTGGAATTGCAATGGACAATGATAAGGAAAGAAGTGATCACTTTTCGAGCATTTTACGCAATCAGCCCATGCATTTGAGCGATATCAATTTATGCCGAACAGTAAACGTACCTTAACTAGTTTAGTGTGCGTGTCGAAAAGTTGTATATGGACCAGATATCAATCAATGCCAAAATGTAATCGTAGGTTAACTTGGTTAGTGTTTGTGTGAGTGGACAAGCGGCGTAACGAGCGATGTACGTTGTTACTTTCTGAAGGCTTGTGGCTTTTCCTAATCTTAACACGTAGTTTTCAGGAAAACTCTTGAAGTGGGTCGTGAATGCCAAGCCCCAAAACTCGGAATTTTCAAAATCCAAAAGTCAAACTCAACTCAAAGGAAAAGTTTGAGCATTGAGACTCATCATCCATTACCCAGTTAACTAGTTTTATTTCTGAAAAGCGGTGTACGTCAACTCGGTCGGCACAATAACGAGGCCCGTCGTCGTTTGCAGAGCCCCGAGGCGGAGGAGCTGGCGCTGCTGAGCGTGCAGCTGGCGTCGCGCTTCCTCTTCCACACGGGGTTCCACACGAAGAAGACGCTGCGCGGCGCCGCCACCGAGTGGTACGACGTGCTCTGCCAGCACCTGCGCTGCTCCAAGACGGTGCGCGCGTGGTTTGCGCACAACGTGCTGTTCCGTCACCCGAACAGGTGCGCATTTCGCCGCCGCCATCGTGGCTTCACTTTCAAGATAGAGCAACTGCCTGGAAAGCTGGAGGGCCCAAGTGTGCATCCCGGTTCCGACGCGCATTTTTCCTGCTTAGCTAACCCACCAAGGGCAGAAATTTAAATCTCTGGTTAGATGGTACACCTCCGGGTAAAAACTCATCTCAATGGGTTGCTTCTGCTTTCTTCCTAACTAGAAGGTAACTTTGTAACTGTACATTGAAATCCATTGTAATATTTTTGGGTTGAGAGCTATGAATTGCACTTGAATGCAAACTGTGAACTACCTACTGTGTTCTGTGTACTGCAAGCTATGAACTAAGTACTTCTTACTATGCGTACTGCTTTCTACGTTCTGCGCACTAGGTACTGCCTACTAAGTACTGCAAACTTTGTACTACTTGCTAGGTACTGCTTTCTACGTTCTGTGGACTAGGTACTACATACTGCAATCTATGAACTATGTACTTCTTACTATACTTAACTCTTTCTACGTGCTGCTTACTACATACGGCAAACTACGAACTGCAAACTATGAACTACGTACTGCGTGCTGTTTGCCGATTGCCGACGTGACGGTGGTTTTCTCTGTGGCAGGCTGTGCGAGTACCTGCTCAGCTGCCCGAGCACCGAGGTTCGCTCGGCGTTCATGAAGATCATCGTGTTCCTGGCGCACTTCTCGCTGAAGGACGGTCCCTGTACGCCGCCCAACCTGGACGCGCAGAGTGAGTGACTGGCACGCAGCATCCTGCATCCGACATCCCGCATCTCACGTCTCTTCCACACAAGGCTTGCAGCCAGGCATCGGTCCATCCACCAAATCGGTTGGAAGCACACAGTTTGTCATGCTACTTGCTGACAGTTAACGTTTTTAGACTAATTCGAATTTGAAATTGGGACTAATCAATGTATCAATAGTCAATACACCTATTCCATTAATTCAAAATTCAATCAAAATGACACTGTGATACCCACTCGCTAAAGCCAGGTAGAGAAATTCGGGTTGTGATTTCCCTATCTTCCTTTTTTAATTAGCAGAGCTAGTTCATTTTTTTAACTTTGTATTATGTACAGTGAGTATCTGACATAATTTTTCCCTGAGTGGTGTAGGTCTATTTCTGCCAAGCATTTTGCACGTCCCCACAACGCATCTCTGATCCGTTATCCAAAGTAGTGCTTCTCAACCGTAAGACCACTGCAGAGCAAAGTTAATCGAATATTGCAAGCAATCTATGTCTTCTTATGTCAATCTTGTCCCATTTTCCAACCTGTGTACCGCCCGATTTCTCACCGATCTTTCCATACTAACTTGCGTCTTGTTCAATTTCCCAACGATCTGTCTATAACAATACGTGTATTGCCCAATTCGAATCTGTCAACGTCTTGCCCAACATCCCACCGATCTGTCTACATCGCCCGATGTCAGCATTGCCCGATTCGAATCTGTCGTCTTTCTTTCGACAGCGGTGCTGCTCAACCCGAAGGCGACGCTCTCCGACCACCTGCTGCACGCGGTGCTGCAGCTGCTCGGCAAGGAGGTTAGCGAGCACGGCCGCCACCTGCCGCACTACTTCACGCTGTTCCAAATGTACGCGAGCCTGGGGCCGGCGGAGCGCGCCCAGCTGCTGCACCTGCACGTGCCCGCGACGTTCATGCTGGTCGCGCTGGACGAGGGGCCCGGCCCGGCGATCAAGTACCAGTACCCGGAGCTGACGAAGCTGCACCAGGTGGTGTCGCAGCTGGTGCGCTGCTGCGACGTGCGCGACAAGACGCAGTCTTCGCAGGCGCAGCAGGTGGGTAGCGGGAGGGATTGCGCGGCGGTGTTGTCGTTGAGCCATATTGCAAGGGGGCCTGCTTAAATAATTGATTTAGGTTAAAAGTTAATGGAATGGGTTGAAAATTGTACGGGTCTGAGGTGTCCTTAAAATTTCTTCCAAATCGGCTGAGCCGTTTGGCTTGTAGGGCGCGAACAGACATAAACACTTAAAATACACTGTTTTCTTTTTCTGCATTCAGTGTAATTTTTTCTATTGTCTATTTGACATATCTTACGTATTTGGTGACAGTTTAATTTATGGTGTTTATGTTTATGGTGTTTGTGTTAACCGATTTTGATGAAATTTTATGGATACCTTTGTTTTCTCTCAACTGAGACCCTGTGCTATTTTCAGCACATTCCATCACCAACTTTTTACTTAAATCGGTTTTTTAGTAGAGCCCCTTGTAAATTCAAGGCACATTTGCCTTAATTACTGGATAAATTTTGTTTTTCCTCTGGATAAAGACTCTAAAGAGTATACATTCAATACGGCTTGTTGTATTTGTGTCAACATTCCACAACTTGAATGCACAGTTCCTCAAAATATCCCTCAAAATTATTGGAGAGGGAGAGTGAGACCTGCCCACCGATTGTTAATCCCTGTGCCCCATCGGAATCACGGTGAACCCCTGCGTTGTTATATTTCACAACTTTAATCCTCAAAATATACCTCAAAATTATCAGAGAGCCAGAGGGAGGGAGAGGGAGATAGTGAGAACTGCCCACCGATTGTTAATCCCCGCGCCGCATCAGAATCAGTGAGAGCCCCGACGCAACGCGTTCCTCACGCCGTGTCTCGCTTGCCGCAGGGTCAGGCGCCGTTGCCGAATCCGTTTGGCGATCCGGCGTGTCCCGAGTACATCATGCCGATCCAGCCGGCGGCGGCCGAGGTGCTGTTCGGCCGCACGTCCTACATCAAGAAGATCATCGAGGACGTCAACCTCTCGGAGGAGACAGTCAAGCTGCTGCAGGTAGAATACGCAAGAGATGCGCTCGGCCAACCGGCGCATTTAGAAACACACGGGAAATAGACTTATTACACTCGGAATATAATGACGTCAGATACCCACTGGACGTACTACCAGTTAAGAAAAAAGTATTTATTAAGCTCTGCTAAATAACAAAGGAAGATAAGGATATTGTAACCCGATTTGCTCTACCTGGCTTTAGCGAGTGTGTATCATGACGTCATTTTGATAGAATTTTGATTGAATGGAATAGGTGAATTAAACGAGTTCTCCGAGTGAAATAGGTGTATTAGAAACAGAAAAAGTTAGGCCTGGTTTTACCATTTTATTAACTCAGAGTTCAAGTGATAGTTGAGCTAAACGGCATGGCAACAGCCAACCTCGTGCAGTGAAATTCAACTGTTTCTGTGAGTTGGATGAAACTGTACAGTTGGAATGGAAAAACTGGCCCTTAATGAATAAGCGTCCTGGGAAAAAATTGAAATGTACGCTGTTACCTGCCACGCACTCATAGCAATGAAAAGGTTCGAGTAGGCCCCAGCCGAGGCATGCAGCAGGGAGCAGGGAGGCGGTAGACTTCACCCCCGTTCCTCCGTTGCAGTTCTGCTGCTGGGAGAATCCGCACTTCTCGCGAACGGTGCTCTCGGAGCTGCTGTGGCAGATTGCGTACGCGTACTGCCACGAGCTGCGTCACCACATGGACTTGCTGCTCGGCATGCTGCTGTTGGAGGACTCGTGGCAGACGCACCGCATACACAACGCGCTCAAGGGTGAGTCATGCTCGCTTGGTGCTTTCTTCAGACTCGTGTCGTTTCCTGATCTTAGGGCCGGTATTACAACTTTGAGTTAAGGTGAGGGCTTAGCTTATTCCTAGGGTTACGGCATTTTTCATTTTACTATTTTTTTCTACCTCGAGATAAGACCTAAGCTTCAAGTTGCCTTAACTCTCAGATCAGGTGTTAGCACGGTAGTTTTCAAAAAACTATTTTACTAGGTATTTCACTATTTAAACTGTTTATGTGACCCTTGCCGGCTATAAATTCAGTAGAAATGTTAAATTACCGGTCATTTAAAAAATGGTATAAGTACCGTCACCTAATACAAAGAAAAAAAAATATGAATATGGGTTATTTTCGATAGTAATCACTAATCAGACAAACAGCAGATGAACATTATGAATATAAATGAAATGTTAGCAAAGAAACTATTTGTAAAAATGTGAAACTGTAAATAATGTAAAGAATCTATTTGATACCACTATAACCTGTACTGATGCGTCCCAAAAATAAACAAGCAGCCGTATAAATAAACGTTCGCCGGCTGGCTTGCCGCAGGCGTTCCTGAGGAGCGCGAGGGCCTGTTCGAGACGATCCAGCGCAGCAAGAACCACTACCAGAAGCGCGCGTACCAGTGCATCAAGTGCCTGGTGGCGCTGTTCAGCAAGTGCAGGCCGGCGCAGGCGATGCTGCAGGGCAACCAGGAGCTGCGCAGGAAGTGGGCGGCGGCCGTGGAGTGGCTGCAGGACGAGCTGGACCGGGTGAGTCTGCGATCCGGCTCGGTTTGTCTGGCGCGGATTTTTTGGTGTCCGGTTGGGGTGGAAAGCGATGGGAGGCTGGCTTTTGTTCAAAGGGGCGGACGATTTTTAATGGTGGGCGTGTTGGAATATTATTGTTAGGTGTCGATGCAAATTGAGGTGGACAAGAAAGTCCGGCCTGTTTTTCCGGTTGGGGTGAGGAACCGATTGGTGGCGCCTGGTGCACTATTCTTCGATCGGTTGGGCGATTTGTCCAATTGTCTCGACTGACTCTGACTTCATCCAATAGGTTCTTTATGTAAATGTCAAGGGCTACTTCCTTTGTACAATTTAGTTCTTGCCCTCTATCGTAGACTTTATTGCGATTCATCTTTCTCGTGGCGTATGCTTTTCGGCTCTTGATCTCGAGTTTGATTTTTGATTTTTGATTTTTGATTCCTGAGTCACAATTTTTGATCTGTGTGTATTTCAAACCAACAGCGCCAAGCTGGTTTCATAAACTTTCCCAGTAGATATCAATGTTTCTTGTTTGTGAGCGCCATTTCATTTGTTGTTAAATGTCGATGCAAATCAATTTGCAGTTTGGTTGCGTTTCTACACTTGTCGCATTTATGGAGGTCGTGGGATCATAGGTTCTTGTGGTCATGGGGCAAGTCCATGGACTGTCTGTACAGCGAGATAGATCTTACGGAAAAAATCCAAATGGTTTTTAAATCGTCAGCAGGTTCTTGGCAGGTTATTGTGTATTTCGATGCTAGTTACTCGGTCAAGCCACAAGGATGAACATTCCTCAACTTGGTCTGTTATTAAAATTTTAGCTACTAGATGGCAGCATCCACTTTGGCAACCCAAGATGGCAGCATCCACTTTTGTTGCGGACATGCATCTTTGACATTGACTAAACTCTGTATTCCAGTATGCAAAATATGCCCTTTTAATTGCTGTTGCATGGAGCCACTCAATTTCAAATCCAACTTAATGATAGCTAAAATATCCGTCATAATATCGGTTCCAACATTTCAAATCAGTAGTCAATTTCCGAACGGCAAGGTTAGACTTTCCCCACCGACCTCACTGTTGAAACCGACCGCGCACGAGAGCGGAGAAGGGCCAGGGAACAGCAACTTGACTCGTCGTCGGTTTTGCAGCAGCGGCCGTACCCGCCCAACACGCAGTACAACTACAACAACTGGTCGCCGCCGGCGCAGTCGAACGAGACGACCAACGGCTACTTCCTCGAGCGGTCCAACAGCGCGCGCAAGACGCTGGAGCGCGCCACCGAGCTCTGTCCGGAGGAGGTGCGTGGCGACGCGATGTCCCCGATCGGCTTGTGCTTCTCTTGGAAGCCCCTTAGGGACAGTTTTACCATTTTTTAAAAACTCATTTGAGGTATAACAGAAAAGGTTGAATTTTCAGTACACGTGGTTGGCTGTTGCCATGCCGTTAAGCTCAACGAAAACTTGAACTCAGAGTTAATAAAATGGTAAAACTGGGCATTTGCAACCCTTGTGGTGTTATCAGTGGGGATGTCAAACAATAAATTTTGGAATATGGTAAAACTTTTTATTTTATTTTATGAAAATCGATACTTTATCGATTTAGTTATCGATATAGGGGGCCGTAAGGCTAGAAACAGTAAAAATACCGAGTGAAAATAAAAATAGACATCAATAATAGTGTGATTCGAACTTAAAAGCAAATACTCGCTGCATGCTCGTTGCAATACTTAACGATAATTCGTGACTAATAATCAACAGGCATAAATAATATTTTCAGCAGCAATCATAACCTCTTTGCTGGTCAAGCTCGTCGGCAATCTATTGTATTGTGTCGTGACCCGCCGCCCGTTGTTTGCGCAGGAGCCCGAGACGGAGGAGGTGTCGGAAGAAGGGGAGAACTCGCAGCCGGAGGAGACGCCCAAGGCGGCGTACGTCGGGAACGCGGTTCCGGCCGGCGGCGGCGGCGGGAGCCCGGTCAGCGCCGTCTACGCGCCGCCTCAGCATGGCCGCCGACAGCAGTTCGGGTGAGAAACCGCCGGCGTGACGCACTGATTTTCTACTGGCCATTGAGCTACTCCACTCGGAGATAAATGACGTCGGATACCGACTGAACGTACTACCAGTTTGGGAAAAAAATAATGATTAGCTTTGCTAAATGAACAAAGGAAGGTAGGGAAATAACAACCCTGAAATGCTCTATCTGGCTTTAGCAAGCGGGAATCATGTTGTCACTTTGATAGAATTTTGATTAGTGGAATAGGTGTATTGAACGATCCATTTCACAACGATCTTCCCCTACAATCCCTCACGCCCCCGATCGCCGCCTGACGCCGCCGTTGCCCGCAGCTACTACCCGTCGACGAGCGCCGCCGCGCAGGCGGGGCCTAGCTCGGAGGAGGCGGACCCGCAGCCGCCGGCCCCGGCCACGCCCCCGGCGACGCTCCCGCCCGCCGCGGTCGCCGACCCCGAGGTTGCGGCGCTGGCGGCCACGCTCGGCTCCACCCAGCTGGAGCCTGCCGAGGCGGACGCCCCGCCCGCCGAGCCCTAGCCCCGCCCCCCGCCGCCGCCGCCGATGTCGGACGGGAACTCTTCCGGCGAGCAGAGGGGCGTCGTGGTCGGTTGATCGGAGGGCGTCGCCCGGTGCCGGGGATACGTTATCTCCGGGCGGGCGCGCCGCGCTATAGACTGTTGACTAGTTAGGAATGGGGGGGGAGGGGGGCGCGAGACGTTCGGACGAACGGTCGCGGTTTTTTTCAGAGCCGGACTCGGGGGGGCTGGGCGGCGGACGCGTTTTTATTCTCGAAACGTCGTTGTGTCGGCCTCGACTTTTAATATTATCAGAGATCATGCTAAAAAAAAATCTTTTCAAAGCCTTCGTCTTTTTTTTTTTGCATTTTTTATTTGCGCTTACAACTAGAGACGGTGACGTGAGGGCGCGTTGTTGGCGCGTGCGATCGCGGGCGCCTGTTCGGATCGGCCGGACGCCTTACTCGCTTACGAACGAGGCTTTGCACTTTTCTTTTTGTACATATAACTACCTTAACTAACTAAAACAGCCGATCGTCGAGCGTTTTTAAATAGATCCGAGCGGGTCGCGGCAGGATTGCCGTGCGGCGAGGAGATGATGTACTATTGTGTTTATTAAATAGCGGTGTTCCGTTGCGGCGGACGATGATGATTAAAGAAACAATGTTTTACAGATTTCTCCTTTGTAAGGATGGACGGAAAATGATGACTGAGAAGAAAAATATACAAAAAAATTAATAAACGATGATTTGGATGGAAACAATTATATAAAATATATTATATAATGTAGTGTAATTTATGTTTAATAAAAATTTAGAAATGTAACTTGACACTAGTGTAAAGGAAATGCATGGAAAGCAAATGAGCCCGTTGACATTTGAGCGACAATTAAAACCGACCCGAACGTTTAGAGTTCCGTTGATTGGGTGTTTTTATAATCGCCAGGCGGCTTGCCCAGGCCGGCAGAACGAGGATGGATAGCTGACGGTGTTTTATAAACGAATATCACTAGGCGGGAAACAAATCGTCTTTTTCGAACAGTTTTTTGTAAATATGTAGCTATTTACCAAGCTTAGAGGTACATAATATTATAGTCCGAACATTTCGGAGTTAGTTTTTCGATTATCTTCCCAGTGCTTGGTTTTTTATTATCGCTGCGCCGCTTTTTGTCTAACGTTCTCGTGTTTCGTTTCGGAAGCAAGGGAAGGTAACGGACCGATCGCTGGAGATGACGACTGCCATTTTAACGGCCGTCAGGGATGTGATCTCCGACTAGGAATTAGTGACGATCCATCGCATACTTAATTTGTGTGTTACGCAACGCAGAGCCACTCTGTGTGACGTGCCGAGGGTGATGGAACGAGGAATTGTGTAGATTGAAGGTGTAAAACCGTTTAAAATGTCTGGACGACGGCGTATTACGTTTACGCATCCGATGTATTGACCGAAATGTTACTAGTATTTTACGGAATTTGTATAAAAAAAATTATACTAGACTAGCGTTTGTAATGAAATGGATGAAATCATTGGTCATCGAATGATGTGATAATACCAGAGCTGGGACGTTTGTTAACAATTTTTTTTTTGCCCAAAGCGTTTTTTTTAATTCACCCAATTATTATTTTTTTTATATTTATTTAGTAACTGTGTGAATAAAAAAAATACCAATTTAATGGTTATTTTTTTACTTGTAATTCCCTCAACCATATCTTATCAGTCACTTATCACCAGTTATCACTGACAACTTGGCAAATATACTACAGTAGTTATCCTATACACAATTGAGCCTTGATAACTATTCAGCTATGGCCACATACACTGGTTTGCCTTATCAGTAAACTTGATTCCTATCTTAATGTAAACAAATATTGTATACCCTTCAATAAAGGTCAAGTCAGGTTACATTAGCCAGTTCATCTGCTGCTCTATTGCTTTAAACATCACGCTACTCTTTCAAGGTGACTATATTCAACTTATGAAATTTATGCATCATGCTTGCGGGAATGTATTTGATTCTCATTTTGACTCGTGTTTTCAGGTCTAAAAGAGACAATGTCTGTCGACAAGTTAGTTTCAGTCTACGACTTTGAAAGAAATGCAAAGAAAGTCTTGCCCAAGAGTGCATGGGACTATTTCAGCAGCGGCGCTAACGATGAGTTCACTCTGAAAGAAAACAAGAATGCTTACGAACGGTAAATCCTTTTTTGATCCTTTCCCTTGGCCCTGCAATAAATCATATCTACCATCGATGCAAAGAGATTTGGTTTTTATCCGACTTAAGCTCGATTGAATTATTTCACTTAGACTCCGGATTCGTCCTCGGTTCCTTCGAGACATCTCAAACAAGAATACGACAACGACAATCCTCGGCCAGAAAGTATCTGTTCCTTTCGGCATCGCTCCTACGGCAATGCAATGCATAGCGCATCCTGACGGTGAAGTAGCCAATGCTCGAGGTGATTAACAGCACGGAAATCAAGGTCTGTCTTGTTGATTGTGAGGTAGGCTGAAGTAGGCACCAAAAAGACAGAGAAGATCAAGTAAAAATTGATTCATACATAATTAAATGTGAGTCACATACCTTATCATTCATTTTCATTGAGCAAACATTTATTATGGACAGTGGTTTAATGTTTAGTATTTTAAAACACTTGCACAATAATGTTTAGTGGTCAAATCCCTTTTTCTAATAGTGCTGTGTGACGGCTCAATAAGCTTTTTCTATTGTTGAATACGAGAGATTGAGATTGTTACCCTAGCTTTGATTCAATTCCAGCTGCGGGCTCGGCCGGTTGTGTCTTCATTCTGAGCACAATCTCGACGAGTAGCATCGAAGAAGTTGCCGCAGGAGCCCCAGATACCGTCAAGTGGTTCCAACTTTACATCTACAAGGACAGGTAAACATGGGTCATCATTGGTGTGCAAGCAGTATGGCTTACAACCATAGAGTAGGGACTTACATGATGGTACATTGTACATCGTTGTAGGAACACCACATAACTACGATTTTTAACTATATTTGAACTATCTGCTTGATAGGCAATGCCTTAAAATTTATAAGAAATGTAATTCATCATTGTTTAATTTTCAAAAATTGAGTTATCTATGGACCTGCATATAAAAAATAATGCGTTGAAAAGCAACGTATTTTAGAACCTATCTCTTAAAAAACTTTCATGGCCATTTGCTAATACCATGTTTTGGAAATGGCCACAATTTTTATGTTCCGAACACTGAATATTTAGTAATTTTGTCTTATAAAATCTGAGCTGTTAGTTAACAAGTTGACAATTAAAAACGAAAAAGCGCCAGCTACTTCCATTGATTCAATCACGAAAAAGGTGACCTAAATGAAAATACTAAGTGCCTTTTAAGTTCATTCTTAGTCCTGTTTCTATCTCCATGGAACCCAACAACTCGAATAAACTTGATATCGATTCCACAGGCGAAAAGATCCGGGTTCAAACCCCGGTACAGATACAAATTTTGGAATGGATATTTCATTTAATAATAAAGTCCCCGCTCTTGTTTGGGCACGAGGCAACGATTGGTGCTTGGTTTTGTCGCAGAGAGGTGACCCGTCGGCTGGTGGAACGTGCCGAGAAGGCTGGTTTCAAGGCCATCGTTCTCACGGTTGACGCGCCAACGTTCGGGCAACGCAACAACGACGTCAAGAACGCCTTCAAGCTGCCCAGCCATCTGCGGTAGGTCGGGGCGTACTGCTTTTTGCCGATGGATGTATTTCTCATTTTCAGAGCGGATGATAGGAGATTTAAGAAGTTACCTACCTGCTTTATGCTTGACAAGCTTTAAATTTTAATAGAGTGTTGAAATCTGTAACACTAGGAGATGTACGAAAGGTTGTCTTAAATCAATTCTATATCCCATACATACTTTGTTAGTCTCATTAGAGCAGCGCTATGATTAGAGTGATTTGGCATTGCTAGTGATATTCTCCAACCTTTTGTTTATGGATTTATTTAATTTAATTTATTAATAGCTTATACATACAGAGGTCAATAGACTATCAAGTTTCTTGTACTATTAGTTTCACTAGATTTACAAGTATTAAAATTTAGAGACTTGATATTGCTCTACCCTTCGCTCTCGCCCCCCCAAACGCAGCATGGCCAACTTCCAAGACTGCGACGCGTCGAAGCAGCAGATGAAGTCGGACGCGCCGGGCTCGGGCATCTCGCAGTACGTCAACGACCTGTTCGACCCGAGCCTGACGTGGGCCGACGTCGGCTGGCTCAAGTCCATCACCACGCTGCCGATCGTGCTCAAGGGGGTGCTCACCGCGGAGGACGCTCGGATCGGCGCCGACCTGGGGGTGGCCGCCATCCAGGTGTCCAATCACGGCGGGCGGCAGGTGGACGGGACGCCGGCGTCGGTGATTACTTTGTTAATACTTGTGTCTTTTCCTTATCTTGAAGCACGTTGGTTTTCTGAAAATTGGATTTAGAACGTTTAGAAACTTAGAATGTGGCTTATTGAATGCTTAGATACTTAGCATACTAAGCCGGAGGCTGCAGGGAGGAGCCCTTGGCTTATACATACATATGTAACATACATATGCATATACATACCTGTATTTATAGCATTTATTACCTACTCAAATAACTCAAATAAGCCATAGTCTATTTAATAAGCCAATAAGCCAATAATAAGCCATAAGCCAATAGTCCATTTAAAACATTATTGTAATTTTTTTCGTGGCAGAAATTGTTTCCTTTTAATACAAGATCAAGTTTAGATTAAATTATTTAAACTAAACTCTACTAGGGCATCTATCCGGCTTGCCAAGTCTGGAGATTTCACTACTAACTTCACTTTGTTCCCCATCATCGAACTCTACAAAAAAAATAAATACCTTGACGCTGCCACTGTTTGTAACGCGAGCGCAGATCGAAGCGCTGCCTGAGATCGTCCGCGCGGTGGGCGACCGCGTCGAGGTCTACGTCGACGGCGGCGCTCGCAAAGGCACCGACGTGTTCAAGGCGCTGGCACTGGGAGCGCGTGCCGTCTTCGTCGGCCGCCCAGCCGTCTGGGGACTCGTGCAGGGAGGGGAGCCGGGCGTCGGCAGGGTGCTGGAGATCCTGCGCGCCGAGCTCGTCATGGCCATGGCGCTGTCCGGTGAGTTGCCGTTCGACAAAACGATAACTGTCGTTTCGAAACCTTTTTCAAGCGCAGGCCTTTTCCTACGCACGCACGCAGGGTAGAATGCAGCATGACGCATGACTGATACTTCATTTGGAAACACAAGCCAAAAATTTCCCAATTCTTCAGGATTAGCAACAAAAAAAGTAAGTGAATAGGGCCCCAAGGGGAACCTGATAAAACTGATACGTCATATATTATTAGTTACAAAATATCCTTTACAAAAGTTGTGTCCGTACTGACATAATGGCGTTCGGGATATTTAAATACCCATTGACCAAGTCGCTCAAATTTATTTCAAATGATGTCCGCCCACCGTGCCACCCGGGACCATTAAAGTCTCATCGCTTTCCGATCCTAGTGATTCACCGACTATGCCATGGGGACACTTAACTTTTGAATTGATTACAAAGTTTTATCTGTAAGTTATAGATATTAAGCTTGAGTTTGCAATTGACATGATTAAACTATGATAACTCTTTTTAGCTTTTAATATATGAGAGTCGATATGTGTGTTGCCATATGTAGCTATCATTGGCGTCAAGCTGCAAGGCAAACGGGTTGCTAATGCGACTGATAGCGATATATTATACTGAAGATTTGCACCAATTACCTAGACAATGACATAATGCCCCTAATATCTATTGATTTCTGTGATAAATATTGTAATGTGACCTTTACTCGAAGTTGGAGGGTCGAAATAAATCCTGGAGGCTTTTTGCTCTGAAAAGGCTTGTCACTAAAGCTGTGCTCATGATAGATTGGCAGAGCACAAGTTTTTTTGGAAAGTAAATGATAACAAAAAAATGTAAACAAAATTCTTATATTTCATGATACTGGTTTTTATGTTACACCAATATTTTGGTAACTAAAATATTAATAACACATTCATTTCGGGTCGACAATTTCAATAAATTATCTTCACAATACGCCTACTATTTATTGGTAGGTAGGTACAATTATATCGATTTGTATTTCAGGCTGCGCAACAGTAGGTGACATCGTTAAGGACATGGTAGTGCACGAGAGCTTCTACTCTAAGCTGTGATCAAAGATCGATTCGTACCCTTCTAAGACTACACATTCTACTCCGCCATCTCAGACCATCTGAAACTGCGTAATCTCGAGTTCACGTTATCGTAAGAAACAGGTACCGTTTGAATATCAATTGTTTGCATATTTTCATGGTATAAAACTTTGTGCTGATTTTGTGCTGAACACCTGGTAAAAATGTAAAATAAATTGTTTGAGTAAAAATAATTTAAGGTTTCAATTGTTTTCAAGTTCATACTAAAATCCAAATTCATCTGCCACAAAGAATTGTAACAATTATTTTGTGTGGTTGAACTAATCCATAGTTTTTTTAATCAAACTATTATCAAACGTTTTTGTATTTAATGTTTTTTTCTTTTTTTGTATACAAAGTTGAATGTAATTTAGTAAATATCTAAAAAAAATGTTAGTACATTACAATTTGGTAGTCGGTCGTGTATTACTACACAGCATGAAGTTGAGTGGACAATTTCATCTCACTGTGTTCAATAGAATGCAATAAATTCAATCTTTGGTGGCAATGGTTTCTTTTAGTTTCTTAAAGTCGGGTCATGACAGTATTTCGAGCGACGCTAACAAAGGTACGAGACACGATCCGCTACCGTTTTCTCCCCCAACCCGATTCCTAGTTCCGAGGATGTGATCTCTCCAAGAACGTACCTAGTTTGACTGTGTCTTGTTTCTGGAGAGTTGAGCGGAACTCGTCAGAACCAGGAACCTAGTTGAAGAAATAGATGTTCCACAAAAGACATAAACGTTTTCACGACTTAAAGTGACATGGATAATAAATACCTGCATAATTATACAACTAACTGGAATGTTTGCCATTTTTTAAATGAGAAATCTTACTAAAATCTTATTTTCAAGTTCACTTTGAAAAAAAAAAATTGCTAGTTTGTAACTTGTAGGTCGCTATATTTTTTCTTGTAATATTCCAACTTTGCTTGCTCGACTTGTAACTCCATTTTGTGCTTTTTTATCTTCATGATTATGTCTAGATTGACAGACTCAATCTGTTTCCGAAGAAGCCTTTGCTGCAGCTGGGCAATGTCGGTAATCCGACTGAGAGGGTCCTCCATCGAGTGGCCTTCCCCGGTGGTTGAATCCGTGTGCCCATATATAGGCAGTGGGTAGGCCCCTTGGTGAATAAGTACTTCTGGATGCAAACTAGGAGAACCACCTGTTTAGAAACAAATTACATATCAATTTGGCTTTAGGTCCTATATTGAAATTGATCTGTCATCTACTCTGTTCAAGAATCTTAATTTATGAACTGAATACTTCAACTCGAGGTACTGGAGTTGACACACTCTATGAGCTACATAGATTAAACCACCGAATTATTAAAACTTACCTTCGTCAAATGACGACTCAAGGTACTGAGAAGAGTTCGAGTTATCACTCATTGTCGTCCCAACCGCTGGCTGCATAATCGCCGAATGCCCCTCTTGTTTTATCTGCATGTGTTTTGCGGCATCTGCTCTTCTTTCTTTGCTTATTCTTTTTAGAATATTCTTGTAGCATTGTTTGAGCTGTCTTGGTAGTCTGACAGGATCATGCATGATATCATTGAACTCAGCAGCTATGTCTTCCCAGATCACCTCTCGTTTCAACACACTTACTTTATCGTTTTTCACGCCATTGATAACATCCTGATATTTTTCGACGATTTGAATTAATACATTTCTCTCTTGGTAAGAAAAATTGGCAGTGCGGAAGCGTTTAACGGCTTCATGATCGTTTTCTGGTGAGACTGAATCTATTTTCCGTTTCGCAGTGTCAACGGACTCCATGTTTGTTTCTTCAAGTGACAGCAGACGGCCAGTCGTTGACCGCCGTGAAGTTAACCCGGCTTTTGTATCCCTGCATCCCTGGAACCCAATAACAGTCCTGCAACGGAAATGTTGCATACAAAAAAAGGTGAAATCAACAATACATTTTCATTTGATGAAATTCAATAACTCATTATCTCCCAAACCATAACAAGATCGACTAAAACAAGATCAAAACATAAGGCCCTACCATAAGTCTGTAAAAAATTGGTCACATACGTCCGCGCTCGCGTACAGTTTTACTTAAAATTTGATTACAAAATATAACTCTTAAAAAAAAGGATGGGTTTTTCTCGTAAACCATGACTTGTACACCTCTGGGAACTTCAGTACAGCTAGCTCTTACACAGATCTATGACATGTATTCGTAAAAGTCCCTGCCCGTGTACAGTTTTTCCAAAAATTTGATTACAAAATAAAACTCTTATAAAAAAAGGATGGGTTTTTCTCGTAAACCATGACTTGTACACCTCTGGGAACTTCAGCACAGCTAGCTCTTACACAGATCTATGACATGTATTCGTGAAAGTCCCTGCCCGTGTACAGTTTTTCCAAAAATTTGATTACAAAATGTTACACTTTAAAAAAAAAGAATGGGTTTATCTCGTAAACCATGACTTGTACACCTCTAAGAACTTCAGCACAGCTAGCTCTTACACAGAGCTATGACATGTATTCGTAAAAGTCTCTGCCCGTGTACAGTTTTTCCAAAAAAGTGAAAAGTAAATTTCCTCCCCAAAAAAAAAAGGATGGGCCTATCTCATAAACCATGACTTGTACACCTCTGGAAACTTCAGCATAGCTAGCTCCTACACAAATCTTTATCATATGTTCGTAAAAGTCTCTGCCCGTGTACACTTTTTCCAAAAAATTGAAAAGTAAATTTCCTCCCCAAAAAAAAAGGATGGGCCTATCTCATAAACCATGACTTGTACACCTCTGGGAACTTCAGCATAGCTAGCTCCTACACAAATCTTTATCATATGTTCGTAAAAGTCTCTGCCCGTGTACACTTTTTCCAAAAAATTGAAAAGTAAATTTCACTACCAAAAAAAAAAGATGGGCCTATCTCATAAACCATGACTTGTACACCTCTGGAAACTTTAGCATAGCTAGCTCCTACATAAATCTATAACATATATTCGTAAAAAACTCTGCCCGTGTACAGTTTTTCCAAAAATTTGATTACAAAATGTTACACTTTAAAAAAAAAGGATGGGTTTATCTCGTAAACCATGACTTGTACACCTCTAAGAACTTCAGCACAGCTAGCTCTTACACAGAGCTATGACATGTATTCGTAAAAGTCTCTGCCCGTGTACAGTTTTTCCAAAAAATTGAAAAGTAAATTTCCTCCCCGAAAAAAAAGGATGGGCCTATCTCATAAACCATGACTTGTACACCTCTGGAAACTTCAGCATAGCTAGCTCCTACACAAATCTTTATCATATGTTCGTTAAAGTCTCTGCCCGTGTACACTTTTTCCAAAAAATTGAAAAGTAAATTTCTCTACCAAAAAAAAAGGATGGGCCTTTCTCATAAACCATGACTTGTACACCTCTGGGAACTTCAGCATAGCTAGCTCCTACACAAATCTATAACATATGTTCCTAAAAAAACTCTGCCCGTGTACAGTTTTTCCAAAAATTTGATTACAAAATATAGCTCTTAAAACAAAAGGATGGGTTTTTCTCGTAAACCACGACTTGTACACCTCTGGGAACTTCAGCACAGCTAGCTCTTACACAGAGCTATGACATGTATTGGTTAAAGTCTCTGCCCGTGTACACTTTTTCCAAAAAATTGAAAAGTAAATTTCACTACCAAAAAAAAAAGATGGGCCTATCTCATAAACCATGACTTGTACACCTCTGGAAACTTTAGCATAGCTAGCTCCTACACAAATCTATAACATATATTCGTAAAAAACTCTGCCCGTGTAAAGTTTTTCCAAAAATTTGATTACAAAATAAAACTCTTATAAAAAAAGGATGGGTTTTTCTCGTAAACCATAACTTGTACACCTCTGGGAACTTCAGCACAGCTAGCTCTTACACAGATCTATGACATGTAATCGTGAAAGTCCCTGCCCGTGTACAGTTTTTCCAAAAATTTGATTACAAAATGTTACACTTTAAAAAAAAAGGATAGGTTTATCTCGTAAACCATAACTTGTACACCTCTAAGAACTTCAGCACAGCTAGCTCTTACACAGAGCTATGACATGTATTCGTAAAAGTCTCTGCCCGTGTACAGTTTTTCCAAAAAATTGAAAAGTAAATTTCCTCCCCAAAAAAAAAGGATGGGCCTATCTCATAAACCATGACTTGTACACCTCTGGAAACTTCAGCATAGCTAGCTCCTACACAAATCTTTATCATATGTTCGTAAAAGTCTCTGCCCGTGTACACTTTTTCCAAAAAATTGAAAAGTAAATTTCTCTACCAAAAAAAAAGGATGGGCCTTTCTCATAAACCATGACTTGTACACCTCTGGGAACTTCAGCATAGCTAGCTCCTACACAAATCTATAACATATGTTCGTAAAAAACTCTGCCCGTGTACAGTTTTTCCAAAAATTTGATTACAAAATATAGCTCTTAAAAAAAAGGATGGGTTTTTCTCGTAAACCATGACTTGTACACCTCTGGGAACTTCAGCACAGCTAGCTCTCACAATAAGCTATGACATGTAATCGTAAAAGTCCCTGCTCGCGTACAGTTTTACTTAAAATTTGATTACAAAATATAACTCTTAAAAAAAAAGATGGGTTTATCACGTAAACCATGACTTGTACACCTCTGGGAACTTCAGCACAGCTAGCTCTTACACAGATCTATGACATGTATTCGTTAAGGTCTCTGCCCGTGTACAGTTTTTCCATAAAATTGAAAAGTAAATTTTCTTCCCAAAAAAAAAGGATGGGCCTATCTCATAAACCATGACTTGTACACCTCTGGAAACTTCAGCATAGCTAGCTCCTACACAAATCTTTCTCATATGTTCGTTAAAGTCTCTGCCCGTGTACGGTTTTTCCAAAAATTTGATTTCAAAATATAACTCTTAAAAAAAAAGGATGGGTTTATCTCGTAAACCATGACTTGTAAACCTCTGGGAACTTCAGCACAGCTAGCTCTTACACAGATCTATGACATGTATTCGTGAAAGTCCCTGCCCGTGTACAGTTTTTCCAAAAATTTGATAACAAAATATAACTCTTAAACAAAAAGGATGGGTTTATCACGTAAACCATGATTTGTAAACCTCTGGGAACTTCAGCACAGCTAGCTCTTACACAGAGCTATGACATGTATTCGTTAATGTCTCTGCCCGTGTACACTTTTTCCAAAAAATTGAAAAGTAAATTTCACTACCAAAAAAATAGGATGGGCCTATCTCATAAACCATGACTTGTACACCCCTGAAAACTTAAGCACAGCTAGTTCTTACAAAGAGCTATGACATGTATTCGTTAAAGTCTCTGCCCGTGTATACTTTTTCCAAAAAATTGAAAAGTAAATGTTAGTCTTAAAAAAAAAGGATGGGTGTATCTTGTAAATCATGACTTGTACACCTCTGGGAACTTCAGCACAGCTAGACTATCTTATAGGCTATTGCACTTGGACGCAAAAAGTCCCGTCCTGTGAACGTTTTTTCAAAAAACTGGTAAATTAACTATTTTACACTTAAAAACGAACTTGGGATTTTCTTGAAACCATTATTTGTACACTCTTCAATGTTCAGTATAGCTAGTGCTTGCAAAGAGCTTTGACAACTTTGTTGCAAAAGTCCCAGCCCTTGAAAAGTTATTTCCAAACATTGGGAAACTATATTTTAATCTTTGAAACCAATTTGCATTTAATTTGCCAACCATGACATGTACGCCTCTTGAAACTTCAGAAAAGCTTTTTGTCTTATAGCTTGTTTAGCCCTGATCGCAAACGTCCCAGCGATCACCAGTTTTCCCAAAAATTGCAAAACTTAATTTTACTTTAAAAGACAAATTTAGATTTTTATGAAACAACGTAAACGGAAAGCCACGTGTCTCTGATTTAAAGTGCAGACGGAGATACCATAATGGCTTCAATCGAGTATGGCGTTGGCTCTCTGGTTGGGCCAACATTTTGTATGAATAACTCGCACAAGTCGAGAAGATTCTCAAACAGCGCTAGGCACGATGTACCTTGTGGCGTGGCAATACCGTTACTGTCCCTCGAATGTGAGTCGAAATACCAGAACTTACCGCCCCCTTCGGCATAAAAACCTATTGCAACTGTTATTCCATTAGCACACATAAGTCCTGGAGGGCGATTGTGTAACTTTTTACAGATCGGTATCTAGAGATAACAATCGGTAACTAACGAGATAACGATTCGGTAAAAAATCTGCGATTGTGTAAAATTTTATCGATCGAAAGCCTGCCGAGCGATCGTTAAAATTAACGACATCAAAATAGGTGTCGTTATTTATTTACCGATCGGTAGTTGGGTCAGCACCATTGTTGACATCGATGAGCATATTGATTAAAGATGGCGGATAGGCTGTTAAATCTTTTAAATGTCGAAGAAATTGCGGTTGAAAACGATTTAATAAATAATGAAAACAATGTTAGGATAATGCGAGTCGAAAGGAAATTTTTGCGAGATCGATTTGATCCTTTTCAAATATCAGATAATCATTTTATACATATATACCGGTTACCAAAATTAGCAGTGCACGAGCTCGTGACAGCCCTTACACCACTACTTAGGCCATGCCGGCGAAGATCTTCAATTCCACCTTGGATGCGAGTGAGTTAAACTTTTTCTAAATACAATGTAATATTTTGAATTTACGCGCAAATACTTTGACGTCCCGCCAGCTGTCAGCCTTGGCCTTGCTTCGAGTCGCCGGGCCGGCTGTCATCCAGCAAGTTGGCAGATCATCGGATCGAATCTTGTTGGCTGGATTGTCGCACATTTTCCCATTGATTTATCTATAAAACATTTCTTCGACAAAAAATATTAATTGTTTGATTGTTCTTTTCCAGGTGATCACTGCTTTGGATTTTTTTGCTTCGGGGAGCTACCAACGACGTAATGGGCAAGATTACTTAAGTGCGATGTGCCAAACATCAGTGTCAATTTGCATCAAGGAGGTTATAATTGCCATTAATAATCATCTTTTAGATGAATGGATTAAGTTTCCTAGGACAGAGTTGGAGTTTCAAACCATGAAGCAAAGGTATGGTGTACTTACCTTTTCCATTTAATTTATACCGATGCGAGAAGAGACTTAAGTTAAAAATAGGTACGTTCTATCATTAAATTTCTCAATAAGTCGGTTACTTTAATTAAAAAGTAAACCAAAAAATGGTATTATTCACACTTAACCAGTACATTTAACTAAACAGATTCATGGCTGCAAATGCATTCCCCGGGGTGATCGGAGCCATAGATGGCACACATATCGCCATCACAAACCCAAAAAAGGAACGGGAGCACTTGTTTGTGAACCGCAAGGGCTACCACAGCAAGAATGTTCAAATAGTGAGTAACTAGTGAGTTTTATCTATGACAAACTTCTTGATCATGTTTGTTAGGAACAAAGTAAGTAGTTGCTCATTCTGAGACAATGTGTTTTTGTTTAGATATGTGATCCGGATTTAAAGATTTTGTCTATAAACGCAAGGCATGGTGGGCGCTCGCACGATTCGCATGTTTGGCGAACTTCTGGCATTCGCCAAGAGCTTGCCGAACATTATTCGCAAGGGAGAAGGGGATTTTGGCTAATTGGTGAGAAAATATTATATATTTCATGCTGATTGCTACATTGCAATATCTTGAGTTTGAAAGATGTACAATCATCAACATGAAATTTCAGGAGATTCTGGTTATCCAACCGAACCTTGGCTAATGCGGCCCTTCGATGGACATCCTGCTGCCGCCACTCCCGAGGGCCGCTTCAACAGATCCTTCTGTTCTGCCAGAAGCACCATTGAGAGGTGTATAGGCGTACTGAAGGCAAAATTTAGATGTTGCCTTAAAGATCGCACACTACACTACACGCCTGAAGCTGCAGGTAGAAAGCATCATTATCTTACATATTTTAGTATGAACTTCATTAGGTCCTTCTAGCCATTTTGAAATGTTTTCCTTCATTTAATATTTTGAATATTTATCATTATTTGACTAGGCCGCATTATCAACGCTTGCGCTGTACTGCACAACATTGGCGTCCACCATCGAGTGCCACACCCTCAGGTTGAGTTTGATGCACTCGACTTGCCGGTGAACGCGGTTGCAGGGATGGACAATCAGGGGGTACGACAGCCAGCTCAGCACCTGAACGTGTTTGCAGTTGGTCAAGCTGTCCGTGCTCAAGTTATGCACGACCATTTTATGCAGTAGGATCAGCAAATTCAGAAGGTGAAATTAATTTTCAATATTTACTATGTAAATACTAATAATTTTAAAAGATCATTCCCAACTGGTGGTACTGTAACATAGGTTGGCAACCCTGCGAGGTTGAGGGGATTGGCAGGACTGTAGTCCTGGGTTCGAGAGTGAGTGTGGACTGATGGAAGACTCGAGACTGACGAGTAATAAACGTGTGATATTCAATCGATAAATACCTGTAATTATTGGTGCCATCCTTGGACGTGGGGACCCGTGCTACATTGGTGGCAGCGCTGGGATTAAGACAGTGTAAAATAGATCGCGGGACACGTGTGGATGAACGTATTTTTATCGAGGTTATTGGCTGACCGGTCGGGCACTTGAAGAAACAAAGTTGCGTGTGAAGTGAAGATATCGTGATAACTTGTTGTGGGGTTCGCGAGGGAAATGGCTCGCAGAGTGCTGCCCGAACGTTTCACGGGGGACGGAGAATTCGAAGAATTTAAGTTCCAGTTTGAGCGTGCGGCGAAAGTAAACAAGTGGGACGAGGATGAGAAATGCTTATATCTAGGCCTATGTCTGACAGGGAACGCTTTGAAGGCATTTCGTGCTCTAGCCAGTGCAGTGCAAGACAATTACATTCAGGCGATTGCGGCGCTAGAGACGAAGTTTCAGCCCAAGGAGAAGAGCGAGGTTTACAAAATACAATTCGAAACACGTGCGCGTAACCAGGGCGAGGAGTTGTCGGCCCTAGCGACGAACCTCGAACTACTTGTACAGCGTGCATACCCCGGACTGCCTCTCGAGGCGCAGGATGATTTGACAAAGGCCAGATTTTTGGCATGCCTTGACCCGTCGATCCGGCTCGCTTGCCGTCAATCGAGGCCGAAGAACTTGCAAGAAGCCGTCGGCGTCGCCTACGAGATTGAAGGCATGAACATGCGTGAAGGTCTTGCGGCCAAGAAACAATGCTCGTGCATTCAACCGAGTGCTCGAAGCGAGGAACCAGTGTGTGCGGTAGTCGGGAACACGACCAGTAACGACCGGATGGCTGAACTGTTGCGAGCCAATGTGACTGCCATGCAGAAGATGACCGAGGCGCTGCAGGAACTGCGGGGGAGCGCGAGTGCGACGGGTTATCAACGTGATCGGCGTCAACGCGTTTGCTACGGCTGTGGAAAACCGGGCCACTTCAAGGCGCAGTGTCCGAACAGTGTCGCTGGAACTGGACAGTCAGGGCGGCTGAATACGGGAAACTGGCGGGGGCTGGCGCCGGAGTAGAGTCGCCAGCCGCAAATAAGAAAACTATGCATAGTGACGTATCCTGCGTGGACATAGAATCGGCTGTGTTTATAATGGGGCAGATCGGAAACAATGAAATGCTAATTCTCGTCGACACGGGCGCAGCGTTCTCCATCATCCGAGAAGATTTGTGGTTACGGACCAAACTGCAGGACCAACAACTGCAAGAGGTGGGGCAAATTCCTCGAGTGGTAAATGCAAGTGGCGACGCCATAGACTTCCGAGGACGTTGTGAAGTAAGCGTAAAAATAGCAGGACAGATATACATACACCCTATGTTAATAGTGCGCAAACTCTCCCAGGCGTGTTTACTGGGGGCGGATTTCCTAAGGAAAAATAAACTAGACGTCGTGATGTCTAGGGAAACAATTCGGTTGCCAGGTGGTTTGGAGGTCCCCATTGCGTGTGTAAGTTCCCCGGTGGTTTCGGCAGTGACACTGGACAAGAATACGATGGTACCTGCGGAATCGGAAGTGATCATCCGAGGAGTGTGCAAAGAACCGCCAATTAAGGGGGCCATTGGGTTGTTAGAACCAAGTGTAAATTTGGCACAGCGGCATGATGTAATTGCCGCCCGCAGTGTTGCATATGCCTCACAAAGTATCCCTGTACGACTCATGAATCCGGGGAACAAAACAATTACTCTTTACAAGGGGACAGTTCTCGGAACATTCGAACCATGTGTGGTAAAGGAACAGGCAAATCAACCTGTTGAAGTATCAGCGACAACCAAGTGCAGTGTAGGTTCAAATCTGTTCGACCTACGAACCATGGCGCCAGGGGATCGTAGTCTACTCAGTCCATTACTGGATGAGTTCAGTGACGTTTTCTCGCGGGGACCAGATGACATTGGACGAACTAACCTGGTTTATCACAAAATCATAACTCGTGACGCTGTACCAATCCGCCAACCACCAAGGAGAGTGCCAATTCATCGCCGAGAACAGGTTGGGGAAATGATCAAGAGCATGCAGAAGAATAGGATCATCGTACCCTCAGAATCACCGTGGTCCAGTCCAGTGGTGTTGGCGATGAAGAAGGACGGGAGTCTACGGTTTTGTGTGGATTTTAGACGTCTAAATGACGTAACAGTGAAAGACGCATATCCACTACCGCGGATAGACACGATCCTGGAGACCGTCGCCGGTGCAAGATATTTTTCGACTCTGGACCTAGCGAGCGGCTACTGGCAGGTAGAGATTGCTCCAGAAGATAGACAGAAGACAGCTTTCTCCACTGGAAATGGGCTATGGGAATTTAATGTACTGCCGTTCGGTTGTTGCAACGGACCGGGAACGTACCAGCGCCTGATGGACCGCGTTCTCGCGGGACTACAATGGGAAACTTGCGCGGTGTACTTAGATGATGTGATCGTTTGGAGCGCAACAGTTCAAGATCATATGGCCCGGTTGCGTGAGATATTCACGAGGTTACGTGAAGCACACCTTAAACTCCAGCCTTCGAAGTGCCAGTTTCTAAAGAGCGAAGTTTCGTTCTTGGGCCATCGTATATCGGAGGCTGGCGTCGCTACGGATCCCGACAAGGTAGGGGCAGTTCGTAATTGGCCAACACCGATGAATGTGGAACAACTGCGCACTTTCGTAGGGTTTGCGTCGTACTACCGCCGTTTTGTTAAGGGGTTCGCTGATATCGCGGCTCCGTTGCATAGACTTACCCAGAAAGGATTAAAATTCGCGTGGAGTGATGCGTGTAACGATGCGTTTAACCAGTTACGTCAGAAACTAAGCACAACGCCAGTTCTCAGTGCGGTTCGCCACGACGGAGACTTTGTGTTGGACACAGACGCGAGCGATACGGGGCTGGGTGTCGTACTCAGCCAACTTCAAGATGGACAGGAGAGGGTTATCGCCTATGCCAGTTGTGGCCTTACCAAACGAGAACGGCAATACTGTGTGACCCGTCGCGAATTGTTAGCCGTTGTGTATGGAACCAAATATTTCCGACATTATCTCCTGGGTCGGCCCTTCTTGATAAGGACGGATCACAACTCGCTTCGGTGGCTACGTAGTTTTAAGAATCCGGAGGGACAAGTGGCCCGCTGGTTAGAGCGGCTGGCTGAGTTTGAATTCACAATCCAACATCGCCCTGGGAAAAGCCACGCCAACGCAGACGGATTGTCTCGTTTATGCCGGCAGTGTGGGCAGGAGGCGGAGGAGCAGACCACGTTACCAGTTTCCAACATCACGCCCGAAGAGACAGTGAATAAATGGAATCCCGCCTGGACTGTTGGAGAAGTTCAACGAAGCCAAGAAGAAGATGCCGACATCTCGGTCATCAAGAAATGGCTTCGAGAAGGCCCGCGACCATCACAGCAAATGGTATCTGGCCACGGGACTGTAGTGCATAGCTTGTGGGCCCAATGGGATCGGTTGATCCATAGTACGAGTGGCGTACTTTATCGTCGGTGGACGGAAGAAGGACGCGTGGTCAAGTACCAACTTGTGACTCCAAGAACATTCCGAGAAGAGATAATGAAAGCACTCCATGACTCCGTTACCGGTGGTCACCTAGGAATGTTCAAAACGTCGGAGAAAATCCGTGAGCGTTTTTACTGGCCGGGCTGGCAGACTGACGTCGAATTGTGGTGTCGGCAGTGCGCGGGGTGTTCCGCAAGGAAACCACCAGCGGCGAAACCACGGGCACCGATGGTTGTTCGAGCTTCCGGTTACCCGCTTCAGCGAATAGCTATTGATCTTCTGGGTCCGTTGCCAAGAACGGAGAAGGGAAATAAATACATTGTTGTGATAGCAGACTACTTCACGAAGTGGACTGAGGCGTTCGCACTTCCTAATATGGAGGCTGGTACAGTGGCCGCGAAAATTGTCGAGGAGTTTATCTGCCGTTTTGGGGTTCCTACGGAGATACACACTGACCAAGGCAGACAGTTCGAGTCCAAATTGTTTGCAGAGATGTGCTCCATGTTGTCGATCAAGAAGACGCGAACCACCCCCTACCACCCCCAATCGGATGGGTTGGTCGAGAGGTTCAATCGGACGCTGGGGGCGATGCTCAGCCAGTACGTCAACGACCACCACACGGACTGGGACAAGAACCTGTGCTACGTCATGCTAGCCTATCGATCGAGCGTGCAAGAAACGACGCGCTTTACGCCACACTTCCTGATGTTCGGTAGAGAAGTGCGTCTCCCTATCGACGCAGTCTTTGGACGGCCAGAACCTCATGAAGCAGAGAACACAGAATGGGCGCGAGAACTGCGTGAAGCCTTGGACACTGCTTACAAGATCGTTCGACAGAAGCAGGGGTTGAAACAAAAACTTCAGAAGGATGTTTACGACCGGCGCTGTAATGGGGCACCGTATCAAGTAGGGGATCGTGTGTGGCTATACGAGCCAGCAATTAAAACTGGGCTAGCGAAGAAACTTCAACACCCGTGGCGCGGTCCCTACAAAATTAAAGCGCGTATCAGCGACGTGACGTATCGCATTGCACTTGAAGCTGCCCCGCGTCGCAGGATAGTGGTACACTTCAACCGCATGAAGCCATACGTAGCCAAAAGCACCACGGAGTATTTAGACGACCAAAATGTAACCAATCCCGTCCGGGCTAGGGACTCAGATGCGAGGGAAGTTGAACATTTTGACTCCCAATTCAGCGGGGCTGAAGACGACTTGGAGAGTCTAGAAGATGTGACCGAGGGCGCGATAGAGGAAGTGGCACCGGACATGGCAGAGGACGCGGGAGAGGAAGTGGCGCCAGACATGGGGGAAGAGGGTGTTGCGGAGCCAGAGACCCGCTACCCCCAACGGGCTCGTCGTCCTCCGCAACGATTGAAAGAATATTATGTAACTTAAATTGTTTTTATGTTCTTATGTTTTAATGGCTATTATGTCACTTAAATGGTTTTTATGTTCTTGTATTTTAATGGCTCGGGACGAGCCATCTCGAAGAGGGGGTGCAGTGTAACATAGGTTGGCAACCCTGCGAGGTTGAGGGGATTGGCAGGACTGTAGTCCTGGGTTCGAGAGTGAGTGTGGACTGATGGAAGACTCGAGACTGACGAGTAATAAACGTGTGATATTCAATCGATAAATACCTGTAATTATTGGTGCCATCCTTGGACGTGGGGACCCGTGCTACAGTACTTTCATTCACTTCTAAAATATCAAGATAAAAAATAGGTCCAATAGATCTTGTTAACAACAATATTTGCAAGATATCCAAATAGGAAAGTATTTTATTTTTTTAAATATCCTGTGAGTGTAGTGGTTAAATCATTAAGGCTGTCCAAAAGAGTGGATATCTTTACGTAGACTCCTTTTTCACTTTCCCACCTAGCCTTTTCTATTAACAGTCTTTCTTCTTCAATCTTCAACCTTTTTTTTTCATTTTCAGAGCGCTTCTTTTCTCCCTCTATATAGCTCTCTCTGATGTCCACTGGAAAATGTGGGAATGTTTTCTTAAATGAGGAACTTACTTAATTACTGAACTAAATGAGTCGGTCAAACAAATAATATTGCTTACATTTTGTTTCAGAATTGGATGATGCCTTACGCTTCGGTGGCCGAGGGGTTGTTGTCTCAACACTTGGTCTTGAGCTTTCCACCTTAATAAAAAATTTAAAAACTGTGTTAAGTATTTGTATAAAAAGGGACTTAGTGTTACGTCACTGTTGTGGACGATTCAGTGCAAGGTATTTAATTGTATATATAAATGAAACTAGCAAATCATCAGCACAAAAGTTAATTACAATGCCATCCGAATCGTTCAATGGTATAGCGACAATGTCACTGGATAAATCTTCGTGTCCATTCCTTGAATTTGAACACCCAGGTTCGGCTAAAAGGTTATCTCCAAATACGGATTCCAATGTGGTTATTGCCAGAATACGTTCCTCTAGTTCGGAGAGTTGTTTGCATGGCGAGCCTCCGCCAGTTTTCTTTCCGTGCATGCTAATTTTGGTAGCCTTAGCTTTCACAAGACAACGCCAATCAGCCCAACTCTGTAATATTTAATTCAGAGTTATTTATCAATGTGTGAGATCTGCCAATAGAGAATAGCTTAAAAAATGGAAGTACATTTATTAGTTTTTGGAGTTATTAAATTTACCTTTTGCCATTTTAATGCGCACTTAGCTGGGCCTAGCCCACAAGCATTGAGGACTTGGCTCAACTCTTCCCACAGCTGGTCATTTTTTTCCCGACCATGAGGGCCGAGGAAGCCGCCCCTGGCAAAGGCCGCATGTCCCTCCATGAACTGAACCAAAAGCTCGAGTTGAGCGTTGGTAGCCCGTTTCCTGACGAAGGTTGGAATCATTCGGATCAATTTTATATTGCAGAATAAGATGGTTAATGATAAAAAGTTTTAATTTTCTTTTATGTTTGGCTACATAGTTAGCTGTAGTAGTAAATACATTACTGTTTAACATTTGTATATTTCGTTACCTTGTCTTTTTGGTGAGAACATCCATCTTCTAGAATTTTAATTTAAGATTGATTACTCCACTGCTGCACACACTCACTTGTCTTTTAAGTTTGAATTTTGGCGAATTCTTCAAAAAGTACGGCGCACGCGCAAAGATGTTAAGACACTGTACGCATTCCGAAAACATTGGTCCATTCGTTAAAAGATTCCGTATTGTTAATTTTACCGATTTCAATAGACAATCGCAATAATCGATAGAGTTGCCGATCGAAATAGATTCCGTTCGTTAGAGATTCGGCACGGAATCGTTATCGATCGAGAACTCGCCAGAGTTACACAATCGCTCTCCTGATGATGACTTGCCCAAAAATTGTGTCAAGCTAACTTGCAGGTTGTTGACATTGCTAGCTTGAGGCTCAAGGAAGCCTTGTACGGGCAAATTTATCGCGTCCAGACTGATTTCAACTGCGGTTTTGTTGACAGTAATACAGCCCAATAGGTCATCAACTGCCAGAAATTCGTGTGGACCTAACCGACCACTGTCTAGGATCGCCCTAAACAACTTATCTCCGTCAAGAAGAATCGTGTCGAGGCTGTCTCGGGTCCATTTTGACGGTGTTAATTGATTAGCTAAAATGACAGCAACTGCCGAGTTCGCTGTACACTGTCTGCCCCGGCTCTCTGTCGAAAACCGATTGTCGCCTTGGTGGTACGATCCTGTGACTGTACTCTGAGCAGAAAGGCTCGTAAGTGCGTTCAGGTCGACAGCGATGCCGAAGTTATGGATGCAGATTCTGCACGTTTGAGGCAAGCTAGCATCGTGCCCAGCACCACTGACATCGAAGCTAATACAAACACAGTGCAACCAGCGCTTGCAAAGATTACAGCTGATCCATGGTTGTTTCGCCGTCTTTGCGATGACACCGCAAACATAGCATTGGTTGTCGACGGATTCTGAACTCAGCAGGAGAAGTCGTGCGAAATCTTTTCTCAACTGTTTAGGGTCAAAACGGCGGCTGCACGATCCACCTGAAGCAATTTCCGAGATGAAATGCAATACAAAAATACCACAATTGTGGCCATCATCTTGGGTACATGTGTTTCTCTCGCGTTTCAGAGACCATAATTTCTTGTTGCGTACTGCGTTTGAAACCATGCACCTTTTGAACATAGTAAACATTTTTTTGTTCCTCTTTTCACAAGCAAAAACATCTGCGCTCGAATCCATGACATCGAATGTTCTGTCGTGGAGGTCAGCAACAGCCAGAACCCAGTGATTTCCGTTAACGTTAGTGGGCATGAATATCCGTCCTTTGAATCCCGAAAACAATTTTGGGTTGGGGAAAGTCCCTTCGCCAAATATTTGTGCCGTTGTTTGGCATCGTAGCAGACGATCGTCTCCGGTTCCCTTTTTTTGAATTAAAATGTCAGCCAAAAGATCGATAACTGTGTCGTCCAGCCACTGGGATTCGTTATATTTTCGCCGACTGGTTTGCCAATTCAACCGATGAAAAGATTCAAAAGTGAGTGAGGTCGCAGTTCGCGAACCAGATTCCCTAATCCGAGCCACGACATAACCGTCACTAAAACCATTTAGGTAGTATAACGGATCTTCAAACAGTCCATTTGGTAGTATATTGCGCGAAATCACTTGGTCGGGTTTTCTTTTTTTCGAATGGAACTTTTTTCTCTCGACTTTATCAATCTTTTTTTCAACGAGTTTTTTTTTTTGCGGTTGCTTTGTTTTTTTTTCGACAGTGGCTTCCGAACGAATTAGCTTTCCGACCCGGGGTTGAGTAATAGCTTCAGGAATCACGATTGCAGTCTCAATGCAATCATTGTCTAGTTGTCGGGTTTCTCGTGCCATGGTGACACTCGTTGCGCACTTGGCTTTAGGTGCGTGGCCTACCTTCCAAGCCGTGCTTTTCTTGCCTTTCTTGGCCGGAATGCCATCATTGCACTCGAGTGCAGGGTCCACAGGCTTCTTCGTCTTGGCAGTGAACATGGAATTTATCCTCTTTAAATTTAATCTACTAAAGTAGGAGGGTTTTCGATCTTTTTTCTTTGCCCAAGTCTCCATTACACAAGGATTATCGGCTGCATCCGTGTCTGCCATCCGTTGCTTTTTTCTCTGATGAACATCGCTATCGTAGCAATCGTCCAAAGAGGGATTTGATTCTATTTTCTTTGACCAAATTTCTCGCACCCCAGGATCCGTTTTTGAAATATCCAGTTTCTTCGTCGGAGAGGCATCGCTTTTGGACAGCTTGTCGCATGTGTCATTATTATTTTTTGTTTTTTCCCCCCTTTTGCGTTTTGGGCCCTGATTAAGTCTTCGCTTAGGTATCGCGAAAATCAACCTAGTGTATATGGCTAGGGTGTGCTCCCGGCGGCATTTCAAAAATCGAGCAACTCGAGTGTTCACCACTTTGGGATGCTTGAAATTTTTGACCACCGAAAACCACCCTTCCACAACGGCATTACAGTGCCTGTTAGTGGGCTCATCCGAGGCATTCTCCATAACCTTTGTCCACAGTGGCAAGTATGGAATCCACCGTCGCAGGATCAGGTAGATAATTCGGGGGCTATACATGTCGTTGTCATCAGCCTCTGGGTCATCGTCTAACGTTTCTTGCAAAATCGATAGAAATTCTTTGTAGAAAGGACTACTCGCATACACCGTCCTTTCCCATGTTGGGAATTCTTCGTCCTGTTCAATGACGGATTCTCTGGGCTTTTCTGGCTGGGTATTAGCGTCTAGTGATACAATAAAAGCCAGTGACTCTTCAAATTTTCGAGTTTGTTTGGGGGACATGAGCACAACAGTTAGATGCATGAACTGCGCTTTAACTTGTTCATAGTCCCTCATGTTAAACATAGACCCCACCACTTCAAGTACAAAATACTTGAGGTTCATCTTTCTCGAAGTCTTCTTAGTACCACACAGCTCGCCGATGCTGTCCGCCATATTCTTCATTAAATGTGCACAGCAAAGATGAAGAGTAGTTAGATTTGACATGGCGTTGGGGTCTAGGGTGCCCTTGACCCATCTGTGGCACTGACGAAGATACTCTGTTATATCCAAATGGTTAAACGCCCAACACACCCCGTTGATTATGGCAAAGGAAAAGTCTGAAACGACGTTTTTGAACAACGGCCACTTTTTGGCGTGTTTGTGGGCGTGATTACGATAGCTCATTAAAAATGAGCTAATCTCAGCGCTGTCGTGTTGGGACGTAATCAGTTCAAATGCCGGAAAGGTGCATTCGTCGACCTGAATCACACCCGCATAATAAAGCACCTGCTTGTTGTCGAATGCCATCTTTTTTACCACACTTCCTGTGGCGTCAATGTATAGTGTTGGTAGAGTGCCTCTGTTACCGATTTCTTTTATCACACGTATCTGCTCCAAGCTGAATACGTACACATGGAGAGGTCTTGCCACGGACTGAATGTATTCGTATTCTTTTTGTTTAGAGTCATACGTTTTGTCTTGTAGACACAAAAGATCTTTAAAATGATCCCGATGGAGGTCATATTTTGCCTGTGCCTCTTCACGGATCTTTCGGTACGTGTCGTCTGACTTTACATCCAGGGCATTACCTTCGAAGAGAGCATCAGGGTTTTGCCTTGCCTTGGTAAGCTGTTCTGCCCCGTACTGTGCGGGTTTCATTTCCATCAGCTTCCGCTTCGCTTCGTCGCGCTTTGGCCCCCGTACTTGAGAAGTTCTAATATCCCTGTGACACACCGGAACTAGGTCGCTTTGTACTTGTACAACCATGCGACTGCCAACAACCGGGGTTTTTTTTACAACGAATTTGAAAAGTCTGCAGTGTGGATGTGAACAATATCCTTTTACGACTAAGAATGTCTTCATTTGAAATTCAGACGTCTTGATGCAAACAATGCATTTATGCTTGTTAATTGGGAAGAACTTGTCCCTAAATGCCTCAGCGTAAACTGCTGCTGTCAAGGTGCGGCCGCTTAGGAACTTCTTCCATTCAGCATACTCGAAATACATGTGTCCAATTTCCTTATTACAAGCTCCGAAATTTTTAAGTCGTTGCTGCATGATATATTGCGTCCCATGCTTTGGTTTGGTAGTGGCTGCTGACAAGCGTTCACCATGCCCAATGCTTGTTATTTTCTGTGCCTCTTGGCCCTGGGATTTTAACTCATAATCGGAGTCCGAGTCTATTTTGCCGCCGGGGTTAGGATTTTGATTTTGAAGTATCTGAACACCGTTTTTTGTTATGTTGGGAGTCAAATGAGGCGTCAATATGCTAAAGGCGGGTGAATCAGACGTGTTGTATGTATTCAGAATTCCAGGGCATTGCTGAACGTTCTTGGTTTGTGGTTCGCTGTCGGTAAAAGAATCAGACTCTACAATCACAGTATCCACCTTTACCCTCCGCTCAAGTTCCTCGGAGGATGCAGGAGGACAGTGATACATCAATCCATCACTATCCTGCGACGTAACGGAGTCCAAAACACTAGGTTCCGAATTCTCAGTGGACATATTAAAGTCGTATTCCCGTACAACAGCTGAACTTATATCCGAGGCAGAGCTCTTCTCGTTATCAGGTATCGGTCTCTCATTACCCTGCTCCATCTTGCCATCCGGCTTGGGATTTATACTTTGGGGAATCTGAACAACGTTCCTGGTCAGGTTGGGAGTCAAATGAGGCGTCAATATGCTAAAGGCGGGTGAATCAGACGTGTTGTATGTATTCAGAATTCCAGGGCGTTGCTGAACGTTCTTGGTTTGTGGTTCGCTGTCGGTAAAAGAATCAGACTCTACAATCACAGTATCCACCTTTACCCTCCGCTCAAGTTCCTCGGAGGATGCAGGAGGACAGTGATACATCAATCCATCACTATCCTGCGACGTAACGGAGTCCAAAACACTAGGTTCCGAATTCTCAGTGGACATATTAAAGTCGTATTCCCGTACAACAGCTGAACTTATATCCGAGGCAGAGCTCTTCTCGTTATCAGGTATCGGTCTCTCATTACCCTGCTCCATCTTGCCATCCGGCTTGGGATTTATACTTTGGGGAATCTGAACAACGTTCCTGGTCAGGTTGGGAGTCAAATGAGGCGTCAATATGCTAAAGGCGGGTGAATCAGACGTGTTGTATGTATTCAGAATTCCAGGGCGTTGCTGAACGTTCTTGGTTTGTGGTTCGCTGTCGGTAAAAGAATCAGACTCTACAATCACAGTATCCACCTTTACCCTCCGCTCAAGTTCCTCGGAGGATGCAGGAGGACAGTGATACATCAATCCATCACTATCCTGCGACGTAACGGAGTCCAAAACACTAGGTTCCGAATTCTCAGTGGACATATTAAAGTCGTATTCCCGTACAACAGCTGAACTTATATCCGAGGCAGAGCTCTTCTCGTTATCAGGTATCGGTCTCTCATTACCCTGCTCCATTCGCACCGCCTGCTCTACGTTAGGCGTGGATGAACGTACCGGAAGAAAGTCTTTATCCCCCAAAGGAATCTCATCAATTGCATTAGCAGCAAAGTATTGGCTCTTTATTTGATCGTATTGCTCTCTAATGCCATGGAAGTTGCGTTTGAGTCTGGTTAAAAGCTTGAGTCTTATTTGCCTATTTCTTTCATTACCACCCAGCCGTTGGCATATTGTTGAAACTGCTTCGTCTCCAATGGCAAGCTCGCCGACAATGCTTCCGTACTCCCGCTGCGGACCTGGTCTCAATATTTCTTCATCAAAAAGAATTTGTGCCATTTGGTGCGGATCGTCAATTTCCAACGCATCGTGAAATAATTTGGGGACGTTGTCTTGATCTACACATCTTGAGTTTACACATTTCCTAATACCATACGCGTCCCTTTTCCACCAGCGAAGTAAGTTATGCTCCCTACCTGAATCATAGTGTCCATGCACTTGAACAACGACTTTGCCAAGAGGGCTGTTCTCGCCGAGGCTGCCGCTTAGCTCGGGTTTGGACCCATTGTTAATACCTTCAATAAGCGTTTCTGCATATTTTTGGGCTAGTTCTCTGTTTTTTTTGTGAATGAGACTAGTTTTACGTCCCATTATGACAAGAAATTGCTTCGAAGCACCAAAATATATTTACGAATAATCAAAACCCATGTTATAAAAATGACACATATAAAACTACAGGCACTACAAGTTTCTAAAACGAAGCATTACTGAATAAAATAGTGTGTTCAAGATCTCTTCAGACAAATATAATGGGAGCTTGCTTAAGAGACATCTTATAGCCTTTAAAATATAAATATATTTTATCAAAAGTACACTAAATAAATATAATAATGACGTGTTGAACACTTAAGCCAGAAGACAATGACGAATAAAAACTTCCCGGAGCAAACAATTAACTGTGCAAAGAAAATACAAAAACCCAATCAACCAATTTCTAAGTATACATAAATAAATGAATAGCAACCAGATACTGGACCAACTGGAAAGCAAATAAGAGCACAGAAGCTCGAACACAAATTGAAATTGTTCTCGCGGAGCGTACAGACAGCGTGCTCTTTCCCCTTTGAGAGTTGCTGCTGCAATGGTGTTGTGTTGACTTCGCATTGCGCTGACAGCCGAACCATGTGGTGGGGCTGGCGGCAGCCGGAATGGAGGGGGAAGCCAAAAGTTCACAACGTCGTACTAACACCATATGACCGAACACGACCGAAGTTATTCGAGAGCGACCTTAAAGTTCACACCGCTGGTTATATATTACGTAGAATCAGTGGCTGTAGAATTATCAACCTAGCATGTGAGGCGGCGTAGAGTCAGTTTCGAAGGAATATGCTGGGACAACTGACGAGGCGCTGAGGCAATGCAACATACAACCAAATTCCTGGGTACCTTACCTATTAAATTTTATTGTTTTTATTCGGGACACCAGAGACAGAGAATATGCTTGCTTGTTCGAGTCAGATACGTGCTCGCAAGTGGCAGCAAAATGCCACCTAAAAATCGCATTTCTGAGCATTGCAAAGCATCGGCAAAGGGTGTGATCACCGCATTTTTAACAAGGTACTTACGTATATACAAGTATCTTTGCCTACGGGGTGCTACGTGTAACACTTTGACTTTGGAAACCAATTCTCTTATCAATCCACAAGCCAACTGCATGTACAACAAAACTGCAGATGATGGACATTATCATCTTAATATACGACCAAATTTGACAAGATTCCCCCCCCCCCCCCCTCACAGGTTCCACAATGGCATAATGTATTTAAGCTTTCCCGTATCTAACGATTTACCCTGCGCACGCCTATGATCAGACTATATACACACACACGATATGGGAAAATAAATAAGCTTCAGCTTCAACTGAAAAACAAGGAATAATGTCGGGTAGAGAAGCCAGCTGCAAGTAAGAAATAACACCAATCAGGGTAAGAAACCGAGATCAGGGTCAAAGCTGATATTAGAACAATTATTGCTCGTTGTAATGCAATCCACGCTGTATGTGTCTTAATGGGGAATTTACCTCTTAAAATTACTTTTTTCCATCGATTCTGAACTACAACATGAGTCTTGACACTCCCATGGACTAAGAATGGCAGAAAAGGGTGATTTTTTAAAAAATATCGAAGTTTTCGGTGATTTTGGGCGGCGAGAATTGTCAGTGTGCGGTATTTTCTCTTCGTACAGTCGCTCGGTTTAGCCTCTCTCTCTAGCACGTGTCTTTCCTCCACCTCTCCTCGCGACCTGCAAGGCCAGCCCGGCACCAGCGTGGCTTGCAAAGCTCTCGCTTCCCCTCGTTCGCTGCGACATACGCACAACGCTGCTGTGTGCATGCTTGCCGGGAACCTTCTACCACTTCTACCTTCTTTGCCTCTACCCTTTAGTGCACTAAATAGAATTATTAATACGTGGGATGAATGGTTCGTTAGTTTTATGATTATAACTCGTGAACTTTTAAGTCAGGAATCAGAAGTCAGAAGTCACGAAATTTTAGTGTGCATAAATTTTCTGGTATAGGTAGTCAAAGGAAAAACAGCGTATTGGCCGGCGATACATAACACCAAATATCTTACTCAGCTAGTCATACTACTACTACTAGCCCGTTTAGATATTTGATTTCACTTTGCAAGATTGCTGGAATACTATAATGAATCTGGCGAAGCTATCGGGCAAGAAGCGTAATTTTTTTCGTCGTAGCCGAGGCGATGTTAAGAAATACATGTGTAAACAAAAAAGTCACAGGGTGGCATTTTGCTATCGTACTTTAAGATTATTTGTGACTAGTGGCCAGTGTCAATGCATGTTAGACTGGGACCGATTTCTAAAAAATGTGTCTCCTTCTGATGAGTGGCGAACCGGGGTGTTAAAAGCTGCCAACAATGTTATTCCTTTTCAGAAGAATATGCTGCATCTAAAAACCATTGTTGGCAGTTTCAAAATTGGGTTTTTACCCCCCAAAATCGCCAAAAACACGGTTTTTACCATATTTTTTTTAATGCTGTATACGCACGAAGATAACTGTCCTAAAATTAATTTAAAAAATGTATGTTGTTAAGGAAAGTATTTTTCATAGTTGGAATTATTCTGAGTTTAGATTTTCATAACAATTAACCACGAAATAGGCCCTCAAACACAAAAGTTTGAGTTTTTGCTTTGGACCAAAAAAACATACCACGTCATTGTAAGCAAACGGTAAGAGATAGAGATTTGAAATTTTCCCCAAAACATCGCTGACAATTTGTGCCCATGATGCCGTCAACATATTTACTTTACCTAGTTTAGTTTTTGTTTTATAACAGAAACAAGACGGCGCCGTGTAATACGGCGAGTGTCGGGCGATGCCGCGGAACCAATCACAGCGCGCATACGCATCACGTATCACGCATCACGCTAATCTTGCGTGTGAGCGCTTGTCCATGGAGCTGGCAGCCCTGGCAGCATGCTTCCTCAGTTCGTTGAGTTTGCTGAGTTAAATTTTTGTACTTCTCTTTGCCGACAGGGGTGGGACTGGGAACCAAATATTCACTTTCACCCACATATTGCTCTAACTTGTGACTTGAAACATACTTATTAAAGTAGTTAATGTAGTGGTGCAAATCACAGTTTTTTACTGTCAAAGCAATGCCACTTTACCCGTATACAATACTTCAGAGTAGATTCCACTTTAAGTCTTCACTTTCGTTTTGTCTTTGACAGACTGACCAGACCGAAATCCAATGCATGCAGGAATGCAAATCAGGATTACATTAAAAATGTCTCTTTTTAGGAAAAGAGAATGTTGGAGATTGCTTGCAACTCAGGCAAGCAGCGCTGATATCAAATATTTATCGTTTTTTTTATCAAGTCAAAAATTATCTGTAAGAACTAAGTGGCAACCCTTTTTTGGCATGGAGGGCGCTTCTCTTATATCACTAATAAAACGAACATTCAACGCAAAAACGAAGCAGGTTCCCCCCGCCCATCGGATAACCCTGGGAGGAATAGGTGTAGAAATAGTTGAGAACCGCGATTTTTAATAAACCACTGTCTGTTTTGCAGACAAGATTTGAAAACATGATAACCATGGATCAAATCCACGAGCGACTTTTAAAAGATGCAAAGCACACATCGTGCGATTTTTGTAAGTTTGTAAAACAGTTTTATGGTTTAAATTGCCTTCGAGACAAAAAATCTCTTCAAGAGCTTATAGTAATCGAGATCAAAAGTGTATCCGTTCTTCTAAAGTCTGAATGAAGAGGACCACGCTACTTATTTTGTGCCACGAAATAATAATGTGATGCAGGTCGACCGATTGGATACCGCCGAAGATGTATCACCTCTCCTATCTAAACCAGTCGACAAAGATCTGATGCACATGGTTCACGTTGCTACTCGAATAAGCTCAGATCACTTGATAATCGTCACTCATTGGTAGTTAGCCAATATGAAGTTTAAAAGTGCATTCCAGAACCTTTGCACCTTGTTCATGGGTGGCTCTCTCAAGACACAGAGGAGTTGTCAAAAACTCTACAATATTGAGTTCAGCTCAAGACGTTGTGCATAACGTCAGGATGTCAATTTTTGGACTCCGAAACACATTTGATTGGCATGCACATTACACCAAGCTACGTCATCTAAAATCCTTGTTAAAATTTTCCATTCGGCGGAAAACACTATTGGGCTATGAATTTTTTTAGCATATAAGATCCGGTGGCATATAAGATAAAACTGGTGCCACTCATAGTATCCCAAAATGTATAGCGATTGTTCCAAATAATACGTACGGATAAATAATGCAATGTCTCCATTGCGATATAGTTGTCACAAATCTAAATTGCTCTGCACTGACGAATTCAGATGTTTTGTTGGGAATCTTCCTGTTGTAATGTGGTATTAGATTATCAAGACGAAGATAATAATAATATGTTGAAACTTGAAACACACAAAAGCTTGGATCAATATCATCAATATAGGGTTTCTTTTTTAATTGAAGGCATGGTGGTACAACATGAAATAAGATATAAACTGTCAATATAAGTGTCGCGTGTGAATGAATGTGACTTGTCCCAAAGACTCCGTACGGGTAAATAGCTTCATGCGTATTTCTAACATCAAGTACCTATCTCTGGTAACAATGCACAATGCTTACCTCGTCATTATTTTAGTTATAGTACCAATAAAGAAGAAATAATGTTGCGTTTGAACCACAAGCGCGCGCTGATTCCACATGGCTAAATGCGAGACCAGCAGCCAACTGACCAATCAGCGGAGCGCGTTCGTCGCTGGCGACACGGCTAGCCTCTCGGCCGGGCTCGTATCTGTTGTCTTTCGGAATTAATTGTGATCAAAATATTTACGCGATTCTTTTTGGGAAAACTTCATTGCCTTCTACACGCATTGACCTAACAAAGTCTATATTTATTATTTATTATCGTTGATTAGATCTCGTAATACGGCAATGCTAATATTTTTTCTCGCGCCGTCTCAATTTTGCATCCCTGTTTTCACCCCAAATTATAACTCATGTCGCAGATTTGAATCGTTAGTTACACTTATTAGTCTTTTCTGAATATTTCAACTTTTTTGTTTTTTTTCTAGTGTTAATATTGCAGGTTCTGTGAATTATTTTCTTTGTACCAGCCGCTTTCTACCCTTATTGGGTTTTAAGGGTAAAATAGTGGAAATGGTGATTGCCAACAATGTTTTTCGGATTCAGCATTAAAAAATCTATTAGAATCACTTTGTTGGCAGCTTTTAACAGGCCGGGCCCCAAAGTTGAAAAATTTCAATTTCGGGCCTAGTCTATGTGTGCGAGCGATAGGTGTATAACACAGTGTACAGTGCATGCTACACACACAGCGTGGATTGCGTTACAACGAGCAATTGTTCCCAATATCTTCTTTGATGACTTGACACTGATCTCGCGTTCGGCTTATTATCCTGGTTGGTGATTAGCTAAAAAGTCGACATATGTGTGATGATATAAAATAAAAGCTACGATTGTGACATTTTTGGATTACGTTTATGTGTCAGGCCTGTAGGCTGCAACCTGCAGCCTGACTATGTCTGCTTAGCCAACACTCTCGGTTTCAGTTGGCATCACCTCACATTCATCGCATTTACACCAACCAAGCACATCAATTGTATCTAGTACGTCTTCATTTGACACATCGCTTAATTTTTCTATCGCAGTCAATTCTTCCTCCGAATATTCAGGTTCGAACATAAGCCCAGCGTTAGCTTGGGCCATAAAAATTTAATAAAATCATTAAACATTAACAAAACTGCAGCTCCGAATCCAATGCGATGAACGATGAATGGACAGAGCTACAAGCGCGAACGGCGATAAACAAGCTCAAGCTGAAGCATGTGTGACTGTGTGACTGGAATCCACCACGATTCTATCCCCTCCCGTACCCGACGATTCTCCATCCGCGGCGGTAGCCGCGGCGGTTGCCGCTGCGGCTGCCGCGGGCTGCCGCTTCGAGCCAAGTAAATGCAGCACGCCGATTACACGCCTTCGGTTATCAGCGTCCTGCGGCTAAACGAAAACTCCGATCACAAAAACCAAAAAATATATACACAGATAAAAGATGGACGAGTGTGACACTATTTTTGTTTATTTTTTCTGACCAAAGGTACTCGTAGGTGCTAAGGGTCGAAAAAGTTCCCCGTGTTATTCCTTATGGGAGATGTTTTTCTAAGCACCTAGGCCGAAAATCACGGTTTTCGACTATTTTTAATCTTCTTCCCGTAAACATGGGATCTTTTTTGCAAGGCCCTAAATTCATTATTAGGTATCAGAAATCGACGAGGGAAGTTAATTTCACCAGGTAACCACTCCTACACTACCTATCGCTCGTATATAGGCACAATTAATTTTAGATCTACGATAGCAAAATGCCACTAATGTAACATTTTTATTTACTCGTGTCTCGGTTACGACGAAAACAATGACGCTTCTTATTACTCCCGAGTCCCGATAGCAGTGCCAGTATTCAAGCAATCTTGCACACTGAAATCAAATATCTATCTAGGCATGGAGTAGAAGGCATTCGTAAGAGAAGCAAACATTTATCTTAAAAATATTAAAAAACAATATAGCTCGTTATACAATTCACGGGCTCTATTACAATTTCCGAATCCGTCAAAATGCCGGCCGGCTGGCTGGCACCAGTGAACTTAAGCTTAGTCTGCAATTCTAATGACGAAAATTACTGGAACACATGAAGGACTAAAAGCCTCGCAAGGCTGCGTGAGATCGATCTACAACACGTGGCATGTGAACATTTACACTCGCTGTGATACGCAGTATGGCTGTTTGGGAATTAGCGTGGACTGCAAAACGAGGGATAATGTTGTTACGAGTGGCAAGTGCCAAACAGTGGCGAAGCGTGGGTCTTTTCATCAGGGAGACGGAAAATAATTTTCAAATCGGGTCTTGAAATGCATGCATCATTCAGGGTACCACCATGCACCACGTCCTGAAACTCTGTGAAATTGTTAAACGGTCTTACCTGTAAAGTTTTTTGAAGATCAAGTATGTTCCTGCGTTTTGTTGACGTGGCTAAAATGACTCTCTCCTCAAACGCACCACTACAATCCATTGCAAGTAAATCTAGTACTTCGAAATAACGGCCCTTATGTTCTGAATCGGCTCAATCAGGCTGGAAGCTATTGTTGGTAAAAAAAAGTCAATTGGGTCTTCCCTATAGAGATTAGAGTACTAGCAGTATTTGCATCACTTTTCTCACGTGCCGTGTGATAGCACGAATCACAGTAAAGACAGAAGGAACACGGCTCACTCCCGGAAATTGTGCAAGCCACACGGCTACTAAACGTGTTGCTACAGAAAAACTGGGCGAATTATCAATGTTTACGTCTATGTCAGCGTGTGATTTTCTTCCCTGCTCATTCCCAACGTCATCGCGCTGATTGCAAAATATCGCTTTCGCCTAGCGATATGGCCGGAGCGGACAAGCCGGCGCCAACTGCTGGCTCTTATATTTAGGTTGAATGATAGCTTGGATGATGTCATATCATCTTGCGCCACCATCTACCTCACGTGGGTGCGGGGGTTGCGGGTGTTCGTAAGCTTCGCAATATATATAATACACAAAACGGATGAAATGGAAATATCTTTTGCATTCGGGAAGATTTTGACCAGCCGCTGAGGCAGGCGGCCCGACTCCCAAACCATCCCGGCCGTGGAGTCGGGCCGGCCGGCCTCCAGCCTCGTCCCAACTACACATCTTGGTTCTGCCAGATGGCTAATCATATTATTTTATGGCGTTTGACTTTTACGTTTACATGCGACTGAAAAACCACCGGCCCCACCGGCCCAAAATCAAGCGGTGTCTCGGTGTCCCGGTGGGCCAGCAGCACTTGCAAGTTTAAATTCGCGGTACGCATCCACTAGCTCTGTGGGGTGAGGGCCGGATTTTCTCATGCTGGCATGTGTGTCTGAGCTCAAGATTTCAACAAACTAAACGGTCTTGTATATCGTCTTGGTCTACTAGATTGGAGCACTAGCCTTAAATACCCTACTACCCCCCCTAAGGAGGGTTAAATACCCTCCAATACTAATTGGATTGCATAAATGAAGTGTAAACAAGACACAAGTCACAAATTAGACACAAATAGACAAATTAAAATATGGGAGTTTTATTGACACGATTGAACTCGTGATGATGCAGGGAATCATGCGGTTGCAGAATGCACCTGACCCGATGAACACCCATTTTCATTTATATTTGGAATAATTTTTCGGCCAGGAACTAGGCTGGAGCATGTATTATTTATAAGTTGCGAGAGGAATACAGTTCATTTCCTTTATCAAAAGCTGTTGTGAGCTACAGATTGTGTCCGTGAAGTTGGCAAGCCTACTTTCGAATTTTCAAATTTTTTCAACGTGAGGAGTTAGTGCTGAATTAGTGCTAATTAGTGCCGCAAACCCGGAAATTAGTGCTGCAAAATTAAGGAAGCCACAAGGGGTTGTCTGTGGGGCTTGCCAACTTCACGCTAGCAAGCCCCATGTGAGCTATCGGTCTGAAATTTTCAGGGAAGTTAGTGCTGAATTAGTGCTAATTAGTGCCGTAAAACCCGCAATTAGTGCTGCCATACTTTAAGAGTTACGGCCTTAAACGTGATTAAACGTCAGCAAGCCCCATGTGAGCTATCGATCTGAAATTTTCAGGGTAGTTAGTGCTGAATTAGTGCTAATTATTGCCGTTAACCTGGCAATTAGTGCTGCCATACTTTAAGAGTTACGGCCGTAAACGTGATGAAACGTCAGCAAGCCCCACGTGAGAAATCGATCTGAAATTTTCAGGGTAGTTAGTGCTGAATTAGTGCTAATTATTGCCGTAAACCTGGCAATTAGTGCTGCCATACTTAAAGAGTTACGGCCTTAAACGTGATTAAACGTCAGCAAGCCCCATGTGAGCTATCGATCTGAAATTTTCAGGGTGGTTAGTGCTAAATTAGTGCTAATTAGTGCCGTAAACCCCGTTATTAGTGCTACCATATTTTAAGAGTTACAGCCGTAAACATGATTAAACATGTCTCACATGGGGCTTGCAGACAAAAACAATATCAGTTACGACAAAAACAATATCGCTTCTTAATTTCTTATTAATCCTGCTATAGTTATGCCACTCATTATAGCTCTTTCCAACAATCATGCAAAGGGAAATCAAATGTCCAACTGAGCTAGTAGCAGTGGCGGCTCGTGGGTGTTAGCCTGTTAGGGGTACAGATTATAATCTTGATAAAGGCCCGAGAGAGCCCTTTCCTCACCCAGCGAAGGCAGGAATCTTGTGTGGCCGGATAGCTCAGTTGGTAGAGCAACCGCCCGGCAAGCGGAAGGTCCCGGGTTCATATCCCGGTTCGGACGCACATTTTTCCTGCTCAGCTATCCCATCATCAAATGCCTTCTGGTGTGGGCTTCCACCAAAAATCACTGATTTCTCATCCATTCCATCTCTTCTGAGAATGAGGCTAGGTGCACAGTCAGAGCCAACTCTGTCGCGGGGACGTCGAATACACTTGCACGATTTGCCTGTGTAGTTAACTCGTACCTTTACGAGTCGCTTCTTCCCCTTCTCTCCCGAGAGAGCCCTTTCCTCACCCAGCGAAGGCAGGAATCTTGTGTGGCCGGATAGCTCAGTTGGTAGAGCAACCGCCCGGCAAGCGGAAGGTCCCGGGTTCATATCCCGGTTCGGACGCACATTTTTCCTGCTCAGCTATCCCATCATCAAATGCCTTCTGGTGTGGGCTTCCACCAAAAATCACTGATTTCTCAAACGGGTAATAGTATCACATGTTCTGAGAAGTGAATTTGATCACAAAAAACTTGTGCTCTGTGCCCCTTCTACAATTTTTTAGGTGGAAAATCTTCCCAATATGTATCTTTGCAATTTTGAGAAAACTACAAGCTGGATGAGCCTAAAGGAGATGCTCTTACAAGCAGTGCATCAGGCAGTCGGTGTCTTGTGTCCGCTTCTTCCCAACACAAGCCGCCTGTGCAAAACAGCGAGGCGCATAGGTGATTCAGAGCAAAGAGTTCGCGAGGCGCATGGCATTAGTGATTGTGCCGTCACAGCACCGAGCCGTGCCGTTGCGGCTTGCCGCGCCTAATTCAGTCTTAATTCGTCACTAACATGACGCTACGCAGAGCCTGGGACTTATGCGACCAAGGTGTTATAGCCCTATGGTTGCACTAGCTGTCTTCCCAGAGGTGTACAAGTCATGGCTTACGAGATAAACCCATCCTTTTTGTTTTGGAGTGAAATTTATTTTTCAAATTTTTGGAAAAACAGTACACGTGCAGGGACTTTTACGATTACATGTCATAGCTCTGGGTAAGAACTAGCTGTGCTGAAGTTCCCAGAGGTGTACAAGTCATGGTTTACGAGATAAACCCATCCTTTTTTTTTGGAGTGAAATTTATTTTTCAAATTTTTGGAAAAACTGTACACGGGCAGGGACTTTCACGAACACATGTCATAGCTCTGTGTAAGAGATAGCTGTGCTGAAGTTCCCAGAGGCGTACAAGTCATGGTTTACGTGATAAACCCATCCTTTTTTTTTTAAGAGTTATATTTTGTAATCAAATTTTAGGTAAAACTGTACACGGGCAGGGACTTTCACGAACACATGTCATAGATCTGTGTAAGAGATAGCTGTGCTGAAGTTCCCAGAGGCGTACAAGTCATGGTTTACGTGATAAACCCATCCTTTTTTTTTTAAGAGTTATATTTTGTAATCAAATTTTAGGTAAAACTGTACACGGGCAGGGACTTTCACGAATACATGTCATAGATCTGTGTAAGAACTAGCTGTGCTGAAGTTCCCAGGGGTGTACAAGTCATGGTTTACGAGATATACCCATCCTTTTTTTAAGAGTTTTATTTTGTAATCAAATTATTGGGAAAACTGTACAAGGGCAGAGACTTTTACGAACAAATGTTATAGATTTGTGTAGGAGCTAGCTGTGCTGAAGTTCCCAGAGGTGTACAAGTCAAGGTTTACGAGATAAATTCGTCCTTTTTTTTTTGGTGAAATTTACTTTTCAATTTTTTGGAAAAACTGTACACGGGCAGAGACTTTTACGAACATATGATAAAGATTTGTGTAGGAGCTAGCTATGCTGAAGTTCCCAGAGGTGTACAAGTCATGGTTTATGAGATAGGCCCATCCTTTTTTTTGTGAAGGAAATTTACTTTTCAATTTTATGGAAAAACTGTACACGGGCAGAGACTTTTACGAATACATGTCATAGCTCTGTGTAAGAGCTAGCTGTGCTGAAGTTCTTAGAGGTGTACAAGTCATGGTTTACGAGATAAAACCATCCTTTTTTTTTAAAGAGTAACATTTTGTAATCAATGTAAGAGCTAGCTGTGCTGAAGTTCCCAGAGGTGTACAAGTCATGGTTTACGAGATAAACCCATCTTTTTTTTTAAGAGTTATATTTTGTAATCAAATATATGGAAAAACTGTACACGGGCAGAGTTTTTTACGCTTACATGTCATAGCTCTTCGTAAGAACTAGCTGTGCTTTAGTTTTCAGGGGTGTACAAGTCATGGTTTACTAGATTAACCCATTCTTTTTTTTTAGAGTGAAATTTATTTTTTAAATTTTTGGAAAAACTGTACACGGGCAGGGACTTTCACGAACGCATGTTATAGCTTATTGTGAGAGCTAGCTGTGCTGAAGTTCCCAGAGGTGTACAAGTTATGGTTTACGAGAAAAACCCATCCTTTTTTTTTAAGAGCTATATTTTGTAATCAAATTTTTGGAAAAACTGTACACGGGCAGAGTTTTTTACGAACATATGTTATAGATTTGTGTAGGAGCTAGCTATGCTGAAGTTCCCAGAGGTGTACAAGTCATGGTTTATGAGATAGGCCCATCCTTTTTTTTTGGTAGTGAAATTTACTTTTCAATTTTTTGGAAAAAGTGTACACGGGCAGAGACTTTTACGAACATATGATAAAGATTTGTGTAGGAGCTAGCTATGCTGAAGTTCCCAGTGGTGTACAGGTCATGGTTTACGTGATAAACCCATCCTTTTTCTTAAAGATTAACATTTTGTTATCAAAGTTTTGGAAAAACTGTACACGGGCAGGGAGTTTTACGAAGACATGTCATAGATCTGTGTAAGTGCTAGCTGTGCTGAAGTTCCCAGAGGTGTACAAGTCATGGTTTACGAGAAAAACCCTTCCTTTTTTTTAAAGAGTAACATTTTGTTATCAAAGTTTTGGAAAAACTGTACACGGGCAGGGAGTTTTACGAAGACATGTCATAGATCTGTAAAAGTGCTAGCTGTGCTGAAGTTCCCAGAGGTGTACAAGTCATGGTTTACGAGAAAAACCCTTCCTTTTTTTTAAAGAGTAACATTTTGTAATCAAATTTTTGGAAAAACTGTACACGGGCAGGGACTTTTACGAATACATGTCATAGCTCTGTGTAAGAGCTAGCTGTGCTGAAGTTCTTAGAGGTGTACAAGTTATGGTTTACGAGATAAACCTATCCTTTTTTTTTAAAGTGTAACATTTTGTAATCAAATTTTTGGAAAAACTGTACACGGGCAGGGACTTTCACGATTACATGTCATAGATCTGTGTAAGAGCTAGCTGTGCTGAAGTTCCCAGAGGTGTACAAGTTATGGTTTACGAGAAAAACCCATCCTTTTTTTATAAGAGTTTTATTTTGTAATCAAATTTTTGGAAAAACTTTACACGGGCAGAGTTTTTTACGAATATATGTTATAGATTTGTGTAGGAGCTAGCTATGCTAAAGTTTCCAGAGGTGTACAAGTCATGGTTTATGAGATAGGCCCATCTTTTTTTTTTGGTAGTGAAATTTACTTTTCAATTTTTTGGAAAAAGTGTACACGGGCAGAGACTTTAACCAATACATGTCATAGCTCTGTGTAAGAGCTAGCTGTGCTGAAGTTCCCAGAGGTGTACAAGTCGTGGTTTACGAGAAAAACCCATCCTTTTGTTTTAAGAGCTATATTTTGTAATCAAATTTTTGGAAAAACTGTACACGGGCAGAGTTTTTTACGAACATATGTTATAGATTTGTGTAGGAGCTAGCTATGCTGAAGTTCCCAGAGGTGTACAAGTCATGGTTTATGAGATAGGCCCATCCTTTTTTTTTGGTAGTGAAATTTACTTTTCTATTTTTTGGAAAAAGTGTACACGGGCAGAGACTTTTACGAACATATGATAAAGATTTGTGTAGGAGCTAGCTATGCTGAAGTTTCCAGAGGTGTACAAGTCATGGTTTATGAGATAGGCCCATCCTTTTTTTTTGGGGAGGAAATTTACTTTTCAATTTTTTGGAAAAACTGTACACGGGCAGAGACTTTTACGAATACATGTCATAGCTCTGTGTAAGAGCTAGCTGTGCTGAAGTTCTTAGAGGTGTACAAGTCATGGTTTACGAGATAAACCCATCCTTTTTTTTTAAAGTGTAACATTTTGTAATCAAATTTTTGGAAAAACTGTACACGGGCAGAGTTTTTTACGAATATATGTTATAGATTTATGTAGGAGCTAGCTATGCTAAAGTTTCCAGAGGTGTACAAGTCATGGTTTATGAGATAGGCCCATCTTTTTTTTTTGGTAGTGAAATTTACTTTTCAATTTTTTGGAAAAAGTGTACACGGGCAGAGACTTTTACGAACATATGATAAAGATTTGTGTAGGAGCTAGCTATGCTGAAGTTCCCAGAGGTGTACAAGTCATGGTTTATAAGATAGGCCCATCCTTTTTTTTTGGGGAGGAAATTTACTTTTCAATTTTTTGGAAAAAGTGTACACGGGCAGAGACTTTTACGAACATATGATAAAGATTTGTGTAGGAGCTAGCTATGCTGAAGTTTCCAGAGGTGTACAAGTCATGGTTTATGAGATAGGCCCATCCTTTTTTTTTTGGGGAGGAAATTTACTTTTCAATTTTTTGGAAAAACTGTACACGGGCAGAGACTTTTACGAATACATGTCATAGCTCTGTGTAAGAGCTAGCTGTGCTGAAGTTCTTAGAGGTGTACAAGTCATGGTTTACGAGATAAACCCATTTTTTTTTTTTAAAGTGTAACATTTTGTAATCAAATTTTTGGAAAAACTGTACACGGGCAGGGACTTTCACGAATACATGTCATAGATCTGTGTAAGAGCTAGCTGTGCTGAAGTTCCCAGAGGTGTACAAGTCATGGTTTACGAGAAAAACCCATCCTTTTTTTATAAGAGTTTTATTTTGTAATCAAATTTTTGGAAAAACTGTACACGGGCAGGGACTTTTACGAATACATGTCATAGATCTGTGTAAGAGCTAGCTGTACTGAAGTTCCCAGAGGTGTACAAGTCATGGTTTACGAGAAAAACCCATCCTTTTTTTTAAGAGCTATATTTTGTAATCAAATTTTTGGAAAAACTGTACACGGGCAGAGTTTTTTACGAACATATGTTATAGATTTGTGTAGGAGCTAGCTATGCTGAAGTTCCCAGAGGTGTACAAGTCATGGTTTACGAGAAAAACCCATCCTTTTTTTTAAGAGCTATATTTTGTAATCAAATTTTTGGAAAAACTGTACACGGGCAGAGTTTTTTACGAACATATGTTATAGATTTGTGTAGGAGCTAGCTATGCTGAAGTTCCCAGAGGTGTACAAGTCATGGTTTATGAGATAGGCCCATCCTTTTTTTTTGGTAGTGAAATTTACTTTTCTATTTTTTGGAAAAAGTGTACACGGGCAGAGACTTTTACGAACATATGATAAAGATTTGTGTAGGAGCTAGCTATGCTGAAGTTTCCAGAGGTGTACAAGTCATGGTTTATGAGATAGGCCCATCCTTTTTTTTTGGGGAGGAAATTTACTTTTCAATTTTTTGGAAAAACTGTACACGGGCAGAGACTTTTACGAATACATGTCATAGCTCTGTGTAAGAGCTAGCTGTGCTGAAGTTCTTAGAGGTGTACAAGTCATGGTTTACGAGATAAACCCATCCTTTTTTTTTAAAGTGTAACATTTTGTAATCAAATTTTTGGAAAAACTGTACACGGGCAGAGTTTTTTACGAATATATGTTATAGATTTATGTAGGAGCTAGCTATGCTAAAGTTTCCAGAGGTGTACAAGTCATGGTTTATGAGATAGGCCCATCTTTTTTTTTTGGTAGTGAAATTTACTTTTCAATTTTTTGGAAAAAGTGTACACGGGCAGAGACTTTTACGAACATATGATAAAGATTTGTGTAGGAGCTAGCTATGCTGAAGTTCCCAGAGGTGTACAAGTCATGGTTTATAAGATAGGCCCATCCTTTTTTTTTGGGGAGGAAATTTACTTTTCAATTTTTTGGAAAAAGTGTACACGGGCAGAGACTTTTACGAACATATGATAAAGATTTGTGTAGGAGCTAGCTATGCTGAAGTTTCCAGAGGTGTACAAGTCATGGTTTATGAGATAGGCCCATCCTTTTTTTTTTGGGGAGGAAATTTACTTTTCAATTTTTTGGAAAAACTGTACACGGGCAGAGACTTTTACGAATACATGTCATAGCTCTGTGTAAGAGCTAGCTGTGCTGAAGTTCTTAGAGGTGTACAAGTCATGGTTTACGAGATAAACCCATTTTTTTTTTTTAAAGTGTAACATTTTGTAATCAAATTTTTGGAAAAACTGTACACGGGCAGGGACTTTCACGAATACATGTCATAGATCTGTGTAAGAGCTAGCTGTGCTGAAGTTCCCAGAGGTGTACAAGTCATGGTTTACGAGAAAAACCCATCCTTTTTTTATAAGAGTTTTATTTTGTAATCAAATTTTTGGAAAAACTGTACACGGGCAGGGACTTTTACGAATACATGTCATAGATCTGTGTAAGAGCTAGCTGTACTGAAGTTCCCAGAGGTGTACAAGTCATGGTTTACGAGAAAAACCCATCCTTTTTTTTAAGAGCTATATTTTGTAATCAAATTTTTGGAAAAACTGTACACGGGCAGAGTTTTTTACGAACATATGTTATAGATTTGTGTAGGAGCTAGCTATGCTGAAGTTCCCAGAGGTGTACAAGTCATGGTTTATGAGAAAGGCCCATCCTTTTTTTTAAGAGCTATATTTTGTAATCAAATTTTTGGAAAAACTGTACACGGGCAGAGTTTTTTACGAACATATGTTATAGATTTGTGTAGGAGCTAGCTATGCTGAAGTTCCCAGAGGTGTACAAGTCATGGTTTATGAGAAAGGCCCATCCTTTTTTTTTGGTAGAGAAATTTACTTTTCAATTTTTTGGAAAAAGTGTACACGGGCAGAGACTTTAACGAACATATGATAAAGATTTGTGTAGGAGCTAGCTATGCTGAAGTTTCCAGAGGTGTACAAGTCATGGTTTATGAGATAGGCCCATCCTTTTTTTTTGGGGAGGAAATTTACTTTTCAATTTTTTGGAAAAACTGTACACGGGCAGAGACTTTTACGAATACATGTCATAGCTCTGTGTAAGAGCTAGCTGTGCTGAAGTTCTTAGAGGTGTACAAGTTATGGTTTACGAGATAAACCTATCCTTTTTTTTAATGTGTAACATTTTGTAATCAAATTTTTGGAAAAACTGTACACGGGCAGAGACTTTAACGAATACATGTCATAGCTCTTTGTAAGAACTAGCTGTGCTTAAGTTTTCAGGGGTGTACAAGTCATGGTTTATGAGATAGGCCCATCCTATTTTTTTGGTAGTGAAATTTACTTTTCAATTTTTTGGAAAAAGTGTACACGGGCAGAGACATTAACGAATACATGTCATAGCTCTGTGTAAGAGCTAGCTGTGCTGAAGTTCCCAGAGGTTTACAAATCATGGTTTACGTGATAAACCCATCCTTTTTGTTTAAGAGTTATATTTTGTTATCAAATTTTTGGAAAAACTGTACACGGGCAGGGACTTTCACGAATACATGTCATAGATCTGTGTAAGAGCTAGCTGTGCTGAAGTTCCCAGAGGTTTACAAGTCATGGTTTACGAGATAAACCCATCCTTTTTTTTTAAGAGTTATATTTTGAAATCAAATTTTTGGAAAAACCGTACACGGGCAGAGACTTTAACGAACATATGAGAAAGATTTGTGTAGGAGCTAGCTATGCTGAAGTTTCCAGAGGTGTACAAGTCATGGTTTATGAGATAGGCCCATCCTTTTTTTTTGGGAAGAAAATTTACTTTTCAATTTTATGGAAAAACTGTACACGGGCAGAGACCTTAACGAATACATGTCATAGATCTGTGTAAGAGCTAGCTGTGCTGAAGTTCCCAGAGGTGTACAAGTCATGGTTTACGTGATAAACCCATCTTTTTTTTTAAGAGTTATATTTTGTAATCAAATTTTAAGTAAAACTGTACGCGAGCAGGGACTTTTACGATTACATGTCATAGCTTATTGTGAGAGCTAGCTGTGCTGAAGTTCCCAGAGGTGTACAAGTCATGGTTTACGAGAAAAACCAATCCTTTTTTTTAAGAGCTATATTTTGTAATCAAATTTTTGGAAAAACTGTACACGGGCAGAGTTTTTTACGAACATATGTTATAGATTTGTGTAGGAGCTAGCTATGCTGAAGTTCCCAGAGGTGTACAAGTCATGGTTTATGAGATAGGCCCATCCTTTTTTTTTGGGGAGGAAATTTACTTTTCAATTTTTTGGAAAAACTGTACACGGGCAGAGACTTTTACGAATACATGTCATAGCTCTGTGTAAGAGCTAGCTGTGCTGAAGTTCTTAGAGGTGTACAAGTTATGGTTTACGAGATAAACCTATCCTTTTTTTTTAAAGTGTAACATTTTGTAATCAAATTTTTGGAAAAACTGTACACGGGCAGGGACTTTCACGATTACATGTCATAGATCTGTGTAAGAGCTAGCTGTGCTGAAGTTCCCAGAGGTGTACAAGTTATGGTTTACGAGAAAAACCCATCCTTTTTTTATAAGAGTTTTATTTTGTAATCAAATTTTTGGAAAAACTTTACACGGGCAGAGTTTTTTACGAATATATGTTATAGATTTGTGTAGGAGCTAGCTATGCTAAAGTTTCCAGAGGTGTACAAGTCATGGTTTATGAGATAGGCCCATCTTTTTTTTTTGGTAGTGAAATTTACTTTTCAATTTTTTGGAAAAAGTGTACACGGGCAGAGACTTTAACCAATACATGTCATAGCTCTGTGTAAGAGCTAGCTGTGCTGAAGTTCCCAGAGGTGTACAAGTCGTGGTTTACGAGAAAAACCCATCCTTTTGTTTTAAGAGCTATATTTTGTAATCAAATTTTTGGAAAAACTGTACACGGGCAGAGTTTTTTTAGGAACATATGTTATAGATTTGTGTAGGAGCTAGCTATGCTGAAGTTCCCAGAGGTGTACAAGTCATGGTTTATGAGAAAGGCCCATCCTTTTTTTTTGGTAGAGAAATTTACTTTTCAATTTTTTGGAAAAAGTGTACACGGGCAGAGACTTTTACGAACATATGATAAAGATTTGTGTAGGAGCTAGCTATGCTGAAGTTTCCAGAGGTGTACAAGTCATGGTTTATGAGATAGGCCCATCCTTTTTTTTCGGGGAGGAAATTTACTTTTCAATTTTTTGGAAAAACTGTACACGGGCAGAGACTTTTACGAATACATGTCATAGCTCTGTGTAAGAGCTAGCTGTGCTGAAGTTCTTAGAGGTGTACAAGTCATGGTTTACGAGATAAACCCATCCTTTTTTTTTAAAGTGTAACATTTTGTAATCAAATTTTTGGAAAAACTGTACACGGGCAGAGTTTTTTACGAATATATGTTATAGATTTATGTAGGAGCTAGCTATGCTAAAGTTTCCAGAGGTGTACAAGTCATGGTTTATGAGATAGGCCCATCTTTTTTTTTTGGTAGTGAAATTTACTTTTCAATTTTTTGGAAAAAGTGTACACGGGCAGAGACTTTTACGAACATATGATAAAGATTTGTGTAGGAGCTAGCTATGCTGAAGTTCCCAGAGGTGTACAAGTCATGGTTTATGAGATAGGCCCATCCTTTTTTTTTGGGGAGGAAATTTACTTTTCAATTTTTTGGAAAAAGTGTACACGGGCAGAGACTTTTACGAACATATGATAAAGATTTGTGTAGGAGCTAGCTATGCTGAAGTTTCCAGAGGTGTACAAGTCATGGTTTATGAGATAGGCCCATCCTTTTTTTTTTGGGGAGGAAATTTACTTTTCACTTTTTTGGAAAAACTGTACACGGGCAGAGACTTTTACGAATACATGTCATAGCTCTGTGTAAGAGCTAGCTGTGCTGAAGTTCTTAGAGGTGTACAAGTCATGGTTTACGAGATAAACCCATTCTTTTTTTTTAAAGTGTAACATTTTGTAATCAAATTTTTGGAAAAACTGTACACGGGCAGGGACTTTCACGAATACATGTCATAGATCTGTGTAAGAGCTAGCTGTGCTGAAGTTCCCAGAGGTGTACAAGTCATGGTTTACGAGAAAAACCCATCCTTTTTTTATAAGAGTTTTATTTTGTAATCAAATTTTTGGAAAAACTGTACACGGGCAGGGACTTTTACGAATACATGTCATAGATCTGTGTAAGAGCTAGCTGTACTGAAGTTCCCAGAGGTGTACAAGTCATGGTTTACGAGAAAAACCCATCCTTTTTTTTAAGAGTTATATTTTGTAATCAAATTTTAAGTAAAACTGTACGCGAGCGCGGACGTATGTGACCAATTTTTTACAGCCTTATGGTAGGGCCTTATGTTTTGATCTTGTTTTAGTCGATCTTGTTATGGTTTGGGAGATAATGAGTTATTGAATTTCATCAAATGAAAATGTATTGTTGATTTCACCTTTTTTTGTATGCAACATTTCCGTTGCAGGACTGTTATTGGGTTCCAGGGATGCAGGGATACAAAAGCCGGGTTAACTTCACGGCGGTCAGTCGTTGCGCTGTTGCCGGATGTTGCGCACTTACGATTGGTCGATTGAAAAAATTATAGGGGGCGCCACAAGTGGCCGCACATCCTGACGCTTTTTTGGTGAAAATTTATGGAAATTTCGAGGTATTCAGTTCTATTGTCCCTTCTTGATGTAATTATAAGTCAATAACTCTTCAAGGAAAGTGTCTGCTTGTTCTCGAGAATTCTCGCTATTTTCCAATAAACTAGTGCGCAAAAAATCGTTACAATATGGATGGTTAAGAGGCATTTAAAACAGCTTCTTTTGTGGAAGAGCCGTACAATGGACATACCGTGTATAACCTACAAGACAAAGGCTCTTTAGATTCGTTACCGTAATACCCAAAATGGAGGAAAATACGAGACAAAGGGCTGGTGACATAAGTGAGATTGAAACGGGAATCGACGCGACGACGGCTGTTACAGTGACTACAGAAGGGCCAGTGCATTTATCGAGGAATTTGTGTGGAGATATCACAGTGCCAGCCATCTCAGACCCTGTGCCTGATGCAAATCAACTTTTGACAGATAACATATTGCGTCATGAAATTGCCGATTTCTCCAATACCGGCGAGGATTTTGGAGTTGTTAACGCGGAAACATCAAATTCTACTAATCTCCTTGAAGGAAATAAGACAGATACTAGTTACTTAGGTTGCAGTGTTACTATAAATGAAACAGAACCAATTCATTCTGATGAAAGTACTGCCACCATATTTTCTCAAATTGCTGAAAAAGCAATAAAACAAGAATTGATTGAATCTGTGAAAGAAATAACTTCTATGCAGGAAAAAAATTTAATTCCATCCAAGGCTAATAATTTAGAACATGAATCAAGGAGTGGGCAAGTAAATTTTGAAAAAACTAATCCAGTGATTTTAAAAGAAAAACCAACCGTTCTTGGGCTTACGTCTGAAGATGAAGAAAATTTTATGAAACCTCTAGATGATACGCAGAATTTAAGTTCAATTATAAACAATGTTGAACAAGAAATAGATCAACAGACTTTCGTGCCAATTACCGTTTTCAACAACCCAATCAAACAAGTTTCAAGTGCTTGGTCCGATTTCAAAAACGGCAGCCTGGAAGGATTTACCAAGGGGTGCAAATGGTAAGTCCAATATCATTCCGAATAGACAAACGTATTTTTTTCTTCATTAGGATGTGATTTTATTATTTGTTAAATTGTCTATAAACAGGAGGAATTATCCTTATCAAAGGAGAATGATCGTAATTTTTTTTTGTTATGAGTACTGCGTGGTACCTACTACTTTTGCTACTCTGTTAAAAATCATAAATTCAGCTAAATAATAATTACTTTTTTAGACTAGGATTCATCTACTAAATGAGTTGGAAAAAGTCTGTCAATCTGACTAGGTACCTAATTCGCCCGCCTACCTACCTACCCCGTGATTTGTAGCCAACCTTTGACCTTTATGAAAAGTAATCTAATTTTTTTTGCAAAGCTTCCTTTGCTAATTTCTTCTTTGCAATGGAGTCCAGTTAACTGCCTAAATTTGGGATTTAAGTTGAGTCACTTTTAGGAATGCCATCATTAGAGGGCTAGTTTGGATAGCTTAGCTTTGCAAAGCAGAAGGATCATGGACTCCTAATAAAATTTGCTTGTGTAACCATGGGTCTATGGATCAAACAATTTCAATTTTCAACTCAGAAGAAGGACTAGCCTGATGGCTGGAAAATATTCAATAAAGTATCTGACATAATTTCAAAGACCAAAAAACAATCAGATTCTAGAACTAAATTGAACTAAATTTAAAACTAAAGACACAGTCGATATTATGAACCATTTATATAGCATTGATGAATTTTACTCACATCGACGACTATAGGTACACTTGATTTCAAAAACATTACTTGATTTATTACAATGTAGATGTTTATTTTTAAAATCATGAATAAACAAGCCAAAGAAACATAAAACAAATTTAACTCTGCATCTCTATGGATTAAGGACCCTAAAACCTAAAACTCGACCACAGTCATTATTATCAATCGCATTTGCCACAAGACTGGACTGAGAAAAAAAAACTCACGCAGCATCTCAAGGGTGAACAACCTGTAGCCGAAAGTATCTCGTGCATGCACGGAGTGTAGTCTGATGATGAGTCATGGTGGCAGAATCCACACGAAACAGATGTTAAGCTGTGTGCTGGTTTCGTGTTGTAGTGGGAGTGACTGTTTACAATAGACAGGCTGGGAGAGAGGCCCGGTCTAGGCTGACTGCATCTTGTTTCATGCTTGCCTGGCCAGCCATGCAACAGACTCTCAGTGTTGCCAGGTCCAAACTTTTGGAGTCAAACAGACAGGAATAGATTGATTACTTTTGGCCTTTTGCACACAAGTTCCTAATGGTTAAACAAAATCCCTTTATTTCTTTATTTTTTACTGATAATGTTGGATAGGTTCTATTTGTGTGTTCGTGTGAACTGTCATTCACATGTGGTATTTATGGAAATGTAGATATATTTGCCAGAATTTAGTTACCTGATCAATAATATTTGATAAACTGGTCCCCTTCAAACTATTCACCGTTCTGTACAAAAACCAGGCGTTTAAAAAAAATTACACGTCGCACATTTCGATTCTGTACCATAAAAAAATCATTTCTGGCATTCCTGGCATCACTGTAGACATTGCAGTTAATCTCGAAATCGGAGAAGCACTGTAATTATTGCTTTCAAATGTCTCTTAGACCAACCACATTCATAGAAATAACGGCAGCATCTAGGGAATGTGTCTTTCATGAAGCCCTGATTGGCTCATTATATTTTTATGTCCTTCCTTTGAGTTGACAGTTCTGAAATTGCTTTCCTGTTTATTTTCCTATTCATGAGTGGATATGAATTATGCATGATTACAAGGGGACCTGCTCCAGCTATGAATATTATGAAATGTTTCAAACTCTTTTCGTGCTTTGCTGAAGTAAAGAGCATAGTAAACTTGCAAAAGATGCAATCTACCAGAACAAGCAAGACCTTCAAATTGTCAAGTCTCCAACATAAAATCTTGCCCTTGAACTTGAGTAGGTAACAAGAACAAGATTTAATTTACCCTCGTGTAACTGTATACAAATATATGTTATTTTCGATGTGTGACTATTGAATAGATGCCAGGACAGACAGCCCAGTTAAAACTTAATATATGCATTCAGAGAGCAATCATTATGAGATAATTGAGTGACCTGACACTCAAAATCACTGCAATTCTAAGAGAATGTCTATCTAGATGTTCAGAGCTACTTGTTGAAGTACCCCATGCAATTAACATCCCCAGTTCTTTATTCAACTTGAGGGGAAAAAAATGTTCATGTTACAATCATGGGCATTGGGTCCAGAAGTTCCAGAACAGCCCTATTGACATCACAAAGTAGAAAAAATTGCATTTTCAACATGAATGCACATCATTGTAAAGATGCTAATGTTTTTAGGTTTGGTGGTGGTGGTGCATAAAATCAATAGCTCCATTTTCGAACTGGTTTCTATATCCAGCATTTCTTGACTGGCACCCACACATGTCACTTTTTATAGAGTGTGTTGGACAGGTTCTTCAGTCTTATATTAAAGTTGTGTCATTTCCCAAATGAAACAGATATATTCTTAATGATATCAACTCTGGCTGACATTCAACATTTTCCCAAATGCAACAAAAATTTAAATTCAACAGGTTGACATTTTTGACTTTACTGTTTGAAAATAGAAGATGATCAACCCTTAAAAGTTATAAACCTAACTGAGTACTAATTACCTTTTTCTTCTGTATAGTAACCTGATGAAAAAGATAATTCAGCTTCAGGATAGAAATAAGTTTTTTAGCCACAGCCTGCAGATACCAGCATAAAGAACCTTCAATCAATATTCTTCAGTATATTTCTTTGCCCTTTTTCTGCCAACAAACAATAATTAAGATAGCAAGCATTCAATCTTCACAAATATGTAATATTTATAATATAATATAGTATTTATGTAGGCAGGCAGGTAACAAAATATTTTCACAGCAATGATTCAATAAAACACCATTTTGATAAGACACTAGTGTTAGATGGACACTGACATGTTTGAATTCATCCCAACATTTTGTAAATGGTTTTTGAACAATCTAATCCAATTCGTATTCGATTTTATTGATATTGACTGATTTTATTTTTTCCTGCTAACCCACCATCAGTTGCTACTTCTGGTGTAACCTTCCTCCAGGTTCAACCAAATTCTCAATATATAAATATATATGATTACCTATATAATAATGAGATTATATTATGTTTCCTACTATATTATGTCTCCTACGATGTTATGTTCGGTACCTATAATAATCACCCGTCTTAACACGCACGTTACAATTCAACCGGTCTGCCGCGTGTTCCAGGTCGCCCGACGGACTGTGTTTGCTGACAAACAGCGAGGACAACGCGCTGCGGATCTTCGAGCTGCCGCCGAGCCTGCAGCGCTGGAGGCTGCCGGCGCAGATGGAGCCGATACCCGAGATGAGATCGGTCCTCCGGATGCCCGAGGGCGGCGTCATCTACGACTACTGCTGGTATCCGCTGATGTCGTCCTCGGATCCGGCCACCTGTTGGTGAGTCTGACTGGGCGGCGGCACACTCGACTTACTTGCAGCGACTGGCGTTGGGCGGCCGCGATCGAAGTAGGAGGGGTCAGAATTCGGTGCAGATCGGTTTTGGAGATTTTTACACCTGCCTTTTTGTTATGTCGGTTAAGATCAAAGAAGTTCCTACATTGTTACTTTCTTAAGAATCGAGTCTTTTCATAATCTTAGCTCGTTAGCTTTCAGTAAAACTATTTACCTGGATAATAAAACTTTTCCTGACGTTTCGCGAAGCTACGCTGCCTGCTTTATCATCGGTCTAAACTCGAGTCTAAACTAGACCCTCGGTATCTTAGGCAGCATTGATTTTCGACTCATTAGGAAAAGTTTGAATTTTGGGACTTAGCATTCATTACCCAGTAAAATAGTTTTTCTGAAAAGTTCCTACCTCATTATTGGAAATGAAATATCCATTTCAAAATTATCCCGGTAAGGTGACAAAAGTTTGAAACACAGTTTCTAATAATAGATATCTTCCGTATAGTACATGCAATTAGTACCTATTTAGTATTTAGTAGCAAACTTAATCGCTGACAAAATTCGTGTTCCGATTGGTCTCGACTTTCAATCAATGACATCACAGCATTCCACAGCAACCAGACAACACTATTCTTAATTCACAAAGTTCATTCCATAAAACCTTTGTTTCAATGAACTCTTGCATCGAAATGTCCCTCAAGTAAAGCTCGTGCAGTCTCTCATCTTGAAACTAAGAGCTTTCGACGGCGATGACGGCATATCTTCGACGCTCTGCTACAGACACATCCGAGGCTTTGCTCCTACCTGTGATTTAAAAAGGTGAGCAAAATTTCAGGTGTGTCGGTGGTAGAAAAATTGGCAACGGGCAGCTGTTCCATCCCAATTTCTTAGAACGGTCCAACTTGAATGTCCACAGTGACGCAACATGTGGGTTAGGACAAGAGTGACTAATTTACTGAATTAAGTCAACGACTAACTCAAGCTGTGCCCAGTTTCCAGATGTTTATAGTAATATTTCAGCAAGAATATGAAGTTTAGTAGCTAGAAGCTTTCTAGGACATAATGGCTGTTTGATTACATCATCATATTGAAGTTGAGTTGGTGATGAAATGCTGCCAGTGACAGATTTAGTAAGCTGATGCAACAATCTGCAGTCGAGACGTGGACTGGAGACGGTGCTGACGGATTTGGTTGGACTTCCAGCCTGGCGAGCACCGCGCAGAACAACCCGGTGCATCTCTGGGACGCTTACGACGGATCGCTGCGCGCTTCGTACAGGGCGTACAACGAGTGAGTGACGTGATTTCATCGCTCTGTTTACTTCTATACGTCGTTGCTGGTGGGCGATTATTGTGTATAGTGTTTCAAGTTCTTACACTTAAGTTACATTTTTTTTTTAAACAGTTATCTTTTCTTTTCAGCAAAATTTCAGAAATTCAAATTTTCAGCTGTTAAATCTCAATTACCTTTCATTACAAGGAATGCATTATCAAAGTCACCTTATTTCATGGCATAGCAGTTTCAGAGAAAAATTGTCTGCTATTTTTGTACACAATCCCCATCCCGGTCCCAATCTTCTTCTGATAAATGTAGCGCAGTTGCCAAAAGCTGCCAATAGAACACCAAGAGTTAGATGTCATGGGTTAATAATTAATACATAGCTGTCTACGGTTGAATTTTTTGCCAGTACCTATTCCTAGTTGTAAATAATCAAGCAAACGATAAACTATAAATAGAAGTTACTTTACAGTGTGTGTATATTATACAGCTTTTGAGGGGGGGGTTCACATATTTCTCAAAACATATGTTGGAAAATTGCTTTAAACTTTTAAGACTTTTTGGCTTAAGGACTGGTTTTAAAGGTCGACCCACAATTGACATAAGACGGAAGCGGAGCGCGGAAGCGGAACGCATAACAAAATTAAACCTTCGGTTTTGGGTCAGACTGCCCACAATAGGCATAAGCGGAGTGCGGAGCGTAGTGCGGATGCGGAGTGCGGAAGGAGATGGTTATATTTTAACTCCTTATGTAAACCTTCCGACGGCAGCCTTCCGACGACCAATCAGAACGCCCGATCCGTCGGCCATTTTTTTTTGACGCCAAGATGTCAGCGCGGTATAAATTAAAATTGGCTCTGGATCTCTGGATCGTTGGCCTTTATAAATTTAAAGAGTATTTTGTAATGACCTCGGCTCTCTCGAAGTCGAAGTAGTGGGCGCACACCCCATCGACGAGTTGTTCGTTGCTCCTCTATATATGCCGCCCACATAACCATAAGCCACCCATACTACAAGAGAAGCTTTTCCAGCTCATCCATGATACGTTTAAAAATTTCAGCTTTTACCGTAAGATTGAAAAATAAATGCAATAGTACTATTATGGTGGCATTTATATCCAACTCTCTATCGAATGCTGTGCGCCATTATGTGTCCAGAGTTGCCAGACTGGGCGACTTTTCGCACATTATGGAAGAGCAATCTGGCAACTCACAGCCTTGAGCGAATCATATACAGGGGGCTGTGGTCCATCCGCATCCGACAATTGTGGGTTAGCAACTTTTGCTACGCTATGCTTGCGCTTACGCGCTCCGCTTATGCTTCCGTCTAATGTCAATTGTGGGTCGACCTTAAAAAGCGATATTTTAACACAAATCCTAGTGTAATAGACGTATCTAAATGGCTGGTTGTGGCCATGGAGATAACTAATTAACATAATCTTTAAATGTTAGAATGCTAAATAATTAGAAACATTATCAAAAGCAAGTTAGCAATCTAGGAGCATTCAAACGATTGAAACTCGAGCGGCCTGCTTCCTTCCTTCCCTAAAAGACATGCAATATCTGGAGGGTGCAAGTGCTGTGTGATTAGGAAGCCCTCGCCTGCTTTCAGTGTGGACGAAGTGGAGGCCGCAACCAGCGTAGCTTTCAGCCCGTCGGGCGAGAGGATCTACTGCGGTTTCAAGAACGTCGTTCGGGTCTTCGACACCGCCATCCCTGGCCGTGACTGCGACAGCCGCGTTCTGAAAGGTAGCCGTGAAGTTTCGCTCACTGCCCAAGCTAATTTTGTGCGTGAATAATGAATGAAATTTGCATGTTCAAGTAGCTAGGCCATCAGATCAGTGGTTCGTTTTACTATGCAATCCATTGTGTTCTAGATAGTGAAGCAATCTAGTTGTAGTTAATATTATTTACCAGGCTGCGTGTCCGTTTATAACGGACAAAAATACATACATATGCAAACAAGGCCCCCTTTGACTAGGATCATTGATTTTATCTCATTGTAGGTTAGGGCTTTTTCCTGTTTATTTACAACAGTTTTGTTTCACCTCTTGTATGAACACTAAGGCAATTTAAAACGCAACACCCGAGTACGATGTTTGTTTAAAATAACTCGAAATAAACATATGTGACTTCCGTGACTTGCTTGCAGATCGGAAGGTAGCCGACTCGCAACGAGGCATCGTGTCGTGCATCTCCGTCAATCCGGCTGATCCCAAGATCTTTGCGGTCGGAACGTATCTCAAATCGATCGGTGAGTCCAACGGCCAGAGCGCTGAGAGCTGACTAATTATCTCCGACAACTGGAATATCCGAGCATGGAGGCTTACCCAGGGCCATCTTGAAGATATGGTGAACCGTTACGGTTTGAGCCTTTTTCAACAGCTCGCAGGTCAATTTTTTCATGCCGCTACTCATCTGTACTACCTTTTAACTCTTGAAGTTGAGTTGGTGATGAAATGCTGCCAGTGACAGATTTAGTAAGCTGATGCAACAATCTGCAGTCGAGACGTGGACTGGAGACGGTGCTGACGGATTTGGTTGGACTTCCAGCCTGGCGAGCACCGTTTATTTTGCCTTGGATGCCCCGTTGTACTGTGTATTTACTGTGTATTTACTGTATGTGATGAGGCAATAAGTTTTTTGACCTAGCTAGTTTAAGGAATTTAGTTTAAAAGCCAGCCACCAGCCACAGTCGTAATTTTACTCATACCAAAACAGCGTGCATTTGGCTATACTTTCCTCGTTGTTATTTCAAGTCTTTGCTAATAGAATTGCTAAATGGAATGCAAAAAATTGAAAAGCATGGCACAGTGCAATAACGTGCGTTTTCGACTCGCCTAGAACGCTCATGCCTGGATCCGTAGATTGAAGGTTCACGCAATAGTCGACAGTAGTCCGTCATAAAATACTCGTAATAAATCCCGGCGTCCTAACGTCACGCTCCCCCCGACGGCGCAGGCATCTACGAGGAAGGCCAGCGACAGGCGGTCGCCTACCTTCTCGGCCACGCGGGCGGCCTCACGCAGCTGACGTTCGCTGCGGACGGCACGCGGCTGTTCAGCGGGGGGCGACGCGACGGCGAGATTATCTGCTGGGACCTGCGCAACTCGGCGCACGTACTCTACACGATGCAGCGCCAGGTGAGTTGCGGTTGCCGGCTGGCTGTCGATTTAGTCGCCGATGGCGGGATTCGAACCGAACGCCAGATCTCGTTCCATGCACGTTTGCATGACCGTTTTCGTGCGTCTGTATATTTTAAGTTTATTCAAACAGATTTGCAGTACAGAGAATAAAAGAGTCAGAGCCTCAAGAATTATTTGTATTCTAAGTTTTTATTAGTTTGAGGAAGCAAATAACCCAACTAAGTTCAATTATTAATGTTAGATCCTAGGAAAGAATCATGACGTGACAGCTCAGGTCATTGAGACCATCATTAAATGGTTGTAACCTTGCGTAATCTACAAACCGTCTTTGCTAAAACACGCTGCTAAGCTAAAATCAAAACCTACGAAAAGCTGTGAGCAGCAAGTCATGTAAATGCCGCGGGACATTGACCACGCTACCACCAAGCTAAAATCAAAACCTACGGAAAGCTGCAAACAGCAAGCCTTCTAAACCCTGCCGCACGTTGCCTAGGTGACCACCAACCAGCGCATCCAGTTCGACCTGACCGCCGACGGCAACTTCCTTGTGTCGGGCGGCACCGACGGGACGGTGACCCTGTGGGACCTGAACGTCGCCCCCGAGTGGCCGGAGGTCGGCGACCCCGTCCTGCCCGTGCGCACGCGGTTCCTGGCGCACGCCGACTGCGCCAACGGCGTCAGGTTAGTCGGTGGCTGTCGTTGGGCGCTGTGGGTTTCCACGCTGCCGTTAGTTGCTACCTACTGGGTACCTCCCCAGGTGGCTGTCCTTGTTCGTACAAGGAGTTTCTACATTTTGGGTACCGAGGGTTGGAAATGTGACGGGAGGCTATCAACCGGCCATGATGGCTGGGATTAAAGCCACGAGTAGATTAAAGCCAAACTGTAACAGAGTCGAATTCCTGATTGAAGTGAAGCCACTGGACCTCACTAGTAGAAATGACTACAAGTGGCTCTATATGTTTAATGTTTTTCAATAAGTGTATTTTGTTTTTCACATTTTATATTCTGGAATGATCTGTATTCTGTGTTCTGTGGTCTGTGGAAGTTAGACCTTGTAGTTCTGGAAACCCCTGCAAATAGTTTGATAAGAGGACCTACCCAGATGATGCATCACATGCTCTCGTCAACATCCTACTAAAGAAATGTCAATGACAAATCATTTGATCTAAATATAACCATGCGCTTAGGACGAAAAAGCAATAACATATCTTGGCGCTGTATAACCCACAATGGGCGTAGAGAAATAGATTTCCCTACAAAGATGTCGGGATAAATTGTCCTGCCAAGCGTTACATAACCTGAAACAATAGCGTCCAACACTTTAAATTGCTAGCCCATCGTCGTACGCCTGTGTGTTCGATTTCTGGTCGCGCCGCGGCCGCCGAGAGAACGCCGAGAAGAACGTTGCCGCCGGTTTCGCGGGGCGCAACCTCCGTTTCGACGCCCGCCACGCCTGAACTTTTGCTCTAACCTGTGTTCTGTTACGAGCTGAGCAAAATTTCAGGTGTGTCGGTGGTCGGACGAACTTCGAGCGACGACGTCCAGACAAGTTGCGGCCGTGGTTTGTGGTTTTCGGCGGTTTTCTGTCGCCGTTCGGAAGTCGCGAGCTGGAATTTGTTGTTTCGTCCGTCAAAGCGTGCAATTTGTACCCTATTCAGAAAGTTTTGTTGGCAAGTCTTGTGCATGCACAGTATTGCCAGTACACATTGCCAGTATATAACTTTGTCAAACTTATGAACATAGCTTAGAAGTTGGATTCATGCAAAAATCCCAGTTCATGGATAACAGCTGTAGCTAAGAAAAGTTTTATAACGGTGCCAAACCATCATCTCCTTTGTGTAAGTGGGATTATCAACATCTTCTTGCAAAATTTGTATCGAAAGGTTTTACGTGGATTCACAACCTGGATGTTTGGTAATAGACCTATTCCACTCCGAGAAAAATGACATCAGATACCCACTGAACGTAGTACCAGTAAGGAAAAAAATATTAATTAACTATTCTAAATAACAATTACAACCTATTGCTCTACCTGGCCTTAGCGAGTGGGTATCATGACGCCATTTTGATAGAATTTTGATTCAACGGAATAGGTTTATTGAACCCGGCACTTTGCATTGTTGTACCAAAGTCAAAATGGAAGGAAGTCAGAGGGGACTCTAGCTTGGAAGTAAAGAACCTGACAAATTAGCGGAACGATTTATGTTTGCGTCGAGCTTTGGTTCAAATGCTACGACAAATGCCACCACATCAACAATCGCGTCAAGTGTACAGAAGTGAAAACGTGCGTTCCTTGCGGTTTTCCGCATCCAGTGTACAGAAGTGAAAACGTGCGTTCCTTGCAGTTTTCCACTGCGTGTGGCGCTTCCCTCGTGGCCTGAATCTTGCTCGGACCTACCGATTTGAAGCGAGGTGAGCAAAGTTTCAGGTGTGTGAGTGAAGCTGCCGGTCGAAACACGAGCGAGGCAGACGAACGTTGCGACACGCCGAACGAAGGCCTAGCAAGAAACTGAGCATTGAATATTACTGGAAATGTACGCACTTGCGACGTGGATCCAGTGCCGTGTACGTGGATTTTTGTCTTGACGTCAAGGTCCAGAAGTCCAGGTCCAGCAAGAAACTGAGCATTGAATATTACTGGAAATGTACGCGCCTGTGGCGTGGATCCGGTGCCGTGTACGTGGATTTTTGTCTTGACGTCGCTAGAACCAGACGCAACGGAATTCAGGATGCCTGAAGGAGACAAGCTGCCACAGTGGATACTTTAAAACTGGCAGAAACAATGATTTAACATATAAAATAAATTAATTTCAATTGATACCTACATTGGTTGAAACCAAATGCATGTGGAAAGATCACTGTGTCAAAAATGCATGTTGAAGGATATGTTAACTTAAAGATGCTATAAAAGCATGCACACTGACTAAGAACTTGAAAAACCGCACGTACGCAATATTAACCTTGTCCGCTTATAGTCATCATTTATGCCAACTTTGTGTGACAGAAATTTTCAGCCCTTAATTTACTTTAATTTCTACCTGTATTAGTGAATGTAAGTAATATTGTTACTTGTTCACTGCCAGCAGGTAGGCTAGCAGTGAATATAACATTTATGTATTTTTATATGTGTTTCAATTTCAATTTGTTTATTGTCACTCTCATCTAGTACAAGTACAGGATTTCTTGACATTTGCACAAGCGTACAAGTTCATGATGTTGATGTTAAAAAACAGCGCCGTGCCGATTTCGTGTCGCGGGTCGGTGAAACCTAATAATAGACGTATTCCACTCAGAGAAAAAATGACGTCAGATACCCACTGAATGTACTACCAGTTCAGAAAAAAATGTAATTAGCTCTGCTAATAACAACTGAAGATAGGGAAATCACAATCCGAATTGCTCTACCTGGCTTTACCGCGTGGGTATCATGACGCCATTTTGATTGAATTTTGATCGAATGGAATTAGTATATTGGCGGCTGCTTTCCCGGTACGACACCGTCCCGTGCCGAGCCGCCAGCGGGGCCGACGCTGATCCCGGTGGTCTTGCAGTGTCCACGACAGATTCCCGGTGCTGGCGACGTCGTCGGGTCAACGGCACTTCCGCCTGGCTGCCGGCTCGAGCTCGGAGAGCCTGGACTCGGACGGCGAAGGCAGCAGGCCGCGCAAGCGTGCCGCTCCGTCACGTGAAGACTGCGTCAAGCTCTGGTGGACGGGCGCGTACGAATAACCCACCGACGCGTTATTAATCTTGCGATCCATGCGCAAAGTTCTGGCGAACGGAGGCTTAAGATTGGCTCTCTGACGTGTTACAATTCTATTAATCCACATGCAAGAACTGCGTCAAGCTGTGGTCAAGCACGTGCAAGGACTACGTGAAGTTCTGGTGAAAAGGGTCTACTATTGACTCTCTGATGCGTTACGACTCTCAAAATCCTCATGCAAGTACTGCGTCAGGCTATAGTGGACAGGCACAAATGAAAACGCTTCAACGTGTTACCACACGCGATGATTGCAGGAAGCTCTGTGATCCGGGGGGGTATGATTGATTCTCTGACGCGTCTGGACTCTCGCGATCCTTGACAGAAGACTGCGCCAAACTACATTTGACAGGCGAATGCGAGTGATTCTCCGATGCGTTGCGGCTCTTGCGGAACTTGGGCGAAGACTGGGTCGAACGGTGACTTCTGCATTCCGACTTTTGCAAGATTTTCGCTTTTTGAACAATCCCCCATCCTTTAAGAGTCTGAGAGTTTTTTACTAGGTTGGTGTTTTTTAATTTCAATGAGCCTGTATGGGAACTCCATAAATGACTTTGCTTAAGCAATACATTTTATCTTTCAGGCTTGACTTGCGTTTCAATGTGTCCATTCAATCTTGGAGCCAAACCTCAATCTCTGCGTATTCAATGTCTCTTCATGTTCAAGGTGAAAGATCTGCCCTCTGCAGCAGGCAGAGACTCTCGTTTCAGTCCTCGAGCAAGCAGATGGAATTTTTGGAATGGAAATCAAGTTTTATAGAGAGAAGAACTTTAATTTTCCACGATGACAAGATTTTGTCTAAGAATTGGATGCATTGATTTGCGTGGATGAATACAAATGGCATTCTGGGCCGTTCAGTCAAATATTTTGCTCAATTTTTAAGTACAACCGCTACAACCATCAATTTGTGGGTGCAGATTATGTTGTGCCTTACAAAACGATGGTGAAATGTACCTATCTGTGAGGAAATAAACTCACAGAATTTTCTGTGATTATTTATGTAGACTGCATTTGCATACTTTGTACTACTTTCTAGTTCCTTCATAAAATCCATAAAGTTAATTCATAAAATTATCATGAGTTCATGTGGTTGTGTGAAAGCCGTATCGATGCGTGTGTCGATGTGATACCATATTATTTCTAATAATTATTTTAAAATCTCACCGACTTATCAATTAAGTGTAATGATTCATGTGCTGACATGATTGTCATGAACATTGAAAGTGTTAGATAACAAATGACATGTGTTACACTTCGCCTACACTAATCAGTGATTGCGCACCAATACAATAGAAAGCAATTTCTAATCCTACTGACAATTCAACGGCGTTGCAGCTTGTGTAATGGGTGTTGCTAGTGCAACAGTGGAAAGCGGTATTTTAGCGCAAGCCGAGGATAGAACCGCTGAGGATGCTGCTGCGTACTGCCGCTTGCCCGTACGCTATTTGCTCGCCTTTGTGTGTTTCCTCTGCAAGACCATACAATTTTCCTCCGAGGTATGCACATTGATTGAACCTTTTTAAAATTTACTAGTTCCATGTCAAATTAAACTTTGAATACAGTTGCAGGAAACATTTCTAATTGAATGAGTACAATTGTACCTCTAACGGTCTTTTACTCTCGATTCAAAAGCTCACACGACTTGTCTAGTTGAAGTGTTATTATTATTATATTTATTATTATTGTTTTTATTGCAGCCTAGGAATATAAAGTACATAATAATATAAGACATACACTTTTGGTGGCTTACATAAGTTTTAACTAAGTTTACTGTTGTTACAACAACTGGAAATGGAAACTGGCACACTGAAAATAACATTGTATCATTAATGAATATCGTTATTTAAACTATTCATGTCTACAGCGCTTGTCAGGGATCTCAATATTCGCAATAATCGCATTGAAATCTTGCGGGAAATCTTTCATAGACATTATGGGTAGATTTAAACAGCCACCTTCCTGAGTTTTGCAAGCTTTGCGAACTTTCCACTTTCGTATCGCTTGCCTTCACTTCCAACAAGCCTCATTTCCAGGTGAGTTTAGCAGTGGCCATCGTGGAAATGGTAAAGGTCAATCCGCTGGCGAACGTTTCTTCGCTGCAAGACTTGCAAGCCTTGGAGGGGGATGTTTGTCCAGGGGCATTCGACTTGGATGCGGGGAATCCAGTGAGTAAGAATATTTAGCCTTGTATGTTTTGGCAGCAATTCAAGAGCAGATGACCGCTTTCATTGTGGCACAATTAGTGGTCTGCCAATCTAGTTGGGTGTCATAATGTACTTGCATTAAGAATGAGCAGAATGGATCTGTTTGTTTTCAGAAGTGTTTATTCAAAAATAGAATTGGAGCTTTGGTCTAGCACCAGTATGCTCATTGCAGTGTCCTTCAATTACTAATTACATGTTTAAGCCAAGATCTACCAAAATTTCTCTTTAGTACTAGGTAAACGATTAGTAGAGCCTACACTTGTTGCAGGATGAACGAGCCGTAATCTCCCCGAGGAAATCCGCACGGAAAACATTTGACAATCATATAATAAACCGAACATAAATCAGTATTGAAACCGTTTAGAGGCAAAAAAAAACTATTTTTCTAATTAGCAAAATACTTCATGCACGAATCTGAAACTTAGGCAATTCGTTTAACTTGTTATCATATATATTCAATCCAAATTTGGTGCGGATCGGTTGATTTGTTACGAAGCTAGTACCAAAAAACTTAAAAATTTACGGGTTTTTGCTCATAAAAACAAAATGGCTGAACAGATTTTGCTCAAAAACTATACAGCACCTCGCTGAGTCACCACGAACGTTTTTGCCAAATTTCGTAACGATCTGTGACCTTTAAGTAGGGCTGCTCGTTTTTGTTACAAACAAAAAAAAAAAAATCCAAATGCTTTTTTTTCCCCTATGTTGTGAAATTGAAGGATTTCGCTCGCTTCGCTCGCTCATCCAATAATTTACCTGAAAATTCTAGGCATAGCTCAGACTTGACAGATCTATGCAGATATTTGTGGACTGCCATAGCTGATGGCTTGATATGTTCATCAAAGATTTTGTTGGCCATATCTTTAAGTTTTGGAAGGTCTGCCATCTGCAGTAGTGAACTACCTACTAGTAAACATGTGAAATCACCCCAAACCTACTAGCTACAAAAAGCCATGTGCATGCACAATAAAGACTCATAGTTTTGAACTCTCAATCACATGAAATTAAACCAACTGGCGTTGCCTTCCAGGACGGGGAGTTCGAATGGGGTGAAACAATGCAAGGGGCACTGCTTGCGGCGAAACTGTACGGCCAGTATTCCGTGCAGCTAATCGGTGGACGGCTTGCCGACAGGTTCGGCTGCCGATATATGATCTGTCTCTCGGTGTTCGTCCCCGGGATTTTGACGTTACTCTTCCCTACCTTTGCACGAACAAGTTTCACACTCTTGATGGTGTCTGAGATTGTGTCGGGATGCTTTTTGGTGAGTTAGATTTGACATTGTTTTTAGTTGATAATTAAGCTGTTAAGTATTAAAATAGATAAAATTCATTGAAATCAAAAAGGAAACTACAGAAATTATAATTATTTAAAACTCTTCAATAATCGATAAATAATTATAAGTTCTAGAGTATAATTTGCTGATAATTATTGTTTTCCATGTCTGCTTGCTTGCATTAATTTATTGGTCAAGGCTAAGATATGAACACTTTACATAATATTGCAATGATCATTTGATCCATTAGAGTTTCCTACCTTAATTCCTCCCTACCGAATTCTCTCCTTGCTTGCAGGGCCTGCTAATGCCAGCGGTTCTGTTTCTTATCTCCAAGTGGATCCCCCCAGAAGAAAGGTCACGCTGCTCCGGCTTGATCTTCTCAGGCAAGTCGAGCACTCGTTAACTCATTAATTGTCATCTCTCGACGAATCCTTACTTTTTACAATTCAACCCAACAATCAGCTCTCATTTACATACCAAATTTTCTCTGAAAATGCTTAGAAGGTATGCACTGCTCGAAAATCATCACAAACTTAGTTTTTGCCATATTTTCGAGGGATTTCTAAGGGCTGTTGTGATATTCAAAGAAACATTCCATGGCAGCATAATAGTACAAAATGTACCTTGACTTCCAGGATTTATACATTAATTTGTTTTTACGTTTTGTTAGCAGGTACAAAGTTAGTGACATTCTTAATATTAATTGGTGGTCTTAAAATGGGGCAAATTTTGAGTTTTACTTAAAAAAATTAGATATTGATTAATCAAAATTGAGTAAATTAGGTCTTATAGCTCATAAAGATTGTAGGTATTGGAGCTAATAAAGATTGTAGCTATTGTGTTTGCTAAGTTGGCTTTTTCCATCCTTTAACTCCATTGATTTGCAGGTTACGAATGTGGCAGATTGCTGGGTCCAGCGTTGGGGGGCATACTGTCTTCGTTGGGCGGTTGGCCACTCAATTTCTACGTCTTTGGTGGCCTCCTGTTGTCCATGGTGGTTCCCGCGCTGCTGGTGATCTACGACCATCCGTCGAAACATCCCCGCATCTCGTCGAGAGAACGGGAACACATCACAACGTCTCTCGGCCAGACTGGTGATCAGCAGGTACGGATCGCAGCGAGCTAATTGTTTCGGCAACAGCAAAGTTTTTCCACTGTAAGGGTGAGTTTACTGTTCCGCTTTGAGAGCTTTGCGCCATTGGTTTACTAGCACCGTGGAGTGTCGCTTTGGGTCGAAAATGCAACAATAAGTTCATGTGCAATGCTGCCATGTTTTTCTCTAGATGATTTTTCATATCAATCACAATTTCTTCAGAGATCAAAGGAGAGATTGGAAGTAATATTCCTTATTTTTCATATTTAGTGCCTTATAAGAGCTATTCCTACACCTGTCCACAGTCAAAAAATTCACCAGAAACTTGTGAAACCTTCAGCCAACATCTTTGCTAAGAAATACGCTAGTAATTCACCGTGCAAGTTCGGTGACTGGAGGTTAAACTCCGCATATATTTTTTTTGATTTTGTACCGTGTCTAAGCGTAAACAAAACACCAGAAACTCGCGAAACCTCCCCGCAACCGCGCGATTTATTCCGCCAAAGTTCACGTGTTCCTCACTCGCGTGCCGCCAAACGCGCGAGCCCTCACCGGCACCCGGCGGCCCCTGGCGGCGGGCGCGTCGTCGTCGTCGGCGTCGTCTCCCTCCGAGGCCGGCTCGATGACGGGAGGCGACGGCCTGGCGCAGGCGGGGCTCACCGACCACGGTATCGACCGCCACTGCTCGTACTCGGTCTGGCACGGCAGCAGGTGCGCCAGCGTCAGGTAGTTGAGAGAGTGCGCCAGCAGCTTGGCGATCGTCGAGATGAACCGCTGGCGGAAGGAGCGAGGCCCGAAGTTCTCCGGCCACGCGACCGTCATGTTTTGTATGCCGCCTGTCGAGGGGGCGGAGAGATTGGTTCGATTTTCAGAAAAACTGCTTAACTTAAATGTCAAGTCCAAAACTCAAGCTTTTCGCGACGTTTCGCCTGCTATATCAAGGGACTAAACTCGAGTGGCAATAGCAAAAAATCAAAACAGAAGAACCAACAATAAATAACCACTGCGAAATTTGTATCCGTACCGGGGTTGGGACCTGATCTTTTTGCCTGCCTGCTCCAGCAATGCTACACGGACAACCAACTGTGGAATCGATATTAACTTAAGTTTATTTGTGTTGTTGGGCTATATGGAGATAGAAACAGGACTTAAAATGAATGTTGAAGGCACTGAAATTAATTTTGAAATGGATGTTTTGTTTCTGATAAGTGATAATAAATATCTTCTGCACAAGTATTTGCATTTAGGTTCGAATCACGCTAAGATAGTTTTTGCCTTTCAAGCATTTGGTAGAGTGGTGGTTGCGGCCGGCATGGTGTTGGACCGACAAGGTCGTGCAATTGGAGATTGGCATGAGGGAATTCGACACCTTGTTTGCACGGACCAATTCATTCGCAAACTATCCAAGCGTAGAATCCGACTCTCGCTTTCTGTCGGATGTTCAGGGTATGCATATAGTGCAGAAAAACAACAAATACTTGATATTCTGGAAAATGCAGTTATGATGTGGATGTATTTTTTTTTGGTTTTTGAACCAATCACACAGTTTAAGGGAATTCTCCTTGGCCCCAGTAGCAAGATACTAACAACGGTTGGCATATGTAGTTTTGGGCTTCTTACCTAAATAAACCATCATAGCACGGCAAATTGTAAGGTTACAAATTTTGGCATCATCGAAATTCATAGAATGCCAACAGATTGGTGGCATTAAAATAATAGCTGGCACAGTAATAATTATTGGGAAGAAACATAGTTGCTAGTGGACTGAATTGAGACTTATATAGGGTGCCACTTTCAAACCAATTTAACTGTTTTTTTTTTCTGTTTTATAAATACCTCGGGGATTTGGGAAGTCATTCCTAAGGGTTTTTATCACATCTCCCTGTGGCACTTTTAGCCCACGTTCTTCTTCTTCTTCTTCTTCCTGAAAGCATCAAGCAGACAACCATGGGACCAGTGCGTTCAATGGATCGCTAATCCCCGCTTTACATTATTGTCCGCTTGTCATTATTTACGATCAATTGTCAATCCGTAGAATTGAGTTGATTCCTGTACGAGGAATATATTTCTCAATTTTTATATAGCTTACAGACAGATTCGTAGACACAACGTAACAATTTGTAATTTACAAATGCATTACTTCATAACAATAATGTCAATAATTCATCCTCTATGGTTATCTGAATTTTCAGACTTGCATTTTAAAATTGTTTGATTAAATTAATCTAGGGTTCCCTTTGCGGCAGATTGTCGATACAATCTGAAAATTCTCGATAGATAGGTACTATGATGTATAGATCCATTTAAATACAGCATTGGCTCAATATTTTCACATTCATTTTCAGACATTTCACAGAAACTACCAAACTGTACTGAGAATTTTCAGTGGAATTATTTTTAATTTTTCCAAATTCCATCACGTCACATAGGGAATTGTATCACCGGTTTCCCCTACTAAAACTCGGGAACCCTGCGCAGTGCCCAATTCATCATTTTGCCATTGCACTTTGTGTAGCCCTGGTGTAATGAAACCAGGCAAACCAAACCAGGACCAAACGAAGGTTCTTATAAGTAGGCTTCAACTAATAATAAAAACGCATGCAAATATCTCAACAGAAATTTCCTCACCCGATCGCAACGCAATTCCGAACAGCTCACGGTCGTCCGATCGTTTTTCTCGACAATCTTCTGAATGTGGAGCATGATTGCCGTCAACTCCCTTGCCCGGCGGTCCTGCTCCTTGTCCATCGCGATAAGCCTTTCGAGAGTTGTCGACGGTTTTCCCGTGACCGTCACCTCCGAGTTGTACGGAGTCTTCGTTGCCAACCCGATCCCATCGCTCGATTCTTTGACCGTGGCTACGCTGTGCACTGACTCCGACGTAAACTTCCCTTCCTCTTCGTCCAACGGGATCGTTTCGACATTGAGCTGTTCGTTGGATCTTCGTTGACTCTCTTTTACATGGTGGTGATGGTGTTTGCTGATTGACGGGAAGCGCGGATAGAAATTAGAGACGGAATATTCAATTGATTGTGCGCTTCCATATTGGGAGATAAACCCACGAAACTCTACCGTACCCGTGTAATGCTTTACCATCCTGTGCTACCAACCGAGATAGATGCACGACTATGAATGAATAGAAGGCGCTGAATCTAGTGATGCAATGCTGCAATCACTTACCTACCAACAACTTGGCTAGCCTCAATTCGCAAGCTGTATTTAAGTAGGAAACTGCAATGTGCATTGAATTGGCTAAGTATGCCTGTTATTCTATCATGCCTCAGCTTAAAATAACAATTCCTTAGGTTATCTTCATGATTCCATTAGTATATGTAGGGCTGGGGAGCATACCTGTGATGGAATCTCCGTATTTTTGAGTAGAAGGCCTCTTTCGCAGCACTGCTTGTATCAGAAATAATTGACGATGCTCTGGAGCTTGAACCTGATTGGCTGGCTTTATTGGGGTTCACCATGATTGCCGTCTTGAATCGTGCTCTGAAACATTTACTTAACGATTCACCTTCTTGCTAGTTGCTGTAAATGCGAGTTGAGGGTTGCACAAATTTCCCACATTAAACGAGAAATTTCAGCTTTGCAAGGATTAGTTCACCAACAACAGGCTCAGGCTAAAGCATTTCACTAAATAAAATATATATTACCTATCCATTCAATTAAGTTGTGATGATCATCATTATTTTTTCATCTAATGACCAGGGGTGCTTAGGGGAACTACTTGGGTATACAACTGGTACCTACTAGGGATGACGTCGACTCCAATTTTTGGGAATCGATTCCCTGGTGGAATCGACTCCAGAATCGATTCTCAGGGGGAAAAACCCATCATTATACTCATTGAATAGCATTTTATTGCCTCTATCTTTATAGCTGTCCCTGTCACTTTTAACGTTCCTTTTGAAAGCAAGAAGTGGCAATAAATCAACAGTTTCGAAAACATGTCAGTGGGTGTCTACAGGACAGATTGCAGGAAAATAAACATTCATATGGGATTGATAATATTGTGAAATCCATCCCACTTACACATGTGTAGAGGCAGATTATGATTTCCAACCATGTCTGTGACCAATTTTGTTATGTGCGCCTGTCTACAAGCATGGTCTGTCTCCAGATAAGTCTCTTTTTTCACGTTAGGGTCTTCAATGTTGTGCCTGTGGAGATGCTTAATCATTGCTGATGTTGAGTTGCAGTATACCAGCTTAGTTTTGCACAATACTCTGCACGTGTGTTTCACCTAACTTGGTGAAATACTGCCACACAAATGAAACACAACTTCTTTTCATTTCGAACTAGCTCGGAGGATATTTCACGAATTTACGAAATTATTGAACAGCAAAGCACACAACCTTGAAAGAGGGAAGCTGAGGAATAGCCGCCAATATCGCGCGCAAGTGCTGCTAAAACTATGGGGTGTTGCCATGAGCAGAGATAAAAGTACACAGCGCAAAAAAAAAAAAAAAAAAAAAAATCGATTCCAAATGATTAGAATCGACGCCTTTCGGAATCGATTCTGGAATCGATTCCCGATTAATCGACGTCATCCCTAGTACCTAGCAATAATCTTTCATGGAAATTACGAAATTTAACTAATGCTTGCTCAGAATTTCGTCTGCTTGATAATATTCGTAACAAAACGTAGGTTTCGATGGAATATTGCTGGCACGAGTCGCTGCGTTACCCACTGCAAGCAAGCTATGAGCAAATTGTGGGGAAAATAATCACAATCGCCAGAAGATTAGTGTTGCTGTAGCCAATATGGTGCATTGTAAAATACAAGTCAAAAGCAACAGTCAACTATGTTTCATACGTGGAATTTTAAAGACAATAAATTTTTGACTGGAAATGAGGGAAATTAGTAATAGTAGTGGAGAATACGTTACCCCTCCTGCTGCACCAGCATACAGTAAATAAAAGTTTTAAGAAAGCCTTTTTTATGCCCCTCCCCCCCTCAGGGCCAGCCATGGAAAAAATCACAGTATACCCACCTTTTTTCTAGCAAAACACTGCTGGCAATGACAAGTTAAAATATTACTATTAATTTTATAATAATTCACATTATTATTAATTTTTTTCTACTCCTCAACTGAAGCCCATGTAGGTACCTGTTCTTATCAATGAGCCTAATAAATTACAATACCTCTACATTGTAAGAAATTAATAATTTGTTGGCAGGTGCCTCTAACGGTCCCGTGGGGAGCAATCCTGACTTCGCCGCCAGTTTGGGCAGCTTGTTTCATTCAGTTTGGAGACACATGGGTGGACACAACTATGGACTCCGAGCTACCGACTTTCACTAATAATATCCTGCACTTTAACGTTGAAATGGTAAGCTTACTCTGCTTTCAACCTAACAATATACATATTTTGTATTCTGGTACCAAATAGTTAGTATTTTGAAGTAAATAGATTTTTTTTAAAAATACCATTTTAAAATACCTTTTTTGATGGAGCCGTGGCACATTCTTGACCTATGCGGTGTATACGTAGGTACCTACCTAACAATTTTTTAAAATCAAAAGGACTTAGCGTTTGCAGTTGTGTTTTTTTTGTTTTTGCAATTTACACCAAAATCTTCCACAGACTTACTTCATCGGTGGAACGGGCCTAAATTAAGCTCATGATTCCAGAGCCGGGAAGTCTTGAATTTCGTGGTGTTAATCTTGTTGTCTCGGAAACGTTCATCCGACAATCACCAACACTTATTTGAAGCAATCGTTGGTTTAAATTGTTGCTACCTGTTTCATTTTTAATCCAACATCTTGGCATTCCAGAGTGGGTACATAGCTGCTCTGCCATCCGTCTTCGCCTTGGTTACTGTGATGGTCTCAGGATTCATCTTCCAACGGCTACAAGCCAAAGATTTCGTGTCAAAAATCAACGCATATCGAATTTTCAACGTTATCTGTGAGTCATCGTTCTTTTCACCTAAATTTAAAAAATGCACATTGAAGTATTCACATTTTGCTTAGTGGCATAATGATTCTGTGGTCTTTTATCTTAATTATTTATTTCATTTTTTTTTAGTGTCAAACTATTAACATCTTAAATGCTTTAAAGAACAGCATCTAAATGCTGTCTACCTAAAGTACTACCTGTTGCTTATTGCAAACTTAGAAATTATATTCTAGATAAATTTACTCTTTTAGTTGGAAATAAATAGATTAGCATAATCCCTGCAGATGTAAATAAAAAATCACCCACCAAAACTATGAACTACAATTTGTTACAGGTTTTCTCGGACAAGGAATCACGTTAATATTCCTAGCCAACACAAACTGCGACGCTACTTTGACCATCATCCTCTTCGTAGCGGTCGCTTTTTTCGGAAGCTTCTATTCTGGCACCACCTACCTGACCTTCATGGAGCTAGGACCAAACTTTGCCGGCACTCTGGCTGGATTCCAGCAGACGATAGGTACGATCCCTGCGCTCATTACCCCGCTGTTGGCTGGCTACATCGTCGACGACAACCAAACACTGTCGGCCTGGCATAAAGTCTTCTGGATTACTTCCGTCGCCGTCTCATTGCCACTCGTCGGGTTTTTTTTGTTTGGTTCGGTCGAGGAGCAGAAGTGGAATCGACCGAAGGAGGTGGTGGATAGTTCGAGTGCTTAGGGTCAGGAATACTGGCGTAATAATACTGGTACTATGGGAATACAGACATAAGTGTCATACAATTAGTTCATCTTTAATGATAGGGAAAGGGGATAGCAGAACAATAAGATTTACCAATTGGAAATGTGGAATGCGAGATCTAATGTTGTTAACATTTCGGGCGACAGTCTTATTTTTCTTAAAACCGAAGAAGTATATCGCAGAAATATTAAGGATTTATCGAATTGATTTCTCCGTCTTTGTACTGCCACATTTTCAATTGGTTAGTCTTAGTCAAGACACTCTACTGTCCTTGACTTTAGATTTACTGGCCATTTGGCATATCCCAGGCATTTTGTATGTTGGTGTAATTCTGTGTATTAATTGCCATTACATTTATAATATAAAATTATATAAAAATGACAAGACAATCACATTTACAATTAAAAAAAAAACACTTAGGTACAGATGATAAAATAATTGATTCCAACAACAGACATAAAAAGCCTATCACAACAGTCTTCGCTGATAGGAGAGTAACGTCTCGTGACCGTACAGCGTATGTATCTTGCAGTACATGTATCTGAAGAAGAACAAGAGGCTGTCGTAGCGTCCGTCGTACGGTCCCACCTCTCCCCGCTGGTCGACGGCGTCGGCGGCCTCCTGTTCCTGCCCGTCGTCCGCCTCTTCGATCGACAGCCGTCCCAGCCAGCGAGCGACCTCTCCTCGTCTCTCCTTCACCTGTTTCTGCCAGGCGTTCTCGTGCAGCTCGACGAGCAGCTGGTGGATCGCTTCCACGGTCGCCAGATACCAACGAGGGCTGCCTTTCTGGTGGCGCCAGAACTGCGACAGCCGCGACTTGAGAACTACGCACGGCAGTGCTGAAATAGAGGTAGAAGAAACAAAAACCCACAGAAAAAATTTGAAAATCTATTGCTTGGCAGGTAAAATATGGTATTTCAAGTTTCAACTGGTGAACAGTTTTGTTTTGTGTTAATGCTCAAGTAATTTTGATGTTTTGATACATAATATAAGAAATGAGAATACAAGAGGTTAAGCTATGCAATGGTGAAAGACGTTACTGCTGCAGTATAGTAGTACATACACTACATACTAACAAAGTAAGCATATGCTTGCTATACTCGACATTTACAAAACATTGGCTCTAAGAAAACACACATTAATCATTCATAGCTATTAAAGTTAAATAGTATGAATGATAATAATTACCCTCACATAAAAGTGCATCAATTACTTTGCCTGTGTGAGGTATCGGTATTTGTCTTAACTCTATGCTGTTGAGTATGTTAAATGTTACACCTACCCCTTAATCTTGGATCTTTATAAATTCCTTTGCTCTGATTCCAAGTGCTGTCAATGAATACAGCTCTTGTGATAGGATACAGAGAGAATTCATGGTCGGCATCTGGAATGTCGTCCAAGTCATCGTCTTGAGGTAGAAACAAGTCTGCAATCGAGCTAGCTTCTTTCCCTGGGTAGATGAGAATAACCCTTTCTTTCGGGCCAAAGTCGGGGATCGATGGGTAAGTCCACACTTTGACATCGTCGGATGCAATCACAGCGGCGTGGGCGGCGGTACTCTTGCCATCGATCTCGCCCCGATGTTTGATTATGTCGATTTTTATCGGAAGCTGGAAAAAGATTAAATCTAATAGGGGAAGAATAGGCTTGAAATATTGTGAAATTGGATGCAACATCTCTTTACAATGGGATTATTGATAATGGGTCTTTTAGATAGTTTATGCATTTTAGGTATAATTTGGTATTTCATACCAAAGACCATGACATAAATAACTTTTAAAAGGTGTACCTATAGGACAAATTAAAGGCAGTTAGGAAGGGTTTGGAGGAACTCATCGCATCTCACTTTTAAACGTGATATGGATATTCCAATTAAAAATATCAATGACCAACAAAATAATCCACAAACCGTGCTTGGTGTAAAAGTTAAATTTATGCAAAGGCCTAAGTATAAAATGTATTTGATTAAAAAAGAGGTCGTGCTCATATTGTAAGCTACGAGCACCAGTGTGATTTAAACACCCAACACCCATAACACCCAGCTCCCAAAAACCGCAGCAAAAAAGCACATACAAATAAAACTAAAAACCATTATTATTCGTCAACCCTCCGATATAGGGGTTGGGGCAACGTGCCAAAACATTCCCCTTGACCTACTCTAACACCCCCCGGTGTCCAAAATCCATGTGCCCTGACCGTAGTCCAACTAGTAGTCCAGCACCCAAAATTTACAAGATGTTTAATTCGTCAACCCTTCGATATAGGGGTTAGGGCAAAGTGCCAAAACGTTCCCCTTGACCTACCCTAACACCCCCCGGTGTCCAAAATCCATGTGCCCTGACCGTAGTCCAACTAGTAGTCCAGCACCCAAAATTTACAAGATGTTTAATTCGTCAACCCTTCGATATAGGGGTTGGGGCAAAGTGCCAAAACGTTCCCCTTGACCTACTCTAACACCCCCCGGTGTCCAAAATCCATGTGCCCTGACCGTAGTCCAACTAGTAGTCCAGCACCCAAAATTTACAAGATGTTTAATTCATCAACCCTTCGATATAGGGGTTGGGGCAACGTGCCAAAACGTTCCCCTTGACCTACTCTAACACCCCCCGGTGTCCAAAATCCATGTGCCCTGACCGTAGTCCAACTAGTAGTCCGACACCCAAAATTTACAAGATGTTTAATTCATCAACCCTTCGATATAGGGGTTGGGGCAAAGTGCCAAAACGTACCCCTTGGCCTACCTTAACACCCCCCAGTGTCCAAAATCCATGTGCCCTGACCGTAGTCCAACTAGTAGTCCAGCACCCAAAATTTACAAGATGTTTAATTCATCAACCCTTCGATATAGGGGTTGGGGCAAAGTGCCAAAACATTCCCCTTGACCTACACTTACACCCCCCGGTGTCCAAAATCCATGTGCCCTGACCGTAGTCCAACTAGTAGTCCAGCACCCTAAATTTACAAGATGTTTAATTCATCAACCCTTCGATATAGGGGTTGGGTCAAAGTGCCAAAACATTCCCCTTGACCTACTCTAACACCCCCCGGTGTCCAAAATCCATGTGCCCTGACCGTAGTCCAACTAGTAGTCCAGCACCCTAAATTTACAAGATGTTTAATTCATCAACCCTTCGATATAGGGGTTGGGGCAAAGTGCCAAAACGTACCCCTTGACCTACCTTAACACCCCCCGGGGTCCAAAATCCATGTGCCCTGACCGTAGTCCAACTAGTAGTCCAGCACCCAAAATTTACAAGATGTTTAATTCATCAACCCTTCGATATAGGGGTTGGGGCAAAGTGCCAAAACGTACCCCTTGGCCTACCTTAACACCCCCCAGTGTCCAAAATCCATGTGCCCTGACCGTAGTCCAACTAGTAGTCCAGCACCCAAAAGTTACAAGATGTTTAATTCATCAACCCTTCGATATAGGGGTTGGGGCAAAGTGCCAAAACATTCCCCTTGAGCTACTCTAACACCCCCCGGTGTCCAAAATCCATGTGCCCTGACCGTAGTCCAACTAGTAGTCCAGCACCCTAAATTTACAAGATGTTTAATTCATCAACCCTTCGATATAGGGGTTGGGGCAAAGTGCCAAAACGTACCCCTTGACCTACCTTAACACCCCCCGGGGTCCAAAATCCATGTGCCCTGACCGTAGTCCAACTAGTAGTCCAGCACCCAAAATTTACAAGATGTTTAATTCATCAACCCTTCGATATAGGGGTTGGGGCAAAATGCCAAAACATTCCCCTTAACCTACCCTAACACCTCCCAGTGTTCAAAATCCATGTGCCCTGACCGTAGTCCAACTAGGGCTTAAGATCGGGCTTAAAATCGAAAGGTGGACGAATTAAACATCTTGTAAATTTTGGGTGCTGGACTACTAGTTGGACTACGGTCAGGGCACATGGATTTTGGACACTGGGGGGTGGTAGGGTAGGTCAAGGGGAATGTTTTGGCGCTTTGCCCTAACCCCTATATAAAAGGGTTGATGAATTAAACATCTTGTAAATTTTGGGTGCTGGACTAATAGTTGGACTACGGTCAGGGCACATGGATTTTGGACACCAGGGGGTGTTAGAGTAGGTCAAGGGGAACGTTTTGGCATTTTGCCCCAACCCCTATATCGAAGGGTTGATGAATTAAACATCTTGTAAATTTTGGGTGTCGGACTACTAGTTGGACTACGGTCAGGGCACATGGATTTTGAACACTGGGGGGTGGTAGGGTAGGTCAATAGGAATGTTTTGGCTTGTTGCCCCAACCCCTATATCGAAGGGTTGATGATTTAAACATCTTGTAAATTTTGGGTGTCGGACTACTAGTTGGACTACCGTCAGGGCACATGGATTTTGAACACTGGGGGGTGGTAGGGTAGGTCAAGGGGAATGTTTTGGCTCTTTGCCCCAACCCCTATATCGAAGGGTTGATGAATTAAACATCTTGTAAATTTTGGGTGTCGGACTACTAGTTGGACTACGGTCAGGGCACATGGATTTTGGACACCGGGGGTGTTAGGGTAGGTCAAGGGGAACGTTTTGGCTCTTTGCCCCAACCCCTATATCGAAGGGTTGATGAATTAAACATCTTGTAAATTTTGGGTGCTGGACTACTAGTTGGACTACGGTCAGGGCACATGGATTTTGGACACCGGGGGGTGTTAGGGTAGGTCAAGGGGAACGTTTTGGCTCTTTGCCCCAACCCCTATATCGAAGGGTTGATGAATTAAACATCTTGTAAATTTTGGGTGCTGGACTACTAGTTGGACTACGGTCAGGGCACATGGATTTTGGACACCGGGGGGTGTTAGGGTAGGTCAAGGGGAACGTTTTGACTTTTTGCCCCAACCCCTATATCGAAGGGTTGATGAATTAAACGTCTTGTAAATTTTGGGTGCTGGACTACTAGTTGGACTACGGTCAGAGCACATGGATTTTGGACGCTGGGGGGTGTTAGGGTAGGTCAAGGGGAACGTTTTGGCACTTTGCCCTAACCCCTATATCGAAGGGTTGACGAATAATAATGGTTTTTAGTTTTATTTGTATGTGCTTTTTTGCTGCGGTTTTTGGGAGCTGGGTGTTATGGGTGTTGGGTGTTTAATTCACACTGGTATTCTAGACCGGACCACAGCGGCTGCAAAACATGCTACCTATACTTTTAATAAGCGAAAATCTTCCAGCGTCCAACGTAGAGCCTTACCTTCAGTCTAGGAATCTTTCCTTCCAATTCGTCAACAGGAACATAGCAAGAGTAGCAAAAGTATTTCCTCGACTTCTGGCATATGCGGCAACAACTCCGTTCTTTAACTTCGTCCAAGATCTCCCAGTTCCCAATCTTTAGATTTTCGAATGGATTGTCATCTTCTTTCGGCCTTTCCTCTTTCGGATTCATTTTCCAATCAATAAAACCACAAGTAATTAACTTTGTTGATATTTTGTCTCACATGGATACAAAATCCAACCTTATCAGCTGGCCCACCAACACGTGCAGGGGAAATAGAGTGGGAGAAACTTTTTCGCCCCTATCCTCAAGTCAGTATGACAGCCACGGTATTTAATAAACACACCTTTTTATCTTAATCAATCGTCTAATAAATCTTAGCAAAAAGCAGAATAAGACAGCATGACTGTCCAACTACCGGCTTGTCCAGCGTCTTTACGCGCAGTTCAACATTATTTAAAAACAGCAAGTGATTACGACCAGAGAGATGCTGTCATTAGCTATTGGTGTAAGTTTTTAGGTTATCGAAATATACCATTTTGATGATTCCTCAAATTCAAATTATTTTTTAATGTAATTTTTTTCCCATAGGTCGTCTTTACGCCCTGCAATCTGCACTGAAAATCGATCGCAGCTCTCAAGAGGCTAAACTCTTGTTGATGGGTTTGATGGACTGGCTTGAAAAGCAGAAGAAAGTGTTGCATGACAACGAATCCGTCACAAACGATGTTGCTGCTCAAGCCTATATTGAGAACGCTGCACTGAAGTTGTTCTATTTTGCTGATGGGCAGGATCGAGCAGCAATCTTTGGAAAGTAAGTATTTGAAACACAACCATGCAATTGATTAAAACTAATCAATTAATTTTCAAACAATTAACAATTGATAATTTCAATACTTAGAGACGTTGTAAAGGCCTTTTACACTGCCGGCCTTCTATTCGACGTGATGTTAACGTTCGGCGAGCTCACCGAAGAGATAACCCAAAACCGTAAATATGCCAAGTGGAAGGCGGCCTACATCCACAAGTGCCTGAAAAACGGCGAGACACCACAGCCGGGACCGATGCGCGACGAGAATGAGACGGACGATTCCGAGGGCGCCGTCGGCGGCTACCAACCGCCGCCGCAACCTCCCGGCTTCGCCACCGGCTTCTCTGGGGGTTTCGCGGCGCCCAACCAACCGCCGCCCGGACAGTTCAACTTCCCCGAACCGCCCTCGGATTTCCCGCCGCCTTCGAACTTGCCGCCACCATCGAACTTCCCGTCGGCGACAAACACCTTCCCGGCCGACTTTCCCAACAACAACTTTGTACCTTCTCCGCATTCGAACCCGTACAATCCGCCGCCGACTCCGACACAGCTTCCCAATCAGCCGCCGACGTTTCCCACTTTCCCGGCTTCCAACTCATTCCCGAATCCAGGTGAGAACGCAGGAGATTGCGCTCCGAAGACAGGTGAGGATAGAGAATGTTATTTTGAAACGAGCTACTGGTTTACTTTCTTCCATGTTCCGTTAGTTTGTTCGTACACTTTGCTTCGTGCTTTAATAATCTTGCAATGTAGGGAAAATATTAAGAGGCATGCAGAGAGATAATTTGAACACTGATTGAACACTGAACACTGAAAATTGACAAGTAATAGATAAAGATCTTTTAAATTTACAAAATGTTTGCAACAACAGCATTAAATGTAACTGTAAGCAAAATCATGAAATAGGCCCTGGCAAGGTGCCAACATGAAATCACACTAGCCAAATGATAAGTTAACTATTTCACCTTATCACCAATGTTCCATCTCCCAATGTCATATGCATTGGCATTGGCTGAACAGTGAAATCGTAATGCGATCTAACCGGCATCGGCTTGCAGGCAACGCCAAGCTGACGGCTGATCAGATGACGAAGGCGCAGAAGTACTGCAAGTGGGCTGGCAGCGCTCTGAGCTACGACGACGTGCCCACCGCGGTAACCAACATCAAGAAGGCGCTGCGTCTGCTCGAGACCGGCGTAGACAGCTAGGCTTGTAATCGCAAAGGTAAAACGCTGGCCCGATGATGCTTGCAGTCGTTGTGGAATGATGGCCTTACCTACCAGTGTTTTTGTAAATTTATGGAAATTATTGTAGTGTTTTAATGTTAAAAATTTAAATCAAAGCTAGCTAGCTAGGCTTTTAATCTTATTAAGCTATGTAGTCGGCATTGCAATTGTCTTAAAAATGTTTTTGTGTATGTTTTGTGTCCCATTCCATTCAGTTTTATTATTCTTAAAATTCAAAGTAAAATATTTCAACTGGGTAAGATAAATAAACTGAGCTTTTATATTTAAAGGAAAATACTGAGGTACATATTTGCCTTATTATAGGCTAGCCTATGATTTTATTTTGTAATGAATAAGTAGCCTATTTGGAAACCTTGGTCTAGCTTGAGATCAATGAAAAGTAATTGCAATGCTGTCATAATTAATCCAGAATGTAAGGCATCATTAGGTAAGGGAGAAAGAACGACTATTGAGTTCCGTCCGATGTTTGCTATTCACTACTCAAATCGCTTGCATTTTTCAACGATGATTTGCTGGTCGGGTTCACATTTAATAAAGAAGAAGTGAACGAGAGTCAGGTTTGAAGGTAAAAACAACTATTTTATGTCAATTTATACACTTTTTGCCACTCACACACTCTTAACTTAGTACATACTAAGTAGGTAAATGATCAGAAATGTACACATCTAATTTTATGTATAAGTATTATCTAAATAAATTAAGTTTACTTGAGAAAATTGAATCATAATCATTCGTTCCAGTTTGGCTATAATAGCAAAGAAATGTGTGATTTATTAGTATTAGGTATCAGTTTTCCAGTTGATTTTATGAGGTTTGTTTCTTTGTAACATTCCCAGGAAGCAGAATGAAAGAGATATGAAGTGAAATGATAACGGTTAGTTGAAGCCGAATCGCCCGAGACTCGTCAAGAACACAGCGAGAAAAACCCACGTAACACGCAATGAAATACCAAGTACCAAGACAGACAAATCACGCGTCAACTGCAAAAAATGTACAGCGATATCGACTAAGGTAACACGACGAAACAACGGTGAAAATCACGTTCCCCGAGTCCTAGAGACTTGTTTCCTTCGTTAATCAGTGCGTCAATAAATATCACCTAACTTATTGGGCCGTGAGCAATGCCAAGGATTGTGTTATTTTGGACACAGGATAGGAAAGGGGGGGGGGGGGGGGGGCAAGAGGGGTCATATTATGAGTGGTAACTTTCGAACTAGGTCCGTCTGATGGACATCCGCGCATCGAAAAACCGCCCGGCCAATCACAAAAACCCTCGATTATTGCTGAAATTTGGCACAAATCCGGCAACGAATACGGGGCACAAGACAACATGATTTCGTGTGTGTATGTGCATGCATATACATATAATACATGTATACGTGTTCTTCATTAATAATTGTGCAGTCGAAATGTCGAAAAAACCGTGTGTGTTGCGCTGATTCTCGATGGACGTCGATCCCCGTCCGTTCAGTTCAGCTTCTTCTCGCCGTTGGCGACGACGGCGGCCGAGGCGGCCGTCTCGAGTGCCTCCTTCCTCCGCAGCTGCCAGTCGATGACCATCCGGCCGGTCAACATGAAGAAGAACACCTGCGGAACAACGAGGCGTCGACGCTTGAGCCGGGAGGGGCGGGCGGTTCGTCGCCGTACGCTCTCTGTGTGCTTCGTCGGTGATGGAGTGACGATGAGCGGTGTGAGGATGCCGTCCGATCGGTGGCGGCCGCGGAGCCGCGATGTGAGTCTAGCCAGCGTGGGCAACGTTTCCGGCTGACAAGAGACTTGCTAGATTTTTTTTTTCCAAATTTTTTTCCGAATGTCGATTTTGTTGATTGGTTTTAGATGCTTGTCTTTTGCGTCAATATTATCGGAGAGGTAAATTAATTGATGGAAACCAAGCAAATGCTGGTTGAATGTATGTGATGACCCGTGATTTGTAGCAAAGCTTTATCAATCTCTTAAAAAAGACAATTATAATTCTGATAAGCAAATTCCATTTGAGCCTCGACTGAGATAACCATTGCTATTTTTATTACTTATTAGAATTTAGAAACGAAAGTCTGCCATCCAGGCAGCTCATTACCCCGACAAGATAAAGGTTCGTAGTTCTAATCCCGCCAAATTTTTGATTAGATATTTAGTATATAAATGCAATGATATTTGCAGTTTGTTTTGATTCCTATGTTAATTTGCATCGCCACCTCTCTCCGCTGGCCACCAACGATCGGAGCAGGAATAGTCGTGAAACTAACGCTATAGCTGGAGAACCGGGATCGGCGAGGGATCCATCATTCGCACGACGTAAACCACCACTCTACTCAGTATAGGGACTGACGGATTACCTCTGGACAATAGCCTCTGGGTGTAAAGGTTTTCGCTTTTGTTACGGTCGGTTCGTCGACCGAGGTTCTCACCAAAGCCGGCGCAATTCTCTCGAACTTATCGTTGACCTGCCAATGGGAGTAGACGGCCAGGGTCATCATGACGAGTAGCGTGATGTTCGCCCCTTGCTTGACAGCATCTGAAACAGCCTCTTGAGTCAGTGAAACAAACGGTTCGAGCGGTTCACAATCGGGTGTCTCGGCTCATGATTCCATTCGCTATATTATTTTACTAATTTAGCTACGAAATGATTTAGAGATCTCAAAGAATTAAATTATTTTTTTCTGGGGTTAGGCTTTACCGGCAAGCAGTGGGTGGAAAATGTCTGAGCAAGTCTGTATTTTTCTTTAGGTGTTTCAAGCAAATGGAGGAAGTTTGGCTTCTTGGTTACAAATACTTTTTGTGGGTTCATATCTTGGTTTAGTTACCCATTTTTTTTTCTGCTTCATTTTTGTTTGATTTTAATTCAGTACCCTGTATCATGAAATAACTTGACTGGGAATGTGTTTTTTTTTACATTTAACGTTCAAAATATTATCGGACTTAATCTAAACTAGTAAGGATACAGCAAAGTAAGGCTGCAGGGTATGCTGTGTAAAAAGTTCAACTTTTGCCTAAGAATAGGAAATTATTATCATTACTTATCCCACTGGATAATCAGCGTTTATTTGGTTTAATTTCAAACTACGCCAGCGCTTTGGCTAAAGAGTAATGCTGATGGGTCTCACGTATCGGTATGAATGCCAACGCCAGGCCGCAAATAATCTCCAAGCTTCCAACGACTCTTCTGTACCATTTTGACGGTAGCTTAAACTCCAGAGTATCCGAGAGAGGAAATACCTTCGCATATTTCACGTAGTCTTTTCTCTGAAAAATGCAATTAAATATTATATTTGGGCTCACTTAAAAATCAGTATAATATGTAGGGAAAATGTATTTATAAACACTACGAAATGATTTTTGAAATTAAATAGGGAGATTAACTTAGCTATCTACTCTGCATGTATTAAAAGACGACTATACTTATTTATTCAAATTGGATACTTCCCAGTGCTTGTACCCGGTGTGCCTTTAACGACAACAGTAGGTGGGTCTGTTTATTTGTCATCTGTGTTTTTATTGCTCGTGGGATGATATAAACGGACCCACCATGAAATCAGAGTTTCCGAAAGTCAAGGCAAGCATTTGAAGAATGCTATAAATAGCAACGTGGCTTGTGGCCGCTGTGATGTCTAATTGATGTCGACAACAAACAAATCCGATGCATCTCCCCATAGCGACTATTCTAAATTTAGGTTTAATTGCATGCTAAGTGGTTGAATGCAAGGAATCAGATGGCAATTTAAATCGTTGAAAGAGATAGAGAAGGTCTGGGGGCTGATTATTTAAAAATAAAGACTTTTCTTGGCTAGCAATTCTGTATTGGCTTACATTTTAGCTTTTGATGTGAGCAGTGTTAGAAGGCAATTTGCCAGAAACAAAAAAGAACGGTTTGTGCCAAAATTAAATAGATGCATATTTACACCACCCACATAATAGTGTCTTAGAACCATCAATATTATTACTGTATTGGTTGTAAAACACAGACATAAATCGGCAATTTAAATGGTGCTTTGTCCCTGGAGAGTAGGTGAATTGTAGGGCGGGTGTGTAAGAAGGGTGGCCGCATTCACAGGGACAGGTCTAGGGTTTTGTGAATTTACGTGACTTACGGGTGGGAGAGAGGCCGTATTTCACGAAAAATATACGTACCAGATCTTTGTGTAGATCTTTACTAATTATTGAAGTTACTTTCATAATACCGACAAATACAAAAAAGATACCGAGTAACACAGACAAACTTTTCAACACAATCGACCCCATGTTTGATTTAGGAAGTGGCGCGTCATTTGAATGCTAATTTAATTTTAATTTTCGTACGAGCTATTTCCATGTTATTTCCAGGGAAAGTGTTTTGAACCATTTTTATGCGAACTTTATTCTCCACTTTTATAATTTGTTAACATCAACCTCATAATTTTTAAGGAGAAACTCGAGGAACGAAATATCGATTGACGCGAAGATAGCGCTCCGAATTCCGAACATACGATCGTCGCGCTTCGTGAATAGTGGAAGGCTTCCTCGCACTTGCCGAACGAGACTTGACGGAAATAACTGTGATTAATAAAAGAAATCACCAGTTAAAGGTGACAAGTAGTTAATAATAGTCGATTATTAGTGATATTTAGACGTACAATATGGTTGTGAAGGTGTACGTGTCTGGAATATCCGGGAACAAAGAGGTAAGATCCCGAAAAAGTCGGCGTTTACGAGGGTAGCTGGCAGCTAGATCCCAGATTACGGGGGGGATGGGCTGGGCCAAGTCAGTTGAATGACATAACCTAGGATAATAATTATCCAGACAAGGATGTCCTTTAACAGCTAATCGACATAATGATCGTGGGATTTCTTAACGAAAGTCATTGAACCCTTAGGCATAAGGTTCTTTCTCCTTTCTGCATGGTTGGTTGCAAATTGCTGCTTTGTAGCTCAGCCAAATGCCTGAATTCTTATCTATTTTGTGCGCAATCCATTAATTTCTGTCATGGCTCTTATCTCCTATCAAAGACAGGCCCACAACATCCTTGTTTGTGTGACTGGTTGACAAACATGGGTGCTATGAGTCACACTCACTTAGCAATATGATTAAATGTTAAAACCTTGATTTCGTAACTTACTGACCTTGTATTGTCTGCAGGTGAAGAAGCGTCAACAGCGAGTTGGGATGATTCTTGAGAGCAAACACATTGAGTTTGTAACGATCGACATTACTGAGCCTGGCAAGGAACAGGATAAAGAGTTCATGCAGCAAAACAGCAATGCTAAAGACGCTAAACACCCCCTACCGCCGCAGATGTTCAATGAGGAAGAATATTGTGGGGTATGTTTTCTTTTGCCAAGGTTTCCAATTTACACTGAAAATAAATGTGTCCTTAAATGGCATTGAAACATCAAAATACCCATACAAACAAAATACCCATACAAAATACCCATACATCAGTTACGAGCTGACTGATTCTGAAAACTATACTTTCACATTTCTTTTCTCTTTTCAAGCTAAAACTGCAAATCTCATCCTTATTTTAATTTGTTTTCAAAGCACCAATTTAATCTCTTTATATGTTTACAGGATTATGATGAGTTCGACCTGGCGAATGAAAACGATGAATTGGAGAAATTCTTGAAGGTTGCAGCATCAGTATCGAAGGCGGAAATCATTCTGAACAAAACGGATGAGAAGGCTGGAGGTGAATCGGTTGCTGTTAATGGACTGAATGGTAACTCTTCAAGTAGGGAGGTAAGTTTTCAACAAAATTCCAAAACATGATTAAGACTAATTACATCTCACTTGGACAATAGGATGGAATTCCCAGTCAATACTTGTGTTTTTGACTAATCTTAGCCATTATAAACAAACAGAAAATAAAACAGTTTGATATTAAATACTAGTTTGTGTGTTAAGAGTGGAGGTTGGGAACTGGGTCAATATCCACCCAAGTATGTGACTCATGATGGAGATCAATGCTTTTAGAGATGTGAGAATCATATTTAACATTGCTTCACTTAAACTTAACCACTGAGGAAACTCTACTGCAAACTAGTTAGTAATATAAAATTGTATGTGCATAGTCACCCACAAAGAAATAAGAGCACTGCATCAAAATTTAATCTTACTAACCAAGTTTTTCTCCTCTCAGGCCTGAGCTAATTCTTAAACGGAAATTTGAAGGAAGTAACACTAGCTTTTCTATTGGTTTATATAAATAATCACAAAGTTTGTTAGACTCATTATTTTAATTTATATATAATAGCCTACTCGTGCATAATATTATGCAAGATGCTCATCGTGCGATGAAACATTTAGCCACTGGCATGCTTGTTAAGCTCGTAACATTTTGATGTAGCATTCTGCTGAGAAGGAACCTGCGGCTGCCGTGCCCGTCGTGGAAGACACGAGAGAAGAGCCCGTCATGGAAAAGGAAGAAGCGAGGTCAGAAGAAGTGGCAGAGGATGAAGAAGAAGAAGAGGAAGGAGCAAGCGAGCAATAAGACAGATCTTGGAGCTGAGGTGTCCGTGGCATTGCCAGCAATCTGTTTCCACTACGGCCACAATATTCAGCTTTTAAATTGTTGTGATTTGAAACGCACGAATGTTTGCCTTTGGAAAGAGTACAGGTGCAAAGTACACTGGATACGGAACCAACATGCGATTGGTTTGTGTTATTCTTAAGGAGGTCTGTCTGTCGTTTTTAACCGGGGGTCTTTTTGTTTATCAGAATTTCATTTTAACCAATATATTACAAAACTGCCTGTACCGAAACGAGTATCCGCGAGTAGGATTCTCGACACTAACGTTCCCTGGCTGGAACTTCAGATAGATAACGGTCGGTTAGCGGCCAGCTGGTAAGCCCTCAGCCCGTCACCCCTGTTAATGAAATGAGACTCCAAAGAAGCGGCCTGCATTTTAACCGACAACGACATCGCAGGTCGATCATTTAAGACTTGGCCAGCGGCCGTTCGATTCGGACAGACACGCAATGGCTCGACTAACGTTTTGTTTCCGTTCTTAAGAAGCGTGTTCTCGTGATGTTTCATCTCGTTATTATTCGCAAAATCAACGATCATCCCTCCCCCGACGAAAGATAGGTGACGCGACATTATTTCCTAGTTACTTTTCTTGGTGTTAAAGGTTATATTATTGGCTAAATCACTATTCTATCAATTATCATTACATATATCGCCGCTTTTCTACACTCGCGCTAGCTGCGCTTTCACCCGCAGCCGGTGTCATCGGTGAAACGAGCGTGCACCTTGAGATTGCTAAGTTGCCGTTTCAGTCTGTGTCTGTTTGCCACTCGACTGTTTGAGAACTGGTGCACGCCAGTGTTTGCAGGTTTCACATCGAGCTCGCTTTTGAAATTGAGATCATGAAGAATGGTCGTTTGCAAATCATCGCTTAATAGGTAGTCGATCGGCAAGAATAAAGACGAGTCGAAATTTTGGGCTGATTCGTGAGAATTAGTTTTTGCTCAAGTTCATCAATTTTACCACGCATCGTCGCTGCCAACTAGTATTGTGAACGAAAACGGTGTCTAATATGTTTAAGCTTAAATATGCTGGAAAAGGATTACAAAAATTTGCTTTTGAACACTTTATACTACCTAGACCTACTTCATTTATTATTGCCTGGATATCCATGACACGATAGAAATGAGAACGTACACGAATATTTCTTAACGTTATTTATTATTGATTTCCCAATTTCATTCAATTATTATTTCTAGTGGCTTCAGTTTAGTTTGTGCAGTTCGAAACACCGAGAAAACGTAGAGCTTTTGAAACTAATTCAAATGCAACGTGTTTGTAAATAATCGAAGGAAAATAAAACTGTATTAAATTCATTTTACAATAAAAAAATCTTTGTCTGTTTTTCTTGATCAACATAATACTGGAACCCATAATCCACTTTCCGGTTCTCGGTCGCCGTTTGATGAAGAGTTTAAGAATTCAACCGGTCATCGGTCATCGGATGTCTTTCCTTTCCTAGTCCGTGCCGAAATACTTCTGACCAAAGTGGTTTGGAGCCACATGGTGGAGCTCCGATGTCAGAATCTTCATCTGAAATATCAGATCAATTGATTTAATGAAGTGTTGCATTAATTTCACCTTTAACTTATAAAACTTCTGTCAATTGTGATCCTACCAGTGGAAACGCTTTGATGATCATCTTGGCAGCAAATGGTGTGCAGAATAGATTTGAAAGAATTATATTGTCTTCTAATACTCCATGCTCTTGCAATACGGCCACTGCCTTAATGACGGTGTTTCCTGTGCCTGAGTGAGAAAGGTGGGTTTAAATAAACTAGTCTCTCCTTCAAACTGTGATACTAATGTTGCTGTTATTGTACAGCATTAAACTTACTCATAATTGGGTACATCAGAAGGACTTTCCTCTGCGAGATATCTTCAGGAAAGCGGGCGTAAACAACCCTCGCTTCATGGGTTTCCACATCGGATTCGACTAGTATCTTCCCAATTCGGATAGACCGGCAACAATCTCTCAAGCCTTGTTCCATCGCTTCTCCACTTCTGACAATGCTCACCCCGCAGTTGCCCTTCTGGTATTTGAGACCGGCATAATCTGCCCCTGTCGGTGTCGTTACTACACACTTTGAGAAGGGCAGTTGATTCAAACTCTCTTCAATCACTAGACGTATCTAAAAAAATGAAAAAGAGATCGGAATCTAGATCTAGAACCACAAACTAAAATCAATTGAGGATACTAGCAACAACAGATAGATAAGCTTACCAAGCGATCAGCATAGAATTTGAAATCACTTCTTGTCGTGTTCCTTAAATCAAAAAATAATACATTATAATTTTGGGTCACAGTGACTTTTTCGCATGCTGGTGAGTTCTGCAACTTACTTGTCGCGAAGTATTGTTTGTAGCTCCTTTACTTGATCATTGGTCGGCAGAGTTTTTAAATTAGGTCCATAATCTTCAGGCTTTTCTGCTTTTTCCACAGATACTTTGGTAAAATCTCCTGTACTGCCCATTTCTTGCACGTGCACACAATTGCGATGGAATTGGAGCGACTCAGCTGTCACGATAGGTTAGGCTAGGTGCTGAAGTAGGCCTAGCAATGGCTGCCATCCTTAGCGGTGGTCGTGCGTTAATACTTTCTTCATCTCGAAAAATAAGATCTAAACCAAGTTTACGAAAATTCTCTAGCATAGACGCTGAATTAAAATCACTAAGACTAACAATCACATCTCAGAGACTTTTCTATGGACCATTTGGAAACCATCCTAAGTTTTCCATTCTTGGAGTCAGGGTAAGGTTATCATAGACCTTGGATTTATTATCTTTTTCGTCTTATGTCAAGTCATCACTTAACATTGATCACGAAGACAAATATTAATTTTAGTGGCAATTTGCCAATTAATTTTAAAGTCCGAAAATTCTTAGGCTAGAAAAAATCATGGGGCGTACCCTGAGAAAGCGTCTTAAGAACAGGAGTGCAATTCGTCCACTTAATCTTGGTTTCGACCCTGATTTCATACACCTTACTAGATGGATGAGTAAAAATGGTTGGGCACCGGTGTGTCCTTTAGGCCCAGCTAGTTTCTCAGCCACAGGCAGAGGCTTGCAGGCAAAAGAAAACATAGCCTGCCCAGAGACGATTGTCAGCATCCCAATTCGTCTCATGATACAAACGTCTTCAGTATTTTCTTCTGAACTTGGCTTTTTGTTAAGAAAGTATGGTCCCAAGGGAGGATTTTCTGCTCAGGTGGTTCTATCAGTGTTTCTTCTCTGGGAAAGACGGAAAGGAAAAAATTCGTTTTGGTTTCAATATTTAAAAACATTGCCAGCAAGTTTTTCCACACCTTCATTTTTCTCCACTAATGAACTACAATCTCTGCCCCCATTTTTGCTTAAACCAATACAATTTCTCAACGAGAGCATTTTTGAGGCATACCAAAGCCTTGATAAATTGAAAGCAAATTTGGAGGATGAATTATTGGATATGTTCAGTTTCGACAATTTTCTTTGGGCTTGGTTTGCCGTGAATTCACGCACAGTTTATTTGGACTGCCCAAAATCTTCCGACTATATAATCAGCGGTAGGGATTGCTTAGCTTTGGCACCATATCTAGACATGTTCAATCATTCAAACACAGCAAAGATTGAGGTTGACCTGAGTATCGACTCTAAAAATTACGAAATACGCACATTGGTTCCATTCAGTAAACATTCGCAAGTATTCATCAACTATGGGCCTCACGACAACTTGAAATTATTCGTCGAATACGGTTTTATTTTAGCTGACAATTGCCATGACATTGTACAAGTTGAGTTTTCTGATATAATACATTCAGTAAAAGAAGCATTGCCTGCAGTAAAGGACTGCCCAAGTGATAAATACACTTTCTTAAAATCTCATGATCTCCTTACTGATCTATATCTAAGTGCAGAAGGTCTTAGCTTCAATGCCATCTCTGCAATTTATATTCTATCAAGTCCAAAACTGACTTCCACTACAAAGCAAACAGTTTTTTCGGCAACCTATACACCACTAGACTTGAACGTCATCAAACAAATTACATGCATACTCATAAATCTCAAGCAAATAGAGTTTAAAAACTCACTGACAGCCATGGAAACACTAGAAAGCCCCTCGATCAGCTATTCAATCGGCAAGGATTTGATGAGGGAATATTTGGAAGTGCTTCTGAGAGCCAAGTCGAGTCTGTTGACTGGCCGCAATTGAGAAGCCACCTGTGACAAAGCAAAGCGGACTGGCCACGAGAAAGCAGCATCACGGTTTCCCCAAGAAATCTGCCGTTGAGTTCACGCTCTCTTTGTCACAGGGTGCGTATGATTTCTCCTTGAATGCCATTATCTCTTTACCTAATCTACTATCTCCAACAAAAAACATGCATTTCCTTTCAAACTATTTACATACTGATTTATATTTCATGACAATTTAACTGAGTTTTCTTGTTTCTTTTTTTTTATCTTTTTAACTCAGATTATTTTTAATTGTTTCTGCACCCACTTACTACCCCTTTCACCAAAATGACAGAAACACACGATTTGTGTTATTCTATTCATTTATTTAAATTTTTTATCAGATTTATGAATTTTTATGTTATTGTGCCTGAGCCCTTACCATTTCAACCATCATTCTCATCCCTTCGTTAACCTTCCTCACACTTTCCATCACTCCGAGGACACAACGTGGTAACCTAACCTTCCATCCAAAAGCATTGCTAAAATAACCTTCGGGCCAAAATTTCAATGCCTAGATGCCGCTTACCTTCAGATTAAACCCCATCTCCATGGTGACAGCCTCTCATTGGTTTCTGTTTTCTTCCTAACTGCAAGATAAGAATATAAAGTTGTACATTTTGATACCGCCAACAAGAAGACTAGGGGCCGGTTTTACAAAGTCCAGTTAGTGGCTAACCTCCAGGGGCGTTACCTAGCGCGGCCAACGTTTCGGTGCTACGGTGGTGCTACCGTAGCACCAGGTATTACTGTGTTAAAAGAACAGGGAAATACCGGTTTTTCACTAGCACCGCCGTAATACCAGCCCGTTGGCCGCGCTACGTAAGAGTCCGGATAAAAACTGATCTCCACGAAGACAACCTATTGGTTGCTAAGCTGTTTTCTTCCTGACTGGAAGATAGCTATATAACTGCGCATTGTAAACCCCACCCGAAGATTACCGTAGCGTTAGCAACCAGCGTGAACATGCGGGTATGTTGCAGAGCACGTCGTCCAAGCCGAGCCATGGTTTCGACTCGACGCGACGTAAGCGGACCAAGTCGGGCGGCTACGCGCCGGTCGCGGCCACCGCCGGCGACGTCGACCAAGTCACCGGCTCGTTCGCAGCGCCCAAGTGAGTCGCCAAACGTTCTGCTTGGACGTCCGACGTTTGAATTGGACCCAGTTTCTAAGTAGCCCGTTAACTTTAATGTGTTATTATTTATTAACATGGTCAATGCCGATGAGATGCCTTGGTATTGTGTTGTGCAAACCCCCGGCATTATCAGTGTTGATTCAAACCTAAATAAAGTAGAGTACAGTAGATATTTATCAAAAGAATCGCGATGTCCAATTCAAACATCCCGGCGTTTTCGATATCTCCGACTCTGTCTCCGTCCCCTGTGGTTGCCGCTAGCCCCTTGACCAGTTGCAAGGCCCCAGCATTGTCAGTCTTGATTCAAACCTGAACACGAATACTTCTTACGCAATATCCGTTTCATCCATCGAATCCCGTCATTTTCGCCGCCTGCGTTCTCCGTCGCTAACTCCCCCGGTTGGGTCGTGCGCAGGATCCCGCCGGCGCAGGCGGTGCGCGGGTGCTTCCACCCGGGCGTCTCGGCGTCGATGGGCCCGGCGTTGAAGCTGAACGGCGCGACGCCCGTCTCCAGCGCCGACATGCTGCGAGCGATGATGACCTACATCTGGCCGAAGGTGGGTGAGCGCTTTCGGACGGTGGTTGTGGTTTGCGTCCTTGCGTGGTCTTCCCTTCTAGGCTAGGTTAGGTTCATCATCACCCTTTCACTCACCGTCGCCATTAGACCAGTGCGTCGTTAAACACTAACAATCAATCAAATTTCACAACCTTAACCGTGCTTTTCGCGATCCCGCCCGCCCAGGACGAGCCTGCGATCAAGGCGCGCGTGGTCGCTGCGATGAGCCTGCTGGTCGGCGCCAAGGTGACCAACGTCGCCGTGCCGTTCACGTTCAAGTACGCCGTCGACCACCTGAACACGCACCTGCCGGTGACAGCCAGCGGCGAGGCGTTCCTCAACATGTCGTCGGCGCACGACGCGATCTTCACGTCGGCGGCGACGCTGCTCGTCGGATGTGAGTTCGCTCGGCGGGCTTGGCTTTGTTTGAGTTAACTTGGCTGCGAGGAGTTAGTGGCATCATTCGTAAAAACACGGTGACAGAGATTTTCATCCACAGAGCCAAAGATTTCATACAGATGAAAGATCAAATATTTCTAAGGTATTATTAGTCATGTTGTTCATTGAGCCCCGTATACTTTTGGCCGATTGACACAAACATAAGTAGAAAAACACATCGGATATTTATTATTACCGGAATCCCGGTGCGGACACAGATTTTGGATTAGATATTTCGTTTGTAATAACAAACATCTACCGTACAAGCAACGAGTATTTGCATTCAGATTTGAATAGCTGTCATATCGGATATTTTTCACCGGTAAGTGTCACTGCAGATTCGCGTCTCTAGCTTTGCTCCTGCCCGTTACCGACAAACGTGCGTTGAAACCGTCGGTATTTTCTTCCCGCCGCGCAGACGGCGTGGCGCGGCTTGGCGCGGCCGGCTTCAACGAGCTGCGCAACGCCGTGTTCGCCAAGGTCGCGCAGCACTCGATCCGACGCATCGCCAAGAACGTCTTCCTTCACCTTCACCGGCTCGACCTCTCGTTCCACCTCGGTCGGCAGACGGGCGCGCTCTCCAAGGTACATTGGTGTCGGCAACCTGAGTTAAGTTTTGGATGGGTGACCATCATGCACATGATCAGTTCTGTTCGGGATAGAGGTTGCAGGGTTCGAAGTTGGCACTACAACTTCACTGGCCTTGCTTATCAACCTCTCGAAGACCGAACGGTTTGGCATGTTGGATTGACCCGTTCTCATGAGATCACCGAAGTTAAGCAACATCCCGCTGAGTTAGGTGTTTGGTGGGTGACAATCATGCACATGATCAGTTATATTCGGGAGAGAGGTCGGAGGGTTTGAAGTTGGTACTACAACTTCACTCGCCTTGCTTATCAACCTCTCGAACACCGAAGGGTTTCGCATGTTGGAAACACTGGTTCTTGTGAGATCACCGAGTTCTTGTCAAGGTGTGTACGACGGATTCGTGTCGTAACGGATCTCAACGTTTGGCTTGACCAACACCAAACAATCGTCGGAGCAAAACCGTACACTTCTTGAATGTCCCGCGAATATCTCCGAACGGCCCCGTCTCATCGACGTTGTCTTTGTTTGACGCGGCGTCGGCCAGACCATTGACCGAGGCAGTCGCGGCATCAACTTCGTGCTCTCCGCGATGCTGTTCAACGTCGTGCCGACCATCTTCGAGCTCGGCCTGGTCAGCACCATCCTGGTGAGTCTCTCGATGGCGGCCGCCGGTCGGAAATGTTACCATCGACGAAGCACGCGAAATACCTATCGCGTGACATTGTGAGCTAGTACTTTCTTATGACTTGTGTCTAAACCATTTATAAAGCCCCTTTTACACGGGAGAAGTTTTCAACCAAGTGCAGAAGTCTCGTGCAGAAGAAAACTTGGGCCGTGTAAACAGAAACTTGTCTCAAAACGTGTTTGGCATGAGTCTGGACAAGTCGTCGAGGCAAGACTTTCGCGGAAGTTTTTCAATTAGAGCATGTTCTATTTTGACATAAGAATCGTTCGACGCTTTGTTGATTGTTGGGAGGCTGAACTGACTTTAAACAAAAGTCCAACCAAGAAAACTTGTCCCATGTAAATGGTCGGCCAAGTCCTGTGTGGAACTTGTGTGCACCAGTCTTCCATAGAAGACTTGTGCACCAGACTTGGTTGAAAACTTCTCCCGTGTAAAAGGGGCTTTAGCATGTTTGTTTTCAATAAAACTTTTTAACTTTCTTACTGAGGGAAAGCTACCCAACCTAAATTTTTCTCGAGAGGTTTCGCAAAGCTGTGCTGTCAAGTCCAAATATCATGTCCTATGTCATTGCATTGCAAAAATCGGGAATAGTTATAGTTTGGTAGCTAAGTACCATTCAATAACACAGATAAATAGGTTTTGAGAAAACATCAATAGCTGTTGAAACTCTTGAAAGGTATTGAAGCTGGCTAAATGATGACAAAACATTTCTCGAGAAAGCAGACAGCATATTTACTTTCATAAGACTAATGCCTTTTCTAATCTTAAAACGTTAGTTCTAGTTTTCGGAAAGACTGTAGAACTAGGTTAATAATGCTAAGCTAACAAACTTAATCTTTTTCCACAGTTTCCAAATGCTATTCTGCCCGCTAGATCAAGGGCCGAAACTCAAGTCCGGATAGATTGGATTGAAGTTGGACAAATTTCCCATTTTCGATGCTTAACTTTCTTCCCACCCTCCGATAGTTCGATCCGTTCATCGCGGTCCCGCGACAGCCACCGCGACCTGCCGCCAATCCTGACTACGGCCCCGCTCTCGTTTCCCCAGGGCGTCAACTGCGGCGCGTCGTTCGCCGGCATCTCGCTGGGCTGCGTGGCGGTCTACTCGATGTTCACGCTGCTCATCACGCAGTGGCGCACCAAGTTCCGCGTCTACATGAACAAGGCGGAGAACGAGGCGGGGAACAAGGCGATCGACTCACTCATCAACTACGAGACGGTCAAGGTGGGGGCGGCAACGATCGTGCGCCGCGCGTTGTGGCTTGTTAATTATTTAACGGTCTGTTAGCACAATATCTAGGCATTGCCTTGGCATTGGCCATGGTAATAATAACACATTAATCGACCGTTAAGAAGTTAATAATTAATAATACTATAACTAGGTCAACGATTAGTAGAGCCAACACTCGTCGCAGGATGAGCGAGCCGTAATCTCCCTTAGGGATCCTAACGGAAAACATTTGACAATATTAAGTCATTTTATTTTTCTGATTAGTAAAATACTTCATGCACAAATCTGAAACTGAATCGGAATTTGTTTAAATTGTTATCATATATTCAATCCAGCGGATCGGTTAATTAGTTACGAAGCTAGTACCAAGAAACTGAAAAAATAACGGTTTCTTGCTCATAAAAACACAATGGCTGACCAGATTTTACTCAAAAACCATTCAGCACCTCGCTGAGACACCACAAATGCTTTTGCCAAATTTCGTAACGATCTGTGACCTTTAAGTAGGCCTGCTCGTTTTTGTTACAAAAAAAAAAAAATCCAAACGCTTTTTTCCCCCTATGTTGTTAAATTGAAGGATTTCGCTCGCACATCCAATCAATAATTAATTCATAATCGATTTGCGTTCTATTGCCTAATTAGTAAATATGAACAAATTGTCGGCACCGTCTCTGTATCTAGCCTATAGAGGGTCATAACAGAGTCATAGAGGGTCACTCATAATCAACGAGTATTTAGCGCGGGTCCATCGAGACTAGCCGTCCAATCGGATCGCTACAACTCCTGTCTGCCGCCCGGCTGCTTGCAGTACTTCAACAACGAGCAGTACGAGGCCGAGCGCTACGACGAGAGCCTCAAGAAGTACGAGGACGCGTCGCTGAAGACCAGCACCAGCCTGGCGTTGCTCAACTTCGGGCAGAACGCGATCTTCAGCGCGGCGATGAGCGGCATCATGATACTCGCCGCCGATCAGATCGTCAAAGGTCGGTGCCGCGTCGCTTTCTGCGCAAAGTTGGTTACAATAGACGTATGCCACTCAGAGAAAAATTACGTCAGTGGGTACTGGGCGTACTACCGGTGTGGAAAAATATATTTATTTGCTCTGCTAAATAACAAAGGATGATAGGAAAGTCACGGCCCAAATGGCTCTACCTGGCTTTAGCGAGTGGGTGTCATGACGTCATTTAGATAGAATTTTTGTTTTGAATGGAATAGGTGTATTAAAACCCATAGTACCTAAGCAATTGATGATTGCTTGAAAACAATGCTCTGCGCAATGCGTGCTCTGAAACAATTACCTGACAATTAAACTTCTTGCTATTTGCCGAAAATGTTTAGGGGGTTGCTCAAATCCTTCCAATCCTGCCGCTAACATTCTTCATCGTCTTCTCGCTCTCCACCCTTGTTTGCTCTTCGTTCCACCAACGCCTTCCGTTCAATCGCATCTTCCGGCAAATTCACCGACTTCAGCGTCTCCTCTCTCGGTCACAAACAGACTTTCAACTGACCAAACTCGGCACTCCGCAGGCAACATGACTGTGGGCGACCTGGTCATGGTCAACGGGCTCCTGTTCCAACTGTCGATGCCGCTCGGCTTCCTCGGCTCGGTCTACCGAGAGATCCGGCAGGCGCTCATCGACATGCAGACCATGTTCACCCTGATGGCGATGGACACCAGGACCAAGGTAGCCGGCTCAGGAACGATGGAACCTACACCCGAGACGCAAGCCTTTGACTAGAAACGCTATCTGCACATTTTATAACTAATGCTGGTTGAATTCAAGGTTTATTTCCGTCAACTGATTGGTATCAAATTTCAATGATAACTTCCAACAATGAGCAGAAAGACTACAAATTAAATATCCATTTGTTATCAGAGAGTAGTACCTGTACTATTCTGCGGTGGAGGGCTGTTGAGATTGGTCTCTCACACGCGGAAAGCTACCCAACAGTAATCGGCGGCGGTCGTTTCTGGTTCGCAGATTTTAGTACAGGAGGGTCGGAAAGAATAAAGAAAAGCACACAACTCGAATGTTCGGTAAAAGTCACGGTGTGAAGTTAATTTAATCGGGCAAAGTTGTATGAAATCTTTGGATGATTTGATGCAAATCTCTGTCACCGTGTTGTTATGAATGATACTTCAAACGCTTAGCAGACAAGTTTACGCAAGTAAAACACCCGAAGCATGGGCACTTCCGTTCTGTTTGCGTTCGTTTCAACACTATCTTCGGTGGTCCTTTGCAGGACATGTCCTCGGCGCGGCCGCTGGACATTAAGTTGGCCAACTCCACGATCGAGTTCAAGAACGTCAACTTCCAGTACGTGGAAGGCAAGCCGATCTTCGACAACCTGTCCATTACGATACCGGCTGGCAAGAAGATCGCCGTGGTCGGCGGCTCGGGATCCGGGTAAGATCGGACTCGTGATTCGCCAGAGTTAGCTAACTCTTGCCGTTGACTTAGACTTCAACATAAAATATTTCCAAAAAAACTTACCAAAAAACATTTCCAATCAACTTGAAAACATGACCTCTATGCACTGTTGTCATAATACTCGATGAGCCAAAATCGATTATAATATAATAGTATCAATATCAATAAAATACTGTTTATAGTTGGTTGAACTTTAAATTTGTCAAATATCTTGCTTATGTCAGTTCAGAATGTCTTATGATTCCGTGTTTAATTGCAAAGTTCATTGATAAGCTTCCTTTTTTACAAGTAGAAAATAAAGCAGCAGTTATCAACCGACGAACACAACAGTGAAATCTGCCGTCAAAATCTAGTCCGATCATCATCCCTACAATCTAACAAACATATTTTCGTTCCGGAACCGTGTTCCTAACCGCAAACTCTCCTCGGCAGCAAGTCGTCGATGATCCGCCTGCTCTACCGCTTCTTCGAGCCGGACTCGGGCGAGATCTGGATCGGCGGACGCAGCATTCTCGACGTGGACCTGGAGAGCCTGCGCCGGGCGGTGGCTATCGTGCCGCAGGACTCGGTGCTGTTTCACGAGACCATCTTCTACAACCTGCACTACGGCGACCTCACCAAGATGCCCGACCAGGTGTACGAGGCAGCCAAGATGGCCGACCTGCACCAGACCATACTCACTTGGCCGAAGGGCTACGACACGCAGGTGGGCCTTGTTTTCTCGATCCATTGATGTGTAGACTGTTGTTTTCTGTGTGGATCGACGCTTAGACTGTTTTTTTTCTGGGTGGACATTAAATCCCGTCCTTAATTTCTTAAGACTTGTGTCTTTTCAATCTTAGCGTGTTGGTTTTCTGAAAAACTGTTCAACTAAGCTATTGAATGGTACTTGAGCTTTGGACTTGGAATTCTTTAACCCAGTACCTAAATAGTTTTACTGAAAGTTGTTTTCTGTATGAAGTAAAGTTTGGTAACATTGTCTTATGTATCAGCATAAGTTAAGTACCTGGTTTTGGCCCAGGTGAACTTTGTTTTCTGTATGGACTAACATTTATACAATTTTTTCTGTATGGAGTATGGACTTACATTAAAGGGGCCCAAAAGTCGTTTCAAATGCGTTCTATGACTAACCATAGACACTAGAACATTTTCTAATTGGTATGCTGGAAAACCAGAGATAAACAAACAATATTTGTTCCATTTAAATCAATGGGCTCAGAAGGTTTAAGAGATGAAGTCAAATTAAACACTGGGGATTTTTGACTGAAGCATCTAGGTTAAAGTAGAAAATCTGGTTTGAGGATCAGAGCTAACAGATAATGTCATGTATATGGTACTGTGGTTTTTTGTTTGTGTCTGGTAAGTAACATAGCCTTTTGTTCTTTCCTTTTCTGCGTAGGTTGGTGAAAGAGGACTGAAGCTATCGGGAGGGGAGAAGCAGCGAGTTGCAATTGCTCGAGCAATTCTCAAAGGATCACCGATCCTGGTCTTCGATGAAGCTACCTCATCGCTTGACTCCATCACTGAAAACGTAATGTTACAACTCACAAGAAATTGAAAGAAAATTCTGCTTTTCTCTTAAATGCATCATCGTGACGTGATCTTATTTTCCAGAACATTTTGGATGCATTGAGAAGAGCAACAGAAGGCAGAACCTCAATCTGCATTGCACATCGCTTATCGACCATTATGGATGCTGATGAGATCTTAGTGCTCGATAAGGGGAAACTGGTAGAGAAAGGAACGCACCAGTCTCTTCTGAGCAATCCCCTGAGTATCTATTCGAAGATGTGGGAGATACAGAACATTAGCAGAAAAAAGCCTACCCCAGCGTAGTTCTGAATTCTACTACAGGTGATCATACGAGTTCTGGTCCCTGTACCAAATCTGGTAACACATGTTAACATTGTTGATTAGGGAACTGATACATTTGATATTGTTTTGTTTATATATTAAAACTATTGTATTTATTTTATTTGTACATATTTAGATAAACTGACGTTTTGACTGTTGCAAATTTACTATCTTTAGTGTAGGTACAATATTTATTTACAAGAAGTTTGTATTGTAAATATATTTGTAATTGGTATCTAGTTTTTATCTGTAAATGTGAATTTGGAATAGAAGAGATCCGTAGGGTATACCTAGCCAAAAATTGGAGATAATTGTTTGAACTGAATTGAAAACATTTTAAAATCCAACCCTAAGCTAATAGGATGGAAAATATTGTAGAGAAAATGGACCCGACAAAAATGTATGCATATTATGAAGCCTAGAAATATCTTGACAATAAATCATGACTGACAGGAAATTGATCTTCTTCCCACTTGCTTACTCTGGTTTATATCAATTGCTTGTTATTGATTTTCATATTTCCTTGTCTTTGGGCCAGAAATGTGTCATAATAGAAACCTTTGTAAAAATTTTAACAACTTTTTGTGCCTTATATTATTTGCTTATTTTTGTAAATATTTTATTAATTTGGGAGCTCATAATTTGATGTTCATAGTTTCCTGAATTTTTAGTCATTTTGCTGTCAGCTTTTCTTTTGTTTTGACTCATTTTTGTAAACAACTGAACTTGAACAGGGAATTTTTGAGTGAAATATTTTTAAGCGTTGAGTACGCTAGCTATTCTTCAGACTGAGACTTTTAATAGCAATTTTCTTATAGAGTTATGCCACATTCTGCTAAATGGCTAAGAGAACAGGTCCAGTGAATAGGTTCCGATGCCATGGAATCTGTAACCTCCACTCGACCCAGTAGTCGACAAGCTAGATTCTTGCTGCAGAGTCGTTGCAATGAGCCACTTATAGCTCACCGAGGTTAGCAGGTAGAAAATGCACGCTTTGCATGCAACTGGAAAGTAAATACATACAAATGCAAAGGGTAATGAAACTGGTTTGACTTGCACTGCTAAATGTATGGAAACATAACCCTCGAAGAAGTTGACGTTTCTCAATACGGTGTACTAATTTTTTACAGCGTTGAGTATTTATCAAGCTTATCAACCTACAATGAGAAGGATGTCTCGTCCTTATCACCCTTTAACTCATCCACGATACGATGATGTTACGGAGACTGTTCGTCATGCCAAACGGGCGAAAGTAAAGAATCTTGAGAGCGAGCTGTCGGAAGTTCGCTATAAGCTAAATGTGCGTAATGATTCGCTTAGATTGTCAGTATACATCCAAAACTCACTCACTAACATCTAGCTGCAATCATGTAGATTTCAATTACAGTTATTTGTGGAATTAGAGTTTGTGAAAATAAGTACCTACCTTATAACTTAACATTTGATGTTTTGGAATTAGCAAACTTTGGCAGCTTAGAGATTTAATATGAAACTATTTTTGTCGAAATTGAAGTAATAATGAGTTTGTCTGTACGATGTAGGCAGTAAAATACAAAACAAGACAAACAATTGGCATTCACTTAAATTTTTTGTTGCAGGAGCTAGTTACAGAAAACAGAACGTTGAAACAACTTCTTCGACGGCAAGAGACCACGCTGAAGCATTACGAAGGCAGTGAAACAAGCTTGCCCCAGATAATCCAAACGCACGAGGAAGATGTGCGAGTATTAAAAACAAAGTTGAAGAAGGTACAACGAAGTCATCAGAAGAAAATTTCAACAAAGGTTGTCACTCGGCTTCTAATTGTAAGCTTATCCACCACCTATGAATTTTAATTTCCAGGAAAGGCACACAATTTCTGAACTACAGGCAAGGTTGAAGGCCCGTGAAGAAGAGTTGCTTCCATTGAAGCACGAATATAACAAACTTGTGAAACTTTCAAAGCAGCGCAACCTTGGGGAACGAGAGAAACTTACCGAGGAAGTAGAACGCCAGAAAGAGATCATCAAGGAGAAGAACGAAAAGCTATCGGTGTGTATTTAATTTTCTTTAGAACTCATTTAGGTTTAAAGATATATTCCTAGTTTTACTTCAACATTATTTGATTAAATTTTAGGTACCTGAACACAAGTAGTTTTGAAAGGTATCCAAAGAATCCAGCTGTTTATTTCTTTATGTCTCTAACACTTAGTGAGTGCATGTTATTAGTTATTTATTGGAGCTTAGGAATAAAAACTAGTACCTACATCCTATCCTTCTTTTGGCTCCTCTGGGATAACATTAGTAGGCACACTTTGCCTTCTAATATTAGTTAAATTAATATATTAAGTAGTACTATAGGGATTTAATTACTGGGAATAATCTTAATTTTTGTTTCAGTTATTAACTAGACGGGTGATGCTTGAAACAAAGAACTTCAACTACAAACTGGACCAGGAACAGAGAAAGCAGCGTGACTCTCAGCGTATTTTAGTTGTTGCCCAAGAAGAGTGCGACAGACTCAGAAAGATGCTCGATGACAAGCAGAAGTTTATTTCAATTAACGCGTTCCGATTTGCCGGCCAGAGGGGATACTCTCTCGAAAAGTCGGCCGTTGCTCTAAACGGCACAAGGTACTGGATGCTGGATGATTAGCCAAAGCCCAGTTTTAAGTTTGTTCTTCGAAGAATGGCGGATTCTGTGGTTTCTTGATGGATTTCAAAACATTTCAGCTTCCCCGGGCTGGAGGCCCAAATGAAATCAGACCCTCGACTTCTCTGGGACCAAAAGATTTTGGCAGCAGAACTAGACTCCGACCAAGCCAGTTCCATCGTGAGTAAATGCAAACGCCCGTCCTTCAAATTAATTTTCTCCGTTATCTGTTGTCCTGTTCCAAAAATGGTTTCGCTTTATATCAATCATGAATCACGACCATAGTATTATTTGTAAGTATCGTAAGCTATCCATTTGATGATTAATTCTTGTAGTTGCCAAAAGACCTTTGAATGAAAATTGAGGTAATTTGGGTTGGTATTTGGCAAAAAGATTATTCCAAAGGGCAATGTGCTAGTTTGCTACATTTTGTTTCGCTGTCAAGCTATCCTCGTTTTGATGGTCGCATTTGAACGTTCAATGACTTCTCAGGTGGAATCATCACTCACCCCCGCTATCTCGTCCAACCCTCGTTTGACGCTCGCTAATGTCCGTAAAAAAGCCAGCACCAGAGTCCCGTTGGACTTGCCTCCGGTCCGCAAGAGCATCGAAAGCAGCAACGAGACGTCCGTCTACGACCGAGACCATTCCAACGAGCCAGACTCGAATCGATTCTCGAACGAAGTGGAATCCAACAAAGAAGAGTCCGAAGTTGCGTCTTCCGCGTCGAAGGATTCTGAAAACGAAGCGGCTCTCTCCGACGACGACGATGATGTTAACGATCATTCTTCAGATGAAGAAGCTGACCAAGAAATCCAGAGAATAGAGGCGGGTTCTGGGGAGAACGGGTACGGCCACGAGATATCCGTGACGATGACGGAGAACGGGAGCCGAGACTCGGACGTGGACGAAAATTCGAACGAGCCAGAAGACAGGAAGAAATTGTCGATAGTTGAGTTATTAGACGGTGTGGACATTTTACCAGGCGACAGTGACAGAAAGGCTACCCCAGACATGTCGGTCTTCATCGAAATGGAGCAGAAAATTAAGTTGGAGAAAGACAAGACTATCGAGTTGAGAGCGGAGTACGAGAAGTTTAAACAGGAAGAGAGACAGCATTACGAAAAGGAACAGAAGGCGAAGCTGCTGGCCGCTTTGCAAGATATCGACAAGGGGCGGGAGGTGCCGATGGGCGAGGTTAACACTTCACCAACGCGGAAGGCTTCGATTTTCACAAAGACGGGCCCGAAACAGCGCGATCGTGCGCTCAGTTCAAACACGTACACTTCGTTATCGCGTGCGATGTCATCGACAGAGAAAGAGATATCGTCAGACAGCCTAGGATCTAAAGGCGATTTCAGTATCCAGAGGCCCAAACTGATACAAGATTTGTTCGGCACCGGAGATGTGATGAACGTCAAGGACTTCGCCACGCACAAGATGTTAAATCGGCTCGAGCGTCTTTCAATCGAAAACAAGAACAAACTGGCGAAAGCATCACGGGGAAAGATTTGAGCTCGTCGAGGACGGTACAATTTCTTTAGTCGCATTCGATTTGTTAACGATTTTACGTTTTATATACAGCTTTACGAGTCTGTTTGCGAAGGTTTAGAGATGTTTTTTATGAGAGAAAATTTATAATAAAATATTTATGACAAATGTAGCCAGTCGCATAGAGGACTGGCCTATCACTAGGTTCACTTATTGCGATGCAAGGCATTCGGCAAATTCGATTGTAATTGAAACTTGAAACTGTGAAATGTGGCTCATTCAGAGAACTCCTAGTCCAACGTTAGTTACCGTGGCTGTGCACTACTGAATCGGAATCACGGGAGTGTGGAAGATTGTGAAGTGGGGGAGTGAACTTGCCAGACGGGCACTCCCCTAAAGTGGACGTTATCCGTCCAAAAGTACAGCATCTGCACTCGGAATAGCGGAGCGATGTGGCAAAAGAGGTATTTACGACGGCCATTGGTATTTAGAAACATAATCCGTTCACTTTTTATGTTTAAAAGGCACTGTTTATCTCAGTTTTAATTATTTTATTGATCATATTTATGATGTGTTAAATTTTATGGTATTGTTAGACAATATGAACCACTGTTAAGTTTATGTTGTAGCAGCAAGCTATCTTTTCAGAGACTAATGGAAAATTAATCTTAAATTTAGAGGAAAATGAAAGATTTTATAAAAAAAATATATTTATTGATTTGGTATAACACGAAAATATTAAATAATCTATCACCGGTAACAGTTTAAATATTATAATGTGTATATCTATGTCACAACTAATAAGTACATTTCTTCAACATTGAATTCGTTCATCCCCAAGGCACTGGACATAGAAATGACAGTCTTCACAAAACGAACTTCTTCCTTCGAGCGTACGTAGCTATAAAATTTTTAATTCGAAACAAATTTTCTCCATCACCATTTAACCTACGTTAAAAATAAAATAAAAAAACCTTCTGTGCGAATACATTTGGACTCCACTAAATTTAGAACTAGCCGCTAATGTCGCAAAAAATAACTACTAAGTACGTTTCCGTCCGAGATTCCAAAAAAATACGATAAGAAGGGAACCAACTGGCAATGAAAGGACAGCCCAGATGATCTATAAATTATAAAATGAAATGGACAAAGGCCTTACAAAAGAGTAAGTACCCCTTCACAGGAAATGGTTAAACTAGGTTGGTAAACGTCATACGAATGCGGTAGCACTAATAATGTCAAATCATCAATCATTTATAAAAACGACACTACTCCCACATAATTCTATCCTACCGATTCTTGTTTGGCTCTTCTTTGCTTAGCTACTAACACTGTTCTAGAGAATAAATAACAAAGTTTCAGGATCGAAATACGGCCAAACTAAAGTTCGCCCATTGCTACGATGATGTTCATCAGAGCAGTGCGAGCGTCGCTGTCTTGGAAGACTTCGAGAACCTCCATCGCCTTCTGTGAATGTTCCTTCTGCAGCCGTTTGGTCAGATCGATCCCAGGACCGTTGGACACGATGTTGAAAACCTGCGGAGATTGCAACGAATTATTCAATGTGGCTTCTTTCGTCATCTAACGTTTGGTAAGCTTAGCTTGCTACTTTTATAAATTTTTAAAACTGGAACTTTACATTTAGCTAAGCTAATCTGCCTGCTTTCTCAAGGCAAAGCATCTGTGAATACTTCAAGTATAGATTGCAAATTGTTGATATCTTTTTTCTAGTGTTTCACACTCTATTTTTAAAAATTAATAACCAGTTCTTGCTACCTGTTTAACATCCCTACAAGTTTTATAGTTTTTTGCTGGGTTCACTTATAGGTAAATTAAAAAGTAATAAAATTAGAAACATCAATCATTTACCCCGAGGTCATTGAACTTAGCAACAGATATGAATTTTAATTGCCTGGGCTGCTCCAGACAATGGTGAAAGTAATTGATTAGCTACTGATTAAGGTACTAATTACAGGTTACAATTTTAAATGTTTTTTTTTTTACTAGATTAACACCTAGTGACCAAAAAAAGTAGCATAAAAAAAAATTGTCGGACTTTTTTTTCAAGCCTGACTGCCCTCCAGCAAATGTCCAAAGAAAAATTCTAGTGCGAAACCAAGCAATATTTCAATTATTAGAAGCTACCTAAAAGAAATCAGCAAATTAACTCCTTGCTCATCAACTAGCATCAATTGGTGGAGGAATCCTAATGTTTGAGATGTAAAATCTTTTGATAAGGATTTCTAGCAGTGGTCCATTTGCTGCTTAAAAATCAATTTTTAAACTCTATGACACACTAAAATGTAAAATGAAATATCAATGATAAGTTAACACAATCAATACATAAGGGTAGTCAGTACATTGTAAGTTACCTTGGCATAGTCGACTAGTTGGACGGACTCAGACCCCTTGTCGACCTCATCGAATAGAGTCGGGTCGTGCTCGAGATGGAACATGACCGGTGCTGAAGTCAAGTTGAACATCACTCCCGGGATGTAGTTGGAACCCGGGAGGAATGGCTCAAGGTCCAGACATGCCTGGTAACAGGGAAAATGTGGTTAGGGTTGGTCTTGTGATGTTAAACGGCAAGGTTTATGAAGTGCCAAAAATGTTTTCCTACTTTCTATTCATAGATAGATAGTGGAATCAATAGATTTTAGCTTAATGAATGGCTTGATTGACTTGAGAAATGAGACTATCTCTAAATGCCAGCACCTGATCAAATCACCTAACTAAACAAACATGCGATGTGTAGGCTGCGTCATTACCTGCCAAGCCAACGCCAGATGATTGCCGAACTTGTATCCCTGATCTTGCAGGTCCAAACCGTGCCCGGCAAGCTTCAGCGTTCCTTGACAGCTTTTCCCAAGCAGGCTCCCGGCCGACAGCACGTTGCGTATCGTCCAGTCTTCGATGGCGTTGACGGACGTTATCGGATCCGGGAGCGGATTGTTCTGCTTGTCGCGACGTCCGTGGAATTCGCCTTCTGCCAAATCTCGAACGGCGCTACTCATCAGTTCAACTAGCTGTGGGAAAGTAAGTAGACCAGTTTAAATTAGCAATTTACATGTTAAGAACTGGGAAATTTGAATTCAAAGTGAGGTGGTTATCTAGGAGACCCCATTAAGTATTAAATTTACAAAACTAGTGTGTCTTACATCTTGATTTCTAAGAGAAGCAAGTTCCATACAAGAGTTGGCAAGCAGATAGTCTCCACTAAGAAGGGCTATCTTGTTTCCAAAAGTCATGTCATCCAAGACTGCTTGTTCAGGATAGAGTCCCGGATAGATGTTAACCAGGCCCTTGTGCACGAGATGACTCGTTCGAATCATCTCAGTAACTTCGGCGAGGCCCCGTTGACTGTGCAAAACACCAGCAGCCTTATCCTCTTCCATCTCGTCGACATTAAGATGACCAGCTGCCTTGGAGATGAGCAATACGATGAGACCCCACGCTTGCATGTTGTTACGGCCATTGTAGAGCAGACTTCTGTTGAGGACGTAAATGTCAACATTAAATTATTCTGAACTGAGCTCAGTAATGACAACGGATTAGATAAATCAAGGAGGTGCGTTGTGACCTTGCCCTACTTACTTGGCTGTCTTCAGTAGGGGATGATTAGATCCCACTAGCTTCCTCAAATGTAGTGCAACGTTAGCAATTTCATCACTCAACAGCCATCGTAGATTCAAAAACGAAGTCGGGTAACCAACGATCTTCTCAGCTTCCGACACAGCTTTGTTCCAATCAGGTTTCTGGTTAACAGCTAATTTCCCCACTGCATTAAAGCGATGCTCAAAGGTGTGAAAACGTCTGGCATGTGTCAAATCTTTGTCCAAAATTATCTGGAGGCCCACGGTCGTCACTGGTAGCTCATTTTTACCAATTATTGTCGAGAGAACTTTTATTTTACGTAAAAACAGTCGGCCACAAGTAGAATTCAAACAGAGAGACATTTTCGTTTCGCGTTATTGCACGACCTCATCGGATAGACTGCACGGAGAAATGGCCAGCCTAGGATACCAAAAGATTTCTCGTTTCACGGATGTAGGTCAAGTTTAGTGAAAGCTCAATGTTACGCATCCCATTCTCTAAATATTAGGATGTCTAATAATTATTTGTTGCTTTCTCCGCCATCATCGAAGGACGGACAAACCGAGCCCTACTTGTCATCGGATCAGCTGGGTATCACGTGCCATAATCGCTTGTTGATCACCCCTGCATTAAAGACCTCATTCCATTAGCAGTGTAATGACCCTGCGGCTGTTTATCACTGAATATCAGCGAAAATACATGAGGTCGTCTTTTGGAAGGTTAGGTTGGACGAAAAAGGTGTTTATTTGATGTTTGATGGCATTCCACTGGCTTTTGATGACCAGAACAGAGACCAAAGTCATTATGAAAACCGGTCTCTCGGCTCAAACCGACGTCTTGTAAGCGAGTGTACTGCTAGTGCGAGTCCACCGTGTACGAACGGTGGCAGCGGACGACTTGGTGTCTCCTGCCTAGCGGAGAGATTTGAGAATGTGCCCTTTATTATGGAAACAAACGCTCTCTGCCAAGCGCCTGGCGGTACTATCGGCGTTATTGACGGATACGGTGACGCTCTTTTCAAGAAATTACGCTTCGTTAGCCCCCAAAACTAGCGGTTTAGGCCACTATTTGCTTTATACAGAAGCATTTAGAAAGAGTCATAACTATTTCGGTGTTGTTTGTAATTTTAACAACTTATTTTCAACAGCAAAAGCTGATACTCTGCCTAAAACTTCCCGCAAAACCTACAACATGCCACCAAAAGCGAAAAAAGCGGCAACCAGCTCAAAGGTGAAGATGCTATTATTTACATAATATCAACATTGTTGTTGCTACCCGGAATGCACCGGTTTTTTCTTTTCAATTTTGCCTTATTAATGTAATTTCTTATGTGTTTTTTTAGCCGGCAAAGAAAACTGAAAAGGATTCAAAAGCTGAGAAGGTTAAGGCTCCAAAGAAAGGAGGCGATGAGCCCAAGATAGCCTCTCGACAAAGTAAGCGAAATGTTGACAAGGTAGCAATCTCTTATAAAGAAGTAGCTGAGAACGTCGACGAAAAGGCTTCAGAGAGGCGTCAACCAGCGAAGGTTGCTAAAAAGGCAACAAAGTCTAAATATGTGGACTCTGGGTCTGATGTCAGTGACGAGAGCTCCGAGGAGGCCGACTCGGAAGATGAGAAGCGCAAGAAGAAGAAGGCAGCTGCTGTCAAGGCAAAGCCTGCTAAAGAGAAGAAAGCACCAGCTCCGAAAAAGGCCAAGAAAGCTGCTGTAGAAGCCAAAAAGACCGATTCAGAAAAAGAGCCTCCTCTTTCTCCGATTGATGACGAAGATGACGATGGAAAAGAACCGGAAGCGAAGAAAGCTAAGGTCGAAACGGAAACCGAAGAGGAAGATGAAGAGAAGGAGGAGGAGGCAAAGGAGAAGAAGGAGGAGAAGAAGGAAAAGAAGGAAGAGAAGAAAGAAGAGAAGAAAGAAAAGAAGGAAGAGAAAAAAGAAGTAAAGGAAGCACCAGCTGCAAAAAAAGCCCCCGCAAAGGCAGAGAAAGAAGCTCCAAAAAAAGCCTTGAAGGATGACGACACTAAAGAACTTTTAAATAAAACTTCAACTGATTTTGAAGCCATTAACTTCAAAAGCGATAAAACCACAAAGGATGGTAAACCTGCAAACTACAAAATCTCTTCTTGGAATGTGTGCGGATTGAAGGCCTGGATGAAGGTGAGAACAAAATCCTGTGACTGGTGGGTGTATTAATTTCGTCGAGCGATCTAGTAAATATTTCCGTCTAACATTGTTGAATTCCAGAAAGGAGCGTTCGACTTCATCAAACACGAGGCCCCCGATGTCTTCTGTCTCCAGGAGACTAAATGCTCCGAAGCCAAACTTCCTCCCGGCACAAAAGTTGAAGGATATCACACCTACTGGCTCTCCGGTAAATAAAACTTAAGTTCTCTGTTGAGCTCCACATAATTTGTTACAAGTTAATTTCTGAAGCATATTGGAGTAGATTGACCAAAATGTGCAAAATTGACCATTTAAACCCAAAATTGAAACAAGTTCTACTTCAATATCAAAAATATGACCTCTTAAAATTCCAGTGTGATGTGACATGTTTCCAGATACAAATTTACAATGTATTGAATTATGTATGACAAAATTACACAGTCAATGATATGTTTCTAAGGTTCTAACTGATTATGAATTCAACTACCTACTTTATTCCAACCCAACATAGAAGCACTTTAAGAGCGAGATAAAATTCTGACGTTTTTTGCATCGTATTTCAGGAGACAAGGAGGGTTACGCGGGGGTCGGCCTCTACTCCAAGGTGATGCCCATCGAAGTCAAGTACGGCCTCGGCAAAGAAGAGCACGACGGGGACGGCCGAGTGATCACTGCCGAGTTCGAGAAGTTCTTCGTTGTCGCTGCATGTGAGTACTGCTCTCTTACTCGTCATCCATTTGTCAGAACTAGGAATATCTGCTCTGTGCAATGGCATCATATGACTTGCCGTTGCTTTTCGTAAAGGTACATGGATGGCCTAAATTTGCTACAATATAGATTGGATCAGTTAAGCCCAATAATGTATGAACTGCAAAAAGGAAGATCAAGCATGTCTTGGCAAGTAGGAAGTTGTTAATTATGTGCTGAAAACACATAGGTATTGTGAAATTTTCTCTGCCACATCTGGGTACATCCTGCAACTTGGCTTTCCTCCTTCACTATTAGCTTTGTTTGTACGTATGTTACTTTCCTGCTAAAGCTGAATTATAGTCACTATCAGTCGTGCAACTATTCTGTAACCCAACCGGGCAAGAAAACTCGACGCAAACGAACAGACACAAATACAGACACACCAATCATAGACATGACCCTGCCCGCTAGCCGGAAGAAGACCGTAGAGAAAGAGCGCGACCTGTTCTAATACCGATTCTGTTTCCCCGGGCAACGCAGACGTCCCGAACGCAGGCCGTGGCCTCGTCTCGCTGCCCAAGCGACTCAAGTGGGACCCGGACATGCGCTCGTACTTGAAGGAGCTCGACGACAAGAAGCCGGTGATCCTGTGCGGAGACCTCAACGTGGCGCACCAGGTGAGACCGACGCCGAATATCTCGCCAGGCTGTAGGAGACAAGAAACTTTCGACAAAATCGGCAGTGGCAAACCTGGCCGACTAGCTAGAAGTTAACACCTGCAAAGATACTCTTTTATATGTCAACTGTTGGTCAACACTCGATAGGCGTTAGTGCCAAACAAAGTCTCCTCAATATTACGTTATTCGACGTAAATAACGTTGTTGTGTTAAGTTGTACCTAGGTGGCTGTGGTACTCTAATTGCTAACGAAGCCGCTTAGGCAGTGCTAACGATTCTGTCACCAGCTCAACAATGCTCTTACGGTAGATTTCCATCTAGTCTACAGCCTAGCCTACTAACCTACAGCCTACTAGCTTGCCGACTGCTTGCCGATTTTATCAGCCAAGTTATTAAAAATACGAGTTCACACCGGCACAGGTTACATGGGCAGAGTGGATTTTGAACAGTGATTACATGGCTTTGCTCTGATGTTGAGGCTTCGATTTGCAAGACCCTTTGCCGAAAATTTCCAATCAACAGTACAATAATGTTTGTTTGTTTGCCTGTTTTGTTTTTATTTCGAGAACATAAATTATTGATTGATTGATCGATTAATTGATGGTGCTTAACGACGCACTGTTTTGACAACTGGCCTTATTGCATTTGTCTTATGGCATCAGTGAATGAAAGGGTGATGATGAGCCTAACCTAGCCTAGAAGGGAGAAGGGGAAACCCGGTGCCGGTACGTAGCCTACTCCTACCGAGAAGCACCGAGGTGACGAGGGTTACGTCCCTTCCGAAGGATGGTACGACTCGAACAACAGGATTCCTCCACTAATCTGTGCTGTTGAGAAGTTGATAACTGATAAGCAAGGCGAGTAGTAGCACAACATCATTGTGGATACATAGGTTATGCTAGAAATACGTCTTTCTTTCATCAATAAATTATTGGCGTAAGAAGTGAGATGTTTTGAAACGTGAAACAACTCCAAACAACACCAAACTGGCGCGTTACTAACGGTTTTGCGATCGGCAGGCCATCGACCTGAGCAACCCGAAAAGCAACGTGCGCAGCGCGGGCTTCACGCAGGAGGAGCGCGACGGCCTGACGGAGCTGCTCAAGGAGGGCTTCGTCGACTCGTACCGCCACCTCTACCCGGACAAGACGGACGCGTTCACGTTCTGGACGTACATGTCAAACGCCCGAGCGCGCAACGTCGGCTGGTGAGTACGCCGTCCAGTTGTGCTAGCGCGACTTTATCTAGAAATGGTTTTACCTTATTGCGTCTCCCTATGAACTGATATATCACAGAAGCAATCTGATTTCAATGCATGTGTTAGGGTATTGCTATAGAAATTAGCATGAATCCCATTCTCACCCAGACTTTGGAAAATGGTAACACCATGAAACCCGTAACGAATGAGCCAAGTTGCCAACAAAGCTTACCGAACCTCAAGAGAGATATTAATACTTTGGAAGGATTGGCAGTAAAATTCTCATAAGAAAAAAATTGTTTTAGCGCTGAGTTGTTTTCTTTGCTATGTCAAAGTTAGATGAATTAACAAGGATACGCGTAACCAACACAATAGCTGGAAAATCTATAGGATAAAGGAAATGGTAGCAGGCATGACTTGCAATTCAGTTGCTGTAGATTTAGGTATAGAATGTCGATTTCACACATTTTAAAATCCTGTCAGAGTTGAGACAAATGTCATGTTAACAGCCGATCAGATATTTTTGGTGATACAGATATTCCAATCAGATATGGTTGGTTCAGATAGGTGGGAACCTTAGGGCCAGTTTACCCTTTTATTTCAACTCTCAGTTGAGGTATAACTAAGAGAAACAGTTGAATTTCAGTGCACGTGGTTGGCTATTGCCTGCCGTATAGCTCAACTAACACTTGAACTCAGAGCTAGTAAAATGGTAAAACTGGTCCTCAATAGACCAATTCAATTCAGAACAAATGACGTCGGTTACCCACTGGATGTGCTACCAATTTGTCAAAAAAAAAATTAGCCCTTCCAATTTACTTAGGAAAATAGGGAAATAACAACCTAAATAGGTAAACCCAGTAGGTAAAATGACACAATTTTGCTTGAACGGAATAAGTGTATCGTCCGTTGCACTTATCTCGTTAACTCGGAGTGATAAATCTTGTAAAAGTGTCGGTCGTTCCGGCGATCGTATCGTGACGTGCGGCTCTCCTCTGCCGACAGGCGGCTCGACTACTTCATCCTGTCGGAGAAGCTCGTTCCGAGCCTTTGCGACAACGTCATCCGCAGCGAAGTCTTCGGCAGCGACCACTGCCCGATCACGCTCTTCCTCAACGTGTGATGCCGGCCCCCGGTCGCCGTTTCGACACCCCGCCCGCCAACCGACCTCTCCCCCGCCCAGCCGTCTTTTCGATATCGTGCAAGTCCTAGCCGTTGAATGTCGCTGATTAGTTTCGCACCGTTTTCCGTTTCGAACGTTCACGCCGCGACGAGATTTCCTCACCGAGGGGCGCGGACCGTTCGCCCCAGACAAGCGTGCCGGGAGTCTCGCGAGCGCTCCTTCGACGGGGTCGCTCGCCCGTTCGTTTTTCCCCGGACGACGTCTTTGCGTTCGGTCGGAGGGGCGGCTCGCGGATCGTCCGGCGGGCCGTCCGCCCCGTGCAGGGGCGGGGGAAGAGGAACGGTCCGGCCCCGTCAATCCACAGTAACTCTCCGTCGTCGTTTTCGCAACGTCTTGATCAGAGCCGTCGAGCGCAATCCAACGAGTACAAAATCAGGGCGGGCCGTCTCAGCGGCGCCCTCTGTGTTAAAATAAAACTGACTAAATGGGATGGACACTGGAATACGAAGCAGGATACGAAATTACAGTCGTGCGTTTGGAAACTCTTCATATTAATTGCTAGTATTTTACGGTCATTAATAGCCATTGGATTTATTAATAAATATTAATATATATGTAAAAATTAAAAATACCCGTAGGATTACCCAAAGTCATCATCGCAACCTGAAGTGTGTCAGTTGTGAAAACTAGGCTCTGAGTTGACTGCATCTTGCTAAGCGTGTTCTCTTTGTTGTTGTCAGTTTTTATTTCGCTTTAAACGTTGAGTTAAATGCCCAAGTGTTCGAAAAAGGTGGATTGCAATGCAATATTCAAAAGAAAAAAAAGCTCGACGCATTGGATTTACCTTGTAGCTGTAGAAAATGGTTTTGTGAGACATCTTACCAATCGGTAAGAAGCTTCACAAATATCTTCACGTTAAAAAAAAAAATTGTTTTCCTTATCTTAGTGTCATTCAGTGTACTTCTACTGTTTTTGTTAGAGATAATAAAAATACAACTAAATTAGATATTATTTCAGTGACTTTCATTTTATTTATAGATTGACAGATACCTAGTTAATAATACAGACAATGCGCTGTGAATATATATATATATATCTATTAATAATATATACTTTTGTGGGTGGTATGCATTAAGAGTACGAGAATGTTTAAGAAGCTCGTTTGGCAGATCCCGAGTTAATCTTCTCCGGCGGGAATTGCGTCTTCGAGGCGCTTGATGAACTTGACTCGGAGTTCTGTGACTGTGTCGCCTTTCAGCTGGTCCTGCGTAAACCACGACTGCACTTCCATTTGGACCTGAACGACGAAAAAACGTTAGTAAACAACGTCAACTTCTGTTTAGTAAGCCATGGGTTCGAATCACTATCTGATTTCATACTGTAATTTCTGGTGTAAGAGAAGACATGCTAGAAGGAAGCATTGCTAAAAAGTTGTAATTTGTACGCGAAAATCGTTTGGTAGTACCATTTCGCAAGCTCCTCTTAATACTCCTGTCAGAACGTTGGAGTACTTCAAGGTGAGGCAGTTGTCGGGAAGTTCGACGAACTCCGTCAGCGGGTTTGTTTCAAATTGCAGGGAGAATTCGTCGCCTGCAGGACTCCAGTTCGTGATCACGGGTGTGACTCCCAAGAATATACGAAATCCCATCTGGAATGAGGTAAGCACGTTCGTTTGTGTGCAGACATTTTAATGTTGCCCAAGAAGAGTGGTTTCAAGTGAGGTAAATTTATAAAACAAAACAAAAACAAAATTACTTGGTAGTCAGTCCATAATGGTAATCGTATCTGGGATGTTAAGTCAAATTATATTAGAAACTTTGGCCTGTGAGAAGCATAAAATTAAGACCCCCAAGTAGGGGGGTCAAAGTAGAAAGATTTCATAGGTATCCCCAAATTCAATCAAAATCAATTATGCCATTTGGTCTTCAGAGCGGAAACAAATATGCATACATAGAAAAACAAACAAAACATAAATTAAGTTAGTTTATAGGAGTAAATAAAGAATCGCTTTGCTTGTAACAGTCATAAACGATTCAAGACCTTTGAAAATGATATAAGTATATATGTTATCCCCATCTAGGATACCTGTATTTTGTCTGCTGTATCTCTGAAATCGTAGCATCTCCCAGAACTTGTCCGAGCCAAGAAATCCTCAATAAGTCTGATGCCGATGTTGTAGCCCATCCTTTCGAGTTGCTTGTTAACGTCGTCAACATTCTCGTAATCTTTCATGAGCTGAGACACCATCGCTCCATAGGTGAGCGTAAACAGCTCAGAGTTCTGTTGAAGATGAGAATATAACGTATCTATTATAATTTATAAACAATATAACAAACCAGGTTTTTTGAACAGTTACCTTTAACGGTTGACACTTTTAACCTCAAACGGCTATTTTTATCCGCTACGGAATTATACAGAAATAAAATCATTTAATTTCACATACCACTTTCTTGGAGTCGAGACGGGTCCCTTGTCGGGACATTTTTGGAAAATATTCAGCGAAAAAAGTAGCAAAAGAGATTAATTATTTTTTGACAGCCTAGCCAGCTGACCTGTTGACACCCCTTGACAGCGAATCAAACTCTGTGCGGCACCAATGGAAAGAAATCGCAACGAAAATGAAACTTACAAATAAAATAAAAGTTTAAATCTTAAAATTTATATTCTTGATGATGATTGATGACATACCCTTGGCATAACAACCTGCTAGTGCCTGTCCCTCAATCCGCATCAATTAAATGTGGTAAATGCTTCATTCCCAATTGCTATGATGAACTAATCTGGTTCCAAAATGCTTTAGCTACAATGTCAAAAACTACTCAAACACTATTAACATTACGACAAATTTTCCCGAGAATCGAGAATAAATAACATTTTAGCAATCAATCGTATGTTCCTAGCTAGTGGAATGGGAGACCGCATGGGAGACCCGATATCACTAGAAATACTAGAGGGACGATGCAGGATCTCAATTCACCAGGGAATAAAGCAAACAAAAAATTGTCTGTGATTTAAAAAAATCACAACAGTTGTGATTACTTGATGATTATTGGTGATTAGGTACTGTACTTTTAAATGATTTGCTTTAAATTTGGAAGCGCAAGGAAAATGACATTAAATCGCTTTGCCGTAAGTGCCTTGAAATAATTAGAACCAAAAGAAGTGGAGATTACTATTCCAGGTAATTACAGCTTAGAAGAACCCCATATAGATGTAATAATATGTGTCAACCAAAAACATAATGAACATAATAATAAAATTTGATTTATTTTTGTATATGTGACATTTTCGCTGCGGCTTGTTTCATTCGATTCAAAACTCTTGTTTCGAACGCGCCTTCTTCGCTTCTTCGCGTGAAGACATTTAACTGTAAATCAAGGTATTTATCTAGCTTTTTACTGGGTTATTGCCATTTATCTCCTCCCAATATCGCTTTTGCATTCAATTCGTACTTTAAAATGTGTCATATCTCTTAGCCACGAGTAAACTACTTTAAAATGTGCTACGACCACTGCTCAAGAAGCATGGTATGGCGCCAACCCAACGAGGTTAACTTCGTCAGAATAATGTCAAAATGAAGTTATTAAAGCGTATGATATAAATATAACTTGCTATATTTTGCAGCTGAACACCAGCTAGACCTCATCTTCTTGATGGCTCGTCTCGATAAGCTGGTCATCCTTGGTTGCCGCAGTTTTGGGCCAGAACAGCATGACCAGCAATCGATAAAATTCTTCACCCCGCTGACGCTCATCTTGGGACAGAATGGCTGCGGAAAGACGACAATTATTGAGGCACTTAAAGTTGCTGCATGCGGTGATTTCCCGCCTGGCTCTGACCGGGGGAAACTCTTTGTGCATGACCCAAAAGTCTCAAAGGCCACCGAGGTAAATTTTGTAGATTACGCGATATCTATTAAGGTATTCATGCCAAAGACTTAGAAAACGCTTATTATAATTGCGTTATGGATGGGTGTAATTCGAATTATTTAAAAAAATTGTTGAACATTGAGGTCAATAATAGTTATATATTCTTATCATTTTCGATCAATAGTAAAAAACATCTTCAATTACAGACGCGTGCACAAGTGAAGTTAAGGTTGTTTGATGCCAAGGAAGAGATTGTTGAAGTGACGAGGAGCTTTACCGTAACTCAAAAGCCAAAATCACAGCAATTCAAAAGCGATGATTCTACTATAAAGAGGATCAACCGAGAGGGGAAGGTAAGATTAATTTTTAATTGGATCCTATCCATATTGCATGATCCAAACATGGATCTAGTGTTTAATTGTATAAAATTAATTTATACTTGTTGTTTTCTATCATAGGATGCCGCCGTTAGTCTCCGCTGTGTGGACATTGACGCACAAATGTGTCAGGTCCTGCAGGTGTCAAAAGCTATCCTTAACTATGTAATCTTCTGCCATCAAGAGGAATCAAGTTGGTGAGGACAAACTATTAACTCGTGAATGCAGCTAGCTTAACACCCGGTGAAATTTAGTGGGCTCTTTCTAACTCACCATTCAAGGATATCTTTTTCATTCCCATTCCCACCTTTTCTGGGAAAGCTATTTTTGTAATTGTATTTGATTTTGAATTTGGTTTATTTAAAATATTAATTGTAAATTAAATCATTGCTGCAATGTTTATATGACATCCTTTAATCGAATTCATTAATTGCTTGTTTGTAGGCCTCTTGATGAAGGAAAGAAACTCAAAGAAAGGTTTGACTTGATTTTTGAGTCGACCAAATACAACAAATGCATGGATAGCATAATGAAAAAGAAAAAGGTTATGAAAATTGGTGAGCAATATTTTCTGGTACCTGGTACCTACTTGGTACAGAACAGTGCACTTCTTTATTATTATGTAGCCTTGATGAATATCGGGTAGCAAAACTATAGCAACTTTAGAGGTAGAACACTAATTTTGAACTTTGTATGGCTACTACCTTCCTCAATGAAGGTTATATTTTAAGCAATCCAAGATATTGATTTGAGGCGATTCCTATTCTAACACAATACGATTTGGAAGAGAGGTTCTGCAGGTTTACCCTCTAATCATCACCGATGTCAATGCGCCAGCTCTCATCTCAGTATGTCTTGAAATTATTTCTCTAGCGGCTGATCTGCTGGAGAAAGACCTGGCGATGTACAAAGAACGTAAGGTCGAGCTTCACCAGAAGCGGTCTGAGAAGGATCGACTGACAAGACTCATGGAAACTGGCAAGGATACACGCCAATCACTCGACAGCAAGCTGCAGCCAATCAACGATCGCCTCGATGTTCTCTATGAAAAAGAGACCAACATTGTCAAAATCTCCAATGATAAGGGTAAATCTCACAATTTTAAATTTTCATAAAGAAGGGGAAACATTTGAATATATCTTGCACCGTATATATTTGAATTTTAACAACAGTGACTTGCTTAATTATTTTAAAGTCAAAATTCCCATTTTGTTTGGTTAATATTTAAAAAAATGAATTAATTTCATTGCAGCATCCAGGGAGAAGGAGCTGGAGCTTCTCGGCAGGCAGGAGAGCGAGTTGCTGCCGTTGGTCGGCGTGGAATTTTCAGGAAGTGTTGACCAGCTCAGCGAAGAGATCGCTTCTTTTGCCGGGAGACTTGCCGAGAGAGAGCGATCGAAGAACTCGGTAAGTACTTTCTTAAGACTAATCCTAATCTTAGCATGCTAGTTTTCAGAAGAAAAAAAAATATTTAACTTGGTATACAATTCTGGGTTTGCCTGGGTTTTGAGTTAGCATTGCTAGCCAGTTCTGAAAACTCTGTAAGTTTCCATAATTTGGTTATTGTAATGCTGTAACTCTTCTATGGGAGATGAATGATACTATAAATAAGAGGTTGATACCTACTTCTAGTTATTAAATTTTACATAGCTTAATGCATGGTTCTTGCAAAATCAAACATTATTAAAACTGTGGAACTAAACAAAACAGCTAGATTGGCTCTGTTAGCTGCTGGGTGCCTATCTAGAGTGTGAAAGTGGAACGCTCAGCCTCAGCATTTGCATTATTCTGACCCTGCTGTAATCGGCTGTATTCATCGATATCGAGTGTATTATTGAATATTGTAGAATAGACAAATACCTATTAGGTACTGTAACATTGTATCCATGAGTCATGCTATGCTTGTAACGATAAGCGCTCACGTCTCCTATACGTCTCCCGGCAGCTGGAAAAGCAGCTGGGAAACTTGTCCCGCGAAGAGGAACGCGTGCAGAAGGCGGTAAGCCAGGAGCAGCTGAAGGTGGGGCAGTTGCAGAAGGAGGAGGAGCTGAACAAGACGAACGTCGACGCTCGGAACCGAGACGTCAATCGGATCGTGCGGGATCTGAACATCCAGGGTAAGTCTTTATGCCCCTTAGACATTTGCTAGCTGGTCGTTTTGAGGTAGCAGCTCTAGCAGAAATTGATGTACGGTTGCAATGGCTCCGTATTCACTAACTTATTCCGTTTCTAATTTTGCGGAATTGGGTCCGTTCTGGTTCCGTATCCAAATGTGATTAGGCTAGTTCCCAAAGGTGGTACAGGTAGAGTATAACTGGAGTAAACAGAGAATATTCTCCTAGAGAAATTAGATTTTTTCCCAAGAGAAAAATTGATCTTTACAAATGTCCAGGGACATGCATTATCCAGTACGGACAACCAACTGTGGAAACGACGTTAGGTTTATCTGAGTTGTTGGTCTCCATGGAGTTGGACACAAAGATTGATTCAAATTTTGTAACGGATGCTTCATAACTTCATAGTAAATACCTACGGCATGATGCATATTGTATTCTAAAAATAAAAAATAAACACCTAAATCAAGGGAAAACGTGATCAACAGAAAATGCGCAGTAAAAGCTCGTGCTCTGGCATATTCCCAAAATGCTCGAGTATCTTGCATCTCTGTGCAAAGGTAACAAGAGTAGAAATCAACGCAGTTCCACAGAATTAGAACGGGAAAGCGCGTGAGTATGGGTACGGGCCCGCTGACCCCCGCGTGCGTTTGACAGCCACGCAGCTGACGCAGCCGTCGGAGGCGGCGGTGGAGGCGGCGCTGGCGCAGGTCGACAAGAAGCTGGCGGACAAGGCGGCCGAGATGGAGGGGCTGCGTGCGCACATGGAGTTCGAGGAGGCCGACCTCCAGGCCAGGGTCGATACACTGAGGTACCGATGAGAGTTTGGTCGGAGGCTGCTCGACGCTCGCCACTGCAGAGTTTGAGATAACCTTTCCAGGAAAATTATTTGATTGGGTTGTTGAATGCTACAGTCTATAATTCACATGAAATTTACTTGAAAAATGTTAGGTAATAGAATTACACTGCAGGGTTTGGCTTCATTTCAGCAATGTTTTTGGTGATAAATGAAGATTTTGTCCATTGTTTCAGTGATTGAAGGGATTACATCATCAGATTGTACAATCTATACGGGTCTATTAATGAAAATGTCAATAATCAACTAAAATATAGCCTTTTAATGTTGTAATAACCATGTTTTAAATTCATGCACTGATCTGATTATTTGTCGGTAATCCGATGAAAAATAAAAATTATCCAACTCAAATCTAAAATAGTGGCTAAAATTCACATTTCAGTTTTGTGATGTTGGTAACACAAAGCTCCCTGCAAAAAAGTATACTATGCCAAGCTTCAGTTTTTCCCGACATTTTTCACAGCTTTACCAGCTTTACCAAGGGTCTAAACTCAATTCCCAGACCATGATACAGTCGGTAACAATACCGATTACCGATTTCAATGTTACCAGTGAATTTGCATCACTAGTTATGCTTCCTGCCTGCTCGTCCGCTGCGTTTGCGCCAAGCCCGATTGCGTGCAAACGCCTAACCGACGGAAACCCTCCCGCCGCAGAGAGAGCAAGTCCCGCGACGAGCACGCGGCGAAGAGCAAGCGCGACGAGCTTGCGCGATGCCGCGCCGACTCGCGCGACTCACGCAAGGAGCTGGACGCGGTGGAGCTGTCGGCCGGGCGGCTCGAGCTGCTGGAGACGCGGCTGGCGCGGGCGACGCGCGAGCTCGACGACGTCGCCGGCAGCGTCGACGTCGCGGCGCTCGCCGCGGAGGTTGCCGCTCACGCCGACACCGAGAAGAGGTAATGTTGCGGACGGGGACTCGTTGCGAGACGGTTGTGATTAGCGATCGTGCTCGTTAACATCGCCTCGCGGCGTCTGGTTGCGCAGCCTGGACCTGCGCGCCGAGCTCGTGAACAAGGAGGTGTCACGACTAACGGCGCAGAGCACGCTGCAGGCGGAGCTCGACGTCGGGCGCAAGTCGGCGCTGGAGAAGGAGGCCGCGGCGGGCGCGCTGCGCGCCAAGCACGCCGACAGCCTGGGCGTGCTGTTTGGCGCCGCGCCGCCCACCGCCGACTACAAGCACGAGCTGCGCGCGCGGCAGGACAAGCTGGTATGTGTCTCCAGGATGCCCCCGGCTGGCGCGCCAATTTTAAGGAAAATCGTTTGATTCGATTGATTTAGTTGCAAAAAAACTGCAAAAACATTTTAAAAGTATAATTTCCGAGAAACGCTCTATACAGAAAACAGTGAAATTTGTTCAGAAAAATCAACTAGCAAGGTTTAACTTATCTGGAAAGTTTTGTCCAAACTTATTCAGTATGTTGGTCTGTGTAGCATGAAAAGGGTTAAACTGAACAATATTGTGAAAAACTTATTTACAAGATTGCTATTTTTTGTAATATTGCCAAAAAGTAGGGGGTTTTAGACCTTAGTTGAGAACAGAATAATTTATAAATTGAAAAATTGTTTTTCCTTGTAACCTATGTTTTTGTTGTTTCATTTTGGAGTGAAAGCAAAAAATCAATAAAAGTGGCAGAAGGTAAGGTCGTGAACATCGGTAGCCAATTAATCTCGTAGCACTGGCAGCTTTGAAAGTCGACGCGACGTTTGCGCTTGCTCCAGGCCCGAGACATCCGCGACCTGACGGAGCGGACGCGAGCGAAGCAGAGCGAGCTGACGACGCTCGAAGCCAACCTCAAACACCAGAAGCAGCAGCTGCGGCTCAAGGAGGAGGACCTCAGCCGTAAGCGATTGCCCTCAGCCAGCTATGGGCAAGGCCATCGGGGTGCCAGCCCCATTGAGTTTTAAGTACGGTTGAGGCGCAGTGATAACGGCAAGCAGGTTGCTCGTAGCGTGTAGCGGTCAGGGGTGCTGGGGACTTCCCAGACCTACCGTCGGCGAGCTTAACTCTTGGTGGACGCTGCGAAAAGACGCCAAACAAACCTAATTTATTCGCTAGGTCTTAGTTGCGAGCCGGCTCGCATCGGCAACCGCAGCTTCCGTGACTTTTAATTGATAAACTGTTAGCGATCTAACATAAATCAAGACTTGCCTTTGATTCGATAAGAAAAGAACAAAGATTAAAAACTATGACCAAATCGGCTACTAGCTAGATTGAAACCATCCCCCACTAAGAAACAACAGTCTCTCAATTTTCAACAACACTGGCAAGAGACCTTAGCTATGACGAATAGCACGCGGCAAGAATCAACGCGACTACACAACCAACTAAACTAAACCAACTAACCTTGCAGAGTGCGAGGACCGCATCATCGAGCAGTGCGGTTCCCGCGCCTACGAGTCGTGCGTGAGCCACGCGGCGGACTCGATCGCGCTGCTGCAGGACAAGACGGGCACGATGGACGCGTCGGCCGTCATCTACAAGCGGTACGTCTCGAAGCTGGCGGCGGCGGCGCCGTGCTGCCCGCTCTGCCACCGCGGGTTCGAAGCCGCCGAGCAGGCTGCCGAGTTGGCGCGCGGGCTGGCGGACAAGATTCGCGAGGTGCCCGCACGGTTGCAGGTGAGTCGGGTTTGAGCCCTCGGAGAGTTTGGCTATACTTGAACGGGAGTCTGAAACCCCTTCATGCCGTTAACCGTAAAGTACGTAAAGTCTAAATTGAGGGGCCTCATGCAAGAACATGTTAACTGACAGCTTTAGTATACTGGCTGGAGTCGACAAGAGGAAGGTTAAATATAGCCGGCTGCATGCGCGGACCTCAACATATGTGGATGCTGCCACCTAGAAGCTAACATTTTACTAACGGAAGAAGTGCAGGAATATTCCTTATCGATGAGCGAGAGTATGGCATGGAAATACGCAAGAACCTATACCAGGATTTGAAACCGGGATATTTACCTGTCCGGGACACTGCACTTATCCATTATGCTTTACAGACAACCAACTGTAGAATTGATATTAAGTTTATTTGAGTTTTTGGGCTTCATGGAGATAGAATCAGGACACTAGGTTCATGAATGTCTGTAAGTTTCTGATAGATGGACGAGGCTGTGAAACGTCGCGGTGGTTTCTAGGCTACCCGCGCGGAGTTGGCGGCGATGTCGCAGAAGTACGACACGCTGCAGCAGCTCAAGCCGGTGCACGCCAAGATCGCGCTGCTCAAGGACACGGAAATCCCCCGGCTGCGGTAAGCGCGCTCGAAAGCTCGGAAACGCCATCCTCCTGCTTTGTTCTGTCTGTACCGTGGATTCGTGTTGATATCCCTGTTGTCGTAGGGTCTTTGATGTCTGCTTGTTCACGGTCTACGGGCCAAACGGCTTGACTCATTTTAATTCCATATTCAGAATTCTATTCTTGTCTATTATCTTGGACCTTGTACTATTTTCACCAAATTTCACTTAAAAATTAACTCATAAATTAGCTTTTACATAAATTTGCAGTTTTTTTTTCTATTTTCCTTTCTTACACTAGAGGCGGAACTATTTAATATATTTCTACTAAACTTTTTGATAGTAGAAACTTTTTTTCACAATGTCACATCAGTGACTGTGTCACAATGACTGTGTAACAATATCATCCTTGTTTGCTTAGTAGGTTTTTCTGTTGAGACATTTTTATGTTTTCAGTAAAACTTGGTTAGCTTTGCTTAGCTGGTTAACTTATTATAACTTACTTTGACTAATAACCCAGTTGAAGAGTTTTACTGAAATCTTAAATGATAAGATTATGAAAAGACATAAACCGTAAGAAAGTATGGTAATAACGTTATTACGTTGTTTTTAAAACGTTTTTCCAGTGTTTTTCCAACTGTTGAACGCTGAACACCAATCAACCAATGTAATTCAAGTAGCGCTCCTCCACAACTCGATAACAAGTGTTCACAAAGCCCCAGACTCTATAACAACAAAGCCACTTTGCAAAAGCCACTTTGCGAAACCGCTTCCCGAGCTTCCGGTGTCCCGAGCGCCCGGTGTCCCGAGCGCCACCCCACGATATGCGGTCGCGGTTCCAGGGAGGAGCTTGCGGCGGCGGAGCGGCGGCTGGAGGCGGCGCGCGCCGACGTCGAGGAGCTGGCGGCGGCGCTGACGATGCCGCAGGCCGAGGAGCAGATGGCGCGCGAGATGAGCGGCGACATGGCGCTGCTCGACCAGCACCTCGCCGAGCTGCGTCGGATCCGGCGCGACGTCGACGCCGTCGAGGCGCGGATGCCGCACGGAGGTCGGTGCCGCGATCGATTGTCGTTTTTCAGAAAAACTTTTTGACTGGGTTTTTGAATGCTAAGCTAATTGCAGCCTCAGAATGCAAGCCTTTTTACATTACTTTTGGACATTTTGGGGTCTGCGTCTCTACCCTAGCAGCAACCTTCGACAATGGGCACACAGCCATGGTCGAAGGCAACCCAAATCCCGCAATACTAGGAAAGCGCACAGCTATTCCATGTTTGCTGGTGCCTACACCTTATACCTTACACGAGCATTGTCAGGCTCCAGGTGGCAGAATGCAGGCCGTGGTAATTGTCATTGTCATTGACATGATAAGATTTAGAGTCGGCAAAGAAAGATTGAGTTGGTTTGCAAAAGTGAAGCAGATGGAAGGCAGCAGAATAACAAAAAGATTTTTTGATGTTGAATACATAAAACAAAAAGTGTGCAGGCTTAGAGTAAGATGGATTATGCAGGTAAGAAAAGATGTTGAAGAGAGAGGTGAAAAGTGGCAAAAAGTCGTTGAAAAAGAACGACTCTGGAAAACAAAGAAAATTGGTAAGAGTTAATCGAACAACGGGATGAAGACGGCTGAGAAAAAGATGGATAAATCTTAATAGTTTGTTACCAAGTCAGCGTAATAAAGTGCAAGCGGTGGCTTTTCAGGGTCGAGCCGCAGCATGCAGCAAGCGCTGGCCGAGCAGGAGCAGCTGCGCAACGACACGCTGGCGGCGCGGCGCAGCCTGCAGGCGGCGCAGGCCAAGATGGCGTCGCACACGGAGGCGATGACGCGACTGCGCGAGCAGAAGAACCAGCTGCTCGGCGAGCAGCTAGAGGTGCGCAATCTTTTGCTTTACAGACGAAACGGAAAAAGATCTGTCAATGACTCGTGAGCATTTTCACGAGTTTTACTTTAAGTGTGTGTGGTTAGGGTGCTAGCAACTTGTTGAAGAATCGTTTGCTTTACAGACGAAACGGACAAGGATCTCTAAACGAATAAGAAACTTCAGGTCATTTTTAGGACCACAAACCACTTCCGATAGAGAAAAACTGTACACTTTAATAACATCCATCCACGGCTCTGAACCACTCCCTCTTGCCAACAAATTATTAGCATTTTCTTGAATTTTCCTGTAAGTGAGATGTCTTGGATGGTCACCAGATGGCAGAAGTCTCAGAATTGTTCCTGTGATTTTGCAAAAAATCAGCAAAGCCGAGCGGTAAACGTAGCTGGAGCCCAAATAGAGTCGAGACGTTTGCTCGTGTGCTAAGAGACTAGAGAAAGAAACTAAGTTATGAAAGTCATGGTTGTCATGGTTGAAAGTCATGAAAGTCATGAAAGGTGAAAGTTGAAAGTCATGGTTGTCAAGTCATGCTTGATGGTTTCCAGAGCCGTTGGTATATGTAGTTAATGGTTTCTAAGATTTGCACTGACTTGATAATGGTTCTGTAAAGGGCCAAGTGTCTCAACGTTTCAAAAGAACACAGTCTATGATCTTCAGGAGAACTGACGTGTACTGAAATGAATGCCATAAATCAATCAACCCATTGTAACTTTGGATCTTGGCATTCAATCTAACCCATTTAAATAGATTTTTTCTTATTACTAACATGCTAAGATTAAGAAAATACACGAGTTTCGTGAAATCGACGCCGCAAATCCATCGACCGATTGTTCGCAGATCCGCGGCGGTCTTGCGCGGCGGCAGGAGCTGCAGAACAAGCTGGCGGCGCTGGCGGCGCAGGCAACAGCGCTGGCCGACGAGGTGGAGACGCTGGCGGCTGCGGTGGCGCCGGCTCGGAGCGCGCTGGAGGCGGCCGAACGCGAACGGGACGACGCCCGGCGACGGAACAGATCCGCCGTCGACGAGCTGCGAGCTAAGGTGGGTGCGCGTGGAGGCAGATATCAGGTAGTACTACCAGTACCATGGATGCCAGCAGTTATCCGGTTAACCGAGTCCGGATACAATTTTAACTATCTGCATAGTAAAAAAAGAAAAGAAACACACATTTTTGACATTTAGAGTAGTGGGCAGACATGCCTGCTCCACCTCCCGAAATTACGAGTTATAGCTCATTGGGGGGTGCTGAAATGGTGTGCAAGACTCACGAGATATCATATTTGTGAGCTTGGTCGATCCTCATTCCACTGGGCAGGCATTACTGATAAGGATAACTGGTTTATCATAACGAGGTATAGGTTCAGAAAGCACATGGCATACAGCATGGTGTGTACCCGACGTTCCTACACTATTTTTCAAGCCAACCTTCCACGGGACTTGTATAATTTTCTAGTGGACGGTTTTCAGTGTCCAGGAGTGTACATTCCAGCAATGCGTCGACCATGTCAAGTATTAAAATTTAAACAGGATTTCAATGTGGTAAAAATTCCTTAAAATTATAAAACATATTTCTATATGCACCTCGAATATCATTGACTTGTTAAGATAACGATACAATCTCACGCAATTCTCGTACGCGTTCCAGCTGGCGTCCGACCAACGGCGACTGCACGACGTCAAGAGCCTGCACCGCTGCGTGGAGGCGTTCGAACGGCGCGGCGTCCGCGCCAAGCTGGCGGCGGCAGCGGCCGACCTGGCGGCGGCGGAGCGCCAAGTCGGCGCCGCGCGGCGCGACAAGGAGGCCCGCGCCGACGAGATCAACGCCATCACGCGCGACATAGCGACGCAGAAGGTGGGGGGTCCTAGTCCTAATTTAGTTTGATTGGTTACATCGGTAGTCGTTGAGCCAGACCCAGTTAGATCTGTCGCGTCAACGAATAACTCAACTTTTTTTAGTTGGAACACACATTCGTTAAAAAAAAAAAAAATCGCAAAAGAAATGCATCAAGCTCGATTGGTTTCAAACCGAACAGTTTGGCATGTTGGAAACACCGGTTCTTGTGAGTTCACCGAAGTTAAGCATCATTGTGCTGGATTTGGTGTTTGATGGGTGGCCATCATGCACATGATCAGTTCTGTTCGGGAGAGAGGTTGGAGGGTTTGAAGTTAGCACAACAACTTCACTCACCTTGCTTATCAACCTCTCAACAGCACGGATTAGTGGAGGAATCCTGTTCGAGTTGTACCGTCCTTCTGAAGGGACATAAAGCCGGTGGGCCCCTTTGTGCCCCCAGTGCCATAGGGCCAGTTGTCAAAACAGTGCGTCGTTAAACACCAATAACAATTGATCGGTTTGAAGGAAGTAAATGAAAAGATTATTAAAACACGTCAAGCCAAAATCGTCTCCCAGTGTTCCATCGATTAAAACAAAGAAACAATCTTCGGCGCAACAGTCAACTCTTTCGCTGGGGAATTGGATGTTTGCTGCCCTTGGGGAAGTAGCTCCCAAAGATCCAAGTCCAATAGAAAACCTCAATTGGATTGTCCACCGTTCTGTAGGTGCGCGAACGCGAGCTCGAGGACAACATGCGTCTGCGCGAGATCCGGCGCACGAAGGAGGCGTTGCGCGAAAAGGTCGGCCGGCTGGCCGCGCGTCTCGGCGACCTCGACCCTCGCGCGCTCGTCAACGAACGGACGCGGCTCACGCGCGAACAGGAGGCGATCCAGCGCGAGGTGAGCTTGTTCGTTTGACAGCGCTTGTGTCTCGGACGATTCGGGGAACGAGACGTCAAGGAAAATGTTCTCCGATCTCGGAATCGGGGCTTACCTGATGTGCTTTTCCTGATGCGACATGAATCACGAGTTGAAAAAGTTGTAAAATCAAACCTTAATGTGATCAATCATTCAATAATCAACTGGAATTTGCAGTTTATTTGCAAATTTTTTTGTTAAATGTATATGTTTAATATGAAACCGATGTGAAACAGAGCGTGTGGACATCCGATAACTCGGCCACAATAGTCGACAACGGGAGTGAAGTAACTTTCTTTAAAAAATCGACAAACCATTAATCCAAAAATAAAACCGTCCAAAAGATTAGGAGCATCGAACTAAAGCCCCTTTTACACGGGAGAAGTTTTCAGCCAAGTCTGGTGCACAAGTCTTCTATGGCAGACTTGTGCACACAAGTTCCACACAAGACTTGGGCGACCATTTACATGGGACAAGTTTTCTTGGTAGGACTTTTGTTTAAAGTCAGTTCAGCCTCCCAACCATTGTTATCAATATGAGTGATTCTGATTGGTCAGTTTGACACAAGACTTGTGTCAAAATAGAACATGCTCTAATTGAAAAACTTCCGCAAAAGTCTTGTCTCGACGACTTGTCCCGACTCGTGCCAAACACGTTTTGAGACAATTTTCTGTTTACACGGCCCAAGTTTTCTTCTGCACGAGACTTCTGCACTTGGTTGAAAACTTCTCCCGTGTAAAACAGGCTTTACTCCATATTACTCCATATATACTTGCAAAAACATTTGAACAAAGAAAACTTCAGGTGGATCCGTACAGTTTTTTTATTGATTTTGTTTTGGAAAAATTTTACTCAGATGTGGTCTTATGACAAAAAGAAATATTTTATATATATAAATAAATATTTAATAGATATTGCATCTGGTCGAAAATTTAACTGGCCGAAAGTGGAATTTCTAAGGCAGGCCAGGTCAATAGACCTATTCCACAGAGAAAAATGACTTCGGATACCCACTGGATGTACCAACAGTTTGGGACAAAAATTAATTGGCTCTGCTAATTAACCAAGGAAGATACGGCAATCGCAACTCGAATCTCTATACCTAGCTTTACCGAGTGGGTATCATGACATCATTTTGATCGAATTTTGATTGAATGGAATAGGTACCTATATTATTTCAAGTATAGGAGTCATTGTAGTCTCCCCATTTTGTTTGGCAAAAAGATATTAATAAAAAATCAGTAAGAAAATTCAACCAGTTCAACCCCCCTGCCTGCAACTAGACAGTATTTCTCGGGAAGAACAAGCAGTCTCTCGTTCTGCACGGCTTAATCTCGTCGTCTCGCCCGCAGAAAAACCAGCTGGAAGGTCGGCAGACGGCGATCAAGGACAGCATCGCCGTCCTCGAAGCCGAAATGGTCAAGGCCAAGTACGCTGACGTCGAGGAGGTCTACTGCAAAGCTTACGCCAAGCTGACGGTGCGTCCTAGCGTTTGTCGTGGATTCGCCTCCAACAGCGGAACTGGAGGCGTATAACTTGAGACGTGTTTCAAACTTCAAGCTAAGAGCTAATGCTTACTCTGGGTTAGAGATGCCGGCGGTTATCCGGCTAACCGAGTCGGTTACGGTTACGGCATTATCCGGGTACAGTTTTAACCATCCGGTTCTTTGCTGTTCAGCGGTCCTTATTATCCGGATAATATCCGGATACTGTGGACGGTTATCCTGTTACTATTTTCGTAACTGAAGGCATCCCTACTCTTGGTGGCTTCTTTTTTTGCAACAGTTACTTTTACGATATACCCTACCGGCCCTTACTAAGTACAGTCTACTTGGCAGCAGATCTTTTGAATCTGGAAAGCATTAGGGTACATCCCTGAATAAAGTTTAATTGCTCGAGTGACGTGAGTGAAGCCCTACAATATAACTTGCACCAGAGAAAAAAGCTCAACCAGTTTTTTTCTCTGTCCGTAGTTGCCAGTCAGACGAAAGTACGGATCAATATTGGACTTTTCATTGCAAAAGTTCAAACCCCTCGAAAAGCCACATTTCGAGATTAATCTTTCAATTAGTTTGATCTAACGACTGTTTTCCGAGTTCGTAATGGATGCAGGGGGTGGTTTCAATTTGTTAACTTTGTTTTGAATCTGTTTCCGGCAAGTGGACCGAGTGTGAAGCACTCTTTGAGCAGGCTTTGAACTGCTCCTTTGGAAAAAGTCTATTTTCCTAGACCCTCTTCTTCAGTATTCACTATTCACTAACTTTTTCTGTTTCTAATACAGCAGAATTGGGTCAAATTTGGTTTTTGTTTGCAAAGGAACTAGGAAGTATAGGAAACAAAAGCCAAAATGTATCCAATTCTGCATAGTTGAAAAATTAAAATGTTAGTGAAATTCATTTCAAGCATCGAAAGACATTGAAAACAGAGCTCACACCGCGAAACCAACGCCAGAATTCAAGAAAAAACACCGGCGGTGATAACAGTTGCAAAGTTCGCCTTCAATTTGCGGCGTTTGCGCAGGTGGACCGCATCGTGATGAACGACATGACCAAGCTGACGAAGGCGGTCGAGGCGAGCATGATCAGGTTCCACGAGGTGCGCATGCGCAACACCAACTCGATAATCCGCGAGCTCTGGCGACAAGTCTACCGTGGCAACGACATCGACTACATCGAGATCAAGACCGAGTCACCCGAGACATGTGAGCTAACATAGAGTCATCTTTGGGGTCAATTATCTCCGAAGTTAGTTCGGTTTGTTATTTATTTTTTTCACCGATAGGCCGATAGTATTCTAAAAAGATCAATGTTTCTAAAATATGGTTTTTATTTCGTTCCTACCGATCAGATTGGGCTCTATATTAGTTAAAGTGACATAAAACGACTGCATTTTAATGCCGTCCATGTTAAAAGATAGGGATTTGATGTTTCTTGAATTAATTGTAGCTCCGTATTCCTTCGGTCAGCCCTAATTATTTAGCCCTATTTTTTTACTTATAGAAGCAGTGCAACTTTTACTACATTTCAGCAAGTTTTTGTGAATTTCCGGGGTGTAGTGAGAAACGCTAGAACTACTTTAACCGTCTTACTACCCAAGTTGTCTACACTGGATACCAACTTTTATAACGGCTAGAATATTTATCCTACGTAGCCTACCCCTGAGCCTACCGGTTGCGTGTTTTCAGTGAACGCGGTGCGCCGCCAGTACAACTACCGGGTCGTGCAGATGAAGGGCACCACCGAGCTGGACATGCGCGGCCGGTGCAGCGCTGGCCAGAAGGTGAGTCGGTGCCGCAATCGCGCCACACCCTGGGATCGAAAGGATACCGAGAATTAAAAAAAAAAACGTAGATTTTTCACATTTTATCCCAAGAAATTGGACAAATAGATTTTTTTAATGTAGAGACTTATTGTCTGAAAGGCTTAGAGCCAAGCCTGGAGAGTTCACAGAAGTTAAGCAACATTGCGCTGAGTTAGGTGTTGGATGAGTGGCCATCATGCACATGATCAGTGTTGTTCGGGAGAGAGGTTGGAGGGTTTGAAGTTAGTACGACAACTTCACTCGCCTTGCTTATCAACCTCTCGAAAGCACGGATTAGCGGAGGAATCCTGTCGTTCGAGTTGTACCGTCCTTCGGAAGGGACTTAAAGCCAATGGTCCCCTCGGTGCTTTTCGACAGAAGTAGGCTACGTGCCGGCACCGGGTTTCCCCTCCTCCCTTCTAGCCATAGGTAAGTCCATCATCACCCATTCATCACCGACACCATTAGACCAGTGCCATAGGGCCAGTTGTCGAAACAGTGCGTCATTAAACACCATTCATCAATCGATCTCTATATATAGGTAAGCCAGGTAAAGGCTGAGCACATGGCTTATAAAGCCACTTGCTAGGGGAGGCTGCCTAATGACGTAAATCCAGTCTTCTCATCGGCGGGGCTTTAACCACGCGCAGGTGCTGGCCTGCCTGGTGATCCGCATCGCGCTCGCCGAGACTTTCAGCGCCCGCTGCGGCATCTTCACGCTCGACGAGCCGACCACCAACCTGGACGAGGCCAACATCAAGAGCCTCAGCCTGGCGCTGAACGAGCTCGTAAACACGCGCAGCAAGCAGAAGAACTTCCAGGTATCGCATTTTGAATGACTTCGGTGCCTGTTCGTTGATTTGACGTGAACCTTTTGACAAGAAGGTAGCCTAGAGCTGTTGACTAAGATTATTGAATTAAATGCATGCAGCAAGCAGTAGAACTTCCTGGTATCGCATTTTGAATGACATGACATGAACCTTTTGGCAAGAAGGTAGCCTAGAGCTCTTGATTAAGACTAGGTAAACGATTAGTAGAGCCTACACTCGTTGCAGGATGAGCGAGCCGTAATCTCTGTGAGGAAATCCAAACGGAAAACATTTGACAATCATATTGTTGAAAACGGTGCTTTCATGATCATGTATATTTTTTTATTTAAATCATTTTTTTTTCTGATTAGCAAAATACTTCATGTACGAATCTGAAACTTAGGTAATTTGTTTAACTTGTTATCATATATATTCGATCCAAATTTGGTGCGGATCGGTTAATTAGTTACGAAGCTAGTACCAAAAAACTGAAAAATTAACGGGTTTTTGCTCATAAAAACAAAATGGCTGACCAGATTTTGCTCAAAAACCATACAGCACCTCGCTGAGTCACCACGAACGTTTTTGCCAAATTTCGTAACGATCTGTGACCTTTAAGTAGGCCTGCTCGTTTTTGTTACAAACAAAAAAAAAAAAATCCAAATGCTTTTTTTTCCCCTATGTTGTGAAATTGAAGGATTTCGCTCGCTTCGCTCGCTCGTCCAATTATTCAATTAAATGTGAGCAGTAAGCAGAAGATCTTCAGCTGCATGCCAGCTTAAGCATTTTGAATGATGATGGTGCCTTTTTGTTAATTTGACGTGAACCTTTTGACAAGAAGGTAGCCTTGAGCAGAGCTCTTGACTAAGATTATTCAATTAAATGTGAGCAGTAAGCAGAAGACCTTCCAGTTGCGTGCCAGCTTAAGCATTTAGAATGATGATGGTGCCTTTTTGTTAATTTGACGTGAACCTTTTGACAAGAAGGTAGCCTTGAGCAGAGCTCTTGACTAAGATTATTCAATTAAATGTGAGCAGTAAGCAGAAGACCTTCCAGTTGCGTGCCAGCTTAAGCATTTTGAATGATGACGGTGCCTTTTCGTCGATTTGACGTGAACCCTTTGACAAGAAGGTAGCCTTGAGCTAGAGGTCTTGTCTAAGATTATTCAATTAAATGCACGCAGCAAGCAGAAGAACTTCCAGTTGCGTGCCAGCGTTGGCCTGTTGAATGGCAACGCGTGCGCCTTCCGGCTTCCTGCCTCCCCCGTTTGTTTTCCACCTGGCTCTGTGCCGATCCCGCCGTGTGTCGATCGTGATTTCGACGAGCCGTCCGTTGCAGCTGGTGGTGATCACGCACGACGAGGACTTCCTGGAGACGCTAACGGAGGGCGAACGCGTCTCGTTCTACTACAAAGTCCGCCGCAACGACAGGCAAGTCGGGCAGCTCGTTCGGCGTTCAATGCCGAACGGCCGGTGTTATAGAGCGGAAGTGGCGGACAAGACTGGAGAGTGTGTAAACGAATTCTCGTTCACTCTGTCAATGCCAATGGTTTTCGACAAAATTTTAACACGGCATCGAGTCCAAATCGTCTGGCATTTTTTTCCGTGTCATCTTGCGGTGCCGTCCTCCTTTCTTCTTTTCCTACGCAGATTAACACTCAATGTCAATGGAGCGACAAAAACATGCGTGGTTTAAACTTGGAGTTCCCCAAAAATGATTTGCTTTGGAGAAGGTCAAAAGTTCAAAACTAATACCTTCACCTATTCCATTCAATCAAAATGACGTCATGATACCCACTCGCTAAAGCCAGGTAGAGCAATTCGGGTTGCGATTTCCCTATCTTCCTTTGTTATTTAGCAGAGCTAATTAATATATTTATTTTTTGTACAAACTGGTGGTCCAGTGGGTATCTGACAAAATTTTCCTCTGAGTGTAATAGATCTATTGTTGTATTCTGTATTCGTTTTCATAATTGTATGGGTTTAAAGGTATATACAATAACTACAATAACAATTGAAAGTAAAAAGAGTACTAGAAGGAAATAATAACACATAGATAAGATAATTCAATAACAATGGTATGTGTTAGATTTTGATAATGTTTTAACTTATTTTAAATTACTACCATCAAGATAGTGGGCGCACTGTTGTTAAAATTCCTGCGCGTGTAATTGGCGTAATGCAGTGTGTCTTACGTCTTACTTTTCTTTCCAGCGGCAAATCGGTGATTGAGAAGCGTCGCGTTGCGGACAGCTAGATTAATCGATGCCGTCACCAGGGCCAAGTTGAAGTTTGTATCTTTAATATAATCCGGTTGTGGCGGATCTAATGCCATCATCCTTTTCGACATTGTATAGTTGGCCGTCAGTTGTGTAGCCTCGTATGAATAATGTTCCTCACTTATCTCAATTCTCAATCACTATTTTGAGATTGTGCTGCCCTGTTAAATGCCTTAAAAGCTTTCAGCTTTACTTCCAATTTGCCGGTAGATTATTGGGTGATTGATAAGCAATGATAATACTTAAAACTTAAAAGGTTTTGTATGTTAATATTATCATAATCGAAGTTGGATATTTGCCTGTGCTGTCGATTGATAATGTCACTCATTGGCATTTGACGTAATATTTTGCCTTTCTTGACATTTTAGAAGCAAATGCATTGATATTCCAGGAAGTTTGAGATATTTCTGGAGACAATAATGTATTATCAATAATTTTCAAGTACATTCCCTCTCTAGGATATGGATAAGAATTGGTTGATCTGCCATCAAATATTTTTGCAAAGGTTTAGTAAGAAAAATGAATAAATATTTCCCATATGGAAACTGAAATATATGAAACAGTTTGCAAAAAGTACTTATGATTATGCTTTCTTTTCAAGTAACACCAAAAAGCACACACAGAAATTATGTTTACAGGTTGATTAAAACATCTTTAATAAAGGAAATAAATGTGTGCTAACAACATGAAAATAACAAACAAGTTAGTGAAAATAATGTAAAATACATATTAATAAAATGCTAAGCAGTGTCAAGAATATAATGCAGTAATACTGGTTTTAAATGTTTGCAGCTTTGAACTAGTTACTTATGCAAAAAATATTTGGTGGTCACAATACATTGGCATTACATTAAGCAACATTTAATTGCTGTCTAAACAGGTCGACTTCGAATCGCTGCTTTCCGTTTCAACGGAGGTTTGGCTTTCTGCCCCTTGTTCCTCCACTCGTTCCAATACCCCCGCGCCTTCGGGTCAAAAGCAACCAAAAACAAAAACAACATGAAGCCTTGAATGGGATCCATTATCTTTTGAAAATATTCAGCCACCTTGTCGTGGCCACCGAAATCGTTACACAATTCGAACGCCGTCGGAATCCCAAACAAGAAAAACATCAACACCGTCTGCTTCAACCTCCTCTTGATCAAGTCTTTACTAGAAACCCCGTGCCTGAGCAAATCGCTCTCGTTACCCCGCCCACACTTGTTGGTGATGTGGTACAGTATCGCCAACAGCAAGCCGAAGTTAACAAACGTGATGACGGCGCCCGGCACCAAGTACAGCACGTAGTGCGCCAACTTGTCGGGACTGCAGAAGTGCGCCTTGCGGTCCCAGCAGAGCAGGACCAGCAGCGGCAGCAGCGGCACGCCCCACGCCAGCAATGTCACCTTGAGCAGCAGGTGCGTTATCGTCGACGAGCCGGCAATGGTCGAGAAGCGCTTGTACTGGAGCACGGACATGGCCAGGCCCCAGCAGTAGTGCGTGAGCCGGCTGTAGTGCACGCAGAACGTGAAGACGATGAGCCCGACGTTCTCGTGGTTGGTGTCTGCGTAGATGACGTGGGTCTCGCGGTACGCGGTGAGCGCTAGGTAGAGGAAGGACGACGCCGTCAGGTGGAGCAGGATCTTGTTGCCGAGTTCCTCGCGCCACTTGGCGAACATCGCCGCGGTGAGCACGATGACGGACAAGCCGATTGTCGAGAGGAAGGCGCCGATGAAGAAGAGCAGCGTTTGCGGTGGGAACGACGTGATCAACGCGAAGTTGGGTTTGTCGGTGTATTCGTAAATGACAACTCGTGCGATGGTTACCGATGTCAGGTTGCAGCGGCAGAAAGTGCGGTTGGGACTCGTGAAGTTCATCGAGCAAAGTTCTTTGGTCCAGGCGTTCTTGGAGTCGTTCCACGCCGCGCACGACTTGTTTATGTAGCCGGCGACTGTTTCTGATGGCTCGAAAAATATGTCCACCAAGGTATTGGGGGGCTTCTGATAATCGTACTTAAACGCATCAATATAAATATCAATTTCGCGGGTGTTGAAAATCGAGTTCTGTGTCATTGAGTTGGTATATATCAACTTGTTCATCGGGTAGACAGTGAAAATGAAGCGTTTAAACCAAAACGCCATTGGGTTAACGACTATACATGCGAACAACGAGTTCGGAGGAATCCCTTCCACATCTTGCACAAACATCATCGCGTCGTTCTTGTCACGAGCAAACGCGAAACCGCTGGGCGACGTTCCGACCATGCCGAGGAAATAGTAGCCCATCAACGCGACAGTCATGTCGGTGGTCACGGACACGTCGGCGCCTTCGTCGGCGAAGAGCACGGCGTTGGAGAAGAGGTCGTGGCTCAGAACCGTGTTCAAGATGCTCCACGAGCCCTCGACTCCGAAGCTGTCCGTGTACGACTGCCAGGAGTTGGTCGCGTAGTGGCTGAAGGTCAGCTCAACGTCGCGCAAGATCTTGTCGATGGCCTCCCGGTGGCCGGGCTTGGCGCCCGGGTCCGCGCGCAGGACGGAGACGTAGACGCGCAGCATCCGGCGCAGGATCTCGTCCGTCAGCGGGACGAGCGACGTGTTGCGGATCAGCGCAGCGCTCTCGGTCAGGCGGAGGGAGACGGGTAAGGAGGTGTCGGCGCCGACCAGACGCAAATACGCGGCGTCGTCGAAGTAAACGTCCGAGAAGCCGTAGGCGATGTACTGGCCGCCGGTGCGAGAGTCGTTGAAGTGACGCGACAGGCTGCAGTTGCAGACTTGTACCGAGTTGAAGGGGACCGTGCGGCAACCTTGGTCGGTCCAGGAGCGCTCGGCGTTGTTCCAGTACGCGCAGCCCAGTTGCGTTTTGTAGACCGACATGTCGAGGAATATTTCTACGTATTGTTCGGTGGCGGAGTCGGTGTTTGCGTCGTGGCGTGGGACCAGCATGATGTCGAAGACTTGGAAAGTTTGGATGTGGTGGTCGATGACAGGAAGAGCTTGTAAAATTTGGTTCGTGGGGTAGACTACGAAAGTGTACCGTGAATTTTGAGACGGGACGGAGTCGGAAACGTGGAGACTGAACTCGAATTCTGACGAAAGCAGCTGAGACGCATTGTATTGTTGACTTGAGAAATCGGGGCGGCTGAAATGAGATCCACCAGGGGGCCCACTGACAATATAGGTATTGAATCCGAATGCTGTGATTTCATCGGAAGTATCCTTGCTATTGTTTGTAAAGTACTTCTTGACTATTATTTTCGTCCCCGATTCAAGGTAATCGATACTATTAAATGCAATGTCGGAATTCATTATTGCTGACCGTGAACTCTCAACTATTTCTGCCACGGTATCGTCACTTAACACCCATGGATCCCTGGAAACTGAATATATTTTTATTAAATTTTGAATTGAACTAAAGAGGGCCCAATTTTCACTTGGGTATTTGTCAAGAATGTGAAAGCTGTAAATAAATGACAACATTTCGAACCAGTCGTATTTGTACCTGTCACGGGTAAGCTGAAAATCTTTGTTAGGATATTCGTACGTCACAAACTGACCCCGAGTGGCCGACTCTCGGAAATGCGCGGAAATGTTACAGCTGCAAACACCCGGGTGTATCGCAGGGTTCTCGAAACAACCGTCGGTTGTCCAGTTGCCTCTCGAATTACTCCAATAAGCGCACCCCTTCTTTGTGTTCGGATGTTCATTGGTGGAATAACTTGGATTAATATACAAGTGAATGAATTGATCAACAGCTACAACATTATTGTTTGTTTTCGGCGTTAAAATCATGTCTACGGCTCGGCTTGATAAGATTTCGACTCCGATCGACGTGAGCGGACGATAATAGACACCCTGAGGAAACAGGAGAAATCCGTAGCGTGAATTTGCTGACACTACAGAATCGGAAAAAATTAAAGCAAACTCAATGTCCGAATTCAATAAAATGTTGTTGTCTTTTTCATTTGTTCTTCGATATCTAACCCATCCAGGATGATAGGCGAAGAAAGCATATCCAATCAAAGGATCGTGACGATAGTCGTCCGTGACGAGAACGAAACTGGTGAGCAAATCGTTACCTCGACCCACTAATCCATGTTCTCCGCAGTTTACTTCGCTAAGAATTGTTGCAACGTCGTCGCCGATGGCATTGCTGTTGTTATACAGCAGAGTCGCATTAAATTGTACAAGTTTAAATAAATATTCAGACACTAGAAGGGATAGCGATGTACTATCGCTTACGTTGGAAATCCCGTGCATGAGTTTCAGGTTAAGTTTGAACTCTTCGGCATTTGTGCTGTTTGTAGCGTTGGCTGACAGCGTGTTGTACTCGGTGCAATCGTACACCTCTTCTAAACACTCGTAAACAATGTATTGGGTTGAAATTTCGTTGGGGAAAACTTCACATTCGCAGACAATTGGATCATGGGGGGATATGAAACAATTTTCTGTTGTCCAATCGTTGACTTTCTCATTCCATGAGGCGCATCCTCTTTTCATACTAAACCACTGATTGAAATTAATTTCGGAGACATTAAAAATAGTGTAAATATAACGATATTTCTCACTTTGATAGTAATCGTCCGTCTTGTTGTAAACAATTGTTTTTGCAGGTAATGCAATCAAATCAAAAACTTGGAAATTTGTAATTGGGTAGTTTGTGTGGCGTAGAGAAGGTAAAGCTCTGATCGGTGACGTATTCGGTTTGTAAAATACATAACTTGTTCGAAAGAATTCGTATTTGAGATGTATTTCCTGTAAGTAGAAACCTTCCTCACGTAATATTAATGGGCAGTCATCATCATTGTCTTCGGCTCTTTCATCTGAAACAATTATTTCTACTGCATTTGTTTTACAACTCTGGATGGCGCCTGTTGGTTGGAAACTCTTTAGGAACGACACTGTTTCGTTCATTATCACTGAAACTAAGCGGGTTTGTGTTGAAAGAAAATCCATGCGGAGTTTTAACAATTTGTCAAACAAATTGCAGAGCTTTTCAATAGTCGGCTTGTTTAACTGGAACACTGTAAGTTCTGCAATTAATTTTTCAACATTTTTCAACACTCTCTCATCTGTTATTGGCCCTGTAGAATTGATTAAATAGTTTAAACTTTCATTGAAATGTGGTTTAGTGTCAGTCTGTAGTCCTTGTTCATGGCTTGTTGAACTTCGGTTATATTCAAAACTCGGGACTTGTTTCTCATTGTATTTCTGTTGAATCACCTCACCATTTCTTTCGTCTGATGTTGTCGATGATAAAGATAAAAATATTTCTTCGGTTGTGCAGAAATTGGCGCCTCCGGTAGAATAACCACTCGCGAAAATGTAAGGAACGTCGATAATTACTGTCACCAATAATAGAATCACAGGAACTGCCATTATTCTGCAATACATTGGTATCGTTCATGCTACTGAACGGAAACAAAATAAATTGAGCCTTTAAAGTGTTCTTTCGTCACGTAATTATCCAGCACAACTTAGATTCTATGGCGATGCCAAAATAAAGTACTAAATAATTGTAGGCACAATTGTCATTGCCAATATCAGTTTGAGGGGACTATATACATAAAATATTCCTCAAAATTAAAGGTACTACAAGGTTGCTTTATTAGTTCAGGGACATAGATACGATATATCAGCAATTATACCAACTGCGCACACATACTTTAAATGAAAGTGGGCTGCCAAATTTTAACTGATAAATATTTCCATTGTCGGCCAGCTTTATCAGCTTTATCAGTTACCTTTCAGAGCCTCCAGTGGTGATTACAGAATAGGAAGTCAATTATTATTTATTTTGATAATAATATTATTACTTATTAAATTATTTGCGCCTCACTTAAAAGAAAGGTGGTATTTATTTATTTAACTAATTATTTTCATAATTCAAAGGCATTCCTTGTCATTGTGCTGGTTATGCTGTAGAAATATGATTTTGGCTTAAATAAAAATAGGTGGCAACAATCTTCCAACTATTTGCCAGAAGATATCTTTAAATTATTCTTAAGTAATCCCCAAGTCGCCAAAGTAACACCCAAAGTCACCATAAGTTAGATAATGCTTTGAAGTATTTACAATATCGATAATTTTTTTTTTTTTTTTTCTCTTTTGCTAAACCACACCAAAAAGGCACTTATATCAATAGAAAGAAGGAATAGCAATGGCTTCACCAGCTGTTGTCACCATCTTAAGCTAATATTTTTATGGAAAACCTAGAGACAAAAACTTTAGAAAGTTCTGGGCTGAAACCTAGTTGCTTCTTCAGACGCTTGTGTTTCAACTATTTATGCAAGCAAAAACCGGTCATTTCCTGCAAATCACTCCTAGCTTGTACAACCAATAACATTTAAAATAATTAAAATATACCTTAAAGAAGTGGACCTAAATCATATTTTTACAGCATAACCAATAGCAATAGTCTATGGCCCATGTGGTCAAATATCGCATATTGCTCGATACACATGACAACAACATGTCACCTATTTAGATACCTAGATGCAGATGAAGGTACTGAACACCAAAAGTTTTGGTGGCAGCCTCGCACCCCTGGAGCCTGATTCTATAACTTTTAAAAAGTTCTCGTCTCGTGTCGTCTCGTCTCCCATGGGAAAAAAGTTATAGAATCAGGCTCCTGGCAGGGGTCGGGGGTGCAGAGGTTTAGTAGAATAATTCCTGGCGGGTGCGTTTCAAAGATAGAAAACTGAAACTTTTTTTTTAGACTTAGAAATATATTCTCTTGCTAAATAATTCTTTTTGTTTGCCGTTTTGCGCCCTCCTCTTTCCCAATTTTTTTTTGAAAAATATGTTTTCACTTTACAAGAAACTTTTCGCCTATAATTCTCGATTAATTTCTCCCATTGGCGCATCAAACTATTGTTAACAAGGTTATAATTTGAAGTTTACGCGTAAGCTTTCTAGTTTGCCCGTGGGGGTCGTTAGAAAAGAGTATTATTTATTGCAGCGTTTGTTTCACATCTTTATCTTCATTTTCCTTGCCTACAGCGAGATTACAAGTTTGCATAATTGAATTTCAATGGTTGCATCCCTTGTAATCGTGACCGAACAATCGTGTAAATTATGGTGTTTTGCAACACATATTAGCATGTTACGGCATATTCTACGTCCCTCATCAACCTCCTTTATAGGGAATGCAATTTTGCAAACGACAGTGAAACTGCAATAAGGTTTAATTGCCTTATGTCCCTGCACTGATAGAGCAACCAATTGAAGTACCTATATTTTTGAGGAATATTTTGTTTAAATAGACCCCTCAAACTGATATCGGCAATGACAATTGTGTACAATTATATTAGTACTTTATTGTGGCATCACCATAGAATCTACGTTGTGCTGGATAATTACGTGACATATAATAATACATTATAAAAGCTCGATTTCTTAAGCGCTGGTTCAGTAGCTCAACGTTTCCGATGTTTGCAGTTTGATGAGAAAAGTTATAATGGCAGTTCCTGTGATTCTATTGTTGGTGACAGTAATTATCGACGTTCCCTACATTTTCGCGAGTGGTTATTCTACCAGAGACGCCAATTTCTGCACAACCGACGAAATATTTTTATCTTTACCAACGACAATTTCAGACGAAAGTCATGGTAACGTAATCCAACAGAAATACAATGTGAAACAAGTCCCGATTTTTGAATATAACCAAAGTTCAACAAGCCATGAACAAGGACTACAGACAGACGCTAAACCAAGTTTCAGTGAAAGTTTTAACTATTTTATCAATTCAAATGGGCCGATCACAGATCAGATAGTGTTGAAAAATGTCAATGAATTAATTGCAGATCTTACTGCGTTTAAGTTAAACAAGCCGACACTTGAAAAACTCTGCGCACTGTTCGACAAATTATTAAAACTACGCGCGGATTTTATTTCTACACAAAACCGCTTAGTTTCAGAGATAATGAATGAAACAGTGTCGTTCTTAAGAAGTTTCCAACCAACTGGCGCCATCGATAGCTGTACAAAAAGCGCAGTTAAAATCATCGTTTCAAATGAAAGAGCCGAGGGGAATGACAATGACTGGCCATTAATATTAGATGAGAAAGACTTTTATTTACAAGAAAAAGATATCAATATTGAATTCTTTCGAACAAGTTATGTATTTTATACACCGAATACGTCACCGATCAGAGCTTTACCTTCTCTACGCCACACAAACTACCCGATTACAAATTTCCAAGTTTTCGATTTGATCGCATTACCTGCAAATATAATTGCTTACAACAAGACAGACAGTTACCATCAAAGTGATAACTATCGTTATTTTTACACAATTTTTAATAAATCCAAACTACATTTCAACCAGTGGTTTAGTATGAAAAGAGGATGCGCCTCATGGAATGACAAAGTCAACGATTGGACTACAGAAAATTGTCTCATATCCCCCAGTGATCCAATTTACTGCGAATGTGAAGTTTTCGCCAACCAAATTTCAACCCAATACATTGTTTACGAGTGTTTAGAAGACGTGTACGATTGCACAGAGTACAACAACACGCTGTCAGTCAACGCTACAAACAGCACAGATGCCGAAGAGTTCAAACTAATCCTGGAACGAATGCACGGAATTTCCAACGCAAGCAATAGCACACCGCTAACCCTTCTAGTGTCTGAATATTTATTTAAACTTGTACAATTTAATGCGACTCTGCTGTATAACAACAGCAATGCCATCAGCGACGACGTTGGAAGAATTCTCAGCGAAGTAAATTGCGGAGAACATGGATTAGTGGGTCGAGGTAACGATTTGCTCACCAGTTTCGTTCTCGTCACGGACGACTATCGCCACGATCCTTTGATTGGATATGCTTTCTTTGCCTATCATCCTGCCTGGGTTAGATATCGAAGGACTAATGAAAAAGACAACAACATTTTATTGAATTCGGACATAGAGTTTGCTTTAATTTTTTCCGATTCCGTAGTGTCAGCAAATTCACGCTATGGATTTCTCCTGTTTCCTCAGGGTGTTTATTATCGCCCGCTTACATCGATCGGGGTCGAAATCTTTTCAAGCAGAGCCGTAGACATGATTTTAATGCCGAAAACAAACAATAATGTTGTAGCCATCGATCAATTCATTCACTTGTATATTAATCCAAGTTATTCCACCAATGAACATCCGAACACAAAGAAGGGTTGTGCTTATTGGAGTAATTCGAGAGGCAACTGGACAACCGACGGTTGTTTCGAGAATCCTGCGATACACCCGGGAGTTTGCAGCTGTAACATTTCCGCGCATTTCCGAGAGTCGGCCACTCGAGGTCAGTTTGTGACATACGAATATCCCAACGAAGATTTTCAGCTTACCCGTTACAGGTACAAATACGACTGGTTCGAAGTGTTGAGATTTATTTACAACTTCCACATTCTTGAAAAATATCCAGGCGAAAATTGGGCTCTTTTTAGATCAATTCAAAATTTATTAAAAATATATTCAACTGCAGGGGATCCATGGGTTTTCAGTGAAGATACCATAGCAGAAATAGTTGAGGATTCACGATCAGCAATAATGAATTCCGACATTGCTTTTAATAGTTTTGATTACAAAGATTCGGGGATCAAAATAATTGTCATGAAGTACTTTACAAATGATGCAGGGGGCACTTCCAATGAAATCACAGCATTCGGATTCAATACCTATATTGTCAGTGGGCGTCCTGGGATCTCTATTTTCAGACTCCACGATTTCTCAATTCAAGAATACAATGCGTCTCAGCTGCTATCGTCAGAATTCGAGTTCAGTCTCCACGTTTCCGACTCCGTCCCGTCTCAAAATTCACGCTACACTTTTGTAGTCTACCCCACGAACCAAATTTTACAAGCTCTTCCTGTCATCGACCATCACATCCAAACGTTCCAAGTCTTCGACATCATGCTGGTCCCGCGCAGCGACGCAAACGCAGACTCCGCCACCGAACAATACGTAGAAATATTCCTCGATATGTGAGTCTACAAAACGCAACTGGGCTGCGCGTACTGGAACAACGCCGAGCGCTCCTGGACCGACCAAGGTTGCCGCACGGTCCCCTTCAACTCGGTACAAGTCTGCAACTGCAGCCTGTCGCGTCACTTCAACGCCTCCCGCACCGGCGGCCAGTACATTGCCTACGGCTTCTCGGACGTTTACTTCGACGACGCCGCGTATTCGCGTCTGGTCGGCGCCGACACCTCCTTACCCGTCTCCCTCCGCCTGACCGAGAGCGCTGCGCTGATCCGCAACACGTCGCTCGTCCCGCTGACGGACGAGATCCTGCGCCGGATGCTGCGGGTTTACGTCTCCGTCCTGCGCGCGGACCCGGGCGCGGAGCCCGGCCACCGGGAAGCCATCGACAAGATCTTGAGCGACGTCGAGCTGACCTTCAGCCACTACGCGACCAACTCCTGGCAGTCGTACACGGACAGCTTCGGAGTCGAGGGCTCGTGGAGCATCTTGAACACGGTTCTGAGCCACGACCTCTTCTCCAACGCCGTGCTCTTCGCCGACGAAGGCGCCGACGTGTCTGTGACCACCGACATGACTGTTGCGTTAATGGGCTACTATTTCCTGACTGACATCTACACATCGCCTAGCGGTTTCGCGTTCGCGCGCGACAAGAACGATGCGATGATGTTCGTGCAAGACACTCAAGGAATTCCTCCGAAATCGTTGTTCGCATGTATAGTCGTTGACCCATTTGCGTTTTGGTTCAAACGTTTCATTTTCACTGTCTACCCGATGAACAAGCTGATATATCCCAACTCAATGACACAGAACTCGATTTTCAACACCCGCGAAATCGATATTTATATTGATGCGTTTAAGTACGATTATCAGAAGCCCCCCGATACCTTGGTCGACATATTTTTCGAGCCTTCAGAAACAGTCGCCGGCTACATAAACAAGTCGTGCGCGGCGTGGAGCGACTTCAAGAACGCTTGGACCAAAGAACTTTGCTCGATGAACTTCACGAGTCCGAACCGCACTTTCTGCCGCTGCAACCTGACATCGGTAACCATCGCACGAGTCGTCATTTACGAATACACCGACAAACCCAACTTCGCTTGGATCACGTCGTGCCCACCGGAAACGCTGCTCTTCTTCATCGGCGCCCTCCTCTCGACAATCGGCTTGTCCGTCATCGTACTCACCGCGGTGATGTTCGCCAAGTGGCGCGAGGAACTCGGCAACAAGATCCTGCTCCACCTGACGGCTTCGTCCTTCCTCTACCTGGCGCTCACCGCGTACCGCGAGACCCACGTCATCTACGCAGATACCAACCATGAGAACGTCGGGCTCATCGTCTTCACGTTCTGCGTGCACTACAGCCGGCTCACGCACTACTGCTGGGGCCTGGCAATGTCCGTGCTCCAGTACAAGCGCTTCTCGAGCATTGCCGGCTCGTCGACGATTACGCACCTGCTGCTCAAGGTCACGCTGCTGGCGTGGGGCGTGCCGCTGCTGCCGCTGCTCGTCCTGCTCTGCTGGGACCGCAAAGCGCACTTCTGCAGTCCGGACAAGTTGGCGCACTACGTGCTGTACTTGGTGCCGGGCGCCGTCATTACGTTTGTTAACTTCGGCTTGTTGTTGGCGATACTGTACCACATCACCAACAAGTGTGGGCGAGGTAACGAGAGCGATTTGCTCAGGCACGGGGTTTCTAGTAAAGACTTGATCAAGAGGAGGTTGAAGCAGACGGTTTTGATGTTCTTCTTGTTTGGAATTCCGAAGGCGTTCGAATTGTGTAATGATTTCGGCGGCCACGACAAGGTGGCTGAATATTTTCAAAAGATAATGGATCCGATACAAGGGTTCATGTTGTTTTTGTTCTTGGTTGCTTTTGATCCTAAGGCGAGGGGCTATTGGAACGAGTGGAGGAACAAGGGGCAGAAAGCTTAACCCCCGTTAAAAAGAAATCAGGTATTGTATTTCTTATTCGACCTTTTTAGAACAGCAATTAAATGTTATTATTATATGGCCAATGTATTGTTACTTTGAGGGGACTATATCCACAAAATATTCCTCAAAATTATAGGTACTACAAGGTTGCTTTATTAGTTCAGGGACATAAATACGATATATCAGCAATTATACCAACTGCGCACACATACTTTAAATGAAAGTGGGCTGCCAAATTTTAACTGATAAATATTTCCATTGTCGGCCACTTTATCAGCTTTATCAGTTACCTTTCAGAGCCTCCAGTGGTGATTACAGAAAAGGAAGTCAATTATTATTTATTTTGATTATAATATTATTACTTATTAAATTATTTGCGCCTCACTTAAAAGAAAAGTGGCATTTAACTAATTATTTTCATAATTCTAAGGTATTCCTCGTCGTTGTGCTGGTTATGCTGTAGAAATATGATTTTGGCTTAAATAAAAATAGGTGGCAACCAAGGTAGGTAGAGGTTGACAATCTACCTACCTTGGGTGGCAACAATCTTCCAACTATTTGCCAGAAGATATCTTTAAATTAGTTTAAATATTTCGAATGATATGTGCAGATTCTTTAAATGATAGCCAACTTAAGCTTGCATATAACACCCACAGTCACCAAAGTTAGATAGTGCTTTGAGGTGTTGACAATATCAAAAAAATGTAGAGTATAATGGAATTTTTATTTGGTGATTATTCCCTTTTGCTTAACCACAGAAAAAAGGCAATTATCAGTAGAAAGAAGTAATAGCCAGTCACCAGTCACCAGTTGTCACCATCTAAAGCTAATATTTTTATGGAAAACCTAGAGACAAAGCCTTTGTAAAGTTCAGGACTGAAACCTAGGTGCTTCTTCAGGCGCTTTGTGTTTCAACTATGCAAGCAAAAGCCGGCCATCACTCCAAGAAAAAAAATTCCGCACATCACTCCTAGTTTATACAACCAATAATATTTAAAATAATTAAAATATACCTTCTTATAGAAGTGGACCAAAATCATATTTTTACAGCATAACCAATAGTCCAGTGGTCAAATATCGCATATTGCTCGATACACATGATAACAGAATGTCACCTATTTGGATAGATGCATGAAGGTACTGAACACTAAAAGTTTTGGTGCCAGCTTCGCACCCCTGGCAGGGGTCGGGGGTGCAGAGGTTTAGTGGAACAATTCCTGGCGGTTGCTTTTGGAAGATAGAAAACTGAAACTTTTATTATAGACTAAGAAATATATTCTCTTGCTAAATAATTTTTTTGCTTGCCATTTTGGGCCCTTGTCTTGCTCAAAAAAATTATTGAAAAATATGTTTCTACTAAACATGAGAAACTGTTTGTCTATAAAATTGTCGATTAATTTCTTCCATTGGTGCATCAAACTACAGTAAACAAGTTTATTATATCCATATTCCTGGCCTACAGCGAGATTACAAGTTTTGATGGCATAAAAAGGCTATGCGTACGCTGACACATGCGTCGCAGGCAAAAACACTGCCGTTTGGAAGAGAGGAGTGGGGGGGGACCCGCTTTACAGGCCGACGGCCGAAACGATGATACGATGATACTGTGTTTAGGTTTATAAAAGTTTTAGAGTTACTATCTTGTAGCTAATGAACCAAGCTTTATTTTGATACCAATATAGCATAACAAATATGAATTAACAAAAAAGGCGTGAATCCAAGTGATTGTGAGTATCGCAATTTTTACAGCGTTTTCGGAACTCTTTTTACCCCTTGGCCCTTGGTATTATAATAAATAGGGTGCTTTGGAGATAATATTGATAAAACACATCACGAAAAAACTTTATTTGGTTTCTCCTAGTTTATAAGATGAAAATTGTTCCCGATATAACTCATTTATACTTATCGAAGAAAATCCTGAATTTGTAACCACGCTGTAGGCTAGGTAAATGATTAAAGATGTGAAACAAACGCTACAAAATAATAGACTCTGGGCTAGGATCTTCGGCTAGTCAAAACCTTCTTGGAGGTCTTAAAAGTACTGAAAATCGAGCCGAAAGGCCAAAATGTGTTACTTTTTTATCAAGAGAATATATTTCTTATAATAATAATATTTCTTCTATAATAAAAAATCAGTTTTCTATCTTCCAAACGCACCCGGCAGGAATTGTTCTACTAAACCTCTGTTCAGTACCTTCATGCACCTTTCTGTAATCATGTGTATCGAGAAATATGACGCTGGGCCAAAGACTACCAAAACAATGATCAGGAATCCCTTTGAAACATGAAAAAAATAAGTTAACCAAATTCGACTTTTCTGTGAGGGGCAAAATAATTTCATAAATAGTAATAATAATAATAATAATAATAATAATAATAATAATAATAATAATAATAATAATAATAATAATAATAATAATAATAATAATAATAATAATAATAATAATAATAATAATAATAATAATAATAATAATAATAATAATAATAATAATAATATTAATCGTGAAAACAGTAGTAGACTCCCTTTTACTGTAATCACCAGTCTAGAAGGTAGCTGATAAAACTGATAAAGACAGCTGGCAGTGAAAATATTTATCAGCTAAGATTTGACAACTCATTTTCATTTAAAGGTAGTTGCACGCAGTAGGTTTATTTGCTGATTTATCGTATTTATGTCCCTGAACTGATAAAGCAACCTCGTGGTACCTTTTATTTTTTGGAAAAATTTTGTGCTATATAATTACATGACGTGATAACACATTATTAAAGCTCGATTCCTTAAGTGCTGGTTCAGTAGCATTAATGTTTCCGATATTTGCAGTTTGATGAGAAAAGTTATAATGGCAGTTCCTGTGATTCTATTGTTGGTGACAGTAATTATCGACGTTCCCTACATTTTTGCGAGTGGTTATTCTACCGAAGGCACCAATTTCTGCACAACCGACGAAATATTTTTATCTTTACCAACGACAATATCAGACAAAAGAAATGGTGAGGTGATCCAACAGAAATACAATGTGAAACACGGCCCGATTTTTGAATGCAACCAAAGTTCAACAAGCCATGAACAAGGACTACAGACTGACAATAAAACAGGTTTCAATGAGAGTTTTAACTATTTAGTCAATTCAAGAGGGCCGATCATAGATGAGACAGTGTTGAAAAATGTCAATGAATTAATGGCAGAACTAACTGCATTTAAGTTAAACAGGCCGACGCTTGAAAAACTCTGCGCACTGTTCGACAAATTATTAAAACTACGCGCGGATTTTATTTCTACACAAAACTGCCTAGTTTCAGAGATAATGAATGAGACAGTTTCGTTCTTAAAAAGTTTCCAGCCAACAGGCGCCATCGATAGCTGTAAAACAAGCACAGTTAAAATAATCGTTTCAAATGGAAGAGCCGAGGGTAATGACAATGACGGCCCAATAATATTAAATGAGAAAGACTTTTATCTACGGGAAAAAGATATCAAAATTGAGTTCTTTCGAACAAGTTATGTATTTTATACACCCAATACGTCACCGATCAGAGCTTTACCTTCTCTACGGCACACAAACTACCCAATTACAAATTTCCAAGTTTTTGATTTGATTGCATTACCTGCAAAAACAATTGTTTACAACCAGACAAACAGTTACCATCAAAGTGATAAATATCGTTATTTTTACACAATTTTTAATTTATATCAAGTTCATTTCAACCAGTGGTTTAGTGTGAAAAGAGGATGCGCTTCATGGAATGAGAAAGTCAACAATTGGACAACGGAAAATTGTTTCATATCCCCCCATGATCCAATTGTCTGCGAATGTGAAGTTTTCCCCAGCGAAATTTCCACCCAATACATTGTTTACGAGTGTTTAGAAGAGGTGTACAATTGCACAGAGTACAACAACACGCTATCAGTCAACGCTACAAACAGCACAGATGCCGAAGAGTTCAAACTAAACATGAAACACATGCACGGAATTTCCAACGCAAGCAATAGCACACCGCTAACCCTTCTAGTGTCCGAATATTTATTTAAACTTGTGCAATTTAATGCGACTCTGCTGTATAACAACAGCGATGCCATCAGCGACGATGTTGGAAGAATTCTCAGCGAAGTGAACTGCGGAGAACATGGATTAGTGGGTCGAGGTAACGATTTGCTCACAAGTTTCGTTCTGGTGACGGAAGATTATCGCCACGATCCTTTGGTTGGATATGCTTTCTTTGCCTATCATCCTGCCTGGGTTAGATATCGAAGAACCAATGAAATAGACAACAACATTTTATTGAATTCGGACATAGAGTTTGCTTTAATTTTTTCCGATTCTGTAGTGTCAGCAAATTCACGCTACGGATTTCTCCTGTTTCCTCAGGGTGTTTATTATCGCCCGCTTACGTCGATCGGGGTCGAAATCTTATCAAGCCGAGCCGTGGACTTGATTTTAACTCCGAAAACAAACAGTAATTTTGTAGCTGTTGATCAATTCATTCACTTGTTTATTAATCCAAGTTATTCCACCGCTGAACAGCCGAATACAAAGAAGGGTTGCGCTTATTGGAGTAATTCGATAGGCAGCTGGACAACCGACGGTTGTTTCGAGAATCCTGCGATACACCCGGGTGTTTGCAGCTGTAACATTTCCGCACATTTCCCAGAGTCGGCCACTCGAGGTCAGTTTGTTACGTACGAATATCCTAACAGCGATTTTCAACTTACCCGTGACAGGTACAAATACGACTGGTTCGAAATGTTGTCGTTTATTTACTACTTTCACATTCTTGACAAATACCCAAGTGAAAATTGGGCTCTTTTTAGATCAATTCAAAATTTAATAAAAATATATTCTGTTGCCAGGGATCCATGGGTGTTAAGTGACGATACCGTGGCAGAAATAGTTGAGAGTTCACGGTCAGCAATAATGAATTCCGACATTGCATTTAATAGTTTTGATTACCTTGAATCGGGGACGAAAATAATAGTCAAGAAGTACTTTACAGACGATGGCAAGAACACTTCAGATGAAATCACAGCATTTGGATTCAATACCTACGTTGTCAGTGGGCCCCCTGGTGGATCTCATTTCAGCCGCCCCGATTTCTCAAGTCAAGAATACAATGCGTCTCAGCTGCTATCGCCTGAATTCGAATTCAGTCTCCACGTTTCCGATTCCGTCCCGTCTCAAAATTCACGGTACACTTTCGTAGTCTACCCCACAAACCAAATTTTACAAGCTCTTCCTGTCATCGGCCACCACATCCAAACGTTCCAAGTATTCGACATCATGCTGGTCCCGCGCCGCGACGCAAACGCCGACTCCGCCACCGAACAATACGTAGAAATATTCCTCGACATGTCGGTCTACAAAACGCAACTGGGCTGCGCGTACTGGATCAACGCCGAGCACGCCTGGACCGACCAAGGTTGCCGCACGGTCCCCTTCAACTCGGTACAAGTCTGCAACTGCAGCCTGTCGCGTCATTTCTACGCCTCGCGCACCGGCGGCCAGTACATCGCCTACGGCTTCTCGGACGTTTACTTCGATGACGCCGCGTATTTGCGTCTGGTCGGCGCCGACACCTCCCTGTCCGTCCCCCTCCGCCTGACCGAGAGCGCCGCGCTGATCCACAACGCGTCGCTCGTCCCGCTGACGGACGAGATCCTGCGCCGGATGCTGCGCGTCTACGTCTCCGTCCTGCGCGTGGACCCGGGCGCCAAGCCCGGCCACCGGGAAGCCATCGACAAGATCTTGCGCGACGTCGAGCTGACCTTCAGCCACTACGCGACCAACTCCTGGCAGTCGTACACGGACAGCTTTGGAGTCGAGGGCTCGTGGAGCATCTTGAACACGGTTCTGAGCCACGACCTCTTCTCCAACGCCGTGCTTTTCGCCGACGAAGGCGCTGACGTCTCTGTGACCACCGACATGACCGTAGCTTTGATGGGCTACTACTTCCAGGGCATGGTCGGAACGTCGCCCAGCGGTTTCGCGTTCGCGCGTGACAAGAACGACGCGATGATGTTCGTGCAAGATGTGGAAGGGATTCCTCCGAACTCGTTGTTCGCATGTATAGTCGTTCACCCTATGGCGTTTTGGTTTAAACGCTTCATTTTCACTGTCTACCCGATGAACAAGCTGATATATCCCAACTCGATGACACAGAACTCGATTTTTAACACCCGGGAAATCGATATTTATATTGATGCGTTTCAGTACGATTATCTGAAGCCCCCCGACACCTTGGTGGACATTTTCTTCGAGCCGTCAGAAACAGTCGCAAGCTACATTAACAAGTCGTGCGCGGCGTGGAGCGACTTCAAGAACGCTTGGACCAAAGAGCTTTGCTCAATGAACTTCACGAGTCCGAACCGCACTTTCTGCCGCTGCAACCTGACATCGGTAACCATCGCACGAGTCGTCATTTACGAATACACCGACAAACCCAACTTCGCTTGGATCAAGTCGTGCCCACCGGAAACGCTGCTCTTCTTCATCGGCGCCTTCCTCTCGACAATCGGCTTGTCCGTCATCGTGCTCACCGCGGCGATGTTCGCCAAGTGGCGCGAGGAACTCGGCAACAAGATCCTGCTCCACCTGACGGCGTCGTCCTTCCTCTACCTGGCGCTCACCGCGTACCGCGAGACCCACGTCATCTACGCAGACACCAACCATGAGAACGTCGGGCTCATCGTCTTCACGTTCTGCGTGCACTACAGCCGGCTCACGCACTACTGCTGGGGCCTGGCCATGTCCGTGCTCCAGTACAAGCGCTTCTCGACCATTGCCGGCTCGTCGACGATAACGCACCTGCTGCTCAAGGTGACATTGCTGGCGTGGGGCGTGCCGCTGCTGCCGCTGCTGGTCCTGCTTTTCTGGGACCGCAAGGCGCACTTCTGCAGTCCCGACAAGTTGACGCACTACGTGCTGTACTTGGTGCCGGGCGCCGTCATCACGTTTGTTAACTTCGGCTTGCTGTTGGCGATACTGTACCACATCACCAACAAGTGTGGGCGGGGTAACGAGAGCGATTTGCTTAGGCACGGGGTTTCTAGTAAAGACTTGATCAAGAGGAGGTTGAAGCAGACGGTGTTGATGTTTTTCTTGTTTGGGATTCCGACAGCGTTCGAATTGTGTAACGATTTTGGCGGTCACGACAAGGTGGCTGAATATTTTCAAAAGATAATGGATCCGATTCAAGGTTTCATGTTGTTTTTGTTCTTGGTTGCTTTTGACCCGAAGGCGAGGGGGTATTGGAACGAGTGGAGGAACAGGGGGCAGAAAGCTTAACCTCCATTGAAAAGAAAACAATTATTTCTAGTTGTACCTTTTTAGAACAGCAATTAAATGTTATTATTATTTTGCCAATTTATTGTTATTACTGCATATTTTTGGCATAAGGACCTTGTTCAAAGCTGCAAAAATTAAAATAAAACATTCTGCATTTTGTTCTGAACACTGGTTTGCATTTTATTAATATATCTTTCATAATTTTTATTTTGATTATTAAAGACTTATGATTTATGTGAGAAAAAGATTTATTTGTGTTCTTAGGTGTTTTTTGTTAGCGAGGTCCCATGTGGGAAATATGTTTATTAAATCTTTGCAAAAATATTTTATGGCAGAAAAATAATATTTTCAACCAATACCATCCATATCCTGAACATGGAATGTGCTTGTATGTAATTGATACATTATTGGTGATACAGTATTGTCTCTAGCAAAATCTTAAACATGTTGAAGAAGCAATGCATTTGCTTCTTTAAATGGCAAAGACAGCACAGGGCATATTTCAATATTAAATAAGATAATTTACAAATCCTTTCAAGTAGGTATTATAATTCCTTCAATACTGGCAGCGATGCTCAAAGCTTGTAATGAAAAGGGTATAGATTCTGCTTTGTATTATCATTCGTATAAAATAAAAATGAAATAATACCATGATTGCATGTTATAGAGACAAATATTTTCATTTTTGAACTTTCTTGTTTAAAGCTTTACGAATAAAAAAATTTGGACCACAAAGTAGAGGCGCAGAAAATATAAAAATAATAGAGAAAGTTATTTGTAAGCTTATTTAAAATAGTTTTAAATATTTCGCGCGAATCAGTTTCACCAACAGCACATCGCTAACATTGACCAATCCGGTTAGAGCGTCGTCCAACTGTCAAAATGCATGCTTTGCTTGCTTGTTTTCGAAGAGCCGTTTGTAATATTTAGGAATTTACACGTTTACGATGTATTGTTACATAAAACGATAGCTCAACAAGACGAGCTTGATAACGATCAATACACAACATCATGTCGATCAATGTTACAGTCACAGGAAATCCTGTATGTTGCACAAAGAGGAATTACCTTCTTGCTGATCCTGACGTGACAAAAAAGAATGAATTCAACAGGCGTCGTAAACTTCGCTTGGAGCAGGTAATTTCTTCTACAACTACGTCTTTGTCAACCGTACGCAAAACCTAAATTCAATTATTTCAAATGGCCACTTTTGTGCTTCTAGGTTCGCCAGCAATCCAAGGATTTGGCCAGCCACCTTCGTCAAGAGTTTCGGAAAGAGCGTGAAAAGCAGATCAACAAGTTTGAACAGGAGCAAATTTCGGAGCTTGCGAAATGGCAGGCCAGAAGGCTTCTCTCTCTTCAGGAAAAATACCAGGAATGCATCAGTCAAGTCGGCACTGGTCACAGGCAAGCGGCAGAAGAGCCCGATTATGGTTCCATCCTCGCAGAGCAGCGCAATCGTCAGCAGTCTGCTGCCAAAAAACGTGGGAAAATTGCTGCAGACTTGGCAAAGCAGGAAAGTGAACAAGCCCAGGCAAAGGCAAATGAAGTTGCAGAGCGGCACAAGTTGAAAAGAGCGGTAGAAGATCTTCGGTCTAGTATGATTGCATCAATAGGAAAAACAAATACTAAAGAAACACATTTACAAAAGATCACAGTCAATGTGCCAGCCAACGATAGAGAGACTAGCGTTAAAACTATAAGAACCACATCTGGGGAAGACCAGCAAGAAACAATTGTAAAAACATATTACAAGGGAACTAGTCCTACTAAACTTAAAAAGAAACCCAAATCTCCCGTTGTGACTCAAAAAGCATTAAAGAAGGGTGGCAGGGATTCTTTCACGCTGGATCTTACTGAACTGAACAAATCGGGAACAAGTTTCGAGAGATCTGACGCAGCAGAGAGCTCCCAAGATGTTAGCAAATACACAAGTGTAACATACTCGAAGACAACAAAGAATGAAGAAAGAAATGTAACTAAACAAGATAGCAGAAACAAAGCTAGAAATGCACCTCTACAACTTCCTATTGTTGATGCAAGCGAAGAGAACGAAGACATTGTGGTGCCAATGCAGAGACAGGATAATAAAGGTAATTTGTAAAAGTATCTATCTTGAAATGGCAACCTGTCATCGGTAGTACTTATTCCTTTAAATTGGCGCCTGTTCATTGACACTTCCACGGTTTGAAATCTGAATGGTCCAATTTTCAGATTGGCAATCCACTGTGAATATAGGCTATAAGAAGTTGCTTCCGTTTCAGCCATGTGATTGTTGTTCCAACTAAGAAGATATTTGTATTTTATCAACATTAAAATGGGGCATCATTTGTGACAGTGGATAACAAATCAAATCTCATAGTATTTAGACATGCTAGAAACTGGGCCAAGTGAAAATAGAATATTTTCAGACCTCAATTTGAAGCTGAATAAATTAGGTTTATTTTCGTTTCAAGCGTCGAGAAGCAAACGATTGCGCGACGAAACGAGAGAAGACGCCGACGAGGAGATGAGAGACGTCGGCGTACAAGTGGGCGCGTCCCAGCAGACGTCGAGAGCTACTGAGAAGGGCGGCGCCGCCATCACGAGGCATCAGCGGAGGCTGGTGGCTGCCGGCTCGGCAAGGCGCGGAGCCCGGACGGCTCAGCCGGGCTCCTCGTGTTACTGTCCAGAAAACCCGGGGTGAGTCTCTCACGAGCTGTGCAACTCATTTCAATTATTGCTGCCGAAACAAAGTGTCTCTCGTGAAATCGAACTGTTCCTAAGGATTACTAAAATGAAATTTCCACACACATTTTATTGGACATTTTGTTTCTAATATAAATCAAATGGACATGCCAAGAGATTTGCTGTTTGGCTCAATTCTTCGTGTAGTGCAAGTATTAAAGAATTTAGACAATCTCAACTGTTCCCACAGCTTCCAAAGCTTCTCAACTGTTCCCACAACTTCCAAAGCTTATTGATGGAAAGTTATCGACTTGTATTAAAGTAGGAATCAAACAAAACTGCAAATATCTTTGCAAGCACAGTAGATTTATAGTTAGAAATAATTAGTGGGCACCAGTTTATTAATCTTAAATTTTAATTGTTGCGTTCGTTGCACTTGAATTGACATCCAAATCCCAGTTGGTGCAGCAACACCCCTTCAAAATGATACCCCTATCTGGACTTATATTTTGAGTTGATATTTAGTAAAGCAGCTTAGCAAGCATGTAGCTTTGCTTTGCATAGCTTTGCTAAAGATTGGGAAACAATTCAGTTTGGTAGCTAAGCATTCAATTACCCAATTATAGAGTTTTTTTTGCAAATTAACGCATTAGGATTAGGAAAAGAAAATATAGTAATAGAGCAAAGTCATCATGCCTTAATTCCCAGTCGGTGACTAATTTCACATGTGTAATAAAAAGCTTACAATCTTACCAAGCCCTAACCTACATCGTTCTCTGCGGCAGGCCATCATCAGAGGAGGAGGAGGAGGCGGAATCTTCCAGCGAGCCATCGGAGCAGCAAGTCCCACGGCCGCTGGCCACCGCCCGGCCCGCCACGACGAGGACCACCGCATCGAGCGCTGGCGGCGGCGGCGGCGGCAAGGTGCAGATGTACGACCACACCGGGCGCTACCATCGCGAGTACGAGGCGCCTACCAACGTGGAGCGGGTGCCGCGCGACGTGGAGGTGAGCGCGTGGGCAGGAGTCGCGATGGAAACATGAAATTATAACGTTTCTCATTTTGGGGACGAAATTAATATCTCGTGAACTGAACAAAATATTCAACATATTCGGATTGGTGAATCGTGGTTATTAACTGTAGCGGGGGTTAACTGTTCTCTCTCCATAGTGACAGCCAACAGACTTATACGACCCAGAGAAAAATGACGTCAGATACCCTCTGGACGTAGGTACCAGTTTGGAACCTGTATTGCTTCATCCGTTCCCCATTGGTCATTATTACACAAGAACTTAAATTGTCCAGTGAAACACACTCCCCGATAACACACGGGGACACACATTTGACACATGGCACATTGCAGAGCGCGAGGGCAACGGCAACGGCAGCGGCGGCAGCGGAGCACGTGGGTCACCGGCAGCGAGCGGCGGCGGCAGCGGCGGCGGCGGCGGAGGCCCAGCGGGCGGCGGTGGCGGCGGCCAAGCAACGCGGGCAGGACGCCCTCGGCAGGGAGATGGTGCGCCGCGACTACCGCAAGCTCATGGGTCAGTCGACGGGGCAAAATGACGTGTCGAATTTTCCAAGCGTGATTTGCGCGGGGTTCGGTGTCGACTAAAGCTTTGTTTTGCACCGTGTTAAACCTTGAAGTTACGTTTAATGATTGGCTTTGTGAGGTCATGATCGCTGCGTTTGTTTGGCTGCAAGTTTCGAATGAATCTCAGCAGTTCTGAGTGTTTTGTTGGGTTTTAAGGAGCGAGCTGAGTCATAGAATTATTTTAGTGATAAAATATTGACATTGGGTTCAAGTTTAAAAACAACTAAAATTTGTTAGTCCTTAGACCTTTTTTAGTGAAAAAATCTTATCAGGTTTGTGGTCAAATCAACTCAAAAAAACATCTAAACTTTGTTAAACCTTGGCCTGTTTTGTGAAAAAAATCTTGGACTGGAGAATGTTCGGTTCTGCTTATCAGGACCACAAACGCATCTTATCAGAGCAGAACCGAACATTCTCCAGTCCACCAAACACGGCTCTGAACCACTCCGCATTTCCAAAAAAATCTTGGTATCAGATTTGTGGTTGAATCAACTCAAAAAAACAACCAAACTTTGTTAGTCCTTGACCTCCTTTAGCCAAAAACTTCTCAACGACTAAACTTTGTCGGCTTGTCCGTCTGCCAGGCGATCTGCAGACGCTGTCGCGCGAAGAACGCCTGGCGCGCGGCTCCCAGCCCGCCCGACCCGTCGACCAGGCCCACCTGTCGGAGCGACGGCGCGACGAACGGGCGACGCGCCGCCAGCACGAGATGGCGACGGCGTTCGAAGCCGTCTTGCATCGCACGCAGCTGCCCGGGCAAGGTGGGCTTCGCGATCCAGCCGTTCTCGGCTGCGTTTGCTGTTTACTGGGAGAGCGTAGTTTGCCGCTTATGTGAATGGACATATTCCACTCAGAGAAAAGTGACGTCAGATACCCACTGGACATTGCACCAGTTTGTAAAAAAATATATTAATTAGCTCTGCAAAATAACAAAGGAAGACAGGGAAATCACAAACCAAATTGTTCTGCCTGGCTTTAGCGAGTGGGTATCATGATGTCATTTTGATAGAATTTTAGAGGAATTGGGTGTATTGTCACCTTCTACCTACTATTTTAGATATGAGTTTGTTACTTTATCATCAGTTTACCTAAACTCAATCAGATCAGTGAATGTATTTAATTCACGGTTATTGACGTATGAAAAGCATATGTTTTTGTTTCGTTCTTGACATTATGAAATTCCGTCGTTGAAGTTTGTATTTAGGAGTTGATGCGTGGAAAAAGGCGTCCATTTTTTGTTTTTGTATGGTTTTCCCCAAAGATCCCTGATGATTTAATTGCTTCGATCACAAATACAGTAGCCAAAATCTTCAATTATTATAAAAAATATTGCATTAGTATGGGCATGGGTATGGGTGCCAACCCCTGCAGTGTGGTTCTGTTAGTACCTAATTTTTTATCAAGTGAATTTCAAATAAATTCCTTGTTGCTTCTAGCCAAACCTTCTAACCTAAAATTTCCTCCCCGTTTCAGAGTCCATGACAAGCGTGGCTATCGTCTCGTCGTCGTCGCAAGAAGAATCTCTGCTCGTGACGCCGGCGAAACTGAACGTCGGAGAGCTGCCGGCCCCCGTTCCCGACGCCCCCGTCGCCCCCCGGCCCAAGTACGTGTTCGTCGTGCCGTTCTCGCCCGACTTCTCGGACACCTCAGTCGTCGTCGGCGTCGACGTCGACGCACGCGGCCAAACGGACGGGACGGACGGCGCTGACGGACAACGACGTGAGTAGCAAGTTTCGTTGTTGCTTTTTTAAGACCCGAGACTTTTCTCAATGAGTTAACATAGATTTGAACCGGAGAGTTTGTAAGCATTCCAGTATACTTTCCTATGCGTTGTATCATTGTTGAATGGTATAAAAGTCAATTACTCTAGAAGATATTGAGATTAGGTAGATAGTGACAAGCAAGTTAGCACTCAATATCGAAGATTCATTGGTTTTTTTCAATCATTAAGTTTTGTTTTTTTTAATTCCTGCATTGAAATGAAATCTTATGGAATAATATCACAAAAACAGAACAGCTGATCAGGTTCAGTGAACATATTTATTTTCAAAGCTGATCTTATTCAGTTTGGCAAAAGAAATATTGTAAAATACGACCTTATTTATATTCCTGTGATGAAACCAAGGATTGAGATTAAACTACTGCTTTTATTTCACTTCCGATTGCAATTGCTATGGATCCAAGACATAGACAATTTCAAACCAAACAAAGTGATCTTGTGACAGAAAAGCAGCGGTTTCGATTTTGAATGTGAATTTTGTAAAAACCGTCGCCCCTTATCGTAATTAACACGAGACGAACCAACCTTCCACAGGTGACGACACGCACACGGCGCGCCGCCGACTAGAGCACGCCGGCCGCCCGTCTCCCCGTTCGGACGCGTCCCGCAGCCCGAGCCCCGACCGGCGACAGTCCCCCGAACGCCGTTTCCCCGACCGCCGCTCGCCTGACAGGCGGCCGAAATCCCCCCGACGGTCCGGCTCCCCCGACGCGCGCGTGAACGCGACTGACCGCGGTCCCGTTCAGCATGCGTTGGCGTCCGAAGCGAGGAGGAGGTCGCCGCCGAGGAAGGGCTCGCCGTCGTCCATTCGGGAAGCGACGCCCGATTCCGCGGGGACCCAGCGGTCACGGACGCCGTCGCCACGGTCCGGTGGGGCTTCGACGGTGCAGGTACGCAAGCGACGAAAGCAAAGCGTTGCTAGCTGCGTTGATTCCATCTAGTAGTTGCTAGATGCGTTGCTTCCATCTAGTAGTTGCTAGCTGCGTTGCTTCCATCAAGTAGTTGCTAGCTGAGTTGCTAGCAGGTTCCTAGTGGCCAGCACGTTGCTAGCTCCGGTCTGGTGGGCCTTCAACGGTGCAGGTACGCAAGCGACGAAAGCAAAGCGTCGCTAGCTGCGTTGATTCCATCTAGTAGTTGCTAGCTGAGTTGCTAGCAGGCTCCTAGTTGCCAGCACGTTGCTAGCTCCGGTCTGGTGGGCCTTCAATGGTGCAGGTGCGCAAGCTACGAAAGCAAAGCGTTGCTAGCTGCGTTGCTTCCATCTAGTAGTTGCTAGCTGCGTTGCTAGCAGGCTCCTAGTTGCCAGCACGTTGCTAGCTCCGGTCCAGGGGGCCTTCAATGATGCAGGTTCGCAAGCAACGAAAGTAAAGCGTTGCTAGCTGCGTTGCACACTGTAACCTGTACCCGGTTGGCGGCAGGACACAACGTCGTCCAGCCCGGAGGTGATCTCGCTGGAGGCGCTGATGGAGCGTGTGCACGCGCAACGCACGCTGCTGCTGGAGGAGGTCGGGCGGGACGTGCTGGCCGCGTTGCCGCGCGACGCCGCCTTCTTGAAGCGCGGCGTCGACAACGAGCTGTCCGGAACGTCGAGCGAAGGCTCCGCGACCGAGGTTAGTGACGTGCGATTCGACGGATTTACTGCCGGTGCTGCGGTGTCGTGTCGTAGGCGGTGGCGAAAGCCGTCTCAGCAATTGTTGGGACTTTATTCGTAGTGGGTTGTTTGATTTGTAGCTAGATAAAAGCCAATTTAAGGGATGTAATAATTTCAGCAACTCTTCAAACGTTCCCTCAACTTATTATTGACACGAAATATCCGTTTCAAACTTTGTATCCATATTGAACTCAGATCTCTCAACTCATAAAACTCATAAAATCATGGAACTTAAACGTAAAACGTGTAAACTTATGCGTCCTTGAGTTGCTGTTGTAGTCGCTTGTCCAACAACAAGACCTAAGTGACACTGGAAAAATGTTTAGGAATTAGGAGGCACATATAAGTCATCACTCATCACTCATCTGTATCTGCGGTTGTTTTTCTTCGCACATTAAATCCATCCTGTTAGCTATTCGATAACCAGCAGGATTTTATAATCGGTCAATATAATTCAACTAAATTTTCAAACCTATACAATGTTTTTGTAAATTGAGTCGGATATATTTGGTGGTGTTACTTGTTTGTTATGCAATACCAATATATTATGCTTGTACATCAGTTTCTTTCCCTTGACCTACGTTTACACATTTCCCCGTCACATTCTCTAGGTGAAGCAGCTGTGGGCGGAATCGACGTCGGAAACAGAAGTCTTCCGGCCGCCGCCGCCGCCGAAACGTTCGCGCAAGAAGCAGCAGACGACGCCGACGGACACAGAGTCGTCTGCGACGTCCGCGGACGCTTCGCCGAACGCAGACCCTCAGAGTTCGATGACGACTTCTTTCGACGGAATCGAGATCGTAGTCAGCGTCAGAGACAAGAGCCCTCAGCCGCGGCGAGACGTGGAAGATCGCGTGCCGAACGAAGCGATGGATGAGACAGACCGCGCTGGCAGACGAGAAGGTAATTATTGTCTCTAGTCTTTCAAGATGATTCTCTTGATTCATTGTCTTTCTCTTTTAGAAGGAAAAGAGTAAAACTCATTCATACACATTTAGGGATGGCTTGAATCGATACACTGTAAATATGTGAAAGGCCGAATTTTTCTCGTGCACAGGCTTAGAGATCAACTAACACATGGTGGCTGGGATGGAGCATTACCAAATACCAATTATGCTAGATGGACAAGGACAACCAAAGTCTTTGGAATGGAATTTAGTTTATTTGGGTTGTTGGACTTCATGGAGATAGAAACAGGACTATGAATGAACATAGAAGGTGGTGAATCTAGTGACGCTATGCTGCAATCACACACCAACAACTCGGCTAACCCCGATTATAACGTGGCTCCATGGAGATAGAAACAGGACTATGAATGAACATAGAAGTCGCTGAATCTAGTGACGCTATGCATGCTGCAATCACACACCGACAACGTGGCAATTCCCAATTATGGCGTTGGGTACACTTGTTTTAGTGTTGAATCAAACCTTAAAGCAAATACTCGTTGAATGTACGGAAGATATTTATTATTAGGAACGAAATATCCATTCCAAGATTTGTATCCGTACCACGATCACACCCAGATCTGTCACCTTGTCACCTTGTCAGCAATATCCTGTTGCTACACGGACAACCGGCTGTAGAATGGATCTTAAGTTTATTTCTAAGCTTATCTACCGTACTTGCAACGAGAATTTGTATTTAGTTTCGAATGAACACTGCCATCACGTTAACCCCACTCTGATCCGAGCGTCGACTCGAACCCAACCGCAACCCCGCTAACACATCCCGACGACAGCAGCCGCGACGAAACCGCGAGCGAGACGTCGCGTCGTCGCCGCCGCAGCATCGACGAGCACGTCGTACGCCAGCCCGCCTGACCGGCTGGAGCCGCCGGCGGCGGCGCGCGGTGCTGACTCGGAGGTCGTATCTGCGCTGCTCGGCTCCATCGACCGGCACCAGGCGACCTTCGCCGCGTGGAAGGCGTCGATGTCGGCGCGTCGCCCGCCCACGCCCAGTCTGCAGGCTTACGTGCACCGGCTGCTCGACATGAGTCGCGGCAGCATCGACCGACTCGGGTTGGTGCGCTTTTTGTGCTCGCTGTGTGCAGGGTTTCGCACGGTTTTTTGCGGACATGTCCTCTTTTTTAGCGGTTTATATCTGTCTGGGCGGCTTTTAGAAAACAAGAGAAATGTCCGGGTTTATCAAGTTACCACTGACAGCCAACCTGGTTTGATAAAAAAGCTTAGTTGAAAATTTCTCGTGGAGCTTATATTGACTGCTGTTGCCGTGGACTGATATTTTACATCCAATCAACCCCAAGGATGTAATAGGTACAGTCAGGGGCGCCAACTCCGTGGGTGCCCCTGGGTACAGTAGTGTAGATTTTTGATGGAACACCCCTCTTATCCTATAATCCAATTAGATAATGGAAGTCATAACAATCTGTAGCACGTACATAAGTCGCCACTGATTTAAGTTATGCGTGAACTCTGCGACTCTTGCGTAACCAAGATTAACCATCAATGAAAACAAAATTCTATTCTATTATATATTTATATTGTATTATATCTAAAAAAATATCCATTATATAATATTTAAAAAAAAAACTATTTGAAGTACTAACAACTTGTTGACCAGCGACGAGTCTCACGTGACGACGCCGTCGTCGTCGGTGGTGGACGACGCCGACAACCGAGACGACCGTCTGGACGCGCTGCTGAGCGACCGCGCGGACGAGGTGTCCCGCGAGCTGGTCGCGCTGGCCGCCGACGCCTCCGACGACCGGGCCGCCGACGCCGACGTGCTGCTCCAGCTGGCGGAGGCGGTGGCTCGGCGGCGGCGGCGGCGGGAAGCGGGCGGCGCCGAGACGCAGCGGCGGCCCAGGGAGGACGTGCGTCGCGACAGTCTGGGTGTGTTCAGTTGTTCAATATTATTTATTTGTTTGTTGAAACTGATTTGTACACTTTAGTGTCAGTGTGTCCCTAGAACTATATAAGTTTATAACCCACCCCATTCTTATTGCTTCCTTAAGCCCCTTTTACACGGTCACATTTTTTCATCACATTCCGTCAAACCCTTGTATAGCAGTCTTGTCTACAACTGCATGTGACCGTGTAAACAGTCCACTGCACGGCAGTCCGTCACATAAAAGTCTTGTATGGCAGACTGTGGCACATTTTTTTCGGATAGCCCAGGCTCTATTTCCATCACATCTTGTATGGAATGCAGCCAATCAGAGATCAGAGTTTGCGTGACGTCAAACTTTTCAAAAAATCGTGGCGGCAAATGTCAGTTGAGCAGTGCAAAATTTGAAATGGCTGCAATTAAAATGAATTAAAAGTTGATAAAAGTTTATTTTTAAATAGAAATCACACCCATACCTGACGTCTGACGAAAGTAGATCTAAATTCACTCTCATTTTTTTTTCTGAAATGTCAACTGACTTTACTTCCATGGCCTACTGTGATAATAAATGTGGTACAATGATTATTGTATCGTGTAAAAGGTCGTCACATTTTTCATCAAATCCGTCACACAAAACCTTGTACAATGTTTATGTTACAGACTGCTGTACAAGGGTTTGACGAAATGTGATGAAAAAATGTGACAGTGTAAAAGGGGCTTTACATTTAATCACACTTTCTATCATCTCTTCACTCATTCCATTCCTTGCGACTCACATTTCTAAAATCCCTTTCCTTCTCATTTCTTTCCTTTTCATGTCTCTGTTCTTTTTAAGAGTAGCCTATTCTGCTTGGCGCTGGTAGAAAGCATCCAAACCAACAAAGCATAACAGAAATAACACTTAAACAACTACTTAAAAACAACTTAAACTCCTCCCGATATTTTGCAACGCTGTGCAGCCTGCTTTGTCAAAGCTGCTGCTTAATTACCAAGTTGCTGGTTGCCAAAGGGCAACTCAAGTCCAAATATTACCAAAAATCAAACAATAGAACCGACAATCACCTATGCCTCCAAGCTGTTAAATTTGTCACGGCCTGCCTATAGACGAACACCTTGCTGTAGTTTGCTTGACGCGACTGACGTAAATTATTCGCTTGCAGAGAAACGAGGGTTGCGTCCAGAGGCGCCGCCGCCACCGCCGCCGCAGCGCGTCCGTCTCGTCGACAGAGAGAAGCTGTGCTCGGAACGGATCTCGAGCCTGGCCGAGCAGATCGAGCGCGTCAGACTCGAGAGGCAGCTGATCGTGGAGAGCTCAGCCAGCACCGGCGCCAGCGCCAACGCCAGCGCCGGATCGCCCAGGGACTCAACACGGTACGGCTGCTTCGCTAGGCTTGTCGATCGGCGGGTTGGCATGTTCTGTCTCCGTGGGTACTCGTACTCTCTGTCGTTGTAGCAGCTTACGTCCAGCAATTCAAGCTGATGAACATTAGGGAATAAGTCCCACTTTCTAGACAATACACCTATTCCATTCCATCAAATTTATATCTAAATGACGTCATGATACCCTCGATATCAATGGAGCGACAAAAACATGCGTGGCTTAAGGTTGGAGTCCCCCCAAAAATGATTTGCTTTGGAGAAGGTCTAAACCAATACCTTTCCATTCCATCAAAATACCATTCAATCAAAATTCAATCAAAATGATGTCATGATACCCACTCCACTCGGCACTCACTAAAACCAGGTAGACCAATTTGGGTCGTGATTTCCCTATCTTCCTTTGTTATTTAGCAGAGATAATTAATATTTTTTTCCTAACTGGTAGTATGTCCAGTGGGTATCTGACGTCATTTTTCTCTGAGTGTAATAGGTTTATTCTCAACACCAACAAGAAATCACTGGGAGATCATTTTGCTAACACTCAATTCCTAGACTAAATTGAATGGATTTTCTACATTATCTAAATGAGATGCTGGAGCTCAATTTTACTTATTAACTGTGCATTTAACAGAAATTAGAAGTAAGTCGACCCTGTCTTAACCAAGCAACTTTGGGATATCACCACAAACCATCTGACTCTTACTAGCTCATGTTGAAAAAGTATGAAAGATTCACAAAGCAGGGTTATCTTATCACTAGGTAAACGATTAGTAGAGCCTACACTCGTTGCAGGATGAGCGAGCCGTAATCTCCCGGAGGAAATCCAAAAGGAAAACATTTGACAATCATATTGTTGAAAACGGTGCTTTAATGATCATGTATATTTTTTTATTTAAGTCATTTAATTTTTCTGATTAGCAAAATACTTCATGCACGAATCTGAAACTTAGGCAATTTGTTTAACTTGTTATCATATATATTCAATTCAAATTTGGTGCGGATCGGTTAATTAGTTACGAAGCTAGTACCAAAAAACTGAAAAATTAACGGGTTTTAGCTCATAAAAACAAAGTGGCTGAACAGATTTTGCTCAAAAACCATACAGCACCTCGCTGAGTCACCACGAACGTTTTTGCCAAATTTCGTAACGATCTGTGACCTTTAAGTAGGGCTGCTCGTTTTTGTTACAAACAAAAAAAAAAAAATCCAAATGCTTTTTTTTCCCCTATGTTGTGAAATTGAAGGATTTCGCTCGCTCATCCAATAATCCTCAGGGTCCCTATTCACTAACCTTTTCAGTTACTTATTCAGCAAAATTGGGAAAAGTTTGGCTTTTGTATCCAAAGGAAGTATAGGAAACGTACCAAAATTCACCCAATTCCGCAGAATTAGAAATAGAAAAAGTGTAGTGTATATGGATCCAGGGCCAAATTTCTAAGAGTGAATGACAGTCTGAGGTGATTTAATCGTCTATCACAATGGCGGCAACAACTTTACCCCTGGGCTTACGTTACGATAACCCTGATTTGGGAATTGCGGCCCTGCCTCGAAAATCCTGCTCGAATGGAATGCGTTGAATGCGATTCGCTGACCCGGCTTCGTTACACTTTTGACCTGCAGCTACGAGAGTCCCCCGTTGGAGGTCGTCACCCCCATGTTGATGCCCCTGTCGCCGCCTCCCAGGCGGTCTCCCAGATCACAGCGAAGCAACGGTGAGTGACTTGAAATAGACGCGCCCGCAACCAAGTCGGTGTCAAGTAATTTCAGTGAACATTCGACAGTGTAGTCATGTCGTCTTATTTATGCCAGCAAACACCAGTGTCACTGTGATGCTAGTGTTGCTACGCTGCTACGATTGTTGGCAGTACTATGTGCCTTGCCTAATGCCAGCAAACACTGGTGTCACTGCTGTTGCTAGTGTTGCCATGCTGCTACGATTGTTGGCATTACTATGTGCCTTGCCTAATGGCAGCAAACACCGGTGTCACTGCTGTTGCTAGTGTTGCTACGCTGCTACGATTGTTGGCATTTCTATGTGCCTTGCCTAATGCCAGCAAACACCGGTGTCACTGCTGTTGCTAGTGTTGCTACGCTGCTACGATTGTTGGCATTACTATGTGCCTTGCCTAATGGCAGCAAACACCGGTGTCACTGCTGTTGCTAGTGTTGATACGCTGCTACGATTGTTGGCATTACTATGTGCCTTGCCTAATTCCAGCAAACACCGGTGTCACTGCGCTGCTAGTGTTGCTACGCTGCTACGATTTTTGGCATCACTATGTGCCTTGCCTAACGCCAGCAAACACCGGTGTCACTGCGCTGCTAGTGTTGATGCCCTGCTACGATTTTTGGCATTACCATGAGCATTTCATAATGGTAGTAACTAGTAACTACCCTGATGGTGTGCTGCATCTTCTAATTTTGCTTTGATAGTTGGCATTACCTAATTCCAACAGTCAAAATACTAGCTTAGGAATTGTCTGGTTTGATTTTTGACTCATCAAACAATAGGAATTGGATCAATCATCTGAATAGAGTGTCACTAATTCATTCAATGGAACACTAGCAGTTTTAGAAATATAGCCTCGTCTTCAAACAACCTGAATTCAATCATCATGATGAACATCATTGCCCCAGGCAACGACGAGACGCGATACGAGAGCCCGCCCTCGAGCGTTGCAACGCCGTCGCTGTTGACAACGCGGCTCTCCCCGCCGCCCGGAACGCCGATGCCGTCGTCCAATCGGAGCGTGGGAGCCTCGCAAGGCTCCGCCCACCGGGACAGGACGGCCAATCGTAACGCTCCGCCAGCTTCCCTGTGGAGGACCAACGGCCGGTGAGTGACGCGATAATTCAACCGTCTAGCCTCGGTTTTACGATGATTCCTGACGCGATGGGCAGCGTTTGGTAGACACTGTTTGAAACAAGTAATTGGTCGTTCAAATAAACTTATCATCCATTCCATAATTGGCTGTCTATATAACATGACTGGATACTTTCGATCCCAGCTAGGTGAGAGGTCTGGGTTTGAAATCAAATTGCTGTACGGGTACAAATCTTGGAACAGATATTTTGTTTCTAATAATGAATCGGCCATTACGTTTAGGCTTTGCTTTTATCAAGTCGAAGAAGGTGGCTATGTGGCTTGGCTTAGTGTTCAGTCGTTGCTTGTTCCTGACCGCGTGTCCGTTGCATTGTTCCCGCCTGTCCGTGTGGTTGCGCTGTTTGTTCCTGACCGCGTGTCTGTCGGCCAGGCCTGCGGCGGCTGTGCTGCGCCGACACGAGCTGTCTGTGATCGCGGAGGCCGAAACCCCGCGGCTCGAACTCTCCGACCTGCCCGACGTGATGGCCGAGATGCTGCGCCGCCGGCTCATCTCAAGTCCGCTGCACTTTGCGCGCGATTCATCTGGTTGGTGCTCGACTTATTCGCCGCTTCGACGGGTTCAGAATTAGAAACAGAAAGTCAGTGAATAGTGAAAACTGGGAAAAGTTTCTAGGATCGGATATACAGACGTGATATAGTCCGGTCCGGTCTTGGATTTGTATCCAGGTTTCGGTGCTAATTTTTCCTGCTTCTCTACCTGTTCACTTCCAAATAACTTTGTTAGCTTCAGCCAGCCGTATAACAGCACAAAAGTGCAACCTTCTTCACCGGAAAGCCAGAGAAAGTATCTTGTAGCCAAATTTGCATATTTTGTATATAACCTAAAACAAAAAAATACGTAGGTACCCTAGCAAAAGCGGGTGGTCATGTCAAGGTCAATTAATATCAACCCTGGAATTATTACAGTGCCATTTTGAAGCTAACCGTGCCGATGATACTGATGTCATCTCAACGTCGACGTGTTTTTCCGACAGCGGCGGCGGCAGAATCGAGCAGCGGAACAAGCGAAGGGCGGCTCGAGTCGAATGGCTCGCCGCCCGAAGACCTCGACCGGGAGTTCAAACGACTCGGCTTTGGCTGGGCCGGCGCGACACTGCGCAAGGTACGCTGCATTCGAATCTATAATTATATAACTTTAACTTCAACTCAAATAACTTAACATCAATTCCACATGTTAGAAATAGTACCACTCTGCGGTGGAAGGCTGTTGAGATCGGTCTCAACGGCATACTTTATTTCACTTGTACCTATTCTGATCAGAACTCGGAAAGACATTTCCATGCAAACGAACCTAAGCTATTTATATCTGAGTTTCTCAACGACATGTCACTGTTACTCGCCCTTACAGACGCAAGCGACACGGGACCTGAGTTCGTCGTCGAGCCCGGAATCGTTCCTACGGCCGAGGCGTCGCAGCGCAGCCGAGTCGACGCCCGCGCGATCGCACGAACGCTCCGCCGCCGGGAGTCCCCCGCCGACATCCCACGACCGTTCGTCCCAGCGAAGCCCGCCACGAACGGCACACGAACGGTCATACAGTGGAAGTCCATCGCACACGTCACATGAGCGTTCGTCCCAGCAAAGCCCGCCACGAACGGCGCACGAACGGTCATACAGAGGAAGTCCATCGCGAAAGTCGCACAGTGGAAGTCCGGCTCGCACTTCGCATGGAAGCTCGGCGTTTGGAAGTCCGCAGCGCTCGATCCTGAAAAGTCCTCCGCAAACGTCGCGTGGCCGTTCAACGCCCCTCCAGGCGTCAGACGCGTCGCAAGGCTCGGGATTGTCGTTCCATGCGCAAACCGACATTTCCACTGTACACAGCACGGGCTCGGAAGAGCGGCGAAGCTAACGGTATCGAGGCTTTCAAGATTCGTAGAAATTCCACCTTGGTACTTTGCATTTTCCCTGTTGATTATGTTAGGTGTGAAAATGTCTTGATTTCCATTTATGAAAATTTAGATGCTGAATAACAGGGAAAGTCCATTTCAGGTTTCAGGTCCCTAAAATATGCCTGCCCATAGGGCCATAGGAATGGGGTAGGAGGAATTGATGGTCCCTCAGGATTAATTGCCAGTCTTAAAACATAACTGACCCGTTAAAATTTTTTAATTAGAAATTGATTTGTCTCTGGAAGTGACTCATCCACTGCACCACAGAGGGGACTTGTTCATGCCTCAGTGATCTTTTGTATATAGTTCTATTTACATTAACTAGTATATTGCCATGAAATTTTTATAAAGTACATTAAAATAAACTGTTTTTAATATATAATTTGTGGCACTATCTTTGGTTTGGTGGTTATCCATGCAAGACACCAAGAAGAAAGATATGGAGAGAGGATGTTTTTCTCGTTTAAATTTAGCCATGCATTTCTGTTCTAATCCCACAGCATCGACTGCACTGCCTGCAACTTGAGAATGAACCTACCATTGATGGAAAACCTTCGAAACCCTCTACTGTATCAGGTTGGTATTGTAAGGGCAGGTGCCATCAAAGATTCATTGTCGGTTGCTGCACATGAACATGTGGCAATGAAGCGATAGCAATCTAGCAGTGGCAAGTCACAGGTACCGACCGCTATTTATCAAAATTACAATGTGTTTGACATGTATCTAACAGAGATTGGTGCCACAAATTAATTTCTTGCCCTTCACGATACTGGCAACCCAAGCATTCCTGCATTCCAATCCCAACCTGTCTCGAAGACTACTGGCTTGGCCGATCTGCCTACATTTCCATTTTCAAACAATATGTATATATTTATTCCAGGAATGTGTATGTAAAATACTAAGTTTGATAGATTTTGTGTATGTCCACTCTCAAGAAAGATTTTAATCGTAGGTACTTTTAATTTATAAAAATTTCAAACTTAAAAATTAAACTATCGAGGATGTCTTGGACAGCTCGTTCTGTATGAAGTCCTCGAACAAACTGCACGCTCTACTCGCCGAGCCGGGATCTTATAAGACACTAGTCAAATGCTACCCGAAAAAATGTACAGTGGAGCTAGTTTCAAAAAACCACTTTGGTTCATGTAATTTTGAAAACTAATGCAGAATATTTTTGCTTGCCTCGAATTTAATGATCGGGTGGACTCACACATTTGAAATTTGTGAGCTTCAGTTTATATTAGTACGTAAAGTATAAATAACATAAGTCTCGATTGATGGCAAAGTTGTTAGGTCCAAGAGTTGTCAAGTAAGAATAGGTATGGTACGAGCCAAGTTGGAGACCCATAGAAACCGACTTTTTTTACCTTTGTAAAGATCTTGGGCGATTTCGGATATAAAAGCTGAACACTGCTTCGCATGGTATTAAATATACGGCGAACTTCAATCGTATTTTAAAAATTTGAGCCTCATTTTTATAAGGAAGTTTACCATATAACAACTTAATCATGGGTTGATGGCTCGTTGGTAAAGTCGCAAGTTTCAGATTTTGGTTGTAAATGCTGACTTTACAAGCAACGCATATAATTCTGGCTTGATGGCTTCTTGGTTAAGTCGCTAGGTTACAAAAATTAAAGTAATAAGTGAGCCTGGTTCGAGCCCCAGAGCAGTCGACTTTTTTACCATTGTAAAGATCTTACAAATAACATATATATTGAAAAATATCAGCCACATTCACATCACTCGAATGGCCGAGTGGTTAAGTCGCTTGGTTCATAACGCAAAGATGATGCGTTCAAATCCGAGTGCCTTTTGAGCTTTGCTCATGAATTGGGGTGGCGGGGGTACGCCATCTCCTTGTAATTTTAATAAGTACAAAAGGTAAACAAACCACTTGTAATTCATATGCCATAAAAATCTCGTAGTTTGTATCGTGTCTCTTCAGCCGAGTGGTTACGGTACGAGAATGATAACCCCAAGGCACCGGGTTCGAATCCCGGCTAGTACAGAAGCCGGTGAGCTTTTTTGCATTTAATTTAGGCGAATGTTATTAAAGATAGTAACAAAAATGCAAACCTCGGTCGCTTCGCTTCCTCGTTTTGAATTTTTGTGGAAAATTATACGTCCCACCCTAGCACCCTAAGCTTTCGCACTCAGCTTGGCCAAAATGTTTGCTCCAAACGGCCACGAGTGTGCACAAATTTGGTAGACAGCGCCATCTGGTAGATAAAATTGAACAAATCTGTGACTTACTATATTTTTTTCCAACTTCACCTTACTACAACTTCGTGTCTTTGCGCGATACATAGATACAATTTCAATTAAATTAAGAGTTACAAAAAGCTGGCTACTCCGGGAATCGAACCCGCGTCGATAGATTACTAGGCAAGTGGGCTATCCAATGCACCACGCTCTCGACGTATGATCGGCTCGAATTCTCCCTACACATTGCGCATGGTAAGCTGGTGTGCTTTTTTTACGCGATTGACTTGAGTTTCTGACATTGCAGACCACCAAGTCCTATACTTCACTGTCGTACAGTGTGTATTCAGTATTTTGACAATCCCAGACATTGCCAAAAAGCTACTCCAACTGCTGGGACCGAACCCGGATCGGACCGAGCTCTTATTCGAAAGCCAACGTGCTCTCCACAGGACCACGCTGTTGTTGGTCTCTCGTCCGTTTATATTTCCTTCCCATTCATTGTGATGAACCTAGAGACTGTAATAAATTGAACGTCTCAGTTGTTCTCTGGCTGTCAGGTGTCTCAGCTTGGCTCTTCGTGACGTAGAACTAGCAAGCATCGTACAACGATGAAGTTCCAACCAAAGATTGTTGGACAAAAAGCCACGCCGTCATCGGGAATCGAACCCCGGCCTTCCCGGTGGGAGGCAGTGACGCTGTGCACTCGACCACACAGCAGATGACGTTAATCAGGCGTTTGTTTTGAACATTACGCTTATCGATTGCAGATTGGATGTATGGATACTGTAAGGATGTAAGGAAAGCACACCTCCCATTGCATTCAACTTCTACCAATGCCGGGCGCAACTAAGCCGACATTGAGAGAGATGTGAGATATTTTTTTGCATTATTTGTGAGCCAGTGTTAATAATTCACTAGACAAAGTAATTTGTATTAATTTTATTAAAATCATTATTCTGTCCATTTCGCTGTTCTCGTATTGCAGTTTGAAGCAGGGATTTCACCCCGTAGAGTATAGGAGCAATCCGTCGATGACCCGCATCTTGATGACCTTCTTGGGGGTTCCAGGGCAGCGGAATCCAGGGCGATAGTGCGGCTTTTAAGATGACTTTTATCTAAAAAAAATTGGAAAATAAATATATTGAATTTTGTAGACCATTTCGTTTTCATTATTTGGGTGTATACTGACAATACAGGGTGAGAGGAACGGGATAAAATAGGAATAAATTCAAATCCTTTTATAAAAAAAAATGCATCAGATCAAAAACTTCTTTCCAACATTCTAATTTCAAATAATTATATTTTATCCCAACGCCTGGATGCAGCCCGCAAAGTAAACTTGGCACTTCCACCAAAGGATTGCACAATTAGTAACGTAAACCACCGTTTCCTTCGCACTTTACGTCAAAGGTGTAAACTGTCTACATCATCGATGATAAACCATGTTAAATCATGGTAAATCATGGTACATCATTATTCATTATACATCACAGTACTCACGCTACCAAAAACTACATCATGGTTCATCATGGTATGGTGAATCAAAGTGATTTGAATAATACGAAATCGCGAAAATAAAGCTCAGAATAAAAATACTAAACATTGATTAATAAATAAAAACTGTGCTCAACATATTAAACATATAATACATTTTATAGAGAGTTCCAAATAAAAATCATAATAATGTCTGTTATTAATTTGAATTGATGCAAAAGGTGACCGGGGGGGGGGGTCTTCCATTGAGGACAGCGAATTCAGCGACGGCTATTCATGTAACCTGACAAGAGCTATCCCAACCGAAAAATGCGTCTACCAGCTGTAACAAGCTGTCACAAGTGACAAGGTAAAAATTCACTCTAAGCTCGAACGTCAGATGAAACCGACGCCTAAATTCAGAACGCATGCAGGCATGAAATGAAACGTTCGTCGCGAGCAGAAGAACAAAGCTGGCAGTCAGAGTCGGCTACGAATTCCAAGCGACGGGACTACCTCCACCCTTATCGCCGAGTGTGTTTGCCTAACTGATAACCTGAGCCCGTCGGACGCATCGGACAGCGTCGGCGTCGGCGTCGGCGTCGGCGTCGGCGTCGGCGGAGCGACACGACGCCGGCTGCGACGCTTATAACCGACGCCGGACGCCGAGGAAGTCGCCACTCTTCCGACGACGTCGACGCCACGAGCACCGCGACGCCGCCACGAGGCAAGCAGGTACTCAACGAGGACGGAGTGACGACAGCAGCGAGCGCACAGACAGGCTGACACGAATATTTCCATTCAGCTTGTTCGAGGGCAATTTTACCCCGGCTTGGCGCTAAGGTTTTGTCGGGCGGAACTTCGCTGACACACCTGTTGCGAGTTCGCTGTCGGGCGCGGAAAAGGGCGACTGGAAAAGCGTGGACGGCAGATCGCATCGCACAGGTATGTTGGCTTTTGAGGAAAGGGGTGTTTGCTTGTGCTGTATGGTGGTGGTGAATCGGTTCGTTAGCTGGGATGCTGGCGGCAGGGGCTAGTTAGTGATGAGAGGGGGAGGTTGGGTAATTTCGGGGCTAATTTTGTCGACGGTCAATCGAACTCTGTGACGTGCCGCCCGTGGCAAAGTTTTAGGGATGAAAGGCGGCGCTTTTCGATCGCTGCTCGCTCTGATCAATGATTTGGCGGACGTTTAGTTGACGATTTCAGCGGGTTTCATTTACGATTTCAAAAGAGAGGTTGATTTAGTTGAATTATGATGGGAGGCGTTCGGAAATATCGCTGCGTGTTACAGCTATCTGCAGAGTAGGTATCTATTTTTTGGCAGAAATGTAAAAAATACTGATTTTTGCTGACATTAGTCACGTTGTTTAACGGGCTTCATTTTAACGATAATATTTTTAAGTCACCGAATTGAAACTCTGATCTGATGAAATACGAGGTTGATTTGATGTAGAATAAGTAGTTTTGAGAGGTTTTTAGAGAAAAAATTAAGTAAACATGATTAAAAATAACATATTTTATTGAATGACACATACAGAGCATTTGTTTCATCTTCAGTACGTAGGTATATTTTCGGGTCAAATTTCATGGACAGAACATATTTTTTTATCAATCATACTGACTTTGGAAGAAAGTTGAGCCAGAGCTAACCTTGCAGGCAAGTAGGAGATTAGAAAATAAAAGTATAATAAATGGTTTTATGAAAATGTTTGGCTCCATAGTCCGCAAAGTATTTTAATTCGGTACGAATCCTCTCCAGCAACGCCGGATGTGTCGAAAAGTAAAGACGACGGATGGAAATCCGCGCGCGCCTCGCGGGCTTTTCTCCCCAGGAAAATATGCAAAACTCGCAGGAAAAACAATCCTTGAATTCTTCCGTCAAAGTTTGCCCCGACTCATCTCAAACTGGAGTTATTTCGTACATCGCTCAAAGAGGGAATTATTTTCTTATACGAATCATTTCATTTAATTATGAATACGAATGCGAAATAGTTGGTAATACAAAGGCGGCGGTAAAGTTTCTGGATTTTTGTAAATATATGATGCTATATATAGCTACGAGAGCTGCAAGGTAAGAATTTTCCGATACGGGAAAGCGCGTTCTTTTATAGCAAGCCTCGAGATGTAGCAATAAAAGTTGAAACTGACTTGAGAGCTGCAATTCTCTTAGAAAGGGCCCGGAATATGTTTAATTTCAAGAACAATATTTACCTACAAAGTTCCAACCAATCGCGGATGTCTCTGATAAAGTATATATTAATAAATATCTTTGTATATAAGAAAACAAAACAAATCTGCAGATACGCAGCTAAGCAAAATTATGTGTGAACTTAAAAAAAATCATAAAAAGAAGCAGCTAGACCAATAAATTAGCAGAAACTCGTAAAAACCTAATTTGCACATCAGAGCTATGAAGCCAATGATTGCGAATCTTCCAAACGAATGGCAAGGCATCACGAGTATCATCATCACGAACGGGCACTAAACAATGCAAAGGTGTAATTAAACCGCCAATTGGCAGCAATAGCAACCAATTAGCAGAGACAGCGATAAAAACAAATTGGATGCATATTTTTACGATCGTTTTGAATAAGAAGTGCTAACAATTTGTCGTTAACCCCGCAATAAATTTCTCCGGCAATATTCCTCGGTAACGTGAACGGTAACTCCTTGCTACCAGCTGCAAGAACATGAACCTGCATATCGATTAATGGCGAAACTAGTTGATTATTTGCTAATCGAATGTGCGAACTTGCTAAAGTAATTTCAAAAGCAGGAGTCAAAACGGCATTGCTTGAAATTCTGTGAAATACCAACAGTTCAGGTGAAACTATTCACCTGAACTGTTTGCTAAGATTTCCTTGCAACATATGCTTCGGTTCTGCACAAAAGTATATAAACCGCTGCAAACAAATTACATTCTGATTAATTGCCTGTGGTGTGTATATAGCGTTGGTAAATTTTCCGTTATGACGAATAGCAAGACGAGGAAATGCGAAACTTTCGCCAAAAGATGATCAATAATTAATTAGATTAGTTCGTTGCGAGGGTGGGCGAGAAGGGGCTAGAGGATTGGAGGAAACAAAACGAAATCAGTTTTAAAAGGGAAGATGGCTGGAAACATGATATTTGCCGAAATTAATCTTGTAAAAACTTCCTTTTAAGCAGCAAGCTTGATTTAGTGAGCTAGTGAGTTAGTAAACGACATTTCTAATACTGAAATACCCCTTTCTACAGATTTGAGAATGTAAAGCCCAACTAACTGTCCACGAAAATAAGCCTGGAATTATCCAAATCCGAAACTAAATCTAAATAAATCTAATCAACATTTCGGTCGCCGTAAACAGCGATGGCAGCTTCTTGCTCATCATGTTCTCGCGTCGACATGCGGATTTGTTGTTCTATTTCCAAGTTTTGGCATTTATTTATCAACTCAAGCTGTCCTGGTCACACCTCAGCACAATGAAGAAAATCGATGGACGATACGAGATCTACTTGAGGACAGAAAGATATCAACTCGCGACTACTAAAGGGTTAAGCTACATAGCAACCATAATGGCTTTCATGTGAATATCGACGACACCTGTGCGATTTACGGATTGAGTAAAGATCACAGCTTAATTTCGATGACAAATCAATGGGACTGTAGCTATTGCTGTCGCACTGCCTCTGTGCTTGCCTAAAATTCGCCCGCAATTGAATTTTAGCTCGAAATTCACTCACGCTTCACGCATCAAAGGAAAACAAATATTATTCGACTTCCATATTCGAAATTGAACACCAACAAGCTTTCATATCGACTTATTTTCACCGAATAAAAAAACACAAAAAACCTTTCGGCAAAAGTCAACCACTCAGTATTTACGGCAAGTTTAAAAGAATAATATCGCTTTAACCTGATTTTCGAATTTCTGCCTGGAAAATTGCGTGCCGGTTGACAAACGCCCGAAACCGCGCGCAATGTTTTAACAGAATTATTGCCGAAACGGGCGGAAGCAATACGAGAACAATTTCCGGTGGTGCGGGGACCATTTTCCATGGCTACTTCCGGTGAAACGTCACGATGACAATCATCGTCGCGGTTTCTTCGCAACCCTGACTTTGGTAGATGCAAAAGGGGGATGATGGCGGGGTGGCACGGACTTCAAAGCCAAGTTTCTTGCGTGCTCATTTACAAATTCAGGGAAATTCGAGAGAGATTTGGGTTGAATGCGTGGGCAACGCAAATGGGGTGGGTATGCCTTGAACAGGACCGATACGAGGATTAAGTTTACCGCCAAGTATTTCTAACTTTATGCCAACACCATTGAACACGATTTTAATTTTGGTGTGAGAAAAACTCCGACGTTGAAATTTTAAAATTTTGTGTGTCTTATCACTTTGTATTTCAAGAGTGGAAAACACTAAAAGAAGCCAAAATTAAAGATCGACTTGAGAAACATAAACTTAACTGATGTTGGCTAGACAACCTGAGAGATAGAGATGTGAGCGTCCACAGAAATTAGAAATTTTGATAATGACTTAATACAAATGAATATTCCAAATGTGTCCTGATAAGTTCGCTGCATTTTGCAAAAAACCTAGTGCAGTGCGAGTAAATTTTTAGCTGAAAAACTTCCTGGGAGAGGCGGCATTCTGAACACAAGAACACTACAACAAGCTGTCAACGTGACAGTTGAAATCAATTAGCATAATTAATATGTAAAATAATATATAGCGTGTACAAATGTAAACAACGTATCAAGTATGGTATTTCTATAACATGTTGTAGCATGCTTTGACATATTGATGTTTGATGTTATCATACAATTAATTCGCATAGAATTTCTTCCGTAATTTCTCTAATTGGAATGTATTCGAATATAATTAAATGAAAAAGCGGTGCGATTTCAATATTTACCACCGAAACAGCCCTTTGATGTTCGTCGCGACTGATTTGTAATTACCGTTGATTAGTGAATCGAGCCATAATGTTGTGCGGTTGCCGAGGGGAGAAAATCTTGGGGCGATTCAGTCTCATGAAAGGATATCACGAAGCTTTTCTGAAGAAACTAACTGTCTGCGAAAATTTGGCAGAATTTAATTACAATTTTAATTAGTAGTTGAAACATATAAAAACATTATTTTATTTTTGAGTCTGCAACTCTACCTTATCGGTTTTTTTTATCGCTTTATTTGGAAAATTTCATGGGGAAATCCAGGAGAAAATATAACTCACAAAACTGCGACGAATTTCACAGATACATTTGGAAGGAAACTTTTCCACCGATTTATAAACAGCACGCAGATATTTGATAGAATCGACTTTTCATTGCAAAGCGTGCATGGGGGATACTTTTTTCCGAACCATCCTACATGGTATAAAGCTAACGAAGTCAATTTGGCGATTGTGGATCAGCTGCATTCTTATCTCGTAAGGTTGTTTTGGTCACTTCCTTTCATCTGCTAGAAAAACAAACAAAAAACTCTACTTATACGCCTTTCCGTAGTAAAGCGTCTAGATGAAAATTGCAAAAACATTCATCATCACATGAAAAATATCTCCAGTGATGGTTTATGGTCACAAAATCCTAGAATGTCTCTACTATTTTAGTGTATAGTGAATTTTCGGTTAAGAAAATCTTAATTGAGACGCCGAATTTCCAAGCAGACCCAACCGATACTGGGCCCCTCTGTCACGTCGCTGAGAGCACGGCGTTTAGAAAGCTGAGAAACGTTCAAACGTCGACTTTATACAACCCACGCGGTCCCCGAGGTTTGCTCGCATTTCCACGCCTAGAGAATTCGAATTTTCTGTTCAATTTCGCCGACACACACTTTGTGATCTGACGTGAGACTGAAGGTATAATCTTCGCCGCCATCCCGAAGGTAAGCATGTCATACGAGGTAAGATGTCGTCCGGGATTTGCCACCCGTAGCAGCCCGAAGGCGCGGAATAGGCCGGAAAATTTGACTAGCATGGGTTCCTGGCAGCGAAAATGTCAACAATATATGAAAGAAAACTGATTTGATGGCAGGTATAGCATTTTTTTTGATTGGTATTTAGGATTTGTGTCCCATTTTTTTGTAAGCTCTAATGCAAAAATAATGCGCGAAAACAAAATATGTCTCGCTAGGGAATTTAACGAAAAACTCATTAATTGCTGGGTTTAGTTTTGACATATTTTTTCAAAGTGGTAGTCAAGTTCAATTCCATGTTCAGACCCAATCAAATGATGAGGAATCCGTTTTTTTCGGCATCAATTGAATAATTATGTAACACAGGGCGTTTGAGTGGAACATACAAAGTCTGTTTCAGCCCCAGAACGGCCACAAATAACATCCAATTCGGAATTGTATCGAGCCAACGATACCAAACGATAATTACCCATTATAATTAAACGCCACAATATTTATGAAGAGATTAAATAACTAATTCCTTTGTTGATAGTAATTCGTAAATTAATCGATTACAAATGTGCAGTTGAAACAAATATGAACGCGTACGGATTGCAGTGGAGGCGGTACTAATTCGCTTTGACATTTGATGAAAATTTGTAATACTATTCTTTTGGGATGCGCACATATAGCGAGCGTATAGAGAGTGAAGCTTAAATTTGAATCGAGCTCTGATCGTGATGAAATCATACGTCAGTTTCACCAAGTCATTGGCACTAAGAAGTTGAAATTATGTAGACTTTAAGAACTTTTTTAAACAAAGAGTTGAAAGAATGGTAAAAATTAAATCTGAAACAGTTCATTGGCTCTGTAAGTTAAAGCAAACGTGTTAAAAATATATTGGAAGTAAAAATAATATTTAGAGACAAATTTCAAGTCCCATCAGAAAATGACCCGAAATTGACCTTACAGCTGCACCATCTTGGTCAGATCTAACCCCCCCCCCCCCCCCCCCCCCCCCCCCCGAAGTAGACAACAAATAATTACAGAACATAAAACAACACCTTCTAGTCTGACGTCACGAACAACGCCGCTTTGTGCCACGTGATCGAGAAAATCGCTTTTCCGACCCGCTTTTCGGGGGGTTGAATTTCGGGGGGTGTGTGTACTCACAGCAAACAGCCGCGTGCCGGTCGGCTGTTGGGGTGAAATCACGTGGCTCGTAGGGAGGGCCCTGGAACAGTAAGAAATGCACCGACCGTTGTTGAGGTCACTTTGACAGCCGACACTGTGTTCGGCGATTAGACCGTGCGTACATGCTACGCACTTTACCCAGTGAACGCATATGGGATACCTTCGAGCAAGGTTCCAGCTTTATTCTATGGTTCCAGGATGGGATACGCAACATCACGTTTAGCGGGCTATCTAGCTAGCTATGTCGGCTTAGGGATGCCGCGTTGTTTGACAGATTTCATATTTTATAACAGCGCTGACCGAATGCAACAGTAATTCAATCATCACTTAATAAACACATGTAAACATTATGAATTACTACAGTGAATGGCTAAAATTATAAGGAATGTAATTTGGTTCTACCTTCCAGACAAAAGTTACGTTTATTATCGCTACTATCGCTAACTATTTCAAGCGTCTCAACTCTTGCAAAGTGTCACAGGTAGAAGCGGTTCTAACATGCGATAAGAAGACTCGAGCTGCGTATCCCAACCTAGCCTTGAGCGAAGGTGATACCATAGGTGATACGCAATGTGACGGTGGTGCGGTGGTGGCTGACTTGTATTTACTGAATGCTGAGTGGATGATTGGATCTTCTTGTATCTGCACGGTATTTTACTACAGCCTGCGAGTTAGTACTTGCCTCAATTGAGTTTATTTTGATGATGTTTACTAATCGATGTGCGGCCTAATATGGACTTGAACAAATAAAATTAAAAACAGTTTTCCCTATCCAATCTGTCCACTAACCGGTAGAATTGATGGTAAATTTTTTAAATTGAAGACTAAGTTTGACCAGTCGAAAGAATATGTGTCGATCTTTCTTCATTAGATTGAGCTGAATGGGTTTAAGAACTCTTTAGAGTGAAAATTAAACGTGCTATGTTTTGATCACTAGTTGGAATTTAGCAATTACTTATCAAATATGTCTATCTCTTTTTGTAAAAAAAGGAATAAGCCCTTGCTTAATAATCGCTATCGCTGGAATTTGCTAGTTTATTCTAATTCGAGAGTAATAAAAAGTTATTCTTTAAGTTCCCTAGGGCCAAAATAATAGCCATGTGCATTTGACCCGTTTGTTATGTGGTTCAAAGCTGAAAAAATACGTGAAAAATATTTCCGTCGCTGCTTTATCAATGATTAGTGAAAGGAAGCGGACAACATTAATTATTTCGTGGAGTCGAGGCAACGGCAACAATTAAATAATCCGTGTAAACAATCATCCATCCACTGTAATTTTCTAATATGCTTGATGTGTACATGGGCATGTAGCCATGCAGGCACAATTTTAACAACAAACCCCCAAACCATCATCTTCTGATGACAGTTATTAAGCAAAGTAGATGTCTTTTTACAATCACTCGCGTTCTCGGTTTGTAACTTTTTATTTGTGGCAGGAAAATTATAGTTTTGCAAAGGAAATTAGAGTGAATTTAAAACAAATGTATCAGTTCCTGTTTAGACAGACGCTAACACTTACACTAATTACTTTACGATAAGTGCCAGTCTCAGTGTTCAGATGCTAACAAATACTTGATAATTTCAATAAAAGCAGCAGTGCCTGCTTTAAATTTGGTGCTGAAACCAACAAACTGAAAAATTCATAGTATTTTGGTCTTAAAAACTAAATGGCCAACCCGCTTTTGCTCAAACTCTGCACAGCACCACGCTGAGCCGTCACAAACATTTTCGCCAAATTTCACAAGGCTCTGTGACCTTTAAGTATGGTTTTTATTTAAAAAAAGCCTCAATGCTTAAAAATTAAAGGATTTCGCTAGCTCACCCAAAAAAGTAAAATTTCTCATTAATCATTACGTCCCACATCTCAAAGAAATCAAACCCGTAGCCCATGCTGCTTCGATGCCCTCTCCTCGTGGTCTCTGTATGGGACAGGGTGAGTACAGGGTGACAACCGTGGGTTGTTGTATCCTGTTACAGAAAGCTGGCGAAACAGCGAGCTGGCACGCATGGCCTCCTCGCTGCCCTCCAAGGGCCTCCAGGACACGAGGAGAGGGAAATTACATCAGTAGCCAGCTTTATTTGAAATGTCCCACCCACACCCTGTGCCATCGTGTTTGTCATACGCTCCCACGTATACGCCGCATCGATAAAAACAAATTGTGCTTTTTTATGATTAATGATTGCTTATGGGGCTGTGCGGAGAATTAAAAATGATGAGATATGTCCGGACAGGACAGTAAAATTTGCATTTTCAAGCTGGAATTTATATGAACATAGGCTGTTGAATCTATTTTTTGTTGCCAGTGCTCAAAGCATAAAGATTGAATTGCTTAATTGAAAATAAAAGACATGCGATTGGTTTGGTTATAACGGGCTAAACGTTAGAACTAACGGTAACTATGTGATGTAACTAGTAATGGCACAATTGAGTACAGCGTTATTGTAATGAACTTTGAACATTCGAACACTGCGCCGGCTGAGTTGAATTCCGAAACAGTGAATGATTGTCTACGGAATAAGGTTTTAAGTAATTCAGAGTTCAGACACAAACTATAAACTACCAATCAAAGTCTATACCTTGCCCATGAGGACAGCGAATAAGGAACAAGGCTACGAATTCTAAATAATTTAACTTGTCGAGATATAGTGCTGTAGAATAGATTTGTTTCAAGCAATGAAGTGAATCTGTCAAATAACTTCTCACTTGGCACGTCAATTCAGAGCAGGTTGCATTGTAAGTTATTGTGGTGGCTGTCAAATGCTAGGCTAATATTGGCCGAGTGTCAACAGGGGGAAATGAAGGCACGCGTACTTAAGGGATAAAAATAGGAAACAGTGTCCAACGTGTCATTTTATCTCAATTTGTTTGCAACTCGTTGAGATGTGTTTGGTCGGTGTTAGATAGCTTCGATTAAAAATACGGGAAATTGTGTTGCAATTTGGTGATTTCTGGCCTACTGTATGTGTTATAAGGGTATTGGATGAAATTAAATCGGATCTGCCAGGGCCAGATGCAATATGAGAAGCCAGTTACAGCAAAGTCATTTTAGATTTATACCAGCTATACTTTGAAATTTAATGAATTTTGAGTTTCTTTATCGGATAGAGAATTGGTTGTGACATGATTCCGAGACGGATCGTCAGGGTAAATTATCCACGACAAAATGAAAACTCTTAAAATTGCTAAGTTCGATTTAACAAAATTTGGTCAGAACAATTCCTAAATAAGTCTGGCACGATTTTGACTGGTCTAGAGCTCTAATTACCGCACAGCTTATTAACGACGCCCCGGGTAAAAACCAACCCCCGTGAGCAGCGACGTGTTGACAGACGACCAATTCTTCGAACTTTGCTTGTCTTGAGATGTTTGCCGAGCAACCCGGTGCCCGCAACAAGTTAGGTAATTGAGCATCGACGCTGGTACCGGCCGGAACAAGATTTCCCAGCACCCACACCCCTCGCAGACAGGAAGAACGTTGCAAGTAGCCGGAGAGTGGCCGACTCCACGCGTGGACGCCATGTTCGACACAAGACTGACTCTCAAGCTGTGCAGCTTTGACAGCCAGAGAGTGGCCGACTCCACGCGTGGACGCCATGTTCGACACAAGACTGACTGTCAAGCTGTGCAGCTTTGACACCCAGAGAGTGGCCGACTCCACGCGTGGACGCCATGTTCGACACAAGACTGACTGTCAAACTGTGCAGCTTTGACAGCCAGAGAGTGGCCGACTCCACGCGTGGACGCCATGTTCGACACAAGACTGACTGTCAAGCTGTGCAGCTTTGACAGCCAGAGAGTGGCCGACTCCACGCGTGGACGCCATGTTCGACACAAGACTGACTGTCAAGCTGTGCTGCCTTGACAGCCAGATCATCTATTTTTCTAGCTTTTTGACCTATCTACTTCTAGATTAAAATAACAAACTATAACCAAAAAATGACTGCGGTATAAATTACTAGTGCACATAGTGGTACATAGGTAGCAGGATAAGATAGCAGGTAAATATTGTTAGTTCAATCAAAGATCACATGTTTAACCCTATTTAGAAGGCTCATGACCGTGCAAGAGTACGATAAACAGAACGGAACCGACGAGGATCTAATTTTAACCAACGGCAACCCGTTCAGCCACTCTCCGGCTACCAAAGCTCTCTGTCCACACACAGCATTCTCCGGCCTGGCCTGGCGATATTTCGTCCTCGAAGCCTCGTACCCGCTTTCTGTTCCCTAATTTCCCTCAGGATCTTATCGCCGACCGCATCCCGAGGTGGAGAACACAACACAAATCAGTGCCGTACTCAATCTGTTTGCAACGGCGATAGCCCCAACTCTGAATTAAGACTGTTGAATGATGATGATTAGATCCGTCGTTGCGGTTAGGTTAGACACACCAGCGGCTATAGGTAAATCTTACGACGAACAGGAAGGCATATCCTATATAGATATCAGGCAACAATATCTGAGATTCGGAATATAAGTTTGGGGTTGTAGAGAAGCTAAATAATGTGTGACGTGGATGGTGTAAGATTCCGCATTTGGTTGTGGGCGAAAAGGGGCCTCCGATAGTTGAAACTTTTAACGAAGGGTTGCCGTGGCATGAGCAAGGGGCTTGTGGGCGAAGAGCTATACTGTCGTGAGGACACTGATACTTAAATGTGCTTTGACAAAGAGGGGGTTTAGCTTAACATAAAGCAACATTGACACAAAAACGTTGCACAGACTCATTGAATGAATTACTTGGTTTGTTGATTGTTGTCAATCGTTTACTTTTATCGCTCTTCAATTGGTGTTCAAACCTTTCGCATGCCAAACGCCGATGATAGCAAATGACCCACGAAATGGCACAATAGCCACTCAACATTAGTCAAATTACACAAACAATTTTGTAGGAATGAGTTAATTCATTATGTCTTTATATAACAAGTTTCAAAACAATGTAATTGTTTACGATTTAACGGAACATCGATCTTCAGAATAAATACCGTCGACACGTTTCACATAGCCCATCACACAACGTATTGGCATTTCGCATAAAACAATGATCGAAGGCATAATGAGGTGTGTTCGCTAATATTTGAACGCGGTGCCGGCCCGGCATGCCTGCCTAGTGTCGAGTACGTATACACAACATGCTCTCGTCGCGGCTTTGACGCGCTATCAGGGTGATCTAATGTGAAGTGTGAAATGCTGATAGCATGCCGATTGTGACGTGCTGCATAGTGGAGATGGGAAACCTGAACGCCAAACCCACCCACCCACCCACTCAACACATGTGGGACGGTGTTTGGGTGGTTGCAGTGCAGTGCACGGATCGCATCCAGTTATTGCTGGTTCAATTTATGTTTCGTCTTGACAGGTGTCATTGTCTCTTAACGGATTCGATCATTTATTTGTTTCCAATGTGCCCGATGGTATTTCTATTTTCCCAAATGGAGATGATGGTTTGTCCAATTCTTGCTTGTCAGCGGAGACAATTTTATTGTTTCAGCAAACGTCCCTAAAGATTCACACTGTGCAAACTTACAATGAGGATGTTCGGATCGGACATAGCGTTACCTCTTTTTACAGCCAGTAATTTCAAAAACAGTTAGAGAAGACAATAAAATATTTATTAGAATTTAAGAGAACTGAAGGGGTTACGATGCTTAATTTCTACCAATTAATTAGGAATTACCAGCAATTCCTCGATCCGACAAAATGGTGCGTCGTATTGTTTAACGCGATACCTGAACAAATGATCAGAATGCAAAACACGAGTCTCAATTTCTTTCCTGTCAATCTCGAGGGTTCCCCCCCCCCCTATTTCTGGCTAAGATCACTGCGAACATTTTCTTCAGCGGGAAATGTTTGTGTGCTTCGTTTGAGTGGGTCGTCGCGTGCTAATTGCAATAATCACCTTTCCGATACGGGCGCTGAAAACGAGACGCCACTCGTCGGGAAACGGAATTCCAATTACACGGTTTTCTTTTTCGCTAAAAATTACGCTTCGCGCTGGTGTAATCGGAAAAGTTTTCTAATAATTGTTTTCTACCGGGCGCTTCTATTTAATGATAACATCCAAGTTTTTCATGCATCGGAAAATTAAAACACTTAACAAAGATGTGGGCAGTATCACTTTGAAGCGAAAATCACAAAATTAAACTAAAAATTTTCCATAGGAAAGAAGGAATAGCAGAAAATATCTTACTTGCAAATATATAAGTAATTTTTAAATTCCTTTAAAATGGTAAATTGATAACTAAGTCAGTGATTTTGCGAGCCAATTTTATTGAACTATATTTTTTATTAGAATTGGGCAGAATTTTGTGAAGTGGGCAGTGAATCCGTAGCAGATAACACATAAGAGCAAGAAAGTGGATGAAGAAAGATCAATCTATAAACCGCAACCATTGTATTGTTTTAAATTTTTACACCAAAAATGCCCATGCGTGAGCTTATTTTTAGAGAGATCCTTGTTCGCTAAGCCGAACAAGATCCAGGGAAATTTTCGGTGCCTTTTGGATCAATATTGTCTACAACTTTCTCCGTTACACTTCCCGACTTTAATTAGGTGGATTCATGAAATAAACACAACCTACCCTTCAACCCAGAGATGTGAAAATCGTAAAACTACCCCTCAGACAGCACGATGTTAGAGCAGAAAACAGGCCACATCAGTAAAACCACCGTAAAAACCCCCCTATATGAATAAATAGAAACAAATATTTTTTAACCTATGACACGAATTTTATATTCGCAAAGCTCAAGGTAGCAAATACCTCAACCATATAATAAACGCCACAATTTAGCGCAACACAGTAAAGCGGATGTGGCTGTAAAAGCCATGGTATAGTGCATTTTCCACCTGCGCCATTTCCCGGCTGTGCTAGTCCCGGTGCGCGATGGGAAATCCTTCCGCGCTGCGACGTTTCATGTGGCTGCAGACACGCTTTTCCGAGCAATGGGCATGGCGGGGAAAAATCATCGGAAAAGCCGCAGGGAGCTTTGTAGCATGAGTGCTTTGATCGCACAAACTTTGTGCTGTTGGTCAACTCGACAAAATTATATTATGTTGTATGCGACAGATTTACACTGGAAATAAATAGATAAAGGTTTTCGTGAATATCGCTGTCTGATTTCTCGATGTTTATTGTGTTTGAAGCTTGAGTATAAAGCTTCATATATCCGTGTCTCATCGCCAGTTGTCAGAAACTTAGGGTAGAAGTTTTGAAGAATTCTGTAATGAGAGTGGATAAGGGCAGGTGGATCGGTGGGACAAGTGGATCGTCATTACTATTGGCGCGATCCATTATCTAAGCTCTATGGTTTTATGCAAATTACAATCACAAGTACAATCAGGTACAGCTGTAATGTGCTAAAATTATTTTAAAGTTAAAAATATTTGACAGTTTTTTTTTGTTCAATGCACGCTTAAGGGTGTGTAAAATAAGGAAAGCGTTGAGTTAAGCTTCTTTAGAGGGGTCACTTCGTTTTCTAATAACCTCTCTCTAGCACACAAAGTTATTTTAAAAAGTTTTTAACAAAATAAAGTTACTAGCGCTATTATTTTTAGAACGAAAGAATATTAATGAATTCAGTTGAGAATATACTATTTTTAGAATAGGTATAATAGAAAGCTAAGTAGGTAACTTCTTAATCGGCGTTATCGAGGCATCAAACTTCGGGCAGAAGTTACAAAAAATAAATCGAGTCGTGACTTTATTTAATAACGACCTCTTGATTTTGAAAGTAATTAAGTATAGTACATGATTGATGGATAAAGGATTTGATGGAAATTATTCAGAAGAGTCGAGATCTAATCCAAAGTCTCGCCGATCGGAAAATAATTCCGAGGCCAGCAAGCCTTCCGCCTCGCATCCCCTCAGCGCGTACCTTACACGAATTGCTAATGGTTCGCCGTTTAAAAAACCTCCACCAGCAAGTTCTTAAATCCATCTCGAGGCAATCATGTTAACGGAGAAACTAATCCCGCCGTCGCGGCCAATAACAAACGAGCTAGCGCGAGAGACAGGGGAAAAAACCACCCCATCTAGGAGTGCTGTTTTGCGTGGGCGAATGGTGGAACCAAAATTGGATTAAAATGTCGACGTTTTTCGCTCGAAGATGCTCGGCGTTCAAAGATTCGTCAGGGTTTTAGACAAACAAAAAGCATTACTTGTACCTTTTACCTACCTCGGGATCTAGGAATTGATCAAAATGCACCCTCATTGTTAATCAGTAATCGTTTAGGACGTCTAGGGAAAAATTCTGCTCGAAGACAGAGCACAAAAGACATTTTCGACTTATACTATAAAAGTGTAGTTCACAAGAAAATTCCTTGGCGTACAAAAATGAAATTTTTACACAATATTAATAATATTAATAGGGTTAATATATGTGGAAAGTTTAGTTAAATTATGTCGAATAGTGTAACCTCTAGAGTGTAAAATGGGATCTGGAAAAATGTAAATTTCGTAAAAAACTTATTTTTGAAAAACCTTGTAAACGGAACGTGCTGATAATAGTAGGCGGTCTAAGTTAAGAGATTTCTTAGGCTTTCTAAAAATGTCTATCAAAATCAGTTACGACGTTTGGCCTTGAAAAAAAAACACAAGAGAGAAAAATTGTAAAAATTGGTTTGATAAACCATCAAACAGAACATGAACTATCCTTCGTCAAACACAAAAATTAATTTCAAAGAAGAATCCCTTCAAAGTTTTGCCACTGGTTTCGCGTCGTAGAATGTTTTCGCGAGAACATCTCTGCAGCGAGCTTAAATACGCATAACTTCTGGCCAGCTTAGCTAAAAGTATAATCAGATTAACGTTTGCCGCCCCGTTTTTCAAGCTGGCTGATTTCGCGGTTGACTTGGCGCTAATTTTCCCTGAAATCCTGCCGCGTTGATAGAAGGCCACGGATTCCACGGTGGCTTGAGCTCTCCCGACCGGCTTTTCATGTGATTAGAACTACGCATAGGGCTCAGTTTTGCATCTTCTCATCAAGGAAAAGTGATACTTAGGTTTAACTTGACAAAGATACATGTCTTTCCCCCATTTGAGTCAAAACTATTTGTAACCAGGTATTCAATAAATATCTTTACGCAATACTTTTCCGATAATTATAAGAATACGCTTGCACTCAATTCATCCAATTCTTTAAGAAAATGAGGTGAGAAAATATGTTTTAGCTTAAATTATCTTGAAACGTTCAAATATATCGTTTTTTCTTTGTATACCTGGTTAAAAAAAGTTGGCCAACTAAGGTCAGAGTACTGTTCTCGTAACATTGTGTATTTTATTTATTTATTTTCTGATTTCTAATGCATTTTCAAATCTTGCAAGTTACGCGTGCAAGCGTTAGTGCCGAATTGTTCTTGTCAAGGTGGGGAAAGTAGCCAGGGTGAAACATTTCAAGACTGATTATGCATCTCAAAATTGAATTGAAATTAGCGGTGTCAAGCTTGAAATGCAGTGAGCGGTTAGAGATAATCGGGATGCCCATCTGCAACTAATATAAAAAACAAATTCACAGTAAAAATTTAATCGACAATAAATTAGACGCGAATTTTCATCCAACTTTGTTGAAAAAAGAGAATGAGAATAGAAAGTAATAATAAATAGAGGGGAATATTAACTATAAAGAAAAACCGACGAGCAAACGGTGACTTCGGCCTTGAACTCTTCAACAGGGGTGCGATAATTAGGGGGTGGCTAACCACGGACCGCTGACTACGCGGCAGGGAACATTATTGTGAAAATGGCAAACGCATCCGCGATGAGGTGGAAAGAAAATTTGGGAAAGCGAAGGAGAAAGTCTGGCAAGAAAAGCGACGTAATGATGATTGAATGGAGTTGGGTCTAGCGAGGCACCTGTTGGCTCAAGACACCCCCCCCCCCCCCCCCCCCCCCCCCGCGAAGGGCTGACGAAAGAGAAAGAAGCGTGGAACTCTGAATTTTCCGAATTGCTGTTGTAAAAATGTATGGAACCATCTAAGCTGAGCTAACAAGTCTGGCGTCCAAGGTTATTAGAAGACTACCCAGATTGCCTAAGCAATTAGTTTTGTCATATCGTCATGGTAGGCCTGGCACACAAACCTTATCCCAGTGACGTCGTGAAACTCAACCAATGCCGGTCGAGGCAACCTATTATTTGAACCAGCAGCTCCGGTGCTGTTAAGGACCAATTCCCTCAGGGAAAAATAATGTCACATCTCCACGATGACAACCCATTGGTGGCTTCTGTTTTCTTCCTAGCTGGACGTTGTAAAACCAGCCAGTTGAATTCCCCCAAATCCACATATTTTCTATGTTTGAAAGGGCACACCAAAAATTATTATTTGTACTGATATTTAACCAAGGAAGATAAGGAAATCACAACCCCACTGGCTTTTTTTAGTGAGAATATTTGACTTGATATTCTCAGAATTTAACAGGAACATGTCAACAATCGAAGCACCTTATTCATACACCGCTAAAACACCGGTGTTTGGCAGTGTTTGGCAGTGTTTGGCAGTGTTTGGCAGTGTTTGGCAGTATTAGGCAATGAGGTACTCACGGAGCTACAGAAAATATCACAAAAATAATTTTGCGCCACCCACAATCGCAAACCTTTTGTGAAATTTTTAAGTAGAAATTAAGAAGATTTAATTGGATTCATTCTAATTTATATTTCATCGCATTTAATTAAGAAAGCAGGCTAGAGAGCGAGCAGTTTGGGGGTCGGGACGGAGAATCTTCGGCTGGAATTGCATTGTGTTGTTATCAGCGCGGTGGGCGAGGACAAAGCAAGTCGAGGTTGTTGGCAGAAAGCGATATCTCAGAAAGTAGTAATAATTAGCACTTGGCTCAGGCAGACTTAATTAAGACGTGCTCTCTGGATTCTATGACGCGCGCGCTGGAATGCCGGCGAATCGGGAGCAGGGGAATTTCACTCGATATTCGGCGTGATGCTGGAGAATGCAAGACAACTTTTGAGTAGTTTATCCATGGATAATGTCATACTCAAAAAATGTCCGGGAATTACATCTCACCAACTTATGAAAGTAAATCCGTAAGACACCATTTCAAAATCACAACATCAGACAATTGAACAGTGGCTAAACGTTTTATTTAACACTCGCATACTTTCTAGCTTTTTACTATAGTTACTATATCATATATTACAGTTATAAACCTACTAATACAGTTTAAAAAACTGTAAGTCGGTGACAGCAAATCTTTTTGCCGTCATGTTGGTAATCGTATCGACTACTAGCGCTCAGCGGAAAAGGGTATACTTAAATTAAATATACTATAGATTAGACGCTGCATCGGTCACCTTGCTTTGGGATATGAAAAATTTTGTGACGCGACAGTTCAAAATTTATTTTTGTTTGATGTGAAATGTGGGAGATAGTAAGGCGAAAGCATTGTTGATAATTTAATAACTCCTGGATGTGAAGAATGTTTAGGGAGATCGGGGGAACACCTAACTTATGTGTTACGGTCGGGTGTACGTCTGAGATTTTGGACGCAGCGCTAGTTATTTCTTAAAGTTACTGTGCATGAAATTTCACTGTTAAATTTCCACCACAAGAAAATAAATGTGTGAAATATTGTGAATTATAAATAGCTTTTTTTTGAATAGCAAAATAATTTGAATGAAAGCGCATAATAACAGGGTTGGCGGACTGTATAATTTCTAAAGCAGTCGGAATACGCAAGCAAGTTGGTTGAAATGAATTTTTATTGTCATCTTACTAGCTCCATTTTTATTGTCATCTTACTAGCTCCAATTGCCACCAAAGTTTTTAATAAGCTCGAAGAAAATTCTTTGCTCAATATTCTCAGCATATTTCCACTGTAATTAATTTATTTGGAAAAGAGATATAATGTCTATGAAGGTAATTTATAGATGTATCAGCATCAATTTTTTGTCATCTAATGATATGAACATTTGGTTTTAAAAATCTGTTTTTTGTCACAATATTTATTAAAAATATTTATAGAAAAATTTAACAGCTATGAGTTGTGACCAATGCAAAAATATATATTTATAATACCTATCTACAATTGGACGATAAATTTTATATAGTGGAATTAGTCTTAGAAGGTGTTAATAATTGTATTTGTAATTTTTGTGTTACGTCCCTTATAATAAGTGTAACAAAAGACAGTAATTAAGTAAGATGTAGTGAACATTAAAACATGGTCAACATAATATTAAGAAAATCAAAAAGACGGTCAACCTATTAAATGAAAAAGAAATCAATTAACAGGTATCAAATGATCAATTAACGATCTAAAAACTTAATTTATTTCACTAAATTCAATAAAATTCGCACGTTGATTCAAATCCTTCAAAAACTGCAATGAATTCTGTTCCAGCCAGATTTCCGTATTTTGTAACAACAAATACCGACACACATCAATCAGTCGTCATCTACATAAAGGTACTTCTGCTTCGTCTCACAGCGTCACAAATCTTTATTACATTCCCCCTCCCCGAAAACCAGTCCATCGCAACGACGCAACTGCAGGTGATTTCTAAGAATGATTGCAAATTCGCTCTGAGGGAAAACTCTCGTCGTCCGTAACTTTACATCTAATTTCAAAAATAGAAGCGAGAAAATGCACGGCGATTTCCCGGAGCGATACCGACTAGGCCGCTACATTCGCTCGCGACTTTCGCCGTTCGATTTCGCGGAATGGAAACAGGTTGGCAGACTTGTTCGTTGGGTAGGTATTTGTGATGCAGCGAAGCGGTAGGAATTTTCCTTTCACGCAATGCGATTGATATTTTTATTTTCATGAGGAATTCACGAATTGAAATGCGTGATTGGTAATTACGCGATTTGCAATTTGAATTTCGGGCTTTTGAATCTGTGTGAAAGTGTATTCATGGTTGTAAGGAATGTCAATTTTATTCGGGATGTGTTGAAAAATCCTGTACAATTGTGTTTATATACCTATATTGGCACATCAGTAACAAAAATTACTTAAATAGGCGCATTTTGACAATTTTTTGATGAGCTGTATTAACTGTAAAGTGTGCATTACTAACGGAATTTAAATCCCGGATTTTGGTGTCAGAAACGCAAAGAAACGTAAAAAAAAATTGAAAATATTATACCAGCAGGATTCACACTTATTTTCGAGTAGAAGGCAAATGAAAAACTTTTCAACTTTTCCCGCAAACACCGAAAATTTCCCGACGGACTAGCATGAGACGCGACCAACTCGGTTATTTTGTGATTATCCCGTCAAATTCACCACCACAACAGAAAAAATAAAACTAAAAAACACGGTTCCTTTTCCCAATTTCCTTACCATCACATAAAACTACCTACGCATTAAGCCATTGTGCATGCATTACACACATAAAAGCACGCACCCACGCACTTTGTGTATTAAAAAGAACGTCTTTAAGCGTCGTCAAAGAATAATAAGCTGAGTGCAATGTTGGGTAAGTTGGTCGAAAGTATAAAACATCTCACAAAGTGATCGATTCGACGCTGGCAAAGGAAATTATCGACAGTTTATAGGCATTTTCCAACACTACACTCTCCAGCCTTGCAATTGAAAGCCAACCCTTTCTACCACTTGGCAACAATCACTTTATAAGCCCGCCAATTTGACCGACAACAATGGTGCGATATCAATAGGCGACATCGATTTCATATCAAGAAGCGTGTGGGACGTAAATAGGAAGCAAATATCTAACTAATTTATAGGAAAAACTGGGAAAACCTGCCAAAATAGCAACGTTTATAAGCTGGCGACAGAATCGCCAGCACAACTACAGCCATTTAGATTCAACTGAACACAGCGTTACTTATACGTAATCTTACTCATCTTATTTAGAGAGCTAATTGTTTGCCTCTAAAGTTTCAACATGGACATATAAAAGTGAGAGAATCTTTGCATATTGTGATAACAGCACTTGTTTACTAGGTTAACTTGAACTACGGCTACCTACCAGCGATTTTTCGTCTGGTTTTGTCGAGAGTTTCCTTCACACTATACAGCGTAGTAAGATATTTGTTATAGGTGCGCCCTTTTTCTGCAATACTTTTCCGAATACCATGATGTAAGTGGCGAGGATAATTGCATCGGTGCATATGGGACACACAAATTACGGAAATGTAGCTAAATAAATATGCCATGCATACAGTGTGATACATTTGTGTGGGCCTTAAAATGTCACCAAGGACTCAAACCTACAAGAAAATATCATCCCAAAAAAAATGCTTGGTATGTAGTTGTGGTGGGAAATAGTTGAAGGTAAGATTTCTATAGGTCCATGAAGTGCGGCTTGAGGGTGTCAAAACAAACCGAGTTACAGCTTAGATATTAAATAAAAGTTTATTCGAAAATAAGCGTTTTGAATTTTTTCAAACTCATGAAGAAAATTCATGTTTATTGTATAACAAGTTGTATTGATTGAAGACCTCTCAAAATTACCCGATTCTAATTTTCCTCGAAATGACGCTCATAAAATGTTTCCCACAACACAACGAAGCAATTTGGTTGTTTTGATTGACAGAACACACCCCACGGTGATGCATATAGCATTGTGTTTTTAGGGGATGATGGCCCCACGAGGAAGGGGCGAGAGCACGTTAATGGGCGATAATGCGCCTTGGAACAAGCTTTATCGGAATTCTTTCTCCGCAATCGCAACTAGAACAACCCTTACCTTCCGTCTAACTACCCCTTGGCAACTTTATCACGAGCTTCGAGGGTTGTAAGGGTTTAAGTGTGAAGAATTGGTCAAGTCCATTTTCTCTGCTTTGCATTAGATCTTCGATAAGGAATAATAATAGGAAGCTAATAGATCATATAAGGATTTTAAATTTTGGTATCATCATGATAAGGTACTTGCAAAGAATTCAATACACTGATTATCGAAGCAAAGTTATTATAAAGAAGCAAGCTTTGAAAAATATCGAGATACATTATTAATTATAGGGATAGAATACATACAGCATTCAAAATTTCAAATCCCTTTGACGAGTACATACATTGATAAAAGTATGTGTTAAGCAATCACTGGGATAAAATAACGTGTTCACAGATATTTAATGGACCAAGTTCTTTGCGTACTCGAAAGAATGGCAATATCACATAAATTCAACGAAAATCATGTATTTTTTACCGACAAAAACATCAAAGGTTGGCCCTTGTTAGTCGATGACACCCAAAAACAGACGCTGAAGAATTTGGCCGCAGATATTTAGTCCTGTGAGCGGATTATTGTATATGCAAAGAAAAATGTCCATCCGCTCGAGGATTCGAAGCCCGTACCCCCGTTTCGCTGCTGTCGCAATGCACCGGTGGCTCAATGATCCACACATGCAATCAAATGAGGCTAATCGCGTGGAAGCGATTTTCAATGGAAATTAGTTCAAATATAGAGAAAAAAATAAGCATAGGGTGAAGTCATTTTCAGAGGGGATGGGTTTCGTATAATATACTTGGCACCTTAATTGGAAATTTGCAAAGCTTTCACATCTCATGTGTCGCTTTTGGATAACAATTTTCCGAGGAATATTCGCGGTCACAGCATTTGATTAAAACCAACTTTGAGAACAGCTAAATGGCTATTTTTTAATTAGAGATTTCCTAAATACACCGACTTGACCCAAATTCAAGTCAACTAGAGGCTTTACTTTTAAAAGACACTGTCTCCACCTAATATTAGGGCTTTAGTTTTCAATAAAACTATTACTGCATTGGTTGTGAAGCTTGCGGTTCTGCTCTGATCTGATTGACTTTTGGTACTGAAAAGGACCTCTGTCGACGTTTCGTCCGCGTTGGCGCGGACATCTTCAGGACTGTCCTGGACTGTCCTGAAGAAGAAGAGGTCGTTTTCAGGACCAAAAGTCAATCACATCAGAGCAGAACCGCAAGCTCCACAACCAACTTTCCATGGCTCTGAAACACTCCGCCAAACTATTACTGCGTTATTGAAGGCTCAACATAAAATTTGAGCTAAAACAGTTTGGTAAAGATTGGAATGCAGTGACCCAGTTCAACATAATATTTATTTTAAAAACTATTTAATCGGTGCGCATTAAAGTTCTGAATTAGCAACACGCTTTCCTTCACCTAACACCTGACCGCAAATGAAGCCACAAATAAACTTATTGCCTTGATCTCTGTCTCTGTGAGTTACCTATCGCAGGAAGCAAATGGCCTAACACTTCTATTTGATGATGAAATCAGGAAATTCTTCTATGAACAGCGTGGGTGTCATGCACACGACAAGGGAATTTCACGGGGTGATACGGTACAAGTGAGGGGGGGGGGGGGTGCCGTAACCAAAACCCATCCTTTAGGGTGTGTTTGCTCTGCTGAGCGATCCAAGTCAAAGAGAGTGGTGGTATTTCCACGTTCGTTCCTGGATAATATGATAGGAATTCGGTGGTAGAGTATAGCTCACGAGTAAACGAGGACTGTTTTACAGCAAGGAATGATATTGTGTACATTTTCAGATAATTACACGTAGCTAGGGGGATGAAAATATAGCGATGGATGTTGCAAAAATGTTGCTTGCTCTAATTTTAGCCGGGATAGGGGAGAGCGAGGCAGTATTTTTAAGCAAGATGAATTGATGCGGAAAATGAGAATGTTTACTTTTTAACGACTTGATTTCAGCACATGATTTTTAATTCGTCCGTCAGCTTCGTTAAAAAATTAAAGCCAACCCCATGTTTTATTTAAAAGCACAGGCCACGTTGCATTGACACGTTTTGGGATGGAACAAGGCGCTTTTTGCGTAGAAAGTCGCGACGACAGCGCCATTTGGCATTCTAATCGAACGAATTCCAAAAGGTTACAAATAAATCGAACAAACAATTTGCACAAATCACCTGAGCGGCGCCATTCCTCGTGGTCCACGGGCGCACATTGGATCAGCTAATTTCACGCCTGTTGCGTTACGGTGGGGGTGGTGGCAGCTGGGTGGTTGGGGGGGGGGAGGGCGACAGCCAGTGCCGTATAGATATATATATATATATATATATATATAATGTAGATTTCAATTCCAGCAACACGTCGAATGACTGATGTCGAAATCATCCCCCCGCCGGATGCCTCTGCGGCAGCGACAATTTGCCGCGCTTTTCCACGCTTTTCCACGCTTTTCCGCGGAGCAATGCTCGATCAGTACATCGTCGGTAATCAATTTAGATGGCTAACTATAACGGACGGTTGAAAACCGGGGCGCGCGGCGGTGTTTTTGTTTGTTACCCAATCATTTCTTTTCTGTACACAAAGAAATTTCATTTGAAAACTGCGCGCGATGGCGACTGAAAGATAATTTAAATTAAATCCAGGCAGAATTCGAGCGTGGCTGAAATTGCTTCGGAGAATACCTATCTGATGCACGGGTTAACAAACGGATAGAAAAACAGCGTCGGTGCTGTGTGGTGGCGGTACGTAGGGTCGTTTACGTGGCGGTACGTAGGGTCGTTTACGTGGTCAAGTCTCAAACGAGCTGGCACCATGGCTTGCCGAGATCCTATACTTGAATTCGGTGCATTCCCGTTTATTAACTGCAGAGTGAGAAATAGGGCATGCAGTGTTTGTCGGAAAAACATGGAAATTCGCGTTCAATGCGATGCCACATGACATCGAAACAGAACCAGCACAACCTTTTCTAAGACCATTCGACAATTTTTGAAGACAGTATATTTAGAAGGAATTGGTCAATTTGTTTGAAAAATGATTTCTATATACGTTCTCTCACATCAGAATCAGAATTCAGGAAATAATGAGCGCGTCTCATTTGATCGCGAGGTAATTGCAGACAATACCATAAATAATAACTCGGAAACATATATATAGACGGTGTAATTATGGTTGAAATGAATTAGAAAGCATACGGCTAGAAATTAATGTAAATTACATTTGAATGCTTGCCACTCGTACATGAGTATACATGAACACTCGACCGTGGTTCGGCCGTGTGTATCATCATCATGTTTAATTGGCAAGTCAATCAAGAAGGCGAATTCATTACGACTATAATTGATGCGGCGGCACGGGACCCTAATTATTAAGCCAGTTGTGCAAGGTCATTCATTAGTTGAAATATAGCCGAAGAAAATTGCTTTTCTTGTGGGGATTTTGATGGTCTACAGGATATTTAAGTTCGATCTGTTTTTTCATCAAATATTATGTCGTCACTCATAGTGTCATCCAGAAAAAAATAATAGTAGATGAGTAAAGTATTTTTTCATTCATAAGTAAAAAAAAAACTACAAGTTTTGGTGGCACGAATTCCCTCGTAGTTTGGTGTAATATGGTAACAGCCGAAATGGTGGTTAGTGGTAACCAGTGGCGGATCCAGGGGGGGGGGGGGGGGGGCGATAGAGGCGATCGCCCCCCCCCCCCCATGAATCCGGTAAACTCCTCATCCCTGAGTGCATTTCAAAATCATGTCCATGGTTTGGCTGAAATTTGTGAATTTGATTTTTAATGGAGAAAGAAATTGCATTATACTACATTACAATATATAGTTTAGTCAGTTTAGTAGAAAAACTTTCTTCAAAAAACGTAATAACCATTCAAACATGAATATCTTAGGTCCTAACTTTAGTGCCTGTGTATTGCCTGAAACGCGTAGATTTGCTTCATTGAGAGACCTTGACGTCGCAATTTTTCGGGGGCTGTGCCCCCCCCCCCCCCCCCCCCCCCCGTTGTCAGCTTAATCGCCCCCACCATGAGTGGTGTCTAGATCCGCCCCTGGTGGTAACATGTTTAACTAGAGAGGTTTTGCTAAATGACAAGTGTTAAAATATAATGCATTACATTATATCATAAAGTGTTAATATTAAAAAAGTAAATAAATCATTTGTAACGGAAGACAGACAAAACTGTTGAGAATATACAGGGAAATCAATGAAATAATGTGGATTCTCATACTATTGTTGTTGAGACACATCATCGCTGGCGACAGAAAATGTTGACTCAATACTAGGAGCGCGTAGGAGCCAGCGAGGACCAAGTAATGTATTCAAGAGACTTGGCAGGAAAGTAGTTCAGTACTTTAACTGCTAAAAGCTTATTACCTGAGTTCATTGCTCATCAGTAATCAGCGTTGGAGTAACACTATATAGCATTCTGGAAACACTGATGCAGCTTTTGTTATAAGCTTTAATCCATAGTAGTAATTGAAATGTTTCATACCAAAATAATAGATTTGGAATGAGATTAAAACATTTGTTTAGCAAAAAAATTGCTTTATACAAAAATAATGCCAGAACATCATAGAGGGAAAATTAATTTACAATTCGATAAACGGGTCCAATTTGTGAAATTTGGTTTTCAGATTCTATGTAAACAAATAAAAAATTAGTGATAACCCGGTGTTCTATTGGAATCACGAGTGGTAGGTACTTGCGTTGGTATTTGCCGCGTATCCGTCGTCATTAACTAAATCAACATCATTAACAACATTTTAAAATTAATTGTCTTCACCGGATTTGAAATACGATTGTTGAAGTAATACTCGAGGCTTGCTTGAAACACGCCCCTCCACCCACCCTCACCATCACCCTCCTCGTCACGTCATCCTAATCAATTAAGCTTAGTCGAAGAGGGACGATTTCCATTTCCTTCCTCTCAGACAACATTGCTTTTGCTAGAGTTTCAGGAAACTTGTCACTTCCTCAGATCTCAGACCTCAGGTGATATATTCACCTATAAAACAGGAATCTTATTTCATGTTTGCAAATGTTTTTACATTTCTAACTATTTACCTTTCGAGTTATAATTATTTTTACTGTTCGAACTGAGCAGCATTTAAGAAATCTCAACAAATAAAATATTTATAGTAGGTATAACTTCGTGGGTATACTTCCTGATACGTCCTTATAGAAAGAAACGAATATTTCGATTACGAAAGCTATGGACATAATATTATAATATAGGTGGTAGAGCCGGTAAGTTTTATTTTATTTTTGGGCAATTTTTTAGACGTTGAAGTCCGAAGTTGCACAACATCTGCTTTGTTACACATTCCATCCCATCAAAGTAATCGGGCAGATTACTGTCTGATGGCTGTACCAATTACTAGGAATCACTACTAGTTTTATCATTAAAGCAAGCTTTTGAATGTGCATTCTGCGGGTAATCGTGATTATCGGATCACTGTAAAAATCTATCTGATATTTTACGATTTCGCTGACGGTCGCAAATGTTCTTTGTGTATACTTTTAATTAGTTTTATTTTGATGTCTAATGATATCTAATACACGAAAAGATCCATCAGACGAATTTTCTAGAAATTAAGAAATCAAAAACACATCTCTTATTTACTTTTTTAGTTAGACGACGGGAATTATAAATTAATTTGTTTTCTTAATTTAATATTTGCTGATAACAATAGAATATATTGCCTAAAAAGAAATTTTTGGGAAAATTTCGTCAATTTCCTTATCAAATTGGCTTTAAATCGGGAAAATCTGAGTCAAATTTTAGCAAATCACCTACCCTGCTCAAAGTTGTCGCATCCACAGAGGTTTACCAAGCTACCGATTGGCAGAATTAGGTGTTAAGATTGTTGACTTTACTAAGAGGTCTTAAAGCTAATTACAACAAACGTGGGAACACCGGGGAACACTAGCAACACTAGCAACATAGCACTACCAGCTAAATATAATAACACCGGCGTGTGATTTCAGTTAGGTTAACCCCATGGTATAAAAGGGTTAACCCCACGAACTTTGGTGGTTGCCATTATTTAATCTTATTCTAAACACTATCAAAGGAAAGAAATAACTTCAATCAAGGAGCAAGCTGCATCCAAGCTTCATTAGATTGTATTTCATTCAAACTACTAATGAAGCAGTGCATATCTTTACAATGACCACTTATGACTGTAGAATATAGGAAAATCTCGACAAAATAAGTCGACAGCGCGCCTGTGGTGAACCTAGCTACATGGCTGCAGTGCATAAATTTCACACTAAGCCGCCCAGGTGGCGCTGAAGATTCTTTTGGCAGTCAAAACAATGCAGTCCATTCCCAAAGGGTAGTATTTACTTTAGAACCGAATAAGAGATAGTGCGAACTAGCTTATATCACGCTAATACCGTATTACTTTATTACGGTACTAGCACTATTCCGTATTCACGATACAAATATTAGGCCGGTTTAAGCGTAAGGTCACTATTCCGATAAAACGTCACTCATTTTGAAGTGACTTCATGACACTTGAAATTTAGTAGATATTTGAAGGAACGTATTTATAAGATGTGCTGTTTTTTTAATGGAGACCGGAGAAGAAAATGATTTGATGGCAAATATAGAAATCTGGTTATTATTAAAAATAATTCATTTGTTCGAACCTGAAAATAGGAAAAATTTAAAAAGTAAAGTCGTGCGCAGAGTAATTTAGAAATAAAAAGAACAGCTAATTATTTGGTAATATATATAGGTAAAGAGCCCATATTTACCGAAAAAAGACAAAAAATATTCAAAAATCCAGTTCACAGCAGGCCATAGGTTTGAAACCATGAGAGATGCATCCGTTCCAGACAACGAATTCTCTACATGGCAGCAGCATGCGGCAGCAGCATGTAATCTGCATGCCGCATAAAATAGCCACTTGGTCAAGGGTCGAGTACTTTAATTGCCCGGCACCCTCATGGGGCGGGTGTGCAAATAGGGGATGCTATTTGCTCGAAAGAGCGCTGTTCATTCAAAGACACAGCAGTGCATGAAACTGCGATCTAGAACTGTAGTAATTAGTGTTCTACACAGGTAACAGGTTGAGGTTTGTGTGAATTTGAGCGGTGATGCATGCGATGGAAGTGTTACAGGGTGCTTGAAGATGTTACCTGGCGTCAGATGGCGGTTATTGTGGGTTAAAAGGAGGTAATTTGATGATTAGATTATCGTTCAGTCACCTTCACGTTCGAGTTAATTACGATGTGTCAGTAGCAAAACAGCAAATCGATGGAGGTTTGAAGTTTGATGTCTTCAATCGATGTTCGACGCAGCAAAATTAACGTTTTGTAGCAATATTTGAAGGTTAACAGGTTTCAATCTTTGACATAATGTTTTTTTTAACCATGGTGTAGTCGACAGCTAAAATCATTTTTTAAATCATGCTGTAGAAACAAATAAGTCGCTAATAATTAATAATTTATCTGGATTTTAATATAAAGTCAACACATTACTGAACTACATACCGTCGTAGGGGTAGTAGAAATAATCTTGAATCAGGTCACAAAAGACACAAAACTAAATCCAGTTCTCTTATCATTCCGTCTACTTGACAGAGTAATCGTAAGGGCACAAACCAAAAAGATATGGAGGAAAATTTATGACTATGGGTAGTACCTACCTAAAACTGGAAAATGTTGGTATTTTTCTAAACTTTATAAAAATTTGGCTCATAGTGAAGCAGTGTTTGTCTGAAAACGGTAAAAAATGTGTGAGAATTTTAAGGAATCTGTCGAGGATTTGAGTCTGTCGGATAAGATGCTGTAATCGGATTTGAGAATGCAAGAACGGCAGTACAAGGGAGGCTCTGTAAGGGAAAGAAGACACGCTGAAGATTGTAGGAGGCGAAAAATCGGACACTTTACGGAAATATTGTAGTCACAAAGTGAACGGAAAAAGTAAATAAAATCTGGGATATTGATTTGTTAAGGAATATCGCAAAAATGTTAGCGTTTATGTTAAGTTCTACATGTTTATGTTTATGTTCTACATCAAATAAAATTAATCTTCGGCACGTCCCCCATCTTGAACAAATTTTTATGTAGGTATACTAATCTTTACTTAATTTTTACTTTCCCACACACAAGCTTGGCTTATGTGGGTTTTATTTCATAACATTTTGTATCTTCTTTTTCTTATGCTGATGTGTAAATCAAAAAATTGTGAAATAACAAATTTAAAAAAATTAAAATTAAATAAATATATATATTAACTTGCGCTTTATTTATGAAGGGCCTTGCGATACGTCGAGCAAGTAATTATACCAATTTCTTATGATTCAATGCCCTAATCTAACTAAAGTGTTATGACTTTCTATCTTTCTAATTTATTTTCTTTTCATATCCAACTTGATCCGATGACCAGTTCAATGAACCTTCCCAATGTACCCCCCAGTTCCCCCCATTGATGATTGGAAAATCATCATGGCAAATGTTCGTCATGGAAAATGCATGCGTTTTTTTTAGAAAATTTTGATCAATGCGACCCCTTCAAAGGAACCATCCCCTATCCCTCAAAAAGCCATTCCAGCTCAACTTCTACATGTAATGTGTATAAGTTATAAAGCAAAATAATCCCCTCCAAAACACAAACTTTTCGCCGGGCAGCGAAATGGCACGCAGATGGGAGGGCGCAGTCGTTGTAATCCTCGTTTGAAGTCCGGACAATTTCACCCCCAACTTCGGGGAAGCGGTTTAACGGTTAAACGGTTGAACGACGCACTCTCCATGCCTCGTCGACAGCTAATGGAGTAGCGGTTAATGATTTAGTTTCAAAATGTACAAACCTGGGAAGGATGGGTGCTTTGAAGGTAGGAGTTTGTCGCAATAAACTACTCTAAAAGGTAATAATGAACTACTTACGAGAGGTGGTGTGTTGGGCTTATAATAATAAGTGAAAATAAGTAGAATCTTAAAGATTTTGTGGCACGGTGGAAGTAAGAGGCGCTCGTTTAGCTTTAAGTTCCTTGCCTTCCGTTGAGGTATTGTAACTGATGTGACTGATTGTAACTGAACCTTTTCTGTCGTATTTGGTGGAATCTTTGGATGCTCACCTATAGATAAGTACCATTTTGCAGCAAATTTTATATATTATATTATATTTTAAATAATCGTTAAGAACGTTTACTCTTGTGCTATAATGGGAATCGATATTCTGACAGAAACAAAAACCACTTCTCTCCAACCACTGCCTGCTAGATGTCCGTTTCACCGCAGCACTCCGAGGCGTACAGAACGTAGAAGGCAGTGTCCTTTACAATATATTTATAAGATTGTAGGATTCTTTTGATCCGGCGAGAATCAATGTGCACGCCTATTTCATAAACAGTAACAGTAACAATTTTTTTTTTAAATTGGCAGTTTCTTACAATTATTGGGGGAAGTTATATAACACATAAGCGATTCCAGGAAACCCACAAGTAGGAGCAGCAGGATGATTATTTTAATTTTAATTTTTAGATGAGAACGTTTGTCAGTGTTTCTAATGAAACAAATGAATGCTTTCATTTCATCTAACATGAAACAAGTAACAGAATGGCAATACAGGAGTCCTATATGACGCTTTGGCTCGATCGTGAACGAAACAGACTAGAAATTTTCAGCTTGCGAGACGCCAAAGAAAACAAATACCACAAGCATCGAGGGGTTGTTGGTTTGATTTTGGTTTCAGTGGGTCTCCGATGTCAATTCGCAAAGACACTCAGTGAAAATTTGAAAACGATTTGCCACCTGGTTTATTTCGATCCTGAAAAGAAATTCACATCAAGCAAATTAAATTGCTTGAATTTGCGCAAACCGCACACGTAAATATGAAATCGGCAAGTGAATCTCACGCATGACGAATTATGGAAAAGTAGAATTTTCTTCAAACGTGTCTGAATCGTAGCCCGCCTGACTTCCGGATGAGAATTGTGTGTAATTTTGTATTCTGTTCGTGTCTGTCGCTTTTTAATTTCATTCATTTCAAGTTTCGTTTTGTTTAAGTATAGCTTTCAGGGTCAGCGGCATATTTGTGAACCACTGCTCATGCAGTATGGTACTACTTTATTGCATTTTCTGCTCAGCAAAACGACAAAATAAATATGTGTTTATTGACAAATAAGTTCAAAAGGGTCGTTGGGGGAAAATGATTAAAAATCTCATCAGCACACTACAGATTTATGGCAAAAAACACTATTTTTCGTCCGCGAAATAAAGAAAATTCAGACAAATAAGGCAACTTGTCTTCATTACTTATCTGAATGGCGTATTTACACGAAAGAAAAGTCAGAGCAACGGCCAAAATCATGATGCAGCGTTAATCTGGCAGGAATCATTAAACATCATTATCGCACGACATTTCCCCTTCAGACCAGAGAGAGAGGCAAATGGAGAGAGACCCGACCTTCAAAAAACCATATATAGAATTTTGATTTATAATAGCTATAAAAATTGATAGTGGCTCACAGATAAGAAAATATTAAGCCGCGCGACATTGCAGCGATTAGCGGTAGAAAAAAATTGCACATTGACATTGTAAACGACAAAGAGACCGCGTTCGCAAAAAAAAAATTACACGCGCAGAAATCACGTGGGCTGCGGTGTTAGCGGAAAATGTAACGGGAAATTTTCCTATCCAGACAAGGCTGAGCGAAGATACAAAGAAAATTGCGGGGGTGGCTGGAGTACCTGGTGTATATACCGGCGGGAAATTACGGCCGTCAGTGTTTAAAGGTATACACACAAGTTAAAGTTTGCATTCGGCGAGAACGGGCAATAAATTAGTCGCCATGCAATTGTGCAGAATCGAGAATTTATAAATGCTGCACACTCGGAAGTTTGCGCGCGAGTTGAAAAGAGAAGTTGACCTAAGTTGGGTGAAATAAAGCTGTGCAGGTGTAACCAGAATGTATACGTTCAAGCTTGTTAATTCATATTCAATGATGAAGTGTTTGTCAAGATTTTGCACAAGCTGCACATGGAATTTATGAGTGTCTAATTATTTACTTGTTGGTTAATTACTCAATTATATAGTTCAGTTTTGGTTAAGAATATTAGAAAACTGTGAGCTTTACGTCGCGGTATTTGCCTATACCGATAATGAAGACATAGTGAATTATTTGGATACAATATTTTAGTGAAAAATACCTTTGTGTGAGAAAAGGTTCAGCTGATTTTAAAATGTTATCACTTATTATACTATTACAGTAAAGGAATAAAACATAAGAAAATATTAGAAATAACTTTGATTAAAGGGGAGTTAAAGCTATGACCTTTACTTATAATTCTGTTCGGGAGAGATTGGAGGGTTTGAAGTTAGTACGACAACTTCACTCGCCTTGCTTGTCAACCTCTCGGCAGCACGGATTAGTGGAGGAATCCTGTTGTTCGAGTTGTACCGTCCTTCGGAAGCGACGTAAAGCCGGTAAACCGAACGGTTTGGCATGTTGGAAACACCGGTTCTCGTGAGATCACCGAAGTTAAGCAACATCGCGCTGGGTCAGGTGTTTGATGGGTGACCATCATGCACATGATCAGTTCTGTTCGGGAGAGAGGTTGGAGGGTTTGAAGTTAGTACAACAACTTTACTCGCCTTGCTTATCAACCTCTCGACAGCACGGATTAGTGGAGGAATCCTGTTGTTCGAGTTGTACCGTCCTTCGGAAGGGACGTAAAGCCGGTGGTCCCCTTGGTGCTTTTCGACAGGAGTAGGCTACGTGCCGGCACCGGGTTTCCCCTCCTCCCTTCTAGGCTAGGTTAGGTTCATCATCACCCTCATCATCACCATTTCATTCACCGACGCCATTAGACCAGTGCCAAAGGGCCAGTTGTCAAAACAGTGCGTCGTTAAGCACCAATAATCAATCAATCAGTAAAGCCGGTGGTCCCCTCGATGCATTTCGACAGGAGTAGGCTACGTGCCGGCACCGGGTTTCCTCTCCTCCCTTCTAGACTAGGTTAGGTTCATCATCACCCTTTCATTTACCGGCGCCATTAGACCAGTGCCACAGGGCCAGTTGTCAAAACAGTGCGTCGTTAAGCGCCAATAATAAAATATAAAATTTACTTATAAGGTAAGTAAGAATTACGATGATGCTTTTGAATAATTGCACCTCATACTTATACTTATGTTAACTATGTAATGAGGATTGAGTTTTCAAACAAGGAAACACTAGCACCCCCATAGCACAGAAATTTTGGTAGCAGTATTTTGGTAGCAAAGTTACAAGTCGATCGAATAGTTAGATATACATGCAAGAAGATTCCATGCACCAAGATGTTGACTCAAGTTTCTGTAGTTTACCTGCTGCGTTATATTCTCGCAGGCGAAACAACCCGCCACACTGACTGCAATTAATTAATTCCAACTGCCAGCAATGAAATAATCCTGTATCGGAGCCATCAACAGCAATACAACACGGTGTAATTAATTTTGGGTATCTATTTTTTTCAGCAAAACTATAGACCTTTGATAAAGCAGGCATGCATAGCTTAGCGAAACGTCCCGGGAAAAGTTTGCGTTTGGGAGTTTAGCATTCTGAAAACAAACGATGCTACGATTAGGAAAATACGTGGGTCTTGAAAAAAATTAGTACCGAATTTTGGCATGTTGGAAACACCGGTTCTCGTGAGATCACCGGAGTTCAGCAACATCGCATTGAATTAGGTGTTTGACGGGTGACCATCATGCACATGTGATAGTTCTCTTCGGGAGAGAGGGTTTGAAGTAAGTACGACATCACTCGCCTTGCTTATCAACCTCTTGACAGCACGGATTAGCGGAGGAATCCTGATGTTAGAGTTGTACCGTCCTTCGGAAGGGACGTAAAGCCGGTGGTCCCCTTGGTGCTTTTCGACAGGAGTAGGCTACGTGCCAGCACGGGTTTCCCCTCCTCCCTTCTAGACTAGGTTAGGTTCGTCATCACCCTTTCATTTACCGACGCCATTAGACCAGTGCCACAGGGCCAGTTGTCAAAACAGTGCGTCGTTAAACACCAATAATCAATCATTTTAAGAAATTAATCGTGTACCTACTCTGTTAAATTTCCTAATGCTCCAGCGCCCCTAACGGATAGTGAACATTATAGCTACTGTAAGGGATTTCACGGCTTTGTAACCACCCCCTGGGTGATTTCCTAGCACTGCCAAGATCACGTTAAGCTTACTGTAGCTGCTGAGTAACATCTTGGAAATTATTCGACTGCACCTGAAATTTTCCGTCTCATTGGGTGAAAGGTCACTGGGCACAAAGTCGGCAGGTCGAGGGGATGAGACATGGATACGGGATTTAATTTCGAGCGTGAATCGAGACGGAATTAAGGATTCTAATTAAGAATTTCACGGGGGAGGACATTTTTTTAATTATGCACGACTTGGTTTGGTGACGTCAAATGTTGAATGTGTTAAAGACACCATTTTTATGCTGTCTAGTTCTCAAAATAAATTGCAAAAAAAGTAATCGCAAGTTTTCCAGTTCTATGAAGTTGCGATATAGCCTAAGCCTAGCTAATCACCATGATTATCAAACTAGTGTTTGATTATCTTAATCATAAGTCATTATTCACTTCTCAATGAAGTTATATAAAGTTAATAACTAGTTGATGACTACGAAAAATAGTACACGGCATAAACACAATATAACTAGACCACTTAATGGCCGATTTAAAAATATATCTCCTGACTGAGTATCCGTTGAATTAATTATCCATTCAATTGAGATGATTTGAACATGAAAGCTGAATCGTTTATTTTATATAATAAATAATTAATCCACATAATTCAGGGAAAAATGTGACGTCATATACCCACTGGAAGTGCTATACCATTTTGAAAAAAATATTATCTCTGCTAATTAGCCAGGGAAATCAAAACCCGGCGGCTTTGTCTAGTGGGTTTCATGGCGTCATTTTGATTGAATGGAACATGGTGTATCAAAACTTGAATGGAAATTTCATCGGTGATCAATGAATTAAGAAATTATTGTGTTACTATTTCAACTATTTTAGTACGCAGCATGGCCGCTGCAAATGTCTGACCTAATTAACGATCTGCAAGCATTTAAAACATGCTCGGATTCATTTTAAATATAGCGAGCACTCAGGAAGACAGCACGGTGACATCTGACCCGAGATAAGCCATCGTCGTCAGCAACGCAACCATACAATTTAAAAAATATACACAGGCAAAATAAATAAATTCCCAGGACGAAAAAATTCTATCAAATTAAGCGCTGCCTCGCGTTGGTCGACTGAAGCTCATCTCATCTCGCAATTAAGTGTCTATTTAAAAAGCAGCGCGGAGCAATTAACTCCATGTAGTAATAACTGTTGATGTGCCACGCTTAATTGACCGTGCTTTTGGCTACCCCTGGGTACATTGAATGACACGAGAAGCGCAGAAAAATTGAAAATAAACATGTCGCAATTAACAATTTTGTGTAGCGGCATTCAGAGATTTTATGCAGGAAGGCCGTGTTGGGGAACGTGCCCACGTGGCTCTTGATTTTGTTGCTGTTTTCGCTGTCTTCATCTTTGTTTGTTTGCCTACCTTTCCGCGGGAAAGCGCTGATGTTTGAAACAGGCTCTATCTAACCAACTTCACACAACTAAATGTGAAATTTTATCTTTGATATTTTTGAGAGTTTAGAGAGCAGTGAATGTATTTAATTAATAGTTATTGAATATTAAAAGTCTATGCGGTTTGGTTTCATTATTGACACTTTGAAAATCCACCACTAAAGATTGGTTTGAGGAGCTGGTACGAGCAAAAATGCGTGTTTTGTTTTTGGTATGCACGTAGCATGTTTTGGTATGTGTACCCGTTTCAAAACACTAGCGCTCGCTGCGGTATACAGTATGCTCTCCCAGTAACTGGACTGTAGACATTGTGTTGTGATTCAAAATTTCAGAACCAACCCTACAACAGTTTAAATTGTGTTCCAACAGGAATAAGTCGTTCTCGGGATGATGCTACCAGTAAGCCACGTGGTTCCGGTGCTGCTGGCGCTGTGTGTGGTCGGCGCAGCGGCGTACTACGAGCACGGGGACGTTGAGACGATAGCAGGTCAGTGGGCAGGCCACCCCTAAAACACTTCGCTTCGCCTTCAATCTTCGTGATCACACGATTGATCTTTGTTTTGATGCGGCACTCAACTTCTCAGTTGGCACTGGTCTTTGGGAACGAAGAGAGACTTCCTAATCTTAGCACGCTAGTTTTCAGAAAAACTACTAAACTTGGTATTGAATGCTAAGTCCCAAATTCAGACTTTTCCCGACGTTTCGCAAAGCTGTGCTGCCTGCTTTATCAAGGGCTAAACTCGAGTGCCAAATAGTTACAAATTGAAACACAAGAACCAACAATAACCTAATTCTCCAAAAAAACACCAAAACCCGAAAAACTTTATCAATAAATTGACTCTGTTCTCCAAGAAACTAAAGTTTGGTAGTTTAGCATTCATTAACCCAGCGTAGAACGTTCTGAAAAATTTTCTATAGCCCTTTGCTTTGGCCCTTAAGCGAGGGTTATAACAAACAGGTTAGCTCAATCATTTAGCTGTAAAAAGTTATTGAAAAACGCCACACCCCCAAAGATTTGAGTAAAAACACGGAAAATCATAGGAAAGTCCACCCCCGGTCGGTGTGACATTGGCTGACTGTGACCTGCACCCCGGAGAGCAAGGGATACTGTCGTTGGGGTTGTCCCAAATGCAGCTACCCCTAGCAAGCAAGCGAGAAGAGCAGCACAAGGCATATCCCTAATTAGGCACGTAGAACGAACGGTGTCACGTTAGAGAAACTGTTTCATCAAGTTTTTGAATTGCTATTTGCAATTGCTACAAGCTGATAACGCCAGCCACTAGCAAAGGTCGGCCATCGTTATCCAATATTCCGCGAAAAACAACAAAGTCGTCGCAAATTTTCGATCAGCAAGCGAAATGCCGATGATTGCGACGGCGGTGCGGATTCCTCAGCGTTAGCAGCCGGAAGCGGAAATTCCGTCGCGCTGCTGGAGCAATAATATCATCAGGCGATCATTGGTACCGTGTTGGCGAAACGAGCAGGAATTCAGGAGGAGGGGGCGAGGGTGACAGTCGACCTTGGTCGGTTTTCTCACTGATTAACTGTCAGGAAGGGGGTGGGTCAAGATTCAGGGGGTGCAGAGGTGGCTCGATGGAGCGGACGTAAGCGGAAACTATAGTTTTTGTTCACAAGCGCTGTTCTGTGCCATTTTCTACCATACCAATGGATTGAAATGTATGTATAAAAGAGCCTTTAATTCATTTCATCCCGATTAATGACACATACCAATGATTTCAAACAGATAAATTGACTATTCAACATGTTTTTTTTACTCAATTTACTTTTACCAATAGCGAATAGTTTACTAGGCTGTTGATTATAGGACACTTTGTCGAAATATAGCATTGTGAGCTGGCGACAGGATCTAGCGACAACTTAAAATCTCGCGTAAAATCGGGGGAGCTTTGATTTGCAATAATTCTCAGTTGACATATAAAAGAGGACCTTTGCACGTTATAACAGCACTGGTTTACTATAACTTCACCGCCGCCCGCCAGGTTCGCCACCAGCGCTTTGCCGCCCGAATTCGCACAGAGTTTCCTACGTTCAACACAACCTTAGTGAGACATTCGCTAATAATAGATTTCAATAAGAAAAGACAAAAATGCACCAGGAAGGGAGCACTTTCACGTTCGGACGGAAGTTTTAGAGGAGTGTTTCGACTTGCAGACGGTAGCTTCGAGGAGGAGAGACCCTACCTGCTGCAACGCCTCTCCTCCGACGAAGGCAGACGGGCGGGGGAAGGGGGTGGCTGGGAGGCGGCACCCGACCCCCGGCTCTATGTCCTCACCGAGGGGGGCGACGAGCATGACTACGACGACAACGACCAGGTAACCAACTTAACCAACTAGCCAACTAACCAGACGAGATTTTTTTAGAACTAGGCTATGCGCACACTCAATAGAATCGTGTTGTGAATATAATTGCGTACTGGGTGAGCGTAAATATAACGCTCATCCACAACACGATTATATGAGTGTTCACATAGCCTAGTTTTAATAAATTGTTGATGTAAAATACATCGACCATTGAACATTCGTCCAAGCATAGATTGGGATACGCAGCTCGAGTCGAATCGCATGCTAAAACCGCTTCCTATACCGATGTATGCAGCTTGCAGTTTGCAAGAGTTGAGAAGGTGGAAGTAGATCTGCATCTATGTCTGGAATAATTCTCTGGAATAACCTGACAGGACTAGGGCTTGTCAATAAAAACACTTTTCTGATATCAGTCACCAACTCTTTAACCGTCTCTAACCCAACCGTCTCTCAACTCCGCTCTGCTACGACTCGTGATGCCACCATCAGGGCCCGCGTCTCCACCCTGGCGGCAACCATCGGCCATGGGCAAAGCCATGGTCGAAGCCAACCCAACCCCGCCATACCCGGAAAGTGCCTAGCTATTCTGGTTAGGCTGGAGCCTAACAAACCCTCCTACATTCCCTGCAATTTTGGCCATGCACTGCGGTAAATTGTGCGCTGCATCCCAACGTGATAAACGCTAAACGTGATGTTGCGTATCCCAACGCAACCTTGCTCAAAGATTGGCCATAGCAAACATTGCTGATGCTGACCATCTTGCAGATACAGCAAAGTTCCACACAAACTAATGAATGTAAAATACATCAATGCTTCAACATCGCATGCAACCCAACCGTTGCAGATGCAGACGGCACTTCAACCGGGCGCGAAGCAGCGCGTGAAACGCCACGGGCCGTCGCTGTCGGTCGGCAACTCGCTGGACGTGCTTCGTCAGCGGTTGCTGTTGGAGTTCGCGCGACGACGCATGCTCCAATCGGAGAACCAGATCTTGGCCAACCGCGAGATACTCAAGTCGATCGGCAAGCGCGACGTGTCCGCGCACGCCGCGCACGCTGCGCAGGCAGACCAGGGCAGCCACGGGGCGTTCAGGGAACGTGCGCCGGCAACGCGGGATTTCACTAAAGGCGCCAGGTGGGTTTTTTTTGTGATTTCTTGAAAAGTGGATTTCGGTGCTACATTTGGCGTCCGGCGGTGGGATGGTGGTTGGAACGCAACCCGCGTTGCAGGGAATTTCATCCGCGGAGAGTGATGTCAGATTCTATTTCAGAAGAATTCAGATTTCAGATTTCAGAAGAAAGGCAGGCCTGGTCAAATCCCCTTGGATTCCTTGGCTATAAGTGGCAGAGATTTTTTAAACCCTTTCAAAATAGAAGTAATGCTTTCTTAGTGGGTATTGATAAGGTTTATTTCTCAGTACCGATGACTCATTTCCGTGCAAAACCACGATTTTGTATTATTACAAAATTATGGAAATACTTTAGTCTGTAATGAAATTGAACAAAGGAGGCAAACCAGAAACATAGATGGATTAACCTGTAAAATGAAAATTGTCTGATATTAACAAATTTGAAGTAAAAAAGTCAACAACAACGGAAATTTGACCCGAGCATCAAGCGCATTAAAATCCATGCTAAACCCAAACCCGTATCCAATTTCAATTCTATTACATTACATGTGATCCACAAGATATAAGCTACAGGAATAGCGTTGGCATAACAGCAACTCGACGAAGATAGATAATAATTGAAGATATACATTAATCATTAAATATAAATAATGAAATGTTAACAATCCATCATTCAGCAAGCAATTAGCACCGCGAACAAAGATATTTTGATCGTGTTCCATGACGCAATCCCGATTCCACAACCCTCCGACAACATCCAGCATCCCTTAACCTCGACGTGACGCAAATCCCGGCTCCCAACAACCCTCTCTGGAAGCTGCACACCCCATCCATCAGGCACAACAACCCTCCTTACTCCAATAGCTGTAATTTCGCTTGAAACTAATAAAAAATATACGTGGTCATGCGCGCGCTATAAAATCGCAAGCGTTTTATGCGCGCCGCGGACATTAATCGCAACGCGGTGCTACTTTTCTATCGCCGCGTCGCATTGCGCGATGACACGATCGACAGCGTTGCGTTAATGTGACAGCTCGTATGTGTTTCACGGTCTCTAATTATCGTATCGGTTAATTCAGTGGAACTTGAAATTGTTTCCCCTACGCGGCTAGCTTTAAGCGGGGTTAAAGTGTTATGTTGAGGGTGGGCCCGTAATATGAGGGTGCTATTACGTTCACGCGCGGGTTGTTTTCGACGTGATTTTTGTTGTTGATGACGTTTTAAAATTTAATCGCTTCGAGTGTTTGATGCGCGCTGCGCGCTGCGCGCTGCGCGCTCTGTGCAATATTGTTGAACTGTTCGATGCTTTATTGGCTGTGCATACAGGGAATGGTCGCTAGAGTTGTGTTATTTTTTTTTTATTGAAATTTCGAATGATTTTAAAGGTTTGTTGGGCAGACTTGACCGCCGCTTGTTATTGGTTCGCTGCAAAAAGGCGCTGAGGAAATTACGTTTACACATCGCAACTAATTTGCTGTTATATAATAAAATAATATGACTGCATCGCCTTCGACTTTTTGAATCGGAATCAATCAAATAAAACTCACATGCTGGGATTAAATTTCACGTGATTATTTTTAACCAATTTATCGTCCTTGTTCATAGCTGATGCTAATGAAAATGTAAAGCGACGAAAAGGTTGGTAAGGTGTCCTGTCTTAAAGAGATGTGGCACCGAACGATGGGGCGTTTTGAAACAGAACTGATAGTTAAATGCAGAAATCTGAACGCAATTCGCATGGAGTTTTCGTAGAAGAAACTTTAAGCTGATTAAAGCGAGTTACACATTTCATATCCACCGAACGTGGTTTCGCTTGCAAGAATCTAGTCGGAAAAATATGGGTAAAAAAGACTTATGTTTATTAGAGTTGAAGTAAGCCCCTTTCACTAGCAGATTTGATTGGCTGGAGCCAAAATCTTAAACATTCAATATCGCACCCAATGGTTTGAATTAAAATTTATAAAAAAATACAACCAATAAAATTTTATGAAATATGACCTGTCTAAAATAGTAGAAATATGTGTTTAAGGCTAGGCTGTAGAATAAATATCCAAATCCATGAAAAAATACTTGATGCCCACTACCCTATCCCACCCTATCCCATGCGTTGACAGATATTGCATCAATGCATCATCCTGTTTTATTCGAACTGTCAAACCGGACTTGCCACATGCCGACGAGTTTTATCAGAAACACAGGAACACAGAATAGATACCATGGTATTGCAATTAAATGCAGCAATTGTTTGCACGGGACCAACTAATACTACTATAGTGTTGAAGCGGTTGAAGAGCCACCACTGCTAGCTCTTAATATTAAAGGCTGGTTCACAATCAACTTAGCAATAGACATACCTTAAAATAAGCAGTAAGTTAAAAGTTTGACATATGGATCTCCATTAGACTGTCTACAACAAACATAAGGACTTAACTTAGACATGACTTAAACATAATGTTTGACCATGTCTAACTTTTAAGTTACTGCTAATTTTAAGTTATGTCTATTGCTAAGTTGATTGTGAACCAGCCTTTACTATTGCCACCAAATGATGGTAGAATATTGCAAAAGAATTGCAGAACAAACAAGGCCACAAAAATTGCAATAATAGCAATGTGCATTGATTTGCAGATTGGCTTTCCAACAAAAAAAAACTCTTGGTGTTTCTATTAGCAACGATCCAATCCAATATTGTATCTGCGCAGGGAGTCAAACCCGGATCTTTCACCTGAGACAGTTGTCGGCATTGGTCATTGCTTAACTCCGGCAAGGTGAAAGATCCACGTCCGAATTCGGGTACGGACACAATTTAGGAAAGGATATTTAGTTTTTAATTACAAACATGTACCGTGCATGCAACGACTAAGTGCTGTTGGGATCCTTCTTGACTCATGTCATCCCAAATCTTAGCACGTGTTAGTTTTCAGAAGAACTATTTGACTGGGTATTGAGTGCTACGCTCCCAAACTAAAGCTTTCCCCAATGTTTCGCAAAGCTGTGCTGCCTGCTTTGTCAACGGGCAAAACTCGAGTGCCAAAAATCAACAAATCGAAACAAAAGAACCAACAATAAAAGCCTCATATAAAAACAACGAAAAACCAAACCACTGTATTGCTGTTTGGTTCGATCGCTCTCTAAATGCTGGACGTGTGGTTTGCAGGACCAACTCTGCGTCGTCTTATTCAGTGAACCGAGGGACTCACCAGCACCATCTATAAAACGTAAGTTGCTTCAAACATGGAATTGTAACTGAATGTACTACGTGAACTCCAAGTCCATGCTTCAAAGATCACTTGGAAAACAATATGTTGATTTTTATCAGTCATTTCTTGAAAATTTTATCGATCCACTTGATCAATTTGCTCGTTTATGAAGCTCCTTTCATTATTCAAATAGCACCACCCGAAGGAGGACTCTCAAATTGTTGGAATATGTTAGTGTGAAAGAAGAAAAGTTGGTACAAAGTATTACTTTCTTTCTTTCTTCTAATGTCTTTTTAGCAAGTTAGTTTTCAAGAAACAATTTGACTGGGTTATTGAATGCTTAACTACCAAACTTACTTTTCTTAACGTTTCACAAAACTGTTTGCCTTATAAAGGGTCTAAACTTGAGTCTCAGATTAAACCATAGTTAGAAAAAAAGTAAAAAGCACTTTGTAAAAATCAGACATACTACTGTGCACATCAACAAGGATTTCTCCTGGGACTTAGGATCAACTGAATCGTATGCAACACATGTTCAGACAAAACCCTCATCAAGTAATCTCGATTCAGAAGTAAATTCCACACCGCCGCCTGCTAACCCATGTCTCTGTCTCGTTCGATCCCTGCAGGGCTGCCACCCCGAAGACGATCGATGTTTGCTGTCTCCTTTCGCCGCTTTGTTGCCCTGCGCGAGCGTTCGCGCAGCCGCCGTCCAACCGACGTCGGCCCGGCCTCCGCTCGCGCCGATTTAGCCACCGCCGTTTCGTTTGCCACCGCCGCCGCCGCCGCTATCGAACCTCACGACCGTCGGGAGTTAGCTCTGAGGCATCGTGCACGACGGCACCCTTGCAAAATTGCAGCTCAGTCGCTGGTTTCACGTCCGTAACGCGTTCAGTAACGACCTACGTTCAGCGATGTCTGGTTCGTGGAATCGGCAAGTTTGGTCGAGACGTTCATGATTTCCTTCCCATTGGGCGTTGACAAGCCGTAATCGGACTGTTGATGACAAGCGTAAATTTCCTGGGCAACAATATTGGACTAGCTACAACCTGGATTGTTTACGGGCTGTTTTTTACAATATTTCTCTGCTTTGGTTGAGATGGCTCCGAGAAAAGAATACACGGAATTGGCTGTTGAATGGCGTTTAAATTCGTTCCAGCTCAGTTGAGGATATTGTGAAATCAACCCAGAAATTATTCAAATCTAGTGGGTTCTTTCTAGGCATGAAACGAATCATAGTACATCGCCTACCTAAGCCATTTCATTTGACTGACAAAATGCATTCCGAGACTTAATTTGTATTTCTAGCTAGTTTAGTGTATAGTTATTTATTCTAATCATTGGCTACTGTTTAGCTTGATCAAAAATATCTAGAAGTAGTAAATTTCAATTACAATGTCGAACGTAGCATGCTTACAAGCATTTCAATGTGTCCCTTTCATCAGTTGTAACACTAGAAAAATTAAAAAATTCGACTTTCAACTTATAAGACTAAATGTAATAAGATTATATTTTAGTAATTAAATAAAAATAGTAAGTGTCCGTAGCGGAGAGACGTTAGTGCGGTGACTCGCGCGCCGAGCGTTCGCTTCGCGGAGCAGCCGGGCAGAAGAACCGGACGTTTATTTTGTCGCCAGGAGGAACCGCGGGTACGGTTTCGTGTCGGCGAGGAAGAGGGCGAGAGAGGAGAGGGAACGCGAGTGTGCGCCGTTCGTTTCTAGCATGTTTGTTCCTTTCGTTTCTCAAAAATAAATGATTTACGCTTAAACTGAAACTCGGGTGTGCTTGTCATTGGAGAAGTTTGCAGCGATGCCGTTCAGCTTGTTCGAAGTCTAGGTTGTTAGGCTGTTGCTGAGCCAAACGGCTGGGAAACTTGGTTTGGAGGTAAACGGATGGTACACACGTGAATCTCTCATTTCCATCCGTGTTGGTGTCTGACATGCAAACTAGAAAGATGCCCAAAGGATGATTCCGACGAATTGGCAGCCCGTTTTGCATATTGACTACCCGTCACCTAGCTAGCACGTTTAACTTACAAACACTGGCTATTCCACCGATTGCGATCCATGATAATTATAAAATACTAAGAACACTTTGATTGACACTGTCTTTTAAGCAGCCGAATGGAACTGAACACTTTATGTGTTTTGTATATCTTAGTTAAATAGTTACTTTATTTTAGTTCTTTGAATTGGCACTTGGAACGATTTTAGCTTTCTTGCTCTTGAAGCTTTCTTGTGAGTGTGACTTTGTCTCACTCCCCGATGATACACAGAGAATACATCATTTCACTTTGACATACTCTGATCTGAACTGAGTGGGGCAGAATCAAGTTTCTTGATACCTACCTTATCCTATCCTCCCATATTCTCATGGAAATCATAGCAATCTTTCCATGATGACATTATAAGGGTTCTTGAAAAATATCCGTCCTGTTTGAGAGACTAATAATAATTTTAAAATTGTTAAGCAGACTCAAATAGTTGGAAATGAATATTGGTTACCATACGGCATTGGTGGCATTCGTTAACGTCATTGAGTTTGAAGGAGGGCTCAGCGCTAACGGCAAGCAGTCAGCTTGTAAATATCGTAGTCCGTCCGGAGCCCTGCAGTATAAGTGCTGTCGATTGATTTGGCTGAGTTTGGATGACCAACAAGAAGACATGGCATCCAGACATGGAGGCATGTCACCTTGGATAAAAGATGCAATAAAATGGGGTTCGGAAATGTAATTGATATTCAAATGAATACAGCAACGTCTCGCCGACGTGTTTTCGTGTTGGTCATTCAAACTCGGCACCGCATCTCGGCTTGATCCACATCACATCTACTGCAGCGCTCCTGACAGACTAAGATACTTACAAGCTGACTGCTTGCCGTTAGCGCTGAGTCGCTACCTTCCTTCAAACTCAATGACGTTAACGTCTCAAGTTAACTGAACTGCTTGCCGTTAGCGCTGGCTTCTACCCTCCTTCAAACTCAATGACGTTAATGTCTCAATAATGTCTCAATAACGTTGACGTTAACCGAACTGCTTGCCGTTAGCACTAAACCGCTACCTTCCTTCAAACGCAAAGGTTACGTTGCTGAGAGCCGAGCGTGATCGGTTGGGAACGTACCGTAGCGCAGGATTCACCGAGCAGCCGATCATCCGACGATGCCATCAGCAACGGCAGAAGGAGCGTCAGCCGGCTCCAGCGGCTTGTTCGCCATCCACGAGAGATACGTGTTCCAGAAGACGGCCACGGTCTGGACGACCAGCACTTGGTAGTTGAGCGGGGTCACGTAGAAGTTGCACAGTTGCACCCACGGCCATATCTACGGAGGAAACGTTCGCGGATGAAATGATAGAAATATTGCCACTCGCCTTGCTTATCAACCTCTCGGAAGCAGGGATTAGTGAAGGAATCCTGTTGTTCGAGTTGTATTGTCCTTCGGAACAGCGACGTAAAGCCAGTGGTCCACTCGGTGCTTTTCGACAGAAGTAAGCTAAGTGCCGGCACCAGGTTTCCCCTCCTTCCTTCTAGGCTAGGTTAGGTTTCTGGCAAGTGGGGCAACATGTTGTTACGGGGCTTTGCTCTATTCCCACTGCCAGCAGATGCTACACTAATGATGTACTGTGCTCTCCGAAAAATACATAATAATAACAATAATCAGGTACAAGGAAAATAAAAGTTAATCAGATGTTGTAGGCTGTACAAACTTACATAATAGTTAGTGAGAAGTATATCGGGATAGTCTGCAATCATCTTCACTTTGGTTTCTTTCAATGACTGGCCCCCAACGAGCTGAATCGATGTCAGAAGTGTTCCGAGAAAGATGGGAGCAAATAGGAACTGATCTAAGAGCACTTTTTTGATGGCAACCTTGCCCCCACCACGGCCAACATTCTTGTCCAGGAACACGTACCATAGACGAAGACCAGGACCCTGTAAGAATCAAAGAAAGGCAATAGTTATGATTTAAATATCATTCTGGTGAGTCTATAGGCAAAATGACATGTGCCAATTTTGAGGTTATGATTACGTAATGATTACATCATGTATTCTGAAAACTATCTAACTTAATAGCTGTTAGTAGTTAAACTGAACTTACACCTATAACAAGTCCGACACTAGCAAATCGAGCCATTCGCAAATAGTTAACGTCTTTAAAGTTAGTTTTCTCGATTGCTGTCTGAGCAATTAAATCTCCAACACCCATAAGAATTCCTGCTTGTGAAGCTTGTGTTGCCATAGGAAACTTGAATAACACATTTTGATAAGCCTTAAAAGCATTTCTTAAACTATTCATTGCAACTCCCGTCCTTGCACTTTGATTCTTTATCTTCTAACAACCTTTGAAAACGGGAAAATATGTTTTAAGAATTTCCACGTTCGTTCAAAAATTAAACTTCAAGTTGCAAGATTGTCAACAGGTGAAACTGGTGCCATCTGTACAACATTTTATTAAGCTTGTACATCAATCGACTCTGGTTTTTCAACCAAGTCATCACATCAGCTGTGCTACACGGACAAAAAATTCCAACATGGCTGACAAGACGAAGGTAGATCTTGGACTTTTGGAGGAAGATGATGAATTCGAAGAGTTCCCGGTCGAAGGTAAGCAGATAAACTTTTGAAATGGTTCCTATAACGTCATATTGATACTCAGAATCTGGCTTTTTAGTTTTCACCTTATAGTTTTTCTGTGATATGAAGTTAAAGAATGCGTCATCAGCGTGGTTTGGCATGACCTTGCTGTTTTGAACACAAAGTTGTGTAGTATTTCTTTTTGCTCACATTTATTTAATAATACCAATAAATAGAGTCTAACCTATTTCTTATTTTAATTTTCAGATTGGACTGGCAAAGATGAGGACGAGGAAGATATCAGTGTATGGGAGGACAACTGGGATGATGACAATGTCGAGGATGATTTTAGCCGACAGCTTCGTGCCGAACTAGAGAAGCAAGGCTTGAAACCGGACCAAAACAACGCTGAAATGAAATGAAATCTCATTAAAGATCAAATTTCATTCATAATTTGTCTCTCATTTTCCATTAATCAAGTATTGTACAGTGAACTACATTCACACGACTGTCTCTGCTAAAATTCCATCGTTCTCAACTAATAAACGTGAAATGTAATCCGTATCGGAGTCCAAATGTGTTCTACCTCTAATTATTAATTATAATACTTGGCTTGACCAATCATTTCCCACTGTAATGATTAGGTAGTTCAATTTGGGGCAGAGCTAACAGATGGAAGACATGGACATGGATGGCATCTATGTTAGAGCTGGTAAAGTGGGTCACTTGCTCTTTCATGCTGCCTTAGGACGCCGTTGACATGGTTTCTGAAGGTGGGGGATCCCGTCGTGCCCAAATTAACCTCCCTCCATTCCAAATTTGATGGCCCTGTTTTTTTTCCGTATTTTTTTCCTTCAATCAAATTGCGTTTACAGTTATCTACCTATGCTTGGCTTCCTTTTCCTTTCAATATCTGGACTACTTCGTACTTCTAGCATAACAGCGTCGTTTATTTGGATGGGCTTAGTTCGTATTGGTGCACCGACTTATCTCTAAGCTCTCAAATGAATTGATTAAACGTGGAATCAATATTTTCATTTCCTCATTTTGAAGCTAGTTGTTTGATGTGGCAATTGATAGTGAAATTCGATTATGGAATTACCGTTCTTGAGATAGTGTTTTCGAGACAGATTTTTCAATGCATCTAGTTTTTCTGATCAGTTTTATTGTGGCCTGTCTTTGAGATGCTGATAGTGCCGTTAAAATATGGTAATTGCTTTTTAAGGTTATTTTTCTATAAGGAAGTCTACTAAAAACATGAAAAAGTGCTAGAATTAGAACATCTCTTCTATGAAATGCATACGAACGATTTTCAAATCATGTTGACTGTAAGTTCTAGATGAGTTGAACTGCTGTTTAATTTAGACGAATCTTGCATAATTTGCCGCATTAATCAGCAAACGAAATGCCGACAAAGATTTCTTCGACATATTAGCTAAATTATTTCCGTCGCCGATGAAAAAGAAAACTGTCACATTTTTCAATGGCAAAGTCGGCGCGTCGCAAAAAGTTGATTTCAAGTAAAACCAGATGAAATGTCGCACACGGGGAAGGCTAGAACACACCAGAACAAGTTTCTGTCCGCCATTATTAACATGCAGAGGAAACTCGACGGCATTTCAATGTTCCTAAATAGACGCAATCGACAAAAAAAATCTGTCTCACGTTTCTTACAACAACTACTTCTATAAACAGCCTTGATCTTGAACCTTTCCAAAGAATCTTTTGACATTGCTTCAATTAATAACGCAGCTGCGAGGCCAGACAGTGAGCAAAATTTATTCATGTTTTGTCTTAAAACACAAACAAAATAGTCCAGCCATTGTTGAAAAATCCCAACAACCAAAAATATTCTCCCCGAACAAACTTGTGAAAAAACTCCACACACATGCTCGCACATTCTTTTGCACATTTGCAACGGGAAAAAATTCCGACCACTATAATATATTATTATAAACGCTGGCTTTCTCTTTCGTAGTAGGCATATATACTATAATGTTATATTATAAAGGCAGCGATTGGTTGAGTGGCTATATAATCATGCTCCACTTCTCGCATAGTCGCCGAGCCAAAAGAAGCGCGCTCTATTCCTTCGCTTTGTTTTCCGACTGTCCACGACTTTCCACGATCACAACAATGGCACCGTGGAATCAGTGATGCCAACAATGGCCGAACAATGGCAGGCAAATTATCGCGCGCTAAATTATCTCATTATCATGAGATTGAGCTTTGAACAAATTCAGCATCGAATTGTAGCAAAAATTCTTTGCGTTATGTTGAAGAGTTATGTTTTTAATTTGAGTAAAGAATAATCCAAGGTCTTTTGAAATTATGCAGATTTTTTATTGTTGGTAGCATAAAGCATGGACTTAGACATCATTTTTAAAAGAAATCTCGCGATATTGTTGACTTTTTTGATCAATTTAGGCGTCAAATAAATATATAAAACTGATATCTGTACATCAATGTGATTAATTACTCCTCTTCATAAAAATTGGTCGTGATTCCACACTGATTGGTTGCATTCCGCTAAGAAACTCTAAGACAACTGACTTAGGCGAAATAAGCGTTTTTTATATCTGTCGATATTAACACCAGAGGCAGCTACGGCGCTGTTACTTGCAATTAGAACCCAATTTATCGACTCTAATTTTGAAACAATGGCTAATTTCGGCTCCAAAAAAACACACGCACAAAACGGTTTACACCCGATTAGGAAACTTTTATACCAATCTCGTCAACTGCAGGGCAAAAAAAAATGTTTTTGTTTCAAGCGTTTTGAATGACGCGCGTCGCGAACTGTTCACATTGTTTTCACTGCTGACAGCCATCTTAATACAAAGACATCCTAACGACACACGACTAGAGCGACAACCTGCTGACAGCCATCTTAATACAAAGACATCCTAACGACACACGACTAGAGCGACAACCTGGTCGAACTTGAAGCAAAACCAGCTACAATAGACTTATTACAATCAGAGAAAAGTGACGTCAGATACCCACTGGACGTACTAACAGTTTGAAAAAAAAATGAGCTCTGCTAAAATAACAAAAGAAGATAGAGAAATCATAACCCGAAAATCTCTCGCTGGCTTGAGCGAGTGGGCGAGCTATCTAGGAGTTTGGTTTCCGAAGAGTGCATCCGATTATACCTATTCCATTCAATCAAAATTCTATCAAAATTACGTCATGATACCCACTCGCTAAAACCAGGTAGAGCAATTCGGGTTGTGATCTCCCTATCTTCCTTTGTCATTTAGCAGAGCTAATTTATTTATTTTTGACACTGATGCAGTAAACATGCATCTGTATTTTATATTTTAACATGTTTTGAACCCTGTAAAATCTTCATGAATTTACCAAAATGGCGGGTACTTGTATCACGAAACGAATAAAAGAAACAAAGAAAGCAAAACAAACTTGTATAGTAGCTCCAGTGGGTATCTGACGTCATTCTTCTCTGAGTGGTCTATGGTCTTTGTAACTATTTTTGAATGTGATATGAGATGAGAGCATTCATCCGGTCCATTAAAAACATTGACAAAAGTGGAGATTTCATATCATCTCACACTAAAACAAACTGCAGAATCGCCATCTTTCCGTCTAGACAGCGCGTGTACCACACCAGCGTGTCTATGACCAGCCACAGATTGCTCTGCGGGCAGCTGTGATCGGAGCCGACTAGATCGGACATGCGCACGCTCGGTCGAACACCAAAGTGTGGCCAGTGGCCTGAATGTGCAGGCACCAATGCCGACCAGAGCCACCGGTGTTCGCTCAGCATGCTCGGCGCAAGCCCCGCGGTGGGAGGACAGGCAAAAACCCGACACAATTCCGCGATGGAAACATCACGCTCGATCGATTCGGTTAATGTCGATATGGTTTGTCTGCAATGAAGATTGGTTTTGGCAATTATTTCGAATTGATGTCTTCACTTTCGAATTTTGGAATTAGTGTGTGCATGGTTGTTGTTTTTGTTGTTTTGGGAGGATTGCTGCGAAGTGGTTTTGTTTTAGGAATTGTTTGGTGGTGACTGGTGGTCTAAAATGGCTGGACTGCGACTGGCTCTGAAGGTGTTTAGAATAGTTACTCTGATCTCTGATGGTCACACTTGCAAATGGACTGTTTTTGGTATTTATTTGTCAAAAACCCTGAAACAATCGAAGTTTTAAGCTTTAGACGAGTTTCATATTTATTCATTATTATTAAGTGGTAAGTGGTGTAAAAACTCGTAGCCCAAAGCTTGAACAAAAGACATATCAGCGGTTAATGCTACGAATAAAACTTAATTCACAAAGCCAACGTTTCGCAAGTCGAGGCGGTCGGGAGAGACCAGCGGAAAAGGATGCGCATGCGCTTTTGATCTATTTTCGACTTGTCAAAATGGTCGCCGCCATATTGCCATGTTATGGAATTCGATTTGACAACAGATAATTCAAATACATAAATTAGGTTGGGAGGTTAGGTTAGGTTGGGTGGTTAGGTAGGGTCAGGAAAGGTAGGGTTAGTGGTGGGGGGGGGGGGGGGGGGTGAGTTTTGCTAGAAATTAGCAGGTTTAATTTGATCACAAAACAATAAAGATTTATTTGCGCATGCGCATCCTTTTCCGCTGGTCTCTCCCGACCGCCTCGTTTCGCAAGGCCTCCGCCTTGCTTCTTCAGGTTCTAGCGAAACGTTGGCTTTGTGAATTAAGGTTTTATTCGTAGCATATCATATATGCTATAGCATATAGCATATATTCGTAGCATATATTCGTAGCATATATTCGTAGCATATATATATATATATATATATATATATATATATATATATATATATATATATATATATATATATTATATATACCTATGTATATATATTAACAAACATTTCTGATGTGGAGCATCAAAAAGGTTTGAGGCCAGCTAGTCTACAATATTTTGTATGCCAATGCTTGAGTTTAGAATTTAATCAAAATTAAGTTCAGTCTATTTTAAAGCTGTTATACCGTCCACATCCAAAAACCACCGAAATGCACAATCGAATCTTTGTTTGTCCAGCATTAAAAGCAATCCCACAAGACAGTTGACCAATAAGCTCAAACCCAACGTGCATTCAAGTCACCTCAAAAATTCCTCAACCGTTCCCCAGTCGGCCGAAGGAAAACTCTAGAACACAGTCGCCAGAATTTCTCAATCGATTTCGTAATTTTCAAAGCCGAGCACCCAGGTCTTTATGCTCCATCAGTCACGTAGCCCACTGCCCAGTTTCCCACGAACGGGCCGAGAAAAATCTCTCCAGTGTCCGAACAGCATGGCCAGAGGACTACCGGGACAAAAGCGCGCGGACAAATCAGGAAAAATCCCGGTTCGCTGTAAATTACACTCACAGGTAAAGGTGCGCGTTTTATTGGCGGGGCGAATTCCACCCCGTGTTTCCGGGGGTGGGGTTGGTGGGGGGGCAACGAACTTGCAAGGGTGGAGGGCTACGACAGGCGGGGAGTGGGCCAGAAGGGATTAAACCAAGAGCAACATTGCTGGAGTGCATTGATGATAAATATAGATGGCAACTTTGATTGATTTTAAGATGAGAACAACCCATGGAATAATTTTAATTCGATATTTTACGGGTATTTATGACAAAATAAAATAGTATCTGTATTAGAAACGCATTATTTACTAAATTTTGAAGGTCGCCGGAATTTAAACTTACGAAATAGGATGCAAATTGCATAAGTACAGGCCGATAAATGATTATTTTTCGTTATATTGCTATTTTTTGGAAACCTCACCAAATATAAACTGTAAAGATACTTAATGCCACTGTGATCATCATATTATCGTCTTCAGTCTTTTCTTGAGTCGACCACTCTCAGGTTACCAAGACTCTCGGCCGGCGGTTGACGCCGCGTGGTTTAGCTTTTGAAATTTGCAATCAGGTACAGTGGGCCACAATCCACAGGTGAGTGGCCTGTGTTTTCAAAACAGCTCACCTTTCAAGACGCGCTCGATTGTTCGCCTGGTCTGTCACATTGTGGTCAAGCACCCTTTCAAGATTTTGCTAACACAAATATATAACAGCGTGATACAGTCTGCGGACGAAAAAAAAACGGCGGGGTTTTGATATTTACTCCGCGCGTTTGGATCCCAAGTATTTTTTTGTTTTGAAGGAAGGTTCTTGAAGATAACGTCTAAATGATTTGTTGACAATGGGTGTTTTTTGCCTAGATCCATAATATTGTTGGAAATGTCAATAACATACTGATATCAATGATTTTACTGCCTGAATTTGCATCAGAAAGCTGCATTTTTCTATGATACCTTAATGAATAATTGATATTCTTACATTGCCTGAAATTCTAATCATAGCTAAGTCGGACTCCAAATCTTGGAAGTTTCAGTAAGATGCTAAACGAAGCAAAGGCAACAGTAACAGTGCCATTTTTTTCATCCCCAGCGAGCGTACCCCAGTTTCAAACCGTGATCCTGATCCTGTCACGTCGCAGGACCTATAACAAGGACCAAAGCATGGCCATAAACATTTCCTGAAAATGTCACCGACCCCAAAGCCTGCATCCACAAGCGAACACCGCACCGCAATTGTTCAGGTGAGTGATTGTTGGCAAAATATTGCTCGGCCATAAATAACCCCTGCAAATCAGACTGGACCCACCTGAACGTCCCAACAAAGCACTAATAGACCGATCTTGGTGTCTACCTGCTGCCGCGAACGCAGTTCATTTGGCTGTAGGAGCGCCGAGTTCATTTTGGGCAAGCAAAGTGGACGATTTCGATGTTGTATACATGAATAGGCCGTTTACTGTTGACTATTGGGTGGTGGTTTTGGGGATGCTACAGGGACGCGTACGGCGTGAAACAAGTGGTCGGGTGTCATTTCGGTGAACAATATGTGTAAAGTGCGTTTTGTGCGTGAGTCGTTTTAGTTTTCTCGCCTTCGAAACTGAGACGTGCAACTCTTTCGATGCCAATTATTATGGACAAGGAATAAAATTGATGCTGATTTTTTTTGGCCGTAAAAATAAATTCATTGTCTGGAAAGGCATGATATGAGTTACCATCCTTAGTTATTGAAACATGAAAAACACATGACGAGCATCCAGTAATTTTTGTACTAGGATGCTAAACTGCTTAACTGAAAGATACAAAAATGTAATCCGATTTCTGTAATTTGTATTCACATTTTTTGGACTTTTTTCACTATAGTGTAATGTGTTTTATCAGAATCGAGAAGTTGCCGAAATGTATTTGAGTTGTAAAAGCGCCTCGTTCTTTCTTGGCATCTTCATTTCAACTCATTCCAGTTTTCAAAGTTTAATAACAAAAATTGAATGACTGTATCTAGCGGTCGACGTGAAGGTGAGCCTTATGAACCCCAATCGCCTGAAACCTTCTGATGAACAAACGATATAATCTTCCAAACGGCAATTTACCTTGTGGAATTTTGAGATTCTCAAATTGCTTTCATCAAAATTGATTGTTGGCTTATCTGGAAGTTACAATGATTTTTGGAATTTCGCCTTGCGAGCTGATAGCTTTTTCGGAAGCAACGGTAAAATTGCATGGGACACGTGGTCTGCGATGTGGGTTAATGTGAGAAGTTACTGGGAAGGCCGGGGTTCGAACCCCGTTACCGCTGTCTATGAGTGTCAGGTATATTGTTTGCGGTTTCTGCAATGAGTCGCGCAGAAAACGTGGTTGCAAAATGTCGAAATTGTTTCTTTACTTGAGAGCCTTAGGTTAAATACCTAGTGAAGCTTTCATGAAAATAACATAACTTTGGTTATAAAGCACATTTTATCTAAAAAACAATATAGCGTGCTATGATTTAAAAAAAATACATGGGTCTTAAAACCGTATATGCATATCTTAATATATCTTTACTCTTCTGAATTATGTTATAAAACAAATCTGTATGTTGTCTTTAATGTATAATAGCAATCTGACTTGAAACAAATTGATTAGGTGCCCGTGCCTATATTGATATTTTCCACGAATTCTATGCCATTCCATTACATACATATTGCCACGCTGTTATCACGCTTGAAAAAAACTTTCCATAGAAGTTGCTGTTATAGTGGGTGTTATTTACGATTTTACTCAGTTATAGGATAGATTTTTGGTCCTAAATATATCGATTGTAACAGAGCAAAATCGTACAAAATCTATCAAAATTGCACCAATACTGATGCTTAATATCGGCATCAATTTCTGTTTCACACTTTCCAAGTCCTTTGTTTATTCACCTTTGCATTCCATCCCTCCCTTCTTCAATAAACCATCAGCAACCATGACTAAATACTTACGAAACGCACGCGTTGCCTTAATTACATCACGAAAAAAAGCCAATTAAAGCAACTATTAAAAAACCCTAGCACTTTATCGTTTATCGTCGATCGTAGTTGATGGTTTTGCACAATTCAGTCTCGAAGCCCGCTGTTCGAGTCCCGGTGTGATACGTCCTTTGCAAGGCTGCCAACCTTCCGGTATAGCACGATCGCTTCACGCAAAACCTGTACAAAAAACATCCTTTGTTTTCACATCAAAGTGCTGGTCACAAGTGAGAGATATCGCGGTAAAAACTTTTGATAAAATATCTAGATTACAGAAATAGCTATTATTCTAGATCTGATATTACAGTCCATGTAGTACCTAGTAAAGAAGTTAGGACAGAAGATATTGGGTACGCTTTGATGGTTAACTAATGCTTCCCTCTGTTCTATAAATGAAGCTGATCATTGACTTTTTAATATCACAAATGTGTACGGGAACGTAGAATCACTGTTGTATCTTGAGAAATATGACCGACAATCTACCGCCACTTATTCGAGTAGTCGCTAGAAGTTACTCTTTAGGAAGAACGTCATTCCATGAAGCAATTACACTTCCTTCACGTCAATGCTGAGTGCAGGTGATCACTCTAATGAAACCGGCAAGATAAGAATCTGTTTCGTTGGTGTTTAAGCATTGCGATGCGTAAGATGTTTAATATTGATTACTCATACTGTAACTTCATATAGATTTCCTGCGCCATGCTTGGGTACATGATTATTTAATTTAATTGGAATTAGTTATTATGATGAATAACAATTACTGGCAATTGGTAATTTCAGATGTTGTTTGAGAAAGATTTTTATAATTTATAAAATTTAATTTATGGATGTTGGGAAGCTAAATGGGGGAAGCTAAATACAAATAGTGAAAAACTGAATAGTTATGAAGTATAGTGAATGATTTTGCTCTGATGTACAGTAGTTTTGGACCCTGATATCCCTGGGGTTCAACAATTCGATGTAGCATGGTCCATCTCTATCAGGATTAAAGCATTAGGTCGAAAATTTATCATTTGTTCTTAACTTAAAATAAGTTTATTGTTTTTGAACACGTTATTACCAGGTATCTTTACTTTAGCGACTTATAGAACATTGCTAACTTTGTGGTTAGCCATCAAGCACGTAACATCAGTATCATGAGCATAAAACGCAACCAATTCCAACCAAATTAACCCACATAAAGCACTGGGCTGCCGTGTTGAAGAGGTGTACCTAGATTGCAGGCTACAAGTAAGTATACCCTACCTAGATGTGCACGGTAATTTGCTTGGCTTACATCTGCACATGCAAACACTGTCATTGTTGGCCTTCCAATTTGCCGCAGATGTACTAATTAAAAAGGTGCATTAGATTTTGGCAGTGCACATTCGACGTTTGCTTTGGTCGTCAACACGTCTTGACAACCCAAATCTTTGCGCTGCCCATGTTTAACTAAAACTTTTGACTGTAAGGTTCCTGTTTTATCTATCACCTCGTTGAAAACTGTAAACACCAAGAACAAAACAAGACTTGTCAAAAGATTTTAACAAATTGAAAAGTTAGAATTTTAACTCTATAACGTGTCACCAACCTATACTAAATTATTTAGATTTTAAGGTCGACGTTACCTTATTGATAAGGCTGAATGGTGACTCAAGGAAATGGTATCTGTGTAAAAACTTGAAGCAGTGAATTTATTTCTTAATTCACTCTGTCTATGGTTATATCCTCTTAATTGAATACGCCTTTCCCTTTTACTTTGTTATCATTATAGACAAAAGTGACAAATATTGATGACATTTTTCACCGAAATTAAGCCGAAATCACCGAAATTAAGCGGTAAAACGGTCAATCAATAATCATTTATTATAAAACCCTAGTTTGCTATTTAGTGGGGTAATTCATGTTTAGTGGAGTAGAGACATCACTTAGAGATGCCCAAGGGGGGACAGTGTAACCAATTTACAATTCCTACACGTATACACTCATCATTTATGTTAATTTTAACAAACGACGCGAAAACGTACTAACGAATAAAACGGCACAACCCAAAACACTAATGACTCAAAAAAACGAATGTTAAATTTGTTTCTCCGGCCGTTCTCGAGAGAAAATCAACGTTTATTACGAATTCGCAGAACATAACCGGGCCAATTATCGACAATATTCTTAAAAATATTCGCCCGGCACAACAAAAAAAAAGTGGTACGCCGGTGCAAAGTGTATAGACGCTAGACATAGCACGTATGCGAATCTGTGTTTGAATTGCACTGTGCAAACATCCGTGCTAAACGCATTAGCATTTAGCGGCGAGTACCACCGTGCACTCTGTGGCAGCGTACTAACACAAACATAACGGTCGGATCACTTTCTCTTCAAGAAATTCCATCTCTAAGAGTGCAGTGTGAGGCTACTTTTTGCCGCCTCCATTTCTTCTTGACTGTGGGGTGTCTGTTTCGGTGGCTACCGATTGCTTGCATCATGCGGTACTCTGCAGAGGTTAAACCCAGTGTGCTCTGATGTGATCATCACCCTCGCCGCCAGTGAGTGATTCATTTAGGAGAAGGTATACTTTCTCGTCGGAGCACTGTTAATTTATAAGCGTCTGACAACATTCTGTAATGCACGAAGGTGTCATGTGTCGGATTTGGTTTTCACAGCAGTTGTCGATAGAATTTTTTTAGTGAATTTGTATGTTTATTTGTTGCCTGGACGATTTTCGGGTAAATTGAGAGTGTTCAAATATTTTTATCGTTGACTAAGTTGTAATAAAAGTAACTCTCGCAGCAGACAATTAGTAATACTGTCATCAAGGTTTTTTAGGATTTATTACCGACCTTTAAGAAATACGGGAAATTTTAAAAGTTGGTTAGGATTGAAAAGTTGTCGCTGGCAGTTTCATCAAATGCATTAACACGTTCCTGTTTTTCAGAGCCATTAATTTGGCTGGCTCATTATTTCCTTGTCGTATTAAAATTTCAAGACGGGGTTCATTTGATATTGTCGTCTTGTAAAGACCATGGTGATACGCATCGGAACGCTGTCCACGATTATGTTACACACATATTCTCAACAATACGTGTCACCTCTAAATCTTTTGGTTAACTTAAGATCATAATTTTTTCTGATACCCAAGACCTTGGGTGATAACGGTAGATGCTCCACAACCTATGAGCTCTATAAGGACCTAAATTTGACTGACCCATATTAAAATCCCAATGTCCCATACAGTGTCGACATCACATACATGTAACGTGCACCAATTCAATGAAGTCACTCAGATATCAATAACAACAAGGGCGAAACAATCATAAGACCAACGAAAAACCGAAGACAGACGCAAATCAGGTTAACAAATAGCATTAACCTAAATCATCGCCGCTCGAAACGCGCTAGCAAGATATAATATTTACTCAAATCTAGCAGCGATGTATAAAACCAACTACATCAGTATTTATTATTAACTTGTTTTTAATATGACTAGTTTGTCGTATAGCCAGAGGGCAGGCAGTAATTAATGATACGAGCTGCGGTGATCTTTCTTGTGCCGCGCTCGGACCGGATCTGGCCGCTCGATGACCTACATCCGGTCCCCCTCTCCGCCCATCCACCACGGAGCGCGGCGGCGACGGCGGACGGACGGAGGGGGGGAGGCGTTAGTCACTCTGAGGAGTGCAGACATCGGTGTCCTGATTCACGGGTGCAGGAGGCTCGAATTGTCTCGCCAGGACCTCGGGCTCTGAATCGACAACGCTTTGATCCGGAGATGATGTGTGCCATGCGAGCGTGCTTCGCTTCTGGCTGGTCCTTTATTTTGCTAGAACAATTCTAGTTAAGTTGTGGATGGAATAAACTTTGATTATATTACAATGATTTTAAGCACGAGTTAATTTTTTATTAGTTGATTGAATAGTCCGCAAATAAAGTTGGAAGTGTTAGTTTGGGTGGTGTTCTCTTCAGGAACTGATCAGAACCATGGGGATGCTAGAGTCCTGATGAGATGCCGTCTTTGTTCAGTAGTAAATCAGGTCGGATTTTGAATCTATAAAATTTATCAAATGTTCCACATAAATTTTGGTTTCGGCGAATGAGGACGGCATTAAAGGATGCCAATCATTAAAATGCTAAAACAACCCATAACTCTTGAGCTGCCGATCACAACCATTAACTTTACCGGCATCTTAATTGCTGACCGGACCTCGCAAACGTCGTCACTTTCCTAGTAAAACTTTCCAAAAGCCAAAAAACTCAAAATCCCAATCAATTTTCCTCGTTAGCTGTAAAATTCCCTTCGTGAAACACTCATCCCATCCTTATTGCACAACCCAACCACAGACCTAACTATTCACTGTAGAAACAACGAGAAACTTCATTAGAGTTCAATCAATAATGTTCCCTTCAGAGTTCGCAACGTGAAGCATTCAGGATCGAAGGCGCACACCAACCAAGCTGAATCCCTGCTCGATGCGTTGACACAGGGAAGACAGCCCGTGTCCCATCCCCTGTCCGGCTAGCATTGATCGAAGGCACACCGACCTGGCTGAATCCCTGCTCGATGCGTTGACACAGGGAAGACAGCTCGTGTCCCATCCCATGTCCGGCTAGCAGTGATCGAAGGCACACCGACCAAGCTGAATCCCTGCTCGATGCGTTGACACAGGGAAGACAGCCCGTGTCCCATCCCCTGTCCGGCTAGCATTGATCGAAGGCACACCGACCTGGCTGAATCCCTGCTCGATGCGTTGACACAGGGAAGACAGCTCGTGTCCCATCCCCTGTCCGGCTAGCAGTGATCGAAGGCACACCGACCTGGCTGAATCCCTGCTCGATGCGTTGACACAGGGAAGACAGCTCGTGTCCCATCCCCTGTCCGGCTAGCAGTGATCGAAGGCACACCGACCTGGCTGAATCCCTGCTCGATGCGTTGACACAGGGAAGACAGCTCGTGTCCCATCCCCTGTCCGGCTAGCAAGTCGTAACTTCAACCCTATAGGGCCACGTTACGCCACAATGCGCCACCGACCAGCTAAGAGTCGTCGTCGGCAAGCCGAGGAAGTAGCTACGTACGCCAGTGTCGACGACGATGACGTCGGCAAAGCGTTGACCTGGATAAGGTCGTGCATGACCTACTCAAGTCGCCGTGTGCACTGTCCATTGGGAGCTGCCTCGGCGGCGGCGGCGGCGGCAACGGCGACGGCGGAGGGAGCTGCTGGCACCTTTGTCTGACAGCCTCTAGACCACGTGGGTCTCGCGGAGGTGCGCGAGGCGGAACAAGATGCCGGGATGGCGTCGCCGGGGGGGGGGGGGGGGGGGGAGTTGAAATGTTACACGGGCGCCCGTGTGCTTGTCGCTAGAGTCGCGGGTGCCGTTGGGTCTGATTTGTAATCGGGTGGATGCCGATGTACTGAACGAGGTTTTACACGATTTTATTGACTTCGGAGAGAATTATGATGCTGAATATTAAATCAAGACGTTAAATTCACAATTTTCTATACCCCTATGCTTGGAAAATTCGCTTCGCACCCAGCGTGCCATGGGCTTCACCGTCCCACCGAACGCGTCGCACGTTCCCAGCCGTCCGCCTCGCACCCAGCGTGCTACGCGCTTCAACGTCCCACCGAACGCGTCGCACGTTCCCAGCCGTCCGTCTCGCACCCAGCGTGCTACGCGCTTCAACGTCCCACCGAACGCGTCGCACGTTCCCAGCCGTCCGTCTCGCACCCAGCGTGCTACGCGCTTCAACGTCCCACCGAACGCGTCGCACGTTCCCTGCCGTCCACTTCGCACCCAGCGTGCTACGCGCTTCAACGTCCCACCGAACGCGTCGCACGTTCCCAGCCGTCCGCCTCGCACCCAGTGTGCTACGCGCTTCAACGTCCCACCGAACGCGTCGCACGTTCCCAGCCGTCTGCCTCGCACCCAGCGTGCTACGCGCTTCAACGTCCCACCGAACGCGTCGCACGTTCCCAGCCGTCCGCCTCGCACCCAGTGTGCTACGCGCTTCAACGTCCCACCGAACGCGTCGCACGTTCCCAGCCGTCTGCCTCGCACCCAGCGTGCTACGCGCTTCAACGTCCCACCGAACGCGTCGCACGTTCCCAGCCGTCCGCCTCGCACCCAGCGTGCTACGGGCTCCGTAGGTCCGCGAGAGACGTGGGTTTGGGAGCGTGGTCTGCACGATTAGCGAGCCAGTGCAGACACCAAACATGTCTAATCGCGCGCACGGACGACAGTCCACGTATCGACGGAATTGAGAGCACTCGTGGTCGCCAATTGCTCGCACACACACATGCGCACGTCTGTCTGTGTGAGTGTGACTGGCGTCTCAAGTCGATTATACCATTGTTAAACCATCACAGACAGATATTATCTGTGACATATGAACATTGTATTGTTAGTTTTGTTTGCTTGGGAAGCCTAGGCAAGAACGTCATAGACAAGAATATTTTTTTTGTGGACGGGTGTCGAATGGGAGAGAGAGGGGCAAAGCTGTGGGCGACGAATTGGGGCGGAGGAATTACCTTGTGGTGTACGATGTACCCGGGAAATTGGGGGAAACGGCAGCGGGGTCATGAACCTGCCGAGTCCAAGGCTCAGGACTTCTTTTATTGCCATGTAAAATGGAAATTAATTGCATTGGCGCTATGTTTTGTATGATACTTTGATTCGTTTCAATTAAATCATGTATATAATTACTCGATTTTTGGTACTTCGAGTGGAAATTCATCTCTCGAAATTAAATTAAATTTTCATAGATAAAGCGATTCTCTGACGAGAGTTATGCTGTTGTAATGACAGTTTTGATTTGTAATTTAAAGAATGAATGGAAGCATTTATATCTTGAAATTACGAACAAGGAAGTATTTATATAATTGTAGTCCTGACATGAGATCGAACCCGAGCCTTCCAAGAAACTAATCAATTGCAAAGAACAATTGCTGCAGCCGCAGGCAATAGGTCCCAATGAAAAAATCCCGCTATTTCAATTTGATTCCCTTCGACGGGGTGAACAACCCCTAGCAGCGAAAAACAAAAAAAAACACCTGCCCCAGATATAAAAAGCCCTAACAGTACCGCTCGTAACATTACCTAACTGGATTCGTTGTATAACGGCATGTATTTTGAGAAAAAAATATCGCTCCCTTTTTTATTACACGATTTTTACTCGAAATGTCGAAAAGGTAGTGAATAACCTCTGATCCAGTCGCGCTCGTCAGAGTCCACTGATTCCTCGCTGTCTGTGGTAAAATCTCAGCGCACAAAAACTGTCTTACCTGTCCGATTTTCGTGTTAAAATGTAGCAAACATTGCACCACACTCTGCCGCCATACAATCGACACAATGCCGTAATATATTGGTCGAAATCCGAAATACCGAACTCGCCTTTACCTGCCTGTCACAATATTGCCGAGTTCAACAAACTGTCAGCATCACCAAGCACTTGTTAAATGTTCACCCACCCCCTGTCAACAGACAATTTAATAAATATCTATAGTGGTAGAGTTTATAGTCGCCGCTACGGGTTGCGACTTGGTTACACCTGAGGTTGGTATTGCTTTGTAGCGGCAGACAATCGCGTTACCTGCGACAGTGAACGACAACAGGATTATTGGCCGAATATTATGCTCTACCTTTCCGCAAAATGACAGGCGTGCATTTTTCTTTGGGCCCAGCCTTTCAGACGGCGATTTGGCACGGGGCTCAATGGCGCCCAGGAAGAGGAAGCGGGCGCTTGAAAGCCTTTTTCGGGACACGGCGCGGTTCTTTTTGGCAGTGGTCAAAGACCCCGGAACGTTTCCCATGGTCAGTGAAGAATGTTCCGATTCGCTGCGGGGAAAAGCGGGTGGACTTCTCGGAAAATGAGACAATGTTCATGCAGTGTCGCTACCATCGCTAGTGTCGCAAGATACACGTGTCGCTCTGGTAGATTTTCTACCGGGAAAAGCCCAGGACTGCGTTAGGCAGAAAGCACGATGCTTAAATGAGTGGAGAAGCAATCTTGAGTCTCGGATTTCCACGTTTAATCCTGCTGTATGATAAGTTATTAACCACTTTCCGATTAGAGAATAAAGTTTGATATTAACTTTAATAAAAAATATGATCTGTTGACTTTTAAAATAATGTATACCTTGTAATTACGGCGTAGTAAACAATAAAATGTATAAAAGCCATAAAAATTGTAAATTCTTATTAAGTCAGGACGCGAAAACACAAATATAAGGCTGATTTAAGTTGCAAGCCAGGGACGGACGAACAAGCTAAATTGAGAGCTCATTATGGTGGAAACAAGGCGAAATCTAGACGCACAAAACAAGGCACAAACAGCTAACAAGGCACAAACAGCTAACAAGACACAAACAATGCCCAAACAAAGCTGACGACGCGCAAGCCTGGGCAGACACGCAATGCAAGGCAAGGCAAGGCAAGGCAGGCAAGGCAAGGCAACCGTGTGATTAGCCTATGCGTGTGATGTACGGGCTTCTTCACACGAGGAATGTGTACCAGTTGTTCGTACAGCCGTGGCACGATGTGTACGACGCAACGACGCAAGTGCGCCGTACGTTGCGTCGCACATTGCGTCGTGAGTTGCGGGGGTGCGTCGTAGAGGCAGGCAACAAGGGTGGCATGTGTCAACAAAAGTATTGTTGCTTCAAGTAGCATGGCATATTACCATAGAGCGTTACCAAGCGTTGTTCTATGATATTACCAAATATCTTACTGTTAAAATGGCGAAAACGGGCGTCAAAGCGCTGGTGGCGAACCTGGCGGCAAAGTTAAATTTTAAAGAAAAAAAGTCAAGATTGAACATTTCTGAGAATTTTTGACGAAAATAAATTAAATTAAATGATATACATTGCGGGGGTGCGACATAAAGGCATTTAGCAAGGGTGTCACTGACAACAAAGGTATAGTAGTTGTGATCTTTCTGATAAAATAGGGGAAATGTATCTGGGTAGTCTGTCATTTTTCACTTGTTTCAGATCGTCAGCCAGTGAAGAAGGCGGAAAATATCTAAATAAACGTGCCGACAAATTAATTTTCTTCGCGATGTATAGTTCGTTCTATCGCCTACCTCGAGTAAACCCTAGAAAATATATTTGTCTGCACTCAATATGTTTGGGGTGTGAATTATTATTTTCGCATTGTTAGATTTTCCAATCCCTCAGATGAAGTGTTTTGGCATTGATAGCCAAAATTCCATCAGAACTCATCAAATTGTTTCGTGTTTTAGTTTCTGTCCGCGTTAAGTGAAATTGTAATTTAAAAGCCGAAACAGGTACCGCTCCGGATTGTCTTATCATTTAAGTTGCTTGCTTGCATTTACCTTCACTTTTACACGTATCGTCCATAAAGGTATAGTACTCAATGCTAGATTCAAATTGAGCCGATGCCTATAATTGGGCTGGCTGGTTTTAATTGACAATGGTAATGAGTTGTTGCCATCATTTCCACTCGCCGACTCGGATGTAGCGAAAACGGATGCGCTGATTTTTTAAATTATGGGTTAATTTAAGTTTTGTTTTCGTGGTGTAATTGTCAGTGACGAATAAGGATTTGTTTCCTAAGTCCTAACCTACCCCAAATTTAAATGATTGTAGATACATATCGAAGAAGGGTGTTTTGTGATGGCTATAAAATAACATGGTTATAGTATTAATGCTTGTGAAACTGTAAAGCAAACTTAGGACATTTTCAAATACGACTTTGATATCAAGCATTGAATAGAGCCATTAGAAGTCTTAAATTTCTTATCTTCGTTATAGATTTTGGCATATGTACATATATTCTTGAGTTTGGCATGTCGAGTTCAGCTGATTTTAGGCACCGATTGCTATATGGCGAAACGGAATGTGCACACCTTCTCTTTTTCACTAAGATTCAGGACTAACTCCAGGAAAGGCAAGGATCTAATCCTGCACCCATCTACATCCGGATGCCATCGACTGGACACACACAGCAAGACAGTGTCGTGCATAACTCAAACAGTCAAACACTCAAGCAAAACCTAGCGAAACAAGTTTCGTCTGCAATCAGTTATTAAATCAACGTGCACTCGCTGCGAGCAAAGAACGTCTCTTTACCCAGTAATAGTCCAGTGTAAGTATGAATCGCAATAGCAAGCATCCCTTTTCCATCCCATAGTGCATCAAGCTCACAATTTTATGTGTACCTATTTTCTTTCTAACCGACGAGTCTTCTTGATTATGGTGTGCTCATATTATATGTAGCTTTTTCTGGGTTATAATTTTAAAACTTTTTAAGGATTTGGTTTTTGATTGGTAATTCTAATATACTGTGTGGGAAGATTCGGAAAAGTGTTGACTGATCCACAAATTTTGCCAGTGTGTTAAGATTCTGCAGATATAAATATATTCAATTCAATTATCTTCATCATGTAGCAAATTTTTTTGTGTCATATCATTTCAATAACTTCATCACATATTAGCTTGTGATAAGAGTCAAAGGCGTAAACCCAATGGGCAAAACAAATCAAGAAACACCACTTACAATTTTTTCGGCGACTGGACTTTCTAGTTTTTCGTTTCCTTCTCAACGATAGCGCCATGTCTAAGAGTCAACCTAACTCAAACATTTGAACAAATCCTAAAAACCAGCTGAATCCATCAAATCACTTAGCACTCAAGCGATGCAAATGCAGTCCACGTAGACCATGCGTGCGCACAGGTCAGAGGTCATCCAGCTCGATTAGGGTCGGCCGCAGATCAAGAGGTCGAAAGGAAGGAAGGAAGGAAGGAAGTTGTCGACAGCAATCGCAATGAACTTGATAGCGCAGAGGCCACCAAGAGAAGAACCTGTTCCAATGACGTCTCGGCGTATCAAGATTCTGAGCTCAACAACTTTCTCCCGCGTCGAGTCGCTTAGCCGCGAGCTGGCGTGACTACTTGTTTACAGTGTGTTCAACGAAATTAGGCCTCGCGGCGAATTAATTAGGTTATGTTTGTCACTGAATCTTGACGCTGTGAATGTTTTGAATAAGACGTAATCGCGAAATTCGTACGCATTTTGCTTAAATTCGAAACCCGCCTGATTTGAGAAAAAACGTATGTCTACCAAGCCATTTTCAACAGATTTAGTAGTTGTTTGTCTCCGAAAGGTGATTCGAGGTGCTCATTGACAGCCAGGCATTGAAAAGCGAGCTCTCTTGGCGATTTTTTGCTACAGCGAACATACAGTTTGAGACATTCACAACTGTTCATACGCCGTCTTACACTGGATGCACTGTACACTGCGCAATTGCACCCAATTGAGCATTGACTTGCAGCGATCATGGCAACCGAACAGATCTACAGGAAGGTTTTATACACCTCGAACAGAAAATATATTTTTGCTTGTTGAATCGCAATTCTTTGGCACACAGCATCGTGGCGTCTCGAATTATAATACGGCCACGATATAAATTCGCGGTGTACAACGCGCCAAATAACGTTGATATACCTAAGAATAAAAATCTTTCAACAGTAAAAGTTAACAACTGAAAGTATAAAACTGTTCTCGCTGACCATTTCGAGCAAATTCGCTAGAACTGCCAGTCAAACGCTTGTGTTAATCTCCTAAATGATCTGGGAAGTTAAGAATACTGATAATTTTACCGCTTGTCTGTCAGCTGGCGGCGGCGCGAATTCGAATGAATTAAGGTGGCTTCATCATGAGCCATGCGTGTTGCGATGCAATGTGGCACACACACTTTGAGATGAGGATTGTTTTTTCGGTTTCTATCTGCCATTGGCTATTCACATTATCTCTCTATAAGCTAGCTGCTTGTCTGTGTATCTATCGGCATGTTATCATTATTTTAATTAATAAAATTAGTTCGAAATTAAGTAGGCCTCAGCAGCGTTTGTCTGCGGATGTAGCTATATGGAGAAAATTTAGATTCACTAGGTTTTAAGTTAGGTGTTTAAAAAAAGTTTATCTAGTGTTTCTTAGAAGTGTGACGGCTGTAGAATTGTATGACAGATGGTCAACTGTTGTGGAATTTGGTCGATATGTAGGTGAATTTTAGTGTGTTCATATGAGGCATACTTACTCAAAGTAATTCAAGCAAGATTTTTTGTATTGAATTTTTAGAACGTGCATTAAAGTTCGAATAGTTCAAGCACAAAGACAGCATGCAATAACACTAAACACACTTTTCCTGAGCGAGAAAACTCTTTGTTCGTTTTCTTCATTTTAGTCATATGAAATGTGGCTGCAAAAATAATAATGACCAAAATGAATTTTAATTGGAGCGCTTTTTTAAGCCAGCTTATTTCATATTAGGAAAATTGATAACTGAAGCAGATTCAAGAAAAATACTAAATTTTTTCTCAAGATGCAATGCGTGATACGGGAAAATATAATTTCTGAACTCTGAATATTTTAATTGCCCTTGCTTCATTTGGGATAAAATGAATGTTAACGCCAAAAATCCACAAATTAATTCAAACATAGAATTAATACTCAACCAAACTGTAAAATTAAGTTCTGACTCTGAGTGTAGCTGCATATTCCCACGCAATTTAGATTCTGGGTTGAGCCCAACTTGAAGTGACAATAGAATTACGGTTAACTATAGAAGGATCCATCCCGACTGTCATAAAACCTCTGACAAGGACTCCTGAAATAGGTCCACAATGACATGCTGCCCGCTAGGAGCTTTTATTAGGGGTGGAAATTGGTCGAAGGTTGCGCTTTTACAGGGGGATATAGAACTTAATCAGACAGCTTAATCACAACGGCACAGTGATAAAACTACTGTTTTTTATTGATCATGGCAAGCACCACAACTAGTGATTAGGATTATCTCAATAGTTTGGCTTGAAGTTATTATTTAAGCCATGGTTTTATCAAATTTGAAAACTCCTAAAAAACAATAACCCACGTGGCTATGCGTTTGGGTGTTGCGCATCGAATTGCATAATTAAATTGAACTTCAACCCTAAATTAAGTTAAGACCCATCAAGGTTAGACCAAAGATACCAAATTTACTGTCACATGCCAGATCACTCATTCTCAGAAAAGCTGTGTCGAAACTTTCATTTCCCAACCGCCAAAACTATGTTACGTCTGCATGTAAAGTTGTCCTTCTTAAGCGATGAATGGTCAAGTCAAACAGTTATGTGGTGCATGCAAAGTATAGACGGCATCCCTTCAAACAATTCAAAGTGTCAGCTTGTTAACAACGCACCCCCTACTGCCTCTACGACCTCCGTTTTTGCTTTCCCCAAAATATTGACCCAATAAACTCACCTCACACCGAAAAACCTTGAGTGCTGAACCAAAACAACACCCCACCAAAATCTGTCAACACATACACATTGAATGCTGACATCACAATTCATGATTTACGCTTGCTCACCCTAAATTACCTATCTCTTGCACTGGGAATTTGTGGAGATGTAAAGATTTTTTCTTAGTTTACTTTTACTTGTTGGTTGTTTTCCTAGCACGTACGAATCTAGGTCAACCAGTCGATTTGACCAGTGCTGGTGTCCAGATGCCATTGTTGAATAGCTTTACGACTGTCGGCTCCAAATCTCTGAGATTTTTTCTAGCATCTTGCTAAGATGTATCTTTATTTCCGATGCGCAACGAATTATTGTTTGAGATCATGGCCGGCGTCGGATACCGCACAATGCTAACTGTTGTCGGAGGAAAATGGAAACAGAGGTTTGGTTCTGGTCAATTTTATCACCTTGCTCTTGTGAAGAGTGGCCCAGTTTCATCACGTGGTCTGACATGGTAGGGTTCGTCGTGTGCTGAGAAGGCGATGAGATTCGTGATCAAATTATTGTGATTGTGTCAATTATCTGTCTGACTTTCGATTATAGTTGCTGAGATTTTCGTTTTTTTCTCGGACAAAAAGTTAACTGCAAATTTGAAGCCGTTAAGATGAAAACACACTTAGAAAAATAATAAAAATTTGCTCTTACATTTTCTGTCCCCGTCAACAGTTAAATTATTGGTTGAAATGGCAAATTATTTGTTTCGAATTGAATGGAAAACTATTTGACAACACCACCCCTTTTATTCATGGTAATTAAGTGTCAAAAAAACCATAAATAGTTGACGCAATCTAATAAAATATTTCGTGTGAGATACAAAACATTGTCCATGTTTTTTTTTCTAGCTGAATCTAATCGAGAACGGAACCAAAAAACAATTAAACCCTCCCCCCAGACACAGAATCGAACGACATCAAATAAACAATTCTTGTCAATTTACTCAATTGGATCGGGTAAACAAGATAACGCAGGTTATAGTAAGTAAATTATTGAAGGGTCAGGTTTTAAAAACTTTCGTAGATTTTGATGGCATTGTTCACTCATCAAATTCGCGACATTCTACGCTGTAATATTATTACTGATCTGTTTTACATCAAATTGTATTTTTGTTTATATATATTTTTACCTGAAATGCTTTGAACTTGAGTTTCAAAAATAATATTTTTGATTTCAAAAATCCTCCGTTTCAACATCAATTCATGGATGTAACCCTTGTACTTACTTCAAGTGCTATTCGTTATCATTATCGCATTGTTTTTCACAATAATTATACATGCACCTTGAGGAAGTATAATTAGGAGTGTAGTATAACCCAAAGACTATAATTTCTAGTGAAACAAGGCAAAGGCAGACACATAATATTAAAAATATCGTGCGTTTCATTTCAACGAATACCTCCAAGGATCTCAGACGAAGATGTAAGACAAACACGATGATAATGTTGAAGAAGGTGCCAAATTTCAAATCTTGCACGCAAATAAGTTAGCCAGGATACGATCTCACGAAAATGTCGTCTAAGAAACGGCATAACCGCATCAGCAAATTGCTCACAACTCAAAAGTAGAAAACGGTGATGCTTCGTGTAGGATTGGCGATCAAGACGCAAGATTCAACAGAAAACCAAAAAGAAGCCCCATCTCAAACAATTTTAAGCCCGTGGAAGACCTGGGTTCCGTTATCGGAGAAATAATTTAGTTGATATCGAACTTGTAGTTTATTTTATGACAATATGTACCCTGAATGAAAAGAGGTTCGTATTTTAACTTTGCATAGTATATTTTATACTATTTACTATACTATTTTACTATATGTGCATAGTATAATTTTTGTAAGAAGGCGCAAAGATAAAAACTGCACATTACCACCAATTCAAAAATCACAAAATAACTAATACGCAAGTTCCTTTACACTTATCGACACCGAAATCACAACCAGTTTAAAATTACAGATGATAAGAAAATGTCCAAACCAAATCCCACTCAAAAAGCACGGAGACTCAAACGCACGGGTCGACAGATACATCAGCGCGAAGACAAAACATGCACGCAGCAATCCACGGCGCCGTTGCAATCGTCCGCCATCTTTCCACGGCGGCCGGGTGTCCTTGCAAAGGTCCCCAGTTCGATCCTTGGCGTCGGCGTGCGTTTCCCGGGTCAAGCAACGTCCTTGCTGTTACGTCATCGAGAGCAGCGTCCTTGCTGGGAGTACTAGCTCCCAACGAGAATGTTCTGTGCAATTCTGCGTGGTTGTGTGGATTGCAGGAGCTGTGTGCTTTGAGTGGTATATGAGTGAGTGTTACGTTGACGGATGGATTGGGAAATGGTTTCTGTGACTCAGCGAATGACTGGGCTTGTGCGGTGAAGGCTGGTTAACTGGCTGTGCCTTGTAGTGTGTTTCGATCGAGATTTCTGGAAACTTCGATGGTTGATTTGATAACAAAAAATATTTGGAGAAAATTTATCCAAATATAGATTTTAAAAAAGGTTTATGACTGGGTTATTAATTGCTACTTAAACATTTTAGTTAACAGCTGCTCTTTTTTCATCGTAGCAAAAAGATATTTAACTGGGATAGCTTCACTTTTCTGAATCAGCTGCTTTAATACCCAAGTTAAATGGTTTTTTTGAAAACTTTAACACCCGATAAGGTAAATTGAATTGCTAGTGTCGTGCTCTTTAAAATCATTTAGGATAAAACTACAATTTTTTACCCAAATTGCAGCTGTGACAAAATCAATTATTTCTTACAATTCACTTGATAGTATTACAAAAAAAAATCAATTCGGTTCTAAAAGCCTATGACTTTCGGTATGCGTTGTGCTGAACTACAGAAGAAAAAGCACCGAAACCACGTAGCTACAACTTTATCCGTTATCGACTTCTCAACCCAGGCAACAATTGGTCAATTAAATGATTTGGCGCAGCGGTTCTATCGACAGCGTCACGTGACCGCAGCAGCAGCAGCAGCAGCCGCCGAGTAAATTGTGACGTCAATTTTGGGTCAGTGACTCGCAAGGGAAAGTGTTTGGAGGCAACAGCCTGCACCGGCGAGTATCGTTAAGATTTTAATTCTACATCCAGCGTACACATCCATGTTTAGCTAGCCATGAAGGATTGTTCCAGAAAAGAATATATCAAAGATATCAAAATGTGATAACGATATACATTTATAATGATAATAAGACAGAAAAGAATGCACACCTTCTAACGTTAATTGTAAGGAATGTATATAACTTTAATATGTTTAGTTGTAATACAATTAAAATTGTAACTTTCGCTTGGTAATTAAAGAAAAATGGCCTACACATAGTTTTTTTGTTCAGTTAGGTGCAGTCATGCGTCGCTTTGAACAGTTGTGTTGTGTACCTAGGGTTTAGTAGAGGGTGGAAAAGAACATTAGAACATAGCTGTTACTTATCGTGTGCCTTTATTGGAGCTAACATGGTGTGTGGATTCGGAACCGATTTATATATCATGCACTAACAGTTTGGATTTATTTGGCAGAAGTGGCCAAATTAGCATAAAATAACTATTTTCGCACCAGTCGATAATGTATTCATATTTTTTTGTCTTTTGTCAATGAAATCCGCTCAGTTGCTAAAGTTGTGTAAGCTTTATTTTAAATTTCTTGTTAAAAATCTCAGCTTGCAAAAATAATGTCAAAAAAATTCTCAGATTTTTGACATTTTCGACATTCTTGATATTTTTGACGGCCCTAAATGAAGAAATTAATCAATTTATAAACGTCAATGGCAACATTTTCATTCCTAATTTATTTTTCGAAAATGCTGCTCATCGAAAATAAGTGCTTATTCAATTATTTTTTTTTGTATATTTTTAAATGAATCTTCTTAAAATCGCCAACGTTTAATTTTAAAACTTCTGTTCCATTCAAGGTCCTTTTAAGGATCAAAAGTCTGTCAAACCAGAGCAAACCCGTCAACTTCACAACAATCTCATGTAGCATCACCCACTAAATCACCATAAAAGCTCACAAAGCGCACCACAAACTCAAATCGCCGACTACAACACAAATTTTATCGGAATTATCTCTCTTTACCCACTTTTCCCGTCAATTTTCTGGGTTAACTGTTGGCAACAAAACGCTAATATCCTCAGGGTACTCAGAGCAGCAGCGCTTCAAGCTTTAATCTCTTTCCCACAGCTCGGCGGTGATCTCCCATGATGAGGGCCTTCCTTCATTCGCCATCGACGCACAACACTAATGTGGCTAGACCGCCGTCTGATTCACTCACAAAATCCCACAACGAACGGGAATCACATGCAGTAGGCTCTGTGTTAACAATTCACGATGGAATAATGTTTCGATTAGTTACCTATAAAACCCAATTAGATGGGAATATAAAATCAGCAAGAAATTATTGCAGTTTTAGGTTTCATGAAACCCCTCCTCTAACCTATCTGCAAAACTATTGTAGTCATAATCTGCTGAACAAAGCTGCCCATGGGTACACGGTAATATATTTTGTCAGTAATTTGGTTTTTGTATGATAATTTCAACCCGTATTGTAGAAAAAACCAAGTATAGGTAGTCATCGAGACTTACTTAGAAGACGAAATTAAATTGTCAATGGGACAAAACCCGAGAAATATTATTATTTGCGGTGATACCCAACATTCTCCATCATCTCTCGCCGAGTGATTACAATATTTCTGCACCTGACCCATATATCTTCTGAAGCTGGACTACATGACGGTGAGACACAGTGTAGAAGGGGAACAAGCGACCAGACAGCCTCCTTAAAGCACCCACACTCACACACATACACACACGAACAATACGCTAGGTTAAGCAGCAAGTTAATTAAAATTGTGCGCAGTTTAATCCGTGGTTTAATTGTACGGTTATAATTAGCGGTTGTCGCTTTCTGCAATGTGGTATTGGCTAGTCTTGTACACGGTGTGCGGCTGGCCAGTCTAATTGCTATTGAAATGTGCCCATCGTACTTGGGCAAATTTATGCAAGGACAGCCATTAAATGGCTTTTTAATTGCTTAGTTTTCACTTCGAATCGGTAATCGGTGGCGAATTCAAATAAATGTGCGTATACAGCGCTTTATACCATTCGTGTACAAAATCATTCGTAGGTACAACCAAAAATAATAGTAATGCACATATTAAATTCAATCAAAATGACTTCATGACCACTAAGTAAAGCCATTCGGGTGGAGATTTCCCTTTCTTCCTTAGTTAATAAGCAGGGTTAATTTTATTTATTTACAAACTATAGTAGTACATCCAGTGGGTATTTGACGTCATATTTGTCTGAGAGGAATAGGTCCCAGAATAAGGCACTTGATAGCAGGCAGCACAGCTTTGCGAACCGTCAGGAATTGCAGTCTGTATGACTTTATTTGGCGAAAATCGATATACAAGATATTCATAAGAAATTAACCAAATAACCAGGCAATATTTAAAAAAAAACTGCCAAACATGTAGTACGCCATTAGTAAGTCCAAAATTGGGCATGCTTTTCCAGCAAAAAAGTACCAACTCGTGTTCAAAAACACCGCTACACACCCATCCAAACATGAAAAACTGTGTGAAACGCTGGATTTCGGCAACGCAATCTGTTCTAGCAAACCTCGGGCAAGCCACGAGGTCCCCCCACCCCCACACACGACATCCCGACATTGACCTGGGGACCGATAGGCGATCGACAACATCGGCGATCACGACTCTATCAACCTAGTTGCTAAATACACGTTATCTTCACGAGTTGCATGCGACTGGAATTCCGGGCTAGCCATTTCCATCCAAGATCGTTCTCGATTCGCGGTCGCCTTCCAAGACGATAACTTACTCTTTGGTTTATGATTTATGAGGAAAAATATAATTTCAGTACTCTCAATTTGAAAAAAAGTCATTTTTAGGTCACTTGAGTTCAGTTTATGGTCCTCTGAATTTGTTTTGTGTCCTGAAACAAGATGTAAACTCGAAAAAGATCATTCAGTGGATGTTTAGATATTGTTCAGAAATGTCACCAATGTCCAATGAGCTAAGTTGTCATTTCGACAAAGTCAAGAAATGAGTTAAGCAATATCGCAAGGTGACAGACCTTGAATGGGTGACCATCAATGTTCAACGGCACATGTTAGTAATGCTGCAGGGAACTGGTGTAGTTCGTATATTTTTAAGGCTGTTTTCTAATGCTCCCCCAAAGCTATACTGCCTGCTTTATCAAATTTCGAAAAATTAGAAGTCAAGACAGTCAAAAGCCTAAATTCAATTTAAGCTGTAATAATATACTCGAGCGAGAGGCAACGGTGAATGACGATGCACAAAAAACTATTGCGGCTTATTTTCGCACTTAAATATTTACAGAAATTTAGGCAACACAAGGAAAACGGCAAGCGAATAAGAAGGTAAAGTGACACATTGTGTCTGTTTGTCTTTTATTGTGTGACTACTTGACATTCGCAGGGCACAACAATATGTCTTCACTCGCACGAAAAGTCGAACAAACATCTGGATCATCTCACCAAACATTTCGGATCTTAGTAGACCATAGTCTGTGATAGGAACGAAATGAAAATAAAACACATTAGTGGAGTGAGTATAGGAACCATGCAATCCATGTGGGACCAATTTTACATCGGATCCATGCTTATAGGAACCACTCGTACCACTTAATTGATAGGAACCAAGTTAATAAAGGAACCATTGCAAACTTAGGAGCAGTAGGTACCATCTGATAGGAAGTGCAAGTTGAGATGTACTGTATTTAATTATAATAAAATAATAAACTTCTCCGCTAGGTGCTGGTAGACAATATCAATACCAAAATCATAAGAAAAATTATTTTCATCCACCAATTCTATCTTTACATGAATTAGTTAGAAACTGTAATAATTAAGTTACTTAGTAATAATAAATCTTCTAAGTAAAATGCTTTTACACTATTAAACAGTGTTCTAATGTTTGATTTTGAAATTTTGAAAAAGCGCCACGTGGATTTAGTTGATAATGGTGAAAAGGAAATTACGCCAATTTTTCAGTATTTCCTTATCCTGCATTTACTTCAGGAACCGTTGTATAGCAAGTATAGGAGCACGGATGGGACGTTGCTAACGTTAGCGTAGGAAGTATAGGAACCGCTTTGACGTAGGATTTCGGCTGGCGTGGGTCAACCTAGTTTCCACGCGCCAGTTCGGTCTGACCACGTGAAGATAACTCGAGCTGCAATCTATCGTATCGCCCGTCTGTTGGCTGAGCTACGCTGTGTCTCAAACCCACTTGTAGCGTAGACTCAGAGCTTGCCGGTGTCTGTACTGTGTATCGCTGCCACGTTTATAGCAGAGGGATGTTTGCAAATGTGAAATATTATGAAGACATCCACGACAGAAAGATTCAAGGCAAAATTAATTATTGAATAATCATTAATGTGCTTTTAAATTATGTTTATTGTGAAGATATTGAGCCAACTAATTCTTTGTGATGGGACAGAATTCTTCTGTTGTGCGATGGGGAAATTTGGCGTTGATTTTTTTTAATTGGATGAAATTGGATAGCTCCTTTGGTTTTTACATGCGATGCCTTTTAAAAACACTCTAAAAAGCTACAAACGCAATTAATCAAGATTAAAAAAAAAACTCCTTTGGGTTCAACGAACATTTGTAGAAAACATATGAATTAAATTCGCATCAAAATTGCACCGGCGTTTAATGAATTGTGATTAGTGAATGCACAGCTTGCCACATAACTAACAACTCAGAAGCAATCCATTTCCATGCATTATCATAATCATTATTCAGTCTCCGTCGATCAAATCACCGAGCGTGTAGAATCAAATGCAAGTGTCAGAATGCAGCAAGAGAGATTAATATCCAAAATACGAGAAAGTTATGTGTTTTTTTTAATGCACGCCAAATCTTTTCCAGATGCTTGACTTCATTAACACGTGGTGTATTTCAGAGCAATGGTTGGTTGGTTTTTTGATTTTTCTGAGAAAAAATGATAAAATTTTGATTTTTAACTGTTGAAATTTTTTTGAATTTTTTTTCTAAGTAAGTTTTCTTGATTTAAATAAGAAAATTGACAAGTTTTACGAAATATTTCTGAAAATTCCATGTAAGGCTTTTTCCTTTACAACAACTACGTTAAATTATGAAGATAAATCCATTTAAATGTCCCATATTCCCTGTTTTAAATTGAAAGAGATTCAAATGTGATTCTATCTCGAAACTGTCATGAACAGTAATATTTCAATAATCCAATGCTTATGATACATGAACGTAGATTGAACATTATCTTTAGTTCAAGCGAAAATTTATTTATTTTCACTTAAATCAAATGAATTTGAAACAAAAATCGTTGTAAAAACCGTTTCAAATCAATCTCAAACTTTCCTAAACATCAATATTTCGGTAATCAACTTCTTAAAAGACACGATTGACATTAATATGAACTTCATAATGTAGTAAACAGTCATTATAGTTCTCTAATAAAACGAGTATCCCTATACTAATATTATCCCTGTGGTTCAGTGTGTTTTCATCACTTTCAGACATGTCTATGCACGCCTAAAGTTCTCAGCCTATTTTTATGAAATTTTGGAAACGCACTCGATACATCATAAATGGGTGCAACGAGGGGGTCTCGCTGCGCTGTGACAAAAATGGGCCCTTTTTTGGGGGGGTTCACCTTCCAAATTTGGACTTGGAGGATTGAAAATTTATACCCGTGTAGAAGCGACCATTTTCAGTTCAAATTGAAATTTTCAAATCAGCCAGCCCAAAATTGGGCCCTTTTGAGGGGGTCATTTAGCAGAAACAAAAACTTGCGACTACACTTGGCAATTATTTTCCTAACTTTATGAAATTCTGGAAACGCACTCGATCACCCATTCTACAACTCACTGCTGGGGTTTCGCTTTGGTCTGGCCAAAACGGGCCCTTTTTTGGGGGGGTTCAACGGTCAAATTTGGACACATAGAATTGAAAATTTGTACCCGTGTAAAAGTGTTCATTTTTTATTCAAACCTAAAATTTTACATCCGCAAGCCCAAAATTGGGCCCTTTTAGGGGGGGTCTTTTCACAAAAACAAAAACATGCGACTCTACACTTAGCAATTATGCTCCTATCAATATGAAACTTTGAAATCGAACTCGATCCAACATTCTACACCTCACTTATGGGGTCTCGCTATGGTTTGGCCGAAATGGGCCCTTTTTTTATGGGGGGGGGGGGGGTTCAACCACCAAATTTGAGCATCTATTTGTATTACAAATCCACGACTTAAAATTTGCCTAGCCCGAAATTGGGCCCTTTTTTGTTGGTGGGGGGGGGGGGGGGTCTTTTCGTAAAAACTCCCGACTTGCGGTGTGGGCATTTTGGAAGATATTGAAAAGTGGATGTCCGTTGGTAGCATGGTAAAATTGCGCTCATCTTGACATTATTTCCCGTCAAATGTATGAATTTCTTAATCTTATTTCGTTGCGTTCATAGTAGTACAACATAGTAAACATCAACCTTCAATCATCATCCACCTTAACTAAAATCCTTAAATTTGGCTCCGCGTAATTCTTTATAGAAATTGCGAAAACGCGATGAAAACGCGTGGGTCAAGTTGCGTTGTGTTCGTGCCACCAGGGACTTGCGCGCTGCAATATTTAGGCAGCGATTTGAGCAGGGCTTGATAGGGCTTTGATAGGGCTCGAAAGGGCTTGATTGGGGTTCACGCGGCCGAAATTCGTCCAACGTCGAGACAAAATTCGAAGCAACTCATCGCCTCTGGCTTGAAGTTGGGTTGGGTCAGGAAAGGTAGGATTAGTGGAGGGGGGGAGGGGGGGGGGGGGGTGAGGAATTCTGCAAAACCATGCCTGAACCAATAATTGATGGTGGACGTCTGTGTACCTGAGTCACGAAAACATATTGCCATCATTAGCAGTACCCATAAGTTCGCATTTGAGCAGTGAATATGTAGATAAACACGAAGTGTTAGGTAAGCGTGGCAGAAGGGTCAAAGACTAATTACCGAAAAACAAATCAACACAAGAAACAAATAAAACCTACAGGGGGCGAAGCCCCCTGCAAGGGGGCCCTACGCAGAGGAAGGTTGGGAAGTTGGGTTGGGTCAGGAAAGGTAGGATTAGTGGAGGGGGGGGGGGAACTCTGCAAAACCATGGTTGGGAGGTTAGTTTGGGTCAGGAAAGGAAGTCATAGAAGAAACACGTTTAGCGGCACGTGAAAACTCATGCTTCGGCGACACCACACCACTCGCTTTTCTTGGATCAACTACTGATGGAGGACGCATGTGTACCAGAGTCATGACCATCATTAGTATTAGTTTAAAGTTCGCATTTGAGCAGTGTATATGTAGGTAAACACAAAGTGTTAGGTAAGCGTGGCAGAAGGGTCAAATACCAATTACCGAAAAACAAATCAACACAAGAAACAAATAAAACCTACAGGGGGCGAAGCCTCCTGCAAGGGGGCCCTACACAGAGGAAGGTTGGGAAGTTGGGTTGGGTCAGGAAAGGTAGGATTAGTGGAGGGGTGGGGGAGGGGGATGGGAAAATCTGCAAAATCATGGTTGGGAGGTTACTTTGGGGCAGGAAAGGAAAACATAGAAGCAGCACGTGTAGCGGCACGTGAAAACTCGTGCTGTGGCGACACCAAGTGATGGGGGACATCGGTGTATCTGTGTCACGAAATGAAACCCCCCTCCTTTTAGCAACACCCAACAATGAACAGGCGGGCAGAGAACATGCAGAAAGGCACTAATTGTTGGGCAAGGGGAGTAGCAAAAAAAGACGCACGAAAGGCAGGAAAGGCATCAGGAAACATACAACACGGTTGGGTTGGGAGGTTGGGTTGGGTCAGGAAAGGAAAACGGGAAAAAAAATGTCCTAAACATTACATGCACTAAAACCCATCTGTCCTAAAGTCAATGTTTTTGCTTTAAAAATAATACGCAGAGGCAGGTTGGGAAGTTGGGTGGGGTCAGGAATTGTAGGATTAGTTGGGGGGGGGGGGGGGGGGGAGGGGGAGTGGCAAAAAACTACGCACGAAAGGCAGGAAAGGCATCAGGAAACATACAACACGGTTGGGTTGGGAGGTTGGGTGGGGTCAGGAAAGGAAGACTTAGAAGCAACATGTGCGGCATCACATGAAAACTATCCTTTCATATTGCCATCATTAGTAGTACCCATAATTTCGCATTTGAGCAGTGTAGGTAAACATGAAGTGTTTGGCAGGCGTTGTAGAAGGGTCAAAGACCAATTACCAAAAAACAAAATAACTCAAGAAAAAAATAAAACCGACAGGGGGCGAAGCCCCCTGCAAAGGGGCTCCGAGCAGATGGTGCTTTGGGGCGAAGCCCCAAAGCACGCCGCGTGGGTTGGCGGCCGGAGGCCGCAGGGGCAGAGCCCCTAGTTTCTTTATATTGATATAATTCAGACGATAAAAATAAATAAAAATGGTGGATTTCACCCCGTTCCACACCGATTAAAATTACAAGCGGCCTGGTTTGTCCGACTTATTATCAGCTGTTGCGATTAATGAATGAACGACGCGTCCTTGACTGCAAGCAACGGCAAGTACACGCTGTACGCTACGAGCAGCTCTCTTGGTCAACAAAGTTCGTTGATACCGGCAACCTTCGAGAGTATCTTCGAGATGCAATCGCACTGCATCTTACGCCGGAAACACGTCACAGGTGCACCGAATGCAATGCACTTCACTAAGCCTCGGGCTAAAATATATTTTGATTTGTTATTAGATCCATTCATACTTGCTAGGTGAAAGATCCGGGTTCGTTTCCCGGTACGGACACAATTTTGAAATGGGTATTTCGTTTTTAATAATCAACATCAACTGTCCTCCAGCGACGAATTGCATTTTCGTGACATAATTTAACTTTGATCAATACTTTTCTTTTCCTGATCTTCACACTTTATAAATGCTGAGCTTACCGAACTTACATTTCTCTTTGTTATGTTTAAGTTCGGTAGCTTACTATACAATACTATTTTACCAAGGAGGATGTAGTACCTCCATGATTTTATCATCCAGTTTTCAGTTTTTCTGAAAAGGGTATCTTTGATCATGTATTATTTGAATAGTAAGTGTCCCAATACAGAATGTCCAAGGTGCGAATTCAACGGCATTGGCTTCTCCAGCCTGTTCAGATTTATTTTGAAAAATCAATAAATGCTTATAAAAAAATTGCCGCCACTAGAAAATCGCCACTGGGCCTATCTCGGATCTCAAGTCTGCAGAATATTCTTTTGAACTTGACGCGAGTCATAAAGGGTTGTTTATTAAATTCAATTGAACGTCGGGGCTTATGTTTATGATGTTTATGTTGCTGTATCTTTGCCTAATTCGCTTTTATGCATTAAAAGGTCTACCGATTTAGATTTCTTATATTTGTTCGTGTTCAAGGCGTTCCTGTCGTTATGGCACTTGCCTGTTGGCGCCGGTGGATGATTGGTGGATAGTGGTAGTGGTATATGGTGGTGACGTCACAATCCGGCATCTGGTGCATTGGCATCCCTTATCGAAGGTCACCGTCGAACAGGTCGCCGTCGAACAGTAGGATCTAGCGAACAGAACAAAAATAATTTTCAAATGATTTGTGGGAGGGATTGGCGTAGAAGAAATCGGGGGATAGAGGAAGAAAAATTCAGGGTTTATCACAGGAAATTTTGAATAAGGGGATGGATGTTAGAGAGAATGAAGATTGAAAAGGGAATGATGAGGTTATATAACAAAAGTATATAAAAATAGGTATTTAAGATAGTTAGGTTAAAATTAACCCAGACTATGTATTTGTTTTGCAAAATAAAATAGCAGAGAGGAATGGCTACCCCTGCCTGAATATATACCCTTGCTGGTCGAAAACCAGTGGCAAGCCCCGACCATATTTTCACCCTTAAGATATTTTATTGGTGGTCGGCACATCACAGGTTTATAGCGAGCCCCAAAGACCTTCAATGAGGGGTCATAAACAACTGGCGATATTGAGGAAATGTCGGCTTCCGTGGATTCTGATTCAAGCGATAGATCACATCGGCTTGGACGTCTTCCGAACGGACGTCCTCTCATCTTTGCAGAGCTGAAAGCATCTTGTTTGCTTGTGAGAACACAGGGCCAGTGTTAAATTGATGCAGCAGTTTAATTTCTGTCGTTGCCCGTACAAAATCTGAGTGATATTTTAACTCTTTGACACTTAAAATAAATAAATAATAATAATACAAATTATAAATCGCGATAATGGATTAATTTAATTGATTTATCATAAAACTGCAATAAATAGTTGCGAATTCGTTGAAAATTCGCTGAGTATGTCGCATTGAGACTGAAATTTAATTTGTGTCGTTGCCCTAGCATAATCTAGACAGTATTTTACCTCGATGACACTGTAAAATATCACTTTGATGGATGAAATTCATCGGTTGATCAATAAATGTTCGTTGCCCTGGAATAATTTGCCTGAGTTATCGATGCAGTTACTATTGCATCCAATTTCTATGACGATCTTGTTATTGGTGCTACTTGGCATGCCTTTGCTGAGAGGCATTTTCAAAATAGACGACGGACACAAAAAGCTTGTTGTCATGCTGCAGTTTTGTTGCTTGAATTGCTGCAGTTATGTGACTTAAAACGAATTAAACGTGTTTCAATTATTTGTATTAGTGCATAATTAAGTATATGCTATTGCTTCTATTATTAATATACGATTATAATAATTATAATAAATTTATCTTTTTTAATGTAAATAAAATAAAGTGCGCTGTCAATGCATATCTAGTTGGAGTTCACTTGATTCCTACAGATATTTAATATATTTCAACTGAAACCTGTTACTCTGTTTCTATCATGTCATAATTTAATATCAGGTGAAAAATATCCATGCAACTATGAAAATAGCGTACTTTACTAAAACAGCTGAAAATCAACCCTCTTGTAAATTATAAAAGGTTGATAACCATCAAAATGATCACCAATTAAATGTAGTAGTACCCATCTACCTCCACTTATCAAGAGCTCGGCTAGTAATCAGCGACAACCAATCACAATTCAACGAATTCCTCAACCGAAGTAAGGTATTTAACTACTGTAATCGACCTCACTGTGTCTTGAATCAATCAAAACAGTATGTAATCAGCATCATAGCGTCGCGCAATGATACGCAGAATAGGTGACTACCATGATTGCCCAGAGTGCGCTAGCATAGAATAACGCACAACGGACTAGCACATAGACGTCTGCTAAGAGATACGGATGGAGAAATATCAGAAACCATCTCTGGATAGAATTTCGAATGAATAGAAATCTCCGAAAAGAGATGCAACTGTGTCATTGAAAAGTGCAGTCATGGTTTACTAAAACTTGCAGAGTTGCCCGCGTTGCATTGATTATGGTAAAGAGTCGCTTTATTCACTTATCACCCACCCAGCATCCATCCAGATAGATGCAGTCCGAAAAGCAAAGCTCGAATCTCGGTTCCTTTGGACATATTTACTAAACCTCGTTACCCCATTGAATCTTAAGATGGCATATTAAAATATTTAGCATGACGGCCCTAAACAATTATAGCCCAGATACAAATAAAGAAACCTACTTTACTACTTGTACTTTACTTGTATTTTACAATGATTTATGTCAGATGCATTACAGAGCAACCCCTAGAAGAAGAATAATCGTAAAGCTCCATCAGCGTCCCATAATTAACACAGACCCAGTTTTTAATCAAGCCTGGTGTAGTCTGGCGAATCCAGTGTCTTCCCCAAAACACCACCCTACCCGCCCCAAAGTCACTCTGTATGGGTGTATCGCATGAGAGCAGCTAAATCCCACCACCATCCGAGGCGGCTAAGTGCGGCGCTTTACGGCGACGGCGGCGGCGGCAGCGGCGGCGGCGGCGGTACCTGATGTCCGAAAAGTAGGCCATCGTGCTCCCCCCCCCACACCTCTGCAGCCCCGGCGCGGGCCAGGCCTCTACGCGCCACGGTTATTCCTCTGGTAGTGGTGAACGGTTCAACACCAGCGACGGACCTAGCACGCCGGCTGCAGCCTTTTTGACAGCCCCAAGTGTGCGGATTTTTTAACTGTGTTTTTTATTATATTTTGGGCATGATCATTGCTGGATTGTCTACTGATTTCGGAACTGTGCAAGTGTTTGGTAGCGGAATTTTGATCTCAAGTGTTGCGCGCGTGTGTTTAACTTTAGCAGTGCGGATCTAGAGGCGTTGACCCTTGGTTTTTGCTGTGTGATAAAGAGTGATTTTATAATTGTTTTTTTGGTTGTCGCTGGTGATTTTTGTCTTCACTTCTATTGCGAGTGTTTGATTGCGACCATGCCGGACGGGGGATTTGTGAGTTGTGATTTTGTCAAAGCTTGTGACGCGTCTCCGCCGCGCACTAAGTACAAGGCATTGTGATCGGGTGTGTCGTTTTGTATCTGTGATCGCCGAACGTAGCGGTCCGTTTCTGTGACAATAATAAGTGACGATAGCGAAGGACATTGAGCGCACACGGTTGCCGCGAAGTGCTTAGTTTGTTTCGACTGTTTTTGGATTCTGTGTCTCAAGAGGATTTACCCGACGCGCCCAGCGAACCATCGACGGCAACGCACCGAGAAGAACAATAATAATCAAACAAATCAAAAAAACAAAAAAAATCTCAAATTTGGTACCGTGAGTTAATAGGTTTATAAACAAATTACCGTCGTAGTGTATGTCCTGTAGCAAACATGGAAAGCTTCCTAAAAATTCGTTTTTGCTATATTTTTTTAGGTAATTTTGACCTCGATTTTGAAAAGATAAAAAAAGTCAAAAAATGGGTGGGCGCTTGAAAAAAGTGTGCTGCGGGGCCGACGTTTGGCAGCCAGGTAAATCCGACGGGCCGTGGATTTTTGCCACATTTTGCGATGCGATTTTCACATTTTCACACATAATTCGTCCGGTTGCGACTACGAAACGACAAAACGCAGTAAAACCAAGGAAATATTCCAGAGGAAACCTTGTGTAGCATCAAAAGTAACTGATAAAGCTACTGAGATTTGTTAGAACACCTGACCCCTGACTACCGCAATATCCTTTGAAACTACTCTCATACCAAATCCACCGCGAATCCAAATCGTGCGTATTCGTGGATGCTGCGCAGGCCAGACAAACCGTCCGCGCTATGCGCGTCTCGTGCATTCATCTCTCCGGTATATCCGCGCTCAAGTTAAATTTAGACCGCGGCCACTTCCGGCTCGGTGACAACCGTCCTCAACCACCCCTAATGGTTTTTGCTAGACAGGACCATCAACGACTAGATCCGTAATACACGGAAAATACCTCATCGAGGTATGTTCCAAGAGATAGCGAGCCACTTGTCGATGGCCATCCATCAATGGAGCATTAACCGTTTGCAGAAAAGTGCCAAAAGTTGATTGAGAACTTCAGATAATTTGTTGCAAGAATTCGGTGAGTTACAGTAATCGCGAATAACCTGAGTGCGTACCAGGATTAACCAGTTTCGTGTCTATGATATTAAGTTGAAAATCAGTTGATTTCAAACTATGCCAGTCAATTCTGTGTTGTATACGTATTGTTAACCATTCTTGTAACTAATCAGATGTATAAAAACACTAAAACATCTCTTAAATCTCCGTTAATTAACAAAAAAAGTTGTCTGCTACTCAATGAAACAAGGCAAATCAATTACAACGCTCGTAAAAAAAAATCGTATTCTAATTGAGCAAGGCACAGCAGAGTCAGTCAGTCAGTCAGTCAGTAAGGCAGGCAGGCGGCTGCGGCCTGCGATGCGGACCCACGCTATAGTAAAACGCGACGAGCGAGGTTTTTGACCCACATTTGTATACCTTTTATCAGCCGCCATGAATGTATTCCGGTATAGATTCGGCTGGTTGTGCGACGACGGCTTAGGCTGCTCGCTAACGGTGCTTGGTGTGATAGTGCGCCCTCCCGTCCGTTATACTCCAGATTTAGGCGTCTCCGTCCGTCGGTGTTTAGGTGTGAGGACAGGTTGGCGACGGCGTTAAACGTGTGTGGAAATCGAGGCTGAAAATCGCAAGCGATATGTGGCAAAATTACGCGTGGAAAAAATAATCGAAAAAAGGTCGTGCTTCAAACTGTCCTGTCAAATTTTCAAACCAAAAACCAAAAAAAAATCATCGGGATTTCAAGAGAGCAAATCTTCTTCGTTCTGTTCCATTTTGGTAGTGGGTTAATTTGTTAATATTTTATAAGCTTATATACATATTAAGATTACGATTAATCTTACGTTAAATTAATTTTAATTTCTTGATCGTCTTTAAAAGAAAGGGAGGGATCATTTTTGTATACATTATAAGCAAACACGAAAGGGTTGTTTTTTCTAGCTGCGATTATCATGCATTTCATGTCATAGGAGCTTCTTTTGTACATAAATATTTTCCTGTGACTAACAAAATTTGGAGCTAACCATGCTTTGAATGTCTCATTGAGCGAATGACTGCGGATGACTGAATGTTTAACCATCATCACACCATTTTTCTCGTCACAACAGCTGTGCTTGTCTGTAAATTTGCATTATACCTGTAAATTTGCACTATACCACTATAGAATAGATTAATGTAGAGAGATATTTAAAATTATGCTTAGAAAATCACTATCATTCGCCCTTAATTTCGACATATCAATGTGCATGTATAAAACAGACTTAATAACCAAATCTATCTAACTGTAAATTAAAAACTACATGTCCAACAATCACACTACCCGATAAGCTGACATCGAATCCAACAGAAAACCCCAATACCTTTATATACCGCACATTCTACCAAAATCAGACCACGAAAGTAGGCAACTAAACAATCCTAGTTACCGTTCAAAGCCCCTGTAAATAATTCAATTAATCCACGACGGGCCAACAATCGGATACATTCAGCCTTGTGGACGGATACAGCTGAACGATCAGCGGTCCCCGACCACTACAACACTCTGCTGTCAACGTACACAACACAACACCACTATCCAGTAATTGCTCTTGTTCGTCAATACCAAGCCACACCGGATAAATTCTATGCATTTGGAGCACGCGAGCTTCGACTAAGAAGCCTAGACGTCCGTTTATTCCGCTCATAGCGAGCGCTGTACGAATGTATGCTTCTAGAAACTAGACTAGATTTGCATTTTGGGTTTCTAACAGCGAAACAAGAGGCAGTCTAGGCTAAGTTTTGGATAGTGAAACAAGAAGTAGTCATTTGCAGACAGCGAAACTTGCTGCAGTCCAGGCTGCTTTGTAGACAGCGAAAAAAAACGGCAGTCCAGAACGCATTACGTGGGCGAAACTAGCGACAGTCTATAAGCTGCTTTGCGGGTAGCTCATCTAGTGTTGTCAAGTTTTGTGAACTGGGAAACAAGCGTCAGTCCAGGCTGCTTTGCGGACAGCGAAACCAGCGACAGTCTAGGCTACCCAACTGTGACTAGCACGTACGCCTGTAGTCCATTTGCTGGCCCACTTTGTATACTCCGGTGTCTCTGTAAGCTTGTGGTGCTCATGATAGTCGGCTGCTGAGGTTGTATATAGATGCGATATCAGGGAACGTTTGCTAAACGATACCAGATGAATGGTGGTGGATGGACTACTTAACCATATGTCATGCTGGTAGAGTCTTTAATCGAGTTTAATGCGTTGGTTTTTGTTGATGGGGTTTTGTGTTGTTGGAAAACGATGCTGACGTGATATTTGCTGAAGATATAGTTTCATGCAAGCTTTTCCGAGTCGGGAAAGACTCAATATTTTCATGATGACACACAGAAAATGTAAATTGACTAACATGTTTCTGAGGTCTATTCCAAAAAATCATGGATCTATCATATCACATTACAACTGTAACGAATTAAAATTGAATCTGTAAATAGCCACATAAAGCTACTGTGTTAGTTTTTGCTAATTTAAGTGCCCGGTGAAAGAGTGTCGTGCGATTGAGTGCTCAGCATCTCATTAAGTGCGTGCACTGGGATCTGGGTTAATGAGAAGACAGTGTTGTCCTAAGAAGTGCGTTGGCCAATTTACACGCACCGAATTCGACGCTTTATGCCACAGGTTGGCTTGGCGTGAGGCAGACATTTTGCCGGCGGTATTTCGTAAAATGACATTAAAATCTGACATGTCTTTTGCACGTTTTTTGTTGTCAAATTTGCATCTGTGTAGAGAATGTGTTTGTTTGCTATTCAAAGTTTGCACCAATATGTGAGGTGACTCGGTCGTTTTTGCATATAACCTGGAAATAAAATGTTCGAAATGCAAATGTGAGCGCTTAGAAGCGTTTATTGTTATCACGTTTCTCTATTAAAAAAATGCAGCTAGTTTTAAAATGGGCTTATGAAATCAGTAATACGTCTCACGACAGAAACATTCGACCATAAAATTGCACAAAATTGTCGCCTGGGATTACTCGTCGCACACGAGACAATTGTGAACATTGCGTAAAGTATTCTGAGTTGGGTAAGAAATATATCTTAGTGAATTCTGACAACGTGTGTTTAAATCTATTTTCTGTGCTTGAAAAGCTGTGGTAATTTTTTTTTTGTAATTTTTAAAAGATTTCATTTTTATGTGATTCGGTTAACAGTAACATCGAATAATAAGTTTTTAAATATTCTACACCAAAAACGAAACCAAATAACAAGCGATTCGCAACATTTTAAATAACGAAACTTAAAACACTGGCCAACTTTGATTGAAAGGCTGCTGGCACAACAAATCCGTTGAAACCAACTCCGATTGAACGGTATCCTTGCAAAAACGCACCGCCGAAGTTATCGGACCCCACCAAGACGAAGCCCGGAAATCGTCTCCCAAATAAAATTGATCGCCAATAAAACATCCACCCATACACGACAAACCCACCGCGCCAACAAGCCAGATGAGAACGCCACAACATCCTACACGAGCCCGTGTGATTCCGAGCGAATTAGCATAGTGTGAGTGTGTCGATTCGGTAAACGTTATGTAAATGCCTGTGAGTTCACCGACTTGGTCATTGTGACTTCAACGACGGCGGCGGCGACGGTAGTAAAGGTGGCGTAGAGGAAGTAGGTTCCGTCGATAAGCACCTTTCAAGTCGAGGACATACGCGGTGATAGCCGAGAAGGTAACGGCCGGTGCGAAGGTGAAGGAAAATATGGAATTGTGCAAGGAAATGTTTGCACACGATGTAGGCGAAGTTAAGATTCTTGATAGCATCGTTGTTGGTTGATGAAATGCTAAAAGGTTGTACATGAGACATCTGGGATTTGGTGGTCATCCAACCAATATCTGATTCCGTGTGTACTGTTGCTAAGATCCCACGTAAACCGTTTTCGTCCAAGTGCTATCCGCTGAGCTCGGTAGAGAAATCGCGCATTATTTCAGCCTATTTCTGTTCAACCTTGAATTAGCTGAGATTTGTTTTGTCAGATTGGCATCATGCTCGATGATCCATGTGATGATTTTAATTGTCAGCCAGCTTGTTAGGCCCGCGCGTGGAGGATACCGAGTCTGCAGAGCTATTTTTGCTACCATCCATACCAAGGCGCATACAAAAGTAACGTTACTTTTATTGATTTTCATAAACCTACAAAAAACGGGTTTAATTTTCAAAATTAGCAGTTCAATTGTAACACATCGCAATTGAAGTTAATAATTTCTTGTTCATTGAATTCATTTCCCCAATGATCTCAATCGCAACACAATACAATCATCAACCTCAAAAAATCATTCGGTGGAATCATATATTTTTTCGCCGATCATCACAGAACAATCAATCAGTCCACGAAGAAACGGTAAACTGTTCTGAGCTGGAACGAGCCGAAAAGTTCCCGCGAGTCACTCGGTAAAAAGCATGCTTCCTTGGAGTAATCTTACTTGCAGTAATCTTACTAGGGCAGGCCGACGAGGCAGAGGAAGTACTCGGAGTAGTGACACGGGTCGACGGAACGCCCTATCTGTATTTCCGATAACGCAGCGCTGACAAGCTCGTTGTGAGGAGGTGTCTTTGGCCTCTTTCTCAACACTGACAAGACACTAGTGACTTCTAGTGGTTGTCAATAATCTTCTGATACAGAACGGCTTCGATGACCGTGGTAAACACCTGAGTGTTGGTTTTACAATGTGCAGTTAAATATTTATCTTCCAGTCCCGAGTAATACAGAAGCAACCGACAGGTTGTCACCATAGAGATCTGTTTTTTATCTGACTCTAATCAGGACTTTGTAAAACCGGGGCTTAATGTTGTCCATGTGGTTGGCATATGAATATATGCAGAGGTTACACATTTAATTTTGACATTTCGTACTACAAACGACACAAAATTTGAAATTGTAATTTTTTTTGTATACCTATTATAAAATGTAACTCATTCACATGCACAAGTTCATGCCTCGTGCCAGCTTTGAGCATTGGTAGTTATTTGTACTACATATTACTTGCTTTTTTGTTTTAAATACAATTTTATTGCTTATTCATGAGTGGAAGATTCCAAAATCAGGCTGTTTCTTCGTCACGAAACAGACAGTTCCTCGTTCAATTCGGATTCCTCGTGGCGTGTCTCAATCTCAAACAAAGCCATCTCATTAAAAAAGCTGTTAAAAATTGAAAAATCTGTCGGAAACTAACTTTATTTTCCGTACCAGTCACAGCAGTTGCGTTGGCAAACCAATAACCATAAAATACCATGTGTGAGAACTACTCACCAGCGTAAAGCCACTAATTCCTTCCACGTAAACACATGACAAGACAGACTTACATAACATAATATTGTTCCGTGTCTTGTTTCCTAGTATATTGAAGTATAGGAAAATTCGCGAGCTAAGCTATAGTGTTATGCGTTCAATCGACGGAATCTTATTGTTGTGCCGAGTGAACCGGTTCCGATCGAAAATAATCGATGACATGCGTTCTAGTCATGCGTGGTTCAAGGAAATTGTCGGAACGCGCATTCAAGTCTCCATGGAAAGAGATAGGCGGCAGAATCACATCCCGTTCTCTACCTGAATCGTAAATAACACTGCATTGGATTCGTACACCAAGAAAACACCATGAATGGCCCTTGAATTGAGACTCTTCATAAAGCATGCAGCATGCACTCAATAACCCAATTTAACAGTTTTTTTCATTTGAAACTAACGTACTAAGATCTGGAAACGACATGCGAGTCTTTAAAAACCAGGTAGCATGAATTGTTTTCGGAAATTTTCGGAGTCTATTTTCTTATCAAAACAATCTAATAAATCAAGTCACAGCAAAGCCCACACACACTGAACAATTAAATATTCATGTGGTACGGTTTTTAATATTTTTTCCATCGTGGCTTCGTGTTCATTGGCTAAGCAAGTAAAACTGCGATAATTTTAACCAACCGCCAATTCGCCATTGATGAACGCCAATGCGTACGAGACTCCAATGCACACAAAATGCTAAAACATTTAAATTCCCGACCGAAAACCCAGCAGAACGCCGAAATCACGCTCAACGAATCAAAATGCTAATTATCAAACTCATTAACCCACAGCCCATGAAATCGCCGGTGGGGTCAATCGTTTCATTACCACCCTAATGACCCAAATGCGTTGCTGAGAGCAGTCACGTGGCTGCCACGATCAACGAAAGCGACAGTACACACACCTAACTGTAAATAATGCCTATATACGCAATTAGACTTAGAGCCTGCAAGAAGCTCGGAGAGACGTCGTCAGTGGTGTATGTTACATCGAGCATAAGCATCAATGTGGCACGGATGTACGACGGCGGCGGTGGCGGCGGCGGCGGTGCGATCAGCTGTTTTTCTGTACCACACGGGAATTGAGTGGGTACCGTTAGGACTGCTGGTGCTGCTGGTGCTGCTGTTGCTGCTGCGAGCGAGGAACCTCATTACCTAGATAATTCCAATTGTATCGGCACTTTGATAGTTTAGTTTTATGGGTGTATGTTCAATGTGAAAACGTCGTTGCTGTAGGAGCTGGCAATTGGGAACAATGGTGGTGAGATGTTTTTTTTTTGTAAGGTTTTTGTTATTGACATGGCTGTATGTTTTTGGTCGTTGGTCGTGTATACTATGCTTATTTTTGCGCTTTTCGATGATTTGTGGGCGCTATGATGAGGAAAATGCTGATAGTTCTAGATTTAAAATCCAAAATTTATAATCGATAAAGCATCACATAAGTATTCCTACTCCTTAACATGCAAAAACCCTTCGAATTTTACATACCGCAATACTAAAAGTGCTATTTAAAACCTCAAACATAACGGTTTACATAAAATAACAACTCATAACTTCTTAAAATATCATACAATAAAATCTTCGAAGTTAAAACACCATATTTATTACCACTTCGCCAATATTTCCGTGTCAAATCGTGTAAGATCGGTGTTAATAGTGAATTCGTGGCCGTATAGCTGGCAGGAACGCTATCGCATATCACGCGCACGATTGCGTCGTGCGTCCCCGGCGATGGGCGATGTCTGATCCCTGCACACCGAGCACGAGTGGGCAAAGGCAAAGGTCAGGTCAGTGGGTTAGCCCAGATCACATTGCTCCTTCGTGTCCGTACCGGCAGGAACGCAGGGAGATGAGGGACAGTCGTCAGCGTGCAGATATCTGTTCCATTTTTAAGGTGTTGTGTTCGTGAACAGTGCTATCAGCATCGGTATATAGACACGATTCCGTTCGGGTTGTTTGAACAGAGACGATATTTTTGTTCGTGTCCAATTTAATTTATGTGATTTGAAACTTTATACTGTACTTTGTGATCTACTGAAATCGAGAGGCATGGAGGATGATTCTGAATATTGAACAAAGGTTATTGGGTACGAATCGCACTTGACATCAGAATGGTTGGAAGCTTACTTTTAGGAATAACAGCATGACCCCAAAAATATATGTCAAAACTGCAAAATGAAATCATTTTCTATTTTCTGGGTACTAGTTCTCGTGAAGCGCATTCCCAAATGCCTGGTATTCGTTTGCCGGTTGGTTTGACTGTGGTTTTTCATGGTAAAGCTTCAGAGCAATGCTAAAAATCGTAACACCACCTGGCAACACTATTACAGCGCAGTAAGACCAGCCTTCGTTTATAAAGGGTATAATTCTACAGAAAATCAGACTAGAAAATGACAATGTAATGTTGTTATAAATTGCTTAATTTTACATAATTTTGCGACACGGAATAACAACACATGCAAAATTTAAGAAAATTCAATTTGATAAGCTGCTGGTATTCCTGATCCTAAATTTTTCGCCGTGCCAAAACGCAATCTCCTGATCTCGTCCGGGGGTCTTCGATCACGGGGGTGTCAGAGGGGGGATGGGGGGAGGGAGGGGTGGCAGCTGTTAGGTGGGAATCAATCATCATGGGTGTGAGCACAAACTGTCATCGACGATGGGAGGCCGAAGCATTGTTAAAGGTGTGCGCCATTTCTTTCCTTTGTTGTGATTATGGGTATCAGCTGATCTGTAATACTTATGTGGTTAAGTGGGTGGTAGAGATAATTAAATGTGATATGATGGGGAAAGGGTGACGGGGGTTAAGCCGCTTAAATCCTTCTTAAGCAACGTACAACCCGTAATTTGATCAATGGGAAATATATTAAATGAACTCAAAAAAATTAGTTTTAGCTGAGGATTGTTGTAATTTTCTTGTGACGCTATGCGCTTTGACAAAATTTACATTAGACGCCAATTTAAAATCAGAAGTGAATTGTTTGTGGTGGAGGTGCCACGTTTCAAGCTAAAACCCGGCACCTCCACCAAGAAAACAACAAAGCACGTGGGTTCCAAAGAAAACTCAACCACCTGTCATGGCGACAGAAAAACTGACCGCAGCTTTTCACCGAACAAAACCGGAAACTTTCCACACTTGCGGTGGAAAACGCACGGACACAAATCACAGCTTGCCGACAACAAAGACACGGCAAAAAAAGCGCTGCAAATCGCACCGCAACGCAGTCGGCGTCGGCGTCACTTTTACTGGTCACGTGGTGCTTGGCACGCGGTGCACCTCGCCGGGTGAGACGGTGGCCTAGATGTTCGACGCGACCAGCCGGACCAGCGGACCAGCCGCCAAACTGGTTCACGCGAATTAACGCCGCTTCGTGCGTCCGGGTTCGCCATCGGAACTAGACGTGGCTTTTTTGTCGTTGGTTTGGCTGGTTGTGTGATATTTTAGGTTTGTGTCGTTGATTTGGTGGGTGGATTAGATTTTTTTGTTGTTTTATTCTTAAATGTAATTGTGTGTTCGATTTCTTTACGAGTGTTCTTGTTTTAAGTTTAGCTGAACGGCAAGGTAGCGTATGGGGAAACGACTACCCTCGAAAAATTCTTGAAACTAAATCTTGCAAGTCCTATGTGACATCTTAGAGCAAAATTGTATAAATAATGAATGTGTAATTACCTTTGCCTTTCAAGCTAATTATCCAGAAACTCGGTTAGAGTTCCCGTGCTCCCAAACTTCATCAATCTGTAACAAACCAGAAAATATAAATTGCAATTTTTATCTTTATTTCACTCATAAATGAGTGTTCATCTTTTTGATAGATAAAATATCTTAACTTCGCTCAAACTTCAAACTGTCAATTGATCTACCTCATACTACGCCAAAGTCAAACCATGTCATTTCAACAAAACAAAACGATTCGCAAATTCCTAAACGACGTCAAAAATCTAACTGCTCGACCTCAATCAACGATCAGCTGGCTTCAAACCAGGCGACTCGGAATCAATAAATTCATCTGCGGCAATCCCAGGATCTTAGTGCCGAGCTAAGTAAGCCGTCACAAAGTGTGGTCATCTAGAGTAGTCCACCATCCGCCCACCATCCCGTACCCCGCACTGCCTCCTTAACGCCATGCTGGCCGAAGAGCCCACGACAGCCAGAGAGTGGCCGTCTCCGTGGGTAGACATTTACAGACCAACTTCGATAATTACGCTTTAGATGCTTGAAACAAAGCGAGTTTAAAGTCACAAAATAAAAATTAACCTGCGTTCAGAGCAGTCGTATTTAAAGGCCAAGCTAACGCTTCGAAATTCATTGCCTAATGTATTTACTCGATTCAGAAACCAGTAACGCACCGAAATCTTCACGAGTGATAAACGACTGCAAACACGATACGGTGTCATAAGTTTAGACGGTCGCTAAGCATGTTAAGCCACTTGGCAGACGTTCTTTCTAGTTGGCCTCTCTCCGGCTAGCAATGGCCTCTATTTTGCTCGCTCAGTTGCTCTGCCAGCCTATCCGGGACGAAGACTACACGCTAGACAAACTCCGATGAATGGCCAAAACTGCCGAAATTCTGTAGGGCGTAGATTTCCTCCGAGATTTAACGTGCCCGCGTGCACTAGACATACAACGCTGGCTGCTCACAGAGATGAATAATTAAATGCGCTTGAATCATTAGGGTCAGGTAGGTAAAGAAGGATTTTCTTCTGTATATACTTTTTTTGTAAAGTAACATCTTGAGAAAAGAACATTTTGTGTCGCTTTACCACGCTGTTATAAAACGTGATTGTAATTGATAGGTTTCCACTTAAGTCATTTATAATATCGGCATATAATTCCACATTTTCTAACTATCGCATTTCATTTTGTGCACTTTACGTTTATTGGATGCCATTAAGGAATCGATTCAGCTGGCATGTTCGTGTGGTGACAGCTCGCTTCTCTGATTTAATTATGCTAGCATTACCTATAATGTGTTTATTAGATTAGTCCATTCATCATTCCGTGTCATGCAATTGTGTCATCAACGTTCATATCGCTTGAAACGCTAACGACACCACCAACCATACCTACACACAAAATCACAACAAAAACACATCAAAACCGCCAAAACACACAGAGTGTGAATGCCTGTATTACCATACATATGCGCATGTCAATCATCTTAATATAACTTCCTTCACTTTGTCTGTCGTTTCCAACCCCCGCTCTGGACGCTCTCAGAATGTCGTCGACTAACTCTGCGCTGTTCCACCCGTTTTTCCAGGCGGCCCACACTGCACCGCGAGTTCGTCGACCATGCTGCCGCCCTCACCGCCCCCAAGCAGCGCCGACCCCGCTTCGAACCTCCGACCGACACCGCCAAGTGCACGATGAACGCCCGCTGCGGCTGCGGCCCCGGCTCCTAGCGTCCCCCTTCACGACAACCTCCCCTCCAATACGTCAAAGTGTTTTTTTTAGTGTTTTAAATCCGAAGTGCGCCCGACAAACACAGAGTTAAACTCGTCTCTCGCGTACAAAAACCTAGTCCACCTGGATCCCACGTGGCTCAGCCCCACACGGGCGCCAATTCCTCTGACCGCCGCCGCCGACACCCTCGCCCAGCGCTCGCCGTCGCCGCCCCCGCCGCCCCCGCCGCCGCCGCACAACCGGTGCATCACCACGCGCCGCGATCCGATCCTGCCGCAGCTCCTCTCGCCGCCTCCGATGGTGCACGTCACCAGCGACGACGAGTGCGGCTCCTACGACACGATGAAGTACTCGAGCAGCGACAACGAGATCATGTGCGGCGGCCCCGTCGACGCGATCCTGCTCAACGCCAGCTGGGGCGGCTCGTCCGAGTTCTACATGGACTCGTCGTCGCACAAGATCACGATGGACAACGGACACGACGACTCGAACGCCAAGTCGACGATGGACGTGCTCGACTCGCTGATCATGAACAGTTCGAACAACTCGAACTTTGCCGAGTTGAAGCCGTTGCCGCCGTTCACGGGGTACACGGGTCACCTGAGCATCAACGGCATCCCGGGGCATCACTATCACGCGATCGCCGCGCCGCAATCGCCGCAATCGCCGCACGAGAACAATAACAACCCGAACCAAGTGAACAACAACGTGATATACAAGAACCACAACGGTGTGTATTACAGTGTGAACGCGGAGCAGAGTGTCGTGTCGTCGACGGTCGACTGTGGACTTGTCAAGAACGAGCCGTACGTCGACTACGGAGGGTTGATAGTGGACAATATCGAGGATATCGCGGCGATTATCGGTTCGGCGATAGCCGACACGACGGTGCCCTCGGTGGTCGATACCTTGGTGAGCGTCGAAGACCCCAACGGGTCGAGAGACAGCTGGATGGACCTCGACGCGTGGATCGACACGGCGTGCTCGAACAACGACGCCAACCAGCCGGGCAAGACCATCATCAGTCCCGAGTCGCTGCAGGAGTTCAACAGCACGCAATACTCGCACGAAGAGATACCGTCGTCAACGCTGCAGAATCTGTTGACGCAGAACCAGTTCCATCTGCAACAGCAGCAGCAACAGCAACAGCAGCAGCAGCAGACGGCGATGAAACGCGAGCCAGTCTCGACCAACTACCAAATGCCGTTGCTGCAGTCGCGACTCCAGAACGGTCCGCCGATGAACGGCATCAAAGAAAACTACATGAAGAACGAGTACACGATATTAAAAGCCGAGTACATCACCGATTGTCCCGAGCCGAGTTCTACGTCCTATCTGAACAGTAAAGACATCATGTTGTCGCATTCAACGTCGGGCAGTCCGCCCGGCGTAGTGAGTACTACGGACTCGTTGAATGGAAGGTACCAGCCTCAACGGAATCGGTACGCGAGCGGGATGCGAGGGTCCAAGTCAGGAATCGGTAGTCCGGACCTGTTAAATGGTAGCAGTCTGGACGGACTGGTGGGTAACGTTAACAATAACAATTATCCGCACACGACGACGACGACGCCGACGACGCCGTCGAAGAAGAATAGGAGTCGTTCGAGTAGAAAGGCGCAGAGTGGTGGTGGTGGCGGCGGCGCTGGTTCCGTGGTGTACGACGGTAGCTTGTTGGGTAAGGAGAAGCCGGTGCATCGGTGCACGATATGCAGTCGGGGCTTCTTGAACAAGAGCAACATCAAGGTGCATCTTAGGACGCACACGGGGGAGAAGCCTTTCCGGTGCGAGGTTTGTGGCAAAGCGTTTCGACAGAAAGCACATTTGATCAAACATCAACAGATACATAAAGGGGTGGGAAGAGACTGATTAAGATATTATAGCTTATTGTTAAAGTTAGGGTAGTTTTTGGTTGTTGTGGCAAAGTGTAGGGTCCCTTTGGCATTTTGAATCTGGGAGGGGGGCGGAGAGACGATCGCTTGTGTGTACTGGAAAAATCCACTGAAAAGGAAACTGACCTCAATTTTGACTTGTTCATAAATTCACATCTATTTCCTGTGATTTTTTTTAGCACACGAGCGATTGCTTTCCGAATTTCATGAGAATTTAGTGTTATTTTCTTGGAAATTACACAGCTGTCTCATGCATAAGTAGAGCTAACTCTTCTGATTTATATTTACTCCCCACAAACCAATCGCCATTTTCTTTCAAACATTCGTCCAAAAGTTCTTTCCTCATCAAACACATTTCTGAAATGACATCGATAGTGAGGAACTGATTTTGGAAAAATAATAATACATTAACATGTATTTGCAATACAGATACCTCGCAACTAAGACTTGGACCGAGCTTCCCGAGCTGAATGGATTCAATAAATTAATTTATAGCATCACACGTACCTATTTACACTCGCCAACATATTAGCTAAAACAGTTGAACTTTCAGCAGCTCGTTTCTTATCTAACCACTTGTTAACTAACCATCACACACAGTGATGGTAAGCTAACGATTGGTTAAATATTTTAACAGCTTCTAAATCAACCAATCGCTAATGTTGACCAGAATAAACAGGAATGTGAAAAAAAAATACAAAATGAATTGGGGCCCAAGTTTAATTTACGAGTTAGCCGTATTGGAAATATATGTATTTTATATTATTGATTTTAAGTCTCAGTCGATCTTTGCCTATCCCTTTGTGCAACTATTGGTGCATGATCAAATGACCAACGCTAGCCGCAAGCTGCGAGCCGGAGCTGAGAGACCATGTGACAGACCTGACATTCGAGGGTGTGAGTTTTTAATTCGAAGAGATGGAATTATGTGATTTCGTGATTGAGAAAGTGGTACAATTTAATCGTTATCGATGCAAGGAACAACGATGACGGCTTGAGTAAGCTGTCGCGAATTTGTTTGCATTAACTTTAGCAACAACTATTTTCAAATGTGGAATGATACGAAACTCAGTTGATTTTAAATATTATGTCTCTCTACTCTTCAAAGGAGTCGAAATGGACGTCAATGAGTTTGTTTCTTTTAAGGAAAGTGTAAAATATTCTCAGGGTCTTTAAGGACAGTTATGGTTTGACAGATCGATATGCAAATTGATGAAAAAATAATTGTGGACAACTTGTTGTTCCAAGGAAGATATAATAAGTTGTAATGTTTTAAATCACTAACCTGACTTCGAGATACCATTAATGATAACTAGGAAAATAATAAATAATGTATTTTTCGTCTCATTGTAAATATTAATAACTGATAATTGTGTACATCGGCGTGCGATTGCAGAACGAGTTGTTGTAATTAATTGTATAAATTAGAACCAAAAAACACACACACACACACAAACCAATGTATATAAGAAAGTAGAATGTAGATGATGTAGATGTAAAAGTATTTCCAGTAGTTTTTAAGGCGTAGTTTGTAGAATTTTGAGACAACGAAATCTAAAACCAAACGCATTTAGATAATTTAAATTAGATCTAGACACGTAGATGCGAACGAAGTTACGATTGAGAATAACGGATAGAACATGTTTTCCGTCCAAACCAAGATTTCCTTATTTACTTTCAAAAAAAAAGAATCAAGACAACTTAAACTATTTTTTTTGAACTCAAAAAAAACTTAAATTATTTTCCATGTTATTTTGTTGTATAGCTAATTGTTTTAGTTTCGTTTGTTAATTTGTACGTTACTTAGCTGATTATGAGATGTGTTTTTCTTCCTTCTTTTTAACAAAAAATGGCGACGTCCACAAATATCCCAATTATTCAAATTCGGATAGCCCACCAAAAATTCGAATCAACTTGATGTACATGTAAAAATTCACAAGCAACTTTATCGTGCTCCCATTTCAAGGGTAGAACTAGGACAGACCGCCCTGAGCATGACTGTATGAGATATTTAAAAAACTACATAAATCATACTTAATTTTTAATAAAGATCTCATTAAAAAAAAAGGAATCCACACTAACCTTTTCTTAGCAGTACCTCATTGTGAAAAATAAGAAAAATATCACAGCAAAAATTATACATATTTTCTTGTTGCAATTTTGACAAGTTGCTTTAACTCGCGCGCATTCACTCACAGTTCATTTCATGATTGTTACTTGTTAATTGTTATCTATTTCATATAATAAATTAATTGTGAAGCTGTATTTTTGTATAAAAAAAGAATTGATTTCCAACATGAAATATGTGAAATTAAACCCTTGTATTACAAAATGACAACGCGTTTCTGTTGATTTTTACACTGTGCCATTTCTAATTAAAATTTACAAATAATTATGATGATCAGAAACAACTCAGAGCATAAAATGTGCATTTCCACAACTTTTTAGTACATCCCACAATAATTCCCAATATAAGGAAGTAGTATCTACTCCACAAATGAAGCCAGGATAAAACGTAAATAACACCAAATTCGGTCAAAAACTTGAAATCCATTAAAAATAATCACTTATAGATACAAAATAAAACTAATCATCGTCAAATCATGGATTAATTATAGACTTTATCACCCAGAAGCTGAATACCTAAACATATTCCACCCAAAACCCAAAATCATGTCAAGTCATTCATTCTCCCCAAAAAAATCCTACCAAAAACCTCAAAAAACCACATGAAACCAGCAGAAACGCAAACTTCTCCCTCATGCCCAACGCCAACATCTGAAACCCAGCATCCTCAGCATCCTCAGCAGCAGCAGCAGCAGCGCTACAAGCCAACGCGGAATGCAGTCATCAGACGCGTCTGACACACTCCTCGCACCGACCACGGTACGGAAAAGTAGGACGCTTTTCTAGCACACAGTTCGTGCCACTTCCACGTTCGCCGCTTCGCACTCTGACAGCAGCGAAGCGACCACCTCGCGCTCGCTCGCACTCCCACGGGCCACGCCAGCCGCTCGATGTAGACACGGAGAGCATTGTCATAGTTCTCGAGAGGTTGTTCATGATATTATGATAAACGATTTAATTGTAGATATCGGATACAATGATGGAGATTTTATGCTGTGATGGATGTGGTTGTCGTTCCAGCTTTGAATCACGTTTTGGTCGGAGATGGATGGAGTGTGAATTGGAAACGTGAGCAGGAATCGAGCGTCCATTGGGCGTGAATGGCGGACCGTTGATTTGATGTGTTATTCATCTGTGATTTCGTGGATAGGACCGGGTCACTGGTCCGTATAGGAACGCTGCTACAATTGGCGACCGGATAGGGGCAATTTTCCAAGCAGAAAAGGCTAAAGTAGCGAAGAAATGTATTCTGATTAAGGTATTCTTCTGAATTGAGGTCTAGTTGAAGATTTTTATATCGGCTTTCCCGCAGTGAAAATTGCGACAAAGATATATGTGTAGTTTGTAGCTTGCAAATGTCGTTTAATCGATTTCCATGGGAGTTACAGACAATATGCAAACATTGATTGATTTTCTATCCATCGAAGGGATTTGGAAATAGTATTTTCAATGGTGACGATTGTTTCCCATATAACCACAGAGAAATTAATTGTCTCGGTACGTATGTATTATCGTGCGTTGAACTCGAATAGACAACAGATTAGTTTTACATCTCCGCCATTGATTTCCTGATGACTGTTTGATTTTCGCATTCACACGTTGGAAGCATTCATTGTGTTGGCTTCTGTCGATACTTTGTTGTGTGGCCAGAAGAAACGTTTACAGATTTCTCCGGCGATTTGAAAACGAATTTTCAATGCACGTTGATTTGATCATCTGCTCGACTAGGTTTTTTTTAATATCACCTGGCTATGACTACTTTTAGGTAAAAGTGTATTATTAGTGAAGGTAATCTTCGGACACAACAGGTATTCAAGATATTTGATTTGCGTTTTTAATGATGATCACAAGCTTTTTTCGGATTAGCTCTTAGTTGCTATTAAAAAAAACATTGCAGTAATATTCATAGATCAAAATTCTTAAAATAAATAATTTCTGAATGTCTACATTCTACCCCCAAAAAAATCTTAAACATTTTTTTAAAATCACAAGTGTCTAGGGCCGAAATTACAGTGTTCAGTGAAATAACTACCTTCCAGTTAGGAAGAAAACAGAAGCAAACGATTGGTTGTCATCATAGAGATGAGTTTTAATCTGGAGATTGTTGGAAATTTTTATTTTTACCCTAGATAGACCACATTCAAAAAGTCCCATTCCGGTGTTAATAATTGATTACAAGAAAGGTATTCCCATAAAAAAGCATTACCACCCAAATTTTTGCTGTCTCTGAATTTTGAATAATATGGTCTATTATTATCAAAACGATTCACAAATCTACAACAAATATTTGTGACATAAAGATGCAAAAACCACGCTGTGAAAAATCACCGACCCTTAACAACATAATGTCATCCGCAGAAAAACGATAATTGAAACGGCGTCAATCAAAATTATAGTCATCCAACAGTCATCAACATCTGTCATCGAGATGACCCCAATCATTGCGCGTCTTTGGTATGCACGATCTTAGACATACTTCTCATGCAAATGTTCTGCAATCTGACAGTGACAGCCAATGCACGGAGTTACCTTCGGAGTTGGCTATTCATTCCAGTTGATAAGGATTAGCTGGGAGCTGACCCTGATTAGGTGTCGTGTAATTAATATCTTATACAGACATTCATTAGAGATTAGTTTTTTTTGTAGGTTAAGATTTGATAAGTGGTTCCTCATATATAGATATATCCGACTTGTCTTCGTAAGTAGATTGTTTCGAGTTTAATCTCTTGAAGGTGGGTTCATTTAGAGCAGTGTGGATTGAGACCATTCTTGCTTGAGGTGTGAAACTGAAACCGTTCTATCGCCAACAATAATCGTGTAGCCACAAACTTGATATTTTTGGCTGATTTTAAACATATTTTATTTTAAAGAGGCTTTTTGAAATGTATTTTTATGGCTAGTGCGCTCATCTTCTGTACATTACTTTTGACCATGGTAAAAAAACAAAATTCGATTTCTCTTCATTGACAAAAAAATCCCGGTCGGAAGTCGAATGTAGAGAGGAAGTCAAAAGATGCATGCGATTCCAGCCAGCGCAGCGCCAAGTTCCGGCAAAAATTTCACACGCACACGCAGCGTACTACGCACTAGCACGGCGTCGTTTCTTCCAGACAATTGATCTGCATACGTTTAAGTGGAGACAAACATGGGCATGGCGTTGCGTAACAAACGCATTGGTAAGCTGCGTGGCAAGCTGCGGCACTAACGTAATCCAAACGAATGCAGTATGGATGGTTACCCATCCAGTAGCCGAACGACTCCGTCTGTTGCTTAACCTGGCTGTTCCAAAATTTCCTGCCGTTTTATGGTTTTGTGTGGAATTTAACAACGAAAAAAATCCGTATAAATGTTTGAGTCACATTATTCACGTATGTTTGAGCTATTAGACGTCTGTCTATATATATTGTCCTATTTTTTGGTTTTTTTCAAGTATTACATAAAAAAATCGTCCAAACTATGAATTGAGTCGTCATGTTCAACATCATTGATGATCGCCCGAGTTTTCTGATCAAAAGCACGGATGGTCACCCAACCAACAATCGAACGAGTCTGATGTTGCTTAACGTCAAAGAACCGACGCGTTGCGTAAAGCTTGTTCAATTCCCGTGTGCGTGAACGCTTCGTCCAATTACCACGGCACACACCAAGCCATCGAGGTGGTCGACGCCGCTGCTGTTGCCGCTGCCGATTGTTTCGCCAAGATTTGACGTGGCGTGGGAGTGGTTTAATTAGGTAATTAGTAAGCACTGGTTTTGATTTGTTATGTTGGTGGTATTGCTATGTGATATTTGTTGCTTAACGTGTTTGTCTTGGAGTAGCGATGGTCATTTCAGAAGGGTAGTAAGAGCATATTTTTAGTGGGTGATTTTTAGTTTATTTTGTTTTCGGCAAGGGCAAATTTAAAGTTTCACATATTATTAAAATTTCTAGACATGAGTGCCAAAAGTATAGGATCTAGAGTTTTTTCAGGATAGCTAGCAAGTGTTTTCATCCAGCTAGATATGCAATTGGTGTCATTTTTATACCTTTAGGTATTAGGAATAAAATAAACTCAATCTTAACTTAGTAAAAAGACTAATGACTGTTGACTTATGTAAAAAAAATGATGTTTATTCGTCGATGAAAACTTGTTTGCTTAAATGTTTAATGGAACTGGTTGTACGGGAAAAAGACATAACGCTCAGACAATAAATATCAAAATAAAATCATTGTTGTCCAATATTTTCTCAAAATCCACGAAACACCAAACGAATTCCCAATTAAGTTCGACATGCACGTTAATTTGACCGCGCTAGATACAATCCCAAAGCTCGACACCTACTCACCACTAGGTCAATCAAACTCCAAATAGGCAGCTACCATGCCCTATGTAATTAGGGAACTTTGTCCACGAAATTTATGGCGCCCATGTATATTTATAGCCATAATGTTGCAATGGCCTAATAGTTTCAGTGAAAACGCGATCTATAAATAAGAATCATGCGTCTCATATACACACACACGCACATTTAAAACAAAATTATGCCCAAACCACATGGGTATACTTTTACTGTCTAATGCCCATAGTGGTATTTCATCTATGATCATTGTGATTTTCTGTAAGTATATAGGCATGCTCTGCCTCAAGTCCGAATATCAGAAAATTTTGTTGGAAATAGTGTTTAATTTGAGTTGTTCCGGTCTGATTAGCATATAGTAGGGAACTCAAACATGAAACATTAATTCTGTCCGCTGGATGCATGCATTGCACTCCGTGATTGCAATGGTATATTGTCAAGATTATTTTGCAAACTTGATATTATTAATTCTGCATTCAACGCCAAATTAGTTGCCAAGCGTATTAACATCGTATCAAATATTTGTATGACTGAACTCTATATAAAATTTTAAATTTTGAGTACTTGAAATAATACCTAATAAAGATTGCGTGTCTAGGAAATTAAATGAAATGACAACTATTTAAATTTGCTAAAAATGCAGTAATGATCTATCTGTGTGTCCACCGAGAATTTAGTTACTTTCTTGCCATCGGTGACCCACTAAGTGAATGCAAAATAATGACGTCATCAGTTGCATTTGCAATGCGACATATGTACGTCTGTGCCAAAATTTAGAAATCACAAAAGGTAAAACCAGCATGGCCAGTCATTCATGGGTGCAAAATTGCTTAAAAAAATGCATTTCACTTGTAAGTGCACGAATTACAATTTTATAAGTCGGTGGTAGACTTTTTTACTGTGTCACTTATCGTTTGGGCAGATGATGTCGCATGCAAAACCTTTTACAACTGTCACCAAGAAAAGGTATACCTCTCTGAGAGATTTCTCCACAAAAGAAAAAAAAATCATACAACATACCAACAATTGTATCTCAAAGAATGATAGAAAACACAATAGGTGCGAGTACCAAGTCATCAAATGCACCTAGCACACACATGCTATTCCAGCAAACACATCACAATTTACCACCAGTGTTTGTATGACCTTGTTTCTTGACCCAGATGCTGACTCCAAGGACGTTACCACCTGACCAGTCGCTTGTTTAGCTTTCTAGGTCACCCATAGCGTCGGACCTCTCGCTCGCGTCCGCTAGCCGCCCATAAGTCGCTCTCTGTCGTACACACGTGTGGCTACACGTGGCTGTGAGCTAAAGGGCGTGTAAAGAGAAAGCTTTCTCTTTATACGAGATATGAGCATGGCATGTAACCAAGTTTTTTTCTCATGTCGAATGTGCTGAGATGGTTGTGCCTGTGTGTGTGCGTAGTGTTTTTGTTTTTTGTGCAAAGAAATCAGTTGATTTTGATTGATTGGTGGAGTGTTATTCGAACCATTTAATTGATGCGTTACACGTGGCACTTATAGTGTCTCTGATGGAATTAGATATAGTCTCCGAACACATTATCAGTTGTCAAATACAAGTAATCTTTGTTTTTTGCTTGACATGTTTGAAATAGTTCACAGTTCATTGGAGGTGCTATTGCAGATATCTCGAAAATTATTAAATAGTTGAATCCATTTGGCAAATTAGTGATTATTCTAATTAGAGAAAATACTATACTTTGGCTTCGATGTTTAATTATTTCTGCAGCCCAAAATTGGCACCAAAATACAGAAAGGAAAATATTACAAGGAAAGATTTTACGTTTCTTAACATGCTAAATTTAAAAAATATACATAAATAAATAGGTAAATCCGCTATCATGTTATTTTCCTCACGAGACCACCCTCTCATCCCCATTCCTCATCTTAAACCAAACGTATCCCCATCCACCACCAGCAATGCTGGCATCTCACCATCAACTCAGCATGCATCTGTCGCGAACAGCCAACGTCTTGGCGAACTTGCAAGAAAGAGTCAATGCTCTTGGAAACACGGATAGCTGATGCTAGAGAGAGAGTCTTCGTTGTCTTAGAGTGGCCATACGCAGAGATTTTCCAACTCATGGCCTTGGTTAAGGTGCTATAGGTTTGAAATGAGATGGGCTCTTGAAGCAGAAATCACAAAATGTCACAAGATCCACAGCAATCCTGAGGTCCTAAAGGTAGTCTAACAGCTTCCTCCGAGAAAGTTGTACATATTTTATAACCACAGTGCTAACAGATAAATTCGGTAGTTAATGCTAACTTGTGTGTATTTGGCACAATTGTTTTACTCGTCAGCGGTCACAAACAAGTTAGGTTGGTGCACGGCAGCGTTGGCAGCGTCATTGACTAATTAATCATCTGCATACAGAACGTTGTCTTGGTAAAAGCACGATCCTGAGACAACTTGCATTATTTAGATACTTATAGTTAGTTTATAGCAACTAGAAGCTAGCATTTAAGCTAGTGATTAATAAAACAATCACGTGAATCCACGTGAAATAGCGCCATGCGGATTCAGTTTCATGAGTTGGTGGAACTTAAATGGTGGCCATTTCTAAGAACTATCTTATCCCGTTTAGACTCTATTATGACGATATAAAGTTGATATCGTTTACCGGGGACAAGATACCATTGTGCCATGAGCACCGTGGTGTCCGAAAAATCGTCAAGGATTGAAATTGAAGCAATTTAGTTTGGTTCTGTTGGGTCCTGTTGTTCTCTTTGTTCCGTTTTTTTCCTGTTCAGTTGTGGTCTGTTGTGTTTCTATCTAGAATCCTGATCTTAGAAGTGGTTAGTGGATCTTAGAAGTAGCCATGAGCCAATTGGTTCAATTTGTTTGTGATTGGTTCAATTGGTTCAATTAATTATTTGAATCCCATCTTTATTTTAAGTTGGTATTCCTTGAAATGTCGGATATTTTTCAGTGTGATCTCTCGTTGTACAGACTTAAATTTTTACTTTTTTAAGTTTATGTCTTGACCTAATCTTACACTTTAGTTTTAAAACAAAAAAATTTCAACTGGAGTTGAACAACTGGCAAAGCTGCTTTGCGAAATTTCGGGTAGCTTGGCATTTAACAACACATGTGATTGCAGTTCGCCACTCTTCCGGGGAAGGCAGCTCTCAGCTGCAGTTAGCATGCGGTTGCTGCTGGCTGCTGGCTGCTATAGGCTGGTTGCTTTGCATGGGAGATAGCACTCACTATGAGGGCAAACTTTCTCCTTGGGACGCCATTGCAGAAGGTCGAGGGTCAGAAGATGCGAATGTCTCACGTTTGTATCGCGTTTTAATGATGGTAAAATAAATAACAAAAGTAGAAAAAAAAGATACACGCATGAAATACGACGATCAAACTGGATTTGGGGTACGGTGGTCTGTGTCTGTGGCCTGAACATTGGGTAGATTAGGCATAGTTTCATACTGTTGTATTAGGATGTATAGTTTCTTAAATTGTTAAAAAGAGCGCATAAGTAATTTTAGACTTGCACATTATTTTTAGGATCAGAGGGTATATTATATTTCTATTATTCTCTATGATTTTTAAAAAGTTTATCACCATCTGTACATGTGAAGAGAGATATAATGAGAGGTCGTGCAAGTCAACTGCGGTGGATTGTCAACTAAAAGATGATTTATTTCACCAAGGAGAGCTCATTCTTGATTTTTCAATTTGCAACCGATGTTGAGGTGGATAAACGAAGTGTTGACTTACAACCACAGAACCGATGGCGTGTATTTTTGATTATATAACGGATTTTCAGATCCTGTGTCGGTGTTTAGTGGCTTTAAACAAGAATCCGTACAAATTTAGCACACATTTTGAGGCTGTATTTATTTACTAGTTTTGGCTATAGAGACATGGTGTCAAATTCAGCAAGAAATTAGTATGCGATGCAGTAGTTATTAATTTCATAAGATACATGCCTTTTTCTAATCTTATAGCACGTTATTTTTCAGAAAAAATCGAGGCACTCGAGTTTAGACCTTTGATAAAGCAGGCTTTGCGAAAAGTCGGGAAAAGTAAGAGTTTGGGACTTCGCAGATAGATAGTTAGATAATTTTTCTGGATACACCAGTAGTTATTAATGTAATTTTTCTGAAATTTTAGACCTCGGAAAATGCGTTAGTGAGATCTATAACCATCATAGAATAAGCTTGGTGTACCACCAGGTATGTTACTCTATGTAACCATCCTTACCCAAGGGTACCTGTGATTTTTTTTGTAATGTTTCTTCTTTAATTAATGTTTTATAGAAAAAAACTATCTTGAAAGAAGCATTTACACGGTATTCTATAAACTGTTTTAATAAAATTTGCCGAAAGAACAGCGAATCGCTACAAATCACACTGCGGTGTCTACGTCCTTCCTTTTTACCAAATTCCCGGCAAAATATTCTATAAGTCTGAGGTATAAAGACGCTTTAAGTTATAATGCGCCTCTGCTACATAAACCAATGTGATTTATGTTCTATAGGAAGGAGGCATATCACACTTTTATTAAAAGCTTGTATAAGAAACCGAATTATTAATCATATTAAAGAAGAGAGTAATCAATCTCTTAATTTTTTCATATCTTATAATTTACTTATTCCAGGGATTTTTCTGTGCTGGCCCAATATACCCAGCCCAATATCCTTCTAGAATAGAATAATTAGGAATCCTTGTTTTTCTAGGCTATTTTTCGATTCAACCCTATCTTAGCAATATTTATTTTGATTCTTAGGCCACTTAGAAGCTTAAATTTAAATTTTTCCAGGATTCGGACTTCTTTCTCATGTTATTAATCATGAAAGTGGCAAGAAGGAAGCATTCGGATCATTAGGTAATAGTTAGGAAACCTTCCTACTCTATTCTACGAGATAAGACGTTACTTGGTGCGCTAAGCTATAAGGACACTCGGACTCTTGAGTGTTTGCCGTATGCAATCCGCCACCTAGTAGAGAAACGTTAAACTAAAACCAAATTTTCAACTTCAGAATAGACTCCACCAACTTTTTTGTGTGTATATTTGTTTCGCAAAAAATTGATAGAAATGAAATTTTCAGAGTATATTGATACAGTTAAAACTTATTCTGTCGACGGCTATATGAGAGTAATAGAGAAGGAAAATTCTCAGAAGATCTTCTTTGATAAATACTCCGACCCATAAACTATGGACAAGTTACAGTATGTGTAGGTACTTTTTTTACTGAAACAGTAATATTTTCTTCCCAGTACAACTTAAAAGCGACGAGTACGCTTTTCTATCGCTTTAGGCGTGAATTTCAACTTGCCTTTTGGTGCCTGTGTAATTTTCGATTAATTAAGGTTCAATTCTTCAATATTTCTAAGAAACGTCACACACAAAATTCAAATCCTGTGGCGATAAAAATTTTAGGTGGTAATGCTTTTCTTACGGAAAACAATTGTTTTAATCGCTTATTGAATGGGTAATTTCTGATGTGGCCTACTCGCCGAACTATAATCCGGTCTCTTCTGGAAGTAAATATAAGAAAATCAATTGTGATTCGCATTGCTTCTGATTGGGCTTTACCCGGACAGTTTGATCCAAGGCCAAGCGTGATCTTAAGTAAATGTGTTGTCCGATGAAATAAATTTTTCGGGGGTGTTTTAGCAGAAGCATAGCCGATAGGTACGCAAATTCTGTATTCGCCAAGTAAATCTAGTTTCAAGTTCAAGACGAGGTTTCGCGAACATTGCTCGGCATGTTATAGCTGGGTGGTAAAAGATTGTGTTTTTTGAGTACGTAGCGAAAAACAGTTGAAATCGAAAATAATATAACCCTATTGTGAATCTTGCAACAAAACAAACAAGTCACATTCTATTTGCAAGTTGTTTTAAATAATAATGAAAATCATAAAGGGCGAAAATCGCGATGGTTTATTTACTGGGGCTTTACCAAATATAGAATGGTGAATAATGTTTGGTTTGATAATTAGGCATATAATATTTTTATATATTCATATTTCGTATTTGTATTTTCATTTATATTTACAACTATAAAAATATAACCTAATTCAGGAAAGAGAGTCAATTGACGTATTCCACTCAGAGTAAAATGACGTCAGATACCCACTGGACGTACTACCTGTTTGGAAAAAATATTAATTAGCTCTGCTAAATAACAAAGGAATATATAGGAAAACACAACCCGAATTGCTCTACCTGGCTTTAGCGAGTGGGTGTTAAGACGTCATTTCGATAGAATTTTGATTGAATGGAATAGGTGTATTGTCATCTGAAATGTTACCTTCGCAGTGTCATTCAAGAAGAAACAAGAAAAAGGCGACTGTAAAGTTATTCCTGGATGTCTGCAGCCCGCCTTACATCTCTGTATAGAAAGTTGCGTCGCTGCGAGCCAAGGAAATTTTCTAAATCAACAACCCAATTCAAAAATTATACAGACGCTAATTGACTTGATGTTTAACTAGCTTAGTGATTTTTTTCCAAGGCTACGGAGGTAGTATTCGATCTGATTGCTGATCGAAACTAGAAATAAATAAAAACACAACTTAAAGTTTGTAGCATAAAGAAACAAAGTGAGTTATTTAGTATTTTCTTGCGTGCTCAGCGCGTTTTCTATTTTTGCCCAAAACCAATTTTCTTATTTATTTATTCTAATGAAATGAAAGACTTGAAAGCAGAGAATTTGCTTCAGTTGCTAAGAAGCCTAGACCGTCACTTAAATTTCGCTACCCTAAAATCGATGGAAAGCCAAGAAATCCCTCGAAGATTCACTAAATCGAGCTAAATCGAAAGAAAATTGCCATACCATGAATTTATTTGTGTACTAATTACACTGGCAGAGGAAATAAATTCTTGAATTTTAACTAAGTTTGATAAGTTCAATCACTCCACCAAATGCTGAGTCATTTTCATGTTGTTTGAGTTAATTACAGCAATTTTTTTAATTGGTTACATTTTTTATTCATCAATGAGATGACATCCATTTCAGAAAAACTATTTTTTGTTGAAACGCAAACTGCTTAGCCTGCGTTTGGGTTTTAGCATTATATACCCAGTTAAATATTTCTTCTGAAAACGAATGTTCAACGATTAGGAAAAGTAAGAAAGTAATAAATCCGAATCATGTTCAAGAAATAATCATCAAAAACAGATGGCTGTCCAGCCTCCTTAGCTGCACAAGCGAACAAGATTGATTACCCGGACAAATTTGCAAAACCAACAGAAAGCTTTCAAAGCCAGCAGCCAGATTTTATTTGTCGAGTCTTATATTTTCGACCGCGAGTCCCGGGTACCGCCGAGCGAAATGAAGCCACCAGTTGCAATTTGCAATTAACTCTTCGGATCCAATTTCCGAAGCTTGTTAAAAGGCAGATGTCAAAATTGCCCTCCGAACGCGACACTTAAAAAAATGATTGCTATAAATTTTGCTGTATATACACTAATCCCCATTTTTTTGCCGAATATTTTAAAACCAGTTTAGAGCAAAAGCCTGCCCAGGGTTTGCATATTGGCGACGAGAATTTTAATGCGGACAATATCCGAGCGGCGCACAGGTTTTTCGTTTTGTGATCACACTGTCAGATTGTGCTGGAATCTGACGATTACTCGGACATTTTTATTATAATTGGTGGCATAACTTTTAAAAAACGTTACTTCCACATTCAATTTATGAGATATACAATTCCATTTGATCAAAGCCGAGGTCTATAGCTCAATCGTTGGACTTTTAACCATTTTAATCATGAAAGTGAAGTCCGATCATATGTGATGCTCCACGAAATAATACCACATGATCAGATCCGATCTGACAATAGAAATTCCTATTGCCCATCTTCCAAGCGAATTATCTCCCACATAGCATCCCTCAGAGGCATATTGCGGCTTGGCTACTACCACCAGAGATAAATCTATCAGATGGCAATATGAGAGCCGATCTCTGCTGTCAAGGCCAGGTCAGGATCAAGTCAGGAGAGTCAGGAGAGTCAGGAGAGATTCAGCGGTTAGGTGGGCTGATATCAGGTAGCAGCTAGCGCCGCAGGGAGGGCAGGTCTCGGGTGGAATCGACAGTCAAGGGGGGTGGTTGGGAGATATTCAATTAGCAGAGATGACGGATCACGGTACGCTTAGGGTGGGTTTAGGGGGTGGATCAAGAAAACTGACGGAAGATTGAGGTAGGGGTGGTGAGGTATTGCGTATCAGGTCTATTCAATGAGACGGGAATGTTTACCAATGATAATTGAAAAATTATCGATCTGTAAGGAAAATGTTATCGTGAACTTGCCACCTATAGCGTCGTGAAATTATTCACAGTAAAATTGTGCAAAAAATTTGATAATAATCATCAATTTTATTCGTCCATAGGGTGAAAGGGTTTGTAAAGACATCCGGCTGTCAAGCCTGTTGATATTTCTTTCTCCTCCACTTCACTCTTCTTCCATTTCCACTATCGTCTTCCATACTGCACGGTCTTCCCACAATTTCTCAAACTCTACCTTCTTCCAACTCTGTTACCTCTCCTCTAAATCGTCTTTAATCACACCACTCCACAATTCTCTCTGGTCTTCCCACGCTTCTTCTTCCGACAACAGTTTATTCAAATTTTCACTTGGACATGTTAAATTCCGATCTTTGCACTACTAATTCTTTCCTGATTTTGCTGCTTCATAATTTATACATTTTTGTCACTCCCAATATAGTTATACCATAGAAGCTTATATATCTATGGTTATACTGCATTCATGTCAAAATAGCAATGATTTTTCCCTTGCACGGTAAATAAATTCTTACATAAAAATGATAATTTTCTGTATATCTCATTTTCATAAGTACCATAAAGCTTAACCCAAATCTCTGACGGAAATATACGCACCCTGTTCGCCCCGTTTGCAATCTAACGACTGGTGAATAATCAACCTACATGTTAGCATGTAAATCCAGGTTCATTAGATGTAACCCAGCTAACATTGTTCGCTATCAAATTGACACACAGAGAGGCATTCTAGCCTGTCCACCACTGCTAGACCTCGGCTTCTATTATCTCCGGTTTTCCCGGGAAACTGTTATGAAAAGCCGTGGTTTTGTGTGGCACAGGAAGCGACCGAGCCTCATGGTTGATGCTCACATGGCAGCCCTGGCAGCGTAATGCGGGGGTTGGTTATTAATTGGGCCGAGAAAATTAGGTTAAAATGACGGCAGGACGTTGTTTGACAGCTGCTGGGTGATATTAAGCGAGATGTGTGTTTTGCATTTCAGTTAAGAGACTTGAACAAAACATTAAACTTGTGACTAAAAAGTAATAATCATAATATCATTCATTGTTGTCATAATGCAAATTCCGCAGCGTTTTCATGTCCTTTTTTCAGTGGCACTTGACGGTCCGTTATTGTGATGTTACCATGGCCACTGCCGATGAGGTGTCTAGGTGTTGTGTTAACAGGCTGTTAAATAGATAACAAGCCACTGGAAAACTGGGCCTAAGTGTTTTTCAATATTGTTTTATTAACGGGATTCAGATCGGGAGCTAACAATAGCAAAAAACTATCCAAAAAAATAAACAAAGATGCACGTAAGTAGCCTTATGCCCGGTTTTTCAGTGTCCTGTTAACTTCTTAACGGCCTGTTAGCATGTTATTACCACAGTCGCTGCCGATGAGATGGCTAGATACTGTGTTAACAGACCGTTAAATATTTTAAAAGTCACTGAAAAACTGAAAAAAGCGGGCAAAATGGCTTTGTGAAACGTCGGGGACAGTTTGAGTTTGGCAGTTAAGCATTATGTAACCCAGATATATGGTTTTTCTGAAAGATACACGTATGGTTTGTACAAGTATGGTGTGTACAAGTATGGTTTGTAAATACCTGGCTCCTCCACTGTCTTAAACATTTGACGTACCTGGCGCCACGAAAGCTTCAGGCCGTTAGATTTTTTTTCATCACGGTTCTTACACAACAACGGGGATCCTCACTTTTTTTCATAGACCGTTATTAAAGTTTCCACCGCGTTAAGCTTTCTGACAATGAGTCCGAAATGAATTTCGCGTAGTTTCACTTGGTTATTACGGAAACTCTGACCCACATCGCAACGCAGGTTATGGGTTTAATATCACAATATTTAGATTATATTAAGTTACACAGCGTCCGATTCGATGGAGCTTTACCGGCGAACTAAAGGTTACCTGTCATGAAACGAGATGACCTTGCTGCTCATACCCGGGTACTGATAATAATATTGTAGCTTGTAATTAAATGACAACATTGGAAGGAGATGGATGAACAAACATACTCTTTCAAACTCCATACCTCTACCATAGAATGTACGAGAGGTAAATGATTGTTTTAATAGGTTGTACATTATAAAATAAAGTTATAGATAAATAAACTTGCACAAAAATGCAATTAGCAGTGTATTGACTTTGCTATTTTCTATAATGCACACTGAGAGACTATGCTGTCAACTGAGTTGGAGACGGACTATGCTGTCAACTGAGTTGGAGACGGACTATGCTGTCAACTAATTGTGAGACGGACTATTCTGTCAACTAATTGCGAGACGCAATATACACAGCTGTTCGCTTCACGCTCGCCAAATCTCAGATCGCAATACCTTCGCGATTTGATCTTGACTTGTCCTCTGGCGTGCATTGTAATGTGGCCCGTCCCGCGCATATTTTATGCACGTCCCTGCGTCGAGCAAACACAGGCGTTACGACATTCGACGCTGAGCATAGTTAGTCAGGAAGACTTCGGTGTGGCATGGGGAAGATGAAACCCCGTGGTCAATGTCTATGTCTATGCCTATGTCTATGGTGTTTACTACAGCCAGGGGACTAATCCAAATTTGTTTTAATACAGTTTTGAAACTATTGAAATGTCACAGGGTTTTCCCAGAGGCACTTACATTACAAATTGTCAAACTGAATATTTTTTGAAGTCCGCAATCAAAGAAGATGAATTTTTATTAAATTTTACCTAACTCAGTATAAAGTGACTGACTTAATTGGCAACCATATATCTTTGTAGTTCAGAGAGAAGTTTTCATTGAAAGTTTTTATGCAAGTGGCCAAATTTCAGTATTTTACAAACCTGGGTTTATTACCAAACCCATGTTACAGTGTGTAATGGACTCATTTGAAGCATTGACTGTCTCTGATTTCGGGGTGTAGTCCCTAAATATACAAAAATTGAGTCATCGGCATGCAATGTGGTTTTGCATCTCACCGGGACTAAACGTAACTGTCACGTACAAAATGTAAAAGTTTAAGCGTTTTTACTGCATGGTTTGATACCAGCCTTACCGCTTCCTGAATTTACCTGTTCGAATGTTTTTAGTGACCAAGCTTCAAGACCGGCTTGGCTCAGGTAAGTAAAATGTCCATCGGCCAATATTGATTTTGGAATTCTCTCGAAACGAGCAGCTCCGGTTGCGTTCAAACAATGCCTGCGAGTCAATGTTGACACTTGGCTGCCGCGCCGACATCTCGCATGCAAATCAAATGCGATTTCATTAAGACTCCGGAGTGCTGGTACGACACTGTACGGAGTCTATCTCAGTTCTACTTGACAGCGATGAGGTAGACATTTAGGGGTGCGCTTGGAACGTTTGCTACATCGGGGAATTGATAACAGAGACAGCCAATGAAAACAAAATTTGAAGTTGGTTTTAATTTAATTTAGTTACCTTTTGAAAAAGTTGTACGTCAACTTTGTTTCATGAAAATAATAATAATAATCAATTTTATTTGTCCGTTAGGGTCAATGATTTTTTGTACAGCAAAAAAAACACAAATTAAGGCCTTCTCAAAGTCATCCGGCTGGCCAGGCCTGTCGATATTACTTCTTCCTCTTCTTCACTCTTCTCTTCTTCTTCTTCCATTTCCACTAACGCTTTCCATGCTTCTTTATCTTCCCACAATTTCTCTAACTCTACCTTCTTCCAATTCCTTTGTCTCTTCTCTAAATCTTCTTTAATCAAACCACTCCACTTCTCTCTCGGTCTTCCCACCTTTCTTCTTCCGACTACAGTTTTTTCAAATTCTATCTTGGGCATTCTTATCTCATCCATCCTTTTCACATGTCCAAACCAACGTAGTCTTTCTCTTCCCATCTTAAATCCTAATCTTTCCACACCTAATTCTTTTCTGATTTTGCTACTTCTTACTTTATCCATTTTTGTCACCCCATTTACACTTCTCAGGAACTTCATTCCTGCTGCCTCCACCATTCTTCCCTCATTTCCTCCCATCGCCCATGTCACTGCCGCATATGTCAATATCGGTATGAAGTACATGTTGTACATGATCAATTTACATTTTACTGGGAACTTTTTCTCCCACAGTAATTTTCTAACTGATTGATAAAATATTTCTGATTTCCGCACTCTGTCTTTCACCTCTCCATCTATTTTAGCCTTCTTATTTAATTCACTCCCCAAATATTTAAAAACCTCCACCTCTTTCAATTCCTTGTTTTTTAGTATTAATGCAGCTCTTCCTCTATGATTATTTTTTCTTTCCATTGTCATTACTTCGCTCTTTTCCTGGCTGATTTGTAATCCCATCTTCTTAGCTTCTTCACTCCATCTGTTTATCTTTTCTTGTAACTCTTCCCTACTATCTCCCCAAATAAGCACATCATCGGCATATATTATCGTTCGTGATTCTAATCTTTCATTTTTCTCTACCGATCTCAGTAATTCATCCATTACAATCAAAAAAAGAAATGGAGATAACACACTACCTTGTCGAACACCTTCTTCAACCACAAACCATTCAGTTCTTCCCACATCTGTCTGGACACAACTGCTGCTGTTCTTGTAAGTTGATCTTATCCTTTCTATCAGTCCACTTCTTACATTTATTTATTACATTATTTATTTACATTTATTATTTTCATATTCATGAAAATATTATATAATATTTTGTTATGAAAAATGCTGGATAGTTTACTAAAAATATATATATATATTCACACTACGCTTTTCACGTGTATTAATATGAGAATAAATTATATATAATTTTGACGGCTGAACTATCAGGATAGCTGCTATTCAATTGCTAAACTGGGCAGCCAAGCTTGTATATACTATACCTATACAAGCTAGGGACAACGGTCTAGGGACAACGACGGCGAGACTTATCATAGGCAACGACGGCTTACCTGGGGTTGGGGGTTCACGGTTTCTGATGAATGTTAATTTTGTCAGAAAGGTTCTTATTGCAACTGGGCAAACTCGGGTGCGACTGCCTTGCACTGTGGCTTATGAAGGGAAACGGATTGGACCATTTGAGTTTAGCCATGGTATTTGTCGGGATTTGTAGAGGTTTGCATGAGGATTGAAGTTGGCAGGTCTTAGTCGAAAAATGTACCATCCTAAAATTAGTTTATACTTGGAACTTAGCACATAAATCCCACATGTTTGATATTATCATTAATTGATCTTGTCAATCGGACAATCGGTTTGTATTGTAATGAAGTAATTGTTATGTTTTCTTGGAACAAAATGAAATGAAAAATGAAATGAAATGAAATGAAATGATGGTAAATCAATGATATTGAGAGAGAGTATGTACTACCTATATTTAAGAAGATAGAAGAGAAAATTATAGTTTTCGCAGCTTTGAACACGACGAATATTTTCTGTACAGACGGTTCAGTCTTGTTAAACAATTCTATAAGTATGCAAACTTAATAAGCTTTTGATAATCGTGTTAACCTAACATAATTGAATATATAGCAGGCAGCCGCTTACAATTCAACGCGATTTAGATTCGTTGAAAACCTATCGCTATTTGAAATAAGATTAATTTCTTAACAACGAACTCCCACGTTACTCGAGTAAATAACTCCATCACCTACACTTCGAAAGACACTCACAGAATTAAACCTGGAATAATTCATGCAAATTCAGCCCAAAGTGGCAATACTGGAATTCATCCCCCAACTTTCGACAAGTTCAATCTTTCTCGCGCGTTTAAATATTCAGGCGCAACTCTAACATCGTTTTGGACCCACGAAGACGACTTCTCGGTTCTATCTTAACTTCTCGGCTAACCTTGCGCAAGACCACGAGGGTGAACTTGATACTTGGAGAACGAGTTTCTTCATCTTGTTCGGCGGTGGATGCTGGTAGACGTAGCTGGGTCCAGGCTTAATTTAACAGGGTATCTGGGTCGGCTAGGGGAAGGAAGAGGAACTTAATTAGTGATGCGTTGCCGTCTTCCTCATATTATAGGCCAGAAGCCTACGGGCAGATTCGATTCAAACCGATGGTGGGGTGTTTGCTTGTGATTTAATTATGAAGGTGATACGAATATTAGTCAGCCAGGGCAGATGTTAAAAGAATATAACGAATGACTCTTTTAGGATATTTTCTAGATGGCTAAGATGCTATATATCGTTTTCGCAAACTGAATGTTTATACTGTACCTACATTCATTATGTCCAAAAGATTATTTGATAATACAATAATGAAACGCTCCTTTGCAAAACTCCATGAGTTTTGCATTACAAACCGTCAGTCTTATTAAATCGAACTTACCCTTAACTAGACTTAACTCAACTTAATTTAAATTACTAACTGTTCTTATTCTATAAAGGTACGTGAATATTAATGTTTTAAGGATAGTATTAACTAATCATTCTATACAAAATGGAAAAAGGACAGATATACCTACTCATTTAGGAAGTGTATCCATCGAAAGATAATATCTTGACAGGTATTAAATGCACCAGACACAGCGTAATTCGTACATATAACATGTATTTCTGCGCCTATAAATGCATGCAATAGTTTGAGCACGATCGTAATACAGCAGCTTATAGTTAAATGAGTCCACATGTGTGGGTGGTGGGTGGGTGGGTGGGTTATGGTTATGAGCCGTGAGGAAGAACACAGGGTACATTTTACCCTGCTGGTAAAATTCCCTTCAGAGAGAGCACACGAATCATGTAGGTACATTCACATTCCAATCTAGCAGTGAGTAGTTTTGATTTTCGGTAGTAATTATATGTTTTGTATTAGAATACTAGTGAATAGTTTGTGCCTAACTATGACTGTTGGTTCATTAAGACTTTTATAGTCTATCATATCATATCATATCATATCATATCATAAGAGTAAACACTATTTTCTTTAAAATTTCTACATTTTTAAACTTTGAAACGTGAATTTTAAGCGCAGTTCAAGATCTTTTTCCTACAAAAATACGATGAGCGCGTAAACATACGCTTGCAAAGAATAATTTAAAATCAAGTATATTATCATGACTGACTTAAAACGTCCATAATACATTAAAACATCAATTTTTACCATGCTATTTCTTAGCATATACATTAAAACCTATTACACAGTTTGGCCTCATGCTACTGATTTAGAACATTCACCAAATTCATAATTATTAATTAGCTAGTATATAAGTTTATTATGTGATATATAATATTTTGATAATGTTTCCCATTTACCTAAAGTCTGACTTTCGCGTAAAATAGGTCCAATGTTTCACACATTCTCAAATGCATCAGCAACAAACAAATACTAAAACAATACTTAAACTTCTTAACTGACTTGGACAACATAGTTATATCATAATAATATTCAATTGAAGAAATATTAACAGGTGTACCTTACTATAATGACTAAAAACCCATCTCGCCGACATCACCAAATCCACCACAGTTCAGACCTGCACGCACTGCGAATTCCGATTCGACGGCCTCAAAATACTCTTGATAATCTGATGATGCGGTCCATCCTCACTCTTGCTCACAATCTCCGGCTTATACTCCTTATCCATGATCTCCGCGTAGCCACTCTCATCCGACTCCGTCTCCTCGTCCCCCTTGCACCCCTCCTCGTCCGACAAAGAGTCCAGCTCCTCGATCACCGCCGACGGTGGCGGGAAGGTGACAGATCGCTTCAACGCGCTCGTCGGCAACCCGTTCATCATCTGCACTCCACCCGTCGGCCGGTGGTCCACAACCTCATCCAGAAAATACTCGCCGCCAACATCCGTCCGGTATTCGTCGGCGTCGTCGGCGCCGCGACGCCGCTCCTGGTAGACGACCTGGTTCTGTCCGGTGATGTTGCGCTGGTCTTGGTAGAGCAGCGGCAGCGAGTACTGCCGGTTGATGTTGTCAGGCACCCGCGTCGCCGTGTTCTCCGAGCTGCTGCAGCTGCCCGAGCTCGAGATGCTCTGCAGACTGTTCTCGTCGCTCTCCTCGGCGTCCGGGCCTAACACTAGCAGTCTTTCGTTGTTGTACGACGCCGAGTGGCGACGCTGTTCCGGCTCCAACGCCCACGCTACCCGCTTAATACTGTTGCGTCGCACGAGCGGCGACTTGCTGAAGCGTCGCTCGTCGGCGGGGAGCAGGTCCTCTTCGCGCACCGGCTTCACGTCGAAGATGTGCTCGGTTTTCGGCGACTCCTTGTCGGTGAACACCTCGTCGTAGCGGCCGACGTCGTCGTCGTCGTCGGTCCGGAACACGTCCTTGTCGAACGGGTCCGCGGCCTCGGCGATCACGTTCACTCGCTGGAAGATGCGCGAGATGTGTTGCGGACTGAGATGCTTCATCTCCTCTTTGGCGAGCGGCACCGAGTTGATCCGCAAGAGGAAACGCGAATGCGGCGCCTTTTTCGGCGACTCGGCGCCTTCCTCATCTTCTTCGAGACTCTCCTCGATCGCCATCAACTTCGGCGCCGACTTGGACCGTTCCAGCGGCGGCCGGTAGTTGTGAGAACCGGTCGACAACAGAATTTTCCGACGCGGCAACGACGGATTGTCGTAGACTGAGTTCGCCAGCGATAGTCTGGCGTTCTGTCGGCAAATCTTGTCGCGTTTGAATTCGTGCAACGCCTGCGCTAGTTTCGAGCGCAGTTGCACGGCCATGCGCTTGGCTACCGCCTCCTTCGAGCAGAGGACTGCGTGGCAGCGCAGCTCCTGCTTCAGCTTGCGCCCTTCATGGCGGTAAACCCAGCAGAAGATGCGCGGGAAGGCGGCGGGAGCGGCGCAGTAGGTGACGCGGTGAGACCAGTACTCGGTGAGGCCGTGCTCTTTGGTGACGGCTTTCAGGCCGCTCTGCGTGACCGTGATCTTCATCTGCACGTCCGGCTTCGAGGAGCTCGTGTAGTTCTTCCAGAGGGTGGACAGCGGCTTCTCGACGCAGCCCTCGCCTGGAACAGACAGGGGGGTTGTTAGCGACAAGTGTTCCGGGAAAGCAGTCAGGAATTTACATCGTTATAGTTGAGAACTATGGGGATTCAGTTTCTGTGAATGTTTTGGCATTCTTTCATTTCTTGGTGAAACATTAATTGATCAGGAATGAAAAACATACGACTGGCAATTTGACAACGTCTGGAGAGTGAAGATGAGAAGATGAGGGTGAAAATAAACATTGTATTGTCAAAGAGGGAACGGCATAAGATACCGATTAAAGGGATGCTGTCGTTATAGCACTTTTGCTATATTGAAGCTTCAGACTATTTATTCATCACCCCCGACAGAACAGTTATATGCAAGGTGGTCACCCTCTCAACACCACTAACAGCGCAATGTTGCTTAACTTCGAACTGACGAGACCTTACCCAACACTATAAAATACAATTTATTCAAAGTCGAGCTGGCTGTCCAATCGGCAGCTTATTAAACGAGAATATTCGACGGGTCTATATTTTGAAATGTGTAGTGTGAAGTGTCCCTCATTATTTCCAGGTTTATAGGTAAATGAATATACGATCGGAGAGTTCAGTGACTGGCAACGTCAGATAGCAGCAGGCACGAGGCCAATACACGAACGAAATATTGACTTTGTTGGGACAACCCCTGTCTCTTTCCAAGCAAAGAGTTAAATTGTTCGCGCAAGTTGGATGGAAAAAGGAGTGACGGGTTGACACGCTTGTTGGCGTTGTCAATAAATTCATGGCATCACTCGAGTTTCTGAGAGAACATCTGCATATGTGACTAGTTACTGTTTGCAAGTGTATAGCTAACAAGGGAGCTCGTTACCGAAGGCTTGAGGCTGCGTAAATCTTTTAACAGATGAAAGACGATGGCGGAATACGTTTGTACCGAACTCTTGAAAAATCCAATAATAAATAATGGTCAATAAGGAAGAAAATTGCAACATTTTTCTCCACGGATTGCGACCACTTTTATTTGCAAATAATAACCGAAGTGAAAATTCTCCTGATAAGCTTTTCAATTCGACACATTTTCTGAGGATATAGCAATAATAATATAATTACTGACAACTTTTTCCATGGTCATTAGCCCGATTTACAACCTAAGTCGTGATAAACTGTGGGAAATTGTTCGTCACTGTACGTTAAATTTCAAGATATTTCGGAAAACCCGATCGTAATCGCTATAAATTATTTATTAAGAAGAAATCCCGAAGATCTGCGTTCCACATTTAAAAAAACGCATAGACTCAGCAGATCTGACGTTTAGAATACTCATTTTCAATACCCCATCCTGCGTCACATAGAAAATTGCATGCCAATTTTCAAACGCTGCAGCAAGTGCAGAAAATACGCAATATGCATATTCAGGATAGGTTAAATGCCAGCCTTGATTAAATTAGCAATGACAAGCAATTAGAACTCTAGAGCTGCTGGTAGATTGCAATTAATAGGAACACCTTCATCGACGCGTTGGTAGGAAAAAAGTATATTCGTGATATGTGCTTTTAATGTATGTACTACTACGTCATGAAATTACATGTATAAGCAGTTATAAATGCTGCTTTTTAATTGCCACTTGGCAGAGACAATTTTCTAATGTATAAGTCTACAGTAATATACTGCCTTGCTATTTTTTATTTTTCTCCTTTTATCTTGATAGCACCTTTGACTAATACATTTCCAATTTGGAGTCAAATAAACTTCGAAAACTCGATGCCATAGGCGGTGTCGTTACACAAACTTTTTACAAAAAACTAAAATTCATTCGATTTTTACTTAATTCCATCCGAAGAGAAAACCAAAAATAAAGCAGCGAGAGAGCTTTCCTCGAAAAGCAGGCACGTGTACGGTGCAAAATTTGATGTCTCACGGCAAGAATGTTATCGGGAAATATCGCAACGCATTTCCCGCGTTAAGCAGCGTCGCAAAGGAAAAGCGTGAGGAGGTGAAAATACTGCCAGGGAAATTACTTTGATAGCGCATTGTTGTGGCTGCTATTCTTGTATAAGGGAAATTCCGCGAAAAGCATGTTTTACTGTATGGCGCACGGGGATAATGATATTAAAATGAATGTTCGCTTCTGGCTAGCGCGCGGCATAAGGAGAATAGATTACCTCTTATCAGCTGAGTTAGGGTTAGGTGGGGGGTGAGCATAATTAAATTAAATGGCAGGCACATACACCCAGTTGGGGGGGGGGTAGTGCTAAAACACTGACCCTGTTCGCGCGGAAGTCCCTCGTGACCTACACTCTATATCTGGAAAACAGTGGAGACGCTCGCTTCGAACTGAGATTCATTAATGTTAGTTGAAGATTCATTAGGACTTTGATTGGGAAACTAATGAGTAATTTTAGAAGTAGATTACAAAGGCTAAGTCTGCAGATGTGATAAGGACTCGCGTATAGTCTGACAAAGTTCGAGACAAATCGTCGTGGAGGTGCCGGGTTTATAGACATTGATTGCAAACTTTGTTGATTTCGTGGCTTTGCCGAAATATTATCACAGATTTGCGGAAGTTTTGATATTTCCGACAATTTGGAACACAGATTTTCAGGAAATGTTAATCACGGCCAAAGCTAGCGTGCGACAGTAAAATTGATAAAGAAATGGATTCCTCTCATTTTTAGATTTTAGATTTTTAGATTTTCTAAATTATTTCGGCATCTATTAATCTATCATGAAATCACTGTTACCAGGGTAGGTACGCCGAAGTGCACAGGAGCCATCATTTTATCAATTCATGCCGACCTTGTAATTGAGAGTAGATCTCTTGCCCTTTTTTTAGTTGTCACCGATAATCTCGACTATCACAGAACAAAGTGACCATTATCAAAATGTAAGGCATAACTCCCACCTGAAGAGGCTACATAATCAGGATTTTTAGTTTTGCCAAACAAGTGTACGACTTCTCACCACCCTTTTCTTTAAAAGAAAGGAAACCAACGTGGATTATGAAATCACATTTAAATTTTGTTTTGCAAGCATCGTCTTCTGCAACCAACCAACCAAGTACAAAGCCGATCACAAGAGCCGTGGAGGTGCCGAGTTCGACTCCATTCATCGCGCCAACAACCATCACGCTGGAGTAAGAACCAGAAACCAACAAAAGACGCCGCGAGATGGAACGATGTCGCGTACAGGCATCCTTGCAAAGCACCCCGACATTGACGTCACCGGACGGGAAGGTGGGATCGACAAAGGCTGTCACTAGTCGAACAGACAATAGCCCCGTGGAAATCACGTGTAGGGAGCAACGTTTGGCTCGGGGGGACAAAGAAACCCGTCCACCCCCCTCGTTAGTCGGGTAAATTCGGGAAACAAAGAGTCTACCGGATGACGTCACCCGGAAAATTGCTCTTAGAAAATTGAACGTCGGTGCTAAATCTTGTTGTGGGGTTGTGTGTTTGTGTGCGATGATAGAGTCTGTGCCGGGTGGGTTGGGGGTTGGAGGTGACGGGGTTTTGACGAGACGGGGTGCACGACCGCGGCGGAAGGAATGGGAGCGAGGCATGGCGCGTGGCTCTGGGGGTTGGTGGGGGTGGGGGGCAGCGTTGGGGGTTGTTTTGGATGGGAAGTTTGAGGATATCTCGATCTGGGGGGAAATTTACTGTGGGCAGTTTTTAACACCTCAATTTTGGTGCTGTAACGATTTCAAATCGAAACAATTAATTTTTTTCTGTTGATTTAAATTTAAAATTTCACTTAATAAATTTATAATTAACTTTATTTAACTTTAACTATAAGATCGATCAGAAGGACGTCATGATACCCACTCGCTAAAGCCAGGTAGAGAAATTCGGATTGTGGTTTCCCTATCTTCCTTTGTTATTTAACAGAGCTATTTAATATTTTTTTCCAAACTGGTAGTACGTCCAGTGGGTATCTGACGTCAGTTTTCTTTGAGTGAATAATGTCTATCGTATAGGTATATCAGGATGCGATTGGCTACATAATTAACTAGATAAAATGCAATACCAATCCGTAAAAAAATATGATTAGAGAAAATTAATTTTCATGCAAAAACACAGTTAATTCAATCAACGTCTCTAAAGCTGTTGGAAATATATTAAATAATATATAAGAATAATAGCATATAACTGTGCGTGGACCAGAAGTTGACGGCACTTAGGGGGTAGTAAAATAAATTAAAACTTTTCACCCTTGCTTCATTTACAACCCCTTGCGGTTAAGATAAACGACATTTTCGCCCAACTTTACCACTACATCATGATTAACGTTAACTAGATATCAAAGTTGCGTAATTAAAACTAATTTCCAAGTGCCCAGAGAAACGTTTTAAAACGGAAGATACGTTATACGTTATATACGTAACGATGATAGCTATATTTTTCCAATTTCAAGCTAGACAAGAGTTTTTTTCTGTGCAGATATTTGCATGATAGGTTTCAGGACATCAAAGCGCTAGCTCTGGACAATCAGGATAAAAATAACGCAGGTAATTTTGCAGTTTTCTGCCATAATAACTTCATCCTTCCCCACTGAGGACTTCAAACAGAAATACATATCGACTGTTGTATAGAATAAAGATGCAGGAGAGATAGCTTCATGGTAGCTATTTTCCGGCACGAAACAATGCAGAATTTTCTTCGCGCTGTCTAAATATAAAATTAATTAATTAAGCATATTAATTTTGATGTCGAGTGCTTAGCGTGCAGAAGCGCCACTCTGCTTTCTATTAAACTCTCCTCGTAAGTAGATTTTTAGCGAGTCTATAAGAATAGGGAACATATTATTTCTATTAATAGATAGCCATTTCATCCCTTAACCCAATTCGATACATAAATTAACCTCTGTAAACGACCTGTTATCAGTGAACTAGCTAAGTGAAGAAAATTATGCCAAATTTTTGGATTCATTATAATATTTTAGTAAAGTTATGTCAGTTATTAAGTCATTTTCCCACGCTGCCAGCAATTTGTGCAAGACTAAACAAACTGAAAAAAAGCACAAAGTGTCATTAATCTATTTACAGATACAGGCTTTCTGCCAATCTGTCTTGTCTGTCGCTCGCGAAACCTCTTCCGCCGATTTAATCTTCATCTTTCGAACTATTTGCAATGCATAACTTTATGATTCAGAAAATGTGTGAAACAATTGGTTTATTTTAAAAGAACCGGGGCTGTCTCATGGTTCAACGAAATGTGATTGTTCGATCTGCAATTGTCTTAGCTCGTCGAATTAAGGCCGGGCCAATCTTTGAGTGCCAGTTGAGGTAACGTTTATGAACGGAAATTGCAATACAGAGATATCCGCTGATTTGTTGCAGCTTGCCGAAAATTTAACCTACTAAAATATGACTGTATTCATTAATATAAAAAATAAGTGTGCAATCGAAAAGTTGTGCCTTGAACAGGGTAATAGTAACGAAACGACTCAATTCTACCAGAAAGACTTCTCTATATGCAGATGAATTGTATGCTATAGCTTTAAGTTTTAATGAATCAAAGTTATAATAATGCATTTTTCTCTACGAGGAAACTTTATTACCTGAGCTTAAATGGACAGGAGTTTGAATCCCAAGAGGAAATACAATTTCAATTGCAATAAATTTTCTCAGAATAAAAATGCATAAATACAACAGTTTCAAGTTTTTAGCAACCAGAACCGTTTGGTTACAAAACCAATGTTTTTTCTTGCTTAATAACTATAACAACCAAAGTGTCCTTTAGTTACCACGATGGATTTTCTCTGCCAAAAATGGAGCACAAGAAAAATTTCCTTATTATAAACTTGTTGGAGAAAAGTTGTCGTTTGCCGCTGGATATTGTGGTGTGCAAATAAAAATGTACAAAGGTACCCAAAATAAATGAAGGCAACATCAAACATAACGTTACTTAATAACTTACATAAGAGTCGTGTATTTTCCTTATCGTAGCATGTTAGTTAAAAAAAAAAAAATGAGTATTAACTATTTGTTGCTGATTGGCACTCGAGTTTAGACCCCTGATAAAATAGGCAGCACAGCTATGCGAAAAGTCGGGAAAAGTTCGAGTAAGGGATTCAATAACCACGTAAAATTGTTTTTTCTGAAAAATATCGCTACTTATGTTGCACAAACAGACACTACAATATCAGTAAGTGAAACCGAAGATTTCGACCACGCTCGTATAAGAAAAAAACGCACAACTCTTCGGCGTCTCGGGCGACTTCCGGTCTAGAATCCAGCCACGTCACCCAATTGTCGCGTGGTCAAAGGGCAAGCCGCGGCGGCAATCACTCGAATGAACGTCCTCGAGAGCATGTGGCACGATCGCGGACTGCTCTGGCCAGTTGCTCAACACTTTATTGATTGGCTGTGTTGGTTGGTGCACGCCATTATTTGCAGGCCGATGACCAATTTATCGGTTTTTTCAATTTGTCAATTTAATCGTAGCAATTTATACACCCAAAGAGCTTGTATCAGGAAGAGTGGAAACCCATGGCTCCTTCGGTTTACTTTCTATGTTTCTAATTCTGTGGAATTAGGTAAAAATCGGTGTTTGTAACCAAGGAAACATAAGGCAAAATATATACCCAGTTCCGCAGAGTAGAAAAATTAAAAAGTTAGTCCCAGTGGTGTATGGAATTTCCATCATGCTTGAGCGCGCCTGCGGACAGTATCAGCATAGAATAAGCTTATTCTATATGGTATCAGTAAAGCATGTTAACAACCACCCCCAGAATACACCTAGCTATTCAGGTTGTAATTTCCCTATCTTCCTTGGTTAATAAGCAGAGTTCATCTTATTTTCTTACATATACTGGTCCTATAGTACGTCCAGTGGATATCTGACGTAATTTTTTCTGAATGGAAGACAGGTCTAATGTGATCATCACATTGCGGCACGAATAGTCAATTATACAAAATTTCCTTTCAAAAGTTTCTCTGTACGCATGCTACAAATAATAGGTGCTATTTCCACGATATTGTGAATATCAGGATCCGTTTTCCCAAGCCAAATAAACATTTCGAAAGTAAATTCCGTTGCTAACAGTTTAGATGTGATAGCTGTTGTGAGAAGATACAGTTTTAATGTGATTTGAAGCTCGGCGCTACAAAATACTGGTGATATCGTGGTGCTATGAGTCACGCTATGGTGCTACGGTTGTCGACACGAATATGGTGTCTTTCGAAGCGAATTTCAACGATCGCAGCACCATAGCAAAAATTTAGCACAGCATAGCATTCGTTATTATCCGTCATTAGAAACGAAATAGCCATTCCAAAATTTTATCCGTATACCAGGAGTCGAACTGGGAGTCGAACCCAGATCTGTTAACGTCTTGTAAGATCTTTTTAACTGGTTTACTTGGATGGAGCATTAACAATACTACGCTGAATTTAGTGACGCTATGCTGCAATCACACACCAACAACTCGGCTAACCCCGATTATAACGTGGCTCCATGGAGATAGAAACAGGACTACGAATGAACATAGAAGCCGGTGAATCTAGTGACGCTATGCTGCAATCACACACCAACAACTCGGCTAACCCCGATTATAACGTGGCTCCATGGAGATAGAAACAGGACTACGAATGAACATAGAAGCCGGTGAATCTGGTGACGCTATGCTGCAATCACACACCAACAACTCGACTAACCCCGATTATAACGTGGCTCCACGGAGATAGAAACAGGACTATGAATGAAAAATAAGGCGCTGAATCTAGTGACGCTATGCTATGTTCGATATCCCGCTACGGACAAAATTTTGGATGGATATTTCTTTTTCTAAATAATGTATACCAGTCACGTTGGTCCATTAGGAGATTGACACTTTTAAGTTAAAAAAATATATCCACATCTGAGTGCTGGAATATGGCTGAACAATGATTATTAAAATAGTCTACCAGAATTCTTCCTCGTCTTTTCATGCAACGAGAAAACTCGGAAAAAGTTTTTCCTTGATCAAGAAGCGTGAGCACCGGTAACGTAGCATGAATATTGCACACTTTTGCATGTTGTTTGCCGAGATCTATCTTCCTCTCGCGGAGGAAAGAAAAGTTCTGTGCGAGTCATCTCACACACGTTAAAGCCGACGACTCGTCGAGTGTTAATTTTTGTGCAATCAGATGAAATTTCTTATGCAAAACAGGCGCCGCGTGTTTCAACAAAGATCCGCGACCGAGGCGGAGACTTGTGATAAAAATAGACGAGAATATCACGGAAATTCGCAAAGCATATATTTGGGCTTCACTCATGGGACAGTCCATGAATTTTCAACTGATCAAAAAACCGCCACCTCACCGATTTTGATAAAACTTTCTAGGATTGTTACCTGGTCAATTTGTAAGTTTAAATATTTTTTTGTTTGCCTCTGGGACGAACGGATCGCCCGCCACGGCGCCCGAACGCCGTTCGTGTGTAAAAATTTAGGGTGCGCGCGCCGTGTTTCAAATGCAAATAGCTTCGGCCCTGTTAAAGGTAGAGGTGTGAAACAAAAAATATTTGAAAACTCTTTAAGAGCTCTTTCATTTAAACGAGAAAAATTTTGGAAATTTTCAACAAAACCCCCCCGCCCCCCCCCCCTTTTTTATTTTTACCCCCCCTTTATCTTCCAAAGTGTATTTTCCATTTTCTTTAAAATAAGATATGTTTCTTAAAAATGTCTTATCGGTAAATGGTGAAATTTTCAGAGTGGGACACCGGTGGGTTTACACAGGAAAAAATAAAACGTGTCGAAATGTGTAATAAATCCATTGAAAACCATGCTTTAACAGGCATATTTTTAACTCATATTGATCCAATGAGTGTAAAAATGTTACCAAATACCAAATTACAAAATTTTAAAGCTTTTTGCTGTGTTGGGTTGGTAAAAGAGTTGCTTTTCAAGATATCCCCCAATATTTTTTCTTTCTTGAGCCCAAAATAGGGGTGAAATATAGAAAAAAATAACATATTTTTGAGGAAAATTTGATTTTTTAATGGAATTTGGAAATTTTTAATTAAAAATGGATACATTGATTTCAAGAGGAACAAATCTAGAATAAAAATCTTGTTCTTTGATAGCTTAGTTTCACCATTTTTTTCAACTCTGAACTTAACTCACAGAAACAATTAAACGGCACGTGGTTGTCCGTTGCCACTGGCAACTCAATTAACCATTCAACTCAGGGTTCATAAAATGGTCAGTTTGCATAAAAAAAATAAAAACATACATTTTCTAATGCAAAAATTTTAAGGCGAGCGAAAATCTCGAAATTGTGTGTGTTTTGGCTAAAGCATAAGTAAGTTAAGAAGGACCGGGTTTTCACTGATAGTTTTCTGTGTTTGATAACACTACATTGGTAGCTTACTATTTAGCAAATGTCAGATTGAACTATTTGGCTGGATGGATATCACTGTCACTATAGCCCGCGTTGTGTTTGTCACTTCGCCACTGGCGGCGTGCCGTGATGTCTCAACACTGGCCACCGCCTGGCAAACAGCTCGTCGTAATGCGACCACTTGACCCTAATATGGCGACGGGGTCAAAACCGTCTCTGTTGAAGCCGGTCACACCGCGTGCTAGCGATGTCGCCTTGGTCGACCACTCATCGTGCAGGTATTCGAGCGATGGAGATTGATTGCTCGAGCGCGGAGAGACGATGCAGAGACAGTGCGACGCGAACGCTGCTATGAGTTAGAGCCATTTTGAAAAGTTATGGCAGCCATTGAACAGTTCAGCTTAATATTGTCTGCTTGAGCTAACGCCACATTTGAAAATTGATGGCAAAATGAGGGTGATTGTGTAACTTTTAACACGGTGGGATGATATGGGAGTGTTAATTTTTTCCATTTAAAATGTTGACAAAAATCTAGATCTCATATCTCACCGCTATAAGAGTTAAACAATCGCCCTCCAGTTCAGCGAAGCCCCAGGTTCCCTATTCACTAACTTTTTCATTTCCTTATTCTGTAGGATTGGATGAATTTTGGCATTTTTTCCTTTATACTTCCTTGGGAGACAAATGTCGAAATTTTGCCACTTCCGCAGAATTATAAACTGAAAAAGTGAGTAAAAAGGGGGCCAGACATACTGGAAAATTGATTGCAACCACTAAACAGTACATGTTATTCATTTTCCGTAGATCATGCTTATTAGAGCATTGACCAACATGGCCTCCGCTTATAAATGATCAAACATACATCGATGTTACACCTCATTGTATAAAGACAGCGAAGTTGACTCTCCCTGAAAGACAAAGTCATGACAAAGTCTATCTAATTGTTATAAATAAGTCCAACTGCACCGAATCTAGCGCTGGGGCACGTACGCGCAGCATAATATGGAGCTGGTGACACTGTCGTATGCACGTATGGCAGAACATTCCTTGCCATTTCCATGTTGCCTGCATATGCGTTGGTATGGATCTGTTCGCTATGGCGTGCTTGAAAAGTGGCTGAGTTAGATTTGTTCGGGCAAGTTATTTACGTTAAGTAAACACAGATTTTCCATTTTCCTTAGGCTCGACAGGGATTTCAAACGCCGCTACGCCTGCATACAAGTCCGTGTTTGGATGAGGAAAAAATGTTTGCATAAAATAAAGAGAATGCAAACATATACCTCGTCGCATCTAATCGAGTCTTTTTAAATATTTGCATGAACTTTAGTTTTGATAGGCTGACAATTAGAGTTTTACTTTATAAGCTGGGCTTGCGCCACTCAATCTCGGAGCTAAAAAAAGACTAAATCTCGAGCGAAACCGTGCCGCGCTCAAAAATTCTAATGAAAATGTCGGAAATAATCGAATGGCTTGTGTACATATCCAGTGTCAACATGGTAGCGAGCAGCTCGCAAGAGATCGATTACACAAGCTAGCGCTCGCATCTGAGGATTTTGTCAGGATTTTTTCCCCCTTTTTGATCAAATCGCAGACAATTTCACGACTGAGAAGGCCGGGCTCCGCGACCGGAAGCGAGCAGATTCGATAGCGAGCGTTCGAGTTTCAAAGCCAAGGGCGTACCGCGGGCTTTTCCGTTTTTTTCCCACCAAAAAAAAAACACTACTCCACTAACCTTCATCCTCTTTTTGTTCTACATCGCGCGTTACTTGTAAAAATCGGAACCGCTCACGGATGAAAGAGTCTAGAATCAATATAGCTCTATGCACGCCGCGTATCCTTTCAACTTTTCCCACTTTTTCCGGGAGAATAAAAAAGACAGCGCTGCTGCAAGGAGTGGCTATTCAAGACATTATAGTTCAAGTTTAATCAAAAAAATTTAAACAATGGAATGCACATCAGCAAGATTCAGCGCTATTTTCGCTTGCGTCCGAGATTTTTTTTGAATATTAGAGCTTATACCAAACGAAACACGTTCGATAATTTAGGATATTCAAGAAACAAGCATTTTTACCAGCTAGCAATCTGCAATCGACTACTGCAACAACCTGAATTTTAACTGAACCTTACATTTTCCCATTTCCTACCGCGTGCAAACCTCTTGCAAAAGGTAAGCTTGCAGTTTGAGCTGTAACCCTTACTTAATGGACGTAGCGAAGGAAAAGACAGCTTGAGTTGAGGGTAGACAAAAAACCCAGATCTCCGTTCCACTGCTTGGTTCTGTTCGGACTTTGCCGGGATCGAGGTTTCTTGTAGAGGGTTCAGTGTTCGTGTCCCGGTTAAGCTTGCAGCATCCCGACGGTTGCTAGCGGAGTTAGCAGCTTGCACTTTACAAGGGGTCGGTACCGCTTGGCTGAAATATTTACCGCCTTTTAATGGTACCTAGTTATAAATTTAGATAGGCAAAAACTCCATCTTTACAGCAAGCGGTTGTAGAGAAACGATCAAAAATTTGTATTTTTCGTTTTGGATATCTCAAACAGTAGATTTAAAAATAGTATTGTAGGTCAGGGAATCCGTTAAACTTTTGACAAACAAATTTTTATGTACACATAAATATCTATTTATACACAAATTTCTAAATTGCCGACCCGAATTCGCCAGCCAAGGTTTTAAACACCTACGGATAATAAACACGAGTTGTTGCACGTATTTACTGCACAGATAATAGACAAGGAAAATGCAGCTAATAGTTGAGAGCATGAAACATTGATGGTTCCTTGTCGCGTATCCTTCGTTGATACGAATGGACTTTCCTGCAGGATTGAAGCAACAGAGACATTATTTCGTGTGTTACATGTTCAATAGCTCGGCTGTTGTCTCGTGCATGTTTCACGGTTTATTTGAAAACAACGTTTGGACGGATTGTATTTGCACTGTGGTAGTAAAATGCTAGATGTTATAATTATTTCAATTAATGATGATGCGAAGAATACTTGCAAAAACCTGCAAATTTAGCGTAATTTCATTTCTGACGTTCACAAATGAAATTTTACACCTAAGTAACGAATGGAATATTTTGATTTTTTATAAGTAAATTAAAACTTATAATAATAATAGGTATAGCCTTAGGTGAAGGGTTTGTGTTAAGGTAATCTTACAGTAACCTTAATATACCTACTTCGTATGTTATTGAAGTTGTGTTAGAATCATACAGAGCGTAACAATCTTATTCGGTCAAACGAAGAAACTCTAGATCCACATCTGCAGATGGATCAATTACCCTCCCAGTTACACTAACATGGTGAACCGCCAGAGTTGGGATGGCCCCCCTGGTCCTCCCGAGGTCATCGGTTTCTTTACACAAAAACAAATTGCAACTATTTTCTCCGTTTAGAAATCAGTTGCAGGACAAATCACTAAAACCCTTCGGCTGAAAATTATTTCTGGTCAAATTGATTTTTTACTATTCCAAATCAGGTTAATAGGTGTTAATATGTGGTCAAATAAAAATTGCATGAATATAAAACGTTGGCGCTAATGGCGTGATATCAAAAGTTCGGCGAAAAGGCCACATTCTAAATTTCCCATTCAATAATTGATTAAAAATAATGTATTCCATCCTAATTTTGCCATCCAAATTTGTACCGTCTCTGAAATTGATTTTTGAAAAAAACAAACACAAAAGCAACCAAATTTCTCCAATCATCACCGATTGCAAAGTGCAGCTTTATCCCGACGGTTTCTCTTCACAGGTCGCACGTGCCAATCATTCCTCAAAAAGTGAAACTTGATTTTCGATGAACTCTAAATGGGAAGCAGCAACCACGAGTAATTATACCTGCGTGCTAACTACAACCCATACAAACGTATGCATTGCGCTTGTACCAGTTTTACAAACTGGTCGACGGACGCGGATGGTATTGCGTCAACGTGCAATTTGTGCATGTTGCACTCTTCTACACACTTAGTGTGTGCATCACCGCTTCGACATGCATTTCACTGCAACACATGGTGCATTTCTGCATTTAAATACTTCATTTCCCGGTCGTGCATGCGGCGGCGCTTCCTCCTTTTTGAACTATACATTTTTAAATTTCTTCCCCGTTTGCGCGCCAGTCTTCCAAAGAGGCCGTACTTATGACCTGCATAGCAAATGCGGATTGGAATAAATCCATGGATACAGCTATCAAAAGATGCTGGAAGAACGCAGTAGACATTGATTAAGATTTGATGAATTTATCTGGATTTTGCACAACAATTTAGCGCCAGTATTGGGCGCTAAACCCTTGAAGTGTGATTTCATCTGGCCGCTTTATGTTCAGGTGAAAAAAAGCGGCGCACGTTTTTCTATGACGTTTTTCGCGCAATGGTTTAGTCATTGTTTTGAATTTCAAGCACGAAGAGTTGGGAGAGTTGATTGGATTTCGTCCCGTCGCGTTCTCGAAAGTAATTAATCAAACTAATTAAGGTCCCGCTTATAATTGATACGGCGAGAACTGAAAGGGTGGGATTCGGATTTGTCACTTGCTAATTACTCCACTCACTCCGGAGAGGAGCAGAAACTGATATGTTTTTAGAAATAATTGCTCATTTCAATCGTCTCAAATTGAAAGCTTCTGTGAAAATAAGGGAAATAAACTGCAAGAGATTCGCTCGAATCTTTGAAAGAAAAACTGATGTTTCAATGCATACGAAAATAAACTAATATTATTTCAAATCTTGTCCATTTGAAAACTCGATCACTTTACCCCTAAGGAAATGGGATCCTTTGCGAGGTGGGAGCTGTGAAGGCCCCCTGAAGGCATCGCGAAATCTCGACTACTTTGCTCTGTCTAGGCGAGTCCGTCAGTATCGCTTCACTGGGCAGCGGACCCGCAATCTGCATAAAATTCATCTCCATAGAAAAGTCGACTCCACTCGGCAGCATAGATTGTGGCTTGTTTCCCTGACCGCAAAGCAGTAAAGATAAACGCTTATTTCGCTGTCCGCAAAGCAGCCGTCGCTTGTTTCCCTGTCTGCAAAGCAGCCTGGACTGCCGCTTGTTTCGCTGTCCGCAAAGCAGCCTGGACTGCCGCTTGTTTCCCTGTCTGCAAAGAGGCCTGGACTGCCGCTTGTTTCCCTGTCTGCAAAGAGGCCTGGACTGCCGCTTGTTTCCCTGTCTGCAAAGCAGCCTGGACTGCCGCTTGTTTCCCTGTCTGCAAAGCAGCCTCAACTGCCGCTTGTTTCCCTGTCTGCAAAGCAGCCTGGACTGCCGCTTGTTTCCCTGTCCGCAAAGCAGCCTGGACTGTCGCTTGTTTCCCTGTCTGCAAAGCAGTCTGGACTGCCGCTTGTTTCCCTGTCTGCAAAGCAGCCTCAACTGCCGCTTGTTTCGCTATCTGCAAAGTAGCCTGGACTGCCGCTTGTTTCCCTGTCTGCAAAGCAGTCTGGACTGCCGCTTGTTTCCCTGTCTGCAAAGCAGCCTCAACTGCCGCTTGTTTCGCTATCTGCAAAGTAGCCTGGACCATGTGACACAGTTTTGAATGCAGTCGCACTAGTGCAGTAATTTAGGGGTCTGAAAAGATGTGCTTTTCAAAACTACGGTCTTGCGTCGTATGAATTCCCTCGTTAGTAATGCTGAGCGGTGATTCAGCATAATTTCTGTCTCCAGCGAACTGAGAGCTCTAGAAATCAGAACTCACTAGAGTGAATGCCGGTGAATCATATCCCTGATTACGCAATGCATTTCTGATAATTTCAGAAAGTTTGTTGGCTAAAAATAGTGATGATATGCAATGGAAACTTAGATTTAGTTGCACTGAATTTAAACTAATTGGAAGATGTGCGAGTAAATAACTGAATTCCGACAATCTTTGGTTTAATACACATTTCACAGTAGATGCAAATGTTTTACGATTTACAATACAAGATTATCTTAAATATATTCATAGGTGTGGCATTTAACTCGCTAAAAATCGGGTGCAAATCCAAGATTGCAAAAAACAGGCGATAATTGCAAACTGCACAATGGCACACTCCATATCCCTTGAAATTGCATTTTATAATGAAATCTCTGCAAAGCATGTCCCATTATGCTCGTTAATCAGCTCATTCTGCAACGTAATCAAATTTTGCCAGGAAAATAAGGAAAAACCACTCGTAAAGAAAAATTAATTCCACATGTCATCGCTACCAACTTGAGCGCGAATATAGTCAGAGTTTATTTTCGAGTGGATACGAGTGTTCGAAATAGACACTACGCGACGAGAGAACGAACATCATAACTAAAAAAAATAAAGCAGGTCTGTAAAATGATTGGCTGCAGTTTTGTTTCAAGATCAAGGGCACACTTGTGCGCGGGAGATCGTTTAAGTATCTGTAAACAAAGCGCGTTTTATTGGTTCATGCGGTGCCGAAAGTGAAGGTATTTTTGGTGCTGATATAAACTTGAAACTTTGTAAAGTGCTGAAAAATATTTTAGAGTAGTCCATTAGCTTAAAAAAAAGTGGAGCGTGAATTTTTATACAAAATTCCCAAGAAGGTTCTTGACTCTCGGCACTAAACTTAGCATTCACCCTCAGAAGGTTCTAGAAGTGAAGAGTAACAAAAATTGAAATATATTTAACTGCTACCGACATGGCTCAAACGCTATACAATTTTACGAACAAAATTTGGCACTTTTTAAGTATTTCGATTTGATTTTTTCAATGTGTAGGAATTTGGGGGGTGTTGACGTCCTTACCTACTATTAAAATACTTTTAAATTCAGAGCGAATTTACCTATTTCTAATTTTATGTCGATGATTTTTATGCCTTTTCTCTAATAATGAAGTCTCCTCTTTTTAAACGAACTTTTTTGTCTTTGTTTGGTGTACGTTTAACTGTTAACGACAGGGCGCAAACGGGTTTACAATTTTGTTCCTTTTTAAACTGTCCCCAAAGTTTGTTTCAACCCAAGCTCACTTTTATCCTTAATCCCAACTTGTTCCATCGACAACGACTCACGGTGCCAAGTCGAGTTACAACCCTCACACGCGTAATTGCATTTGGTACTCGCAGATTTTTAATGGCATCGTTCACCCACCAGAGTGCTCCACATTTCCTATGTCGCCCCGCCCCCAAAGCTCACTACACCACCCCCTATCCAATCTCACCCCTTTTGTCGTCAACAAAATTGCGTCTGAAGACACATCAATCACCGAGCTACAGTGGCGTACGCGACTTGCGTGAATTTCACGATACTTTTTCAATCCCGAGTCAATCAAATATAATCGTGTAAAACAATTAAGGTTCAATTTGTCCGATTGGCTTTTAATTACCCTCACATTTGACTTGACTCTGGCATAGATTCAGGGTATGGAAAAGCGACACATCGGCCATAAGTGCCATAAAGGAGACATCTATGCAACCCCCTATCGATAGCATTGCTGGGGTCAGCCATGAAGAATATACTTCTTCATTCCTACAATGTGTCAACGAATGATGATAATGATTGCTGACTGTCGATGACTGTCGTGAATGGATAAAATTTTAGACCCAAAAATTTGGGGGCAAACAAAAATACATGACCCAGCCGCCACTGCTTCTCAACAATTTCCCACAATTTCACATCACCTGGATTAAAATCTACAGCCATGCATTAAATATACCACAATGTGACATATTTTATTTATTAGCTTTTCTTGAAAGAATTCCACGTCTAACTTCTAACTTTTTCACATCCGCGTTACAAACCGAAAGCCTTTTATCATAAAAATATCTAGAGTACAAAAAAAACACATTATAGCTCAAAAATTGTATTTGAACAAATCACGTTTTACTACCATAAATGCATCATGCGATGCGATTCCGAATTGCAGGAATTCTTCTTGATCGTATGCCTTTGACAACCGAGTCTTGTGTCTCGTGTTCATCGCTTCCGAGTTATGGCTCATATAAAACACACAATCGTCGAGCTGTTATTGGCACGATATTGCTTCCGTGTTAAAATGCATCAGAGCACAAGGAAACACACAATAAATAATAAGATTTCTGAGACGAGCATGTGAGTAAGGCAGTCGCCCTACTTCGTTGATTGACGGAAGAATCTCTCGGACCCGATCACGCGATCCAAAGCATATACTTTTATTATATTTTATAAGCCATACGCTCTGATCTTATTCAATACTAACTTTCTGAAAATAATCCAGACTATAGGCCATAACTCAATGGCAGCATGCGAACATATAAAACGTTTACGTGGATTCCATTCTTATAGATACATTTCCTTTTGTTTTTGGTGTCTCGGGCTATATTTCTGGATTGTCACATTATAATAACTTAAAAGACAATAGGAGGTTAAATCAAGTTGATAGAACGGGACTAGGTACGAACCGGGGACGTCTGCGTTCAGACAAACAGAATGGGTACACGATGGTCCCGGTACATATCCGAGCGTCTAAAATCCTTTATTTTTGGTTTCCATCGCGTTTCGAATATATATTAGCTCATTTTCTACGATTTTACTTAATCGTTTCGGGACTTTTATTTATGTTTTCGTAAGGAGGTAGTACTGCCGTACGAAGCGACGAATTCAAGCTCCGATTACCTCAAAGAACTGTGATTATTATGGTCAAATATTATTTTATTCGAACAGGAAAGGTATGATGGGTGAAGTGCTATACTGTTTTGTTGTTTCCACTAAAAATCGTAGCGCCATAGCAACAGTGTAGCAGCTTAGAGTAAGTTACTTATACTCTATGCAGCTTAGCAGCAAAGCCGGTGGTTTGTGCAGATGTCAGACATAGCCTCCTTAACTTTACATTGTCGTTCGTCTGGATATATTTTAGTAAAAATATTATATTCGGTCAGGTGGAAGTTGTTTCGTTTCAACTAGTATATTGTCTCGTATGAACATATTATTCTATAGTTCTATTGTATTCTATCGTATTCTATTGTACAGACACGGGTTCCAAACATTGTGTTTTGTTGTTTTCGATGTTTGCTCGTCTGAATTGTTAGCTCGTTAATTATTATAATGAAACATGAAACATGTGCACGTGAAAAGTTGGCCATCTGCGTGGAAAATTCAAGTGCACCTTGACTTTGATCTGTGCAGTGTTAGGCTTGATTTGAACCTGAACTGGAGCTTTGGTTCATTGTTTCACTGGGCCATGTGAAATGATCACAGCATACCACGCGATAGAGCATTCATAGATAATTACAGAGTTATTTGCGGCTAATTTCAGTAATTTTTTCTGCTAATCACAGAGTTTTCCATATGTTCGAGGCCATACTGTGATTAAAATAGTGAATAGATTCACTTTATAGAAACATGATATTTTAGAAACATTTAGAAACATTTATCAGAGTGGAAAAAGAGTGGCAACTGCCTCTTTTCTGTATACTTTGATTCCTCTGACTCAATTACCTTTGGCATTGAAATTTGGCAATTAACCAAAGATTTTTTTTACAAAAACGGTTTATTTTGTGTTTGGGGCGTTCCTCCTTTATGATGCCGAGGGAACTGTGATAAGAAAATCTCCGAGTCTGGCCAATTGCGGAAGAGGTGTAACGTGTACGTAAAATCGGGATGGTTTGACGATGCAGAGCGAATTCAAGCTGAAACCATCTCACTCGAAGGTGTAATAAAGTGATGGGTAAGGTGAATTTAGTGGTTGACTGTAAACAGTCTTAATTTATGACTCATTGAAAGCGGTGGTTTTTTATGTCTATAGTATTCGAAGAGCACATCGAAATATCGTTAACCGCGAAATGATTCCTACTTCAGCAGCGTTTCCGTTAAACTTTAGCCCTTTTTCTTACCACAGGGAAATTTTCTAACCAAAAGGAACGAGAAATATTGATGGAAAAAATCATTTTTGTGAGCTCATGGTGAGGATTTCTCGGCTGATTTATTCAAGTATCGGTGTAACAATCAGTTTTCTTATAGCTGGGATCAAGATTTAAAATTGTGGATTTTAAGTGCTCACACATTATGAACATTCCAAACTATATGGCTGTATTTCTAGAAATCAATGTACTGCCTGTAAATTCCGATCAAATCAAGCCAATCCTATAAGGTACTTCTATAGATCAAAATGCACAAAAAATATTTCTAATAACAGCGTTTGGGATCAATTTCAGTGAGCGAGAGAATAATACCAGTTATTGTTTGAACGTGAGTTGGCTATTATGTTTAAAAATAATACATGTACCAGGATCGACAATCCCTAGGATTCTAGGAACCGAAAATGTCTCTAGGTCAGCTAAGGATGAACGAATCCTGGGGCATACAGATCCCAATCACAACAAACTCCGTGTATATCCTTGACTACAGAATGGGAAGCAGTGACGAAAGAGACTCATTATAAACCAACTGCAGCACAAAACCAACTTCCTCGAAATCTTGAACCTGACGTCCATTCTGTCAAAATCAATAAACACACAAAAAAAAGTGTTGACCTCATGTAATCGAAAGATTACAACACCACACTATACGTTCTATAAATACCCGGTCAAATTATGGACACTCCTTCTGCTCAATGACTTTGTGGGGGATAAGGTTGCATGAAGAGAACCTTAAAGTCTAAATTAAATAAGCAGGTAAAGGTAGGTAAGGTCACTGCCAATTAGTGATTACAACATGCATAAGTTTAACAGATCGTTTCTTGTTTCCGGTATAATCGACTATCACAAAGAGCGTGAATTAACAAGGTTATTTCAAGAGGATATATACTTTTCATTTGTGCAAATTATTTGCCAAGTTGGCTTGTTGTTATTGATGTATTATTATAGTATTTCAGTTCGTGCTTGAAGCAAAATATCGAGTCATGGTGTTAAGGTTCTTTATTTTTCATAAATTGCAATTGCACCTAATAAAAGTTTAAAGTGGAATTAAGGTGGATGAGGAGCCGAATATTTGCAATTATGGACGCTTCCGCTTTGGTGCCCGAAATAATCGAATTTCGTGTGGTTTTAATCGTGTAATTACGTGGATGTCTATGCTGATTGCTAATTGCCAATCGCATGTTTGCCGGGTTGATTTGTTGGCAAGGGGTGGCGCCTCTTTTTAAACCCCCGCCACCCTCCCAAAAAAAAATACACACTATTTTAAAATAATCGTGTATCTTTTCGTAAGTTATTGAGAGTTACATATTATTTTTCAATCTACCCGAATGATTGTATATAATTATTACATTTGCAATTGATTCATCCATGTGACACCTGCTTGTCGTGAGCTTAGCCAATATTTTAAAATGATGATTGATTATTTTTAAATTATAATAATGAACAATGATACATGAAGAATGAAATGATGAAGAAATTGACGATTCCTTTTGGCACTGCGCGTTTCATTTAAATTTAAAATATTATCTTAAACTTTCGTACCGCGTACGCAAACTTTGAAAACACTGCTAAAAAATTCAAGGCAAAAAGCGGTGACATGTCAAGTGAAAACACCTTGATTTGTTGATTCAAATCATCAACGCGCGGTGAAAATGCTGCAGGTGCATTCATATCGATTGTGTTTTTTTCTCGCTCGGTGAATGGCTGAACAGTTCATTCAATGTCGACACGACCGAACAGCAGACATCGTTGTGCATTCGCTATACACGCGAATTCGCTGGCTACACGGTCATTTGCATGTCTTCAATCGCACTTTGTAGGTGACAATAGGATGCGCGCGAAAAAAATAAATCACACCACATCACGCTGTAATAATGGAAAATAATGCGTTTTTTTCAATTCATATCCTTGAAGTCAATAAAGTACTACATGTTTTTCACAGTGCAGGATTTTTTAAACGAAAAAATAGTTATCGCGATAAAGTAATTTGATTTTTTTTCGGTGTTATACGTATGAATAATTTTTTAGTTTACTTGTATGCTGTTGACGTACCATATATGGTATATATATACGACACGTGTGTGTTTTTTCATAATTTCACTGACTTAGGGCTGAATATTTGCTTCATTACAAACATCTGATCTGATGAAGCGCAATTAAACATATGTTTATCAATGAACTTGAGCAATGAGTACTTAACCTAGAGCAAAGGAATTTAATTTCTACCCTAAGACAATGTATTAACCTTGTGACCTTCTTCATAATATTTTTTTGAGGAATTGACTGATTTTATTTCAAAGACTTTACAAAATCGCAGACTCACAAAATTCAGACATCAGCGGTTTGTTTTGTACACTAATTACAACAAATCAACAGATCTAAGTCACGAAAACAAATTATATTAACCTGGATATTAGATTCGATACCAGTCACCTCTAACGTCTGAGAAACTACAATGAATAACGATTTTCCTTCACATAATTTATTGATTTCAAAGCTATTTCCGCCATTTCCACGACATTAGGAGGTCCTCAAAAGCTCAAAAGTTGTAGACAAAGTATATTTTCACCGAATCAATCATGACCTCAGTCCAAGAGGTCACTCGAATCTTAACTCTTATGGATTATTTCTATCATGCAAAGCGATTCGTCGAAGACCATGAAACCATTCAAAGTGTCATTGAGAACTAAAAAAATGCATTATCAACATAAATAAAACATGACAGGTTTGTGAAATAATACCACTGGTGTCGCTTTTCAAATGATTTTGGCAGTTCCACTGACATTGTTGCGGACAGGACCGATGGTATATCTTTAAGGACATCGCGTAAGGACGCCACCACGCGAGCTGATTTGCATTCGAAGTCCTTAGAATGGGAATAAAACGCCCGAACGATATAAAATCAATTCCAAGGATGTATGGGTAGCATGAGTGTGGGTAGCTATTGTTTTCAAATGGTGTTTCGCACGATAACAATTAGATGAGCACATACCTAAAACATGTATTGGCACCGTGACGTATATTTTGCATTATGTGCCGTACGTTTCAATGTATTGTGTCATCATCTCTGTGTTCTGAATCATCGTTTCTTATGTGGCTTAGTAACACTCTTGATCAAATACCATTGTCTCAATTTTGGGTGTTTTTTGAACGAGTACGTCACGGTAATACACAATAGTAACAAAGTGCCACAAGATCTTGTATTGAAATGCATCCTGAGCTGTACTGAACAAACTCAATTGATTTTAGACCCTTGAGAAAGCAGGCAGGATAGCTTTGCGAAACGCCGGTAAAAGCTTAAGTTTGATAAGCGATACAAAGAAAAAAAGCTCAAAATGGCGCAGCGTGGTCGTAAATATGATTGAAAAACGCATATTTTTTTCCAGTCGCTCAGAAAAAAAAAAAAAAAATGCATCTTCAACTCCAAATGCTAAATTTAGAAGCGAATTCAGACGTGACATCGATTATAATTCACCCAGCAGCATGCAAGGGTGCAAAACAAAGTGTTTTATTCCCCGATCATACAACTCCAATCAGCCAGCCACCCACGGCACAAGCAACTCGCACGCTATACCTTCAACCTCCCAACGACCTTGTCACCTTTCAGAGCATCAACCATAACACGCCAAGAAAGTCACTATTCCACCATTAAAAGTTCAAATATATATAGGCTAATGGTCTCGGGACAAGATTTCAATAAATACGTGTGCAAAATGCAACCGGATGACCTTGTATCAATTCCGAAGAGCCATCGACAGGTCGACAAGTAGTGTGGGCTGAACGCGATGATCTTGCCTCAGTTCTTAGTTCAACCGTGGATTACCGTCGTCCGTCCACCTTGGGCCCGATTGTCCACTGTCATAGTTGCCACTCATTTTCCAACTCATTTTTATGAACTCGCCACCAGTTTTACGAGCTTGTTTCATGTGCAGTTGTTACAATTTACAGCGCAACGTGTGCTGATAAGTGGCTAATTGTAGACTTTTTGGTTTACTATCTCTGTAGGTGATTAATATTAATTGTCGTGTAAGTTCGGACGTTTACATGAAACGCTGTCACGTGTAGAAAAAACCTGTGGGAGACGACATTATGAAGTGGCTCGTGAATATTTTAAATTTTGCCTTCATTTGTCGGAATGGTGTGATTTGACAAACGATAACAAAATATTTATAGTACTTGATTCGATGAGAGGATTGTTTAATATAGCACAGTCAAACCTTGGTTCATTCATGTGAAAGCTATAAGTCATTTACAACAATGCACTTAAATTATTTTAATGTATAATGTATAGTTTTCCTGCTAGAATACCACACAATATAGAGGCTTACTAGGCCCAATGTCTAAGGCCCATTCAGACGCCCTTCTTAATCAAAATAGGGGTAGGCACTTCGAGATATGAATTCGAATCCGTAATTACAGCTCCCACGGTCTCGAACGGGTGAAATTCTAGAGCACTTTAGCACAATGGGGATCAAAACTGAACATGGATCGCTTTTATGTATAAAGTGGAGTATTCTATAAGCGTATTGTATCTGAGCAGCTTTTAGTGTATTCTGATACTTTGATATACGATTCATCTATACACCATGATTATAGAAATCAATTTCACCTATACATTTGATTGAAACCATGACTCACAGATCAAATAATCGCGGAAAGAGGTCCCTTGCTTGAAGATTATCAGCACATAACTCGATACTAGACGCTTTGAATCTATAAGGAAACGATTTCCTACATTTTTCGTTTTGATAAGAGAAAATGCTGAGATCATCGCTTTAGTACCTACCTTCGCTGTTGTACAGAAAATTGCTAGTAATTGATATTACATGCATTGTATTGTTGTTTATTACCGAGGATATGTCGTAACAATGTGATATAAGTCGTAACATTTCCCTTGACATTGGCGGATTACTCTCGATCAGGAAAAAACTCGAGAACTCATAGGTAGTTAGCGCTTTTCCGTATTGAAAAGTCCAATATATTAATATCATTTGCCGTATATTTTTGTTGGTAAATAAAATCTATCAGAAGCAGATATAATGAGGTTAACATTAGATAAGGCAAGTAAATCAAACGCTGATAGAGGTGATAGAACTCCGACATGATTTGACATGATCAGCATATATTTATCGATCACTCAATTCAATCAATTCGGATTTAACTTTACTGAACCATGCAACCAAAAAAATACGACACACACAGAAAAAAAGACTCGTGCAAATAAAAAAAATTAGTCATCCTTATTTTTTCCCTGTTTCCCACCATTAGCTATATTATCCTCATTGTACTCGACTTTGACATGGTCTCAGGTAACAGCAGCGCCAAGCGAAGCGTCGCATTTTGACATGTTATGCAATGAATATGAAATGGAAGCTGGTTTCGCGACTGATGGACAACCTTGGTGTGTCGCGCAGGCCTTAGCATTGACAGTGACGTGCCGACAATTTGGATAATGACTCGTGATTGCGTTGGTTTTGGATGGGTAGGCAGGTTATAGGCAGGGGGGGGGGGGGTGCTGGCTAATAATTTGTAATTATCTTTCATTGCCCGGTTATGTGCCATTTGATCTGGTCGTAATATGCCGAACGAAGCATATTACGAAGGTATTTATGCGCGAAATCAACTATGTTTGGTATGGGACGGAAAATTAGGTGGAATTGAATTTCGAGCCCACTATAGTCTAGGATTATGTTTGGTTAATAACTTAGGGATTCTGTTACTCTATAGAATTAAGTGTGATTTTTTTCGTGTCTCATGTTAGCTTATATTTTTTAGTGTTTGAAATTATTATACTCTCTGCTAGTTGCACAGTTGAATATTAAACACTGCGAATTTAAAATTGCAAAAACTTGCACGCAGAACAAAAATCATATTCTTCGAGAGTGATTTCAGCGGAGATTCTATTGCAATTATCATGATTTGTTTTGTGCCTTCTCATTCAGCAAGCTTTGTACGTTCATTAGCATGGACTTCTGAGCCATAAAATAGACAAATTTAAATGTCGCTTTCAATACAGCGATCTCACTGACTGACAAAAAAGGACAAAAAAAAAGCATCGTTTTTTTTTCAAAGCTCACTCGTGGAAAGATTTCTCCTTGACAATGACCCGAGGTTCGCCACTAATGTCACTAACTAATTGACTATTCATAGTAATTAGTTAACCACACTTCTACAGGCATTACAAGTAATTAAATATTAATTTTAGAATAACAACTGATGCCGAAAGAACAGATGAGTAGACGCTTTACAAGATATTTTCTTTTAAATACACATTTTCTTGTTTAAATTCTAAACTTTTGATACCTAGTACCATCGAAGCTCGATAATTATGCAAAACTTATAGATTCTAAATATAAATTATTATATATTGCGGCTTAGTTAATATGATACTAGATTTTCCGCACAGCAAAGAAAAACTCTATATTTACAGCTTCCAATATATAATTATTCTCCGTCGATTGTCAGACTGCCGACAGTGATTGCAATTGCTTGGTGATGAACAACCAAGAAACACGCTGTGTTGACTTCTCGCAAGAACACGAGATCGATCCACGATCCATCCAACTCAACAATCAATCATCAACCTAACCTTCTGTGTGCGCAATCACAGCAATTAGCCAATCACAACAAATCAAGTCAAGAAAATACCCGTTTTTCCAACTCAATGCAACAATGCTGAATATAACATTCCCACTAGGACAAATCTTCCTCGTTCGATATTTCCTTCTGGCTTTCCTATTTTCTTCGTCAGCTTCGATGCTATTTTTGTAGCAAGATGATGTGCACTACCCACTGATCTCTGAAGCTTGGATAGCGCTACGTAGTGAGACTTTGAATTAATATTGAGCCACTTTGAGGCACCTTCTCCTCCTTATAATTTTCATCAAATTCATATGCTTAGTTATTTATGATAGGTAAATTTGGTACAGAAACGGTTTAATACTCATAAGAATCTTTTCATTTCATAATTCTAAGCATTACAGCAAGAAAATTTGATTGGCTTTGAATACAGCCGCATGATTGGGGTGGCCAAGATGGCGAAAATCTGGCTTCACTTTACCTGGCTCAATACGATTCGCTATCAAGGTTAGATCAGTGGCACTATCGCGGTAGCATCAGTATCATGTTCTACCCCCGTATTTCAAGTCATCTCGGAGCCATTTTCCAGCCAACAGCTATACGAACGTTGTATCAAGCAAACTTGAAAGACAGCGGAAAGACTTGGTACTTTACAGACTCATGCCCGAGGCAGCGACGAGCTTTCAGCTCTCAGCTTTCAGCGAATGTATCTCATGAGAGTATACTTGTTGAAAACCTCGGAGATTATTAATAAAGCGTGCTGCTGGCAAAGTGTTCCTTGGAGAATTGAATTGTCCAATTTTCAAAAGATTTTCCTTGTTTGTGATCACCTGTCGCCTGAACGGTCTTGCAAAGAAAATCGTTTATATACTTTTTAATCCAATTTCTACTGCTACATTAAAAATTCCGGAAAAGCCATTGAAGTATGGGGTAGGTTAAGGTCCTGAGAAATTGGTATATAAAACTAGAGGAGTGGGTGCCAACTGAGATGAACACAAATAGATAAAATGATTTTATCAATCAGCCGTTACAGCAGATGGAAGTTAAGCAACAATCCGCAAGGTCAAGTTTAGATGGGTGACCAAATCAGCAAACAGGCCGAATTGTATCCCTAGTATAATAAAGTTCATCATTTTAACGCAATAGCAATAGCAATAGCAAATTTTAACGCTGCATTCGCTTTGCCGTTGAGCCCCGCATGCTAGAATTACTGCGTTATTCAAAAGAACCTCGTCCAATAGGTGTTTGTGAACTTGTTAATTCCCTGCTTCACCATCAGTCCTGAAGATTACCAACGCCTACGTGGGCGAAAAGACGACAGACCAGGATCGAAAATCGATCAAAACAGGGCACCCCCCGCTGCCCCCCAAACCACCTGTTCCATTCTAAGCTACGCTCTGCCGTCATCAAAACAAGCATCCCTAGAGTACACCGGCTCCGATAGATCAGCATCTGATCTGCCAGCGTAGAGCCTCATTACACACAATCGATCAAGTTGATGTCCATAGACACTGTTTTATATCAATCGAGGCTTGTGTGTAGCGCTGTTAAGAGCGCTTAGTGACTTGCGTGGGTGCTCAAAGCGAGGGAGCGATAACTGATTAGCTACTTAATGATTTTATTTCTATCATTTGTAAATTGCGTCAGCGGCTTGGCACTGAACGGTGTTATAAACGCGTCGAAATGGTTAAGCAACAATGCGCCGGTACACATATTCGGATGGGTGACCACCTAATCAGATTACAGATCCGAGCGATATGCAGTCGCGGTGATGATAAGTTCACCCACGTGGAGAATAGGAAGGCTTTGTGCATAGAGTAAGTAACTTAATCTAAGCTTTAAGTATGTATTTTCCCTATCATAGCACGTTAAGTTTTCAGAAATACTAATGCGAACTTGAAAGCTAAGCCTGTTTTATCAAGGTTCTGAACTCGAGCTTGGACCCTTGATGAAACAGGCAGCAAAGCTTTGTGAAACACCGGGAAAATTTTGAGTTTTGGCCTAAGCATTCAACACTCAGTAATGATTATTTTTTCTGAAATCTTTGAGTCTAATAAGTCTAAAGACTCATGTCCTTTCCTAATCTCATAAAAGTATTTCCCTATAAGTATTTCCCCTGTTTATATATATCCTATTTCCCTATGAAAACACGACAATTTAATCTACACAATCCTAGATGAGAAATCAGTGTTTCTGGCGAAAGCTCTCACCAGTAGGCGATAGCTCAGTGGTCTGAGCATCCGCCCGGCAAGCGGAAGGTCCCGGGTTCATATCCCGGTTCGGACGCACATATTTCCTGCTCAGCTATCCCATCAACAATCCTCGATATCAGAACACAGTTGAACATACCTTTAGCCCATCCCGTGAGCACATTGCCGAGGTACGCGCACTTGTAGGTGGGGTCGTACTCGGTGATGGTCACCGACCGCCGCCTCCACAGCTTCCCTAGGGACACCTTCAGGCTCTTGATCGTGCGTTCGGTGAAGTCTTTGCTCGGTGGACCACCGTAGAGCGGCGACGGCGGCCGCGGGATGCACTGTTGCGGCTCCGATGTAGCGAAACTCATCTTCAGAGAGTGGTGGCACTCATGGTACGGATGGTCGGAATTCGCTCGAGGTGGCGAGACTTCACGCTGCAGGCGGATTCGTCGGCGTATTCGTGTTTCGAGGCTTGACGGTGATGTTGATTTAAGAAATATATGCCTTTTAGATCGGTAATTAAAATCGAGAATTGTATTTTTCGAGGAAACTTGCACAATTTTTTTGTGCTATTTTTGCTATTTCAACACAGGTGTGGTGTTGAGAGCAAGTTCACAAAGCGCGGACTGAGTTTCGATTACAATTCTCGCGAGCGCCGGCTCTCTGTTTTTATCAAGTTACTTTTGAAAACGTGGGCACAGAACACGCTTCCGTTCTTTGATATGCTCGAATATTTCCGTTCGTTGCCGACGGCCTATGGTAAAACTTTTTTCCCCTTGTTTCAAACCAACGCTGCTCTTTTATTTACAACTGACGCTCCGGTGTTTAGCTGCGCCATGTGACAACTCAAACTTCCATCATTAAAACAGTCGTTAATAACGATAAAAAAAATAGTTAGAAATTGTTTATTACTATCTCCGCTCGCTTACGGATGTGGTGTTTATGCGAATCCGCGATACTCACTCTCCGCTCTAGAAAATCTCGCTAAATAGGAAGCCGTTTTACGCCATTTCCGCCAGCGAAACACACACGATATAAAACTTTCTCACACAAGCTTCCGTTTAAAACCATGCAAATCCGATCGATTCGCACAGAAAATATCGACAAACCGCCCCAAATCGTGCGGGAATCGTCTGGTCTTTCGCTGCGTGACGCTGCTACTGCCGCTGCGGCTGCTGCTGCTGCTGCTGCATGTGTTGCTCGAATCAATCTCGCGCGCCGACTGCCACCAGTTGGTTAATTACGTCGCCGAGTTTTCTCACGTGAATCTGGCGAGGCTGATTGGCTGAGCACGTCACAGGGACGTCGAGGGGTCACCGGGGGTAATTGCCGGCAATTCCTACGCGCAGCGGCTGCGCTTGAGCCGCGCGTGCTGCGCTGTGCGACGTGGGGCAGCTGTGCGGACTGCGATCTGCAATCAGAACGTGGAATCGTTTGGTTAGTTTATGGATGGTTTGGACGAAATTGTGCGTTATGGTGTTTTTTTTGTATTTTATCGTGTTCACTGCTAGGGATGTATAATTGTTGTAATTGATTAACATTGGGGGTTGATTCATGGTATGGGTTGATTACTAGCATAAGAAGAAAGAACGTTGGTTTATTTTATGGATGGTTTAATTCGATTATTAATTACACAGCTTAGAATACAAGATTCTGGTGGCTGTAACCTTAACTAGTACAATAATAAGACGTAAGTAGACTTAAATATATGCTATTGTCACTGTGTAAAATTATTTTAAGTGTATAATTTATTTTCTTGTAGAATCTGGTGATGGAGAGGTAGACTATTCCACTGGCGAAAAGCCCCGTCAATGAACGAGTGTCAACGAATGATTTAAACATGTTATTTTTATATTATTATTATATTTATTACATTATAAATATTACTTTTTTACTATTTGGGGTGTTTTCCGATATTTGGGGTTCGAGATTCAGCATTGTTTCAAGTTGGAGTTTCTAATGCGTGACACATTATAGGACTCAAGCCGCAAACCTCTTTTTATATGTTAGAAATTAAATTTCCACCTTTCACGTGATTCAGACTAGAGGGCATCAACCATATTATAGCAACTACATTTCCGATAAGGTTATTACAGTTATTTTTTTAGTGGTGAATGTCATTGAAATTGGGTTTTATTTTGCGATGCCATGATTTTTCGTACATGGTATGTACGTTGCACGAAAAATGTTCGCCATTGCCAAAATGTTTCGCCAACGTTGTATCTATTCCTATTGAGAAATTAAATCAATCGTAAAATCTGATAAACTGACACTAACATACATTTCAGGATGCAAAACTTGCTGGCTTAATAATCAACTTCGGTGCAGCATGACTTCATTTAGTAATTGTACTCAGATAATTATTGGAAAATCTCATAATACAATCAGCTATGGGATGCAATATTTAAAGAGCACCACCGTATTTGAAGACTTGATGGGATTTCCAATCAAAACTTGATAAGGTATTTCTGATTTACCTGAAATAACACAACAGTGCTCCTCAAAGATAGAAATGTTAGAAATCCAGATACTAAGCCATTATTAACCACGCTATCTTTGGAAGGAACAGTAAAGTGATTGTGTTTTTAATTTTCGTTTTCTGTTCATTGTGAAACATTGGCTTCTATTATAACTGCCAGTTGTTAGCAGCTTTTGCAGTAAAACAATTACAATAAACAGTCTACGGCCATAAACCGTCTGCCAAAGATCCAATCATCAATACTTTTACACAGCTTTCTAAGAGCATCATTATCAATTTAGAGAATGGAATCATAGTTGTTGCTCATTAGTGCCACATCTAGGAATTTTAGAGTTCTCTTAGGCTCAGCTAAGTTAGGCTGGGATATTTAGGACAATTCCTCCTTCTTACAGGACGGACCAAAACACGGACGAAAGATTACACGTTGTAGACAATTCGATTAAAAGAAAAGTCTCTTGGGTGGTTCAGTGGTTTTGGGACGGATATAGACTCAGCATAGGTTTTGGACCGTCTTAGACTGTCCTAAGACAGATTTCGGACTCTCTAAGCACGATATAGGCAGATTTAGGACTCTCTAAGCACGATTTAGAGAAATTGGAACAGTTTAAGTAGGACTGGGATGCCAGGCACACCTGATAGATATAATATAGGACGATCAATGCACGGTCCAGGCACGTCTAGATTCTTGGCCAAACAAGCCAAGCGCGACTTGTTACATGATTTTAGTCAGACTAGAACAGACGGACAGTCTAGGCCAGTCGGGAACAGTGTAGGCCTAGATGCACGTTCATGAGGAGATTTGGGATAATTTAAGTAAGGGCTCGGTAAGTTTTAAACAGTTTAAGCAGGAACAGGACGTCTAGGAACGATCTGGACAGGTTTGGGACAGTCTAAGCAGGAACAGGACGTCTAGGAACGATCTGGACAGGTTTGGGACAGTCTAAGCAGGAACAGGACGTCTAGGAACGATCTGGACAGGTTTGGGACAGTCTAAGCAGGAACAGGACGTCTAGGAACGATCTGGACAGGTTTGGGACAGTCTAAGCAGGAACAGGACGTCTAGGAACGATCTGGACAGGTTTGGGACAGTCTAAGCAGGAACAGGACGTCTAGGAACGATCTGGACAGGTTTGGGACAGTCTAAGCAGGAACAGGACGTCTAGGAACGATCTGGACAGGTTTGGGACAGTCTGGTTGCGACTTTCTAGATTATTTGGGATAGTCTAAACAGGATTGGGACAGTAAAAGCGCTTTACAGACAGATTCGGGAAACTCTAGGCACGGACTCGGTAGATGTTGAACGGTCCGATTAGGATCAAAACGCCTAGGAACGATCTGGGCAGGTTTGGAACGGACTAAAGGGACTGTCTAGACTATTCGGGACAGCCAAGACAAAATTGGGACTCTATACGTGCTGTAAAAACAGATTTGGACCAGTCTATGGCAGGATCGGGAAGTCTAGCCACGGCCCGGACAGGTTTGTGCGAAGCGGATGATGAGTTAACCCCACGTGACATGCTGGCGTGTCCACCGCGCGGCGCAGCTTTCTCTCTCTGCGACTGCGTTTTGACCGCGAGGATCGCCGGAGCCGCGAGTGCAACGGGTTGACGGAACTTTCCTTTCGCGGTAATCGCACACGCGAAAGTCATCGTTTGATTTCGGAGAGTGAGAGGTGAATGTGTGAATAGGTAAATAGAGGTGTCAATTTGAAATGGCCGGTGTTGTAACGGTACGTTTAGTGTCGCGTGTGTGTGGAAATTAATGATCTTCTCGTTTTAGGTACCTATCTAAGAAATAGGTACTGTCGTCTTTTCGGGTTGATACACTGAGATTATAGAATTAGGTATTTCGTTTTTTCATCGCGTGATACGAAGAAAGAATGTAATACAAGTGTAGACAATTTTCAGAAATTTATATTAGAAATACCAGAACAAATATGTGAAATATTAGTACTTGCCTACAAGCTATACAAGTATATAAGTCAGAATTTAGTTTTCAACTTTTAGAAATCAACGTCTGGGATTCACATAATTGTAGGCGCTGTGTCCTATTACGTATGCCAAATTAATCAGCATCATGAAAACACATGGGTTAGTCAAAGGTCGAGGTGAGAGATAAAGTTCCTGTTGTAAACAAATCATTTCGTTAAAAACAGGATGTCTTGTTTCCTTCTCAAAAAATCTAATTGTGTGCATGACAACAGAAAGGAAAGACAGACGATGTTAGCTCACATGGAATCTGCTTCTGACTGAATCGGTTAAGTCCAGATTCAAAGTCAAGTTTAAAATTTGAGGCAATCTTTTTGGGCGCAAACAACAGGAACATTCAACACATTTAGTTAACCTTCCGCCGAAATTTCACATTTAATTTAAATTTTAAACTAAAGCTGAAACAGGGTTAGACGTAGCAATCAACTAAAAGGAAATTGAGCATTACGTTCTTAAAACTCGTGACTTTTCCTAGCTTTAGCACGCTTTTTTCAGAAAAAACAATTTAACTGGGATATTGATTGCTAATAAAGAAATTAAAGTATTAAATTAAAGAAATTAAGTAAAAAACAAGGAGTGGCAGCTCTTGTTGTATAAGAAGGATGCCTGAAATGAAAATTCTACCTGTTTAACATAAATTACAGATGAAATAAAGGATATTAAATTAAAAAAAAATAAAAAAAAAATTGATTGCTAAACAATACCTAACTTGTAACAAACTAAATATTCCAAGGGTAGGAATCTAAAACTTTGAGAAAAGTTTATGTTTACGTTAAAACTGGTAGCAGCTCACCCAGTTACACAGTTTTACTGAAAATTGAGCATCTCAACGCTGCTAATAAGACTAAGACCAACTTCAAACCCTATTCCGTTTCAACCTGCCAGCGCACATGCAAATCAGCTGAGTTCAAGGGTGTATCATCTCGTACAGATGAGGAAACTCTGAAATCACCCAAGCGGGACCGATAGACACTTTGTTGAACGCGTCTGACTTGCCGAGACTCATGGCAGAATGCAGTGCAGACTGCAGAATGCAGTGCAGACTGCAGAGTGCAGTGCAGACTGCAGAGTGCAGTGCCGACTGCAGAGTGCAGAATGCAGTTCAGACTGCAGAGTGCAGAATGCAGTGCAGACTGCAGAGTGCAGTGCAGACTGCAGAGTGCAGTGTAGACTGCAGACTGCACTGCAGATGATGCAAGATCTAGATAAACCGTGTGCATTAGCATCGCAGGTCGCACCCTTCTCGCTTGCATTGATGACGTCCGTAAGGTCGTTAGGTGAGACAGAAAAAAGCGTCATGCCTACGCAGGTATAAAGATAATCATAAGTCTTGATAAATGGCGTTTGTTGTTGTAGGAAATGAGGGTCTTGGCGACATAAAAGTTTGTATCCCGTAAAGACGTGAGATTGTTGTCAATGGCACCGGTGGAGTCCCCAAGGATAAGCAGTTTTTTTATTGTTCTTGTGCTCTAGTTATAAATAGTGTTGCTATCTTTACTGCTATCTTAATCTTTCCCAGAGGGTAAGAACGCTGCTGTACCCTATTATTCACTGAATATGCTCAGTGTTGTAAGTAAGGGAAACAATTCTGAGTTTCATTTTCGGAATCCCTAGCGTAAGATTTGGCTACGAAACGAAAAGAAGGCCTGAAAATTGTCAAAATAAGAAAATATTGTGACTTCTGCAATTCAGCACGAAGAATTTGTAATTACATGAATGTCGGTGTTAATTAAAGAGGGGAGGTTAATTAACTGTGGCTGTGTGGAAAATGTGACGTGTTCTTGGTTCCTCGGATCGGGAAACAATTTACAGATTTGATATTCACGCGACAGATTCTAATCAGCAGAGTTAATTCGAACACCCGAGGACCAGGGAAAAATGGACGTGACTTCAATTCGAGACTTAATTAGCCTGGATTACCGTCGCCGATCCGAGTTATTCTACTAAGCCAGCAGGGAAATGAGCCATCGGGGACGCTGTACAAAAGCACATTTCCGAAATTAAGGAGCTAAATGAGATAATTAAACGATATTAACTTTCAGAGTAATCATTTCATTATTTTGCTGGCTCATTTCACTTTTTTTTTACTTACTTGAAGTTTGTTTTAAGGTTGCACTTGATTAAAAGAAGTTACATTCAAATTCTAACATATAAAAAAATGCGAATACAAAAATGTCCAAGTCACGTAGATTGCTAACGAATTTGGGCGTAGATATTGTAAGAATAGAACATTTCCTTTTTCCTCCGCAGCGATTGCATTAAGAGAGTGCTGTTCGATTTGGGTGACTTTTTCGAGCCGTGGGAATGCGTCATTCATTTCCTTCACGACGACTTTTGTCACGAAACGACTCACAAGACAATTGCATAAGGTTAAGCAACATAATACTGCTGATAGAGTTTGGATGGGTGACAGAGGTTGGATTCATGACAATAATCTGTATTTTATTCAGCAAAATAATTCTGCCGATAGATGTTGGATTTGTGACCTTATCTGCAGCAGGTTAAGCAACATAGTACTGCTGAAGAGGTTAGACGGGTCACCAAAATCTAAATCAGGCTAAGCAACAAAGTGCCGTGACAGAGTTTGAATGGGTGACCATGATATTAGCAAGGATGGCACAGGATTTCTTCATCAATGTTAGGTTCATCGTTAGCACCAGTGACAACCTATCACTCACCGATGCCACTAGACCAGTGCCACTGGGCCAGACATCAATACCAGCTCCAGCAAGAGCAAGGACAACAAACGGCAACATGTGGAGCCATTCCTGAGTTCCGGTTCCTGGTTGAATGAGATCGTTTAGCTCGGTTCCAGCAATCAACTTAATTGAAAACAACTGCAATGAATGGATTCGCTTTCAAGACAAAAAAGCACATGCGTTAAGAATATAGATTTTTAGAAAATGTTAAATAATAACACATGTGATACAAATTGGCCAAATGTTAATGATTAACATTTCGCAATTTCATGTACGGAACTAAATTAGTCAATTTTTCTGCCCAATTTAGTTTCGATACCACCGACAATAGTCATAATTTTATTTTGGTTTCTCAGTATCAATTTGATCCCAGTAGTGTCACAAAAATCGACGAAATAGAAAAATTTCGCCTTATGTCATAACTTTGCTGATTCATTAAATTTTAAACGATGCCATCTCCTTCGATCCAGAAAACCTGCTGGGTATTACAGTGATCTTCAAAAGTCTTGGCATGGTATTACATGATTTTTTATTATTTTCTCTTCTGCCTGTAGTTTTGTATTTGGTGCACAGCCAATGGAAGATTGACCAACCAATTTGTTTCCATTTAAGTGATAAACCACATAATTAGTTATGATAACTTTATCAACGTCACATTGTTAGCAGAACATGTTATAACGAAGAGTTAAACTCACAATCCAGCCGCACGTGACAAAAAAGGCATCAATTTAATGATCAAAACCAATACAAAGTATAGCACATGTCACAAGCGTGTGACGACTACCTTATCGATGTGTTCCACGCGCCACCACAGACACAGAAACCGATCAGGAAAGAAAACAATCGCAATTAAAACTCTTGACTCATTGGCGTCGGGATAACTCGTCGAAGCGAACGCTCTCACACAAACTCCGGTGTCTAGTTAACAGGAAATAGGCCCGAATCAGACCGGAACTAATTCAAAGCTACAAGTGTTGATGAGTGCACAATGGAATTGTAGATAGAACCTGCCTAACCGCCATGCGTACTGTATTCCGATGAATAATTTGCGTCGATACAAAAAAAGAACACCTGAACACACACACAAGGTGGATTGTGTGTAGTGTTAGTGTACCTGGGTACTTTACCGTAATGATGAGCTAAGTTGCTCGTTTTTAAGGTGGCTAGACCTGGCGCTTCTATTTTCAGGCTCTGTTATAGGTGATAAGCTTGCAGCAGTGGAGTTGAGGAAGGTTTGAAGAGTTTTAGACTACCACAATTTTTTAGATTTGGAATTTATGAAGGAAGAATCTGGAATTAGTTTTTGAAAGCTTGTCCGACGGATGAACTGCAGTTTGAGGAAAAGTGTTGCATTAATTTTAAATGTCTTAAGTTAATTCCACTCTCTGAGACACGTATTTCTTCTTATTCTATTTATTTAGGTGTTGTTTTTGGTTGCAGCTGGCTTCAAGACATAGTGATCGAGATGTGATCATCACATCACCGAGAATGATCAGGTACCAAGACTGTAAGACATCAACGGAAGTCGGAAGTCAGATCTTTCAGTCAAGATAACCAAGCGTCAAGGCACCTGATGGTGTAACCGCCGCCTGCATTTCGAACGCACAAAAGCCGCAAAAAGGCGAAACCAAATTCTCACATCGCGGCGCGTAACGTTTGCTGGGAATTGTTTTCTAAAGTTTTTGACTTTTGATTGATGATGGTTGGAGCATTGCAACGGATTTCTCCCTTGTCTAAGAGCCTTTACGCAATCAGGAAATATTTCTGCTCACTTGAGAGTAAACGCTCAGAGGAAAACTGAGTGAAATATGGGTTGATTTTATGTTTCCTACACTTTTTTATCAATTCGTATTTCTTTTCTGTGTTGGTTGTGATTTCAATGCCTAGGTTTCAATGCGGAAAGGTGTGAATCATTTGAATAATAGGCATGGACTTCAATCATCGTTGCGACAAGGGAAGGTTGTTTGCGTTCGGAGAGTGCATTTCCTCTTGACTGCAGCCGCACAGAGATTTTTACCGACGAGAATGGGAAGAGAAAGCCAACATAACTCATCTTATAATCTGCGTGTTCGTTTATGAATCTGTGCAGCGAAGATTCTTCCGATAAGTTGGCGAGGTATTTCTTGAGATTTGTTTATTACAATTGCACATACCACATGTGCATGCTATGCGCATGTGGTACGGCCTGAACCGCAGAAGCCGTACTTTATCACCGACGCTGATTTGTTTTTATGCTTTTAACATCCCAGTAGCAGTTTCTTACCAAAAAAATCCAAATGACAGTATTTTCATTTATCTTTCACTGCATTTTACCTATTTCAATCATCTCTTCTGGTTTGATTTCAGTGATATTTAAGATATAATTTAAGGTATAAATGTCTCAGGTATACAAAATTTTCGCTTATTCTCACTTATTCTTTCTTAACCCGCCCTGCAGTGAATTAAGATGGTGATAAAGTTTGGAAATTAATAAGAAATGAATAGATACATGAATTGGCCGCTCTGGACTCATCCAAATTAACTTAAACCCATTAAAACATAGCGCACGGCAACGATATAGGTATATACAACATAGCATAATAAGCATGCACTTGATCTACTACTCAGTACTAGTGTAAAACTGGGTGAAATCGTTGCATTTCCATCATTGGACGTGCCGGATCGTATACCTCCATAGCAGCACTCTTCGCAGATAAGCGATCGAGTCGAGTGTTTAACAGATCGGAAACATTCCTCCGCTTTGCAGTGCACTTTGTGCGACGAACTCAAGTGCATCACGAATTGGACATTTGACAATGCAATTCGATTATCTCAGTCGTGGTGGTCACGTGACTCGCTGGTGACGAGTTAGAGATGTGGAGATTTAGAGATATGAGTCTTTGGTGGATGAGCATAAATAAGGAGATATAGCGATTGGCGGCCATTTTTGATGCTCATAACATGTTTTTTCTAAGGAATAGAAAAGAAAATAGGTAGAAATAAACAAAAACAATTTCGTGTCTAAGTCGGTGTGTAATTTTAAAAAATCTGAATTGACCTTAAGCATCTTTTCTTCTAGTAAACAAATAAGCGTAATTTGACGTTTGAGTTGCGTTATCAACACGAAATTGTGACGTTTTCTTTGCAGGGTACACGGTGATACGAGGCAGCGACAAATATTTGTACTCACTAACAAGTTTACCTATTGTATTCTTGACATTGTCGACTATAGCAAATGCTACAAATCGTAAATTCACTTGATGCATGATAATCAGTGTACATGCTTACTATAATCCAGACATAGTTATTTACAACACATTGTATTTGCCAAATAGTTCTTGTAGGTACCATTCGCAAAACACAATTGATGAAACTTACATGATATTTGCGGTTACGTATGTTTGTACTTTGTTGATCGTCTCCAATGGGTGATGCATAGAGCAGTTGTGCACAAAAATACAGTTCTGAAGTACGCGAATAAGTAATAGGTACAATATAAGAAACTTATCATATACTGGATGCTGTAAAAGTTGACACAGGACACTTGTTTAGCTTTTCTCTGAGATAGGGAAACTTTTGCGTGCATAACGAGACTTTTTTAAAAGCTAGGTACAACTTGCGGAGAAAATAAGAAACGATGCTTTAAAAAGTAAGGCTATTAATTTTCTAATGTCTTCATAAAAAAGCTTTCAAAAAACTACATGAAAAAACTGCTAAATGGGAATTTTTTAATAGCAATGCCTAGGCATTCAGATCGAATGGTGAATGGTGCTTGTTTACAGTCTAGACTCCTTAGTATCAATAAAATCTGTCAATAAAGATGTGAACGAAATTAAATCCATAGTGCTATTTTCATGAAAAAGCCACGCTCATCTTTTCATCTTCAAAGTTGCACCGACACAATGCGAGCACAATTAATCTTTTAACAGTTCACATCACGAAAAATAAAATAAAAATTTTGAAAATCGTTTGGCCAAGTGTGAAAATGAACATGAAAAGTGTGCTACAGCGTGTTATGTAGTCTCGTGCTCGCTTCATTTTCATGACATGAGATCTGGATTGGAGGCGGCACTAGAAGTATATACAATTAGAAACTTGGCGCTTTATGCCGTGATGCTTTATTTACATGCCGACTGCAGAGTGCTCTCCCAAGTTTCCTGAATACATCAAAGACCGCTTGTGCAGCATCAAGCTTAGCTGGTAAAAAATAAATATTAAACATTTCTAGAACTGTGTCGAAGAAGGTAATAACGAATCGAAATTAGTGGTTTTCAGTTCCATTTCCCAAGGCTGAAATTGGTTTTACAAACTGTTTCTATGTCCATTTTTATACTCTTGCCAGTTTCACGAATTAAAATTAATGATAGCTTTTCCATCGAGAAGTTTTACAGGTAAAATAGAAATAGAAATATTTTACTAAAACTGTGTCGAAAAAGTTAAAAACAAATCGTTTTCAGTCCCAGCAAAACCAAGTTTAAAATTTTATTGTATTTCTATGTCCTAGTCCAATGCAACTTCCCGATAACTCCCAACTCCCCTACAAAAAAACCTACTCCTAACTCCACCATGTAGGTATAGTTCATCCTGCCTAGTCTAGACAACGTGTCATACTCCTTATCAGAGCATTTCCAGTAATTCATTGTCACAAAAAGCCTAACAAATATGTAAACGAATTGTGACATCACACAAAGTTGACATTTAGATTTATCTATTTACAGTTTATTTAACACCGATTATATCATGCTTGAGTTGACTGATTAATTTTCTAATAAAACACTCATAAGTTTGACTATTTTTAGCTTCCTTTCTCGATACGCTTTGCGTGTTTGTGTCTCAGTTCATGAAGATCATCACAATATTTCATTTGCGACAACTTAATAATAGATCCTGCAAATTGTTCAGTGCTGATATATATTTCTCCAGTCATGACACGACAAACATCTTTTAAAAGACACTATATTTTAATCTGACTCCTAGAATAGTGGTAAAATTACTATTGAAAAAAAATAACCGTTTCCACCCTTACCCAAGTCAAATACACACTGCTCAACGACCCCAGATCACCTTTGCACTTTGAACTTCTTCGTGTAAGTCACTAAGCTTACTTCATAGAGGTAAATATTGGAAACCCCGCAATTGTGTTCAATATCTTGGCTGATGGGGTAGGTATATTTGATTTGAGCTGTAACCGTTGAAGATTGTAATGAGAAACAGAATGTGCGCATTCATAATACATAATAGACGAGAGTGATAAGCGTTTCATAACATTGAATTCAGTCATTATGTGTCGGTTTACTGTCACAGACGTTAACATTGATTACTTGTCATAATAGAATAAAGGCAATGTGGTATAAATGTGGCAGTATTATAATAAGGTGTAACTATAGACGCAATTCAAACCACTCTAGGGTAACAAGATTACGAATATAATTGTCATTTGGAAGTTTACAGTGATAATTGACATATTTTATGAGACTATTTAAAAATATATATAAAAAATCAAAAAACTAGTCTCCATTACTTTTTTAAGACTTACATTTTCCTAATTTTAGCATGATAGTTTTCAGAAAAATAAGTCAACTGTGTTATAAATTCTAAGCTCCCAAACTCTTAACTTTTCCAGACGTCTCTCACAAAGCTTCGCTGCTTTATATCAAGGGTCTAAACTCGAGTTTAGGCCCTTGATAAAGCAGACAGGCTTTGCGAAATTTCGTTAAAAGTTCGAGTTTGGGAGCCTAGCATTCAATACCCAGCTTAACAGTCTGGTTTTTTTTCTGAAAATTGGTCTCCATGTTCAGGTGTTAAAGTGTGACGTAGCTTATGCAGAGCTAGCCACGAGCGCACAGAACTAGACGCAAGGCCTGGCGTTGACTACAACATCCTATAAACTGAGAGCGCCAAGGGATTATTTTCACTACATTTGAAGCCACAGAACAGTTCACCGGTTCTCTTTAATGTTAGTTTTAGTAACACAGCCGAGCCCGTCGACTGTTCGGTTTGGTTCAGCGGGTTTTGTGAGAACGGTTTGTCGATTGTGCAAATTATTCATCAAGGAGGTTAATGAAGAGTAATGAATACACCTTTGGGACGGTGTGTTTGGGATTCGCGCGCCGTTGCTTTGTGATTTTTTTTTAATTCGATTAATGAACGACGATGGTTGGTAGTCAGGTCTGTATGGTTCTGGCGGTGTCATGTCTGTATTTACGTTCACATGTTGTTTAGCATGTGATTCTGAGTTGATTCAATTAATTTGAAACGAATTTTTTCGATATAGTAATAGACACTTCTGCAATCTTGTTCTATATTAAAACAGCGCATTTTCACATGCTATGATATAAGGCAAAAATATACCCATATTTAGACGCCACTTTATAGCAATTTTTTATGCGTTTAAAAATGAATCTACCCTTTACATGCTCATCAAATCTATAGCCAGGTATACAATAGAATAAGGGAGGTCTCTTATTATATGGGTATATACTCACGTTTCGTTTAAATGGTTTTCAAAATAAAATCAGTATAAGCAAGCATTTTTAGCCGCAAAATTATGCTGCCATTTATAATGCCAGGCGCCGAGTTTTTTGTTACAATTTTTTTTGCGAGGAAAGTTTAAATTTCTTGATCTTTGGGTTAGCGTTAATAAACCTTTAAAATATGCAGTGGAATAAAACCAACTCCAGTTCCTTAAACGATTCGGGACCCTAATTAATGTCGACTTGACACTAATATGCGAATAAATTTTGATTGAACGAGCGAAGGACTTTGGCGACTATATTTAGAAAATAATTGTTAAATATTTTTAGCACGCATTCTAATGAACGTTCAGGGAAATTTTGATTAGAGGGTTTTATATCCATACCGACGAGACTATTTGTACAGTTTGCATTCAACAATCGCTTATTCGGAGTCCGCCGGTCGAAACACGCCCAAAGCGCCGCCCGCTTTCCCGTGGGAAAGCGGGAAAGCGGAAGGGTTGAAAAACCCGACGCTCATTTCACGTGTCATAAACATTCTCTAATTACACCCTGCACAAACAAAACAATTTATATTCATCCATTTTTTTTTTACGTTCTATATCCAAACCACCCCTACCGCCATTTTAGAGCTCTCTGCTAAACTGGAGTTGCCCCTTTCTGCTCCCAAAAAAAAAAATATATATATATATATATATATATATATAATGTGTTATACCTTTAGAACCTCGAAATAGCCGATAGGTTGGAAAACATTTGCGAAAACTATGCGTTCAATACTTCGTGTGATATAAAGCTTTTTTGAAAACTTTTAATACAAGATTCTAAACTTGAAGTAATTATTTGAATTTCTTGGCTAAGACGAGATGAATGGGGCAATTGGGTGCATTTATAGGGGTCGTACTTCTTATTAAAAAGGGGGGGGGACCGGGCATGGTAAAAACCAGGAGGTTTGCCAATGCCCTTACTATAAAAATTAATATGCCATATAAATTTTCTGAGCTTAAAACAGATGCATCAGAACGAGCAGAGATATCTCTCTTGAACTCAATTAATAAATCATCTCTGATTTCCAACCCCTAGGAACCTCGACACGCATCAATTACATTAAAACGTTTCGCGAACTCTCCACGAATGTAAACTTATACTAAACACAACTCAATTCAAACAACATTTACCTTCCCCGAAGGCTTCACGAAAATAAAAACACGAAATACTCATTACTCAGCCATGCTCTGAGCATCAACCACAATAAAATGTTAAGCCAAAATAGTATAGCGTCTACACCCACCTAATAAACCAGTCCAACACACCTAGCAGTGGTGACACCCTTGTAGAAACACATCCACCCTTAATGAAACAAATTCGCTGGCACAGCCTAAAAAAGCACCATCACGTCGTATGGCGTCGTATGGCCCCATACTAGCACCGAACTGCCTGCCCCTATTCATAACATGATAAACTCAAATCTACCTTACGATCCAGTGTGTTACAGCGATTACACGATGGTCAGAGCTCCCACAATGCACCTGGCTCGCACTGATGCAACCACACACCCTTATATAACTCATTTTCAAGCCCTGAAAAGGCCTAAATTCACGAAATTCATCAATCCCTGGGTTAAACTTGATTTCACCAAGGGGCCAGCCAATTAAATGATCCAGATACTGCCAGTGATGGCTGTAATACAATATGATGATATGATATGAATTAGGATAACCCTGATTTGAGAATCCGGACCCTGAGGTTTAACGGGATAACACAGTGGTGAGGAGCACGATTCTGATCATTGTTTTTAGGGTCAAAATAACCATGTCTAGTTAAATAGTTATCTCCCAATTAGGAAGAAAACAGACGCAATTGATAGGTCGACAACATGGAGGTGGTTTGCATCTGGAGGTTATCAACGTATAACTAAGGGTGGTTTAACAATGTCCATGTCCACTGTTGTCATCATGGTGACACACCATCTGTTACACGGTTACTTGACTGTACATTGTAAAACCTGCTCTAAGCATTGTAATTTTGGATATAAATGTGAGTTGCGAGATGGGATCATCTCAGAACTTTGGTCACTGTTTTTAATTGAACAATTGAACGCTCTCTTCTCATCTCACCTTAAAAAATATCAGAATCGCAGTACAGAGATCGTATCCAATGTATATGGCCGGAGCGCCACTGGCAAACCACCCACACACCCTAGTTAGTCGTTATCAAGCGGAGCTGGCCCACGGGCTCGCGGCAGAAAACGCGAATCGACCACGCACCGCGAACGGCTGGTCCATTCGACAGCCGGTTCAACTTTCGCTCTCCGCTCGCATGGTAATCTCAGGCTACGCCGACGGTCCGAGGGCATTAACCACACGGTCGTCGGCGTCGTCGTCGTCGGTAATTAATATGCATTGCCGCCGTGGCTGCGATTGGAAAATGGAAAGCATTTGACCGGTGATTTAGTGCGGCGGTTGGTGACGTTGGCGGCGTCTGAAGAGATTTATATCATTGGTTTCGGAATCGGATTCGGGGGGTTTGGGACTGTCGTTTCAGTGGTGAAATTTACCCTATTGTCTGTAGGTAATCATTATTTTCGTTTGATGGTAATAATTCCAAATTACTAATAACTGCACGTGATTAATCGGTGTGCGTTTTCATTAGGCCGTTCGTTGGCTTTGTTACCATAATCTGACGAGATTATTTCCATATACATTTTCACTGAGCGCATGGGTATAATTCGGTTTGAAAATGTTAACATGTGATTTGCTTTTGGGATACAAACGTTAGTACATGTGTTACACATAATCTAGCTTTCAACTCAATTTGTGGATACACAAAATTTCAATTGAAAATGACCTTTAAAGCGGTATAGTTAAAGGGTCCTACCGATTGGATGGTATTGAAAATGTCCTCCGGATGAATTTATTTGTGAATTATTTAGACAATAAATTCCCGAGCTTGTGTCCACACACATTCCAGCATGTTCGATTATAACCAGTGTGGACATTTCGGTGATTGCCTGCGATTCGTATATTTTCTGGCTTTGTTCAACAATTTTATCGACCGTTATCGAGCTGGTTTAGTGGTTGCTTATCAAACACCATTGTTTCTGCATCAAAATATAAATTTATTTGTCATGCTGACAATCAAATATATTTTTACCTACGTTTTATTTATATGGAATGTAAAAATAGCCTACATTCACATGACTGCAATTAACAAGAATTATCACTCAGAATACAATTGTCCATGCATATAATTGCTTATCCAATCCAAGAATTAAAGAAATAACAATGGGGCGAACGCTATTTGCTCTAGTTTACTCCATTATGAAAAAAAAACACTATGTTTTTATGAGAAATAAAAATAATTTTTCCTAATAATTTGTTATTATCTTATCACGCAATAAAACGGATCGACTGTCGAAAAGCGATTCGGAACCGTACAAGAAAAAATTGTTGGAGGAATGGTGACTCCATTATTTTCAACCCTTTCTCACGGATAGAAAAATATTTCTGTAGCCGACTTTCGACCCCAAGCTAGCGTCTCAACTGCTTTTGAGACAATGTATACACAACTCCATTGCCTGCAACTTCCACCGAGACAATGCATAGAACCGAGCGACACCTTTGCCCAAGACATCGCAAACACCAACAACATCCGATTGAAATTAAATGTATCTCGCGTGTTCCAATGAAATCAATTTCGGCCAGACGACGGATCGGTCCGCGAGCCGATTAGAAAGGGTGGGGTAATTAAAACGCGCCTCCGTGTGATGTCCCCGCCGCGCGGGAAATCGAATCGATTGTTTGGTTTTCCCGCCTTTGGACGCGTGCAGGGATTGTGAGGACGTCTCACCGAACCGGTGACGAGTCGGAAGCTCCGAGCCCCGAGCGGCGAGACGTGTACAGAGATGCTGTGTTTGTAGCCGACGCCGCGGGCATGGGAATCCCGGATTTGTTTGTCTCAACGTCTCTAGGCATGTTTTTGGCTGTGTGTACATCCATAATTTTACATAAATACCCCTAGGACCTGAATTTACAGTCAAATATATTAGTAAAATATGTATTACGGAATCCCCTTTTCCGGGAATATAAAATCTGAAAGTATAAGTCAATAGTTCGCAAAAAAAAGAATATGCAACAAAACCGTCACCGGTCAAGTTTTAATTTCTGTAAAAATGACACCAATAAGGGTCAATTTTTCAATATATCGTTACTTACCACTAAGTTAATAAGATAATCCTGGACTCAGCATAGGTACCTTATATCGCCCATTCTCAACTAGTGTGTAAATTGTCTGCATTTGGGCCAGACGTTTGCATCCGAATAGTGATTTGGCAGATTGTATTAGAGTTTGAAGAAAATCGCTCGGAAAATGCGGAAAATAGTCAACCGGCGGTGAGTCGCAGCTTTCAATTGCAGATTCTTCTTGATAGATTTCGTGAATACAAGCCGAGGGAAATAACAACGTATACCGTGACGGGGATTTGAGATGTAAGGAGGCTTACCGCCAACGCTTCCGATGCTCCTAAGCTAACCACGATTGCTACGGGTGGATCCATCCCTTAGGGAATGAATAGAAACAGCTTGCGTATAGTCTGGTACATGGTTGTACCATAGAATTGGTTGTACTCGTGCCTAAAATTTCAACCTGGTGTTACTGCGGTAGAAGGGTCCTACGATTGTTGGCATCGGGAGAGACCCCATATCGATTACAACGATATAGAAAATATCTCACCAGGCTGAAGAATATTATAGGAAACTCTGCAGAATTAGTATTGTTGAGCGGGCATCAGAAAAGCCAGCAAGTAAGAAATGAAAGAACCACCGCCATCTAGTTGCAATGTAAAACAACGTTGCTTACATCATCTTACGTAATATCGAGGGGGCTTTGTTTGTTTTGATGCTCAATCTCAAGTGTCAACTGTCAGTTGACATATAAAAGCGTATCTTTGCAGGTGACAACTGCTCATGTTTACTTTGACTTCTAGCTAGTCCGTCGGGTTCGCCACTAACGCTAAGTCGCCCGATATCGCCGATTTCTATATTCTACAGCCTAGTGAGACATTTGGATACAATATAGAATCATAGCAACAATAAGTAATGTATGTACATCCTTGTTTATTCAGTAAGATCAGTGTTTTCGGGCATTAGGTCCATCGATACATTAGCAAAAAAGGCCCATGGTGTTACCGATTTACGTATACGGTTTCACCGTCTGGTACGATCATCTGTTTGCTCTGGAGCGAGTTATAAGGGATGTAATGTAAGGGGTGCGATACTTCAACAACAATTGATGTTATCTTGGAAGTTTTGTCACATTTCCGTACAAACCCACTCCGGGGAATGCGAAGCTCTATCGTGGTTTTGCGAATGTCGATGACACATTCGACGAGTCGATCAAAGTGTTATCAAATCAAATGTCAGGTTATCGATCTCAGGAGATGATCTCTCAGAATAACAAACATAAAATTGGATCATCGACGTTTGAGCCCTTGTCGAAGGATTTCCTCGAACTATTGGAGATAAGAAATTAATCAGGGAATCTTGGCAAGATAATTTTCATATAAGCAGGGGAAATTGTTAGTGGTTTGAGCGAAAGGATGTAAGAGCAACCGCAGGATATCTCAGAACAGAGGAAGGCATTTCCTTTCTGATAACAGGCCGCGTTCGTGTTTGATACTAGTGCAGATTCCGCAAGAGAAGCAGGAATTTTCAACAAATAATTTCCTCGATATTTGATAGCTAACGCTTCGGAATATGTTAACATATATATATACATGATGGCTCCCGGAGGTTCTAATTATCTTGTGCCAACCCTACAGTCATGAGAGTTATTATTTTTGTAGACATGCATATCACAACTATTTATTAAAATATTCAGAAAGACTTAACCTTGTCAAATAACACAAACAAAATTAGATCCCCAACACAAAATATTTCAAATTAAATTACCTTTTCAGCCAAAAGATCACAATAAAAAAACTCTTCTTCTCGCCCACGAAAACCAAACATACGTTAAAATCCTCCCACGACACTGGTCTGTTTACAGCTTTTTTTTAATCCGAAGACAAACTAAAAACTGTGTCATTCAACACCGAAAAGCCTTCAAAAACAAACGAGCTGAACAAACTTCACTCTCAAAAGCCCAGTGCACACATGTTCGTAGTCGCCGCGCGCTATGTGAACGTAGCTCCTTCCTCGCTCAGTGACCAATGCCGACTGACAGCTCAACACAGTGGAGTGGTCGAGGAGTCAGAAGTCAGCTCGCTGCTCGCTGCTCGCTGCTCGCTGCTCGCTGCTCGCTGCTCGCTGCTCGCTGCTCGCTGCTCGCTGCTCGCTGCAGCACATGCGTTATACGTAGCCCGTAATCACAGGCGCACTGATAAAAACACGAACATCGTTATGTCATTACAAGCGTTTTTTTTGCCGATTGCTTCCCAGAACTATTCAACGCTTTTTAGAACACTTTTTTTGACACTACGTCGTAATAAACTCGTATAACTTTGCGACAGCGAAATGGTTTGCATTTATAATAGTCTCGCTCTATCCTAAAATATTTAGTAGCTTTTGCTTGTTAGGATAGAATACCTTCTCGTGTCAAATGAGATCTAAAACAAGAACTTACGCCTTCACAAAGATTAATTTGAATGTGTACTACGTCCCCAAAGTGTGTTCCCAACAGAACAGCCTTAAATAGAACATTTTCACAACTAATAGCAAGGATTTACAAAACAGAAGCTTAAGGTAAATCTTGTGTCTATGACCTGACCGTATTGTGTAATTTCACTTCTGTGCTGCTGCATATACGTTGAATAAAAGACGCAGCGCAGGTAGGTGTAATTTAGAGGAAGTGTCAGCCATCAGAGACTAACTTAAGACTGAGGATTTCCCGTGCGTTCACGTGACTGGCTTGTGATTCCACGACCTTTGACCCCGGCTGCGTGTCCGTGTCCGTGAACTTGAATCGGCGACAGATCAGGGTGGTTCTACTCGATCAAATACACGAGAAATGACCACTCCACTCGATGCTAGGTTCTTAGTTTTTCTGAGATATTACAACTTATTTCAACTCAAGACGCTTATGGTCGAAGCCTGAAAGCTTTGGAATACTTAAGGGAAAATGCCGTCGGACACTTCGTAAGAAAAGCGAGTCAAGCTGCGATTTTCCTATTTTCGTTGTGGACATCAACCATATAGATGATATCACAACCTAAAGAAATCATTTACCCTGTATGGTACAGACCCCCACTTCCATCTATGATTTAACATTGTAAACCAGCCCTTATTGACTCCCAATATCGCGATTTTTGAAAATGTTAGAACAATTTTTTTGAATATCAATATACCTTACATGCTGGCTAGATTTTTTTCTTCATGTTATTACATATTTTCACCGTGTTTTTCTTTGCAATATAGCATCGAATCATTAATACCGTCCAAATGCCACCCCTTTTCGCCATCCCAACCCGCTTTCCAGGTGGGTGGTGGGTCAAGCTTCACCCACACCCACGCATGATGCGTGCAAGCTGCCCTCGACCGTGGCTCTGTTTGCCAGTACACAACGGCGACCTCCACACAGCGTCGACGACACCCGAAACGTCTTTACTTCATAGCACGGGGCGTACGTATAAAATATCACGTCCCAAAACACCCACGCGACCGAGAATATATATATACACACGACAGCGCGTTGAAAACAAAAACGTACACATTTTTTTCGCAACTTGATCTGAAAATCAATTGCCGTCTTGGTGGGCCCGGACGCCTAGAAGGTCGCAGTTCGTTTCGCTGTGCTCGCTATGAAGTGGCTGCGTTTTGTTGAAATTAAGAGATCCTGCTGCTCGCAGCAAGGCGGCAGTGTATCGTAAAACTGGGTACGTTTATACTGGTCTCGTGGACTCTTATCATGGTAGAAATTAATGAATTTAAAAACTAGTCCATAAAAGTCGAAATGGCGGGCGTAAATTTCAGTTTCACATTTGGGGTTAACTTGTGGCCTTACTTTTTACTCGTCAATAACTTGTGGTGGGCTTACTTTGCTTGTTTGCATCCATGGTCAGGTTTTTTAGAGTGGATTTTTTTTATTGTAATTGTTTTTAGCATCTTCTCTTGATTAGAATATATTTTTATCACTCTTCCTAGCTCTACTAATGTTTCAAATGTTTAAAATAGCAGGTTTTAACATTTCACTTCAATAGAGTTGAAAAAAATGGTAAGCAGGCCAATAAATTATAATTTTTTTGTCTTAACAATTGCATTGTTGGAAGTGGGTTCAAATAAAGATTTTAATTGCACATTGACAGCGTTGTTACAAAAGCGCTATTAAACTTGTTGAGAGAAAAAAGAACTATAACAAGTCAAACAATGACTTCTTTACAAACACCATAATACGTAGCGTTCTAGGCAGCTTATCAGGTGGGGTAGGGTTTCAGTTTCCCGTGGACATAAAAAAGCAGTCTCTTCATCAAAAGCACGCCCCCTAAATATTTCACCACCCCCGCACTCACTCGAGGAGGTAAAAAAAATGTCGCCTCGCGCCTTTCGAGGGGGTTGCAAGTGTTTTTCATACATTTAACCAATACCGGGGTTGTTGTTTTGAAATGTTGTAGCATCCCACCCACATGCCAGTTCATCTTTATAACTTTATAAGTTGATATAGCTGCCGGAAAATTCACTGCCTACACCCACAACTCGCTGTATAAATTGTTTTTTGCTATAAATAGTGTCAATTGTGGTGGTTTGCTTTACTGTCATCATTTTTTTACACACGATTTTACGATCAGTATAGAATGTAGATGCACGAGCAAAATCGTGATTGTGAATGAAAATTGGAGGGTACAATTCATTCTCTTTGAATGTTTATTATCTTTATTATAGAGCTTGACAAATTTCCTCTAAACCGAGGCATCGCCCCAAAAGTTTGAATGCCCTAAATCAACAATCGTCATCGATTTCCTCTAAATTTCTAACTAAATCCTATACATTTTCATCCATTTTCTCTTAAAAGTATGTATAATATTAAATAAATCAGCTTGATCCCATTGATTATTTACGTGCCTCGGTCATCCCCTTCATGGCACCACTATTGTCATCCCCAGGTACCCTGGTGTACGCCCGCGAGGGTGAACATTGCGTGACATAACGTGACATGCGTGTGACATAACGTGACATGCGTGTGACATGCACGTGTCACGCGTGTACGTGATCTTCACCCGTCTCGTTGATCTTCGGGGAAATGGGAAGCAAAAATGATATTTTCGCCCACACATTTTTGTGTTTCAAATGACTGTGTAGGTGTGGCTTACATTTCCACTTACTCGTAATGTTGAAGAATCTCTTCTTTCTGCGTTGGTGTTTGAAAGGAATATTGGGTATCAACGCGATTGGCATCAGGGGACGTGGGCTGGATAAAATATCTAGAAAATTTGCACACCCCTTTTAGAAAGTGACGGGTTACTCAAATTCAGTTTCTGGATTTCTTGAACCAAATTATTTTCAGTATCAGCACCTACAGTTTTCCTCAGACAATTTTAAAATTTTCGATATAATTCATAAGGATAAATTCATCACAAAAATTTTTCACATATTCAAAAACGCTCTCCCTATTATCGGTAAAACTAAAAGAAACAAAATCAACGCAACATTAGCCGCAAACTAAGATAATTTGAAATAAACGACATTTCAATGCCACGCAAATAATCGCTGCAACGATAGCGATGAAAAGCAAAAACCACATCGCTTCTTTTTTTAAATTATAAATATATAGTACAGCTGTAGGTACTCTTTTAGTCTTTTTCCCTCCTTTGTTTGTCGGAAACTGGTAGATTAACAGGAATCGCGAGCTCGTTACGGACGGCGCGACTGAGAACATGGTAACTCGGTAATAACTATCAGGAGGTATAATGTGTGGATACCATGTTGGGTGGTAGACAAGGGCAGTAGCATCTAGCACGCAACGCATCCCAAAGTGTGGCTTGCATGCCACGCGACCACGTCACTAATGACTGGTGACGTTCGTGGAGAGTGACGTTTCGCGCAGGGGTTTACCTTGCGACAGTCTAAAGTCATCCCTTCGCCGGACTTTGCTTGGGGTTGTTATTCGCCATCAATATTTTGGTTGGACTTTGATGTGTAGTAGCTATATTGGATAGCGATATGGATAGCGATGGAAGAATTAGAAAAAGACATAGATTTGTGCAGATTTAGAATGATAATATTTTAAATAATTTGTTTATGGTTGGTTTTATATGACTACAAAAATTTAATGCCCATGTTAGATTGAATGGCATGACAATTGGAAGTTAAAATCGCAAAAGAGTATACCTAATCTATAGTCGATTCAAACAAAACTGCAATTTTTGTTGCATGCCCAGCAGGCATTTATGATTTGAAATTAAATATCTATTCAAAAATTCGTATTTCGTTTCCAATCATCATCGGTATATATTTAAACTAATTTCTATGTGGGTTGAAATTGCTTACTACAGAATCGATGTACGATTCCTCTGGAAATAATTTTAATCAGTGTGTTATTTAATATGAAGTGATTTTCCGTAGCCATCGATCGTCTAAAAGTGAAACTTTTCCAACAGACTTTTCCACCTTAATGCTAACTTTCTAGCTAAGTATCCCCGAAACGAGCAAGAGTAAAAATAACATTCGAGACGACAAGAAAAACACTCGCCAAGAAAAGCGAGTGGCCGCTCTCCTCGATGACCTTTTGACTTGATTGTTTTTTCTAGCGTCAAAAACAATGAGCAGAGAGTTACTGACAACACCAATTACAAATCAGAAAAATGGTGGAAATGGAAAACTGCTCGACCAGGTTACTCGGTCATGAGAATCGAGCGCAGACCTCCCAAATCGCAGGCCGGTCAATACTGAAGAGCACCACATTTTCAATTACCTCAAAACACAAGGTCACGGTCACCTCTTAGGTAATTGAAGGCAATTGTAACGGTTTATCAGAACGACAAGGCTATCATTTCGGCGGTATGGTGACTCTAAAATACCAAACTATTACTAGAGAGGGCACGTTTTCGGGGCAGGCACCTAATGGTAATGAAATAGTAAGTAATACGAGCACTAGAATGTGAAACAGAAACAATAAAGCTAGCTGCACGAAAAAATTATACCAATTGCGTTTCTGAGAACGTAAATTGCAATCAGTTCAGAACAACGATACACAATTAATTTTGAAACGGTTTGAACAAATTAAGAACTCACGCTCAACCGTGAACTTGGTATGGTAACAAAAAACATTGATAATTGCAACTCTTTCACTCGCCACAGATAATTAAATGCATTGTATGGTCAGCTCTGCCCTCTGATGCCACGAGCAGACTGGCTGGCCATGTGAGATATTAGACTTGGTAATGCGTTTTGTTACACAAGCATTAAGAAAGATTGTATGGGCCAACTCATGCGTTATTTCTGGTTCAAAACCCTGCTAGTATGTAATTTTGGATTCAGGAAATAATACCTGTGTTATTATATATTGTTGAATCTTGATGCATGCTATCTATTTTATTATTATTTGATAATAACGTGAATTTTTACTTTTTTTCCGTAACTGTTTCCGATACGTTGAGGTATGGTTGAGGCAAGGCAATGCCGAAACAACGAAGGTGAAATCTTGAAGATCTTATTTTCAGTTGAATTTCTGATGAGAGCCAACGTGTACCACCAAGATGTCTCCATCTCCAGCTCCAGACACAAGAAGGGTCACGAGCTCAGTCAACAATAAGATAATATGACAAACAATACGATAGGTAACATTTTTGCTGTTTTCTTCTCTAGCTTTTGCTGTCAAAATACGATGCCGATTTTGAAAACGTGAAAATCATATTGTGTCAAGCTGAACTATGGTATATTTTTGGGCAATGATGGAACAATAGTGACTTTCAATAATGACAAAAGTGTTTTCTTCTCGTGTAGACAACTGCTTAACTTGTGAAGTCTCTCCATTGACTTTTAATGAAAGTGCACTGACAGATATATTACTAAAAATTTGCAAACTCGTGGCTTGTGTCAAAAGGCTGTCAGCTGGCTGATTTTCGTGTTGTTTTTAGCACAAGAAACGAGAGATAATGTCAATGGTTTTTGCATACGTATACGAATATTATGTCACCAGCAGTCCTTGCCAATCAACGCGAATGCCAACTTCCAAATTATACTTATAGGTTAAGGCACAAAAAGATAAAAAAGCTATAAAATTCTGTTATCTGTCGTTAAGTTTGAAAAATGCCTTGAATATAATTGCAACAATAAAAATCATGGCTGCGATAAGAAGTGAAACAATGTATTTTCAGAATGCGAAGGAGTAATTAAAAAAATAATAATTGGCGACCAAACATAGGACTTGAAACACTGTCTTGATATAGCAAACGAAATGTGGAAATATGCAAAAAAATATAATTTTAACATCACAAAGGCGAAGATTTCTCTGCCACCTTGGATAACTCTTGATATTGTCAAGCGAGTACTATTAAAAACTCTGCATATTTTTTCACCCCATAATTTTACCAATTGCAATGGATTTGACAGCGGTTCTCTATTATGAGTAACTTATTGCTTCAAAAATGTCACATATAACAAAGCAGGATCCCTCGACCCTTGCAAAAATATAACAATTCATTTTCAATTCATTTCTCACGTGTGCACCAGTAAATTTCCATTAAATTCTGTGCCACTTTCCAATACCATCGTAAATTATACAAATTCGTAAATTATACAAGTACAGTCCAAATTGAGGACATTTTTAAAGATGAATCTTATCCCGAATTCACAATCAAATGATAAACCCAGTCCCACCCCCACCATGGCCCATCCTATCAGAACCTAATCAAAACCCTCCTAATCAACCAATCACAAACAAGCCAAGTTTTGACACGTGACTGCAACACCGATCAAGGAAGCAACTGGACACGTCCATCATTGTAAATTCCCACGTATACGCCGTTGCTTTCGACTTACCCAACCTCGATGCATGGCATCAAAGGCTGGCTCATCTGACACACCGATGCGCTGTCAATTTTTCAAATCTCATGCACCGTTAATGCTATTCTACATACGCTTCGTTATATGTAAAATAGCTGCTAGTTAAGCAGCCTTGACCGAAGGCTATTACATTTTTTAGACTCATGTCTTTTTTTCTAATCTTAGTACGATAGTTGCTAAAAAAAACTATTTAGCTGGATTATTGAATGCTATCGCTATCGACGATGCTACGATGCTCGATGCTACGAGCTATCGAACTTGCGGCCTGTTTTTTTTCAAGTGATTTCTGCTTCAGATGACCACAAAGAAGTGGACACTCGGCGGAATAAACTGGGTCGATTGGGTTTGTTAAGGTGTGAGAAGGTTAGAAATTTCTGGGCGAATACATTAAATAATTAGTGGAATTATCGAAAAAACTGACACGAAAAGTCCACTCGTACGTCTAAATCACCTTAATTGAAAGCCCTGATTACAAACAACATTAAGAACATCATAAATATCAACCTTCGCAGCCTTCGACGCTCCGCGCAAGAAGACTTATTCACTAGTTGTTGATGGCAATATCGGCGAGACGATTTGCATTCGTTGTCAATATCGTGTTGACGTTGATTTCCGTCGTTGATTTTTGTAACGTCGCCAATGACGCCTAATGGTTCAGATCAAGACCAGAAATCACTTCCTTGTTGGACGTTGTCACTTGTCCTTACTTACACAGATCCTACATGGTTTGCTTGAGGTGTCATCATTTGTTTAATACATGAGACTGACCAAATAAGACCTAAAATCCATCTATAAATGTCTAGATTAAAATTTTATTGGAATTCTATTCGGAGGCTATATAAATGACGTGAAAGTTTCATAAAAATTGATTATACATTATTTTACCAATATAATTTCACAGTGTATAACCAATAAAATTTGGATGTCATATCAAATTCGTTCTATAAGATTATAGGAAGTATAAGCTATAATCAGAGACGAAATAGACCATGATTTGTTTAGGTAACAAATTAGTAGTGTGTTGTTTTTTATTGGTGTTAGTGTCCAGTTACCTGTCTTGCTTACATGTTATCGCTGAGTGCTATTGGTTTCGGCTGGGTATCTGTTACGCTTGGTGCTAGATATTTTGGTGACGACCTTTCGGCCATCCAGTGTTTACTGACCCACATTGATGACCCAAACTGCCCTCGGCCTTTCTAAAGATGTGCTTTGCATATTATTGTGAATGACGAAGTGGTGACAGGTTTGAAATGAAATTTTTGAAATTCTTTGCGTTGGATGTGGCTTATAATTTTGGGAAATCAAGGTTAATATTAAGGCCCACATTTAGCCAGATTTTTCTCTTGTAAATTCGTTGTTTTTTAAAGGGAAATTTTAAAAATTCGTTGAAATCCAATTTCTAATGCCTATTAAAATTTGTTATTTGCATCAAATAAAAAATTGTTAATTTTTAAAATTATTTTGTAATATTACAGCCGCAATCAAACGATTGAAGCCAGAAAAGTCTTGAACAAAAAGTTCCAGCTCGAAACAAAAGAAATAATTCTGCCAGCCATGGAAATTCAAGGAAAACCGAACGCAAATTCACGCCAACGCAAAACCGATTGCAACGCAGACAGACCATAAACCTGTGCATTTAAATGCACACATGCAGCTTATTTACACATCATAACCTTGCCCATACCATCGCAATTTGATAAGCAGCATAATAAAATGGTCTCCGAAACTCAAACGCTCCAAAACCATGACCAACAAGATAAAAATCAAATTTCCCTCTTAAATATTGCTAATTAGTAGCTAGCAGACCAGTTTCTAATTGCTCTCTACATACTAAAGCGCCGTTAATTTTGCTTTAATTGCCTGAACGACGCCGTTTGCTGCGCATTTGCAGTTATCTTTAGCCACTTCGGTGTGTATTCTGCAAGAAACCGCATGAACGCGTCGCTTTATTCTACATTAAAGCGACGGAGGGAATTGCGGATGGTACTTATTGTCTTACTATTAACTAGCCAGCGAATCAATGTGCTGATTGGTAGAGGTGTTGGCTCTGGCTAACGGAGGTCGCGGTAGTTTTAAAGAAAAGTGTAAGGGATTTTGAAGATTTTTTTTGTGTGGATTGTGAACTTGTGGTTGTTTGGCCAGCATTTGTACTGATTGCATTCCTATTTTAGTCGTTTAAATGTCAATTAATTGGCTGAAATCGACTTCTATGACATCCAAAAATTAGAGAAACTGAAGGCTAATCGAAAACCTTTAGGTTGTTTCATATAGGTAGTTCGGTATCGTAATTACATAGCTATCCAGGCATAGAAGATGACCATTATTTGATAGGAACTCAATGAAATCTCGATAAAATGCACGGCCAATGCAAATAAATATTCACACAATCACAAATTTCGCCCACTTTTATCATTTAAGAGCTGAAAGTCTAGGGGAAACCGTGTTGTTATTTTTTTAAAGTAGTATCCAGTCTGAGGAAAAAAAACATCGCGCTGTCATTGCTGAGAAATGTTCACGAATGCCGAGCATAGAATCGATGAACTGGAAAATATATCTTTGCTGGCAGAGAAAATCGCGTGTCTTATCGCACAAGGGTCACGACACAAAGGGTGGTTAACAACAACCCCTGTCGGAGCGCCACTCAATCAACGGTGACCGTGGTAAAACCCAACTCACTTATCATCATCAACTACAACAACATTAATCCATGGAATTATAATAATTAAGCATATTGTGAGAGTTTTGGATAGATAAAGGCAGTTTTTTTAAATAAGATTCCATTGTTTGCCCTAATTGCCGTCAGCATGAGAGGATGGTGTTTCTATATTTACATAGCTGAGTTATTTTGTCCGAAAAATGTTATAAATTGTTTGTGGCTAGACAGAGATAGCTGACCTTTGAGGTCGTGTGATATAGGTCAAGATGATTTGGGGGGTTCTTTGTTCAATAACATATAATTTCCCCCAAAAAATATTGAAATCAAATACTTTTTCGATGATATCGCAAAAAAACCGTGAAAGCTAATGCCGAACAACAAATATCCCCCGAATTGGTGGTCATTTTCTTTCATTCTCAAAATAAATCTCACAATCTCGACATACAAATTTGTTCCCGACTAAAATCTTCACAAAGTTTTTCATATAAGGAGCCTACTAAATTTAAAATAAAACTAATCGTTTTTATTTTCTGTAAAACCATGTAGGGGCATTTTTTCACTTGAGCACAAGCGCAATAGAAAACAAATTAGCTAGCATATTATTCAAATTACATATGAGGCTCAAAAAAAAACAATAAACGCTAATTCTTCGAAATACAGGCCAACAAAGCAAATGCCAATCTGAAATAAATTAAATGACGTGTGAGATAGAAAAAAGTGGCTATATTGCCTTGATTGACCTTGAGAATGTGTTTCCTTATGGTGTATTGGTAATGGATCAGACATAAGAGTGTCTGCGAGTGTTGTCTGGTATTCGAGAGATGATGGATACAGAATCCGGATCTTTGTCTATGTTAGCAAAAAGCCTTACGTGACTAACGACATGTTTTTAAACTTAAACGATCGGCTGCCTAGAAATATGGCTAAAATTAATGCAGGTGTGCCGATTTTGTCGACGTTGACTATCGTCACACTGTTTTAAGTGGATATCTTTAAATACCTAATTAAAATAGATCACTCATGAAGTTTGAAACTTGTCCGCAAAATTAAGATCAACTTTGCACGATTTGAATTCTAGGATTGCTTGAAATTTTCAAATATCATTGCCATTCAAAAGCAAATAATTCCCAATTCGTATTTAACAAACTATTTTTTAAAGTAGTATGCGTGATGATATATGTGTGTCAGTATTTGACCCATTACTCATGTTAATATTTTGCAGCTGTTTGCTTACATTATTGCTGATTAAAGAGTTTTTTCAATGGATTGAATCAGAATTTTGACCATATTCAACTAGATTAATTCTTTGACTCGGCGATAAATGGATTCAAAAGTTTATGTGGGCTCAAAGCAAACTGCATTCGGATACACAATCTTTGAGCGAATATTGCATTTAACAATCTAAAAATAAATAGCCGCACAAGTTAATATTAGAAACATAAATATCCTTTTGACCGAACGGTTTGAAATGTTGGAAACACCGGTTCTCGTGAGATCACCGAAGTTAAGCAACATCGCGCTGAGTTGGGTGTTTGGCGAGTGACCATCATGAACATGATCAGTTCTGTTCGGAAGAGAGGTTGGAAGGTTTGAAGTTAGTACAACAACTTAACTCGCCTTGCTTATCAACCTCTCAACAGCACGGATTAGTGGAGGAAGTGGATTAGTGGGGGTTCGAGTTGTACCGTCCTTCGGAAGGGACGTAAAGCCGGTGGTCCCCTTGGTGCTTTTCGACAGGAGTAGACAAGGTGCAGGACCCTGTTTCCCCCCTTCCTTCTAGGCTAGGTTAGGTTCATCATCACCCTTTTCATTCACCGACGCCATTAGACCAGTGCCAAACTGGGCCAGTTGTCAAAATAGAGCGCCGTTTAACGCCAGTAATCAATCAATATCCAATTCCATTCCAAAATAGTGTCCGTATACCGGCAATGATCGCAATTTGTTACGAATCAACGCTAGCTACAAGAGCGATATGAATTTTTAAAATGTCTCGGGTTTCGTCTGGCTGACTGGACACACATTTTCGCTTTGATATGCAGTAAGTTATTCGAACTTTATAAATCTATCATGATCCAGTCCTGACTAGTTCTCGTTACGAACTGAAACACTCGCCATGTAATTGACCTGGTAGAAAACCTGAAAATTTGATATTTCAAGTCAAGCAACTGGTCCAGCGGCTAGTATCTTATGCAATCGTTGGCACGTTAAAATCTGCAGGGTCGAATTCAGCGTTTCCAGTTGTTGGCATTCTTGTCCAGATTGATCGACAATCAGTCTAGAAAACCATGTCGGTTGAAGATGCCTCCGTTTCACATTGGAAATATTGTAATTGGACGTTTAGTCTTCCTATTCTTATCAGATCTTAGATGCAACCGCGCCCTGATTTCAAATGTAACATAATTGGATCAATTATTTTTTAAGCGGGGCATATCATCTTTTAAATTCATCTATGAAGGGAACTAACGACCAATTTTGCCACCATGTTGAGTTTTCAACTCAAACTAATTCTGAATTCATTTCTAACATAGATAGTTTGACCAATTATTTTTAAGCCATGCGCATATTTTGTAAAGAATTTTATTCGGCATAACATATCAACATATTAAATTAATCGAAAGCAAACGACCAATTTTTCCATCCATGTGATTTATAACCAAAAAAAATACAATCAAATTCAGGATAAAAAATCTTTTTTCATTTCAAGTATATATTATCAGCCGATATCTCGTTACCACGTGTTTACGATCTTACAATCAAACTCGGTACTGAAACAACTTCGTGTGTATCAATATAGTTGCATTACCTTATCGGGCAAGAAACCGCTTTCGATTGCACATGGAACAGTTTCTGTCAATGCAGTTCATATCAATGTACAAGATTCCATCTCTAGGCATCGTAGGTATGTTAGGCATTAACTTAGAATTATATACCATGACCGCCTATATAACTTCAGGTATCAGGCTTACAAGAATTCCATGTCTTGTCAATTAATGAATCAGGGTAATAAAAATTGTGCGATTCATAATTAACTATACAACTAAAATGTCACTCTTTGTTTTAGCTAATTATCGTTTGTTCTAATAGCATGAGAACTGCAGAATATAGTTATGGTTTATCATGATCTTCATAACTTGAAGTGCACTTACAAATTATATCTCATGATCGTATAAAAAAAACTCTTGTGTATGTAAGTCAGAGCTATAACTGTAACTTCGTGTATAGTTAGCATAAATAAACAGTTAGCCGAGTTGACTTAGCAGTGGCCCATGCTGAGAGCTTTCAATAAACGATGCATTTCGCAACAAATCGGTGATCAATGCATGAAATTTTATGACGTTGCCTAAAATCAGGCATTCATATTTTCTTTTCTTTCGATCAGTTGTATAATTTTCGCAACAGCGTGGTAAAAAATACTACCAACATTCTATAGCAAAAAACTGCTGTATACCAAATGAGCCACAAAAAAAAACTGATGGTTTATGAATTTCATTTTCTCAGTTCATATGGCCTGGAGGTGTGTTTTATTTAAGTGTGCGGCTGCTTCACGGGTGAAAGCTCCATATGCCAATGTGTTAAACGAAGAAAATTACCGATTGTGATTGCTAATAAAAGAAAATGATTAGCATATTATTCGAGCATGAGAAATCGGAGAGCTTATAACAGCGTATGGTGACGACGATATGTGAAGGGGAATAATTTGTGTGATAATTGATTTTGTTGATTTAGGATAGCTTTAGAAATTCCATCATTGAAAATAACCATTTGGCTGTCGGTTTTTTTTTAAATCATATTTTCTGTTTGGGAAAGAAGCAGCACAAGCCAAATTGATGATCAATTGAGCAACCTGCAAAATTATTCCTCGATCCTTTGATCGGTAGCTGCCACATGCATGGCGAATCAATAATTGGCCATCAAAAGGATTTCTCTCGATTTTGACTGCAACATTCCGTATCTGTTCAAAGCTAGTTAACTATTTCGTGATAACAAATTAATCCTAATTGGCTAGCGATCTCCGCCGACATACCAATCAAATTCAATTTCATCTATTATCTCTCATTAAAAAAAAACACACACACACATTTTTAAAAGAACCGTTTTGGGCAATCGAAAAACAGAAACGAAATCGAGTCCCCCAGCTGCGTTCCGAGATTCGTTCTCTAAGTTACGAGATGAGAGTGAAACGTATAAGTACCAGAAGATGACTGGGAGATGAAGATGATGTTGCACATTCAATTTCAACAATTTCACACACACACACACACACTTGTACGCGTATAGCTAACGACCTGTTACTTCACGTCTTTGAGCCGAAGGAAAACGACTCGCAAGTTGTTTACAGAGGATCAAAGTTGTTTGTCAAGGATCCTAGATCAAAGTGCCTAGAACAAAACCTGATTCGCTGCAATGGGGTACATGGCTACACATAGCTAAAAACTGTCAATTTTGTCAAATGATTTTCCCTAACCGCCCGTTTTTCGACCCGTTAACAACTTATAACAGCGCGTTTACTCGTTATTTCGATTAACACAGCCAATCAACCGACCTGATGTTGTGTTAAGACCGCAAAATAATTTATAGGATATCCACCCGGTGGAAATCCACCCGGTGGAAATCCACCCGGTTCGGACGCACATTTTTCCTGCTCAGCTATCCCATCATCAAATGCCTTCTGGTGTGGGCTTCCACCAAACATCACTGATTTCTCATCCGGAAACAAATAAAGGAATCAATTAACAGTTTTTAATGCAATTTTTTTGCTATTTTCTTGCTACAATACATTTTTTATCACTTATTTTCAGAACAGCAGCTAAGCTATAAGACAGGTGGCAGTCCATGCACCTTGGAGCTAACGTCAATAGCTTGTGTTTGACCCGAGGCTGCCCTTTAGCTGCGCTGGGCTGCTGTTTGTATTGTGTGTGCAATTCATCTCACTATAGACGAGCCTGCAGATGACAAGTACCATTTTTGGGGGCAAGGTTAGATAGAAGCAAAAAAAAATACATATTGCCTTTAGTCTAAAGGTATGCCTTGGATGCTCAAGAAAGCGAATCGCACATTCGCTTCGTCTCTCTCTCAAGTCTTGACGCTATCGGATGTCTTTGCAGATAGGTAATTTTCACTTTTGACAGGAGAGAGAGAGAGAGAGAGAGAGAGAGAGAGAAAGAGAGAGAGATAGAGAAGAAATAGGTAGGATTGTGTGATTGATGTATAATTGTCGCTGAGGAGTGTCGAAAGTGTATGGTCTACTTTAACTTAATTAGTTGTGCACCGATTGAGACACGAGTATTAATAGATCGAAAAAAAATAGTCCGAGATATGTAGTGCTTATCAAAAGTTAGTTTTCGCAAGGTTTAAGTTTGTTGTTAGTGAATTTTTATTAATGATTCACTTTTTATATTCGTGATAATTTAAAAATCATGCTGCCCCTGCTTGTGATGCCATAATAGCGTTGCATGTGGTGCTAACTATACATCCATAGACTAGTTTTTTTTAAAGTCTATACTTCTATAACATTTGGCAATATTTGCTAATGGAAACAAACCATGTTTATGAAGGCCCAGAACATTCTAGAATATCTTAACACAAAGACCCCATCGTCATGGATTTGCTTCGAATCAGACTGCATGCACAGTGGATTTATCTTCTCTTAATAAATACCCCATTGTGAAATAAGGAGGTGCCAGCAATCGCACAGCACCACAGGGTGCTACATAGCAGCACAATAGCACAGGTATACTGATAGTTGAGGTAGAACTTCTGGACATTTTACTACACCAGGATTTCTTGTAGCAATTCAAACTGCACAAGCAGACTGTTACTGAGAAAGATGAACCATCTAGAGCAGGAAGTATCGCTGGAAAAGTTACGTGGAAAACGTAGCAAAACCACCCTTATCAGATGTGATGAAACAGAAAATGTATAGCGACAAGGCGGGAAAGTGTTAGTGGAAAGCTTAGCACTCATCTCCCAGTTTCATTTTTTGAAAACTACGTGCAAAGATTAGGAAAAGTAGTGAAAGAAAAGTTTTGACCACGACAGACGGTGGCTAGAATCGAACCCGGATTGATTGATTGATTGATTGATTATTGGTGTTTAACGACGCACTGTTTTGACAACTGGCCCTGTGGCGCTGGTCTAATGGCGTCGGTGAATGAAATGGTGATGATGAGGGTGATGATGAACCTAAGAAGGGAGGAGGAGAAACCCGGTGCCGGCACGTAGCCTACTCCTGTCGAAAAGCACCAAGGGGACCACCGGCTAACGTCACTTCCGAAGGACGGTACAACTCGAACAACAGGATTCCTCCACTAATCCGTGCTGTCGAGAGGTTGATAAGCAAGGCGCGTGAAGTTGTTGCACTAATTTCAAACCCTCCAACCTCTCTCCCGAACAGAACTGACCATCGAACCCGAGATGTGCTGAATGGAAAGACTTGCCCAAGTCTGGGCCCCGCGAAAATGTCTCGATTAGCGGTATGTGTACGAAGAGCAAATAGTGTTTTTGTCATTACACATTCCGAGTCGTCGCGTAGACGGTGATAAAAATTGTCGAATTTTTAAAAAATGACGCGTCGTTGGTGAGTAAACTTGCCAAGAATTCGCTGTTTGTTAAAGATGCTGAAAATATTCGTTGACAGCATCACGTCCATAATATGGCAGTAGATTTAATTGTATTCGTCGTTCGTTTGTAAATTTGTACCGCACCTTATTTGTAAACTGTAATTAGAAGGCAAGGCAATGTGCAATATTGATTGAAACGCTCTACGACGAAGGTCGTTCCAGAAGACATAATAGTGGATTGTCTATCAAATTGTTAATTTGTATGCTCACGCACTGGTGTACGATTATAATAATAGAAATCAGCTTTCGAGGGTTCAGCTTTGTCGTTTAGTTCGCTTAGACGAAAATTGGAAATCACTGAGCAAAGTGCAAAATAGGTACACTGTTTCTTGCAGAGGATTCGCTTCAAATAGAAAATTGGTTGGTATGCTATAAACCTATGACATAGAACAGAGAATAACTTTCTCGGGTTATGAAATATCATAATTTTGTGTGGGGTGAACGATTTGTCTTGTAATTTCATGCTATATTGCCCACACCGTGTGGTTTGCTATAGCATACACGATTATTTCTATGCATTTTATGGTCACATTATAATAATAGAAACTTCACCCAAAATCTCTATTTTCTCTATGAGAACTTCAAGCCACACATTTTTTGATTGCTGACACAATCCAGTATGTGCCTTATAAAACATTGTAATCCTAAACTCAAGGGTGTCTACCCACACAATATGTTCACCTTGGTTCGGGCAGGTATGGACGGACGGTATCAGCTGTTGTTACTTTTTGAGGCAAGATAAACAAAAAACACCTTGCAACAAGACTCAGTAGAAACATTCCTCGAAAACTCGAAAGATGCATCAGTAACCAACACTCACCTTTGAATGTGCGTAGAACTGTTATCCAATGTGCGTCGTATCCACTCGCATCTTCTTCGAACAACCCACGCACTTTCCACGCGAAAACGCGACCACTTTCTTTGTTGATGTCAATCAAATCTTTAATTCACAGCATCAATATTGACGCAATCAATATTTGCCTTCCACGAGCCAGCAAATGTCAATATTGGATTCACCGATGGCCAACAATCAGCCTTTGAGCACACGAAAGAACCGATCAAAAAATCAAGGCAAACATAAATAATCAATTTGTTTACCACGATGATTAGATGCACTCGACCACATTGTTCACTTCGATCGCGTTGGTACTTATCGCTGAGAATCTCGGCGGTTTTAAAACTAGTTTGATAACGTGTTAACGCGTGAAAATCAAGATATTGTTGCGTGTGTTTACTGTTTTGATAACCGAGCAGACGGCATCGTCTAGAAAATGCTAGCGACTCTACGCTGAGTTCAACACTGCAAAGGTAAAATCTACTTTACACGTAGGTATACCTGTGCGTACCGGTCATAATAATGCGAAACATAACTCTCTAAACAATTCTCTATTGTCGGATCTAAGCCTACCGAATCGTTTCCAAAAACCTTATTTCAACGAAGCAACAATAGTCACTTCAACAAGTCTGCAAAATCCTATTAAGTTTTCCAAAAAAACTACGATTTACCCAAATTAAAAATTAGCCAAACGTTGCATCTAGTACAGCCACGGCTGTACTCGCCTAACCTGTCGTTGTTCATTGTTACCTATTCGGCATAGAAGGTGGCCTTTCATTGGCCAACATACTAAGAACTCGAAGGCTATTGGTTAGATCTCACCTGAAATACAGGTGCATACGCCTTTCCCTGCGAGCTAGCCAAGTACCTCGAAGCCCACTATTTGACCTGTCCGTTGTACTTTCATTCAAAATGTTAGGAATGCAGTTGTGCCCTCCGGCTGTTTCTATTACAAAATACATATACTGTGTCAATTTACTGGTAGCATCAGATAGCATAGTCTTAACGCCGAATGTTAGCGTTGATAGGGAAATAATAAGAAGCAAGTTGTGGGAATGATTTGAATGCGCTGAGGTTCTATAACGAGTCAAAGGTCTAAAAATCGTTATGCCTTCTCAGTATAGGCAGAGGGTGATACTTTGGTGGTGTGCAAATTGCATACTCTGCGCTGAATCAGTGATTTGAGCTGATGCATTGCCGGATGCCTATCCAAACCCTATTCGGTTTTAAAATTTTAATATTTCTAATTAGCGCTACCTGTGGCATATATTCTGAACTGTAATTGGTTGAAAAGGTTTAAACTTCTACCAAACACCATAACCAAACCACTCATAAGAAACTTTACCATCATAATATCGCGTATTCCTTTGTGAAATGTGTTAATTTATCATGTTAATTGGTTAAAATTATCACGCATTATCATTCAGAATAAAGCGGAGCGGCTAAATCATTTATGCGCAGTCCACGAATGACTTGGGACCAATGGCCATTTCGATTTCAATGGCTATGCTGTGGCTCCTTTGGCTAAATTTTAGTACTGCTAATTTGCTGCAATTAAAGAAGGTTGCTCGGAGATTATTGCAAAAACACTATAACAGATATGCTTACTTAATTCCTATTGAGTTTTATTCGGCTTTCACGATGGTTTTTCTACACTTTTCAACAATTTTATTTCACTTCTAAACGAGCCCGCACTTTATCTTCGCGGTGACGTGCGCACTACTGATGCGCAGCGGCCGAGAGCGAAAATTCGAACTTTTTATTCGAAGTGAGTAACGGACGACGGAAATTTTGATTTGAAATGAAAGATTACGACCTTTATAAGACACTAAGAAAAAGTGACTTCTAAATTACTAAAATATGCTAGGGTGCAAGTTTTTGGCTTTGTGCTAATAATTTTTTAATTTAAAATTTTCCACTGGCACACCTAGTTTTAAAAAATCAAAATTTTAATACTGGAATTAGACCATGATACCAACCTTGTGACAATTTACTACACATTTGAATATTTCATTTTGTAGTCTTTCCTGAAGTTTAATTAATTTAGGGAGCAAAAACAAACTATAATGGAGAACATATTTGCACACATAAACTGTTTGAAAACCACATTTTATATTTTTGTACTTAGTTAACATGACTTATCAACATTCATAACATCAAAAAGAAAATTTACAACTAGAAAATCAAGATATTCACCCCAAAATAATTGTTAATTTCAAGATTGTAATCGTAAATCCTGTTCAGAAATCGTTGAACCGTATTTCCACATGAAATTCAAAGAAGTTTGCCACAAATACTAGGATTCGCTTTCATCATCAGTATATCTACAAACATTTATTAATCCTAAAACAGCACGGCTTTTTTACAAGATGAATGCTTTTAGACGCACATTGTTTCTTCTCCTCCAATAGATAGCAGACACAATTGTAGTTGATAATTCGACAAGAGACCCAACAAACGGTTGAAACGTCTTGCAACAGATCGCAAACCATGCAACCCAAGACGATATTTCTCTCGTGTGTTTGGTGTGGTTGTATTGATAAAGCAGCAGGGCAAAAAGCATACTTCACGTCTCACGCTACGCTCCTGGCCTGATGTTCATAAACTTTGGCGTCATGGCTGGAAACAAAAGCAGGGGTTATCACCTAACAAACCAAAAAACCGAAAACCTCTAAAACTAGCAAAATGGCATGCCGGGTACTGCTAATTCCATTGAGCTACCGAAACAGCCAATTTCCGTAGATCCTATTAGGTAAGCATATTTAAATTTTTGGGTCTTTAATGAGATAGGAACAGAAATGTAAGTGATTGTCATCTTAAACTTTAGTGTTGATTTGAACCAAACTGAACCGTATTAATTTATTACTATATTACATCGTACCTTGACGATGCCCACACTTGTACCATGTACCTGTCTAGGAGCAATTAACAAACAATACAATACTCACCGAGAAACTGCCGCACCTCGTCCATCATGGCCGCCTCCAGCATCGGCAACTCTGCCTCGTCCTCGGCGATGCTCCTGTCGAGCTCCTCGAGCTGCACGCGCAGCGGCCTGAGCTCGTCCACGATCAGCCGAAGCTCCGCCTCCAGCGCCGCCTTCTGCGCCAGCAGGTCGCGGTACGCCGCCTCGTCTGCCTGGTTCTGCAGCGCGCGGCGTTCCGACTCGGCGCAGCGGCTGTGGGCAGCGCGGCGGGGAGGTTAGGGGACGTTAAAAGTTGCCGTTTGCTTGGTTTTTTTATTGATGCTTAGTGCGATTCTTGCCTGCTTTGTCAAACACAATCGACTGTTTCGGCAAAGCGGGGGAGGGTTGAACGCAAAACAAGTTGCCCACCTTCTAAATAACCTAGCATACTTTTTACTAGAAACGAAATATCAATTCCAAAATTTGTATCTGTACCGGGATTTGAATCCGGATCTTTGCCTGTCTCGGGTACTGCACTTTTCCATTATGCTACACAGACAACCAACTGAGGAATTGATATTAAATTTATTTTAGTAAAAATAAGAAAATGATGAGATAATAAATATCTACTGTACATGCAACAAGTATTTGCATTTAGGTTTGAATCATATTGAAGCTGTACCACTGAGCTAGTTTACTTGAAGTGTTGGGCTCCATGGAGATAGTACCTACTATGATTTATCTTCTTGGGGATCAAAAAGTCAATAAATACCCCTTTTCAAAAGAACCTATCTAGATACTTTACTGGAATTTGTTTTTTCACTAGGTAGGTATGTATTTATTTCTACTAATGCTAAATGTACGACTAAGATAGTCGATAGTAAACGATTAAATGTGAGAACTAACTTGATGGCCAATTGCTGTTCTTCTGGCTCCATCCCTAGAGCGAACGCAGCCGACACTTTTGATTCGACGTCAATGGTTTCCTCGCTGTGAGCAGAGGCCATTTGTCTGTTCAATGTGAATGCTGCAACTGCAAGACAAAGATTCTCTTATTACTTTGAGAATTCACGTTTCACCGACGAGCACTGCCAGAAGATATTTAGTAAAATTCACTTTTATTTTGTTTCAGATTCAAAACAGAATTTGGAATAAGCACCTAAGTCTGGTTGAGATCAAACGGTTGACGGTAAAGCTGGATTCTGACCAATACTGACCATAGGGAATCAACAAAGTAATGTTCTGCCAAACTGCTGGCAGATAGTTTGGTAAAAAGCAGACATAGCAACTTTCATAGCAGATCACAAAGGTTTGCCTATTTGGCTACACGAGATTGCAGCAAAGAAAAAAAAACATAATCTATGAAGGTCATGCACACATAGGATAGCTTTGGCTCCAGGTACGTTTATAGATATTTGAACTAGTTTAAACAAGTTAGCAAGTTTAAACAAGTCTAACCCTATCATGTGACTTGGATATGTATTTAGAAGTTAAAATAAAGCAGGATGCTTATGGAAATAAATACAGAATGTGAGCATTGCTTGCATGCGATGAAAGATTCGTTTGGTTGTATCATTGTGAATGAACGAAAAAAATAAAGATGCATATTAAAAACTCACCATAATATTATCACAATCCGTAATGATTTAATCACCTAAGCGATCAACTACAAACTAGATAAACAGAAAATTTGCCGACACCAATTCTGAGTACTGCCGACAAGTTTTCTGACAGTGACAGCTACAACTTTTTCCTAGCATAAATGCCAGAGCCAGCCAATCAAAAGGTCTGCATAAATCGTAGATTTTTGAGTTCTTGGCGCCAATGTATAAGAAATCAGACAAAAATAACTTCAATACCTCTCCGGAAATTGTTGTACACCGCACATAAATGCTTTATTTGAAATTTCTAAGCCGAAGGCTTCTAATACCAGTATCTTTGCTCTAAGCATTCCAATTCACCAATGGATCACCACAGATAATGCTATGGAGTATGGACAGGTAAGTAACAAGATCAAAAACACATTGCAGGTTTTTAAAGTCACTGAAGGAAGTGCATAGTACTTTAATGTTTGTAATTCATAACAAATAACTGCATTCCAAATATTATGTACAAACGTCATTCATTACAAATTGTTTTCTTCACACTTTAAAAAAAAAATCACACATTTTCGCAAGCTATATGGCCATCTACCTATTAAATTTTATTCAATAGTTTCAATTCACTAAATTCCAGAGTCCATAATTTCTTGAAGTCAATTTCTTAGTTCCATACCGTTACTTGCCGAAATAACTAGACGCAATATTGTACAAAACCCGCGTAATTGTGTTTGGACTTTGGAGTAGACGCTTCTCGGATCGGTTCAGTCGCAGTGGGCATTCCACCCGTCGCGATGATCAGTTGAAGTGGAACTTGAACTGGAAGGGGCTTCCACCGTGCTGGAAATGCTGGAATCCCGGATGGAACCCGTTTCCGTGCTGGCCAGATTCTGGATCAAGCGGATCTTCACCGTTGTCGAACTTTTGTCTCTTTTCTGGAAGGAAAAAAGGAAACTCATCAAATTACAAGTTCACCACTTTTGTTTTTCATATAAAAGGAGGGTGGTTACATCAAACTTTATACTGGCAGAAGCAGAAAATTTATATTAAATCAATATAGACAGTGCTGATACTAAAGCCGTTTCAGGTCCAAAAATTAAATGTAAACCGCGTTACATAACACCCTACACACGCTGGTAGCATTGAAACGGACAAAAAACGCTCTCCACTCTGTTCAGTAGCAGAGCAGCAGCAAATATCTTGCTCTTACACTATGGGAACTCTGCCAAAATAGGGTTATGGAGCTGGCAACATAATGGTGAAGGCCCCCCTAGGCATCGATGTAAAGAAATTACAGCACCCCAGCCATCTAGGTACAACTAAACACAACGTTACTTAAGTCACTCCCACCTGGGTCGGTGAGCACTTCTTTGGCGGCGGCGATGTCGATGAACTTCTTCTCCGCCTTCTTCTTCTCGTCCTCGTCGGGGAAGTTGTCGGGGTGCCACTCCTGCGCCGCGCGCCGGTACGCCTTGACGATCTCCTTCTTGTCGGCGGTGCGCTTCACGTTGAGGATCTTGTAGTAGTCGCGCCGCTCCGACTGCTTCTGTAGCTTCTGCGCCTTCTGTATGCCGTCCTTGGCCCGCTGGTAGCCGTCGTCGATCTCCAACGCGTCGTGGTAGTCTCGGATCGCTGCCGGGCAATTGATAGAGCATTCGTTGTTGTAGGAATGGATATTGACACTTTTTATTCATTAGTGTACGTCCACAATCTTTTCCGAAAATACTGACATCAAAAATGTCATCACCAGGCAAAATAAATCATTTCAATAACATTCTATTCAACTTGCGATTGTAATTAAAACTGTAAATGATTACTGATTAGTACCTTTGTGCTTATAACTTCTTCTAGCAACCACCCCACATTGTGTTTATATACTGTAGTACCAAAGTTGTTAATTAACATAACTGGTATCTTGTATCATGGTAGTATCATCATCTAACATTTATCATGAGTCATTCAATTGCCTTCGTAAGGTCTTCAAACAATTCGGCACCAAAGTACAGTGATCAAACGTTTCAATGCTACATTCATCAAAAATTTTAACTACAACTTCTCATCCATCCATCTCTACTGAGAACAAGGCTGGGTGTAAAACGTCAGAGCCATCTCTGTCACAGGGATGTCGAATACACTTGTACAAGTTGTCTGTGTAGTTTACTCGTGCCGATACGAGTCGGTTCTTCCCCTTCTCTCCCGAGAGCCCTTTCCTCACCTAGCGAAGCAGGGATCTTGTGCGGCCGGATAGCTCAGTTAGATAGCGGAGGGAAACCGGAGGGTCCCAGGTTCGTAATTTGGTTCGGACGCGCATTCTTCCTGCTTGGCTAACCCGCCAACTACAACTTACCGTCATCGAACATGTCGTCGGCGATGTACGCCTCCGCGCGATCGCAGTAAACGCGCGGGTCCTTGTGTATCTCGAGCGCGTCGCGACACGCCTGCAGACTCAGCGTGATCTGGCCGTTGTGTTGGTAGCACTGGCACAGCTTGTCAAACGCCTGGAACCGGATGCCGGCGACGCTCGGCTCTCCGTTCAGCACCTGTCAACACGAAGGCATTCAAATACCCCGGACGGCCATGAATTCGAGATATTTTAGTGCATCTATGAAGACTACAGGTACTGGAAACTATTTCTGGTCAAATTGCATGCAATTTTCTTTGCAATGCAGATACTTTCTAGTAAAATATCTTAATAGATATGGTGATATCAATGGTGATATCACACCTTGGTAAGGTAAATAGACCTAGATCATCCTAGATCTCATTTGCAGAAAACGATGTCAATACCTTCAAAGAAAAGCCAATCTGGTTGTGTCCCTATCTATGCTGGTTAAAAAACAGAGCCAATTATATATTTTCTAAATCCAAACCATGGAATAAGTCCATTATTTGGATCTAATTCTAATGAATCCTTTTAAAACATCCACACTAATTTTTAAGCATGCTATCAAAGTTATTACTGACTACTCATACTATTTGCTTCAATTTTGTATTGTTTAGCAAAGCACACCAAACATGAAATTATGCTCACCTTCTTTGCTGAATCGATGCAGAACTGAAAATCTTTCTCGTTGAGCGCGTCTTGCGCGTTCGTGAGTTGCTTCTGAATCAGTTTCACTTTCTTGTAGTGAGGAAAACAGTCTTTATGTTCGGGGTCCAGCTTCAAGCACTCCCGCACTTCCCTGAGCGACTCGTCGGCTTCGCCCAGCTGATAGTGCAACGATGCCAACTTGTAGTGGCCGACGGTGTTGTCCGACTGAAGCTTTGTCGTCGTTCGAATGTCGGAGATGGCCGACATCGTGTCCCCGAGAGCGGCGTGGCAGTCGGCTCGAAGCTCTCGAAGGGCGGACGACCACGGACACACTTCGATCACTCGGGATATGAGCTCGATGGCCGAATGGTAATCGCCACCTCGGGCGTACGCATGAGCCAGGGCGATGTCTTCTCGAACTGGTTCGATTTTTTCAAAGCTTTGGTATGCGACCATGTTGTGCGGGTCTTCGTGGAGCTGTTGAAAGGCAAGTTAGATTTAAAAGTCAAGCGCAGATTAGTGAAGTGACAATTTTTAAATATCTTTATCAATTTGACTCACCACTTGATGGAAATCTGTAAGCGCATTGTCCAAAAGGGCTTGCTTGAGGTAGACCTGCCCTCTTTGAAGTCGAGCCTGTAAGATTTAGATATATACATGGTAATTTTTATTGTTTTTATATTTTAAGAACCTACGCCTATCTTGCTATTTTTATCTCTTGAAGCAGCTTACAACATAAGCATTACTTACGGCAATGAAGTCTGGCTTGTACTCTAGAACTTTGTCTAGGTCTGTGATTGCTGATTTGGATTTACCAAGAGCGAGGTAGACTGTACCTCGCTTGAAATACGTCAAATAGTTTTTCGGGTCTCCCTCTGAAATAAAGACATTCAGTTCAAATAAGTACTAGAATTGGGCGTGAAAAAGTCTGTCATATTGATGTATTTTGGAAAGGGCATTACAAATCGTGCAGCAAGTCTCGTTTCAAAAGTCTTGAGAACACTAACCTACAGCGGCATGATAGTGGGAGAGTGCATCTTGCAGCTGTCCCCGACTTAGGAAATCTCTGCCCAGTTCCAAGTGTTTTTCTACTTCTGCTTGCGAAGCACTATCACTAACTGAAAATCAAACGAGAACAGTGTTATCACTTAGAAGATAATCATAAATTTGTGGAAAAATTGACAGAAAAATGTAAAAAAACTTACCATCAAAAATAATATCTAATAACAACAAAAATACCCATGCTGTGCATATCCGGGTAGGTGACGATTGCCAGCAATCCATTGTAACTAGTTAATTTTTCGTTGAGCACCATGCACGTAATAATTTACTGATAAATGTTCATTGTATGAGTGGTTTGACAACATAGACGGCTGCTGACTCCTCCATGATAATCGTGGTCTAATGTGATTGGTCGAACGACACACTCGAATTATTTTTATTTGTTTTGCTGTTGGTAGTTGTGTTATTTGAATATTTATGCCGGTAAACCTCACTGGGAAAAGCTAACCGTTTTTCGAAATGTAGCCCAAGGAAGATGAGGTGGTAATTTTGCAAAGATACTGTGAGATATAAGTGATCATTAATCAGATGTGTATAATTCACAGCTCATTAATTGTTTATCAGGTATGATTAACACAAAAAAATTGTAAATTACCTTAGCATACATTGAATTTGGGGTTACTATGCCTACCCCAAATTCATCAATGATGATAATATTCTCTCAACTTTGGGAATTAGGCAATTATTTTTTTCTTTTACTTGCTGAAAACAGTATCGTGCTGGATCTAACTAAACTCATCTTATCTTTTAACTTTGTTCTTTTATTGTCATAACTTGTTTTTGCTTACAGTGATTGTGTGAAAAATTCCTTCGAACATGGGAAGTGGCTCATTCCACTACGATTGTATCTGCCAGGCATGGAATCAACTAGCTCCAAAGTATTTTTCAGAAGATATCAAGGTATTGTAACTAATCCAAACAGCAAGTCCCTTTGATAGATAAATCTACTGCTTATACCTAAGTAAACAATATGGAACGCCCACAAATACACCTAATCCCATTCAATCAAAATTTTATCAAAATGACGTCATGATACCCACTCGTTAAAGCCAGGTAGAGCAATTCGGGTTGTGATTTCCCTATCTTACTTTGTTATTTAGCAGAGCTAATTAATATTTTATTCCAGACTGGAATTACAGTGGGTATCTGACGTCAGTTTTCTTTGAGTAGAATAGGTCTATTACCATGGTGTAAACTGGTTACCTTGACAAAATCTGGTTAAATGAGACATTTGCCCTGAAAATTTCCTCTTAGTAATGAAGAAGGATATAGGAGAAAATAATCAGGCAAGGTATTCAATACCTACCAGCCAATGAGTAGGTACTGTACTACTGAATATTTTTGCATTGTATTTATTTTCTCAGAATATTTTGAAGTACCCTATGGCTTATCGAAAATTTGGCTTGTAGATAATGATACTACTAGCATTGCACAGAAATGGGCTTGTTCCAAGATATTTCTTGAAGAACAAGGATAAAGTTTGTACAGAATTTGTTCCGAAGCATAAATAAATTAAAGCGTGCCTGGTTTTTCTACGCACCCAGTTAAATTTACAAAAGTAAAGCACATTCAAGGAAAGAATATCTGTCGAGTGAATATTAACACTGTTTTAATACTTGTACGACTAAAGGCAGTTATGGCTCAAAGTTAAAATACGATAAACACTTGTGTTTGATATGTACATTACATTTTAAATTGAATCCTGCTACAGTGATATCTTTAAAACATGTTTGCCGTTACCTTCTTGCATATCATCGTGGTAAATATAAAATTCTGCATTAGTAAACGTTCTAATGTAGGTTTGTAATAGAACTCTGGGTTGGAGCATCGATTTTTGTTGTGTGCATTGATAGATTACAAGCAAAAAGGGAATATACACTTCTGAACAGAAATAGGGAAACGGGAAATTTTGTTTCCTTGCCAAACGCAAGAAATAATCATTCGAACTTCTAAGAAAATTATTTGATGCTACCTACTTTGTGGGCAAAGGAAAAACAAATCGGTAATTGAAAACCGCTTCCAGAAGGGCCTTATTTGCATTTACGGTCCCAATTGAAGAACTTACTCAGATCGGTTCCATTATTTCTTATGCATGTCAGGGTTAGATAAAGTTCAATTGTGCTAAAAAGGAATTTACAGACATTTTTACAGACAGACACCTAAATTAGGAGGGTATTGATTTATAAAATTGTACAGAATTCAAACGCAACCAACACTAGATCTAGACATTGAAGTAGAAAAAAACACTTGCAAATCAACGAGTTACTATCTTAGAGAAGACATCAATGTGTTCATTTTTAATTTGCAAGAACAACACACATCGAAGTTAAAAATTAACTATATAATCTCAAATCCGTATTGACATATTTATGATGGGGATGGGTTGATATGTAAGCAGAAAAAACGTGTCACCGAACCAGGATACAAACCCAGAACCTACCGCTTGACTCTAACCCATCAACAATTGCTAGCTGCCGACGTTGCGTCCACCAGAAAACAAACAATTTCTCATTATTGATGCTGTTTAATATTTTTCAAATAATTTTAGGTTTCCAGTTTCAATAAAAACAGACAAATTTCAATTCAATGTCTGCACTTTGACGCACTGTGAATTTATTAACAGTAAATCCACGTCTGTTTCGTCCCGTAACCAAAGCATAAGCAGCTCCGAGTGTTTCCCCCTCAACACTCTCCGGAGTCCACATCGCTATACGTTCCACCAACAACACTTCAACATAAAAAATAAAACAAAAAATACTAAAACACGGCCAAAGTTCGCAATCCTAAAAGTCAACTGACACGCGACAACAAGCCAGGAGATTCGTATTCCGGATTCGGAGATTCGTATTCGCTCTCCCGTCCACGCAAGCCGCAAAGTAAACGTCCGATCGCACCGACGCCGTCAACAGCCAGACGATTCGGACTCCTACGACGAAGCCATCAGCTTGGCGGCGACCATGCTCTGGTGATGGTGGTGGTTCATCATGTAGTCGTGCTGCACGCCGTGGTGCGACTGCTGCGACGTCGGGAACGAGAACTGGTGGTGGTGGCCGCTGCCGTTGAACGAGCTGTAGCCGCCGCCGTGGGGTTTCTCGCGCATCGCCGCCGGGTGGCCGTAGTTGACGTAGCCGCCATGCGGCTGCGGTTGCGGCTGCGGTTTCTCGGGCGGTTCCGTCTTGATCGGGGCCGAAGGGATGAGGGGGGTCGTGCCGAGGTACGGCCGGTCGGATTGGTGGGTCGGGGACGCCGCTTCCATCTCCGGGGACTTCTTGTCTGTGGAACAGATTAATTGTTCGTAATTAGAAATTAAATATCCGCTCCAAATTTCGTAAATCATAGCAGGAAAATAATCCATCGGCCTATGGTAAGGAGGCACTCACCCGCACTGCCAACCCCCGCCCCTCCGCCACCGCCCTCCTCCGGCTTCTCCTGCTTCTTGGGCTTTCGCTTGCGCGTCTGGATGCCGTCCTTCCTCATCGCCAGCGGCCGGTTGACGCCGTGCAGCTTGAAGTAGAGGCCGCACGCGTTGCAGACGGGCTCGCCGTCGTTGTTGCGCCGCCAGAGCGTCGTCGTGCGCGTGCCGCAGTTCGTGCAGCACAGGCCCAGTCGCCGGTTGGCCGTCTGCGCGACCAGCAAGCATGCAAGCGTTACTATTTATACTCGGGCCATAAGTAGATCTGGGCTTCGTTTTCGGGGCAGAAATCGATCGTGGCAGATCAAAAGCGACAGAGTTGCTGGTTCTTACTCGATGGCTTGCTATGCTATGATTGATACTTCTTTGCGCTGTGTCTAGGATATGGTGCTACTGCCTTTGGGAGTATTATTGACGAAGGCAAACATGTCTCAAAGCAGGCAAGCGACCGACAGCGTTACTACTTTCACTCGATGGATCAATCGCTTCATTATTGATACTTCTTTGTGCTGTGTCTACGATACCTATATCGCTTCTTGTTAAGTGAGACCTATTGACGAAGGCAAACATGTCTGAAAGCAGGTACGGAACTGACAGCGTTACTACTTACACTCGATGGATCAATCGCTTCATTATTGATACTTCTTTGTGCTGTGTCTACGATACCTATATCGCTTCTTGTTAAGTGAGACCTATTGACGAAGGCAAACATGTCTGAAAGCAGGTACGGAACTGACAGCGTTACTACTTACACTCGATGGATCAATCGCTTCATTATTGATACTTCTTAGTGCTCTGTCTACGATATATCGCTACTGCCTAAGTGAGACCTATTGACAACGACAAACATATAGCGTGCCGCAGTTCCTATAGCACAGGCCTAGATGACAGTTGGCCGTCTGCATAACGAACAAGCAGGCGTTACTACGTTTACTCGATTGACGTAGTCCTTCATGAGCCGTTGGTTGATGCAGAGGTTTCTGCTCTTTTACAATCGATTTTTGGCCCTAGGGCCTGGGTCAACATTTTCATGTGGTCTTCAGGACTGATCTGTCTGCAGGACAGTCCTGAAGACTTTTACTTGGTTTCTGGATTATCTACTGATTGAAACAATTCTTTATGACACCTCTACGATACCATGCTAATTGTTAAATGAAACCTATTGACGAAGGTAAACATATCTCAAAGCGGGCAAGCAACTGACAGCGTTACTACTTTTCCTCCATAAGCTATGATTGATACTTCTTTGCGCTGTCTCTAAAATACCATGCCAATGGTTAAATGATACCTACGCTATGGACAAAGGCATATTGCGTGGAAAAGTTGGTACAGCACGGACCTAGTCGTTGGTGGAAAGCAAATCATACTCTTTTACTCGAATGTTTCCAAGATATCGCTTTACTCGTTTCGCTTCTTTCGCTCATCAATCGTAAAGACATGGTATAAACATCGCAGATTTTGAATAGTATTCCTGACTGACCAGTCTCTTGGAGGGCTTGATGAGCGGCCGGTTCATGCCGTTCATCTTGTGGTAGAGTCCGCACGCGTTGCACAGGTAGTGGCCGGTGCCGTCGCGACGCCACAGCGGCGTCGAGATCGCGCCGCAGTTGACGCACTCGCGGCCTTCGCCAAACTGGAACTCCATCGCGCCGTCTGAAACCGCAATTTCACAAGGTCGAAACATTGTGTGATTTTGTTTGTGTAAATCGGATTTGTTTGAATAGACCTATTCCACTCGGAGAAAAATGACGTTTGTTTGATATCTACTGGACGTGCTACGAATTTGAAAATAAAAATTATTAGCTCTGCTAAATAACAAGGGTATAGATAGGGGAATCACAACACAACCCGAATTGCTCTTCCTGGCTTTAGCAAGTGGGTATCATGTGAGTGAGTGTCTTGAATGATTTATTATTTATTATTGGTATGAAAACTATGAAGCAGTTGAAGATTTGGTGAAAATTTTGTCTGTTTCTGTCTATTTTCTAACTTAAATGAAAAAAAAAATTTTTTAAATCTATTTTTATATTGATTTCGAGTGCAACCCGGTTTCTTATATCCGAGTCAAATTCAACCTGTGTATAAAATCTGAATATTCATATCTTCAATACAATTGGTGACCGATAGTTCTTAGAGTGGTCGCGCGCGGGCCATTAAATCCTGACGGCTTGTTAGAAAAAGAATCAAGACATCCGATTTGCTGCTACCACGGTGATAACAAGTTAACAGACTGTCAGTTTGTTAACGTCCCGTCAATGTATTGTTGTTGCCATGGTCACTGCCAATGAGATGCCTATATATTGTGTTAACAGACCGTTAAACAATTCACAAGCCACTGAAACACTGGGCCTAAACAATAAATAAAATACAAAATTTACAAAAAATACAAAAATACAAAATACAAAATTTTCCTGAAATTTTCTAGTACCTACTTAGACAGTATCTTATTTCCTTTTTTAAGTAAAAATTGAAATGATTCAAGACAAATACATTTATATTTCCCGTTGTCCCGTTGTGAGCCTATGATTTTTCAATCTCCAAATTGGCCTCAGCCCTCACTAGAACAATATTTCAGTAATCAAGTGTACTTTACATACTTGATGCACCGTATGGAAGAGATTCCATAATATTTGGATCCTGAATTCCCTGTTTATATGCTTATTATTTGGCGGGTTAGCAAAGACAAGAACAATTGTTTACTGGTGCAAGGTTTCCTCTGGAAAAATCTCGGCGTTATTGTCGATTCAAACCAAACTGCAACCATTCTTTGCATCCCGGTGTACAGACACAATTTTGGAAAAGACATTTCAATTTAATAATAAGTAATACTCTCGGTATTTTTAAAAGTTTATTTTGATTGAAATCAGCCCCCTGCGGCCGCATTAAATAGGGACAGTAAATTATTTTATTATTTCAATCAGATTTACACATTTGCATGTCATTTTGTCTGAGTCCCTAACCTAGCCGTAACATCCCATTCCATTCTCATCCCTTCCTATTTCGTCACACCTTACATCTCTCCACATGCTTTTAAATTATTCCATTCCTCGACACCGTCTTCTAAAATCCCCATCTATCTCATTCCTTTCCTTTCCACGTCCAACTTAAACTAATGACCATTTTGCTTTATTTACTCCTTTATGAGAATTAGTTTTTGGGCTTGACCCTCAATGACTTGATTATTGCGGCTAGTAAATTCTTGAAAGAGAGCTCTGAACTAAGCCCTAGTAAGGTATATAGTAATTGGCTGCAAAAATGTCTAACCAAAATAATGGTGGATTTTTTTTAATGGGAGTGAATTACAAATAAGAAAAATGCAGCGCATGGCGCATGCAATGAGCATATTATAGATCCTGAATGAATTAACGCATGGGTACCCCTATTTCACGGCTTCATAGTCCGTATATCAAACCGATTTGGTGTTTGTGAATTTTATGTGTTTTTACCTGAAAGTACGCACGGAGTGTGATAGTGCAAGTGCAGAATGTAAAGAAATGTAAATTAAACCCGCAAACTGGTATAAATCTTGTTAGAGGTTCAATTACGTCTTAAAGATTCAAGCACATGAAGTTATATGTTTCAAATATATTCAGTATAATTTATTAATAAACTTTTCGGCTATGCAAAGCCCAATGGCCGCGGTTACTGCAATTTCTGCAACTTCCTAGGTGTATGCAAGGCAAACAGCCAGAAAAATAGTAAAAGTCAAAGATTTATCGGAAAATCGCGATCTTTAGGATCGGATCTACTACTTGACATCCAGCCCACAACCGTAATCCCAAGAATCCGGCGGATTGCAATCCGTCGTGTGCATCGCCAGTCCGTCGCGTCGGCAGCCCGTTAGTCGTGCAGACATCGACTCTGTGCCACGGATTGCAATCCGTAGTGTGCATCGCCAGTCCGTCGCGTCGGCAGCCCGTTCGTCATGCAGACGTCGACTCTGTGCCACGGATTGCAATCCGTCGTGTGCATCGCCAGTCCGTCGCGTCGGCAGCCCGTTAGTCGTGCAGACATCGACTCTGTGCCACGGATTGCAATCCGTCGTGTGCATCGCCAGTCCGTCGCGTCGGCAGCCCGTTCGTCGTGCAGACAACGACTCTGTGCCACGGATTGCAATCCGTCGTGTGCATCGCCAGTCCGTCGCGTCGGCAGCCCGTTCGTCGTGCAGACAACGACTCTGTGCCACGGATTGCAATCCGTCGTGTGCATCGCCAGTCCGTCGCTTCGGCAGCCCGTTCGTCGTGCAGACGTCGACTCTGTGCCACGGATTGCAATTTGTCGTGTGCATCGCCAGTCCGTCGCGTCGGCAGCCCGTTCGTCGTGCAGACGTCGACTCTGTGCCACGGATTGCAATTTGTCGTGTGCATCGCCAGTCCGTCGCGTCGGCAGCCCGTTCGTCGTGCAGACGTCGACTCTGTGCCACGGATTGCAATCCGTCGTGTGCATCGCCAGTCCGTCGCGTCGGCAGCCCGTTCGTCGTGCAGACTTCGACTCTGTACCACGGATTGCAATCCGTCGGATCCAATGCGCTAATTGTCAGTCGGTCGCGTGCATCGCAAGTCCGTCGCTCGGATTAAATAACGCTAAATAGCATGGAAACATCACATGATCGATTCTAATACGAAGACCACTGTGTTTTCCAATGATTATCTTATATCAGATATATAGATCATAGATCATAGATCATAGATTATATCATATCACAGACTAAGAATTACTTAAAAGTTTGCATCCTGGGTTACGATGTGGACAGTTCAATTTGAAATTTACCCTTTTAGGTGCATTTTATTGCATGAGAGATTGGATATGGCGGGCATTGAATCCCCAAAATCAGCACAATTTAATGTGTGACTGAACATTTAGAATCAAATCGTGAATATCTTGGCCAGGAAACAAAATGAGCGATACGGACATTAAACTAAGAAATTCATTTAATGTCTTCGCGAACGCTTTAGGCACGTAGTGGATGATCGCAATTCGAATGATGCATTGAATCGTCGTCAAGAATTCGGAGTCTATGAATAAATAAACCGCAATAAATGGAAAAATGATTAAAAAAGGCAAAATATACACGTTGTTTCAAAAAACGTTTCAAATAATTACTTCACCCGTGTGAACCAGTGAATTTTTAACACATTGGTCATGGAATAAGGGTAATTGTCAACAAAATATGTACTGCAACATAGTCAAATCACAAACAGTTTGGCCTCTGATGGGGGAAACGTGATTGGAAAAATCTGAAATTTTATTCGTAAAAAGCCACTCGTATAATAGGTAGTTTGCAATGTGTTCAGGGTAATTTCGTTCGTATTTCTTACTAGCTTCTTGGTACGTCAGTTTCTCGCTAGTTCTGATTTCCTGAGATTTCTTCTCCATCGCCCTGACGTGACAATTCCTTGACCACGGAGGATGGGCTTCTTTGCAGCTTCCTGATCACATGGTTTGTCGAAATGAACATTAAATTTTCCACATTTTTCACATACAAAATGTATTTTACAAAATTGTTGGTATTGGATGTCCATATCTTTGGCAATTTTGAACGTGGTTGCGTACTTCTAGTCGGATATATCCAGCAAATACATTTTCCGGCGGAGTGACTGTATGTGTAACGGAGAAGGCCTCAACTCGCCAACCTGTGCGTGGCGCTTTTTCAAATTATCAAAACCAAACATGCGAACAATGCCCAAACGTTTATTCACGACTCACAAATCTTCTAGCATTTTAAATATATAAATGCAATTTTATTTCGCAATATGTTGGTATTAATATTGACTTTAACGCTGAGCTGAGTGTATAGAGTGTAGTATAATTTTGTCATATTTGATTCGAATCTTTAGCTGCATTATTCGCATGAACAGAAGATGTTTCGTTCAGTAATACATCAACAATGTACTGGTTGATTCAACCAGTTGAATCTCACCAACTGCACACACAACAAACCTCCCACCATCATACTTTAAGGGAATTTGTTTTTATTCAAAAAATTATTAGGGTTGCACCTGAATATCGTAAAGATTATAGTTGATAGAATACAATATAGTCACAATACTCATAATAAGAATAATACCGTTGTAAAGCCAGTCAAATTTAACACTATTTTAACAAATGGAGTTAGCGAGTATAATAAATTATGAAGTACTATTAAAGAATCCAAATCAATAACAATTGTTCTAAATGTATAATGTGCAAAGTTGACAATGCAATATATACTGTAAATAATTTTGTATATAACTGCACTATTATTGCACAGTCATTAAGATTCATGGTATACGGTTAAGATTAAATAGCTGTTTGAGCTAAATAAAAATCACACAAACAACCAAAAAAACAAAACAAACAAACATCCTCACCATACGGCGACGCCCGTTGAAACGACCCGTCGTACGTCCTCCACGCTGGCGGCATCATCATGTGATTCTGCGCCGCGTAGAACGGATTGTGATGCGACGCCGACGCCGCTGCCGCCGCCGCCGCTGCCGCCGCCGCCGCGCCCCACTCGGCGCCGCCCTGCCACGACGACGCCGACGCCGACGCCGAGTAGGCCGACGCTTGGGACGTCGCGACGCCCGACGGGTAGGCGGGGCCGAGGGCGCGGTTGGAGGGCACGTAGACGGGGTGGGAGGAGGCGTTGGCGAGGAACGAGCTGCTGGTGCAGGAGGCGTCGTAGTTTGGGTGGTTGGTGGAGTTTTGGAACATTTTGGGGGGGTTGGGGTGTGTCGGGGGTTAGATGGGCATAGTCTGAAATGAGAGAGATGGTGGGTTAGTGGCCTGATTTTTTTTATTATTGTCATGGCTGAAAAGCGAAAGATATAAGTCTTAATTCACATAAATTAGCCATGGCGGACTGGAATCAAAATTTAAAATTTTGGATTTGGACAATACTTTTAGGTGGAATCGGTATTTTGATAATCTCAGTTATATACATAATACCTATATGATGTAAACTCAATGCAATTTTGTTTCTAATTGCACTTGCATCATAGATGGAAGCGGTACATATAAGTACTGTGAGGAAAAACACACAACACATTTTTTTCTGTTCTATTTTCGTGTTCCTCTTTGGATTCCAGTCTAATAAAAATTGCATGAAGAATTATCGGTCAACTCAAAAGGTCCTTCTCAAGCAAATTATTAGCACTAAATGTCTGTTTTTTGTAAGTAATTAATTTGTCTGAGTAATGAATATTTAAATGTCTTTGCAGTTTCTAGGACCTAAACACAACTAGAGATATTTTTTTTTAACTAAAAAACACTTGAAAACGCTTAAAAAACACGACTATTTGCCAATTTTTCGACACTCAGCCGAGTCAATTAAATGCCTATACTAAGTGGACAGCATAAATGGTAAAACACGCTAATTGCTGAGTTAGATCCCACCACCACTCGGCTGCCTCATCTTGCCTCAAAACAACACTCAAACTCGAATCGCACGCATTAAGTCCACAAAACCACGCGACACATACCTCTCCCTTAACGACCCACTCTTCCGACAACGTAATCTCCATCAGACAAGCAATCAAAATAAATCAACCCCCTAGGATGTAGACGTCCCCACTGCAAGAAGCCTCCCTTTGGCGGTCGGTGTCATATGCACCCCCAACTACATCCCTGTGCTCTGCAAACCAGGCATGTTTCGCACTCCACCCTTTGGCGGCGTCTCTTATATAAAGTCATCTCAAGTGTTGCTGCCAGGGTTGTTTCGGGGCACACGTGTGCGGTTGGGGAGGCGAGAGATCTTGGGTCGCGGTTGTTCTTTGTTATCTCGCGGAGATGTAGCTGCAGCGATCGCACGGGCAGAGTTTAACAATTAGCTACTCTGATAGCGTTTTTTTGGGATACCTAATTGGCTAAGTGAATTCGACGTTTTTCGAGACGATTTTAGAGAGTGTGGATCGTTTAAGTTCTTCGTCGTAGAAAATAAAGGTCTCGTGACCAAAAGGCTTCTTATGAAACATTGATTTTAATTCTGTAGACATTTTTTTCGGTACTTTTCGTAAGCCGTTTTCGTTTCGTAAGTACTTTTCGTGTTACTGTTACTTCAAGAGCTAGAGCTAGTCTGACGGAAAACTTCAATAGGCATACATTTAGAAATATAATTTCTAATATGATGAAATGTGAAACGGCTCTGAATTGATACGGTCCTGCAGCCTGCGTCTTGTTCATCAAACCGTGGGTTGTGAAACAAGCAAAACCAAATAATTATTTAACTGACAGCTAAGTGTGAATCGACCCGAGCCGAAATTTTTGCCCCCCATTTGTCATGATTATTATTTTTATTAAAATGGTAACATTTTCATATTAAGGAAGCCATGAATGGCTTGTCCGTGAGACTCGAGCTCGAAAAAATAACATTTTACTTTTACTAAGCTATACTTAACTTAGAATTACTTAATTCCTTCGACAATTTCTTCTTAAAACCCGTGTATTTTCCTAGTTTTAGCACGTTAGTTATCAGAAAAATTATTTCACTGCGTTTTGAATGCCATATTTAACGCTTAATAAAATAATATACAGACAAAAGGTTAATGCACCTGAATTAACCAGCGTCTTTGAGAGACGCTGCAGTAACTGAATTGTCGCTGTGAGTAAGACCCAAAACTCAAACTTTTCCCGACGTTTCGCCCAGCTCTGCCTGATTTATCAAGGAAGGGTCTAAACTTAGGATCCATTTTACTTCCATTTTAGTAAACCATTTTACTTCAATCAATTACAAAGTGAGTTTAAAAGGTAGGCAAAATCAGAGATTTCAAACAAAATTGTCCCCTCCTAGCAGCCGAGTGCACGAAAACTTTGAACCCGATGATTGACGACCCCGTGATTTACCGCGGCACCCCATTACCGACGCCCACCCCGTATAAATCTGTCACCCTGTCCGCATCTCTGCCGCCCTGACACGCATGTTTCACCCCACCGACGGTCTGACGTCATCTCGAATTCTAACAACACGTGCGTGTGCGTGTGACGACGCATTCCACGCATTCTTTGGCACCGAACTCGTGCGTATAGAAACGCGTAGGAATGATTTAGCTGTGTACTTTGTGCGTAAATCAATGATTTTTGCAGTTTTGAAATATATTTGTAATCGGATTTTCGCTTTCTTCACTCTGTTGAAGTGGAGTGTGACATTTTCACTAAGTTTGATTGAAATCGAAACATTTCAGTATGCAAATTTTGTAACTAAAGCCAACTCGGTGCTAATATGAGAATTATATCGGCAAGGTTACATATTGGACGCATAGATTTTTGACTGAAGAGTCTTGACTGAGACTTGACTTTTTGAAACTCAAAATAGAAAATGTATATTTCCGCACGGAAAAATTGCCACGATCTTCAAATATTTTCATATCTTCTATGATAATCATTCATAGATGCCCCCAATGGATTTAAATGCATACACATACCCCAAAATCATGCCCCATGCATGTGCACATTGGCAAGCATGTTCGAATGTTTTTTACTTTTTTTTTCATCCACGATATCATAGGAGTTTGATGGAAGGGATCTTAACAAAAGAGTTCAGTTTGATTTGAAACAATTTCAATTTAATAAACTGATTTATAAAGATCAGAAATTCCCCGAAGAAAGTAAAAAACCATAAAACCCCAAACGAAAGATTCCTTTGACTGCTAAAACCGAAACATAACTGCAAAAAAACCAAAAGACCGCATCTAAAAAGGCTTTGAAAACAGCGTAAAGCACAAATCGTTTTTTACTCAGTTCCTCCCCTAATTACGAGAAACAAATCGCTGTCTGACGTCGCTACTTCGCGCTCATCAAACCCAGTTTTAATTAGCATTGCTGGCGGAGAAAATATAGAGAATAATAAGGGTTGTTAGGAGCCGGGGGTGGGGGAGGGGTAGACAGGGTTAATTGGTCACATGTGCCCCTAATGAGGGGGCTCGGGACGTGAACCCAGCACCATCTATCATTCGTGCGGCGAGGGTTTAGTGGCTGACAGACACTATACTAATGCTAACAGGGTAAATTCTAGAAGTCTAGAAAAATTCAATGAGAATTTTAAAATGAGATTTTGTTTGTAAATTGTATAACACACGATACTTAAAAATATAGGAAGCCCTTATCGTTATGTTCTTTAATCGTTTATATTGTAATTATTGTATAACATTGTATAAATACAATTATACAATAATAAATACAATTAATTGGTACTTATAAGGCGACTACCTGATATATCGTTGTGCGCAGACCATTTATATGATACCAAAATGATCAATATAAATAACACTGTACATATTTATGACACCCGTATAGTATTGTGCCAAAAATCGTAGACTTGGCATTTAGGGCCCAATATGGTTAGAATTTTTCTATTATATTACCGTCTCCTGCAGGAATATTGAAGAAAATTTAAATGACATAACACCGAAATCGGAATAAAATAAATTTGGGTGCAATGCTGCTGTTGATGTTGTTACGAATCCCAGCTTGTAAATGTATCTTTCACTCGAGACCCTCGACGTAACGTTTTTTTTTCTTAAATGCTCAATGCCACACAGATACGGCCGTTAAACATCCATTAAGAAATGTCGTTAAACAATAATGCAGCAGCCACAATATTCTTTCACAAAATTACTATTTCTATACACCGAGTTCACTGCAGGCTACCCTTTTATCGTCCGTTTTACCCCACAAGTAAAAAACACACCCAGTCAGTGCAGTGATAAGGAAGTTGATAGCAGCAGCCGGCCGGTATTTTCTTGTCGGTTATCAGCACTTGGGGTGCTACGTCGCCGGTGTGGCGTGCGTGATAATGGGCAAGTTGCGTGCTCGCAGCACGTCTTGTCTCGGATCAGTGATAACGCTGTCACCGAGCGCCGATACTTACGATTGTGCTTGCTGCTTTGTTTACACACATCACACATTTCGCTGGCTTAATATGCTTCATTTTATTTATCCATTTTAAAATCCAGTTTGCAGAAAAAATTGGACAATTTAAGGCTGTATTGCAAATTTTTCCGTCCCACCGAACGCGTCGCACGGTCCCAGCCGTCCGCCTCGCACCCAGCGTGCTACGCGCTTCAACGTCCCACCGAACGCGTCGCACGTTCCCAGCCGTCCGCCTCGCAGCCAGCGTGCTACGCGCTTCAACGTCCCACCGAACAAGTCGCACATTCCCAGCCGTCCGCCTCGCACCCAGCGTGCTACGCGCTTCAACGTCCCACCGAATGCGTCGCACGTTCCCAGCCGTCCGCCTCGCACCCAGCGTGCTACGCGCTTCAACGTCCCACCGAACGCGTCGCACGTTCCCAGCCGTCCGCCTCGCAGCCAGCGTGCTACGCGCTTCAACGTCCCACCGAACAAGTCGCACATTCCCAGCCGTCCGCCTCGCACCCAGCGTGCTACGCGCTTCAACGTCCCACCGAATGCGTCGCACGTTCCCAGCCGTCCGCCTCGCACCCAGCGTGCTACGCGCTTCAACGTCCCACCGAACGCGTCGCACGTTCCCAGCCGTCCACCTCGCACCCAGCGTGCTACGCGCTTCAACGTCACAACGAACGCGTCGCACGTTCCCAGCCGTCCGCCTCGCACCCAGCGTGCTACCGCGCTTCAACGTCACAACGAACGCGTCGCACGTTCCCAGCCGTCCGCCTCGCACCCAGCGTGCTACGCGCTTCAACGCCCCAGCGAACGCGTCGCACGTTCCCAGCCGTCCGTTTCACACTTAAAAACCACTCATTGGCTCTACCCTTGAAGATACTAGACTAACAGAGCTGCGAATAAACACCCCTACGTTGAATTGGGGGTCCTATCTGTGGAAGTGCTTAGAATATTTTCATTCGCTAGAAGACAACGAAGGTGTGACTGAGTTGTCACCTGTCGTTGTCGCCTGTCGTTGTTCACAGTCTGTTGTGCGTTGTCAAGATCAAAATCTCAAGTTTCTTTGTCAACAACACCGGAATCCAACGTACATCAATCAGCATTTCCATATCCAGCACCACGCTTGAATTATTCCACCAACCGGTGGTGCGTTTCAATTTTTTCCAGCTATTTCATCCCTTTATCACCTGGACCACTCTGATGAAAAAATATCTTATGGGACATAGTGGCTATAGGTATAGGTATGCTCTGCGGGGACATTTTTATTGGCGAGCGATCGCCTCATTTTCACCGAGGAGAAAATATATCTCAATTTGCAACCTCAAAAACACAAATGCACTCTGTAAAATCGTGGCGGACATTTGTGTCTTACAATACCCATTTGGACACTTCTGAATATTTGAAACAATGGTCCATGGCCGCAGCTGTGACATCGATAGAGTCATCACCCTGGCGCTATGTGATGTAGCTCGCTGGGTCTCTAGGACCGTGCTAGGACCGTGCTGTAAGGACCACATGGTCTCTAACTGGCGACGGTCCACCGCCGACACCGCCGTGTTCGCTAGCCGCCAGTCATCAACCATCGCAGACATTAACATCGCCTAATGACCGTCTGATAAAGAACAAGCGCCAGAAGACATGCGACTGCCTAAGTGTTCCGTTCGGGACGAAGGAAAGTTTTTTTTCTTCGAACAGCAAGATCGATTGAAGCAATCGTGAATATTAGGAACACGTCCGAACTGCAAATGAATTGACATTGGTGCTTTGGGAATTGTCGATGGTTGAAATTAGTCTGGTTCCTTGGCGTTTAAATCGTCCGGGCGACTTCATGGCGTTAAGAAATTGCGAATCTCTTCTGATGCTATTGCGATTTACAGGGGTTTAAGGGGCATCCTATGGAGTAGCAATTCGACATCTGCGTTTATCAACACAAAAACAACTATGATAAACAATGATGAACAACAATGATAAATTTTAACAGTCACGACGAACAATTGTCTTTGAATTCGCCGCAGAAAATCACAAATTTGCCCATTGGTGTCGTTTTTAAACTGTTTTTTACATCGATGATTGTTCGCTTCAACTCTATGCTTATACACAACTGACTCAGAGTTACAAGTAGTACTGCTGAATTCCTATATCTTTAATCTATAAACTCCTAGTATGGGTAATAGAGCTCCTGAGTCAAGTTATTTTCAAATGATTATCCCATTTTAACACATCTATTTCAATGTATCTATAAAATGAGCCCTTTATTATATCAAATCGAGACCATCAGTTCAGTCAACAATTTTACAACGGACTGCCAAAATCCAGCCACCAAATATAATATAAAAATGAACCATTGTTATAATACATCCATGGGGTAAATATTTTGCGCAACACAACCAAAATTGAAGCACAATAATTCAGTAAAATCAATCCTTCTAACATCAAATCCACCCATCTAAAGTTCAGTCAACATTTTTGCAACTGATTTCCATACTTCAACCACAAAAAATAGTAGAATCATCCCTAATTACATCAACTCTATAGAGCATAAATGATTGTCAGCATTCGACCAGCGCTAGCACAATGCAAATCAACATCATCATGCAAATTATAAGCGGTTGCCAGCATTATTAAAGTCTTCTAGTCGGTAAGCTGCAGAGGTAAACGCCGGTATCGGATAAGGATGGACCCGACACGGACGACGGCATTAAAAGTGTCGGCGGCGTCCTCCGTGAAGGCGATGCCGACCCCACGACGGCGGTGACATGACCGGGTTGCCGCTGGGACTTGCAGAGGACAGTCACTCGTGACTAATTTCCAAATCTTATCTGTTTTTGTAAGATAACTATTTTTTCTCGGTTGTTGAATGCTTTGCTTTTCACCAAATATCTACAAGGGTGTATCGAATATAGGAAACTATTAGAATATAGGAGACTCGTATTCTACAATATCTGACCCCCTATCTATAAAGCAAAACACTGATTGAACTCACAGTATTAAATCAACCATTGGTTGATATATTCTTCAAAATAGATTCTTAGAGCCGAACATGAATGATCTTAAAAGCAGGGAATCTCTAACTTACTATGGTCTTGCGGATGTATTGAAGTTCGATGATATCAATCATGCAAAATTATCAGTCTGCCAAAAGCCAAGTTATAAGACTTCATTTGCGTGCAATTTTAAGAAATCCAGCCGTCAGAAGCAGGACTTTTCCTGCCTAACATTAAAATAGTCTATAAACTACATTTTCAAACGGTCTAAAGTTCTGGGGCAACTTTAGACCGTGCACTTGGAGTCTAACTAACTCTATGTTTAGACCTGCACTAACAGTCTGAAAATAGACTATAACTTCGCAGTAAACTTAATCAATTGAAAACAACCCAGGCTCCAACTTCTAACTCTCAGATCTCAAACGATGCAAGTATAATAGACATACATTCAGGGTGGAATGAAGTCATGCAACGCACCCAGGAATAAAAGCCAGATGATTGAAATTTCCCTGTCTTCCTTGGTTTAATTGCAGAACCATTAATACATTTTGTATGCCTTTTCAACCTGAGAAGATAGGGAAATCAAAATCCAGTTGGCTTTTTTAGATGGGTATTTGACGTCATTCTGCTTTGAATGGAATCAGTATACTGGACCACCTCACCGAACTAACGAGGCGCAGACACCTAACACCCCCCCCCCCCCCCCCCCCCCCCCCCCAACTCCTTGAGGGCGGCGTGCCGGGTTCGAGGCCCGGCGTCACACACTCGGGTCCGACACGACAGCCGGCGCCACAATCCCCCCCCCCCTCCCCCCCGCCATGATGGTCGCCATGGAAACAGGTAGATCGCGTAGATCGGTCCAGCTTGTCAGCGTGGTCGGCGACGAGAGCAGTGGACGGGGTGGGAGTGGCTGACTCGGAGCACGTGTGCCATGTGCTTGGAGAGTGTCGGAAACTGTCTGTCGGTGGTTTTGAAGGGTAATTTGCTTGAGTTTAGTCGGGTTTTGAACATGATTTCAGGGGGTGCATGCGTGAAGATCACGTAGATAACACATTAAAATTAAAAATCGGACTTAGTTGGACATAGTTGGGGGTACCGGCGTAAATAGCCTGGCTGCTGACGCACCGTAAAACTCACAAAATCAAAATCAAATCAATATATCCAAGGTTTTCTATCGTATTGGCTTTTTGTACAGGAATCGTGTTGCCTTCGGTCACTATTTTTAAACTTAACGACTTACTAGGCCAGCTCCGTATGACCGGGAAATAGCAAACTAAATAGTGTTGATTGGAACCGAAATGCAAATACAAGTGTACCCAATGCCATAATCGGGGTTAGTCGAGTTGTTGGCGTGTGATTGCAGCATGGCGTCACTAGATTCACCGCCTTCTATGTTCATTCATACCCTGTTTCTATCTCCATCAACTCAAATAAACTTAAAATCCTTGCCACACTCGGTTGTCCTTGAAACATAACTGGTAATGCCCCATCCCGGCAAGTGTTAAATACTCCCGGTACCGGCACTAATTCCGCAATGAATATTTCATTTATAATCCGAGTTGACCACTCTCTACACACGGCTCTCTAAAGACCATTTGGCCGGTCAAATAGCGAACTAATTTATTGGCCCGTTTGAGTGTTTTCCCCGCCGCCGCGAGGACAGATCACGGTCCACAGCGAGATGATCTCGCCCTGGTCCGGGAGGCTGTGGCGCTGCACGATGACATTCAGGTGGACCGGGGTTTGGGTGGGGGAAGTGTTGGCTTGTCGTTTGTTTCTCGAGTTGCTGTCAAGCAAGGCGCCCATTCAGCAAACTATAGATAGGTGGACGCGTGGGAATGAATGGCTGGGTTTTACGATTTTCAAATACGATGGTCTTTAGGCGATGAACTATAAGATGTCCTGGTGGTTGTATGAAAATTGCGGCACTTTTGATATAAGGTTTATAATGCTTATAATCGATTTATCACGAGACATGAAACTCTTGTAATATTTATTGATTGTTTGCTGTTGTTTCTTTTTTAGATGCATTGTTTGTGATCTGTAGGAAATTAAGCAAAATTTCCTGTTGGGGAGTCGGGATTTCAGTCCTCATCTGCCGCCAACAGTTTATAATTTGAAAAACGATGCTTTGTTTTCCTAAGAAATAATAAATCCCAGTTTTTCACGTTTTATTAGTGAAGCTTAATCGGAAAAATAGCTATAAACTAAGATTTGCATTATCAGATCTAATACTACGTTTCCTTTCAAATTGTCTATGGGTATAATCGTTTGACATCACTTCACAAAACTCCAATAACTTTCCCACGAACCCAACAATCACAATCGATAAAAAAACCATTTACGAACAAAGCAATTTCCGTCCACAATTATTGTGCCATTTTCTCACTCCTTGCAATCCATACTTCTAAAAATACTGTCGGGATTTCGTTGGAAGTGAGTCGGCTTTGTATTTTATGTTCGTCGCTCCACTCCATAATTCTCTGGTTGTCACTTAACCCGCGCTTAACGGGTTGGTTTAGAATTATTTACGAGGCATTTGTCTTAACTGGCCGGTGCTGACACCTAATTGGCTGCCTTAACTATCCAGCTATAATTATTATCACGATCGCAGAAAAAAAAACACATAGATTAGGGCCTAAAATGATGTTTTTTAAGAATCTGTGAGCCAAATCCTGGCGGGAACTTCAAATATGTGGAAAAGTAAACTCACAAAAATACTAAATGATAAGAAATATGCCTCCCCTTTTGGTAAATAAAGTCATAAATAAAAAGCTTGGTAACGAATTATTCTTCTTTAGCTTGTCCTGATCCTGATCCTGAATCCTGATTGATTAAGAAATGGCGCGATTTTGAAGCAAATTAACCCAAGACATTATTTTCAAACAGCTTGTACGAACATTTTGAAAATAGTTGCAACTCAAAATTATCAAAAATGTATCGATAGCCATCATTCAAATAATTGCTTTCCATAAAACAACCGTCCTTGCTCAAAGATTTGAGTTTTGCTACATTGAAAATTTCCCATACCTGGGTGAACATGTCAAATGCCAACAGTATTGTCACCATTGTATTGTCACCCGATACCGATTGAGATCGGTATTACGATCTCTGAACTTCCTCCCAGAAGTTCGCTAAACAGTTGTTCAGTGAACAAGAAGTTCACTACTCAAACCACTAAAATTAAAAAGCAGTGAACTCAACAATTCAATCTGGTGAACAAGGAAGTTCAGAGGTCGTAATCCCGGCCCTAAGAAAAGCATTGTCACCCAAATTTAAAACGTCTCCGGAATTGAAATTTGAATGAATTGTCCCAAAAACTTAACAACTGTTAAGGCTGGTTCACAATCAACTTAGCAATAGACATAACTTAAAATTAGCAGTAACTTAAAAGTTTGACATGGTCAAACATTATGTTTAAGTCATGTCTAAGTTAAGTCCTTATGTTTGTTGTAGACAGTCTAATGGAGATCCATATGTCAAACTTTTAACTTACTGCTTATTTTAAGTTATGTCTATTGCTAAGTTGATTGTGAACCAGCCTTTAAGCTAATTTACATTACGTTTCAGTACCGGCAACCCAACAACAACAAACTAAATTCTTACCAAATATCAAATCAAATTATATGTATCATATTACCTAAATGTTACCTATTATGTAGGTATAATATAAAATCAAATATTGATATCAAACCAAACAAACTCTCTCACACCAACGCCACTTTTCCTTTCTTTTTCCCCAGTCATCTCACCAAGTAATTAACATAAACACCCAATCAATACGCGCCAACTAGCGACGACTAATTCGTTAATTACCTGCCAAGCTCGAAGCTAATGCAAATGAGTCAACCGCCAATGCTACCCAGCATTTCGCCGCCATTTGCTGGCGATGGCGTCGCTGTAATCTTATTTGTTTAATTAATAAGGTAGACAGGTGGATATGATAATAAGCATGAGTCTATGCATGAGTATTGCAGGCCATGCGAGGTATAGAAGTCACATGATATGCTATACACTATACAAGTAGCTGCGCTTGCTGATAGCTTGATAACCAGCTCGTATATAATACATATACACAAAAGCGCAGTTCAGATGAGATATTGTAATTTGTCGGTATGTCGTTTTGATATGCGTCCACTTTGTTTTAATTGTGAGAATGGGAAATGCACTTATATTCAGTGCCATGCATGTGTGCTGTGTGCGTTTTTTTTGTTCGTTACGTTTATTAGAGTCGACGCAGTGCGTTTATTTAGTAAAGCGTAGGGGGTAAAAAAATGTGAGGTTTATTTATGAGCTTGCATTTATAGTATTGCCACTGCTAGATAAGATTTAGTTTATGTATATCAGGTGCCTGACGAGTATATAATATGGAAACTTTCAAATTGATGTTTCGAATTTGCGCTTCGCTTGCATCGTACTTTTTATGACTCGTCTTTCATCCTCTGGTGATTCCTTCATATTGTGCTGTGACATAAATTAAATTATATTCTTTTTTGGAAATTTCTGCGCCACGGGCAACGTTTTAAAAATTAAAACAGCATTATAAAGCTTAGATGTGGTAGGTAATTAGATTTTTGCTGCATCATCTACATGCAAATTCGTGTTGTGAATTTTTATATTTTATGTTGTTTTATCTTAGTTTTTATGCCTTCAAAACCCACAGCGTATGCAATTAAATATAACTAAAATACTTCTAAGTATATTTAGAAGTAACCATGATCTTGGTATGTTAAAATGTTATTAATATAACAAAAAATTCTTCCAAAATTTATAAATTTTTTCTTATCCAATGCATTTGGACCCAGTATGCTAGGACTCTATATATGCTTGTTATTATTCCGTATACTCAAAGCTTAACCCTTTCCCCGACTGGAGCTGCTTCCATTTAACCCCCTTACAGACTTGGACCAGTATTCCTAACCTCGCTACTTGCTAATGGAGCAAAGATTTAAACGCTAAAAGAAAACAGGGTGCCTGCTGCTATTAGAAGAGAAATTAACTGAAATTTCTTGTTAAAACATGTGGAATTATGAGTGAATATAGGTGAGGGTGGTTTATTGATTCGAGCGGACTATGTTACTTTACTAAATTCGGTGATCACTGGATTTCATTTCCTGGGCTTTGTGACATTCGCCAGAAGGTACTTCCTGAGGGTGTGACCATGAACTGGACAATGCTTTGAAGATCTACAGGGATCTGCATCGATCTCTGCATCGATCTCTACTCAAGTGAATTAACGGCGAGTCAATTGTATATGTGGGAACTCATTCTCATCTGTTCTGATCTCTGTTATTGTTTCAATGATTTTCTCGATTTCCATTCTGATTTTCTTTCCGAACACTCAGCGCTGCAGCAGCCAGCGTACCATGATCACAAGACGAAATTATCTCTCTCCTTTCGGTCACGGAAAGTCGACGAATTATAGATCTTGATCGGCTTATCGATTTATCAGTGTAATGATCTGTTTACTGTCCAATTACACCATTATATTGGTGTTACTGCGGTTCAAGTGTCGCGTAATCAACCCATTATACAGAGCTGGGACAATGTGGAAGATATACAATGCGAATTGAATCACGATTACACGTTATGGGTTGAGAAACGGATAGTCTGATTGTCGATGAACGATGGAGGACAAAGAAGAAGGTTCTACTTACGCCAGTATATTAAGAGTGTTCATCATTACCGCTCATGAGCTAATATCTTCCATGGGTTTCCACAAATATAAATGTCACACCTGGCAAATGTTACAATGTTACATTGTTAACACTGTCAAATGCCATACTGGTAAATTTCACACACCAATGTTCTATGTTACGTGCATGTTCCATGCTGGTAAATGTCCCAAGGCATCAAATATTACATGTTGTCAAATATCGAATGCTGGAAAATGCTCCTATATATACATGCTTGCAAATTTTCCATACATGGCAAACACTTCATGCTGACAATTGGTCCATGCTGACAAATATTCAACAGTGGCAAATGTTCTCCATAAGCTAATTCTCTATGCTGACAAATTTTCAATTCTGGCAAATGTCCCATGCATGCCAAATTCTCCAGCAATATTGCTGAGTGCTGACACAAATTCACAGTGGCAAACGCTCTGGTATTAAATTCTCCATGCTGGCAAATTTTCCATGCTGTCAAATTTCTCATACTTGCAAATGATCCATGAAGGAAAATAGTCCAAATAGGCCATGCTCCCTAATTTTCCATTCTGGCAAATGGTCCAATGCTTGCAAATGCTTGCAAATGCTTGCAAATGCTTGTAAATGCTTGCAACTGCTTGCAAATGCTTGCAAATGCTCCATGCCTGCCAATGCTTGCAAATGTCGCCTGCCGGCAAATCTCCAGCCTAGTCCGACGACGTCGGCAGCCACCCCGCCCGCCTAAGACTAAGTGGTCGGCACACGGTCTCGACTGCCACCATGGCACCGACCACGACGATGTCGACTCCTCGACCGACGCCGGCCAGAAAGGGTTTCCATGTCCTCGACAGACATTAATGTCTGCCATAATGCCGCCCGCCGCCGCCGCAGCCGCCGCCGCCGCCGTGGTTGCTCTATAGAGATGTTCTTTGCAGCCTCTCGGTCGTTGTCTGCCAGGATTGCTGGTATCGCTGGTCGCTCGTTCTGATGATGATCTCATGGGGATTGGGGGGTCGGTCTGGTGCAGGTGATGATTAGATTGAATTCGCCTTTGAGAGGACTTAGGTCCCACTTGCCAAATATGCTTGTGGCTTTAGGTTGATGAGATTTTATTTGCGTTATATGCAGTGTTTCAGTGGTCTCTGTGAAACTTCTGAACAGTCCGTCAATGTGCTAATACCATGGCCACATGAGAATGAGATGTCTCGATGTAGTCTTAACAGACCGTTTAATAACTAACAAGGCACTGAAAAACTGGGCCTTATGAGGGAACAAAGTCCCGTCTATCTCGTATATCACTAAATCTTCAATAACTTCCTTAAATTCAATTTTTAAGAAAACTTGATAGAGGGATAAAAGATGCGCATGGGCAACTTTACCAGTTTTTAACTCGGTTTTAAGGGCTAACTCTGAGAAACAATTGAAGTTCACTGCACGTCTGATGTTGCCGTGAAATTAAGCTCAAATAATTACCTTAACTCTGAGTTAATAATATGGTAAAACTTGCGGTTAAGGCAAATTGTCTTGTGACTTCATGTGTTATGACGAGATTGATTGGGGCTGGGAGCTGGTCATGACGGTGATACTACATTTTTATAACTCGGGATTTAAGTCGGAGTTAAGTAAAATGACAATCCATTACTGCAATTAAAATGGTGTTGTATTATAATGTGATGAAATTACAAAATTGTAATTTCTACATTTCATGTCTGTTACTTCCAGCCCAGATAAGTGGCCCGTTAACGTCTTAACGCCCCGTTAATGTGTTATAAACATAGAAACTGCCGATGAGACGCCTAGATATTGTGTTAACAGACCGTTAAATAATTAACAAGGCACTGATAAACTGAGCGTTGTTAACAAAAACTGTTTTCGACTATCGGATTTATAGGAGCTTTCCAGCTAATTTCTAGTTTTTGCTCGATTAGTTTTTGCGTCGTGACTGGCTTCATACGGAACGTTGGGGAAATGTAGAAAGAAACGCTTTAGCATCAATCACTATCTTACGTTATTTTCTTGAACTGTCCTTAGACCTTAGAGGAAACAAGCAGCGTTGCTTTGCGGGATATTTTATATATATAAAACTACAATTTTATTGTGTAAATTATTCTATATTCCAAATCCGAATCCCAATTTAGCCTGTTTATAGCTATCTCAGTTCAGTATCTAGCTAGGTACCTTAGATTTAGACAGAATATATTTATTATATATAGATACCTACTTTATTTGGTATCTTTATCTGTATCATACGTACATTTTTTTTGTGCAGGTATAATATCTGTAACGCCAGGTTTTGAAATGAAGCTGAACTTTTTTTTATAGGTTGAATTCTAAAATTCGGATATATTGAAATAGCGAAACCTTCGCGGTGTCACACCAGAATTGTTTTTCCGTAAAATAAAAAATAAAACCCCCACATAAAATGCACTGCACCACTCGAGTCTTTAAAAGTAACTTGAAAAATGAAATACTACTCTACAATCTCTCAACCGTCAAAACAACCCCAACTCAATTCTCAAATCAACACAATCTCACACATATATCTTAAAAGAAAAACAAAAAAAACACCGCACACCCAAGCGCGTTTGTTTATATTTTCATACGAGCCACTTCATGACACTTGTTGGGCGATAACAAACCACCCCTGTTCCCCCGGCCATGTGCACGCTACGGCCAAGAAAGGGTTGTCCCACGAACGCCGCTGGCTCTGTGTTAGGCCAGCGGTACCGCCACGCTCTGGTTCGGGGCAAAGATGTACTTCTAAGTGGCGCCTGGTCAGTGTTAAACTCCGGGAGATGTTTCAGCTTCACGAGGCTCAAACGAAAGCCACCGACGGGGATAGCGTGCGACGGACTAGCGTATAATCGTGGCAGATACACAATTTGCCTATACGAGATTCATTTGAAGGGTAATACATCTATTCCATTCAATCAAAATTCTGTCAAAATGACGTCGTGGTACCCACTCGGTAAATCCAGGTAGAGAAATTCGGATTGTGATTGCCGTATCTTCCTTGGAATTAATTTCAGGGCTGATTGGACCAATATTTTTAACATCTGATATCTCAGAATTTATTAATTGTTTTTATATGTAGTACTACCTATAGGTCAATTAGATTGGGTGTCTTATATATCTAATGTTTCTCATCTTGGCCAAGTCATATTTCGTCAAGTCGCTTAACACCGAAGACGCTGCGTATATACATTATTCAATATACACTATCCTACGCCGAACCTTTTAAAACAGCACATGGCGTCACAGGACCAAGGGAGATGGAACTAACTTAAGAATTAATAGCGGTGGATCTGGATTTTAATTTGTCAGAAAGAGCTCATATCTAAAAACATGATGGGTATGATATTTATAACGTTGTGCGGCTGTAAAATTTTGGCTTTTGGGTGGCGTGCGTTTTGAAATGTGGTCTGCGCGTGGTCTTGTGGTTTTGTGGTCGGGTGTGTGTGGAAATTAAAATGTTTCTGGTGCACTTTGAAGACGCGCAGAGCTCTTGACTGTTCTTTGTGAGCAATCGATCAAAGCTCGCGATATATCTCGAGCTGTACGGATTCAGAGAGAGAGAGGGAATTGATATGTAGAAAATAAATTTTTAAAAATTACTTTGATTTACCGTAAAAATCACTGCATATTTCAATGAAGTCACCATGAATTCACCTTGTGAGTCACTTCGCATGCATTCCGCCCAAAATGCAAATTATTTCCGACATTTTCGACCACTAAATTCGCTCACCTTAACTTCAAGCCGCACCTAACTCGATTTCAGAACCCACTCGCGAAATCAAAATTCAGAAAATAACTAATTTGCAGTCATAAAAATCCCCACCCCCTCACGGCAACGATTCCATTATTTACCCAACAAAAAACACCACAACTACATTAACATCGACACAGATAGAAAAACAAAAAACAATAGCTCACATTTTTATTTCTATGTCGCTAATGTGTCTCGGCTATAGAGGTGTATTGCTTTCAGAGATGCTCGGAGTTAGGACGCTGGGCGCCATTGTGGCATTGTGCAGCTTGGATATCGTGTCTCTATGAAAAAACGACACTAGAAAATGATATAAAAGATATAAAAATATAAAAGACATGATTCTTACGAAAGTAATAATCCTAGATATATTATTTCTATTCCTCAACAATCTAACCCTATTTAAATTCTGATCTTTACAATTTCAAATGTTATTTCTGGGATTGGATTGGTTAAAAAAAACAATTATTTATTTCCCAACTTCTTACACTTCCGCACCCTGACACCACTTTACCGCCTACATATAAAAATAAGTTAATAACTAAAGAGTAATCAATCAATCAGTCCATAAATTGCGTCCACACTGCGCAATTTGTGCCACTCCAACAGATCTGAGGAATTTCTGTGACATTCAGTCTTTACTCATGACGCCAAACACAAACTGTAATAGCTGTAATAGCTATAATTCTTCATTTAAGCTGTACCACTGTTGAGTACACGAAGGTATGGATTTGGACACGAATCAACCGGGGTGTCATAAATACCATAGGAAACTCTTGGCGGGATCGGGTGAACGCTCGCTTGTGGCGCACCAGGCGGACTGGGACGAAGACAACGGAGATAAACAAGTGCATTTTACGTTGTCTTTAATTATTGTTAAATTAAATTGTAATGCGCTTTAATTACACCCGAGCCAGCTACGAATTTTTGGCAAGGTCAGCATCGGCATTATTCTTTTCGATATTTTTTAACAACAACCCGATCCGCTCAGCGCTAGTAGGCATCATACATACCAACAAGATGTGAAATCAATTTGTCATCACCAATTACCTTCATTTATGGCATAATTCTCGAAGTTATACGAGTGGAAAATAAAACGCTTAGGAATTGTTGTGGTGTTGTGGGGGGTGTTGATATTTTGATATCAAACAGCATGCGGATTTAGTGCCATGAGTTAGCGAAACGCAAATTATGGCAATTTGTGTAAGTGTGACCTTATCCTTGTTATTAGAAACGAGATATCCTTTCCAAAATTAGTATCCGCAACGGAATTTGAAACCGGATCTCTTCGCCTGTCCGGAGTAATGCTTTTCGGACAACCAACTTTGGAATCGATATCAAGTTTATTTGATTTTTGGGCTCCATGGAGATAGAATCAGGACTATGAATGAACTTAAGGCACCTGGGAGGCGATTTCCTAACTTTTATCACCGTAAAATGATATGAGATCACCATTTTTGTCAGTGATTTATATGGAAGAAATTAACATTCTCATCGAGAATACAAGTGGCATCTCTAACGAAATGCTTACAAAATCACACTTCTGCTTTCTGCTATGCTTCAACTATCATTAACTGCTAAAAAAATCACATATCCTTTTTTTTCGTTATTTTTTGTGTGTTTTTTTTTAATATAACCATATCCCATCTTAAGACTAGCAAATCCACGCCCCATAACATCTCCCTCAACAGTAACACACCTCCATCGTTCGCCAACGTGCCTGACACCGGTCCTACACGTCCAAGAAGTGGCTAGCAAGTCCTTGGCGACGCAGCAGCGCAGAGTCTGCGCGCCTCGCCACGGGGACTTGTGTTGTTTCGCGTGTTGTACGGTCGCTAATTTGCCCTGGTCGGTGAAGGCCACGCCCGTCGCTCGTGACAATACAGTGTCTTATCTTAACGGCCGGCCGGTCGCAGGCTTAATTGAATTATCAGGTATTGATATTGATTTACCGATCGCCGGCTGATTGCTAAGGTTGCGACTGGGTGGTTTGCTGGTTTCGTGGGGTCCTGGCCTGGCTTCATTGGAAGCGTTTTGATTTGTGATATGAAATGGTTCGAAATATTTTGATTTTTTGTGGTATTTTCTGTTTTAGCTTGTTTTTAGCCTGTTTTTGTCTTGATGACGGAGACTTTTTGATTCGAAGTTTTAATGGTCGTTTATAATCTTTATTAGAGTTCCAGAAAGATTTCACTGGGTTAAATTTTTTTTCGCGACATTTTCGCTAAGCATGCTGGCTTGCAGCATCAAGGGTGTTGGCCCTTGGAAACCTTACCCTTCAAGACTCTTGCTACTTCTAGCATTCATCATAGTTTTTGAAAAGTCTGGAAAAGTTTACGTTTGGTATTGTTTAGCATTCGATAATAGTTTTTCTGTAAAGTAATGTGCTAAGATTAGATCTGAAGAAATCTGTAAGAAGATTATTGCTAACACTGGCAACTTGCTATTTTGTGAAGATTTTGATTCACCATTCGAATAAAGACGCTTAAATTATTATAGAGTTGATATCTTAAATTTTCTGTTTGAATGGCCAGTTCTTAATTGGAAACGCATGAGGTTGAAATGGCTCGTCATTTCGATTTGGAAGATGTTGTTTTCGCAAAGGAGTCCTTCTCTGTCATCAGGTGGAAAATTATTTAATTTTCTTCTAAATATTCATAAAATTCATATCCGATACAGATGCGGAATTACTTGCATTTTCATTCGAGTCCCGATTAAAGAAAGTCACACATCGTATTGACCGCTAAAATACATTGCAAACTTGTCTCATTTGAAGCATCAATTAGATATAGGATAGCTGTAAAATTCGCCTTCCTACATATTTTCCATCCGCATACAAAAAGAAAATCAGAAGTCGGCATCGCGAGAGTATCAAAGATCTCTGGATTGAAATAATTTCCATTACAAACAATCACAAAGCAAAATACTTGCAGAACACAACACCATGGTAAACAAAATTCGTAACGCCCTTAATCATAATACCCACCCCCTGCAACTGTATCCCCGACTCTCAAAACCACCCTCTCAAACAGCGGAAAAATGTACATTTATTTATAACGCTACTGTTGATTTATAAACTGCACGGGTCACGCACCCTGCACCCTGCACCCTGCACCCTGCACCCTGGACACGAGACCATGCACCCTCCGGGTGGAGTTTTCATTGGTCGCTGCTTAACCGCTCTCCGTTGACAACTCAATCGGGCGAAAGGTTTTTCCAGCCCGGGCGTCCGTGTCGCTAGTTTGGATAACAATCTTTGGATAGACAGTCTCGTACAATGAAACAGTAGCGATATTGAGAATTGATGCTCGATTGCACGCTCCTTTCCTTTTTTCAGTGGCAGTGGTAGAAGATTGTTATGATCGATGTCGAGAGGATTTTTTGTTAGGTTTTTGTTTGGGATTATGATGGGTTTTTTATGTGGTGTGATCGGAGCCGGTGACATAACTTTATGAAAAGGGTCCTGCTGAGAAATGATCAATTGAAATTAGGTAAGATATATACGAAGGAGCATCCACCAGAGAGTGTATCAAATCAGTATTTCACTGGACTTATTTATTTAACTTAAATATCGACTTTGCGCGGTATCATCATTCACTTTTCAATTTTCTTTGCGTGGTTTCCGGGCTAAAATATAGCACCCCTACAATCCACGGTATGTCCATAATATTATCTAGGAATCCAAGAAACTCCTTGACTGAGCATTTCCATCAAAACAAATAAATTTCCAGAAAAAAGATTTCCCATACGGGAAAATTAAACTGGAAATTTAATTTCCATGTAAGCTAGTGAACGACCAGTTCTGAGCTGTTCAAAATAAAAAGTTGTACCGATTTCATATGCTAACAATATTGTTATCAATGTTGTTATCAATGTCCCTTCAACTATAACCCAACCACGAAGTGTTCTGCGCAAACTGTTGGATGCTGTATAGTCGAGCCTGGACCATGGGACGGTCTGCTTCGCATCTTTGATAACAATTTGTCTGTATCTCTGTTCGAATGGCTCCAACTGTTACCATCGGACCTGTTCAGGCGTTATGTCCATTGACCATGGCATACACGAACCGTTTGACTACATTTAACTGTTATCAATGGTTCCTTCTACTATAACCTAACCTCAAAGTATTCAACCGTCGGATGCTGTGTCCTGGACCATGCTACGTGGACCGTTTGATTACATTTCACTCTTATCAATGGTCCCTTTAGCTATAACCTAATATCAAAGTGCTTTGAGCTACCTATTGGATGCTGTGACCTGTACCACTGCACGGTCTGCTTTGCATCTGCGTCGACTGTATCCGAGTCAAGGTATCTCGCGTACCTGCGGCCCAAATCCAACACCCGGGCGTCCGCGATCTGCCATCCGGACAGTTCGGCGATACGATCTTGATATATAGATCCTTAAAGACGCTTGTAGGAAGTTAATTTGTAAGCTAAGTATATTATAAAAGAGATAAGGAAAGGTCTCGGGTTTCCGAGTTTCTGTGTGGAATATTGTTTTGTTTTTTCCTGAGTTTTTTTTTCTTGAGGGGGTTTCTGGCGACGAGGAAAGAGGTTTGGGTTTGCGTGACAGTTGGCCGTTTCTTGTGAATGAAAATGTCTAAGTTTGCGTTGCGTTGGATGAAGCTAAGGAAACAATGACAAACCTATCTTTGGGTACTATCTTAAAAATAAGAAATGAGTTAGCAGAAATCGCGTCATCGCTTCTACTAACGAGACACCTCGGTCAGAATTTAATACCACCCTATAGGTAGGTATTGAAAAAAATGTATGGAAATTGTTGTGTTATATTATTGCACGAAATACGTTATAACATTCTGCATGTTTACCTTGTGAAGAAATATTTTCATTGAACAAATAATTTTCATATCGCACTTATAACAATCACAACGCATTTATAATTTCAATCATCAACATGATGAGCTCGTATGTAAAACCCATTCACACTCAGGAACTCAAACATATTTGCATGATGTTCCCAGTTCTAATGCATGCTATAAAGCAATCCAACAATATACAACATCGCAGACAAGCAAAAAGGATATTTATAAATTATAATTACTGCAATAAGATTTTTCCCCAGTTTCCATAGTGTGACGCATACGGCGATATATGGTGGTAGACTCGGGTTGTATCTGCCATCTGAGCCGTGTAAATCGTTGCAGGGTGTGGGCAGAAGTACAGAGATTACAGCCGCTTGGTACATGCAGTTTGCAATGCTAGATATACGGTGGGGGAGGGAGATGGTGGAATTGTGTCTTGCAATTGGGCGGGGGATTTGTGAAATATGTTGCCGGGTATCGAAGGCTCGATCGCCGGGTGAAATTGACGCGCGGCGGACTCGGAAGGACATTTCCGTTTTGTGCTCTTCAAGGGTATAACTGACAGAAAAATTAAATTTACGGTTTATAAGGTCTTCACTTCGCACAGGTCAGGAATCTAGTGCTCAGTAATCCGAAATAAGTTATCTTATTTATAGGATTCAAATCAAACTGTTTGTGGCTTGCATTGACGCTCTGCATCCAAATTTTCACAAACTAAATTTCCCATCGAAACCCCATAATTCCTCATGCCCAGACTAAGAATTCAAGACCCTCATGTCAAAAGTATGAACCCCTCAGCTCAGTGTGCTGATACATTTGCGATTAGAGATTTGGCTTCAACCATAAAGTTTTATAAACGAGTTTTCATCGTAAAATCTTCTGCCTGGCTAAACAAATTATAAGCAAACTATAGCCAATTACAGAATTTTATCGAATAAAAACAATTCATGTTTTGATACCCTATTCTGTGGTAGTAATTTGTCCGATATATAACGTATTGTGATTCATTAGCATGATGCAAGCCGTGTGACTTCTTTTAAAAGACAATGGACACAAACACCGCCACACTAATTAATATTTGAGACCGTCAAAGACAACACGCAATGAAACATAATGCCATTGATTTCACAAACGCAAATCATTAGGAACACACTTATCGGTATCGTTTGATGAATCTACGTGTTCGCTGACTTTCACAAGCAAACGCATTATTTGCATTCGAGACTAATTCTTCTCATTGCACACGAGGTAACAGCAAATGTGAATACCCTTTCAGAAACGGGTTATTTTACCTTATTTTCACCCGCCATTTATCTGAAAAATTATCATCGATTTTGCAATCATGATCTGATGATTTCAACTACACCCATAAATATTAAATTGATGAAGAATGTGCGACTTTAAAGCAGTTAAACCCTGACAGACATTATACCCCTTTTAATACGATCTGACTAGTATACCCAATTTCACCTGAACCTGATCGAATTAGCGACATTTAAATATGTTTCCTATTAGAATAATCCGAAGTCTTTGTCCCTGTCATTATTTCTTTGCTAAATTGAATTCACAACAAGTGCAAGCAACTTGGATAAAAACGCAATCAATTATGCGCTACAGCAAGTTTACTATATAATAATCGACACAGAGTGTATTGCGAATAAAAAACAAAGAAATCGAATTACGTTCGTATGAAGTAAGTCTGTGTTATCGGCATCGGCAAGCGTGGAATTGTTGTGCGACTATTCCCGGGTGATAAGGGTTGATAAGGATAGATAAGACGCGCTGTTCTGTCTAATGTCCGAGCGCGGGTGTCTTATCAACGTGCCACCATGATGATACCGCGTGAGGAAGTTGTCTTGTGTCCGCGATAAGTCGCTTTATCATTACGTGTTCGAATCCATTCTTTCAATATTTTATCGTTAGTGGAGTTCGTTATCGTTTAGAATATAATACTTTCTTGCGAAGAAACGATAAATTGACACATTATAAAGCTTCAAGTTGCAGTTTGCAATTTTTCCGTGAATATTGACAAATATTGGCGGATCGATGTTGAAAAATAAATAAATTACTAAAATCGCATTGCGATTCTGTCAATTTATTTGAGAGCTTTGGTGAGAATGAGATGAGAACATTTGACTGTGTTTTTAATTGAGCAAATGAACGAGCTCCCATCTCATCTCACATTAAAAATATCAACAAATTCGCACTGGAGTGAAATGGTACACCATTTGCGAGTTCGTCACAGCGTTTAGGCGTGCGTGGGGCCAATGAAATCTTAAAAATAATCATACGTTCATTTGTAAATGTAGAAGTCTAACATCATGGGCTTTTCTATGTTAAAAATTGAGTGAGGCATAAATAATAAACCATCACACCTTGCCATTCAATACAAAAGCATGTGATTCATATTGTGAGGCGAATTCACGATTAAATTGTTTGAAAATATGTATCACATGCGGGTAAAAAATTAGAGTTGACCTCTTTTAGAATATCACATCATCAAAAAGTGTAACTATCATGTTACTTATTACTTTTCCGACGTTTTTTATTACTCTGGGGATAGCAAGTCAAATGCAGTTCAATAAATGACATGACTCCTAAAATGACAAATCAATTGTCCGAACTATAAACATATAGCTGGCAAGCTGCTATAAATTATATTATACGCACCTCAAGCATGAGCGCAGTGTAATTCTGAGCCGTAATGGGAAATGCTTGTCAGGCTCGGAATTCTTTCTGATGACTCGGGAGGAGTCAAATTCTTGATTTAATGGGTCCACTTATTGGGACGTTATACACGTTGGAACCATCGGCGCCGGTGTATAGATCAACGCGCAAATTTGACTCAAAGGTACTCGGATGTGAAACACAGTTTTTATAATGGGCCATGGATGGTGGTTATCCAAGGGTACCATACGCCAATATTAATGGTGTATGTATTGTGCTTGATTGCTGACAATTTTGATGTGTCTGTTATTTATAGCTTTCGACGATTAATATTGAAATTAGAGGCAACGAAACTCTGTCAAGTAAAACCTTTTTACGTTTTCATGCACCGAGTTCAAACCACATGACACCGCGTACAACAATCGCGTTCACTGACATTTGCTAATTTTTCTCAATTGCAAATATTTACTGAAATTATTAAATTCAAATGTATATAACGGACATTTAAACTTCACGAGGAATTAGCTTCGACCAGGTATGGACATTAAAGAACAACCGACTTAGCCGGCGAATCGAGACATCATACAAAAACAAACCCAATTAAGAATAAATAAAACCAATCACTAATTTAAAATGATCTACAACAACCACTAAGTTTAATTTAAGTAACACAACAAAAAAAACTTGACACTTACAAAACAGCCACTGCCACTGAATCCGTCTTCAAACCGTATTCAATCCTTCCACGCACTTCTCAACACCAACCCCTATTGTCCGACAACCCGTACACACGGCAACTAAATCAACCAACACGCTTGGATATGTGATAAACCCTCGATAATATCACGTGCTAACAACGTAGAGTCACTTTGCACTGCCTACTTTGCGCGACACTCGACCTGCACTGCTCCGAAAGCTTGATCCAAGACGTCGGCAACAGGGTGGGGGAGGGGGGTGCCCCATAGCGCCCCGTCCTCGGGCTCCAGCCCAGAGGGGGTTGGGGGGGGGGGGGGAGAGGACTATAGACAGCAACAAAAACACACCAGCAGTAAAACCGGCTTCGATGGCTATACAGTCCATATAGTGAATACAGTGAAAAAATCCATACAACAACAAAAAAACCGACGTCTTACATAAGATACAGTCTGATTTTATGTACCGTTGTTCGTTAATTTAATTGAAGCCACCCTTTAATTAGCAGTTACTAAAATAATTCAGCTTTCGGTCCAAATTATAAAATTGTCAGCAGAAAATAGCTCGCGCAACAAAAATCACAAGACTTTTCGCACAGAATAAGCACCGACGTCGCAAGCCGCGGGGTCTACATTAGCACTCTTCGATCATCGGGGTTCAACCCTGATTGTGACGTCACCTACGTTGCCCGTCGCCGATTGGACGGTCGCGGGCGAAGTCACCTCCCAGATTCTATTATTTATATTAATGAATCTTTTTATAAGTAGTTACGTTCGAAGTGGCGCCATCGGAACGAGCAAGATGGCGCGCCACTTGCAATCGGCCGCTCGATGCCTTGAGTTTTATGGCACCGGCGTCGCCGGATGGGGGGGGGGGGGATACAAGGGGGGCACGGGCAAAGCAAGGGCATTAATCTTGCGATGATTTATGCAAGGAAATTAGACCAACACTCGTACTTTTATCGCGACGCCGAGGGTTATTATGGAAGAGTTCAGTCTGGCACAATTTGACTTTGGCCGGCAACGTGCATGGCTTTGGTGTAATGCGACTTGTGGTTAGCGCTTACAGATGACTTTAAGTTTAAGTTTAAGTGGTGGCGGTTGCTGGTGGTTTGTATCTTTATGGTCGTTCGCTCGTGGCATCGTTATCAGTGCCGTGTGGAGCGTACGCAATGAATCCATGTTGTGTTTTGAAAAATCGCATGAAAATGAAGGGTGCAATATCTAATTGCTTTTACCTGTAGTAGTAGGTATTTAATTTGTGCGAAGATAGAATGTGATGCTGAAAATGATCGGAGTGTGAACATTATTCACTTTTCTATTGCATCTTTCTGTTGCATTAGTTTTACGAGATTTTACGTCAGTTTTTAGATGTCTTCCCATATCAGGTCGTTTCTTTTACCACAAAGTTGACTTATTACTTTTAAAAGTTATAAATCATGTTGATAATATTGTAAGTTATTAGTCGTTTGGGTTCAACAAGAAAGTGAAATCAATGGCACACAATTTATAAGAGTATATATTTTTAACTATTTCCATTGATTATATTTTTGTTATTAATATTGAAAAACCAAGTTTAATATTTAATGAAATGATTAGTTTTTTTCCTACGCGGGAGATTGATTAATTAGGAGGGACTGGAGAAAGAAAGTATCCTTCACAAAAAGAAGGCAATTGAATTTTTTCGATATCACTTATTTGATCCACCCCTCAATTTCAAACTGCAAAGAAAATATGCCAAATAGCGGATGTAGGATCTATCAATGTCTTGCATTGTACTTTGTCAAAATGGTAAAATAATAAAACAAACAATTCGTGCATTAATATTCTAATTTAGACTAAAGGAATTCGAACCGAAATGGAGACAACCTTACACCCTCCTGCAAGGGAGCTGATAGAGGTCTGCACCTTTCTATTCTAGCCTGGTGACAAAGTCTAGCGAATCTTTACTGCGTTTGGTAGTCGTGTTTTGCAGTGATATATATTTGCGCGCAAGGAGAGTTGAATGCGCGGAGACAATTAATTCACATTATTTGCCGAAATCAACAAACGCGACAACACTTTAACTTTTTCCAGCAAATTCACTGAAAATGAAGCTTTCTTCTTGCATTAAATCGTCTAATACATCCGAGTATTTATTTTATTTTTTCTTTAGATTATGATTTTTCTTGGTCACTCAATGCGACTATCAAAAACTGGAAGAAACCATTCGATAACGACCAAATTAAAATAAATGTATCGCATAGATTCAGACAAAGGCTTTAAAAAAAGAGCACATCTATAACTCCAAACTGATAACCACAATAAAATCAGCTTATTTCATTAAATACTGGCGTGAAAACCATATTATTTAACACCAAACTCTTGCATATTTTCAAAACGACACACGAAATCAATTGCCATCAAATGAAAAACCATCAAATGAATCCAAATAAAATGGCATCAATGACTTTCGCTCTGGCATTGCCATTGATCTATGCACCACGCCAAGGTTTGCCCCTAAACCTCCGCCACCCTCCCAGCTCGTCACAGACGGCAGCCAGACAGCCCCTGAGTGGCCTCGCCAGACAACACTTGTCATCTGTTGCACTCGATGACCCCTCTCCCCAACCCCCAACCACCAGTCGACCCCACCCACCCTCGTGGGCGCCAGACGCTCCGAAGGCTCGGCCAGGGGTGAGTGAAGGGGACGGTGAAATTAGTCCACAAAGTCATCCATAGAGATTGTTATGTTTGCCCGGAGAAAAGCTTTCGAACGTGCGACGCGTTCGGTGGGACGTTGAAGCGCGAAGCACGCTGGGTGCGAGGCGGACGGCTGGGAACGTGCGACGCGTTCGGTGGGACGTTGAAGCAGTTGAAGCGCGTAGCACGCTGGCTGCGAGGCGGACGGCTGGGAACGTGCGACGCGTTCGGTGGGACGTTGAAGCGCGTTACACGCTGGGTGCGAGGCGGACGGCTGGGAACGTGCGACGCGTTCGGTGGGACGTTGAAGCGCGTAGCATGCTGGGTGCGAGGCGGACGGCTGGGAACGTGCGACGCGTTCGGTGGGACGTTGAAGCGCGTTACACGCTGGGTGCGAGGCGGACGGCTGGGAACGTGCGACACGTTCGGTTGGACGTTGATGCGCGTAGCACGCTGGGTGCGAGGCAGACGGCTGGGAACGTGCGACGCGTTCGGTGGGACGTTGAAGCGCGTTACACGCTGGGTGCGAGGCGGACGGCTGGGAACGTGCGACACGTTCGGTTGGACGTTGATGCGCGTAGCACGCTGGGTGCGAGGCGGACGGCTGGGAACGTGCGACGCGTTCGGTGGGACGTTGAAGCGCGTAGCACGCTGGGTGCGAGGCGGACGGCTGGGAACGTGCGACGCGTTCGGTGGGACGTTGAACGTAGGACGTTGGTGCGAAGCGGACGGCTCGGAATTGTGCTGGGTTTTGTGGGAAATTTTTAAAATATTTTCAGCCAAAATTATTTAATACAAAATAAAATATTATAGCTTGGAGAATTGTGTATTAACCAAAAAACGTATGAATTATACTCTGCTGTTGGTTACAAATCGTGTATTAGAAACTTTTAATTTACCTATAAGTATTTCAATCAAACGATACATTGCCAATGTAGCTAAAAGTACCTTAAAGGCTATACAAAATAGATACTTTCCATGTCCATTTGTGGATCGTCTTTCCTACAAATGGGCCACCATTGCTCCCATTGCTTGCTAGCGTCAACTTCCCTCTCCCTGACGAACTACACATCTCTATCTAAACCCACAGACAACACTAATTACTGGCATCGTGTCGCCGAATGTCTAGCTACAGTTGTCATAGAGATTCCTGCTCGTAGAAAATCAACTGACGTAATGGTAAATGCTTGTTAAACATGCCAATGCCGGTTGACAGTTTGCTCCTTTTTTTGGTTCAGTTTCGGTTATATTGTGTTGACTCACGTAGACAGTTTAAGCGTCGCTGCATGCTTATATTCTGGGTGAACTGATTTTGATTAATGACATTTGAGTTTGGGGTGTTTTTGAGTTTGGGCAAGTCGAGTGATCAAGCCATAGTGTCGAAGGAGGCGTGACGAATTGGTGACTCGTGCTGAACATTTTAGGTGCAGCGTTTTTTAATTACTTCCACAAGTTTTCACATAGCTGAAAAATGCTACTTTGAAATCGGCGTAGCAAACGTACAGTTTGATCGCATAAATCGACGGGATAGCGAGCACCTGATATTGATGATTCGAACCTAAATTCAAAAGTTTTTGCGTGTATATACGGCGTAGATATTTGTTATAAGAAATTAAATATTCCAAAATATGTATCCGTATACTGTGATTTGAAACCAGAATTTTTCAGATGTCCGTGGCTATGCATTATCCAATTATGCTCTACGGCAACCAGCTGTGGAATCAATATTAAGTTTTTTTACGTTTATTTACATTTATTTACGGTACGGATTCAAAATTTGGAATGGATATTTCGCTTCTAATAATAACCACCTGATATTTTCAATTTAGGTAAATGTTCAATGCAAGCACATCAAGCTAAAGTTGTCCAACTTTGGATCCTGAAGTAACAGCTCGGAAATGTTGTCGCTAAATATCGTCTCAAATGAACAGTAAAAACGTCTGAAAGGGATGAAGAGAATGAGGAGGAAGATTTGTCAGGATGATTTTCACCGATGAGTCTCCCGGATATCCTGCAGGATCAGGTTGCGTTGATATTGTGCTCCCATGTTTGCTAGAGGACAGTGCTAAAACCGCAGGAATAAAAATCCCTTTCGTTTTATATGATGAAGTACATTTAAGCAATTTTCAACTTAAATTTTCGTTATTTTGCTTAATTTTCGATGCAAGTTGCATGTTGATGTAAATTTTAAAATATTTGTGAACGGTTTTGTCATCATATTGACTCTTAATGGAGGCAAGTCACTCAACTCTGAATGCCAATTGAAATTCAATTATTTTGCAATAAAACCATGAAAGAATCGCCTAAGAATACACTAAAACAGCTTGCTATATCTATAAAATCACCAATTACCGATGCTATAATGCTATAACAGTTCTGAATTAAACTCACTCCACTAAAGTGACATCTACTTCCGTGGTTGCCCTTGTATAGCATAATCGGATAATGCATAGCACCGGAGAGGCAAAAAGATCCGGGTTCATCCTCCGGATACGGATACGAATTTTGGAATAGATATTTCAAATAATAGATCAACTCCAGTATTTTTTCGCGGCTAAGATATTCCCTCTACAAGCTCTCCTTGAATATCCATGTCTACTAATGTGGACAAGCCATAGTTCCTAACCAAGATCATTAAAATTTTTAGAAATCTTAATTGGAACTTTCTCAAAAGTTTCAGATATTTCGCTCAAAATTGAGAGAGTAATACCACAGATATAAGTAAGTAAGCTAGATCTGTAGTAATACTAATTTTCGAAAGTAATGCCAACAATTAAACCACAATAAACAACGCCAAAACCACAACAACACCAATGTTTCGCGGTAAACCAATGCAACCATCCCGAACCATTTTCACCATCGGCTACCGAATAAAATCCATTTCTCTGCTGGGGAACCCATTCCGCGTACTCCACCCTCGTAACGCAAGCACCCCCAATGTGTCACCGAGCCCCACAACTGTCATCACCCACCCCTGAGGTGGCGACAGCAGGACGATCGTTCAGGCCCCGGGGGTGTACGGGGTGTAACGTGTACGGGGTGTAATGTGCGACGTCTGGTCGGGTGACGCGGATGTGTCCGGTCATGCGCGACTGCCGACCGGGATCTCGGAGCTCGTTTGCCGCCAAATGCCGGCGCTTGTTTCTCGGTGGTTTGTTGACTGAGATGCTGTTGGGCTTCGGTTTTGTAACGATTAGGGCTTCGTGAACTATTTGTTTTATAGTGTTGTGGATGGGCGATGTTTGAATGATGCTGATTGAGTAATCTTCAATGTACAATAGGTTGTGCCCATGAAGTGAGTTTGTGCTTCAAGAATCTGGAAAAATCGTTAAAAAGCAAGATAAAAAACATCATTTTTAAAAGAAGTACTTTTTGTACAGCAAAAATATTTTTACACAGATATTATGTTATAAGAATTTAATAATTGTGATGCCTGGAAAGTTTGTGCGAAATTTATAAAATGCTTTGTCCTCTTGAGTGAAAAACGTGAAATTTTTCTTAAAAACTGACTTTCATGAAAAGTTGTTCATGTAATGTAATAAATTTTTTCAGGGTGTAAGTTAAAAACAAACAAAAGTATTATAAGGATTTCATCATAGTCAATCAAGTCATAATTGGCCAGTGGACCGCAAATCAGACAAGCGCAGGAATTGTACCCGGAGATTTCAGCGCATGGATGGATTCCGTATTTATATACTATAGTTATAATAATTTGACCACATAGATTTAGAGAATATGACGAGATAAGGTCCATATATGGTTCGTTTGGTTCTTTATTTAAATGGTTGTTTTGGTATCGTGTCGTTGCAATATTATCAGGTGTCATCATGTTGTTTTTTATATTTTCATGACAGCCTTTAGAGAATGGAACTTGTTGGTCCATTTCGTTTCCGATGGCTTGGATGCTAGTTGACGAGATTTCGCGACTCTAGGACATAAAATCTTCAGCAGAATCACGTTATGAAATTTTCACCAATTTTTATTTGGTTCACCCTTGGCATAAGGCTGAATTTTCGCTATTGTTGAGTCTTCATTGGTAACAAGATTTCATTTTCAGCAGAATTCCGTGGAGGTTATGAAAATTTGACCATGTCTAGGTACTTTTGGCTTAGATTTTGGTTGAGACCGAGATGTTTTTCGCTCTTTGGGATGCCAATATTTGAGTAGGATCCCAAGTTTAATGGTTATCAAACTTGGCCCGAGAGAGAGCATTGCCGCTGAGAGCCGTGTTACACGGTGCTTGCTATTGGTGCATACGATATTCTTATTTGTTAACAGCTTCAGTCTCTTTAATTGTGCTTCAATTTCAACTTAAAACTTAAAAAGAGCCGGGTCCTACAGCAGTAAGAAATTAAAAAACGTGTCTACCTATATTTCAATTATTTTGTGTTATTCTATATATGTTTTCTTAGCAACTAACTTATCTGCAGCCAAATTACTAATTATTGAACGTTGGTCTACATCCCAGTGAATGTGTTCATTTTAATAATTGAAAGGCTCATTGATTTCGTTCAATCAATTGTCACATCTAAGTGTTTCATTGTCTGAAACCAGTGAGATATTTGGTTCAGTCAATAACTGGTCAAAAATTTACCAATTTAAATTGACCGTTTGGTCCAGATGCTTCCAGAACTACATATTTTATCCGATCATATCAATTTCCACCAAAAACCCATAAACTCTCAATTAGGGGCACTTTCGGAAAAACTTCTCCAAATTGGTGAAATAATTTACACTTTTACTAAATTTTACCTCCAAAATCTATATAATGCAGCGCATCAATACCTACCTACACAGTAAAAAATAAAAAATTCGTCGGAAAATTCCTTGGTCCCAGTTTTCAAATTTAACATCTCATGGTTTCTACGAAATACCTAAAAAAAAACACATTTTTTTTTCAATTAGATTACTATCCCCGAGGCTGGAGATTCAATTAGATGTGAATACAAACTGCACTAAACAGCATTGACTGTACAATTAACTGCATAAAACCAGACAACGTACCTTACATCAATGAGACCCAAATAAACCAAGATATCAATTGAAAAATGTCCAAACAGCAAGCTCTACGCAGACATCAGAGCCCTGGTTGCCAGGCCGCCACAGCAGCAGCAGCAGCAGCAGCAGCAGCAGACCAGCCTTTCATCCTAGCGTCTGCTCTGTGGGCATGGCATACAGACTGCCACACTGGCGCCAGGCGCACTAATAATATTGTAGTAGAAGGGTTAGGGACGCCATCCTCGACTCCTAAGTGACTTTTACCACGAGGCAGTGGCTGTAGGCAGCCTGGACCGCCGCTTGTTTCGCTGTCTGCAAAGCAGCCTGGACCGCCGCTTGTTTCGCTGTCTGCAAAGCAGCCTGGACTGCCGCTGGTTTCCCTGTCGGCAAAGCAGCTTGGACTGCCGCTTGTTTCGCTGTCTGCAAAGCAGCCTGGACTGCCGCTTGTTTCGCTGTCTGCAAAGCAGTCTGGACTGCCGCTTGTTTCCCTGTCTGCAAAGCAGCCTGGACTGCCGCTTTTTTCCCTGTCTGCAAAGCAGCCTGGACTGCCGCTTGTTTCCCTGCCTGCAAAGCAGCCTGGACTGCCGCTTGTTTCGCTGTCTGCAAAGCAGCCTGGACCGCCGCTTGTTTCCCTGTCTGCAAACCAGCCTGGACCGCCGCTTGTTTCCCTGTCTGCAAACCAGCCTGGACCGCCGCTTGTTTCCCTGTCTGCAAACCAGCCTGGACCGCCGCTTGTTTCCCTGTCTGCAAACCAGCCTGGACCGCCGCTTGTTTCCCTGTCTGCAAACCAGCCTGGACTGCCACTTGCTTCCCTCTCTGCAAACCAGCCTGGACCGCCGCTTGTTTCCCTGTCTGCAAAGCAGCCTGGACTGCCGCTTGTTTCCCTGTCTGCAAAGCAGCCTGGACCGCCGCTTGTTTCCCTGTCTGCAAAGCAGCCTGGACTGCCGCTTGTTTCACTGTCTGCAAAGCAGCCTGGACTGCCACTTTTTTCCCTGTCTGCAAAGCAGCCTGGACTGCCGCTTGTTTCACTGTCTGCAAAGCAGCCTGGACTGCCGCTTGTTTCCCTGTCTGCAAACCAGCCTGGACCGCCGCTTGTTTCCCTGTCTGCAAACCAGCCTGGACTGCCGCTTTTTTCCCTCTCTGCAAAGCAGCCTGGACCGCCGCTTGTTTCCCTGTCTGCAAAGCAGCCTGGACTGCCGCTTGTTTCCCTGTCTGCAAAGCAGCCTGGACTGCCGCTTGTTTCCCTGTCTGCAAAGCAGCCTGGACTGCCGCTTGTTTCCCTGTCTGCAAAGCAGCCTGGACTGCCGCTTGTTTCGCAGTCTGCAAACCAGCCTGGACTGCCGCTTTTTTCCCTCTCTGCAAAGCAGCCTGGACCGCCGCTTGTTTCCCTGTCTGCAAAGCAGCCTGGACTGCCGCTTGTTTCCCTGTCTGCAAAGCAGCCTGGACTGCCGCTTGTTTCCCTGTCTGCAAAGCAGCCTGGACTGCCGCTTGTTTCCCTGTCTGCAAAGCAGCCTGGACTGCCGCTTGTTTCGCAGTCTGCAAACCAGCCTGGACTGCCGCTTGTTTCCCTGTCTGCAAACCAGCCTGGACCGCCGCTTGTTTCCCTGTCTGCAAACCAGCCTGGACTGCCGCTTTTTTCCCTCTCTGCAAAGCAGCCTGGACCGCCGCTTGTTTCCCTGTCTGCAAAGCAGCCTGGACTGCCGCTTGTTTCCCTGTCTGCAAAGCAGCCTGGACTGCCGCTTGTTTCCCTGTCTGCAAAGCAGCCTGGACTGCCGCTTGTTTCCCTGTCTGCAAAGCAGCCTGGACTGCCGCTTGTTTCGCAGTCTGCAAACCAGCCTGGACTGCCGCTTTTTTCCCTCTCTGCAAAGCAGCCTGGACCGCCGCTTGTTTCCCTGTCTGCAAAGCAGCCTGGACTGCCGCTTGTTTCCCTGTCTGCAAAGCAGCCTGGACTGCCGCTTGTTTCTCTGTCTGCAAAGCAGCCTGGACTGCCGCTTGTTTCCCTGTCTGCAAAGCAGCCTGGACTGCCGCTTGTTTCGCAGTCTGCAAACCAGCCTGGACTGCCACTTGTTTCGCTGTCTGCAAAGCAGCCTGGGCCGCCGCTTGATTCGATAACCGAATCAGCCTGAATGTTCAAGGCTCCTTAAGTGAAAGACGCGAAGAATTGACGACGCTGTACGTGTATTAGTAAATTTCATCCGTGTGTGTGTATGTGTGTGTGCTCGGTCGATGTGAGTGTGTACGTGTGTTTCTCGGTTAATTTCTTTTTTGTTCTGATCTGGAAATTTGGTCGTTTTTCAACATCGCTCTTAACATCAGAACACTTTTAGTAGAGTCGACTGGTCCGACGGACATGGAATCCATCTTGACTTGTTTTTCCATTTTTTAATACGGTTTGTTTCCGATTTTTTGTTTGTTTTGTTGCTTGTGTGTATTTGTGTGTTGTTTTTTTGTTGTTTTGGATAAAACTATAGAAGTGGGTATTGTGTGTGTGTGCCGTGAACCTGTTTTCCATTGGGCGAGACACCGGACAGATGAATTGCGGGTGTGTGTGTGCGTGTGCGCGTCGGTGTGAGTGCTAATGCTGTTGCTAATTTTCAGACGTGTCTTTGAGGCATGGGTTCGGGCTTCATCGTGCTGCTTCGGGCGGCTTCGGAATGGATATCACCCTCCTCTATGCTAGTTCCTTTCGGGGCTGATCGACAAAGTTGGTGATAGGAATTTACTGATTAGTTTCTTTTGATGAAGACGTTGAGGAATTTTCTGGGTGCTACGGATTTGTGGGGGTGTATTCGCTTCATGACCTACAAGTTTCAAATTTAAAATATGTTTGAATTAAAATAATTTAATCAAGATAAAACTGACAATATAGTTAAAAATCATTTTATATTTAATCTACCTTAATGATTGGTTCGTTTTAGCTCATTGTATCTAATGGAAACAAATGCAGTGTACTCGTGAGGGAATGCTGTGAAATTCAAGGGGTATTTTTTTCACCCTCATACTCTCCGAAATGGATTGCAAATCGACGTTTGATTGTGCACTTTATTAATATCTTCAAACTTTTCAAGATTTAATTGGGAATATCTACTAATGCTGTGGAAGAGGAAACGATATTATTATTAATTAATTCAATCAGATGTAGGATACATTTACATGCCATTTTGTCTGAGTCCCTAACCTAGCTACCATCCCATCCTGTTCTAATCCCTTCCTGAAATTTCCTCACACTTTCCAACATCTCTCTTACTCTTGAATTATTCCATTCCTCGAACCCCTTTTCTAAAATCGCTATCTTTCTCATTCCTCTCCTATTCATGTCCAACATAAACCGTAAGCCATTCTTCCATAAGCCATTATTCCAATCTATACCTCCCAGTTCCCTCCACGCCAACTGCCCACCAAGTGCTTTATAAATATAAATTAACCAACTCATCTTTCTTCTAGTCATCTTTAAAATCCTTCTTGAAATTCAAAGAACACGCGGAAATGAATCACAAAACCTTTTACCGAAATTAAAAAAACAAAATTAGATCATTGATACATGCATTATTCTCAATCATGTATAAAATCAGTACTTATTCCTTCACGCCAATGACTTCCCGCTATCTATTCAAACCATCATCACGCTATAGTCCACACAACCCACACAATTTCCACGATTTCCACGGCTCGGAAAAGCCAAAGTACAAGTGCATTCTGCAACGTGGATATACACTAACAATTGCTGTAACCTATCACATCCATTAATTGCATCCTTATCTTCGCTCGCTAATGTTGCTGGCCATAAGCACGATAAGATCCCAGTGGTCGTAAAACCCTCTTATATATATTTGTGTGGAGAGACGACCAAGCGCAATCTTTATGCTTATATTGCCCGCCTGGCTACTGCATTTTACTGTCTTAAACATTTTCAGCTATAAGTGTACCTACTCTGCCCGATGCGAATTACGCCATTACACCCTTTTATGATAAAATTTAGAAAAAAATGGTTTATTTTTCAATCGATTTGTGTACGCTGTGATATTGCTCTGTGGTTTGCCTTTGTGCAGTTTTTATTGATGAAAAAAAAGACGCTAAAACTCGCCGTAGAGATTTGTGTGTGCTGTTGTGTGGGTTATCAGCGTAAAGATTTTAAAACCGATCACGTTTGATTTGATTTTGAGATGGGATTTTCTAGAAGATGCCAACGACCTTGTGGTGAATTTCTGCTTTATGAGATTTGTGCATACCTAGCAATATCCATTTATTTCAGAGTTGATTTGTTGATGCAACTATTTCACTCGTTTTTGAAGGAATTTCCTTGGTACATGAATATAAATTAATATTTAGTGTAAAAATCTTTCTAGAAGATGCCAACGACCGTATGGTGAATTACTGCTTTATGAGATTAGTGCATGCCTAGCAATATCCATTTATTTCAGAGTTGATTTGTTGATGCAACTATTTCACTCGTTTTTGAAGGAATATCCTTGGTACATGAAAATAACTTAATATCTAGTGTCTAAAGCTGCAATAACTATTGTTAAGCATTATTTTAGAAAGCATGTGTTTGCAATGCATTACATTACCGTAAAAAATGCATCAATTTATCTGCAAAGCCATAAAAGCAAATTACTATTCAAAGCGGCTACAAATTTTGAAATACTATTTATGGTAGGTTTAGAAATGGACACGATTTGGAAGCTATTTAAAATTCTCTGTTCCTGATTGAAAAATACGCGGTGAACGTAAACATATGTACCGTACCAGTACCTAATTATAGATTGAATATCTTCGAGTATTTTTAATTCAAATTGTATATAATATGTCAATCGTTTTTATGCCTATAAATAAAGGCAATAAACCTCAGCGCGACACTTAAACTCTTGTTACCCCTGGCTTTATGGCTGAGTAATTTTTCATGTTCACCACTTCTACCTGCTTATCTCAATAAATATTTACTACCCTCACTTCTCCCCCCCCCCCCCCCCCGACACGAAACTCGATTTTTTATTTTATTTTTGTAAAGTGTAAGATAATTTTTCACTTAAAGTATTTTATTTATTTATAAAGCAAACGTTTATTTGCCACTTTCAATAATTGATAAGTAGTATAAAGAACACAAATTTGCAGAAAAAACGGTCGTGTTCAGAGGATTGAAGTAAAGTAATATATAAAACTATAAATGAATACATTCGAATCCATGTTTATTTACAAATTATTGTAGGTCTCTTTATTTGCTATACTGCTTCAAAAGTAAACTATATATTTGGCATTTTGCTAAATATTGTGATAAATTTGGTACCTCTGACTAGATGGTATTATCATTCAATTCAACTATACAATCAACATTATAAAGCTAAAAATGCAGGTTTTGTGAGATCATGGGTGGAGTCCATGGTAATGACTTAACAGCAGAAATGGGCATGCTCTCTAATAGAATATAGTAAATTTGTATATATAAATATTACAAATGGATTTCTACAAATACAAAAGTGCAAATTACAACACCAATTTAACCTCAAAATATTTGTACACATTATTTTATCAAAACTAATTGCTTGGCAGAGTGAGAAAAAAAACACACCAACGATAATTAGCCAATTACCTAAGCAATTAAAGTGGTCCATTAATTTATACTTACACCTATAAAACAGGAACGCATCAAGTACAATTTAATTAACGTAAAAATAATTCGCGAATAAGCGAACAGCATTTCCTCAAAGTCTTTGACACAACACCAAGCGTTGGCAATTGGCAGCAAATCAAATGATTCAAAAATTGCCTGATACAATTAGCCATAATTAACGACCTTTGTAAACGATTCACAGACTGAAAATTAAATTCCAACCATAAGAAAATGCACAGCTCATTAATACTCTCTCGATTCTGTCTCAAAAATAGTGGCAATTTTAAATATTGAAACCAATTCTTAAAAAAACGTTCTAAAAGATTTCCTCTCCCCTCGGACGCAATACAGTGAATTATTTCTCGATCAAAATAGTTCCGAAGAAGGGAGCGTTTACCGCACCCAATGGTGTTTATCCGTTCACCTTAGTAAGTCCAATTACCACATCATCTTCGCCAATAGCTCGCATGTCACGCCCAGTCTCGATTTAGCAAGGTGCTGACCGATGTACTGTGTGTTGATGTACGGTCTACTTCGGCGATTGGTGGTACTCGTGGTCGACGCCGACGCTGGCGACGTCGGCGACGTTGGAGGCGTCGCGACGCTGGTCAACGATTGAGGTGATGACGGTTTGGGGGTCTGGCGACGGGCGACCGCCGGCTAGCGGGTCTAGTGGCGGAACGCTGCAATAGAAACAATCATTTAGGGGTCTTACGATGAGGAAACAATTTTCAGAAAAAACTATTTAATTGTATTGAATACTAAGTCCCAATTCAAGCTTTTGCTGATGTTTCGCAAAGCGTGTTGCCTGATTTATCATGGGTATAAACTCAAGTCCCATGATATGACCAAAAAGCAAGCAAGTGAACCAAAAATTAGCTACATCTCCTCAAAATTTCTGAATAATTATCAAATCTGAGATATTTTTTGCTTTTCGTCTCTCGGAATTTGGAAATAAAAGCAATATAGAAGTTTAATTAGAAAAACGGATAAGGTTCTCATCACAATTAAAGACTAATTTAGTAGTCAATGGTTAGAAAAGCGTAGAGATTCTCTCATGAATCAGGTCGAATTTGTAATTGTTCTTTCGAACCTGGACTGGGCCCTATAAGTTAAGATGGCGACTTGGTATGTCAGGTTATATAACCACGATTCATTATTTGACTATCGTTTACGATTAGCTTATTTGGCAACAGACCACACATTTTCCCCTCGGACACTAGCTAAAACCAGGCACTAAGAACTAAGAAGTAAGACATGCAAGCCGGTCTCACTTAGCAATGTGTCTGTTTAGCAGACTTGTCGATGGCAATGAGAGAGGAGAGTGAGTTGGACTCGGTTCTTGCAGGACGTAGTGTTGTTGGTGTTCGGACGATGAGGTCGACGCTAGCACGTCGTCGTCGATCAACTGCTGCTGTTGATGATGGTGTTGATGGTGTTGTTGTTGCATGAGATGCTGTTGGTGGTGGTGTTGTTGTTGTTGATGTTGCATGGATGATTTTAGGTCCTCGTGCTCCTGGTACAGACCCCCTGGGCCTACAAGCAGACAGACAATTCCGGTACAGTGGTACAGTGGTACAGACAGGGATGAAGGTTTTACAGTTTGTACAGGTGGATTCGTATCTGTATTACCATTTAGTCAACTCTGAGATTACAGAGGCTGGGCAGTGAAATTCAATTGTTTAATGAGTTACCTCTCAACTCAGAGTTGAAAAAAGGGTAAAACCCGACCTCACAGAGGGATAGGTTTTGAGGTTTGATGAAATTTTTTAAATTGTTGCAGGTTTTTTACATTGCATATAAACACATGACAGTGGTACAAGACAGATTTTACATTTAAGAAATTACTAATTTGAACTGAGTGATTGCATGCAAGTGCAACTAAGTTTTTCCCGACGCTTCGCAAGCTGCCTGCTTATCACGGGTCAAAATCAATTGCCGGATTGAACAAGTCCGAATAACTCGTCCAAAATAGGACTATTTTGGTAATTGACGATGCTTACGTTGGGAAAGGGAGTAATATTATATAAGAGAAAGTAATAAATTTATTATTTTTCTGGTGTTTCGTTAGGGTGGGTAGTTACAGTGACCTGGTTTAATATTGGCTTAGGTTCCATAAATTGATTTTATATGGAATAGGTGGCTTGCACAAAGAATCATTCGATGATGTGTGTATTTCTTGGTATTAAAAACCAAGAATTTCAAATCGATAATATACTTGCACAGAGAAAGACTGCAGTGAACATCTGTGAAAATGCATTTGCAAATGGAAATTTCGTCATTGATGTAATGAGATTGAGCAGCTAAATCAATTCCTGCATAATGAGATAATTATAAACTTCCCAGACACCCATGGTACCCATCAATTTATGGAACTGTCTTGAACGGGTTTGTCATTTTGCATGTAGAGTGCGCCACAAGACGGATTCCGACTTTTTTTTTTCTTTTCTTTACTTTTCATTTCTCCATGTTTAATTTTGCCAAATTCCCAGTATTTCAGTGGCCCGATGCGTCTTAACGGTTCGTTAAGGTCTTATTACCATGGCCACTGATAATGAGATGCCTGGTACTATGTTAGCAGACCGTTAAATAATAAACAAGCAACTGATAAACTAAAAATATAGAAAAAAATAACCAGGCTATGTTTATGAATAAAGAAACTTTTCCTTTCTTTACTAATCTGAATCTTAGTCTTTAATTTTCTTTTAAATCTATTTTCCTTATTGCTTTTTTACATCTCAATTTGTTTCGGCTAATATGTATTATGTTATCAATTAAAATAATTTCGCTGAGTACAAAAATTTAATTAGAAGTGTTAGATGAATAAAATATTGTCATTTTAAGTTGATGCGATGACAGTTTTTCAGTCTTTGATTGATTTTTAGTTGTCAGAATGCCGTGAACCATTATTTTGAAATAGACATAATTAATTTATGATAAAAATTGAATATTACGATCTTGTGTCACACTATTTTATCGCAAAGCTGCTATAATCTTTTGAATTTTAAAACTTTTTGTGTTTTATGACCATGATAATCTTGAATGATACTGCTTCATAATCTTTTTACAGCATTTCGCTTCTTCACTTCCCTCCTGATATAAGATCGGAAAAACATACATATCTTCAGATAAGAGCGAATTGCCAAAGACATGGAAAGACAGACGAACATCAGTTGTTGATGAGCGTGACGAGCGCAGCGAGTGAAGCAAAATCTTCAATTACACTTTACTGCTAAAAAATCCATATGTATTTTTTTTTTTCCTTTTCCTTTTTTTGTGTTTGTTTGCGCTCTACAGGCCAAACGCCAAAACCGATTTTGATGAAAATTTACATGGACCTTCGTTTTCTCTGAACTTAGATCTGCCACGTTTTTGAAACAATTCGGACGAGTAAATTTTATGTTATTACGTTTTACGAAATTTTTCAGTTTTTCCACAACACGTTTTTCAGTCTAGCTAGAGGCCAAGCATCTCATTATAATTTGACGAAAATTTCAAGATTTGTTGACCCTCATGATTCAATTTGCTTGTATAAAGATTTATTTGTTTTCTGTTTGGTTCTTTTCTTTAACATGGCTCTTTTATGATGATTTTAAGCGTTCTTGCAGTTTTCTTGCAACATAAGCAACTTTATCTTCAGCCGATGATAGCAAAATTTACAGTGTTTGTTAAAAATCTTATAAAAAAAGATTCTGTGTTAATAATTGATCATTTAGCCTATTGCAAAATTTAATATACCATGCTAACATAATCTACAGAAAACATACCCAGCTGAAATCCTTTTTTGATATCACATTAATGACGGATGGGATTTTTGTGGTTATAATTTTGCCCATACAGAAAATATTAATTGGGTGATAAAAAATATGTTCTTTGATTTCCGTTCCAAGTATCTTCCTAGCCTGTCGCATCAACCCGAGTAAATATATACTGCACTTGTCAATAACTTAATGAATTCAATCAATCATCCAGTCGAGTATTTACTTCATTTCGCAATCGTTAGCGTAATGCAGTGCTGTATACATTGCGTTATCTTTCTGTGAAGTTGCTCCAAATCTTGTGAAAATGTGCAGATTAAACATGGCCTAGATGCTCGGAAAGTATATTTTGTCACATGCAGTACATTGTAAGTACCGACCATAATTAGCTCATCGCATTGAAAGAAATCGAAATCAAATAATCGTAACAAATTATTAATTTTCTATAATAGATTTCAACTTGTTACAGATTCCTCCGTGGGTCCGGATCCACGAAGCAGAATGGACTATGGGGTAAGCACCAATTCCATTCAATCAAAATCTATCAACATGACGTCATGATACCCACTCGCTTAAGCCAGGCAGAGCAATTCGGGTTGTGATTTCTCTATCTTCCTTTGTTATTTAGCAGAGATAATTAATATTATTTTACAAACTGGTAGTACGTCCAGTGGGTATCTGACGTATTTTTTCTCTGAGTGGAACAGGTCTATAAGAGCAAAAGACCACGCTGGGGGTTTTGAAAATTTAGTCCAGTCAGTCTGTGAAGATACCACTCGCTACTCGAAGCTGCAGTCCAAGTGACACATTTTGATTGATTAAAAAGCACAAGTAATTTAAAAAAAAATGATTAAATACAATAAAAATTGTTAAGTGCTTATAAAATCATCGCGAAGTTCAGCAACACTAAGTCAGATCAGAGAGTGGATAGATGATAAAACGAGTTAGGGATTCTTACAGCTTACAGAGATGTCTTCCTATATTTTTTTTTCTGATCTCACTCGGTAATAGTAACATGCCCACCAGGCTATGAAATCAACGACCCCCCCCCCCCACTCCCCCTCACTGAGCTAACGCAATATTTGCACTGAGTTTTTGGCATGCGATAACGGTATATCATGTCGTAAATGTGTCCTTAAAACTACAATCCTCCAAAAGAGGGTAGTTTTTATGTGGTCGTACGCCAAAAAGTTGTGATGCCTGTCGATTTTTAACCCGAAAAAAGTTCTGGTGTGCAGTTTTTGATTTTTGATAAATGAATTTGAACGTTCCATCGAATCTTGTGGCTCGCTTTGAGTGATTCGAGAGACCGAAACGCGGAAATGAACGCACGGAGCTTTATCTGCTAATCAAATATTGTCTTAATCGTCTTTACACCAAATTTGCTCGCTGCTTGAATGCCCTCGTTGGTTCAGAAAATAAACCCAACGCCTGTCCTATTTGATGAAAGAAATAGAATTCTGTTTGTTTAAGAGAGTTTAAATCAATACTGCTGTTTCAACTTGGTATCCTCCTATGGTTTATTTCGAATTTTATAGTTTTATGATATTAAAAGAATTTATCCTCAGTGAATGTAATAAATAGTGTCAAAAACTTATATTAAGAAGTAGTATAAAAATAGTTTTATATGTTTGAGTTTTTTTTTGATGATACCTGAATAGCTTTATAGTCCACTTTCAATTTTACAGATACTATGAATATGTTTAGGTAATATACAATGCATAATGTGTATATATGGGTATATTATATTATACCAGCAGGTAAAGTACCTATTTGCATATTATTTTCTAATGGAAAATTACCAGTTCTCCTCAGAATTCTCAGAATTCCTCATGCCAATATCTCGCTAATTAATAATTTGCCATAATCAACTCACAATAAACAAAGCTCTCTCACTGAATAATTAAGATAATATAAATTACATTCGAATCGACACACTTCTCGTATCGCCATCAATGTATCAAAATCGTGATCTTTTCTTGGTGATAGCATCTTATCGTTTTTTTTTCACCGACTAACAATTTAATGACTTCTAATCGACGGGATATAACAACTTGTCTGACATTCTTTTATCACCAGTAAATTTCAAGTCGTACAGCGAGACAAGCCTTAGAGTTTAGATTACCTAATTTTATGTCAGGTGGCTCTAGCATTCTTTAGTAGACAGGGTTCGATCCCAGCTTACTACAAGATCAGCTCATTCATAACATCTGGAGCAGGAGCATAATGAGGGGTCACTCATCCTACTTTTTTTCACCCCATTGTTAGTCCCTCAACTAAAAAATGTTTACAAGATCATCAAAAAACGATTAATGGTCGCTGTAATAGGAAATTGTATCAAATAAACCAACCTCCAATCTTTATCAACAAGCAGAAATTGCCCTGCATATTATGCATTTTAAGCGATATCATGCACCAAAAAGTAATAGGTGAGTATAGGTAGGTAATAGGTAAGTAATAGGTAAGTAATAGTAAAAAGTAATAAGTGTGCATGGCTTAGAAAACCTCAGGTCATACAAGAATCTCATAAAATCAGCAATAAAGCAATGTTGACGCATTAATCATGATTGTCCATACTGGCGAGGACTAAGGAACAAATTATTCGAACAAACCTACTATCAAGCTAAACTAAAAATTGAAATTAACATTTTATACATCAAAGCTGGCATTTTCCGCATTAAAAAAACTCGCACGTATAAAAGTTTGCCAGCCCAACGCCTCAAACATTTTGCAGTCTCATTTACACCTCTGATCTCATAGCAACGAACAATATCATCATCGCTACTTGAAACTCAATAAAATCCAGTATAAAACGCTTGGTTTCTTATCAGCGTGCAATGATTGATAACGTTGCCAATGGTTCGATCATATTGCATGCGCTGATAAAGCTGCCCATCACTCATCTCTCTTGCTAGGAGAGAGAGAGAGAATAAGAGAGAGAGACACAGTGTAAATGCTGGAGAACATGACTTTATGCCCCGACGCTGTTGTGTGCTCTGGCTGATAAGACTGAGCGTTATCAAGGCGCAGGTGGGGTCGCCAGGCGAAGTTACATGTCTGTCGAATATTATAGGGGCACGGGGCAAGGGGCCCTTCTTTACTTTCGATGGGGCTTCGAGTTGTTTGATTTGCCCGATCGTGGGTAAATTAAAATCGGTATCGATGGTGTTTGACGTTTGAACCAAGTTATGGGTTTATCTAATAAAGCCTGTCTTTCTTGTGGCTGGGTTATGTTTTAATTTTATTAATCTTGAAAGCGATATAGCGTTCGGGCTTTACGTTTTGCACCGATGCTCTAAGTTTTAATGATGGCCTTGTTCAGTGGGAAATGAAAATAGCCAAAATAAAATTAGTTAAATTAGAATGGTATACTCAGCATATTATTTTAAGAGCTTTGAAATTGTGGCTTTTGAACTGAAAAAATGGTCCTAGCAGGGTTTTGAGTAAGATTCGTGGTTTTATGGCACGTTTTTTACTCTTTTTGACGGTCTAGAAAGACATGTTCAATTTCTTTCCCCACTAGAAAAGCACATAAAGGAGTGTTCCCCATGCAACTGCGAGGCTAAGATGGGGTGCGTTGAAATAATGTTTGCGTATGGATCGATATTACATCTGTGGCATTTTTTTTTACATAAACGCTATAGGTACTGCTGGTGAGAAAATTGTTATACTCTAAGAGTTTTTGCTAATGTTCATCTCATCAGTTCTACCGTGGCAATTGGCAACACATAGCACACAGGGAAGTCACATTCACTTCATTTGCACACCAACAAAAACCACACAAATTATTTTAAAAACCCTTCACCAAACGCCCAAAACCCTTAAAGGTTGTCGAACAATCATGTAGCATAGAAAACATTGAGATGAATTTCCTTATCTTCAAGCGGAAAATTGGAGGATGTTTATAAAAGAGTATCGAAATGAACTATACATTAAATTTCCCCAAAATGACAAGTGAATTGTGAGTAGGAAGTTGTGATAGTTTTGTGTTATAATGTTGGCTGAATTATTCTGTTTTTGGATATGTAGTGTACAGAAAAACATACTCGGGTTTGATAGAATTTGAGTTAGTGTATGAATGAATGACAAAAATTTTCTAAGATTTCTAAGATTTGTGTAGACTACAAATCCCTAAACCCCCTCTTGGAATAACGGCCAGCAATGCTTTGTTAATCGCCAATTAAAACCCTTGCATTCAACTCCCCATTCTAGATACTTTTCAAAGAATTCTCGCTCAATAACGGATACTTTGAGTTGCAATAAAGACTGAGAAAGCGTGTTAATATTTATAGATAGTTGTAGGTGGTTTTACCGTGTACATTTGGTTTAGACTCTGTCTTTATCAGCATCCCCCCGCCCCCGCCGCCGCCGCCGCCGCCCATCGAGGGGTTCTTGGGCTTCCGTTTCCTGGTCTGGATGCCGTCCTTCTTCATGCTCTGAGGTCGGCTCACCTGAGAAGAATAACATGCGGACATTTTATCAAATTGATCATGATGACTTACCGCTGAAAGAGTCACCGTGTTTTTTTTTAAAGTATAATTAGTTTAAATAATGAAATCTTTTTGGTGGGTGTGTGATTTTATGTTATTTAATTTTGAATATAACTGTGGCCTCCAAATGTTTTTTTAATAAGCGCTTAGCCAAATTTGTAAGGCTTACAAATTTGGAACTCTGACGTTGGTCCGTGTTTAGAACTTTAGATAGGTACACTTCTAATTATTAATCCACGATTCTAGAAAATTCATTCGGGTATCTTTTATTCCGTGAGCTTAAAGTGATAACAGAAATCAAATTCAATCTTATACCAAAGCGGATATAGTTTCAATCGCCATATTATTTTTTAGAAGCTCAGAAAATGTAGCTATTTGATCCTGGGGATTTTTTAAATGAAGAAATGAATTCTCTCATCTCTTCTCATCTTAAAAAATTGAAATAATCGCACTGCTACGATTCTCCTCAAATCCAGAAGGGATTCATAATGATCACACTCACTTCTCTCAATTGATTAATGTATCAAAACAAACACCCAGCACAAATTACACTATACAAAATATAGTATTTGATAGTAATATTACTATCAAGCTACCCAAGATATGAAATTCACCGAGATACGTGTAGCTATATAATACTACAAAAATGTGGATAACCTATCTTAAAAGGTCATTTTTAAGGTCGAAATCTGATGAATGAATTGCTGATAATATTTTGTGCCACTATAGAATCCTGGTTGAGGAAATGTATCTCGTCAGAGATACAGGTTGTTATTGAAATCTCTGAAAGATTGGACCAAACTTTACTAAAAATAAGATTGCCATATCTGAAACATTTCTGATAAGGGGTACACGTCTGAGTCCCGTTATGATATACGAGGGTATTTTTCAAACTGTTTTGCGTCAACTGTGTTATTGGCGAAGATGTGAATTTTGATTTTGAGATAGTATTATTGATTTCTGTTTTTTAACTAATAAAAATAAAATACCAAAAATATTTGCATCGATTTTGGATTAAGACAAGTAACTTTGCGACTAATTCTCTGTGGTTCCACTGCCGTAAAAATTTGGTTAGGCCCTAATAAAAAAAAATAGGATCAGCTATTACTTTCTCAAGACAAGTGTCTTCCTAATTTTAGCACGTTGGTTTTCAGAAAATCTATTTAACTGGCAAAACTTTTCCCAACTTTTCGCAAAGCTTTGCTGCCTGCATTATATACTGCTACTGCTGCTGCTTTATCACTCGAGTTTAGAGCCCCTTAATAATGCTGCCAGCACAGCTTTACGAAAAGCTAGGAAAAACGCCCGGAGTTAGGGACTGCATTCAATACCGAGTTTTCCAGAAAACATTCAGTTATGTTCCAACAAGTGAAACCCCACACACAAATTCCACCAGAAAACAAATTAAACTAAAATTAAATCCCACACCCACCAGTAAGATTTTATTAATTAAATAAATACGCCCCAATAAAAACAACACCCTGCATCATCACAAAGGCCGCCGCATAACCCCACGGGCATGCCTCACGAGTCACGGAAACATTCTTGAACATCCAACGCCTTTTTTGCATGGCCTCATCCTTCAGCAAACATTGTCAACCTCGCAGTGAATTTAATAATGAGAATTTCGATAGAAGTATTTAATGACGCGATGCCGTTCACCATTAATGACGTCTAGTTCGGGACAAGGTGTAACGACTAATGACATAGAATGCAGAGGTGATTCCGCCCCAAAACTCTACAAGCTACATCCCGTGTAGCCCGGATCCTTGTTCAGCCTTGGTCCAGATTCTGACGATGGGTGATCCACTTTCGTTTTGTTTTAGCGTTTATCCAGTTGCTAAGTATAAGAAGGTGTCTTGACTAATGTATCTCCGATAAGCAGATAATTATATAAACGCTCCGTTTGCTATCAGTGATGCGAATTAGTTAATAAATTAGTGTTTTGGCAATAAGATTATTTGGACGTTACCATGCAAATTGCGGTGAGAGGGAATTCAGTTAGGAATGTGTCGTTATTTTAGATTCTAGGGTTACTAGGCAAAATCTCTGTCTTATCCGCTTCTGAATGGGTGACTGGATCACCAGGCAAATCACTCTCCGCGATAGGAGAAGTTCGTAAACGTACAAGGAATCTGTGTACACTAACATGAAATTAATTTATTTATTTAAAAAAGTGGCTAAACAAGTGGTTAAGTAAGTAAAAAACACGAGTTTAGACCGTTGATAAACGCAGGCAGGATAGATTTGCGAAACGAAGAAAAAAGTTTGAGTTTTGGGACTCAGCATTCAATACCGATTTAAATAGTTCTTCTGAAATTAAACGTTCTAAGATTAGGAAAAGTAATTATTCTTAAGAAAGTTATAATTTCCTGTTACTCCTCCAGAAGTCATTACCAAATATTTTTACTGAAGTATTTCTCTTGTCTTTCTAAAGTATCCTCTGCTCTGCTCTTTCTTTTTCCTTATCGTTTCGTATCATCAAAAATCGGATTCTCAATCATAAAAAATACAAATTCAATTCTCATCTGAGTGCCTTCTATTTTCGTTCAATCTCTTCACCCGGCAAGTGTTTATTGTTCGCTTGTCTTTTATTTACTCTCAAGAAAGTGAAACGCAATTCGGTGCAAAGTTTGATCATTCGGTCGCGAATTCTACTGAATAAAATGCACTTGAAGCGAGTGTGGACTGGAAAAAACAAGAACTTAGACAATAGAATCGTGGAGAGTGTGAAATGTATCTATCAATTCCGATCATCGTTATGAACGTCGAGGCAATCTGTCAACTTGATCAAATGAATCGAGTTGACGCTTTAGCAACATGAGCTCCGATCAGATACCACATCGAAAGAAAGGGAACGTGACTTCATGTCCGAAAACAATCCTCATCAATTTATCAATTTTATTCGGCATTTACCGCGTGGTGTTGCGAAAATCATTCGCTCAATTCAGTATCAATTTTATGCAATTTTCCTATGTTTTCGTAGACAATCTATATGAGATAACTTCCCATTCTAAGTAATGTGCTTAAAAGTTCCCAGAATTGTCTGGTGTAAGTTATACTTTGTGAAGGAATATATTGACCTTAAACCGCATGTAGAAAGATTCAATCAATGTCTCTCAATTTCACTTACCCTAAGCTACAACCAAAGGCTCAAGGTAACTTTTCACTAAAAGTTACGCAGCACAATACGCGGACCATACAAAACTAAGATACCAGCTCGCAGATCTGCTCTCGGTAGAGCCTGACATCCCTTCAAACCACCAACATCTCCGAAACATAATAAGTGCTTCGTTTTAGGCTGAATATTTTAATTGCATTATTACAGTATTTAATTAAAATATTTGTATATATCTAACCTCCGAAATAAGCTGTTTTGTAAGCATCAACGACTAAAACCCATATATCTAATCCAATTTTTGTGTACAGTTGCTATCCTGACCCTCAGCATCCCATTATAGCAAAGTGTTCCACGAGTACTCACGTTGTGCAGCTTGTAGTAGAGGCCGCACGCGTTGCAGACCGGCTCGCCGTTGTTGTTCCGTCGCCAGAGGGTGGTGGTCGACGTGGTGCAATTGGCGCAAGACACCCCCGTCCGCCGGGTGCCCGTCTAGGGTGGGAGGCGGGGGCAAAACACACCGCAGGGTCAGGGCTTGCCGTGGTCGATACCACACGTGCACACACGAAGTATCGAGTATAAGGAAATCATTGACTACCAATGCTAATCAGCAGTTAGGGTTCATGCTGATCTTTCAGTAGGTACTATAGCAAATATTTTATTGATTATTTATTATTAAAATCAATAATTAAATTTACATGTCGTTTAGTCATGAGTCCCTAGAACCTATAGCAACCATTCCATCCCATTTTCATCCCTTTCTTAAATTTCGTTACACTTTCTACCATTCCTCAACTTGCTCGGTTTCCGTGGGACACCAAAATCGTTCGAAAATCGTTTGCTGAAAATGTTTGAATAATATCACAACATAGTTTCGGAGTTTCAGAGTTGGCCGATCTGAACAGCAGAACGCTTCGCCTGGAGCTTCTGCTTTAGAACCAGAGTTCTACGGATTTCAAAAGAACGTATTTAAAGTGTTTGAAGATAGTTATTTGTATTCCCGAACTGCTAATCAAGTTACAAGCTTTTCTAATGGTTTGCCGGCGTTAGAATCTGACGGAAAATCCCATTACAGCTACAAGTGCTAATAGACCCTGGATGGAGTAATCAGCAGAGATTTACGCAACGCGGGGAAATGCCCATTTCGTTGCTTCAAATCTATTGTATCTTTTGAGACATTTGAGACAAGGACGTGCAAGAAATCATGGAATCAACTGATACTTCAGCGGCCTCCTTAGCTCAGTGGTAGAGCACTGGTCTTGTAAACCAGGGGTCGTGAGTTCAAACCTCACAGGGGGCAGATTTTTTTAGTTTCCTTCAGATGCCATAGCAACGCACTCACACATTATCAACGCATTCGCAGTCATTCGAAAGTTACAGCGATTTTTATCAGGATTCTTGTATGTTTCTTGTTGGAGAATCGCAAAGAAATAAAACGAAGTTGAATTACCTCGATAGTGCGTTTTCACAAATAAAACATTGTCTTGAGTTGTGGAAAATGATCAATGGTTTTTCTTACTAATTTAAACCCTGAAATACGCAAAAAAACATCGAACGCGTCGCACGTTCCGAGTTATCCGCCTCGCACCCAGCGTGCTACGCGCTCCAACGTCCCACCGAACGCGTCGCACGTTCCCAGCCGTCCGCTTCGCACCCAGCGTGCTACGCGCTTCAACGTCCCACCGAACGCGTCGCACGTTCCCAGCCGTCCGCTTCGCACCCAGCGTGCTACGAGCTTCAACGTCCCACCGAACGCGTCGCACGTTCCCAGCCGTCCGCCTCGCACCCAGCGTGCAACGCGCTTCAACGTCCCACCGAACGCGTCGCACGTTCCCAGCCGTCCGTCTCGCACCCAACGTGCTACACGCTTCAACGTACCACCGAACGCGTCGCACGTTCCCAGCCGTCTGCCTCGCACCCAGCGTGCTACGCGCTTCAACGTCCCACCGAACGCGTCGCACGTTCCCAGCCGTCCGCCTCGCACCCAACGTGCTACACGCTTCAAGTCCCACCGAACGCGTCGCACGTTCCCAGCCGTCTGCCTCGCACCCAGCGTGCTACGCGCTTCAACGTCCCACCGAACGCGTCGCACGTTCCCAGCCGTCCGCCTCGCACCCAGCGTGCTACGCGCTTCAACGTCCCACCGAACGCGTCGCACGTTCCCAGCCGTCCGCCTCGCACCCAGCGTGCTACGTGCTCCAACGTCTCACCGAACGCGTCGCACGTTCTCAGCCGTCCGTCTCGCACCCAACGTGCTACACGCTTCAACGTCCCACCGAACGCGTCACACGTTCCCAGCCGTCCGCCTCGCACCCAACGTGCTACGCGCTTCAATGTCCCACCGAACGCGTCGCACTTTCCCAGCCGTCCGCCTCGCACCCAGCGTGCTACGCGCTTCAACGTCCCACCGAACGCGCCGCACGTTCCCAGCCGTCCGTCTCGCACCCAACGTGCTACACGCTTCAAGTCCCACCGAACGCGTCGCACGTTCCCAGCCTTCCGCTTCGCACTTAGCGAGCTCCGTACCTAACATAACCCCCAGTAAACTCCACGTGTCGCCAACTCCACTCACCGAGCTGAGCTTCTTCGCCTGCGTACGCACCGGCGGACGGTTGACGCCGTTCACGCGGTTGTAGAGTCCGCACGCGTTACACAGGTAGTGACCGGTGCCGTCGCGACGCCACAGCGGCGTGAAGCTGGCCGCACAGTTGACGCACTCCTTGATGTCCATGCCCAGCATGTTGTCTGCAAAGAAGCCGCCGGGGCGGAGACGGTTAAGCGACATTGCGTCGGGCCAAAAGTTTGGTTAGGTGACCATATCTGTTCATTGCATATCCAGGAAAATGCCAGGATGGATGCCAGTCAAATGACAGTATGGAGGAATCCTGTAGTTTGAGATGTATAGCGTCCTTTGTTAGGGACAAGGCTTAATCCGATTGTCCCCTCGGTGAATTTTATAGGTATATAAGGGGTCTTTCGTCGTGTCTTATTTGCTATCAAAATATGTGCTATAGGATCTAATTCAAATGAAAAACATTCCGATATCACCAGGTACAAAAAAAATGTAAAAAACACACGAATTGTGAACGCATACTCACTAGGATCGTACGCCTCGTCCAGCCCCATGGAGTGCGCCCCGCCCGCGCCGTTTCCCGCGTACTCCCCGTACGTCGACACCAACCCCACGCTCCCCGCGGCGCCGGGGTCGCCGCCGATGGTCGCTCCACCCCCGTACCCGCCGCCCCAGTTGTAGTCAACGCCCGTCGGCGAGCCGTTCCCGCTCCAACTTCCCGACTCTGCCACCTTGTACACGTGCTGGTAGGTCGCGTTACCGCCGCCGCCGCCGCCGCCCCCCGTGTACTGCAAGCCCTGCTGCACGCCCTGCTGCTCGTACGCGATGCTGCTGTACCCCGGGTTGTAGCCCATCTTAGCGCTGGCCGCCGACGCCAGCGTCGGGTCCTTCGCGCACAACATCGGACTCTCGCCCAAGAGCTTGTTGCCGGACGCGTTCGGGTTGTAGAGGAAGACATCGTTGGTGATCTGCCCGCCCGCCTTGCTGTAGACGTAGCCAGGCGACGGGTTCTGATAGCCGACGCCGACGTCGCTGTAGTGCGCCTGCTTGTAGCCCGTCACCTGCGACGCCGACGGGTTGTTGACCGTCTCCAGCGTCGTGTACGTCGTGTTCGGTATCTCGACCTGTTGGTGCGTGATGCTGATCTGTATCGGCGGCTCGCCTTTCTGCAGATGATGCTCCTCGTACTTGACGTGTTGCTCGTTGTGGTAGCGTATCGTCAACGGCAGGTGGTCCAGTTGCTGCTGTTGCTGCTGCTGCGACGGTGGCGGCGTCATCTGGTGCTGGTAGCTGCCGATGTCGTCGGCGAGCATGTGACCGCCGACGTGCGGAGGCGTCGCATAGCGACCGGGACGCTCGTGGTATTGCCGTTCGTCAGGCGAGTAGCGTGGGTGGCTGCGTTCGCGTTGCGCGAAGCGTTGCAGCGAGCCGTGGTGCATGCTGGTGAGCGGTATCAGCGGCGGCGGACTCTCCGTGTTGGGGTTGTAGCTGTCGGCGATGGTCGTCGGCAGGTATGCGGACTTGGCCAGCTCTTCGTAGCGGGCGTGCCGGATGTTGGGCAGCAGCTGTTGCTGGCTGGTCGCGTAGGTCACGTTGTCGAGCAGGACGACGTTGTCGGCGTAGCGGACGGGGCTGGGCGGCGAACGGCGGGCGTCTTCGGAGGGCGGCCGGTAGAGCGGCTCGGCCTCGTCGTCGGCTTCCTGTTTGGCGTCGACGAACTCGCCGGTCTCTGTCGACAGGTTGAGCGTTTCGGTCTGCGCTTGGTCATCGCCGTTCTCCATGCGTTCGACTTGCTCCTCGATCGTTTCCTCACGGGCGACTTCGTCGTTTTGGAGGTCGGCGTCCTGGGCGTCGTCGAGGTCTTCGGGGTGTGTCTCGACGGCGGCGTCGGCGTCGGGGGCTTCGGGGGCGTCGGCCGGGGGGCTAGAGGGCTCTTCGAAGTCGGCGTCGTGGGTGGTGATGTGGCCGGTGGTGGTGATGGTGCGGATCGGCCGACGGGTGATTACCGACGTGGGGGGTGCAGGGGGTGGCGGGGATGGCGACGCCTGGACATCGCTGTTGGCTGACATGGCTGCTGGAACAATATCGTGGTTGGTTTTGTCAGTTTGCAATTGATACAAATTGGGAATTATCGTTGACCCATTCAAATTTAACAAATCATTTTGTGTTTAATTTACTCGAATACTTAATTGTAATACCCGCCGCCAACTCCAACTCCTGATTAGAGGAACCCCAGTCAACGCCGAATATCGCTTAACCGAGTAACCGTTTTACCGTGTCAATGTTTGGTACATATTTAACCGGGTATACCTATGTCAAGACTCATAGAGAAGTTTGTCTTCACTGCATTTTTTGGTACGAAAAAATCACTTTTCCTTACTTTTTCAAATAAGCCCGAACCCACGCAATTTCCAAAAGCGATCGCCTAACAACAGTCTGACACTGAGAACGAGGCTGTGACAGTCTCACTGTCAACAACCAAGCCACAGCTCACAACACCCAAAGGGATTGTCTCATTCCGGTCAGGAAGCAGCCAAGGCACTAATTTACCAAGAAACGACAATTAGCACTAAGACACCAGATGAAGATTCCCCTTGCTCAATAACTAATATACAACAACTCGCTTCACTTTATCATGAAGTTATTTGATGGAGGATTGATGCACAGTAACTTATTTACATGAAAGTATAATGTAGAAAATATTCAAATGACATATTCACCAGCCGTGCTGCAGTATGCCATCTGAATCTATGCTTGCCTCAGAATAAAGAGTTCTTCACTGCTTTATTATCAACCTAACCATTCACTGATATCTTTCGCCCAGTAAAACTGTAAAAACAAGGAGCCTTCACACTATCGACAGCCTCCTACACACCCACAACGACTCTACCTGTACCTATAGCCATGGCGCCGACGTCAATACTCATGGTAAACGGAAACCGCGCTGTTTATTCTTGAAAAAGGCGCGTGCCCCAAGACTGTCCTAAGCACACATAGGTGACACCTAACTGCTAGGTAATGAGGGTAATACTCTGTCGCGCTCGCGCTCGCTCCTTCCTGTGCGACGATGGAGGCGTTTGCTCTGTCTCGCACACGTTCACGACGCACGCTTTAGAACAAAGCTGAGGTGAGCCAGGATATGCCTGTTTCCGTACAATTGGAAAACATCCGTTTTTTTCTTTCCCCGGTTTTGTCGGAGACGTTGAGGAATGTGTGTGGAGTTGACATGAGGTGGGTTGTGCGATTTTGGGGTTCGATTCTTTAGTCGGGGTGTCGCGGGAAGGTAAAAAAATCTGGCATTCGCTTTGAAAAGTTCATCACTTTTACTGGTCGACGAGATGAGATGAATTGAGATACATTGCAGACTGAGATTTTAATTATGTCGCAGTAAATTAAATTAACGCAGAAAATTGTATAGGGATATGAAAATGAACTGTATAGATTGCCACATATGTGGGTGGTTGTGAAAAATATTAGTAGGGACTACATGAAATTTTCTTTGGTGCATGAGTTTAACAATTGAATAAAGACTTCGTGAGCAATGCGGCTAAAATGCTAAAAATTAACCTTCTTCGTGTATATGAGCTAACTTTAGGCTAACCTAGCAATATTTCCACTGAAGCAAATTTCATCTCCTACTTTTCATGGCGGCTGTTAATGAATACAAAATATTCACTGCCCAATTTAACCATGCAGGCCTCAATGTATTCCCAACAAAAAACTAAAAGATAATAAGGATAATCTGAACACCCACCTTTTTAAGAACACAAAACCGGAACACCTAACAATAACTATTATTATCAGATTAACATTATAAAACACTATGTAATAATCAGATTATTAATATCTCAAAACGACGAGATGTGAAGAAATCTTTCGATTTTAAGCTAATCAACATTTTGATTTGATAGCCGCACACAATAATAATAATAAAGACAGCAAATTGCACATTACCTGTATCGGTATTCTTGTCTAATCTCGCAGCAGCTAGCACGAGATAGCCAATTGATGCCCCTGGCCAGCTCTCTTGCCCGATAGAAATTATCTTGTGACTTGAAAATGGTACAAACGTAAAAATCCCCACGTATACACTCTCCATTTCATTCGACCTGCCCTCATATCTTATCTACCCGAAGAAGAAAAAAAAACTCTAAGCAACTTTCAGTTATTTTAAGAGATCTTACCTTATTGGCGATCGATATGTAAGATGATATCTTATTGGTTGACAGTATTGACTGAGGTGACATCATTTGAGTCGCTTCGACCCATCCCAGATAGGTGATTGACAGGCTGTATGCAACAGCGAGAGCTGATACTGAGACGCGTTAGGTGCTAAGCCTAATCAGTAATAACGCTTCGACATCTCTCGTTGTCGAATGTCTAGCATCTCTCCAGACTCATGCATGAAATCGGTAACCCCCTTGATGTGTGCGTATGCGTGTGTGGCAGCAATGGCGCACGGGTTCTTGGAGGTGGGGAGGTGTCGATGCTTACGTCTTTGCATGAGTGTGATGATGAGGACAGATCGCAGGTTTTTAGTCTAATGTGACTTTGTGACGTGGCTTTGATGTGATGGTTGCGGAATCGAATAATTCATTTTTTGCATATTTTTTTATGGAGTGTCTGGCTTTTCAATTTTAATTTGATTACTTATTAAAAACATTTGTACCTAGTTGTCTGTCGAATCTTCGACATTTTAGATATTTTATCTTGATATTATTAAACTGACACTAAAGGATTCATGTGGCATCTGTATTAACTTTATTCCTATCACCCTCGATGTGCTTTTAATATCTCAGTTAAGTCTGATATCAATACTTGTAGGCAAATCATATGTCCAGTCATATTGGGTATGAAATCTACAAGCACTAGATAATAGCATGCAGTTAATATAATGGTGAATAAAGTCGTATTTTGTGAATACCATTATAGCATACCATTACCATTACCTATGCCATTCGTGAATCCGAGCCCATGGACTGTGGTTGACTCCTAGGTCTTTCTGGCATATTTTGGGATCATTTCGGCTGCATATGCATGCGAGAGATGCTAGTTGAAGCCAGTAACCTGCTTTCCAGTCTGATTCCCCAACTTTTTTATCTGTGCGGGATAGAAAATCTACACCACAATCATCACCATCCTGCCTTCTTTTAGAGCACCAACCAGCGTCTCGGAAAAGCGTATCGGGAAAGCCCGACAGCTTTCCTGGCAAATTCCATGCACCCTCAGCATGTCCCAACCGCCTACAACCGCGTCAGCAATCGCAATGTCACAACTCATGCACAGGCACATTATTCTCGAAGATATCGACATCTAAGAAATCTATTTATTATTTGGTGTACACAATGAAATATCGACTGATGATATCTCAGAAATAACTGTGATAATCGCTATGCTATGTGGATTGTGGTGCTAATTTTTACTCGTAGGTAGTTTAAACTCTTCCGTTCAGTCAAGACAAAGTAAATGTACAATTACATGTATCTGCCACTGGCACCAACTCACAAGTATTAATCAATCACGTATTCTATAAAAACTAATATGGCATTTCATTCACATTTTGCCCTAATTTCTTCCGAAGAAGCATATATGCGAAACTCGTGTATAAAATTCCATCCCATTTATATAGCACCCCTTCAAAAACCAGCACCACTAACGCCAGCATTGCCCTAAAAAGCCACTATCAATTACTACCCTGCAATTTACCTCAAAAAACACCCCAGAAGCAACGAAAATCTCTCTGAAGCCTCAATTTAACTCACTATTAAACCAAAAATCTATCCCAAATACACCCCCAATTCGTTCTAAAGTCACTGTCATAACAATTTCCACAAAAATCACCTAATTCTTACCTATCCTACTCAAAAATTACCTCCATAAACAATCCAAAACATCATCTCTCTGAAGCCATATGCTATGATAACACCCCACGCAAACATTCCTCATTTTTAAGACCACAATTTACTCCAAAATACACCACGTGACACCACCAAATCACCTCTCCAACGCCGCAATCATAAAAACCCTCACAATTAACCTAAATAACCTCAATAAACGACCCATAAATTCATTTCTCTGAAGTCATATGCCATGATCACACCTCACACAATTTGGAACTCAATTTAAAGCCTACTGTCCCAAAATACACTGCCCAAGACCACCATAGCACCTATTACAATAAAACCCAAAAAATGTACCTAAATTTCAACCCAACCCCCTGATTACCCACCCCAAAACTATAAGCTTCTGTCACCGGAATCCCTGCATAAGCCCACATCTCAAAGTCACCCGCCATTCACACGGCGTGCTATCACTGCCTTCATATCAGCGCAGAGCTTTTTTCCTCCGATTAGATTCCTCCTAGCGGTCCAAACACAGATTGTGCCCTGCTGTGAGCAGGCCTCGGCACATATCTTTTGTGTATACCGACTAGACAATCATATTTACTATAATATTAGCAGCCAGATAGATGATGATATACATATGGCTCTATAAGAAGATAACCATTATCTCAGTGTAATGTTACTCGGGTTCCGTATATACGGCAGCACATTTATCAGTTAGTTGGTGGTTCTTAGCTGAATAACATTTGCTGTGTTGCTGCAGGAAGCTGTGCTGTTGAGATGGTTGGGGTGGTTGGATTGTGGGTGCGATGTTGAAGAAGACAACGGTGTGTTGGTTAAAGTTTGTTGTCATTGATGGAGAAGTGCGTTCTTGGTCATGCGGTGTTTGAAAAGTGGGAGAATTCGTGGTGAAGCAAGTCGTTGTAACGGATCGTGTGCGTTTGCTATTTAGTAATGGTTTTACTTAGTGAAACTCGTGTGCTGTGAAATTTTAAAAATTGTCACCTAATTGTTTTCGCTTAAAAGGTGATTGTATATTATGTGAAAGAAAATCGTTCAGTAAAAATGATAACAATCTCAAACCAAGTGCATTGAAAAAGCATTGTTTCGATTTGAAATCGAATTCATTATTAGCAGCAGTCTATAGCTATCAATCTCTCTTTGTAAATATCTCTGACGGTCTCCTCCGCCGATCTACAATAGATCATCGAGATGTGAACGTGCGAGATCGAACAATTGCGTCGTCTCATTCCCGTCGTGTGCCTCGGTCCAAAGTCTCACCGAATCTCACTCGAGCTTGCTTCATGTTTGAACAGAAATTATTCTTTTCCCTTATAGAGCGATGTGTAATAAATCGTCACCGATGACAATCATTCAATATAACTCATGTTTTAAATTGACATGTTTTCTTTAGTAAATCAAGTTGCAAAACATACCAAAATGATGGCAGCAAAAATATTTTAATAAATTTAAGGGAACCAACCTGTAGTTTTGGGCCCGTTATATTTATAACGAAATCATACAATTTATTTCTATATAGTACCATTGATAAAACCAGTAAAACACATTAAAATTATTGATATTATTAATTAATACAGTAGATTAATTAGCACTCACCTCTCAAACTTTGCAACAAGCAAATCTCAACGCCAAATCTCGGTGCAAATGTAAATCTTCTTTCCAACGTTGCCGTAGACGCCAAACTCCAATCCAGTCGTCCGTTAGCGCATTAAACCATCAACTGTCACTCAAGCGTCCTCCTCTCTGCACCCAGCGCATCGCACCCAAACACACCCTGGCTCGCCGCCATTTTACCCGCATCCAAGCACCAAGATCACACCGCGGAGGGCATAAGGCATTCAACACCACGCAAACACCATACCAAATTCAACCTTATCACACCTTTATAAATAGAAACATATTATACTAAATATCATGAAAGTGTAGTAATTGAACCAGATGAAAAATCATCATACTTTGCTATAGCTTTTTTTTATATGAACAAACAGAAACTTAGCATCAAGCTGTTGATACGGCGTAGTTTTGGTGTGATTTTGATAGGAAATTCGACTGTATGTGATGTGTGGTTTAATATGAGGTCTTTATCATAGATACATAGTAACTGGATGACGAGGCAAAGGTAAATATGGTTGGAGATAAGAGGATGCACACCTTTGCTCTTCCAAGTGGGGCCATTAGCATGGCGTGGCGCGTTCGTTGGAGGTTGTTGCTGGCTGTGAATTTGTGCTGAAACCGCTTCATGCAACAACCCTGATTAATTCAATACATTTCCCAGTAGTTTTTAAAACAAACCAAGTCCAAAAAAATTCTTCTGAACATGCTGAGCCCCAGCTACAGTGATCTTTACAGATTCTCTGAGATTCCAGACTTATCTTCTTGAGATGCGGTTGGTTTCGGACGTTTTTTTTGCCAAACGGTGACTAAAAATTGTGAAGAGATGGTAGCATATAGAAGTGCATTTTCATTGAAGGTTAGTTGTAAAGGGTTTCTTTCATTTGAAGGATAAGAAGGATTACGAATCATAAAATATGTGCTGATAAACATTTGAAAAGTTGGACATCAAATTTTAATTTGTGCCAATAATATGCCTTTAGACATAACGGGATGATGATCATGATGCTGACTATGGCTGATATGATGATTATTGGTGGAAAGGTACTACGACAAGGTTAGGGAGCTAACGTGACTATAGAAGTAAGAAATTTTTAAACAATATCTTAGAATTTGTAGAACTCTTTAGAAATTGACTATAACAACTTATTTTTAAAATCTTCCCAGCCTCAAAAACAAACGTTGATTACTGTGAAGAACTCAACAGCAACTCAAAATCTAAGTAAAATATCATTTAACAGACTGTTTGCTCCAGTCTCGCTTTTATTGTATAATTAAAGTCTTTGTGGTGTAACATAACCTTTTAACTATTATACCCTAATCTTTTGATCGAGAGCTTGATAAAGCAAAGTACACGGTGAAGTTATTGCATATTCATTAGGAAGCACATTCTCCAACCTCTCAACAGACCTAGAAGTTCCCAGCAATTGGATGATCCCCAAAACGGCATGGTATTTACAACTTGAAAGATATGTCAATGGATTGATCAATTCTCCCTTTGATCAGATACTTTTTATAATATATTATATTTCTTGAGCCAGGCATATTTAAAATAGAACAAGCATTCATTTTCATTGTTATACAGAAAAAATGTTCTAATAAGCAGGTAGTATATGGATCTTCCATCGAGTTATCTAGTCTCATAGACTAATTTAATTAATTAGCATAATCAAATTGGTATAATGAATTGGCATGGAAAAAATTAATTATATATTGGTAGAAATAAGTGAAATTCATGCTGTCTTCTGAAGATAATCGTTAAAATAATGTTTGAGCTAATTTCATAAGTTATAAATTTCAACCCTATTTGCTATCAGACACCATACGATCAATTTGCTGCCCCTTTCAAACACCAAACGCCACCGTCAATACACGACCACCTTACCGACTAGATCACTGTCCCCGCCAGGTGGCAGACCGATGCATTTCACTCTCTCGTTGCCATGTATCGACCGGAAGCTAGATGATAATTTCTGTACCAGATGGCGTGGCAGTTCGCTCTGAACAGATCCGTCGTACATGTGCCAGGTGATTCTAGGCGTCTGTATTTCATCGTTGGAAAGGATCAGTCACTTTATCCTCCCATTGTTGGTTGAACTTGATCGTGGCCCGGTCTCTCATCTCTTACAAAATCATGGCTGGAGCTTTGACGAAATTTTCAAGAACCTTCGGGCAGCTATCGAAGGCGTCTAACAATTTCGCGGCGCCAGCGTTGACCACACAGCAGAGGAATTGTGAGTTATGTGTTCGTTTATTGTCATCTAAATTGTTTCCGTTGGGACACGCCGAGATCAATACTGTATGTTGCTGGACGCTTACGAATTTTGTTTTCTGGATGAGTCTTGCCCTTCCGACCAACTGGTCGGAATTCGAATTCGAAGAATTCGATAATAGGATCTTTGCTCTGATGCGTCTCATGTCTGAGAAACAACGGAGTTTGTAGGTTAGAACGACTTTTGAGATGGTATTAATCCCGGTTTGCTTCAAATTTTGTGACCACGTGGTCAAAATTAGCGCAAAAAGTTATCTGATTGGTGATTTATGACCACCTGGGCTGTCCCTAAATTTGAATCCTGCTTAGCATATTCACATATTTCTATTTCAATTTACAAAGATGTCTGTAACAGACCAAATTGACGTAGATACTGTACATACCTACCTAGTGCCAGACACATCTTTATCTCATGTAATCTTCAAGTGTCTGTTCTACATACCATACTTAACAGTTAAGTAAGTCAAGACAATTTAATATCTTGTCTTATCAACATTGTTCTATTATCTAAGAAATTTATGATATTTCGTTCACGTTCTCCTAATTTCGTTGATGTAGCAAATTAAATTATTCAGTGAGACCTAAATGGTAGCATGTGACGGTATCAGTGATTGAAATCTCTGCTCAACTGAAAATTTTTAATCGAAGGAGTCTGCATCTATGGCGTATCATTTTATCGTTAAGTTGGTCGGTAGCATGCGTTACAAATACAATGGATTTTTCGCCCGATTGAATTTGATCTCCTGAACTGGCCGATGACCCGATTTAAACGATGAAAAACTACCGCGTCTTTTCGTTCACCAATGCACGTACACCATGGCATTATTGTTGTTCTCAATTAATTGTGCAACTGTAGTAAAGCTACGTCATATTGCGCTTCACTTTGTCGAATGATGAGATTCATTACATGTCCCAGTTATTCTATCAGTCTTCTCATCAAGAAATTACATTTAATCTCTTTATAATTATGGGGCGTTTTTGACGATTTTTCTATGTGAAAGCGGTATGACATTTTGTTATCACCAATTCCTTACATCTCTCACATCAATGGCTTCAAATTTAATGGACATCGGTTTTCTGAAATCAAGAACTACACCAATTAGAGATACTAAATAGCATTTACCATCCATCCACCATCGAAAGCATAAAAAAAGACACGTCATATTTTAAATACGTTATCAGTTGAACCGATTAGCTAGCTGGGTAGCAAGCAATTGATAATGAAAACCACGACAGTGTCACATGCTGCAGTTGTGGGAGTGTGTGTACGCTCTACTCTCGTTTTCATGCCAAGGTTATCCCATACCATCCAAGTCAACTCATCTGCGAACATAGCAAACTATCGTGCAGATTACTAATTAGTACCTAACCAAACTACTCCCGCTCTCATATTTGGTGCTGTCGCATTCTGTTTTTCCCACTAATATTTGCACTTGTCTACTGGTTGTGTGCTCATGTATTTCAACGCAATCATTAGATGAGCGTGACACTGAGCTATGCCAATTTTTCTTCGAGTTGACATGTTGATAAGACTCTCTTTAAAACCTGTGGGGACGCTAGCCAAATTTTGATTGACTTCGGACATTATGCAACGGCACAGTTTTTTCTGCTTGTCTTCAGACAGAATTTTGTTACTGAAATACTTTCGGCCTACCTTTTGAAAATAGACGTTTAAAAATCAATCATTTCTGAAAATAAAAATTCAAGGACTAGTTTTATATTTGTGACTTGGAGAAGCGGGTGTTATGATACTTTCGTGTCCCTAACTGTTTCACGAGCTACCTACATGCTTAGATACATAGGTACCTAAGAAACCTTACCCCTACATATAAGAACAATAACATTGGCAGTAATAATTTCTAGTTTGCTGCCATTCAAAACAGTTCACAATGATTTAAAGCACATCACTTCACTTTTGTCAATAAGGAATATTGAAAGGGAAGTGGAATCAGGTTTAACATTCACAAATGTAATACCTTCTACTGTGTTTAAATTTCATGACACATTTCGAGTATAACAACCATAGTACAGCATATAGAATTGCCATTTGCCAGTGGATTCCTTTACTACTCTAAAAGCACTGTATTGTCCCAGAAACATGCCGAAAAATCGAAACTGAAATGAATAGCATTAAATGGTAGATGAAACAGCCCAATGTTTCGGCTGAACCAAAACCGTCCACCCACAAAACCTACAGCACACTGCCCGGATGGCAATTTCAATCCCTCTCCATGTCCACCCATGGTACGTGCTCGTGAATCGCAAGAAGCTTCGACCAAGGTAAACCGATCAAAGTTGAATGACTTCCTCCCTGTCCCTGGGCGAAACAGCAGTCAGCATACGGGGCAACCAAGGACCGCTTTTGGCACGCAGACCTGATTTCAACCATTTAACAACCGTGTATCGGCGATCGCTCCAGCGTTTCGCGTCACGTCATGCTAAACCTGTATGTCTCGCATCTAACCTATGTACCTAACTATACCTCAACTCACGTACAAGATGTCTCAGCAGACTTGTCAGGAGGCTCAACTATTTACTTTCTAGAAACCTCTTTACTTATTACAATAAACCTGTTTGTTTCTCCAACGATGATTAGCTTGGTACTGTAAAATTATTGTAAAATATTATTGAATCTCATGAATTACATCATGATACATTGCAATGTGGCTATAATACAGCTGCTACTGAACAAATTTCAGTGGCAACCCGTGCCACCAGGCCATGTAGCGGTGAGACACACGTATAGTTTAAAAGCCTGCAAAGCCTGCATCAGTATGAGCACAGGGTGCATGTAAACGTGTCCCCCGCTATGCTATGCTGTGCCATAGAGATGGGTATAACAGCATAGAGTAAGAAAGTAGGAGCGTAGAATAAGAAGGTTCTTATTCTATGGTAGCAGTAACCGCGTTACCACTCCCACTCTTTGTGTTTGTCCCATGGGACGTTGCGCTCTCTCGGCTAGAATCTAGATCGAGTTATTGGCGAAACATATGTTTTGAAGACATACGGGCGGTACCTATATTTTCATGCGGGTGTAAAGGAAATCATATTTCTCTTCGTGGTGTAAGAAATATTCTGGTATTTTGCGATAATCAGCTGAAGCTTGTCAAAATCGTGTCCGTCTTTTGTGTCGGACAAGCGAATTGGGTTAGATTGTGGATTGGTGGTGCACCGTAGATATGGGAACAATTTTTTTCTTATTCTTTCAATTATCTTACCTACGAATGCAATGCAATTTGCGATGCAACTATTTGCAATGCAATTTGTACGCAAAATAAACGTACTCCCCGTCAGCAAGTGGTAAAAGTGATAAATATACAGGTCCCAGCCCCCCAAATTTTCGGTTCAGCAAGGCAGACGCGATGGGCTGTCCTCCAAATTCTCAAACGAGCCGTTCAACACATTACCGGGCGGTGTTAATTGGTCTAATTGCAATGCAATGTAAAGTAATTGCCGGCACCAACTAGACACCGGCTGACGTCTGAGCATGCAGAGTATGCTGATTATGCTCGAATCCACGCGTCGACCTTGTATTTAAATAGCCTTCATTGGGACGCGACTCTGACTTAATCTGGATTACCTAATTACTCATCATAATTCGAGCGCACATGCTCGTCAAGCGAGCAATTAGAGTGGAAATAATGTCGCACAAGCTTCAATTTTTCAGGAGCCCAGACCGTTTCTCTGTCGGCTAAGAGAGCGACCACTACACACGTGCATGTTCTTAATTGTTTGCTAGTAATATTGTCACTCAATAAGACTCAAAGCCATGTCAATTAAAATATAGCATAACGATTTTCTAGTGATCATATAGTCAATGTCCCTAATTAGTTTAGAAGGCCCGTATACAGTGGGCCGATACAGCGTCAGAAGCAGTCTCGGCTTTTTAGGATGATTTTTTTATATTTTGATGACATTCATTGTGTATTTGCTTGAGTGTCGATTACCAAGTCTTCTGCCAATGCCTCTGTTGCTTTACGAACCGGATATGCCGTATAAAAACTGAGCAGCACCGTTTTTTTCATCATTCGCGTGTATGTTTCATGGGCTAGCAAATGAAGCCGCAAGGTTGTAAGGAATTAAAAATATACCAACTTTACCTCAAGAGAGTGGTTGCTATAAATATACAAGTCTGGTAAAAAAAGAAAATCTCGTGCGATTTTTTTCGAATGCGCCAGTGACGCCATGTGATTTTTCAAACATCGCTAGTTGACGTCATTGCGTTTTCTTCAAGTTGATTCTTTCATATTTTCTCTGCGCTCCAAATATATCTCGCGTCTCTCCACGCATGAGGAGGGACGAGCGTTTTTTTTTACAGTTAGTGGACCCCAATTGCCTGGCCCATTGATGGGATGAAAATACAATAGGATTTTTGGGCGAGGGGTTCGTTTACAGGTTCTAGGGTAGTCGGGTACACAGGTAGCTACGACCTGTCTGGCAATACTTTAGGACAACCAAAATATCACAGCCAAAAACGCTGAGGAATCAATACAAGACGTGCGTGCATAAATATCCAATCGATCCTTCATTCCCTTAACGAACGACTTCACATTAGTTACTGACTTAACACATAATTTACTTGAATGTTGTAAACATTCGGTGGTGAAACATTCTCTGGATGTTTTCAAATGCAACTTGTCTCTCTAACAATAACAGCCGTCAGCGTCATCACAACTAACTGTCGATTTAATGCTCTCGATAAAACAACAACACTATATCTATCAGTGCATTGATCAACTTGATCAGAAACTGCCATCAAAGGCTTCCATCAATGAAATCAAGTGTCTAATCAAAAGGGCATTCATCTTCATGACACCCAGTAGCTGGGAATAGAACTCACGCAGAACATTGGTGTAACCAACATGGGTTCATTCTTACTTGCGAAACAAACCGAAAGTTAAGCAACATTACGTTTTGTTCAGAATTTGGATGGGTCACAATACTGAATTAACACCGGTGTTTGGTTGATTGATGATTATTGGTGTTAAACGACGCACTGTTTTGACAACTGGCCCTTTGGCACTGGTCTAATGGCGTCGGTGAATGAAAGGGTGATGATGAACCTAACATGCCTAGAAGGGAATCCTGGTGAAGTGAAGTTGTCCTACCAACTTCAAACCCTCCAAACTCTCTCCAAACAGAACTGATCACGTGCTTGATGGTCACCCATCAAAGCGATGTTGCGTAACTTTGGTTCTCTCACAAGAACCGGTGTTTCCAACAAGCCAAACCGTTCGGTACAGGCCCTGAGGGCAACGCTTGCGCACGCTTGATGCCTGTAACACTGCCGTAACGGATGTGTTAGTACAGGTCCCGACAACACCGATGTTAATAATAATAATAAATAATAAATTGTGTTTTTTATTAGATTGATCATTATACATGATATTAATACGTCACTATTTACAACAAAATAGTTGTCACGGACTCGTACGGCACCATTGTTCGGTGGGGTTGCGTACGGACTCCAAGCTTGCACCGCTTGATGCACGGCTCCCTCCGTTTCAGATGCGGGCGGCGCGCGAATCCAGGCCAAGAACGCCGTCGTGGAGATGGACGGCGACGAGATGACCAGGATCATCTGGGCGATGATCAAGGAGAAGCTCATCTTCCCCTACGTCAAGGTGATTGTCCGACTCGCCGTTTTGTTGATGTCAACTGATCGATTCCAATACTTGGATGCCCACCTGCTCAGGGGTTTGAGTTTCTGTCATCACATTACCATCCTAACATTTGTTCAAAAAGAGTTCTACTAAGTTATATAAAAAAAAATCGAAATTTATCATAAGAAACAAAATATCTGCTTATAAATTGTACCAACCCATTTTGCACTTCTGGTGCTAGGCATTACCAACTAGGCCATATATAAAATTTGCTAACTGAAATTTGCACTTTGGTTCCATTCCTTGTAGATAACTGGAATTTCACTGTAAAGTCTTTGGTAAGGCCATTACCCGCCTATACTTTTTACCAATTCAAGCCCCCAACATACACAGTCCAACAAAAAATAAACATGTACCGACAATTCCCACCAAACTCTGTAGATAATATACATTCAACTGTGTGCATACGTGAATCGATCGTTCACGTGGATCGTACTTAACTTTGCGTCCCGGCCGGCAGATGGAGTGCCTGTACTACGACCTCGGGCTGCCGTACCGCGACGCCACCAACGATCAGGTGACGATCGACGCCGCGCACGCCGTGCTCAAGCACAACGTCGGCATCAAGTGCGCGACCATCACGCCCGACGAGCAGCGGGTTGAAGGTGTGTTTGCGTTCGGGTCCCACGGCCCACGTTTCACTGTTCCGAATCTGACGGACTCTCCGATGACTCTATTTTGCCATTGCTGTGGTTTGTCTGGCTCCAATGTTGGCATTGTCATGATCTTTCAGCTCTCAAAACAGAAGTTGTGTGGGTCTTTTGACACTTAAACGATAGTGTATTGTAAAGTTTAGAAGGCCTCCTCATATCTGGATGGAAACTCTACTATTTCATATTATTGCCTTTGGACCTACACATTATTTTAAATTGCGTCTCAACTGACATTATTTAAAATTGCGTCTCAACTTTGGATATATGTACAACATTATCATTCACTCTATGTAAGTTTCATTCATGATATTGTAATAGGTGGCGATATGAAAGGTAGCGATTTGATGTTAGCTGCCACCACGTTCGATTATAGTAGCGCGGAGACGAACGAGCTCCGGAAGCAGTGAGTTCCCAGCCGTGAAGCGAGTATCTTTCTTGGATGGATATGGTGGGTTGATTAAGAATACAAGATTACATACTAGGGTTTATTAATATTACCTTAAAACTAGGCTCGCGATCGACGTCTGCTCTCGCCGATCGAAGGTGGAAGATTGAGAGCGAGGCAGGGGTGAGAGTTCTATTTATGCTACAGAGAAATTGGGGGTTGCGTCTGCCCTTAGGTCAGCGGCACCTTGATGCAATTGCACGCCGCGGCTCGAGGACACAGTCCGAGAGCTTTTGGGTTCTTACATTAAGGGTTGTAAATACCGGCGGCACCTTTAGTGTCGTTGTGCGAGTTGGATTGAAGGAATTTAGAAAGCGGGTGGCAATGGTTAGCCGAAATGTTGGGCAAGCTGAAGGTTAGATAATATGACAAGTTTCTGCAGTATTACATCACTCTCCCCCCTGGAAATGAAGCGTTATCCTCCGACGAGGATGATGCTTCCAAAAATTTAACTAATAATTATACAAAAGCAGATCTAGCAATCCATCGATACAGAACGTCCAAGGTACATACATAAAAGTTAATCAATCATAATAAAAAATAAAAATTTTCAGACAACAAAAATCACATTTTGCGCGAAGACGCAAAACACAAGCTTAGACAAGAAAACGAAAATCAGAATTCAAATACCAGAGAGAGAAAACAATAATAAAAATAAAAATCCAGTACGTCGAAAGGCAAATTGTATCGCAAAAAAAATCGGGTATAAATGCGATAGATACGTACAAAATAAGTAAATAAATACAGTTTCATACAGTCACATATCTCAAAACAAAACCTATCAGAATTAGGTCGAAAATAACAAATGGAAAACCATTTTCAAATCAGGGTTACGAGTAAGAAAACATATCGTAGCTAACGGTTAGGGTGGAACCAATCAATTAATTATGTTCCTTACCAGGTGTCGGTTTACAACTTATAACATACTCAAGTGGTTCAGATATTTCAAATTAAAATGTAGGCAAATAACATAATTCTTGAAACAAATTCGCTTTTCGCATTTCCACTTAAATAAATTAAAATTTAACTAACATAATTAAATTATTATAAATCCGGGTACGCAGATTGTACTTTCATTTTTTTTTTGTGAGAAAACTGTGCTATGGCTTAGTTCGTTTGGTAACGTATTGAATCGATGTGCTGAAGGGAATTCGGTCCAGAATACTTGAGGTGACGCTTTGCTCGTAGGCTGACGGTGGAATGGGCAGTTGTTCTTGCAAACGGTCGGTGTTTTGACCCGGTACAGTGACACGTGGTGATGTCGATCCGCAGGTCTCCTTCGGAAGAAGAGAGACCACCGCCCCCGACGCCGTTTTGTGAGCAGCGACCAGTCCTCCGTATTTGGTGCATTCGCCAAGAGCATGCGTCTCGACGCAATCGCCAGCCGAACATATTATCTCCGATTGATGGAAAGTCAGAACGGATGAGCACAATGCGATATGGATAATTGGAGATCTTGCAATGAATCGTTGCAATGATCTTTGTAAAGAAAAACCCTAATTCAATTGATCAGAAAGAATAGTGTGATTAAGTACAAGATCATTTGGTTGAGTTAAAGTTAGTGTGGTAATGCTTGAATAACAAATTGTGGTGGCGAATGAAGAGTTTCATAACAAGGAACGTAGAGTTTAAAGATGAATACAGTTTTCAATTGATGGTGTTTGGCGGTACTCGGTGTTTGTCGCGAGATGAGGGGTGGTTACTTCTCGCTCAGCCCGGTTGTTTTGTCTTTGGCGGTCACGGCAGTGTTCAGTGGCCGCTGTTCATTGTCCATCGGCGCCAGACAGGTAACAACGCATCGCAGTCGTCGACTACTGCGATGGTGGCGAAGAGACGTCTCGAGTCCATGGTAGTAATTTTACAATAATGACTACTGCTATAACTTAAAACTTATATTAGCATACAGGCGACAATAAATTTTAAAACTTATCCTAATTAAACTAAAGATAACCTATTCTATTACGGTTTTGACACTTGATTGCGGTTCTGATACTCGTGGGTTTAAAGGCAATTGCTCTGGAAGCAATTCCTTTTGTTTGAAAAATAAGTGGCGTTGGCGCCAGACAAATACAAGAATGATTAAAATCGTAAGAAAAAATGTTATAGAGACAGTGTAGGTAGTAATTCGTAAATCATCAGGACGGTTTTTGGCGGCAATGGTCGCGAGGCGACTCGTCCATTCTCCCATCGGCAAGACGAGAGGCTGATCTCTCGACGATTGAATATCTTGAAGCACCGAATCGATTTCTTCGGGCGTACCAAGAGGGTGGTTCGTTTTTGCAGAACGTAAAAGTGGGTAAATATCCGGGACTGGGGGTACATGGAACTCTAACTGCTGAGTAATTGTTTCGGAAACATGGGGAAACAACACGAAGCTGTCTGCATAGACGTAGCAATTCGCGTCGACTGTTAACCTCCCTGTTCCTTGTATTAAATGGCTAGTGACTCCGTTAGAAGGTGTCCCAGCACAGTGGATGTGGAGTGATTCGGATAGGACGCTAAAAATCCACGTGTTTGAATCATGTGCTCTGAAAACAGTTGGTTGGTATTGCAGTTTGATTTCGCGCGCACAAAGTCTGGTGGCGCTTGCAGAATCTCCTAGGAAGAGTGACAAAAGGCAAGATCGGCTCGAGGTGGCCCTGCGTATTGCCTTTAGGGGTGGGCAAATGTTAATTATTCCCTCCTCGCATCCCAGTAGATCATGATAAGTTAGTTCAACAAATAATTGCTTATCTTGGGAGATAGCAAAGAACGGGTAGTCCGGATTAATGTAGATGGCGGAGCTATTTGTGAAAAACGTAGGCAGAGGGTGTGTTTGGTACAGATCAAAGTACCTATTGTTAGCTTTAACAGGTATAGTGATAAATAATCGGATAATATTGCCGTATGCCGTAGCGCAGACCTTTGCAATGTCGTAGTAAAGGAACATGTTGTCAATTTGAACAGATGTAAGAAAATCTAGATCGTTACCTAGGTACGGTTGTACAGTGGCAAGAATCGTTTGTAACTTATATGGTGACAGAAAATAAGAACTTAGTTTCTTCAGCGCGGTCAGTTCGAGGGCTGATTGAAACAGATCAACATCCTCTTTGATCGCTGTAAGGGTGTAATCCAGAGATCTGATCGCTGAGTTAATAGAGAACAGGTCGCTTATGGCCGGTGATAGTGAGTCAAGACTATCCTCGAATAGTTGTTGCACTAAATAGATTTTATTGTTTAGGTGGCTTAGGGTGCTAGCAAGGCTTTTAATATTCTGCGAATTTCGGTTGCCTACTTGTGCGGTTTCATTTATAAAAGTTATTTGATTGGCTACAAGATGTACAATTTCCTCATTATTGTTAGTCATCCCTAAGAGTTTGTTATTGATAACATCGATATCAGAGTTCACGGCAGATCCGAACAGATATCGCATGCTTAATCCAACGATGTCAAACGGGCTGCGGACCATGCGATTGGCCGGAGCTAATGTATGCATTATATTCGTTATTTGTTGTTTTACCATTCGGGCTCCTGTGAAAAGTGTCTCAAGATCCTTATCAATTATCAGTTTGATGGCGCTTGCGTCATTACGAAAGCTGGTGGTTATTGCAGACATGTTGAAATCGCCTACTTGTTTCAGAGTTGCAGTAAAGTGATCTATATTCGCGGTATAGTCAGTAAGATTTACATCAATTGCAATTACCCATTTATCCTGGCTTAGCAGAATGTTTTTACGTGGATCCCTTACAAAAATCATTCCTTTGTTCAGTGTATCTATTTTGACGGTATTACCTGTCGTATCGGCAAGTTGGCAGAGCAACACCAGCAGGATCGGTAACATGGCTGTAACAAGAATTTCTGTTGAAACCGCGCATTGTCCCTGTTTCTGCGTGGAGTTGACCAACGATACCTTACTATGCCTAAAATAAGTAAATCTAAACTTTATACAATACATTTTTTGATGGCCTTAAGAGCCAGCTAAAGGCAGCTTAAAAGCCGAAAATGCAGAGGTCCACGCCGTTACTTTTCCTGCCCCTAAATTTGATCCCAATATTTTTGAAAAAAAATCAGTGTGTAGAGGAAGAGTACTCCGACCCGCCTAGTAAACTTAAATTGAGATCGGATGGAAAATAAAACAACCAGAGAAGAAAGAAAAGTGGTGTTTTCGCTTAAAAAAACCCCACAAAAAGTCCCAAATTCAAGATTTATTTGTGAACAAAGTAAACGTCCGATAGACACGAGCCTTTACATCGCGGGTCAGAAATTTTTTCAACTATCCACTGATTTTTTTTCATAAATGTAGGGAACATTTTAGGGGCAGAGAAAAGTAACCACGTGGACCTCTGCACTACCAAAATTTTCCGTGTGAGAAAGCTAATCTTTCACGGATTAGACCTGGTGAAAAATAACTTCCAGTTTTACTGCCTCATTATCAGCCTGAGCGATACAAACACTCTTGGAGATTATGCTTGCACAACCCGACACATGGTTATATAAAAGTCAGTAAAAAGGTAAATCATAAAATTCCGTGTTTCATATGGTTTTTTCGATATGACTGGATTCGTCTCTGTTTGCAGATCTAAAGCAATGTTGAAATGAAAAAATCGGATGAAAATTATCGATTTTTTCGGTAATATTCATTCGTTTTTACGTGAGTAAGATTAGAGCGGCTTAAAACATGACGCACATACAAATTCTTTTCCTTGATTGAAATGCGCCACAGAATCATCAATAAGTGCACTAGAACTTTGATTCAAAGTATCATACAATCTGCTGACAAAGATGAACCCAACCGTGTCATTAAAATCACGAAAATCGAGAAAAAGCACATTTTTTTCATTTTGATTATTAATCTTGGTTATGCAAGAGTCGCAGATTTGTGCCAGCGTTTTTAATCCGTAGCTTCTTATGATTACTGCAACAGATTATTTTGATTTCCATTATCGTATCGGGTTACAACCTATGTAGACTCTTAAGAGTCTACATAGCTTGTAACCCGATACGATAACGAAAAACATAATAATCTGTGGCAGTAATCATAAGAAGCCACGGATTATAAACGCTGGCACTTATCCGCGACTCTTGCATAACCAAGATTAATCATCAAAATGAAAAAAATCTGCTTTTTCTCGATTTTCGTGATTTAAATGACACGGCTGGATTCATATTTGTCAGCAGATTGTATGATACTTTGAATCAAAGTTCTAGTGCACTTATTGGCTTTACTGCAGCACATTTTCAATCACGGCAAAGAATTGGTAGTACGTCACGTTATAAGCCGCTCTAATCTTGTGTCGAGTTTGTTGTAAACATTGCTGAACAGCATTCCGCAAGCAAACTTTCATTGAGTAGTAGATGCCGAGAATACAAATCAATCAGTATTTGTTTGCGATTAATTTTATTGATACCATCGTGTTTTTGATGGACAGTACATGGAACACATTTTTTTATTCGATCTTCTGGCGTGATTTTTACCCATAACATTATGAAAATTAATTTTTTCCACCATGGTTGAAATCACATTCTTGTGACGAACACTAAGAAATAACATGGTTGTTGCTTCAAAAAAGTCTGCCCAAAGAGCATAACTAGACTTAGTATGCAGTCATCGATGCGTCGTTTCACAATGCTTGAACGCAGACGAACATTTTAACGCCACAAAAGTGTCATTTTGAAACTTATCTGATTCCGAACAAAGTAACGAAATAATAATCATATTTTTGAATACGTACTACATATTAGTTTCAATTAATATACATCGATTGCATGGAGCCATGGATCGGAAACACTCCGTTGCCGATTTATTTGTTGGCTGTTTGCGCCTTCGCACTTTTCCTCTGCAATTTCGCGGCGGCTTTCATGTCTTTGGCGTTTTGAGCCGCAGCACGGGCTTCAACAACGCATCGCGGATCTCGGATGTCTGTCTTCAACATTCGTTTACTGTACTGCGGGTTGCAAATTTCAATGACTAGGCACTTGTTATAAAACCTAGAACAAACAAAAATTATAGATTCATCAGCGTCTACCAATAGTCACTCCCAGCAGAGATCGAGCATATATTTTTTCTCACTCACCAACAAAGGCGCGCTTCCATCTTCTCACGCCAGAAGTCCTCGTTCCTTTCAACACGTTCGAATGTGAACCACTTCGTAGTGTATATAACAAAATAGCACAAAGACTAACGGGTTCGCATGTCTGTGCTGTATGAACTGTTCAATTAGTTATGAGTGTTACGCGGGCTTCTGCTATTTTCATTTTTTTTCTACCCTGTATGCATGCTTGTGATGCAGAATAAAATGAAGATGAAATTGAAATTGAAATTGAATTGAATACAAACGATGGTGGTTAGTTTAATGATTGATTGATTATTGGTGCTTAACGACGCACTGTTTTGACAACTGGCCCTTTGGCACTGGTCTAATGGCGTCGGTGAATGAAATGGTGATGATGAGGGTGATGATGAACCTAACCTAGCCTAGAAGGGAGGAGGGGAAACCCGGTGCCGGCACGTAGCCTACTCCTGTCGAAAAGCACCAAGGGGACCACCGGCTTTACGTCCCTTCCGAAGGACGGTACAACTCGAACAACAGAATTCCTCCACTAATCCGTGCTGTCGAGAGGTTGATAAGCAAGGCGAGTAAAGTTGTTGTACTAACTTCAAACCCTCCAACCTCTCTCCCGAACAGATCTGATCATGTGCATGATGGTCACCCATCAAACACCTGGCTCAGCGCGATGTTGCTTAACTTCTGTGATCTCACGAGAACCGGTGTTTCCAACATGCCAAACCATGTGGTTAGTTTAAGCAACATTGCTTTGTTTAGTGAATAAAATATACTTTTTGATCTATAAAAACACTCTGTCTCCACGGAACGAGCCGTCATCGGCCATATCTTACGCCGACTAAATTTTATCGCTAACTAGCGTCAGCATGCCGAGTGCCGACTTCCTAGAATCTCTTCTCTTCCGACTTGACAATCATGCAATTCCGAAAATTACACAATAATACAAAATAACTATATTTGTTAGACCCAAGCAAGCAATGAAAAATATCGGACACCCAATATATCGATTTTCATTATTATCGGATTTCCTTCTAAGATCAATACAAACGTGCGTAACACAAGTTTCAGTTTTAGAGCACTGATAGATTGAGTAAAGTTGAGTAGTAAAGTTGAGTGAGACCCACCCAACTAGGTTTACAGAGCAGTGGGTGAAGGAATGATGCATATTAATCGGTAATTTTCGTCGGATTTTTTCATTTCAACATTGCTTTTGATCTGCAAACAGAGACGAATCCAGTCGTATCGATAAAACAGTATGAAACACGGATTTGTATCGATATCCTTTTTTATTAACTTTCTATTGAACTCGGTGTCGGGTTGTGCAAGTATAATCTCCACGAGTGTTTTTATTTCTCATACTGATAACGAGGCAGTAAAACTGGAAGATTATTTCCATCGGGTCTAATCCGTGAAAGATTAGCTTTCTCACACGGAAATTTTTGGTAGTGCAGAGGTCCACGTGGTTACTTTTCCTGCCCCCTAAAATGTTCCCTATATTTATGAAAAAAAATCAGTGGATAGTTGAAAAAATTTCTAACACGCGATGTAAAGGCTCGTGTCGATCGGACGTTTACTTTGTTCACAAATAAATCTTGAATTTGGGACTTTTTGTGGGTGTTTTTTAAACGAAAACACCACTTTTCTTTCTTCTCTGGTTGTTTTATTTTCCATCCGATCTCAATTAAAATTTACTAGGCGGGTCGGAGTACTCTTCCTCTACACACTGATTTTTTTTCAAAAATATTGGGATCAATTTAGGGGGCAGGAAAAGTAATTACGTGGACCTCTGCATTTTAGGCTTTTAAGCTGCCTTTAGCTGGCTCTTAAGTGGTAGGGTTTCTTAGTGCTAGATTCACAGACGGTGGTTACATGCGGGGTGGGGGTGCTAGAAGATGCAGCAGTCGCAGTATTGTTTAGTGAAGGTAAAACTGCAGGAAATTCATTTTCTGCAGATATAATATCTGTAACCCTTTGCAAGCGTATTTCAGTGGGCTCTTGGTCCTCGACAGTAAAGGGTTGTGTCTGACGTTCGCTAGTTGGCAAGACGAGAATATCATCTCGCATATCATAGAATGGCGGGTTTACTTGTGCGACTGTGTCATTTGGATTATCTGAAGCTGTTTGTGGTAAGTCGTCTTCGATTTCTGTTTCCTGCAAATCGTCATCGGTGACAGATTCAAAGGGCTTAAGCCGGTTTGCATGTACTGTCTGCTGCTTACCAGTAAAAATATCGCGGACAGTGAACGTTACCGGACCGTTACGCTCGATAATTCGCATTGGTCCTCTGTATTTCTTTCGCAGCTTTTTAGCTGTACCTACTTTAATAACGGGGTCAAACAGATATACCTTATCATTAACCTTAAGCTCTGTGGGTTTCGTGTTTTTATTGTATTGTTTTTCGCGGTATTCTACGTGTTTTTTTATAGTTTCGTTTACCTTAACGTATGCGTCGGCTAATCTTTTCCTAATGAATTCGGCATAAGAGTCTTGAGTGTGTTTTGATTTTTCTTGTGAATATTCGGGACTGGTTATTGTGTCAAATGGCATTGGCATGTCGTAGCCGTAAAGGAGGAAAAATCCGCTTTCGTTAGTGGAAGTATTGATGGCACTTCTAAGGGCAATTAACATGAAAGGAACATACTCGTCCCAGTCGGTGTTTGACTTATTAACATAATGGCTCATCAGATCGGCCATTACGCGATGGACGCGTTCGATTGCACCGTTAACGTGTGGCGAGTAGGCGGTTGTGAAGTTATGTTTAAGACGGAGGATTGAACATACTTCGTTAAGTAATTTCGACGCAAAGTTCGCTCCTCTGTCTGTGATCAACTGTTCTGGCACACCGTGTTTCTCGATCACGTTGACGAAGAAGGCTTGAGCGATGGTTTTGGCTGTCTGGTCTTTGATGGGAACTGCAATCACGTACCGAGTGTATGCATCGATGAACGTTAAGAGATGTTTGTGACCATTTGTAGAAACTGGAAACGGACCAAGGCAATCCATGTGGGTACGAGAGAACGGTTTGAGAATTTCCTCGTAGCGTTGGATCGGTACCTTTTTTAAGTGAGGGGAGGTTTTCCTTTCGGCACAAGAAGTGCATTTGGAACAATATAATTTTACGTCATTTGCAAGGGTTTTCCAAAAGAATTTTGATCGGATGAGTTTAGTTGTTCGCTCGGTACCTTGGTGACCGGCATATGGAAGGTTGTGGTAATTGTTTAAAATACGCATTTTCATGGAAGCTGGCACGACGAGTTTATCTTCCCGCTCGTTTGCCAGACGGAGACGGTACAAAACTCCCTCGTCATCGAGTGCGAAATCTTCGTTACTAGAGTTATCAGCCTCAAGTTGGTTAATTAACGGAATTAGGGTTTGATCGGCTCTTTGTTCATTTTTTATACGCTGTTTGTCGTAGATCGGCTCACATAGAGCAGATACCGAATCTACGGTTATTCTAGATAAACCATCGGCATGTGGTATCGATTTTCCGGGTTTGTAGGTTATGGTATAATCGTATTCAGCTAATAGTGCGGCCCAATTGAGTTGACGTGAAGATTTGTTTTCTTTAGCGATTAAGAATTGAAGGGCTCTTTGGTCGGAATATATTTTAAATTGTCGTCCATAGACATAGATTCTAAAGTGTTTTATTCCGCTTATGATACCGGTTAATTCACGCTCATATGTGGAATAGTTTTGTTCTGCTTTGTTGAGTTGACGCGAGAAGTAAGCTATCGGTAGGTCGTTACCGTCTATTTCCTGGCTTAAAATGCAAGACACTGCGTATTGAGAAGCGTCGCAGGTCAGAATGAAAGTTTTATTGAAATCGGGGAATTGAAGGATAGGTTCGGAACACAGGGCTGCTTTTAGTTGTTCAAAAGCGTCAACCTGTTCCCTGCCCCAAACAAAAGATTGTTCCTTTTTTGTTAGAATAGTGAGCGGTTTGGCAATTTTCGCGTATTGTGGAATGAATCGCCTATAAAACCCGGCTACACCGAGGAAGCCTTTTACCTGTGTGACGGTTTTGGGAGTGGGGTATTCTTTAATAACTTTAATTTTTTCTGGGTTGACAGTAACACCTTCGCTAGAGATAATGTGGCCTAAGTACTCCACACGTTTCTGGAGGAATGCACACTTCTCTGGCTTGAGTCTAAGGTTAGCGGTTTTTAATCTGTCGAATACCTCGCGGAGCCTATCAATGTGATCATCTATAGTTTGTGAAAAAACAACAATGTCGTCGAGGTATGTATAGCAGCTGACTCCTGTCAGTCCTACAAGAACAGTGTCAATTAGTCTTTGGAAAGTAGCGGGTGCTCCGGATAGACCAAAAGCTAGCCTTTTGTAATGATAGTGGCCGTTGTATGTAGAAAATGCAGTTTTTTCTTGATCGTCGGGGTGGATGGGTACTTGATAGTAACTTGATGCCATATCAAGAACCGTGAAGTATTTTGCGTTACCTAGCATGGCTAGGGTTTCGGTTATCATCGGCAATGGGTATGAATCCTTACGGGTAACTTCATTTAGAGCTCTAAAATCAGTGACAAAGCGATATTGCGGGGTACCATCTAGGGATTTTTTGGAAACAATAATTACAGGTGCGCTCCAAGGTGATGAGCTTCGAACAATGACACCTTGTTCGAGCATTTCTTTAGTAAACTGGTCGACTAGTGGTCGCTGTGAAAAAGGTATTCGGAAAGGTGGGCGCTTTATAGGGGTTGCATTGCCGGTGTCAATTCTATGTTGGACATTAACAGCACAGCTCATAGGCTCTCCCTTTTTATAAAAGATTTCGGGATACTGTGACAGAAGCTCGTAAACTTTCTCCTTTTCTTGGATTGGTAAGTGGTCTAATTTACAAAGTGAATCGAGGTCTAGGGGTGCGGGTTCGACCCTCGAAACACTACCTATAGTTACGTGCGGAGGCATTGACTCGACCGCCTCGACATCTCCGACATATGTTCGAGCGGGAATAACTAAATCACTATCGCTAATATTAATTAATTTAAGTTGTACATATAAATCATCTCTTTCATTAAAAACTAAGCGCGAGAACATTATTCCTTTAATAAGTATCTCCGCAGGGTGAAAAATACGACATCGCGAACTCTCGCTGGCAGCAGACGAGGTGGTTTCCGGGCAACCGATCCTTCGACGCTGTTTTCCTGAACACAAGTGCTGGCTACGAGCCGGCACGACTACCTCGTCAGTCAAATGGACACGGGACTCAAAACATTTTGAAAAATTAATATCTAAACTAGGGCTAACGGTGGCCGAAACTGCAGAGACTCCTTGGAGTTTGCTCGCAAGCCTCGGTTTCACCGACGTGGTGTCCGCGCGTTCGACGGTCTTAGGCATGAAAGTTCGCGGGTTCGAGACTGGGGAGGGTTTGAGGGGACGTCTCTCCGCAAACCGGACCCGTTTTTGCCTTGGCATTGTCTCGACCTTTGTTTTGCCTTCCGTGCAACTCTCGATTTCAACCACCGGCTGTACCACTGTGGGCCGAGTGCTCGGGGTTGTAATGAGATCCAACTTGTTGGGATTGCCCGGTCCTAACTGACCCTTTGAGTCGACGGGGATATTTTTAAAACTAGCTATTCTAGGTTTGGGAGTAATAGTAACTAAAGGTATTTGATTTTCTAGGTGGCAAATACGATTTGTGTCTAATTCTATACGGAACCCGTAACATTTTAAAAAATCTAGTCCGATAATCCCGTCAGTATCCATATGGAGGCTGTCGTCGCTGACTAGCACCTTCCAAATGTATGTTGCTGACCCTAAATATATCGACACGTCACACGAGCCAACGATTGGCAGAGCGTGCCCGGTTATTCCGATTGTTGGGTTCGTGATGCTATCGTAATTAATTTTAATTCCGCTTTTTCGAATTATACTTTCTGAAAAAATTGACACTACCGCACCGGTGTCGATTAGAAATTGCGCAGGTGTAGCTTGCATTTCCGAAATTAGGTGGCAGTTCACCGACTTCCCAAGAAATTGGTCGTTCGCTCCCCAGTTACATGGGACTGTCCACGGGTTAACAGGTCTTACTTCGGTGGGTGAAATGTAGGACCTTTGTGAAAAAAATGTTGGTTATTGTTAGCGGGCGGAGGTGTCGTGAAGGGGTTGAACGGCGGCACGTTAAAATGTGGCGCAGGTTCGCGGTATTTTTGCCGGTATTGGCCTTGAGGAGGTGAATTAAAATTGCAGCACTGTTGATGATGCTGACGCTGCTGAGGCTGTTGATACGGCTGACGCGGTTGACGCGAAAAATTATCCTTGTTTGCGGGGCTAGGACACATCATAGCGGTGTGTCCCCATCCTCCACATCTATAGCATTGACAATTTGTTAGCTGTTTTGGCTGTCGGGGAGGGCGGCTCGTCTGTTGCCTTTCCCTGACGTCGTCGACCGGTGCCTGAACGGCTGAGACACTCCGAGAGCTTCCCATAAGCGACTCGAAATACTCCTCACGTTCGGCGAGGTCCACGGCGTCCGAGAAGGTTTTAGGCGCTGCGTGGAGAACGAATCTCTTAAAATTCCCACGCAGTCCCTCGACAAACCGGCCCAAAAGTGTCTCCTCGAGCACTTGTCGACGCACTGTGTTTTCTAGCGGATTTTCGGAAGTAATTAATGTTGACCGGCCTAAAATTTTTAATTTGGTTGCGTATTGCTGGACCGTCTCTCCAGGCCGCTGGACGCAACTTAACAAAGAAGCATTCCGCGAGATCGGCGTGTCACGCTTCGCGAAACACCCGATTATTGCCTTTTTAAGCGTTACATAGTCTGCTGTTTTAAGGATGTCTTCCCCTTCGAGGAATTCGCGGGCTGCCCCCTTGAGTTTAAGCCTGGCAATGCTAGCCTGGTGCTCAGCTGTCCAGTTGCCTAACTTTGCAGCCTCTTCGATGGACTCAAAGTATCGATTCACTGAAACTCCTATTCCGGCTCCCGAAAAATCCTCCACGAAAGCAAGCATGCCTCCTATGTTAATATGCAAAATGCCTTCCGATGGCGTTGGGGTGGCGGTGCCCAGACTCATAATGAATTTGATCGATGTCGGACAAGAGAAAAACGAAAAAAAATGCGACTTAACGGAACGGATCAAAGCTTGAATTTAAACTAGAAATATCACTCCCTAAACAAGCACTCCCTAACTTATCAAATAAGACTAAACACCACCAAATACAACCAAGAAAGATACAGGGAAATCCCAGCAGCTGCCGACCAATGTAATAGGTGGCGATATGAAAGGTAGCGATTTGATGTTAGCTGCCACCACGTTCGATTATAGTAGCGCGGAGACGAACGAGCTCCGGAAGCAGTGAGTTCCCAGCCGTGAAGCGAGTATCTTTCTTGGATGGATATGGTGGGTTGATTAAGAATACAAGATTACATACTAGGGTTTATTAATATTACCTTAAAACTAGGCTCGCGATCGACGTCTGCTCTCGCCGATCGAAGGTGGAAGATTGAGAGCGAGGCAGGGGTGAGAGTTCTATTTATGCTACAGAGAAATTGGGGGTTGCGTCTGCCCTTAGGTCAGCGGCACCTTGATGCAATTGCACGCCGCGGCTCGAGGACACAGTCCGAGAGCTTTTGGGTTCTTACATTAAGGGTTGTAAATACCGGCGGCACCTTTAGTGTCGTTGTGCGAGTTGGATTGAAGGAATTTAGAAAGCGGGTGGCAATGGTTAGCCGAAATGTTGGGCAAGCTGAAGGTTAGATAATATGACAAGTTTCTGCAGTATTACAATATGTTGGTACTTTGACTGTAACTGTTACTGTACGTAACTGTACGATACACCAAGCAGTAAGTTCATAGAAAGTTATTAATGTCCAACAGTGATTTGAAGTTACAGTGACTAGAAGTATTCAGAAAAACTATATATAAGTGGGTTTAAAGCTAACATGCCAAGATTAGAAAAAGACGTGATTCTCAAGAAAGTATTAGGACTCTGGACTAGAAATAGAACTGAAGGCACCTGGATTCGATGGCCAGCAACGAAATTCCATAGTCGAAATCGCCCATTTTCTTTCCGGCAGAGTTCAAGCTGAAGAAGATGTGGCTGAGCCCGAACGGCACGATCCGCAACATCCTCGGCGGTACAGTGTTCCGCGAGCCGATCATCTGCAAGACGATCCCGCGGCTGGTGCCCGGCTGGACCAAGGCGATCATCATCGGTCGGCACGCGCACGGCGACCAGTACAAAGCGCAGGACTTCCTCGTCAACGGGCCCGGCAAGGTAGGCGGCGCCGCGGTTGATCCTGAACAGCTTCCTTGACATCCTAACTAACCGTACCTGGAAATAGCCCGTGCATTTAGTACTCGATAAGGCAACCGGTGCAAAGCTCAGGGCTACTTCGTCAGTACGCTTGTAGCTAAAGTCTGTACCTATTGTTGAAAAAAACTTTTCCGCTTGGCGCTAGTAGTTGCCGATTTACCTTTATTTCTAACTGCATTAGTAAATATCTTTAATAATTAAGTTACTAGAAAAAAGCTAGAAGATAATAATACGTATATGAACCGTTCTAACGGTGAAATGATAATGAGATCTCCATTTTTGTTATTGTTTTTTAATGGAACAAATCTTTGAGAAGATGAGTGACTTCTCTAACGGAATTTTCACAAAATCATACTCCTGGATAGACCATATCGTGAAGTTCACATGGTAGCTAACACTCATTGTAAAATCAACGCCAATACTAGGAAAACCCTCCAGGTAAAGCAATTGGTCGTTTTGATCGTTCATTGTTTTTTACTGGAACAAATCGTTGAGAAGAGTAGTGAGTAGTGACTATCTTCCGGAATGTTTACCAAATCGTACTCCTGGATATACCATATCGTGAAGTTCACATGGTAGCTAACACTCGTTTAAAATCAACGCCAATACTAGGAAAAGCCTCCAGGTAAAGCGATCGGTCGTGCTTACGCCGTGTTTTGCTCGCAGCTGGAGATGGTCTACACGCCCAAGTCGGGCGCCGTTGAGCGGCACCTGCTGTTCGACTATGCCAGCGCCGGCATCGCGCTGGGCATGTACAACACGGACGAGTCGATCCGTGCGTTTGCGCACTCGAGCTTCCAGGTGGCGTTGGCCAAGGGCTGGCCGCTCTACCTCAGCACGAAGAACACGATCCTCAAGAAGTACGACGGACGCTTCAAGGACATCTTCGAGGAGATCTACGAGCAGTACGTACCGGAGTCTATGCGGGATTTGTTGGTTATTATAGTTGTTAATCTGCTTTTCTTGTCTGATGGGATGAAATCAATTATTTTAAGACCGCAAAATTATATTAAGATAAGATCCCACAAGAGCAAGAACATCAATGAACAGAAAAATGTATTGCTTTCTTAACTTTCTTAAGACTTGTGTCTTAACCGTTTTCCTAATCGTAGCACTTTATTTTTCAGAAAAACTATTTAACTTGGTATTGATTGCTAAGTCCCAAACTCAAATTTGAAACTTTTTGAAACTTTCAAAGTTGTAGGGACTTGGCATTCAATCTTAAATACCTAGTTTTTTTGAATTCAAGAAAAGGTTTTTTGTGTTTTTTCATTTTTTTCCAACCCTCCCTCCAATAGAACCGAATTTATTTGCATTATAAACGAGGCACATGCACCCAAAATTTGTAACTGAAGTAGAAACCCTCGGTAGATAAACTACACTTTATTAGTGAGGTGAATCTAAGACTTTGATGGGTTCTACACAAACTGCAAATTTACGTTGCATGCTATGGATGCAATTTTAAACTTCCAGTTGGAAAGGCAAGTGTTAAGTCCATTTTCTTATATGTTCAGGAAATGACAAAAACTGCAAGGAAATTATTCTAAGCAGTTAGCAGATCAAACCAAAAATGTCTGAAAAATGGGAATGGAGCAAAGGACATTGCTGACTTTCCTCATATCCATTGAAATCCCTTGCTTACCACCGACTACACTCTTTAGACCAAAAGTGACTGGTTATTAGCTACACAGACCTCATCAATTACAAAAACCACGGCGACCGATTAACGACAATGCCTGCCCTCCGCAGGACCTACAAGAAGGACTACGAGAAGGCCAAGATCTGGTACGAGCACCGGCTGATTGACGACATGGTCGCTCAGGCGCTCAAGTCGGAGGGCGGCTTCGTCTGGTCGTGCAAGAATTACGACGGAGACGTGCAGTCGGACATCGTCGCCCAGGGCTACGGTACGTCCACGTCGATGTCGCCGGTCTCTCGGGGGGCTCGTGTACAACGTTGGCGCTCGGTTGCGGGTTCTTGATGCTATCCACGATAACACTATCCATACTTAAAAAAAGGCTGCCATTCAAGGTTCACCATCTCGTAAGACGAAATAAATACGCATGGAGCTCTATCAAAATATCAACCTCAAACACTAGAACACTGCCGAAACGTTTCGGTTACGACTCGCATATCTTTTGGCATTAAAATATTGACTTTCATGTTCAATCTTGTTCAATATTTTTTACTAAACCAGTTAGAAATAAAGATAAATTGGTGACAAATGTACCTGAAACTTAGAGGAATCATTTGAGTTTGAATTCAAAGCACAAGATATTGTGAAGATTGCCAAGCACAGTACTGTTCTGGAAAGAAAAGTTGGCTAACTTATCTTTGGGCCGGAATATCGGGTGTTTTCTTTTGCGCACCCCCACACAATTCCAGGAGCATGCGTTTCTGGCTCCACATCACAGGGTGGAGGAACCACGGATCAAAATCCACGATATTCCACTTCAAAAGCTTCATTTCCAAATCGGACGGTTCCTTCAAGCTACATTAAGTGTTCCGTCGTGCTAAAACAATTTTGTAAACAACAGAACAAGACAAAGTAGCAACTGCATTGTTTTTTAACCTTGTTTATCCTTGCGTTTTAGGTTCCCTCGGTTTGATGACATCAGTATTAATGTGCCCCGATGGTAAAACCATCGAATCGGAGGCTGCTCACGGAACAGTCACCAGGCATTACAGGTATGTCACACGATTCACCGATAATTCATTCATATTCTTGCTACAACTAGGGCCTTGCAAAGCCTGTTTTATTAAAGCCAACTGTTGGTTTACGCTTGAGATTGAACATTAGCACGAAATATACGTTAAGAAGAAATTAAATTTATAAAAATGTCAAGAAGACGTAAGCGTAGTTTCCAGTTGCACCGAGACGTCCTTGGTGCTCAAACTGCTAGGCGGCAGCACACGATCCCATCGCCAGCTCAAAAATGCGCTCACGGCAGAGTTTCCCGCACTAAAACGGCAAGACGTCTGCCGCCATAACTCACCTCGCCCTCTCCCGTTCCGCAGACAACACCAGAAGGGGCACGCCACCTCGACGAACCCGATCGCGTCGATATTCGCGTGGACGCGCGGCCTCGCGCACCGCGCCAAGCTGGACAACACGCCCGAGCTGGCGCGTTTCGCCGACAGCCTGGAGCGTTCGTGCGTCGACACGGTTGAGGCCGGCCACGTCACCAAGGACCTCGCCATCTGCATCCACGGCCTGGCCAACGTCAAGGAGGGCATGTTCCTCAACACGGAGCCGTTCCTCGACGCCATCAGCGAGGACCTCGCCAAGAAGCTCAAGGCGTAAACGAACGGCCGCGTCTTGCGGCGACCCCTCCGCGTCCGGGATCTTCGGGGGGGTGGGGGGGTTGTTCGGAATTTATCGCGGGGGCTGAAGGCCGTGCGGTCGGATTTTCTCGCGGGGCTTTTCGTGGGGGGGGGGGAGGGGGGGTTGTGTCGATGAGACAGGGTTCTGGTTTCGATTTGGGGTCGACGCGAATTGGTCCATATTTGTTTTTGAGTCGTGAAGATTACCTCGCAACATCGATGAGGTCAAAACCCGCTTGAAGTTCGAGATAATATCATTGTTCACCGGTCAATAATATTAATTTAAATTAATATTCTTATAATTATCCTCATTATTATTATTACTATTATTATTATTAAGGATAAATGACCAGTTCTACATAGGTTTTGACTGCAACTTTTTTCGGTAATGTTAATAGCAGGTTAGATATCTCCACGACTGAGTACCTCGAGTATACTCATTTCATGTCGAGATCTGTGAAGGTCACGGGAGGGAAACGAGATTTTCGATTAGGGCTAGGCGCGATTCGATGAGGCTGTCTAGAAGCGGTCTGTTTAGATCATGGATTAATTTATTAGGGACTGAATTTAGGCAATTTGTACGTACCTGGTCAGTATTTCGACGCAGCTATGCTTCTTGTAGTCTTAGCTACGAACTCTCGTTTCCTCGACGTCCACCATTTGTGGAAACCGCACGGCCTTGTCCCAGTCGTTTTTTGATAATTTTGCGTTTGCCAGTGGCTGGCAGGTTCATCCACTGACTTCTTGATGAAGGATATCAAAAATACTTTTTTTTTTCTAGATTTTATCTCATAAAAACGACAATCTTATCCTGCAATTTTCAGTATTTCAACACTTAGCCTCGAAAGGCGATCCTTCGTAACGCAAAGTACAAATTTGGGTGTCCCAAGCCTGATTGATGTGACCGTTTCACGCAGACGTCCGAGCGACCAAGCCGTCCTGAAAGCGGCGAAGATCTAAGTCTGGCCCGGTCCCGAAATCCCACGCCCGCTGCCTGAGTGGAGCTGGGGTGCGACGGACAACAGGTACCACACACTTTTATAGAGAAACGATGTTTTTATTCGTATATAAACGAGACTTTGCTATTGTAACGCTCAGAAACTCGTGTTTCTTGTCGGAAGTACAGATTGATGACGTAAAATACAACTGTTTTCATTTATATCGTACATGTGTTCTACCACGATTACACTGGAATTAAAAAACTGACTTTTCCTGCAGAAAAAAAAGCAGGAAAAATCCTTTATCATGTAAAAGAAACGTATTTTATTATTATTTCCTATTATTGATTAGTTACTTATTAGGTAGGTATAAATGCTTGTTTTACAATAACGCTATTTTGAATGGACCCGACTGACACTGTCTAAACTACGGTCAAAACGCTGACAAATTCAAAACATAAATAATTCCGACTCATTTCCACCCACGAAGAGGAAGCGATAAATATCGGCTAGTCGGGCCCCGTAGGAACTGAGCGATTCTAGACAGGCTTCGGGTCTGCCTCGACGATGGACGTCTTCATGTCGTTGACCGGATGGAATCCGGGATTCAACGCCGAAGACTCCTCGTTGACCTGTTCGGCCACGTCTGTGAAGTTGCCTGTCTGCGATCCCCCGTTCGGCGGGTAGAAGTCGGGATCGTTGGGAAGTTCGGAGGTCAATGCGGTGGCGGTAACGTCGACGGCTTCTTCGTGGGGAGCGTCGCTTACGTTTGCCGTCTGGTGGAAGCCGAGGTCCAGCGGCATGGAAGTGACGGCTGGCTGGATTTCCGGACAGCACACCCCGGCGTAGTTTCTGTAAGCGTCGTTGCCGTTTTAGTTCTGTCAAGCTTCAAATTATCGACGACCTATGTCGATGTGTATTTTTTAAATTTATAACATTTCTTCTATGCTATCTTGAAGATTTAACTATTTGTATTCTTGTTATTGTCTACCCGATTCCATCCTAGTTGTAGACGCAACTTGCATTTACAAAAAGGTGGGTGATTATTACTGTAGTTTTTTATAATTTTGTGGTGTGAGTAGTTTTATGCATTTTTGCATTTTTGAACAGCCTATCTAATCTTATTGAATTTTTTTTTGCTCTAGATTGTTCCTACTTGACAAGTCATGCTGCTCTATTCCCCTTTATTTAAAAGATTTGTCAGGCATTTGGTGATTCTCATCAAATTACTCGTTGATTCTTTGAGGAACTATAGGTCTTCGTTGTTGGAAATTACAGATCGGTCCATTGCTTGGCAAGCTTTGACATGAACTACAAAATCTTGACATGAAAGCTCCGATTTTGGTGACTGGTAAGTAAGTCCCTGTATATTTCTTAGATGTGTTGCATCTTAATTAACAGAAGTAGCTACTCACTCTTCGATGACACAGAAGTAAGGCTTGTACGCGGCAATGTCGTTCTTGAACACCGACAGCGAGCACTCGTGGAGGTAGACACACGTTCTTTCGAAGCCTTCGGGAGTCTTGCAAGCCGGGTTGGTCACATTGGATTCCGATGAAGCCTGGTGGGAAATGTAACAAGTTTTTAGGAGACAGTCCATCTTTTATTAGCGGTAAGAAGTTGTTAAGGAGCTGCTTTCTGTTGAATACTTTTTGGTAGTTGCAATATCATTGTTATTTCTCTGCAAATCCCTGCTTTTCAAAGCTGGCAATTTAAATGAAGGGTTTTTAATATTATTAAAATAGAACTTTGCATTTTTAAATTGTTAATTCCACTGAATTGTATGGTGTTGCTGGCACAACTTAAATAGTGAGGACATTTCATGTGTGCTTACGTCATCGCTGAATATCTTGTAGGCGACGACCGTGTCGTTTTCTCCGAACGGCAGGTTCACCTCGGAATCGTTCAAGACGAGCGGAAGCCATTCCAGTTGGCCGATCGAGATGAGCTGAACGTCTGGAGCTAAATCACAACTACGGTCAAGACGTGGCGCAAAGAGCAAATATAATCATTTGATACTGTCGCCTACATGATTAGAGAAACGCCTAGTTTTCGTCTACAACTATGAACTACTACAAGCTAAATAATTTTTGGACCATATCCCACAATTATCATCCTTCCCTACCCCTGGCAGGCCTCAATGTCTTACCTTCAGTTGTCTGGAGATTGGGCATAGTCGTAAGCCCATCTTCGTCGGAATCAAGCGTCGATTCTAATGACTCTACTGATTCCTCAAACGCGTCTGGGAAAGATGTATCTCCGGCCGACGGTCTGAACGGTCTAGTTGTCGTGCTTTGCGCAAGGCCAAAGCCGCCGGAGGTGACTTTGTTTTGTATTGGGTATGCGGGCATGGGGGCAATCAGGCCAGGGACGCTCCCAGCCGACAAAGCTTGTCCACCGCTAAAGCTGCTTGATGGGCCATTGTAGTAGGATGACCCGAAGGAGCTCACAGGCCTGGGAGCGCTGGGGCGCGACTGGGAAAAGTGTTGGACGTTGGATCCCAGCAGGGGCAGCGGGATGCCTTGCATGCTCACTCTGTCCACGGGCCCTGCGAGCAAACAAGAACGGATTAGCCTGGAATGTTTTGCCCGTGGTTGGCAGTACTGTTGTTGAGTTTAGAAATTGTTTGTGTTGTGTCACTATCATCTGTGATCATCTGTGATCTGGCTATCACTCCGATTTTAGGTTATAAGGTTCGGGTTGCAGATGTCATGCGGTAATTCAAATACAGAATCGAGACCGCGATTTCCTCTTTAGTGCGTTTTTGTAAAAGGAAATATTTGATTCATCACTTTATTACCTATATCTCGAGACTTATTTCATGTGATACCAAAAAAATAGCTAGAAAAAATTTAAAACTCACCGAAATTTCCAGAAAACTGGTTTTGCTCTCCATCTACTGCAAAAAGAAACAAAAGTTATTATACTTTCAAAGGGTCATTCAATACACGAATAGGACCATAAAATTTTATTTCATTTTTGCTTGATTGCTCGGTAAAAAGACACTTTCCAAACATAAAAAAAAAACTTTCAACCATCCGAATGCTAATGTAATATTTTTAGCTGCGTTTTTACTTGAAACCTTCAACTCTTAACCGCAACGCACCCGGATTGATCGTCTCCAGTCCCGTCGACTTGGTCTCGTTCGGCTTGACCACCACCAGCGACGTCAGCGGCGTCACGAACGAATACTTGAGCGCCAGCTCTAGCGCCTGCTGCTTGGCCGTCGGGGGCAGCGTCTCGTTGCCTGCCGCCACCGCCGCCTCCGGCTGCTTGTCAGCAAGACTGCCGCTCTGCTCGACGGCGTTGGTCTCGTCGTCTTCGAGCAGCTGCTTGATGGTCAGGTAAGCCCAGAGCCTCTCCAACGGGGAGGCTTCCGACGGCGCGGTGCCACGCGGCGGCACGGGGATGAAGTCGATGGGGCTGGGCAGTCGGATCGGGATCGACGATGCTCCTGTGTGAGTTCACACGATTCGTAACTGTCATCAATTTAAAAATATATTATTTGCCATTGCTACTTTTTCTTCTAATTGTCCTTACTCATCCAAGACCCTTGATCTGCCTCCCAGGCATTTCATTGGCTGTCACCATGGTGATGGGCTGATAGCAAGCTTACCCCGATGCTTACGATAAACATTGCTTCATATTATGAATCCTAGCCCTGAGCAACGTAGACTTCTATAAACCCCCCTGTTCGAGTTTTTTTTTTCTTATACTTTGCAGTTTGTGAAAACGATTCAACATTTTGAACGCACTGGTTATCCTGTGATCGCTGAAGTTCACACATCACGCTGTGTCATAGTTTGGATGGATCACCGTTCCTTTAGAAACCACGTTCTGTTCGGGAGAGAAGACGGAATGCTTCTCGCACCTTGCGTTCACTACACTATTCGTCAGTTTATCATCGTGCCTTTACCGTTTCCTACAAGATTTAGAATTATTCATGGCTACCTCTCGCTAGCACGGGTCAGTGGGCGTTCCTTCCGGTTTTTTATCTGGTTTCCAATTCACAGAGATGAGTTTCTATGGAAACTGTAAATTGTAATGTATGGGTTAGCTGTGTAGGTGGGATACGCGTAAAAATATTGCGTAAAAATAGCAAATACATGCTAATTCTGCCATCTCGTCGCTGTCCCCTACGCCACCGACTGCTAGCAGATGACTGGATGACTGGATGACTGAGTGACTGAGTGACTGACCTGTGGACGACGTGCCCACGACCTCGCCGTTAAGGGTGTCATAAAGCACCGGCGAGTCGGGTTTCCGGGAAAGTCTGCCGGCCACCACGAGTTCGGAGCCGGAGAACAGCGTGTGGAAGTTGACCTTTGTCGTGGAATCCTTCATGATCTGCAGCATCACAGCACGGGTGTCGAGGTCAGAAATAGCATCACCGGCGGAAGATGGACGTCATCGCGTCCACACGAGTTACATGATTAAGGGTGGGACATGGTGTGAGCCAATTGGAGCCTTTTATTCTAGAAGTGAGTCCGGTTTGAGCGCCATAATCTAAACAGTTTTAAAGTCGCTGATTTATATTTGTTGGGCCTAGTCGGTGACTTCCCTTTTCAAGCAAACGTATGACGCCAACCACCCTCAATCTAGGGTCTATTGCAAGCTGTTACGCATGGTTTTACCACCATAATGCACAAAACGATGTCACAAAACCATGGACAGTGATCTATATCAGACACATCGTTGTCAAATATTTAGTATCTCCGGTATCATTCGCCCATATACCCTGCTGTGTAAGTTCCCACTTGAAGTTGATTTCTAAAGCAAAGCCATTTGGGATCCAAAGCGATGGTATTTTCGCTTTAAACCATTGACTGGAGCTATGTTTTGGTACCCCTTCTCCAAATTTCGCACAACCCCATGCCGTAATCAGTGCTCTTGCCATTATCAGTCCCAAGTCCCAAGCAAGCCCCAAGCAAGCCCCAAGCAAGCCCCAAGCAAGAAGCAGGTCCCAAGCAAGCCTCAAGCAAGCCCCACCATGAGCCCGGTCCCCAATGGTCCCACCTTGTCCTGCACGTAGTTGAAGGTGACATTGGCGAGCAGCGGTGACGCGATCTGTCGGTAGAAGTCGCGAAGCTGCAGCGCAGCATCGCTGGCCTCGTAGATCTTGCGCGCGAAGCCGGCGTTCTTCAGCGACAACTTCTTCAGGAAGCCGAGGTCAGCGTCGTCGCCGAACGCCAGGCTGAAGATCGCCGCTTCCGGTTTGATGTTCAGCTCCTGTGCGCAGAGACGACACGTTTTTACCATCGAATCAGATCGAAGCGGAAGGTCCTGGGGTTCGTTTCCCAGTTCGGTTGCGCAGTTTTCCTACTTGGCTATTCCACTAACAATTGCTTACTGGCAAAAGTCAATTTCTCATTCTAAATCTCACTAGATTCCGTCTATGAATACCGTCTATAAGGGTTAGAAAACAATGGTAGGATTTCATTATGGGAAAATAATCATTAGAAATGTATTGGAGAGCAAAATGTTGGTATGGAGACGAGAGAAGGTAGAAGATAAAAATAGTATGTAAACCCAGATCATGAGTACGATTTTGTATCTTCGTTGATACTGATCATTAATCTCTAAGAAGTCAGCGATATTTTCGATGGTTGCACTTTTGGCAAGTCGGTATTTTTGCATTCTTGTATTTAGATTTGAGCTCTTTTAGAATTGAAACTAAAGACGATTTTGGAAAAGTTTCGACAATATGCAAGTCCGGGCGATAGGCTGCTTTCATTATCATACATATGGAAGTGAACTGTGACTATATACATTGAATCAAATCAGCCCTGAAGGCATGTTTACCTCCGACAAAACTCACCTGCACGACGGAGAAGATCTTCCCTAGCCTGGTCTCACCGACCGTAGGCTCACCGTCGGTGAGGAACACGATGATCGGTTCCCGCTTCTCACCGGCCAGACTGGTGATGTTCTCGAGCCCCGTGTGAGCCACCTTGATCACCGTCTTCAGCGTGTCGAAGATGTTGGTGCCTGCGTCGCGAGACACGCTCCATTTAACCGTCTTCAACTCCAGAAGACAATGAGTTGCTCCACTTTATTTGCAATGAGTCACGTGGGGATGTCTATATGCTCATTATTATTTTAAACGAATTTTCCTATCGAAAAATTTATAATTCAAAGGAATCGAACCTCTTTTTTCACGATTGGTACACTTTGGAAAGGAAATTAAGCTCATTAAACAGTTGATATTCATAGATAGATGCATGGAAATGCTGGGTCCAGTGATTATGATAAATCTGCACACCAACAAATCGACTCAAAGCAGACTCGAACCATGCAAAAATCTTTGTATTGGATGTTTTACATATTTTTACTGTCCAAGCTGAGAGATTTCCAGTTTGTTTGGGTCCACACAGGCCTTTGCTGTTTACAGAGGGTGTAATGTGGGTTGAAAATTTATATAAGATGAGTTAAGGGCAGAGGGCTTAAAACTTGAGAATACAAATGGTATTAGGAACTCATATTAAATTTTATTTTCGGTACTCCATAATTCAAATCAAATAATGGCAACCAAAAGTTAAGGCCAATCATTTTAGGCTTAGATTTAAAGTGTAAACATTTCTCTGTACCCACGAGAATCTTTGTCTGAAAAAAATACTGACAAAAAAAGGCAGAGCATTTACCTGTCTGGTGAGAGCGTGAGAGAGAAATCAGACAGACGCACTGCTTGATAAACACATATTTACACAAAATCTCCCAGAGCAAGAGTTGAAAAGTGTGACCATATGGCACGTAGGGGGTGGGCATCATCCCTCTAAAGTCTTACCTCCGCCGGCGCGCATCTTATTGACGATCTCCTTGGCCTTGGCGACGTACTCGGGGGTGGCGGGGAAGGCGGGGGTGAGCCCGGGGTTTGCCGCGGGGGCGTCGTAGCTGTACGCATTGTAGGGCGAGAAGACGGCACTGGACGCTGTCGAGTCCAGGTTCCACACCTGACGGGGGCAACGCAAGACATGCTATACTTACTTCATAGACAAGACACTGCTTTAGTGTTGATTCAAACCAAAATAAAATTCGTTGCATGTATGGTAACACGAAGAAATTCACTATGAGAAACTGAATATCTATTCCGAAATTTTTATCATCAGGATTTGAACCAAAATCTTTCACCTGCCCGGGTTTAAGCATGATCCAAACTGTGGTAACGATATTAAATTTATTTGAGTTGTTGGGCTTCACGGAGAATTGAAACAGGACTATTAACGAACATAAAACATATCTCCATTGAGATTGAATAACAATTGAGTGAATTTTAAAGATTATTGACACCTTGGTGAGACATTTCGTTTGCTCTCCTATGTATAAAGTTTGGTTTTGCAGTAAGATCGGATTATACTATATCAGCTATTTTTGGCTGTAAAAGAAAAATTTCGGAATTGTTGCACTTGCAACACGTTCTAATATTTATTTTACTGTTTTAGAAACTGTTGTACGATCTACGAAAATACGAGGCTTACGTTTAGAAATTATTTTACCTATAGACTCAAACTCAAAGCCACGCGATTACCTCATATTTGTCTATTTGATTTAAAGTCATATTTTACACGTTTTTAAATTGAATTTAAAGCACAAAAAGTGACTAATGACCGTTGGTTGGTAGGGTCGCAAAGCGCCTTCTTTATGTGGAAGTCAGATTGAGCAGCCAGCCACAGCGTTCAGTTTTCAAAATGGTTGCAGTTGAGATCATTGCGTTGAGTGTGATTGCAAGAAACTTGATCAAAATATTCGGTGTTACATGAGCCTCAGACAGATTCGTGGATGTTGATTGTAATCGACAGGCGTATGGCTCGGGGATGTGGTGAGTTTTTTGTCGATATACATTTTTGGGGAATGCAAACAGATGTAACTATACTAGGCTATAGGTTTGGCTGAGAGGGTAGCAGCGAAATATTTGCTTGCTACACTATAAAGCCAATGTAAAAAACTGTGCATTCTTAACATTTAGGATAGTTATGGCACGGTGACAACATAACTTATTTGCCACCGATGTCCATGTCCTGATGAATCGCATTTCATCGAAAATTATCTGCCCCAAAAAGTTTCATACTCTAAGTGCCAAGTTTCGCTGCTGGAATTACTAAGGTTACTTCGATTCTATGAACTTGTCACGCGATTTAAAACCATCTCAAACATACAACACCAGACGAATGAATGAGAGTGAAATGGATATTATTGATCTCACTGTGAATTCTTTAGTACGGCGTGAACTCTTGGACGCTTTATTTGACATAAAGACGATAGAATCATGATCCATGAAGGTGAAACGCGTGGTCCTTGAATTTGGCCTTCGTATACCGCACCACCTAGCACTATGCTTGCTTGTGTTGCTGCTTGTGTTGAGATCTTGTGTTGGTGCGTGAAATAATGAAGCCAATAGAATTTATAAATAACTTCCACTTTGCTATACGTAATGCCACTAAAATTGAGATAGAATAATATTTAATTGAAGTAATTATCATATTAAACGGTGAGCCAAGGAATTAACTCAGAATTAAATCAATTAAAATTTGCTTTTGCTGCCTAGCCATGCGGCAAATCAATAGAGAAAACAAAGAACTCATCTATTTAGGGTTACAAATCTCTACATTATCTTTACAATATTTTCAAACATGTTTTCAAACTCAGCCATGATTAATGAACAGCCATTTTAAAACAATTTGTGGACTTGTTGGAAAGCTACTTAAAAATAACGCAATTTACATAATACCTTCTAAACTTTCATTCACTTGTCGAGTAATTGAAAATGACCTGCGTTCACCATTAATAATGTCCAAATACGAATTCCCAGCTGCTATCAAACGACCCCCAAACTTACCGTGACCGAGTACGAGAACTCAATGATGTTGAAGTAGTCGCCTTCGTTGAGGTCGTCCAGTATGGCGTTCATCGCCTGCTTGAGCTGCTCGATCTTCCTGCCTCCCATCGACCCGCTGACGTCGAGCACGAACAGCGCATGCTTGCGCAGCGGTGCGAGGTCTTTGGGTGCGAAGAAGTGGACGAAGTAGCCGTTGTTGATCTGCAAATTTTCAAGCAAAGTTGTCGGTCCGAAAAAGTTTTTCAGATCGAGTTGTTGGCCCTCAAAGTTGCAACACATTAGTGCAGACTGAGTTAATCTCCAATCTTGTAATCCAAACCGAGTCGAGGAGCCGAACAGAATTTACACTGATATGCCTTGTAGGTTAGTTTATTTTGTTTTGGGGACACAGCTTGGTTTTCTTCGGAGTTGAAGTTTTCTTAAAGTTTGAGTGGTTTGAGGTTTTCTTGCGTTGCGTTCAACGCAAGATCTCAAATTGTCTGTCACCATGTTTTCGAGACTGTCGTGTCAGTGACTGTGACTAACTGTAATCGTCTAAGACTTTATAGTGACCAAGTTAATGACTGTTTGTGACTGTTGTGACGTGAGTGATTCTGTGACCGTCCGAATTTGACGGTCACAATGTTTTCCGACCGACCGACCGACCGTGTCTATGTCTTTTGTGACAGCTTGACTAGTTCTGTGACTGTGTCTCAACTCTCAGATTGTCTGTCACCGTGGTTTTGAGACTGTCTTTGCACGTGACTGTGACAGTGACTGTTTCCGCGACTAAACCTACCAGTATCTCGCCGCCCTGTTCCGCCCTGTCGACGTCGTACTGCACGACGAACTGGCCGCCCAGCCCCTCGGCGTCCTTGCCCCCCTGCTGCTGGGCCTTGCGCGTTCCCTGCTGGTCGAAGTCGAGGTCGTCGTCCTGGTCCGTGTCGACCTCCTCCTGCTTCTTAGCGCGGCCCAGCGCCAGTTGCTGGTCGACGGTCGGCGCAAAACGCACGTGTGCTTCTCGACCGGAAACGCGCTCGATCTTCGCCAGGGGGTTGGCTGCAAGCACATTTTCCGGGGATAGTACCTTACTAACTTGACTTCAATCCGCGGCCACGCGGTTTTGATGTGTTCTACGGAGCTCTCCTCCAGCCTCTACTCCAGCCTCTCTTTCGGCTAGAATCTATGCGGTGCACTCACGCGTGGTTTTTTCGTCGGCGTCGACCTCGTTGCCCGATCGCAGCTCGGGCACGCGCAGAGTCGTGATGTTCGTCGACTCCTTGATGAACACGTCGACGGTGAGGTCTCGGACCACCTGAACAGACCGTGCAACCGTCAGGCAAACGCTGGACCATAGAATAAAATTCTATGTCTGGACCAGCTGGCCAGTGGACCCTAGGCCCTAGACCACTGAAGCCATGGATAGCGCTTTGTACAGTGAGACTTTGATGCCGTGCTGAGCCACTTTATCATGTCTTCCCACTGATCTCTATGTAACCATGGATAGCGCATCGTACAGTGAGACTTTGATGTATTGAGCCACTTTATCATGTCTTCCCACTGATCTCTATGTAACCATGGATAGCGCATCGTACAGTGAGACTATGATGCCATAGACTATGACCATGATATTGAGCCACTTTGGGGCATTTTTTCCTACTTATTATTTTCATAAAAAACCAAATCAAATCAAAATGCGGATTGGGTGCAGACACGATTTAATAATTAATTGTAGGGATATTTTCAGTTCTCTCAGGTTTCCAGGCATTAACTTTGCAAAGCTATATGCTGCCTACTTTATCAAGTACCAAGGTCTGAGAAGACAGTCAAAAATGGATGGTCTGTCAACGATTCGTCAGGATCACCATCGTCACCCCCCATGATCGTCTAAAGCAATGTTTTTTTCTGCGATATCAATGATAAAGTGTCGTGATTACATCACCCGTCGCCCACCCACCTGTCCAGGGTCGAGGTTGACCACGTGGTTGTAAGCTCCCAGCCGCCGCGTCAACAGCTCCTCGTAGGTCAGGTTGAAGGTGACCTTGGAGAGCGGCTCGATGTTGACGGAGACCGTGAACCGGTTCGAGTCGCGGGCGGACAACGCGACGTGGGCGGCGCCCAGACCGGAAGCGACCGCCTGCTCGTAGTCTTGCTTTGCTTCCTGCTTCTCCTTGACGTACGCTTCGTACACCTTGCCTTCGATCTCCCTGCGGGCATGGGGGGGGAGGTTGTTTTGAGTCAACCCTCACTCTTGGCTTTTATTGGCTGGAGAGAAAAATCTGATTGAAACTATAGGCAAACGCTGGGTGTGCACCAGAAATTAGAATGTGGTCGACACGGTGGTACTATCAACATCGTTATAGCCAGAAAAACAACATTAATTACAATCAATCAAATAGTGACTGACAGATAATCAATATTTCGATTCAATTGATTTAATTGGTTCACGGGGCTGCCAAATTGCACGGAAGCACTGATAAGAGAAGTTTGTCCGTATGGTGGCGCTATCAAAATCGTAGTAGCCAGAAAAATAATCGTATATCTTCGACAGATTTCCGTTTTTTTTTTTAATTTGACAAATAATCAAAATATTGGTTGTTTTGGATGATGTGTCTTGTGTCACGTGCCTTGTGTCTTGTGTCGTTTGTCTTGTGTCTTGCGTCTTTTGTCATGTGCCATGTCCATGTGTCATCTTTCTTGTGACTTTAGTCCCGTGTCCGATCTCATGGTACTTGTAAGCTAGTGAGTGAGGACGGCCGATCGAGGACTCACATGAGGAACTTGGAGATGAACGCCGACTCGGGTAGCGTGACCGTGAAGAAGATCTCTTGCGAACGGTTGGCGGGGTTCGCCAGGCGGCTGGCGATCACCGTCTTAGCGAACCGATGCTCGATGTGCGATATCACCTTCAGGCTGTACATCTCCGGCTTTGCCAACGATGTCGGCAGCTGAAATTTATAATTCTGTGATTAGATAGGTTATGGAGGATGCAGACTGCTAAGAATCTGCAAATAATGTGGGGTTATGGTTGGTTGATTTGAGCTATCACTTTCAGGCTGTCATTTTGGGCTGTGGCACCAACGGCGTCTTCTGAAATTTCAGATTAGATGTTTTTTGGAGGATGCAGACAGTCAGATAGCTGAGAACCTGTACGGAATGGGGGGTTATAGTTTGTGGATGCTACACTTCATTTTCAGACGTAACATCTAAAAAACCTACGAAGTCATTCGCGTTGTTGGAGTGATGATATAGAATAGCATCAACATATCCATGAAGCCCAATAATTTGGTAATGCTTTATTCATTTTCGCCCGTTTTACTGTCAATTTGGTAAAAGCTGTTCTGGCGATTAGTGGGGGCCGGGGTTCGTTTCCCGTGTGTAGGCGTAAAATCTCAATTTTTAAGTCAACCAGATCACAATAGATGAAACCACATAATATGTTCAAGGACGTATGCAAGGGTTGTTTCCATGGCATGGGTAACACTTTCATCTTCTACCTATTTGCATTCAAAAGGTTTTTGGTTACATTCATTAACATGCACCCAAGGTGAACGTATTGATTTCATCTTGAGCAGCGTCGCAGATGTTTTAGTAATGCCACCAAATTGATTAAATATTTGGAATCGCGGACCGTTTGATGTATGTATGCACAATGCACATGACTTAGCGAGACGTGACGGCTTTCTCCTCAGTTGCCAAGAGATAGAAGAAATCAGGAAGCCCGCCAATTTCTACTTGTAAATACATCCATGACTTTGCGATGCGTATAACTGTTCGTTGGCGTGTTTAAATTTGACTTTTAAATGCCCCAATATCCGCAAGCGAAGGCTGAAAACTTTGACGGACATCACATTATACAAGGATGATTTGTTGGTTTTTCTCAGTGACTCAATAATATTTTTATGCTTAAAAAAACAGATGTTTTTAGGAATTGAAGCTTAGCAATTCTTATGTCCCAGATAATCTTTCTGGTCGTGCTCTTATGTATATTATGTATTTCGTATAACACGAAATACTAAAGCATTGTTAAATCTTTCGATCATGTCATAATTTACGCTTTATTCGATATCAAGTTTGTTATTGTCTCGCCTTCAAGACGCCAGGTCAGTGATCTGCGGTGTAGGCCATCTGGCAGCGATTTCGATTATATGCCGATCAAATATGCGCTATCCATTCCCAGATTATGCTGAGTGATTATAAACTGACAGGTATAGATCACTTATAAGGTGAGACAAAATGTTGACGCACGAATATTTCGCGCTGGTAAATAATCTCCAAGCACAAACCTCTTGTTGAAGATTAAACTTAGGTTTCTTCACCGAGTGATATATAGCCAATAAGTTTCGCAAATATTTCCGCGATATTGACGTGAAATCAGATGCATGCAAAAGCCGAAGTTGATACTACTTAGATGCACGCCTTGAAATATCACGACTGAGATATAAAATTCCATCGTTAGGTCTTACCACATCAAAAAACGCCAACAAATTTCGTCTACCCTTTATATACACACTTTGATCACTCAATAAATAAAAATATATATGCTAGTAATAAACAATCTGGAACTTCTGGCCTAGGATAAACCCCCCCTATTACACATCACAATTATTCAAGAAACATATTGAAATTATTCGTTGTTGGCCTTAAAAAATGTAGCGCATCTGTGTTTGAATTAAAGTTATGACATTTCCTCATTATTTGCGTCAAATCAACGTTTTAACTCGAAATTCCAATATGACTTTTGAAATTCTCACCCACCGAACCACACCGAACAGTGTTTATGGCCATTTCGCTTCATATTTACTCTTTAGTGCCAGTTACCCTTCATGCTTAACGGCGATGACACTTTGAAAGAATTGATTACCTGTTTGTTCGCGCATTGTTATCTTCACAGCATTATACAACCCAAGTACGAAGAAAGAGACATCATAATTCACTTATAAGTCTCAAAAAATATCTACACGACCATAAAATCTTCCTCATACTTAAAATTAACATTCAAATTATGCACTCTATTAAGTTTACTCCTAAACAGCAACGATCGCAACAAAATCCAAGAGTTGCTATCTACGCGTGGTTTCGCTGTTGGGTTTGGGGGGAGGGGGGGGGGGGGGATGTGGGGGTGGGGGTACGTCACGAGGTGCACCAACGACATGCGGCCAGGTCACGTCTCACCACTCGGTTGCCATGGGAACGGCACGCTGGACTCGCGGCATCGCGGCTACTTGCAATTACTTAGAGCGCCCACTAGCGTCCGAGAGTGGCCGAGTGGGTTGCGTTGCGTTTGTTACTCGCTGCCTTATTGTGCGCGGTGTGCGGAAGAGTTGGTCATCGGAGAACCATCGATTACATTACCCAGTATTATCATCGATCATAATAATTAATATTATCATCGATTAACCAGTTAAAACGTTTTCTTCAGCAAACTAACATGCTAAGATTAAGTAAATACATGTGGCTTAAGAATTTAATCATCGGTTACAATTAGTAGGATATGTTTTTGGAACCGGAACTGGAATCTGAATTCACACCATTTTTTATCAGATTATTTGCTCCTGAACCGGGATTTAGGGTTGAACTTGAATCCCTGAGACCCAATACAGGATTCACATCGCCTTATTAAAAGATAAGATTTTCATTTTATATTCCTTTCCAAGGAATAGAATTCCAACAACATAAGTTATTATAAATTAACTTGCTAAGATAATGAAAAGATTGAGTTTTAGGAATGTTATAGATATTAAATGCAAAGTTAGCTGGATTTTGTTTCTTCTATACGTTGTGTACGTTGATACCTGATCTTGGATAAATACGATCACGGGATCTCATGGTTTCTAAGGCAAGCGAGCTTTTAGCACTGAGCTTCTTCGGCAAGCACTCGACCACAATTTCGAATTACACTAATTGCTCGTGTGTGGTAAACGAAACACTAATTGTCGGTGGGTGTACAAAATCTCCCAACTTATCGGTGTCAGAGTTCAAGGTGACTTGCGCGCTAGCCGAGGATTTCAGGGAGTATTTCGCATTAAGTGCTGTTCCCTAAAGTGATTGGGGTGTAAGTTCCTGCTGGGTTTCTGTTCTTGGGACGCTAGAGCGGTAGGGATACTTGTAAACGTACGTGCGCGGAGTCGGCCACTCCCTGACCATCAAGACTATCGTTGCAATTAGCTAGAGCGTATGAAATAGCTTCAAGAAAAAACTTGTACCGCACCATCGTGACGGTCACCCTGTGTTCCTGTGCATCTCTGTTAATTTATTTCCCACAAGATCTCCCAATAAGCACCATCTCTTGTCTAACTGAAAGCTTTACAGTAAGGAAGATCGTCATCATCCACCTTATATAAAATCCTTATTTTCGGTTGCCACGATACTATTGTACTCATGGATGTGGCTATGTGGGGATGTGGGGATGTGGCGATGTGGCCATGTGACCATGTAACTTGCACCGCGTAAATCGCCAGCGAAATTGCGAAAACGCAATGAAAACGTTTGTACAATGTCGCGTTAAGTTCCTACTACTTGGGACTTGAGCTCTGCAACACTCGCACAGCGATTTGAGCCGCGCTTGATGTAAAAAACAACGAAAAACGCACGCCATTTCACCCGGCCGAAAGTCATCGCCTCTGGAGGCAACAATTGGCAATAATGCAGGCAATAAGGAAAATACAGGTGCAAAATAATTTCCATAGCGATGAAACTCGCCAAATGTCCAACATTGCCAATAACAGGTGTCAAAATAATAATTTGCCACTGACAAACTCGGGCTGTGGCGACACCAAGCGATGGTGGACATCGGTGTATCTGTTCTTCTGTGACAGTCCTTACGAGTTTAACTGTGAGTTTTTACGCAACTTTTCCACTAGGAATATATAGTGTTTGAAATCGAGTTTTGACAAACTAACGCCGACGAGCAAAGAAGAAAGGAAAAAAGGCAGCGGCCGACAGGGCACGGGTCCTGGGAGTCGGGTGCCGGGTGCCGGGTGCTGGGTGCTGGGTGCTGGGTGCTGTGTGCCGGGTTCTGCGTGCCGGGTGCTGGGTGCTGAGTGCCGGTTTCTAGGTGCTGGGGGTCGGGTGCTGGGTGCTGGGTGCAGGGTGTTGGGTGCTGGGTGTTGAGTCCTGGGTGCCGGGTACCGGGTGCTGGGTGCCGGGTGCCGGGTGCTGGGTGTCGAGTGCTGGGTGCTGGGTGTTGAGTGTTGGATGCTGGGTGCTGGTTGGCGGGTGCTAGGTGCTGTGTGCTGGGTGCTGGGTGCTGGGTGTTGAGTGCTGGGTGCTGGGTGCCGGGTCCTGGGGGACGGATGGTGGGTGCTGGGTGTTGGATGCTTGGTGCCGGGTGCTGGGTGCTGGATGCTGGATGTTGAGTGCTGGGTGCTGGGGGCTAGGTGTTGAGTACTGGGTGTTGAGTGCTGGGTGTTGGGTGCTGGATGCTGGGTGTTGAGTGCTGGGTGCTGGGTGCCGGGTCCTGGGGGTCGGATGGTGGTTGTTGGATGCTTGGTGCTGGGTGCTGAGTGCTGGGTGCTAGGTGCTGGGTGTTGAGTACTGGGTGTTGGGTGCTTGGTGCTGGGTGCTGGATGCTGGGTGCCGAGTGCCGGGTGCTAGGTGCTGGGTGCTGGGTGCTGGGTGCTGGGTGCTAGGTGCTGGGTACTGGGTCTTGGGTGCTGGGTGCCTGGTGCCGGGTGCTGAGCGTTGAGCGCTGGGTGCCGGGTCCTGGGGGTCGGGTGGCGGGTGCTGGATGCTGGGTGCCGGGTGCTGGGTGCTGGGTCCCGGGTGCTGGTTACCCGGGGAGGTCGAGACTTCCCACGAGTTGCGCATTGGAGGACCGTGTTGGTAAACCAGGCTTACCAACAGGTTATTGGTGAACAACACAAGCAGGGACAGAGACAGATCATAGGAGGTCTGTCATGCAGCCGGGAGCGGAAAAGGGCTCTTGGCAAAGCGCAAAGTGCACAAGGTACAGACCACCGTACGACCGTGCATGTCAACACCGTCGCGTTTGCACTTGAAGGAAGACCGTGGAGAAGACCGTGTCGATTTACAAAGTCTTACATCCGGCTATTGGTGGACAACACAAGCAGGGACAGAGAAAGGGAAGGAAGTCTGTCATGCAGGCAGGAGGTGGGAAGGGGGTCCAGGCACAAGGCACAAGTGCACAAGGTACAGACCAGCGTACGATTGTGCATATCAACACTGTCGTACTACGCAGAGGAAGGTTGGGAAGTTGGGTTGGGTCAGGAAAGGTAGGATTAGTGGTGGGGGTGGGGGGAAATATAACCTGGCACAAGGCACAAGTGCACAAGGTACAGACCAGCGTACGATTGTGCATATCAACACTGTCGTACTACGCAGAGGAAGGTTGGGAGGTCAGGTTGGGTCAGTAAAGGAAAACTTAGAGCAACACGTGTGGCGGCACGTGAAAACTCACGCTGTGGCGACACTAAGCGATGGTGGACATCGGTGTATCTGCGTCACGAAATAAACCCCCCTCATTTTAGTAATACCCACAAATCAACAGGTGGGCAGAGAACATGCAGGAAGGCACAAATTGTTGGGCAAGGGGAGTGGCAAAAAAATACGCAAAAAAGGCAGGAAAGGCATCAGAAAACATACAACACGGTTGGGTTGGGATGTTGGGTTGGGTCAGGAAAGGAAAACGTATAAGCGTGGCAGAAGGGTCAAATAACAAGTACCGAAAAACAAATCAACACAAGAAACAAATAAAACCTACAGGGGGCGAAGCCCCCTGCAAGGCGGCTCCGTGCAGATGGTGCTTTGGGGCGAAGCCCCAAAGCACGCCGGGGGGGTTGGCGGCCGGAGGCCGCAGGGGCAGAGCCCCTAGTCCCCATTAAACTTCTGCCAGTGTTTTCGATAGCAAATTATTTGTCTCAACTTCATGGGTCTAGAACCCACTCAATTGCAAAAAACTATTTAGCATTTCGTTTATTTTAGCGTATTTTCTAATCGAACATACTTTTTAAGTGCGATATCAATGATTATTTGATGATTTATGGTTTTAGTCTTCCCATTCTGTTATTGTGATGGTCAAGGGCAAGATGAAGTCTTATATCCGTCTTACATATCATCTACGATACGTCAACCACATCATGATTACCACCTGTTATACTGATATCAAACAGAAGCGCACGCATCGGGCTTGAAAGTTGAAAATTTGGTTGCTTTACGGGCTTGAAACACGGCGTGCTTAGGGCTTGAAAGTTGAAACATTGTTTTTAAACGGGCTTGAAACACAGCGTGCTATGGGCTTGAAACACAGCGTGCTACAGGCTTGAAACACAGCGTGCTACGGGCTTGAAACACAGCGTGCTATGGGCTTGAAACACAGCGTGCTACGGGCTTGAAACACAGCGTGCTATGGGCTTGAAACACAGCGTGCTATGGGCTTGAAACACAGCGTGCTACGGGCTTGAAACACAGAGTGCTATGGGCTTGAAACACAGCGTGCTACGGACTTGAAACACATCGTGCTATGGGCTTGAAACACATCGTGCTACGGGCTTGAAACACATCGTGCTATGGGCTTGAAACACAGCGTGCTATGGGCTTGAAACACATCGTGCTACGGGCTTGAAACACAGCGTGCCACGGACTTGAAACATCCATCAAACGCGTCGAATGAAGGATTTTCACACTCATGGCGCCCTAAAGAAATCAACCAGAGCTTCCTGGTTAGCAGCACATATTCAACACAACAACAACACAATCAAAAACAACCCCATGCGGTCCCTTACCGGCGTCGTAGCCTCCGTGGTCGAATCTTGGTCGTCAGTACCGCGTTCGAACCTGAGACGTCCCAGCCGCAAGGCCGCCATCGACGCAGTCGGCGTCGCGTCTACCCCCGCGTCGTGGACGACCCCCGCCAGGGTGACGGTCGCCAGGAGCAACGCAGCTAGCATGCTCATCGCACTTGGACGCTCGAACACTTGGCCTGCACTTTTAGGTGTCAAACGGTCATTGACGGTCGACGAAAAACTACCAAAAAAACTGTGAAGCTGTCAAACTTTTCACGGATTTTCACTGAAAACTGTTTGGTTATGCGTGTGCGAAGCGGAAAGTCACCGGCTAGTACGGTAACAGTGTTCGTAGCTCGACAGACTGACGGCTTAAATTTCGTCGACACTTCCTCCTTCGTTGTTCGATCGTGTGTGTCTCACGCTTTGTTGTGTACTGAAGGTGCCTGGTCTGCGCTTGTCTGCTCTTATAAGCTCTCTACGCCGGTATCCTCTAGCCCCCCGCGCGGCCCACAGGGAGACTGGCCGCTTGGATGGCTGCTTACATCACCTCTGTATGCTGACCACGGTGTTAGTTAATGTGACAGATGTTGGAGACAGGATCATCGCTCAAGTCCGTCGCCGCGCTGTTTTGCATCCGAGATTTATGTGATTCTGTGAATCGGTTTTGTGCGGTGAATTTGTTGAGATGCTGTGATGTTCTTGTGGTTTTCTGTTGTGTATGGATTGGGGGATGGTTTTTTGCCATTTTGGTGTCGTGGGATTGTTGGTTTTGGACTGAGGATAGTTTTACAAGTGACCGATGACAATTAATCTGATTAGTAACTAACAGTCAGTGGATTAACCGATAAAATAGCTGTTGTTAAATTCATTTATCTCAAAAAATAGTGGCAGCTGAATTTCGCTATAGCCATATAGCGAAAATAAACATTCAACTCAGTTTTTTATTATCCTTGAATAGACCTATTCAACTCAGAGAAAAATGACGTCAGATACCCACAGGACATATACTACCAGTTTGGAAAAAATATATTAATTAGCTCTGCTTTAACATAGGAAGAGAGGGAAATCACAACCCGAATTGCTCTACCTGGCTTTACCGAGTGAGTATCGTGATGTAATTTTGATAGGTGTATTTTTCAGACCACGTCATGGTCAAATTATCTTCAGATTGGCGCTCGCATGAAGCTATTCTTGAGCCTGTTTGTGCCTTCGAGAGCTGACGCTGCATTAAAATATGAGGAAAAGTTGCCACCAATATCAACTCATTAGTACATAAAGACGTCCACTTCAATAGCCTGCATCATAAGTTGACGTATTTGACGTCATGGCGCTTTAACGAGATTCTGAGAACAGTGACTGCAGAGACACACGTGTTCAAGACATGGCATATGGACATGTTGTTAGCAATGGTGTCAAATGACGCATGAGTGCCCATGCGTCCCTTCAACGGGATCGTTGAGAGGATGGCTGTTGATATTTGCACAATACAAATTTGCTCTTTTACCTTTGCATGACGGATGGTTTATTTGCTACGCTTGTGGCGTTGTGGATTCGGGGGATGCACCCGTTTTCCTCATAGACAACATCAACATTATCACCTGCAAATTTGCACAATTTGCACAATTCAAATTTGCTCTTTCACCTTTGCATGACGGACGGTTTATTTGCTACGCTTGTGGCGTTGTGGATTCGGGGGATGCACCCGTTTTCCTCATAGACAACATCAACATTATCACTTGCAAGAAGCTGTGGCTTGTGTATTTTCCTGATTGCATTTTCTGCAGCACAGTTAAGAGGATTTTATTTTGTTTTTTAGAAACTATTTCAATCACTTCTATGTTAATACTTTCTTGATATCTTTTCTTAATCTTCACGTTAGTTTTCAGTAAAAATATTTTATTCAGTATTGAATAATAATTGCTCCGAAAATCAAACTTTTCCCGATGTTTCGCTAAGCTGTGCTGCCTGCTTCATCAAGGGTGTAAACTCGAATGCCAATCACCAAAAAATCGAAACCAAATAACCAAATATGAGCCCCCCAAAACCCAATATATTGGCCCCGTTTTTCAAAAAACTAAACCCGAAATAACTAATTGACTCTGTCCCTTGCCTTCCTGACCAACTATGACGGTGACGATATGCGTGATCAATGCGCATCTTATATAACGATACCTTTTTCGTTAGAAATAGAAATTTAAAGAGATATAGAGGATTTAGTTTTGCAAAAGACCGCGGATGTACGCGCGGCGAACCAGACGTGCATCTATCGTACTAGCACATATTGAAAAAGTAAGAAAAGGTGAAGCTTCGACTCCCGCCGAATATCCCAGCGCCCGCACTTACACATTTTTCGTAGTCCCTTAAGAGCCCACCGATAAAATCATGAGCGCTGGGTGCAATGCAATATTGCCGAGGATGGGTGGAGGATGCGGGCAGCCACCGTCGTCAAAATATATCCCAGTGAGCGAGAATCTAAAATAACCGAAGTTAACCCCCGAATCCCATGATCATATACCAAAGAAAGCGATTGTTGTTGTTGTCGGCGTCATCGTGTGAACGTTGTCCTTGGATCGTGGGTTTGAGCCAGAAGACAGAGAGGCTGAACTCTTGACTCGGAGGTTCGGATGCAAGTGATGCAGGGACCCGTCGGCGCCAAGGTTCAAGATTCAGCTGGTGACCGTGCATTGAACTCGCTGCCTCCATCTCGATCCAGCGCTCCCTGATCACTTGAGCAAATATACTTGAATTATAACTATTTGACTATCTATTTAATATGTAAGATTTGGAAATTTCGTAGGACTCGTGTCTTTTTCTAATTATTGGTGTTTAACGACGCACTGTTTTCACAACTGGCACTTTGGAACTGGTCTAATGGTCTTTTATTTTCTTAGGGCGTTAGTTTTCAGCAACTGGGTAATGAACCCAGCTCCCAAACTCAAACTTAGACTTGGTCAATCAAATAGTTTTTCTGAAAAATGTGTAGGTAAGTCTTAAATTGCAAGGTCAGCGAAACGAGGTGTCTTTAACAAATCTTATTCTTTGTTACACTTCAACCAAATATCTTAGATATTACTTAGCTAAATTTCTATTAGTGACACTTTTATTAATATCTTCAGAAATAAATCTGAGGAAAAGGGCCCAGATATCTCGCATTAAAAGCCGTTTGGTCTTTGACGGTGGGGCAAATTGATAAAATTGGCGCTCAAAAACTGGTCAAAAAATAATAGAAACTTTGATAAATAAATCATTGAAAGTTTAATTCAAATTGTAAATGACATCCTTTTTTCACCAATATAAGAAATGTTTATATTCGTTGATTGTCAAATCAAACAGCGCACTGTTAAACCCACAAGCCTTTTACCTTTTTTCAAACTCACGCCGGTTCGCAATCTTAGAACGTTTGCCTTCATTTCGACTCAGAAAATCCAGCACCTTTGTTTCGCATATCGCATTCCTGATCCTGAAATCAGGACAAGGAGGTATACGCCGATCTTTTCGCCATGCCACGAAACCGAGGCCTGAACCGAAACAAGCGGCTGCAACAAAAAGCATCTCCAACATCTCGGATTTAAATGTATAAGTCGTGAATGATTTCCTTCAAATCGGAGACCAATATTTCCAGTTTGCAAGCGTCGTGCATCGAACTTCCCGCGCGCTATACTTTTGTACACTTTTGTTTTTTTTCATACACGTTTACTTTTTTTTTCACCGAAGACCAGCTCTGATCGCGCAAATACCACGTTTTTTTCCCACGTACATGCACTCACATGCTCACAGTGCTTTATAACACCGGCAAAGAAGCCTAGATTGCCACACGTTTATGGCTTTTTGATAGGAAGCTTGTATATTGTTGCGTGTACTACAACAATTCTTAAAATTAAATCATTGACAGTGTTATCAACAATGATAACAGAAAAAACTTCTCAGTTTTTTGCCGATAAATGGTTTATTTTCATTGTTTGCAAACAGCAACAGTTAAAAGTTAAACCTAAAAACAAATCCATGCAAATAAGAAGCCTGTCCCGCTACTTAGCAGCCGACTATGAAACCGACGATTCAGCCGCCCTATCACCTCAACTGCAAATCCACCTTATATAAAATCCTTATTTTCGGTTGCCACGATACTATTGTACTCATGGATGTGGCTATGTGGGGATGTGGGGATGTGGCGATGTGGCCATGTGACCATGTAACTTGCACCGCGTAAATCGCCAGCGAAATTGCGAAAACGCAATGAAAACGTTTGTACAATGTCGCGTTAAGTTCCTACTACTTGGGACTTGAGCTCTGCAACACTCGCACAGCGATTTGAGCCGCGCTTGATGTAAAAAACAACGAAAAACGCACGCCATTTCACCCGGCCGAAAGTCATCGCCTCTGGAGGCAACAATTGGCAATAATGCAGGCAATAAGGAAAATACAGGTGCAAAATAATTTCCATAGCGATGAAACTCGCCAAATGTCCAACATTGCCAATAACAGGTGTCAAAATAATAATTTGCCACTGACAAACTCGGGCTGTGGCGACACCAAGCGATGGTGGACATCGGTGTATCTGTTCTTCTGTGACAGTCCTTACGAGTTTAACTGTGAGTTTTTACGCAACTTTTCCACTAGGAATATATAGTGTTTGAAATCGAGTTTTGACAAACTAACGCCGACGAGCAAAGAAGAAAGGAAAAAAGGCAGCGGCCGACAGGGCACGGGTCCTGGGAGTCGGGTGCCGGGTGCCGGTTGGTGGGTGCTGGGTGCTGTGTGCTGTGTGCCGGGTTCTGCGTGCCGGGTGCTGGGTGCTGAGTGCCGGTTTCTAGGTGCTGGGGGTCGGGTGCTGGGTGCTGGGTGCAGGGTGTTGGGTGCTGGGTGTTGAGTCCTGGGTGCCGGGTACCGGGTGCTGGGTGCCGGGTGCCGGGTGCTGGGTGTCGAGTGCTGGGTGCTGGGTGTTGAGTGTTGGATGCTGGGTGCTGGTTGGCGGGTGCTGGGTGCTGTGTGCTGGGTGCTGGGTGCTGGGTGTTGAGTGCTGGGTGCTGGGTGCCGGGTCCTGGGGGACGGATGGTGGGTGCTGGGTGTTGGATGCTTGGTGCCGGGTGCTGGGTGCTGGATGCTGGATGTTGAGTGCTGGGTGCTGGGGGCTAGGTGTTGAGTACTGGGTGTTGAGTGCTGGGTGTTGGGTGCTGGATGCTGGGTGTTGAGTGCTGGGTGCTGGGTGCCGGGTCCTGGGGGTCGGATGGTGGTTGTTGGATGCTTGGTGCTGGGTGCTGAGTGCTGGGTGCTAGGTGCTGGGTGTTGAGTACTGGGTGTTGGGTGCTTGGTGCTGGGTGCTGGATGCTGGGTGCCGAGTGCCGGGTGCTAGGTGCTGGGTGCTGGGTGCTGGGTGCTGGGTGCTAGGTGCTGGGTACTGGGTCTTGGGTGCTGGGTGCCTGGTGCCGGGTGCTGAGCGTTGAGCGCTGGGTGCCGGGTCCTGGGGGTCGGGTGGCGGGTGCTGGATGCTGGGTGCCGGGTGCTGGGTGCTGGGTCCCGGGTGCTGGTTACCCGGGGAGGTCGAGACTTCCCACGAGTTGCGCATTGGAGGACCGTGTTGGTAAACCAGGCTTACCAACAGGTTATTGGTGAACAACACAAGCAGGGACAGAGACAGATCATAGGAGGTCTGTCATGCAGCCGGGAGCGGAAAAGGGCTCTTGGCAAAGCGCAAAGTGCACAAGGTACAGACCACCGTACGACCGTGCATGTCAACACCGTCGCGTTTGCACTTGAAGGAAGACCGTGGAGAAGACCGTGTCGATTTACAAAGTCTTACATCCGGCTATTGGTGGACAACACAAGCAGGGACAGAGAAAGGGAAGGAAGTCTGTCATGCAGGCAGGAGGTGGGAAGGGGGTCCAGGCACAAGGCACAAGTGCACAAGGTACAGACCAGCGTACGATTGTGCATATCAACACTGTCGTACTACGCAGAGGAAGGTTGGGAAGTTGGGTTGGGTCAGGAAAGGTAGGATTAGTGGTGGGGGTGGGGGGAAATATAACCTGGCACAAGGCACAAGTGCACAAGGTACAGACCAGCGTACGATTGTGCATATCAACACTGTCGTACTACGCAGAGGAAGGTTGGGAGGTCAGGTTGGGTCAGTAAAGGAAAACTTAGAGCAACACGTGTGGCGGCACGTGAAAACTCACGCTGTGGCGACACTAAGCGATGGTGGACATCGGTGTATCTGCGTCACGAAATAAACCCCCCTCATTTTAGTAATACCCACAAATCAACAGGTGGGCAGAGAACATGCAGGAAGGCACAAATTGTTGGGCAAGGGGAGTGGCAAAAAAATACGCAAAAAAGGCAGGAAAGGCATCAGAAAACATACAACACGGTTGGGTTGGGATGTTGGGTTGGGTCAGGAAAGGAAAACGTATAAGCGTGGCAGAAGGGTCAAATAACAAGTACCGAAAAACAAATCAACACAAGAAACAAATAAAACCTACAGGGGGCGAAGCCCCCTGCAAGGCGGCTCCGTGCAGATGGTGCTTTGGGGCGAAGCCCCAAAGCACGCCGGGGGGGTTGGCGGCCGGAGGCCGCAGGGGCAGAGCCCCTAGTCAACCTTATATAAAATCCCTATTTCCCGTTGCCACGATACTATCGGTACCTGGATGTGGCTATGTGGGGATGTGGCGATGTGGCCATGTGACTATGTAACTGACGGCGTAAATCGCCAGCGAAATTGTGAAAACGCAATGAAAACGCGCGGGGAACGACGCGTTCTGTTCCTTTTACTTGGGACTTGCGCGCTGCAACACTCGGCCAGCGATTTGAGCCGCGCTTGATGGTGAAAACAACGAAAAACGCACGCCAAATCACTCGGCTAAAAGTCATCGCCTCTGGAGGCAACAATTGGCAATAATGCACGACCAAATGTATCCATAGTTATACAAAATTAATCGCATTGAAAAGTTCATTTATTTCAGCCTCAAGTAACAGGAGCTATAATATTTTGCCACTGACGAACTCATGCAGGGGCGACACCAAGCGATGGCGGACATCGGTGTACACGTTCTCCTGTCAGATTTCCTACGAGTATAACTGTGAGTTTTCACGCGACTTATACGCGACAACGAAGAAAGGACAAAGGCAGCGGCCGACAGGGCACGGGTCCTGGGGGTCGGGTGCTGGGTGCCGGGTCCTGGGTGCTAGATGCTGGGTCCTGGGTGCTGGGTGCCGGGTGCCGGGTCCTGGGTGCTGGATGCTGGGTGCCGGGTGCTGGGTGCTGGCACCCAGCACGAGATGAACTGTGAGCTTTTACGAGACATTTACACTAGGAATATATAGTGTTTGAAATGAAATCGAGTTTTGCTCTTCAGTAAGTATATAGCTTTACTGAAATACTGGAAACACTTCACACAACTACTGCAGATGTCGCCAAAAAAACACGCTCGCCTGACCCAGGCCAAACTTTCTGGGTGCCGGGTGCTGGGAGCCGGGTGCTGGATGCCGGGTGCCGGGTTCTGGGTGCTGGGTGCCGGGTTATAGATGCTGGGTGCTAGGTGCTGGGTGCAGGGTGTTGGGTGCTGGGTGCTGGATGCCGGGTGCTGGGTTTTGGGTGTTGGGTGTTGGGTGCTGGATGCTGGGTGCCATGTTCCGGGTGCTGGGGGCTAGGTGCTAGGTGCTGGGTGTTGAATGCCGGGTGCTGGGTGCTGGGTTTTGGGTGCTGGATGCTGGGTGCCGGGTTCCGGGTGCTGGGTGCTGGGTGTTGAGTGCTGGGTGCTGGGTGCCGGGTTCTGGGTGCTGGGTGTTGGGTGCTGGATGCTGGGTGCCGGGTTCCGGGTGCTGGGTGCTGGATGCTGGGTGCCGGGTTCCGGGTGCTGGGGGCTAGGTTCTAGGTGCTGGGTGTTGAATGCCGGGTGCCGGGTGCTGGGTGTTGGGTGCTGGATGCTGGGTGCCGGGTTCCGGGTGCTGGGTGCTGGGTGTTGAGTGCTGGGTGCTGGGTGCCGGGTTCTGGGTGCTGTGTGTTGGGTGCTGGATGCTGGGTGCCGGGTTCCGGTTGCTGGGTGCTAGGTGCTGGGTGCCGGGTGCTGGGTGTTGGGTGCTGGGTGCCGGGTTCTGCGTGCTGGGTGCTGGGTGTTGAGTGCTGGGTGCTGGGTGCCGGGTGCTGGATGCTGGGTGTTGACTGCTGGGTGTTGGGTGCCGGGTACTGGGTGCCGGGTGCTAGGTGCTGGGTGCCCTGGATGCTGGATGCTGGGTGCTGGGTGCCGGGTGCTGGGTGCCGAGTCCTGGGTGCTGGATACTGGGTGCCGGGTGCTGGATGCTGGGTGCCGGGTGCCGGGTGCTGGGTGCCGGTTGCCGGGTGCACGGTGCTGGGTGCTGGATGCTGGGTGCCGGGTCCTGGGTGCTGGATACTGGGTGCCGGGTGCTGGATGCTAGGTGCCGGGTGCCGGGTGCTGGGTGCCGGGTCCTGGGCCGCGGGTCTTGGGTGCCGGGTGCTGGGTGCCGGGTGCCGGGTGCTAGGTGTTGAGTGCTGGATGCTGGGCGCCGGGTCCTGGGTGCTGGATACTGGGTGCCGGGTGCTAGGTGCCGGGTGCCGGGTGCTGGGTGCCGGGTCCTGGGTCCCGGGTCTTGGGTGCCGGGTGCTGGGTGCCGGGTGCCGGGTGCTGGGTGCTAGGTGTTGAGTGCTGGGTACTGGGTGCTGGGTGCCGGGTGCTGGATGCTGGGTGCCGGGTGCTGGGTTCTGGGGGTCGGGTGCTGGGTACTGGGTGCTGGGTGCCGGGTGCTGGATGCCGGGTGCTGGGTGCCGGGTCCTGGGTGCTGGGTGCCGGGTGCTGGGTGCCGGGTGCTGGATGCTGGGTGCTGGGTGCCGGGTGCTGGGTGCCGGGTGCCGGGTGCTAGGTGTTGAGTGTTGGGTGCTGGATGCTGGATGCTGTGTGTTGGGTGCTGGGTTTTGGGTGCTGGGTGCTGGGTGTTGGGTGCTTTGTGCCGGGTCCTGGGTCCCGGGTGTTGGGTGCTGGGGCTGTGGCGACACCAAGCGATAGTTGACATCGGTGTATTTGTTCATCTGTGAGAGTTCCTACACGAGTTTAAATGTGAGTTTTTACGCGACTTTTCCACTAGGAATATAGAGTGTTTGAAATCGAGTTTTGCCCTCAAGAAAGTATATAGCTGTATACTGGAAACACACCATACAACTACTGCAGATGCCGCCAAAAAAACGTGCGCGCCTGACCCGGGACGAGCAACGATGAAACGAAGAAGGTAGCGGCCGACAGGGCACGGACCAAGTAAGCTGCCAAGCACGCGAAATGCCACTGCGCCGTCGGCAATGCTCGCTTTGCCGCCACTTGCCGAGCAAAACCGAACATGACAAAAGGAAGAACAACCAGGACATGCATTTTCGAAGCATTCTCGAAGGCAGCGGCCGACAGGGCACGGGTCCAGGGGGTCGGGTGCTGGGTGCTGGATGCTGGGTGCCGGGTGCTGGGTGCTGGATGCTGGGTGCCGGGTGCTGGATTCTGGGTGTTAGGTGCTGGGTGCTGGGTGTTGGGTGCTGGGTGTTGAGTGTTGAGTGCTGGGTGCTGGGTGCTAGGGGCTCGCTGCTGGGTGCTGGGTGTTGGGTGCTGGATGCTGGGTGCCGGGTCCTGGGGGTCGTGTGCTGGGTGCTGGGTGTCGGTTGTTGGGTGCTGGGTGCTGGATGCTGGGTGCCGCGTGCTGGGTGTTGGGTGCTGGATGTTGGGTGCTGGATGCTGGGTGCCGGGTGCAATGTCGCGTTCTGTTCCTTTCAATTGGGACTTGAACTCTGCAACACTCGGCCAGCGATTTGTTTGAAATAGAGTTTTGCCCTTCAGAACGTCTAAAGCTGTATACTGAAATACTGGAAACACATCATACAACTACAGATGCCGCCAAAAAAACATGCTCGACTGACCCAGGCCAGACTAACGCCGACGAGCAACGAAAAAAGGACAAAGGCAGCGGCCGACAGGGCACGGGTCCTGGGGGTCGGATGCTGGGTGCTGGGTGCCGGGTGGTGGGTGCCGGGTCCTGGATGCTGGGTGTTGAGTGCTGGGTTTTTGGTGCTGGGTGCTGGGTTTTGGGTGCTGGGTGCTGGGTGCTGAGGGCTGAGTGCTGGGTGTTGGGTGCTGGGTGCCTGGTGCCGTGTGCTGGATGCTGGGTGCCGGGTGCCGGGTGCTGGGTGTTGGTTGCTGGATGCTGGGTGCCGGGTTCTAGGTGCTGGGTGCCGGATGGGGGGAACGGAAGGTTCACTGCGAACGCTGCCTCTGCTGCATAATCCCTAGAAGAAAGGCACTCATTGTTGAGCAAGGGGAGTGGCAAAAAACCACGCACGAAAGGCAGGAAAGGCATCAGGAAACATACAACACGGTTGGGTTTGGAGGTTGGGTTGGGTCAGTAAAGGAACACTTAGAAGCAGCACGTGCGGCAACACATGAAAACTCTCTTTTCTTGGATCAACAATTGATGGTGGACGTCTGTGGACCCGAGTCACTAATATATATAGCCAGCATTAGTAGTACCCATAATGTCGCCTTTGAGCAGTGAATATGTATATAAATACGAAGTGTTAGGTAAGCGTGGCAGAAGGGTCAAATAACAATTACCGGAAAACAAAACAACACAAGAAACAAATAAAACCGACAGGGGGCGAAGCCCCCTGCAAGGGGGCCCCGTGCTGATGGTGCTTTGGGGCGAAGCCCCAAAGCACGCCGGGGGGGGGGTTGGCGGCCGGAGGCCGCAGGGGCAGAGCCCCTAGTTGCATTTTAAAGCACCAAGCGCTCTGACCAATTGCATCGAACAGAAAGACAAGAAGAAAAAAAAACACCACACGATCATCAAAACAGGTGAAAGTGCAACAGCCATTCCGCGTACACACCGCGCATGTATCGCTTGCCTCTCCGGCAGATTATCCAGCATCTTCTCCGTCTGCACCGAACGCAGTTCCCACGGCCTTGGGTGACGTCATGCAGACAACCACACGGGGTCAGGTCGGGCATTACGAGCATGAGGTGCAAACACTAAAGAGTCATTAGCGTTGATTGCCGCGCCGTTTGCGTCGAAAGTGTTTAAAAATAGAGATTGATGGCTCTTGGCAAGAGGTATGGGTGATTGGGGTTCGGATGTAGAGGAATTTTTGGTTACTGTGGAGAAAAAAGCGAATTATAGACCACAATTAAAATTCAATTCCAGAGAAGATGGAAATTTGGGTGGCAAACATTTGTTGTAAACACTTTTTGACCGTGGAATTGGCCTTTTCGAATGTGGTCTCTTGACGGAAGGGATGGAAACAAGTGGAACTCCATGGTCCGGTCAAAACATGTCAAAGCAAAGAACAATTAGCTTCTTATTCAATTGTCAAAGTGTGCATTGATACACTGCCAAGCATAAGTCGCGACCACAAACCGCTCGAATTCACACATTCGCACTGCGACGATCGCGAATCGAACGCGCGATCGGCATTGTCACCTAGCTTCCTCCATCACGTCCATCACCAACCAAGGCAACACCTGGTGCAGATCCGCAGCCTCGGTCCTCCCCGCAGCGGCGGTGGCGGCAGCGGTGGCGGCGTTAGGATTCCCACGAGGGCATTAGCTATTCAACTCTGGTACATCGGCTCATCTCTCAGCAGGCGCACTAGCTTATGCCATCTCATAGAGATGCATATCCTCGCAAGGAGGAGCTGCTCCCAGAGCTACAAGATTGTCGCCTTGCCAATAGCCACACTTACAAGATGAGAGCTGGCATGGAGGACTTCTCATCTAAAAGGGTTCCATACGCGTTCGCTGGGACGTTGAAGCCCGTGACACAAAGCGGGCGGCTTGGAACGTGCGACGCGTTCGGTGGGAACGTGCGACGCGTTCGGTGGGACGTTGAAGCGCGTAGCACGCTGGGTGCTAGGCGGACGGCTGGGAACGTGCGACGCGTTCGGTGGGAGGTTGAAGCGTGTAGCACGCTGGGTGCGACGCGTTCGGTGGGAACGTGCGACGCGTTCGGTGGGACTTTGAAGCGCGTAGCACGCTGGGTGTGAGGCGGACGGCTGGGAACGTGCGACGCGTTCGGTGGGACGTTGAAGCCCGTAGCACATTGGGTGCGAGGCAGACGGCTGGGAACGTGCGACGCGTTCGGTGGGACGTTGAAGCCCGTATAGCACGCTGGGTGCGAGGTGGACGGCTGGGAACGTGCTACGCGTTCGGTGGGACGTTGAAGCGCGTAGCACGCTGGGTGCGACGCGTTCGGTGGGAACGTGCGACGCGTTCGGTGGGACTTTGAAGCGCGTAGCACGCTGGGTGCGAGGCGGACGGCTGGGAACGTGCGACGCGTTCGGTGGGACGTTGAAGCGCGTAGCATGCTGGGTGCGAGGCGGACGGCTGGGAACGTGCGGCGCGTTCGTTGGGACATTGAAGCGCGTAGCACGCTGGGTGCCAGGCGGACGGCTGTGAACGTGCGACGCGTTCGGTGGGACGTTGAAGCGCGTAGCACGCTGGGTGCGAGGCGGACGGCTGGGAACGTGCGACGCGTTCGGTGTAAATTCACCGCCAACGACGGAGTTCTTGAAACTGAGAGTCCAGCTCTCAGCTTCACACAAGCTAGAGATCTCTGTCCTTGCAGCCGTCTCTATCGGCACGCCGTGGTCAGCGGTCGGCGTTGCTTTCTCACGCAGGGATTTACCTCTTTCTCCGGATCCCGGGCCGGCGGCTGCGTCGGCTGCGCGCTGGCTGCGCAGCGGACAGGTTCGTGCCGGAGGCGGCGTGGCTGCGCAGCGCTGTGCAGCGCCAACGCGCAGAGTTATGGACGCTGGCCGTGAGACGAAGCTATTTCGGGGTATTCGCTGGCGACGTGCTTGCCGAGGCTTAGCGTGGGAATTTTACTTGTTTTTCGCGCCCTTTTTTTCGTTGTTGTTGTTCTTGTTGTTTTTTGTTGTGGCAGGTTTGAAATTGCGTACGTTGTTTACTGTGGGAATTGATTGGCGTCGCGTTGTTATTTATAGGAGATGAAATCAGAGATCCAAGTATTTAATTAAGAAAAAAAATCTACGATATATTAATGAATCGGGTGTGAAGACAGATATTAAAATTGAAGCTAAGATTTTTCTATTTTCTGTGTACAATTTCACTAAGAATTCGGCTAATTCTGAAACTGTGTGAAGTGATTAGTAACGAAGATATTTGAAATATGAAATTTAAAATAATCAAAATATAAGACTCGATGTCACCGCGGATGGGCCCCACGATAAGTGTTGCCAAAATCCAGACGGTATCGAGCATTGAGCACCGAGCACCGAGCACCGAGCACCGAGCACCGAGCACCGAGCACCGAGCACCGAGCACCGAGCACCGAGCACCGAGCATCGAGCACCGAGCACCGAGCACCGAGCACCGAGCACCGAGCACCGAGCACCGAGCAACGAGCACCGAGCACCGAGCACCGAGCACCGAGCACCGAGCACAGAGCACCGAGCACCGAGCACCGAGCACCGGACACAGAAGCACAGAGCATCGATTGAACGTGAGATTGTCTCTGCTTCGGATTGACTCGACTTGAATGTGAGGGCCACTTTCGTCGTAAACGCGCCGATCTCGCTTTTAACATGACTGACATGATGAGACACAGTGGCGTCGGGTAGGTTAGCAGCACAATGGGTGCAATTGAAAAATGTAACAACAACTTTTCTGTACACTGCTGCATTGTTGAAAAAAGTGATCAAGGGAAAAGTAGTGGTTTAAATTTATGTCACATATATTAAACTGTCCTTTGCTAACACCATGCCTTTGATTTGCTGACACTGACAGTGCTCTAGGCCAGGGTCAGTGGGAAATTCAGATGTGATTTTAATTTCGTCTGAGCAAGCCAGACACGCTTAGAGGGTGGACGCGATCCCTGTACAGATACCGATCGAATTCACACTGTAGAACTCTCAGAAGCATTTAATTGTTCTTGAAGAACTCAAAATCTAAAATATTTACCACTTTGAGTTACGCTAGCTTCTGCTAGAATTGAAGCGCCATTGTTGCGCTTTTATTGTTGTGTGTGAAGACAAGAATTCATTCTCACATTGTCAGTGGATTTTACTTTCAGGAAATCACCGATGACCAATACAGCTATTTTATATCAATTGTATTGCTCAAATCAATCATTCAATCATCAATCATTGCAAATTCTAAAAGTCGCGATTTTGGAATGATTCTAACACCTTAAATGTGATCAGGAAATTATTGACCTAAAATTTTTGACTGGAAATTCTAGCCAAGAAAAATTCTTGACTGGAAATTCTTGGTTGGCATAATTGTCCTAACATCATCGAATGGACATCATCACCCGGACATCATCACCCGGACATCATCACCCGGACATCATCACCCAGACATCATCACCCAGACATCATCACCCAGACATCATCACCCAGACATCTTCACCCGGACATCATCACCCAGACATCATCACCCAGACATCATCACCCAGACATCATCACCCAGACATCATCACCCGGACATCATCACCCGGACATCATCACCCGGACATCATCACCCGGACATCATCACCCGGACATCATCACCCGGACATCATCACCCGGACATCATCACCCGGACAACATCGCCCGGACATCATCGCCCGGACATCATCGACTCTAAACCAAGTCAAACCCCGACGATCGCGCGCCGCCACCGCTGCTAGGTCTGCAGAGGCGACGACGGACGGCATTCCTCGGCGACGTAGCCCGTGCAGATCCTGCAGGCAGTGGTCCTGCACCCGACGATCCTGCATGCACGACGCGTACCCGCGGATGGAGCCCGTCAAGGACGAACGTGACCACGGACGCGGTTCACACGCTCGCCGCGCGGATCTTTCGGGAAATGTCGCGGGTTTTTTGTTTGCTCGTCGCGGAGATGTATAATTTGATTGGATCATATTTTCGAACTCAGACAGGGGTACAGACATGGCAAGCTTCTATACTAACGCTTGGCAGTTTTTCGTTACTAGGACTTGCGTGAGATTTGATTTTGATAAACTGCTTATTTCGCTGTGACAGTTCCAGAAGCATGAGTAGGCTATTCCCCTGGGAAGGCACGCTAATTAGTTATTAGACGAACGAGCAAAATCCTTCAATTTTTCATCATGGGAGAAAAAGGGTGTATCGATTTTTTTTGTTATGAGATCAGAGAAGAGTTGGGATTGGTAAGACTGGACTTTAAAATGGGAAGAGAGCGTCTAATGTTTGGCCATATGATGAGGATGGAGCTCACAAGAATACCAAGGTGAGAGTTTGAAAAACCAGAGGGCCACATGATAAGAGTGGGAAGACCGCGGGTGAAATGGAGAGATTTAGCAAAGGAAGATGTGGAACTAAGCCAAGAGAAGTGGAAGTCTGTTGAAGATAGGAAGGAGTGGAACGAGTTATTAGGAAGAGAAGAAGAAACGACGGGCGTGGATGCCCGATTTTTGTAAATCTTGTTTTTTAAGTAAGCCCATGTATTGGTGGAAAAAAAAACCCGTGTACCCAATCTATTGGAAAAGAGGGACAGATAAAATAAAATAAATAATGAAAACTGACGGCCTTATTTTTATACACCTGCACAGCAGTCAGCAAAACAATTTTCTGTGTCAGCTGATGTGTGTGTTGAGATGATTTGGCTGCGTTTGTCATTTGCCTGTGGTGTCATTCTGTTTAAAAACCTTATTTCCAAGCATCATAAATTAAAAAAATTCATTAAATGAAACGCAAGTCAAGGAAAATGTACAGAGGAACATCGTTTTATTTGAGCAACTTCATGTTTATACTTATTTAAAGCTAATATCAAAGCAGACACAAACCTGCCTGCTGTTTGTACCTTTTTTCGCTAAATCTATAAAAGCCTATTTTTGATTGATTGCTTATCGATGGTTTGATTTTCTCGCTACTGCCTAAAACTATCATTTCCTAAAGCTAATTCTCACAGAATGACTACTATAAATCTAAACAGAACGTCTAACTCTATTCTCCATCTATACTACCAGTATTTTTGATTGTCATCTTTGAGGTTTCACATTTAAGCTTCTTTCTTATACCTAAGACTAACCCAGACTCCAGAGGAGAGTTACTATAAAAGAAAGAGATGGAACTTGGCTTAAGATTTTGGCACACACGTATCAAAGAGTTGGAAAGACTCTCATAAAGACTCTTTTATAAATCTGTCGTTGTAATCTGGCTGCCAATCATAACAAGAATTGGTTTTTTCTTCAATATCTCCTTTACGTTGTTTTCTGTTAACAAATTTTAAATTTTTTCTGTTCTTCAACAATATCAGTTTCATCTCCCTAAAAGTTCTAATTTCATCTTCGTAAAAACTACGCACTTAACACCTAACATTTTGATTTCGCTCTTTGGCTGAGACTGGCACCGGAACCAGTTCCGATCTCCGGTCGCGTCACTTGGCTGTGACTCTCCGCACCAGTGCAGGGTTGAACCGGTACACGAGCTTCCGGGGTAGGTTCCGGTTCCGCGGAACCGGTTGCAACACTTTCGACCGGTAGTAAGTCCTTTAGGGGCAAAAACAAAAATACATCAATATTCACTTTTAGTCATTTCATTTTACACTTGTACATTTTTACACTTTTCATGTTTATTTTCGCGCTCGGCGAGCGTAATTTCACTGGGACCTCAGAGATTTCTAGCATCTTTCATATCTTTGCTAACATCTCCCCAGAGGGTCTGAAACAAAGTCTATACTGTAGAATTTGTATGCGAAACCAGACAATTACAAGATCTTATCAATTTTTACAATTGATTGTACAATTTATAATCGTGTAACCGTATAGGAAGTAGATATAGGTATTCAATTATTATAAAAACGAAATAACCATCCCAAAATTTGTATCCGTACAGGGCTAAGGTGAAAAGATCCCGGCACGGATACAAATTTTTAAATGGATGTTTAGTTTCTAATAATAAATATATACCGTACATACTACAACTTGTATTTTCAGATACTCTTGAAGGGATTCAAACTGTCAACTGTTGAGAAATCTATCAAACTACCCGCATATAGCTGTCATGTAGTCCTCACAGACCAAGTCAAGGGCAAAGGTTGGTCAAATACATAACATCTCTGAGCTCCTGTTGGCAGAAAAAGTCTTCTTATCTCTAATCCCGATATTCCGCCTGTAAGATTCAACCTGTTGTAAGAATTTACTCCGTCTGCAATCCGCATCGTGTTCAGCAACGGGCTGATAGTGGCTCTCATAGATGCGATAGAAAGACGCACCACGAGACCGAATTACAATTGTCATCCTCACGCAGCGAGGAAATGATAAGAGAGATTACAAGATTTCCAGTGAAAAACTCTAACGCGTTATCTCTAGTACCTAAGCTCTTTACAAATCCGCTGCTTAAATATTGGCTTATCGATTTCAAGTTCCTGTATAAATAGACATTCTGTTCCTGGAAGGGGATGCTATATCTTCTTCGGGGTTTCATTCTACTATTGGTGTCTGGATGGTTGGTTGGACACTTGTCCAATTGCTGTTTCTTTTACTCCGAGCGGCTTTATGGCAAAAATAGTATGTAGATTTTTAATACGTCTGAGATGCATATTTAAATGGAGCGAATCCGTCAAGCATTTAATTCAGAAAAATGCAAAATATTTTGAAATTTTCACAAGTTTACCGATTGGGGGTTCCACAATTCCACTTTAGCTTCCACTTTAGCAGTTCGTCGCTAATGATTTCAGAAAAAAGTAACTACAATAGTACTTAGTATATGCAAATACTGACGGTGAAATTACTACGCATTAAAATTATTGTCTGTTTATCCGGTAATAATCTTGCGACATATCAATTTCAATATCAAGAATCGTAATTGCGACTCCACATTTCATCCGAAATAATTGATGCGTTCGATGTGAGATGTTTTTAAAGTGTTTACGTTTCCAGGTGTACATTTCCACACACTTATTGATACAATATCGAGAAAAAAAACACACACAACTTCTTATCAGAGGCGGCTTGCGTTGCCAAGGTTTTCTCTAAAACTATTCCGTCATTGCAGTGTTCGATATAGTGCCACTCTACTATACTCATCATTATATGCTTAGGTACTACTTGAGAAATTCCACGTAGATTTTTGACGCCACTAAACGTTTTTTTCTTCAATCGATACGTCGCGATTTTTGATGCTAATACAAGATTTTGATGCTTAACAAGGTTATAGATAATGAGGGAAATTCGCGGAACTCCATATATTTCCTCACTTAGTTTAGACAACGGGTGGCGGTCACCAATGTTGCTTAACCTTACCGATTCGCCTAATACCCATCCTGGGACATTTGTCATACAAGACCATCGCTTAGCGGTCACTTGATGAATTGCCAGTATTAATGAATGAATGATGTTTCATTAATTAATTAAATTAATTAATTTAATTTAATTTCGTGCACTCGTCATTTAAGGACAAAGTAAAGGCGCGGATCGTCGAATTGAATTGTGTTTTTTTTTTATTTTAAATTCTATGATTCACCTGTATTATTTTCGCTCGAATCGATTATTGGTGCGCGGTTCGCCCGAGACAAACCACAATTTTTAGCAGACTAGCAATTAGCAATTGCAATTTAGACTAGCAATTTAGATTTTTAGCAATTTTATTAGCAGATTAAAATCTGTGAATTAGTACGTTTTCCATTAAAAATCATACTTTCCGAAACCAAAAACAGCGAAAAAATGTCTTTCTTTTCGGAAAAACCACTGAAAAATTTTCCAGTTAGGGCTGGTTTTACAATTTTCGGGTATATTTTTATCTCGGAGGTGAGTTTTTACATGGCCTAATATAAACATTGTAATACACATATTTACTTCCATCAGAATTCTATCAAAATGACGTCATGATACCCACTCGCTAAAGCCAGGTAGAGCAATTTGAGTTGTGATTTCCCTATCTTCCTTTGTTATTTAACAAAGCTAATAAACATTTTTTCCAAACTGGAAGTACGTCCAGTGGGTATCTGTCCCCATTTTCTCTGAGTGGAATAGTTCTATTCAAACAATAAACTCAAACAAAAATATTCCAAGGATTGAGAGGCTTAAGATTTCAGTTACCTCATCGCCCTGGCCATCTTCTCGTAGGTCATCCTAGGGTTTCCGTGACGGCGTCCCCAGATCCTAGCCAGCCAGTCTGTGTTGACGATGCGGAAGATGCCTTCTTCCCGGTTCAGCCAGTGGATGCACGCCGCGTTGCCCGGCTCCTCGAGCAGGTTGAGCACGAAGCGCCACAGCATCACGCGCTCGATCTTGCCGGCTGCACCCCGTCCATGAAACACACAACCACGCGGTCTCAGCAAAAAGTCCCAAACTCAAACTTTCCCCAACGTTTTGCAAAGCGGTGCTGCTTCTTTATCAAGGGTCTAAACTCGAGTGCCAATCAGCAACAAAACCTGCTTCTAATTCCTCAATTTATTTTATTGTGTATTTTTTATCTTTCTAATTTCTATTGCTTCCCTGACCTTTTGTGTGTACGTCCTCTCATACAAAGCACTCTGACACTATATACCTATACGTCTATTTTGAAAAAATATTCCAACAATTCTTAAATCGTTTCTACAGCAAATTAACATTTTGAAAATTTCATAAGAATTGGTAGAGGAAGAAGGTGCCCCAAAGTGTCTCAATATGGCATCAAAGTCTCACAGGACGAAGCGCTATCCATGACTATAGAGATCAGTGGGAAGACATGATAAAGTGACTCAATATGGCATCAAAGTCTCACTGTACGAAGCGCTATCCATGGCTACAGAGATCAGTGGGAAGACATAATAAAGTGTCGTCAAAGTCTCACTGTACGCGACGCTATCCATGGCTACAGAGATCAGTGGGAAGACATAATAAAGTGCCATCAAAGTCTCACTGTACGCGACGCTATCCATGGCTACAGAGATCAGTGGGAAGACATAATAAAGTGTCGTCAAAGTCTCACTGTACGCGACGCTATCCATGGCTACAGAGATCAGTGGGAAGACATGATAAAGTGCCATCAAAGTCTCACTGTACGCGACGCTATCCATGGCTACAGAGATCAGTGGGAAGACATAATAAAGTGTCGTCAAAGTCTCACTGTACGCGACGCTATCCATGGCTACAGAGATCAGTGGGAAGACATAATAAAGTGTCGTCAAAGTCTCACAGTACGAAGCGCTATCCATGGCTATAGAGATCAGTGGGAAGACATGATAAAGTGTCGTCAAAGTCTCACTGTACGAAGCGCTATCCATGGCTATAGAGATCAGTGGGAAGACATAATAAAGTGTCTCAATATGGCATCAAAGTCTCACTGTACGAAGCGCTATCCATGGCTACAGAGATCAGTGGGAAGACATGATAAAGTGTCTCAATATGGCATCAAAGTCTCACTGTACGAAGCGCTATCCATGGCTACAGAGATCAGTGGGAAGACATAATAAAGTGTCGTCAAAGTCTCACTGTACGCGACGCTATCCATGGCTACAGAGATCAGTGGGAAGACATGATAAAGTGCCATCAAAGTCTCATTGTACGCGACGCTATCCATGGCTACAGAGATCAGTGGCACTCACCCGTGTCCGGTGGCACCCGGTTCAACTTAACCGGTCTCCCCCGCTTCTTCTTCTCGCCGGCGACCGGTTTGGGCAGGATCGGCCGGAAGCCGGGGGTGCACGCGTACATCCGGTTGAGCGTCGGCGTCGCCGGGCGTCCCAGACGGCGCCAGCGCGACGCCGGCCGTGGGGGCGCCTGCTGGCTGCTGGAGTCCGCCAGCTTGTCCAGACTGTCCAGCTTGCACATCGCCATCTTGACGGGCACTGGCACTGAGATGGCGTGGTGGAGAAGCGTCGGCAGTAGATCTGTGGACCAGGGGGTGGTTGGGGCTATTGGCTTGCAGCAATGGTAGCTGGTTAAATGAAATCAAATTTATAATGTGCCCTATTGTATAGGTAGAGGCTGTGTGGACCAGACGGTGTTGGAGCAATTGGTAACTAGTTGTTGATCTCCAATTTATAATTTGCCCACCTTCTTAAAGAGAAGCTTTGTGGACCAGAGGGGGTGGCTGGAGCAATTGGCTTGCAGCGATGGTAGCTGGCTTCATGATCTCCAATCGATAATCTGTCCTACTGCTTAACGGTTTGACATTTTGGAAACGCCGGTTCTCGTGTGATTACCTAAGTAAAGCAACATCGCGCTGAGTTAGGTGTTGGATGGGTGACCATCATGCTCATGATCAGTTCTGTTCGGGAGAAAGTTTGGAAGGTTTGAACGTTTTAAGTGAGTACGAAAACTTCACTCGCCTTGCTTAACAACTTCTCGACAGCATGGATTATAGTGGAGGAATTCTGTTCGAGATGTATATCGTCCTTCGGAAGGGACGTAAAGCCGGTGGTCCCCTGGGTGCTTTTCGACAGGAGTAGGCTACGTGCCGGCACCAGGTTTCCCCTCCTCCCTTCTAGGCTAGGTAAGGTTCTTCATCACCGACGCAATTTGACCAGTGCCATAGTGCTTCCGGAAAGAGGAATGTTATTTTTAAAATTCTAATACCATCACGAAACATTATCTGGATCTATTAATTTTGAATAAACCTGAATACTTGAGATGCTATTTTTACAGGTGATCGAGAAAAAGTTCGATTTACTGCCTTGGATGATATGATAATATCAATTGATTGAAGGAAATCCCGCATTACGAGAGTCTAATCTATAATTGCTTGTAAGAGATAAACCGGGAGGTATACCGACATCACATTTCTGTAGTGTAATTGTGTTTTAATTACATGGCGCCGACTTGCATAAATCATAGCAACAAATTAATGATCCACTAGTCGCGTTACTAGCTATTGCAATCGATTTAGCGTAATCAAAAGTATTCCTTGAAATGAAATAGCTAGGAAAAAAAAACTAGGTGGTGGATTTTTTCGAGTTCCGAACATTTCATGTGACATGATACGTGACACGTGATATGATACGTGACACCGTACATGACATGATACATGACAATCGATTCAGCGATCGATTCATCGCTTGGGACACCTGCAAAATGTACAATATCTGAGCTACGCAAAAAATCCGGGTAATCCTGGTTTGTCATCGCAACTCAGCTGATAATGAGTTGCATGGGAATCATTCCTAATACCTGTCACATTCCACGTAAATCGTTATGCTTAGGCAAGAGTTTTCCTATTCAGGTGGACCATAACTCATTCTTGGGAATTTTGGCGGAGAAGATTAGCGATGTTATATATCTAACTAATCTGAAATCTGACTCCTCCGTTTATTGCTTAATTCCAGCCCTTTATCCTTGGCGAGCAAGCCACCTGAAAGGGTCATCAACCATCAAGCTCTGTGTACCTCGCAGCGAAACGTTAACTTTCTCACTGGTCACCTATCCACTTCCTGACTTCTCTAACCGTTGCTTATCCTCAGCTATGCTGCTCGTTTCATTAAGTCATTGTTGCCGTAACCTTGCCTGTAGACCTTTGGGCGAAAAAACCGTTTGATAACGCTTACAACAGCATGGAAAGTATCCGTGGTGACCCATCCAACACCTGACTCCTGCGATTGTTACTTAACTCCATGACACGCCAGCAAGCATACCTTGCTTGTGGATCTTGGGCGGTCACCCATCCAACACCTGACTCCGGCGATTTTTACTTAACTCCATGACACGCCAGCCTTCATACCTTGCTTGTAGATCTTGGGCGGTCACCCATCCGTCACCTGACTCCAGCGATTGTTACTTAACTCCATGACACGCCAGCAAGCATACCTTGCTTGTAGATCTTGGGCGGTCACCCATCCGTCACCTGACTCCAGCGATTGTTACTTAACTCCATGACACGCCAGCAAGCATACCTTGCTTGTAGATCTTGGCTACAACGGCGTCGACTGTGAGACTCGCCCAACCGAACTGCTTCCAGTGGTCTCTGGTGGGCGCGCAGATCTCCAGAAAGCGATGCACGTGATCGCGGAAGCACAGCATGTCGGTCAAGCAGTCGTGATGGTCGGGCAAGGGCACCGCCGCCGCCGACTTCACCCCTGTGTCGGTTGGGGTTGCATGGTTAGGATACATAGTCATGCGGGTGCACTAGCTCCATTGCCTTGCGACATGCAGATACTTGCAACTCGGCTTTAATGCGTGGGTGCATCCTCAGGTGAAATGAATGGTTGCACGGCGGGAGCCATTCAGTTGAACGGTTGCGTTTCAGGTGAGCAACATGGAAATTCAGTTGTCGGTTCTTGTGTAAGGCGGCGAAATTATATCAGTGAAAGCCAGTGTGATGGGAAAGTCAGTAATTCATAGTCAGCATGCTACGGCCTGCGCCCTCGTACGAGATAGCTCGATAACAATTTTAAAACAATTGTAAAACCTGTCCCAAGATATTTACTAAAGGGTGAACTAAGGGATGTACACCAAGTTCCGGTTTTACCAACGTATACACAACTCCCAGTTGAAGTGGAAGTTGAGCATTTACTACTCTTAATTGAACCTAGTTCTCTGTTTTACGAATATTTCTACAAGTAATAGGTGTACCTATATATACTATACCTACAAGAGGTGTACTATACAAAAGGATGTCCTACTGGGTTCATAAAATGAAGAGTGAAGGAGGTAAATAGGGTGTCCTCGACGAACCTGCGACCGAACAGCAGATGTGCACCACCCTCCAAAGCACGACGTGTATCGACTCTGTCGGATAGCCGACCTGGTGCAGCCTCCGTTCACCGAGCAAGATCCAGAGGAACACCAGCACACGGTAGCGCAGCGTGAGATCCTCCAGCGAGAAGCTGCGCACCGCCTCGCTGTCGCCCGCCAACTCTTTGTGGATCACGAACTGCTGGTCCTCGGGCGCGAACCGGCAGCAGTCGCCGCTGAAGAGGATCTCGGCAACTTCCGGCGCCGTCGCCGCATCCCCATCGTGGTACTCTGCCTGACGTTTCTGCTGTATCAGCTTAGCGCTCGACTGCGAGAGTTGCTTCTCGATTTGGTTGTTCAGGTTGCGACTCATCACCATCTGCTTGGCGAGCGGCTCGCTGGCAAGTTGCTTCTTGAGGAGTTGGTAGCGGTGGGCGGTGTTGTCGTCGTCGGCGTCGTCGAGATGGTCGCTGTCGTTGGTCGACGGCGTGCTGCGGTCTTCGGCGACGCTGTAGGACTTGCTCTTCTCCTTCTGGTAGTCGGATTCGAAGTAGCTGACCACGTCGATGTACTCGTCGTCGGTGACTTCCTCTTCTTTGATGTGGATCGTTGGGTACGCTTGCTCGTAACCGTCCCATCTTTGCGCGTCGGGCTCCGCGCTGTAGGCTTTGTCAGCGTACGAGGTGTGGCATATCACGCCGTGCTCGCTGCCGTTTTCGCGGTTTCCCATAATTGGGAAGTTCCTTCTTTTTCCAGCTGTGAGATCGATGATTTCAATGATGTTCTTATAAAAGTTTTTTTTTTTTACTTTTTTTTTGGTTTCTGTGTCTTTCAGACCATGTTAGTAACCCCTCTACCCTCCTATGTTTGTAGCAGATTAGTTGTCGATGTTTCGGCGATTCTTGAGTGAGTGGTCCATTAGAGTTTCTTTCCTGCGATGGCGACGGGGTGATGAACACTTCACCTGTAACAGATTAGTACTGAGTGAGACGTAACGTTGCCGGCGTTGTTTATTGAGATCGCGTTCAGACATCGACACGAGATAATGATATTGGTGATCTTTTATCATCATAGGTGGCGAGAGACGTCGCGTTGCGTGCTAATATTTAAAAATTCAGAAACTCTATTAGGAAAGTTCATTATCTGCGTAAATATCTGTCATAAATTTGCGTGGAAATGAAAGGAAATTCAGTAGATATGGAATTTATAATTCAATTAACTTATCATTATATTTATTTTTCTTGGGTGTACAGCAACTTCACCTATACCTGCATCGCCATTTATAAAGATCTATTTGCTCCTTGAATATCCGACATTGACTCTTGATATACATTTTCTTCTACTTCAATAAATTCCCCTTCCAAAGACAGCTGCTGTCTGTAATTCGCTGATAAAATTTCAAAAATATCTATGAATTCATACTTATCAAGCAATGATATACCGCTAGACTTGCATGTTTTCTTTTACCATATTTTCTCCTATGCCTGTATACCTAAGAATCCTGAACGTAAACGTATTTCCCCATTTTCCTTGTGTGCAGTCAGGTGATGTCGGCGAATGCGAGCATTGAATAGGAAATAGGCAATGAAGCAATGCAGGGAACTTGCATGGCTCAAACGTCACAGACATGCCAAAATTCACGTCGTCCACTTTCAAACTAACCTAGGTCAACAATCAGTGGTGCCCAACAAAAACAATTACATCCTATCGTTAATTGTTCCCATGTCCTATCTCTACGTATTCGTTATCTTAGAAAGTACCAAGTACCGGTGTCCGGATCAATCAGTAACCTTCGGGTCGACATAAGTTCTTATATTCTGACATTATTTCGGAACATTGCTAAGGCGTGTCATTTTCTCTTCAAGATAGGCAAATTAATTCTCATACCGAAATCGTCGCATTTTAATTTGAAATATCCTTCAAGTTTTCACTTGGTAGGTAATTTATATTTTGTCAAATATCCTTGTATTATATCTTTTGATATTCAATGTCTGGTACCTATTTCATTACTCACTACTCACTAGCACTATCAAAACGATAAAGCCGAAGGTGAATTTTTTTAACCCAACATTTGACCACTTAATTACTTTCTATATATTTCAGTATAATATTGATTAGACAATGCATGCACCTATCTATTCTACGTTATCATGTCTACTATAACTTTTCAAATTGAGTGTAATATGTAATAGGTGATTTTGTATTTTGTAACACATGCTAATGGAAATCTTCGAGTATCTCAAAGTGGAGCGATTTTTAAGGAATACTACGCCAAAAAGTACCTGAAATCGTAGCATTTCTATGCTTTGGGACTTAGAACCAGTTTATCTGTGGTCCGTTAACTTCTTAACCACTACCATGGTTACTGCCAATGAGATGCCTGGATATTGTGTTAACAGACCGTTAAATAATTAACAGGCCACTGAATAACAGGACCTTAGGCGGTTTTCCCTGAAAAAAGATTCCAACTCGGTTCACCCATGAAATTTCTATTTTTTGTTAGGATCGGTTTCGGAACACAGCACGTTGTTTACAAACATGTTATTTTTCTTGATTCAACAGTCTAAAAAGTGAATTAAATTTCATGCAAACTATTTAATTATGCGCTTTTTAAACATTCAGTTGTAAATTCAATTCTAACATCATGGTATCAGGGTGATTACAACTAAATTTTTGTCAACTCATTGACAATTCCCACAGCTGTCTTATCAATTTGCAGGTGATGAGGAGTAAGTATAATTGCCTATAGTCGGTGTCAGCGTGCATTGCCACTAGCACGCGCTTTCTAGCGTTCACGAGTGTTAAGAGCCAGCTAAAGGCAGCTTAAAAGCCGAAAATGCAGAGGTCCACGCCATTACTTTTCCTGCCCCTAAATTTGATCCCAATATTTTTGAAAAAAAATCAGTGTGTAGAGGAAGAGTACTCCGACCCGCCTAGTAAACTTAAATTGAGATCAGATGGAAAATAAAACAACCAGAGAAGAAAGAAAAGTGGTGTTTTCGCTTAAAAAAACCCCACAAAAAGTCCCAAATTCAAGATTTATTTGTGAACAAAGTAAACGTCCGATCGACACGAGCCTTTACATCGCGGGTCAGAAATTTTTTCAACTATCCACTGATTTTTTTTCATAAATGTAGGGAACATTTTAGGGGCAGAGAAAAGTAACCACGTGGACCTCTGCACTACCAAAATTTTCCGTGTGAGAAAGCTAATCTTTCACGGATTAGACCTGGTGAAAAATAACTTCCAGTTTTACTGCCTCATTATCAGCATGAGCGATACAAACACTCTTGGAGATTATGCTTGCACAACCCGACACATGGTTATATAAAAGTCAGTAAAAAGGTAAATCATAAAATTCCGTGTTTCATATGGTTTTTTCGATATGACTGGATTCGTCTCTGTTTGCAGATCTAAAGCAATGTTGAAATGAAAAAATCGGATGAAAATTATCGATTTTTTCGGTAATATTCATTCGTTTTTACGTGAGTAAGATTAGAGCGGCTTAAAACATGACGCACTACAAATTCTTTTCCTTGATTGAAATGCGCCACAGAATCATCAATAAGTGCACTAGAACTTTGATTCAAAGTATCATACAATCTGCTGACAAAGATGAACCCAACCGTGTCATTAAAATCACGAAAATCGAGAAAAAGCACATTTTTTTCATTTTGATTATTAATCTTGGTTATGCAAGAGTCGCAGATTTGTGCCAGCGTTTTTAATCCGTAGCTTCTTATGATTACTGCCACAGATTATTTTGATTTCCATTATCGTATCGGGTTACAACCTATGTAGACTCTTAAGTGGAGAGATTAAAACAGGCCCAGAACCGACCAGATAACTTCTTCATGATTACTCTAATCAGCATCACACGGACCTCTACAGCGCAAAGGTGCTTCAATATTCTTTACACACAAGATGAAAAATGAGAACGGGGAATTGATCTGATTAAATTTATGTTTGTTTCTTATCTATGCTGCCAATGTTCTTTGGTATTTGCGGCGAGTATATTTTTATTTTTTCATTTTTTCATTTAGAGAATAATGATTGATCGTTGTCATATTATATTTAATCGTTCTACCTCCAGTTGTTAACTATAATTTCTGATGCGAGGGTACATACATCCAGAAACTGTTCACATCCCCTTACTATAAGTGGTTTTCAGTCTGCTCCTATGCCATTTCTTCTAATTACCACAGATAATTTATATTCACGTACTTTTCTTGATTTGATAGATAAATTAAGGGTTTTCATGAAGTTCAAATAAACGTGTCTGCCGTTTAAAATACGTATACCTTTCAAAAGATAATCAATCTTTATCTGCCATACCACTTTCACTAAAATCAATTTTTAAACACACTCAAATATTTGCATCAAATCACCTATGTCAACTCACAGCTACACGACACGGTTTTTCTTAGAAGCCACCTCGCCAATTTGCTGCTTTATTCGACTTGCATTTAGCTATCATCAGATGCACTCTCGGATGCTGTCTCGCTGTATTCAAGCACCTGTCAAGGCCAGCTCGTGCATTGTTGTACATTGGCGGGCTCAATTAATTAAATGCTACTAATTACAAGCAAACATCCAGCTCGGCTGATAACGAAGTGTCTGCTGTTTGTGGTGCCAAGTTTGTTGCAGGCTTTTTTCGCGAGTAATTTTGCATATATATTCCGTGTTGGATTGAAATCCTCTATACAGTCCATTTACTGGGAGAGCATCATGTTCCGCAAGGAGCGCTAGTGTTCGAAACAGGTTTTTTGTTGCCAACTTCACACAACTGAAATGGGGAATATTGTCTATCCTATTTTAGGTTTGTGGTGGTTAATTTATCATCAGTCTACCGTCAGATATCAGATAAGCAATTGAATTGAATACATGGTTATTAAATTATTAGTTTCATTATTGACAGTTTGAAATTCCACCGTTGACGTTTGGTTTTAGGAGTTGGTACGAGCAAAAAGGCACCAATTTTCTTAGACTAGTCACTCTTTGTATAGACTGTATATTATGATACAGTCAAGATATCTGTTCTGATAAAGTCTCTACTGTCAAAATAATAACAGCTCTGTCTGAGTTATAAAAAATAGTTGAATAAACGATATTGCTTAACGCCATAGATGTAATTTTTTTCAATTTCTTTTTAGCTTTTCCATTTTCCTAAATCGAGATTTTTAAAGTACTTGTAACTTGTCTCTCTGGGATGGTTTGACTCATGCATTGAAACTCATTCTTATAAGATAATCTAAAGATAAAATATGACGTCAGATATGGCAGCTAAGAAAAATCTTTGCGGGTGATTTTCCAATCCGCTATGATTGAAAAGGTTCACAATTAAATTATTGGCTTGGCACTTTAACCGAGAATGCAACGGAGAAATCACAAAACTCCCCATCAACTTTTCTTATACTTGGGTCTATTAACAGGTGAAAAGAAAAGCCACAATTAAAAAGATAAATTGTCGATTAATTTTTGATTTTTAAATTTTTGTTCCTCCCCAACACAAAGGGTGCATCTGAACCCAACCCATCCCCGCAGACGAGCTACCAACCGCCCGTGCGACACACTATAGAAGTCACTACACCAAAAACCCATCCAGCTTCAACGAAAACCCAACTGCAATGCTCACCAAACAGCTTCCTTGATAGCGTGTCACGAATCTCCTGCGAATAAGCCAACAACTCTTCCTCGTTCGACCGCAGCACTAAGTCTCGTTTCTTGGAACTGGCATCTGACTGCTGCTGATAATGATAGCCCCGGCTGAGGGTGATTGATAACCGCGACCGATTGATAAGACACTCTCCGCTATGCGCTCTCGATACATGAGATAAGCGATTATAATATTATATACCTGTGCCTGAGATTCACTCTCGATTCTCATGGCATCTTATCTTGTTTTTGTGTACACACACAATATTAAATATGTATGCCTTTAAGCGATATAATCCAAGAGAGATCAATTTTATGCACTTTTTTTCTAAAGCGAGGTTATGGCTACTTTACGAGGGTATGTGCACTATGGCACGTGAGTTTACGATGTTTACGATCTTTGTATAAAACGTTTTACTTTATCTCGGTTTCTTAATTTTTGCAATATCCTAAAAATTAGCGACAAACTTTTTGCGGTTTTGTTTGCAAGGCTATAATAAGTTTATCTCAGGCCACGGTATAAACGTAGAAGTTGTGCCGTTTTTAATTTGTTATTTTGTTGCTGGTTTTGTGTGTAGTATTTGGTTTTGGTTTGATAGAACTATTATGAATTAATTGTTGCGGAACTTAGGGTGTACCTTTTATTAAGGGGTGGATTTTTTTTTTCAAAATCAATCTCATTATTTCCAAAATGTGAGTTGGAGCAGCCAAGCCAAGCCATGGTTGCCTGTTGAATTTCTAACACCGACATTCTAGTGTTTTACCAGACGGGCCCTAAAGTGCAAGGATTTATACCCTAAGCCCAAAAATTTTCATCTGTGGCGCCAAATTTTCTTGGAAACTATTGGATGTTAGCAATGATTTTGAAAACTATCAATCAAAATATGCCCTGGCTTGTTGTTGTTCAAACGCATCAAAATTGTACTCTTTATTTCTAGTTGTTCTAAGTTATCATTGTGTGAGACGAGCCACTCGATAATGTTCCTTATAATCAGTTCTACAATTCCACAAACACGATAAAACGAAAAAAAAAAGCTATCTCTAGGAATAGCTTGTGTTGACCTCTTTATTGATTCAATATCGATATTGGCTCAGCACAATGCGCGTTCCTTCGGAATCGACACGCTCGTCTCAAAAGTTATAAATCAAACTGCAACGACCTCTAAAAAAGTGTTGGCTCCATAAAAAATCAAAACCTTTCTTTTCATGTCACCAAAAAACTTCATTCAAAAACCGAAAAATCGAAACGCCGTCTCCGTTCGCCACCTATCTGCAAAATACACAACTTAACATCTCAGTTTCCAACTTTGGCCGCCAGAGATCGTCGCCATCGTAGCATCTTCACTAGGTACTTTTCAATTTTCTCCACAGCTTCTCTCGCATCTCTTCCCCTTGGTGATACGTCCTGCATCACACATCTTACCTGCTACAGTCGCACTCGCACTCGCTGCCTTGATGAGTGAGTCTCACCTGTCGTTGTAGATGAGTGATGACAGTTCGGTGATGGATTGTATGGGGAATTTTTACTGAGATGTTTGAGGGATCTTGAGCACGCACGGACGCCTGAACACCGTATCGCTGTTCTTTAGGAGTGACTGCAGGCTTTCGATGTTATTCATTGCGAGGCTGGCCGGACATAACGTTGGGCCAGTGGTGTTGTGTGAGAGAGTTTGATAGTAAAGCTATATCGCTGGTCGGTTTTGATTAAATTAATTGCTTTGGTACACAAGGAAATCTGTTAATGCCGGATGGTGTGCCAGCTGGGAGTATTAATTAGTAAAAAAACAAGCTGGTACAAATTAAAATGTCGCACGATAGTCAGATTTTGTCAGATTTTGAAGGCCAGTCTTCAAAAATACACATCAGATAATTTGATTTTTGAGGATCGCTGATTTGTTATATATGGAGTTTGGCAAAAATCACAACCAATTGAAAAAAAACTCATTTTTGGCTGCTCACGGTGACATAAGGACAAATGACAGATGGATAGATAAAGGATTAAAAAAAATCATTTCAAAAATCTTTCGCTCATTTTAATCGATTTCATCTGTATTCACAGCATATTTCAATAACATCAACACCATAAAAATCATCAAAGCATTAAAAACGATATCATATCATATTATTATGGTAACATGGACGCCACACATAAAAACCCAACAATATCATCAATTTTCCACACAGTCAATTAAAACCAGTAGCAATAGCTGACGACACCACAGTTGACGGTATACAAACACGTCAATATACCTAGCGTTTCCCCCCCTAATAAATACTGGCGAGTGGCGTCCCATAGCTGTCAGGTGACCACAACACTAGTGTTGTTATCACTGTCCATTAGTATTCACCGGCAAGCCCTAGCCGTTGTTATCAGCTAAGACATGCAAGTGGTTATGGGCTCCTTGCGTGTCCATGCCTTCCATACCTGGCGGATGATAAGGGTGTATGGACTGATAGGAGGGTGATTGATACCGACAGAGTTCAAGCTCTCACGATGCAACTACACACACATACGTATGCCTATATGCTCGAATAATTACACGAGTTATTTATGCTTGTGACTTGAAAAAAGAAAACTTATTTCCGTGTGTGCTAGATCACATGCCTGTCGTAGGTCTGACTTGACTCGGGTAGTATTGAAGTGCCAAATGGTTCTGGCAACTTGTTTTGTTAAAATACCCGCAAAATATTCAAAGACGAATTGCTTTGTCACAAATCTTTTCATCTTATTTCACGTGACAGTATACTCCCGTCGATTTAAAACATAAATGACTATAATTAAGCAAGTAAAAACACTAATATTGCTTATACATTTTTCGGATGACTAGTGGCATTAGGTCATTTCGCCACAACGTGACACATTGGCAACTGGCGGTGAGACACAGTGTAGAATATCTCTCTCGTGGAAACAATGACAATAGTAACGAAAAAGGCATAGTTTTGTCCGGGACTTGGAACGTTTAGCGAGTGGATAGGGTTGCCTAAAGGGTTGGAGGGCGTGACGCTTTAGAGAGAAGACAGAGAAAGCTTGTTTTTCCCCAGGGAATTAGCATTACTTCTATATTGTTTGGGCTCACGTTTACGGGGGCGTATTTCGTCATATGATATGATCGGTTTCACTCGTGCAGTTTCTGCTCTATGTCAACGCGCTGCTTGGCAAAGGAAAAATCATGAATAGCCGTGACATCTAAAAGCGATTTTGATCGAATCATTTATATCACATTATTCTCTTCTCGCAGATTCAATCGAGAATGCTTCACGAGGCATTACGTGAAAAATTTGTCACTGTCTTTTAGTATTCCTTCACCATGCAATCTAAACTGTTTTTATCGTATTCATTGTCCATGATTATAAAGTATATCCATGATTTGAAATACTAATTGTATAGTTCATGTTCATGTGAACAGAATGTTGATGTTTTGTTTACCTAAGCATCTCCAACTGAACCAGTCCAAGTGAGAAGGTTTCTTTCTTGGTTCGTCAGGATTTTCCCCGCTTTGAGCAGATCATCCCTATTTATTTCTCCTTAATTTCCCATTCCCTTCCCTAAAGCCGCTACAATTAACAAGACATGAATGTGTTTAGCTGTACGCTTTCTCTTACAAGGGTTGTCTCGTTAAGCTCTTTCTTGGCAAATTTATCGACAATTTTTTGGAATTAGGGAGAGCCAAAACCATAAACACAGATTTTTAAATTACTTTTCAGAAATATTAACGCAATTTTTTTGTGAATTATCGTGAATGTTTTATTTCAAACCACTGCAAACGAATGCATCGATTGACGAAAAACACATTCATCTCCCGAAATTCGTCTATGCAGCCCACACCATAAGAGCAGCGTGTATTGTTAAGGGTTGTCCGGGGGTGAAAAGTTAGACGTTACAAAGAGACTAGCAGCGGAGCCCGTGCCTACGGCACTATGTGTTTACGTCTTATACTTTTAATTTTTTTTTTTTTCATTTAATTATAAGTCCATAAGGCAAACACTTCTTCCCATAAAGCGAACCATATTCCCATAAGGCATACCCTAAGCCCATAAGGCAAACCCTATGCCCATAAGGCAAACCCTATGCCCATAAGGCATACCTATGCCCATAAGGCAAAACCCTATGCCCATAAGGCAAACCTTTATGCCCATAAGGCAAACCCTATGCCCATAAGGCATACCTATGCCCATAAGGCAAAACCCTATGCCCATAAGGCAAACCTTTATGCCCATAAGGCAAACCCTATGCCCATAAGGCAAACCCTATGCCCATAAGGCAAAACCCTATGCCCATAGGGCAAAACACTATGCCCAAGGCATACCTATATGCCCATAAGGCATACCAACATGCCCATAGGGCAAACCTATATGCCCATAAGGCAAACCCTATGCCCATAAGACATACCTATGCCCATAAGGCAAAACCCTATTATGCCCATAAGGCATACCTTTATGCCCATAAGGCAAACCCTATGCCCATAAGGCAAACCTATATGCACATAAGGCAAACCTATATGCCCATAAGGCAAACCTATATGCCCATAAGGCAAACCTATATGCCCATAAGGCAAACACTATGCCCATAAGGCAAAACCCTATGCCCATAAGGCAAAACCCTATGCCCATAGGGCAAAACACTATGCCCAAGGCAAAACTCTATGCCCATAGGGCAAAACACTATGCCCAAGGCATACCAACATGCCCATAGGGCAAATCTATATGCCCATAAGGCAAACCTATATGCCCATAAGGTAAACCTATATGCCCATAAGGCAAACACTATGCCCATAAGGCAAAACCCTATGCCCATAAGGCAAAACCCTATGCCCATAGGGCAAAACACTATGCCCAAGGCATACCTATATGCCCATAAGGCATACCAACATGCCCATAGGGCAAACCTATATGCCCATAGGGCAAACCTATATGCCCATAGGGCAAACCTATATGCCCATAGGGCAAACCTATATGCCCATAGGGCAAAACTATTGTGGTCTTAGTAAATAAAACAGTATGCCCATAGGGCAAATTCTTTTGATTTAATTCAAATTCTTTTGATTTAATTCAATCCATCAACTCTGGAACACCCCTAGTGAGAAAAGGTATCCTGGTAGTCAGTGCCTGTTTGAGTTTTGAACCCTTGAAATTCATCATTTGCCAGCTGTCAGTGACGAAATGTCTGAAATGTTGTTATAAAGTTTTTGCAAGACAAATCGCAATGAAACGATGAAAGACATCTCCAAATGGTCAGTAATGCATGTACGTACCAAATTGAATGTGTATTTATTATTATTTCGTGTAAATTAGCTCGAAGTAGCTGTCTAGGCTGGGAGGCGAAAGTTTCGACCAAGTTTTCGTATTGAAATGCTCGTTTAATCGCGAGGAAACATGTCAATTTCCATAACCAATTGTGCGTTTTTAAATTCTAGACGTCAAGACGCGATGTAGAGTGGGTGAATTTTTCACAAAAGGGACGCCAAGATTTTCCCGTTTGCACTCGATTTGCACTACTGAAACATAGCCAACAATGGAAACCCGGAGCAACCAAATCGACGGACATTATATATAAGAGAAGATTGGTGAGCAACAAGTTGTAGTCGGATATTTACATGGAGCTTTGGGGGCTTTTGGGGGGCTACGCGCGGCGTCAGACCGCCGCCAATATTAGCACAGGATTTCGCGCGCGCGCCGCCGCCGCCGCCGCCGCCGCCGCCGACGACGCAGACGACGCAGACGACGTAGACATCTCTAATGCAGCATCTTGGTGATCTTGTGACCTTGAGTCGATGGGCTCATTTTTTTTAACAACAAACAGATACGCCACGATTGCAAACTCCGTGCTGTTCGCGATTTCAACGAGTATATTTCAAATATCATGCTCATAATACCGAAATACCGCGTATTATTATTATTTTTTGCTGGAATATTGCTTATATTTGGCTCAATTTTTAATCCAGTTCTTCTAATCGACTTAGAATTGAGACAATGGTGTACCTACGCCCTCGGGTTTCACAATTTTACAGCCGAGGCGAAACGGGATTAACCCTTAAAATGAAAAAAATGCATTTATTTTATAAATAGTTGCTCTTATTCACTTTTGGTTTTAAACTTTTAAAACAGTCGTTCTACATTCACCATTGTCAGAAATTTAATGGTTTTCAAAACTAAGTGACAAAAATTTATTTTTTGCGTTATGACCGTGTAGACTTCGAGTGAATCTTATGCGACGTCAACTGTAAGAAACTGGGTGACAAAGAGCGTGTAAAGGTGCCCGTGCCCTCAATTTGGGGATGATCGTCCGCCAACAACCCCTGTGTAAGTGCAGCAAACGAAGCGAGGACCAAACCGGAACCTCATCCCTGAGTAGAGACAAATATTGACGGTGGATTCGTATAGTGTGAAAAAGTGCAAGCGTGTGATATTTTGGGGGTGGCATGCACTGTTAAGGGATGCCGTGTGATGCACTTAAAGAACAATATCTTGATTCTAGGCCAGCTAAGCGGAGACTAGAAGTAGAACAGGATCCCTTAGAGTCAAATTGCTCCTTCCGAGAAATAATACAAGCACGGAAGACTTTATACGGACACCTTGTGATTTCCACTAATCGAAACAAAAGTATACCTACCCCAATCTTTCTTTAAAATCAAGTAGAGACTTGGTTTGCTAGAAATAAATTTTGACTTTTTGGCTGCATCGCCAGAAACCAACGCTTGACACCGGGGATTCAATCATATTTAGCACTGTCTCAATCTTTGCTCAAAATTTTACCTAAGATATTGTCAAACAATTTGTTTTGGTCTCTGTCGAGGTTCGAACAGCAGTCTCCGATATGTAAAACCATCGCCACAAGGGTTACATTTAGCAACTTGTATTCCATACCATCTCAATGAATTTGAAAAGCATTGTGCTGCATGGCGATATAATTACAATTAATGCAGCCAGGTGACTTCGACCTCAGCCAAGCAGTCTCATACAAGCACGTACAGCTCTGACGTAATCGATACATGGCCTGCATTGCACATGGCAAACAATCATCTCGACTCCACTGCACGGGGAGAATATGTCGTTAAAAAGTGTGGTACACTAGGGCAGTGCTATGCACTCTACTTGCGTTGCGGCCACTGCTTGTATTGTACAATGAATCGACGACTGGGGCACCATTGTTATTTCTCATGGCAAGCCGAAGCTCGTGTTGTTGTTTACGTTTGGCATATAATACAATTACTGCAATTGCTTGATTCCTGGACGTTGAACGTTGAACGCTTAAGGCATGGGGGCAACTTGCGAGCGATGTCGGTGGTGGGTAAGATTGTATGACAAAGTTCCGTTGTGTGTGACGAATTGACGAAGATAGGAAGTTGTGTTTGAGAAGTGGGGTATTTTAGGTGCGTTGTCGTGCGTTTACATTTAAGGGCTGTGTTCGTGGAGGCTTTCTTGTTTGGTAACAGCGAATTAAGCGAACTGGAGCCAATTAAAATGCGATTGTCTTTAACTCCGGTGGTTGTAATTACCCCTGTTCTGGATGAGGGCACAGAGATGATTTTTTTAGTAGAATTATCATTAACTGTCTCATCATACATTGAGATTTCTTGAGATATCGCAAGTTTTCTTCATATATAAGCGTATGTCTCACCAGACAATTAAATGAAAAACTTGATACTATAGATAACGCGTTTTACAAAATATTGTGTAGCTTACATATTTTGTCTAAGAAAAATTAAGTTAGATCAATTTTTACTGCCAAAATTTAATCCCTTTCATAAAATTTGATTGAAATTTGAAAACAAAGAGAAAACGTAAATTTAATGCATTGGAAACTTCATGCATCATCCTATAGAAAGGTAAAATTATAGTTGTAAATTTACATTCAAGAATCAAAACTATATTAATTTAGTATTCATTATTATCTATGCTATAATCATAATGGGTGTTAGTCCAAGTATTACTTACAACTTACACAGGTTTAACCAGTTCAACCCCCAAAGTATCTTGTCGGCAGCAATTTGACCGTATCTCATGCTCACCACAAGTCAACAAATCCCATCAAAGACCCCTCTGATTTTAAACTAAAAAAACACACGTCTCTACCCCAACTCCTTATCACTATCAGTCTGAGCTCCCACGAAACCCAACACCGATACCAATACCTTATCAACGCCACGCTATCACCGACACCTCATTACAATAAAAACACAACAACAACAACAAAAAAAAACATTAAAAATCATTTCCCCTTATACCGCGACAAACCAACCAAAAACCCACCAAAAAATTCACATCCAAAACATATCAGCCCCGTCATGAACGTCACTACTCACACATAAACATTCCCCTCAAAGCCCACGGTTCGATTTCCCCTCTCCACTCGCTCCCCCCCTCCCCCACCGACATGAACGCCTACGAAATAATGCTGTGCTCCGTACTACATAGCAGCTCATTTTCCACAATATCACTGCTCGGCGCGAACCATCGCGCAACACTATATTATATACGCGGCGGTTATCACCCGGCTATCAGTAATACGTCTGCTGATAATGGATTCGCAGGCTGATTATCTCGACTCTTTCGGTAAGCCTCCTTATCTGGTTCATACTATCAACAATGCAGCCGACATTTTACTTTTGATAAGGCTCTGTTCAATGGCGGAGTGCTGTGTGAATGTGTGTGTTGCATTAGATGCTGGTCATGTGTTCAGGTGGCGGTCAACTGGTTCGTGCACTTGTGTTTTCGTGCAGTTTTCTGCGTTCGTTTTCGAGTGTGTTTGAATACTTCATCTTGGCGGATGAATTTTAAAGACGGTTTTAGTGTCAAATTTCAACGTGCTGTGATTCTTTTAACGGATTTGACTGTGATTTTGTCTCGTTTCGCTGCTCGATACAAAGGCTTGCTAGAAAATAACAGAACTGGTTCTTGGTTTCGGAAATTTGGATGCGACCGCGATTGCAACAGGTAGTTAATTAGTAAATTACGCTTGATGGAATTTCATCAGATGTTACCAGTGTAGTTTTACTCACTGTAATTGTTCGCGATCAAAACAAAAACAAGAATAACCGTGATATCGGACAATTCGTTTGAATTATTTCCAGCGGATAGTTTTGTCCATTTTCCACGCAAATAACATCAGAAACGCGGTGGCTCCAGTATCTTCACAACACGATTTTGCTATCATTAAAAATGCGATCGGACCCGTCATCATTCTACCCGTGTCATAAGTCAGCTAGCCGTGGAATCGTTTCTCAGACGTCTAAGGGTCTCTGTACCTTCGGAGGGATCCAACCGCAAAAGTGGAAGGAAACGGGCGATAAGGCTCACAGTGACCACAATGGCGTCAAGACTTTCAATCCAGCATCCCGAGTTCACACAAGAACGAGAACGGAGTCGAATCGCGACGGGTGAATTTCCGCTGGAAAATGTCGCGAACCGCACGTTCTAAATGTCACGGGGTTTGAGACGCTTGTCGGCTGGAGTTCGCTAAGACGGCGGTTACAAGTGAGCGGCCATTTTGAAGTGCTTCGGGGCCGTGCAGAGGAGATGGCTGTATAAAATGACGGTGCTGTAATGTTACATAACTTGGTATAGTTGCCATTGTACATCAAACCAGCGTTCCCAACATTGTCAGCGCTCGAAATCTTACAGTGTATTCCCCGTTTTAAAAACAGTCTCTGAGCCCAAAAAGTCAACTGCACTTGCTTTTTGGTTACAATTTGGCTCAACCGGCCGCACTATTGATGTCACACAAACGTTGAAAAAAACAAAAAACACTTTCACATGCCGAATGAAGTCAAAATCGAATCCGCCCACCATCGTCCACCCGGAAGTAGCTCCAACACAACCACCCTCGCCACCCATCACACATCACACATCACACATCACACATCACACACCACATCTCCAATCACTTCCCAAGTTACCGCACGCAACACCAAAAAGCCATGTCAATCCCCCCCAAAAAAACGTCGACCGATCACCGCTTCGTGCACTGATCTGTACTCTATCCCGTCGTCTACTGCTAGCTACGCTGATAACTCTCCATATGCTCGCTGCTGCTGCTGCTTCGGTCTCATTATCAGTGATACGGTTTCCCCCGTAACTTCCCCCCCGAACCACTGATTACCATGTTATCATCTGCAGATAAAACACCAATAATAATTCTACACAAACTCTATTATCTAGAATGCGCTGTTTGTATAGTTTGGTGTGTATGTATTAGGCGAGGATAAACAGAGCCAAAAGTCGTCAAATAAGAAAGTTTGCGTGCACGGCGGTATATCAAGCTGAATTTTTTACCACGTGCTCAGAACACCCCAGGAATAATTACTGTGAAATACCACCCGGAACCGCCCCCCGGAACACCCCTTAAAAAATTGGCAAAGTCAAAAAATGACCAAAAAGTTAAAAAAATGTTTTATTTAAAAACGATCATTTAAAGTAAATCTCAGATTTCAAAATATCACTCAGGTGTGTGTTAGCATATGCTAAGCAAGAATCAGTAGCAAAACAAGCAACTTTTAATCATTGGATAGTCAATACTTGCAAAAAATAGACCAAAAATCGCTCGAAAATAATTACACGGCAGGACAGTTGTTCGCAAAAATCCAATTTTCGCGTCCGTACATTAATAAATGTACCAATGGATAGCTGTGTTCATTAGGTAACAGGAAAAAAATATAAACCACTCAAAACGTAAACTTCATAGCAGAGTTTTTTCAAAAGAAGCAAAGCGCGTAGCGTAAATTACGTTTCCCGCCGTAATGTTCCACGGGTTAAATCATTGTTAAACCATGGATAACTAAGTTCAACTGCATAAATCGATATAAATATCCACATATATTGTCATGATACAACATAAATGTTACTCAAAGGGGAAAAAACCACCCCAAAAACTACCCCTATTTTTGCGATTTTTTTTGCTACCAATATTGGGGTTTTTTCTTCCTCCATAATTTGGGGTGTTGATTATTTGGCACAACCCAACCAGATCATGCATTCTATCCAAAACGCACCCCTTAATAACCACTTCAAAACATTATTAATCTGGCGACCAAGCTTGAAAGAAGGTAGGAAACTAAGTGTCCCATGCTTCAGTTTTATTTTCAGAAATTTAGGGTCAGGATACCTTCGAGCAAGGCTAGGTTGGGATATCTTCCAGCTAGGCTAGGTAACCTATGTTCATACCTTCTTTTAACACAAGAAATGTGTCCATAAAACACCCTAAATTGCCATGTAATTGGCACTAAATTAGGAATTTTGTATAAGCATCCACCTGATCTTGTCTTTTTCTATGAATATTTTTGCAGGCTGCTGAACTAGTTAATAGATGGATTTTAAATTTTTACCATTTTCATGATGAAATAATTAAATTGGAAGGGATGAGTGTCCATTGAGCACTTCGGCGCACAATAAACAAGGAGCACTGCGCTGCAATGCACGCAAGATCTTCATGATTGCAACTGCATGCTTTGGATGGTTAGAAGCCTGGAATTTGAATTTAGAAGCCAGGGAGTTGTGTAGTTACTTGCCGGTAAAGAAGAAAATATAATTTTGACCACCGATCAAATCAAGCCTAATTTAAATATGTTATTGGTATACTGCTGCAGATTTGTTTCAGTTTTGTTCTCGTGAATGCTTTCATGGCTACAGGGTTTATTCAGATTTTATTCTATACAGTTGAAAATCTAACGAAACGTTTTTCGTGATTAATTATGTTCGAAATTTAATCATGTAGGAGTTGATGGAAGTGAATAGTGTATCGCATTAGCGGATAAGGCTGATATATAACCAGACACAAATGTTTTTTTCTCTCTTCCGTTCTTCCTTCAATTATACCGCAAGAAAAAGTGAAAATCGCAATCAAAAAGTACTTGTAAGATCTATGTGTGTAAGCAAAGAATTAATCTCTCCAACTTTTGTTTTATTCGCAAAGGACTTATTGGACCCACACAGACGCGGGCTGGCCCGGGTCGCAATCACTCCCCGGGCCTCGGCCATTCTCAATCGAGAATAAGAGATTCAATATAAGTTTTCAATGTTTTGTTTTCGTTACTATTTCGGCTTGCTACGGAAGCAAAAATAATTCAAGCATTTACAAAATAATAATCAAATTTAATGGATTTAAGGATGATTGATGAATATGAAAGCTAGACTAGCTAGAGTTCTTCTCAGCTTCACAATTTCACAGCGCCCTTTTTAGCAAACGGGGATTCAACTCTAAAATTATAAAGTGAACTGAAGAAACCAATTGACACAAGGGGATGTGGGACTTAAATGTGTGTGTATTTGAAAGTCATTTTAGTGTAAGTCTATAGGTAGTCTTAAATTGTGAACAGCCAGCGACTCTCAATGTCAAGACTTTTGCTGCGCGTGGATGCCTTTACTGGTGCATGCATCAACATTTTTATCTTATGCGACGTTGATTTGAAAAGGGCTTCAATTAGTAAACTGCATTTAACTTATTTTTGTATAGGTAACAATCATATAGTATGTGAGTTTAAGTTATTGGCAGCCAGAGCGACACACATGTTCCAACGTCTTCCAACCGGCAACCAGTCCAACCTTTTACTTTATAGGGGTGAAATGAGTCCGACTTCTTCTAAAAACTGCAATTAGTCTTCAGTTTTCTTTCCGCCAACTGATATCCGATTTTGCTGAGTGGAACCATAGAATAAGGACGTTCTTTCCTAATCTTTGGTGGAACCTTTTTTGTCTGGTGTTTTCTGGGGACAACAACCTAATTTAAAGCAACTCCGAACTAAAATAATTGTAAGCTGTGTGAATCAATGAGGGGGTGCAAGTGATAAATCGATTTGTGTTCTTATTTCTTGTTGGTGCATCTATATTGTACCAAAGCATATAATCTATATGCACTTTAAATATTCATTTACCATCACGATTAGCCTTGTATCTCCAAAACTAATTACAATAGATAATCTTATGGAGTTGTAAAATAGGGGTGCGTTTTGGATAGAATGCATGATCTGGTTGGGTAATGCCAAATAATCAACACCCCAAATTACGGAGGAAGAAAAAACCCCAATATTGGTAGCAAAAAAAATCGCAAAAATAGGGGTAGTTTTTGGGGTGGTTTTTTCCCCTTTGAGTAACATTTATGTTGTATCATGACAATATATGTGGATATTTATATCGATTTATGCAGTTGAACTTAGTTATCCATGGTTTAACAATGATTTAACTCGTGGAACATTACGGCGGGAAACGTAATTTACGCTACGCGCTTTGCTTCTTTTGAAAAAACTCTGCTATGAAGTTTACGTTTTGAGTGGTTTATATTTTTTTCCTGTTACCTAATGAACACAGCTATCCATTGGTACATTTATTAATGTACGGACGCGAAAATTGGATTTTTACGAACAACTGTCCTGTCGTGTAATTATTTTCGAGCGATTTTTGGTCTATTTTTTGCAAGTATTGAATATCCAATGATTAAAAGTTGCTTGTTTTGCTACTGATTCTTGCTTAGCATATGCTAACACACACCTGAGTGATATTTTGAAATCTGAGATTTACTTTAAATGATCGTTTTTAAATAAAACATTTTTTTAACTTTTTGGTCATTTTTTGACTTTGTCAATTTTTTAAGGGGTGTTCCGGGGGGCGGTTCCGGGTGGTATTTCACAGTAATTATTCCTGGGGTGTTCTGAGCACGTGGTAAAAAATTCAGCTTGATATACCGCCGTGCACGCAAATTTCCTCAATTCGGCTCTAGTTGCTTCGCCTATATGTGTGGTGTTGCATCAAAGACTTGACTTGATACGCGAGAGGTTGGCAATGTGTATGGTGATAACAGCAGACAATGGTGGGGCGTTGAGACGGGTTCGCCGGCCGCGACGGAGGCTTTGTGACCGGGAGCTTGGCTAGGAGGCGACCGATGCTTTTTGTATGTGGCTATAGATGATTGCGTCGGCAATTTCTTGTGGATTTTTGCAAGGTTTTGCAATCTGTTCGATAGAAATAGAATGTGTGTGCGAGCAATTGCGATTGGGTGGTTGACGGGGGGTTAACATGCGATATAATAGCAGGTTAACATGGCTGTTAATCTGTCGATAGCAGTATAAAGTTTGATTGGCGGCAAATTGCTGTTGCATGTGGAAGCAATGGCGGTGAAAAACGTTTTTAGAAACGTATATACGACTGTTTTGGCGTTTTCGCTGTAGGAATTGCTTTTGTTTCGGATAGATTTTCATTTTCTGGCAGGTATCACCCGTTACTTTTATTGGCATCTACATTTTTTTGTGTTTCTTCGAATATTTTAACAATTTGGCTGAAATAAACAGTGTGCAGAGCCGATTCATAGCGTGAATATTCAAAAACATATTTTTGACCACTCAACTAATTAAACCGAGTTGCCAAAGATTAAATCTCTTTGTATAGACGGTAGATATTATTTCTATTGTCTAGAACAAAATGATATTGCTTCATATTATCACATATTATGGTCACAATACCATCATCGAAAATTCAAACTTGATTTTCTGAACAGCTCGACGAGGTCCATGGGAAGATTGTTTGTAGGTCGGTCTCTCGATGGCTCCGTCAAAGTCCACGCTATTTGGACACACAAGTCAGCCATCCGAGTAACTCGTGATGAAAAGAAATAATCTTAGAAGCGGTGTGACTAATTTCTGCGGGAGTCATTTGAAAAGTGCGGGTCAAGACGATGAATCACAGAGGCATCGAGTCTCCTCGGCTTGTGGCTCGACTTTTGGACCCCGTACAAGAAAAACAAACCCCTGCTGGTCGATGTGCTCTGTCTATCCCTTGTTAGTCATGGCCACCGTGTTATAGGCTTTGAAAACGGTACATCTCGGAATTGATTGGTCATTTAGGACGTCATTTGAATCTCTTTCTGTCAGTCTAGAGTCTAGGCTTTATTTTACCATTTATAATAATACTAAGCAAATAGATTTTTAATATTAGAAACAAAATATCTATACTGATTCAATAAGTAGCTGCATTTTTGTGCGAATTAACTTACATTGCAACTAGAATCTTTAAAAAAATGTTACTTCGATTCTAGATCAGCCAGATTTGCAGGCAAGCAATGGCAGCCAATGTTGATGAACTGGGGTGGGAAAATGTAATTGATTGATTTATATTTTTAAAGCAATTGGTGGGCAGTTGGTGTTTAGGGAACTGGGGGGTATAGGTAGGAAAGAGCGAGGCTCATTTGGGAAGTATGATAAGGAAAGGAATGAGAAAGAAATGGATTTTAGAAAAGGGTCTAGCGAGGAATGGAATAATTTTGGAGAGATGATGGAAAGTGTGAGGAAATTTAAGGAATGGATGTGAATGGGATGGGATGGTAGCTAGGTTAGGGACTCGGACAAAATGACATTTAAATAATAAAAAAAATAGAAACAAAATAGGAAGAAACAAAAACCTTATGTAAAAAGGTGTACAAGCACCTGGTACGGATAGCCATTAAATGACTGTGGTATGGACTATGGAGTGTAACAACGCATTCACACACTGACTCACGAAAACAAGAATCGTGCTGCGAAAAGTCTAAATTATAAAACCAACCCCCAGCCCCCACCTATTCATAATCAAAAGATGGACTCCTCAAAGCATCATCCAGCAAACTTCATTGTTCATGTTTTCACCGAGGCAAATGCACTCGCACGTAAACCACAGGGATTTGCTCTCTTTGCTCTGTGCAAATATGAAATTTCCTCTCCGCTTATTTCTGTTGAAAAAAGCTCATATATTACAGCAGGGCACAGCTTTTAGTGGTCGACCCATCTGCGTGCTTGCTCGGTCGTTGCTGTGAGTATAAGAGAGATGACATCTTATTTATGACAGCATGTCCCCTGCTTGGGCGTGCAGTAAAGTTTCCTGCCCGACCCACAAAGAGTCTTCTGTCTCATGGGCACAATCTTCGAGATCGACTCACACTAGATTCTCAGATCGCTGCGCTTCGCGGAATGATTACATCGATGTGTTTTAAAAAAAATTCGACGCATTTTAGGGTTTATTGCGTTGTAATGCGTATACTCAAAGGTGCGTTGTGCCTTTTTGCGTATAATAGTTCTATATTTTATGTGGATGGTATCTTGAGAGACAATTTTCTCATAAGAAATCTCTGACGGTATGTGGCTTGAGTATGGAATGTAAAGGGAAGAAAATTGGGAGAGACATCAGAAATCATGTTTATTATTTGTTGTATATTCACTGTAGATATTTAATTCTTAAAATACGGAGGCACCTTTCATCTCTACCAATAATCTGAAACTTTTTGATCATGAATGTATACCAATCATTGAAACTCTGGAATAACTTAGCATACAAAACATCTGAAAACAAATAGCCAGAAAATCATTATAAATGTAGTCATCAAAATTAGGAACCCAGGAGAAAAAAAATCCATTTGCACCAGCGAACTGGATATCACGCGCTGCATTTCATTAATTTGTATAGGAAACAGTATATAATAATTTCTTTGTGTTGATATAATTCAATCACTTAACACCTCCAAGCACACGTATGTCTCTATGCAAGACGCCACCCCGGGTGGTTACCCTCCCTGCCACTCTCACACTACGAAGGCGCTCTACGGTAAACAATTAGTAACATGCTCATTTACCTGCTGCATGCTTTCTGGAGGTGCGGTTGACATAGTTTGCTATTGCTGCATCGGCGGTGGCGGACGTGCGTACGACGGTGACCGACTCCTGTCGTAATAAGAACATGATCTCCAATCCATTGTTCGACAAATGAGCTCTAAAGAACAATATAAAAGCCATAGAAAATCGCCGGTAGCACTTCTTATTCGAACGCGTGTGAACTGAAAGAATTTTTTTAGCGTTTTTTTAGTGAAAAACGATTTTTTATTGCTGTAACTGTTTATTTAAGAAATATTGCTATTTGCTTGGAAAAATTAAATCTTTATGTTTCCCGCAGTTCGAATCAATGGCGGGTTTTGAATGCTCAGTTCGACAGTTAAATCTAATCCTTTATTTCATGCTGTTGTTACAGATTTATTCAAGGCTGTCCTTGCTGAAAAGTGTATGAAAGCGTTTTTCAGAAAATCTATTTTACTGAGTATGAATGCTAAGGTTCCGAACTCCAACTTTTCCCGACGTTCGGAAAGCTATTCTACCTGCTTCACAAGGGTTTCAACTTTCAACTCATGGGCGTCTTTGGAAAATGATAAAATGTCAATTTATAACGAGAGCAACGAAATCAGTAAAACCAAAATCTCTATAAAAATATGTCTTTTCATTGTCCATGTCAGACAAAGTATACTATTATTTGCAAATACGAAATTTAGGGAATATTTGGACAAATTTTGATGTATTTTTTCACATTCAGCCCTGCAAAAAGTGGCTGCTCACCTTTCTTCGCTCCGTCCGTACTTGTTGTCGGTGTTGGTGTGCGAGGAACTCGCACACCTAGCCGAGGATGGGAGGGATTATCCGCATTACGCGTGATTCCCTAAGTGGTGGTTTGGAAAATTCATGTCGGGGTTGTTATATCTTGAAACCGGCAAGCCGGACACGCTAGAGGGGCAGGGCTGCGTGTGGCCTCGGGTACTTGTCATGAGGCATTGTGACGTAGGCAGCTTGGCCTGAGATCAGTGGGTTCTTATTGGAGGGCAGCTCCGCAAAGAAGTCCACGTTCAGCCTGTTGACGAGCTCTTCGAGAGTTTCTACTTCGAGTTCTCGGTGGATATCGTCGGTGCGTGTGAACTGGGGCAGGCCGGCGACTGCGCGAAGGGCCCTGTTCTGCACGCGCTGCATCTTGGCAAAGAGACTTAGCTTGCACATGCACCAGACTGGCGATGCGTAGCTGATGGTTGGTCTGATGATGGTCACGTAAAGTCTTCGTTTTGAATCGATGGACATTGTCTTCGATTTGAACAAAGGCATCAGTGATCCTATCTTGCCGATTGCGCGGTTCCTGACTGTCTCGACATGGGGCTTCCAGCTCAGCTTAGAATCCAGGATGACTCCCAGATACTTGCTGGTGTCTGACCAGGTGATTTGCTGTCCTTGCAGTGTGATGCTCGGAGGGTTGGCTTTGGCACTTCGCTTCCTGGTGAACAGGGTGGCGGTGGTTTTCGCGGTGTTGAGTGCGATACGCCAGTCCTCGTACCACGTGCTCAGACGGTCGAGTGACGATTGGAGATTCTGCTCGACCAGCCGCATGCTGCGAGACTGGACCAGGATGGCCGCGTCGTCTGCGTAGAGTGCTAGCTCGGTCTTGGGCAGGTCCACCGGGATGTCGTTGGTGAACACATTGAAGAGAAAGGGCCCCACTAGGCTCCCCTGCGGCACACCGGCTGCGATGGGTCGGGTGGATGATCGCTCCCCTCCCATGGTGACATGAAAAGATCTCCCGCTGAGATAATTCGACACCAGATTCACAAGGTAGTTCGGAAACTCCATCTTGATCATCTTTCGCAGTAGCCCTGTATGCCACACCCGGTCAAACGCCTTGGCGACGTCCAGGAAGACGACGCCGGTGTGTTTTTTCCAGTTGAAACCATGTGAGATGTGGTTGACCACGCGCAGCAACTGATGGTTAGTCGAGTGCTCGGGTCGGAATCCAAACTGCTGGTTGATTAGCAGCCCCCTGTTCTGACAATGGCCTGAGAGCCGTGTTAGCATGACCTTTTCGAGCAGTTTGCTAAGTCCGCTCAGAAGACTGATTGGACGATAGTTTGCTGGATCTCTTAGCGATTTGTTTGGCTTTGGAAACACAATCACCTTGGCTTCCTTCCATGGCCGTGGAAAGTGCTGTAAACTCAAGCTAGCGTTGAAGATAGCGAGTAACCTTGTGCCTGCGGATGATGGCAGTTCCTTCAGCACAAGGTTGGTGATACCGTCCTCCCCGGGCGCCTTGCCGTTGGGGAGGTTGCGCAGGTAGTGTAGCACTTCAGAAGCCGTGGTCGGGACCGCGAAAGAAGCTTGCTCGGCCGGGGGATGTGCAGCCAGGTGGTCGGCGACCTCCGTCTCCACTGCCGGTGTTATGCGACTCGGGGGGTTTGGCTCAAATTGCGCTTCGAGTGACTCGGCAAGAACTTCTGCTTTGTCTCTCTGGCTGCAGGCGAGATGAGTCTTTCCCTGGATGGGCGGGCTTGGCGTGGCTTTGTTTAGAAGCCTGCGTGTCATGCGGTAGACCGAGTTGTCAGCAAACTGCAGCTTGGCGACTGCCTCGTCCCAGAGGTCTCGCCGGTGCTGTTTGATCAGCTCGTCAACTGCACGCTGCTGCGCTTTCCAGGCCAGCTTCAGGTCAGCGGTTCGGAGTCGGTTCCAAGCCTGGCGTGTCTTGTTTTTGGCAGCGATCGCAAGCAGAATGCCCGGGGGCAGGTCGAAGATGGAGTTTCGAGTCTGCTTTGCGAGGGGAACGCTGATGTCGATCGCTTGTTGGATGGCAACTGTCAGTTCGTCGACTGCGCGGTCTAGAGCTCCGGTAGAGTCGAGTGGCGTGCAAGCCACTCGTCTACCCACTTCCTCGCGGAAAAGCTCCCAGTCCGCGCGCTTCCAGTTCCTTCGGGGTGGTGGGCGAACCGTGTTTAGCTCGTCGCCGACCGTCAGCAGCACCGGGCTGTGATCGGAAGACAGGGCTGTCAGCGTCTCGAGCTCTAGTGACTGCGTCATGTTCTTTGACAGTGCAATGTCTAGAACGGCCGGCCGGTGGCGGTGGCTAGCGGGGACACGAGTAGGCTCAAGGGGGCCGGACACGGTGAAGTCTGCGCGCATCGAGTGTGCGAGAAGCAAGCGGCCCTTCTTGTTGTCGGTCGGGCTGTTCCAAGCGGCGTGCTTGGCGTTCAGGTCTCCGGCGATGAGAGTGGCCTGTGTCGAGTCGAACAGAGCGTCAACATCGCCGGGCAGCAGAGGGGTGTTAGGTGCTGAGTATGCTGCAAAGACTCGCAGGGGGCCTGTCGCCGTGTGCAGGAGCACGCCGGTCGTTTCAAGCAACTGCAGGGGGGGGAGGGGGATCTCTTCGTGGCGGATTGTGGATCGCACCAGCACTGCCGTGCCGCCGTGGGCGTTACCACCAGGCCGGTCCGTTCGGTAAACAGTGAAGTTTGCGAGGGGGAGCCGATGTGCTGGTAACAGGTGCGTCTCATTGACCAGTGCCACAGAACACTTGGTTGCCTCGAGCAGTGCGAGCAGTTCAACTGTACGGCCGCGAATGCCATTCGCGTTCCAATTCAGGATTCTGATGCTGCGCTGTTCAGGGCTTGCTGGCATTCTGGGTTTTGGTCAGGGTGAGGAGAAGGGCCGGGATCACTTGGTTAAGTGAGGCCATCGTTTCTGACATCGAAGTCATCAACTTAGCGAAGAGAGACAGCAGGGCAGCCGTGGGGTCCGTAGCCGAGGACTCCTCCTCGGCAGGGGCTGCTGCTGGTGATTTCGCCGCCGTGGCGAAGGACACCGGCAGGACCGGGGTGGGCTTGGGTCGTGCTGTGGAGGCGGCCAGCTTTGCTCGAAGAGCAGGCCAGTCAGCCGACTTGCTCGTACTCGCGGCGGGGGGTGGCACTTCGAGACGGGGACGCATGGTCGGTCTCGGGGCTGGCTGGGTCTGCCTGGAGGGGCCGGTATCGTTCTTCATGGCGCGCTTTAGGTAAGCGCAGCCACGATAACTTGCCGGGTGGTTGCCGTCCGGACAGTTGCAACACTTGGTTGCAGTGTCGCGGGGACAGGAGGAGGCGCGGTGGTCGCCTCCGCAGCGCACGCAGCGGGCTTGCTGGTGGCAGAACGCCGACGTGTGGCCGACGCGTTGGCAGCGGTAGCACTGCACCGGGCCTCGGCGAGTGCGCGCAGCCTCGGTGCTCACCACGCAGCGTTGGAGTCGACTGATAGTCGACACGTCCACTGGTGGCTGGCCGGGGTTGGGTTCAAGGGTGACGGTGAACAGGGGGAACGGCTTGCGGCTGTTGTTGTTGCCGGGGTCAGCTGACGACATGAGCTGGACCACGGACTTGACTTTAAAGCCAAGACCCGTGATCTCGTCAGTGATCGCCACCGCAGAGGCGCTGGCTGGCAGGCCGCGAACGACAAAGCGTTGCGAACGCTGCTTCGTCAGCGCGTACGTGTGGTAAAGCACGTTCTTCTCCTTTAGCATCGTGGTTACGGCCCTGTAATCATCGATGTTTTTCAGGGTCACTTTCGTGAGCCCTCCCGTCGGTTTGGTGAAATAGCCCTTGTCCGTGACGTGGGCATCCAGGAGTTTTAGGAGCGCATCGTGGCCAAGCTCCGTCTTCACCACGATCGCCGGGATCTTGTAGGCCTTGGCCGGGGGTTGGGTGGTAGCCGAAGCAGTGTCCATAGGATGGACAGCTGAGTCGGCGATGGCCGAGAACCGGTTTGTCGTGTCGACCGAAGTCGACTCGACTGCCGCCGGAGAGGCACGCTGCCGCGACCTCTTCTTGCTCGGCTCGGTGAAGGGGTTGGCGCCCGGTCCGTCACCGGGACGCTTGGCCTTCGGGGTGCTGGGTTCGCCGGACGCAGCCACGAACGGGAACACAGCGGGGGGCTCAGGCGTTGGCTCGGGGAAGCCAGCGAACTTGGGCTGTAAGGCGGTAGCAGCCTTACTCTGGGAAGGGGTCGGGGAGGGGGGTTTTTGGGAGGGTCGGGGGTTCTCCACCGGGTTCTTTCCGTACACATACTTAATCCCGTTTACCGTGACCTTGCGGCGTGGTGGGAAGTTCCCGTTGGTGGGTGGGGATTTTCGCCACGATACTGGAGAGTTCATGGCGAAATTCAAGGGGAGTGCGGCTTCACTGGAAGTGGTACACCGCGCGTCTTTGGGTGGGCTAAGTGCTTGTTTGCTGAAAGTTAGTCACGCACCGATTCCGGGCAATGAGCTAAGGTGAACAGCGTTTAGGCACTAGTTGGGGAACGGCAAGGCTACTCGATGGCTTCGCTGGTGCGGTCACCAAATCGTAGCTTGGGTTCGTGGGATGCAAAAGAGCGGGCGGCTTCACTGGGAGTGGTACACCGTGCTTCTGAGTGCAACTCGTGGTTTCGGGGGGCGTGCAGTCACTCCGTAGCTTCGCTATTGCGGTACACTAGGGCGTGGGTCTGACGCGGAGGGACGGCCTCTCGGCGGTTTAACCCTACCTAACGTTGAGCACAATGCTCGGGACCTCGTGCAGAGCTGACCGCCGACCCGGGGTCGGTTGACTTTCTCTGACGAGTCGGGATCTGCCTTGCTATCAGGGTTGATTAAACCAAGGTCAGGGACGCAAAGGAGGCGAAACGCAAGGACGTGCAGTTCAATCGAAATTGATGCCCTTGCGAGTGCGGGATTTTAGGTGGTGGCTAAGCCGGTCAGAGAGTAATCTTGCGTTGTGCCTGGGTCTTGAAGAGACCGAACCCACTCTGACTTTTTCGCCGCTAGGCTCTTCTTGCTTCTCCTGGCTGAATCTTACTCAGTGTAGTCGGTAGAGACTCGGCCAGTTCTTCGGTGAAACTCGTGACAACGCTCTTTTTCAGTCCGATCGCAAGGATGGCTGTGTGACCTTAGACAGCGCGGTGAAAACCACGGGCAGTCGGGGGGCCGAAGGGTTGCTTCCGTCAGCGACGGTCGCGGCAGGGCTGCTCGGGGAGCGGCGGTTGCTTAGGGGGCAATGGCGCGGTGAAAACCACGGACGATTACCACTTCAGCACAGGGTCCAGGACGTTGACAGGATCGAACAGCAGCTCCGCTCTCCCAGTCGAGTGTCCTGTCAATTTGCTTCAGTCAATTTGCAGTCAATGCAGTTTCCAGTCAATTTTCTTTCCTTTCTTGATAAGTTACTTAATCCTATATACTGTCACTTGATTCCCCTCCTCTCAAATCAGATGATTCGTTGCAATAACTGTTCAAATTAATTAAATTATTATACATAGTATTGATGATAATTGCTACTTGCTAGCGTTCTTTTTACTGCATTCACAACTTTAAAAAAAAATTGCGCGTTTGTAAGATATTCCATTTTAATTCAGTCATCACAGACACACAGCTTTAACAGTGATTACATAAATTCAAGCGACAGTTTACGCGCATACCAATCCAGCGGAAAAAAACTTTGTTCTTCCATTTCTCACTCGTGTATATACCTTTGCACACAAAGACATAATATTTTTATAACTTATGATTCCACCAACTTGATATGCGGCTAGTTTTGATAACAATCGCCAGAGACACTCAGATGTCATCCAGTTCTACACATACCTTCCTGAGAAAAGTGACATAGTTTCCTAGAAGTCATTCTGCACTTTAGAGTTTTGTCTGGCTGTTTGTTTTTTCCAATATGGGCTGCTTTGATATAGGTCACGTATTGCTCAAGGCCGAGCTGTCCTTGAGTTCCGCCGGCTGATCACGATGCAGGTTAAGCATTTCCCTCATAGGCAGCGCTAGGTGTAGCCAGTCGGCTAGTGCTGCCGTGAAAAAATAGGCGACCTTTTCGAAAGTTTCCCTTATTAATATGGTTGCGTCGTGAAAATGTGTAATTTCCTATGTGATCGGGGATGTCATACGACTGCGCATGGCGACACGTTTCGGAAATAAATCTCACTACTTCCAAATTACACGACATATAAGAAATAACGTTCGTCGAAAGTCCATTTTTTTATTTTCTTGGAAACGCACACCGTCTTACGTTTAATATTAAAGTGAACCAAATTCTTCTCGTTTATGTATGAAAAATCGGTCAAACCAACCCTATTTGTTCAACAGAAAATATTGTCCGGCCACCAAAAAAATATGCAAATAACATGTCTCAATTTAAGGGTAACTACATTATAATTCAAATTTTTAAGCTTTTGAAATGCTTCAAGCAAAGCTAAGTCGGCTGGTACTTCATTTTGTAGCATTATTACATTTAATCACTCATTATCCATTTCACAAAATGTAAAAATAAATGAAAGACCATTAACAAAAATTATTGAATGCACGAAAGTTATAACCTGAATCAATAATAATTGTCCAGTTCAGTTATAATCACTTCTTGAAATGCGCCAGGCTTCAAAGCTGAAACAATTAATAGCGCATTTATACGTTTCGAGTCACATTTGGGTGCCACTTCTTGATATAAAATCATGTTGACTAACAGCCACGTTATCTTCTGCGTCAAAGTGTCGCTGTTTCCGATTCCCGAATCCATCTGGTGATAAAGAACCACTGCTCATCCTGCTTTCATGGTTTCCGTGACACCCCACCGACAGTTAACAAATCAGCGGAGATTATCGAAAGACTGTTAATTGCAATAGACAACGCTGTTTGAGTCATGTAGAAATCCTGACCGGACCATGTTTCAGAATTATTACCAGCAGCCTGCAAGGGTGGCTATATCGCGATATGTAGGAAATCATAGTAAAATTTATTAGCTCCTAATCGTGGCATGTGTTCATGCCGGGATACGAACCTACTATGCCAGTTGGTAGGACACATTTCCGAGTGGATATTAGTTGCTGATGAAATATATCTAAAATTCATTTGCAATAAAGATTTGTAGTATTTGGTTCGATACATACACAAAAAATTCATTTTCATTGTACTTGTTATTAGACTATTGAGAAAGCAAATGGCATCGCTAAGTAATCACCAAGAAAATTTAGATAGATTAGAAATCAAAGATCACAGATTGAAATTATGTTTTGAATATATTCAAAACACAATTTGTTTATTACCCTTGCTTCGAGAAACGTAATAATAATAATTTATTATTATTTATTTTTCGGAAAGCACAGTACATCACGTAGCATCCGCTGGCAGTGGGAAGAGAGCAAAGCCCCGTAACAACATGTACACAAGAAGGGCTAAATTGACTTACAAATCAAAATGTATAATTCCAATTGGGTTTAATTTTTTGTTTGTCGAAAAACAACTCCGGGAAACTTCTACTATTGTCATAAGCATTGTTATTCTTATCTTAGCTCATTAGTTCACAAGGAAACTTTTCAACTAGGTTGTTGAATGCTGTAAGCTTTACACTCAAACTGAAAATCAAAGTCTTTCTTAAAATCTCGCCATTCAATAACTTAGATAAACAGTATTTTGAAACTGCCAAGAAACCTTTAGCGACATGCGAATGTTTTTTATATCATTTTTGCGTGTTCTCTTTGTATATTAAACAGGTTCTATGACTTCTTGCGACTTGCATTAATTGCCAATCAATTGGCTGGCGGCCATGTAACAGGAAAGCTCGACTCATTAGTGATAACACGACATACGTCCCGCATTGTAACTGAAAAAAAAAGTCCAATGGATAGTTCCAATACGCGATCCACCCGGAAACGGCCGACTCCTTGCAATGCAATGACCTCTACGCAATGGGCGGACCGAGAAAGTCAAACACCTTTGCAAATAACCAACCCTCGAGCCTAGCTGAAAATGTTACACTTTGCTCGAATCGAGATGGCAACGGAAGAAGGATATAGTGCCATCGGTCTTCCTTTAAGGATGCGACGTGCTGTGAAACAGATCAAGGCAACAACTGGCAAATATTTGACCATTATCCCCTCTCACCCCTATACTCACATCCCTTATACAACACTAAACTGTTTGCCAAGCTAGAGAAATACGGCCAGGAGGTCGCGAAACTAATTTTATTGTTGTGTCAATTGCTTGTGTACACATATCAGATCAGAGTGGGACACTTTTCAAGTCAAATGTTTTTTTTATCAAGTCACACTAATGTCTTGTTGGCAGGAGTAACTGATGAAATTATGAACAGCCTTTCATCAGCAGAATTCAAAGACATTGTCGACAAAAATCGATATGAAATTAAGCTTGAAAATATTGAAACGTTGTCGTGATTTGGTCGTAAAACAGAGCCGATGAACCTAAATCAGCGTTGTAAATCTTCAACTTTCCTCATCCCTTGATCCGCAATGACGTCACTTCCTCTTCATAGAACGGATATCCTGCAACCGTTGCAGGGGCAGGGCAAAAAGAAAGAAACCTCCCCGGGTACGCAATAAGTTGCATCGCTTCACCCCGCGTGCGTGCATCAACGTCTCTCTCTTATCAACGCTGGCAGTAATTAGCACTTGTGTCCGCTAGCTTCTCATGCAACGATATGACTATGCATGGGTCTCACTGCCCGTTGACAGCGCCGGAGAGTATGGGCGGTTTGGTGTCTGTGATGATTCACAGGCATTAATATGACCACTCGCCAATTACATTTCTTTGCCCAATCCTAGCACTTTAGTTAACGAAAACTATTGTACTGGGTTATTGCTAATCGTTAAGTTTAAAATGTTTCCCAAAACTTTGGCCTAACTTTTCCAAAACTGCGTCAATGCGGCGATCAAACTTTGGGTTGGCTTACAACAACAAATGCCTCAAAACACAGCCAAGTCGGATGCACCTCGCTGTACCATTTAATAAAAGTGTTTGTATTTTCATCTATGCTGTCCCAAGCCAAAAAAAATTGGTGCAACATTTTACAAGAAACCAAAGTCCTGCCATTTTACTGTTTATTAAAACAAAACTGCTTTTAGGGGTTCTTTATAATGCTTCGATCATTAATGCTGATGGGGATAGGCGACCCTATGCTCAGTTCTAGATTCGCCGAGCTCTGTCGATCAACTCTGTCAAGAATGCGTGGATACTTTTCGTATCACTAACCCAACTATAAACAAGAAAACGCTATATAAACTATAAAGTAAATTTGGAATCATTTGGAAACCTATATGAATGAGACAATCGGCTACCATGTGGATGTGGTGCATGTGGCAACGCTTCAATATCAATGTCTTGTTGCCTATCCCTACAGCTATTAATAATCGAAGTGTAAAGTATATCAGTTTCATGAAATCAAACCTTGCTAACAACTGTGAGCGAGGCGTAGCGTATAGCTGAGCAGCGCTCGCCGCAATTAATTGGTTTGTTTTTCATTTTCAAGCCAGCTATAATTTTGCTAAATTGGACAGTTTTTGTGTCTGAATGCAGCGCGGGCGTTTGACGGAAGACTTAGTTTTCCGCTTCCAGTATATTCGACGCGCGACATGCAATGAGTTGAGACATGGTGAGACGTCCACCGTCCAGCTCGTTAACTCGAGGATGTGAAAGAAGTGTTGCGTTCGAAATTACGAGTCTCATCTCTCACATCGGCGCACGTCTCGCGTTACATCGCTGGCGATTAAATCGCGATGAAATTAGAGAAATATCCGTTCGATATCTCAGACTCGGATACGCTTCCGTTTTAGAGAGGAGCTTCACCTGCATTTCGTCCCGATCTATAAGGTTCAGCAACATTAGGTGAAGTCACGTTTTGGTTGGATGACCAAGCTTTATTCATCATAATAATAAGTTTTATTTCCAATATAAACGCATTGTGCCACCAATAAGTGTCAACAAATCACAGTAAATCATTCATAAAACATTGAATTCATAAAATTTCAATTGATTATTGATAAATCTTGATTTTATTTTTATTTTTTACTCATTACGTCTCAAAATTAACTATAACCACAATCTAAAGTATCATTATTGTCGCTTATTGATAATTTTACAAGCAATTTTAAACATTTTGTTATTAATCACTTTGATAAATTACTTTCTGTCACGACCTACTGTCAATTACCTACTAAACATACCTAATTTCGGCAATGTATAGCCATAAAATAAAGACCATGGTATAGCGATTGCACTAACTTCTACAGGCTATAACTAACAGATTAGAAGCTATCATGTGTCTAGGACCGCTATGAGCTACAATCTCGCAGCTATAACGTCCTGATAATATGCGGCAAACACAGTAGAGACAACTTAATCAGTCCATGAACTGCATTCTGCTGCAGTCTACTCGGCTGCCGATACGATTGTGAGCTGTAATCTTGCCGACCTTGCCATCATTACAGATTACATTTATCTGTAATTGCCCATGTGTTTTAGATAATTTATATACTGAGTTAGCGCCTGCGCCATTAGAAATCAAAGAGCCGCAATTCTCTAATCTTGTTCGCTGATAATTTTTAACAATTTCATTAGCAGCACCCGCGTTCATGATTTTTTTGAATATGCCACAAGAAGAGACAATCGTAGGACTTGTCTAGAAGGGTTGGGAATGAGTTTCAGTATAGAGTCGTGTGTGTGTGTGGGGGGGGGGGGGGCTATAATAATTAATTTTTTTTTTTACTTTTCAATTAGATATGTGTTCATATACTATTTTTTTTGTGTCAGATGGTCAAATACCGTATCCTTCCAATTCCATTTTCATCCCTTTTTAAACCCCCTCATAGTTTACAACATCTCTTCGTCTATAACTTGGGGTAAAAGCGTTATAAGACCTTGTATACAAGTTTTAATTTTTGGTACACTTTATCAAAGGTATTACTACGAACATTTCTTTCAATCTCTATAGCACGATCAATAAGTGCACAAACGAACGCCACGTTCGACCAGCGTTTTAAGCATTAAAACCCCAGGCAGCAATTTAAATAATTGCCACCAACTAATTCCTCAACACGTCACCATAACCCCAAACCCCGCGCGACGAAGCCAATTAAAAAAAGCACACAACAAGCAGGCATAAAAAAAATCCCTCACGCATTCAAACGGTCACAATATTTCCATCCATACACAGGATATTAAAGATATCGCGTTATCAGGGCGAGCTAAGCGCTATCCGGCTGCTAGGCGATGGTCCGTGGAATGATGCATGCAGTGCTGCTGATAAGGTCGTTATCAGCTATCAACGGCTAGCGGTCCCATGCTGGTAGACGTGCCTAGAGACGGGTGGCTATGAGGATAATATACTCTGTTTCGTTTAAGAATAACCCTGCCGCCGCTCAGCGCTAGTAGTCGATACGAGTACCAACATAGAATATGAAATAAATTTGCAGTTGAAAATTTCTCTCTATGTCTGGCTGCATTGGTTAAAAACCGTTCAAATTATGTGAGATCAAGATCAAGATATGTGAGTCTTACAAAAACGTTTGTGGTACTGTTAGTTTATGTTTAATTTTTATATTTTACTTGCGGAAATAGATTTCTGAGTTAGTTAAACGTTAATGGCTGTCAAAATCTTAAATAGGGATACGGCTATCTTTGGGCAATGAGTTTACACACATATTTGTTTCATTTGCAATTAAGGTTTAAATTAAATCATTTTGGATTTATTTTATTAAATTTTAGCCACTTCTGTTGCGGAGACTGACTAAACATGACGTGCAAAATGTCTCCCTGAATATCATTGGCATAAATATCATCAAAATCATAATAAACGTGAATAAAATGAACTCTTTTCTATTCAGTGGTCTTCTCTATAAGGCCACACTTCAGTTTTTAAAAACAGTGTTTTAAAGGCTTGCATTTCGTAAGTGGAATTAACCATTAGTACGTTCACTTAAAAAAAAAACACACAGAATTTATAAACGCTCATAATGCAATAATGCGTATTGACCATCGATATGAAATGGCCACATTTCGATGTTTATCCTGAAACCCATACTAACACAACAAGAAAAGCGTGTCCTACACGTGCATATCTATGTGGTTGACCATCCCCTCAGCATGACAGCATGTGTGTAGACTTAGGGGTTGCGTTGTGACATAGGGGTACGTATAGGGGGCGTCGCGGCCTGCCAACCGTGGCGACAAGAATTGTTTTTGCCGCAAGGGTTTATCGTCTAGTCGTTGAGACGCTCGTCTAGGGGATGTTGGCGACGTTAAATTGTGTATGGGGTTGACGGGGGTGGTTTTTGACATTTGGCTAGCGAGACATGGTAATTTGGGTCAGATTTACTTGGCGGACGCTATTGTTTTTTGCCGCGTTGTATAGTTTGCTGCATTGGACATATTCAAATGATTTACTTACTAGAGCTAATATTTATTTAAAAAAAGTTAATTTGTTCATTATATTGACATAAAATTTCTGATTATTTCACGGAAAAACGTTTATTCAGTCTTTGAAGTTGAACACAATTAAAATCAACGTTGATTTCTTGTGACTTTAGTTACAGAGCTATACCTATAGGCAATTCGGACACTACATAGCGTCACTATAGGGTCAAGGCTGCTCATATACAGTCTTCATCCTAAGGGTGTTTTGATTCCGGCATGGACTCACACCAGCACTCCCATATACTTCAGATATTCAGATGATACACATGTTTGAATCGTCAACACATATCTCATCGCTCACAGCTTTTTGCCTGCTTGGTTTTACGCTTTACTTATTTTAACAACCTCGCCACTTGCCGTCACCGATAATTTATGCTTCCTAAGGACATAAAGGATGGACACTAATTAAAACGATTTTAATTTTAACGATTCGCTGCAGGCCGCTGGTATATTTTCACAAGAAAATAGATATCGTATAATTTGTAGAAAACAAACTCGTAAATATTATGTTTCGAGCATCTTTTCATGCATTTGTCTCCGAGCTCCTTTTGTCTGCAACATTTGTCTGGACGTCTCGCCGCCATCGGCTTGTTTTTGACGTCGATGTCCGTATGTTGACATCGTCGATCATGTTTTTGGACGCTGGAAACGGAAGGGTTGTTCTCACATTTCATCCCACCCAGAGATGAGATTGTGGTGATCCACTCCCCCGGGGGCGAGAAAGATCCAGGTCCCCGGGGAGTGGATTGTTGTGACCAACTTTGTTTTTAGACCAGACTTATTTCAAACGACAAGACGACTAGATGTGTTTTGATATTTACATTTTTACTTCATAATTTTTATATCGAGCTTCACTCACTTCTTTACCATTTTAATAAAGTTTCTATCAAGTTGTTTCGTAAACTCAAATCTGTGTAGTTCACAATTTGGTAGTCGAATATTTTCTCCCACAAGATAAATACACTGAGTTTTACATGGACACAAAAACAAAGTCGCTTCTGAGTACGAAACAGATCCCCTGGCATACATGTTTGAATTGTTTGCAATCATTAGGCCTAAGATAATATTTTGACCCACCCTTACATCTCGAATATTAAAAACGGTTTTACCAAATTCCAGAGTGGCAGCAATATAATTCATTTACTGATACAGAGCATACTTTTCCGAAGGGAGCGCTAGTCTTTGAAAAGGGCTTTGTGTTACCAACTTCACACAACTGACTGTGTACACACATTGCCTAAATTGATTTATTTTCCGCGGGGAATGTTACCGACTATTTTTTATTTGGTCAATTTGATATCACTTTTCAGTTATCAGCTGTTCTTAAAGTCAACAAAAGCCGCGTTTCAGTTTCAATATTGATATTTTGAAATTTCCCCCGGGTTTTTGATTTTAGAAGTTGGCATGCGTCCAAAAGGGTGGCATTTTTTTTTGGTATGGCCTCTTCCTGTTTAGACTGTACACCCATCACGGATGGCGCTAAAATTAGTTAAAAAATTAATTAAACATCACTTTAATTTTATAAAAGTCAAACCAGTAAAACCTATCTCTGAGACTGTCTTTGTCTTTATGGAACCAACAGGGATAATGGCTTCATTCCCAGAGTCTCTCCACAGCGTTTTGCCACGGACACAATTCTTTTTAAAACAAATTTCGGTGAAGTTAGAATTTCATTCAATTAAAAACTAATCGCAAGCTAAAAATAGTCTGTGACGTGGTTTAGCTCCAGCCAACATCGAAGATAAGACGCTGTAATTTGCTGAGACCTGTGGTCCAGTGGTCAGGGACGATGATTTGTCCTTAGACTCGTCATGTGATCGATCCATCGCATCGATCAAGCTTTGCGAAACGACGGCGAAAGATTGAGTTTGGGAGATAAGCATTCAATACCTAGTAAAAAAGTTTTTCTGAAAAATCATAATCTCCATTTAGGTAGGCATCATTGCTTATTTAGGTATTAATATTTTATTATATAGCAGTGCGACAATTCACAAAAGAAAATAACATGCACTGCGATCACAGTCACATGCACAAGCAATCTTATGAACGTGAGTGAAATTGATATGTTTCTTGTGAGTGATCTTCGTAGGAATTGATTAATTTCTGGTATACTTGGAAATTTTATGAAGGCTCTAACTCGGCACCTCCACCTTTCAAGGCCAAGAAATCGGATTTTTTCTAAAACAAAGTCATGAAAAACTTTGAGAGAAAAGGAAAAAAAGTTATTATTATTTTTGTTTTAAGATTACTTAAACTTTAATGATAGGTAGTATGGTAAAAGAAATATGGTGCGAAGAAAGACAACAATGGCAAAGCATTTACGATTTGTGAAAAGTTTTCTATAACATTCACATATTATATGTATCCGTGAATTTTTATTTTTATTAATACAATTATGTCTAAGCTATTTTATAAAACCGTTATTTATTTCCTAAAGATAAATATAAGGAAGCAAATCCACGTTTTCTTTTATGAAAAGCCACAAATTCATTAGCGTTGGTTGACGCGATTCGATACAAGGAAAAGATATTAGGTAAATTACACATTTTCTAAACATTTATAATTAAATTAATGAACTTCTGCAGGGGGATGTGGTCGACCTAAAAACGTCTTTTCCTGTTCAAAAATCTTTCTGCGTCTCAGCATGGTACTGCGGTATCCTCGTTATACATTATTGTTCCATGTTTCCTCCCCACATCGCAATTTCACGCCGCTTTTTATACATCTTTACATACTTTCTCATTAGCATGGATTTTTAATCTTTGTCACAGACCCTAATAACTCAAGTTATGCTGCCGAAAATAGAAGATTTCAAAAACAATGATTCCTTATAGTCAAAATAACGTAATGGTACCAACCCGGTGAAGCCATTCGGGTTGTGATTGCCCATCTTCTTTGGTTGATTAGCAAAGCCAATCATATATTTTAACAAACATGTTAGAACGTCCAGTAGGTATCTGATGTCATTTTTCTCTGAGTGGAATTGGTCTAATTTGGTAGATTTCTTAAGATTTCCTTTCTCACTTCCTATTTTGATTAAAAACTTGGTCTAAAAGCACAAGTGTCTGCCTAGATTCCAGCTCTACCTTTGATATTATCGATTCATATATACTCAATGTATGAATCCATGGTCAACACCATCCAAAATCTGATTTCCAAAAACACAAAAATCTTATCGTTAATCATTCTCTCCAATGTCAGCATCTGGAATCAAAATGTCCACCATTATTTCCCTTGCTGCTCGAGCCGGTATTCAATCGATTGACGTCAAAGTCTGAGACGCTGCTGACCTCTGACCTTGCTGAGAGTTGTAGCCCCCATTGGGCCCTCGGCGTTCGAAGGGGAAGGAGATGATTGGTGATTGGCGCTCGGTTTCATCGGCTTATCCTTCTACGATCCTTCTGCTCAGCTTGCTATTGTTGTTGCATTCACAGATGTCATTTCGAGCGAATTTGAAACACAGCATCTTACTAATTGTTGAATCTTGTAAGAGGATTTTTCCCCCGGTATCGTTTGGCCCATTGAAATTTTTGTAATTTTTGTAATAACTAATAATTATTATTGTAATAACTGTGTTCTGTGATCAAATTGATCGATGAATGGATGTGTCAGGATGATAAATTAATTTGGGATTAAATTGCCAATATACCTATTCCACTCAGAGAAAAATATACGTCATATACCCACTGGACGTACTATACCAGTTTGGGAAAAATATTAACAAAGGCAGATAGGGAAATCACAAGCCGAATTGCTCTACCATCATGGCTTTAGCGGGTGGGTATCATGACGTCATTTTGATATAATTTCGATTGAATGAAATAGGTATATTAACATTTAAGATTAGGAACTATCTATTGCGAGAATTTATCCTGTATTCAACCATGATAAAACCATATCACCAATCATTTACTCCTAGCTCACTTCGTAATATAGCACACAATTCATCACACAAATAACCAAAACTCATAACTTTAATCTCCCCAAGATCAAGATTGAAGATTGAAGAGCCCAGACTCCGATCCGAGATACAGTTGATGCCTTCAGATGCCAGTCAAGGGTGACGAAGGCAGTGCGTTCAGTTCACAGGTCGCCGATTTGCTGACCTCTTCGCTGAAGGAGATTACGACTTGGCCCGATGCCAGCTCAGATGCCGAAAGGTCGCCGGATAGGCCAGCATTGATTTATGAGATAGCTGCATGTCGATCGCATCTCTTGCATCTTATCTCATTTTATTGCCGTCGTTAACAAAAAATGTTGGAAAGCTAAGGTTTGGGGCTTGTGTTTTTAGATTTTTTCTTGTGACAACTTGACATTATATAGGATTTTTTTCGTTACCAAATAGACTCTAGAGGCAAAGCTTCGTGTGTATGAGGGGTGAGGGCTTGGAAGGGTCACGCAACGTTTTATTCTGAATGATTTGCTAAAAAAAATATGACAGGTCGGTGGAATGAAGACCTTTAGTAAGACAGGAGGTGACAAATCCAACATAGCACGTACATTTTTCAATGCATGCAGATTGTAAAAATGAACACGGACACCACAGATGATAACAGTGGCCCATAAAAGAATTTGTGACCATAAATTGCGATGCATTACATATATACCTAATTTAAATATTTTCAAAGTGAATCTTAAAGCGATCGTATAGCACCTATGCAAGGCTCTTAGGGAGACCGATACGTTAACAACCCTCAATCATGCAGGACCTTTCCCCACAACAAGTTGATTATATATTATTGGGCTAAAATATGATTCTTCTTGCGGATTTTCAATCTTTGAGATCATTCATATCAAATTACAGGAGGTTGGGTATTTGGTATCGACAAAAACTATTATTTTGGCAAAAATATTGGCAGCTGGAAGTGTTCGTCCTTGAATCAGAGACAGAGATGTCATGTGTTTTGTGGTGTGATCCAGTTGATCGAGTCATTGGTCACGTGACAGCGATGACATTGAAGCGCATGTCAATGTGGTACATATCACACACCCCCTTTAATTGACACCCTATTCTTTTCACCTTTTTAAATGACTTCATTGTACCTACTTCTATTTTCTATCACATTTGAATCGGAGACAGTCATTTAAGATGGGAACGTGAGATGGAAATGATGAATTCCAGACACTTGCGTTGTATTTTTAACACTAGCTGGGCTTATAAAGACGCTAAACCATAACCCATGACGATTTAATGGCCCTCGTTGCTTAGGAAATTTTTAGTTTTTTCTCCATATTCTTTCTATTTTCTGCTCTAGCAACTATTCCATGGCAACACTTGCAGATCGAATTGCTTATCACAGACACAATGCTATAAACAATATCAAACCACATGCTGGCACAACAAGCTATAGCTGCAGCTTGAATCAACTGTTTGATAACCCTTGCATTAAAACGGTTTTTATCTTTATTGGCCGCTAAAACATGTCATTTTTTATGCTAATTCATGCGAATTGATTAGCGAGTGTAAGCGTGCTTGCTTGGATACATATCGGCCATAAAACCCATTTGCGATAGATTAATGCCGCTGCTATATTCTACTTGTCGTTGACGGATAAGAAACTTGTTAAGTACAATAAAATGTCTCCCATGAACTGAAAAAACAATTTACTCGTTTTGACATGGGGTGGTAAATATTTGGCAGTTGAACTTATGGACTTTGTTGAATCATGCCATATTTCTTGTAAGTGCAGTATTGGGTATTTTGGCTCCCTTTGAGGTCAGATTCACTTGAGCTTATCGATTTTATAGGACACGCTTTTTTATTGATAGGCACAAACCGTTTTTGAGCTGCGTTTAGAATGCAACGAAAGCACTCATAGCTTCGGAGATCTCCGACCATTTCATATCAAGCATCAAATTTATAAAAAAAATTCTAAGTGTAACAAATCATTTTCCATTCCAGCCGGACTCGAATTCAACCCGTCGAGCTACAAGCCGCCGCCGACCGAGCGCGCCACCGTCAACACCTCGCCGCCGCCGCCACCGCCGCCACCGCCGCCACCGCCGACCAATGGCAGCTCGCCTTCCTCGTACGCCCCGCCCCCACCTGCGTCGCCATCCGCCGCCGAAGACCGGTCACCACCGCCGCCTCCGCCACCGCCGCCACAAGCCATCGACCACCGCCACCCGAATCCCTCGCCGCCCTCCATCGACGTCGAGGGCGGCGTCTATCCTTCCGACTCCATCGCCAGCCAGCCGCCCAATCGGCGGACAGCTCGCAAACGGAGTAGGGACGACACAGCAGCAGCAGCAACAGCAGCAGCGGCAACCTCCGCCTGCGACCACCACGAACCCGAACCCGAACCCGAACCAGAGGTCGACGTCGGCCAGGTGAAGCGACGAAAAACCGTCGAGCACGATGGCGATCTAGCGCCAGTCACCACGCGCCCGCCGACAGTCGAGGAGCTTTACGCCGCGCACGAAGGCGTCATCCAGAGCACGAGCTGCGCACGAGGCGACGCGACCAACGGCGACGTCCACACCGGCGTCACATCGCCTCGCTACGACCACGAAGTCGAGATCGACGACGCCGCCGCCGCCGACACGGCGCCAGAGCGCCCCGCGACGCCCGACGCCTCCGACGCCGTCGCCACCGACGACGTCTACGCCGACCTGCGCAACGGCCACCACGCGCCGACGCCGCCGCAGTACGCGAGCGGCCACCTGTACGCGCACTCCGCGCTCCAGCGCTGTTACGACGACTACGCGCACCTGACCAACCCCAGCCACTTGGAGCCGGTCGTCGACGATGACATGCACTACGCCGAGCACACGCCTTCCGGCGGCAACCTAGAGGACCTGCGTCTGCGGCCGCTGCACGACGAGATGCGACACCGCGGCGACGCGTACTCCTTCGGCGTCCTCTTCCCGCACATGACGCCGAAGCGCGCGCTCCTCGACTACGCCGGCTACGACAAGCGCGGCGGCGCAGGCGTCGACGAGGCTATCGGCGAACATGCGATGCTGCACGACGCCTCCCCACAGGAAGACGACTACCGCGACGACTCGAACTCGGACGCTGAGAGGCGCCACGGGGACAGCGTCAGTCCCGAGCTGGCCGATCTGGAGTCGCACGGATACATGATGGACAAGTCGCGAGGAGGCGGCCTCGGCGGCAGCGTGCTTGCCAACTTCACGCACCTGACGTCGATGATGCCGCCGACGTCCGGTGGACAGGCGTCGTCGCACGGCGACCACGAGGGCGACGTGTACGGGACGGCGGCGGCGGCGGGGACGGGGGCGACGTCACAGCACGGTGGCGGAGGTGGAATGCAGGAGCAGCATCAGACAGCGGCGGCGGCGGCGGCTGCGGCGGCGGTGGCTGGGTACAGTCATTCGCTGCAGCTACACGAAGCGGGTACGGCGACTCTGCAGCTGCACAACTCGAGGTAAGCCGTGGGCGCTGCTGGGCGACGTTTTTTTTAAATTTGGCATCTCCCCACCCACGACCCCCACCCCGTGATTTTGCTCCGATGATCGATGAGAGTTGTAAGTGAATGTCGCGATTTTCTATGATGTGTTTTTTGGTGTGTGTCGACCTTTGAGCGCGTTGGCGATAGGGCTTGATAATTGATAGCGATTGTTCGTGGATGTCCTGTGCAGGCCTGAGATTCTGCGTTCTCGTGAATACTTCGTAATTTGCGTTAATTTTTTTCAACTTTGTGTCAAGCTGTCGCAAGATAAGTCGGACAATAATTTACGATACTTGAAGCACTTTGGTGGTCATATCGAAATTGAGTTGATAATTTGCAGATTGGCTCATTGACACATCCTGCCTTGTGTAGGTTACACCCTTCGATTGAAGTAGGGGTGTGGGGTCAGCCCTTGTTAACAGCTAGTGGGTAAAGTGTTTTATAAATATTTAAAGCTGGCACGCAAGCCATCTTAATATTAATGATCTTTGATCTTATAGAAGTTTTACATGGTCATTTGCCTGCATTGAGATTGCCATCATGGTTTTATAGAGATTTTTAGTATTCGATCGTGAAAATCAATCTTTCATACATCCCTCGATAAATTTACAATTTTTTACATAGGCTCAGTTTTTAAGTGGCCCGTAAACTTCTTAACAGTCCGTTAACGGTATATATATCATGGTCACGCCAATGAGATGACTCGATATTTTGTTAGCTAAACAAACCGTTTAATAATTTACAAACCACTGAAAAAACTGGGCCTAAGTAAAATATCTTGCAGCTTGAAATCTGTTGAATATATCGAAAGTACTTCATGAACGACCCCCCCCCCCCCCTCCCCCACGACGTCATTCATCTTTTGGTTCAGGAATAATGTTTATTTCCCTAGAATACGGATTTCTCTTTGCATATATCAATGGCAACAAAAAAAAAATTGAAATTTGCGTTACATGCTTGTGGGACGGTGGTCGCTGTTGTGCACATGGGTTTGTTTAGGTTTGTTTGGGTTGGTTTGGGTTTGTTCGTGGGTTCACTCGCGGTCTTCACATCTATAGCGAGCCCACTTACACAGCACGTAATCGGTAAATAATGACAACGCTCGGAGATAACAATGTTATTTTTACAAACTGCGTTGCGGACGTCGCACGCAGCAGCAAGGCAATTAACGCATTGTTAACTTTGTTTTATAACCGATTGATTTTTCCACTGTTTTTACTGCGTGCCTAGAGATTTGTGTGGCTAGCACCCAGTTTCAGGTTTCTTGTGTTGGTTCATGGAAAATGAGCGAAAAAATAAATATCTAATTTTGTTTTGTTTTTCTTCATATACTTCAAAATTAAAATTAAATGAGTATACCTATAAATTGGAAAACCATTATTTCACCCATTATTTTACAAAAAAAAATCAACCAAAATCAACCAAAAAACCCAGTCAAACAGAGCAGCAACCGTGAAGCCACTTCTAACACGTTTAACAACCAAAATGTTAATTGCATCAACACCAACAAGCGTTTATGCTCTCTCTAACTATCTTTAAACGTCTCATGGTGCTATTTGGTATTGTCAAAAAACGAACAGCAAAATATTTCCCTCCGGCATTATTAAATAACCGAGCACAGGGTTATATAAGGTTGCTGAGAAATCCATGGTCCTAGGACGCTAGATCGTTGTTGTCGTAGGTTCGAGTCGAGAAGATCTTGATATCTCAACGCCAGCGATAACCTTATATCAACGTGGCTGCCTCCGTTTTGGGGTCTTGAGCGTCTCAATTCGGCGCTTTGCCATCTCCACGCTATCACCGCGCTATCACCGAATAAAGAGCACGTCTCATGATGGCGATCCTTGATCCAGTGGCTCAGACGCAGCATGGCCCATAGATTTCTACTATCAGGCAACAACGAACGCTTGACACCTTGAATACACGCAGATAGAAGCTGTTGATTTAAAAGGGGATCGGCCAATTTAGGATGCATTTAGGTACACAATCCAGCTGCAATTATATGTAAAGGTCAAAATTAATCTGGAAGTCATACAGAGTGTCATTACTTTTGCCAATGAAGACAGGAATCTGAGTAAAAAAAAAAAGCTATTGGAACTTTGCATCTAAACAAGGATTTATATACCCTGAAAATTTGATCAAGCTGGTTCAGCTGGTTGTCAATAAGTGAGACATTCCAGGTCTAAAAATTGAAAACCTTCATAATTCACAATATAAAAATCCTCTAAGACCATCAAATCAGAAGGACCAGTAATAAACTACATCCCCAAATATTTTTTTGTAATTTTACCCATCCGCTCTCTGCATTATTATTTGCAATCGTTCAACCCTTGCAAGCCGGACGTTTGACATTTCCAACAAAAACCACTTCGTTAGCAAGGGACACGCGCTCAATCGCAAACCCGCGCCAAATGCCCGCATCATGAAGAAACATCATACTTAGTCTAACTCACATCACACACCACCCCACTCGGAGGGACCATCCCGTGTAGATGACCCAGGTGTCAACTCCACGCGACGCTAACAGTGCGTGAACACATGACGGTGCGTAGAGTGGATTTCTGCGTTAGCGGACACGCACCAAAAGTTACGCATGTACCGCCATTTGTGTGCGCTGTGTGTATGCTACTAGCAACAACCACCTACAACCATCGTGAAGCTCACCACAATTAGTGTTAGTGCTGGAGCTTTCCTCGAAATTATTGCACGCGTTGTGTTGTTCCTACAGTTGTATTTTTCTTTGTAATTGTTATGCGGGGTGAAGTGTGCTCTGTGACTGGCGCGTGCCCGTTAGGTGCGGTTAAAGAAGTTTGTTTCTTGAACAACTGACATGTTCGTCACGGTCATACCGGACAACGATTCGCATTTTTTAAATAATAATTCTTCTAATGAGATGGTTGAAATCCTGACGCCAGCAAATTCGGTGTAGCTGTTTTTGGATAGGTACTTGGTATACCTATACTAATATCTTCAGTTAGAAATAAAGGTAAATTAGTGGCTGCCAGTTTATATGACATCAAGTTGATAATCGTATCGACTACGCTGAGCAGACAAGGTTAATCTTAATTAAAATGGACTAGAAGTATCGGAGGAACTGTTAGAGCAGTCTCTAATTTTCATTGTCCGCGGACTTATTTCGTACACCAACACCTACACTGACCGTGGAAGACAGCTTACACAGCAGCAGCAGTTGACAGACGGTGTACGTCATTCCGCGCAAAACATTTCCGTGTTTGATCCAAATCTCACGTACCAAATCGGCGCGCACGGCACGAAGCGGACGACAATGCACGTGTGAGCGCTCGCGGCGCTAAGTAAAACAAAATCTCACCGCCCTCCATGGTTGTGCCGAACGCACGCGCCTGGCGTGCAGGCACGTTGTGTTTTGCGCGAGTTGCTCCAACAGTTTGTAGATTGGCTAAGGTTAAGGTGTGGATTTCCGCGCGATCTTCGCTCGTGATCGGCACCACGGGTGGGTTTCTTTTTGCAGTAGTGAGTGACAATGTTACGGTAATTTGCAACGAAATACTCACTTTATCCTTTTTATTATCTTGGTCGTTGTTTTCAAAAAAACTGTTTAACTGGGTATTGGATGCCAAGTCCAAGATTCAAAATTTTTCCTACTTTTCGCCCAGCTATGCTATAGCATTGATATGCAATATCCAGTAAAAAGCTTTTTCTGATAATGATGGGCTTGTCACCACAGGGAAGTTGTCTGCCTAAGCTGCGTTAGGAAAACAATCTCTTATATACGAAAGATTAATAAATTAAACGCATTGAAATCACAATTAGACTGATAATTCTATAACGCACTCGAATTTTTGTTCGTATTTGAGGGCAAGTGTAAAATCATACATCTCTTTCATTTTATGAAAAAAAGTAGCAAGCACAACAATTAACTTTAGTAGCATAAGAGCTCACTCTTAAAATCAGATGTAATTAGAGTCTTGAAATCTAACCGCCGCTACGTGTCGAATCATCACACGCAGCTAAAGTCGCACCAGTCACTACATCATCCATTCAGAAATAATGCATCGTTTTGCATTGCATCGTGGAGTGAAGGTATAAAATAAGAATGATACAGACTGACTACCATCTGTGTGAAATACGGAAAATGAAAACGAAATCCCTGTCCCCATGGCTGTGTTTACGTCTAGCACTTGATATAATGACATTCTGCAACTTTGAATTAAAGTCACCTCTAATATCTTGATACAATAAAGCGTTATTCACTTCTGTTACACAATGGACAAAAGCATATTATGTTTAGCAGCCGCCATGCTATGTGCATGAGCAGTCTTCTTCATAAACAAAACAGCGCGCAATGAGCTTATGAATGAATCCCAAGACAGCTGCAGTCATCAGATCTCTAGCTAAATGCCTCCTCTTATGTCACGACAGCTAAGAACCTTGGAAAACAAAGCTGACTTATCATAATGCAAAAATCTTAATCTTCCTTCCGAACATGCTGATAAAGTTATTGTCTGAGATGTATATGCGCTATGTCAACTCTGACCTTAGCAAGCATGTTGTGGCAAATTCTGTGAGAAGTGCCGAGGGTGCTGTTGTCCTGCGTGATAAGATGATTTGACTCTGCAGTGAGATGAATTGCGAACTGATTCTACAGATTTCATACAGGCATTGTAATCTTTGCAATTTTTTTAATATATCAACTCTTTTCTACGTTATATCTCTGCGTTTTTGTCAAAAATACACCTATTCCATTCAATCAAAATTCTATCAAAACGACGTCATGATACCCACTCGCTAAAACCAGGTAAAGAAATTGGGGTTGTGATTTCCATATCTTCCTTTGCTATTTAGCAGAGATAATTTTTTTTTTCCAAACTGGTAGTACGTCCAGTGGGTATCCGATGTCATTTTTCTCTGAGTGGAATATAGGTCTATTGTCAGCCAGACAAAAAGGGTTTTCAAAAGTTGATTTTCCTGCATCGGTATAAGTCCTCCGCTCATACCAACAATTTCAATTCCATACAATATTTAACTTTTCAAAATTGAGATATTTTGACAATTGAGTCTGATAATCTAGCTGATGTGAGATGTGTGGTTTCGCAACTCGGCAAGCATGCTCGCCAGGAATGTGCAGAGATAGCACAATATGGCGCTCCGGCGAGCTAGGCGCATTGCGTTCACACCTCTAGGCGTTCTCAAAGCGTCCATTCATCGATGCGAGACCCCGCCGAACGCGTGCTGACCGACAACGTGGGGCAACTCCAGCCACACTTTTGGAAATTACACGTCGTGGCTAAATTTAGCCGCCGCCACCGCCGATGGTGCAAGCATGCAGCACTTAGCCGAGACATAACACTTGAATTGGGCGCAGGAGCGAGGGCACACTTTGCCGGAAAACATCTCGCCGCGTTATATTTGCTTGCGTGACGTTCGCCGTTAGCAACAAGTCGCGATTTCCGCTCAGAAATTGTCTTTTTGGAAGGTGCAGTGATCTGAAAAAAGTCACTCAATAGAAGATGTATGCGCTATATAGCTGGAAAATGATGATGTCTGTGTTCGAATCAAGTGGCAGGCTATATGAATGCAAACAACTAGTTTTAATCCATGACTATTTTTACACCATCAAAACGGCGGTAAATTTTATGAGGATAAACACCCTGAGACGGATGAGTCGTCTCTCATCTCAGAGTTGCTGCTTGATAAGTTGACAAAACAATGGCGTTAATAAACACTCTTACATGCGAGTTGGTGGTTGTGAATTGTTTAGTGTCACGGTTATTTTTTATTATTTTGCCGAGTTGTTTGTGTTCGAGGTAATTACATGGGCAATCACACGCAGGGAAGAATTTTATTAAATTTTCATTTTTTACTGAACTAATAGTGTTTATACCAATTCGCCAATCTGTACCAATTTACCAATATGTATAAGGTATTCTAAATGCTTAACAATATATTAATTGTCTGATATTTCTATTAGTCCTCACAAGACCTGAAACAATTGAAAACAATTATTTCCTATCATACAAAACCACGCGACCTCGCTCTTAGGAAGAGCTTGCAGCTCGTCTCCCGACAAACACGCGCAACGCACACGTGCCTAATTACAATACCAATTAACCGAGCCAGCGCTCGTTTACCACTGAACTCTCCATGCAATTTGACTAAAAGCAAATTGGAGTCGGTACATCACATCGACGACGTCGACACTAAAGACACCGGTCATCCGCGCCGTGCTCTGTTAAACCGCGCGCCGTTATGCCCTCCCGGTCGTCGGCGTCCTCTCGGCGGCGACCTCGTCCCCCGGCGCACCTGGGGTCGACGGCGATGACCCAGATGGGGGGGGGGGCACGCGCGGGGTCGCGCTCCGGTGCACGGGGGGTCGAAACACGGGGGACGTCGCCCGCATTGGGACGTCCGGGTGGTGGTGGCGCGGAAGGAAAATGCTCGCTAAGGAAACTCGTTTTTGAACTGGGAATTCAATGCTGAGTCTTTGTTGACATTTATCAATCAAGAAATTAAAATTTTAAACAAAAAAATAGTGGTAAATTAGCGCAAATGGGGGGCATGACTTCTGAACAAGAAATGACAATTTATCTGTGCTTAATTCTGTTCCTTGGACTATTTCAAGTTTCAACGTTAGTTGAGACCCCTTAGGTAAAGAATTTTGAATTGCTCATAGCTATAGGTAGTCATTCATTTTCGAAACAGAGGTGTTAAGTTTGGATGTAATAACAACAAATAATTGTTGCTTTTGACATCGCGCGTTGAAATCTCCCGCATGCTATACAGTACAGATTGTACAGATTACTGATGCAGGCAGGCATTCTCTCGGTATTGCATACGCCTGGAATAGTGTTATTTTACTTCATTAATCTATCCTTCTATCCATTCACTGATTAAGTGGTGCTAACGCATCTCGATTGTTGACCACTGGACCTTATTATGTCAATTCAAATTTCACATCTGCAAAGAATCTTCATAAGAATCTTTCAAATTTACGAATTCAGATTTTGCTCTCGCTTCCATTTCGACTTCCTTAAAAGCGTACAATTTTTTTTATACCCACACGTGGTTGCAAAAATGTACGCATCCCATTGTGACAAATTGCCATCGTCGCCGTACATTACACACACACACACACACACACACACACACACACACACACACTCCGCGAGTGACCATGTCGCGTTCCAGACCGGAAGTTTCTTCGGATGTTCCTCTGCGACCGCGTTAGAGAGTCTTGATTTGGCCAAGAGAGTGGCCAGCACAACTCACGAACGCCATCTTGGTCCGGCCACAATACAGACTGTCAGGGCACAAACAAAGCCCCGTTTTTATCTATAGATTGGCATGACAGCTAAAAATCTATGTGCTCAAAATTAAACCGAATGCAATTCATGATAAAAAAATTTTTCGTGAAAATTTTTACCAAAGAATAAGGACTTTCCTTATTATATGGTTTCGTGTAAACAAATTTTTCATAATATCAAGGATTTTCTGAAATCTATGGATTTGTGCAGTCATAAAATACCCCTATACAGGCGCAAGTGCTGCTATAGTGCTACTGCTAGGATTGATGATACTTTACAAGGTTGTAACATCCATATCCATTGACACTTAAAGCACCAGAATCACCGATGTTTGGCTGTCTGGCAAACATCTCTGCCAACTGCTTATCATGGTCCACTACAATCAATCTCATCAAAACGATTTTCTAACGCTGATTTTGCCGTTTCCCGGTAGCTGTAACCAATTACAAAAATAAAGACGTTTGACTTTAAGACCCGTAGAACGCATATGAACCATAAAACTTAGACAGTCACAGCCACTCTGGCTCTATCGGTGACTCTCAACCACCAGCAAAGTGTGCCCGTGGTGTCGTGAAGTGTGCCACGCCGGTGAAACGCCTTAGCGCCCATCGGTGCTCGACGGCAGAAGACAGTGTCAACACAGACAAGCACTCTGCAGAGGAGGACGCTTTAATCCGCTCACCGGCTTTTAGCAATGTGAGGGGCGGCACAGAACACGCTGGTAACCTTAGTATGCAAATCGGGACAAGACATTGTAATGGTATAACCTCTACCTGAAGTAACCTCCTCGTCTTGCGGTGCGTGTATGTACATCTTGTATATCGGTGACTTAGGATGCATAATCTCGTGTAAAGCTGGATTATTTTAGCATTTTATTGCGTCATTTTATAGTGAAAGAGGGGTTAAGAAGCTCTAGGAACATATGTTTACGGGTTTGCTCTGTTGCATGGACTATTTGTGGGCCTCAGGGGACCGGGTTTGTCGACATTTTGACCATGATGTCATGGTGCTTCACAGAACTATAAGTTACATCTAGCAGAATACAATGCAGCTGTCTTTTAGGTTTAGGCCCGACATTTTATGAACATGAGGCAAACCGATTTGTTTCACTTCGAAGTTGTTTCAAGTCATTGCTGAATGAATTAATCATAGTTGAAAAATATACTAGGTATATAGTTTTGACTCAAACCTAAATGCAAATAGACGTTGTATGCACGGTAGAACTTTATTGTCAGAAACGAAATATATTGTAGAGGTATACAGATAATTGCTTTTCTCCTAACATAATTTCATCATATTGTCACGAAGGGTGTTCTACCATTTTGGGACTTTTACTCCCAACCCTAATTATCCTTCAAATACCTAAACATCCCTTGATTCCTACAACTCTCCCTAGGGCCAACACAGTGCCTATCCTATCAGAATGCGATAACATCGGACATTTCCCTATACTTATCCAAAACATCCCTCCTCCAACCCCCAGGTGATGCACAGGCGGGAGTGCTTCGTGACAATATTTTAAAATTATGAAGGCCACACTGAAGTTCCAAGGGAAGAAGTGAAAGTTTAACTGAAATTCAAATCTATTCGACCCTGAGGGTTGCAAATGTATTGAAAAAAACATGGCATTCAGCAAAAGAGACTCACGCAAAGACACACTAGCGAGTCATACACCGAACACCCACGTCCGAAAACAAACAGAACAAACGCTCCACGTGCACAATTCGCCATTGGCGAGCGACGACGCCGTGCCGACCGCTCGCTCCGCTCATCAACACGTCCACCATCCTGCCGAGCAATTAACAATTAGCAATTATAGCAATTAGCACGGAAGCTTGCCGCGCGCGTCTCCGTGCACGCGATTGCGCCGGCGGGCGGGGGACGCAGGGGGCCAGGCTCGTGATGACCACTCTGCAGGGATCATCCTCATGTGCACTTAGTGCGCGACATTTCCGGTGCGACCGGGAGACACGGTGTTCGTCCTGGTCGGACACGGCACGGACCTGGCGACTCGTGCCGTCGGATGACCTGTCGGTGGTGTCAGTCGCTTCTTTGTGGTCGTCGCCGCCGGTCAGTATCTGTCGAGGAGTGCTCCTTCGAAGACAGCTACTTGTTGATTTGCGTTGGCGATCGCGTGCGGTGGGACGTTATTGATAGCGAACTTTCGCGTTGCATTCGCACTACGAAAAGTCGGGGTGGTTTTTCAGTTTACGCATTACTGAAAAGATTGTTCCATGGGGATTGGAATTGAAAGTGCGAGCGCTTGGTTTTTTGATTTAAATTTCTGATATGTAAAGTCGCTTTTCTTCAGTGTTCGTTCTGATCGACAGCGGTTTTGCCAGCAGTTTTATTTAGTGAATTCATTTGAAGATTGCGTTCCGAACTCTGTTTATAGAATTGTGACTCAAACGCTGAAGCGCGATTGAGTGCGTGCAGAGCAGTACTTCCGTGTACGTCCTAGTGATTTGAGGGTGGTGTGAGTCAACGGTTTTGCCTGTCGTGGGAGTCACAGCTCTTCGTTGGCCGGATATCGGTGCTTGGTGCTGGACGCTGCAGCGCGTTGACGCAGGAAGTGTTGACGCTACCGGACCGGGTTCCGGTTGATAAGTCCTGCGCGGTTCGTGGCTGATTTGCCGAACCGGTCGTTAGGTCGCGCGAAGATTCGGTATCCATCTGAAGCAAGAGTTTGGCACATCTTCAAATGGTATCTGAGTAAGTTTATTCGTCGATTTTTGTTAACGAAATTAACGTTTTTGTTTGTTTGTATAGGTAGTTTGAATGCGAACATTTTGTAGATAGCTTAAAAGGGATATTAATTGTTTGATGTAGGTACTGTTTTGGTCATTGACACATTTTCATGTCAGCTCGCTATAACCACTATAACTGATAATTATGTAAATTACTTATATTCCTTTATCGCTCAACTTTATACGTAGGTATACGTCATACCACCATTTCCACTAAATTTTAAAAACAAAATAAAACCCCTTTTAAACATTGGGATATCTTAAATAAAAGAACAGCGTATATCCAATTTTGACCATCACTATCTTCTCTACCAACAGAGTTATTTAGATTTACCAACTTACCTCATCTCTAGAAGGCACTACTATAAGAGGACTAATCCTCTCCATTGACAACTATTATCAAACCAAACCACGAACACTTCGCGTATCGCGATCCACGCGCGAGATACCAGCATCTTTGTCTGCATCAGTCACACATTGATCGCCGCGATCTGCAGGGTGAATTCGGGCCGGGATTCGGGCCGGGATTCGGGCCGTTGTTTGGTCAGCGTTCGCTAAGCAAACGACGATTATAGGCTGCATGTGCCGGCACTCGATAGCATCGCCAGCCACTGATAGCGAGAGCAATGGAGCAAGTCTAGTATAGCAACCTTCGTGTATCCGCTATCCTGCACATGACGAGCCCAATCTTTGCTTATCGCCGACAAACGGGCAAATATGCACCCTGTCCTGGTGCAGTGGCGGCGTTAGATTTTTTCATTTATATGGCTTTCGATTCGTCATCAATGGCGCAAGCATCGAAACATCAGAGCTGTTTTCAAATCTTATTTTGATCTTGTGGGTATGAATTTTTATTTATTTTTGATAATGCTTCGCTTACAGCATATAGTTACACAAATAAAGTGCGTTACAGTGCTTGTAATATAGTGGTTGAGTGGGAATTGCGTCCCCCCGTGGCCTAATCCCATCACAGAGCAGTATATCTGCTGTGCTTTCTTCTTCTGTGTCTGGGTGTGTGGGTGGCTAATGCCAACAATCACCGGTGGCGGTGTCAGCTGCATCATTCGATGCGGCAAATGAATGGCAACAATATAATATATCATTGGTGGGTTAGCTAGGCAGGAGAAATGTGCGTCCGAACCTTACTGGCGTAAGCTTCCGCCAGTGAAAACCAATTTCTCATCCTAATATATCATTCGTGGTGATCGAAGGTATAACACCGAAGTTTGATAGTAATATGTCAAGAAAAAAGTGATTTTTTAATACGGCTATGGCATCGCGATTTCGCGTTCCGTCTCGCTGCGTTTGCACTTTGCTTCGCCATGGCGAGCGATGTAAACATCTCACAATCCGAAGACGCCACTGCTTTCGGCGGCGGCGGCGGCGGCGGCAGCGGGCGGCGGCGGCTACGCAATCTCGCTGCTTGTCTTGATATCTGGCGATAAAGCGATTCATTGCATCTCCGACGTCGGCTTGCGGCGGCTGACAGCGGGATTTCGGTGCGGGATTGAACGTCGTCAGGTTCAACGCGTCGACGCTGCAGACGCCGGGCTGTGGGTGGTCAACGTTTTGCACGGCGGCCACTTTTCACTTGCGTCTACCCCGCGGGTTCTGAATCCGTCGCTCGAGTTGCGAATATTTATAAACACATGCAGTCGCGAAATGCATTTGATACCACTGTCGATAAGAATCGGAATTAATTGACACCTCTACTATTGTGATCTGCATATTGATTGGGATAAAATCACTATTATTTAACGCCGTGTCTTCGCGTAAGTGATCGATTAACTAGTTTTCGAATCAAAAGTTATAAGATTCTGCGCCCCCCTTTCCCCAGCCCCCTCGACACTTTTGGGTTCACTCCTATTTGGTCTGACTTGTTTAATCTTGACCTTTGTCTACATCTAACCTCTCTCGCGCTGATAATACAAATCTTCGCTCTCAAATATTGATACACCATGTCATCTCCAATGCACTTCCACCACCCTCCCTCCCCCCCCCCCCCCCCCCCACGCACTGAGTGCAACAAAAATGTATTGCGCCTTCTTGTGTCGTTCTAAATTTTCTAACCGTATGTGTGTTTTTTTTCTGTCCGCAGTTCGATGTATTCCCGCAGCTCGATGTATTCGGCGCCGATGTCGTATCTGAGTTCGACCCCCAGCGAGGTGACCAGTCCGACAGGGTCGTCGCAGATGTGGCCGTCTCAAGGTGAGAGACTGATCCCCCCCCCTCCCACTCCGGCAACCCTTAACCTCGACCTTGACCTGATCCTAAATCAGATATAATTCACCTAAGAAATTAATTACCTATCGCAAGTAACTCATACAGTTGCACATACCTCTCTATGCATGACGATTATAATTTCGCTTTTTTGCACTGGTCTCTAAATAATTTTCCGAAATAAGGATAATAGGCGACAGTATTTTTTGGAAATTAAAAAATATTTTATTTGAATGTCTAATTCTTTTCCAAGTAAGAATCGTTTTTAGTTTTTACATTAGTGGGGTGAAGTGTGATTTTGTAGTTGTGGGGTGCTTGGAATTGCTGATGGTCGATAATTTCAACTGCGATCGTAGCGACAATTAAATTGCATTTGTGTTTTTACCCTGGATGTATTCACAAGTCAAGTAATTAGTGCTATCACGTGCTATCGTAACGAGAGGGTATTATTACCACTTACCGGGCGAAGTGGCCGTTGATTGGTTTTCAAGTGCTCAATTTTTTTCCAGTTAGGAACAGTTGTTTTTTTTAGCATCCAGATTTGAAATTATTATTATTATATAACAGCACTATAATCGATAAGAAAGTGGCGAGTTCAACAGTTTATCGTACGCCATTGAAAGTTCAATTTGATCAAAATATCACTGCTAGTGTTACATATTATTATCGTAATCAATCGCTACTGACAATTTGTTGACGCGAAAAATTCAAGCTGAAAGCAAAATGCAAGCTAGGAAAAGCATAAAAAGTTGCGATTCATTTTTTTATGAGAGAAATGTAAAAAACTTAACAAAAACCATGAGCATTGGCAAAATCACTGATTAAAAAATCAGACCCTTTATAGCTCAAACCCTTTATACAGTTCACTACCTCCCATTGTATTGTATGAAAGAATTTTAAAATACTCATTGCATTTGAAAATGCGATTTTCACAAAAAAACACAGCAATATTTCTGTTACTTGCATACAACCGAAGCTAAATAACATAGCATCATACGAAAATAAATTCCAGTTCACCCTATCATCATACTCACAACACAACTCATACTGACCAAGCCACCCCAAAGTACCATAAACCACCAAAATCCACCAAAACCACAAAAGAAACCAAGCCCAATACCTTGCGCCAATCCACACACTAACCCCTACACCATCCAAGCCGACCAAGCCACCCCAAAGAGACCTCCGATACAACCACAAACGAAACCAAGCCCGATACCTTGCGCCACTCCACAAACTAATCCCTACACCATCCAAGCCCACCAAGCCACCTCGGCCAACAATATACAACCACCATTATACATACCATACCATGCAACCACAAACTAACCGTCGCTTACACCTACCCCGCAGTGAGCACCGACGACTACGCGATGCTCACGAAGCCGTCGTCCAGCCTGCCCGCGTTCTCGCCTCGCTTCTCCGGCGCGTCCGGCAGCCACCTGCCGGCGTTCACCACCTCCAGCTCGCTGCAGCAGCACCGCTCGTCGCCGTACAGCCCGCCGACGTCGGCGTCGCTCTACGCCGCCGCCGGCGACGCCGCCTCCGCGTGGGGCGGCTACGACCAGATGCAGTACTCGGCGGCAGCGGCGGCGGCGGCGGCGTCGCGACGTCCGGGCGCGGTGACCTCCATTTCGGCGGCGGCGTCGCTTTCAGCCAGTGAGTGCGCGCACGGATTTGGTTGCTTGGTTTGAATTTAAATCTGGATGTTAATGCTCGTTGCGTGTACGGTGGACGTTGATTATTAGTAGCGAAGTATCGATTACTAAAAGGCAAAGAACCGGGTTCAAATACCGGTGCGGATACAGATTTTTGAATTGATGTTACCAATAATCAATGTTTGCTTTGTTGTTTGATTTGCCGCGCCACTAGGAGATGTGGCGCTTGGGGATAGTTTTATCAATTTTTTCAACTCTGATTTGGGAGATAACTCACAGACCTTTTTCATTCAATCAAAATTCTATCAAAATGATACCCACTCGCTAAATCCAGGTAGAGCGGGTTGTAATTCCCGATCGTCCTTTTGTTAGCAGAGCTAGTTAATATTTTTTTTCCAAACTGGTGGTATCGTAGTGGATATCTGACGTGATTTTTCTCTATGAGGAATGGGTATATGGAATTTCAATCCACGTGATTAGTCTTTGCTATTCCATTTAGCTCGAATAACGATTCTACTCAGAGGAAATGAAATGGTAAAACTGGCTCTGTATGAAGGAAATCGAATGATGTTTGTTCCCTAGGTTCTAAAGAGATCATTATAGGAATAAAAACTGGAAAAATTCTGTCGGGATTGTGAAGCGACTCAACTCTTAATTCGATTGAAAGTAAAAATCATGCCTCCTGTGAGAATTGAACTCACGACCCCTGGTTTACTAGACCAGTGCTATAGCCACTGAGCTAAGGAGGCTCGATAAACAGCTGATGAATTAATATCAATTTGTTTGGTCAACATTATCTGCACCTCAAGCTAAAGCTTGTCACACGCCTGGTTTTTAAATGGCATCAGACAGTTCCCACTGAGCCCAGCGCTATATAGCAAGACATAAATCCTCTGTCCACAATATACTACCGACCCCCCCCCCCCCCCCCCCACACCCCTGAGCAGTGTGAGCCGAGATGACGCGTATTGCGTGAAATATATGTGTCACTAATGACCCCGTCATTAGCCGGTGCCCGTTAGCCTGTCTGGACCCTCGGGGGTCACGCGCTCCCTCCCCCCCCCCCGAAAACCACCTGTCGTAGACGGACTAATAGCTCAATCTCCGGTGTCAACCCCCTCGCTTGCCATGCAACAAGTGCGTGTCGACTTTCAAGACAAAAATTTAGGGGTTCCCATGTTGTTGTTGTTTTTGTGCGTCTGAAAGATTGGTGTGTCTCATTTGAAATGCGTCGCCCACGCGCATGGAAATACTAACCGCGATTATTTGTCAGACTTAAAATTTATGGCCTAAATGTTCTAAGACACTGAAAGAAAAAGGTGTGACCCCATCAATTTAATGAAAGAACAACCCCATCAAAATAAACTCTCTTATATATATATATATCATTTTTCAGCATCTATAGCTAGCTATACTGTATCATACTTATTTAATCGCGGTACTCTTTCAATCACCTAGTGCTATCACACATAAAATGTTGCATTACTTTTATGTGCTGGCATCAACCTACGATGAGTGTGCGACGTAATTTGGTTCCTCTGAGACTTCTTGGCATCTCGCTAACCTTGCCTGGCTTTCGTCTCGTGAGCATGAATCTCGATAGGGTTCCTCTCGGGCCAATAAATTATAGAGAGGCACTTTAAAATACGAATTATAGTACTACTAACACAGCTATGTAACTGTCTTGCATCGCAGTTTATCATTGTTCACGTGTTCGTGCGACAGTTTGCATAATATGCACAAGTTCAATTTCATTCTCACTGTCAGGCTTGATGGAAAAGTATTAGCTGATGTTGAAGTTTTGCACAAAATTTCCCTAAAATGATGCTATGGCCAAGCAAATGACAAAGCGGGTGATCTAAATTTACGATTTGAACATTTTTAACATCAAAAGTGTAATAAATCTCACTTGAGTTCTAACAAATTATATGCAACAGTCAAAAATTCAAAAAAAAATCGTAGTAATCATCAGAACGATAGATGATTTTGTGGGGGATGCAGTTTATATTTGAATCCATCAGATTTATTTATAAACATCGCCAGAACTCTAATGCACAGATGAGATGGGCTAGCAATTACCAATAAAGAAGTCTGTCTGCTTTCGATATTGTCTAGAGATATGAGGGTTAGAAATAAACTACTCAGGCAAGCATGAGCAGCATTAGATGGACCATGCCAAGCTCGTATTTATCATGACTCATTTCGTGATGTTTCTCTGATGGTCCACCTTTTGTCCTCACTAATATTATACAAAGTTAACAGTTCCTTCGAGGAAATCGACAAACGATCAAGTGGTTGATACAAAAGTCATTATAAAGGTACCCATAGTGAATTCTTCTCTCATTAGGTCAGTAAGTCAATGTGATAGAGCGACAATAACAATCGGTGATGCGAGTTCTTACACGAGATATAATATATATATATGATAATCATTAACTTTTAAAGTTTGAAGTCAAAAGTTTAATGGACAACGCTGCTTTTGAATGCTAATTGATAGAGAAAACAATGGGTTAGAACATAGAATCTTTAGCCATTTGTATACGTACAATCTAAAAAATAATCAGTAATGAAAATCAGTGTAGTAACCTTGCATAATCGTATAGCTTGAACGGTAAATAAAAAAATTGCACCCGCTATAACATCCCTTTCCAAAAACGCAATAACACCTGCATTTAATTTCAATTTCGTATCTAAATCAACAACATACAATAATCACGTTCACTACCCGTATTAACAACATAGCTCGGCACCAAAGCGGCACATTGCGAACTGAAAAACTGGATCTATTTCCTCGTGGTCACACTGATAAGATGTGGTGGCTTTCCCTCGGGCGTTCTAACCGCGTAGGCTTGCATGCTCGCCGCGTTCGCGGTGGCGCCGATAACAGCGACCGCGCTAACAGCGGGGGACGCGTCAAGGGGGCTGACCCCCCCTTCTCAGTCCGTCCAGGCCCGCTGATCGCTGGACACCGGCTGGCGGCTTGGTGCTAAGACGACACGAGTGTTCTGCCAATACACCTATTCCATTCAATCAAATTTCTATCAAAATGATATACCCACTCGCTAAACCCAGGTACAGCAGCCAGGTACCAGGTAATATCTTCCCTTGTAATTTAGCAGAGTTAAGTAATATTTTTACAAACTGGTAGTGCGTCCAGTGGGTATCTGATGTCATTTTTCTCTGCGTGGAATAGTTACATCATACAATAAGGAGGCAACCTTGTTATTCTAAGGTTATATTCTCAATTTGCGGTCGTTGCTTTTCGCACCAATAGCATCTACAATAGACCACATTCAAAATTGATATCCAAGGATGGTAAAAATTTGGGTGGCAAAGCTTTTTTATGGGAATACATTTGTTGTAATCACTTATTGATCCTGAAATGGGCAACTTCGAATGTTGTTTATTGGGCCATGTTTATGGCATTTTTGCAGAAAATTTCAAATTCAACTCTTGCCTACAAAATCGTCTCATGACAACAATGAGGTTAGAGCAGCATCCAGGTGAAAATCAGGATTAAACTCCCCATGAGATCATGTGCACAGTATCGATTTGAAATTGACTAAATCCTTTAGTCTCCCTCAAAGCCAATGACGGCAAGGTGGTCAACTTTTCTTACCTGTAATATAACTTACAGTTCGTTTGACGGTCATTACTCATTCTATCGCCAAGTCATTGCCGAAGCACAATGTTGCTGAACTTCAAAGTTCGCTGATTTAAGAAATATCGCCTTTCATTGCAACTGCAAGTCTCAGATTGCAACACTTTGTATTTGCTTAAGGTGCCTTTACACGATCAACTTTTTGCGTCAACATGTTGACTCAACATTGACGGGAAATGTTGACCTCAAGTTGGCCGAGGTTAAACAACATACGAATTGCCGGTCAGCGCTCACACGATCAACTTTCAGGAAATATTGATGGGAAATGTTTTCAAAATGTTGACATGGTTCAACTTCTCGTCAATATTGACGACGATCAGCCAATCACGTACAGCCATTTTTATCACGTGGCATTTGTCATTGCTGTCATTCTGACAGTCCAGCGCAAATTTCGAAATGGATACAGAGGACGAAGAAAGCGTTGTAACTATTATGTTATCAGCAGCAATTCACATTATAAATAAAAGAAATAAATATAAAAATATAATATAAAAAATATAATAAATATAAATATAAATATAAATAAAACCTAGCTGTCAAAATGTGAACAGCTGACAATCGGTAAGCGATCCAAGGAGCATGTTTCAAATATTGACGGGAAATGTTTTTATTTCGTTCACACAGGGCAATATGTTGCGTCAACATGTTGAGTCAACATGTTGACGCAAAAAGTTGATCGTGTAAGGGCACCTTTAGTTATTTTCCTTAATCGCAGTGCAAAAAATACTGAATGTTACACCTATGTAATAAGATTAGATAAATCTTTTGAAAATAATAAGTATAATACCCAGTTGGCTTATCGTAAAACCTAGAAAAGTGGGCGCCAATAAAATATAATGTCTTATCTCTTCCATAACAATAATGGTATTGGAAGCAAATTATTTTTTAATGCATAAATTACACCCTGCAGGATTGAAATTTCTGTGAGCGGTCCCACGTATAGAGCGCAAACTGCACGAACAATTAATTTTCTCACACTCGATAAAGTCGATAGTGGAAATAATGCCGTCGCGTAGCAGGCGTGTCATTGTTAGCTTGACGAGCCCGAAACGGCCAGCTATAAGTAGCTCGCGCTATCAGCAAATGGGGAAAAACGCAACGCACTGCATGCTTACCAGTGCTAATTGTTGAACGCGAGAGTTCAGACCATAGAGACAAGCGGAAGTGTGCTTGATGGCGATAAGAATTCGAGCCAGGAACAATATTTTAGTATGGTTGCTATGAAGTTGTGTACTAATTTACTCCCCCTCGTTTCTAATTATGCCGACTCAATATATATAATAGTCTAAATTATCGCATGGTTATCGCGCGGTCTATCGAAGCCAATTAATCAAACGTTCTGACTTGTGTCTCCTACTTACATGAAAATGACTTTATTAAATTGCTATATGTGTAATCAATATGCTAATTATCTTAATTACTTTTACACATGATGACGCATAATGTAGAACATCATTTGTCACAATATTGCTGCAAAGTGTCGTTTTGGTTCCGATTTTATTGGTTTCCATAAGTCCTGAACGTTACTGTCAAAATATACTATATGGATAAGTTCCCCGAATATTTAGTATTCTTAGTATTCTTCGACAATCGACAGTGTTATTAACCACAAGGGTGAACCCAACAAAATCATGGCATATACGAACTCTTGCCCAAAATGCAAATGTGAGTTTACCTAATACATTTTATAAATGTTAAAAAATCTTCCATCACTCTCTTGAAATGAGTAAGCCCCTTGGCCAAAACGAAACCAGATCCTGGATTTGTGACAACTCTTGGGTGAGGCAATAAAAGTGTCAGGGGTGAATTGTGGGTTCGGCCAGGGTGGCCCTCGGGGGTGAAATTGAAATGGTGTGGAAATGTCATTGCGCTGTTTCGGTGGTTTGTGGGTCAGCGACCAAACATGCCATGCAGAGTTTGCTCCAGTCGCTGCTGCTGCTAATATCTCGAGGGGTGCTGGGCTGACAGGTGGATTTACTTACGATGGGTTTTAAATTTTGTAATGAGACTCCGAGTGGGGGGTGGGAAAAGGGAAGCCTAGAGACAGAGGGCAGAGGGCAGAGACAGGGACAGGGACAGGGACAGGGACAGGGACAGGGACAGGGACAGGGACAGGGACAGGGACAGGGACAGGGACAGGGACAGGGAAAGGGAAATGGAAAGGGACAGGGACAGGGACAGGGACAGGGAATTATTGAGTCCGAAAAAGAAACAGAAATAACAAGTGAACGTTTAATATTCAAAAATAAAAATAAATTCAAGTCAAAAACGGATGGCATAACAAATAAAGTAAGTTTCATTAAATGGCTGTAGCAAAATATAAACATTATAAAATTAGGAAGAAGATGATGTTAAATCAGAGTATATTATAAACACGAATTAAAGACTTAAGTTTAATTCCTTCTGTTCAGTCGATAAGCGAAGGAAAGTCGCGTATACTGGTTTACTTTCGGTCAAATTAGATAATTTTATCCAAAAATCATGCCTCCTGTGAGAATTGAACTCACGACCCCTGGTTTACTAGACCAGTGCTCTAGCCACTGAGCTAAGGAGGCTTGTGAATTCCCTGACAGGTGAACTTTTATATTAAGCTAACTGAACTAAAATAAAAATAAAAGTCCAATACTGATGACATAACAAAGAAAGTAAATTTCATTAAAGGTCCGTACCAAAATACAACCATCATAAAATTAGGAAGGAGATAACGTTATATCAACGATATATTAAATACGAATTTAAAACATTTCACGTTCGGACTGAAAAAGAGCGTTGTCACGAGTTTCACCGAAGAATATTGACATTGATTGTACCAGGACTAGATAGGACAAGGAGACTTGGACGAGAGCGGAGCTGCTGTTCGATCCTGTCAACGTCCTGGACCCTGTGCTGAAGTGGTAATCGTCCGTGGTTTTCACCGCGCCATTGCCCCCTAAGCAACCGCCGCTCCCCGAGCAGCCCTGCCGCGACCGTCGCTGACGGAAGCAACCCTTCGGCCCCCCGACTGCCCGTGGTTTTCACCGCGCTGTCTAAGGTCACACAGCCATCCTTGCGATCGGACTGAAAAAGAGCGTTGTCACGAGTTTCACCGAAGAACTGGCCGAGTCTCTACCGACTACACTGAGTAAGATTCAGCCAGGAGAAGCAAGAAGAGCCTAGCGGCGAAAAAGTCAGAGTGGGTTCGGTCTCTTCAAGACCCAGGCACAACGCAAGATTACTCTCTGACCGGCTTAGCCACCACCTAAAATCCCGCACTCGCAAGGGCATCAATTTCGATTGAACTGCACGTCCTTGCGTTTCGCCTCCTTTGCGTCCCTGACCTTGGTTTAATCAACCCTGATAGCAAGGCAGATCCCGACTCGTCAGAGAAAGTCAACCGACCCCGGGTCGGCGGTCAGCTCTGCACGAGGTACCGAGCATTGTGCTCAACGTTAGGTAGGGTTAAACCGCCGAGAGGCCGTCCCTCCGCGTCAGACCCACGCCCTAGTGTACCGCAATAGCGAAGCTACGGAGTGACTGCACGCCCCCCGAAACCACGAGTTGCACTCAGAAGCACGGTGTACCACTCCCAGTGAAGCCGCCCGCTCTTGTGCATCCCACGAACCCAAGCTACGATTTGGTGACCGCAACAGCGAAGCCATCGAGTAGCCTTGCCGTTCCCCAACTAGTGCCTAAACGCTGTTCACCTTAGCTCATTGCCCGGAATCGGTGCGTGACTAACTTTCAGCAAACAAGCACTTAGCCCACCCAAAGACGCGCGGTGTACCACTTCCAGTGAAGCCGCACTCCCCTTGAATTTCGCCATGAACTCTCCAGTATCGTGGCGAAAATCCCCACCCACCAACGGGAACTTCCCACCACGCCGCAAGGTCACGGTAAACGGGATTAAGTACGTGTATGGAAAGAACCCGGTGGAGAACCCCCGACCCTCCCAAAAACCCCCCTCCCCGACCCCCTCCCAGAGTAAGGCTGCTACCGCCTTACAGCCCAAGTTCGCTGGCTTCCCCGAGCCAACGCCTGAGCCCCCCGCTGTGTTCCCGTTCGTGGCTGCGTCCGGCGAACCCAGCACCCCGAAGGCCAAGCGTCCCGGTGACGGACCGGGCGCCAACCCCTTCACCGAGCCGAGCAAGAAGAGGTCGCGGCAGCGTGCCTCTCCGGCGGCAGTCGCGTCGACTTCGGTCGACACGACAAACCGGTTCTCGGCCATCGCCGACTCAGCTGTCCATCCTATGGACACTGCTTCGGCTACCACCCAACCCCCGGCCAAGGCCTACAAGATCCCGGCGATCGTGGTCAAGACGGAGCTTGGCCACGATGCGCTCCTAAAACTCCTGGATGCCCACGTCACGGACAAGGGCTATTTCACGAAACCGACGGGAGGGCTCACGAAAGTGACCCTGAAAAACATCGATGATTACAGGGCCGTAACCACGATGCTAAAGGAGAAGAACGTGCTTTACCACACGTACGCGCTGACGAAGCAGCGTTCGCAACGCTTTGTCGTTCGCGGCCTGCCAGCCAGCGCCTCTGCGGTGGCGATCACTGACGAGATCACGGGTCTTGGCTTTAAAGTCAAGTCCGTGGTCCAGCTCATGTCGTCAGCTGACCCCGGCAACAACAACAGCCGCAAGCCGTTCCCCCTGTTCACCGTCACCCTTGAACCCAACCCCGGCCAGCCACCAGTGGACGTGTCGACTATCAGTCGACTCCAACGCTGCGTGGTGAGAACCGAGGCTGCGCGCACTCGCCGAGGCCCGGTGCAGTGTTACCGCTGCCAACGCGTCGGCCACACGTCGGCGTTCTGCCACCAGCAGGCCCGCTGCGTGCGCTGCGGAGGCGACCACCGCGCCTCCTCCTGTCCCCGCGACACTGCAACCAAGTGTTGCAACTGTCCGGACGGCAACCACCCGGCAAGTTATCGTGGCTGCGCTTACCTAAAGCGCGCCATGAAGAACGATACCGGCCCCTCCAGGCAGACCCAGCCAGCCCCGAGACCGACCATGCGTCCCCGTCTCGAAGTGCCACCCCCCGCCGCGAGTACGAGCAAGTCGGCTGACTGGCCTGCTCTTCGAGCAAAGCTGGCCGCCTCCACAGCACGACCCAAGACCACCCCGGTCCTGCCGGTGTCCTTCGCCACGGCGGCGAAATCACCAGCAGCAGCCCCTGCCGAGGAGGAGTCCTCGGCTACGGACCCCACGGCTGCCCTGCTGTCTCTCTTCGCTAAGTTGATGACTTCGATGTCAGAAACGATGGCCTCACTTAACCAAGTGATCCCGGCCCTTCTCCTCACCCTGACCAAATCCCAGAATGCCAGCAAGCCCTGAACAGCGCAGCACCAGAATCCTGAATTGGAACGCGAATGGCATTCGCGGCCGTACAGTCGAACTGCTCGCACTGCTCGAGGCAACCAAGTGTTCTGTGGCACTGGTCAATGAGACGCACCTGTTACCAGCACATCGGCTCCCCCTCGCAAACTTCACTGTTTACCGAACGGACCGGCCTGGTGGTAACGCCCACGGCGGCACGGCAGTGCTGGTGCGATCCACAATCCGCCACGAAGAGATCCCCCTTCCCCCCCTGCAGTTGCTTGAAACGACCGGCGTGCTCCTGCACACGGCGACAGGCCCCCTGCGAGTCTTTGCAGCATACTCAGCACCTAACACCCCTCTGCTGCCCGGCGATGTTGACGCTCTGTTCGACTCGACACAGGCCACTCTCATCGCCGGAGACCTGAACGCCAAGCACGCCGCTTGGAACAGCCCGACCGACAACAAGAAGGGCCGCTTGCTTCTCGCACACTCTATGCGCGCAGACTTCACCGTGTCCGGCCCCCTTGAGCCTACTCGTGTCCCCGCCAGCCACCGCCACCGGCCGGCCGTTCTAGACATTGCACTGTCAAAGAACATGACGCAGTCACTAGAGCTCGAGACGCTGACAGCCCTGTCTTCCGATCACAGCCCGGTGCTGCTGACGGTCGGCGACGAGCTAAACACGGTTCGCCCACCACCCCGAAGGAACTGGAAGCGCGCGGACTGGGAGCTTTTCCGCGAGGAAGTGGGTAGACGAGTGGCTTGCACGCCGCTCGACTCTACCGGAGCTCTAGACCGCGCAGTCGACGAGCTGACAGTTGCCATCCAACAAGCGATCGACATCAGCGTTCCCCTCGCAAAGCAGACTCGAAACTCCATCTTCGACTTGCCCCCAGGCATTCTGCTTGCGATCGCTGCCAAAAACAAGACACGCCAGGCTTGGAACCGACTCCGAACCGCTGACCTGAAGCTGGCCTGGAAAGCGCAGCAGCGTGCAGTTGACGAGCTGATCAAACAGCACCGGCGAGACCTCTGGGACGAGGCAGTCGCCAAGCTGCAGTTTGCTGACAACTCGGTCTACCGCATGACACGCAGGCTTCTAAACAAAGCCACGCCAAGCCCGCCCATCCAGGGAAAGACTCATCTCGCCTGCAGCCAGAGAGACAAAGCAGAAGTTCTTGCCGAGTCACTCGAAGCGCAATTTGAGCCAAACCCCCCGAGTCGCATAACACCGGCAGTGGAGACGGAGGTCGCCGACCACCTGGCTGCACATCCCCCGGCCGAGCAAGCTTCTTTCGCGGTCCCGACCACGGCTTCTGAAGTGCTACACTACCTGCGCAACCTCCCCAACGGCAAGGCGCCCGGGGAGGACGGTATCACCAACCTTGTGCTGAAGGAACTGCCATCATCCGCAGGCACAAGGTTACTCGCTATCTTCAACGCTAGCTTGAGTTTACAGCACTTTCCACGGCCGTGGAAGGAAGCCAAGGTGATTGTGTTTCCAAAGCCAAACAAATCGCTTAGAGATCCAGCAAACTATCGTCCAATCAGTCTTCTGAGCGGACTTAGCAAACTGCTCGAAAAGGTCATGCTAACACGGCTCTCAGGCCATTGTCAGAACAGGGGGCTGCTAATCAACCAGCAGTTTGGATTCCGACCCGAGCACTCGACTAACCATCAGTTGCTGCGCGTGGTCAACCACATCTCACATGGTTTCAACTGGAAAAAACACACCGGCGTCGTCTTCCTGGACGTCGCCAAGGCGTTTGACCGGGTGTGGCATACAGGGCTACTGCGAAAGATGATCAAGATGGAGTTTCCGAACTACCTTGTGAATCTGGTGTCGAATTATCTCAGCGGGAGATCTTTTCATGTCACCATGGGAGGGGAGCGATCATCCACCCGACCCATCGCAGCCGGTGTGCCGCAGGGGAGCCTAGTGGGGCCCTTTCTCTTCAATGTGTTCACCAACGACATCCCGGTGGACCTGCCCAAGACCGAGCTAGCACTCTACGCAGACGACGCGGCCATCCTGGTCCAGTCTCGCAGCATGCGGCTGGTCGAGCAGAATCTCCAATCGTCACTCGACCGTCTGAGCACGTGGTACGAGGACTGGCGTATCGCACTCAACACCGCGAAAACCACCGCCACCCTGTTCACCAGGAAGCGAAGTGCCAAAGCCAACCCTCCGAGCATCACACTGCAAGGACAGCAAATCACCTGGTCAGACACCAGCAAGTATCTGGGAGTCATCCTGGATTCTAAGCTGAGCTGGAAGCCCCATGTCGAGACAGTCAGGAACCGTGCAATCGGCAAGATAGGATCACTGATGCCTTTGTTCAAATCGAAGACAATGTCCATCGATGCAAAACGAAGACTTTACGTGACCATCATCAGACCAACCATCAGCTACGCATCGCCAGTCTGGTGCATGTGCAAGCTAAGTCTCTTTGCCAAGATGCAGCGCGTGCAGAACAGGGCCCTTCGCGCAGTCGCCGGCCTGCCCCAGTTCACACGCACCGACGATATCCACCGAGAACTCGAAGTAGAAACTCTCGAAGAGTTCGTCAACAGGCTGAACGTGGACTTCTTTGCGGAGCTGCCCTCCAATAAGAACCCACTGATCTCAGGCCAAGCTGCCTACGTCACAATGCCTCATGACAAGTACCCGAGGCCACACGCAGCCCTGCCCCTCTAGCGTGTCCGGCTTGCCGGTTTCAAGATATAACAACCCCGACATGAATTTTCCAAACCACCACTTAGGGAATCACGCGTAATGCGGATAATCCCTCCCATCCTCGGCTAGGTGTGCGAGTTCCTCGCACACCAACACCGACAACAAGTACGGACGGAGCAACATTTCACGTTTAATTCCTTTTGTACAATCGATAAGCGTATAGGACAGTCGCGCATATTGCTTTACTTTCGGTCAAATTAGATGATTTTATCCAAAATCATGCCTCCTGTGAGAATTGAACTCACGACCCCTGGTTTACTAGACCAGTGCTCTGCCACTGAGCTAAGGAGGCTTGTGAATTCCCTGACAGATGAACTTTTATATTAAGCTAACTGAACTAAAATAAAAATAAAAGTCCAATACTGATGACATAACAAAGAAAGTAAATTTCATTAAAGGTCCGTACCAAAATACAACCATCATAAAATTAGGAAGGAGATAACGTTATATCAACGATATATTAAATACGAATTTAAAACATTTCACGTTTAATTCCTTTTGTACAATCGATAAGCGTATAGGACAGTCGCGCATATTGCTTTACTTTCGGTCAAATTAGATGATGTTATCCAAAATCATGCCTCCTGTGAGAATTGAACTCACGACCCCTGGTTTACTAGACCAGTGCTCTGCCACTGAGCTAAGGAGGCTTGTGAATTCCCTGACAGGTGAACTTTTATATTAAGCTAACTGAACTAAAATAAAAATAAAAGTCCAATACTGATGACATAACAAAGAAAGTAAATTTCATTAAAGGTCCGTACCAAAATACAACCATCATAAAATTAGGAAGGAGATAACGTTATATCAACGATATATTAAATACGAATTTAAAACATTTCACGTTTAATTCCTTTTGTACAATCGATAAGCGAAGGACAGTCGCGCATATTGCTTTGCTTTCGGTCAAATTAGTTTATGTTATCCAAAAATCATGCCTCCTGTGAGAATTGAACTCACGACCCCTGGTTTACTAGACCAGTGCTCTACCACTGAGCTAAGGAGGCTTGTGGTATCGGTGACAGGTGAATTTCTATTTTAAGCTAACTAGAATTAATTATAGAGCGATTTCTGCCAATTCAACACAATAAATGTAGGCATAGATAATTTAGCTCGTGTACACACAAGTGGATACTCAGTCCGCTTGATTAGACAGCAGAACAATCAGAAGAACTTATTACATTTTACATTTACTCTTGCATTAATTAATTATTTCTTATGTTTTTGATCCCTCTGCAGTTTGTTCTGGACGTGAATCGAATATTACTACTAATAGGCACAAATTGAATTCGGAAAATTAATTAAGCGACTAATAATTTCTTGCCAGTATATGAGGAGAGCTTTGTCCGTTGACTTCAAGCCAAATGACCGCAATTAACAATACCGACTTTAGGAAACTGTCAAAAAGTCACAAACTCAACACTGGCCACCAATACCGAGTGTGTATGTGTGTGTGAGTTTCCAGCCAGCCAACCAGTCCACCTCTTATCACAGCGTGATAAGGCAACCTCCTAATTAAAGCGTACATATTCAATGTAAAACCACGGAGACAATGCACGTAGCGACGCGACTTGCCCATGTTTTGCCAACTGTATATTACCCCTTATCGCCGGGGTGTCACGCTCGGGCGACGGACTACGACGACCCCGGTCGGGCACGGAAAATGCGGGCAGCCGACAGACGTGTGTGCAGCGTCGTTCTTTGTTCGTTTGTTGTGGACGAGCATTTTCTCGCCGCGAGCGCCGTCGTGTTGGCAGTTAGCTGGCGTAATGATAGTGTGACGTCTGGGTTTCCTTTGTTGTTGGCTACGCGTCGGTTGCATGGATCTTGGAGGGAGATGATTCAGTGACAATATGGCATTTTTATATTGAAAGCAGTCAGGACCTCTTTTCACTAACTCTTTCTGTTTCTAATTCTGCGGAATTGGATAAAATTCTACTAGTGTTTCAATTTCCAAATGTACTATGAAGTAAATTTGAAAAATTTGAAAAATTAAAAAGTTAGTGAATCCACCAGGATCGATGCTTGCATTTTTTCTTTGACGTTCTTTCAAAGGCCACATTTCGATCATATAATATCTATGGGTTTGCAGCAAAAATCGCATGATAAACGTGTTTAATGGACTAATTTCGATGTAATCACCATCTCAGGCCACATTTCGATATTTATTCTGAAATTTAGTCAAAAATCAAGTAAATCGTGTCTTTGGCGTGCGTTTAAGTGATGTGGTTATCCATCTTGCAGGGATTATACGCGTGCAATGCTGCAAGGATCTTTGGATGTCGCTAGACAATCGGTTCTCTCTCGAATTCGGAGAAATTTTAATTGTTTCCTTTCAGGGTCTTGGGCCCAAAGCAGCTTATTTTGTGTAAATGATTTTTCCAATTAGTAATGCAATCAAAATATTATAGAAAAAATAATATTTTTTCTAAAACGCTCACCCGGAAAATGATTGCATGACATTTGCTGCATTTCCTTTGTTGCTGCCTCAGCGTCACTCAAAGTATAACACCTGCGCTGGCGTTTTTCTCATGCAAGCATCTTTTGGACCAAAATCAACTATTTTCCTCCAGATGCTGAACGCACGTTTTGCTCAAAAACAGCCCCTCACTTTGTAACTAAATTTCCCTGCTGGAAAATCAAAGTCATTCCGAAGAAGTCAAAAATAGGATGATTAAAACATCTAAAAACAACATCTGTGCATGTTCTGGCTCTTAAATTTACCTCCAAACCTTCGCTCAAGGCTTGTGTTGGTCGAAGTACGAACTGCCAAGTACTAGAGGACTATTTTCCTGCAAGTTTTCCCATTAGATAACATTGTAATTAGTGGCAACTATCACCATTTCAATGATTAAACAATGAAATGCAGGGTTATTTACTGTACTGGATCTGTACAAGTCAGTGCATGACATTTACCTGTAATTGAATTTGTCTTTAGAGTAAGTTAGTCTTTAGGTAGGTAACAGATATTACCCCTCATCCACTGGACCAGTGATGGCCAACCAACCATTTCAGCAAATGATTTTAAATGTACCTATTTCTTAACTGCAATCAGAGCAAGTTAGTAATAAAACTAGATATAACAGATGTGACCCCTCAAACCCCGACCATCACCAACCATGTGCCCACCCCCCACGAGCAGTGGACGCCGCCGACTATTTCTCCGAGGGCCGCGAGTGCGTCAACTGCGGCGCGATATCGACGCCGCTGTGGCGTCGCGACGGCACCGGCCACTACCTGTGCAACGCGTGCGGACTCTACCACAAGATGAACGGCATGAACCGGCCGCTGGTCAAGCAGCCGCGGCGGCTGGTGAGTCGCCGTGGGGGACGCCGAAGCGCGGCGGGCACGGGCGGACGGCGGGACGGCGGCGGCGTTTTGTTGCGCGGGTAGCGGTGGGAATTAGATTGGCGTTCGTAGGGTTTTTTTGGGGTAGTTTCGATGGGAAAAGCTAGTGAACATGATGTGTACATTGGTAAATTGGAGCTGAAATAATGAGTTTAGAGTTTAGACCGTTGATAAAGCAAATTGTCGGGAAATGTTTGAGTTTGGTTCAGTAGTTCTCTGAGAACTAACGTGCTAAGGTTTGGAAAAGTCGTGAGTCTTTAGAAAGTTAAAATTATGATATTTTCATGCAAATAAGTCCTTGTTAAGCAAAGTTTGGACAATATAGTTAGTAAATAATAAAATACAGACATACAACAGCGAGTAAATTGTAGAAAAAGTGTTACTGAGATAGTGTATTACTTATCATTCATTGGGTTGGGTTTCTGGATGGATAACAATGCTAAATTCAAATCATTTATTCAGCACAATGTGCTATCTTACATAATTTTACATGGCTAGAGTTGTTCCATGAAAGATTAGTAACAACCAAAAGATAAGTAACAACTGGGTGAGAAAACAAAGCTAGTTTCGTGGGGAAATCGGTGGGCGACACGAAACCGGGGCATTTCCCGAAGGCAACGCGCCGCCGCCGCCGCCGCCGAAGCCGTCTCGTGCCCGCGCGTCGTTTCCCCGGAGGGAAGACGGTTGACGAGGGGCGGAATCTAATCGGTGGCGTCCTGTGTGTTTCCAGTGGCGGAAGGAGGTGGCTACTATCAGTCTGGCTATAACACAATACCGCGGGCAGTTATGGAGGAAAAGTCGAGTCGCCGCTTGGTAGGTGTTTTCGCTCGCCGTCCATCGTGCAGGCTTTCGCTACCTCGCTCTCTCGAATCACACTTCTATTTTTTTTTCTGTTAGTTTTTTCTGTCACTCTGCCACTACTTTTTTTTTTCTTGGCTATTTCTCTGCGTGCGGTTAGTTTTGGGGTTTGAATTGGTGCCGGCGTGCAATCTTATCCGGTGCTCGGACCAAAACGCGTGCCAAGTGGTAATTTTTTGCGCGACAAGAAGTTAAGATTTCGCACGCGTGCTTTTCACGGATCCTTGCCCAAGCTTACCATCGCACTTTTGCTTTTTCTCTTCCGTGATCGTCACCAGATCACTTTGGGAATCCCTTTCGAAATCTCGTTTGCGAATCACAATGCCTTGTGCACTGCCGTGCCATCAGCTCTCAGACCAAATAGCTAAGCCACTTCCTTCGTCAGCCAGAGGATAAGTATGAACTACTGGAATAATTGTTTGACGGTCTTGCATCTGCATTCGACGGAGCTTCTCTTTTACCAAATCGCTGTCCATTTGTCGAGGCCAAGATAACGGTCACGTTTTTGCGTATGCATCAAACAATTTCAGCGTTCATTACTTATGCCTTGACTGCGTCTGGATCTGCCCTTCTTTGCTTCACTGCTCCTCGCTGTAGCTTTAATATCACATCTTTCCCGACTTTCATTTTCCTTACTTTGTATTTTCTGTAAAATCCCGAGCCCGCATCCTTCTTTGCACATATTTGAATGGTTTTCCACTTAAACCTAGAAAATTTTTCGCCATTTCTCTGCACTTCTTTAAACATTTCTTAGTACTGTTAAGCAGAATCTCTGTTGATTGAAATTTACTAAATTGTACGTGCCATTGTTAGCAGAAAAAAGGCTTCTACATAGTTTCACCATACAGCACAGTTGCCGACATTCAAACTGTTCAGCAGAGAATCTGTCAATCAGCACTTAAAAACTGGTTTCAACTTTGAACAAATTTAATGATTAGGTACTACTTTATTTCCAAGAAATGTCTTTTAGCAAAACCTATTTTTGATGTCAAACAATGCTTAATTTTCACTAAGAATCCTTAGTTCCTGTCAATAGCAAGCATTTATTCTAATAAAACTCTGGTAGACTTCTTAAAAACCATAAAAAAACAGAGTTTTAGTATACTGCAAGTATACTCCCAGTATACTCCTAGTTCCAAGAGCAAAACTCAAGTAACGTAACTAAAAACCAGAGCCAAATTCCCCGCGTCGTACGAACGCACCTATCGGCGCGCTATTTCGCAACGCTAACGCCGTCCGGTCGTTTGCAGTCTGCGTCGCGTCGCGTGGGCCTCTCGTGCTCCAACTGCCACACGACGACTACGTCGCTCTGGCGACGCAACACGCTAGGCGAGCCCGTCTGCAACGCGTGCGGCCTGTACTACAAGCTGCACGGCGTGAACAGGCCGATGGCTATGAAGAAAGACAGCATACAGGTGCGTTGTCGGTTTTCACGCTCGTGTATTTCGCTGATCTTAGTTGGTATTCTTTTTAGGATATTAATTATTATCGTGTTCTTTCGCTGCAAATGGATGGGATGCTGTGAAACAAGTGAGACTTTGTATTACTTATTTATTTGGGGTAGATCGGGATAGCGAACGTTTAAAATGAACAGTTAACTATATGTCGATTTGTGTGCTATTTATTTGTATTTTGTCGTTTATTATGCTTTTTCATTATTATGTTTGTTGATAGACAGAAAATAAATGACAATTTGGATGGTTCGGTGATGATTTCCTGAGCCGTTGTTAGATGTAGTTTATGTTTTCACGGTCTAACTCTGATTTTACAAGTGCTCTGACAAGTAGATAATCAATACATTCTACAAGCCTCAGTGCATGCACAGATATTTATTTTCAGAAGCAAAATATCCAACTGAAAATGTGTGTCTACATCCGTGGATATAAACCTCAGACCTTTAAATACAAATGTAATATATCCTCATCTTGACCAAAGTTCTGGTATGTGTAGATCTGGACACACATTTCTGATTTAATGTTACGTTTCTCAAAACGAACGAGTGAGACTTCCAATGGATGTTTTGCATAAAATACCTGTTCCACTCAGAGAAAAATGACGTCAGATATTCAAATTAATTAGCTCTGTTAAATAACAAGGAAGACAGAGAAATCACACCCCGTAGTGCTCTACCTGGCCGTAGCAAGTGGGTATCATGATGTAATTTGATAGAATTTTGATTGAATGGAATAGGTGTATTGCTCTCATAACAAGCCATTACATGACATCGTCATTAAGAGCTTAGCCGTCCGATTCCAGACACTAACCTGGCATCGCCACCCCGTTTTGCAGACGAGGAAACGCAAGCCGAAGAGCAGCAGCTCCAAGCTGGACCTGAACGTTTCCAGCGGCAGCCACCAGGGCGCTGCAAAGCGGAGCAAACACGACAACAACGGTACGAACGACGTGGCATCGACTCACGTGGCTCAAGTTTGTCGGAATTTCATCGAGTTTCAATGGTTGTGATTGGAAGCCGTTATTATGAAGAAAAATTCGTGCCAGGCCTGGAAATTTAGTTACAACTTTGCCATATGGTATATTTTTCTCTAGTTATTAATAATTCATAAGGTATCTTGGCTAGATTTTTATGATAATATGTACCTTTCTTTGTATGTACATCACAGAGTGGAAATTCTTAGGCTCTAATAAAAATCGGCCAATAAAACAAAATTCAATATCGGATATTTTTTGTCGGATCTAAGAATCTTAAAACTGCCAACAGTTTAATCATGAAGTTCGTAGTAAAGAGTCAGCAAAAACAGTAGTACCAAACTTCAAGCTACCAGCTTTTTCTGCCGATAACTAGTCCTTAAACTCTAAACATTCATAAATATTCTCATAAATATGAGTTTTATACAGGTAAAACATAATTTGTGTGATATGGACCATATTTGTATGTATTTACAAATTTTCAGTGTAAAATAATTGTCCTATCTACCAAAATCAAATGGACAATGAGCTAGAACTGAATAAACATCACCGACTCAACCGCTAATCATCGTTAATCCCGACAGACCCCTACGACTGCCGATCGAGCGCACCCTTGGCCCACCACAACTCCACCCCGTCAAGCCTTAACCTCGGCGGCGGTGGTGGGGGTGGCGGCGGGGGCGGCGGCGGTAGCGGCAGCCTGCTCGGCACCGGCTCCTACGGGCTGTACGGCAGCCAGCAGAGCTCGCCGCTGCAGTACCACCACCAGCACAGTATGCCCGGCAGTCTGGGCAGCCCGCCGGTCACCAACTACTACAGCATGATGCAGCACCAGATGAGCCAGAGCCAGCAGGTGAGTTGACGGGTTTCAGCAAACGAGCGTCTGTCAAAGTGTTTTAAATCTAAATTCAAATACTCGTTGTATGTACGGTAGATACAAATTATTAGAAACAAACTATCAATACTAAAATTTGGATCTATGGCGCCTGGCGGTATTTGAACCGGAGCGTTTCACCTGTCTGGACTTCAGTGTTATCCTGCTAAGCTATACGGACAACCAACTGTGGTAATGGAAACGCAAAAGATCCGGGCTTACGTTCCGGTACGGATACAAAATTTGGAATGGATATTTTGTTTCTAATTATAAGCGTCTAGAAGCTTTCAGAAAAACTATTTAACTGGGCTTAGTTCCAAACTCGAACTTTTCACAGTGTTTTTGTAAGCCGTGCTGCCTGCTTTATCAAGATTAAAGAATCCCAAAGCATCAAGAAAAGCTTAAGTTTTGTAGCTTATCATTCAATAGTGCGGTTAAATATATTTTTTTACACATTTTCTTGTTTTTCGTCGAAAGTGGAAGCTAAAACGTAGTCGCCGTCATTTCCAGCAGGTCGTATCGCCAAAGCTGGAGTGTCCGTCTCCGAGTTCCGAGCATTCCATCTCGCGGTCTCCGGAACTGGCCAACAGCTCTCCGCACATCGTAGCACTCATCAACAACAATAACAACAACAACAGCAAACTCACCGTGGGCAACGGAGACAACGAAAGGCCGACAGTGGTTTCTTTGTCGTCGTAAGCGACAAGGGCCGTGACATTTCCCAACGCTCTTTGCGAGCTTGGAAGCAGTGAGAGACTTACGTTTTTATGTACTGACGGAAGAGACAGCTTTTAAGCCTGCGGCGTACGTTTTTTGTTTTCGGTCGAGAATCGAGAGGTAATGAGGGCCAAAAGTGATTTGTAATGTTATATTTAGGATTTTAAATATATTTTTTATTTTATAGTCTATAGTGTGACCTTGTAAATATATAATCTATGTAAACTTCTGCGCTGAAACATAAGCCGGGATTTTATTTTGTTGCTGTTTGTGTTGTTTACTGAGAGGACTGTGCTTGAATGTACTTAACGGTGCAAGCATAGTTTTTTGCTTGGTAAACTGTTTTGCTGGAAATAATTATTTATCATGTCTTTTTTTTGGCAAATCGTGTCAATTTTCAAAGAGATTATACTTATTTTGGTACTATAGCTCACTTTTGAAAGAAAATGTGGTTTGCAAAATTTCTCTACACTAGCTGTTGTCTTGTATTCATTTAGTGCACATAAACGGCTCATTAGCAAACGCAGTGTACAGCAAAAGATAAGGCCCACTTAGGGTTATTACCTGAAGAAATAATTTAATTTTTGACTTGCATTGCTATTTCCACGAGTGAGGATCATTCCTTGTACTTACCAAACAAAAGAATCTGATGTACACTGTTTGGATTCTGAGTTGTGGGCACGTATTTTTTTGTTTGTTTCTTGTTTCACTGAACATATTTCCGCACAATTGTCGTCGCGAATTCGTATGCGATTCTAAGAGTGTATTGTCAAGTCACTACACAGGACACATATCAGGCCAGCGTGCGGTGACAATCGCGGCTGCAACTGAAGTGTTCGTGTGAGCATTACTGATCCAAAGATCGTTACTATTATCTTCTTAAGTGTTGCAAACATGTTTTCAAGTTTTTGTTTCTTTTTGTTTAAAGCCAATCATTTTCGTCGATATCTCTGCACATTTTGTTTCCTTGTCATCATGCAGTCTGTACAGATAATTCTAAGTTTTACCTATTTTGATTTTGGTTACAACTTTCTAGAAAATACAATATCGTTTTTTATTTTCTGTATTTTGTCACGAAAACACTTAGATACCAGATCTTTGCACTAAATAACATTATATCTTTTCAATTATCACTTGTCTTGAAGCGTTTATTCTTACGAAGGCTGGGTTTAGGTATTTTTGCCCGAGCTTTATGACTTTATTTAGGAACAATACAGACCTAAAGATTCTGATTGAAATTTTCTTGCCTCCAGTTGTGATTTCTTGGCACAGAACAAGCCGGAAATTTAGATTGGTTTTAAATGTGTCCCTAGAATCATTCATCTTTAATTGACACAAGATTAATTGAGTTTATTTTCTCTAGAATATGAAGTATTAAACAAGAGAGGCAAAATCACAGACATTTTGAACCGCTTGTGAATGGGCGGGATTCCAAAGCCCACCCACCACACAGCACCTAGCGGCTGAAGCAAAAGGTCTGAACGAAAATGGCGTCTGTCGAGCCGTGCTAGCGGCGTCGGTGCTCCGTAATTTATAGAATACTCATCTAATCGGTAAGGAATCTCGCTCTTTTAACACAAAAATGATAGAAAATTAGTCTGCTTAGCATCCCCTAGCGTTGACATGGAATGTACTTTTATTTTAAACTCCAGATTACCGGTGTTCCCTTGTGGCACTCTGATACACGTCAGTTGAACGCCCTGCGGGCCCCCGTAAACCAGTTTTTGAAATCGTGTTCTGCCAAGAAGATTTTGCCAATGATTTTGCACTAAGCCCTGTTCCACGTACTCTAAATGATTTGCAAGTTCAACAGTTCAAAAATATCCACCCTTCTTAAATTAAACATTAATATACACACATTATCACATTAATTCTCGTGGGCAAAAATTGCAGCCTTTATCAGTCAATTGCATGCCACCTGTAAAGCATGATAATTTTATGGTTAACAATCCATTCCATATGTTGGTCTTTTTTTTCCATGACATAAATGATTGTCTTGAAATAATATTCAAATTTGATCAAATTCCCTTTCTGAATGCCATTTTATTTTTTGCCACAACACCCTTAATTTAATTTGTGGTAAGTACCTAATAGAAAACATGCTAAACATACTTTAATTAGGTCGGTACTCCTGTTTTGAGCAATTTCCTACCTTTTCTTCTATTAGCATTCGATAGTGCATACTTATTAAATGATTGCACGGTTTATCAACCTCCTGATTTGCCCCCTCATGACCCCATCTTTGTTATTATTTCTTTTAGTCAGTAATATTTTAAAAGTAAAAATGTTTTTTTATCGGCATATGTTATATAATGAGGTTCAAACTCCACGGCAATTACAACATACACTAGAAACGCCAGGATTTTATTCCCAATACCCTAGCCATTTGAGAAGATATTGCAGACACACATCTAGGTAACTAACTAGTCCCTGTACAAATATTCTTTCTTCATATTTAGTCTGAACCACGGGACAATATTTCTTGATGTCACAAGGTTTTCCATGTGACATGAGAGTGTGCTATCAGCTTGTGTCTGCTCAATCAATTAATGTCTGGTGCTAATTATGGCTTAATCTAGTGTGATATGTGAGAGCAGTGCTTGATGGTGGGGGAAACCAGACATGCAAATTGTGGATTTTAATGGTCACTGAGTTTGATTTGTTTACTTTTGCTAGTCCCATGTTGCCTAAATATGAACCTATTTGGAAATAATTTATGTTGAAATTGAAGCTGATTTTCATTGATTTTTTTAAATATATTTTTGGTAGCAAAACATATTTGGGTACTGGGCAGTGATTTTTACCAGGTGATTTTTTTTAGAAGGCAAGAAAAAGAACTTCTACCGACTGCCTACTTATTTAATCAATTGCCAATAATTTATTTAATTTTGCATAGATAAGTTTTTACTATGCCACAGGTCTCAATTGATAAAATTAGACCAAGGACATATCATTTTTCAATGAGCCTGCTTGCTTGACATCTATTTATGAGGCAGCTATATCTCATACTTCTAATCTTTGTGTGTGCTAAAACGGTTTTGTTGGTGGGAGAGGGGAAGGGAGAGGAGCGCTAGCAAGAGAGAGAGAGAGAGAGAGAGAAAGAGATAGGGCTCTACAGCCAGTGGGGCACATGAGTTTTGAGGATTCAGCATTCCTAGGGTTTGTAATTTTTTGTACCTGCTGATTTTGAATGGTAAACCTTTCAATTTCCGACCTTGGCCATGTCCAGGCTCCTGGGTGAATCTATTGTCAATTGATAATAAGGACCATTATTTCTAAAGTGTATGGGACACAATCATTCAACCCCTACATCCAAACCAGCTTTGAAGATAATCAGGCCCAGGATTTTCTTCTCATGTCAAAACTTGGTTTACATATTTTATCAAATTGGGTATCAAAGGAGTGATTCAAGGATATTGCAGATATATATTATAATAATTGAAACTAGGATGAACTAGGAGATTTTATCCATACCATGAGTCAAACCTGGGTCTATTGCTTGCAGCTATGCATGCAACAAAATTTGCAGTTTGGCTCAAACCCACTTCATATTCTCTGGCTCTTTTTGCCCTGGAATTGAAGTGTGGGGGCATTTACTTGCTAGATGAGGGATCAATTTATTAAAACACAATTCGGAAATAACAAATGATAAACACATATAACGAGCTTTGAAATTAAACTAAGTACAGCCAAATTGGCGCTACGGAAAAAAGAGAAAAAAGTTGAAATGAAGGAGAGACAAAAAGACTAAAATTTAGAACGATATCCGTTGTGCGTGATGTAAGATAGCCGTAGCGAGAGCACATAGACGCGTTTATTCGTCGCCGGTCTACCTCAAGTTATAATTCGAATCCAATCGTCGTCCCGTTTCCAGAATTTAAAGTATCGATGAGTCGACAAGACTCATGACAACATCGCGGATCTTACCTTTGGTTGCAGGCAGCAATGACGCGCGGCGTTTTGCGTCTGGTGTCGTGGCAGGGGCCGGGTCGCGCGGCCGTCGCGAAGAAGTTTGGCGCGAGCAAGGCGGCGCCGGTGGCGGCGCGCAGCTCGCGAGGCTTCACGAACCGCGGGCACCTCGCGCAGAAGGACGCCGGCAAGAAGGAGGTCGCCGCTGCCCCGATCCTAGGCGTGCCCTACTCGAAGATCACCATCGGCGTGCCCAAGGAAGTCTGGCAGAACGAGCGCAGGTTGGTCTGCCGTCATCGAGTTGTCGATCCTCGACCTTCGATCCCAGTATCGAAGACCAGTAGGATAACCAGTAGGGCAGTTCAAACGCAACGGATCCAACCCCGAACGCTCTAACGCGATCAGATGGCGCGGTGTGCACGGCGTTTAGAGCCTGTCGCATCGAAAACTTGCGGATACTTGAATTTAAAAAAAAAAAAACTGTTTCTTGTATTAGGTAGAAGCTAATTTTTTCCATACTTTCTACTCATCATGCTTAGTAGGTATTTTTTTAACATTCGACTCCACAAATACAATTTGTACGTATTTCTGTACGTGGTCGATGTTTGCACACGACAATTCTGATTGGCCATCAGAGTGGGTGTTGACTCAAATGTAATTGACTGGGATATTTTAATCAGCACAACTTGCCAATGCGTTAAGCAATTTTGTCTCGGCGATTTTAATTAAAGAAGTCCTATAGCGCCATCCATGGAATGAATTACGCACATGAGGAACCGATGATTTGTTAGTAGGATTAGTTCTTATAGGGATTCACTGGGTTCTTTGGAAAATAGCATGTATACTTGCTAAAATAGTGTCTTATTGGCAGAATTAATGTCAACTCGTTAGTCAAATCACCAAACATATTAAGCAACAAGAGCCAGGTTCTCATTAAATCTTGAACTACCTGTTCCTTTTTGGCAGAACTCGCATGCATTTAACATTTTTATGCTAGTTACCGCAAGTTCATTTCCTAGTAGTAAATTCCTGAGGCTAGTCTATTTTTATCAATCTTGTTATTGTCTGGCTTTTTTTGGCACATGCTTGCTGCCAATTAATTTTATTGAGCTAACAATCTGCAGCTGACAACACAAACAGGCCGTTTGTGGTACGCCACGTTAACGGACGCCGAAAGTGCAACCGTAAAACCACACTATTCGGTATAGCCAGAGCCAAATGAAGATGGGATATGGATGTCGGAGGTGTTTATATTTATATCCACACCGATATTGGCTGCCAAAAAAACCTACGTCAAACCATCGATGTATTTTTAGACTCCATACGCAAGGTCCTTCCAATTCAAAACATTTTTATTGAAATGTCTGTTCAACATTTTTAGCTACTTATTGTTTATTTTTGGACTGTATACGCGTCACTCTGCCCCCACATTTATTAACCAACCTACGTTTTTTTAATGACCTTGTGATCATATGAGTGAATTTAATGTTCTTCGTCATCATTTCATTTTCATTTGGCTCAGATGTGAATTTGAGTCTTGTACAGGCCATAACATGTTACATGCTTGGATGTGGTGCAAGTAGTAGGTACTCTGTATGCAAATGTGGATGCCACTGTTTACCAAGTGCAAGATTAATTGCTTGGAGAATGACCTTGTTAAGAACAAGGTTAAAAGTCACATCTTACTCTAGCTGCTCTGCTCAATTTAACATTGCATTATGCTTACTGATTTAGCTTTTCAAGTACCTATAACTTGAAGTTATATTTTTGCTTATGAATTAGTACAAATACTTATTTTACTAGGTACCTACTTTTACTTTCACTATTACTAAGTTTAGTACTTATTTAGGGGTTTTACCAGTTTTACTATATTCTCATGATTTAGGTGACATGTAATATTTGTATAACATGAAGTAAGGTCAGGGGTGCAAAAAATGCAATTAAATATTGAATCAAGTTTCTAGAATGATTATGTGAATGGTTTCTATCAGATAACATTTGGTGAAGTTAATTATCAAATTAACATTGGTTACCACCAGTCCTCCATATTGACGTCACAACAGGGCAAGCAGAATGAATGAATTAGTGCCAAAAAACTGTTGAATATGATATGTGGCCTTAAATACATTGTGGGATGTATGTAGCATACAAACTGTGCCAGCTAAAAAGGGGACATCCATCAACAATAGAAAAAAAGCAATGTCACATTTCAGCTGCAGTAGCATAATGTGCCAAATAAATGCCGAAGTCAATCATCATTAGAGGTTTTTACACAATACACACCCATTGGCTGACTGGCTTGCTAGCCTAATAGGGTTCACACATGCTTTTTTGCTTCTACAACAATAATATTTTTGTGAGAAATGATTAAATCCAAAAAAAAATTTAACCCAAATCAAATTTCTTTAAAAACCATGCTATGACAAAGCCAGCTAGCCATGACTTAAAAACCAGATCAGCCTAGTGGAGACTGTTTTGAACCATTCAGATTTTATTCTTTTACCTCGAACCAGTCAGTTATTTTTCTCAAATGGAAACTGTCATTCAAGCAATGCTACAAAACAATTACTATTTCGCTTGCCGGGCGGTTGCTCTGACCACTGAGCTATCCGGCCACACAAGATTCCTGCCTTCGCTGGGTGAGGAAAGGGCTCTCTCTCGGGAGAGGTTCGGACGCACATTTTTCCTGCTCAGCTATCCCATCATCAAATGCCTTCTGGTGTGGGCTTCCACCAAAAATCACTGATTTCTAATTACTATTTCATGTACAAACCCTATTTTCTGAGGCCAAATTGTGAAAGCAAATAAATGTTTAGTTTGTTTGGTTCCCATCGTACTTAAAGACCAATTTTAACAAAACGTTGCACCAGTATTGAGTCGTCTACAATACCTACACATATTCCATTCAATCAAAATGCTATCAATATGACGTCATGATACCCACTCGCTAAAGCCAGGTAGAGCAATTCGGGTTGTGATTTCCCTATCTTCCTTTGTTATTTTATTTAGCATTATTTATTTATTTCAAAACTGTTTCCAGTGGGTTCCAGTGGTCCAATAGGTTTATTATGCCATTTTTCAACGGGTGAACGAGGTATGTTGGGAAGTGATTGTGGAAGAATAATGAACGCTCGATTGTCCGGCAGAGTGGCCATCACCCCGGCGGTGACGGCGACGCTCGTCAAGAAGGGCTTCACTGTGAACGTCGAAGAGAACGCCGGCTTCGAGGCCAAGTTCCGCAACGAAGATTACACCCAGCTGGGAGCGAAGCTGGTGGATCGAACGGCAGCGTTCCATTCCGGTGAGCCCCCTCCCCGCGGCGGACCACGGCCTCCTAGATGCGATCAAACGGTCACGATGCGTGTTGACGTGGTCGCAACGGATTGCCAATTCCATTTTTACTTTGTCGTATCTTTTCTGTTCTCTGTTGGACGAGTGCCAAAGCGTTACCTGCCTAGTTTTGTTTATCAAAAAAAGCATCCATCAACATTGTGACACGTCTATTTACAACTTATTTCTGGTGACAAGCCCACAGTTTTGATGGTAGGCTGCAAAATGAAAACTGCAGATTAACCATCTCGTTAACATGGCTTTGCTTTATGTGAATGCCAATGTTTCCCCCAGCTAGAATTTTTTTATATTCATACCTTTTTATTTAATACCAGCTTAAATCCATAAAATCTATAGTAACAAATTTTGAATGATAATTGAATTGAATATAAAAAAAAACTTGTGCTTCTAAAAACAACCCTGACTCATATTATGAAATTATTTACTGGGTCATTACAAGATCTTCTGAAGTGGTCACAGAACTTCTTCTGAAAAATTCAAATGAAATTCAGATCAAGTCCACTGTCAATTTTTTTTTTTTTTTTTTCAAAATCTCTTTATTCTAGTCTAAACTAACCAGGTAGAGTGTATCTGGGGCATACATATATACTTCCTTGGATTGCCAGACCAAGGAGTATTTCAAGTATATTTCGAGTATTTCACTGTCAATGACTGGACCAATTAATCACTACATTTTCTGACTGTGAAACTGTCATCTTTGTCATCTTTATCATCTTTACCTTGCAGTTTGAAGAGATTTTAGAGTTAAGACTTAAGACCCATGTGTAATTTCCAATACTAAAATAGCCAGTATGTTCTAGGTATTGGCGCAGTTATGTTAACGAAAACGTGTCGCCTCGTTTCCAGACATCGTGCTGAAAGTACGCCAGCCGCTGTCGACGGAAGTGGCCAACTTCCGCGAGGGATCGACGCTGGTCTCGTTCCTCTACCCCGGCCAAAACCAGCCCCTGATCGACCAGCTCGCCAGCAGGAAGATCAACGCGTTCGGTGAGAACCTCGACGTTACAGAGTCGAGCCTGTCACAATTTGATTTGTTTAGAATACTGGACGATTTCGGTGGCATTAACCCTTAAACTGCTGAGTGCTGAGTTTCTTTCGGCTCGAATACTCTGCTGTGCTTGGGTATGTTATGGTGACGAATAAGTTGGCTGTATCAACCAGCCAACTGCGAAACTAATTTTACTCGTACCCAAACAGGCTGCTAAACTTTCCCTGACCTTGGAGCAAGCCTTTGCTAAGGAATGTGCACTGTTTTCAATCTTAGATCTGTTCAAACTTATCCCAATGTTTCTCAAAGCAATGCTGCCTTATAATGGGTCTAAACTCAATTGAAACTCAGGTTCAGAAAGTTTAACCCTTGGTAAAGCAGACAACAGAGCTTTGCAAAAAGTTTGGAAAAGTTTGAGTTAGGAAGCGTAGCATTCAATACCCATTTCAATAGTTTTTCTGAAAACTAACGTGCTAAGATTAGGAAAAGACGCAAATCTAAAGTAATAATAAGTAACATATGGCGTGGTTTGGAAACGCTTGCAGACAATGCGCTCGCAGCAGTGGTAGAGTGAATGCAACAACAAATCACTTTCCATGTACATGTGTCACCAAGCTGCAGTGACATTGTTTGCTGACGCCGTTTCTCCCGTTTTGCAGCGATGGACTGCATCCCGCGGATATCGCGCGCGCAGGTTTTCGACGCCCTGAGCTCGATGGCCAACATCGCGGGCTACCGCGCGGTCATCGAAGCAGCTAGTCATTTCGGCAGGTTCTTCACGGGTATGTAGCGTGCTGGACCGAATCGCGGCACTTGAAAACCACCCGTTTGCTCGCTGCTCCCAGTAGGTACCTTGGTGTTAGGTGTGTATAGTTGTTAGTGAGGCATTTCAAGTTACAAATAATGTAGTTAGGATTTTTAAAAAGTAGAATATTCTTTTAAAAATTTCCTAATGCAGGGGCTGACTTGGGAGTTTATTTGGGATTTGGGAGTCAAACTGAATATGAGTCTGTGAACCTTATCTATATCTAAACTGGTACCTACCTAGTTACAAAATTGGTAGTTGAGGGCTTCCTCAACTACCAGCATAGCTTTGCAAAACGCAACACTCAAATCCCACTTTGGGAAATTTAATTATGTTTCTATCTCAAATCTCTATCTCTATCTCTAGAATCCTGTTTCTTTCTCGATGGAGCCTAATAATTCAACAAGGTAAAGGTTTCAAGTTCACATCCCCATCTGGATAGTGATAGGATTTCTAGTTTAAGAAAAAACTGTCAACTTAACGTTTCAAAACGCTGGGAAATTATAGCCGGAACGCGTAGCACCCGAATCGCACGTTGCTTGACGGCAAAACGCCGCGTTTCCACGTTGCAGGCCAGATAACGGCGGCCGGCAAGGTCCCGCCCGCCAAGATCCTGGTGATCGGCGGCGGCGTCGCCGGGCTCGCCGCCATCGGCCAGGCGAAGAACATGGGCGCCATCGTGCGCGCCTTCGACACGCGCGCCGTCGTCAAGGAGCAGGTGGAGTCGATGGGTGCCGAGTTCCTCGAGATCACGCTGAAGGAGGACGGCGAGTCGTCGGGCGGCTACGGCCGCGAGATGTCGAAGGAGTTCATCGACGCCGAGCACGCGCTCTTCGCCAAGCAGTGCCGCGAGGTGGACGTCATCATCACGACGGCGCTGATTCCCGGCAAGCCGGCGCCCAGGCTCATTACCCGGGTGAGTTTTGCTGCTTTGCTCGCGTTTCGTTTAATCTTGCCGCCTGTCTTTTGAGTTCTAGTTGGCTAGATCGATCATAGGAAATTTTTGAAACTAGTATTTGCATTTAGGTTGAAATTCGCACTAATTCAATGGTACCCAACGTCATAATTGGGGTTAGCTGAGTTGTTGGTGTGTGATTGCAGCATAGCGTCACTAGATTCATAGTCACTCATTCATAGCCCTGATTCTATCTCCATGGAGCCCTAACACTCAAATGAACCTAATAAAGAAAGTTAACAACAAGAAATAACAAGAAATAAGACAAGAAAACAAGAAATAAATATTTTCTGTTATCGGTAGATTTATAAGGATAAAAGCATTGGTGTGGCTGGCCAGCGCTATAAACTAAAGCCTAAATACTAATGTCTGTTCAATAATATTTAAGACAATAAACTTATTTTTCGATTATTTATCGGTATATGTTAAAAAAAAATGTCACTGTCAACGGCCCCTGCCTCTGACCGGTCCGTCGGCTTGCAGTCGATGGTGGAGCTGATGAAGCCGGGCAGCGTGATCGTGGACCTGGCCGCCGAGACGGGCGGCAACGTGGAGACGACGCGGCCGGGCGAGGTGTACGTCTACAACGACGTGATCCACATCGGGCTCACCGACCTGTCAAGCCGGCTGCCTACGCAGAGCTCCACGCTCTACGGCAACAACATCTCCAAGTTCCTGCTCTCGATCGGTGAGTGCCGGCACAGTCTGGCCTCGAGCTGGCCTATCCAAAGGGCGATTTCACCGACTGTCTAAGAAGTCACTTGTCTTCAGAAAACTGTAATTGTCCCCGACGGTTTTCACTTTGCGGCAGCTGAAGAATCTGTAAAACCGGACATTGCACCTGCTAATAGCTGCTGATAACTGATAGCTAAGAGCTATGATGATGCTAATAGTTCAGTAAACACCAGCAGCTAAGCCGTTGCGCTCGTTTGTCTGTCAGGCGAGAAGGACCACTGGAACATCAACCTGGAGGACGAGGTGGTGCGCGGCTCGATCGTGCTCCACAACGGCACCAAGCTCTGGCCGCCGCCGCCCCCCAAGGTGACGGTGGTGGCGGCGCCCCCGCCGGCGGCGGCCAAGGCGGCGGCGGTGGTGGCGGCGCCCCCCAACGCGTTCAACGAGGTGTTCAAGGACGCGGCGCTGCTGTCGACGGGCCTGACGGGACTGCTGGCGCTGGGCGTCGTCTCGCCCAACCCGGCGTTCACAACGATGATGACCACGCTCAGTCTCGGCACGATTGTGGGGTGAGTGCCGGCGGCGTCGGTTGCGTGTGATCGGATCCCCGTTTGTTTTTCTGTGACACGTATGGGCGGCTTTTGAAATGCTAGAAAATGTTTGGATGTGAAAAAATTGTGACAACTAAGCTTCGATAAGTTCAGCAGTGTCTTCCTATTGAGGCTTGGCATTGGAAATAGCAAAGAAATGATTGGGATGTAAGAAAAATTGTAACTGATAAAAGCATTGGGATAAAAAACTTATGGGAATTCAGGGAAACCCTAGTAGGTCTTTAGAGAAGATGCTCAGAAGGAAAGAGCATTGCTCTGGCTAGGACCCGTGTTCAATTACTAGCATGGATACAATTTTCAAGGGGATATTTTGTTTCTCATATCCAGGGGCGAAGCGTCAGGGGATCCTAATGAGACACTGTCTCCCCAAAAATTGCCAAGAGAACGTTTTTTTAGCTATTTAATAGGTTAATTTCATGCACATATGAGTTTCTTTCCTACGCGCGCGTTTTTTGTTTCGCTGCGCTAGCTCACAGTACGCAGGTTGGGCTGTAGGTTGAGACATGTAGAAAAATGTTTCTCGCTGGTATCAGAATGTATCTCGCTCGAGAACAAGCGTATAGCGAAGCTTACGAACACCCGCAACCCCCGCACCCATGTGATGTAGAAGGTGGCACAAGAGACATGTCTTCTATGACATCATTCAAGCTATCATTCAACCTAAATACCAAGAGCCAGCACTTGATGACGGGTTGTCCGGTCCTGCCATATCGCTAGGCGAGAGCGATGTTTTGCAATCAGCGCGAAGTCGTTGGGAATGAGCAGGGAACAAAATCACCCGCTGACTTAGACGTAATCATTGATAATTCGTCCATTTTTCTGTAGCAACACGTTTAGTAGCCGTGTGGCTTGCAAGAGGTTCGGGTGTGAGCAATATTCATTCCGTCTTTACTGTGATTCGGGCTATCTACATAACATAGCTAGTGTGAAAGTGATGCGAATACTGCTAGTACTCTATGGAGAAGACCTAATTGACTTTTAACTATCAATAGCTTCCAGCCAGATTGAGACGATTCAGAGCATAAGGGCCGTTATTTGGTAAACAAGATTTACTTGCAATGGATTGATGGTGGCGCGTTTGAGGAGAGAGAATTAGACATTTTAGCCACATCAAAAGAACGCAGGATTATACTTGATCGCAAAAAAACTTTGAAGGTAAGACCGCTTGACAATTTCACAGAGTTTCAGGACGTGTTGCATGGTGGTACCCTGAATGATGCATTTCAAGACCCAATTTGAAAATTATTTAATGTCTCCCCAATGAAAAGACCCACGCTTCGCCACTGCTCATATCAAATCTCTACTTGTGTTTTTAACTTTATACAAAATAAAATATCTATGCCAAAATGTATTTGGGCAAAATCAGGACAACTGTGTTAACTGATAGTTGACATAAAGGGCAATCCAAAATTGCTGGGGCTTTAAATCGTACAGAATTAATTGTCAAACAGCAAGCAGAATAGCTTTGCAAAACATCAGGAAAAGTTTTGAGTTCGGGACTTAATAATAAGAAATAGTAGCAATACTTAGCATTCAATTACCCAGTTAAATGTTTTTTCTGAAATTAGCCATCTACTAAGAGGCCATCTACTACAATATTCTAAGATTAGCAAAATACACAAGTCTTAAGAAAGTTTTAACATTAATCTAGCTTGTGTGTTTGCTGGCATCCTATGAGCATGATTCGTGAACGCGATTCTAATCCAGCGTGTGTGTTTGCCTGCGTGCTACAAACATGGTTCTAATCGCGTTCTGGTTCTAATCTAATTTGCGTGCGTGCGCAGCTACCACACGGTTTGGGGCGTCACGCCGGCGCTTCACTCGCCGCTCATGTCGGTGACCAACGCCATCTCGGGCATCACGTGCGTCGGCGGGCTGCTGCTGATGGGCGGCGGATACGCGCCCACCAACACCATCGAGGTAACGTCGCGCGGGACACCGCAAACACAGCAAATCGCAAGCTTTTAGGGGTTATGAATGGTCATACAACTTGGAAATTCATCATCTTATTAACATTGTTGAAATTCCACCTTTTCACCTTTTGCGGGGACAATTGCATCAGAAGACCCTGAAGATGCCAACGCGCTTGTAGACTAAACGTCGGTCAAGGTCCTTTTCAGGACCTCAAACTGATCAAATCTGAGCAGAAACCGATAAGCAACTCTCACCGTAGAAAGTTATGTTTGGTTGTTCTTAATTATTCTGTGCCGTAGTTAGCAAAGAAGGTTTTTCATAAATCTGACGGCTTGAGTATCATTAGATTTTTGAGAAACGTTCTGGTTGGATAATGGTGAAAATTGTAGGGCGTCTACATCCAAGAGTTGTGAAGATGTCCTGAAAGTACCGCCAAAATCTAGCCAGCCATTTAGCCGGTAGACCACCGACAGACAGAAGGCTTAGATTGCTTCCTGGATGTGGAAATTTTAGATGGTCCCTATGATTTAAATCAAGGTTTATAAAAAAATTATGTATCAAATTTTAGAAACTATGGCTTAACCGCAATAGTAGACAAGACAATAGTGGTCAAATATCAAAGCCGTGAACAAAATACAAAAGTTGATGTCCACTAAAGTGAATGTGGGAACTCAGAGGCTTTAAGCACTCAATGTGTTGACTCAAACCTAAATGCAATGCAAATAATTGCATAGTTGGATAACGAACAGCCCCGGACAGACAAAATTATCGGGGCTCAAACCTCGGTACGGATACTAATTTTGGAATGTATATTTTGTTTCTAACAATAAATTGCTCAGCGTCTTTAAGCTCTTCCTGAACAAGTCAGCCTCTGAAACCAACGCTTGCACCCATTTCCAGGCGCTGGCTGCGTCGGCGGCGTTCATCTCGTTCATCAACGTCTACGGCGGCTTCCTCGTGACGAAGCGCATGCTGGACATGTTCAAGCGTCCGACGGACCCGCCCGAGCACAGCTCGCTGTACGCGCTGCCTGCGCTGGCGTTCCTCGGCTCGTACGGCTACGCCGCCGCCGCCGGCTACCCGGAGATCCACCAGATGGCGTACCTCGTGTCGTCCCTGTGCTGCGTCGGCGCCCTCGCCGGGCTCAGCTCGCAGAAGACGAGCCGACTCGGCAACAACCTCGGCATGGTGGGTGGCGGGCTCGTCGCCTTGGCTGTTCGGTTCAATAGTGAAAGTCCGTTTGCAACCGACTTGCGCCGTTTAACTTGGACGTTGACGTTGAATATCAAGTACACGTGCGTTTAAGAGCATTTACAAAGGGCAAAAAACTTGAAAAAGAAATGCAAGTGTTTGGTTTTGTTCTGTTAAAACTAGGGGTGTGCGAATAGTGGAATTTCAGTTCGAATCGAATGTCGAATCGAATTAATGTTTGAATTTAATTTCGAATCGAATATCGAATATTTGTTCACAAAATCTTCGAATATCGAAGCGAATATCGAAGTATCTGTTTATAAGCGAAGTATCTTCGAATACCCTTACATTTTTTTATTTTCTTTATTGAAACATTCAAATCTTGCATACATATAACCAACATCATAGAAAAATGGTTTGAAAACAGCATCATTCCCAAAAATAAAATCAAATAATGAAAACTTTCCATTATAAAAGCTCGTTTTTTTGTTGGTGAATTTTATTTGCGAAAACGGCATGTCAGACCACGCTTGACGTCTGACGCCATTTTGAATTTCAAGCAACAAAACATGCCTTTTTTTGCGACTGTGCTGCACTCTAGGAGCTAACATGAACTTCGAATACTATTACGAATATTCGAAAAAACCGAATAATTTAACCGTGAAACGAATATTTTCGAATCGAATTAAAATCGACTATTCGAAAATCGAAGTCGAATCGAATTATTCGATTCGAGTCGAATAATTCGACGTTTCGAATAATTCGCACACCCCTAGTTAAAACGTTTTGGCGCTCCTTAAACGGACCTTGTCGAGCGTCGACGTTTCGTCTGCGATGGCGTGGACATCTTCAGGACTGTGATGATGCTGTGTGACAGCAGTACCGGGGAGAGAATTCGGCGGTACAGCACGGGGGCGAGAACGGTTCTCTTGGACCGCCCCCTGGTGCATATAAAGCAGCATCCAGCAGCTGCTCATCATCACAGTCCTGAAGATGTCCACGCCATCGCGGACGAAACGTCGACAATCGACAAGGTCCTTTTTAGGACCGCTAAAACATTTTAACATAGCGAAACCGAACACTTGCTTTTCTACAAATCACGGCTCTGAACCACTCTGCCTTTCCAAACTTGAAAAAGGTTAACGGCGGTTTGTCTGGCAGATCGGCGTCAGCGGCGGCATCATGGCGACGCTGGGCTTCCTCGCGCCAAACTACGAGGTGCTGGCGCAGATGGCGGGCGTGATGGCGGTTGGCGGTGCGCTCGGCACGACCATTGCCAAGAAGATCGAGATCACCGACCTGCCGCAGTTGGTGGCCGCCTTCCACAGGTAGCCTTACGGGGATCGCTTTATAGATCTTGGTAGATCATCGTAGCTCTTAAAAGATCTTGGTAGATCTTGGGCTTTTCAGGTAGCCATTCAGAGTGCATAGAGTTCATAGTTCATAGAGTAGTTCATGGAGCTTAGCAGGTTGTCGTGTGCTCCACAGGACTTACGTACCTAGATCTCTATCGATCTTGGTAGATTGTAACGGGCTCGACAGGAATATTCTACGCTCTTTTCACCTTGTTGCCTTGTCTTGTCAAGGAGTCTTGTACGTCGGCAATCGGTAAACATTTGAGGTTAAAGCACAGTTCTCTGGACCCCTATTTACTCACTTTTTCATTTGCAAATCTGCAGAATTGGGTGAATTTTCGCTTTTGTTTTCCATACTTATTTCCATAGCCTGGTGTCAAACTTTCAGAATTTAGAAATTGAAATTTTTTAATTGGCAACAAAACCTATACCCATGTATAAAAAATCTCGTTCACTTTTATGTTTACAACCTTACTTGGCTCTGGGAGCCAGGAATGCCATTCTGAAATTTTTATTTATGTAAGGTGAGATGAGATACGAGCATTCATTTTGTCTCACTAGAAAAAACCACTGACAAAAGTGGAGATCTCATTTCGTCTTGTCTAAAAAGTTCCAGACTTGGGTTCCTGTTTCCTGAAACCTGTAACCTTAAGTTACCTGAACTGAAATGATCACAACAAAGGCAACAACAGGAAGAGCTCTTGTTGCTTGCTGTTGCTGGCCCATTGGCTGAACAATATATATATATATATATATATATATTTCTTTTTTTGATTGTTATGTTAGATATTAAGTATCTTATCACAATACATTTGCACCCAGGCTAACATATGTCTTAACCAATAAATATTCGCACGGCAAATGCGATAGAAGAAGATAGCCATTAACGCCGACTTTTTGCCGCGTTCCAGCCTGGTGGGTCTGGCTGCTGTGCTGACCTGCGTCGCCACCTACCTCCACGACTTCCCTAACTTCGCCACCGACCCGTCGGCCAACGTCGTCAAGACGGCGCTCTTCCTCGGCACCTACATCGGTGGCGTCACGTTCAGGTGGGCGCTCATTCATACTCGAAGTCGTGCACTGGCCCTCCGTTACTCGCGTTCGTGTTCTTGACGTCGATACGCGCGTGGGGTCAGGCAACAAATTGTACCCTAGATATTGAACGAGGCACTTTATTTGGAGGTGTTGCTATCTTTGCTCTGTCGAAATTCGAAATAGAAAATTCTGTCGAAATTCTTGTCAAAATGACGTCATGATACCCACTCGGTAAAGCCAGGTAAAGCAATTCAAGTTGTGATTGCTCTATCGTCCTTGGTTAATTTGTGGAGCTAATTATATATTTTTACAAACTTCTAGTATGTCCAGTGGGTATCTGACGTCACTTTTCTCTGAACGGAATAGGGCTATTTGTAGAGCCAGCAGAAGATGAAGAGCTGAGTGTAAATAATGACAGGACTAGCAAGACAATTTTTAAAAAGGCATTTAACCCAGTTTTTCAGTGGCTTGTTGTTTATTCTCACTGGCAGTGGCCATGTTCATAACAAATCAACAGCCCGTTCAGAAGCTAGCCGACCGCAGAAAAACCTGGCCCGACCCAACGCCAACTAACCGAGAATCCCCGTGTCTCGCAGCGGCTCGCTGGTGGCCTACGGCAAGCTGCAGGGCATGCTGTCGTCGTCTCCGCTGCTGCTGCCCGGACGGCACGCGCTCAACGCCAGCCTGCTGGCCGCCAACGTCGGCGCGATGGGCTGGTTCTTCACGGACCCCACGCTGATCGGCGGGCTGACGTGCCTCGGCGCCACCGCCGGCCTGTCGGCGACGATGGGCGTGACGCTCACCGCCGCCATCGGGGGTGAGTCGGGCGGCTCTCGGAGATCCCGGTCTGAACGTTTCTCTGTCGGGAACTGCGACCGGAATAATACGCGGCTTCGGTCAGCGTTCCTAGTCCTATAAGAGCCCATGTTGGTGAAGCAAATGAAAATCTTTAATAACTTGATCGCAAACACCTTCTGACAATAAAACGCAATGTCAATAATTTGCAAGCGGCGTGCCGATGGAATCTGCTAGACACGTTTGTCGCTGGCCTCTAATCAACTTCTCTGTGCTTCCCAGGCGCTGACATGCCCGTGGTGATCACCGTGCTCAACAGCTACTCGGGATGGGCGCTCTGCGCCGAGGGCTTCATGCTCAACAACAACCTGATGACAATCGTCGGCGCGTTGATCGGCTCTTCGGGAGCGATCCTCTCGTACATCATGTGCAAGGTAAGCGTGTGCATGGGCAAGGTACCGTGGGCAAGGTAAGCGTGCGCAAAGTAGGCGCTTGTGGCCGCCTCCGAGCTCGGTAGGCTTGAAGACACTGATCTCTATCGAAGCCTCGAAGCCGCCTAGCAATGATGATGCTTCATCCTGGCCCAGGAATACGATTCTGAAACTATTTTTAATGTTAGATGACATCTCTGCTTTTGTGAGTGTTTTGTGACACTGAATGCTGGCCACGCCTTGAAACAAGTTGCAGAATCGCATTCCTGTAGCCTGTTGACCTGGGCTTCTGAGTTGTGATAGTCGTACTCCTTGTTGTCCGTGACAACATCCTAGGGATTGTGGATCTCTAGAGTTAGAGGTCACCAAGGATAAGGTCACACTCAAAAAATGGCCGCCATTTACATTTCACCAATTCATGAAACTAAATCCGTAAGGCGCTATTTCAAAATTTCAAAATCAAGACAATAAAACAGTCACGTAAAACCACTCGCGTATCTTCTAGCTTTTTACTAGTTACTTTATTATTATAGTATATAATAATACAGCTAGAAATGAAGGTAAATCGGTGACTGAAAATTAATTTGTCATCATGTATCTGCTAGACACGTTTGCCGCTGGCCTGTTATCAACCTCTCTGTGCTCCCACCCAGGCGGTCATGTATTCATGTATTGATGCATCGTATTGACTACCAGCGCTGAGCGAACAAAGCTATTCTTAAATCAAATAGACTTGATAACCGCAAAGCGGCGCGTGATTGACGCGAAGTTTATCAACGCCGGGTGTTTGTCAGGCGATGAACCGCTCGCTGCCGAACGTGATCCTGGGCGGCTACGGCACGACGTCGACGGCGGGTGGCAAGCCGAAGGAGATCGTCGGCACGCACACGGAGGTGTCGGTGGACGGCTCCGTCGAGCTGATCGCCAACGCCAAGAACATCATCATCACGCCAGGTCGGTCACATTCCGAACCGAGTGCCTAAAGTTATCTACGAGCTGATTCGTCTTCACTGTTTATGTATCAATTCCTTGAAATATTTTAATCATTCTCTCAATGAAACCATGGACTAGTCTCTAACTCTGCAGCATTGCCTTTGGGACTGTTTCTGTTTTTTGTTTCCTAGACTTCCTTTGGACTATATTTACTCTGGAAACAAAAGCAGGAATTCGTCCTACGGTGCAAAATTAGAAATTTTTACTCGTCACAAAGAGTTTCACGAGGTAACTTTTCGTGAAATTTTACAACACTATCGTCGTGCTAACGCGTCGGTGCCAATTGCAGGTTACGGCCTTTGCGTCGCCAAGGCGCAGTATCCGCTCGCAGAGATGGTTGCCTTGCTCAAGAGCAAGGGCAAGAACGTGCGCTTCGGCATCCATCCCGTCGCAGGTAAACACCGTTACGTCGTATCTCCTTAGTCGTAGGCACCCTGCTTCCTTACAAAGTACTTCTTGCCAGCTCTCGGTCGGATTGGAGATAGCTGCGATACCACGAATTAGTGGCTAACTCTTCCGTCAACCCCTCAGGAGTGTTGTGACCATCCTTGGAAATGGGTGACCATCATGCACATGATCAGTTCTGTTCACGAGTGAGGCTGAAGGGTTTGAAGTTTGTACGACAACTTCACTCGCCTTGCTTGTCAACCTCTTGACAGCACGGGTTAGTGGAGGAATCCTGTTGTTCGAGCTGTACCGTCCTTCGGAAGGGATGTTAAGCCAGTGGTCCCGCCGGTGGTCCCCTCGGTGCTTTTCGGCAGGAGTAGGCTACGTGCCGACACCGGGTTACCCCTTCTCCCTTCTAGGATAGGTTAGGTTCATTATCACCGTTTGATTCACCGACGCCAGTTGTAAAAACAGGGCGTCGTAAAACACCAGTAATCGATCGATGGATTGTCCCGCAGGCCGCATGCCCGGCCAGCTGAACGTGCTGCTCGCGGAGGCGGGCGTCGCGTACGACGACGTCCTTGAGATGGACGAGATCAACCACGACTTCAAGGAGACCGACCTGGTGCTGGTGATCGGCGCCAACGACACTGTGAACAGCGCCGCGGAGGACGACCCCAACTCGATCATCGCCGGCATGCCCGTGCTCAAAGTGTGGAACGCCGAGAACGTGAGTGGCTTAATGTCGTGCCTAGATTCTAGGTTCAAATTCGGATGCGAATACAAATTTTGGAATGGATGATCCGTTTCTACTGTTTCTACCGAATACTGTGCATCCATTATTGCATTTATGTTCGAATCACTATAATGTGGGTGGTGTTGGGACTTCCGAGTAGTTGCTTTCTTTGCGTTTGGCGTTCAGCAAAGTACTGTACTGTACTGTAGTACTGGCAACAGCCAGTTCAATACGGTGAACCTCAAGGATTATCTTAGACTGGACTGTTCCTGACTGGAGGTAAAATATTTAACTAGACATTATAAATCCAGCTCTTAGACACTAACCATCCAGAGACACATAATGATGAAACACCGACGAATCGGTCCCGCCTGTCTTTACTCACCGTCACCGTCTTCCTACCCGCCAGGTGATTGTGATGAAGCGTTCGCTGGGCGTCGGCTACGCTGCCGTCGACAACCCGATCTTCTACAACCCGAACACGTCGATGCTGCTCGGCGACGCCAAGAAGACGTGCGACGCGCTGCTGGCGAGGCTCAAGACCACCTACGAGGCGGCTTGAACGCCGCCGCCGCCGGCATGAACGGAACGCGAGGCTTCGATAGGGCCTCGACGAACGCGTTGCGAGGAAAACTAAGTTGTAATTTCAAATTTATTAGATCGAGTTGATTCGCCGCAGGGTAGGAGATGATCGTAATGCTCAAGTGTAACTGATAATAGCCATGGGCGGTGGGAGAGGGGGTGCAATTGATTTCTACGCAGATAGTCGGCAATGGTTTATTGAAACGTTACGCGGTGATTTGGTTGCCGAATGCTGCCGACTGAAAGACCTAGCGTGTGTTTCATACTTAATATTGCCATTTACTAGATTTCCTACTCGCCTTTCATGCAATCTCCATGGTTTAGTTTGCACACCAGCACTCTATGCGGACTTTTTAGCGCTTTAAGTGGCTAGCAAACGAATTGAGTTTGCGACCCCGCTCGTATATCCTATCCCCAGCGCTTCCGTTGCTTACGAGGCATTGGCACCCCCTTACAGAAGTTGTGTAGAGGATAATTGTGTTTAGCGCTGAATTTTTGAACGACGTTTTCGGCTTGTAGGATTAGGCCTATGAATACGATGTGTAACGTATTCGAGGAGGAAAATCATGAGACCTGTTGATGGATTTTTGTTTCATAATTTAATCACAAAATACCTGTTAACAGTTCAAAACTCGGGTACGCACCAGAAATTTTGTAAAAACGTGGACATAACCACAAGTTTACTCGGCCATGAAATTAATTCTCAGGATCAGCAAAGAATACAACTCGGGGATTGTATTTTATATGCCAATCATTTATTTACTAAAAATTTACTAAATCTGGTGAGATTATTCCAATAAAAAGGATTTCGAGGAAAAGTGTTTTTCTTATATGTACTAGAGTATTGGGAACATATCCCCTCATAAATAAATTTATATCTTAAGTTTTTTTCTTCCCATTTCAAGCAATTGCTCAAATTTGAAGCAAATTTTTTAACAGTTAAAAATTTAAATGCTTACCTATTTGTGTTGACCCATGTCTTTGGTTGTGTGCAAAGAGCACACAACCAAAGAACCACAGAGTTTATTTTTCCTATCCATTCCTTGTGATTAACCTTAAGGCTCTAATAAATTGACTGCCTTTGGCTCTCTGGATGTTAATACCTATGTATTTGTAATGTATTCAATGCTCACCGACTGCTGCTTGAATGTAAGGATAAACGAGGACCAGAATGTCACTGGACAACGCATTTTACAATGATCAATACCGAATACTTAAGGCCGTCATTGAGAGAATTGTCGACGCAGAGTTTTTATCTCCACTGTGATTTTTTGAACGAGCAATACACGTCCATAAAATGCAAAAAACCATCTTGCATTTTTCATGCTCCATTTGATTAGGTAATCGCTCGGAACGCTGTGTTCACTGAGAGCATAGGTCCATGCTGAGAGTGAGTGCACGGCCACGCTGCCTTGTTCATCGATGCGGCAGCCAATCAGCGAATAGGCTGTTGTCAAAGTGACGCAGCAATCACTTCTTACGTTGGCACGAGTTTAAGTGATCGAAGGTGTAAGGCTCGTCGAATGCCATGAGCTTGGAATTGCTCAGTGCGCAGTGGACGACGTCCTCAGACTCACTGGACGCTTCACTCACGTGTGAGCACGCGGATCACGTACAAGTACCCCCGAAGGGGAGGATGGATTTCTAAACCCAATTAAGTCATGTGATATTATATATTAATTCTTTAAAAGCATCGCATGGTACATAATAATCGGGTTACTCGATTATAAGTGCCAAAATCTTAGTGCGCTGTGGACGACGTCCTCAGACACACTGGACGCTTCGCTCGACGAGCAGTGCTCTTAAAAGACACAAGTCACGTGTGAGCATGCAGATCACTAACAAGTACCCCTTAAGGGGGGAAATATTTAGAAACCCAATTGAGGCATGTGACATAAGGGATATAAATACTGTTCAAGCTTATCATGGTACATAGTAAAAGTGTTTCGTTATTTTGAAAGTCATAGCTTTATTTCAGATAAGGAACTTTATTACTACAATTATGCATAAGGCGTGATGGCTCTTTGGATAAGTCGCTAGGCTCATGAACCGCAATGTGCTTGGGCATGGTTCGAACCCCGTAGCATCCGACTTTTTTACCATTGTAAAGATCTTTCATATAACATGTATATTGAAAAATATCAGCGACAATCACATCACTCGAATGGCCGAGTGGTTAAGTCACTTGGTTCATAACGCAAAGATGATGCGTTCAAATCCGAGTGGCTTTTGAGCTTTGCTCATGAATTGGGGTGGCGGGGGTACGCCAGCCTCGCGAAATTTTAATAAGTACAAAAGGTAAACAAACCACTTGTAATTCATATGCCTTAAAAATCTCCACGTATGTATCGTGTCTCAACAGCCGAGTGGTTAATGTACGAGACTGATAACCCAAAGGTACCGGGTTCGAATCCCGGCTAGTACAGAGACGCGAGAGCTTTTTTGCATTTATTTATTAAAGATAGTAGCAAAAATTCAAACCTCGGTCGCTTCGCTCCCTCGTTTTGAATTTTTGCGGAAAATTAATCGTCCCACCCTAGCACCCTAAGCTTTTGCACTCAGCTTGGCCAAAATGTTGGCTCCAAACGGCCACGAGTGTGCACATATTTGGTAGACAGCGCCATCTGGTAGATAAAATTGAACAAATCTGTGACTTAGTATATTTTTTTTTCCACATCACCTTACTACAACTTCGTGGCAATTTGCACGATAAATAGAAACAATTTCAATTAAATTAAGAGTTACAAAAAGCTGGAAGCTCCGGGGATCGAACCCGCGTCGCTAGATTACTAGGCAAGTGGGCTATCCAATGCACCACGCTGTCGATGTATGATAGCCTCGAATTCTCCCTACACATTGCGCATGGTGAGCTGGTGTGCTTTTTTTAAGCGATTGACTTGTGTTTCTGACATTGCAGACGACCAAGTCATATACTTCACTGTTGTACAGTGTGTATTCTGTATTTTGACAGTCCCAGACATTGCCAAAAAGCTACGCTTGCTGCTGGGATCGAACCCGGATCGCACCGAGCTCTCAACCGAAAGCCAACGTGCTATCCACAGGACCTCGCTGTTGTGAGTTTCTCGTTTGTTTATATTTCCTTCCAATTCATTGTGATGAACCAAGAGACTGTAATAAATTGAACTTCTCAGTTGTTCTCTGGCTGTCAGGTGTCTCAGCTTGGCTCTTCGTGAGGTAAGAACTAGCAAGCGTCCTACAACGATGAGGTTCCAGCCAAAGATTGTTGGACAAAATGCCACGGCGGAATCGGGAATCGAACCCCGGCCTTCCTGGTCGGAGGCAGCGTGGCTGTGCGCTCGACCACACAGCAGCTGACGATGACGAGGCATTTGCTTCTTACTCAACGCTCATCGACTACGGCCTAGAAGCTAGATTTATACTCGAGAATACCACAAAGCAATTGCATTAGCGTCACTGTGATTTTTTTGACAAGCTTTGCTTCTACGAAAGGACAGACAATCTCGCAATTATTGTCAGGTGTCTCAGCTTGGCTCTTCGTGAGGTAAGAACTAGCAAGCATCGTTCAGCGAAGAATTTCCAGCCCCGGAACCTCCACCTGAGCGCTGCGATCTTTTGACAGCCGAATGTTTCTGTCAAAGTGTCCAAGCACCGATCTTTTGCCTTGGAGGACTCAGCGCCGCAATGAGCGTTACTTACAAAGATGCTGAACTTATTTGATAATTAGACCTATTTTATCTAATAAAAATTCCATCAAGGTGACGTTGGTTATGATACCCACTTGTTAAAGCCAGGTAGAGCATTTCGGGTTGTGATTTCCCTATCTTCCTTTGTTATTTAGCAGAGCTAGTAAATATTTTTTACCAATCTGGTAGTCCGTCCAGTGGGTATCTTATACTACATCACATTTTCTCTAAAAGGAATTGGTCTATTGTAGAGTAAATATTTTTACCATTGATATATTCTTCATCAGTAACAAAATCAGCAACAACCATTAAAAATGGATTGTACAAAATTATATTTTGCAAACAACTGAATCTGAGAACCAATTAAAAATGAAAATAATTCTGGTTATGATTTTAAAATAAAATAATACTTGGCTTTGTAAGCACTCACATATTTGAGTGTTGGATTACCTTAATATTCTCTCTTACCCACAACACAATTTTATTGAATGAGCGCATAGCCAAGAAGCGTGCGAGATTAATGAAAATTTTATTTAAACTTAAGAGCAGCTGGTTGAAATTTTTTCCTGTTTATGCCGGGAATTAGTTGTGTATCTATTCCAATATTTTATAACTTAAAAATCTACTTTAGAAAAACTATCAGTCTATATTATTCTATTAAACTTTTATTAATTCAATCGGTTCAAGTATATGAGATTGATAACGCAAGCTATAAACTTTGTTAACGTCGGTTACAATGCTCAGCAACAATACTGTCCACCCTTTAGTCAAAAAATTTGTTTCCTCAACTTAAAACTTGTGATGTATAAACTTCGAGTTTAGAATAGCTGCATAGCAGGAATGAGTTCAGCCAATTAATGAAATACCTGTCAGTAGGTGTTAACACTGTTGTGGCTTTAATCTAGTCTCCGCATCGTTGTCCATGGTCCAGTGCAGCAAGCAACAGTCAATCTCTCACACCTGGAACGCAGAAACAAACAAAGGCTTCCCTTTCGCAGGGAACAACGAACAAGTAGCATCAACAATCATTGTTAATTGCCAAATAAAGAGAGAATCAGGAACAGAGGCGGGGAGTTTATCATTTTATAAGAAGAATGGGAAGAGATTGGTATATTTTGGGAAATGGAATAAGGAATAATGATATTATCAAATCATTATCACAGAAAATTGAGACCTAACCACAGCATCAAAAGATAAAAATTGTAGTAGAACATAAAATAAACAAATTAATTTACTTTTAAAATCAAAAAGGTATATAAATGTTTCATATTTACAATCAATTCCCTTTGTATTCATAGTTTATTTTAACATGCTTTGTTAAATTTCATAACAATAAACTACGCACTTGGAGGTGGAAGTAAACAAGAAGCATAAGACATCAGTGATATTATGACAAGTTTCCTGTGGATATGATTTTTTTTTTTTTTTTTTTTATTTATTTAAAACAGATTTGTAAACTATTTTTTTTACTTTGTCTGAGTATTTTCATTTTTTTTTTTTTTTTTTTTCTTACATAATAATATTCCATACATATTTTTCCTTACAATTTACTAATTTTAACATAATTTTCTAAATACTTTTGCGTCTTTTAAATTTTTTTTTTCAATCTTCAATTTATTCATTCTTCAACACCCTTCTCCAAAAATCCAAATCTTCTCTTTCCCATATTCTTGCATCTTATTTTAAATTCATGTCCATTTTTTCCAATAAATTTTGCTTTTTCAAATCTTTCACCTAATTCTTCGAAGGCAGGTACCCCAATAAAAGCTTTATAAATTAAAATCAACCGAGCAGTTCTCCTTCTTACTTAAGATCCTCCCAACCTAATTCATCAATCATTTTTTTTTATGCTTCTGTATTTATAATATTCTAATTCTATCTCATCTCCATTAATTTCTTCATCCTTCGCATGTCCATCCACAACTTTGTCTTCAGTATTTTCTCTTCCTACCTCCCATTCTATCCCTAATCTTCTTTATTCTCTCTTTCTACCTCTTCTTCTT